>JBCFYV010009882.1:87634799-90240303 GCA_039000515.1 Timema cristinae
CTTTTGCTAACAATTTAACCCTTCATTTTTATTTAAATATTTTCAGTATTTGGCTTCTAGTGAGCATTTGTGGAAATAGTGATATAGTCTACACTTTAAAATTATATTTAATATATGACCGTAGCATTAGGGTAGATTAACTAGTTTATGTTGGTACTCTAACATGTATATTTCCAACCTTTATTTTATTTATTATTGATTCTTGTATTTGTTTAAAAATAAAGATATTTTAATCTTAATTATTCACAGTGGTTATTAATATTCTTACATTTAAATCTCATGGTTTAGTCAAGTCATGTAAGTTCATTTGGCCATGGGTAAATTCTCATAATGTTATATCTAAAGAAATTGATAAAAACAAGATAGTGCTGGTGCCACAAGCTATTCCACAAACTATTTGTTTTGATTTCAAAATTTATTATGGTGTTAAGGAAGAGAAACATTATTGCACAACATAGGCAACAACAATAATACAGACAACATTAACAAGACATTTAATTGAAATTCTTTTAACAAAATGTATGTTTTCATAAATTTTTGGTTAAATAAAATGATAGTAAAATTTTAATCTTTGGTAATAGATAAATGGCACAACTTAGAGACAGCAAAAATGTTTATAGAAAATGTGATAGTGTTATGTTTATATGGCCACTTTAGCTTTCTTCCCCCCCCCCAATCTTGTAATTATTTCTTGTGAACTCATTAGTACCTCTGTTTCGTTATAATTTTTTCCATTTTTACTCTAGTTTATGCATACTTATAGAACTATTAACAATACCCTTTATCTATTTAAGCATGTCTTGCATGTTATGTACTGATTTTAAAAAATGTACTGTTTTTTTAGTTGCTTCATTAGACTAAGTTTCTTAACATATACGGTATTAAGTTTCAAAATCTTTTTGGATTGACTTGTACATTCTATATCCTGTGTAACACAATGCTATTAATATAATTTTATTATTATTATCTAAGGAATTTAATAGCTCTACTTTAAACTTATGTCTGATTTGAAAAGTAGATCTTTATGCCTACACTCACAAAAATACTTACTATGATGCATGAATTTGCTCAACAAAAGGTTCATGCCTAATGAATGCGGAGGTTTATTAATTATTTATGGAGCTCTAAATGGGCATGATAGTGAACTTAACATCATGATTTTTTATTATATATTTAAATGCTGATAAAAATAATTTCACATAGCTTACTGTTCCAATTATTGATCATTCCGTGTGTTATTTTGTTAATATTTTTGACAAGGAATTGAATACTTCAAACATATACCTAATTTTTTAAATTATGTGTTTAAATTAAAACAATACAAATTCTTACTATGAAACATGAAGCTGCCCAGATAAAACTTCAAGAGTTATAGTTTGAGTTTATATGTAATATTTGTGAAACTATTAATATCTTGTGATAATGCTAGATATTTTTATACATTTTTAATATCTAGGGCCTAGATATAATTCAATAATTTCACACACACCTTCTTAATCCATTTATTAAACTTTGCCATTCACCTTTAATATGTGAACGTATGGTTTAGTTAAATAAAGCTACCATTTTTTAAATCTTCACTATTGAGTATTTTGTTAGATGTTAGTTACACAACAATGGAATAAAACTATTATAAAAAATATTTTTAATTTAGAAATATTTACTTATTTTCAGGTCTCTAGTCAGGGGTACACGCAGTAGCACAGCGTGTACCCACATCAAAACTTTTAATGAAACTCTGTACCTACTACTATGGAGCTTACAATATGAATACACAGATGTGTTTATTTGGTTACATTGCCATTGCGAAGCTAACATGCATTATTAGATTATGGAAACAAATAAGGTAACAAATGTTACTTAACTATTCACTGTTGTTGAAATTTACTACCTCAATCAATTAAGTTGATACTAATAATTCGCTAACAGTTATTACATCAAGAAAAGTTTACATAGTAAATGAGAGAATAGTTCATTTATTTTCTTGTCACCAAGCCCTTTTTTATAGTTTAGAAAAAACCTTTTTTTTTTTAGTATTTGAAAATGGTGGATGATTGTCCCACCTACAATGTTAGAGCTAATTGTCAGATTTTGACAAAGCTCACGCACCCTTAAATCATTATAAGGTCTCCCGTGGACAAATTAAAAAAAATCTTTAATGAGCTTTCATTACGGCAGCCAAAAATATACAAATTTAAAAAATAAAATTCTGCTAGTTTAGTGCTCAAAAAGAAGTATAGGGAATTAAGTTATTTCTATCAAAACCAGAGTTCCTTTTACTTTGGTTCCTAATTATCTTTCACTTATTTTAAAACTTCACATAACTATTTTAATTTGGAAGAAAATAATTCTCAAAGCGTGCCAAATATTTACATAAATAAATATTAAACATCAGATTCTATAAATCAAACTTTAAATAAACACACAATTTTATATAACTTATATATAAAGTATTTCTATATTTAAAGTTAATTCTCCTGAAACATATTATTATGAAAATTGAACTATATATCTAAAAAAATAATTTACCATTCTTGCAACTTATTAACTTCCATAAATAAATTAGCTCATCTGATAAACACTAGTATATTTCAATGATTGATGCTATATATTAAAATTCAAATATTAGGCTACTATTTTGAAAATGTGTTTAAGATAAACAAACTTCAAAATAAACCAGTGGATGTTTACCAAAATCGGTACACATTTAATAAGCCTACTCTTATAATGCATAATTTTCATGTATTATTTTAAATTTGTTGTACATAATAATAGGAGAAGTGAAAAAGGATGGCTGAAATTTAAAAAAAATTAGCTATAAAATTTTAATTAAAAAGTATAATTTAATATTATTCTATTTATGATGTTTTCTCATCCCTTATTGTTTCCAGCCTGTGACCTGGGTCACATTTTTATTCAAGCCATTAATTCCCCACCACCTGCTTGCTAGGCCTATTTTAGCTTCATATGCCTTATAATATAAATTAAGACTAGGACAGGCACAACATCCATGGATGTAATGGATGTAAAATTTTCAAAACTTGGTAACTAAAGCCTATACAAACTATATATTAAAATTGTTTCCAGAATAGATAGAAATTATAAAATGGGCAGTTAAGATGTTTTTCCCTTTGAAATATATACCTTTCTGGTATGTTGGCTGTTTAGAATAATGGCTATACTTCCCTTACTTTCCATTTCGAATACAAGTTTAGTAACTAAAATGTACTTGATCACTTTAAGGAGAAATGAAATGTCTTTGTACTATTTCTTCAAATCACTGCAGGGCATGGTTAGAAGGTTTGCACTCAAGGGAAATATGTTCTTGTTATGGCTTGCTAGATTATTGAGGCACATCTTTACTTAGAAGGACCTGAGGATCTCAAAAGAGGTTTTTTAAATGGTTAGGGTGAATAAATAAGGTTGACATGGAATCTCATACCTTGGTAACAATTGAGGACATCTTCACGTTATCATTCAGCTCAAGGAATATGTTAATGTTTGTTTAGAGAACAACAACAATACCATTAGGGAATGGCCATCTTGGCGAGAAGGAATTATGCTTAGTCAGAGCTCATTGTAACGCTTATTTCAAAACATTAAATTCCAAGCTTTAATGTTTAGCCACATGAAAAGCAGAGGTAAAAATAGAAATACACAGGGTACGCTCCTACCTTTCCGCTTATGTAAGTAGATGAGGGATATATACATATGTGTCTGGACTACATTACTTGTAGTCCAGTTTGTGGAAAGATTAGTCACCATTAATATATTGTTGCCTAGAGGATGCCTTAATATACTTCCCTGGTGACCGTTGACCCTTTCGGGAAAATTACCCATGGTACTTGCCAAGAATCGAACTTAGAACCCCTAGTCTCTTAGCCAGGTGCATATACCACAGGGCCGGCTAGTTAATGAGGGATAGACTAACACTATACACTCTACCTTGGTAGCCATACGGAAAACTTATATAAGGAGACTCAGAAGTCTCCATTTAGTGATGTTTGTAAACGGAAGTCAAATGTCAGGATAGACATCTATTGGCATACCAAGACTTAGCATCTTGGGGAGGATATGGCCATAGGAGCGAATAGAAACTTTGCAATCTTGTAGAGTGTTTTTTTTTAATGACACTTGCAAACACTAAACTCAAGCAACATATAAAAATAAATAACAATCATACAAAATGGTTTAAAAATATCACAAAATATTAAGGCAAAGCTCTGCAAGCTTACCACACCCAATTCATTAGGCAACTTTTTTTAAATATAAGCTATACTGTAGCCAGGGAAAATTTGAAATTCTTTTAACAATATTGACCCAATTAAGATGTTAAATGGTCTAAGCCGCCACTCTCACAACACACTAAACTGCAGATGACGGCAAAATTGAGGTTTGAATATCTGTCAGGTGTACCATTTTTTCTTTTTTTATTTCCACTCTCCCTCCACACAAATGCGAGTATACACTATCTAAATTTAAATTTTCTCATCCTTAACACACACTTAGTCAATATGCACCAAACACAAATGAGTATTGAAATGTAGTGACAAAATAAAAATAAAAATGGGTGTGTGTACTTATGTACGCGCGTGAGAAGTTATACTTCTTTGGCATCATTAAAAATTTAATAATATATATATATATATAAAATTATTCAAAATAAGATTCTTAATTTTAATTATTTATTATTGATTACTTAATATTTTAAAAGTAAATGAATAAATTTAATAATAAATTCAAAAATTGAATTTAAGTTTATTCATTTTTTAAATATTTATTATTTTCTTAATTTAATATTCACTTTTTATTTTTATCAAAAAGTTTTCATTAAATTTGTTCATTTATTTTTAAAAATATTTATTATTTATTCAATTTAATAATAAATATTAAAAATTAATATTTTAATTTGATGTTCGATTTAAATTTTTATCACAAATTTTTTATTAAATGTTTTATTAATTTTATTTCTTTATTTTGTAAATATTAAATAACCAATAATATTTTAATAATATTTAGTATTAATTATGTTAAATAAAATAAATAATACCTACGGATAGTTAACCTCAATTATATTGGAGCACTTGAAAAAGTCTATAAGCACAATTTTTTTCACTAATTAATATTAATCAAAATATTCAATTTAAATCACTACTGAATATAATTTATTAGCACATATATAATTCGCACTTGTATGAAACTAAAACACGTGTTGTGAATGTAGAAACTAGAAACATGTGGATAAACATTATATATATGAAAACAGTGATCAGAGGCGACGAGCATACCAACATGCGCGACTAACAGAGGTTCTATTTCTATTTTGTTGGTAGCTTTTTTTTTCGAGACTTAATGAGCGGTTTAGCTTCAACCTGTTACTTTTGTGTTACAATGATGCGCGCGCATCTTAAAATTTCACTCTCATCATTTTTTCATAACGCGCCTAAAGAAGTATAACTTCAATAATTTCCCACATCTTGTTAAATTTTTTTATATAAATTTAAACAAGTATTGGAGTTTTTAAAATGGTAAAGCTGTTGAATACTTATGCTCTTAATCATGGTTTATTTTCTATTTGGCTTTCACATATATTACATCAATTTGATGATTTTATAAAATTCACATGTTTTCTTTGCCATACTATTGCTAATAGTTAAATACTATTAATTTAATTTATTTATGTACACTTATTTAAGTGGTGTCTATTGTTGGTTGAAACTACAAGTAATAAAATAATTACCATTAATTTTGATTTACAAATATGGTATGTTAAGTAATTATTAATGCTCTTATAGTTCATTATTTAAATGTAGATATATTTCACAAGTTTACTGTGCTTTGTAGAGATTTTGGACACTTTAACAATCCTGTGATTTTCTATTCAATTTCAAAACATAGTTTTTTAATGAGATCACCCTGAAAGTTCTCCTCTCTCTCTACCCTCAAAGTCTACTTTGACCAAGCCTGGCCAGATGTACAGTACACATGTCTTAAAAGAAGAGAATTACATTTATAAATAGGTTATTTTATTCTTATGTTCCATTAAAGGTTATTCACCTGTTGATTTATCAATTCACCCCTATTTCTTTCATCTCAAAATGACATGCACCATGTACATTCACAATGTTGTTAAAGAAAATACTGGATTAGGGAGTTCCAAGCAAAGAAAATGATTTATTTGGTGAACTCTGAACATAAAATGTTTCCACAGGTACTCATCCTCTAAATTAAACATTTTAAATCTCTAACTCATTAGTTTAATTAGTACATATGTTTATAATTTGAACAGCTGGTAAAATGCGATGCTAAAAACATACAAAAAACAGGACTTTGTAGTTATTAATTGCTTTGTCTACACATATGAATCATATAGATGGGTAAGAAGACCACTTTTTATTCCAGTCCAGTTGGTGATAGAAACTTGGTTGTAGAGAGTCCAGCGGAGTTGCTTGACCCCATGTGTTGTATGTAAAGTACCGAGGCACAGTTTTGGTGAAGTGTCACTTGCATGGGTACATGTATGGTAGAGCTTGATATGAGGTAGCTTACTTGTCAGGGGTTGATACAGGTTTTTATCAGGTAGTATGTCAAAGTGCAGCATTAAATGGCATGAAATATGGTGGTTGAGTTAGGTGGCCACAGCAAGGAGAACTGGAGTCTTTGGACTTGTCCAATCGTCAAATTAATATTTGACTCATGAACAATCTAAATACTGACTTTGTGAGTAGAAATGTGTAGTATTGAATTTTTTGCTCAAATGTTTTTGTATAGAGTTTAGTGTATGTAATTTATTTGTTGATTTTACTAAAATTTTGGGTCGTGCTAACTCATGTGGTGGACATGGTGTTTGGATTGTGATTAAAACCTTAAATATTTCTTGTGTGTTTTAATCTGATAAATTAATGATGAGCCTTGATATTCAAATAATAAATCTCAGTTCACACATGCCTATCTTTGTTACATAACAAGGGTGATACTTATAATACTAAATATTTTACAGAAAATACTCTGAAACACCAGTTTGATGTATATTTTAAACCAAAATATGCTGAAGCTCTACTTGGTCTTAGCGATAATATTTATACTATTAATAGAGGTTTTTGAAGTAATAAAATTTATTTTAGCCCCTTCATATTATATAATTTTGAATATCTTAACGAGTGTATTCTTCACTATCTAAAAGTTATGTGTGCAGTTCTTGAAACCTATATTTTGACCGATAATATCTTAAATTTAGCTGTAATTAATATATTACACAGTATTGGATCTAAATATATGTATGTAAATGATATGGCACTTTTTAAACACCAACAACATCTTGGAGACGGCCATGGGGTATTCTAAACATAATTTGAGTATCGCCTTTCTTTGGATTTTTTAAATTTAACTTTTCAAATAAACTAAACTGAGTTCTTGAAACTACTTGAGCTCTCAATGACTGTATGACTGAGCTTTTAAATGCTTTTCTACTTATTTAATTTTCCTTTCAATCTAATATTTTATCATCACCACCATTAAAATGTGTTATAGTCCAATAAATATAATATTGTATGTAGTATTTAAACTCTGGTCAAGTGGAAGAGAAGGCTAACGCCATAACTTCCCCAGATAAATAAATGCCATTATTATTATTATTATTATTATTATTATTATTATTATTATTATTATTATTATTATTATTATTTATACTTCCACTCATAGTGACCTTAATTCTGAAATAGGGGAAAAATGAAACACCCAAAGTGTTTAGGTAAATTCGGCCAACTACTCCCGCCCCTGGAGCCAGGTGTGGTGGTTCTTTCTTCCCCGAGTTACCCAATGAGGTCTTTGTCACTGACCAACAGGGGTTGGTGGCTCGAACAATAAAGGTATATCTGCGGTGGGTAAAGGGAACTTCAATACAAGATGATTGATTATCACCGCAGGGGCCAGGCGTTCTGCCGTTAATTTGGTATCGGGTTGTTGTCTTCAGCTAAAAAGCCCTTGGCTCAGCTAGCATTGGCTAGATAGTCCCCCTTGTGGGGGCGGACCGTGACCTTCCCAGTCCAATAAGCGGGAATCATTAAGGGGATGGATCACCATGATAGATGAACGTGGCCGGTTTCTAAGGCAATTTCTCTGTACTTGATTACTAAGAAAATTATTATACATATTTGAATAAGATTTTTACTACTGTAAAGATCAATTCACTTACAGGATTTATGTTTTATTCATATCCACCCAGCCAATTCAAATTTAAGTTTGAAAAAATTATATAAAGGACACTGCATAAAACAAACTAGGCTTGTCATTGAAATATCGTAAGACTTAGGCTAAAACTGTTTCCATTATATTACAATAAACACATTTCTCTATCATTTAGTATAATGAAAATTAAAAGTTAAATATATGTAAGCAGCTTTGTTTAAATGATTTTTACATGATTGTATTTTCTTGGTTTAATGTTTTGTTTTCTTTAGTCTGCAAACAAAGTATAAACCTAGTTAATATGATTGAGAATATTTATACTTTCATTTTTAAAGATACATATTGTTCTAAACTAAAATAAAGGGGAACAATTTTATTTTAATTCAAAAAAGTGTTGTGGTGCTGTATGCTGCGACCTATCTGTGTAAGGTTGAACAAGATAGCCTCTCGTGAAAACTCAAGGCAGTGATGCCAAGCGTTGCAGTGTGATTCACAGATCCTCGCAGGAAAAATATCAACTCGACTACGTTCATTTATGAAATCAGTTGTGTGAATACGATGTGTTTTGCAATAGAACCCTTTTCTGTAAAAAGAGATCGAATAAAATAAAATAAAAAATGACTATCTCTCAACCAGACAAAAGAAAAATAAATGTTCTGCTCTTGGGAATTTGATTTAAAAAAATAGGTGTTATGAATTTATAATATTTTCTGCATGGAAAATACAATTTTAGTACTGTAATTTAGAATTCATCCATTCATTTCAAATCATGTGCGTAGAATACCTAATTAATTTAATTACGAGACTCACTTTGGTGACTGCATGATCTAAGGCAATACTCTCGCAATAAACTGGACTGCCGAGGACGGGGATCGGGGTTCGATCCCAGTTGGATACTATGAGGTTATTATTCCTAAAATGTTTTCCACTCACCCTCTTTACAAATGTGAGTGTATGTCATCTAAAAGCAACCTTACTTTTCTCTAACAAATTAGCTTAGTTAGTACATCAGCGTAAAACCCATACAGGTTTGATTCACTTAGGTGTACCAACACTTTGGCCTTATCTTTGGTAATCTGATCTGTAAACAGAGTCGATAATTTGGTATTGATAATACAGGGCTATTTAAATCATTATGGACTATTAGCAATTTTAATAAGAATACACTTGTCACAATAGATGTCTTGAAACTATTTTGCTATCAATTGTAGAGCTAGATAGTGAAAGGGGAATGGTGGCACTAGTGAACATGCCTTGACCACCACACTTTTAAAATTAATAAAACTAACACAGGTCCATATTTCATTTGGACAATTAATTATTTAACAAAATAAATTCATCACAAATAGCATTTTTACTTTCCCGCCCCACTCGGGTGCCATAGCATGCCAAGTCAGAGAGATGGAAATAATGTAAGCTTTAGGGAGGAAGGGGAGAGGGGAACACACATGCTAAGATGAGGATGTTACTCAACTCATAAAAGAGTGTGTATTGTAAAGATTATTTCCATAACTTTTTTGTTGTTCCTGCAATATTAGAAATGCTTCACATCTTAATATCCTTTGATGTTATCCATAAATTTACAATAATGGAGTGGGTGGATAAGAAATACGGTAAGTAAGAGAAAGTGTTCCCACATTTACATAGAGGGAATGATCAATCTTGAAGAAAAACACCTCATTTCACATGGCCAAGATTCAACAAAAATTTGTGGCAGAAGTCCCCAATAAAATAAAAATAAAAAACATAATTTTAAGTATGTTCATTGCAGAGGTTTTGATGAAGGACTTTGAGTGTATAAAGTAGTAGAATGGATGTATTATTATATAGTGTGTGTAGCTAAAATTATAAAATAGCTAGTGATGTGTAGACAGTATGAACACTCCTGACACAAAAGTTATTTTTATTTATTTATTTATTATTTAGCACCGCGTCTTACTACCCGTTCAGGTTATACGCTTTAAGTACTAATTACGCTAATGGATTAGGAATAGGGAAGGTTGAATATAGAGGAAGTGAACCCGCATTTGCGTGGAGGGAGAGTGGAAAACCATTTAGGAAAAACCACCCCCAGTTCACCCGACCGAGATTTGAACCTCGATCTCCCCGTCCTCGGTGATTGAGCTCAACACGACAAGTGTGTTAGCCAACTACGCCACCGAGGCGGGTCACAAAAGTTATTGATAAGGGAGACATATATTATAAAATTATCATGCTTAAATGTAAAACTTGTGTGTAAACCTATCAAATTTGGTCTAAATTGATATAGATTTTTCATACAATTGGGTGAAAAACCTTTTATTTCAGTATATTTCTATATGTTTTATTGTAATTTTAAATTCTTATTTTTAAAGTAAATGCTTATAATTTTTGTAGTAGAGGCAATAAAGACTATCTATGTAATATTTATTCCATACAAATTATCCATTTTAAAAAATAAAATGTTTCTTTTTGCAGAAAATGGTTCTATCTGCTATTTTCAAATTTGAATATATATAAATATTTATTTTATAATATAATTGTATATATTCTTTTACATTATATTATACATATAATATTATTTATTCTGGTCAAAATATTTTCTTTCAGTAGGATATAAAGTTCCTGAGGAAAATGGTTGGATTCAAATGTTTGTCAAATAAACAGAATTTGTCAATAAATTTGGTATAAACAATTGCGGTAGTGGTTTTAGGGATCAAGAAGGTTATATTCATAGAAAATGTACCTTCATTTGAGAAAAGGGAGTATGGAAAACCAGATTGGAAAACAAACCTGAGTACACCCAACTGAGATTCGAATCTTGATCTCCATGTCATCGGTGGTCTAGTTTACTGCAAGAGTAGCGCATTAGACCATGGGCGCACCAAAGCGGGTGTTATACATATTAAAATATGTTTAAACGTATACAGATATATTTTATTATCGAATATAATTAATAAAAAATACAGAGTTTGAAATTATTTATAGTTAAGAGCTCACTGGTATAGCTATAAGGTGGTGGCAAAATGCCGCAGGCTCATGCCCAAAATAGGGCCCACCACGCAGGCCCATCCACCCAAAATTAATTTGGTAAAAGATGAAAGCGTTGTCTTTTAACCCTCTTTTTGTTTCATAAAGATCTCATTATTCAATCAAAAATTACTCAATAGTCACTTTATTGCGCATAATTTATGCCGTACAAAACATTCCTGTACATATTTTTCTGTAAAATCAATAGAAACAACTGAAAGAATATTTTCAATACTTTATTAAAAATTATTTAAGAAGCACATGAATCGAGAAAGGCTGCAGGGATCAGCTGTGTTGTCTGTTGAGCTACTACCTCTAGCTTGTCCTTTTAGGAAATGTAGACAATTTCACAGAGATCAATGTTTTTTTAGCCTCTATAAGTGTTAATATTGATAAGTGATTTTAAATTTGTTTATAATATTTATTAATATTGTTTTATTTAATTCAGATTAAGTATTGTTACATTATATTGAAACTTTTAAGCAACAATTTTATCAACTGTTATGACTGTATAGTAATGCACTTAAGGTGGTTTTTCCTCAATGGGCTTACACTCTTATCTTTCCACGCAAATGTGGGTACACATCCTCTAAATTAAACCTACCTATGCTATATTATTACATATTATAAAGGAATTCCAATAATAAATGTCAAAATTTTTTATAATCTACAATTATACATAAGATTTGGGTCTTTTTTTCTTGGGGGGACCCAAGCATAGTTACGCATAGTTACGCCTTTGTACATGTTACAAGCTAATGTAGGTAAATCTTGTTTTACAATAGGAATTTTTAGTGCACCTCTAAGTTTATATTAAAATAATAATAATAATTAGTATATGGCTGATGTTATCTAAGAATGAAAATCGATTAATCACTCCCTGTGTATTCAGGATTTAAAAGAAAATTACATAGTTGATTTTTTTATACAATCCCGGAGTACCTAAAGGTACTTCTTCTGGTCTTGTAGTTATATATTTAAAAAAAATATAAAAATTATATAATAATTATAAAAATTATAATAATAAAATAATTTAAAAAACAGAAAGTTTTACACATTTCCTCTAAAAAATATTTACATAATTGTTTGAAGCATGCCTTGAAGTATCCAGTCTTTAATTTTACTTGTCGCTATACTTATTTGAGGTATTTCTCGGAGTGTTGGTGGTGGCAAATTAAACAATTTGGGGATGGTACATCTCAGTTACTGTTTACCATAATAATTAGAGATTTGCCCATTGTATGCACTTCTTTGTTAGAAATTGAGTGGGTGTTAATAATAATTTCAATTTCCTTTATTATAGTGCTGGCCAACAGTCGTAAGACCTATAACATGCCAGCACTGAAAAGTACACAAGTATCATACATATATATATAATTACATGAGAAAATAATATTAAAAAAATGGCTAAATAATGTTATATAATGATGAATAGTTACAAAAAAAAGTAATTAATAATGATAAGAATAAAAAATAGCAATAATAACAAATAACTAAAGAGTGGTTAAATGAGGTAACAATATACAAAAAATAAATCAGAATATTGTAAATTTAAATATTATTGGCAGAACCTCTACATGATAAGTTATTGATCTGGGATTTCCTTAAATAACACTCTGAGTTTAGCTTTTCTTTTATGGTAGAAGTTGAATTCGACAAATCTAGAATTGGTGCTATGAATACAATGACCTATAGGGCTCACCTTATAAGAGCTATTGGGAAAAAATAATTTTGGATTATGAGAAGCTCGAGAAGGGATATGAACGCCTACGTGATCAAGGGCAAATTTGCAATAAATTTTTCTATTAAAAATATTAAAAACAAAAAATGCATCACAATAAAGTTTACGCAAGAAGAGAGTTTGGAGCCCTAAAAGGATTTGAATTGTCATAATCATAATAAATCCGGTTACTAAAGAATTTATCATAGCACGTGGCGACAAAATTTCTTTGAACGTTTTACAACCTAAGAGAGTCAGTTAAGGTAATGGAATTCCAAGCAACAGTAGCATATTCTAACTTAGATCTAACCAGGGTGTAATACAAACCTAAAAAACAGTCAACTTTCTTAAATGACGACATAATAAATTTAATAAGGCCAAGTAATTTAGTATTATTAGCACCGCGTCTTACTACCCATTCGGGTTATACGCACACCAAGTAATTTCAATGACTGGGAAATTATATGGTCAAAATGATAGTGGAAAAAAAAGTTTGATATTCAAGAGAACACCAAGATCATTAATATAATGGGTGCGAACTATGTTTTCACTGTCCAATTTATAAGTAAAATTGAAAGGATTAGTTTTCCTAGTAAAAGATATAGATTTGGTCTTAGATTTATTAATAGACATTTCATTTTCAAAAGACCATAGTAGAATACCATTTACATCATTTTGTAACTCTATACAAACTGCAATAGATTTGACAATTTTAAATAATTTAACATCATCAGCATAGAGTAAATAACTAGATGGCTTCAAATATTTACCAATGTTATCAATAAGCACATTAAAAAGAAGAGGACTAAAATGGCCAATGTGGGATGCCACAGGGGGCTAAAAATGTATCTAAGTTGTGTGAATCAATTTTAATATTGAATGATCCTTCATGCAAATAACTGCTGAACCAATTTACATATGCTTGAGAAAGGCCGAAATTACCAAGCTTAATGAGAATAATACTATGTTGACAAAGTCAAATTCCTTACTTTGGTCAAAATAAATAACATCAACCTGACCTTTGGCAAAGACTTTGAGGGGCAACATGCCCAAGAAATTCTACTAAATTAGTGACAGTAGATTTATTTTTTATAAAGCTATGTCGATTATCTGAAAGTTTATTTTTAAGGTGGTGGAAAGTATGCTCATGTATGATTTTCTCAAATACTTTGGAGAAGGTTTTTAATAGGGAAATTGGTCTATAATTACAAATATTTGTTTTTGCCTCTTTTTTATAAATAGGTATGACAACAGATTGTTTCCATGTAGGAGTAAAAGTTTCATTTGACAGGCTAGTGTTAAAGATATAGGCTAACAAAAGGCTGAAAATGCTGGCACAGCCTTTAACAATAAAACTTGGAATTCCATATGTCCCGGCACATCCAGAAGAACTAATTTTTTTAATAGCACCAGCAACATCCAAGGGTGTAATGTGGTATGGATACAAGGGCACGCTAGTTTCAATAATGATACAGGGTAAGACAGGAAGGGCTGAATTATAAACGGAATGAAAGTAGGTCCCAAATTTATTAGCAATTAATACAGGATCCCCTATAATCCTGCCATTTATTTCTAGGCTAGATGAGGAAACTTTATTCACACGATTGTTTTTAACAAATTTCCAAAATGTCTTGAGTTTGCACTTAATACTATTTTCTATTGAGTTCATTCAATTGGCTCTATCTATAATCAAAGTAGCTTTAACTAATTTACGAAAGTGAGAAAAATGTGAATAGAATAAATCATTATTTGTTAGTTTAAACTTTTTGAAAAAATATTATTTATAATAATAATAATAATAATAATAATAATAATAATAATAATAATAATAATAATAACAATAATAACAACAAAAACAACAACAACCACCATCACTGCCTTCTTCACAATCATAATCATGAGTTAATATTATTATTATTATTATTATTAGTTTCTGGCTGATGTATTATAAGAATGAAACATAAAAAACACAATTTCCTATTTATGTTTTATACATATATGTGTCATCTCCTTCCTTTTAAGGGCTCTAACAATTTTCAAGGGGAGTCCAAACTAATTTTCTACTTCCATGAGGGAAAGGTTTTAAAAATAAAAACCTTTTATGTTAATTGATAAGATTTTCTATTACCATCATTATTTTTTGGGTTTTGATATTTTACATCAAAAGTGATTACATGACTTGACATATGAATATTTTAATGAAAATTAAGTAACCATTGTGACTCTCAAACACTGTCCTCACCCCTTATAACTAGGGTTAAGTCAGATGCTGAGGAAATGGTGCATCTGTTGATAGTTTTATATCCAGCGGTACTCATTGAGGGTGAACTGGGAGGTGGGAAAGGGTTGATAGGGCGGGGTATTACCGCCAATTTTTTCTCCACCCCTCCCCCATCGAAATGTGCCTTCCGCCAGTTTGTTTAACTCCCCTCTGATAGACTTGAGTTTGAAGTTGAATGATGGTTACATCAAACTTCAAATAGGTTCTATAACGATCTATTATTATTTTTAAATGCTTAAGGGCCACCCCAAATAGCCTTTAGTGGCATTCCATTTTCAAACTTTTTCTATTGGCTTGGAGTCAATCCCCTAAAAACTCCTCAAAAATATATTTTTTTTACAAAATACCTCACCTGACACTAATAAAGTTTCGCTGACACTCTTGGTAGTCATCACAATTAGTATTTCTTTTCATTGCGACTTACTACCCGTCTAAGTTACACACATGCTCTAATTACCTTAATGAACTAGGAATTAGGAAGGTGACATTTTAGATTGAATGTACACACATTTGTGTAGATTGATAGAGGGGAACCATTTTAGGGAAAATACCCTTTTTACACCCAACTCGGATTTGAACTTCAATCTTACCACCACCGGAAATCCAGTCTAATAGTGTGTGCTACCTACCGTGTTCAACTGACATGCTGAAGACGGGAAGATCATGGTTCGATTCCGCTCGGGTGTACTCGGGTGGTTTTTCCTAAATAGTTTTATGCTCTCACACCACGAGACTATGGATGCACCTCCTCTTAATTTAACCTTCCTGATGCCTAACACTTTAGAGTAATTAGTGCGTAAGTGTATAGCCCGAGCGGGGCTGAAAATAAAAAAATAAAAATAGCGTGTTTGAAATTGTTTTAAGAAAAAAACACCCTCAGTACACACTACTGGGATTTGAACCCCAATCTTGTCACCAGAAATCCAGTCTAATACGAAAAAGTCGAATGAAATTTTTTTTCTTCCACAAGGTAAGACATATAAAGAAAACCATACTACTGATTATTTGAGTTCAACCTATAAATAAAGCAGCAGATTTCTGCAAAGTGAGTGTTCTTTGATAAAAGCCTCACTATAGCCTTTCCCTTCCAAGAAACTTTACCTGTGTAAACAACAGATTAGCTCGCTCGCTCCCTCTTCACTCTTTCAGACCAAACTTGACAAATTTGACAACTTCGCAACTCAAGCTTGATGTTGGTTAAAGAGTCCAAATAACTGTTTACCCCTCCTTACCCCTCCTTAGAAGAGCCCATAGTGAGTTATTTCCTCTGTTGATTAGCTTGAAGTCAATGTCCCAGCAGACAAATTAAATAATTTATTAATGCACAATTTATTAACAGTTTATAATAAGGTCTTATCTCTGGGAGCTTTTGACAAACACCTTTATCCTTCCAACTGGTGCTATAAGTAGTATCTTACATGAAACATTGAATATTACATTTATTCCCTCATTAAAATATTATTGGCGCTGTAGATTTAGTTAGGTTGTCTTTGGTGATATTCTCCAATAAATTGGGATATTAAATGTATCATTGATTTACATAAAATCACTATTTGAAATAATTGTGACTGGCCTTATACAATCCAAGGGCACAGCCACGGTTCATAGATTTAAATGATTTAGTCGGCTATCTCTCCAAATTGGAGCTTTAGGTTGTATTGGGATTAAAATTGTCTACAATTTATTTTTATTTAAATTATAATTGCTAATTTTGACACATATTTTTATAAATGGTTGTTTTAGTTTCTTTATTCATTTAAAGCTGTTTATTTAACATTTTTTATGTGTATTATTAATAAGTTAAATACATTTTAAATATAATTTGGTGGGTAGTGTAATATTGCAGCAGGAATAAATAACCCACTTCGGTGGCTGCATTGTCTAACACACCATTTGCAGTAGACTAGATTGCCGATGACAGGGATATTGAGATTAGAATCTCGGTCGGCTCTACTGAGGTTGGTTTCCCCAAAATGGTTTCCCACTCTTCCTTTACACAAATGCAGGTACATTTATTATCAATATAACCTTCCTAATACATAAAACCATTAGTGTAATTAGTACATAAGCCTATAGCTCAAACGAGTAGTAAGATATGGTGCTTAAAAAAGTAATAAATGTTTAGGGAACTGATTGCACTTTGACTGTCTCCTTATACTGAGTTATTATCTGTCAACTCTTCCAATTTATTGAACAAACTCTCAATTTATAACCAGGTCACTTGGTTAGGACTGTTTCTCTTCCAGGTTCTCAATTTTGTTCATCTCTCTTCCTCTGTAAAACAGATATAAAAATTTCATGAATAGCTTACAATTCAGAAATTTTCATATACTATATTTTTTCTGAACAGCTGTTTGAATATATACTTGTTACAATCTTTTCTATTGACTCGCCATTTGGTCTCTTTTAACTAGATTTTGGATTTGTGTATTGGTAATCATGACCTCTTCATGCGAAGAAGAAAACCAGATTCAATGGAGGTTCAGCAGATGAAAGCACAGGCAAAAGAAGAAAAATCACGGTATTCATTAGTTTATTTATTAACTTAGTCCAAATAAATAAATAACTTTTTTATTTATTTCACATAATGGGCCTAGTTTATATACAAGGAACCAACAGATTTACATCTTTATAGTAGTTTGAGTTTCTTCAAATAACTTGACTTCTTGAAGATTTGGATTCCTATGAGCATCTCTTAGTGCCACATTCACTCTCATTTGATCATTTATAAAGCCATTCACATTATATTATGCATGCTTGCTCTCATTTGATAATTCTAAAACCATTCACATTATAATATTTATGCTTGAGGCTGACAGAAAAAATAAAAGGCTTGCTTAAGAAAGCCCTTAAAATACTATTATTGTTGAAATATTTGTACTTTTTCAAAAATGCTTCTAACAATTTTGTTTAAAATAGATATTTGGGGTGTATTTAACATGCCAAATAATACTGTACACCTATTTTTTGGGAGAATATTCGACGATTAAGGGTAGTTTACTAACACCTAACTTTTGAAAAGTAGATATTTCTAAAAAATTTCTCTAACATTTTTGTTTAAAATATAACTTATATCATAGTAGTGTTTTACTTCTGAAGAATAGCACTTTATAATGGTCTTTCAGAGAAAAATTTATTTATAGGTAGTTTACATATGACTATTATTTTTAAATTCAAAATTTTCCAAAAATGTCTTCAACATTTTTGTTAAAATTGAATATATAGGCAGTGTATCACATATTAATTTGCAAAGGCATAGAAAGGCTGGGGTGGGGGCATCCGGACCCCCCTGGATTTAGATCTTCCACAGGGGTCCATATACACATATAAAAACTTTTATAGGCTAAAGGTATTTTAAAATTTTTTAGCTGACCCTCCTAGAAAAATTAGCTTTCCACAGGGAGGCCACCATTATATTGCATGTCAATTACATCGTGTTTTTGGTATGAATACATAGCATGTCCATCATGTCGCATTTCCCCCACCTCTTTACACACAGTTAACCCTACTCTGACGTACAACCAATAGGATTGAAGGGGTGTGTATATACAATTACATCACAATTACAAATACATCACATGTCCATTACATCACGTTTTGCTAGGTCAGTGTGCTTGACTCTCAGCTCTGACTCTCACTTTGAAGGTGGGGCTGGTTGAAAGGATAATGTTCCTGTCTCTCACCTCTGACTCTGACTTTGAAGGTAGGGTTGATTGAAAGGATAATGTTCCTAACTCTCACCTCAGACTCTCACTTTGAAGGTGGGGCTGGTTGAAAGGATAATGTTCCTGTCTCTCACCTCTGACTCTCACTTTGAAGGTAGGGTTGATTGAAAGGATAGTGTTCCTAACTCTCACCTCAGACTCTCACTTTGAAGGTGGGGCTGGTTGAAAGATTAGCGTGCCTGACTCTCACTTTGAAGGATGGGCTGGTTGAAAGGATAGCGTGCCTGTCTCTCACCTCTGACTCTTGCTTTGAAGGTGGGGCTGCAATTTGTTTTTTTTACTTCTCTGGAAAAAATTGTCTAGATAAAAAGGTATATTTTAAATTTCTAGATTATATTCTTATTTTATTATTTCATCTTTGCTTTTCATTGCACCACAACAATTTGAATTTACAAATTCAAGTCTCCAAGTTTTTTTAAGGACATAAGATTTCTGGCAAGCTAGAAACCCTCCCCTTCCCAAGGTGAGTCAGTTGATCCTTCATTCCTATTGGTTGTACGTCAGAGTAGGGTTTTCTGTGTGTATAGAGGTGGGGGAAATGCGACATGATGGACCTGCAATGTATTTGTACCAAAAACACGATGTAATGGACATACAATGTAATTGTATACACCCCTTTATACACCCTTGGGTTTTGATATTTCATATAGGTAAATTACAGTGAAAATATTTACTTATTTATGCTAGCAATAATTTATTTCAAAATAACTTTTTAATACATAAGAGATCAGAAAGCTGTACAGTCAACTTTCGATAACTTGGACCTCAATACATCTCGGACTTAGGATAATTCGGACAAAATTTTCCTAAAATAAAATTGTATTTAGTAACACGCCAGCCGCATGCTGGCAGGCTAAAAGTGTTAAAGAAATAGATGAGTTCTAAAATACTTGGTCTTTCCATTTTAAATGAGTAGCGTCTAAGGTTGAAAGGGCCATTCTTACTCATGTCTGCATGCATGTTTGCGGGTATGACCCTTACAACTTTTGGATTAATCTCCAGATCCCAACCAAACTGTAATTATACATAAGAACCCACCAGGACACCTGCTTTGGATTTCATCTTAAGGCTCCATTTTGTGATGGATATTATCCAGTGTTAAAAAAAACTACGCAATAATAATCATGCTAGGTATTATGAAAGTTACTTAAGTTGTTTAATTAGTTACACTTATCAAAGTAAGCATGTTTCTATATAGTGTGCCAAATAATATAAATTGGGGAAAAGTTTGTACAGTCTGTATGTTTGTTTATTTTACACAAAATGTGTCCCTCCACTCGATTTTCAATTATTTTTATTATATAGACTCTCTCTCTCTCTCTCTCTCTCTCTATATATATATATATATATATATACACACACACACACACACAACACACGAGTTTAAATATTTAGGAACAATTTCAACTAGCAATAACGTTATTAAAGTGTAAATTAGGAAAAGAACATTGGAAAAGCATGCCACTACTCTGTCAGTAAGTTGTTTACAACTTACCTGCTGTCAAGGAATGTAAAATTTGGAATACAACAATTGTACTGGTTGTTTTCTATGGGTGTTAAATGTGGTCTCTTATCTCACATTATGAATAAAAAATTATGGTGTTCAAAAACAAGGTGTGTAGGAAGATATTATGTTCAAAAAGGGATGTCTGTACTGGATAGTGGAGGAGGTTACATAACTATGAGTTAAATAACTTGTACTCATCACAAGACATTGCTAGGATAATCAAGTCTTGCAGATTATGGTGAGCAGGACATGCAGCACAAATGGGAGAATGTAGAATCGTGTTCAGGGAATTGACTGGCAAACTCGTTGGGAAGACACATATGGGAGGATAACATTTAAATTTATCTGAAAGCGATAGAGTTTAATGAAATTGACTTGCTGGAACTAAATCCAGATAAGGATAGGTGGCATACTTTTGTAAGTGCGGCTATGAACTTTCGAGTACTTAACACCATAAAGTAAGTCACTACACACGCTCCTGGCAGGATTCCTATGGTTGAAATTTATTTAATATCATAGGATTAGATTAGTAAGAAAGGTATCTAACAGGCACAAGAGTTACTAAAATTATTTACACGGCAATTCATGTGATTGGCAACATTAATTTTTGATAGCTAGCGTGCGTATAACCCGAATGGGTAGTAAGACGCGGTGCTAATAATAATAATTGATAGCTAGCATCAATACCTATTTTTAACGCAAATAACTGTAACCCTTTCCTCGACTAACGGTCATTAATTAAGGAAGAAGATAGATACATTTACAAGGAACAAACAAAAATACACTAAATCAATAATTAAACCAGAAAGCAGATTTAAAATAAGTAAAAATCAAAGTAATTTAATAGAATAAAATTTACAGATGACCTTATGGCCTTAAAGCTAAGGCACCCTTCTACAAATTAATATATACAACCACGCTACAATTCTCTTTGACTCATAATAAATTAATGACTGACCAAAAACAATACATTTAAATAATCGTTATGTTGAATTGAATAAACATACATAACTGAACCTTCTATACTTAAATATGCACATAACAAGGAAATAGATAGGCTTAAGGCCTCCATCCACCCCTATGGCTAACTTAACTAACATAAATACATAATAACTGAAACTGAACAGCTGAAGGCTCCCGCATACTGAGACGACAAATAATACAGAAACACATGATGATTAAGATTATACATTCTTTGACTAACTCTGTCAATGAAATATAAAGTAAGGTTAAAGAATCCCAATCCCAATCCCACATCCTCCCCTCTACCACCCTGAAAGACTAAAATACCATTATGTGGATCTTCATTTTATTAGGTGAAACCCATCGCTAGCTGGGGGTCTTCTTCCCTGGTCTGCATCAGGATGATTTGGTATTCACTGCTTCAAGTCGAAATGTAAAATTACTTGTTAGAGTACGGCAACATCAACTATGTATGTTTGAGTGAGGATTTAGGGAGGGAGGTTTCTTGGGATGACGGAATCAAGGTTCAATCAGCCTCGACAGCGAGCGCCTAGCAACAATCAATATCCCCTAGTCGAGCCAGATCATATTTTGACTGACCACACTCTCCACTTACTTTCTCTCTTGCACTAGTGTGTTGCTCTTAAACCTTGCTGTCCATTTGAACTGTCACCATGGCAATGATGGACAGTTGGGCGATATCCGTCCTTCTTTCAGGGAACGTTGGTTAGCTTGTGGGAAGAAAATGATTGTTTTAGTAAAGTCAAACAGTAATGACAAATCATATTGAGGAAGTGAACTGTATATTCCCCTAAGTGATAAGGCTATTGCAATGTATGAGATTGGGTGGTTAACTTGTTGTTTGCGATATGCAGCATACCAATGCTACATAACATTGTAAAATGTCATCAAATTCTCCAGCAAAAAAGTTTGCAAGATTTTAACCTTTCTTCCTATGTACTACACAATTGTACTAAATTTAGTTGAGAATAAGTTGATAGCTACGTTTTCACATTTTATTCATTCTTCAATTCTTTTAATTCAAATATTACTAAACAGTCCTTGGTCATATCTCCTCATTTTAAAATTTTAAAGGCACTGGAGTGAAAGTAGCATCCTAGAAGGAAAAAGAAAAAAACACTTTTATGCATAGCAAAAATAACTGCATTGATAAACTTATCTCCATTAAGTACTAACACTTATTTTATGTTCTTAAAGTTTTTAAATTCTTTATAATGTTGATTTTGATAATTTTTCTAATACTCTACACTCCATAAATCACACCATAAAAATAAAGTTATGGAGAGCAATGGAGTCTTTTGATAGGCGATATTTCATTCAAAGTTTTATACTAAAGTTCTGTTGTTTTTAAACAAGATTCTATTATAGAAACACATTTACCAGGAGTAAAGAGCTTTGGATTCATCTATTCTATAATTTAAAAGGAAAATTAATTTAGGCATTGTAAACTAAATAACATTATCTTTAATAGTTGGTTGTAATGCAACTAATTAGCAAACTATAGAGTAATGTGTTTGCTCTCTATTGATTAAATTTATTTCAAGCATTTTTAGGAATATATCCTTGATGAATGCATCCATAATTAATGCTATATGCAAGAAATCACAAGGCTAGGTTTAGGTGCTATGAAGGTGAGTAAGACCTGATTTGATCCTCAGATAAAAATACTACATTAAAGAACTAAATTTAATACACAAGTTAAAAAAGTAAAGAAAAAAATCTCAATATTATGTTAGATGCAAGGGTTAATAATTATTATTATTTTAAATTATTATTATTATTATTATTATTATTATTATTATTATTATTATTATTATTATTATTAGCACCGCGTCTTACTACCCGTTCGGGTTATACGCACTTACGCTAATGTAGGGTGATTGTGAGATGAAATGAAGGACCTACAGTTTAACGTGGAATCCGAACCACGGTGGCGACCTGGCATTCCCCACATTCACAAGATGTCTTGTCAGAGGTGAAGGAAGGGTTTGGCAATCAGATAAATCTTTGTCGGGACCGAGGATTGAACCCGGCCGCCAGCATAGAAGTCTGACACCTTACCCCTAGACCACCAGGTCACCATTATTATTTAAAAAAAAAAAAATGGGAAAAAATAGCAATAGAATATTATTAAGGTTATTTTTTTTAGACAAATTTATTTGAGTATATAGTTAAAATAATAATAGTTATATTTCAAAAACTGATCACCTCAGGTTTAGTGGTCAAATTTCTTGGCCACAGATCTAGAGGTCCAGGTTTTGATCCCCCGTGCTTACAGAATTTTTCTGTAATGCAATGTGTCTGGAATGGGGTCAATCTCAGCCTCGTGAGGACAAATGAGGAGTTACTTGGATAAATAAGTAGCAACTCTTGTCTAGAAAACTGAGACTATTGGCCAGTGTGTTCATTTTATGATGTCCACATGACACCCTTGATCCACAAAATGTTGGCACTTATCGCTAACATCGGCAGTTGCTTGGTTGGTATAACTCTTTTGTGGGCTCATTAATTTTTGTTTATCTCCTAAAACAGTATAATGTGGCTGGTAGAGATAAATGTTTTTCTAACTTTAATTACATGTGTGTAAGTGGTTATTTTTTAGTAAAAACATATAATTCTATCCCTTATCCCTCTTGTGTATAATCCTGCTCTATTGTTGGTTTTGTTTTACAGGTTGGCCTAAAGAGTACATTTTTGAGGATTGGTCCAGGCGAAGTGTTTCTTTACAGTCAAGTTTCATAAATACGAAATTTCACAACTCACTATACATTTATTTTTTATTTTTAGACGTCAGATTGAACGAAACAAACTAGCAAGAGAAAAACAGCTTCGTGAAGCTGCTGAAAGGGAGAAAGCTGCTATGGAGCAGAGATTGTTGCAGTATCAGGAAGAGATTCGACTTGCTAATGAAGCTTTGGTAAGTTAAATCCTGAAACCAGATTGGTCTAGACACCTAATTATTAATTAAATTCTCATTGTGAAAAGATTGATGTTATATTCCGTTCACGATAGGTTTTTACCTGGATGACAGTTTGAAAATCATATGTTTAGGTTTTGGGTTACCAACACTTGTAAAAGATCACAGTTTTGTTATGAATATAAAGATCTTTAATTACCTGTTATATATATTACGTTTAAAATAACGTAAACTTAGGTCTTCTCATACTATTTCATATTTTTAAAATAATTTCTTTTTATCCAACTCTAAACAATATTTTAAACATAATTAAAAGTACTTATTTTTCGTTTTGGAACGTTACTGATTTTGTGTAATATAGTGCAATATCTTTTAATACAGGCATCGTATTTACTTGGAAAATAGAAAATTGTTGTCATTTTTTTACATACAATAAATGATTTTATGATTATTTTCTCCTATTTTGAAATATTTGAAATATTTAACTGAATAAAACATTTTCATCAACTGCGTGTCTACATCATTGTAAAAAAACTTGTTTACTGTTATGTTCAATCATATGGTTTAGATTTGTTAGTCGCCATTTTAAAGATATTTTCGTTAGAAGTTTTTGTGAAAGTGGTGTTAATATATTTTTTAAGGGGAATGAAACTATAAATAAACTTTGTGTCTTATCTCAAATAAATATATAAATAATATTGGCCTAAATTACTATGGTTAACTATCACATTAATATATTACCATCTGTTTTCATTACATTGATCCAAAGTGATAGATGTCAGCTGTTGGTGTAGTGATATATTAGTAATTACCTCTAGTAACATTTCGAGCTGTCATCCAGGTAAACTTAGCTCGTGAATGACATATATACTTTTTATGGTAAATAAGTCTTATTGATTACTTAATATAATTATTGTAATCTA
The DNA here is from genome assembly GCA_039000515.1 of Timema cristinae. NCBI lineage: Eukaryota > Metazoa > Arthropoda > Insecta > Phasmatodea > Timematidae > Timema > Timema cristinae. The sequence goes on from JBCFYV010009882.1 coordinate 87,660,053, forward strand.
TGTTGAGGTGTAGGAGACCTTTTCCATAACTTTATCTCCATTTCATATCTTAAAAAAATAATGACTATGCAGATTAAAAATCATCTGCTCATACTTTTTTTTTACAACTTTTGTGTTTTGGATTTTTCCTTACCAATTGAGTGATTCCTCGACAATTGTCCCAAATTTCAGCTTTCTAGTTCATTGAGAAGTAGGAAAAATATTCTGGACAAGTGTACACGCATATACACCATTATCAAATTGCATATATAAATGGCAAATTCATAGTTTAACTTAGACAAATTATTATTAAAGAAAAAATATTATATTGATTAAAAAACTAATAATTTGTATAGAGACATTTGTTGGTTAATGTAATAACATCAAAATTCATACTTTAGACTAGTTGGTTATATCACTTCCACCTTCCCCCGCCACCCGTTCGCCCCAGCTTCCCATTTGTGACCAAAACTATTTTATCAGAGGTTTATACTGAAAATACTTTATTCATAGCGCAGATGGATAGTTTTTTTAAATAAATATATAAATTGAAAGAGTTTCTTTTAGTGTAACATCCAAGAGCAGGATAAATGTCCCTGTTAAATACCATTTTAATTACTGGGATCTATTAAATTTTGAGCTAAATATAAGATTCTGTAGCTAACAATAAAATGATGTGGGGTGAACAAATTAAAACTATTAAGAAAAGAACAACTCAGGTCATTAGGAAATTATCAAAATATAATATAATGTTCCTAGGAAATTATTTGGGAGTATATATTATGACTATGTATGCAGTAGTACCTACTTATTTGCAATAAGTGAACAAATTATGATCTCTAGACAACCAATAGTTATTACAAATGTGAACAAAACTTGCTCCTTGATCTTATTATCAAAGAGTCCTTTTGAACACCCCAAGTCTCTCCCTTTATGACACTCTTGTGGCCAGTCCATGAGCTATCTCATATCTCTGGCTGGGCTACAATCTCTGCCAATAGAGGGAGGAAAGCGTTTGGAGAAGCATGCCTACACAGCGTCACAAACTGACGAATTTTCCTTTTGTTTCATTATTGGATATTTTTCGTTTAGTTTATTGATTAAAATACTATACTCATTATACAGTATTTGAACAACTTTCCTTTTCAATATCTACGTTCATACTTTCTTTCTGCAAACGGATGGTTCTCTTACACTGTGTTTTGTCTACTTGTGTTGTTATCATTTGTAAAATCAACTATCACTACTTTGAATTTTTTGTTACAAAGTTATTTTAATATCAATATTGCCTAAATCTTTCTTATTTTTCACTTGTAGGTAAATAAATGATGTTAACTTAATTTAATCCTTGATTTCCTTTGTAAATATTATAATTTGTCATAACTACAGTGTTAAACAAGCTCATTACTCTCCAATACAATACAGCCGCATATCTTTCTGGAACTAATATTCAAAATAAATGTCTTAGGAAAAAGACTTAGGCTACATAGTAGCAGTCCCTTATTTGTACATCTACTTCTACTAAGCTCCAGTGATTCAAGCTTGAATTACTTATAACGCTTAAAATTACTATCAATTGAGTTGTTTTTTTGGTTTCCTTAGAAACGGTCAGAAGAAACGGCAGATTTGCTGGCTGAGAAATCTCGTGTAGCAGAGGAAGAAGCAATGCTGCTTAGTCAAAAGGCATCAGAAGCAGAGCAAGAAATCACAAGGCTAAGGCTAGGTGCAATGAAGGTGAGTAAAACTTTTTTCTTCTTCTTTATGTTTAATTGTAAAACATAATTTCATCTTTACTTGACATCCATTACTGTTTCCAGCCTATGGTTTGGGTCAGTTTTCTTATTCAAGGCATATATTTTTTCACTATGGCTTGCTAGGCCGGTCATAGTTTCATATGCCTTATAATCTATCTTAAGACTAGGAAAGCCACAACATCCAGTCCTCGGTCATCAATTTATTAATGTGAAAGGGTAAACCCATATTTTCATCAATTATCATACATTTTTGGCCATGTGGGAAATCAAAACGGTGCCCTAAACTCAATAGGCAGACACTTTACTACTGAGCTAAGGTGTCGGACAACAACAAAAAACAAAACATAATTACATCTATAATTTTTTTTAAATTGCTCATTGGAAGCTAACACACTAGGTTGTATGGATAGTGAGTGGTTGAGTGGTAGCAATTATTGTATTGTTGTGTGTATTTATGAAGATTGTTTGTAAACTAATTTTAAAGATTCATAAATTTTTTACAGAGTTGAGTTAAACAACAGGAAGGTAGTATTTCTTTGAACATTTTTGCCGGCTATCACCCTTTGCATTCTTTCTTTTAATTTCTACTCATTCTACACATTAAACTAAAAAATCCCTTTGCTGTAGGGAATTTTTATTCGATAATAATTAATTATCGAAAATTACTTTATGCTGGTTTTCATTTCGATTTAGACCACACTTGTAAGAGCATCTCTTACCTTTACAAGAGTTGGGTTTCACCCTCTTTTCAGGTTTAACTATTTTATTGCGTTGAGTGTAAATTTAGCCGGACAATCTTAGTTTCTTATTTATTTGCCGAAAATTTCTCTTTTTGTCTTTTGATCTTCTTCTTCACCGACAATCTCTCTCTCACTTTCATTGGAATTAGTACTCATGTATCTGTCTCTTTTTCCTCAAATTTATTTTGAACGTAAATTTCATGATTTGTATTATTGGACTGAAGACTCTTGTTTCCAATCAGACCAATTTCTGGGGCAAGACTAATTACATCATCCTCCATGACAAAGGAAGCAATTGAATCTATGGGTACATTATCATTAGAAAAAAACACCATCGACATTGAATCAACATGTCAGGTTCATTAATAACAGGAAGATCAACAGTGACATAGTTTTCAAAAATTGGGTCCATCACTTGAGAAACAATAAATACTCTCTGGTATATCAACAATATACACTGGATTCAAAATTTGAATCTCACAATGGTTTTTCGGCATAGCTGACGAGGAAATTAATAATGGTTCAATTTTGTTTGTTGTAGTTAAATCAAATTCATTTATATTAGCTACAGTAGGATTCTCTATCACTGGTTCCTGTGGATCAAGTACCAAGTCTGAGTGTTCATCTATTCTAATCTGACGGAGTGCCATATCAACCATTGCTCTTCCCCTTGAATGAGTAATCTGTAAATAGTGAAATATTAAACTAAAACTACTAAACTTATGCGAGGTAGCAAATAAATGTAGGCTATAAATACTAGTAATTTGACCTAAAATACCAAAGTAAACATTAAGTGCTCTAAGCCTAAGCTTAAAATGATATGAAAATTCTTATTTAAAAATCACTTTAAGTTGAGCAATATTATTTGTTAATATTATTATTAAACATGTTTAACCTAAAATGTACAACACTAAAAATGTTATTCTAGCTAGTAGCTAAACAATAGGACCAAAAAGATTGTATGTATTTGATTATTTACTTTCTTCATTTTCTGGTTAAAAATCACTCTAGATTTCTTAAAATACATAATTCCTTTAGAAAATAAGAATAAACAGTAACACACCAGATTTGTTTTAATTAATTTCTACTTCCATAACAGTTGTTACAATATATTGAATTATAAACAAATATGACTGTAGCAGAAGCTTGCAACAATGCAGACTACTGTGGTTTACTAGAAAATAATGTTTAAATACAGTAGTACAGTGATGCCAACTTAGCTACAAAACATTTAGCCTTCCTTGGTACATTTTGAATCAAAAAAGGAAATATTTTCTACATTATTTTATTCAATATTATGCGAAACACACACATAAAATAATGTATTCTTAATCAATTATAGTTAACTCAAAATCACATAAATGAGGGTTAAACAAGTTGGTAGTTTTGTTTCTAATAGCCTTAGCATATTGATTGAGGCTTACGCCAAGTGGCTTGGAATAATTTATAGTTCTTGTTGGTTACGACCTTCGGTTACGCCACTTGACCTGTTTGTAAAATATCCAAAGTGAGTTCAACATTAAAGGAAAAATAATTATGTAAACCATTTATAATAAGGGTTACACTACTTGGTCAAAAGGTGTATTTTAAGCTAGAGAACACAAAAACAACCTAACCTTAATTTTTGAAATTTTGATGGTTACACCATTTGGACTTTATACCCTTGTTATGATGATGATGGTGCATTATTTAGCCTAAAATTTATTCCAATACATAACAATATTTAAACTAAGCTATTTTCATGTTATAATTATTAGACACTATCATAATGTGAAGTTGGGATATTATTTTATGTTAACGTTTATCAGATTCTATAATTTGTTTTTGAACATCTCATCAAGTTTCAATCAAAGTACATTATGCATAAATTCCACGGTCAATGTCATCAAGAAAATTATTATGTGAGATTCCCCTTTCAGACTGAAGAAGAGAAAGTTTACTTAGAGCGCAAGACACGAGAGGCAGAGTTGTTGACAAAAAGACTAGTAGATGAGTCAGAGCGACGAGCAGCAGAAGCAGACAAATTGAAGGATGAACTTTTAAGAGCTAGACTGGCCGAGAAACAAGCTAAAGAAAAACTACTAGAGTTCCTTTCCAGAAATGCATATAACAACATATCAGTAAGTATTGTTATAAAATATTAGGTAAAATGTATTTTAGGTCACCCAGTTTAATTATGTGTAGAAATTATTTAAATAATTTATAAAAACCTTTCAAATTTTATAAACATATTTCATAAATCTTTCTTAGGTACTATTTAGGTTGGGGCATGGTGCTCTTTGACCCTTTCTTTAAAAGGTGATCTTAGAATCTATATTGGAACCAAACTATTTCTTCTTGTGATGTTCCAATCCACTGAACTTTATTTCGAACATCATTACCATTAACCATAATTACCACAGCAGATAACTACCAGATTATGTGATGTTAAAAAGAATAGTCACACACTTTAAAATCATACTCTTATGCTACTAAAAGATTACTAGCTTATAACAAAGTAGAATAAATCATTACAGATTAAGTGAAATGATTTAATAATACATTTAAAAAAAATAGCAATCTATTTAGTAGTTCTAAGTACAGTAAATGAATGTGCTTTCTAGTCTTTCTTTGCTTGCTAACTAGTATTCAAAAGCTTCATTTCTTTCCAAGCCTGATTATGTCATCAACAAAGGCATACCTCATTGTTGAATATTTGCTAAACCATGACACTGTTAAATCATAATAGCACAAGTGTTGTTATATCATATGAATGTTTGTAAATATTAAAATTTACACTATATGTTTGGTGTTTATATATTAAGCTATGTTTTTAAATATAATTTAGCGACAGATAAAAAATATGTTATGTCAAGTTTATGTTTATAGAACATTATACTTTTTTTTTAATAAGCAGTGCTACAAAACTTTGCATTTTCTCTTTATGAGGAAATTGTTTTATAATCAGAAGAAGGGACAGGAAAGGTGAATAGAAACATAAAAAAGGGACAAACACAAAACATATTAATAAGTATGAAACATAAACCTGTTATATATATTTAGCTGCTTTAAAAACATGTTAATATGAGATATTCATTAATATTACTTTTGATATTCTGAAGGTGTTTAGCAATATAAATATAAGATTTATGAAGGCGACCTGGCAAACATTTATTATAATTAATAATTCTTTTCCACAATTATATGGTTAAGATAAAGTTTTTACACTTTAGCTTAGACATCGATAGCATATGTGAAATTAAACTATTATTCTTTTTTGCTATTAAAGTTGAGAGATCCTAGTTTTTGTATGATATTTAAATAACAAAGAATCATTTGAACATTTATACCTTGAAATTTATTCTTATTCTTCTTGCCTTGATTTAAACTTTGTATAATATTAAGGACTGCTTGGCGTATAACCTGAGATGTGGTGCTAGAAAAACTGCTCCAATTATTAATAAATCACTATGACTGTTACTACAGCCTGTTCCTAATTTGTATTCGGGGGGACATGAACTTCCATCAGAGCTACAGGCTGACTTGCGTTCATTACAGCTTGATTCTGACCCTTTACCTACAGACCTCACCTCTTATGACCTTGTGTCAGATGGAGACATGGAGCAACTATCACTTGAAATAGAAAAAGAAAGGTATTGTTTATTTGCCATTACTATTTACTTGTTGCACAATTTTATCACAATTATATTGTTTTAGTGTCATGACCATATAGTAAAATACATTATTAGAAAACATTTGGTTGTGTTTTAAGAGGTAAAATTAAAATAAACAAAACATTAATTCTGTGCAATTCACATAAAAATACTACAGCTACACCAACATAAGGTTCGAAAACTGGAGATAGATGTTTTACTTGCATATTGTTAGTGTAATACATATATATATATATAATTGTGTGTATGTGCGCGCATATGCGTGTGTGCGCATATGCGTGTGCGTGCGCGTGTGTGTGTGACATCTAACTCCATCTTTTAAGCCTGATAGAGCAGTTGTACCGAAACTAGTCATTGACAACAAATAGCAGCATGTGACATAACTGTGTGAGCCTAAAGAAAAAAGGGGATCTATTCATACCAGATAAGAATGAATCTGATCTAAAAAACTCCTTCCAATGATGTTAAGATAGTTTGTAATCTCTTCACACAGCTATATGTTATAGTTATATGTTTTTATATAAAACTATCTTTTTAATTTATTTTACATCCATCACTGTTTCCAGCTTGTGGCCTTGGTCAGTTTTTTATTCAAACCATATATTTTACACCACCGGCTTGCTAGGCCTGTTGTAGCTTCATATGCCTTATAATCTAACTTCAGATTAAGATTAAGACAAGATCAACATCCAGTTCCCGGCCGTTAATCCATCACTGTGAAAGAGTAAACCAACATTTAACCATTAATAATTTTTGTTGCATAGTATGGAATCGATCCTGGGAACCTTAGCTCAGTAGACAGACACGTTATCAACTGAGCTAAGGTGTCGGATATATAAAACTATCTAATCATTCAAATTTTTAATAACATTCAGTTTTATTAACGATTTAATTAATTTTTACTTTTTACCTAAGTATTGTATTTGTATTTTTTTCATATTTTTTCTGATTATTATCAATTTTGCTTTTTATTTTAACATGTTTCAACTATTTTCATTATTTTTCTTATAACTATTTTTCTATATTAGGACATTTATTTCCTTTCTTAACAAATTCATAAATAATTAACATATTCTTTTTAGTATATTTTGTACTTTTCTGTGTAACTCAATTTATAAATGATGTCACACCTCTAAACCACTTAATGCAAATGATAATTAAATGTGAAGCTAATAAATAATTTTTTATTTCCCATCAATAATAATATTCTAAAATCGCCTTATTTAAATTTTCTTATAGTATTAGATTATAAATTATCTTTTCTCTTTAAATAATTGAAAAAAAACTTAATAACTTTACTCTAAATTTTTGAAAAATATACAAAATCTACAGCTAATTAATACTAGGTTCAAGGGCTACTATTGTTGACTTTGGCAGTTTTAATGATGGATCACTCTCATATTTCTGATGTTTTCCCTATTAAAGTCCAACGTGAAGCTATGACAATATTCAGACTAAAAATATTACTTATCCTATCATTTTCTTGTTTGTTGATTAGAGTGGAGTACTTGGAAAAGAGTAAACATCTTCAAGATCAGCTGAGGGAATTACGCTCTGAAATTGAGGTATTGAAAGTTGGTGAGAAACAAACGGAACTAGACCATTTACATGAGGAACAAGTACGACTTGGTGAGAACAAGTACTCGACACTGCGAAAGGTGAGACACAAATAAAAATTTGTATATAAATCTATATATAAGAAGGATTATATTAATTTTTAAATAATATATATTCTTGGCCTGTCTCTCATTGAATTTCGGGAACCAAAATAATTTTATAATCTAAATAATTGAAGGTATGACTTTATTTACCAAGTTCGGTTGTATTATGATAGTAAGAAATTCTAGTTTCACGTTTTGCTAAAATTTTTTACAAGAGAGAATGAATCTTAATTTTTCAAAATGTTATTAACCAAGATATTATTTGCAGGCACTATGTAAGTAGACCATTTATGTAATGTGAAAGTGTTATTTAACTAAGTTTGATATAAATCTAGCTAAACAAATGGTTTAGACTTTTTGAAAAAATTTTGTTTAGTCTAAATTTTTCTTTCAGCACCGCGTCTTACTACCTTTTCAGGTTAAATGCCTCTAGACTTTAATTTTGTATTTGTTTTTATTATTCTTATCCTATAGTTTTCATCTAGTAAAAGCATATTGATTTTTAAAAATATCTAAATGCTTTATATTAATTTTTAAACTCCAAATATTATTTTGCGCAAATCCCAAACAGTTAGTGAGACAAAGTGGCAACAAAAAATAATAAACTATTATAATAGTCCTTCTTAGAAAAACCTGAAAATTTTGATAGTGCTCGTTGCTCTTTATTACGTTTGGAGTGCCATGTACAATAAGTTATGACATTTTAATTGTATGTACCCCAGTTCTTGGTCATTTTGTCTGCAGAAACAAGTCCTTTTGCAAACTATATGGTAACCAATTTGGATCAAAATAATGGTTTTTATTTTAAAATTTTGGGCCAAATTTAAACATGTCATATTACAAAGTATTTTGGCCAGTTCATTTATATTGTTGCACTCTGAATATGAGTATGGTTTAATCTTTTATATGTTGTATAGTACATTAATTCTAAAAATAAGTTTAAATTATTTTAAATGAGTTTCGTTGTTTGAAAATATATATATGCAGGCCTACCATATTTAATTAAAACCCATCAAACAGCCTTAAAAAGGTGTATGGTTGACACATATACACAGACAAATAGACAAATAAAAGTAATAAATTAATTAATATTGACACCCTCATTGATCTTGGGGTAAAGGGATCGCTTCAAGACCCGATGTTCATTGATTTAAACCCAGCTCGGGGTTTACAGATTTTTCTTGAGTGATAAAAATCCATAGTACAACTTAGTTAAAAGGGGAAGTAAAGCCGTCAGTCCCATGTCAATTGTGGCATGTAAAAGGTCCCTGGAAGGTATATGAAAATACATTTACCGACCAAATTGGTATGCCCTCTCACTCTTGCTCATTGAAATTCTCGTGAACTGATATAAACAATCAATTCAGAAAGTGCACATTAATACCTCAAATAAATAAATTATATTTTTCCATTAATTAGCGGAACATAGTTTAAAACAAACCGATCAAACCTTTTCATATAGATCAATTACATATTAAAATAACATAGACTCTGAACATCTATAATTTAATGTTTTGTATGTTTAAGACGCCACTAATTAATACTCTAATAGCACTCTAATAACTTTTGATATGTACTTTGCCCATGTTAAATAGCTTTGATAGTCATAATTATTTGATGTAAATAAAATGTATAAATTTCGCTATTCATTTTTCACCATGTACGTTTTTTCATTAATTGTTTACAGGGGATATAGGTATTATATTTTATGATCATATCATTTTATTGTAATACCACATTCGACTGCCAAAACTTTGAGAAATTTATTTTTACTCGTACAACAGTTGGCACAGTGTTTCAAACAATTTATTTTGTAATTCAAAATGGAGTAATTTAGTATTCCTGTAAAGTGTATTCCCTCTTTTCTCTATGTTTTACTAGCCCCCTCCCCCATAAAAAAATATTGTAAAGAATACTGTATAACAAAGTTTCAAATCATCCATCATGTCAATATAAAAACAACACTTTTATTTTACTTTTTTTTTTTTAATACATTCCTACGATCACTGTATAGCCCCTCCCTCTTTTTATCCTCCCTCCTATTTTCATCTCATTCCTCTATAATTTTGTTTGCTATAGGCGCGAAAGGAATTGTGTATACACCAAACAAATTGTTAAAATCATATTAATTTTTCAGCTTCCTCCACTTTCATTTACTCCCCTCGTTTCCCCAAATTTTATTTTAATCTTTTTTTTTTTGCATTCCTCGTTACTACATCTATTTCTCTTGTTTCACCCTTACCCCTCCCCCCTCCCGCCCCCTTCACCAACCCCACTGTCATTTCAACAACTTTTTTTTTTTCCATCGACTATATAATATACTATCGACATTTTTATGAGGAATAGATAAAATTTTCAAAATAAAATATAGCCTTTGCTACTCGCTGATAATGTAGCTTTATATTGGTGAAAGAATTTTTAAAATCGGTCCAGTAGTTTTTGAGTTTATCCATTACAAACAAAAAAACAAAAAATCAAATCTTTCCTCTTTATAATATTTTATTATGTTTTATAAAAGCAACATTAGTGAAATATTACTCATTTTGTGTTAAAATTCGTTTTTAAATGTGTGATTATTTCTACTATAGAAAATGGAAGAAAGAAAGAAGATGTTACCTTTATGCATTAGAGTCTTGCCACATTTTTCCTCTTTCCCTAAGAGGGCTTTGTCATTAAATTAACACTTATTAGTTTAATTTTATTGTATTTTTTTCAGGGGTTTGGTATAAGTGTAAGATTAGTTTAGTTTAAAGGATTAGGGATAGAGTCCACACTCAATATTCTCAGCATAAATTGTGGCATGCCAAAAAAAATAAAAAATTGGTCATCCCTGTTGTGAGTTATGGTTAGTCTCACTAGACAGTAAGACATATGGTACTAATAAAATAGCAATATTCTATAGTACCAGTACTGACTGAATGTAGTAATTCAATTCAATATAGTTTTTTTATTTATAACTAGTAAAACATTTATCAAATGATTTTAATCCTTATGTGTAAATCACATTACATTTTACATCATTTAACTGTTTTATTAAAACATTTTAATTTTTTTAGGTGAAATCGGGATCTACAAAAGCTAGAGTGGCTTTCTTTGAAGAATTGTGAGAAGAAAGTCTCTTAATTTGGTGCTCTCAATTTTTTTTTATTCCTATATTCTCAAGTGCCTAAGCTGTGCTAAAGATATATGTATTAAGGAGCAATTTATCATATTATTTTTTTACTAAAAGTTGTTCACAAAGTAGATTTTATTCTGTAAATTATTATTATCATTTTTTTATACCAGTATTTTACTATATGTATCTGGAGGAAGGTACGGGAAAGGTGGATGGAAAACACTATTTGTAATTTCAATATTTGTTTATTTCAGAGATAAGTCCTCTTATTTTACTGTTGATTTAATTTATGCCAGGCTCTTATTTATTTCTCTCATTAAAAAAAAATTCTTAACATAGATTCAACATTACATTTTTTTACTTGGCTAGAAAATAATATTTTTATTAAATGTAAATGAAAAAAATTTGTAATGTTTGGATCCTTTTCTAATTTTATTTAGAAATACAGTTTGGAAAAGTACAAAGATTTTGTAAACATTAGTAGTTTAAACAACAGGTTAAAGACATAATTTTGGGAACCCATAAGTGCAGTTAGTGGTTGTTAAAAGTTTCTTGGTCTCATTCTATAAGCAAGATTTTTAATAATTGACGTTTTTAAACTGTGAGCAACACATTTGATGGATTTGGTTGCCTCAATCGTTGTGGGGTGGAATTATGTTAAGCCTTCATTCATTTATTGAGTTCAAAATAAAAACACCAGTTAAAATTAAGTAGGCTATTAAATTGTTTGTACTGTGTAAATATCTTAAGAAATATAATGCCTTAATTTTTTTTAAATATATTATTTTTATACTTTGTTTTGATAGTAATATTATGCTGTTGAATATCTTATTTTGTAGCTTACTTGACTTCAGTCATTCAGTAACACTATTCCTCTTAAATGGCTTTTAGAAATGTCCATTATTCAACATACTTAGAAAGGACATTCCACCAATGAGTTTGTCCATTATTCAACATACTTGGAAAGAAGGACATTCCACCAATGAGTATAATTTTTTTTATGTAATGTTAATTATAAATTTCTGGAATGTTTGCAAAGCATTCTGGAAGTAAAAATATTCACTTTGTTTTATTTAATGTGTTTTTAACATGAAAGTTATATCTGATAGCGCTGTGATAGTATACCTCACTTAGTTAATGTACATATTCATGAACATTATTCTTAGTAATGAACTCTCTCTTTCTCGTTCTCTCTCTCTCTATATATATATATACACACACACACACATTTGTGTGTATGTATATATATATATATATATATATATATATATATATATATATATATTATATATATATATACACACACACACATTTGTATAAATACTTTTTTATAAAGTAATTATGATGAATATGTAAGTATATTTATGGTTTTATCAATAAGATTGATTATAAATATTTTTGATGTGATTTGTCTCTATTCTTTCTTGCTCACTGGCAACACAAGTAATCATCATAAAAAAAGTTTGTTAACTTTAAGTATTTCTAGGATTAACTGTAATAGGAAGAAGCTTCATTACAAGCTATATTTTTCATGTATGTTTGAGAACTGTTTTATTAGGATTAAAAACCATTAGTTTTAAGATTAAATTAACTACGACTTCAAATATGTTAGTCTTTAAATTTGTTTTTTGTTTTTAAAGATTTGAATTATTTTATATTGTAATGAAAAATAAACACTCACTTTCTGGAATATGTAAATTAAAAAAAAAATGAAGTTATCACACTAAGCATGTCAGATAAGAATTTACAGAATAAAATTTTCATTCACATTTCTGGTCTATATTTTCATTAATTATTTAAATGTGTTTAATATTCTTTTTGTTATCCAGCTCTCATCCTTTAGCTGAGTTGTTAATAATTTGTGAAATGCTACAAAATTAATAATAAGTATGTTATTAAATTAATTATGGGAGCTATAACTTTTAATAGCCAGCATATTTACTAAATACTATATTGCATGACAAAGATAATATATTTACTATTTAATAAATAAAACTCATCAAGTTAAAGAAGTCTGAGGCAAGAAGGCAGATATTTCCCTTGATGATCCAATGTGAGCAATGCCCTCAAACATCTGGATGAGATTGTCTCATAGAGAATTGTCCTCTCTTTGCTGGAATTGATGGCAAAGCTGGGTACTCCTAAGTTCCTTGATTTTCAGTCATAGTCTCCTTTGTGACTAGTTGGTAGTGGCGCAACAGCATTGTTCCACGGGAACAGTCCTATTGAGGTAGATTGTACAATTATCTTGGTGGCAATAGATTACTTTCCTGATACCTGCTTTGGTGGCTACTTGGTCTAAAGCGTCACTCTCATAATGGGCTAGACTGCCAATGAAAGAAGTTTGGGGCTCAAATCCCGGACAGGTGTACTGAGGGTAGTTTTTCCTAAATGGTTTTCCACTCTCCTTTCATGCTAATGTGCGTACACCACCTCTAAATTTAACATTCTTCATCCCTAACACATTAACATAATTAGTAAAGAAGTATATAAGCTGAACAGGTAGTAAGAACCCGGTGTTAAAAACAAAACTTTCCTGGGCACTGGCTAAACCCCTCTTTATGGTGCCTTAGTTATCAACTTTTGGGTATGTGTCCCTTGTTGATACAGTCTTTCCTTAGTAGGTTGCCTTACCTTAACATACCTTTGTTTCCTTATTTATCAGTGAGCACTGGATTTGACTTGGCAAACTAATGTCCAAGAAATAGTGCATTATTTTTACGTGCTGAAAAATTAAGTTGTTAAGCAAAAGATAATGAGTTTTATCTAATCAAAATTGTTTACTTTCTCATATATCTCAAACTAACAACCATAATCAAAGCTCTGAATTGTATACACTAGAGCTATATACACAAATTGTGAAACTTAAGTCTAAATTTTTGTGCTTCATTCTGATAAAGCACAGAAGAACCCTTAAACACATCCTGAAAAATACCCACTGGAATTATATCCACAAGTACTGTTGTATGCTTCTGCATCAAGTGCCTGTTAGAGGGCAGCAGAAACCACAAATTTTGTTAATAAGGGCAGCATAAACACTTATGAAAAATCCTAAATATTACCTTCTGAAATTATATTCATAAACTGCACACACTTCTTAACATACCACATAATAACTAATAAAGTGCAGCAATATTACATTCAATGGGACTTCCATTTATCGTGTAATGACATTAATTTTTCCGTTCTTATTAGTATTTAAAATCATATTTTAAAGTAAATATTTTCATTTTTCTTATTTTCAGTCATTTTAAATTAAAGTCATCTTTTTTAAACGACAGCCATGTTTATATTTTTCTTTCAGCTGCACGCGTCCAAGGCATGGTTTATTTCCGGGTTGTATTATACAGTATTTAAGAGCAGGTGCATAACCAAGCCACGCCTATTTTTAGTTTTCGCGCTCAGATAGAATAACCTCATTGGTAGTGAACCCTATTTCTAACCCTAAAACCCAACTAATAGGGTTCAAATACAAAATAAATTAATTAGTCAACAAAAAAGAAAGAGTGTGCTAAGTGAGTAAAGACTATAGAAAAAACTGGGCAAGAAACCAATACACAGAACACGCAATTTGGAGCAATTGCGGCACTCGTCTCTACGGTCAACCTCAACAATATATAAATATATAAACATTCCCCTAATTCAATTACCAGACAACAATTTAGATAAGTATAAATAACTTAGCTATGTTTCCTAGTTAGAGTCCAGTAATTCAAGTTCATTATAATTGAGATAAAGTTTAAGTCCAAATGAAAATATTACTATTAACACCATCACAAGTGCTGTTTACTAATCAGTTCAATAAGCCAAAAAAAATTTTAAAATAAAAATATTACATGCCGAAAAAGAATTTTGCTTACATTATTATTAGTTACCGAAAACTTAGCTTCCCCATAGCGATTATCGAAGCCAGTCCAAGAGTGCCTCTCCACTCGCACGATCACTCTTTTATAAGATTATAGCAAAGATCACGGAATGAGTGATTCATGAGGGGAGGAAAACCAAAGAACATAAACAGTGGGGGGGGGGGGGGATTCTACATGCTTCTAGACTGGAGTAGAAACAAAACTGGGCACTGGCGAAGAGCATCTTCTTTTCTACTGAAGATCTTTGGTCAGGAAATTTTGTTACTTAGCGTTGAATTGGTGCGGCTTCATTATTCCTTTGTCAGTTGTTGAGTTCAGACGTGTGTAGAATCGATGGGGCGATTGAGTGCGAGCCGGGCCAACAGCAGACGGTGTCCGTATAATTGGGTAAGTCAGTTTGTTATTGACTTGGGTATCGCTGACTTGTGGCGAATGCTACAGTAGATGGAAAGAAATCAAGTACTGACCTGGGTTTGAGAGTTAAAAACTACAGGGAATACAGACCCAAGCCTTGAAACACGAAATGTTTTTGAACTCGCTTCCCCCCTGAATTGTCTTGTGAAACAGACGTGTTTTGAACTATTGTTCTAAAATGTATATTATTAACATGTTTGAGTGTTAAATGGTGTAACAAACAATACACATGCATTTAAATAAATATCAACAAGTGAACAAGTATTTTTCTTAAAGTAGCACACTATCCATGCAGTTCAATATGACATAACTAAAATATGAACAACAACAGCTTTCCAGACAACACCCTTACATGGAGTAATAAATGATGATGTTGAATCAGCCCATCACAATCAAACTTCTGTATATCGAAATTCCCTATGTATAAAAGTTTTGGTGAATCCGCGTGACATTACATATAAAAAATTGTTCCTATACATATTGCATTTTTTTTTCCAAGACAAATTGTGATTTTCCTCTTGTTATGACAATGGTATAAGAAAAACAAGTGAGAAAAAATAGAATGGAGATGTTGCATGAGGAAGAAGGAAATTTTCTGTCAAGGTCATTGAGATGCTGACAGTTCGCCTAGCGGGGTGGTATTGTCTCTACACTCCTCTCACCCCTTTCCTCAAGTAGTCCTCCTCTATAAATCAGGTTAAAATCTTCTAAAGAAGAAATTTTGGCCAAGTTAAACACAATACGTCATGGTCTTCAATTCACCGAAAATGTTCCTGATGACGTATTTCACGGACTTAATTAGTGTGAACACTTTTATGATTAATCTTCATCGAAATTTACTGTGCAGCAAGACATTAGAAAGTTTTTCACACAAATGTAAATCCTTTTACTAATGTATGTTTTTTAAGGTATGCTCAGCACATTTTTTTTTGTTTGTTTTTAATTATTTTTATGAACAAAACTTGTACAATGTGATTCATGTTCACTTACAATGAGTGCATTGTCTACGAGATATTTATAAATACAATAGACTACACAATATCATGCATAAAAAAGATTGTTTCTATACATCAACACATTTATGTATTTACATTTTATGGAGCTCTTGTTTTC
Organism: Timema cristinae; assembly: GCA_039000515.1. NCBI lineage: Eukaryota > Metazoa > Arthropoda > Insecta > Phasmatodea > Timematidae > Timema > Timema cristinae. The sequence continues at coordinate 87,676,348 of JBCFYV010009882.1, forward strand.
AATGTATGGAGGTCCGACTGTATTTACTTGAGTACAACATACTGACATGGGTATTGGATCACCCACAAAAATTAGGAAATAACGGAAAATTGCTAGCGTTGTTACTATAATTAAAGTTCGATTCAATCAAGATATAAGGAAAAACAAACAGATTGGTTGTCTAGAATGTTTGAGGAATGGGTCCTAACAGGACAGTTGCAAGAATTTTTCATTCCTATTCAGGACACCTGGCTCAAAGACTCAGAATTAGGGAAAATATGCAAAAAAACTCAAGAGCGGAAAGAATAAAAATTTAAAATGTCAAGCATATACTTCTGGTAGTCAAACCTACAGATAAATCCAATTGGAAAGCAGTTGTACCACTTGACTAGGTTGACATCTTATTCAAGTAATATCAATATGTTCCATTTAGTCCTACAAGGAAATGGTGAAAACTCTCTTTAAGATAAGATTTTTATTTTTTGTAAGGAATGGTTTGTGAGAAACGGGATCGAGTCATCCTGTAAAACATGTCTCAGATCCAAACCGATCCACATGACAAAGTACACACCAATTATTTCAAATTTTCCCATGGACAAAATATTTTTAAAACTATGTGGGCCACTGGAGAAGGTCACACACATATCCTTTTGAAATTCTTTAGTTTCGCCCCCTTATTTTATCTAAAACCAATCCTTAATGTAAATATATTCTAATTTCTTATATCAATACTTTGCTCATCTTGTAAAGTAGGGTCATATTTCTCGTATTTTGTACTTATTGAATATTCATTTTTATTATCACTTCTGCATATGATTCAAGTTTTGGAACACCTGCAGTTAAGAAACCTCTCCTCCCTCTTTTGTTTTCTCATATTTCCAACCTTTTCCAGCTGAAGCCCCCCCCCCCCTTGTTAGATAATCAAATTCCGGCCCCTTATTTCTTAGGATATTAAAAAAAATCTATCTAATACTTTCTAGTCAGATTTTTATTTAATAAAAAATCAATGTAACACTGGCAGGATGATGGTAGATAAAAAGGACTAAAGATTATAATGATGGCTGGCACTGTTACTTTTTCATCAATTCTTGAATATTGGGTTTGATGTTTGACAAAGCTTACCACAAATTACTTTCCACTTCAAGTCAACAACTCTGTTTAGTTTGATGAGAGTCAGAATTGAAGGTTCGGTGGTGTTGCATGAGGCTGCAGTGGTAGCTTAGGGCAGCTTTTTTCAAACCATGCTCCATGGGGCCAATAGCACCAGTAATTAGGATTGGCAAATCTTTCAAATCTGAATAAAGAAAATTTGCCAAAGGTGCAGCCAGAACCTGTGCGATTTTCTGTTTGTTGTATACTTGTAAAAGTTAACTGTCATTATTGAATGATCATAATATTTGTGTAAAATATGGTTTGAGGACTCCAGCATGTATTTTTTTTTTCTGGTGCAAATGCTCCTTTGGTTTAAAAGGTTTGGGAACTAATGGCTTAGGGAGTGGGTAAAGAGGAGAATTGGGGTCTAATCCGAGGCTTCCGAGCTTTAAAATAAACACGTGCATGCACACTTTCGGCTGGTAGCCGAATTTATTACAACTGGTAGACAGTGTTGCCAATACCACAATAAACAATTATATTAATTACTTAGAAAAAGTAATTTAAATAAAACATTTTCAATTATATATGATTTTTAACGTTATTTCCTAATTATTCCATGCACCCCATGGAAATACTTCATGCTCCCAGGTTGGGAACCACTGGTCTAGGTAGATATAAATGTTTTCTCTTATAATGAATATCTAAAATAAGCGAGATGTGTTTAAAGGTACGATTTCGAACCTCGCTTCCTTGGCAGCGCGCTGCCGTTGCCAAAGCTGCGCGCTGCCATGGCGGCGAAGATTACCACCGCTCCAATGCATTTTGTAGGAATACTATTCGAGCTCCACCGCCGCTGCCTGTGCAGCGCTACCACGCGTAGGCAGCGGCGCCACCCAGCCGCGCCAGGAGCAGTCTGGCATAGTGATGGGCAAAATCGAGTGATTTTAAGAATCGAATAATCACTTGATTCTTTGAAAAATAATCGAAATAATCATTCGAATGATTTTGAGAAGTAGTAAAGAGTCGGTAATAATCGAATGTTTAAAGGCTTTAAAAGTAGTTACTAGTTGGTGGTTCTGCTTTGTTCTGCTATTCTTTTCACCCTGTTGTTGGATCTCCCAACACGCATTCCTTTGCGTTTGCAGCTTATCAACACTTTTATATTACTACATTTAGTTCCTTGTGACAGTGTCAAAGACCAAAGTACAGCCACAACAAAATACTATACAGTGAATAAGTGAACGCATTTCTCAAATAACTAGGTCGCAATTAATATAAATACTTTCGCGTACGACTAGTAATTAAATAAGAAACATACGTTTCCCTTTGTGTTTAAAAGAGTCGAAATAATTTACCCTTTAATATTTCCTAAACATAACATAAATATATAAGCTTACAATCATAAAATTATTTCAGTGAATAAAATTATAATACGATCTGAATATTATGGCCAGGCAATGTTTTATTAAATAACATAAAAATTATATACTTATCTACTTAATAAATTTTAGTCAACGTTAAAAAAATATCTCTCAAACCATTCGTGCTATATGCGATTAGTTAGTTAGGAAGGTAACATTTTAAGGAAATGAAAAAGAACAATCCACGTAGTAATATAGCAAAATAATCGAATCATTTTGTAATGTTCATTAGAATTATTTTTGACTGTTATTCGATTGTAAACTGTACAACCACTTAAACTTTGTATTAAATTAACCTTAGAATCATTTGAATGCATAAGGTCGATTATCGTGTAGCAATGGGACTATTTATTGAAAATAAACCTAATAGAAACGAAGACCTGTATAGAGATAGCCTAGAAACATTCATAATCATAAGGTCCATTTTCCTCAGCACTTCTGGCAAGGTGGGGTAGGAGAATAAATCGGCCAGCTCGCGTCAAGTCAGCTATGTTTTCATTCGAATGTTTTTCTCATTCGAATGATTTTTAAAGAATCGAATGAATCTATTCTATTCATCCAATTCTGCCCATCACTAGTCTGGTAGCGTGCAGCCACGCCGCTGTAGTAGGAGATTAGTTGTGGGTTCAAAAAATGTCTTTTTTCCCCGTCGGAAGACCAAAAGATTGTGGAGTTTGGGTCAAAATATCCAGTTTTATATGATGCCAGTGTGGTTGGTTATAAAGACGCAGTAATGCGAGAAAATATTTGGAAGGAGATTGGATTAAAATTAAATAAACCTGGTAAGTATTTAAACATTTTATTGCTTCATTCACCTATAAACATATACTCATACATAGAAAATATCCACATACAATCAGGGCAATATTTCATTTCTTTTAGCTACGACTTCTGTGATGTATTTTTAAACATACTTTTTTTCGTATATATCTAAACATACATTTTCATGTATTTTTAAATAAAAATACGTATGCTAACTAGTACTGTTCACTACATTTTCCTGCTCAACGGGACTTGAGATAAAGTCCTTGAATTTGTCCCTAACTTTAAAGCCACAAGCGTTTGCGTATTCACCCCTTCGATCAAATGGTATCATATTTTCTGACGGGAGTAAAATTTTATCAGATGTGACCTTAGGGGGGTGGCATTGTTTTTCAAGATATCCATCACGTAATAAATTCTGTAAACAACATGCAACTGAAATGAGACAATCACATGTTTGAGGCGTACAAGAAATGGGTGTGTAAAATACCCTAAAAACCTGGCAAAGGATTGCAAATGCATTTTCAGTAACTCTTCTTGCTCGACATAAGCGATAATTGAAAACGGATTTCATTAAACAGTTCTTGGCATAATTTTTGGAATAAGGTTTCATCATAAATGTGTCCAAACTAAAGGCTTCGTCACCTACAATAACATATGGGGCTAGTGTGTCACTACCAGGTAGAAACTATCTTCGGGAATGTTGAATTGCCTGTCTGCAATTTTTTTGCCCATGGATGATTTTTTGAATATCCCACTATCACCTTCTTTTCCATAAGAGCCTATATGCACTGCAATAAATTTGTAATTTGCACTTACAAGAGCCAGAAGAACGATAGAAAAATGTTGTCTATAGTTAAAAAATAGAGACCCACTATTATCAGGGCATTTAATACGAACGTGTTTGCCATCAATCGCTCCTATGCAATTTGAAAAATTCCATTTATTCCAGAAATCTTACGATATAGCTTTTAGGTCCTTCTCAGTTGTATTAGTCATGAAAATTGGAATGAGATTTATACTCAATATTGGAAGTGTTTTCTTCACGATAACACTAATGCAAGACGGTGAAATGCGGTATATAAATGCCAGTGATTTGTAGAATTCTCCTGTAGCCAAGAACCTGAGAAAAAAAGGTAAGTACCTTAAAATCATTAAAAACTGCTTTCTTTCTTTTCAGAAGAAGATTGCAAGAAACGGTGGACGTCACAACCTGACTCTTATTTAAGGTGCAGAAATAAAGACAAAAAGAAAATTGGCTCAGTGGAGTCTAGATCTACAAAATGGCACTTCTACGATCGCTTAACATTTTTAAATGTAGTACTTAGAGAGCGAAACACAATTTACAATGTACAAGAACAAACACAAGATAACAATAAAGCTATGACACCATCCCCAACTTCAGAAACAGCTGATACACCGAGTACTGAAGAACAACATGTACCGAGTACTAGTGTAGAAAATTCTAAACCGAGTAATCAAGAAAAACTTTCACCTAGTATTTCCACTGAGATGACAAAGCCAGCTAAAGCTATAAAAAAATGATAATAATCAACACAATGAGCTCATTCTACTCACGAAAAGAAGAGAGAAGCAGCGGCAGAAGGATATGGACAATTTAACGAAGTTGAAGACCCCAGTAGAAACATTTGGGGAACACATCAAAACTGTTTTAAATGGGCTTCCTCCTGCAATGATGATAGAGGCAAAAAGTGACATTTTTAATACTTTAACAAAGTTTGAGCTTAAAGCTGCCGGAATCAATTCTCCGTCCACTCCAGGTAGTGAGCAATCTATTTTGATCCTCTCTCCCTCGAGCTCAGTTTCATCAAATGATGTAAACAACACACAAGAGTCATTAGCTTCAAACCTTGACATTCATACAAATCAAGATCCACAGGCTCTAAATCTTCATAATATTACAAATATCAATTACTTGGACTACCCATCAATTTATCAACAAATGCCCTGAAAAGTATTTTATTTTTAATGTTATTATATTAATAAAATTTTAATTAAACAATATATTATGTTTTAATCATTGAAATTACTAATTGATAACATGAATGAAATAGGATGTGAATACAAGGAAAAAATTATTTTTTTATAAAAATCGAATTTACTTTATTGTGTAGTCCATGCTGCATTTTAAAATCCAATGCGGGATATGGAATAATATTCTGAATTTAATTTTATTGTATATAATTATAATAATTAGATAGTTTTAGATGGGTACACAATTTAATCAAATAAAATAAAAATTAAATTAAAAGAAAATTATTAAGATACCAGTTAATAGGTTAGGTAAATAATTTATAATTAGATAATTAAATAAACTATAGACAGTTCAAGATAGATCAATAAAAGGAGTAATAAATTCTTAGAGAATTTAATATTTGCAAAGATTTCACTAAAGTTTTGGCAAATATTTTCTTTGAAAACTCGAGTGAACTAGAATAAAATTGCAAACATATAATATAAATCGAATATCCAACCTGATTTTTTTTTTAACAAAAAGAAGTTCGTGAAAATATCGCTTACCGTAGTGTTAGGAAAAGTTTCTGTTGAGCACTGATACATTTCCGTGGTGTACAGGGCTTCAAATCTTCAGCGCCCAAACCGAACACCATATCGAACTGATCATAGTTGAGTCTGCAATATTGTCTAAACAGGTCTTCATCTCGTTTCAAATGCCTTTCTATCAATATTTTAAAACACCCTTCTTCTTTACGATTTTTGTATATATTTTACCTGGATTTTCTTTTAGGTTTTTGCATTAATAAATATAGTAGCAGAACGTTATCATCGTCTTCTTCTTCTTGTAATAAATTTATTAATTTCTGATTATTATCATCAATGGATGACATGATATGTGTGTTTTATCAATATATATCCCATCTGGCCCTCTGTACCGTGCTGCCGCTTCCCAGGAAGCAAGATACGAAAAGCACCAGACCGCCGAGGCGGCGTTGCTAGTGCTGCTACATCTTGGCGGCGGCCGCGCGCTGCCGAGGCAGCGAGGTTCGACATCGTACCTTTACTAGCTACAAATTGTTAACGTGAACAGAAGAGTGTTAAAACGGAAATCATACCTTTAAAGTTCCAAATATGTTATGAGATGTAACATTACGTGGTATAATGTTACAACTGGACAACAAAGCTTACTACCCGCTCCAATAAATTCAACTCAATTAGGATCCCTACAATAGTATTTTTCTCTGTTGTAGTTCTTGTAGGCTAAGAAGACATAATAGAAACAATGCTGGACAATATATTTATTACTCAATCCAATTCTAAGTATTAATTTGTTCGTGTACTTACAATACTAATCTGCTCACAATAGAATCCTGCAAGGCTGGCCGGCACCTGGAATCCTAGACTGGCGAGTGGGTCAAGGGAGATCCAGTGGGTCAACAAAGCGACCCGGCACTCCGATTGTACTAGCGTGAAATGAACCAAGAACTATCAACATCAACTAGAAGACAATTATGTATCCGACCCCTAACGGAGACTAGAGGAACCTCCTTCAAAACATCGGGTGATTGGAGATTTTCACGGATATTCCGATGGAGCAAGCGGAATCAACAATGGTCTACGTGTCTGTTTGAAGGCATCGTTGACGTCATCATGCGTATGTTTGGTGAATTCCCACCCCCTTCCATAACAACGAAATCCCTATATAATGGCCGTGCAAGCTTGCCATAATGAACTATCCTACGATCAACGATCGACGACAGACCATTGTCATGGACCTGGACAATGGCTGGAGAAAACTTGTAAAATGTATCAAACTCGTCGCTTAGACGAGTGAAGTTATGAACTCTAACTTCTTTATAAACTTTAAACTTTTTGCATATAATACTCAGTTTCAAAATCTAACGTATTAATATTTTGATCGTCAAACAATGTCTAAACATTCTATCTTAGATAGGTCGCCGCTCGGGCGCTGTAACTTTTGCTTAAATTTTTATTCTCGTAAATATCCTCAGTTATGTGCTGATTAGAAGTTTGACTTGTTAATATCATATTGTTTGGAATTGTAGAGTGTTTCCTTTTTTTTGAAGTAACCTTTCATATTTAAAATTATGGTTTGAATTAACGTAACGTGATGTAACTTTTTATTGGAATTTAAATTAGGATGACTTTAATCTTTGTAACGTAAGTTCTGTTTGAACAGCTAAAGTTTTGTTAATTGATGGAACTGTTTGTTCCATATTCTAAGTCAGATCTGATAGTCCCGTGGGAGTTTGGCTTATGTCTGGTAGTCAAACCCTCACGTTGTGTAAACTCTGTTGAGTAGTCGTCAAATTTAAATCTTTAGATTTATGATATCGTTTTCTGTGAATTACGAAACCTTTGGAACCATATCAAGGTGCCCATTAGGCCCTTATATATTTTGTATCGCATTTAAAAATATTCGCTTTGTTATTGCCTCTTATAGACTGGACTATCAATATTATGATGGATTTCATGTTTCCTTTTGTTAAAACACTTGCGCAACTTTAATGATATAAAGTTGTTGGCTTCGAGCATAATTTCCAACTGTACTCATAATGATATAATGAGACCATTTTTTGTTATCTGCGCTATTGTCATTTAATTGAATAAACTGCTCATTTTGTTGAATCTATATATTTTTTATAATTTCCATTATATGTATGTTAAGTTCATCCTCTCCCTTTTATCCCTTTTTATCGTCGGGGGGTACAGGACTCAGAGAGGGTGCAACAGAGAATAATAAAAGATGAAATATTCTCATATTTGTAATGAAAGCAAAACATAGTATCAGGCAATGGTAGCAGATTCCAACAATGATTATTCAAAAACATGTGATTTATTATAGGAACTAAACATTTCACAACATCCCATATTAATCAACCCTTCAAATGTTGAAAGATGTTACAAAAAATAAAGAGTGCCTTTATTAATTATTGCAACATACACTACATATATTGAACACACCCTTAACCTGACTAAAATTAGGTGTTGTCCATAAACTATGTCACACTAATTTTGGGTTTTTTGACCTCCTTCTCATTGTAACAATTTTGTGAACCCCCTTATAATAGAACGTCAGAATATCATGCACCCCCTCCCTACTTAAACAGTGTTTTGATTGTAGATACTATATAATCCTTTTATTAAAATCGGTCATATGTGTTTGCCAAGCTTGATGAGTGATTTTTGTTTGTTAATACATGCTCACAGTTGGATTTATTAATACGTAACGCTTTCAGATACACTTAATTGTAATGTGACGTCACAAATTATCTGACTCCTTCTCTCGCCTTGTAATGCTTGGTCACACAGAGGACTTCCCCCCACCCCTCTATGTGTATATAGTTTATGGACAGCCCTTTAGCATTCGTACTTCCAAACACTTTTGTCATATTCATTAAATTGAAAAATGACATCTGGACACGGGAATTGAACCCGGAAACTTTGGCTTAGTACGCCACTGCTTTACCACTGAGCTATCCAACAATTGTGCCGTGCCCAGAGTCACAAAAACATATCAAATGATGGTTCAGCTCAAACAAAGAACTCATGGTTCTATAAAAATTATTTTATTTTTAAATGTAAAACAACCTGCTCACAGAAAACAATAACTTTCCAATTCACAAAGGAATACAGTTTTGGGACAATTTTTATTAATTACCTGTTGTTTATTTCCCACTAAATTAGTTGAAACTCAACATTCACAAATCATTAACTTGAACTGGTATCAATAAGACAGCAACCCACCTCGGCGGTCACATGGTCTAACCGGCAGTGTTTCTTAAACCTTTCACAATAGAAGACCACACTTAACAATCGTTCAATTCACACGTGAACCACCCACCCTACCTATACCCTGATTTTGGTAGGAAGAATGGTAGTAGTTGATAGTATATTTACTAAAACAATTTTAGCACATACCTGTGTATCAAGCAGTAGCAACACCTCTTTGAGTACGCAAGTGCAAGTACACTGCTTATAAGTTCACACAGAATAGTATTACATTTTATTTTAATTAAATAGCACCTAAGAAAGAATCAACATATTATTTAGATTGAATTGGTTAAAATTGTCTATGCTCTTGCCCATATTCTCTTTACTATACCACATGAGAGCGTGACTGCTAGCACTGCCCTTCTACCGCTACTAAGTTGTAGGCGTGTGCAACCATCTGAGCATGCGCAGTGAAACAAAAAGAGGTTGTTGACATAACTAGCAAGTTTTAAAGCATCCCTTTAGTATGTAGCTTGTTGTACAACTCAATAGTGAACGTAGATATTTGTTTTGAAATCATGAGTTTAACTAAAGCATTGCTATAAAGTTTTAATCATTTTTAAATTGCAATTATTATTTCCTTGTTCTCACAAAATTGATAATCTATAAACATGAGTTTATATAAATAGTTCATAATCATTGTTAACGTAATTTTCTTTATATCAATATGAATTCTGTACAAAACATTTTGCAAAAAAAATTAGTTTGTATACTCAAGAAGAAAAATTAGAAATTAAAACAACTTGGTAGACCTACACCAAATATTATTTTAGAAAAACTGACAATAACTAAAAATCCTGAATTTACTATAAAGTTCAATGCAGAAATTAAAAAAAAAAAAACATGATTGGCAATGTTATTGTAATGTGAAAAATACATTGTTCATCTTTCCATGTTTACTCTTTGGTGGGGACTTTCTTGGACAAATTTAAGCTTGACTGATTTAAATCATTTAAGTGAGTGAATAAGAAGCATTAAAACTTGTTAAACATGAACAATTTTTTAGATTTGGCTGTACAGTTTTCCCTTTATTAATTTTATATTTGGTTTATTTTAAAGTCGTTAATTATTGTACCTTAGCTATAGCAAAGTATATTATAATATGTAATAATATAAAATGTTAGCCTAAGCAAAATTATTTGCCGATAAGATTAAATAGGTAGGGCCTATATAAAAGTGTCTTCACCATAGTTCGGAACATTTGGATTGGTGTACCACCTATTATTTTGGTCATGAGCCGCCACTGTCATCAAGTCATGCTATCTGCAGCTGTCACTTTTGATATATATTATTATGAATAAATTACCTATAAAATAACACAAATAATATATTAAAATTTGATCAATGTTGGAGGTAAAAAAAGTTTGAATCTTCTAAACTGTTTTTCCAACTTAAATCAACTACTTGTCGAAGCAGGACATTTTGTTTATCAAGCAGTAAAGAGAGCATATTTATATAACTTCGTTTCATATACACATTTTACAATCCAATTTTCGTAGGAAGTGCCTTATCTGACAGATAGTTAAGATACCAAAGCTACATTTAAGTCAGGTAATATGATCGATACCTTTTTTATATATAGTACTATTAAAACCACTAAAAATAAAGTAAAATTTTATGAATGTCTGCTCTTACTGTAAAAATGGTTTTGTACTGGTAGAAAAAAGTATAGTTGACTTAGCGGAGTTAGCTTGTCAATATTGTACTCTTTTGATTCATTTCACTTTTTACTTTCTAATAAAAAAGAAAAGAATATTGTTACAGTGAAAAATGTTGACCTCAAGACTATGATGAATCTTTATGTTTGATGTGCTCCATAGCCCAACAATAATTATGTCTGTCCTCGGGGTGTTGTTTTGATTTTGATTGAAGCCCTCAGATAATGTTGGGTTATTTTCAAAAATTGACTTAACGACTTTGTTTGAAATTTATACCTGGGAAGTCTTCGCATGATAATTTTAAAGATCATTTGAGGTTATATTACTGATTAACTATTTTTGTAAACTTAGTCTCAAACTATAATCAACTATATTTTGAGAAAGTAAATACGATTGTTTCATACCATTCATTTTCTCGTCCCATGTGCGGAACATCACGAAATACCAGCGGTCTGCGGACCACAGTTTGTGAACCACTGGTCTAGCGCGTTACTATCATTCTTATACTGGATTAACGGTGAGGAGGAGATCACGGTTCCATATTGGGTGTACTGAGGGTGTTTTTTCATAAAGGGTTTTCCATTCTCGCTCCCCGTAAATGTGATTGATTACATTTCCTCTAAAATTATACTTACTTATGCGTATTACAGTATCGTGATTACGTATGTGTAGGCCTATAGCCCGAACGGGTACTAAGAAGAGGTAAATAAAAAATAAAACGCCAATTGTCGGAATTTATGTTTTAAAAATAAAATTGATAACAGTGGTTGTGGTTTTATTAGTCTCCACTTGACTGAACAATTACTCTGAGCTCGTGCTCCATGGCATTGATTCTGAACCTGCTCTAAGGCCTTTCGCGCATGGAACTACTCAACTGTGACTGTACTGGTTAATGAGTCAATTCACAAAATGGCCAGTAACTGGTTGCTACTTACGTTTCACACATGGTGCTACGTTAAAGTGGTGGAATTTCAATCAGTTTCTTACTATCTAGCTGCAAGAACCTTCTTCGAGCTTCTAGAATATTTAACATTTATTAATATAGCATCTAGTGACTCGAGTGCCGAGGAGGATTTGGCTATCTATTATAATAATAATAATAATAATAATAATAATAATAATAATAATAATAATAATAATAATAATAATAATATAATAATAATAATAATCATCATCATCATCATCATCATCATCATAATTACAAATATAAGAAATGTAACCAAAGAAAATACTGCAGAGTATTAATAATAATAATAATAATAATAATAATAATAACAACAATAATAATAACCTACTATTCGTCACGTCAAAGGGACTGCAACAAACTGATACAAATTACAGTGGCGTAGCTAGAGTTTGTGTCGCCCCGGGGCGGTCCCTGAGTTTGCCGATCCTCTCAATACACAACATATTTTGGCAAAAAGTCAAAATGACGTATAGGGGAAAAAAAAAAATAAGACACCTTATTCATTTCTAAAGTTAACAATTTAATTACAACATTCTAAAATCTTATTTTTCATGCTTTTCTGTTAGAAAAATAGTCAATTATTGAAATTTATTTCGTCTGTTAGTTGATGTTCTAAAGAAAGTATGTCGAGATTTCTTAGTCATAAGGTACTCACTCATTGTATATCTTAAGTAATTCCTGATCAATTTTAATTTAGAAAAACTCAGTTCACAGGCAGCAGCACTAACAGCAATTATGAGGAAAGTTCGTAGAAGTATTACAATATTTGAAACTGAGTTCCCAAGACTATTTTTGGATAAAGAGCAAATGTTCATAGGGACCTTCCTTCTACGTCTATGTTTCATCTTGCATAACAGCAACAACAATAAAACACTGAAGTTTTTTTCTCTCAACGAGGAACTCTTCCTTGTAAATGTCACTGTATTGGTAGTCATTATTTAGTTGCCACTCGTATTTTTCATTCAAAAGATTTGACTGAGTGAGAAAGGCATATTTCTCATCAAAAACATGAAGCTGTTGAAATCTGAGAGTAATTTATTGGCTCACTCTGACCAGCGAAGAAAGTATTTTTCTTCTAAACTCATTTCAGTTTTGTATACCAATTCAGCTTTTCGCTATTCCTCACCAGCCATTAGTTTTTTTCTTTCTACACCGACGTTGACGCTCCATGACTATCCCGAGATCATCACAAATTTATTTGGCAATGACTTTTGAATTGTTAACTAGTTCGTCCCTATTTTCAGTTTTAAATCCTTTCAAAGACTCGAATTTTATATCACATTGTTGTATGTTCACTTTTTTTTTTTTTTTGGAGGTGGGCCTATGTGCAGTTAATTTATAGAAGGACGGATTCCCACAGGCCAAGAAAGCATACAGTAGCCCCATGGCTTCTTTGGTGCTGACTGACAGCTGACGGCTTTGAAAAGTTATCAGACCAAATTATGTATCACTACGCCGAACCATATGATCTGAAAAAACATATGTTTAACAGCTGTAATTTCTAACAGTCAAAATTTAGGTATATACCTAAATGTTGACTGTCAGAAGTCAGCTGTGAGCTGTCAGTCAGCACCAAAGAAGCCATGGAGCTACTGTAGAAAGGGAAACGATTGTAACGCACCAAACAGCACGCCAGCATCTGACCTAGTAATTTCTTTATCACAAGTTAAATGTTCTAACGCACTTAAGATTTTTGAAAATATATATTTATGTATTACAATACTCACAGCTTCCCCCATTGCACTCCAACGAGTTTCTACTACGTGCTTGACACTTTGACCAGTGAATGAAGTCAGAACATCCCAGTGATGGGTCAAGGAAGATAAAAACGTGAACCAACTCTCCCCAATTCCAAAAAAAGGTAAAAGAATTCGCAGCAACCTAAGCTGCATAAATACTCGCCAAACTCAGCGTGTGACAAATTTTTCTTTTCTATTAAGTTCCTTGATACGTCTCTTAACGCCACTATGATGACCAACCATCAAATCAGCAATATGATATGCTTGTCATCTACAATTTTAAATACCAATTCCGTCGTTTCTAATTTTTGCAAAATCATAGTTGAAATATTCTTGGTGGATTTATTTTACCCTTTGTTTCAATGAAATCAAAAAACGATTCTACCACCTTCGCTTAGTTTACATCAATCATAACGTAGCGCAAAATTTGGCTCGTTTTATCCTTAGGAGAAATATCAGGTGTGCTGTTGAATATCCTAGAAAAGTAATTGGCTTCTTTTAGTAGCTAGATAACTTTGCTTCTTACTTTTTTCGCCCAAAATTTCTATAAACTCGTTCTGAATAATAGGCGAAATATAGTATTTAACTAACTCTTTCCCCATCTTGATTCTTAGAACATGTTCACATAGCACTGAATCATATTTCACCAACAAATGAACTAATTCTAAAAAATATCTTCTATTTTCCTTCATAATAAATTCTTTTCCGATGATCCCGTGAGGCTAAATTCTGTTTAGCTAGGAGTCTAATCATATCCAAAAATCTTGAAAACATTTCCCTTCACTTATTCACTTTGTTTTTAACTTCTTTTTGTTCCTTTTTATAAATTTTTGCCCCATGTCGGATTCTAATTTCCAACTCCTCTCATTGTGTGAAAGCCCGAATATGGTTTTTGCTGGATTCATAATTGAATATTTTAGGATCAAGTCAAGTTTCAACCACATGTTGCGATATTAGATACATATATTTAAGAAATTAAAGTTGAGTTTTATTGTTTTATTTATAAGAATTTGAATGATAAGGAAATTTAAGTGTTTTGTTATTATTTACATTTTATTTCTTTTAATAGTAAATAATAGAAGTAAACAATAAAATTGCGTCTGACATCTTGTACTACCCCGGCAGAATAAAAACTTTTATTTTTGTTGCAGTTGACCAGAAGTGCCACTCCCTGAAAAGTGTCGCCTGGGGCGGAGCACTTCCACTACGCTACGCTACTGGCAAAATGTATAGCGTTGTACAGAATGTCGAAAGAAAGCTACATGAAATGTTCGATAACTGTCCATTCAGGATGGTTGAGTTTGTAACTGAGGTAGCTAGCTACCTTTCGGTTGTTGCCTTATCTTCCGAGTTGAGCACCAGAAGCGGTACCCAACATTGGTTGACTTGGCTGATTTGATTTTAGAGTAACAGGTTGCTGTCGTAAGCCCTTATCCTCTTTGTCTGAAATTAATAAGAAAAATGTAACCTTGAATTATTTCCTGCAAGAGAAGTGTACAGTTAGTTTTAAGTAATAGCCCTTTATGAGAGATGGAATTGATTTATGAGTGTGTGTGATTTTTTTTTTGTAGTGAGTTGTTCTGTGGAAGGGTTCTGGAAATTTGGTTATTATTTATAATTATTCAATCCAGTTTCGGTCTCTTGCTGTATCTTTCTTCCCGTGGGTAGTATCTCCCCAGGGTTTGGCCTATTGGATTTCTGTGTCCTTCTGCCTTGTTGAAGAATTTCTGATTTCTTTCTTTAAATATTTCTTTTAGCGTTCTTGATTTTGTGATGTTATGGAGATCCGTTATTCTTGTTCTTGTATCTAGTCCTGTTATTGTCCTTAGTACTTTATTTTGCGTGATTTGCAAGATGTTAAGGTGGAATCTAGCTTCGTAACTCCATGCCTCACACCCGTATAATAGTGTCGGTTGTATTATTGTCCTGTATAAAACTAGCTTGGTTTGCTGGGATAGTTCTCTGCCTTTCAATAGAGGGTATAGTAGTATGTACCTGGCCATTCCTTTTTTTTAGTATTATTTATGTGTATCTTTCATATAAGTTTGCAGTCGATGTTTACCCCTAAGTATTTTGTCTCGTTTTTGTTTGGGATTTCCTCTTCAAGTAGTTTTAGTTTGATGTTTGGTTCCATGTAGTCTCTTTTTGTCATGCATAAGGTTGTTGATTTTGTGGCGTTGACTTTAATTCTCAATTTTTTCAGCCATTTTTATATTGTTGTGGGGTATACTTGGAGTATTAGTCTGGTATTCTTGGAGTATTAGTCTGGTGTAGAAGATGTCGTGTTGTGTCGTGTATATTAGTGTATCGTCTGCAAATAATCTTGTCTTGATATCTTCGTCTGTGGGTATGTCCGCTACGTAGATGCTCTATAGGTTTGCGGACAGTATTGACCCTTGGGGTACTCCCGCTTTGATTTTGTGTTCTGTTGAGTTTTTACCATCTACTCGTAGGGTACGGCCAGACTGAGCGCGCGAGCGACTAAAATATAAAATAGAACACATTGGTTGTAATGGGGGGTGGCCACACTGGAGCGAGCGCGCGAGCGACTGAGCACGCGCGCTTGAAAGATAGAACTGGTTCTATTTTTCAAGCGCGCGCGCTCGACCCGGTACAGTCTAGTTTCCAGGCGCTAGGCAATATTATTGTATGTTGGTTCATTGAGTGCTAGGGAAACTTCTTATTTTGACATAGGTTTAACACACTTTCTATTAATGGCCTAATTTAATTGGTAAGACCATAAATAATATAATGTATATATGTAAACCCGATATGTTAAAATACTTCAATATTATAATCAAAGTAGGCCTTTACAAATAAGAATCACGATTAGTTTGGAGAAAGTATGAAAAAACCACAACAATAAATAAGTTTTAAAAATCACCTTCAGTTCACTGAGCCAAGATTCGAACCTTTGCCTCCTAGTCAAAAGCTTTCGAGTGCAACGCACCATTCCGCCACTGGTGCGGCTAATCTGATTTTAAAACACTTCAGTACAGTACCATACACATTTCTCAATTTATTAATTGGATGCACTCCTACTTTTTTCTTTTTTATATTATTATTAGCACCGCGTCTTACTACCCGTTCGGGTTATACGCACTTACGTTAATGTGTAATGGTAGGGAGGGTGATTGTGAGATGGAATGGAGGACCTACAGTTTAACGTGGAATCCTAACCACGGTGGAGGCCTGGCATTCCCCACATTTACAAGATGTCTTGTCAGAGGTGAAGGAAGGGTTTGGAAATCAGATAAAACTGTGCCGGGACCGAGGATTGAACCTCGGCCGCCAGCACAGAAGTCTGACACCTTACCCCTAGACCACCAGGTCACCCTTCTTTTTTATAAATACACAATGTTTTCTGTAAGAATTTTCGAGGAACAGAGATGTTCCAAGTGTCTTTGACAGAGACATTTTCTCTGATGAACTAGGGTCTGCTAATTACGCGCTCGCGCGCTCGCTCGCTCGCTCGCCAGTTTGGCCACCCAGTCGCTTGCGCGCTCGCTCGCACGCTTGTCAGTCTGGCCGAACCCGTACACTGTATGTTCTGCTTGTTAGGAAGCTGCTGATTAAGATAACTAGCCAGTAGGGATACTTGTTTACTATTAGTTTTTGTATTAGTCCTTGATACCACACTTTGTCGAAGGCCTTTTCTACGTCGAAGAAAACCGCTAGTGTCCTCTCGTCTTGATGGAACCCCTCTGTCACTTGTTCTATTAAATTTACTATTGGTTGCGGTTTCCACTCACTAATCACAGACGCGTTGTGAGCCGATTACCAAACAGTAGCCCTGTGAGCGGACCGCCATAGAAATACATTTGCGGTGACGATGAAGCTACTGGTTGGTAGTTTAGTCACTTTTGAGTCTTATTTGAGTAGCTCTGTGGACGAAAGGCCTAGTTGTCTTCAGAGTAAGCACCTTATTTGAGACTGATCCCTAAAATTTAAAAGAACATTGGTGGTACTATTTTTTTTTTTAACGTCTTACTTTGATTGCTCTGACAAACACTATTTAAAAGAGTTACAAAAGGTTTAGTGGCAGAAAAACTAAGAATAGGCAAAGCTACTCACCTTACAAGCTTAGGGGAAAATTATCCGTGGTATTCATGATCCAAGGACATAGACCCCTCAAACGTGGAAGACAAAGAATAACTCCTCCCCCCCCATTTTTTTTTTGGCTTTTTTTCCCTTTGTTTAGCACTGTATCTTACTACAAGTTCGTGTACACGCATATATAATAATTACTAGGGATGTGCAAAGCTTCGACTCGGCTTTGAAACTTCGAAACAAATGTCAGCTTCGACATCGCTTCGAAAATAATTCCGGCCTCGAAGTTTCATCAATAAAATATTGACGGTTAAAATAATTTATTTATGGTTAATTATTGCCATTTATATATAATATAAAACAATATTTATTTGGAAAAAATACTAAGTTATTGAATTGTAAGTTGTAGTATAACTTTATTTACTGATCCGCCTAGGTGGCGTAGTTGGCTAACGCGCTTGTCGTGTTGAGCTCGACTGCTGAGGACTGGGAGATCGAGGTTCGAATCTCGGTTGGGTGAACTGGGGGTGGTTTTTCACTCTCCCTCCACGCAAATGCGGGTTCACTTCCTCTAATTCAACCTTCCTAATACATTAGCGTAATTAGTACTTAAGCGTATAACCCAAACGGGTAGTAAGACGCGGTGCTAAATAATAATAATAATAATAATAATAAAAAATTTATTTACTAGATTAAAAATGAAATATTAGTAACAATAAATAGAATAAAACATTGTTTAAGTAATTTCAATACATAATTTTAATAAACAACAACCCGCCTCGGTGGCGTAGTTGGCTAACGCGCTTGTCGTGTTGAGCTCGACTGCTGAGGACGGGGAGAACGAGGTTCGAGTCTCGGATGGGTGAACTGGGGGTGGTTTTTCCTAAATGGTTTTCCACTCTCCCTCCACGCAAATGCGGGTTCACTTCCTCTAATTCAACCTTCCCAATTCCTAATCCATTAGCGTAATTAGTACTTAAAGCGTACAACCCGAACGGATAGTAAGACGCGGTGCTAAATATTATTATTATTAATAAACAACAATATAATATATTTTTCTGGTGAAAAAACTAACAAAAAATATTTGAACTTCGATGCGGCTTCGAGAATATTTCGTATATTCGATTCAAGTTCGCTTTGAATTGAAAAAGTGGACTTCGCACAACCATATTAATTATGCTAGTGTGTTAAATATGTGGGAGGTTGGAATTAGATGAAGTGTATTTGTATTTACGTGGAGATAGAGTGGAAAACATTTAGGAAAAACCACCCTCAGTAGCCTACACCTAACCGGAATTCGAACCCCTATCTCCTCGTTATCGGCAGTCTAGACGTATATTGTGAGATTAGCACCTTAGATCATGCGGTCACCGAAGCAAGTTTGTCGGTTTATTAACAAACCAATTGTTTACGTAAAAAAGTTGAAGCAGTTCATTTTTATAATATAACATTTACTATCAGTGATTCAGTCAAATTATACTACTTATTATAAAGCCAAATGGTTGACTCACTCACTGACATTAATGTTCACCCACTTCCAGATGAGCTAGAAACTTGAAATTTTGCAAACTTATAGCTTCTAGCCTGTAACCGACGAGAAAACTCCAAAGAGCTAAAAATGTTAAGTTTTAACTATTGAAAAAAATTCAAAATGACGGAGCAACTTTAAAGTCGGTGTGGACTTTTTTTGGAGGTTTCTTGTGGCTAAACGGTAAGACCTATCAAAAAACGGCTGTGTAGTTACATTAGTTTACATCCACTTGCAAAGAAAATTCACTGGAGGTTTGGGAGCTGAGCCCCAAACGAGCAAAGCGAGTATGAATATAAAACTCAGTTATGCTCGTAAGTACAGGGCCCGAATTTTGACGACATTTCATAACTTTTTGGTAAATCGTGGACAGTACTCATAAGTACATAATCTCTCTTCATGATCCCCTTGTTGTAGAAGTGTATATTTTATTTGTCATTTTTGGACTTTTTTTGTCTTTTCGAAATTTAAGGCCATATTTTAAGGCATTTTTGAGCTTTTTTTTAAAGAAATTTTTGAGTCATTTTAAGTAATTAATGTGGAATAAATATATTTTTAAATACCGGTACCATCGATATTGTATATATGCATTGGTGACCTGGTGGTCTAGGGGTAAGGTGTCAGACTTCTGTGCTGGCGGCCGGGGTTCAATCCTCGGTCCCGGCACAGATTTATCTGATTTCCAAACTCTCCCTTCACCTCTGACAAGACATCTTGTGAATGTGGGGAATGCCAGGCCTACACCGTGGTTCGGATTCCACGTTAAACTGTAGGTCCTTCATTTCATCTCACAATCACCCTACCATTACACATTAGCGTAAGTGCGTATAACCCGAATGGGTAGTAAGACGCGGTGCTAATAATAATAATTAAGTGTTGTGCATTTATCACGAACTTTTGTTCATATTTTTAGGTCATTTTTGGAAAATTTATAATCATTTTTCTACAATTTTTAGTTCATCAAAATCTGGGCCCTGTTCATGACAAAGTTATTCGGGGCCTCTTTTGTTTCTATGGACAATCCTCCTCGACCATTTAACTAATGGCGATTTCACTTCCTTTAACAACACAGGAAATAATAGTATATTTCTCAGTGGCCGTGGTTTCGGTTGATTAGATCATTCTATGGAGTTACAGCTCGTTGAATATTTCCTTCTTCCTCATGACGTAAACATGCAGGGCAGGTCCTTTCTAGCTAATGGTACAGCCAAGATTTCTGATGTCGAAGCAGCCATGGTGAAGGCCACAACCAAACTGAGACGTGCTTCGTACGCTCAAATAAATTCTGAATAAAATTTAGTAGATCAGTACAGTTGAAACAAACAAAAACAAGTAGATTTACATCGCAATAATAGCACCAAAACACTATTTTGAAGTTACATTAGTCAAAGTGTTAGAGGAAATGAATTTCAAGCCTCTCTCCACAGGTACAGTTAAAGTTAAAATAGGAAGGTAATTAATATCTCTATATTATATAAAAGCGAAAGCCTTGACCGACTGACTCACTCATCCATAATTCTCACACTTCCCACGAAGCTAGAAGGCTGAAATTTGGCACAGGTGTTCCTTATAAGCTAATTAGTAAAAGTAAAGATGTTTCATTCCGATGTTTTGTGACCAAGATGGTGAAATAGGTGTGACTACTGACTACCCTAATCAACAATATTACTTTATAAACTATTTTTAAGCGTCTAGAGGGTAATAATCCGATAAGTTTGTTTTAATAATGCCTTCGAAAAAATATAACCATTATTTTTAACCCCTTAGATGCTTTTAAGGGGTTGAAAAAAATGAATTAGAGACAATTAATTAAAATATGTAATTAAGTTTTAATATTCAACTCTAAGAGATAGTAGAAGTCTGTAGTTTATATTTTGCTGAATTTTGTGGTGTTTGTGGTGTCTGTGTGAGTGAGAGAGCCTGGCCCGGGGTGGTGTGTGTTGGTGGGTAGTGGTGTGGAGGGGAGGGGGGAGACCTGTCCAGCCGAGCTCAGTTGATAACGCCCCAGGCAGTAGGCAAGGGGGCCTGCCAAAAATAAAATTCCCATGAGAAACGATACATGGTCACTTCCTCGCAGTGTTTTTCGGGTAGCGGTGCTAAGAATCAAGCCATTAAGCTTCAAACGAAAATTCCTCATTTCCATCCAAAAATAAATAATAACACAATATCCCGTGCGAAGAACAGGGATTCAACTAGTTCATAATATAAAGTAAATTCGAGTTTATTTTTAGCACCGCGTCTTACTACCTGTTCAGGTTATATGCATATGTACTAATTACGCTAATGAGTTAGGGATGAGAAAGGTTTAATTAAGAGTAAGAGTACCCACATTTGCTTGTAGGGAGAGTAGCAATAATTTTGGAAAAACCACCCTCAATACACCCAAACGGGATTTGAAATCTGATATACTTATCATCGGCAGTCTAGTCCATCACTAGAGTGACACTTAGACCATGCTTCCACTGAAACAGGTATTTATTTATTTATTATTTTAATCGCAAGTTTTAAAGAAATTGAACATATATGAAAACGCCAGTAAACTTATTTAATTTATAGACTAAAACCAATCAGAAAATAAACACTTGGTCTCAAAGAAATTTAAACACTAGTGAAATAAATGTTAACTATTGAAATTTTTAGACAGCTCCGAGTACATATACATAAAAAAAAATCAAACCCAAGAAGTAATTGATCCAAACCAGATTATATAAAAAAAAGGCTATAAAGATAACAAATTGTTTCAAAACCTCGTCCTCCAAAGTTAATCAGCGAGAAGGCCTATCCATTTAAAAACAAGAAACTCGCACATTACACCGCACTATGTATTACAAACTATTTAGTTGCAATCACAGAAATACAAATGCACAAAGTAAAACAAAGGGGCGAAAGCAAGGCTATACCTACAGACCAATACAGAAACGACCCGCCTAGTTGGCGTAGTTGGCTAACGAACTAGTCGGGTTGAGTTAGACTGCCGAGGACGGGAAGATCGAGGTTCGAATCTCGGTCGGGTGAACTGGGGGGGAGGGGGGGATGTCCTAAATGGTTTTCTACTCTCTCTCCATGAAAATGCGGGTTCTCTTCCTCTAATTCAACCTTCCCAATTCTTATTCCATTAGCGTAATTAGTACATAAGCGTATAAACCGAACGGGTAGTAAGACGCGGTGCTAAATATTATTATTATTATTTTAGCAGAACGACGCTGTAGATCGCTTAAGGAGGTGGGGGGAAGGAGGGGGTAAATGAAGGGAAGGCTTTAAGAGCAGTATCTTTGCAGTTTTAATACTAAACAATTTTTTGGTCTAAATAAATAAAATATTTATCCAGTAGAAACATAAGAGTCTAGTTTTATTCACATGATGATATCCACATTTTCATTAAATTATCATTTATATTATTAGCACCCCGTCTTACTACCCGTTCGGGTTATACGCACTTTACGCTAATGTTTAATGGTAGGGTGATTGTGAGATGAGATGGAGGACCTACAGTTTAACGTGGAATCCGAACCACGGTGGAGGCCTGGCATTCCACACATTCACAAGTTGTGACTAATACACGTCTTGTCAGAGGTGAAGGAAAGGTTTGGCAATCAGATAATTTTCATTAAAATTTGTCATCTAATGCTGCTATAATTACGAAAGAGATTCAACAACTGTTGATATCATCACGTGAATAAAATTAAGCTTTATGTTTCTATTGAAGTAATATTTTAATTATGTTGCCAAAAAAAAGTGGGTCCACTCCACCTTAACACATTCACTCTAAACGACTAAAATAATACTAATAATAATACTAAAATAATAATAATAATAATTAGCACCGCGTCTTACTACCTGTTCGGTTTATACGCTTAAGTACTAATTACGCTAATGGATTAGGAATTGGGAAGGTTGAATAAGAGGGAGTGAACCTGCATTTGCGTGGAGGGAGAGTGGAAAACCATTTAGGAAACCCTCCCCCCCAGTTCACCCGACCGAGATTCGAACCTCGATCTCCCTGTCCTCAGCAGTCGAGCTCAACACACCTAGCGCGTTAGCCAACTACGCCACCGAGGCGGGTGAGATAGTAATTGTTATAATGAATAATATGATGAGATACTTGGCAAAAACAAAATTTCTCCTGCCCACTTTATTTAGGGAGGGAGTGGGTGGTGGGGGGTAACAGGGAATTTTATAGCTACATTTTCAAAGAAAGATTTTATTTCGGCTTATCTAATTGAGATTAATTTCAATAGGGCTGTATTCTAATAATCTCTTTCACTAAAACAAACAGATCGGGCTCACTTATATTGCAGTTTGAGACCTTGGAGTGGTTCCATACATATAACCCGATTTTCTTAGGAATGGCTGTTATCTGAAAAAAAAAGATAAAGTTACTAGATATTCTTTCACGTATTCATAAGTCAAGTAATGTTAACTGCAACTGTAATGTTTTATAGGTATTATTAATACACTAATATTATAGTAAAATATTAATAATGTTGACCACGGTAAATATGTTTATATTTTCTAAAAGGTGCTTCAAATGTACATTCCTATGAAAATAAAGGTATACATTCAATTTAAGACCAACGGACTACTGCACAGGGCAAATTTATTTTACATTTTTTTACTCCAAGATAAAGTTCAATCCATGCCAAATTTTCTAAAGACTACCCCAGAAAATATAAAATTGTATGTAGGATGTGGGATGTCACTTGTCAAATATTTTCTAAATACATAATGGGTTGAAAGAATGAGATGCACTTTCCACAATATTTTCTAATATATCCTTAGAATATGCTATTAGGGTAATGCAAGAGAGTAGGGATGGGTTGACATTAAACGGTACATTGCAGCTGTTACAATATGCAGATGGATTTGACAGAGTTATTGATTTTAAATATTTAGGAACAATTTTAACTAGCAATATAAGATTAGAAATTATGAAAATAATACAGTTGGGAAATACATGCTACTATTTGGTCAGTAAGTTGTTGACATATCGCCTGCTTTCAAGGAATGTAAAACCCAGAACATACAAACAATATTATTACCGGTTGTTCTCTGTGGTTGTGTAACGTGGTCTCTTACCTTACATGAAGAAATACATAAATAAGTATGTTCAAAAACAGGGTGCTTAAGAAAATATTTGGTCCTTAAAGGAATGAGGTTACTGGGAGGGGAGGAGTTTGCACAATGATGAGTTACATACCCTGTACTCATCACCAGGCACTGTTAGAATAATCAAGTCTCGTAGATTACGGTGCGCAGGACATGCAGTACCAATGGAAGAATCTTGAACCATTTTCAGGATATTGACTGGCAAACCCAAGAGGAAGATACCATTAGTAATACCTTAACCCAGATGTGAGAATAACATTAGAATGGACCTGAAACAGGGTGTAATTAGATGGACTGGGTAGAACTAGCTCTATTAAGGGATAATGTGTAATGAGGTGGACTGGATAGAACTAGCTCATGATAGAGATAGCATGTAATGAGGGGGACTGTATAGAACTAGCTCATGATAGAGATAAGATGTAATGAGGTGGACTGGATAGAACTAGCTCATGATAGAGATAGCATGTAATGAGGGGGACTGTATAGAACTATCTCATGATAGAGATAGTGTGTAATGAGGGGGACTGGGTAGAACTAGTTCAAGGTAGAGATAGGGTGTAATGAGGTGGACTGGATAGAACTAGCTCAAGATAGAGATAGAATATAATGAGGGGGACTGGATAAAACTAGTTCATGATATATGTAATGAGAAGGACTGGATAGAACTAGCTCATGATACAGACAGGATACAATGAGGTGAACTGGATAGAACTAGCTCAAAATAGGGATAGGGTGTAATGAGGTAAACTGGATATAACTTGCTCTAGATAGGGGTAGGGTGTAATGAGGTGGACTGGATGGAGCTAGCTCAAGATGGGGATAGGTGGCGTAATTTTGGTCAAGTTTGGCAATGAACCTTCGAGTTCCTAATGACCTAGAGTAATTAAGTATGCGGGTTGTAACAGAAATTTCCAATTATTGTATTGCTTTAACATTTGTGGTTAAGAATATAAATAATTATGAAACATCACTATTAAAGAGAATTATAAGTTTTAGTGAAACTTAAAATTAAAATTGACCTACAGGTACAAAATCAATTAATTATTTCCTAAAGGAATACACGTTCTTAAATAGGGTAAGTAAATATGTTTAAGAATAATAATTAATGTAGATATAACCAAGTACATTGCTGTATGTCGAGACCTTATATTCCAAAAGAATGAATTCCTAGAGATCAGCAACATTACTTTAGAAGAAGTTGACAAATTCAAATACTTGAGAACTGTACTAACAGATTAGAATAAATTCACACGGATGTCATAACTAAAGTCATGTAGGCATTCATTTTACTATTCCGTTTGTAAGCTGTAGTCGTCTCGTCTTCTGTCTCGAAATATTAAGATGAGAATATGCCAATCTTTAACTCTACGCATTGTTCAGTGGATGTGTAATTTTGTACTAAGATAATTATATTGTTGGTTTTTATAAACAAGGTAATGATAAAGATAAACATTAGGATGTAGAAAGTAACATGATGAAGAAATTAAAGAATTGTATGACTCTCCAAAAATGTAAGGATAATCCAGGCGTGCAGGCTGATATGCCATGTTCTACAGGCGTATACACAACATCTTTGTTGGGAAACCTGAAGGTACAACACTACAAGACCCCTTGGTAGACCTAAACGTTGATGGGAGGATAGTGTGAAAATTATATTTTAAGGAAGTGGGACGTCCGGATAGGTTTTATGGCAAGTCTATGTTTTAGAAGCCATGAACTTTTTAGTTCCTTAAGGACAATAATTTGTTATTTATGTATTTAATAAGTGTTGCTATATTAGGATTAAATATGTATACGCATATGTTATTTAAATGTAGGAATAATTTGGGCATACCTGAGACTATTTTAATTGCAAGCACGATTAAAATCAGGATAACTTAAGCTATATTAGTCTTTAAGGGAATGTGTGTTTACGAATTAGAGTGAAATATAATTAAATCTGTTGGTATATTTTGAACACACTTGACCTGGAAAATATGATCTTGAAGAGGTATAATTTATAACACATCAATAATGTACTAAGAGAGCACTCTATAATTATGTGTATCGAATTTAGTCGAAATCATCTAAAATAATTGTTTGTTAATTTTTTTTCAGCAGTTTTGAGCAGTTCCAAATTCAGTTGTTTTAATATTTTTCATCATAAATTAAGGAGCTATAACTTTGATCAATGTAGATAAAAGTCAATGTGATGCTTTCATAATTACACATTCCTGAAAACATTCATTTTCTATCCTGAGTATACTTAGCCTAATAAGGGTATAAATGGAAGAAAGCAACGTTATAAAATTAACTATGAAAGGCTTGGGGGGATGAATGATCATATTTACAGACATGAGCCATATCTAAATTATAATTGAATAAATTGAAAATCAGTACCTCAACAAGGGAATCAAACCTAATGTTTTATATCACTCACTTTATTACCAATCCTTATGTTTAAGATTAACTAAACGATGATTAAAATAATATAATTTACCAAATCGTAAAAATTCACCTAAGATAGAGGAGGGAAAGGGGGGGGGGGGGTCAGTAACAGAAAATCTTCTGATATCTTAGTTGGGGAAAGGGGAGCGGGGTCAAAAATTATTTAAAAAATAAGCCTTACGTAATTTAAGGGTGGCCCCTAATGAAAGTTGCATCGTAATCTTCCTGTTTGCAGCTGTATGTAAGAAAGTAATAATTTAAATATATATGAACTCAAACTTCTATCTACCTAGCACATTATTGCACCAAACCCTCACATTATACATTGTTCGTTTGTTAAAGTCCTGTGTGAATTGAGGGTATCCACCACGTGTGATGTTTTTATGGACGGCATTACACTGTCATATTTATTATATACTAGCAGTCACGCACGGCGTTGCCCGTGACCCACTGTGGTATAAGAATTATAAAAGGCCCCCCCCCCTACCCCACCCCCCCACGCTGCTAGTTACCCATTGTGGTATGGTAATTATATAAATCCTCTTTATTCCCTATAACGCGGGAATTTCGGAAAATCCTGAAAAAGTTATTAGTGATTATAATTACCTACTTACATGCCAAATTTGAAGACTTTAATAATTATAGTTACGGAAATAAGGCAACTTTAAAGCGAAAATATAAATCCTCTTTATTCCCTATCCCATGAGAATTTCGAAAAATCCGGTCTTATTCCTTGTATAAATCATGAAGGGAACCTCTGGTCAAAATTTCAGCTTTCTAGGTCCAAGGGTTTGGGCTGGACGTTGATGAGTCAGTCAATAAGTCAGGACTTTTCTTTATATATATATATATATATAAAAGTTACATCACATTTATTTTACCTACTAGCTTATTTATATATATATATATATATATATATATATATATATATATATATATATATAAGCTAGTAGGTAAAATAAATGTGATGTAACTTTAAACATATTTTATAAAATACAGTAGAACTCTTTTAATTCGAGGTCTAAGATATATCTAAAAAATGCAAAATATACAAAATTCAAATAAACTGTTTTTATGAGTAAGTATCCAGGTAAATGGTACACAATAAATCAATAACATACATGATACATATAACCACACATACAATAATATATAGGCTATATGCTATATAAGGTACACATACACAGTATATACATACATGAAAAACCAAGAAAAACACAAAACATAAAAACTTGTAAATACTAAAATACAGACTTAGCTCAGTCAGGGAATCACGTGGTATGATTGACACACAGACGCGATGAAACATATCCTCTATTCTAGGAAACCCGCTCGCCATAGGTGTAGATTTACCCGCTTTATCTTTTATTATGCGTCATTACTAGCCTTATTTCACCTTCTTGGTATAAGGTGTGATTTAATAAAGATAGTTAAGTTGGGTTTGTAATGAGTATCAACTCGAAAAAATTAACAATAGATTGGCTTAAAATTATCAAAATATTTCTTTCTGAAATTCGAATTATATGTTATTTCTTACCGTTGTCTTATATTAGAATTTCATGGGGAATTCTGGTGGGTTCAAATTATCCCATTTTTTCGAATTAACTAATGTCGAATTAGCGATTAGCCAGATCCTACTGTATTTACATTATATAACTTGCACTAGGGTTTTATTAAATAAAATTGCGAGATCTGAAAAATTAACCTGGACTTGCAAAGCAGTTAACAACTTAATTATGAAGCATACACCTAATATTTTATCATATACCACAAACCCTAAAATAAAACCATAGCATAAATATGTTTTTCCTTTTGATTACTTGAGAAGCTTTGATGACCAAATATTTAAAAGTTTAACGGCCCATCCGTATTTTTCTAACATGATTTATATTTTCGCTCAAGTTCTTACTAACTGTTCAGGTTATATGGTTATGCAATAGTTACGCAATTGTGTCAGGTATGAAGAAGGTTCAGTTTTTAGGGAAAGTTTTCCCCCATTTGTGTGGAGGTAGAGTGAAAAACTATTTAAAGAAAAACAACCTTAGTACACCTGCCAGGGATCAAAGGTGGATCCAGGGCCTGTTGTTGAGAAGGGCGATTAGTTTTCATAAGGCTCTTTCAAGTATAAATTTAATAATTTTAACTAATCAAGATTTTTATTTATAATGATTATAATATAAATAATAATGATTGTTTATAAAAATAGTTATAATATTTATTTTTAATTTATAAAAATAGTTTTAAATGCAATTAAAATAATATAAAGAAGATTTGTAAGAAAACTATACAATTTTAATTAACAGATTTGTAATTTTTATGCAAAAAAAAAAAGACGTCCCTGTTACAATAAAAGTAATAACTATACATATGGGCCTAAGATATTTTAGTAGGTATTTATAGATTTAAAAAAAAATACATGTAATGATTATCATACTTGGAATAGTTTTAGTTTTAAACCCTTAGCTTTTCTGCACATTAGAGCGAAGTTGAATATAGTTATTTGTTAGATCATGTAGGAGATAGGGTGAGGGAGGTGTTAGTCATTACAGTATTTTATAACATTAAAGTATTATTTTCAATATTTTGTATTATTCTCTATGCGCCCCCCCCCCTCTCCCTCCCTCCACACGGATTCACCCACTGACAGAGATTTGAACCCCCATCTTTTAATCGGGAGTCAAATCTTTTCCAAGAGCGATGCCTTAGACTATTCGACCACCAAGATGGTTTCAACTTGATTGACGTCCATTTTTATAATCACAAGTATTGAACAAAGCTGTAAAAAAAAAAGCAATAACACATAAATTATAACAGATGATACCTACTCTTTTACCGTATAACTTATAAAATTAATATTTTTTACTGTGTCTGCCTAGTGAGCTACGGGTCACGGGTTAATTTCCTGTCCTGGTCGAAAAATGTATAATTGGTGTAATGTGGGTTTCCCTTTTCACAATATTGAATTGACTGGGTGTTGTGTCTGTTCTAGATTTAAGTTTGTTTATAAGTCATGTTCTAATATACTCATTTAAGAAAAAAACACAAAAATACATCAAATAGTAGTATTTCTGTTTCTAAAAGAAATAAAGAACTATGACAGTGTGATACCGCCCTAAACAGCTCCCCAGATGGCCTCTCGAGCGAAGCGGCGAATGGAAGGGCGATGGAGAGTTTGAACGTATCAAGGTGATATTTGGTTATCCTGTTGACGAGGTTGCAGGAAGAGAAAGCCAAAGAGTTCATTCTGTTCATCATCGGCCGGCCTGCAGGACGTGTCGTTTGCACTGGTGAGTCTTGCTACAAGTTTCGCTCGAGTGTTTGGCATGTTCGTAGGCGAATCAATTGCCTTTACTACACATGTTATTGTAGTTACACTTTTATCAGAAACTACAGATCATATCATTAAAAAATAATCACCTCTTAATAAGTTCTCTATTAAAGTAAAAGTTTAATAGGAAAATCAATGTTTGACTAATAATAATAATAATAATAATAATAATAATAATAATAATATTTAGCACAGCGTCTTACTACCCGTTCGGGTTATAAGCTTTAAGTACTAATTATTCTAATGGATTAGGAATTGGGAAGGTTGAATTAGAGGAAGTGAACTCGCATTTGCGTGGAAGGAGAGTTGAAAATCATTTAGGAAAAACCACCCCCAGTTCACCCGACCGAGATTCGCACCTCGATCTCCCCGTCCTTAGCAATCGAGCTCAACACGACAAGCGCGTTAGCCAACTACGCCACAGAGGCGGGTGTTTGACTAATAGTTTGTCTATAAACATATTTTTGAATTAACTCCAATTTAATACAAAAATATGGTTTAAGAGACAAACAATCACAAAAATTGACACATCTAGTATACCTTTACAATAATATAAATATTATGAAGTGGTAATTGATTCGCGTCCAGGTTCCCTTAAGGTTATTTTATAACAAGAAATACAAAGATTTTTTAGTCCATAACATTTTGGCAGGGAGTTTAATATAGATAGGGGTAGAGACCTGGGTGTGTCATTATTTGGGATATTTGAGCATGTAATATTATGTTCTACTAATCGGTGTTGTCCCTCAAATCGATACAGTAAACATAATATATTAATTCATGAAATATATATACCTCAAATTTATATTTTCAACTATCAATTCGGACACATTAATAAAATTAACGAGTGGAGCTAGGTTATAAAAACAAATTAACTCTAAATAATGACATTTCTAAAAAATAAGATAAAATCAAATTATTGAGGAATATAAAAAACACTCTTTGTATACATTAAAAATTAAGCAATTTTAACACTTTTAAACTGCCTATGCACTGAATACTATTTTTCTTTAACCGATTATAAATATTTAATTGTATACACCTCATATGCATGTCTAGTTATACTAAATTTCAGCTCCATACATTAATAATGGTACATGAAAGGTATAAAATTACAAGCTCTTTAACTGTAATAATTTGAAATCCTTACATTTCTATTTATAGCTGTGCAATAATTTTTTTACTGTTGAGTTACCATATCATTGTGATTTTAAGGATGGATTTAGATTCATGCATACATACAACAGACGAAAAATTCTGTTTATATGTAAAGTTTCTGGTAGTAGCTATTCTTGTGTGTTATTAACGAGTTTTATTTGTTTGGCGTCAATGGTTTAAGATTAGTAATATGGTCAAAAAATAAAAAGGAAAGCATTACATATTTGATTACCTATATAAATTTAGAAGTAGGTTTATCCTAATATTCACTAAAATAATAAAATCAGGACCAAAGATGGAATTAAATTTTATTAAATAGTACAGGCACAATATACGTAAGGTTAATTTTATGTTTGAAAGTATACAAATTATTAAACGTTGTTTTCAGAGTGAACCATTAAAATACGTATTTTTAGAGCATTATATTATAGAAAAAAGAAGTTTGGTCAACCTACAGAAATAAAAATATTAACCCTGTGCGAAACTATCATTTTCAATTTAGAATAGAATCCGAATCTTGGCTAAAATACTTGAACAAACCCGAATCGAATATCATACCTAAATAAATTTTGAGTTGAGTCCGAATAGAATCCCACGATAAATCTATTTTATCGAATCGAATCCTAGTCAAATCCCATACTTAAAACGTTTTTGATCAAATATTTTATTTTAAAAATAGATTCATATCTGAATCGATTAATTTATTTTAGATTTACTATGGATAAGTTTTAAAATTGAATTTGTGTTGACTATTTTACAATGCTAAGTTTACGAATCCAATCCAATAATAAAATATTTAAAAAAATGTTGATAAACATGTTAGACACATTAAAAAAGTAATACATAGCACTAATCTCAAAAAGTGAAAAATCACATAAAGATCACACCTTATTTAAAATCTTAGTACATGCTATTTACTGTCAACTGTCACAAACTATAATCCCCCTCGTGATTCCTTTACGAACTGGACTTAAGCTTGATTTCTCTCTTCAAACTACCACGCAACAAGTTTTCAATTTGATTATATTAATTGCTCACGTAAGTATGAATTATAGATTCCAATTTTGAGCTAACACCAATGAATTCGAGTCTAAGATTTATTGAGATTCTAACATTTGATTCAAATCCAAATATTCCAACATTAAAATACTAAAAAATTCGAATCTTATAAAGATTCATATATGGATTCGAAATTTCGCACAAGCTTAGAAAAATACAAGATTTGAGTCAAACTTCAATCATTTCGTTTAATTGTGAACGGTTGTATTTTTATTATGAATTTTGCCTTTTTAAGCTATGCAATATTTGTTATTAGCTATGCGATATGCATGAATCTAAACTCAGCCTAAAGGGTTGAACGTACACTTAGTGAATACGGAACAGAACAAGTTATACACATAAAACATAGCCACAGGAAGTGTAGTTCCTCAGTACAAAAAGATTTATTTTAAGGCCCTTGGCCCTGTCGAGAGCAAGTCTAAAACCTATTTTGTGGGATGGTGGGCGGCAGGGTGTGGGGATAGACGTGGCTTCACAACCGACAAAAGTATCCATCCGCACCAACAACAACAGATTGATCATGGAAACCGGAAACCGCTAGCTACCGGACAGGTCATGCGAAAAAGTC
Organism: Timema cristinae; assembly: GCA_039000515.1. Classification (NCBI taxonomy): domain Eukaryota; kingdom Metazoa; phylum Arthropoda; class Insecta; order Phasmatodea; family Timematidae; genus Timema; species Timema cristinae. The sequence goes on from JBCFYV010009882.1 coordinate 87,708,965, forward strand.
ATACGTTTGTAAATATTAGTTTTCTCAAGAACGAGTGAAATTTTTATGTTAATATTCTCAACACTCCTTCTAAGATGATGTATCGATGTTTATTAGTTGTTACATTTTCTTATTTTTTGCTTTGAAGCCGGCAGTTTTATATTGAAAAATGTCAATTTTATTGATATTTGATCAATGTTAGAATTATATAGGTGGTGTGTATAAAAAAGTATAACTTAATCAACATGCTTCTATTCTTGAACAAACCGTTTCCGAAAAGAAAGTTGCAAAACAATAAACATTCTTGAAAATAACCATTTGTTCCTATAGCTCTGCATTTCCCCGCCAAATGAGAAGGGCCCAACGCCTTAACATCTACACCTGGGTTTGAATTAGCGTTCCTTGGCTGACAACTCTACTGTTTAGTTTTAATATGAAAGTCCTTTTCTGACAGCTCCAATTTCACGTATTTATACGTCAAGTCATGTGATCTGTAACTGTCAATATTGATATTATTAATACCTACGGTATAAAATAACACTAATTATTATTAGCACCGCGTCTTACTACACGTTCGGGTTGTACGCACTTACGCTAATGTGTGATGGTAGGGTGATTGTGAGATGAAATGAAGGACCTACAGTTTAGCGTGGAATCCGAACCACGGTGGTGGCCTGGCATTCCACACATTCACAAGATATCTTGTCAGAGGTGTAGGAAGGGTTTGGAAATCAGATAAATCTGTGCCGGGACCGAGGATTGAACCCCGGCCGCCAGCACAGAAGTCTGACACCTTATCCCTAGACCACCAGGTCACCAATAACACTAATAAAATAGTAAAATATCATCAATTTTGGTCGCAAAAAATATGTTAAATTTTTTCAAAGTCCTTTCCTGTAAAAATTGGAATATAACACCTTGGACAAGGGAATGAACCTTGCAATGTGATAATCAGACATAAATTTAATTGGGGGAGAGAAGGGTGAGGTAAGTGGGTATAAAAATAGCGGGGCCATAAATCATGTATGGACATTAAATATTATATTAATTTTCCTTCAGATGAGATCTTTTCACGATATGTTTTTGGATGGATCTAAACTAAATTCAATACTCTGATATATATTATTCGTGAATTTCATTTAATAGTTACCTAATTACCATTGTTGACAAGGTTACATTAAAATTTCATAAAGAACAAATTAACAAAGCGTCATTAATAATTTATTAAATGCGATGCTTTATTCTCAAAAGATGACCTTGTGTTGAAAATGGTAAAATAACGTACCTTGAAATTCTAGAGAGATAAGGTTTGGTGCAAAGACAGAACAAGCCAAAACATTAAATAGATTAAATTTGAACACATTATTTGATTTTTAAAATTTAAGAAAAATTAGAATATTTTGATATTTAATATTATTCATTTTATTTAAACAAAAAATAGTTATTAGTGAAAATTGTATATTTTATGTAAACATATTTGGACTGGATCAAAGCTATGAGATATTTTAAATAGAATATTTCGGAAGCCCTGTTTAAAAATATAACAATAAGCTTCCATTAGTGTTAATAAATACTAACCCATTCTAAATAATTGAAATGTTTATTAAAATACAATTGTATTGTGATGAAAGTATTCCACCATACAAATTAACTGGCCCTGTGGTGTAGTGGTCAATGCACCTGGCTATGAGTCTAAGTGTACCGGGCTCGATTCCCAGTGGATAGGCCTATCTTGTGTATTTTTCCAGAAAGGGGAACTACCCCAACGGTCATCAAGGAATTGGTTAGTTAGGCTTAAGTTAGGTTTAATAGTTTCCACTGGTTCCACACCCTCATACTCACTATCACCATAATATCCTCTCATCTCATCGGGGCATGGAAAGAGTTTCCTCGGAATGGATGTACGATAAGTACATTCGGGTTTTCCCTGGATAACGTTACATTAGTACTTACTAATCCTTCTGCAAACTGGGCTACGATATGTATCCCGGAAGCGCAATATTAATACCATCTTGATTGAAGAAGTGTGCACATCCCAATAATTTGTCATGTGCACTAATTAGAATTAAGTATTTTATTTTGTTTCATTTATTAAAATCAACATAAATTTAGAAAATCAAAACGGCTGGTCCATAAAACCACTACATTGTAAATGTATTGTTATATTGTTTTATTTGCACCAAAGTCATTGGTCAAGGTCACGAGGGTATTGGACTTCAACCGATGACATTAATCTCATAGACATAGGTTTGAATGTCACTCATATCGATATTACTCTCAGTGAGGTGCAGATTATTTGGAGTTCAATATTATAAGTGTGTACAGAGGCTCTTCAAACTCTTAGCGTGTATTAAAACAATAATCTAAAAACCATAATTAAAATGAGATAATTGCTTGGAAACATTGTTTTTATGTTTCGCGTCTTACTGTCTCTTTGAGCTACACGCATTTAATCACACAATATTAGGAATAAGGGAGGTAGAATTTAGAGGAAATGTACCGGCATTTTCATGTAGAAATTGGGAATAAATGGAGAAAAATTTTTTTTCTGTAAATTGAGCCGGGATTTGAACCTCTACTCCTCGTCACTGTCTAACTAGAACAGGTGTTTGTATTTTTCCTTGCTGATATAATCCAACTTAACAAAACCTAACACCCACATCAGTGCCTGAATGTTCAAACGGGGAGCTTGAGGAATGAATCCTAGTCGTATCTACTGAGGATGAGTTTACTAAATGGTTTTCCACTCTCCTTCTACACAAATAAGAATATATTAACTCATCCTTACCCCATTAAAATAATTATAATATACATATATGCGTAGCTATGACCTTAACATGTAGTAAGACACGCTGATAACAAACTGACCTTCCATACATCTACCAATCGAAGGTTAGGTTTAGTTAGGTTGGGTATCATTGTTATAATTACCCTCTCGTATGTAGGTTTAATACCTAGTTTAGGATTATACATCTAAAGTATTTCCATAAGAGTTTAGAACCCTGACCTATCCAACAGCAGAAAACCAGAATGGACGAGTTTGACATTTACTAAACGTGACCACTGAGCTTAATAATAATATTTTGATAGTAACTATAGTTAGAAATTTGTTGGTTCTGATAAATAAAGATTTAATGCTTTAATTTGGAAATATCCCACAGAGCTATCGCTCATCAAAGTAATAATAATGGCGGTGACCTGGTGGTCTAGGGGTAAGGTGTCGGACCTCTCTGCTGGGGTCCGGGGTTCAATCCTTGGTCCCGGCACATATTTATCGGATTACCAAACCCTTCCTTCACATCTGACAAGACATCTTGTGAATGTGGGGAATGCCAGGCCTCCACTATGGTTCGGATTCCACGTTAAACTGTAGGTCCTCCATTTCATCTCACAATCACCCTACCATTACACATTAGCGTAAGTGCGTATAACCCGAACGGGTAGTAAGACGCGTTGATAATAATAATAATAATAATAATAATAATAAAAATTGCGTATCTGGGATACATCAATCTGTACCTCAGTTCGTGGAAAGATTAGTCAGTACTAATATACCGTTGCCCAGTGGAAGCCAGAATGTACTAATCGTACTGTACATCCTTTTAGTAGAGGCTCTTTCCGTGTCCCGATGAGATGACGGAATGGAGCCAATGAAAATCTTAACTTTACTTAAGCCCAACTAACCAAATCCTGGTGAACATGTGAATTATTCCCCTTTCAAGAAAATTCACCCGGTACCATCCGGGAAACGAATCCCGGACCTCTAGGTCAGCAACCAGGCGCTCTGACCATTGTACCACGAGGCCAGTTAACCAAGTTAAGAAAATAAAATAAAACTATTCTCGCAAGGGAGATAGTAAGAAGTACTTTCAAAACATTTAAAATTTTCAAAAATTTGTTGTCAATTGACTACCCTAAAATATTTTATCTCTGAAAAACCAGAATACAGTGTTATCTGTAGGATAAAATAATCCTCATATAGTTTTTTTGAACCAAATCGTTCAAGCCATTCCCAAAACATTTAAAATGTTTAAAAATCAAGTATCGGAATACTGTCCTTAATTTTAAAACAAAATAACGCTTAATTCCTGAGCTATGACTATATGGAATCTAATTTAATGAGGGGGACTGGATAGAGGTAGGTTGTGTACTTTTGTAAGGTCAGCAATTAACTTTTGAGTTCCTAATGTCATAGAGTAGGTAGGTAAGTAGTAATATTCTAATGGAAGCAAACTGTTTCTTTCCGTTCATCATACGTTTTGCTATAGTGGTTTTGTTTTTTGTTTTGTTTCAGTTTGACAAGAAATTTAGCTTAAAAATGTACAAATTGTACCTATTATTTAACCTATTTTTGGGATGTTATTCAACGAACGAGAAATTGAAGGAAGTGTATTCTTGGAAGAAACTGGACTTTGTGTTTCCAAATGAATCTGTGCGTGAAAACGCTCTCAAATCCGAGGACTACATCGTCGAGAATAATCTACCCCTTGGATTGGACATATGGGAGGACAAGCTTTTTGTGACGGTGCCACGATGGAAGTCCGGTGTGGCCTCGACGCTCAACTACATTAATTTGAATGGTATGTTAGTAATAATAATGGGCGTGTCTGGGCTACATTAATTTGTAGCCCAGTTTGCGTAAAGATTAACCAGCACTGATGTACCATTGTTCAGGGGACGCCCGAATGTACTGATCGTACATCCTTTCCGTGGAAGTTCTTTCCATGTCTCGAAGAGATGACGGAGTGGAGCCAATGAGGATCTTATTATAACTTAAGCCTAAATAACCAAACCCTGGTGACTATGAACATATTATTCCCCTTTCGAGAAAAATCACCCTGTATCAGCCGGGAATCCAACCGGGGACTTCTTGATAAAAAACCAGGGGTTCTAACCACTATACCATGATGCAGGTTAATTAAATTAATTAAATCTAGTTATCAAATTTGAACTAAAATACTTTTCCCACTAGCCCATTATTGTATATTATCCATTTCCCTGACAATGCTATTAGATAACAATGATAACAAATTAAACACATCATGTGCATTTTGCATTAACTTGATTTGTGTTTTAATGGTGAGTTAATTATATTCAACAATCTTACCAGGGCCGTGCCGTAGATTTTTTCAGTATGATGCAAGTCTTAGAAATGCCGCCCTTTAAATGCTTTTTTTCTTCAAAATAACCTTCGATTGTGATTTTTTTTTTAAATTGCACAAAATGTACGAATACTATTTTTATTTTGAAAATATAAAACTACTTTAATATGATGATGCTTATCATGCTATTAAAATAGGGTGGATAAAATAACGATAGAAATGAGTTGCAAAGCTAGTAAGATTTGTAGGTAACAGAATATAATAAATAGATAACAAATATCTGTCAGATTGACAGCTATCAACTGTTTTGATATATGCTGTTCTTTAACTTGTTTTTGTATTGTCTCCACTTCAACGTATATGAATTTGGTAAAAAAATAGAGCAATAAATAACGAGCGCAAAAGTAGGCAAATGCAAATATTTTCTAAGCAACTATCTCTCTATCACACACAGAACGCAAAAGTATCCCAATATTACCTAAATAACTCTCTATCACACACATGCACACGTTCCGCACCTGAGGTATACCCAGTCCATGCAAATAATACTTTTTAATCCGAGTCCCTATTGTCATAATATAATCATTTTTAATGATAATAAGTAACTGCAATTGCTGTAAAAAAGAATAATTCTCTTACCTGATCTACTTTTTAAACACAAAAACTGAATTAGTATAAATGCAAAAATACTATAATGATACAGATATATTATATATCTGATTTATTGATTTAAACACACTTGCCATTTATCGAGACAAAGTAACATTAAAATCAAATAGTGTCAATAATTGTAAGCTCAAAGCAGAACTATCAACACGTAACACGTGCTATTGTCTTTTGTGATAATTGCCGCCTTAGCTTTTAGGAGCGGTCGTGCGGTATATTACAAACAAAAGCAATTGCTTCACGCTGTCAGATATAAAGTCTTTCGGCGAGCGCTCGCCAACGATGTACCAGAAACCGAAATCAAAGTGTACCGAAAGTTCTTAGTCAGAAGCGTGCGATAGATCATAAATCGTATACATCAATATCGGAATCACATAGACCAATATAGAAAAGTGTTGCCTAAAGATTTTTAATCATTGAATGGTTCTTTGATTTCGCTGCTTATACCACCACCTTACGGTGCCGCTCTCTGTATCATACATAGCACGGCACGGCCTTGAATCTTACGGACATCTTCATTGGATTTTCTTCCATAGTTTGACAAGGAATAGTTAATAATGGAAATAAATATTATTTACATCAAAAAGGAAAAAATTATTTTTCAATTTATTTTTACCTTTTTTTCATAGTTATTTCTTCTTAGACAATAAAATACGACCAAAAAATCTTTGGCATATTATATAAAATCAGTTTCATTAATTTACTAACACTTTTTTTAAATAATTAATATATTTGTGAATTAATTAGCTATCATACATTCAAATTTCTCCAAAATTGCACTTTTGTTTACTGGCATGTAGACTATACATGTTCACTATTTATAAACTATGTTTCAAATACAGCAGTTTAAATTTTAAACCCATCATCATTATACTATTAAAGAAAATCAAATCACAATAATATTTAATAACATTATTTATGTGGCTCTTTCAAACGAAGAGACTGTGGTGATAAAAATACAAAGCTAAAGCTATATACACTTAGTATACTCCGAAAGGTGGCAAGCTCACCTTGCTTATTTCCACTATGGTGCAGCTTATATGATAGGGCCATAGGGGAACCTGTTACGATAGGACTGAGAGCTTTCACCACAGAGTGTAGACTAAAACAATAATATTTATTTTGAGTGAAAGCGGAAACTTAAGAATGTAAAAAGGTGCTTTAACATAGTTAGTTCCTACAGGGGATGTTTTCTATGCAGTAGTACACTTTTATTAAATTTAATTAAGTGAAAAATGGCAACTCAAGACTCAGAAATCAAATACGTTTCCAAGTTGCTTTCTCTATAAAATATTTCTGCAAAAGTCTGCAGTCACATGTTTTAATTAAAATTATGTTTGTGACAACAAAATTACCCCTACAATGAACGTGCAGACATAAAACTGTTTTAATATTGTGACATACATCATACTAATTTAAGGTATGTTTTTTAATAATAATGATTTTTATTAATGTTTTTATTTCCCTTTATTAAAGTTCTGCCCAGCAGTCCAAACACCTAAAACAGAGTAATAAGACGTTGTGATAGCAAGGATTTCTTGAAAGCCACATGCCAACTAAATAAATAATAAAAAATTAATTCAAACAAACATTCGTGAACAATAATCCTTAGCTTTCGCTTGATGTCTTCGAAAGTTTGGATAAATAATCACAGTAGTCAAAGTGTGGAAGCAATCAAGTTTGAACAATCGATGTTTAATAGCAACAGGAAGAAAATTCTAAAGTTATTTTAATAAATTAAACAACGCAATTAAATCTCTTTACAAATATGAGTTACTTCTTCGGACCAAGTTAAAGTATAATAGTTTATGTGTATAGCCATATTTTTAATAACAGGTACGGTAGGTATAAACATAATTAGGCCTGTATTATTATTATTATTATTATTATTATTATTATTAAATATTTCATCTGGGAGATTAAAAAGATTGAGAGTAGATCTCAATTTATTTAATAATATATGAATTGAGAATTATCAGGATTAATAACAAAAACCATTATCACCTGCCCAGCTTTGCTCTCCATCAAGACCAGCGTCGAGTAGTGCGAAAGACAAATTTATTTGTGTAACTTTACATTTGAATTTGATAATTATTAAACAGAAAACCTATTTTTGTTTGCAGATTCCAGTTCTTCTCCATTGCTTACGCCTTATCCAAGCTGGGAATACAACCAACTTTCAACTGGTGATGAAAATGCGACTTCTCATGACAACATAATTTCCGTATTTCGGGTCCACGTTGACAAATGTGATCGTCTTTGGATAATGGACACCGGCCTTGCTGACATTCTTGGGACAGCTTCTCAGATAAAACCACCCACAATTCTTGTATTTGATCTAAACACTGACACATTATTGAGGAAACACTCCTTCAAAGATTCAGACATAAAAGCCAAATCCTTCTTTGCTAATATCGTGCCAGATGTAATCCCAGAAAATTGTAACACATCGTTTGCTTACATCCCAGACCTTGGTGAATATGGTTTGATTGTGTATGACTGGTTGAACGATGATTCTTGGCGTGTGGAACATCACTACTTTCACTTCGATCCACTCTACGGAAATTATCACGTTGGTGGCGTCAATTTCCAATGGACAGATGGAGTGTTTGGTCTAGCACTCTCCGCTGCTGATAAGATAAATGGTTCTAGGACCGTATATTTTCATGCTCTTTCCAGTACTAATGAGTTTGCGGTTTCAAATGAAGTACTAAAAAATAAAAACGCTTCCTCCAACAATTACTACGACTATAAGCTACTGGGATCGAGAGGGAGAGAACACTCAAGCCACATCATCTTATTACGATGAAACATCAGAGGTTTTATTTTATACACAGGTCAATCGTAATGGTATTGGTTGCTGGAATTCTAATAAGCCTTTTACGCCAGAGAATCAAGCCCTGATAACGTCTGACAATGAAACCTTTATTTTCCCTAACGATCTTAAGGTGAGGAATGGAAACTTGTGGGTTCTCACTGACAAAATGCCTGTTTTTATTTATAAGACTTTAGATTCAGAAGAAATCAACTATAGAATATTCATGGCCTCTGTGGAGGATGCCATTAAAAACACAACTTGTGAAATTGCATGAGTGAAATTTTTAGTTTTTGATTTACTAGTTTAGTTCTTTAGAAATTACTACCGTTTATATATTTAGAATGTATTATACATATCAAAAGCCTTTTCTGTAGTAATAACAATACTAATTATTTCTGATTTTATAACACATGAATTTAGTATTTCATATATTTTTTTTACAAAACCCTTATTACTAGTTTGATGACACGGTTGATTAAATTAAATGACTTGGCAGTTTTAATGGTTTGTATTCAGAACTCAATTTAAAATATTTTCGAGCAATCTAGTCAAAAAACATGATACTTTAATAAATAATAATAAGAATAATTGATGTTTTTAAGATACTATACATATCATAGAATTTCCTTTGACTGCTGAACCCTTTTCATGCAGATCAGCTCACTTTCATGACCATATCTGCACTACCACTCACAAATACTATTCACTGGCCATGTCTTAAAACGCTGCCAAATTAAGCAGAGGAGAGAAGTTACAACTCTAGCACTCAGACACACTATGGAATCACTGTCTCTAACTACCTCCTAAGTATAGTGAATAATCAATTACACTTTTCCTGCTGCTAATTAATCTCACCAGTCGCAGTTCAAACCATTTCAACTCAGGAAAGGTTTGGGATATTGTTTGAATGCTCTCTATTGGGACAATTATTTTTTTGGACAATAGTGTGGAAAACTTAATATTTGTTAAGGAGATTTACTGATAACTGAGAATATTTGATATTATTATCTTAGTCTGATAAATCTGGTGGTAATTTCTTCCAAACTAGTTGAGAGTTGGTTTTTGAGCCAATCGCCATCACTTTTCGAATTCATATCAAACTTAAATCACTGAAATCTTCAACAAAAATCAACATAGTTAAGAGATAAAAGATAACCAATAGTACTATAAATTCATAAATTATTTGTCACACCATCCCAGGAATGACATTCTAACATAAAATGTGATTGTTTCACAACTGTTCAAGAAGGTTTTTTTTAGATTCTAGTTTGTTAACCTCTTACTACACAGACCTTATATATATATATATAATCACCTAATCTTAATACAAGTTCAGGTTATACTCATTATGATAATCACTCTAATAGGGTAAGGATGAGGAAGGAGGAATTATTTTAGAAGTAATCTACCCGCATTTGAGTGGAAGGAGAGTGGAAAATTATTTAGGAAAAAACAGCTTTAATAGACCCGACAGGTATTCGAACTCCGATCTCCCATATTCAGTGAACCAGTCCAACACGAGAGTGATACCTTAAATCGTTTGGCCACTGAAGCGGCTAACAAACATTATAAAACTGTACTTTCAATAAAACTGTGATTTATAATTTAATTGAACTTTTTTAATAGTTAAATTTATATTTAGATATCTTGATGCGGAATAAATGTCAGTCCTAAGCAAAACAAGGAATAATATCTGGGAGATTTTCGAGGATCTTACACTACCTATTAATATTTTCAAAAATAATGTTTTTGATACCAATATTTTATTTTTAGCTTTTATAGAAATAAGTCTCTATTTAATATGTAAGACTCATACAGTATTATTTTATCATTCTTATATGAATATAGGTTACTGTACACTCAAAATGATTTCCTAAAAACCCATGTTATTTCTAACAATTATATCATGTTAAAATGAATACCAGTATTAATTTGAATTTATTATACATCACATAATAGATTTAATTATTTTTTAAACATTCATAGTTATAGAAAATTAATTTTCCTATGAATAAAAAAACTTTTTATTAATCTGTCAAAATGTTTTATTTGCCCTTTAAAAAGCTTTAAACCATTTTTATTATAGTTTATATTTTTATATCTTAAAATTCTTAAAATTATTTAAATATTCTTCCTTTTAGCACCACTTCTCACTACCTGTTGTTCGGACTATACTCAAAAATACTAATTACGATAATTAGTTTGGAATGAGGGAGGTTGATTTAGAGGACGTGTACCCGCATTTACGTGGAGGGAGAGTGAAAAACCATTTTGTAAAACCACCCTCAGTATACCCGATCGTGATTCAAACCCCAGTCTCCATGTTATCGGTAGTCTAGTACAATACGAGAGTGACGCTTTAGACTATGCGACCAACGAAGCAGGTAACTATTCTTTCTCATGTAAATAAAGACCTTACTTCAATACAATGATTGGTTCAATTTGAATTACTTTTTTTAAGTTACTTATCAACCCTTATCAATCAAAGGGAGACTCTGAGCACTGAATAAAAATATCCAACGATGAATTCAGTTTACCTGAAAAATAGAAAAGTTAAATTTTTGAGTTAATATGAGTTAATGGTAGTATAAAAATGAGAAGCAAATTTGAGAAAATCAGTTAAGATATGGCTATAAAATATTCTTCTTCTTAAGTGAATAGCCTGAAGGTTGGTTTGATGTAATTTCTATCCATCTAGAGCTGGGAATGCCCTCAGCCCCTCAGCTGGTTAGTGCCACCTGCACCATCTGGTATAAATACTATGTACTAGAGGAGTACAGTAAGTGTGGTGGTTCCCCGTTAAATTCTACATTGAATTTCTATGAGCGAGCGTGAAAGGGCCTACCAATTTTGCCGGTAAAGGTATTTTCATATACCTTCCAGGAATATCTTACATGCCACAATCGACATGGGACCGACGGCTTTAGTTCCCCTCCGAAGGAAGTTGTGCTACGGATTTTTGTCGTTCAAGAAAAATCCATTGAACCTGGCTGGGTTTGAACTCACGTACATCGGGTTAAGCATTTTACATCAAGACCGCAGAGGTTGAAAGATATATTTATATTATATAATTATTATTACTGTGAGAAATATACTTCTCTTCTTATCTTAAGAAAAAAATATTGTGTTCAATGTAACATGGTGTTCTTTATACAAAAATGTTGTAGATTAACTAATAATATAATTAATTAAGTAACTAAAATAAAAAAGATCCACTTTGGTGACTGCGTGTCCTAACGCACTACTCTCGCAGTAGGCTAGACTGCCGATGGCGTGGAGATAGAGGTTCGAATCTCTATGGGGTGTAATGAGGGTGGTTTTTCCAAAATGTTTTTATACTCGCTCTCTCTTCACACAAACGTGGCTACATTTCCTCTAAATATAAACTTCTTAATCACTAAAAACCATTAGCGTAGTTAGTAATTAGCGTATAAACCGAACGTGTAATAAGACGCGGTGCTAAAAAGAATTGAAATAAGAAAATAGCTGCAAAAAACCATTTGGGATCATGGAACTCATTTATATTTGTTCACAATTAAATGGATTTACTTTATAAGTCAAATAAATCATGTACCTTGATGAAGATTTGTTCGAATCTCAGTCGGGTGAACTGGGGGTGGTTTTTCCTAAATGGTTTTCCACTCTCCCTCCACGTAAATGCGGGTTCACTTCCTCTAATTCAAGCCTCCCAATTCATAATCCATTAGCGTAATTAGTACTTAAAGCGTATAACCCGAACGGGTAGTAAGACGTGGTGTTAATATTATTATGAAGATTTTTGTCGGAAATAAGTTCCTCAGTTCAAATATAATTGTGTATAAATTGTCATTTTGATTTAAAATGGCAACCTAAAATTAATTTGTAACTTGAAATTCTTATATGTTTGGAGAATAACTTGGAACTAATTTTTGGCACACTAAAATATTTCAAAATGATTTCTAATCTGATATACAGCTTTTAAATTGAGCAATCAAAAATAATAAAAAGGTGTGCAAAAATAATAAACGTAGGTCCAAAAGTTGGTTGGATAAAATATTCTTTAAATTATTAAAATGAGCCCAGAAGTTTCTAAAGAGATCTAAAATAATATATGAGTACATTCAAAGAGCTCATATAAGTCTAAAAATTGCCAATTTATTGTCATAAAAGTAGTCATAGTTGTTTTAAATAGAAAAAAATTTAATGCCATGATGCAATAACTAAATGGAAGAAAATAAATAAAACAACCAAATAAGATATTATAAAACAATCATCTTGGTATCCGTTTCGGTGATCGATGGGTCTAAGGCGTCACTCTAGTAATATACTCGTACTCCAAGGGGAGAGGAACGAGAAATCCACGGACACCTGATGTACGATATCATCCAACACCCTCTTCCCCACTCCCCGCATTAACTCAACCTGCCCACACCCTCAGTACATTCGATCCTCCCTCCATGCCTCGAGCCACTCCTCAGACCCTAAACAATTCCCCTCCACCGCCATCCAGAGTGAACGTATAACCTGGACTTTTGGAGATCCTAAAGCAAGATGCCTTGGAGGACGAAGACACGCATCCCCTCCTCAAACATCCCCGTACCCAGCGACTTAGTCCATCCCATCCCTGAACCCTCAACTACAGCTTCTTAACAACTCCATCCAATTCTCCACACCCCACCTCAACCACCACATCTCATATCCCACCCCCACCAATAGTATACTCAACATCACCCCACATTTACCCCCAACCATTCTTTTCACTTTCTCTTAAACAAGAGTGTTCCATCCAACCCCCCTTCCCCCATCCCTCCGGGGTAGATAAAAGAGTAAAGCCTAATATCTGTATTACGTAACTCTGTAATGGACCCACCCTACTCTCATGTAACAATTTTAGAGCGTCCCCTCCACCCCTCCTATCATTCAACAGCATTACGTGATTTATGGATGACCCCTAAGTCTCACATCAATAGTTGCAAGTAAGTAGTTTAACAGGCAAATATTCCAGGTGAAGTAGGGAAGAGTAAAGTATAATTTTATAGGAAATATACCCTAATTTGCCTGGAGGAAGAATGAGAAACCATTTAGGAATTGCCATCCTCGGTTAACTCTTCCAAGATTTGAACTTTGATATCTCATTCACTGGTGGATTGGATTAGACGAACCTTACGTTGAGTCCACATTACCACCGATGTGAATAATATTGATATTTGATTTGAAATATCCATTATTAATATAAATTGTGATGTGGTGAACTCCTTGCTCACATAATTTGGTTGTAAACATGGTCTGGGCTGAAGAGTGAGGACTGAGAAGTCACTTCAGAACAGGAACTGTGAGCTGTCGGTAGTCCCCATGAGCATGTGCAACTACTTCTTCTGGGAGGGGGGAAAGAGTTCAACACTCAAAATAATGTATATAGGATGTTTCCGGACTAAACAGACACTTTGGGATGTGGTAGGGGATCTAAGAACTAGCTCAAAATGTCCTTTGGAAATTAGCTTGTTTTCGCTTCCATTTCGAACAAACAACAAAAAACAAACATATAAAACCAAGTTTTCAGGCATAAAAAGTGAAATAACATTAAAAAATTTTGCTTATCAAAACGCGCCTAGGTGTAAAATGTGTGCAACATTTAATTGTTACTAAGATGAACCTTCATTTGATCCGTTCTTTAGTTTCTCTCAGGATGAATCCGGTATGAAACACCCAATGAGATATATGAAATCATCGAAAAACCACCTTGTTGTTTGGATAAAATCGGTCAGCCACTCGTTCTGTAATTGGAAGGTATAATGCTCGTCTCTGGGTTGGAGAACATTATTTTAAACAAAGAAAATGAATTTATAAATTAAATATTTTATTTAATACCTGTATTTTGACCTTATTTGGTTTTTTGCTGTTGGCTCAAAAGGAAGCGAAAACGAGCTAATCTCCCATTTACATTATGAGTTAGTTTTAGATCCCCTACTACTTTCTAAAATTTGGTTGTTTAATTTGGTAAAACCTGTATAATGCATGCATATATTGTTGAAACCGAGTAATGAGATTTGTTATATGGATCTTACCACCTTTAAAAAAAAAAATTCAAATGAGAAAAATTTGTTCAAGGACTAAAAACACCAATAATCTCAATCTTATCTGTTAGTTACATGATCCAAGAAATACGGTAGTCACGAATATTGATGTAAGAGTTGATTTGAATGTCTTATTAAAGATTTGTTTGGTAACAAAACCCCCATTTTTCTATCTATATAATAATGAAGATGAAAGATAATTTTGAAACTTATCTATGAGGTGAATCAATATAACTCAAAGACTTAAAACTAGGGAAAAGTACCAATTTTCGAGGGGAAATTGATTCCCAACCTTCCACTAGAGTCTTAAAGAGGAATTCTATAAGATCTTTAACTTTTGAATAATAATGACCCCAGTGCTAAAAATGGAGTATCTCTTTTTAAAAATGTATTTAGTTTACATTTGGGGTAAGTTCGATTAAACAGTGCCCATTATTTTGGGATAGAGTTTTATAATATTCTTAAGTTATATTTTGGTTTTGATTTTCACCGGACTTTTGCAAATTTATAATACAATCATGATAATTTAATATATGAAAATGTTTAATTGTCGATAGTACCAGCGATCATAAGATTATCTAGAGTTCCTCATCTAATATTCATTGTATTTTTTAGTTTTCTTTATTTTATGTTCCATTTCAAAGTGTCAAGTCTGAATTTGAATAGTGCTATTAAAATTCTTATCTACATTTTCAAGTCTAAATTCAGATTTTTGGACATGAACAAATTGGTATTTAATATATTATTTATTACTATAAAGCCACATGGCTGACTCACTGACATTAATGTCTACCCACTTCCAGATGAACTAGATGGTTTAAATTTGGCAAATTTATAGCGTTTAGCCTGTAACCGACGGTAAAATTCTAAAAAGTTAAAAATTTTAATTTTTAACTCCCAGAAAAATTCAAAATGGCGGAGTAACTTTAAAGACGGTGCGGATCTTTCTTTGGAGATACCTTGTGGCTAAACGGTAAGACCTATCAAAAAAGTCTCTGGAATTACATTAGTTTACATCCACTTGCAAAGAAAACTCACTGAGGGTTTGCAGGCGGAGCCCACAACAAGCAAATTGAGTCTCATAATATATAATCTAATAAGCCCGTTTCCGGTAATAGAAATTACGAAGAAATTGCTGAACAGATTTTGACAAACGACCACTCAATTTAACGTTTAGGAGTCCAGGATGTCGGGAAAAATAGTAGTTTTTCACAAAAACCCGATTTTCCCAAAGAATTTTAAGTTTTTTTTATCTTTGTTTAATCACAATGGAGACCGTTATTTGCTGCATGGCTGTAAATCTCTAAATAAAAATATCTCTCTGGCTAAAAAACAATAACTCAATCTTCATTAATTGTTGGTCTAAACACATCACAATTTACTATTTGGATGAATATTCCTCTTTGGATGCTTGTCATAACACATCTAAATTGAGATTCCTAAACTGAAGAAACGTTTATTTTTTATTGGAATGTTGTTATCGTTAATTCACATTTAAATCAATAATACTTAGCACAATTTGAAAATTAAGTTGTTAAGTTCGTGAGAATATTATTATTATTATTATTATTATTATTATTATTATTAGCACCACATCTTACTACCCGTTCGGGTTATACGCACTTACGCTAATGTGTAATGGTAGGGTGATTGTGAGATGAAATGAAGGACCTACAGTTTAACGTGGAATCCGAACCACAGTGGAGGCCTGGCATTCCCCACATTCACAAGATATCTTGTCAGAGGTGAAGGAAGGGTTTGGAAATCAGATAAATCTGTGCCGGGACCGAGGATTGAACCCCGGCTGCCAGTACAAAAGTCTGACACCTTACCCCTAGACCACCAGGTCACCCGTGAGAATATTGACTGCGTTTTGTTTCGCTCATGATAAAATTATGTTTAAATATGGGTATGTATTATAAGCTCATGAATGATAAAATGATCTTAAATAATATTTAAAAATAGCCATTTTAACTAGCTAATTATGAGATTTGGTGTTCATTTTTTTTCTTACAATAGGTTTTAATGTTCAGTTTATTCAAATAATAGTTTTGACGTTCATACAAGCAAGTAGTAACACAATACAAATACATAAGTTAAGCTTTGTTTTAATTTTACCGATTAATTTTGAGGATATGATATTTAAAAGTAATGTTTTGTGCACCCCTTCTATCTTTCCACATTCTTACAAATACAGTTAAGTTCATCTATATTTCCATGTCGATACTTAATTTTGAGGAAATGATATTTCAAAGTACCGTAATTTTTTTAGTACCACATTTATATTTTCACATTCTTTCTATCTATCGCTATCTCACGTTCTCACACACTCTCTCTTACTCTCCTTCACACACACACACACACACTCTCTCTCTCTCTCTATAAACACACACTCTCTAATATAATATTTTCTCATTCTCTCTCTCATACCTTATCCCTCTCTCACACACACTCTCTAACCTCACATTAACACTTTATCACACAATTTCGCTCACATTTTTATTATACTCTCTCTTTTTCTCAACCACTTTCTCTTTCTCAAACGCTCTCTATCTCTCAAACGCGCTATATCTCTCAAACGCTCTCTATCTCTCAAACACTTTCTATCTCTCAAACGCTCTTTATCTCACAAAGCTTCTCTATCTCTCAAACGCTCTCTCACAAACGCTCTCTCACAAACGCTCTCTCACAAACGCTCTCTCACAAACGCTCTCTCACAAGCGCTCAATCTCTCTCTCAAATGCTCTCTCTATATATAAAACTCCCTCTATCTCAAACTCAAACTCTCTCTCTATCTCAATCTAACTTTATCAAACTCTCTCTATCTGACTCTCACTCTTTCAATCTCAACTCTCTCTTGAACCCATCCTCTCTATCTTTCAAACTCGCTCTCTCAATTTTTGTTTCTAACTCTTTCTTTAAAACAATCTCTCAAACTCTCGCTCTAACGCTCTCTCAATCTAATTTTCTTTCTCTAAACTTATCTCTCCCTCTCTAACTTTCTCTCTCAAACTCTCTCTCACACGCCTTCACCTTTTATCTCTCTTTCACTCGATATCTCGTAAAATTTTACATGCTTTTTTTCTCACACACAAACACACTATCACACACTTTATCACGCATTATCCCTTACATATTCTCTTTCTCTCTTTCACACACGCACACAATATTTTTCTCTTCTCCCAGTATTTATCTCTTTGACACATACACATATTCTCATTATTACCCGCTCACACTCACTCGATTTCTCTCAGTTGCTCATTCTCAGTTTCTTACGCTCACATTCTCATACCTCACACTCATCACACTCTCATTTTCACACTCACCCACACACTTATACAATCACACATTCATACACTTACTCTCTAATTTTCACTATCACATTTTATCACTTTCTATATAATATATCTTAAATATAATTTGATAAGCCCGTTTCCAGTAAAAGAAATTACGATTTTGACAAACGAACACTCATTTTATAGATAAGGGAATCAGGATGCCGGTAACAATAGCATCCTAAAACTACAATCCAATTTTCCTAGAGAACTTTATATTTTTTTCTTCTGTGTATACAATAATCCTTTGTTTACATCACCATGGAAACAAGAATTTGTGTATAGCTGTATATTGGTAAATAAAATATTTGTCTCTGTTTGATAATAATATCAGTTCAATTGTTACTTGAGTGGTTTGGTGCTACGAATAGATAGAGATCTGGGAGAGGGGTCATTTTAAAGTTCTCATCGAGGCATGAAGGGGGGAAATATAAGTTTTTATTCAAATTACACACCGAAAACTAAATATCTAAGTAAAGTTGATAGCCTTTGACGAGTAAACTTTTAACTAAAAAGTGAGGGAGGGTTTATTATATAGACCCTTTTCCAATAAAAAGTTTAAAATACATTTGAATGCAATAATCTGCAGCCATCGCTGAAAAACCCCACTAATATATTTACATTTTTGTATGAGTAATTATTATATTTTTACTCTAATTCGAATGTTATCCGTCTTAATTTTTAAATTTCAAATTCATATTCATAACATAAAAGTATTAGATATATTCAAGAAATTGTATTTCACCAGTCAACATTTTTTTTTTGGTAAGGGGGTTGGTGTATAGAAAGTTTACTTTCAATTTGAAGCTAAATGGTAATGAGAAGGTGGATTTTCAACATAAAATAGATTAATAAAGGTTCATAAGAATCGAAACTAAATCTTACGACCAAAGGGTCAAACGCAAACAAAGGCTTCCGGGAGGATGGGACTAAATAATAAGAAAGTATGTTTATCAAATAAATTCACTATAAAAGCTAGTTTCTTAACATTTAAATGAAATTAATAAAATAATGGTAATATTAATACACACTAATAATATTACTCGTATAGGCTAGACTATTTGTAGCCCAGGCGTGTAAATAATATCCAGTACCAATGTCTCGTTGCCCAGGGGACGCTCAAATCTACTATTCATACATCCTTTTCGTGGAGGCTCTTTCTATGTCCCGATGAGATGAGATGAGATGAGATGATGGTGGCAATGAGTATAAGGGTGTGGAACCAGTGGAAACACTTAAACCTAACTTAAGTCTAACTAACCAAACGCTGGCGAACATCGGGATGATTCCCCCTTCAGGAAAAATACCCAAGGTTGCAGCTGGAAACCGAACTCGGGGCCAGGTGCACTGACCACTACACCATGGGGCAAGTTTAAGGTAGATATTAAATTTATTTTATAATAATGTAACTATTGTATACTTCATATATTTATGATGTACACTGTAGCACCATTAGATCACAAATGGAAATCAAGCTAATATTTCACAA
The DNA here is from genome assembly GCA_039000515.1 of Timema cristinae. NCBI lineage: Eukaryota > Metazoa > Arthropoda > Insecta > Phasmatodea > Timematidae > Timema > Timema cristinae. Next base: position 87,728,407 of record JBCFYV010009882.1, read on the forward strand.
CTATACTAAATAGTAACCTAAAATTGTATAATCGTTTAATATTTCACGACAATTTTCTTAAAGTCTTCACATGCACTTTGTAAAGACGGTAACTGACTTAAGCCGAGCTTATTAATGTAAAGCAGCGTCCAGACTAGCGAGCCGAGCTTCGAGCCAAGCCTCGTTGACGTTGGATAAATTTCATCGTAATGCTCGCAGCAACCCAGTGAATGTCGGTATTTTGACGAACATCAAAGGATGTTACGAGGCTCGGCTCGGCTCAAAGCTCACTGGACGGCTATGCGAGCCGAGCTTCAAGCCGAACCACTTGCAAATTTAAATTAATGTTTATTTCTAACTACACTTTTGTTACACCCACTTGAAATATTAGCTGAGCAGTTGCATGTTGTAAATTTTTCTACACCTTGGAATTTTTTTTTTTTGTAATTGACATATTAAATATTAACCGCAAATTTATTTTATAATAGGCCAAAAATTAATTAGATCTTTAAAAATAAAAATAAAATATTTGCAGTTATATGATTACTCGCGTGTTGTAAACTGTACAACGATGGTTATACCTTTTCTTAAAAAGTTGATTGGACACTTAAAATAAGTTTGAAATTGCCTCTGGGGAGAGAGAAATGAACAAAGAATAGACTGTTACCCTGAGTAGGTTTTGTGTCTCACCCCACTTGAGTGGCGTAGTGGCGTAGTGGTCCAACACGTCAATCTCATGTTACATTAACTTTTTTTTTCCCCCTTTTGGCCAGATCAAAATAATGAGATGCTTAATCACTTGGTGACATTTGAGTTAAGTTTTGTATAGACCAATAATTCCTTGAAATTTAAATTAGTGAAGCAAACTATTTGCACTATATTCCACTCACCTCAAGTATGATACATTTGAGCTTGCAGACATCGTCTGTCCTTTTTATTTTCTTTGTTACAACGCGTGGATAAATTATGCTACGGCAGCCAATTTTAAATTTTCCCTGTTCATTGCGTGTGTCATCCGTCAAAGTACATACATTTATGAAGCAAAATATATCTCGCAAGAATGTTGAGGCTCAGCTCACGATATGGTTAGGCTCGATGTTAGGCTTGCTAAGCTGGACGAAACTTAAGAGAATAAAAAGGAATAAAAAGTCAAAAATTTAAAAACCTATGTAATACAAAAATTTAAAAAATATGTATTCTAGAAACTTTGTTATTGTTAAAAACCACTTTAAATATTAGATAAATAAAAAAATGTAAGTGAATTTTATAATAAAGAAGGGTGAACTAATGGCGAGGGTGAATTATTTTCCAATTACTAAACGTCCTTTTCCCTAGAGATATAAGCTTACCTTGAAACTTAATCTCCTTGATAAAAATTAAATTAAATTTTGAGACTAGGATGGAATACATTTCCAGATCAGGTTTCTCTATTATTTTTCTCCACGTGGCTTATTGAATGTTTCCACCACTCACTCTAATATGACACAGAAGCTGAACCTTGAAAATTTAGGATAGTCCTCAGCTAGTGTTGAGTCAACCCTGCTTTTCTAGGGACAGTGAAAACCGTTTAGCTAAAATTAGAATTAAACATACTATAGAGAACAAATTAGTATAATTTAATAAAAAAAATCAAAAATATATTAAAATAATATAAAGAAAAACGAAAATGGTAAATTAACGCCATTATATGTTTACATCTGATATGTTTAATTTGTGTAGAGTAAGCTTTAATTATTCTATTTATTTCAAAAGGATGCAAATTAAAAACAATCTTAGTAGAAAGACCAAATCTATAATCTATAATCTATAGTAAAACAATTTTTTTAATTGCTGATTCAATCACCAAAAGGTTATTGCTTGCTCCTACGTGGGAAGGCAAGATTAGGAGGAATAGAAAGATAAAAGGTAATAGTCTTTATCTGCAGGAAGCCTGATAAGCCCTTAATGGAAGAAGATCATCTTTAGAGTATACAGTCTGACATCAATTTAAGTAAGACACTCAAAACCTCCTGGTTAAGTTTCATCACATTCCTTCATAATACGAAGAGTGACCTAGCTCTAGAATGTCAATGTTTCTTTTTCTTGTTCCATGCTCGAGTTGGCTATCGATTGGTTTCAGCGTCGTTCGCAGCGGCGCGCTAGTGTCACCAGTCGACCAGGGAGCATAGCGACGCTTGGCTGTTCAAACACTGTGGCTGGGCGGAAACAAGAACAAACTAGGACCACGCGGGGTGGGGGTGGGCCTTGTTAAGGCCTGCTCAAGTCATGTAGACAGTTAATCGTGTGGTCACCTTAAATACCAAGACTTGGATCAGGTGAGTTATTTTGTTATACATTTAGGGTTGAAAATAAGTTTTTATATTTGTTTTAACGTCCTAAATATTTAGAAATGGAACCAAGATAGAAATTTTACTCTCATTTTTTTTAATCCTAAATTTTACCGAGGAAAATCTAAATGTTTCCTGTGTAATTAAATTATTTATAGGTGTTGCTATTAATTGATTTGGAAAGCTTGGTGCCATAGATGGAGGCGTTTCCCGTGAGGTCATTGATCACATATCCCATAGCTAATCATATTTATGGAGATAACCGTGAAGTTTACTCCAATTCCTCGGTCCCGGCAAAGATTTATCTGATTACCAAACCCTTCCTTCACCTCTGACAAGACATATTGTGAATGTGAGGAATGCCAGGCCTCCACCATGGTTCGGATTCCACGTTAAACTGTAGGTCCTTCATTTCATCTCACAATCACCCTACCATTTACACATTAGTGTAAGTGCGTATAACCCGAACGGGTAGTAAGACGCGGTGCTAATAATAATAATAATTTACTCCATTAAAGCGTTAATGTCACTTCTTGTACATCAGTGCAATGAACCGTATTTTATGGAAGCCAATAAACCATAATCTTAGTCAATTTTTTAACATTTTAACTATACATTAAATCAGTGGTCTTTGTTTACTACTACTGCTGCTACTACTACTACTACTACTACTATTACTACTATTACTACTACTAGTAGTATTATTTTACTATAATTATAATAATAATAATAATTATTATTATTAAAAATAACTTAATTTATAATAGGAATTTCTACTGTAATATTGTCTATAAAGCAGTAATGATGATACAATTGTTTATGTTTCAAGAAAGAAAAACTTCTTAAGTATATTTAATATAATCTTTGAATATAAATAGGCTTACTTTGTTTTATGAAATTTAAATTTTTCACATAAGCTCTAATTTAATTCTATGGATAAACGTCTTAGTTTTTGTAACTGTTACATAAAGGATTATTTAAACATAGCCACTTCAATAACATACTTTAACTTCTTCGGTGACCACGTGGTCTAACGCACCACTCTTGCAGTAAACTAGACTGCCAATGACAGGGAGATCGGGGTTTGAATCTCAGTCGGATGTAATGAGGATGGTTTTCCCCAAAAGGTTTTCTCCTCTCCCTCCAAGTTAATGCGGATACACTTCCTTAAATATAATCCTCCTAATTACTAAAACCATTGGAGTAATTAGTACATAAGCGTATAAACCGAACGGGTAGTGAAATGCGGTGCTAAAAAAAAATAAAGACTTCATAAGGTAAATAATAATAATTTATAGTATGTTCTTGCCAGATATTTAAAATGTTTTAATTGGCGTGGAAGTGAGGTGGAACTGATTGAACCCAAGAGACCTTCACGCCATTAATGGCCGGTGTAATGTGCATGACACGACACACTCTCCTCTCAGAGTTAAAAGGGTCTTTATGACCTAAAAATCTATTATGACTTTTTTCTAACGTGTTGAGAAAAAGATCTATTTATATATGTAACATAAATTAATCTTGTAACCCAAGCAAAAATTTAAAAAAATGTTAATTGTATACATAAATAGTACGTTGATAAATTAGTTTGCATCTATTTATTAGCTTTAATTATTTCCAAATTGTTTCTTGCAATCAAGTTATTAGTGTTCGATTCCAGGTGGTATTTAAAATATATATTTTACTTTATGTATGGTCTCATCCTATTAACTAATTAGTAAGTATCTAGGCACTAGGGCTGTGTGTGTAGTTTTAGGCGTTGTGTTCTAGGTTAAGTAGCTGTGACCTGCTCCAGTGGCCTCATGATCTAACGCGCCACTCTCGCAGTAGACTAGCTACCTATGACGGGGAGATCCAGGTTCAAATCTCGGTCGGGTATACTCAGGGTGTTTTTTTTTCCAAAAAATAGTTTTACACTCTTCCTCCGCGCAAATGAGATTAAACATCAGATAAATATAACCTTCCTAAAACCATTAGCATAATTAGTACAGAACATTTATAATACGAACAGATAGTTAAGCCGCACTGCTAAAACAAAACAAAAGAAGTCTGCTATTGGTGTTCTTCTATGGTCGGTTGTGCACTTGAAATAATACATCAGTAGATCTGTATTTTGCCAAACCTTTTGGAATCACGTAAATCCTCATTGCTAAATATTATCACGAACTTCTCGGTCGATTTCATCTGACTAAGAAGCTACTGATAGCATTTGGTTTCTTTTACGATCATATGGACTGGTACATTCCCGCTTAGGGTGGCATTGGCCTATCCTATTCCTTCTAATTGGCCTCGTGGTGTAGTGGTCAGTGCTCCTGGCTACGTGCTTGGGGATCCTGGGTTCAATCCCCGGCTAGTACATTGGGTATTCTCCCCGAAGGGAAAAATTACCCCAAAGGTCACCGGAATTTGGTTAGTTAGGCCTAAGTTAGGTTTAAGTTCTTCCACTGTTTCAACACCCTCATACTCACTAGCACCATCATCTCATCACATCGGTACATGGAAAGAGCTTACATGGAAAGGATGTACGATTAGTACATTCGGGCTTCCCCTGGGAAACGGTACATTAGTACTGGCTAATCTTTCCACAAACTGGGCTACGAATGAGTCACTACTTGATTATTTTGTATTGTGGCGGCCTTCTCCCTAAAGAGTATTTTCATTACAAAAACAAAACTTATCCGAAGATGAGAAAATATTATTTAATTATAGCTTTACTAGCATTTTATTTTTCGTGTTGCAAGAACCAATAAAGGACTTTTTTTCATTATTTCATACTTAATTAGTTTAGTCCTGCTTTTAAAACGTCTTTCTACTGCAACACAATAACAACGACTGTGAATGGTCCAATATACAACTGTTATTAATATTAGTTTTACAAGTTCATTGTTAAGTAGAAAAAAGTTAACACTCCAGAAATCTTATCCTTCTTCCACACAACTAAAACTTTAAGCTCGATTCTGAGACCAAAATATTAACTTCTTTTTTTTCATTCATTAGATAGCGTATAATAACACCCTACAGCATGGCTATTTCAGTTTATTTTACCATATTTATGGAATGTTATCCTTTTTCCACTCACAGATTCAACTATACAATGACAATATATATATATTATTAGTGTTATATGCGAATTTTATTGATGTAATAATGTCAAAGAATGGTAAGTATATAATACATAATTAAATATTATGTTGTCATATTAAATTGGAAAAATAAAACTAACCAATAACTCACAAAGATATAGTTATTAATTAAAATCTTAAAGATGAAAACTATGAATACACAAACATACATTTATAAAATAATCAAATAAATAATCGGTATTTCCAATAAGTAAGTCTTACGTTAACATGAGTACATATTGACTCATGATGAGTTATGTCGATTAAGACAAAAATATGAAAATAATTTAATGTAACTGATAATTAAAATAACCATGTAACATTTTAAAATATGGATTATGAAATTTCATGTGGAAGAACTCACATTAAATTATATATAAATAATAAATTAAAATATGTTTAAGCATACTATGCAAATATAGCTTACGGAACACTATTCAAGAAACATGTGAAATGAAATAGGTTAATCATTATGTATGGAAGCTTGGAAAAATTAAGTGTTGAATCAAATTATCAAAATATTGTTATTTGAATAAAAGTTAATCATTCCTTATCTAGAGTTTTTGTTGATCCCACCTCCTTATTTTAAAGATGACCAGAGTAGTTCATCACGGTCTTGAATTGACAATTTGACTACATGTTTCGGCGTTACGCCATCATCAGGTCTTGAACGATTGGAAACAGAATTTGTTCCGAGTGATTACATATTGCAAGCATTTGATTCAACACTTAATTCTTACCATTCTTACCAACACTTACCATTCTTTGGCTTTGTTACATCAATAAGAATTCACATATAACACTAATATTATATTTATTGTCAATGTCTAATTAACGTTGAACGTACTTGCAAAATTTTAAATTGATTAATTATAAATTAAAGGTATTCTTACCTTATTATCAATCATATACTTCTCAAATTACTACGGATATTACTAAAAAATATAATATTAATACATTATTAATAGTAATATATTATAATTAAATTTAATACTTTATTAACATTAATATAATATTAATATTAATATAGTAGTAAAATTAAAATATTATTATTAATCTAAGTATATTATTTTGTTGCTATTATTATTACTATAAATATGATAGTAATATTAATAAGTTTAATAGTTCATTGAAATATATATTTTATTAATATTTTTGCTATCAATATGTTTAATATTAAAATGTATAATTGTGTACACTTCGAATGAATGTCTAGTTACATTAAATTTGAACCCCATACATTAATTAGGTCATTTACTTTAACAATGGCAAGTAAAAATATAAATTAGTGTTTTACCCCTAATAACTTGTGAACTGTATGGATTTGAAATAATTAAATCACTATTTATAGTTACAATTATATAATTTGTTTAAAATTGTGCAATAAAGTTTTGATAGTCGAATGACCTTAAGTGTGTGTTTTTCTTTTGGTGTTCATATATTTAAAAGTTTCACAGTTTATTAGTAAAGGTTTTTTTATATGAGTTTTGATGTTCAACCTGAATTTGTTATAGAGAGTACTATGGCTACTAACTTAGTGTCAAACCCATCAATAATTGAAATATTTTACTACCATTTTGATCAACAAACGCTCACTCGGAGTCGCAGTAACAAGAAATTATACAATTGGAATGCTTTTTTTAAATCCCATAATATCATATAATCTTTGAAATAAATTGTATATATTGTAATGATACATATTTTATTAAAAATTTCAATAAAAATTTTATATAGTATTTTATAAAATAAATATATTTCCTTCTTTTATATAAGGAATATAACAATAATAATTATTATTATTATATTTAATGATAAACTACTTTAACTATAAAATTATATTATTATCATTATTACTATACTATAATATTGTTATTAATATAATTTTAAATTATTATATTTTATTATTATATTTCTTCTATAAAATAAAAATAAATGTGTGTTTTATAAAAAAATATATACAATTTTTAACGCAATTTTTAATAAAATATGTATTATTCCAATGTATACCATTTCTTTCAAAGATTGTACGATGTATATGGGCTTACAAAAATGAACTCCGTTTGTATATTTTTTGTTACTGCGACTTTGTGTGTGCGTTAGTTGCTCATAATGATATTATTATTACTTTAAAGCGATTTATTTATTATTTTTATCATTTATCGTTAATATGTCCTATTTTTGTTATTATTATTCATCAGTGTGTATCATTATGTAGCTATTATTGTTTATTTTATTTTGCTATTATATTTGCTTTTAAGGTACTTATGTATTTTTAAGTGCTGGTTTGTTATAGGTCTCACGACTGTTGGCCTACACCATAATAAAGTAAATTGAAATTGAAATTATTATTATTATTATTATTTTCAATTTCCTTTAATATAGTGCTGGGCAACAGTCGTAAGACCTATAACAGACCAGGACTAAAAATTACACAAGTACCCACGCATAATAACAAAATAAAATAAACAATATTAGCTAAATAATGATACACACTGATAAATAGTTACAAAAAATATGACATAACGATAATAAAAATAATAAATAACTTGAGAGTAGTAAAAGCATGAGTATTTAAAAGCAGTGTCAATGAGCAAGAAATTCAAGCAGAATAATGTAAATTTAAATATTTGAGACAGAACCTCTAGGATAAATTATTGATAAGGGAGTTCCTTAAATAACTCTCTGAGTCTGGTTTTTCTTTTATTATAAAAGTCAAACTAAACAAATAAATTGAATTGGCGCTGTGGATACAACGGACTATTAGGGTTAACCTTGTAGGAGTTGTTTAGAAAAAATCATTTTAGATTACGAGAGGCCTGAGAAGCTACACGAATATTTACATGATCAAGATCAAATTTACAATAAATGTTGCTATTAAAACTATTAAAAACAAAAGGGGTCATCACAATAAAGTCCACGCGAGAAGAGGCCCTAAGAGGTTTCAAATTCTGTAATAAACATAATAAATGCGGCTAGTAAAGAATTTATTAAGGCAGGCAGTTACAAATTTTCAAATTTTCTTTGGATGATTTCCAACTTAAAGAGTCAGTTAAGGTAATGGAGTTTTAAGCTACAATAGAATATTCAACCTTAGATCCAACCAGGGCATAGTACAAGCTTAAAAAACAGTCAACTTTCTCAAATGATGAGGTGATAAATTGAATAAGTCCAAGTGATTTCATTGATGGGTATATAGTAATAATAATAATAATAATAATAATAATTAATACAATTGTTTGTACATAACATATAAATGTGTTGGGTATTGTTTTGTTTGATATATTTATTTTATTTTAATTTATCTATTGCCATAATTGTAAATAGCACTGTAGCTCCCAGTTTCAGTGTTATAACTAAGCATGGCTCCATTTTAGGGTTAAGTAGCGATAAAGTTTGTTCGGGATGCCATACCGTTAATTGTTCTTGTAATCAATGGAGCGAAAGTACCGATACACTCAGTTATTTCATATAATTCGACAAACTTTGTTTTATTCTCTGACTACTTTTTAGCCCTCACCATTTTGAATTATCACTCGTACGCATAAAAGTGGCTAGAACGTGTACTAGCACTAGGTGTTTAGACGGCGCGAGTGATGCACGCGCAACTGTACGAGTTGGCTAGAACGTGTACTAGCACTGGGTGTTTACACGGCGCGAGTGATGCGCGCGCAACTGTACGAGTTGGCTAGAACGTGTACTAGCACTGGGTGTTTACACGGCGCGAGTGATGCGCGTGCAACTGTATGGGTTGACACGTTCCACTATACTCTTATCGTATCAATGCATCTTAGCGATACTTCAGTGATGGTTCAGTTGTAAAACCTCAGAGAGTGGCAATATTGTGACCATAAAAAATAAACAAATTCAAGAGTTTGATGGATGTCAAAGTTTCATGACCCTCTGAATACGAAAAAGTGGTTTTCGCGATGCTGTCCTTCTGTCTGTGTGTATGTGTTTATTCCTAGAGCCGAAATATTTTTCCGATCTGGTTAAAACTTGGTGTCTAAGGTTTTAAAAAGGTTATTCAGAGAGATTTTGAGAATTAAATATCCAACCCTAAAATTAAAGGAGGAAAAAGAAAAAATCGATTGTCTTTGAATTGGTTTTAAAATTTTTGACTAAAATTCATATCTACAACATTACAAACAAAATGGCGTATCTCTTTTTTTACGGAAAAACGACTTAACTTTACATAAGTGGATATCTCAAATATTGATTATATCTCCGCAATTATTTGATATACTAAATAACGTGTCAATTGTAAAGATGCAGTATTATTTTTTCTTACTTATTTATTCTATGGCGTTAGGAACTCCAAAGTTCATTGCTGGCTGCCACAATTGAAAAAGTACGCCACCTATCCCTATCTATAACTAGTTCTATCCAGTCCACCTCATTACACCCTATTTCTTTCAGGTCAATTCTAATATTATCCTCCCATCTGCGTCTAGGTTTTATCAATGTTATCTTCCATTGTGTTTACCAGTCAGTAGCCTGAACACGGTTCTAGATTCTCCTATTCGCGTTGCATGTCCTGCCCACCGTAATCTACGAGACTTGATTATCCTAGCAATGTCTTGTGAAGAGTACATGGTATGTAGCTCATCATTTTGTAACATCCTCCCCACCAGTAGCCTCACCCCTTTTTGGACTAAATATCTTCTAAAGCACAATGTTTTAGAACACCCTGAATTTGTTTTCGTCATGTAAGTTAAAGTACCACGTTTAACCCACATGGAAAACAACTGATAAAATTATTGTTTTGTATATTCTGAGTTTTAAATTCCTTATATATAAGCAAATAGTTATATATAATTTTTATTGTCTTTGAAAATAATGTGAAATTTTTTGTTATGCTCATTGGTGAGCAGAAATGTTCCCCTTTTCTCAATATTTCTGTAGCAGTGTGTTTAAATACATTTTTGATGTTTTGTGGGTTGTTTCTTAAATAGTGTATATTATTTTGTTTCACACAACTTACTAGTTTTTAATAAGTCTTTATTTTAAGATAAAAGAGAGATTCTGTGCGGTGCACCGTGCTATTTATTATTCTTATTCTATAAGCTATTAGTTTATATATACGTATTTTGTTTCTTGTAGAGATATATGTATTGGAGTTCATGGAAGATATATTTATAACCTTATTTCAATAACTAATTAGTGATTACCAATGCAAATTTGTTCATCGGAGTGATGTGTGAGCCAATTAGTGAATCTAGCTATCGTCTAATCGTCTAACTCAGACTTAAACAATATTTTTTTAGGTTTAATTGTTGCTAGGGACTTTTTAAACTAATTTTACATGTTACAAAATTTAAAATAGATTAGAATATAATATATCCAAACATGAATTTTTATTATTAATTTATTTTACTAATATGTGTATTCATGATTGTAACATGTTTTATTTATAATATATTTCCCTAAATTTTGGTATTTTAAATAAAGGTTTTTGCGCTTATTTTAATCAATAAGCTCAACCAAAAAGAATCGTTGTCGGTGGCTTAGTTTCTCACTTTATTTTTAAATGTCCTATTTCAAATGATCTTCTAATCAATAGGCCCTTAACACTAGTTAAAACTTTGATCTCCTGTAAGGGTGGTGACCAATACATGAACGTTCAACATGGTGGAGATTTTCTAGTATTATTAACAAATAGGATCAGAATATTGTCTAAACTGCTAATTAAATAGTAATATGGTTGATAACAATTGTTGATACTATTTATTCGGTTTTAAACTTCTGTAAATAAGGGTTAATATATAATTTTAGAAAAAAAAAAAGATGATCAACATAAATTTAATAGTATATCCAGCTAATAATTTATCAAACTAAAAACCAAACTGGTTCCCACTTCTTTAAATTTGAACAAAGATAATATTGAAATTTCTAGCACTCACCTTGATTTAGTAGTCTTACGTCCTGGTTCCGTTTATTCATAACTATCTTATTTTATTCTTACCCATTAACTAATATATAGCAGAGTCTAACCCGAGCCAGCGCTAGTCCGGAAGACGCGGTAACACGAACCTTTCCAAGCTTTGTTCAACGCCTCATTAGTGTTATATCTTTTTATTACCACATCCTGCTGTTGACGTTTCGTTTTGATATTGTGCTGCTAGTGTTATTTAGTGAATTTATTACACAATATTGACGAACAAATAAAAACATAACATGCTTAGCCTAAAACAGAAATGTGCAATTTTAGAAATACTTGAGAAAGACAAGACATTAAGGTGGGAATTTAAGGAAAGCGATTTAATGGCAGTGTTTTTGCAATTTTAATATAAAAGAAAAACTTTCTGGTGAAAATAAAAAAAATATATCTTCAGTAGAAACATAAGAGTTTAATTTACTTCCCTTGATGATATCAACAGTTGTTATTATTATTATTATTATTATTATTATTATTATTATTATTATTATTAGCACCGCGTCTTACTACCCATTCGGGTTATACGCACTTACGCTAATGTGTAATGGTAGGGTGATTGTGAGATGAAATGGAGGACCTACAGTTTAACGTGGAATTCGAACCACGGTATCAACAGTTGTTGAATATCTGTCGTGAAAATAGCTGAATTAGATGAGAAACCTTTTTAAATGAAGAGGAAAAGTTGTCATCAAATTCTAGGTCCCCTTGACAGATACTCAAGAACTGTTGATATCATAATGTAAAGGAATTTATATTCTATTTTATTACTAGAAAATTATTTGATTTCTTAAAAAAAAAAAAAAAAAGAGGGATTTCCGCTTTCACATTGATGAATTAACGGCCGGGGGCTCGATGTTGTGTCTGTTCTAGATCTAAGTTGGTTTATAAGTCGTGTGCTGATATAATCAGTCGATTCGGAAAGTGCACGTTAAAATATGGCTTAAATAAATGAAAAAAATAGTAATCTCTCATATCTAGAAGTATCAATTCAAACAATCGATGTCGCATACAAAAAACCCCTAGCGTTAAACGAAACAATCAAATGTGGTGGGTATCTTCAAGGCACGTACTTCCATAGCCATACAAATGAAGATACTCATCACATCGATATTCATCGTAAAAAAAACAACAAACACTAGTGTTCGTAGCCAAGGGTTGAACTTAGCTTGAAGTTGGCTTAGGCCTCTTTTGACCATACGTCACTTGTCGTGTGACAGGGGACGATACTTAGTGTTTTTATACATGCAACATATGTCATGCGTCATGGACAGGGTGGGAAGAAATGCAAAAAAAAAAAAAAAAGAGGTCAGGGTTGTCAGTCTCTTCTTTTCTAACACGTGTGATGAATCCGATGTATTATCTCTTTAAATTATTATTTTAATTTATTAGAGGTATTTAACGTGTATTTTCTGAACCGATTGATTATATGATCACCCGAGAATGTCTATGAGCTAGAGCGAAAGGGCCCACCAATTTTTATGGGAAAAGTATTTTCTCACACTTTTCAGGGTTATTTTACTTGCCAAAATTGACATGGGACTGACCAACAACTTAATCTTCTCCCCCGAAGGAAGTTATGCTAAGGAATTATATTGCTCAAGAAAAATTAATTGACCCCGGCTGGGTTTTAACCAAGATCACGGAGGTCCATCTCGTCATAATCCCTCCTTGGTATATTTTCAAAAACTTGTGTTTAGGTTGGTTTTTTTGCCCTGTCTCAGTACCTGATCTGCTTTTATGCATACATTATTTATGTTAATGGGATAGGGACTATAAAAGTAGAATTTCCTAGGAAATATACCCTCAATTACGTGAGGGAAGAGTAGGAAGAAAACCTCATTAAATACACCCAACTGATATTCGAACACCAATCTCCCCGTTTCCAGTAATCATGTCTAACACGAAAGGAACGCATTAGACAATGCGACAAGAAACCGTACATTAATAACGTAAGGCTTGTTTTTGATGATTTTCGGCCCCCATATAAGGGATTGTAAGATTTTCCATCCCATCCCCCCTCGCTCTCTTACGTAAATTTTACAATTTTGCAGATTACATTATTTAATAGTTTAGTTATTTTTATACAAAAAGATTGGTAAAAAAGCGAGTGATATGAAATTTATATAATACTTTAATTACGATAAGTAAGTGAAATTTTATAGTTAATTTATTTATTTTCTAAAAAACCAAAAAGGTTTGTCTCACCAAAAATATTGGTTAAAAAAACCTAACATAAGATGGATTCTGACGCCCCGCTCGTAAGAAAACGTAAGGTATACTGATCCCCCCCCCCCCCCAAAAAAAAAAATCCTTACGTAATTTAAGGACGACCCCTGACCGATGATAGTTATTTCGGTTCAAGAATGGTCCTTAAAGTAGATTAAATTTTGGAAGGGATACGTTGCACCTTTTTATAGTAGGATTAGGGGACCTGGCGGTCTAGGGGTAAGGTGTCAGACTCCTGTGCTGAGGTCCGGGGTTCTATTCTCGGTCTGGGCACAGATTTATCTGATTACCAAACCCTTCCTTCACCTCTGACAAGACATCTTGTGAATGTGGGGAATGCCAGGTCTCCACCGTGGTTCGGATTCCACGTTAAACTGTAGATCCTTCATTTCATCTCACAATCACCCTACCATTCCACATTAGCGTAAGTGCGTATAACCCGAACGGGCAGTAAGACACGGTGGTGATAATAATAATATAGTAGGATTGTTTTTAGCACCGCATCTTAATCTGTTCAGGCTATACGTATATGTATTAATTACTCTAATGAGCTGGGAAAGAGGAAGGTTACATTTAGAAGAGGTGTACCCGCATATGCGTGGAGGGAAGTAGAAAACCATTTTGTAAAAACCTCTCAGAGAACATCCTACTGGGATTCAAACCCCGATCTCCCTGTAATCGGCAGTCTGGTCTAACACGAGATCGACTCCTTAGACCATGCAGTCACCGAATCAGGTCATATTATAGTACATTTGACCACAGTTGTATACTTTAAGTTGACCAGTTGTATAAATAAAAACTCAACTTTTGACGAGTCACTGAAATTACAAATTTGCTTCTCAGAAAACATTATTTACCTTGGGGAGACATAAAACAATTATTTGAATTACACAATAAACAAAAGGAAGAAGAAGGTAATGGAGGAAATACTCGCTAGGACGTAGTAGTTAATGAAACATAGACTAAGATAATCAATATTGCAGACGACAATGTGCAGCACAAGTTTTTTTATTCCCATCTTTCGATGACCTTAGAAGCGGGAACCCAGTTGGAAATGAATATAATTATACCACAGACAAATGAACTGACATTAATTGTGTAGGACACGAGTGTTTTGTAAACAGAACTGCAAGTACAGTTAAAACTAAAACTCACCTGCCTCGGTGGTGTAGTTGGCTAACGTGCTAGTCGTGTTGAGCTCGACTGCTGAGGACAGAGAGATCGAGGTTCGAATCTCGGTCGGGTGAACTGGGGGTGGTTTTTCCTAAATGGTTTTCCATTTTCCCTCCACGGAAATGTGGGCTCACTTCCTCTAATTCAACCTTCCCAATTCCTAACCCACTAGCGTAATTAGTACTTAAAGCGTATAACCCGAACGGCGAGTAAGACGTGGTGCTAAATAATAATAATAAAAAAGAAGATGGAATGAGTGATAAATATTTAGCACTGGACAAGATGGCGTGCAGTGTTGTCAGATTTTTTTTTACCTTAACATTATTTGGAAACTGAATAAATTATAACATCTTTATTTAATCAAAATCATTTTTAAATTAAATCAATTTATTTAACAAATCAGGGACGTAAGTCTGGTTTTGGGAATTGTCCCTTATTATCGGGAACCTTAGTAGTTTGGTCGAGATATAATATATATATATTTATTCACCACGTATTACTAACGTCAGGTTGTACACATATACAATATTTACTTTAATGGTACCCGCCTTGATGGCATGGTTGGCTAGCGCGCCAGTTTCGTGTTAGCTAGCCTGCCGAGGACGGTGAGAGCGAGGTTCGAATCTCGGTCGGGAGAACCAGGAGTGGTTTTTCCTAAATGGTTTTGCACTGTCCCTCCACACAAATTTTGGTTCACTTCCTCTAATTCAACCTTCCCAATTTCTAATCCATTAGCGTAATTAGTACTTAAAGCGTATAACCCGAATGGGTAGTAAGATGCGGTATTAAATAAATAAATACCCTAATGGTGTTGGGATAAGGAAAGAAGCATTTCAGAAGTAGTCTACCCGCATTTGCTTGGAAGGAGAGTGAGAATACGTTTAGTATAAACCACCCTTAATACACCCGACAGGGATTCGAATTCCGATATTGCCGTAATCAGCAGGCCAGTCGAAGACGAGAGCTACACCTTCATACCGTTCGGTCACTGAAGCGTGCTATAATATTTAAAATTTATAATTCTCACTGTCTGAACTGGTTTAATAATCGATATTGATAAGAAGCACTTTAATCATCTCCTCTATCAATACATTATATTCCCAGTTGATATTTTCAATAAACTTGAAAATATGTTTATATGACTTTATCGACTACTCCGCTGTGTGTTTCTGAAACACTGCCTCGTATAACTTTTTATTTGTTTCTAAAGAGTTATTTGAAATATTTTTGCACTTCCCCCATAACATAACCACATACAAATTCTATTAGGTTAAGGTGAGTTAGAACAGAAGGTGAGTTAAGATCAGTGTTTTTGTAGTTTTTATAGCAAATAACTTTTTTTGACTAGAATAAATCAAATATCTTCAGTTTAGTTTTCTTCACATGGCAACATCAACAGTTCTTGAATATTATCATCTAATAATAATAATAATAATTATTATTATTATTATTAGCACCGCGTCTTACTACCCGTTCGGGTTATACGCACTTACGCTAATGTGTAATGGTAGGGTGATTGTGAGATGAAATGAAGGACCTACAGTTTAACGTGGAATCCGAACCACGGTGGCAACCTGGCATTCCCCACATTCACAAGATGTCTTGTCAGAGGTGAAGGAAGGGTTTGGCAATCAGATAAATCTTTGCCGGGACCGAGGATTGAACCCCGGCCGCCAGCATAGAAGTCTGACACCTTACCCCTAGACCACCAGGTCACCCTTGTTTATCGTTTTATTCCACTTAAAAAACTAAGTGTTTACAGCACTTTCACAAAAGCTCTAACAAATATATCTTCAAAATGGCGACCTACGAATTTAAGCCATGTGGTTGATCATGACGCAAACAAGTTATTTATGGTGCACCCACGTAGTTGATAAAAAGATTTTCCTTAGTTAAATATTTCGAAACACAATAAATTAATAGTAAAATAATTTATTGTATATAAAAAAGGACAAGTATTTTCTCTTTTCAAGTAAATACTATGTACTATTAAAAAGTATTAATGTATGCACTATATTACACATTATAGATAACATTCCAAAACTAGGAATAAGTACTTTTAATTATGTTTAAAATATAGTTTCCGATTGGATTAAGAATAAATTATTTAAAGTTAATGAAGTAGTGTGAGAAAACTTAAGTTTAAGTTATTTCTAGTGTAAAATCTAACACGTAATTAAAAAAACTTATCATTTATAACAAAACAGTGATATTTTACAAGTGTTGGCAACCCAAAACCTAAACATATGATTTTTCAACTGTCATTCAGGTAAAAAGCTATGGTAAACATACTCTATCCACAATCACAGTCCATGGTGACACAAAACTGTGGATATCTCAGAGTAGTCGATAATTTCACCTGTTACTACAATAATAGACTCAACACAACAACTTGTGAAATATGGCCCTGAACACGAGACGAACCCGAATGGCTCAGTTGTAGAATATTAGAGCGTAAAACCGAAGTTTCCTGTTACAATTACTGGTACAAGTTGTCACATTTTACCACACACCAATTAAAATAACAGTGCTATCTTTTAAGGTAGGCGTGTGTTCAAAGATAAGCCCGTTTCATCCACCCCCTCTTCC
Source organism: Timema cristinae (assembly GCA_039000515.1). Taxonomy (NCBI): domain Eukaryota; kingdom Metazoa; phylum Arthropoda; class Insecta; order Phasmatodea; family Timematidae; genus Timema; species Timema cristinae. The sequence continues at coordinate 87,745,758 of JBCFYV010009882.1, forward strand.
CTCCCACACAACTAATAGGTTCTATCCTTCGTAGTTCTGATTCAGACTGCCACCGTATATTGTGAAATGCTCTGAGATATTTGTTATTCCCTTTATAGTCACATATATTGAAATTTCAATTACACCACATCAACTCCCACAATCGAGCTATACAGACAGAACGGCCGCCGTCCGTTTGCGAAGATATTGCCAACGTCTGAGGAAAGAGGGTGTAATGGGGTCAGTACAAAAAAAACTTCAGGTTAACAATCTCAGTTTTACAGACAGGAGCCGCTACTTCTTTATTCAGATAGCGCCTCATTTGACTTCTCAAGGCTGGGTTGACCTAGTTTCAGGGTAGTGCTTCAGAGAATATCTGGAAGCGCTAAGGATCGAACCCGGGACTTCAGGTTCTTTAGCCAGGAACTCTAACCACTAGTCCACATAGGTGGTCTTGTAGTGTCAATAACAATACTGTATATATTTACTTGACAGATATTCAAGAAATGTAGAGCTCACCATGTGAAGAAAATTAAACTCTATAGTTCTACTGGAGAATTATTTGATTTCTTGTGACCAAAAATATATATATGTATATATTTTTTTAAATATATTTTCACTCTACACATTTCTGTTCATGGCCGGTCTTACAATTTTTGAGAAGTAATGCTGTTTCACACGAGAAATATTTTATCGCGCGATGTTTTTGTCGTACCAATTTGATCCTTTGAGATACATTGGTTCAAATGGTAGCGTTCACACAGGCAGATTAAAATAATCGCACGGTAAAATTCCTGCGCCACCAGTCTAAAACAGCCGCTTGTATCTTACACAACTTCAAAAGCACATTTGAACATGGAGAACAAGCGGAGTTTTCCCTTTCATCTGAATAAAAGTTCGCACGCACAAAAACATTGCTCGATAAAATACATCTCGTGTAAAACGGCACTTATGATAATATTATTTTAGATACAGTCAACTCTCGATTCTACGACCTTTCACGGTTCCCTGGAAAAGGGTCGTTATTTAGAAGGGGTCGTTATTGGAATTTAAACAAATTTTGTTCCACCCCTACCTTCATACGAAAAAATTGCATTTTTTAGACAACAAATAGCGTGGGTCATCAAAAATCGTTCACAAAATCCAACCAAAAACGTAACCAAATCAAAATAACAATGTTAAACAATAGCATGGGTCGTCAAAAATTGTTCACAAAATCAAATCAAAATAGTAACCAAATCGAGAATCGAAATAACAATGGCAAAAGCAAGCCTGGCGCGTGATGTAGCGGCAGTCGCGCGCGGGGAAACATTGTCTTGCTTGTGGGAGGGGGTGGATAGAGTCAAGTGCTATTGGCTGGGATTGATGAGGTGGTGATTTTTTTATACCTGACCCACCCCAGTTACTAGTAATAGGGCGCTCACAAAGATAATTGCAACGCAGCGACCTAAATAAATGCAGCAAACACATTTTACAGCGGATTTACTTAAACTTTTCAACCTCTTTTCCCACATTTTTCACGGTTCCCCAAAAAAGGGTCGTTACTTCGAGAGGGACGCTATTCCCGGGGTCGTAGAATCTAGAGTTGACTGTATTATAAGAGGTTAAGTAGTTAAAATATTGAGAGCTAATGTTAAAACTTATTTATAATAGTCTATTTTTTTTACAGTTTTATAGAAACATTTGAGGCTCAATTAAAAGAAAACTGATTTCCCATCAAATGATTCCTCCACCCTTTTTAAAAAAATAATATTCACAGATTTTAAATCTATATTTCTGGCGAAATGTTCGGGGAATCAGTAAGATCTGATTTTTTTTTACAGGTGATGCTGCAACGCCTGTGGGCGGGTCTCTGAACAATGGAGGTGCACGTATGTACGATACAGTTGGCTGCTGGTAAAGCATCTCTGTTAGGTTGGCGATTATGCAGCTGTACAGAGGCCGGCTGTGCACTCTGGGACTTCTGCTGACAATTTATATCGCCGGTGTGCTACTTTTATTCTCAATCACAATGGAACCTGGACGATCTCCATCTAGCAAGGTTACAATTAAATCAATGTTATATATAATTATTTATTGGCGGCTTTCTCGGCTATCTATGTAGCTATGTTTGTTTATGTTTTTTTTAAGTACGAGATATTTACTAGGAAACCTAACGGGAAGATACCATTGGGAAGACCTAAAGACAAATAGGGGAGGATAACATTAGAATGAGCATGAAAGAAATAGGGTGTAATGAGGTGAACTGTGTAGAACTAGCTCAAGATGGAGTTGGTGTGTAATGAGGTGGACAGGATAAAAATATCTCAAGATTGGGATAGGGCGTAATTAGATGGACTGGATATAATTAGCTCAATATAGGGATAGGGTGTAATGAGGTGGACTGGATAGAACTAGCTCAAGATAGAGTTGGTGTGTAATGAGGTGAACTGTGTAGAACTAGCTCAAGATGGAGTTGGTGTGTAATGAGGTGGACAGGATAAAAATATCTCAAGATTGGGATAGGGCGTAATTAGATGGACTGGATATAATTAGCTCAATATAGGGATAGGGTGTAATGAGGTGGACTGGATAGAACTAGCTCAAGATAGAGTTGGTGTGTAATGAGGTGAACTGGGTAGAACTAGCTCAAGATGGAGTTGGTGTGTAATGAGGTCGACTGGGTAGAACTAGCTCAAGATATTATTATTATTATTATTATTATTATTATTATTATTATTATTATTAGCACCGCGTCTTACTACCCGTTCGGGTTATACGCACTTACGCTAATGTGTAATGGTAGGGTGATTGTGAGATGAAATGAAGGACCTACAGTTTAACGTGGAATCCGAACCACGGTGGCGGCCTGGCATTCCACACATTCACAAGATGTCTTGTCAGAGGTGTAGGAAGAGTTTGGAAATCAGATAAATCTGTGCCTGGACCGAGGATTGAACCCCGGCCTCCAGCACAGAAGTCTGACGCCTTACCCCTAGAGCACCAGGTCACCTAGCTCAAGATAGAGTTGGTGTGTAATGAGGTGAACTGGGTAGAACTAGCTCAAGATGGAGTTGGTGTGTAATGAGGTGGACAGGATAAAAATATCTCAAGATTGGGATAGGGCGTAATTAGATGGACTGGATATAATTAGCTCAATATAGGGATAGGGTGTAATGAGGTGGACTGGATAGAACTAGCTCAAGATTGGGATAGGGTGTAATGAGATGGACAGGATAAAACTAGCTAAATTGGGATAGGGTATAATTAGGTGGACTGGATATAATTAGCTCAAGATTGGGATAGGGTGTAATGAGGTGGACAGGATAGAACTAGCTCAAGATTTGGATAGGGTGTAATGAGATGGACTGGATAAAACTATCTCAAGATGGGGAGAGGGTGTAATATTGTGGACTGGATATAATTAGCTCAAGATAGAAATAGGTAGCGTGCTTTTGTAAGTGTGGCAATGAACATCGAGTGGCGTAAGTAAGATGCTCTTGTAGATAATATGATACGTCTCCACTTCAACACCTAATTCGTTTTCTGAGAAATTATTTCTATGCTGTCCAAACAAACTTGGTTGAAGAATCATTAAAACAAAAAGATTAGCAGTTAAATAAAACCCATCCTTTGTTTTCACAACAATGGTATTACATATATAAAACTTTATTATATAAATAACCTTTTACTAGTCTTTGATTGTTCTTGATGAATGACAATATATCATACAGCACGTTGAAAATGTTCACCGAACTCCTCAAATAAAGTTTCACACTCATTGGATAATCTTTACGAATTTTTAAATTAATAAATAAAATATAAGCATGATTCATGACATAATAAAAATGATCCAGTTAAATTAAAAAATGGGTGACCTGGCGGTCTAGGGGTAAGGTGTCAGACTTCTTAGCTGGCGGCCGGGGTTCAATCCTCGGTCCCGGCACAAATTTATCTGATTACCAAACCCTTCCTTCACCTCTAACAAGACATCTTGTGAATGTGGGGAATGCCAGGCCTCCACCGTGGTTCGGATTCCACGTTAAACTGTAGGTCCTTCATTTCATCTCACAATCACCCTACCATTACACATTAGCGTAAGTGCGTATAACCCGAACGGTTAGTAAGACGCGGTGCTAATAATAATAATAATAATAATAATAATAATAAATTAAAAAATAATAGATATTTTATAATTTGACAATATTCTAGTAAACGCTCGTCTTGTAATCGATTAATCGCATTTAATGATTTTTCGCATGTACTCCATTAAACCCTCTTTGTGGTAAGGCATTAACGACCCACTTAAGTGGCTGCATGGTCTAAGGCGCTACTCTCGTAATAGACTAAACTGCTGAAGACGGAGAGATTAAATATGGAGCTTGGTTGGGTGTACTGAGGGTGGATTTTCCTGTATGTTTTTACATTCTACCACCACGAAAATTCGGGTACAATTCCTATAAATCCAACCATCCTAATACTTAACGCACAAGAGTAACTAGCACATAAGCGTATAATCCAAAAGGGTAGTAAGACCGTTACATGTATTATATTTAACGGTAAGACGTTTTACTATATATAAAAAAAACATAAAATGAACAGTGCGTATTTTAAAGAACCAACTCACCGGTGCGTGTTTTGGAAACCCCCTTTTAATGATACAATCCATTAAGGAAATTCCTTTATTTGACCTTGAATAAAGGCTGGAAAGATCGGACAAAAATCTGTTATGTTGATGTTTATAGCATAACACCCTGTAGCACTAAATTAAACGGATGATCATATCAATGAATATTGTAGGCTTGAGTTTATGTTAACCTTGCCCAATTATTTTAACTTGAAGGCCATTAAAACTCCCATTCATTACAGATGCGCAGTCCAGATAGTGACTTATCAGTTTAACTGTCTTTTCATCTAGTGTGGACGTCTGGATGGAAAAAAGAAAAGAAAAAAGAAACGTTCAATAACATTACCATTGACCCTCTTCGTTGGACGCATGGTCTAAGGTGCTACTCTCACAATAGATTAGACTGCTGAGGATGGGGAGATCGGGGTTTGAGTCCGGTCGGGTGTCGAGAGAGTGGTTTTTGTAAATGATTTTACACTCTCCCTATAGGCGAATGAGGTTACACTTACTCTCAATTCAATCTTCCTAATAGCTAAAACACTACAGTGTAATTATATTATTATTATTATTAGCACCGCGTCTTACTACCCGTTCGGGTTATACGCACTTACGCTAATGTGTAATGGTAGGGTGATTGTGAGATGAAATGAAGGACCTACAGTTTAACGTGGAATCCGAACCACGGTGGCGGCCTGGCATTCCACACATTCACAAGATGTCTTGTCAGAGGTGTAGGAAGGGTTTGGAAATCAGATAAATCTGTGCCGGGACCGAGGATTGAACCCCGGCCGCCAGCATAGAAGTCTGACACCTTACCCCTAGACCAGTGTAATTAGAACATAGGACATAGGCGTATAATCCGGACGGGTAGTAAGAGGCGATGCTAAAAATAAAATACCATTGATTTCATATATGTACACAATAGCCATTATCTGTACAGTGGATACATAAGTGGTCTAGTCTGTCATAACTGCCTGGTTTTGAGTAATTATATTTTATCTTTTAAGCTATTGTTGGCCTTATAAACGCCAACTACACAATCTAATAATTTTATTTATAACATTTTTCGAAGGGCTTTTAAATACAGTTGGGTTATCAAAGTGATCTTTCTTAATGGCGTCAATTGAAGTAGCAACATTTATTAGGCCACACACAGTATGCCTCAAAGTCCTCAAAATGTTCTGTTTCATCGTTGCCTCGTGAATCCCGTTCAAACCATGCACATAACTTTACTAAATCAATAATCTTTGATAGTATATATTTATTCTTGTTGAATTGCTCATTATGTTTGATGATTGACCGACGACCAGCTGTTAGAATATGTTTACCTGACCAAACATTGAACAGTAAATAGTGACATTCTTATGAGGACTTAAATTCTCATACCTTTTTTTTTTTTTTTTACTTTTACATATTAAATTTGAGTTGCCATGCTTTGACCATGAGTTTAGTTATTTAATAAACATCAAACAATGAAAGCAAAGAATTAACGGGACTATATTTACATAACCAATTATATTTCTGGTAAATGTTAAGTTGATTTTGCAATTATAATGACGTTTATTTGCTTTTCAAACGTTTTAAAATATCATGTTTGTTGGTTTGTGCCGTTACCTTTTAATTTATGCCTTATTCTGATGAGATAATTTATCACTATTTAGAATATAATATTATGCCACAACAATCTTACAACTATAAACATTACAATTATATGTATATATATTTTTTTTTTTCCAACAAGCCTAATATCAAATTGTATATTATAAAATAACTTATAAATAACGAATCAAGGTATTAGAAAATTATTTTTATAATATCCTAAACAAAAATTCCCTACTTATTACCATACTGGTGACTTAGATTATAAATTGTGTTACACACTTCCAGTTTTTTTTTGTTCAGCTCGGTCGCTATGATAAGGGAAAGGTTAAAACACTAATAATGTTCATAGTAACAGACGTGTAAACTTCAAAAGTTTAATCTACCATCAGAACGATAACATTTTGCTGTGGGCATGTGCGTTAGCGCTCTAAATAGAGGTAATTTTATCTCGAAGATAATTATTTGTTAAGTATAGTGTAAGGTATTGCAACAATTTTTATTAATTATTATACATAATTTCTGGCACTCTTTCCAAAAATGAAATACTATAGTATACCTAGTAAAACACAAATAAATTGGAATAAAAATGTTCAGAGGGAAATGAATGAATAAATTAGGGAACAATATGTTTGAGGATTTGTGTGGTTTGATTTAATCAATTCAATAGTCAATTTTTGAGAGGTAAATGATAGAATGGCGTTAAAATGGCTCCAAAACACATAAATATACATATACATTATAAAAAAATGTTTAAAGAACAAGCTTCACCTTAGTGTAAATTATAATCGAAAGATATCCAGTTGTGAAGCAACAAATATCTCACTTAATAGAAATATAGAGGATGATTCAAAACTCTCTGTACAAACTTTATGGGAGATAGGGAACATTAAAACCAACCTTTTTAGTTGATGAATGTGTATGTCCGCAGACGTCACCCTTAGGTGCTAGAGGACGCTGTTGGCATATAAATGAAAGGCAGAACGTGTGAACAACAGTTTTACTTACAGCAGTTGCTCAAAGGAGCGAACGCTAGCATTAATTTATGACCAACAGCGTCGACGCATTGATTTCCATACATTTTATAAAATTACCCAGCCCCATACTCTAAATGCAGGTCAGCCATCTCAGAATTCGTGAAATGCTCGATGTCAAGGCCGTAACCGGGGGTGCGGGGGCTTGGGGGTTCAAACCCCCCGCGAAATTTTATGAACAAAATATATATGGCTTTATTTATGGTTCAAACAATATCAAAATTAAGATACAAATACAAATTAAGGGGCTGTGTTACCATAAAAAGCACTTCAGATAGCTTCCAGAGGGGTTAAATATTTAGAAATTTTCCTATTCTTAGGCATTTTGGGGGTTATTTTACCATAAAAAAAGCACTTCACAGAGCTTCAAAAAGAGTTTAATATTTAGAAATTTTCCAAGCCTTCGGCAGCTAGGGGGTATTTTACCATGAAAAAAAACTACTTTAGAGAGCGTCTAGAACTGTTTATCATTTAGAATTATTTCTAGCTCCCAGCAATTGGGTGATGTGCCCACCAACCCCCCCCCCCCCTCCCCCGAAATTATTGGCTAGCTACGGCCTTGCTCGATGTTACACTTACGAAGTTCGCGTTATGAATGACGACGGTGAAAAATTACGATTTTACGTGCAGACCGAAGTACTGACATTAAGCATAAGGAATATATATTGTACTACAAAAATAAAGAAAGAATTAGAAAAAAACTCATTAAATTAAATGTTATCGATAATATCAAGTGGAAATAGGGTGTGCTGCAGTTCCGTAGTGCCTATACACGAGCCGCCACTGGCCACTGGTGTATTAGACTATTCATTTTCAAAGTGTGATGATGTTGTAGGAGGTGTTCACAGATTGACTAAACATGTTATATCTGAAATACTACAATTAAGTCCTTTATTTTGTATTATATAAAGATTTACTTTTGTTAAACTGAAAAAAATTCATGTTGTGAATCATTGGCCTAAGAACAAATACTAACTTTGAGGAATATTACTATACAATATTGATTTATAAAATGTATATTATTATATTTATTAATCTCAACTATACCTACTGTATAGTAGGCCTATATAACTATTATGTTTGGATTGTAAAATAATTTGAGAAACATCTAATATGTTATTGTGTTGAAAAGTTTAAGGAGATATAGTCCGCCAGCACAAAGTAATAAAGTGGAGGCTCTTTTTCAAAGAATGTTTATTGAAACGTGAGAATTAAGGGCATAGACCGCTACTGTCTGAACCTGTGGGTCACCATATCGCTAGACGCCAACCGATATTTTGTCAGTCACGGTCATAGCTTTCATACTGGAAAGCTCAGCTATCGCCATCAGGTGAGAGTATCACTAAACACCGATCACCGATATCTCAATCACTGATACTTTTCAGATACAGTCACTGGGATTGACGATGACCAAGGAGTAACGGTGAAAATATCACCGTCAGTGAAATATCGCCCAACTCTACCTCCCATTAAAGTTTGTACAGAGAGCTTAGTATACCCCTGTATTTGTAATGACATTTTAGTGTTATATGATTCTTTGATATAAACATTAACATTATTCGATGGCTTGTAGTAGATATAAGTTTATATCTTAATATATACAGTACAAGATTAATGCTATCATAAAGATCTTAACTGAATTTTATGAGGTGAGATAGCACGTCTTTAATCGAGATAAAGATAGCTTCGTGCTTAACATGTTTACACACACCAGTCTTTCGATCAGACGTAATCAACTTAACATTAGTGACCTTGCTTCTGACGATTAAATCGAACTCATGAACTAAGACAGTCGAACACAATGTTAACCTCAGACAAATGTAATGTCCCAATAATTATACCTCTAGTGGTACCTGCTTCGGTGGTCTTATGGTCTAAGGCGTCACTCTCATGTTGGACTAGACTGACGATGACAGGGATATCGGGGTTCAAATACCGGTTGAAGAGTACTGAAGGGGTTTATTTAATGGTTCTCCACTCTCACTTTACGAAAATTTAGGTAGACTTCCTTAAAATTCAACCTTTCTTATCCCTAATTCACTAGCGTAATTAATACATAAGTGTGTAAGCTGAACAGTTAGTGAGACGCGGTGCTAAATAATTTTTTTTTTTTATTTAGCAGCGCATCTTACTACTTGTTGATTTTATACGCTTAAGTACTAATTACACTAATGGATTAGGACTTGGGGAAGGTTGAATTTCTAGGAAGTGAACCCGCACTTGCATGGAGGGAGTGTGGGAAACTGTTTGGAAAAATCTCAGTTCACCCGACCGAGATTCGAGCCTCGATCTCTCCGTCCTTGTGAGTCAAGCTCAACAGGACTAGCGCGTTAGACAACTACGCCACCGAGGCGGCTCTATACATTAATAAACATACTTCTAGTAAAGCAAGCTTAGTATCTTTTAGAACGGTGTCTTATTACCCGTTCGGGTTCTACACGTATTTACCAATTACACTAATGATTTTAAGGATTAGGAAGCTTAAATTTAAAAGAAGTGTACCCACATTTGCGTGGAGCGAGAGTGGAAAACCAAGTTTAGTTGAAAGGGGAGGAGTGTACTGGGCTGCTGGGACGCCGGGATTTATCCCAGTGATAGAGTTTGATTTGGGCCATCACAACTATTTTAAACTGAAATAAAGCTATCCAATCAATTCTAAATGATGATTTTCATTCTGTTTTAATAAGAAATTGCAGTGAGTAAGTCTGAAGTGCCCATAATACATCATTTTATAAGGATAGCCTATGATATTAAAATGTAAAACCGTCCTGTTTGTTGGTTCTTCGTGTTTTTTTATAAAGACACGTAAACTCATTTGTTTAGTGATCTAAACAAGTAGTGAGTGGAGGATAATTTCACAAACTTAAATATATTAGTAAAGACACTCAGCTATTGTCTAAGCATTTTGATACATTTTTGCTCGTGTCCGTAGAAAGTAGAATTTGATCATCGATAATGTATCTGAAATGGCCTCGGGATTAAATTAAATAATAATTAATATAATTATAAATACTTCACACAAGTTTGTACTACGCTGAAACATAGCTTCACTGATGGATATTAATATTTACGCTCGGGGTCATCATAATGTAGTCCCGTGCCTCTTGAAATCTGCCCGTCGACCACTGGGAAGGAGTGAAAATGAAGGGTTGTTTTTTATTTATTTTTACCATTATTAACTAATATGATAAACTTACACCAGGGGTTCACCAATTTTAAAATTAAATTGCCATTATAATTATCTTTACTCTCCTAGTCCTATCCTCTTTATTTTATTATTGCTCCTGCCATAATCTTTCTTCATTCCCTCTTTCTAATTTACCGAAGTATTCACTTATTTACCTGGTGGAGGCTTAAATGTGTTCTTTAAATGAAATACTTAACTGTAGTCCAACTTTAATACCGCTTGGTTAATATTGTTGTTTCAGAACCCGGTCATTTTGTCTTCTGATGGTCGATCTACCAGTAAAGATGTTGGACCAGGAATCAGACACTATGGCCGCCGCAACAAGCTGCAGTGGTGCCACACCTTGCACTATATGATGGTACCCAGACCAGTGGTAGCGCTAGTGTCCTTCCCGGGCAGTGGGAATACATGGGTGCGCTATCTTCTACAGCAGGCTACCGGTAATTTTGTCTTGTACTAAGAGGACTCAGGTTGCTCCAATTATGGATTAGAAGTATTTTGTAATAAAATATAGTTAGAATACTGCGTCTAAACAGTCAAATCTTCTTATCACGTCCCAACACAATACATATTACCATAATAATGAAAAAAATACAAACAACACTTATAATAAAATCTTAAACTCTTTAGGGGTTTTCGTCTTACAATTAAATAAAGGATTTATAAGTTAAATTTTAGTTCCAATTATATATACGGCCTATACCTCATCAAACCTCTCGTTCAAGCCTCAACTTAAAAGACTGTATGTAGGTGTGTAGTGTAGGTGTGACTGCAATCATTGATTGCATAGCTCCACACGATACGGCTGGAACCCCCTATGCCCGGTGTACCCGACCAGGGCCGGTCATCAGTTTGTAGGAGGACGATGGAGATTCTGTTGTTCTTATATGGAGGGATACATACGTATTATATATAAGTTTTGTAGTTTTATCCGGATAACTGGATAGGAAGATTTGTTGAAGATCTGCATCTGAAACATAAATACATGTTGAGCACTTAGGGAACTGCCCCCTTAAGCCCTGCCATGGCCCTGTTTTTTACCTGTAGGTACTGGCGAGGAGTTAGTTCCAGTTTTAGTGCATTTATGTGGTTAGTGTATGGTTAAAATAACACGGCCATTTTGCAGGTTCAACTTCATTTTATAAATCAAGAACATAGATTTCTGTTAAACATGTGACCCAAAATATTTTAATTATTTATATTTGCCAAGCTACTTTATTCAACCTATTAATACTCGTTATATACATTTTAAATTATACTAATTTACTCCTGAACAGGCGTATAACCTGAACGGGTAGTAAGACGTGTTGCTAAAAATAAATAAAAAAACTCCTGGTTAATCTTCGTTCAAATATTTGTTTATGGAATAATTTAATAAATAAGTGACTTTCTCTTTATTCCTGAGTTCCCTATTAAGTTGAAACAGCTGATTCTTAAATTGAACAGTACTAATCATTGTCAACATCCTTTTAGCCATATATGGTATTCACTGAACCAATATACTTTTACATTTTTGGAAATATGCATAGGTTTTCTGTCCTTGACATGTGCACGCATTAACCATCTCTTGAATATACGTAGTGTTTATTCCACACCTGGTTATAGTATATTTTATTGTTACTTTCTAGTACACCATTGTTTTTAGTCAGGTCTTTGGTTAAATAATTTTTGACAAGTAATAATATATTCGAAGCTGTTTTACTTACTCTTTAGGTAAAAAATTTAAACTCAGACCAGTTAATGCTATGGCTATCTACGCATTCTGTTTCAGATCCCCACTTGAATAAATGATTTTTAAACTAAACTACTTTGTACTAAAAACAGCATGCTTTAGAAAGCATTTTATTTAACATTCTAATGCAACATTTTAGTTTAAGTGTTATGCCCACACAAACTTTGTAAAACTATACAGATATTACATCGTAAATAAATTGATTTCAACATCAAGAAATAGGATGCATAGTTAAAATTTAAATGAAAAGGAAAGGTTCTATCATTTTAATTCGTCAAGAGGTCTACTCTATCCTTTTTTAGTTAAAGGTTTGTAAGTTTTATTGGGATCGTTTCACAGTATTTTTCTTGAAAATAATTATATTGCCTAACACTAGAAATTAATTTATTGCTACCAGAAATATAGACAGTTTGGGATCCCCATTTATTTTATATTAAAACACATGGGAAAAAACATATTTTTCGACCACAATATTTTTTACTTGATGAAAAAAGATGAAGCATTAGCCAAAAATTCAGATTATGAACTAGATAAATACTTTTTTAATTTACTAAGAGAGGGAGATTGTTATTTTATAACCATAATATTGATGAATTAGTTTCATTTTTCATTAATTCCATTCATATCATATTGATTCTGCAATGTCATATTACAAATTAATATATAATAGAAAAACAATCGAAGTCAGTTTCGAGTGAAGCAATGAAAATCAAAGATAATATAATTTTTTTTAAATATAAAGCCACTGGAACAACACTTAGATCATATTGTAAGTTCATGGACCGAAACTAAAATAAATAAAGGATATCATCACTCATGATAGGAACATGCCTTCTAATCAATAACAAACGTAATATTAGACATGTGTCCACATGTTAAAATAGAGGGAAGAAAATGGATATCCATAAAGAGTTACAAGGAAAATATAATAGCCTTATTGATTCACCTTGGTATTCATAAAAATCAAATGTACGCTTTTTCAAATATTTTATGACATCATCTTATTTTATTTAAACAAATGTAAACCATGTGTGTTTGTATTCATAACCCATTCTTACTCGAGAGAAACATTAGTATACTATACACAAGATAACACCCATATTTCATGTAAAATAGGACGACAAAAAAGTCTGAATGCAAATTCTGTTGGACATATAGCACAGATTACGGTAAGTTATATATATATAATCATTATCAACTGTTTCCAGCTTGTGGCCGGGTCAGTTTAGTAAAATACCTCCATCTTCCTCTATCCTTATATATATATATATATATATATATATATATATATATATATATATATATATATATATATATATATATATATATATATATATATATATATATATATAGCTATATTATATTATATACACTTCTCTTGTCATGAGCGATTTGAATTACTGATGTTTTTCGCTGGCTTTTTTTTTAATAAAGGCATATTTAGTGCAATATTACCAGTGGGTTATTGCCAGTATGTTTAAAAAAGGAGTTCCTATACACAAATATGTATTTTCTAAAAGAGCAGACTGAGATTTTCATGGTCGTAAATAAAGTTTGGATTTAATTTCATGATGTCAGATAGAGATAATATTTAAGACGATAGTAAATCAAATTTAAATGAGACTTCAGTCCTTGTCTTCAAAATGTTGGCTGCGTCACTGGTATGTATGTATATACAGTACGTAAAAATTCTAAAGTGACCATATATTTTCTTGGAATTTTCGGGAACAGCCTTTCTAAAATCAGTGGTGTATGTCGGCGAAGCTAGTTGCCATTTTAACATTGCATCCATATAGTCATATTTGGCTTGGAGATGATCTGTTTAAAATGGTTTCCCACCTCTAGATAAAAAAAAGAACCACCCACGGTACATTTGACCACAATAGTATCTTATCGGTCAATCAGGTGTATAAATGGAAACTCAACTTTTCACGAGTCAGTGAAGTTACAATTTTGCTTATCAAAAAACATTCTTTACCTTAGGGAGACATAAAACAATTATTTGAATTACACAATAAACAGCTGGAGAAAGGAAAGAATACATTTATAATTGGTTACTGAAACAGAGACTAAGATAATCAATATTGCAGACAAAAATCTGCAGCACATGTTTTTAATATCAATCCCATGATTACGGTAGAAATTAATAAAATTATAATACAAATAATGACCTGACATTACTTGTGTAGGACGCGACTGCTATGTTAGCAAAAATCCAAGTACAGTTAGAACTAAAATAATGTGAGCCTCTTTAGTATGTAGAAAAGATAGGACAAGTATTCCTTGTGCACTCAGCTTGGATTTGAGACCTTATTTTGCTGGCGGTGGCCAAGATCTATACGATACATTTTTTGGACAATTTATAAATCATTTCAGAACCCATAAATTCCTAGGAATAAACAACACCTACTGAGCAAGGGTATCGAACAACGTGTGTCCAAAATCGAGATTATTTTCTCAAATAATAAAAATCACAGTTATTGTTTCTGTCAATTAAAATGAATGTATTCTTTTATTCTTATATTCAAGAGTTTTAAACATTATGATTGTCATAACTTTGGATAAAATAAATATTAGGCTTAGATTATCTTTTCAAAAATTGCATAAAATAGCTTACAGTATCTAATTAACACTTAGATTTCCATGTGTGTATAAAAGAATAAAATACCCTAGGGTTTATTTCAATTTTTAATTCATTGGTGTGCAGTCAACAGCCTTAAAATTTCTCTGACTAGGCATATACGTTCAAGTATACCAAAGATATATTACCACAATATAATTATTCGTCAACAGTGTAGAAACAAAAGTGAACATTTTCCATTTTCTATATAGGCTACACAGCAATGGAATCATAGTTATTCTTTTTTCTATATAAAAAATAACATGTTATAAAAATTTGTTTACTTCAAATAAGATAATCAAGTGTACAATAAACAATGTTAAGATTGAATATAATGATGATGTGATGATACAATTTCATCCACCACAAATATTTTACCTGTTATTAATTGTTTTATTCCAAATTATTAATGCATCATCTTGTATATAAATAAAATAAATTTCAAGTTTCTGTTGAACTCTCATAATAAAACATAACTATGGCTTCAGTTCTTCAAATAAATAACTTATATTCAATCAAAGTTGGTAATTTTATAAACTTACGGTTCCATTTTAATTTGTAATAATGGTTTTTAAGTGTTAATATTTCCTTAGTACCTGGTCTCACGACCCGTTCGGGTTATACGCCTATTTACTAGCTACATTAATGTGGTAGGGATTAGGAAGGTTGAATTTAAAGAACGTGTACCCACATTTGCGCGAAGGAAGGGTGAGTGAAAAAACATTTAGGGAAATCAAACCTCAGTACACCCAACTGGGATAGAACCCCGATCTCGGGCGGGGAACTAGTCTGGTGTGAGAGTAGTGCCTTAGACCATACCGGAACCAAAGCGGGTAAATAAGTGTTAATTGAACAATAATATTATATTAAATATCATCCATTTTGCTAAAATCAATTTTACTCATCTCACCTATGCAGTAGAATTTATTTTGTAAAAACTTGTTCTAATTTTTTATCTCCAAATTATTATACTCATATTTTTTTGAAAACTTTTTTTAGTACTATACAATATACATATATTTGTCATAACATCATTATATTAAATTTTAACAATATTTATTCTTTATTATATCAAAATTAATAGATATACCTACTAAAAACAATCATAATGTGTCTAAAACCACATTAAATTCAACACATTTGACTAAAAAATCATTTTTGGGCAAAAATAAAGTAACATTTTAAGGTTAAATATCACGTTTCTAAATCTTCTATATACAACAATTTGCCGGTTTTATCCATCCATCTGCCTTTCTATATATACATATATATATGTATATAATGATTAAATAAAATAAAATTGATATTTTTCAAAGATTTTGTCTTAAAAGGCATGATACATGACGAATTATCCTATTAAACATAGAATTCATTATTTTTCTGTTTATCTCGGTTTCCAAACCCAAAGAGTAGTTACAGAATATATTTAAATAGTAAATCCAAAGAGAAATCACACTTTTGATTTAGTTGGTTGTTTTGAATTTACAGATAAAGATAGTTTTTCTACCCATGTGTTCACTTATAATTAGGGAATTACTGATTAGATTTGAATGCGGTATTGTTTTATATTATATTGAATTACTCTATTTAAACATTATCTATGCCTTCAAGAAGCTGAGCAGTGACGTTAAAGGTAATACAAGTGTTTTATGTACACTCTGGAGTGGAAAAGGAAAGCATTGCCACAAGTGTATCTACTGTTATGACTTCAGGAAATAATCAAACTCGTCGATAAAAATTCGATGATAAGTTCAGAGATTCGGATTAAAACTAGACCCAGAGGTGCAGTCAAGTGTGATTAAACATATGGTACACAGCCCAAATGGACTTTTGATCGATCGCCTCAGTGCATGCAGAAAAATATATCCAATGATCTTTCAAAGAGCCACGCCGACGAGCACGACGGATATTCCAAATACAGTAGATATCATTCCGACGATGGAAGAGGCTCGGCCACGATTCGTTCTTGAACTCTGGAGTGAGACAATCGTTGGGTGGTCCCACACAATCCCTTAACGAGCATAATGGATATTCCATACACAGTAGATAGCATCCCGACGCTGGGCCACGATCCGTTCTTTAGTGTTGTAAATGGACTATCGTTAAATGGTTCCACACAACCCCATTCTGTTGAAAGCTATCGATTCCCACATTAATGTGGAGCTGTACAATTTCATCAAATCCATTAAGTATGTATGAGAGTTAATCAATAAAGGCAGTGCTCAAGTAACGCTTATTGTTAACTAGACAAAACCGGTGAAACAATTTGAGTTAAGATTATTATTTACGATGTTTTGCATTTAGCTGTCCATATAAAAATTGAACAATGTGTAAATTATACAACAAGTAATGTCACTGACGTCACTAACATATCATACGACAAACAATTAACAACCTTCTTAAAACGGTGTTCTATTATGTGAAAATACGGCTCCATGTCGTCAAGGTTCCAACTTAATTTGAAACATTACGTACAGTGAACAATGTAGCCCTTTCATTCTACCAATTAGTTTGCAAAGCACTGGGACTCTTATAGGATGACTCACACTGAAGCAGTAATTTATCAAAAGCCACTTTGTGACGATTTTCTTCCTCACTCAGATATTTGCTCTACATCATATTAATATTTTTCACGTGACAGATCCTCTCGCACTTTGGCTCGCCCACAGGGAAAGCATGTCGGAATATATTGAAGGGTAAATCAGAACAGAGCCATCGGTATACAAATTTAGACTTCAATAAAAATATTTTTAATGAAGGTTAAAGTGAACTCAACCACATTGTAAGGTTTCTTTCGGACAAGAGCGTTAAGTACTTGTGTTTTTATCAACCCTATAATTTGAACAGATTTATAAACTTTATAAACTATTTGAGAGGGACGACAAATGACCGGACAATTCTATTACGAACTTTGAATATAAACAAGCCTTTGTTGCACACAGAACAACTTACTGTATACATATATATAGTGTTCGAGATACAGTAGGAAAAGTATTCTATTAAGATGCGCCTGAAGGTAAGGGAATTACTACAATAATAAATTTATATGTGGTTAAGCTCAGGTTTGAGGGATGAGTAGCCTTTTCAGTGGCTTCATCGGGTATTTCCGCTACTTTGTTAGAAGGGTAAAGAACAGTAAATGCCACATTTAAATTAACTTTGCATTTTTATAATGATCAAATTTCAGTGTGGAACATGTGTAGCAAAGTTTTACAATTAAATTACTGTAAAACCTCTCTCTCATGTTATGTAATGTCAGTGTAATATCACATAAGACCTCGATTGAAGATCTAGATATAACTTTGAGAGATCTCAGAAGCAAAATGTGCTGATAGGAGGTGTCCCGTATTGTTCTCAGGAGACTTCTGACTAACTCTACAGGTAATTCCAAGAGTCACTAAATTTTATGAAAAGATTCTACACATGCCTATACGTTGTGAAACGTTCCCTGTAAACCAACATGAGCATTCGCCATGCGAATACAAAAACTAGATTTATTAATTTTGTCGATATATTGTTGAAATTCGGAAATGGAGTCTTCGCAGAGCGAGAAATCAAGGTGTCCTTGCATTAACTACCTGACATGCGTCGTGGTCAAGGATATACAGAAATTAGTCCATTTTATTTATCCCACCAAGCCTATACGTGATTCTAGGAGCAAGATAATCTAGCTCCAAAAAGGGACTGCTAATAAAAATTAACGACTGTATTTTAGGCCAGTCCGAAGTGCCAATCCGCACTTATATGTCCATAGGCACTACCATATATAACTTTTTTCATTTCCTTAGTCCATTCGGTTTACTCGTCCACATTCTTCAATTAAAATTAGAACACCCATCATTTTGCTGCGTAGTTTTAACCCACTTAAACTGTGTAATAATATCCGCTTACAAGTAAACAGTCTGCAAAACTTTATCATAAAGGCGACTGATATGGTAGGTTTCACTACGGTAAAATGGGTCTTGATATAAAGAATGACCCCATGAGTCTATTAAATCTGCTCTTCCAGTTTAAATGCATGCAGTTTTCTATTTACTATTTGCTACGCGATTATCGACACAGCGCAAAGACAAACCCTGAAGGTAACAGGCGTTGATTTCCGCGGCAAGTGTTTATCACATGGACAAATATATGTGATGTGTTCCTGTGATAGTTGTAGCAGCAGCCTGTAACTGATCGCTCCTGATGATAAGACCACCAGCGCTGCTTACAACGAGGCCTCGCCTTAACTTTGATCACTTTATTTCCTTCAATTAATACAAATAATCTGTGGGTATAATCTTAAAAGAAAAAGAGTTACACTACATTGAAATTTTCACTCTGAAAATACATCTTTTAACAACTCTCACAAACTTTTCATCGCGGTTATTTCTACCTAATACGTTGCGGGATTTATTATATGTGTGGGTAATTAAAAACTTTGGGACTATAAATGTTATTGTTTTGCTAAGCATAATTTTAAAACCGATATTAATGTGGATGAAGCAGCAGAAAAAAAAGCTAGTATATAATATATATATATATATATATATATATATATATATATATATAAATAAATAAATAATAAATTCGTATTAATTTAATAAAAGGTTTCTGGGAATAATGTAATAAAATATCAAAACATTCTGTAAAACTTACTTTAACTCGATTAATAAATCCAATTCAAAACCTGATTTTGATTAATCATCCACGTTTGAATATATTTTGCCGATTCATTTTCTGAGAAAAGTGTTGATTGTATAGTGTAAATTTGATGTTTAAATTGAATGTCAGATTAAAACATATCTAGTTAAATCTTAA
The DNA here is from genome assembly GCA_039000515.1 of Timema cristinae. NCBI lineage: Eukaryota > Metazoa > Arthropoda > Insecta > Phasmatodea > Timematidae > Timema > Timema cristinae. The sequence continues at coordinate 87,765,315 of JBCFYV010009882.1, forward strand.
AAGCAATTACACAACAAACAAACAACTTTAAACCATATTGAAATAGTATTTTATAAAACCTTGTTGAAATCGTTTTTCTAGGTATCTACACAGGTTCTGTTTACAAGGATTATGGTTTGCTGAAGAATGGTTTTGCAGCAGAGTCAGTAGTGAATGGTTCTGTCTCTGTTGTCAAAACTCATGAATGGGGGAAAGAAGCTCGTAAACCTTTCGACAAAGCAGTTTTGCTGGTTAGAGAACCAGGCCCAGCAATTCAAGCAGAGTTCAACAGGCAAAGTGGAGGACACATTGGCTTTGCTTCTCCAGACCGTTACCGCCGAAACAATGGAAAATGTGAGTGATTTTGTTTTTATTATGTTGACTATGTTTTACATTTTGTTGAAACCAGGGGTGGATTCAGTATTTTCGTAGGGTGTGCAGGGGTGGGGGGGGGGGGGGGGGGTGCAGCCAGGATTTTTGTGGGGTGTGCAGGGTTGGGGGGAGGCGCAGCCAGGATTTTTGTGAAGGGGCGAGCGGTCTCACAGGACAGGGCTAAGGGAGGTTCCCCCTCTGAAAATTCTGAAGGAAAATCCTTCAAAATTTGAGAGTAAATATTGAGAGAAATTAAGAAATTAATAAGGAAAAGAATTCATTTATTTAAGCACCGCGTCTGACTACCCGTTTGGGTTATACGTCTAGGTACTAATTATACTAATAACCCAGAAAGGTTTCATTGATAGGAAGTGCACGCGCATTTGCGTAGAAGGAGAGGAGAAACTAATTTAGTAAAACTACCCTCAGTGCACCCAAGCGGGACCACGCAGCCACCGAAGTGGGTTAAAAGCTCATTGTTAAATAGGTAGTTTTTTTGTTAAATGTTGTTAGTTAGCTTATGTGTTAAAAATATAAATAATTTATGGAAAGTGATTGACACGCAAGACAACTGGCTACTAAGAGATTACGTAAAAGGTCAACTAGTAGTTACTATAACATAAATTTATTTATTTAATTTTTTAATAATTATTGTTAATATTAACTAGAAGAATTATTGAGGGGGTGGATTTCCTCAGTACCCCCACCCCATGCGCCCCCCCCCTATGGACCTGCCTATGGTTAACATATGATTTAGAATGAGATGTGCTATTGTTATTTCCTAAAAACTTGTTTTCATTTTAGGGTAAGTTAATGTATGTGTCAAATAAAATCAATTCACAAAAGAACTAATATTAATTAATGCCATTTCTTCAGATTAGATCAGTACCTATTTTTCACACTTTCATGGGGCGATCTAGTATAGAGTAAACTAAAGGGATCGGCAGTCTTTAATTCATCTAAGATTAGTGACATAAGCGTTAATGCACATTATATTCTGAGAATAATCTTATTGTATGTACTCCTGTGCACAGTTAATTATTCATATGAATAAAACTCTCATTTTCAATGATTAACTCTTAAATATATTCCGTAAAATGATTGTACTATTTCTCGAATATCTAGTCTAGTTCTTGTCTTGCTTTCACTCTTTGAATTAATAATGTTTAGAATAACCTACTTATTAATATTGGTTGATTTATTACTACACCGGGTATTCATCTGAAATCTTTTCACCAAAATGTCTCGAAACCAACGCATTGCAGAAAAAAATATTTTAAACAAAAGTTGTTTGGTTCTGAGGGGGAAGTTTGGTAAGGTGGTTAAGGCTGGTATGACCTTGGCTGGCGTTGTTAAGGTGACGTTAAGGTCACGTTGATCTTTTTAAATGAGACTCCCTATTTAATATTATATATTATTGTAGATCACGTTGTACCATTTACAAAATGGTGGTTTTAAGATTTTTAAAGTAAAATCCATCACGGAAAATGATCCTCACAAGTTTTTGAGTCTCCAGCACCGGGCGCGGCATTCAAATTTGGCCTATTCAAACATAGCTCGTATAGGTACAAGTGTTTGTGTGTAAAATCATAAGCAAAATATTGTTATTACTATAAATGCCAGTTACAAATTCATTAGTTGTCTCGTTAGATTTGTACTGTTAACATCCAATCTTGAAAAATGGCTCACAGTCTTGAAGAGAGAACAGAATTGATTTTTCTGTATGGAGCCGAGGGTCAATGTGCTCAAATAACAGCAGTAATATTCAACCAAAGACACAGGATAAAAACGTATAACATTGTTAAGGTTTTGGACCTTGTTTCAAAATTTATAGAAACTGGATCTGTCTAAAATAAAACATGGACTGTGCGTACAGTATTGAGCGAGTTAGCTCAAGTGGAAATTTTGGGTACGCATGTGGGAAATCCCAAAAGTTCAGTGCGCGAAGTTCCTAAAGCTACTGGAGTATTAATTGGTTCTGTCCATAAGTCATTAAAATTAAATAAGTTTCATCCAAGGATACAGATTCACAAAAAACACATATTCTAATAATAAACTTTATTTAGGGTCCTACATCAAAATATTGAAAATGCTGCTTTGTTAAACGGAACGTTTTCCCATCATAAACACAATATAAACATAATATATCGAAGACGAAACAAAGTAGTTTCAAATACAGTGCGTTTAGAGTACAACTGAAATATGAAAAAAAAGGTATACAAACGAAGAAAACTAAATACAGTGTATCAAACACAATCTTACAAACTTTGAATTAATAATCAAATAAATATATTCTTAGTAAAAGTTTATTAGGAAAGGAACTGTGTATCAAACAAAACCTTAAAAACTTTGAATTAACAATAAAATAGATTGATATGTTCTTATTAAAAGTTAATAAGGAAAGAAACCTTCATAAACATAATTTGTATCGTACAAAAATTAAATATGGGTAAATTACATGTAAATTATGAAATTACGGAACATTTAATATCATAATTGATCGTCTTTAAAGGAGAATAATAATCATCTTGGCTATTGCCCAAATTTACTATTAACTAAATTAATGCAATCTTATTTTCCAATAACTTTTCTTCTGTGAACGCTTAGCATGCACAACCCACATAATCTATTTTTGCTCATTGTAGAACGAAGCCATGTTCTCGCTCTCCGAAGAGTTCTAAATGATCGTTAGATTATACATGCAACCCCCTTGGTGGCGTAGTTAGCTAACGCGCTAGTCGTGTTGATCTAGACTGCTGAGGATGGGGAGATCAAGATTCGAATCTCGGTTGGGTGAACTGGGGGTGGTTTTCCCTAAATGTTTTCCACTCTCCCTCCATGCAAATGCGGGTTCACTTCCTCTAAATTCAACCTTCCCAATTCCTAACCCATTAGCGTAATTAGTACTTAAGCGTATAAACCGAACGGGTAGTAAGACGCAGTGCTCAATAAATAAATTAAAAAAAAAGATTGTGCATGTAGTTACACGGAAAGCAAGCGAAATTAATAGACCCTTTTTTATGGCAGTAAAAAACTCTGTATGGTGATAAATGATTTCAGTAATTAAATTATTTATTGGTATTTGAGTTTTCATTAGCCAAAAATCATATCATAATGTTAATTCATTCATGAAATTATCAATTTCATAACATTTTTGAATATATGTTGCTAATTTGTAAAAAAATATATTTTTGCTGTTATTGTCATTTCATAGTTGAAACCCAAGTTTCAGGATCATATTCAAGAATTTGATGAAACCTAAGGAACATCCGAATTTTTAAAATCCTTTTAATTGAAAAGTTAAAGATTCTCCGCCAGAACTCCAGCTGGAAATGATCGACCTATCTTCAAATGAATCATTCAGGAATTTGTTTAAGGAAGTTCATTTACTACACTTCTATAAGTTGTTGCCTGAACAGAACCTAAAATGTCTCAAGGACTTTGCTCGTGGCATGTTTTCTGTGTTTGGCTTGACATTCCTATGTGAGAAAACATTTTCAAGGCTGAAGTATGTCAAATCTAAATATCGTACCTCATTGTCAGATGAACATTTGATCTCACGCTTGTTAGTTGGAACAACTAAATTTGAATCAAATCTTAGAGCAATTTCATTTGACAAACAATTCTAAACATCACAATAAACAGGAAAACTTTTATTTTTGTATTAAACATAAAAATGCCCTGTCTGATGTAAGATTAAAAAAATGGAATAACTCTCTTTATCTCAAAGTAATATGAAAGTGTTGTTTATCAATCTGACCCTCTATCCAAAATCCCAAGTTCAATGTGGCCCACCAATGAAAAAGGTTGGAGACCCCTGGTTTAACCCATCAATAATCACAATTTCAAGTGTCATTGGGGTAGAGGTGGTGTTGTTTGATGAGGAAGACCCAGATAGCCATAGGCTCTGATTCAGTGTGGATGACTCATAGGGAGGTGGACGTAAGTATTGTGTGGATGGACCTAGTGGGTGATTGTTCTCTTTAACGTTGGAAGGGGGGTGGATAGCTTGGAAACTGGACGCAACCTACTGACTACTACTAACGTTTCTCCTATGATGATACCTCTGGGGTGGCTCCACATTCCTATGTGGCGATTAAAACATTAGAACAATCGACTTCAATGGATTCTCAATAGTGGTTGTTCTCTTATTCCAGGAAAGGGGTCTCCAACAGTTGGTCAGGTGACTTGGATGGTTATTTTCCCCCTTGCCTGGGTTTCATCGTCCTCTGGTTCGTGGTTTCTGTGAACAACTTTGATACTAGGTTAGTGCATCAAACATTTCTATACCACTGATCTCTTACAGCATGGTTTGAAATCTTTTACATTCTACCATCTTTCATTTTTATGTAAGCTCTCCTGAAGTTATAATTATTAATGTGAACTTTTATTTTTAATTGAAAAGGGGCAAACTTATTAAACGACATAAGTTTCCATATAGTGAGTGATATTCTGATTATGGCTGTGTGTAAATTCTTCTCATAATGTTTTGCTGCTTTTGGTAATGAGTTTGTCCTCTGTACAGAATTTATGATATTCTTCCATATGATATTTGAAACCTCCGGTGTGTAGTTTCCTATACATCCTATAGCAAGTGGAAATAATTATAGATCCTCATAAATAATCCTTATTAAGGTTTTATGGTTTATCACTTTATGTTAATGAGAATCAATACACATTAGCTCCCTTTAAAATATTAGAAAGCTTCACGTAATAAAAATTGACTTGAAAAGTCTTGAACTAAAAATGAACTTAAATTTCATATAACGGTCATCCTAATGTCTCCTTTTCCTGCCTATATAATTATACAACATACTTATTATTAATGTTTTCCCAAACTTGGCTTGAAAGGTATAGGGGGGTGTTAATATAAGGTTAATTTATGCTTCTTGTCTTGGCTAGGCTAGCATTATGTAAGATTCCATATTAAGGTCGTATATCTGATATCAAGTTTTAAATGTAAAAATCTTGTTGTATTTTCTGTTTCCTGTAAGAATGTCAAATAACTCAAAGAGGGATTATTCGATTCATTTGTATAACTGTTATTGAATGACTACCAACTACATGTTTCCGTTTTTACCTAACTAATGACCCAATTTATTATGTACGTAATGAAGAATATAGCTCATCTTGATAAAGCCTTCATTTCTAGACCGGTTAATAAACTTGATTTTTCTAAAAAATAATACGTTATTTCAAAAATCTTTTTAAAACAAATCGACAATCCTAGTCATTAGTCATTGTTGAAAATATGTATATGTTTACCCATCAGAGTTGGCGATGAAATTTGAGTGACTCTTTTACCATGCTAGCAGATGTTGTCCAACATATCTAGAGACTTTCTAATAGTAATTACTCCACTGCTTTCTCGCCTCTGACTGAATTATAAGGGGCAGATAAAGCATCTGATTTGATTGCACAAATCATTAAAATCCATGGGTGCTATATGCTAGGAAATACTCAACTCTCTCGTATCTTTCGATTCCGTTGATCTCTATAAAGTGTCACATTAATAGATTAAGACCTATTTTTTTGTGTTGCAATTTGAAGTAAAAGTGTATGAATTTACTAACCATCTGGCCACTGGGTAAATAATATTGTAAAGTGGTGAGCAACTTTATCGTCTGGTGGCTAGAATTTAATATAAAATTATGTCACTCCAAATTTTTTTTTTAGCACCAAGTCTTACTACCCGTTCGAAATACACACATATGTACTAATTACGCTAGTGTGTTAGGGAGACAAAGAAGGTTAAATTTAGAGGAAGTGTACTCTCATTTGTGTGGCTATAGAATGGAAAGTCATTTTTAAAAAAAAAACATTCTCAGGACACCCGACCGGGATCAAACCCCGATTTCCACATCTTCGCCAGTCTATTCTATTGCGAGAGTAGTGCCTTAGACAATGTGGCCACCGAAGCGGGTAGAATTTGGTTTGTTAGCTTGTATGTCACCAATAGTAGTGACAGGCATATTTTTGACATAATATGATAGTTTCTCTTTATCATGGACAGTATGTTGTCGTTATTGGCTTAGGTTATTTCTTTTTCTTGGTTTCAATAACTCAAAAGTCATTATTTCCCCAAATTTGTTGCTGTAGGCATTGGTTTTTGCTACTGTGGACCGTGATACCGATACTCATGATGTAATGAATCTATTTTTGAGAGTGTTTCATTCTTTCTGGATGGTAGTACGTATATATATCCCTTCAAATATTCATGGCAATCTTTCAGTTTGCTAATTTCTTCTATTTATTTCGCCAATGGCTCTGATTTCGATATAATATCTTAACTTCTTGTCTATAGAACAATTTTGTCCAAGCACAGCTTCTAGAAGTGTTTTACAATTGCTAGTATACTGGCGGATACCATAGGACACCTAGAATTGAGAATATAACCATCTGTCTGGAAAAGGAGGTGGTGTTTAATGGGATCGAATGGAGAGAATGGAAGATGTATCTAGCTAGGTAAAGGAAAGAGAGTTTCTTATCATTGAGGAAACGATAGTGCTGGTTATGGTGGTATAACTATTTTGGTAGAATATCAAAGGCAAAACCTTGATAAGGGAGGACGGGGGGGGGGGGGGGGAGTGGGGAATGGGAAGTATTTTTAAATGGAGCGTACTGAGTAATTTCTTTAGTGTATTCATAGAGAAGAGGTGTAAACTAGGAGGAGGGAAATAAATGTTATTCTCTAAGAATATATTTTATGTAACTACTCCTTAAAATGGGAGTAGTTAGCTGACTTGTGCCTGATTCACACATGAAGCTACACTACGCTATGCTATGCTTTGCTGCGCTATATTATGTTTTAAAATCGCTATCCAAGTATTTAAACGAACACATTCACATATCACGCTATGCTCTGCTATGCTATGCCGCGCTATGCTAAACTATGCGAGCGAAATTTCGGACCGGGCGATTTTTACATCTCATTCGCACCACGCTTTGTACTGCGCATGCGCACAATGTACAGTTACCCACCTCTTCCAGACTAATCACACATAATCAGTGTGACTTTGAAACATGTGCGTGGGTTTATTTTAGTTATTGTGTGTTGTGTAGTTGGATTATCGTTCCAGAAAATGTATGAATTCATCGAAAGTTAACCTCTTTCGGCCTATATTATGTACCCACAGTAAGCTTTTCAACCCTCCAGAATTGGACGGGAGTCTTCCAGAATCATTACTACTTTCCCGTCTCTTGGAAATCCCTATCCAGGAGTTAGCTACCTCCCTGATTTCACAAGAAATACCAAAAAACATTTTGGAACATTGCCTTCCGTGTTTGGATAAGTGGTACCATTTTGAAGGCTCTAGTTTAAAAAACGTGTCTGGTTTTTTTTTAAAAACCTATCGGATGGGATAATCTTCTGAAACTTACTGAAACCCTTCACCTATAAGTTGAGGACCATGAGCAAATGTACATAGAGTTCTTTATCCTTAGAGAAGATCAGCTTATTCTTAGCGCCATTGAATAAGTGGATATGAGGTGGGTTGATTTCTTTAAACAACTTGCAGCGAGTTAAAAAATGTTGTTTCGTTCGCGTTGTCAATCCCAGTTTAAAATGCTATTAGTGAACGCAAATTCAGCGTGATGGGTATATTATGAACCAACGAAAGTGGAAAGCTCAGCCATGAACTTTTGAACGCTGAACTCCAAGTCTGCCATAACTACCAGCTATCATGTTAGGAATTCCACAATTTCATTTTGTAAAAAAAAAAAAAAAAAACTTTTGTCAGCTGTTCATAGGGTTCAGAAATATAAATTTAAAAAGTAGATATTGAGATAAAAAATACGTTTTGATAAGCTTTTATGTTGAAACTCATATTGATTGTGTTTCAGTTGATAGTTAAAATAAAGTTCAAGTTGCATTATAAGATTGTTCACTCTCTTGAACTCGTGTTTTTTATCTCCCGGAATTGCATGTTATAGAGTTGGCAATCCTAACCCACAACCGTTTAGTTTCTTTGTCATCTATCATTGCTTCTGCTAACAACAGCCCTCCCTCTTCTTCACCATGGCTTCCAGAGTAATCTAAACACTTTAGATTATCACTGATACACTTTAAATAACAAAAGGCCACGTTGTCTCTAAAACTACAAAATACTCTACCCCATAAACCTTTCAAAGTATAGCGTAGTACAGCTCACTGTGTGAAAAACTAGGGAAAAAATGTCGCACAGCATAGCGTAGCATAGCATAGCGTAGCTTTATGTGTGAATCCAGTATTAAGGCTGGTACACACAGAACGCTAAGCTAAGTTAAGATAAGATTTACTCTGCTAAGGCTTTAAAAAATTGTGGACCATATATTTAAATGTGTTGTTTCACACAGAAAGCTAAGCTATGACCTACTATGTTTTTTTCGATTACTGGCCGGGAAATTTCTCCATTTCCTATCTTGACCCATCTTGCGTTGCGTATGCGCATAACGTACCTTGGGCTCCGTGTTGAACAGACGCAGTGCTGGATTGTTGAAAATAGCTAAAGAAGTGTTACGGATTTGATTTCAGTTTGTTTCACGCGTATTTAAGTAATAGTCTATTAAGGTTTTATATTTAATAAATGTTCTTAGATTAAAATGGAAGCGTTAATTGAACAAGTCAAACCTCTACCTCCTAGATTTTCTTCATCTTCCAAAACAACCTCTAATAGCAGCATTTTCTCTTCTTCAGTACTATAACCTGAACTAAAACAAGATATTTTGGAGAACGCCATCATAGCTAAAGTTCACTGGAGCAGACCAGAAATAAACAACCATGAATTTGGAAGGGAAAAGAGGGACCATTGCTTAGCTTAGCTTAGCAATGAGTGTGAAACCAAACTGACAAAGTCTTAGCACAGCACAGCATAGCTTAGCTTAGCATTCTGTGTGTACCGGCCTTAATATTACTCTAGTCACTTCATTGCCTCACCAGTGTGTTACTTGTTGTCTGAGATCAAATACATAGGGCGAGGTGAAGATAGGACTGATGACACCGGATGGCTGTGTTTGAGAAAAATTTGAGATCTTTGACAATTGAGTCAGGGGCTATTCCTGGGCACATTCAGAACGATTTAAAACGTTTCTTCCATTTAACTATGTAGGTTAAACCACTCGAGATGTTTAATAAAACATTCAGGAGCACTGGGCTTGGATAGTTGTTTCAGTTTTAATAGTCCTGGAAGGGTTTATAAAAGAAGTTTGTAAGAACTAAACTAATTACATCTTTGTTTTATTATATTCAGAATTCAAATCTATCATCATACATAATATGATTGCATTTTGTGGTTGCATCCAAACACTCTCTGATATAATATTATATTTGAATTGACTAATACTAAACACATGTTAACTATCTCTCTTACACTATGACATATCCACAATTATAACTTCCTCATCATTTAACAACATGGTAGTTTATTGCAAGTTTACTCTTGAGGATAGTTCATTTTTAAAGCATGACAATTCAGTTCCTAGAGGTTATTCAGTTACTACAAGGAGAGAGGGATTGGTCTCTGGCACATATCGAGGATAAAGGTCACAAAGTTTTGCATGAGGGTTTATAGGCAAGATGGTTAATCTGAGCAGGCAACCTTGACACACAACGCAATGTACTTATGGTCTCTCCTTCAGATTGAATTCAGCGCAATAAGACACATAGGTTCGGGAGATGGTAAAGAACTATACTGTGAACTTTACAGCCAAACTCCAGCTCTTTGACAAGTATCAAGTGAAATTATATCACCATAGGCCCGATAGTGGGTGATTGTGATAAAATTTCCATCTGCATGTGCATAAAATTACCAATACCTGTCCAGCACTGGAGGTCTAGTTATGGCCCTGCATCAACTAGTATGCATTGGTTTGGTATTCGTTTGCCCCATTGAATCTTCGTCACTTGGACACAAAGGCCCTAGACTATTTGTTTTTTAGTAAGCCTTCATCTGGTCATAATTAAGCCCTTCCCACTATTTCTGGTACCTTAATATATTTAAGAAAATATCGGAATTATTTTTCGATACATTGCCCCATATTTAACTTGACCAAAAAAAAATAGAAGAATATAATATTTTATTATTGTTAACTTTAAACACGTTGGTGAGTTTAAACACAAAGAAACTTTGGGTTATATTTACCAACTATCACAATGAAAATTTGAAAAGTCTATATAATTATAGTATTGTTCTCTCTCAATACAAGCATGGCTTTGGGACGTTCGCACAAGCACCCAAATAAAAAAAATTAGCTAAGACCAAAACCTGGCCAGGGAAGTATTTTTCAAGTGATTCTTGATACTAAAGAAATTTAAATCTCAATAAAAAGCTTTACTTATATCTTACTTTGTTACCAATGATTGAATTTTAAAAGTAATTTTGAAATCTAAATTCAAATATTTTCAGTGGGAGATTTATTTCTATCTATCTATAGCCTTATTCATTGTCTCTACTAAAATGTTTAAACGTTTGAACAAAAGATTAAATAAAAAATGACATTTAAAGAATATTTTCAAAGATTTATACACATTTATTAAAAAGCTCTAGTCACAAGCTAAGGTAGTAAATTATTAAATCAAAGGTTTAAACTTGAGAAAAACTATTTTTGTAGTGTATTTATATATATTAAACCAACAAAAAAATTAATCAGTTCCAATATTGCACTCGCAGACTTGATGAAGGCAACTTTAGAACCAATATTTTATTTTTACATCCAAACATAGCAATTTTTTTTATTTATTTTACATATGTGGACCCTAGTAAATTATAAAAAAGCTTAACCATACCATTTTAAAATATAGTTAAAATGAAAATATCCATGGGTGAATGGAAAAATGTACCAGTTTATGTTTGAATCATCTCATTATGTCAAAGATTATAAGGTACCTACACAATTATTATAGATTTCTACAAAACTTGATCAAATTAGTATTTTCCCACATGTAATAAGAATGTACTAAGGCTGAGATAAATATATATATATATTTATATAAAATATATGTTTTATGTGTCATTTAAATTATTCAAATATATTGGAGTGTATCTCACAACAAATTGCTATACAGTAAACTCTTTATATTGCTAAATCTGATGATGATCAATATGTTATGATTTCAGACTGGCAACAGTTTGTGATTGACAAACTTGCAGCGTGGAAACGTACAAACTTAGATTGGCTACACAACTTCACTGGTCCAATACATATAATTTTGTATGAAAAGCTTATTTACAACTTAGACCATGAGTTGCACAAATTATTGAACTTCTTGGATCTTAAGGTAGTCCCAAATGACTTCCAATGTGCCCTCGAGAGACGAGAGGGGATCTATCGTCGCAAGAAGAGAGTAATCAACTTTGACCCTTATACATCAACCATGAAAGCAGCACTAAACAAAGAGTGGGAAATTGTTTACGAAGCCATAAATGACATCGTGAATGATGTAGACAATAAACGGTGACTGTTTATAGATGTATAAGAATGGAACTCATATATAGGTGGATTTAATAAAAAAAATTGCAAATTATGATGGAAAGGTTAGGCACCAAATATTTTCATTGACGATGACTGTTATGTAGGCCTATATTTGGAAGTTCCTTAACAATAAGTAAATTTGATTTAGTCATTTCAGTTATAACTCATTTATAATAAAATTGTTTTATTAAAACTCTGGTTTTATTATTAATGGGCACGCATGCGCGTGCACACACACACACACACACACACACACCAAATACCCAATTACTTTAATAGATATTAAATATCTATTATGTGATGAAAAACTATTAAAATGTTACAACAAAAATGCAAATTAAGTGAAATGTATGCTAGCATGTAGGTAAGTAGGTTATATTTCTTATCAAAGTAAAGAGATTTTAAATTATCTCAATAGGATATCTTAATTTGAATTTTTCAAATAAAATACATTTTTGCAAATATTTTCAAAAAATACCGGTACAATTCTTAGTATGTTCGTATCTTAAATTTTTTAAATTTATTTTGTTTATTTAAAGTGCACTATATGAACCGTCTGATTATATTAGCACACAAGAATTTCTATGAGCGAGAGAGAACGGTATTTCCACAGAACTTCGAGGGTTCTTTTCTATGCCACTATTGACATGGGACCGACTGCTTTATTGGGTCTCTGAAGTAAGTTGTGCTACAGATTTCTATCGTCCAAGAAAAATTTGTCGACCTCAGCTGGGTTTGAACCCACGAATATTGGGTCCTGAGGTGTGCACTTTACTCCAAGTCCACCGATGTCGACTACTTTAAACTTATCGTGTGTTATATGCCAGCTCGTATAAATCTCACCCTTCTTAGTAGATTTTCCTTGTTCACAAAAATACTACACTTAAAAATTATTTAGAAACTGGTCACCAGGGCTTAGTTAGGCTTAAGTTAGATTTGGGTGTTTCCACTTGTTCCACACCCTCAAACTTACTATCACCATCATACTCACTATCACCATCATACTCACTATCACCCTCATAATCACTATCACCATCACCTCATCTCATCGGGACATGGAAAGATCCTCCACGCAAAGGATGTACGATTAGTACATTTAGGCTTTCCCTGAACAACGGTACATTAGTACTAGATAATACTTCTTCAAACTGGCCTACGAGTGATGTAGCGCAGACGCGCAATATAATATAATATAATATAGCCCCTTAAAATCATTATTAGTGTTTCTATCTTACGACAAGTCCATTCCTTTTGTCAGTGAACTTTGACCTCCAATGCATCCTGTCCTCTACCTCCTCTTCAGGTATCAGAATTTTCTTATTTCCTTCAAGTCATCTGGTATTTGAATCCTCCTTTTACCTAAGCTCCTTTTCCCCTCAAACTTTTATTCTATTATGTCGTGCAGAAAACAGTTCTTCCTAATTATGTGTCCGATACAGTTTGCTTTGTACCGAAGAATCACATCCAAACTGGATCTCTTCTCACTCACTCTTCTTAGGACCTCTTCATTTTTCACCTTGTCTGTCAATCTAATATTATCAAGTTTTCTCCAGCACCAGATTTCAAATATCTACAAGTATTTCTTTTCCATCTTCCTAATAATCCAAATTTCTACTTCATACAGTGCGATGCTCCAAATATAGCATTCCATCAGTTTCTTCCTTAGTTACAAACTCAACTTGCTGGTCAGCAGAAACCTCTTCTTATTGAACGCTAACTTGACCATGGTGATCCTCAACCTGATTTCCTTGGTGCAGTAGTTATCCTTTGTCAGCAGACTACCCAAGTAAGGTACTTAAACTGCTATATGCACTCATATTATATAATAAATGTAATACTCTATATTATTACAAATTAAATATTGTTTTATAATCTCTTTGGCTGTAGGTTTCAAGGCACTTATTTCAACTTTCTGCTGTCTCTCTCATGCTCGATACAGGCTGGAGTCTTCGTCTAAAGCAAAGAAAGGAGGCACAATAAAAATATGTGGTCCAATTACTAAGTGGAAATTCATAGAAGGGAGGAATCTTCTCCACTGTGCATCGTGTCTGTCGTGCCTACACGTTGGTAGTCATTTTTGTAATGATACTGTTCACAATTCATGTCCCGCGGAGGGCAACACTTTTGTAATGACATGGTTCACTATTCACAATTCATGAATTTTGATATTATACTGATTAGGTTAATGTGATTTGTTGTTAGGCTATAATTTAAATAACTTATGTAAATGTAAGGACTTATTTATTCAGCGCCATTGCTGCATTGAACAAGGTGTTCAAGGTCACACGCGTGTTTTACCCCTTCTTAGCCAACTGGGATGATTAAAATATGATTGTATCAAGATTGTTACAATTTGAATAATAATAATATTTAGCACCGCTTCTTACTACCCGTTCGGGTTATACGCTTTAAGTACTAATTACCCTAATGGATTAGGAATTGGGATGGTTAAATTAGAGGAAGTGAACCCGCATTTTCGTGGAGGGAGAGTGGAAAAACATTTAGGAAAAACCACCCTCAGTTCACCCGACCGAGATTCAAACCTCAATCTCCCCGTCCTCAGCAGTCGAGCTCAACACGACAAGCGCGTTAGCAAACTACGCCACCGAGGCGGGTGATACAATTTGGTGACCGACGCCAAATAATTATGGTCCCGACTTAGATTCGGTGATTGATAAACAAATATATTTTCTCTCGACGAAAGTAGTTTCTAACTGCTAGACAACTACTATGCGAGTGTCCTCATCTTCATTGACGAAGGTTTGGCATTTAGAATATTCTAGTAATGGGATGCATTCATCCGTCTCTCCACTCCTGTCCTTCGAGAGTGTCTTGTTTGGGTGGCAGATAGAGAGAGACAGAAGGCTGTTGCGCCACGTAGATATATATACTGCAAAATACAATTTAAATTAAATCAATTTGTAATATTATTACGTTGGATTATACCTGATTATCTCTAGTAATTGATCAAAAGGGATGTGTAAAATATAATCAGTACAGTCGTTTCCCTAGGTTCCTCCCCCATTGTGTCTGCGGAGATGTCGCGAAGGTAACACGTTTATCCCGCGTCAGACAGTTCACTTATGTTTTAATAGAATTTAATCTAATCAACCCTAGCCTCGATAGAGCCCTCATGCTGGGAAATAACTTATGATATAAATGTATTTCCATTTAAGTTAATTACTGTTCAGGTGAAGTCCTCGTCATGTGTGATATCGGCTCGCGTAACCAATTTGTTCATATCGGTAATGGTTTTAAATAAACAGATCATTGACATTTTATAGATGATTTTAATTCGATAATGATTTATTTAATAAACTTAATATAACTTAATATTATAACAAGAATCCATGAAACGAAATATGACATAGTTAATAAAATAAATAATGAACCCGGAACAGTAAGATCACAAAAAGCGATCTTACAATTTTAACAAAAATTAAATTTTTAGCATTTTATATGCCTCAACTATATGCGCAAATTTTTGATTCCATGTCAGTATGTATATTATTATTATTATTATTATTATTATTATCAGCATCATCATCACCACCATCATCACCACGTCTTACTACCCGTTCGGGTTATACGCACTTACGT
The DNA here is from genome assembly GCA_039000515.1 of Timema cristinae. Classification (NCBI taxonomy): domain Eukaryota; kingdom Metazoa; phylum Arthropoda; class Insecta; order Phasmatodea; family Timematidae; genus Timema; species Timema cristinae. The sequence continues at coordinate 87,780,714 of JBCFYV010009882.1, forward strand.
TAATGTGTAATGGTAGGGTGATTGTGAGATGAAATGGAGGATCTACAGCTTAACTTGGGATCCGAACCACGGTGGAGGCCTGGAATTCCACACATTCACAAGTTGTGATTAACACATGTCTTATCAGAGGTGAAGGAAGGGTTTGTCAATCAGATAAATCTGTGCTGGTAACGAGGATTGAACCCTGGACCCTCATCACAGATGTACGATACCTTACCCCTAGACCACCCGGTAACCGTCTGTCTGTATAAAATCTGTTTTTTCATATAAATGTATTAAACAAGTATTTAAGTGGGTACATCATTTGAGCCATTTTTTTATCGTTATATAAAAGTATTTATTGAAATATGGCGTTTGTTTTATGGGTTATAATTTACTATTAAAACTTTTAAACTAGTTAATTTGGTTAAAAGAAACTATATTATTTATTTGAACTACTATTATAAATAATAGACCCACACATGTTTGTGTGAATATATTTTTGTCTAAAACTTGAACATAATAAAATCTAAATAATATATTATTAACATTTTAAGGGCGTTTTATGTATATGGTTTTGAATTTGAATAGATAAATTACTTTTCAAGCTAGGCACTCTTTGCTCTTGGGCTTTAGGATCAAAGTCAAATAATAAATATTTTGCATCAAAGTTAGAGCAAATTTCTTTAAAATTGAATAAAAATGATATAGAAGTCGTCATGTAAAACTGTATTAGGAACGAGTATAAAAACAGATTATTGATGTCTTATTATACATGGAAATCCAATTTTAAACGAATGAAAGATAAAAGGAAAAAAGAGGAAGGTTACAGTACATATTTTTTTCTAATACAACAACTTTTATATCTCAAACCCCCATAAAGACTCCAGAAAATAATTTAATTTAAAATTTAATTCAAATAACACAGAAACATTTTTAACCATACTTCAAAGTGTATTAGAAAGGTCTCATGATTGTCTAACAGATGGCAGCACTAACTTAATTTGAGATCAAATTAGACTCTCCCCCTTTTCCCTCTTCCTCCTGTACGTTCAAATATAAGTCTTCTTATCACCATTGCCAGTTCATAAGAGATCTGAGTTTATATCTTTTTGTACGAGCATAGAGTTTATTTTCCAGACTATTCCTCTCATGACAATGATAAGCTCGAAAAAAGGTGTTTTTTTTATTTAGCTATTAAAAATACTGTTGGAGCTGATGAACTGAAAGTACAATACATGTATTACATCATTGATTTCCTAAATTATTCTCTGAAAACCCTTTGCAATTATCTTTATCTTTTGAAGACATGAGCAAATATTAACAGACATAATATAATAAGTATCCAGAATTGATGTTTATATATATTGAGTTATATAATGTGCACGTTCTAAAGCAATTGATTATATCACCACACAAGAATTTCTTTGGCCGGGAAAGGTATTTTCACATCTTTCTGGCGCTATTTTACACGCCACAATAGATATGGGACCAACGTTTTTATTTCCCCTCCGAAGGAATTTGTGCTACACATTTTTATTGCTGAAGAATAATCCATTGACCTGTGTTGGGTTTGAACCCACAAAAATTGTGTAGGTGTTTAAATTACTTTAATGTGTCAGAAAGGAGAAATGTTGAATTTAGAGGAAATGTACACGCATTTGCTTGGAGAGAGAGTGGAAAAAGCATTTAAGACAATAAACATCCTCAATATACCCAACCGGGATTTTAACCCCTTATATGCCATACACGGCAATCCAGTTTATTGCTAGAGTGACGTCTTAAATAGACCAGGTTTTGGCAACCGGTTGATCTCGAGGCAATTTTCAGTCGACTGCGTAAGAAAACTACAGCGTCATTAAAAGTCTAGCTTTGAGTCTTTTAAACTCGCAACTATATCTAGTCAGTACTTTGAAATAATGTATAACTCATTTCGGTTGCCGCATGGTCTAACGCGATACTATCGCAGGAAACTAGACTGCTAATAACGGGGAGATCAAGGTAGAATCTCGTTCGGGTGTACCGAGGATGGTTTTTCCTAAATGGTTTTTTCCACTCACCCTTAACGAAAATGAGGGTACACTTCCTCTAAATATAACCTTCTTAATCCCTAAAACTACCAGCGTAATTAGTATCTAAGCGTATAACCCAAACGGGTAAGACACGGTGCTAAAAAATATATGAGTGTGACCAAAATTATCTTGATCGGCTATAACCGGTAGTGTTGTAACAAATTAAATTTGTTTTATATTAAAATGTACATGTTTTTATTCTATATTTTTTTATAAGTATTTGAGTAAATATATAATCCAAGGAATAAATATAATATGCTCAGATAAAAAAAGAAGAACAAGTATAGTGGTGAAACTATAGGTGATTGCGGGGCCTTTGAAAGTCTCTTAAGTGGATTGGGAACCAAAAGGGTTGCCGACTCCAGCCTTAGACCAGTGATATTCAACCCGAGGTACACGAAGCGAAGACATCTTAGGAGGTACGTAAAACTTAATACATATTTATCATTTATGCCGGGATCACGATCAACTTAACGTAAACTTAACGTAACTTAACGTAAAGGACCTCCTCGTGTGTTTAAATGGAAGCGATTACGATGCACTTAACTTAACATTGACTTGCAGTTAACTTAACGTAATAGATGTCCGGGAGGTATTTTGCTTTAAGTGAATGTTACTTGAAGGGTATCACGTGATCTAGCCAGCCAATAATTATGCGAGTGACGTCAACAGGGCTATTTAGTAATTCATTTGTTGGTATTATGACCAATGTTTACTCTTTAGCGTAAGTTCTAGTGATCAGACATTGAAACAAATTGATTAAACTAAAATAGGTAACTAAATTTATCAATAAAGTTTAATAATATATATTTATTATATTGATTGAAAACTGTAAGCATTCACAGATCCTCACTTTACAAATAGTACAAATCACAGATCATACTCGAGAATGCATATGTTTGGCTCGAGTTGTTACGTTAAGTTAAGTGACTCGTGATCACACATAAGTTAAGTTAACTTTAAGTGAACGTTACATTAAGTTACGTTAAGTTAACGCTAAGTTGATCGTGATCCCGGCATTAATACTTATTACTTTGGATGTAATTCACTTAAGGTGTAGATTATTTCATATCCTTACATTCATATCCGACACCTTAGCTCAGTCTATATAATATCTACTAACTGAGCTAGGATCCACGGGTTTGATTCCTAGCATGGCAAAAAAAAAAATCGTTGGTGAAATTGGGGTATCCTCTTTTTCACAGCGATAAATTAACAACTGGGGAATAGTTGTTGTGTCTGTTATAGAGTTAGGTTGGTTTATAAGTCGTGTGCTGATATACAGATATACATCGCTTCGCTTTTTCACCGGTTCTCAATTATAATAACGTTTCAAAATTATGTCGCTTGCTTCTCTATTTTGTTGCATTTCATTATAACCATGCACCATCTTGTTTCTATTGCCGCTAAGTCTTTGAATAGAAGTCGTTGCGTCCGGATTGTTTTTTGAATCTCTTATATTTCTGATTAAACATTAATACTACTTATGTGTTATTAAATAACCCAACTATTCACATTATATATTATTTTTGTTATTAAACTATAAAATGTCCATAGTTATTTTTGTGGTAACAATATGATAGTGCACATATTATCGTGTTAAAGTGTTTCACGCATTCGCAAGCGTTATATACAGGGTGGCCCATGGAACAGTAGCCCACTTCTTATATCCAGCAGGCGCCTCACTCTGAGTTGGACATATTGTGACATGAAGAATTGGCAAGTGAACTGCTTGTCTACAGCTTTATTGACTCATTCTTCATGTTACAATATGGGTGGAAGGGGATTGACCTCCTCCAATTCAGAGTGAGGCGCCTGCTGGACATAGGAGATGGGCTACTTTTCCGTGGACCACCCTGTAGTTAGTTATAGACTACAGAGTGGTCATAAAGTTTGAACACATAGGCAAAGTCCAAAAGATCATACCAAATAAAGATGAACAGCAATAGTAAAAGCTGTTGGTTCTTGCAGATGTAGTATAGAAACAGGGCTCATCTAAAGTACCTAACGCATCATGGAGGGCTGCGTGAGTATTACTCGGAATGGGGTGCAGCGCTATTGGACCGAGTTCATAATAATTTTGCTATATTATTTATTTTTTAGCACCGCATCTTACAACCCGTTTGGGTTATACGCTGTATGTACTAATTACGCTAATGGCTTTGGGGATTAGAAAGGTCATATTTTGAGAAAGCGCACCCGCATTTGTGTGGAGGGATAGAGGAAAATCATTTTGGAAAAAACCACCCTCAGTACACCTAACCAAGATTCAAACCTCGATCTCCCCGTCATCGGCAGTCTAGTCTACTTCGAGAGTAGCGTGAAAGACCACACGGCCATCAAAGTGGGTAATAATTTTACTCACCTAATAGAACTTTGCATTGTAAAAAAAAGGGCTAACACATTGAACATGTAGCCCTAATGTAATGTCATTTAATGTCCTAATATATTTTTCTTATGTTTATGTTTATATGTATTAAAATCACTTATAAGCAAGTATATTCGCCTATATGTGTATATCTGTCTATTTACCTATGTGTACAGACTTTATGTTCACCCTGTATACTATTTTGGTGGTTCTTGTGAATTTGCAAAATAAATAATGGTTATGCTTCATATTTCATCAGGGATCCGGTTCCTAACTCATTGAATGTTCGAGGTATTTCTGTAATCAGTTAGTTCATAAATCGCACGTTAAAAATCTAAAATACAAAAAACAAAAAAACCTGAAGTGGGTTTAAAAAGAGAAATTTTTCTAAGCAACACCAGAAAGTATTGGAACACAGGTCTCTTTCAGTTCTCGGTTGAGGCACGCTATTCTCTAAAGATTGACGCCTTAGGTCCTCCGGCACACGCTAATAAAAGACAATCCTACTTTTAACAGTAACTTGCCGTCATCGGGTGAAATTGAGGATATGCTTCTTCTTCTTTCTCGAGGGGAGGGGAAGTGGTATAAGAACTCAAGAGGTTGAGAATTTTCAAGTCACAAAACTCAGATCATCAGTGTTGAAGACAGGAGAAGACGCGCAAGAAAAGATAAATCTTATTCTACTTTCTCGTGACAGCGGAATCCTTCATCGACACATACACACACGCTCTCTCCCGGCGAAATGGCCTTCTTGAAGGTAAGTTCTTTATTACTGTCTCAACGTGTGATGGAAGTGAACGCGTGTTAAAAGTAAAGTTTTAAAAAAAATTCTTATAACACTTTTTTAGACACAATAAATAAAATGTTTCTTGAGTAGATCCGTTTTAGTTTATCTACACAGAAAAGACCTTGGTGGTCCTGTGGTAAAATTATTGCTTCAGGACCCGATGTGTGTGGGTTCAAACCCAGTTAAGGTCGACAGATTTTACTTGACCGATAAATATCCGTAGCACAACCTACTTTGGAGGGGAAGTAAATCTGTTGGTCCCATATCGATTGTAGCATGTAAAAGAATCCTGGAAGGTATTTAAATATATCTTTACTGGCAAAATGGGTGGGTCCTTTCGCTCTCGTTCATAGAAATTCTCGTGTGCTGATATAATTAATCAGTTCAGAAAGTGCACGTTATATATCTCAAAAAATACTATTACATCCACATAGAGTAGTAGTCTCAACAGTTTTTAAGTATTTGTCAAAGGAATCCTGGAGTCTTTTTTACTTCCCACCTTTGAATTTAAAATAAAATTAACGCCACGTTTAATACCCGTTTGGGCTATACACACATGTATTAATTACACTAATATACTCGCATTTGCTTGGCGGGATAGTGATAGCCATTTAGGAAAATACATATTCAGTTCAAGATAAGATATGATCTTAAAAAGAAACCTGGGATTTATTGTGTCATAAAAATTATGAGAACGTTAAAGAATAGTCAGATAATAGTGTAAGGATTGACAGATGTAATAAAATATAGAAAATACTAAGATGAAAAATGTTGCAATTTAAATAGTTAATACAGTTAAAATAATATAATTATAAATACAGTTCACTCAAACTTTTTTTTTAAATTTAAATGTTTAATACAATTAAATTAACAGAAAACACTCTTATAAAATAATCATAAATACAATTTACTCAACACTTTTTTGGAATTTGAATATTTAATAAAGTTAAAATAACGTAAAACATTCTTATAAAATAAGCATAAATATAGTTCACTCAACCGGGTTTCGACCCCCAATCGCCCGAGATCTGCATTCCAGTCTATAGCAATAATGACGCATGGGACCATTCGACCACCGAAGCGGGTCTATTTTATTAACCATTCGGGTTGAACGGATACATTAATCACTCTGATGGAATAGTCAAGAAAGGTAAAATTGTAGAGGTAATCTACCCGCATTTGCGTTAAGGGAGAGTGGGAAATCATTTAGGTAAACACCCCCTCAGTACACCCGACTGCGATTCGTACCCCAATATCTCCATCACTGGTAATCCAGTTTAGCATGAGAGTGACGTGTTGGATCACACGAACACCGATGCGGGTCCTGGAACTTTAAAATGAGTAGGCTACTTTATCTCTCCATTGAAAAGGTTTATCATCAAAATGTTACTTTATTCATGAGAGATATTTAAGAATTATTTTTATCACTAGGCCTATATGTAGAAAATTAAACTTAACGTATCTACTGACAAATAATTTTTTTTAAATATTTGGTCCAAACTTTTTTTTATGCTATCATCGGAATTTTTATGAAATAACGGCATAAATATCGTCCTAAGCTCGCGGTCCCTTCAATCCCGCCTTAACTGCTACCAAAGTAGCCCTATCGTAGAAAAGCTAATATTAATTTGATTCTTTACCTCAGTCGGTAACGCGTCTATTTATTGGATTAAGGGTCTGGAGCTCGATTCCCCAACACGGTCAATGAAATGATCACTTACTCGCTTCGGTGGACACGTGGTCTAACGCGCTATTCTCGTAGTAGACTAGACTGTCGATGAAGCATTTTTTTTTTCAAAATGGTTTTCCACTCTCCCCTTTCACACGAATGCAACTACACCTCCTATAAATTTAACCTTCCTCATTCCTAAAAAAAATACTCGCGTATTAGTTCATAAACGTATAGCCCGAACAGGTAATAAGACGTGATGCTAATAATACCATTGTCCAAATTAACGTTTCCCATTTTCCAGTGATAAATTGACGATCGGGAGACAGAATATTTGGTCTTGTCTCGTATTAAATTAGTTTTTCAACTGTATGGTTAAACGGAATGTAGGCCTATAATAAAATGAAAATCATTATTATTATCATTATTAGCACCACATCTTACTACCCGTTCGGGTTGTACGGACTGACGCTTATGTGTAATGGTAGGGTGATTGTGAGATGAAATGGAGGACCTACAGTTTAACGTGGAATCCGAACCACGGTGAAGGCCTGGCATTCCTCACATTCACAAGTTGTGATTAATACACGTCTTGTCAGAGGTGAAGGATGGGTTTGGCAATCAGATAAATCTGTGCCGGGACCGAGGATTGAACCCCGGACCCCCAGCACAGAAGTCTAAAATTAATATAAATTCTGCTAATTCGAATATTAATATTGTCTGTTACGTTGTTTACTTTGTTATATTATGTTACTTAAATTCCTTATGACTGTTCCGTTTTTATCTTTTTTCAGATTTCTTTGATTTGTTTAGCTTGTGGAGTGCAATCTTTCCCTGAACAGTTGAAATACGCTCCTTCTTACAGCAAACCAATAGACTATTACGTAAGTGCTCTATATTCTTAAACCTAGAAGCTTAGCAAGTTTTAACATTATAAGAGATTAATTTTAGAGTTGGGGTGCTCAAATACCCGATTCGAGATTCGTAAAAATCTCAAAAATGTATCTCGAGTACAATTATGAAGATATTGACTTGGTATAACAGTTTTAATCAATTGATAAAAAAATGATTTAAATTATAGTCTTGTGAAGTTGGGAGAATAGCACAATAACAAAATAGGACAACATTGTTTTAATATAATTAAATTACTAAAAAGATTGTTCTCTTTGTTATTGACATGATAAACATGACGAACCATAATATCTTATTTTGTCAATGAAAACAAACGTCAAAAAACTATTTGTTGATTAAATTTTAAGTATTTTCACTTTAACTATATGTGGGTATTTTTTTTTTTTTTTTAAGAATCGATGATTTGAATTTGGACACGAGATTCAAATGCAAATTTAAAAGATAATGATTCTAGAAATATAGGATATGACCCAGATAAAATTGATTTCTTAATGGTAATGAGTACCAAGGGACAAATGGCTAAATGGAGTAAGAAGGAGTGTGAAGGAGAGAGAAGACTTGGCCGAGGTGGTGGAAGGAAAGGAGGGGGTGAAGAGTCTTATATACCAAATAGATCCAGCCAGTGGCTGGAAGCTGTTCATGATGATTATAATAATGACGATAAATGATGTATGCACCCAAAAATCAGTCACCCAAAGGTCAACTTAGAGAAAGATGGCGTCACTCGTCACCAGGATTGAAATGGTCCATCATTTTTTCAAGTCATGATGTTAGTGACATCTAGCGAAAGTTTTCAAAGCTGATAAATTTCACAACAGGTCGTTTCATATTTTTTTTTCTTTTCTCAAAGAACACAAACCTCCTCTTCTAACAATAGCTTTCCATGACACGTATTTTCAATTGCCTTACCATTGAATAAATAATTATCCTCTTCCAGCCCCTTCGGTGCCCGTATGGTCTAACGTGCTACTATTTTCAATAGGCTAGACTGCTGATGAGGGGAGATCGAGGTTCGTATCTCAGTCGGGTGTATTGAGGGTGGTTTTACAAAGTAGTTTTTCACTATCTCTCTGCTTAAGTGCAGGAACACTTAGTCTAATTAAAACTTTCCTAATTCCTTAAATCATTAGCGTAATTAGTACATAAGCTTATAACCCATCGGATAGTAAGATGCAGCGCTAAAAAAAAAAAAGCTACGATAGTAACATAGAGGGACCAAGGTCTATTGTTCACAAAACCATTAGTTAGTGCAATTTTATAGCTATTGAAAATATTTATCCACATTTACAGCTGCATATAACATGGTCTGACGTATTAATATTAAATTTTTTATTATTATTAGCACCGCGTCTTACTACCCGTTCGGGCTATACGCACTTACGCTAATGTGTAATGGTAGGGTGATTGTGAGATGAAATGAAGGACCTACAGTTTAACGTGGAATCCAAACCACGGTGGAGGCCTGGCGACGTATTAATAAGTGAAAGACAGATTAGGCACTTCCTAAGAAGATTGAACTGTTGCTATATATACAGGATGGTTCACTTGCTAGAGACCCCAAACTTTAGTTAATACAATATAGTTGCCATGACCTTGCTTTATTATGTACCAGCAATCCCGCACGGCGTTGTCCGTGACCCACTGTGGTATTTTGTTAAAAATAGCCTAATTGAAAAGCTAATTAAAAATTTAAAAATCCGGCTTCGAGGTGCATTCGGACCTTCTTCCGGTCACCTATGTTAAAAATTTCAAATCTCTGCGTTCCGTAGATTTGGCTGGGCATAGCACACAAACAAACAAACAAACACACACACACACACACAGATAAACACTTCCTTTTATTATTATAACAGCAGTGTTGGCCCTTTTTTTTTTAGAATAAACCACTACAACAGAAGTCCACCCTTAAATATTTTGTGAGTTTATAAATCAGTCAAACGACGATTAACTAAAAGTAGAGATTATATAGACAACATTTGGGGCCTTTAGCGAGATAATCACTCTGTGTGTGTATATATACATATATATATATACATATATGTATATATACATATATATATATCATTTGAAGAAACAAACAAAAAAAGAGTTGTTCTTAGGAAGCCAGTGTTTTTTTTTAACCAACCATTCCAACTCAATAAACATTGTAGTGCCTTTCTTCCGTAGACTGAATAGATGACAGTTTTTATTGATCGGATCACTATTAAAATTTCTATTCAATAGTGAACAATATATTATTTAGTAAAATTGAATGACAATATAGTTAATAGATAGCGAAAAAAAAAGTGTTTGAGCAAGCTGGTGAGAGTTTTAATTTCAATAAATTATTTCATACCCGCTTCGTTAGACGTATAGTCTAACGCGCTACTATCGTGTTGGACTAGACTGCCGAAGACGGGGAGTTCAGGGTTCGATCCCAGTCGGGTGCACTGAGGGTGGTTTTCCATAAATTGTTTCCCGTTCTCCTTCCACGCAATTGTGGGTGCACTTACTCTCTATTCAACCTTCTTAATCCCTAAACCAATAGCGTAATTAGTACTTAAACGTATAACCCGAACGGTTAGTAAGATGCGGTACTAAAAAAAACACAATAAAAATGTCATTTTATCATCGGGAAAATTTTTTTCTGATAAGCTTATATTTTGACTATGTTTAATTTAGCTTACAAAAGCTATTCTATTTTTACCTTGTCGATAAATTAACGTAAGGCTTGAAACCAAAAGTTTGTTAATGTAAATAAAAGTGCGAATGGAAGATACTAGACCCGCAATCAAAATATTGACTAGCAAACATAATGGGAAGTGGGAAGCCTGGAATAAGAAGGAAGGATGACATTAGAAGGGATCTAAAAGCTATATGGTGTAATGAGGTGGACTGGATATAAATATCTCAAGATAGGGATAGGGTGTAATATGGTGGACTGGATATAACTAGCTCAAGATAGAGATAGGGTGTAATGAAGAGGACTGGATATAACTAGCTCAAGATAAGAATAGAGTGTAATGAGGTGAACTGGATAGAACTAGTTCAAGATAAAGATAGGGTGTAATGAGGTGGATGAGATAGAACTAGCTTAAAATATGGATAGGGTGTAATGAGGTGAACTGGATAGAACTAGCTTAAAATATGGATAGGGTGTAATGAGGTGAACTGGATAGAACTAGCTCAAGACACGGATAGGTGGCGTACTTTTGTAAGTACGGCAAATTAACTTTCAAGTTTCTCATGTTTTAGAGTAAGTAAGAAAGTAATTTGAGGCTAAAGCGAACCTAAATGACTACTAGACATTTTACGTTATATTGTAATTAGTTTCATAGCAGATTTTACTACTCTATAATCTGCCCTACATTTTTAATGACAGTGCTTAGCTATATTATAGTTATCCTTATAGTAAGCATATCAATTTATGGGGTGTGGTGTACGTTACAAATGGAGAAATGAGATTGAAAATGGACCATTAGTAGCGCTTTCACTGTCTCTAGATCATCAGAGGACACGTATAACCCAGTTGTCTTATTTATCACACTGACTATGACATTACTTACAATTTCTACGAAGAAAGTTTGTGTGCTGTTACTAAATTTATTGATAGTAAATGAAATGATAGAGAGTCAACTTTAAGTTCGAGAAAATGAAAGTTAGAACTTGATAGATTACTATTATCGATAACTGTCTAACAGAAACGGTTAGTCTGAGTTGATTTAGTGTAACCTTGAAAATCTTCTGAGTGTGCTCAAGGTTATAAACATTTTTTAATACAAATTACCTGAACATTATATGAAGTTGAGGCTAGCTCGGAGGTTTTTATTACATAAACATGTTAACTGGGAATAATTAGCTTATGTTAAAAATGTATGTCATTCTAAATTATAAAATTGTGTTTTATATGCGTTTTTTATTAATGTGATAAACTCTAGAAATTATACCTAGAGGCTAAACAAAATAAATGTTTTTATTCAAGAGCTAAAATACATTAATTAAAAAGGTTCCATGCCTTTAAATTGTCAAACCATTTAGATTAGTTTAAATATGTTTTGTAATAATTATATGAGTCTTTAACGATATTTGTGACAACTCAATAATTTAAGAGGAGGTAAGAAACAATTAATACAAATAACGTTTGCTATCTTTCAGTTTGTAAAATGCTGTAATCTCATCTTCTGTCTCGAAATATTAAACTGAGAATATACAGGGTGGAGCCAAAGCAATTAGACGATCAGAAACTTAAATATTTAGCACCGCGTCTTACTACCCGTTCGGGTTATACGCTTTAAGTACTAATTACGTTAATGGATTTAGGAATTGGGAATGTCGAATTAAAGGAAGTGAACCCGCATTTGAGTGGAGGGAGAGTGGAAAACCATTTAGGAAAAACCACCCCCAGTTCACCCGACCGAGATTCAAACCTCAATCTCCCCATCCTCAGCAGTCGAGCTCAACACGACAAGCGCGTTAGCCAACTACGCCACCGAGGCGGGTCAGAAACTTAAAAATTAACTATTTAATTGAAAAGTAATTACTCACTAGCTAAATGAAAGCAAACTGCATACTACACTTTTTCACTTTTTGAAGATAATGTGACTGTGGTGAGCTACACTGGACGTCAGACAAACCTCAGCATGTTGTCCATCACTTTCCTCGGCAAATTATTTTAGCCCTACCCTGTACAAAACCATAATTCTACATGTTTTTATAATGTCATAAAATCTCACTACCCGTTCGAGCTATACGCATAAGTAATGTGCTAGGGATGAAGTAGGTTTAATTTTGAGCAAGTGTACCCGCATTTGGGTGAAAAAAAGCCATTTAGGAAAAATCAACCTTAGTACACTTGACCGGGGTTTGAACCCCGATCTTCCCATTATAAGCAGTCCAGGTTAATGCGAGAGAGATAACTTTAGACCATGCAATCATCAAATTGGGTAACATAGTGTTAAAACGAGAAATAAAGTCATTTCTAAAGATAATAGAACATGAATGGGTCATAATAAAATAATATTAATAATTTAATATATATTCTTACTGTCTCAAGGAACAGACAAAGAAGGGCTACTAGCACCTTTTTACTTTCTCATATCAAGATAAAGTATTGAAAATTCTGGACCTCAAGATTATGATAAATCTTTACTATGTTTTATGTGTGTACGAACCCAAAAAGTTGGACTTACAATTCTCTCTGTCCTCATGATTTTCTGTCCATCTGTCTCTGACCACAGATCTGAATTAGTTGGATGGATTTTTTTCAAACTTGATATCTAGATGATATGGGGCAACACCTCAGGACATTTTTTTTAAATTTGATACTAGCCCTCAAATTAAGAGTAGTTTACTGATGAGTGAATTTTTGAATTCAAAGTTTATTGAAAATGGTTAGAACGATTTTGTTTATCATGGATATCTAGGTAGGGTTTGACCCATCAAATAACAATGTATACTTTGTTTTGGGGTAAATTTCGTTAAAGGGTAGTTTACTGATGAGTAATATTCACAAATTAGAAATATTTTTGAAATTTGCACAAATGATTTTGTTTAGAATGTATAACTGGGGATTGTTTAACATGTCAAATAAAACTATATCCAGATTTATTTGGGTAAAAATTCGTTTACGGGGTAATTTAGTAATGAATGTTTGTTAAAAAAAATGTAACCCTATTTTAAAAACCTTCCCTAACGACTTGGTTTAAAATGGGTACTTATTCAGCTTTTACATTATAAATAATTAAATATATTTGTTTTCTAGTAAAACTGTTCATAGCATTTTACTGATGACTAATTTTGGTAAAACTTGATTTCGCTTATGATTTTTTTAATGGATACTATGGTAAATAAGAATTAGTTTTTATTTTTAAAAATTAAAATTAATTTTAAGGTGGTTTTACAAACTTGATTTTTTTTATTTGAATTTTTTTTAATTCAAATAAAAAGAACTTGTATTATGATTAGCAAGACGATGTATTTGTTTTTATTAGTAAACCTTACTTAAGGGTAGTTTACTTAAAAATTGTTTATTAAAATGTTCATCCAAGCTATAATACAAACTATGAAAAAGTGTATGCGATTGTATTGTACCATTAAAAAAAATCTGCTTTTAAGGTACCATACTGTCTATTTTTTAGCGTTTTCAGTAATTACTCAGGAAACAGTGATGTAAAACACGCCTAGCTAGGATCAATGGACTTATAGAAAATATTTACTGCTATAGGCCCACATATTATGTTTAAAAGATTTATTTTTAAGCCAATTAATATATATACATATATAATGCACCCAGTTGTGCACATTAGGTCTAATTTATCAGAATGTTTTGTTTTAATTGGTTTAATTTTACTTTTTTTTTTATTGGGGCCCTGTAAATGTACTCAATTGCTTACACAGGGTTCGAGGGAAATGAATCTATATGTGATATTGCGATGAGGAAAAACAACATTTAATATGAGCCTACCCTCATCAGTGGGCACGAGGATTAAATGTAAAACTCAGAGTATTTTTAATTCAGATATTACTATTATTACCAGTTTTGGTACCATAAAAATGTCTAAAGATTGATTTTTTTTTGTTTTAGTATTTATTTATATTTATTGCTCATTCTTTATAATAATATATTATTTTATCATGCGCTCCAAATCCGAACACACTGCATATTTACTAATGGGTTAAGGGGGAGGAAAAATAATTAAGGGTACAAGGGAAAAAGGGGGAAAGATTAATTTTCGCTCAAATTCTTAGATAATCATAAGACCTTTCTAATGAAATTTAGCTTATGATTTTGGTTCCCAACGTGGGGTACGTACCAGGACGTTCTGGGGTTTGCGACCATTTTTAAATGATGTCAGAAAAAGCTACCACCAATGTAAGTAAGATAAGAGAAAAGTCAAAAGTTGTCAAATAAATTCAACGCTATGGTAAGGCGTGGTGAGGGTTTTCTTCATTGTTTGACCTTGAGAAAATTATTTCATTTTCAAAACATAACTAAGTTTTTAGAATTATTAATTAATTTATAAATAAATTAAATATGTTATTTTCATTGTAGTTTTTGATTTTTGAATGTAAAATTATATGCTCCGGTTGTTCACCTTATTATTATTTATTATATTTTTTTAACATCACGTCTTACAACCCGTTCAGGTTACACGTCTACATTGTTTTTTGTTCCTGTTACTGGTCCCTTTGATTTTTAAGTCTGAAATAAAAGTAACTACATTAATTAATAGTTAAGTTAACATTTTTCTAATATTAAGGATACAAAATTGTGTAATCGGTTGTAAAGGGTACGAAAGAGAAAAAAAGTTGGGAACCGATATCCTCTACCAGTAGACTTACTGTAGACGTAACCAGCCTCGTTGTATAGTGGTCAGTGCCCATGGCTGCTGACTTAGAGTTTTGTGTTCGATTCCCGGGTGGGGCATAATTCCCATAGTCACCAATATTTGGTTAATTAGGCTTAAGTTATTATTATTATTATTATTATTATTATTATTATTATTATTATTAGCACCGCATCTTACTACCCGTTCGGGTTATACGCTCTTACGCTAATGTGTAATGGTAGGGTGATTATGAGATGAAATGAAGGACCTACAGTTTAACGTGGAATCCGAACCACTGTGGAGGCCCGGCATTCCCCACATTCACAAGATAACTTGTCAGAGGTGAAGGAAGGGGTTGGCAATCAGATAAATCTGTGCCGGGACCGAGGATTGAACCCCGGCCGCCAGCACAGAAGTCTGACACCTTACCCCTAGACCACCAGGTCACCAGGCTTAAGTTAGGTTTAAGTGTTTCCACTGGTTTCACACCCTCAAACTCACTATCACCATCGCCTCATCTAATTGGGACATGGAAGGAGCTTCCACAGAGAGGATGTAGGATTGCATATTAGGGTGTCCCTTAAGCAACAGCACATTAGTACTGGCTAATCGTCCCACAAACTGAGCTACAAATTAATGTAGCCCAGACACGCCAGTTCTATCACTGTAGAAAATTTTAGCTGATAGTTAAGTATTCAAATATTTTCTCAACTTACCCCTAGGACAAAAAGTTACGACTTGTTAGAAAGTAAGATGGCAACAAACATACGTGGCCTAGTAATATAAATGCGAGTCACCGGATGCTATCCTCCGTAGACGAAGACATACGTCATGTATTTGCAGATAAAGAGAGAACCATGCAGTCATCTTAACCTAGAGGCTGATCGGCTCCTAAATCAACAAAAGTACTAACCCAAACTACACTTTCTTATTATTCGTGAGCTGTTAAGAATAACAGTCTAAGGCTTAATTCACACGTTCTCTAAAAATATATGGCTGAATCTGCTTTAAATATAACAATAGTTCACACGCTAGCAGAAATATAAGCTGAATAAACATCTTCGAAGCAAGTATTTTGACTTCAAATTGAAGCAAATATTATTCGCAAATGTTGAATAACTATCGAATTGAATAATATCCTAGTTAAATATGCTAAAATTAGATGATTAATAAAAAGAGTTCAGATTATAAGAAAAATAGATTGGTTTGGACTCGTATTACTTTAATTTATTATGTTTAAAGTGTGTTCTTCAATATGTACATGCAACAATAATTCACATTGTCAAAGTTAAGAAGTAAACGTCTGTTGTGGTGATTATAAAATGTTTCAATATATATCTTCAGTCCTCAAGGTTAACATATTTGTTATGTATAGCAGAATATACGAAAGTTTTATAAAGGCTGTTATTGGGGAAAAAAATACGCTTATTTTACGGTCACTATGGTAATAATTAATAAGCATTTACCTCAAAAGAATTGTTATTAAAAATATATTAACATATTCTAAGCACATGCGTAATTTTCAATGGCCTAACACCTTAACGATTTTTTTTTCTAATAGGTATCTCGAATCGATATCGATACTATCGAAGCTTCGTAGAGCCCTAATGTTGTTGGCCCATGATATTTTGCAACACAAACTAGAAACCACTGATTACTGGAAAATGTTATATTCTAGTGGATAAACCTCTCTAATATTAACATCATAGTGGATGTTTTCAAATTATTTCACTGTGCCGTAAAATAAAAATGGCAAGAATGACACACGCGCTTTCCATTAAAAAAGTTATTTGAATTCATTTCACAGCAATAGATGCAGTTGTCTGAGTACTGAATGAGCTGGTTGGCTTAGGCGAATGCGCACCAATTAGTTCAGTTGGTTTTGAAATCTAAAGTGATGTAGGGTAGGCAAGAAAAGGTAGGTATTTTCGCGGTTTTTGTATCAAAACTTTTGTTGGTCATAATAAATCAAATAATTCTCCAGTAGAAATAGAGAGTTTAATTTTATTCACATAGTGATATCAACAGTTGTTGAGTGTCTATCAAGTGTGTCCTGAAATTTAATGACAAATTTCTATTTTCATTTAAAAATTTTGTCATCTAATGCCACTATGCTCATAACAGATATTCAGGAACTGTTGATATCATCATATGAAGAAAATTATATTTCTATGGTTGTACTGGAGCAATATGTTATATATTTTGGCCAAAAAAAAATTAACAATTAAAATTGCAAAAAAACTGGCCTTTTTTCGCGTTCCTTATATGCCCACCTTAATTGAGTCTCCCAAGCTGATGTACTGTACGTAAAAAGGAAAGCTGAAGTTATTTCAAATCGTGCCGAGCGGACAGCGCCGATTAGGCTGAACTCCTGTGATTGGCTTAGAGTTCATCACGTGATCAAGTTTATGCTATTCGTTTTTTTAAAGAATCAAATAGTCGAAGCTATTATTTATGCTTTTTAATTGAGGAATTATTATTACTATTAGCACCGTGTCTTACTACCCGTTCGGGTTATACGCACTTACGCTAATGTGTAATGGTAGGGTGATTGTGAGATGAAATGGAGGACCTACAGTTTAAAGTGGAATCCGAACCACGGTGGAGGCCTGGCATTCCCCGCATTCACAAATTGTGATTAATAAACGTCTTGTCAGAGGTGAAGGAAGGGTTTGGCAATCAGATAAATCTGTGCTGGGACCGAGGATTGAACCCCGGACTTCAGCACAGAAATCCGACACCTTACCCCTAGACCACCAGGTCACCATTATTGAGTAATTCTACATCAAGATATCATATTTTGAAAATTTAAAAATGAAACCTGGACCCGGGTTCGATTCCCGTGTCCAGGTGTAATTTTTCAATTTTCAGATTTTTTTTTTTTTTGCGAGCGTTTGGATCTAAAGTAAATCTTTCGTTACTTAATGATTATCAATACATCTAAAAAAGAAAATGGATACATTGAAGTGTTTCTGATTACGGGTTCCCACGTTGTGCGCCAATTGAAGTGTTTTGAAATATTACTGCTTACGTTGGGCGCTAACTATGATGTTTTGGACGTCTCTCTCCGCGTCGATCGATGGATTGTGGATCTGGTTCGTCGCGTTGGGCGTCGATTGAAGTTATACCGTTTAATTAGCTGATAATTGCCCCGTGGTCGAGCAATAATTAAAGCGGTCCGATATTTTGATGTGGTGAGTTAATTGGTATTTATAGCCCCGTGATTGAGCGCCAATTAAAGAATTATTGGTGATTTAAATCTTGTATAATTAATACACACTTTTTATGTTGACATGCTTTTATTTCTAAATCTCGGTTTATTTCTAGAAAAAATAGATCAAGGACACGAAATATATACGCGGCCTATTGTAGGGATCGCGGACAGAAGTTGCAGTCCGAGTAGTTCAAGGACTGGACGCCAAGTTCCAAGTGAGTAGTGAGCAGTACTGCCCTTACATTGCACCATCCTTCGTATATATCCATTGCTCATGGAAGCTTCGAGAAGGTTTAGTTTAGAAAAACAAAATACCAGACAAAAACATCTCGGTTTTACTGGGAGGTTCTAGAGCCGGAAAATGACTCAAGTTACATTTTAAAATCTCTATTCGACCTTTCCAGAAGAGGAAGTTATTATTTAAAAATCTTATATTGTCAACTTGACTTTACTATTGTCACGTGCATGACGTCACTGATCAGTGGCTTTCGCCTTCTTAGAAGAATAAGTGCTTTAAGCGCCATTTAATATATTATAATTTAAATGAAATAAGATACGTTTATAAAATTAGGACGATATTATTGTCAATGCTCTCAAAAAATTCTTTAGAGGCAAATCAATAACATTACAACATTTGTAATTTTTATAAACCTATTTTCCATACGCATAAAAAAAAGGGAAACTCGAATGTCAACCCTATGTTTGATTCAAGAAAAGATACAATAAATTTTAAATACGTAGTTGTGCAAGTCAAGAAAAAGAAAAGCATATAGTCACCCTACATCTAGTTTAGGATAATTAATTTTTACTACCACGTCTTACTACCTGCTCATGTTATACGCATATATGATAATTACTTTTATGTGTTATAGATGAAAAAAGGAAGTATTTTAAAGGTAATATACCTACATTTTCATGGAAGGATAGTTGGAAACCATTTAGGAA
Organism: Timema cristinae; assembly: GCA_039000515.1. Lineage (NCBI taxonomy): Eukaryota > Metazoa > Arthropoda > Insecta > Phasmatodea > Timematidae > Timema > Timema cristinae. The sequence goes on from JBCFYV010009882.1 coordinate 87,799,967, forward strand.
AAAACACTATCAGTAGACCCAACCAGGATTCTAACCTCGATCTTCCCGTCCTCAGCAGGCTAGTCCAACACGAAAGTAGTGCGTTGGACTATGCGGTCACCGAAGCAGTTATCATCCTTGTTCAAAATACCCGCAGTGATAAATTGCTGTTAGACTGATGTGTAAAATCTCGATCCCGCGTGATCAAGAATGATTCGAATATATATCATCTACAATAACAACTTAATTCACAATAAATATAGTCTTTTTACTAATTATTTTGATTAGAAACCATGTAAAACATTATAAAAACAGCCACAACGACACTTATAAAGACGCACCAGCTAAACAGCAATGCACCAGGATATTCAGACAAAACCCTTAACCTCAAAATCAAGCATGTCCAATAGACACACTTACAGTTGAATTGCATCAACCAATCTTAATAATAGTTCCAATAAAATGTACTGGGGTGTAAAACCATTTGACACTGAGAACAGTTAAAAGGTCGTAGCATCCAATAAAGACATTCGATATCAATATTCAAGATTTAGAAATAACATGAAAATACCATTAATAAAATTACTTTATTATATAATACGAAGAAAAGTTTAGAAAATACAAACATTATTTTTAGGGGTTAACATTAATTACATTCTACTTGATTCTCGATATTATTTTCTGGACATTGTTAATATATATCAAAATATAAATATTTGTTTGATACGTTAGCTCTGATACTGATTATCAATAGAAGGACGGGAGCTTACCTCTATCTAGGACTTTTACTGGTGGAATGTTTCTTTCGTATAGGTCTTATAATACGTCCGCTTAGTGATCACTGTTTAGGCTACAGATCCAGAGATCACAGATTCGATCCCTGGCACTTCAATTATTTTTCTGTGAAGAAGTGGGTTTGCAACGGGATCAAATTTAGCCTCGTGAGGACAAATGAAGCGCTACTTGAATCATTATTATTATTATTATTATTATTATTATTATTATTATTATTATCACCGCGTCTTACTACCCGTTCGGGCTATACGCACTTTCGCTAATGTTTAATGGTAGAGTTGTTGTGAGATGAAATGAAGGACCTACAGTTTAACGTGGAGTCCGAACCATGGTGGAGGCCTGGCATTCCCCACATTCACAAGTTGTCTTGTCAGAGGTGAAGGAAGGGTTTGGCAATCAGATAAATCTGTGCCGGGACTGAAGATTGAACCCCGGACCCCGGCACAGAAGTCTGGCACCTTATCCCTAGACCACCAGGTCACCTTTACTTGAATAATCAAGCAAAAGCACCGGTCTAGAAAATTGAGATTAATGGCCGGAGGGCTCGTTGTGTTGACCACATGAAACCCTCTATCCGCCAATGTTGGCACTATCATCGCTTACAATGGCTAACACTAGGACGGTATAGCTCGCTTTCGGAATGATGCCATTAATTTATTTTATATATATTTCAAACTTAGCTTTTTTTACTTTTATTAGATCCAAGTTTTCTTTAGCTCAAAAATGTAATAAACCAATATGAATTTATGAAACATTTAATAAAAAAAACGATTAACTTATATATAATCCATGCGGTGTCTGTATTTCTAGGATACCATAAAAATCTGGAATTTTTATGAAGGCTTAAAATATCTGAAACTTGAAAAATACAATATTGTGGATCAAACGTATAAATTGAGTTCAAATTGGATAGAAATTGGTATCTGGGAAGTTTGTTTCCCATTGTAAGTGGTTTGTATGGCAAATTACGTCTGAACACATGGGATTGCCAAATGTATAAACAACAGGAGACAGACTTCAAATGTAATTTGAAATTGCTTCTGTCGGGAACAGACCTAGCCCCTAGTTCAATATAATCAAATATAACTTGGAACCAATCATTTTGTGGACGATTCTGAATTCATACAAATTCATCATATCTCTCAAATAATCTAGATCAAATGTAATGCACATCTCCAGTACTTGGCGGTACACAATCTTCTAGCACTGCAATCACTGGTTCTTTAATTCATTAGAAGCTCTCCAACCTGGAAGGTCTTGTGTATATTGCTTTGGATACTTCTAAAATATAGGTTGACATGTTTGAAATGAGCGAAAGTTAGGAAGCAATAAATACAAGTGAATGGCATGTTCTGCAATAAACACAAATTATAAAAAGGAAGAATATATTTTAAAAAACTTTTCAAACGTTTTGATACACGAGTAACAACAATAGACCTCAGTGGTAAAATTGACCCCTCACCATCCTACGTAAGGGGGACTGGTAACGTTATTTAAAATTTAACAAAGGTCCAATTTTTTCGGTGACCCTTGGTCGCACAATTTGATTAAAATTCGTGAAATATAGATGTCTTACGAAAAAAACGTGGATGACCTACAACAATTTAAAGGAGGCTTACCGATCAAATACCAGTTCCGTATTAAACAAATACAAATAATTTTAAAATAATTTGGTTCGCCATCGATATGCATAAGAGCACGGCAATGAATTTTCTTACTGATAACTCTTATATCATATTGGCAAACTCTCTAACAAGCTTTAAGAGCACTCGAAACACATTGATAATGCCTCAGACTAGTGGGACACATATTAAAATAACACTTTCATCCCACTAGATGAGAGTAAATTAAGATTACCCGCCTCCGTTTGGACACACCTTTCTCACTCAAGGATATACTATCTTTCACGTGAGGAAGGCCAGCCAGTACGTCATGTTGTGGCATTACCCGGCTGACGGTGCATCACATTTTAATGAAGGGGCATAGCTTTCATCAGAATCAACTGGTTTAAACATATAGTCGACAACTTTATCTGATGACCGGGTCGACTGAGTAATGAGTTTTGTCCAAAAAGTTAGATTTTTTTCAGTGACGGCTCGTAGCTAAAATTTGTGGGGGGTATTGCTCCAGAAATTTTTTAACCTTTGTTTTAAAATTGTGTAAAAGGAAAAAAAACATTTATTAAAAGAAAATTTATTCAGGAACTTGATAAAATCTTAACAAAACATTCAAACATTTTTTACTTACTTTAAATTAAATTGTTACAGTTCAAGCATGATATATTAATTTAAAAATGAAATCCATTTTTCTTGTTTTAATTTGCGCAAAAAATTCATTAATTTTTTCCTTGATCTCTGGATGACATTTGAGGAAATTTTTCTCCATTAAAAGTACTGAAAGCGCATTTAGTCTTTCTGTTAAATAAAAGAACCGAAAAAAATGAATCAAATAGAATAGCTGGAAGCAGAATAATAATCTAATTCTACACTTTATCACATTCAAGAATATGGTACACGGTTTTTAAGCACAACACACGCTGAGTAAAAAAGCTTCCTTCCACGATCACGCCAGAGCCGGCACTGCGAGAGCAACAGTGCTCTCTATACCTTTCAGTCCCACCTTCCTCCCCACCCCCCTCCAGTGTGCGCATACGCACAACAGTCAAACACCATGTCACTGGCACAGTGAAGCGCACAGTTCCATACAAAGATTTTGGTATCTTTTTCATAAACTGGGGGATAGCTACTGAAGTACTGACATTAAGATTAAGGACTATATATTGTACTACAAAAATAAAGAGAGAATTAAAGAAAAAAAGAACCCATTATATTAAATGTTATCGATTATATCAAGTGGAAATAGGGGGTGCTGCAGTTTCGCAGTGCCTATACACGAGCCGCCACTAATTTTTTTTATTCTCTTTAAACATTTTAAGTCTATCACTTTTATGTTACTGAAGCTTAGTTTATCTTTATACACAAAATTTTGGTCAAAAGTATGGTCCCAACAAGTTGTGTTACAATATAAATGCATTCAAGCTCCCTGGCAATGTTGGCCAAAAAGTTGGAACTGGCGGGATTGTCGATTCCAGCTTGTTTTGTTGGGTTGGCTAAATTCGTAAAGAAAATAAGTAACCAACATTACGTGTAGGCAGTCTTGAGAATTTCTTCGAATACGTTATCATTTCAGTTTCTATCTTTAGTGAAGAACTTTTTTTCCAGGTGAGTCTATCTTTATGGAGGTTAGAATATTTACAAATTTTTCTGTTCATGGAGTGGAACAAATCGAGCTCAGTTAAACTAATTGAACTACACAAAAAGCAATCTGTTCTTTGGAACGTTGACTTTGATAATCACAAGAATGCAAATAATTAAGGAGAGGTCCTTACTCGAATGTCTAAGGCTTTTGGTGTCGATGTGTCAATATTATATAATATACGCATCTTCAATTCTACGTTTAGCAAAAAAACTATAACTTAGAACCCGCCAACATTTTATACATTTTGTTTTTTTCTGCAAAATTACACATACTGCCATCACAATAAATGAAGAATGGAAAGTAATACGTCACCCACTATGGCCAGAAATGTGTGTACAGATTAAAAACTGGAGAAATACCCAGGATGTTAGCGCAAATACGTGACATAAATAAACGTGAATTACTTTTCCCCACTTACATGGTTGTAAGCTGAAAATAATTAGTAAGATAATACTAAATGTGTTATGTATTTAACAGTCGATAATACTAACATAGTTCTATATTCATGCGTGTTGGCATAAGCCTCATGTGGAAGTTTGGTGAAACCGTGAGATATGCTTAGCAGGCAGCCTTGAAAAAATAATTATAGAAATAAAGTTTTTAATTAGAAATGAGAGCGTTCGTCCACTAGCCTGAGGGCGGGAAAAGGGTTGAGATTTGTTTCTTATTATTAATAGTTGACTCAACCATATTCAAATGTAAGGAGAGATGGTCCACTGTATTGGTAAAACATACTTAGTTTGATAAATTTTGCTAAATACTTTAGGATATCATAGGTCAGACACAGAGTTATCCGGATGGAAGCCTCGTGCATTTCAAGTTTGGTCAAAATTAATTATTATTATTATTATTAGCACCGCGTCTTACTACCCGTTCGGGTTATACGCACCTCAAAATTAATTCATTAGTTCAAATGCTTAAAGGTGAAGACACACTCCTATGAGACATAGGGTCCTATTTACTAATAAACTAGAAAATTAAACATATTTTAAATTTGATTTTAAGATTTTTTACTTTTGGGTTAAGCCAAATTTTGTTGGTAGTAAAATATTATATCGAGATTTTAATAGTCAATTATCCGAATTGTCTTTTCAAAAGCAAAGGAAGTAAGGCGCTATTTGTTTGTAATTAATTGTGAAAATGAATCCTATATTTCAAAACTAGGCTGAATATTACTTGTTTACGTGTACAAACAAAATGAGAGACTAAAATAATGCAATTATTAACTATACCTTAAATGTCAGCTTTGGCAATCAGCAATTTTTTTAAAAGATAGGTGTGCCAAAATATAGATTTAAAAACACATTCCGCAAAAAATATCCCAATGATGACTGGTCACAATGTAAAAACACTTTAACGTTTCAGAACAGAGTGACTATCCTAACTGAGCATAAATATTATTTCATTTTTCTTACTAAACATATATTAATAGTTTCATGACTTGAATTCATTGAGTTATTTTAATAACCAATTGGCTACAATATTTATTTATTGTTGCAGGAAAATGTTGCAGTTAATATATTGTGCTAATCAGATCTCCAGGTAAAACATTATACAGGTTTTAGGGGGTTACAAGATAAGTTTATCCTCATAGTGAACCTAGGCTCAGCAACGCTAAATGACAGTGCTACGAGACTTCAAATATGTATTCATTTATATGCAACTCATCAATCTTTCAGTGTCACCGTACACACAATGCATGTCTGCCACTTCAGGGAACGTTTAATGTCCCTAGCCGTTAACATCCAACAGTGAAATGCCGCTCTGCTACACTAGCACAATCGTGTGTGTCAGGGCAGGGAGTGGTGGGGATGTCTGTGTTGGTTTATGCCGCGTGCTGCTTGTGTTGCCGAGCCCAAGCTCATTACGTGGGAGTACTTTTATCGTCACCCTCTACAACTTGTGTACATTTTTACCTGGATTGGTGACCTGGTGGTCTAGGGGTAAGGTGTTGGACTTCTATGCTGGGGTCCGGGGTTCAATCCTCGGTCCCGGCAAAGATTTATCTGATTACCAATCCTTCCTTCACCTCTGACAAGAAGTGTGTTAATCACAACTTGTGAATGATGGGGAATGCCAGGCCTCCACCATGGTTTGGATCCCACGTTAAACTGTAGGTCCTCCATTTCATCTCACAATCACCCCACCATTACACATTAGCGTTAGTGTGTATAACCCGGACGGGTAGTAAGACGCGGTGATAATAATAATAATAATAATAATAATAATAATAATAATTTTACCTGGAGATCTTAATAATCTTTTTTCAGAAAAAAATTATAATTATTTTTCATATTTGTATTTCAGAGCTACCCAAGCTATCAATTCAACTACGGCGTGAAAGACTACCACACTCGTGACTTCAAGAACCAATGGGAGACCCGTGATGGAGACAAAGTGAAAGGTTCCTACAGTCTACTTGAAGCTGATGGCAGTATAAGAACTGTAGACTATACAGCAGATGACCAGAATGGCTTCAATGCCGTAGTTAGCCATAGTGGCCCTTCTTCACACACAGGCCCTCAAGGAAAGGAACTACCTCATCCAACTCCATCTCTGAAACCCACATACATCCCTCAAATTCCAAGCAAGCACGTCTTCCCTGAAGAATCTTTGTTGGAATATAGTGGTCTTAATAATCAGCAGCATAGTTTGTATTCTTATGAAGAAACACCAGCTCAAGTTATGCCCTTCTTGCCTTTGTCACTTTCAGGAGGGATTTTGAGACCTATCCAAACTTCGTTAACAAACAATGCTGGACCTGTTCTTTTCCCAGAGGTAGATGAAGAAATCAAGGAGAGTAAACAATATCCTCGAATTGAGAAGCCTCCTCCAAACTTTATCAAACGTTCGCCCTACGTGGCATCTGTTCCTTCCAAAAGTGTTTCTCCTCTGGGGCTCACCTCCCTTTCCCAAAGTGTGTTACCTCTGGGGCTCACTCCACCTTCTAAAAGATTTTCTTCTTGGGGACTCACTGCTTTACACTAGTTTTAATGACATATAACCATTAGACTACTCTTGAATGGCAGAAAAATGTGATATATTCCTAGAATTATAGGGATATGATATTGACTCATATTTTTTAACAACCTAAAAAGCCAAATAGTGATGGGCCACAATGTCCCTATACCTCAAGAATTAATTAGATACAGTTTATAATATGAATATATATTCTTATTTTGTGTTAACTACGTTACAAACCCACTATTTAACTGAACATACTTTTATAACATATGTGTAAGTCTTTTCATGTAGAGATGTTGAAATCTGCTATCACAATGGTAATACACAGTTCCTTATTATTTGTTTTCAAGTAATTAAGTGCTGCTTATTCTAATTTTTACAGTTGAGCATTCCAAATTCATGTAGCACATATCTCACTGGTGGAATAGGTTGTAGCCTGATACGATTGCCTGCTTGTATGGTTGTAATTTTTATTTTTTATTTGTGTTTGTTTCAAAATTAGTGTAGACCCTATATTATAAAATGTATTTAAGCCAAACTATACGATAAAATATTTCAAGTAATAATTTGAGTACCTGAATCTCTGTGGTTAAGAGATCAAATATATATGACATGATAAACTTGTATTTTATTTTTAAAAATGTTGTAAGTTTGATTAAAATAAATATATTATTTATTCAATAAAAAAATCAAAATTTAATATTTATAATATTTAAAAAAAGTGTATCTAAACTCTTTTAATATCGCGAATAAAACAGTTGTATTTTGAATTAGATATTGCTTTCCTCTTTTAGGTTTGTTTCATAAACATTAGTTATTATGTTTATTGTTTGTGATTAGAATTACATTAGAATAATGCTAATTATTGATTAATAACGTGTATCTTTAAGATTAAAATAACGTTGTGAAATTTCTGGTGGGAGCTGAATTTAACTATCATCGGAATTATGTGATAATGCTAATTATTATAATAATATTGAACATTTTCCGTTAAATACAGCACAATGAAATTGCAAGATATATAATTGAAACCCAAATATAAATGAATGCGATACTGGATCATTTAATTTTATATCGCATGTCTGGGATACATAACTCTTAGCTCAGTTTGTGGGAAGATTAGCCATTAGCCAATACTAGTGTACCGTTGCCCAGGGGACGCCCGAATGTACTAATCGTACATTCTTTCCGTGGAGGTGGACGGTGACAGTGAGTATGATGGTGTGAAACCAGTGGAAACTCTTAAACCTAAGTTAAGCCTAAATTAACCAAACCATGGTCACCATTGGGATAACTCCCCTTAAGAGAGAAATACCCATGGTAACAGCCGGGAATCAAACCCCGGACTCCTAGGCTCGTAGCCAGGCGCACTGACCTTTAAACCAAGGGGCCGGTTTCTGGATCATATTATATATATATCATGATTATTTTTAGATGTGAGCTGTAACATCAAGGTTACATTGTTCAAATCGATGGATTAAGTAACAATGCTAGACTAATTGAGATTATTTATTATTTGTTATTAAATTATTGATCTAGTCTGACACAACTAAAATATATTTTTACAAAAACTTAAAAAATAAATAGTATCCTTCTTATTCTAAGCACAGAATAGGCGCATTAAGGTGAGGATAAATAAGGAGGATAAAGGTTCTACTTAAACTTTTAGCAAATAAAATTTCGGTATTACGGAAAATATAGGAAAATGTTAATTAATCCTATGTACTTTACCCGTTATGATAGCGGGCATAAGCTTTGTCGTATTATATTTCAAACAAAACATCAAATTTTTAACTTATTTTTGCAAGTGAATTTATATTTTTATAAATTTTACAACCAGGAGATGGGAATTGAGCCAAGGACCCATATAATACTATAGATTTTGGTGGTAACATCGTTCATCTCGCTGAAATGCAAAGAAAATATTAAATTATTCAAACAGATTGATAATAGCTGGGTGACCTGGTGGTTTAGTGGTAAGGTGTCAGAGTTCTGTGCTGGCGGCCGGGGTTCAATCCTCGGTCCCGGCACAGATTTATCTGATTACCAAACCCTTCCTTCACCTCTGACAAGACATCTTGTGAATGTGGGGAATGCCAGGCCTCCACCGTGGTTCGGATTCCAAGTTAAACTGTAGGTCCTTCATTTCATCTCACAATAACCCTAACATTACACATTAGCGTAAGTGCGTATAAACCAAACGGGTAATAAGACTTGGTGCTAATATATATATATATATTTTTTTTTTCCAACTCGAAATAAATCCTATTCTGAAGAAATACAATTTTACGATTGCTTATTTTTAGTGTATTCGTTTAAAAATAATGCTTTGCTCTACATATTCGAGCTAGCACTACCTTGAGTTAAAATCTAGTTGAATATGGCTTGGCTTTGCAACAACAGATATAAAATAAGCCCAATATAATTTATCTTTGTGAAACCTGACTACAAAATGAAGGAACTAATAAATGGACCATTTTGGCATTAACATATGCTTAACATACAGTCTACGGTATGTTTTGATATTGGTTGCTATTTATAGTAGCATAAGGAAAGTGGACTAGTCATAGATAAAGACATCAAAATTTCACAAAACGTGTGTTTATAAACTTGAACTTAGCATATTATAATGGCTATTAAAACATAATTGTTAATTGTAGTATTTATTAATCTATAGCACATATGCAAATTAAATCATTAAAAATATAACGATATTGTCTATCTGACCCTTAATTGCAAATTATGAACAATTTTGTGAATTTAAATTTGATTTAACGATATCAAAACTATCCATGTGTTTTCTAATTTGTAGATATCATTGCTCTTTGCCGCTTTCACTTGAAATTATAGAAAACAATTAACAAACTGCAACTTTACAGTTTTATTCTTAACTTTCTATTAAACAGTTAAGGTTTCCTAAATCATGGAAATGTATTACCCTTCAACCAAAGATCACCTGTAAGAAAAAAAGTAAAAAAGTGTTTGAATTAGTTAGGATAATGGATTGTTACCAAATACATATATTTTAATATTAAGAATGATAACGGTAGTCACAATGTTTCTATTCATATCGCTATACCACTTAAATTTAAGGTAATTTATAATTAGCAGGGTACGTACAATACATTTCTTTAATTTAAAAAAATATTGATAGTAGGTATAGAATTTTTATAATAAAATACAATGTTTTATTTAACGAAATGCAATCGTTTAGTTGATTACATATCATAGTCTCTGCTTAAAAGTGTTTGCGATATTTTACTTCGAAGTAAAATAGTCGTATATTAAAAAAAATTACACTTAGAAACGGTAATATAATATTATACCCCGTTACAGGTGTCATTTTTCAAATCTACGAATATTATACTTGCATGCAACTATAAGATCATTTCTATCTTCTAAGCTTCGCTATTCATGTGTAGGTAATGATATAGTGTTAGCTTTCTCTAAGTAAAATAGGAGACTTTATAAAACATTAAAAACTGTTTAGTTCAAATAAAGTACAGAGAATAGCCTTTTAAAACAAACGTTTAATCTTTATAATGTTTTATTATACAAAAGACTGGGGTGATATATTACAACGTAGTATATAACCCGGGTCATATTGTGGGATGCCTGTTTTTTTTTAAATCCATATTAATTTTCTTTAGCACCATTTCTTACTAGACGTCCGGGTTATTTGCATATGTAATAATGCTAATGTATAAGGAATAAGGAAGTTTTAATCAATGGGAGGTGACCTGGTGGTCTAGGGGTAAGGTGTCAAACTTCTGTGCTGGCGGCCGGGGTTCAATCCTCGGTCACGCCACAGATGTATCTGATTGCCAAACCCTTCCTTCACCTCTGACAAGACTTCTTGTGAATGTGGGGAATGCCAGGCCTCCACCGTGGTTCGGATTCCACGTTAAACTGTAAGTCCTCCATTTCATCTCACAATAACCCTTCCATTACACATCAGCGTAAGTGCGTATAACCCGAACGGGTAGTAAGACGCGGTGCTAATAATAATTTAATCAATGGGAAATGTACATAGAGAGGGTAGAAAACCATTCAGGGGGAAAAACCTCAGTATAGCCAACCAGGATTCAAACCCCGATTTTTTTGTCATCGGCAGTCTAGTCTATTGCCACCATAGGCCATTCGACCACCGATGTGGGTCGTATCAGATTTAATGTATAAATGAAGCTCTTCCATCGAAGCGCGTCCTTGAGATAACTTGTTAACATTTCAACACATTAATCACTCACTATTTGATCTCGTCACGTAAAATAATAGGATTGTGCACTCCATTTACCCTGAAAGGTAGCAGAAATATTACCTTGACGGATTAAGTTATGGTTCTATCTTATAAGCTATACCATACTGGAATCATTCAAGGTAGGCTTGTTACCTTAGAGGGTAAACGAAGGCTACATGACGTGTTTCTGTAAGTTTACGCTTCACCACTACTCAACTAATAGAATCTCCTCTCATCAACCCCGTTGGTCTTAGGGTAAATAACTCGCCTCAGGATCCATTGGTCGTGGATTCAAACCCAGCCGGGGTCAATGTATTTTCCTTTAGTGATAAAAAAAACCGTAGCACAACTTCCTTCGGAGGGGAAGTAAAGCCATTCATCCCATGTCGATTGAGGCAAGTAAAAGAACCCTAATAGGTATGTGAAAATACCTTTCACAGCAAAATTGTTAGGCTCTTTCACTCTAATAGAAATTCTCGTGTGCTGATATAATTAGTCGGTTAAGAAAGTTCACGTTAAATGGCTCAAATAAATAAAATAAATTAAAATCATTTCATAACATGTCTTGGCATTCTTAGTGTACACCATCTACGCTTCCATCATGCTACTAACTTGAACTCGACTCACAGGGCTAGCCTTAATGTATACGGCACCCTGTGCTAACACCTAAATGGGCGCCAAAATCTTCCTCCCCCCTCTGCCCAACCAGAAAATAGAATAAACGTTTAAATTTACATAATTACGGTGGTTTTTTTTTCTGATGATTAAAAAAAATAATTCTGAAATATTTTGTTTATTGAATTTTTAATATTGACACTGATATAGTTAATATATCCCACAGAATTTCAACAAGTGACCGTAAATTGTAAAAGCAAAATAGTATTATTTTCTCTTAAAATCAAAATATTTAAGTGATTTCTAAAACGAGGTTAGGTACAATGAAAAATCTAGAAATATCAATCTGTTCTACCGGGAAATATATACAATACCTTCTTACCTTTTTTAAAAAATATTTCACGTAGTTTCCATAATATTAAAAAAAATATTTAAAAAAATGAAAAACCATGACATATTAAAAAAAAACTTTTTTACTTTAGTAAAAACTATTGTAATTTTGAGAGTTCTCAATTTTTTTTTAAATATTCCGATTGATTTCAAAAGAAAACAATAAGCAATGAAAAATAGACTACATTGATTAGTTTAAAATAAAATTTAGTCTTTATTTTAAAAGTCTGTTTATTTTATCAGACATAATAACTACTTGAAGTTTAAAACCTGTTTTATAACCTAATAAGCCAAACAAAACAATAAATTGTATCATTTAATAATTACCGGAGCACTGTATTTCCTTAAAACAAGCAAAACAAGAAATAAAAATACTTATAATTGCAAAACTGCGTAAAAACCAACTTATTGTGATTTGAGCTCGGAAACAACTGGACATTTTCCGCTAATTAGCTGTGAACAGTGTTGTCAACTCTGAAACAATGACTTACGAAATGTTGAAAAATTATATTATTTCTGGTGATTTGGAGAAAGGCTCCAACGGAGAAATAAAAAATAAAAGTGTGTTTTTCTAATAAATTATTTTCATATTAGCTCTTAATTTCTTGCAGTTTTTCCACCCTCCAAAACTTTCCGTCACGTGCAACTCCACGTGTTGCACCATCGATATTATATTATTATTATTATTATTATTATTATTATTATTATTATTATTATTATTATTATTATTATTATTACCACCGCGTCTTACTATCCGTTCGGGTTATACGCACTTACGTTAAAGAGTAATGGTAGGGTGATTGGAAGATGAAATGTAGGACCTACAGTTTAACGTGGAATCCGAACCACGGTGGAGTCCTGGCATTCCACACATTCACAAGTTGTGATTAATACACGAATTGTCAGAGGCGAATGAAGGGTTTGGTAATCAGATAAATCTATGCCAGGACCGAGGATTGAACTCCGGACTCCATATATTCACAAACTGTGATTAATACAAGTCTTGTCAGAGGTCCTTTAATAGTTTGACCATCGATAGAGACCGCTCTAATGACTCTTACACGTTTAAACAAATGTCCACGGGTCTCGCCAACAATACTGACGCAGGGCAGAATCATAAATTATATTTTTTAAATATAAGTAAAGTTATCTTAAGATATATTATATATGCAATATAATCACAAATATAATATGACATAGACATTTTAAATAACATCAAACGAAAGTTTACTCAGTGAATATATTTCATAAGAGAGATAATAATGCCTTTAAAATGTGAAATATCACACTATGACTACTCACATTTTAAAGTAAACTGCCTATGAATGAACCATCTAACTTCCTGGCCCTAACAAACCTAGCTTAAACTTAAACTTAACTAGATCAATGAAAGCACACCATTCTACCATATTTTTGAAACACCATCATCTAATCCCTAGCCAAACACCAAACTTCCTTCAGACTCTTTTTCACATTTTCTTTACTACGACGTCTCAAAATACCATTGGGTCTTATATATTCGGGTTTCTATTCTAGAATGTTGTGTACACGTCTATCATCGCCAATACACGCCATATTACCACTCAACCCGGTTCATTTTAAACAACAATAACAGAAAGTTTTATCTTAACTATATATATATAATTTTATCTTAACCTTATATATATTTTATATATATTTTATATATTATATACATATATATTTATATATATATATTATGTATAGTTATATAATTTTATTTAATACTTAATAGTTCTCTATAAAAAGATTTTTTGATCTCAGTGGTGCATGCAAGGAAATAATAATATTTTCTATAATATTAATATAAACTATGGTGTAAATAGTGTAAGAAGGATTTTAAGATGGTTTTGTCTTGTTTATCAATTTATGGTGTCAGATTAAATGTTGATTGTTGAAATAATATTATAAGAGATACATAAAATTTTCATAAATGGAGAAAAACATCTACACAGTTTAAATTTTATGATATGGGATTTTGTACAATTCATATTATTTACCTTAAGGTTCAGGAATTTTTTATAATTTAGACACCCTTCATTTATACGAAAAAATAGCTAAACTTACCTTACTTAGTTCCACCATGGTGAAACCTGTGTGAGAGGCTTTTAGTATAATCAGCCATGATAAATTTATTTATTAAATATTATAACAGATATATTTATAATTGTAATCTGATTAATTATATTAGAATTCTTAGATTATAAATGTAACATTTTCACAACAATAACAACAAAATATTTTATTTGATATATAATTTTTCTGTAGGCATGGATATATGGTAATGAAGAATAATAAGAATATAAACTTATTTGATTTTGGCACGCATTAGTAAAAGATTATTATTTTATGTTAAATATTTACATATTATATATTTAGGTTTTTTATATTCCCATTTTTACTATCTTTAGAAGTATATAATTTATAAAATTACCTTTAGTCTTAGACAAGTAATATATATATATATATATATTAGTTTGTATGATCATTCAAATAGTAAAGTAAATACTGTTGCATTTATCGATAGTAGAATATTATTAGCAACTATAACACATGTTATTGTGTGTAGGTGTGCAAATAAAGCTTAACAAATTTACAAACTTTTGATATTATATATAAAATTATTTTGCTAATAATTTCGTAATATATTATATTAATACTTTAAAATACTTAACAAAACTCTTTCTTCCCCACACACTAAAAAATCAAAAACTAATATATACAATTTGGTGTTACAAAACGTAATTTTTGTTTTGCTTATTAACTATTCTTAGAAGTATTTCCAACCAATTAAGAACTTTTACTATATGACAGATTTGTTTTTACTTTTGTGAACACACCTCTTTTATATAATAATTTTTTTGCTCAGTGTAATAAACTGTGACAAACTAATGGTCAGCCTGGATATTTTTTTTTTAATGTCCTAGTTGAAAATTCTGAGGTGTATATAGGAGCTACCTTCCTTTGTTGTTGGTAAATGTTTAAAGAACGGTCGGTTGACGAAACGTGGTGTAGAGAAGATGACGTTTGGGGTGCCAAGAAAATGTCTCGAGTCGTCCAAGATAGTCGTTGGTTCCTGTCCGGGTTTGGTAAAGGAGTGAGTAACTTCTGGCTTGGTCGGATAACGCCATTAGCATCCAATGGATAACGCTCCATTTCTGGAATGTTTACTTGGGAACTGTCCCGCGAAGGGTACTCTGTCTTCTTTCCTTTCACACGTGCTGAAATAAAATCAACCCTGTTTGTTTAGAGGTACTTAATAAAATAGTATTAATACACATATCAGTATTTTACTTGCCTATTTAATTGTATGGCATTCAAATATATTATTTATTTAATTTCATTATTCTATATGTTAGACTATTTATACTTTTACCTTTTAATTTAGAAAAACTAATTTAAAATAACACTAAATTTGAACCCTTATTTTACCCTGAAAGGTAGTAAGCTTACCTTACGTAATTACATTATGGTTCAGACGATAATATAGGGTCATAGTATTTTGTGTCAAGGTAAGACTGTAACCTTTTAGAGTAAATTAAGGGTACCTATTTGTAGTTTTTTATAAAAAAATTAGAAGAAAATAAAAATATTACTACACTATGACATGAGATATTTTATATATAAAGTAGTAAAATATCTATTGTCCCTCTATGTGCAAAAGGAATAAGAATTTTAAATTATTATGAGCTTAAAATTAAATACTTATTCTAAACATTTGTATTAATTTGTTAGTATGATATCAAAATATGGTTAAATTGACTTAATAGTGCAAGATTACATGAAACATATAGATCGTGTATGTCGCCCAAGAACCCGATAGTTGTGGGTTTTAATCCAGCCGAGGTTGACGGATATTTCTAGAATGATAAAAATCCGTAGCACAATCTCCTTCGGAGGGGAAGTAGAGCCATTGCGACCCATGTCGATTGTGGCATGTTAAAGAAGCCTAGAAGGTATGTTAAAATACATTACCGACAAACTTGGTAGGTAGGCCCTTTTCATGCTCGCTCATAGGTATTTAGTATGGAAGGCAACGAGGGTCACAAAACTTTATGAACTCTCAAGTGCATGGAATATCTACCAGATGGTGAAGGCAGCACTAACCATCCAAAGGGGCAAGTGAATGCCTAGCTCCAGATGAATAGAAATAACATCAAACCAACATTTGGGTTGTTGACTCAATAAGTATAATGTATAGTAATAGAGAATCGTTGTTCCTAAACTGAATTAAATAATATTACATGATAGTAACAGTCATCTGAATAATATTTATATTAATTTAAAAACATGTAAATCATTCTAGTGAGGGTAAAACATCAGTATGAATGGACTCCTGTAGGATTTCTACTAGGAGGTAAATCCTCAAATCTAGTTAAATAAGATTACCACTAGTAAGATAGCTGGTTATTCTTTGAAACTTGAGCGATTCACAACATATTTTGTTTTATTTCTCTCTTTTTGGACAATTATTTTTATAGTCACCACAATATCTGTGATCTTTCTATGTTTCCCCAGCAAAACTTAAATAAATAAGCCAAGTTCCCCAAATTAACGTTTTAGTACCCAAAAAGCTTGGGATTTCGGAGTCAGTAGTATTTAATTAATTTTTCCTAAATATAACTTCTTGACTGCTGATTAAATGTTACCGATGAAGGCCTTTAAAAAACCCATTACATTATCTTAAGTTAACTTTAAAGTTCGCAAATATTTTCAATTTTATAATATTGTTTTTGGCAGTAGGCTAAATGTGGAAATATTTGTCAAATTATAAGATCAGCTAAGAATTTGAGCCCTTATTTGTATGTATTTTACACATTTCCGGGAAGATTGGCTTTCTTAGGATAATCATTTCTTAAGTCTATTAGCAGCTAAATATAATGTTTTAGCTATAGATTCTGTAATGAAATAATTGCTAGTATAGTGTTCTGAAAATCACTGATTGAATAGAATGTAATTGTCTATTCAGTTTTTAAAATCATTTTAAGGGATATATATATATATATATATATATATATATATATATATATATATATATATATATACAGTGCTATACAGGTGGTTTTTTGATATGTCCACAGAATTAATCACTATGAGTCATGATTGATATCTCTTTACATTTAACATGCCAGGCAAGATGTTGATGACATGTCAGATTTTTTATGGTTCGTCACATACAATGCTAATAAGTACATACACTTTGTTATTATTAGTCTAGAAAATTCTTTTTTAGGTCAATATTAATATAATATTTTCTTGGTTTGAATCTTGATTTTGTTTCTAGGCATTTTTTAGTCATGTTTAGGCACTTAAATTGAATTTGTTTAAATACTATTATTATTATTATTATTATTATTATTATTATTATTATTATTATTATTAGCACCGCGTCTTACTACCCATTCGGGTTATACGCACTTACACTAATGTGTAATGGTAGGGTGATTGTGAGATGAAATGAAGGATCTACAGTTTAACGTGGAATCCGAACCACGGTGGAGGCCTGGCATTCCCCACATTCACAAGATGTATTGTCAGAGGTGAAGAAAGGGTTTGGTAATCAGATAAATCTGTGCCGGGACCGAGGATTGAACCCCGGACCCCAGCACAGAAGTCTGACACATTACCCCTAGACTACCAGGTCCCCTTTAATACTATCAATAAATTGTAAAAGCATAAATACTTAAACATACATTTTTTCAACGAAAGATTTTTGTCGGAACGATAAGATAATATAAGCAATGATTTTTTTAAATCCTCTTTTCTTTTATGGTTGTAAAATACCCATTCCTGGAGAGAGACAAACTAAGCTTTAGAACGCTGCTTTTGGAGGAGATGGCTATTAATTCAGAAGCAGATATTTGTAGATCAATGTTATAATTAGCAGCTGCGAGATATTATTTGTTAGATCCTTTTCATTGGATGTATATTTTCATTTTCATTTGTATGGTGCGTGTTTTGTTTAGTGGTGTTTATTTATTATGAGTTTTTTTTATCTTCTTAGGTCAGTTTTACTTTAAAATTGAAGTATTTGGTTGAATTTATAGTTCTGTTTTAGGTAATTTTTAGAACAATTATAGGCGATTAAAGTCCGGAGTCCCTGATAATAACTATTGGTCCCAACCCTTAGTAGAGCCGATAGTCTATCAAGCTTCAGGGAATTCTCGTTTGGTGTTGGGAGTCGAATGGCATGATTCCAAATAATTTATTTGGAATTGTATATAGATCTCTAAATTGATAATTGGTTTTATGTTATTTCTATATCAATTAGGCGATGTATACTTAAGTATATGAAAACCTTTGAAATAAATGTCATATCGTCGTAATTACACTTCAGATTATTTGAATCTTAAATGGTAATATTAATAATAAAATATATGCTATAGTTTAACATTAACTTTATAGTGAATTTAAATAAATGTATCATATTTGTTCAGTAAATTTGAAACATAACTTTAATATGTACAGTATATTTTTTTACTAGATAAGTATCTTTTATAGTTCTTATTTAAATAGTTTTTCTAGCTTTCAGTCCAGTTTTGATTGATGTTAGTTATATTTATACGTAATTTTAGTTTCAGTGGGTCCTTAGAATTATTTTTACTTATTTAGAAGATTTCAAGCATATTTTTATATAACTTAAATATATTTTATACATAAATTTTCATATGTTACTAGAGTAATTTTCATAAGTTTTTCAAATTTAAAAATATAATATTCATAAAAACAAACAAACTTGTTTCTTTTTATTTGAATATAATTTTTATATCAAAAATAAAAATAAATGTTTTATATGAATTCATAAGTTTTTCAGATTCCCATTTATTTATTGAGTTTTAATATAGAAACTTGCGAATTAGTACCCTCTTTACACCCTATCTCTATCTTGACATAATTCTGTCCCATCCACCTCATTACACCCTATCCCATCTTGAAATAGTACCCCTCATTACACTATATCCATATATTTAGCAAGCCATAGCCAGTCCACCTCATTACACCTTATATATATATATATATATATATATATATATATATATATATATATATATATATATATATATATCTTTAAAATAAATATAACCCATTTTACTCGGTAGCTATTATAAAAACAACTAACGAGCTTACTTGACTATGACTACATGTCTATCAAAAACTTTTAAATGAGTACTGAATTCCATTCACAATAAATAAGCGAATAATTATACTGAAGATTAGATAAACTATTGTGGTTCTCTTGTAGAGAAACATATTAAGCGATGTGAAATAATTATTGGGCTCAAATGTAATATAATGCATGTGCCTAAATGTAATAAATCTATATTTTTTGAACCTCTTATCAAGTCAGGGTTGATCGGTCAGCAGTAGATACAGTCAAATTTTAAAATAAAGTTATCTGAGAGCTTTAAAATTTTATATTTTTTCCTTTTAATATATTTGGAAGACGGTATAATAGGTGGATTGGAACATATAGCATATAAACCCAACGTGTCTTTTACAATGAAAAGATGAACACAGTTCACACTTTAGATTGCTGCATTGGACAAAGAAGGATTGGCTGCCTCTTAAATAAAATTGATCGTTACCACCCAATCCCTCAACCCAGGTTTCATTCTGTCAGTACTCATCAGAAGAGAGTGTGAAACGTGAAATGCAACTTCCTAAAAAAGTAAATCTAAATAACACAAAAGGGAAACAAACAAAAATTGTAAAGAATGAAGAGACACCTAGAAAGGAACATGTAAAAGGAATAAAATAAAGGACGAACAGAGTAAATGGACACTGGATGCGGATATATAATATAGATTTATAAGAAAATTCTCTTTTCGCTTTATGAGGTAATTGTATTATATTTGAAAGAAGGTACAGAAAAGTTGGATGTGATCATACAAAAAGAACACACAAAATATGGCTTTTGAAATGAAAAGAAGAATACAATTCTTTATGCAGTGGCAGCAATGTAAATTTTGAACTGTGTTCTTTTCATTGTTAAAGCCATATTGTGTTGGCTTCTTTTATATGTTTCTATCCATCTTTCCTGTACTTTCTTCCAAATATAATTAAATTAACTCAAAAAGCCAATAGAGTTTGTCCATATATAGATTTACTTTTCACGTATCCATACGTCTGATCTATCACTTTTGATAAAACCATTATAATTGTGGCATTAATAAAATAACACTTAAACACTTAAAACATATACAAAATGTTAACAATGCTGAGTGCAATAAAATAATTTAAGGGTACAGGGGAAAAGGAGGAACGTCACACAACACACATTTTCCAGGACAACAACATTTATACCTAAAGCCTCATAACGGCCCTAGCAAATACCTAAATATTCTTAAATCCGTTTAAATATAACAAAGATCTCTTTCTAAAGTTCATTAGAAAGGTCTCATGATTAGAGATATGAAAAAAAGTACCGATACTTTACTAATATCGATATTTTCCTTTCGATACCAGTATTTTTTTACTCGATACTTTTAATGATATTAGTACTCACACTCCGATATCGAATCGGTATCGAAAGAAACAACTTTTTTGTTATTTTCACTTATGCTGGGATTAAATGTTTACTATAGTGGGCCCTGGACTGTGGAGGAAGAACAAATGAAACTATTTCTCAATTCTCACTCATTTTCTGCATGAAAAGCAAGAACTCTAGCTGGTGTGGTATTAATCTATACTTATAAAATAACATGTCCTGACTGACTGACTGACTGATTCATCATCGCCGAGCGCAAACTATCAAGGCTACAAGCATGAAATTCGGACTGTATATTCATTTTGTTATGTAGGCACCCACTAAGAAAGGATTTTAGAAAATTCCACCCCAAAGGGGTCAAAATAGGGGATGATAATATGTATGATAATATGTATGAAAGTCCGTCATTTTGAAAGTTACATAAACAAAATTTTGTATTTCGGTTATTGACGTAAAACAAATAAATACGTGTTTCAGGAATTTTGGAAATTTTATTTAATAAGGGATGAAAAAGGGGGTGAAAATTTGTATCGGACTTGCATTATTTTTGATCTGAGGTCAAGTTATGGTCATCAACGTAACGTAATATTTTAAATTAATCTGTAAATACATATGTATATTTTCGTATTTGTATATAATCATCTTCCACGCGAGCAAAGCCGCGGGAAACAGCTATCTAGTCTTTTATATCCATCATACAATACTATTGATCATACCTTCAGAGCAGGGGCATTGCACGAAATATATTGGGGGGAGGGGGGGAGGGGAAAGGGTGAACCAATGTTTTTCCCAACTCTAAGCATTTCGAAATTAGAAAAATTCTCAAGTACCAAAAGAGAGTACAAGAAGGGCAATGTTGAGAACGTGGGGAGGGGAGGGAGAGGGGAGGGATGGCAGGAGGAGGCTCCCATTTTTTTTTAAATTTGGGGTGATAATTAAGCCTTCTACCGAGCTTTTAGGCAAATGTATTTATTTATTTCAAAGGCCGTACCAGCCGATCATTTCGGTGGGGGGAGGGGGGGGTGTTTGGTGGGCTCACCCCCCAATTGCCGGAAGCTAGAAATAATTCTAATTGATAAAGAGTTCTAGAAGATATCTGAAATGTTTTATATGGCAACATTACCCCAAACTGCTGAAGGCTAGGAAAAATTCTAAATATTAAACACCTCTAGAAGCCATCTGAAGTGGTTTTTTTTTGGCAACATAACACCATAACTAAGGAAGGCTAGGAAAATTTATAAATATTAAACAATTCTAGAAGCTCTCTAAAGTGCTTTTTATGGCAACACAGCCCCCTAATTTGTACTTGTATCTTAATTTTTATATTGTTTGAACCATAAATAAAGCTATTTTGCTCATAAAATTCTGGGGGTGGTTTGAGCCCAACGACAACGCCTTGTTTATTTGTTCATACTGGATTTTTAAAGCTGCAAGGCTTTTTCAGTGCATCTTGAATTATTATTTATTTCAGTTTATCTGCATCTAAGCTAAATATTCAACTGAGCTTAAATATATTTATTTAGATTTGCAAATATTGTTTAAATTGTGTATTTTAGTTTAAAAATTTAAATGACTTTATTACAGCGGTTTCCAACATTTTGTAGTTTATGACCACAACTTTTCTCTCTGCGGCCATCACGACACTTTGATAACTTAAAAGCGTTAAAATCTTAGTTTTTATGTTTTTTCACTGTGTATTACTACCAGCCCGGACTATCTACAGTTAGTTACACCAGCGGGATAGATAACATTTAGAGGAAATGTACCCTTATTTGCTTGGAGGGATATTAGGATAAACTACCCCTGGCCAGAATTAAAATCCTTACTTCACCTTCACCAAAAATCCAAACCAAAAGAGCGTGACATTAAACCCGCATGTCCACTAATGCTTGTTTTAATTATTATAAATTGCTTATAGTAATGATTATATGCGACTAATATGTAGTAAAAGAGAATCAACAAGCCCGGGGTTGGGAGGTTATTTTATATTATGCTAGTAGCATTACAAGGCTGCCACAGTAAGCAAGTCAGCTAGAAGCTATCAGAATGGAATAGCCAAAAGGAACCTAAGCAGTAACTAGGTCGTTTTTTTTATCACTTTAACAACTTACGTTTCTATTAAAATTATGCATCTTCTTATAGTCATTAAAATCCTTTAAAATATATATATATATATATATATAGTGACCCCACCCAAAACATGCTGCGACCCCCAAGTTGGAAAAAACTGCTTTATTATAACACAGTTGGAAGCAATGTTTAACTAGTTAGCTCCCTGAGATGTAGAACTCGCTCGTCACTTTATCAAAAAAATAGCAATTTGGCCATGTTTATTTAAAAACATTTTCAATTGTACAATAAAGCAATATAAAATAGAATTTATCAATATTTCTACATTATTTTGATACCTGTCTGCCAATGTCCTGCTTCATAACCTCTTGTAAGTCGCCCTAAAATGTTAATACTGGTACGTCAATAAACTATTCCAAACATATTGTTATTTAGCGCGTGAGGGGGAAGGGGCTTCCCCTGGTATTTTATTAAATAACTTAGGGGCCTATGGCAAATTAAAAATCAGTACTTTAAACAACATGATTATACAAAATTTCACGCAAATCTAACATTAAATAACGAATTTTAAAATGTATTCCAAATTTGAAAATGTTAAAGGTTGGAAGAAAATAGCGTTTTGTTTAATGTACTCTACTTAATCAATGAAAAATTATAAGAGTTGTAACAATGTAACACAGGCCTATTACTCCTCTTCCTTCATTGTGTATTTGAGCCTATTTATATTGCTTTCATGAAAGCCTATTTTATTAAACAATGAAATAAGATACATCAGTTCAATTCAAACTAGTATGGACACTTGCTTGAAAAATGAGTGTGTATTTCAGAAGTAAAACACTAACCCTGATCTCAATATCTATTCATCAGTTAGAGCTTTCAATAAGAAAACAATAAAAGGTTGCATAACATTCACTGCATTTATGCCTTCAAAATTTAATAAGGCCCTAATTAAGGCATTGGCTGTACAACATATGATAATTTGAATCATAAAATTGTGACAGTCTAGCAGCCACAAAAGTCACAACTAAAACACTAAACAATAAACAAAACATTGGCTGACAAATCTGCCACTTCAAACATTACTGGCTGAGTGAAATTTTGCTACTGGGCAGCTCATGTTCCCTTATGATTCGTTTCCATACCTCATTCGGCAAAATCTGATCAGCGTAGAATTTTTTTTCTGAAAGGCCTTTTTCCCTACCAGAAATCTATTATATAGTGGGATATTGGTAGGAAAAAAGACCTTTCAGAGAGTAATTCCTACCGTGAATGGAGTTTACACTCACCGGCCGTTGTCTCTTTCTACTGACAACGGCGCTACTAGACCACCTGATTAACTAAGATTTCTACAATCTACTAAACAAGGAATCTCCTTTAAATGTTTGAAGATTTTTGAATAAGGGATTATATATTTTTTAGATTAGGGATCAACAGTTGGGAAATTTTAAATTTGTCTGTAAAAGACTGTGGTTAAGGACTTTCATAATAGAAAGTAAAATGGTACAGAATAAGCCTAGAATTTCCTAACTCCAGATCTCAAATCTCACAAAATTCCAACTTTCAAGCTGTTAACTAACATTGGGGGGTGACCCCCCCCCCCAAACCCCCAACCCCTAGAGCGACGCCCCTGCTTCCAAGCTCCAGCACATAACATAGACGCGATAGACCTAGGTATACTATAATGTGGTTAAATCATTATAATTTTAAATGTTTAAATAAATTTGAAAACACAATATTATGATGCAAAAGTTGAAATTACTATTACTAGATAAAAAAAATCCCAGATTAAAATTTCCATACCGATACTTACTGTTATCGATACTTTAATTTTGATACTAGTACGATATCGATATTTTTCTTCCAATACTTTTAATGAGTATTGAATCGTTACTTTTCTTTCGATACCACATCCCTACTCATGATTGTCTAACAGATTAAAGCACCAATACAATTTGAGTTAAAATTGTACTTTACCCTTTCATTCCCTGTGCCCTTCATATGTTTGTATTTTCTATAATGCTCTTTCTATGATCATTGTATCTTGGCCACAGACAAGTAAGAAACAGATGCTCAAATTTACGGGGGTCTCGTTGCGCTCCTTTTGCCAGCTTGAGTCCTTCGACACTGGGCTTCGCTAGTGTCACTGCTGGGTGATGATAGGACTAACCGCAGTGATCCTAGTGTTGAAATACTCAAGCTGCCAAAAGGAGCGCACCCATTTTAACCTAGAGATTGAGTTTCTGGGTATATTATTTGTCTGTGACCTTGGCGTAACTTACACAGGTAGTAGTAAGGACTAAGAGAGTGGTAATTGGCGGGGAGATCATAGAGAAACACTCGTGGAGTTCTCTGGGGTACGTCTGGTTTTTCTTTGAGTGGAAAGTTGGTCAGGGTATTCACCGGTGGGTTGCCATGCCTCATAGTGCTCTGCAAGAGTTGGCTGGTGCTGAGCAATCTAATAGCTGGGGAGAAAAAAAACATAAGATAAAATTGATAAAACGTGTTATTCATTTGTTCTTTCAGCTAATAAATTATTGATAAAAATTTGATGTACTAAAAATGTAAAATGGTCACATAAAAAGACATAATCATAAACATCACTTGTCTATTTTATTAATAGAATATTTATTTATTTTTGGTAAGGTGTGAGTGTGAAATCCTTTTTTTCAAAACTATAGTTTATACTTGATGCATTGAAAGTAGCTTTTGGCACGGACTTCCTGCCTTTCATAAATATTATTTTGAAGATAAATTTGTCACAAAGTGTCAACTTGACAATAAAATTGAGTCCAGGACCCTATACTCAATAGTGCTTTCTAATGTTCTATCACTAAGCTAACCAGAAGTAACTTTTCATTGATATTTAAATGGATAACTGTGAACTGCAAATATATTAATTGCAAGTTATCGTGCTTAACGCAAACTCTATTTGATTGAAACTTATACAAGCTCTTGGAATATTGAATTGTTTAATTCAGACAATTGGAAATCCACGTTTGTACTTAAAATATTAATTTAACTTCATATAATTCGTTTGGTATGAATTAATTTTTAGTTTCCAATTTAGGGTGATTTGGCGGTCTAGGGGTAAGGTGTCGGACTTATGTGTTGGGGGTTCTGGGTTCAATCCTCAGTTGCAGCACAGATTTATCTGATTGCCAAACCCTTCCTTTACTTCTGACAAGACGCATATTAATCACAACTTGTGAATGTATAGAATTCCAGACCTCCATCATGGTTTGGATCCCATGTTAAACTGTAGGTCCATTTCATCTCAGTCACCCTACCATTACACATTGGCGTAAGTGCGTACAACCCGAACGGTTAGTAAGACGCGGTGCTAATAATAATAATAATAATAATAATAATAATAATAATAATAATAATAATAATAATAATAATAATAATAATAATAATAGTAATGATGATGATGATGATAATAATAATAATAGTAATGATGATAATAATAATAATAATAATAATAATAATAATAATAATAATAATAATAATAGTTTTCAATTTAAAATTACAATGGACTTATTATGCCCCCCTCCCTTATGGTTAGTAGCTAAATCAGAGGTCACTGGTTTGGTTCCCATGTCCAGGTGTATTTTTTTCTAATAAAGTTAAATGTGTCTACTAAAGATCTAATGAGGGGAAAAAAACATATCTTGGTTGTATATCTTCACCACGGACTCACAATTAAAATGGCATAAAACCTTTTAATTGTTCAAGCTGTTTGGCCTAAACGATTGCTCATAAGTATCTCATGCCCTTTTCAACGGTTTACGCTTTAACTTAGTTTAAAATAGCCACCTAACAGTTGAGTTTGGGTCGAAGAGTTTCGCATTTTGGTATACACATTAGCATATCTGAGTTCGAAGATTGTAACTTTGTGTATTGAATTGAAAGTTTCAGCTGAAAACCTAGGACTTCCTAATATATGCTAATAAGAACACGATCCCCCCTTTTAAGCGTGAAAAATACAAGGTCAAACGTCTTGAAATACACGTAGATTGTATGAAGGTGGCTATCATGTCGACATCGATCGTCTTCAATCTTATAGTCGAGTATACCGTTCGATTATATTCTTCAAGCAAATATTCGATCATATCAACTCCTATATTTGAGCCTTTCACGGTGAATCTTATTTACATTTTGATGTTGAAAGTGCTATTGTAATGCTCCACGATAGTCTTAATCCATCCGTGAATGGAATAACAATTGATCCTTTTTTTTCCCATGAGATGTTAAATTCTGCGTTGAAAGACTCAGTGTCTCAATCAGTCTGTAAGAGACGCACGATAGGCTGTTAAAGTAGTGCATGCACCGTGGTGGTGGTGGTGGTGGTGGTGGGGGGGGGGGGGGGGGCGACTTCTTAACTGTCTTAGCCTTGACGGGCACAGTTCAGTCACGTTTTAAAAATGCATATGTGGTGTTGAGAATGTTTTCGATACACAGTTCTGGCAGCTTTCTATTAGATCGTCCTGTAGCAAAATAATTAAAACTCACTCGTTTGTATGTATTCAGCATAGAATAGCTCTGCAAGAAGTTGAATTTAACATAGGGTGTCTCTTATCGATGTGTATAGTCATATGTGCACGCATGTATTACCGGATAGTCTCATCTAGAAAAAATAGTGCTTCTTGTAGCTCCCCTATGAATAAAGGGATCAATCTCCTCTGGCATCCACAAACGCATGCAGGATGCAAAATCTTTCGCAACCTTCTTAGGATCGTAGGAATAAATAATATTTATTCTTCATTAGGTATTAAAAGTTGGAGTTTCGTAACCTAAGGATTCTCCTTTTATTCGTCCCAGTTGTTAATCGTTTTACAATGTGTAACTACTTTTGCGAGGTGCACCACTTAAAAAGGTAATAAACTTATTCTCTAAAACAATTCGCGTTTGTCTATTCAAGCAAGGACTTGTATATTTCTAGCTCCTCTTCATTATAACGACCATTATAACTTTATAAAATTTTCCTTAGTAGCCAGCTAATGTTTGTTACTATGATAGTATTTATAAATAAAGTGCCATCTCTAGATCGTGTTAAAATGATTTAGCTGTGTGTAATAAAACGTAATAAAACCTAAAAACCTAGGTGGGTTTATATTATGTAGGTGGTGATATCTTGTCGTTGTACGAGTATGGTACATAAGTAATCATAGACAAGACTTAAATATATATGTTTATTTAGGTTGTTGTATAGATTAAAGGAACATCTACACATTTAAAAAAATCATTCTGTTCAGATCCTTGAGTAAACCTAACAAGGCATTTACTTAACATAAATACTAAGTAACACTCATGAGGCTAAATATGATGTCGGTCGGTAGCGTTCAATATCTCTTGGTGAACAATTTATTAGCATCGTGATCTTACTGCGCAGACTCAATTTATCTGGATTTACAAATAGGCACGTGCTCACCACTCATTACTTGTCTTTTACATTGACTGTCTTACGTAAAAAGAATCATCAGGTTTAATGAAGGGGAGGAGTTTAAAGTGTAGGGCATACTGGTCATAATATCATTGATAAAATTCCATTCGAAACACACCAACACAGTTACTAGTAGGTCTACTGTGGTACGGAGACCAAGCTGGGAAAGAAATTGATGTGAGAAGACTCTAGAGTAAACGCGCTGGACAGAGCTGGTAGGGATCAAAATATCTCATACTTAGACGTCGACGATACTACAAGACATCACTCAGATGATCGTCAACTAGCAGAGAGTGGTTGGAGAATATTCATCTTTTCATATACTACCAAGGTTGGGGGAAAGAACCACCACCTGGACCATTACAATCACTTCTAAACAAAATTTAAACACAAAGAGGGGTTTTATAAGGAAGTGGACAAAGTGGCCAATGGATACATGGTAGAAATACATAGACATCGTAGTGCCGTACCCGTGCCCTCTAATAAAAGTATCGTACCACCATGGACAGAAGAATAAAGTGACGAGTTACGATAAAGAGTGCTGTACAAGCCTTTTATCCTCACAATTTGGTTTCTAGAAGCTGCAGTGAAAATAGCAATAGGAATCGCGAAGGCCGTTAAAAGTGCCAAGCCATCGGAAAAAAATTGAATGAGGCTCAGAGGTAATCGAACTCCATCGCCATGACAGATCATTCATGTGGAAATACTAAAGAAAGGATCTATATACTTCCTTAGACATATAAATTAATCACTCCGCTTTATAAACATTCTATCACTGGTGTCAATTTTATTAAGTAAGCTAGCGTTTAAATAATTCCTACTATTAAATAGCTCTTTAATTTGGCACAGAAGAAGGAGTGCACATTCGTTAATCTGGCGCTTGATTTAAGGACTATAGCTGAGTAGCCTTTAAAACATACGACCATCGAGAGGAGTATTTTGCTAAGTTTGGTGATATGAGACTAGATGACTTAAGGTATGCTATGAAGATTAAGAAAAACACTCAACATTTTCTAGATCTATATATATCTATACATATGTGCCAAAATAGGAGTTTAAATGATTTAAAAATACATCTCTGCGCTAATCTGTGGCCTAATTATTTAAATACTTTGCTAGCAGGATGAAGTTAGTGTACCTTTGCACAAATTATGGTAAAGTTTGAATAGGCTGCAAAACTAAATTTTCTAGTCAAACACATTTATTAGCTATTATTGTAATTTTGATCAGGTTAAGCCATCGTTTCAACTAGTTTCATCCTGACTACTTAAAAAAGTCAACCCTTGATAATTAAAATAAAACTTTGACATCACATTTTGAGAATAAGTAGCAAACAATTTACCTGGATTATTTGTCCTGATGACTGCATGAAATCCTTTAGCACCATCAACTTCGTAGTCCACAGTTCTAACCTTACCATCAGGCTCCAGAAGGCTGTAGGCCCCCTTCACATATTCACCTAGGCGGTGTTCCCAACGATCGTTGACCACACCAGACTGAGGGTCATCCACTGCATAGCGGTACTCGTACCTAATAGGTTCTGGCTGAAATGGTTATATATATATATGTAACATGAATACTATAGAATAAAATGTAGTTTTAAAATGACAATTAATCAACAGAAATCCAGCCCACATTGTAATTTCTTAACAAATTGTGCCTGGTTCTAGCATCAGAACGATACTAGCATCCTTCTAGCTAATTCCATAATTTTAATTAGCTATGTATATCAACATTAGGAGCTTTTTAACCTTTTAAATTACTTTCTTATTTAGTATGACATTAAATGAATTTGGTTTATTTTGCAAAACTCAGGCAAATATGACAAAGTTGTATGATGTATAGCTATTTCTGTGGCGATATTAAAGTTTTAATTAAAAATCTTAATGTGTAATAATTAAAATTAATTCTAAGAACATGCCTTATAATTTCCATTTTATTAAGATTTGGTTATCAAATTTCGTTTATCTTGGAAATCGCCGAAAGCTCACTTTAAGATAATTAAGTAAAAAATCTTCAAAAAGAAATCTTGTCTTTAATATCCATAAAGATAAACATAGAACACTATTTTTTAAGCTAACCATTTTAAAATGTTGTTTCTCCTAAACTTAAATGGGATTGGAACTTATGCTTAGTTAAAGTAACAAAATATTACCAAGCGAAGTAGAATTTGTAGTAAAAATACATCTATTCAGGTAACCAACTCCGTGGTGTATTGATCAGTGAACCCGGCTACGAGCCTAGGGGTCCCGGTTTCGATTCCCAGCTGGTTCCTTGGGTATTTATCCTAGAAGAGGAATTAACCCTACGGTCACCCGGTTTTGGTTAGTTGGACTTAATTAAGGTTTAATTGTTTCTATTGGTTCCACACACTCATATTCACTCTAACCATTATCTCATCTCATAGGGAGATGGAAAGAGCCTCCACGGAAAAGATGTACGATTAGTACATTTGGGCATACCCTGTGCAACGGTATATTAGTACTGGTAAATCTTTCCACTACTGGGCTACGAGTGATGTATCCTTGACGCGTAATATAAATTACCTATTTAGACTTAATTTGTATTCATAAATATAATTGAAAAAACAAATAAATATTCATAGCATATTTTGAAAATCTTAATTTTGTTCAGATTTACGGAGTCCACACGTTTCAATACTCTTTAATTTCAAAACTATATTTATTAATGACATAACAATAGAAATTATATCTTACGTAATGGTATTCCCAGTTCTGAATATGTACACCACTTTAATTTATATGTAATTTAGACTCTGTAAATTATTGAAAATTATTTTGTTTAGTAGATACAATTAAAATTTAAATAAAATAAAATTTCAAATTGACTATCTTAGAGATAATATTGTGTAATATAAAAAAAAGACATCACTTTGAACAATATCGTTTCAATAGTAGTTTTATGTCCCTCAAGTATAAAAATTCTTGAAATTTAAATTTAAATATGGTTTATTATCGGCTACCATCCACATTACATGTTTTCCTTTATTGTATATCAACACAGCAAGAACTCAAAATATTTGCTTTTATTAATGGACTAAATTTTGTTATTTATCATCAAAATGACGGATTCTTTCATGGCTAAACTATTAAAATATTATTATTTGATGGTTGATAATAGGTTATGTTTGCCTAACGGCAAAATATCCTCTATTTGTATAGCCTAGATGATTTACTTAATATATTATTGTATTATAACTTGAAAGTTCATTGCCACACCTACAAAAGTAAGCGACGCATACCTATATTGAGCCAATTCTATCCAGTCTACCTTATTACACCCTATCTCTTTCAGGTCAATTCTAATGTTATCCTCACATCTTCGTCTAGGTCTTCCCAATCGTCTCTTCCCAATGGTTTTGCCAATCAATACTCTGAACACGGTTCTAGATTCTCCCATTCGAGTTGCGTGTCCTGCCCAACGTAATCTGCGAGATTTGACTATCTTAATAATATCTTGTGATGAGTACAGGATATGTAATTCATAATTTTGTAATCTCCTCAACTCCTCGGTATCTTTATCACTTTTTGGACCCAATATCTTTCTAAGCACCTTGATTTGAACATCCTAAAATTATTTTAGTCATGTAAGGTAAGACATATGGCTATACAAAATTCCGTTGGGGCTCATACATTGGTATGGTTTCCAAAAACCATTGTCGAAAATATTTATAAGCCCAGAAGATCTAAGAAGTTGAAAATTTTCAGGCATGTAGTCTGTAACACAAAATAATTTAATAATACTTGATGACAGAAAATTTTCATTAGGGACCCCAAAATGGGATGCTTTCTAAAAACCAAAATTGAAAAATTCCCTAAGCCCAGAAGAACTAGTAAGTTGAGATTTTCCAGACAGGTAGCACATAGCACATAAAGGTGCATGAGTACTTGGTCTCAAAAAATTACAAAGTGAGCCCCCAAATTGGGGGATTTCCAAAAACATAAAGTCAAAAATAACTCGAGGCTCAAAAGACTTAGGAAGCTGAAATTTCCTGGAAAGGTAGCTCTTATCCCAAAAGGGCGCAGAAATATTGGAGGACAGAATATTCCTTAGGGACTCCCAAAAATGGGGATCCATAAAAACAAAGTCAAAATACCCTCAAAGTCCGGTGAGCCTTGGGGGATGAAAATTTTCAGGCAGGTAGCCCCTAACCAAAAAGGGTTGAGGAATATTTGGTGACAAAAAATTCCCCAGGATTTCTCCAAAATAGGGAGAGGGGAGGCAAAAAAACAATGTCGAAATACTTTTAAAACTCAGTAGGATAAGGAAGCTGACATTTTTGGCATGTAGCTCCTAGCCTAAAGGATGCAGGAATGCGCGGTGGACAAAATTCCTCTGGGGGAAGGGAGGGGCTCAAGATATTTTTTTATAAATCTGAACAAATCTTTAAGGCCAGAAGACCTGGTATGCTGAAATTTTGCAGGCAGTTAACCCCTAACAAAAAGAGGGTGCTGGAATACTTGGTGACAAAAAATTCACATGAGGGCCCCCAAAGAACGAAATCTTACATACATAATTGCTGTTTATAATTAAATATTGATTTGAAGAACATTTTCACATTTTTATTAGAGTAAATATTGTATATACTATAGTCTTTAATTGAAGTGCGCCTCCCCGATTTTGAGGGTAACTTAAATTATTCCCACTAGCAATCATTGTCCAATAAATTCCAATGGAACACATTACAAGATTGGAAATAAAGCCATTGATTTTAAGAAGGGTATTATGCTAGAATGATAATAATTAATATAAAAAGTCCAACAATATTGTGGTTAAGTGTTGAACAATTTTACCACTTATCGACGTCAGGCGTGATTAGAATCATATTGCCATCTAATTAACTATTTACTTTGTATAGAAAACAAAGGATGTTACTGCATATAATTTACAGTACATAAGGGTCAGTGATGCCAGCATGGCAAACAAATTAAAGTTCTCGTAATGCAAACTAACGTAAAGGTACTTTTCGTGTTTTTAAATGCAAGCCATCACAATGCAGTTTAACTTAACGTTAGATTAACGCAAGAGATTTCCAGGGGAGAACTTGTTACGTGGACGATAAGGGAAGGGTACCACGTGTATCTAGATAGTCAATCGTTTTGTATTTTACATATATATTAAATTTCTTGCAAGTACTTGCAGCGTAATCGGCCCTGATTGTTTGGGTTTAATTTTAGTGACCACTTTGTTTAAAAGAGTCTATATTCATATCTGTGTTTTGCTCTAGTTTTTACGTTACAACCCGCCTCGGTGGCGTAGTTGGCTAACGCGCTTTTCGTGTTGAGCTCGACTGCTGAGGACGGGGAGATCGAGGTTCGAATCTCGGTCGGGTGAACTGGGGTTGTTTTTACTGAATGATTTTCTACTCTCTCTACACGCAAGAGCGGGTTCACTTCCTCTAATTAAACCTTCCCAATTCCTAATCAATTAGCGTAATTAGTACTTAAAGCATATAACCCGAACGGGTTGTTTGACGCGGTGCTAAATATATATATATATATATATATATATATATATATATATATTTACGTTACATCACGTGAATCTTATAACACAATGTTTCTTTACGTTAAGTGAACACTACGCGACGTGAAAAATAAGTTTATCGTGATCCAAACATAAAGCGAGATCCATACCGAAACATAAAATGTAACAGGGAAAGGATGACAAAATTGATACTCAAATTCGGATACAAATAAAGAAGTTTTCCTAGATTACTTAAACGAAGTTATTTTTAACTGTAGCCTGAATTAACAAGGTCAAGTGTGTCCAAATATTTTTAAAAGAATAAATAATATTATTTAGCACTGACAAGGCAAAACAATATAAAGATACTCTCAAAATAAATGTCAAGCTTGAAAATTGGTGGTTTTATAAATAGTGAGAAAGGCAAAAAAATAAAACATTATCAAATTGGAGTTCACACTTATGCTATCATTATGAAAAATAGCTAATTTCAAAAGAATATGGGCAAACCTGATACACT
The DNA here is from genome assembly GCA_039000515.1 of Timema cristinae. Classification (NCBI taxonomy): domain Eukaryota; kingdom Metazoa; phylum Arthropoda; class Insecta; order Phasmatodea; family Timematidae; genus Timema; species Timema cristinae. The sequence goes on from JBCFYV010009882.1 coordinate 87,834,231, forward strand.
TATATGTAATATAAATTTACATAATTATAATAACTGACATGATAAATATTTATATATAAAGATGATATAATGAATACATTACATTATGCATCATCATTAGATCAGAATTAATTGAGTTTACCATACTTTATCTCCTCTTACGCAATAACTGACAGACAGATGCATTTTAACAAACAAATCCCAACCTTACATGCACTTATCTATTGAAGGTTAAGATTTTTCAGATTGATTAATATTATAATCAATCTGTCATAGACAGACCTAAACCCTAGCTAGTACATATGCATATAGCTCGAACAGTTTGTAAAACGAAGTAATAAGAAAAATAAATAAAATAAAGTTTTTTGTCCCTTTCCTAAAGAGCTAGAACTATTCACCAGGTGGCCTATTTGTTTACAAATACTTACGGGTCGGTTGGAAGTAGAAGCCCGGAGGTCTCGAATGTAATCACCAGTCTCTGCTGCTCCTGTAAATCTTCCTGCAACCAACACTCCCACAACAACAACCTGAAACAATCCCATAAACCTACGTATCAAAGGCTTAGTCCAACTATGGATTAATTCACCGTTACTTCAGTGGCCGAATGCTCTAAGGCATCAGTCTCCTCTTAGACTAGCCTGCTGATAAAATGTTTTCCCACTAGCTTTCCATGCAAATGTGAGTATATTACCTCTAAAATGCTTCCTTTCTCATCCCTAACCCATTAGAGTAACTCAACTCTCATACATGCGTATAACCTAAACAGTTAGTAAGATACAGTGATACAAAAATTTTACCGTTTGACGAATTGTCAACATATAACCTCAGCTTACCATGAAAAGTAACCAGCCCCACGGCTCCGTGGTGTAGTGGTCAGTGCACCTGGCTACGAGACTAGGGGTCCCGGGCTCGAATCCCGGCTGGTACCTTGGGTATTTTTCCCGAAAGGGGAATAATCCCGAAGGTCACCAGGGTTTGGTTATTTAGGCTTAAGACAGGCTAAGTGTTTTCACTGGTTCAACACTCTCATACTCACCATCACCATAATCTCATATCATCGGGACATGGAAATAGCATCCACGGAAAGGATTAACAATTAGGAGCGTCCCCTGGGTAACGGTATATTAGTATTGGCTAATCTTTCCATTACTGGGCTGCGATTGTTGTAACCTAGATGCGCAATATTACAATATACCGTGACAAGCAACAGTTTAGTTTGCTTAGTTCCACTATAGCCTAGACTATTATAATATAGCCTAGAACCACAATAGGAAAAAACACAGAACCTATCCTTAATATTTACTTCGTATCTAATGGCATTACACAATATTCAATATTGCTATAAAGTGAAAAATGACACGGGAATCGAACCAGAAGCCTTTGTATTTTCTAGTCCCCTGTTAGGTTATCATATTTCAATTCAATTACATTTATTAAGCTACCAGGACCAAGCCTGTGGATAATCATCACGTATCAGTTTGTGATGCAGCTAAATTTAAAAGTAGAGCCCTATTTTGGGACCTTACCAAAAGTCAAACCTAGAACCCTTATACACTTACCATTTACGGTTTTAGCTAAGGTGTCAGGCTTACATTTTAATTATTTAACGTAAGATCATGTTGTAAATACATCCAAATATTTAAAATCTATTTTAAATATAATTTTTCACGCTAAATCTACACGATATTAAGATGTATCTTGACAGACAATTATTTGAAAATGTTAAACGAAATCTACAAACTAAAAAGAATAAATCATGATTACTAATTTGAAATACAAATATTATTAATAAGCTGTATGTAAAATAATATTTTAGCAAAATCTTGCAATGCCAATTAAGTCGCTCTCCTAGTCTTGCTAGCAACTACTGAACACCTGGTCTTAAGAGGTGAGCGTAGGTCCCATCATTTGATTCATTTATTATTATAACCCTGATAAAAACTGACTAAAAATCTCGATTAATTATGTAAAACCCGCCTCGGTGGCGTAGTTGGCTAACGCGCTTGTCGTGTTGAGCTCGACTGCTGAGGACGGGGAGATCGAGGTTCGAATCTCGGTCGGGTGAGTTTGGGAGGTTTTTCTTAAATGGTTTTCCACTCTCCCTCCACGCAAATGCGGGTTCACTTCCTCTAATTAAACCTTCCTAATTCCTAATCCATTAGCGTAATTAGTACTTAAAAGCGTATAACCCGAACGAGTAGTAAGACGCGGTGCTAAATATTATTAATAATTATGTAAATTTTAAATTAAGACTTAACAAAACTAGGGTTAGAATATTTTTGGTTGATATTTTGATGTATCTTTGATAAATATGAGTTTTTATCAGTGTTCTTTGATTGATGGCGTTCATCTTATCAGTACTTAAATTGCGATCAAACAGAAATTGAAATATTATTATGTTTTATTTGATTAGGTTTTTGGCAACTTTTTTTTAACACCGAGTCATACTACCCGTTCGGAATATTCGGCTATGTATTAATTAAGCTAATTGGTTAAGGTTGAATTTAGATAACGTATACCTGCATTTTCGTGGCGGGAGAGGGGAATTTTTTTTGTTTGTAAAAATCACCCTCAGTATAACCATTGAGAAAGGATACATTTCTCTATGGTACAACTGACCGGGATTAAGACCCCAATCTCCCGTGTTTGACAGTCTAGTGTATTGCTAGAGTTACACTTTAGTATATCCGGTCACCGAAGCAGGTTTTGCGAAAATTAACATAGATCTAAATTATTATTTAAATTTAATTGTGTACTACAATACATTTATAAACATATGTTTAAAATCTACACAGCACAGACACAACTAGTTTTATATTAATTAAAACAGTTAAAAATGTGTCTAAGTATCTTATTGAATTAATAAAACAAAGAGTTTCATATATATTGAGCATGTTCAAAACTATGTTTAAAATATACAAATCAGATAAAAAATATTTGTGAGATCTACTGTCCCCATTAAAAATTATGGTAAAAGTTAATTAATTAAAAATAACACAATTAAACATGATACATATAAAGTTAAAATCTTTTGAAAATAATTGAACATGTTTTGTTGGGTAAATAAATTCTACTACACAACACACACAATCTATATCAATCAGGGTTTTATAGATAATACATTCTCCTGAATTTAAAACAAAAGGAAATAAATTCTGTAAACTTTTGTAAATAAAAAAAAAATCCTGCTACCATATGAAGTTAAATCAAGTAATGGATTTAGTACCATGTACTCAAGCAGTCAGGATGAACAAAAAATGGGTTAATAATCTTAAACTAAAAATAATGCATATGCACAAAATAAGCTTTGAAAATGATGAAAACCATTTGTTTTAAGTTTAATTAAGGTGTGTTTAGAATTATGCCTTTCATGCAACATTATATGCGCAGAGGCATGCCTCTTTCAGTGTGTCTTGCCTCTTGCCTTATACAACCCGACCTGTTTACACTTTTGCATCTCTTTTCATGCGTTAGAGATGTCGTTGCGGGAAATAATTGCTGCAGGCGTCGCTGCAGTTATTCTCATTCTACGACGCCAAAAGAGACGAATGCGTCGTAAGGTCTGAATGAATCACGTTCATTAAGTGCAGGAATACTATAAGAAGCGTGCGAATTAGATAGAGGTCTATTGTTTAAGAACTTCACAGGAATGTCCCCAAGTGATTTTGATATTTTGCTGAGTATGATTGAATCACACATTTCAAAACAAGATACTACATTTAGGGATGCTATACTAGCAAGTAGACGATTAGTGGTCACTCTTCATTTTTTGGCAACAAGTGACAGCTAATAGAGTTCGATGTACCAGTTTAAAATATCATATATCGGTGTCAACGATTTCAGTCACAATTCTAGAAGTATGCGTGGCCATAGTCAAAGAACTCTATCATTAAGTGAAGGTGAGTTTAAAAAAGGTCGCAATGCCCCTATTACAAATTACCTTTTAACAGTTCTCTAATTACTGTGAGGCAAGAGTGTTGTAACATGCTCCCAAAATATTTGGGGAGCACTTGCGCCTACCTGCGGCTAGGCGCACAACTACATTTGGGGCATGCGCAGTCACATGCCCCAACGTGCCTCTCCGGTGCGCCTAGTTGAATGCCTCATGTTGCATGAAAGAAGGCATAGTCTAAACGCACCTTAAGCAAGTATGAAATGGGCTTAGTATCATTTGAGTATAATAATCAGTATTTAGTTGAACCATAATGAATAAGTCTAAAATTAAGATGAAACCTTTTTGGTGAAACTAGCCTAGCTATACATTAACAAAAATTGACACCCGCTTTGGTAGCCTCAAGGTCTAAACGCGTTACTCTCGAAGAAGACGGGGAGATCGAGGTTTGAAAATCGGTAGGCTGTAATGAGGGTGAGTTTTCTAAAATGGTTTTCCACACTTCCTCCACTCAAATATGGGTACACTTCCTATAAATATAACGGTCCTTATACCTAAAACCATTAGCGTAATTAGGACATAAGCGAATAACCCTAATGGTTAGTAAAACGTGGTGCTAAAAAAAAAAAGACTGAAAACAGCTGGTGATCTTTGTAAAAAAAAATGGTATGTTCACAAGACTTATTAGTGGCTTAATCTAATGGGTAAGGCGAAGGAGGAGGGTAGTTAGAAGAAATAAATAAAAAGGGTTATGGTGTTTAAGCGAGGGAAAAACCATAGTTATCTATTATATGTAGAAAGCCACCCCAAACCAACTCATCAACAATCAAGTTTATTGCTAGCTTAACGTTTTAAACTACATGAACAGCAGTACGAGTAATATTACAAGACCCTATTAATTAACATTTACAATATGATTTAAATCACTCTTAGAATCTACTAGACCTATACAAAATAGATTGTTTGGTGCACCGCAATTTCTAGTTCATTACCTAAAAATGTATACATTTGTTTAGAACTCGTAAGATTTATGTATCGTAATGGTATTCATTGTTGCTGAAACATAATGGAAAAAAGAGTATAAGTGAAATAATACACAGTGTTACAAAATCATTAAGGAACATCTCTGTTCACCAAAATGAATAACAATCAATTCCCCATTTCAAAGACCTGCTTAAAAATTATATATAATTATTAGCTTATAGCTCAGAGACTACTTGTTTTATAGAAAATATTTCAATTAAAAGATTTTTATTTTAATAGCCATACATATTTGAAGTGATAAGTTATTTCGTATTTCAAAGAGTTATAGAGATGACTGTAATCAAAATTAGAAATTTCCGCTAATGTCAAATAACCTCAGTCATTTTAACGGGAAAATAAAAGCTGCCATTTTTTTTGTAATGCTAAACAGTGTATAGATAAGAATTTTAATCAAATTCGTTAGAGATGATGTTTTATCTTTTCGCCCTTAAGTAAATTACCCTTAATTTACTGGGTTGGATAAATAATTCTTAAAACTCCTTGGCGGAACCCTATGAAAACCCTAAATATCAAGTTTTGGCCTGACTGGTAAAATTTTGGATATGGACGGATATATATACACACACACAGATAACATTGAAAAAACTTTTTTGTTGGGTTCAGGGGGTCATAAAATAAAGACATTCATCAAAATCTCGAGCTCGATTTGATTGACTATCCCAACACCTTATCTCTCCAATGGGTCTCGAGAAAGTAAAAATAGTTAAATAAATCACTAAACTTTACAGAAAATGTAAAAATGTGGGATAAAGCCTGTTGATAAATTGGGTTAAAATAAGTCTTTATATGTGACATAACTCAAATTAATTATAGGATATGTTATTATAGCTAAGGGTGAGTATTTGTATGCTTTCTAGAAGATTCTTCAGCTATAAATATTCCATTTGAATGCTTAAGCTTCCAGTGACATTGGATACATCTCCACACTTTCAATGGAAGATAAATGAAGGACAAGAAGGAGAAAAAATAAATAGTTCCAGAAAAGAGAGAAAACTTGGTCCATGATTTTAGTACACCACCTATTTCCCAATCACTCCACCAAGAATTACACCTATAAAGCAGTGTCCCCACTGAGTCGACATTGTCAATAGACATGGCCAATTGACAAGTGTCGATCAACCAGCAGATCGACTTCCCTTGTTCCAACAAAATCGAGAAACGATCCAGTCGAAAGAAAAATGTTTGGCGAGGATGACATACTTATTGCTTGTGACGTATTCACTATTATTGATTTCAGAAAATCAAAATTACCAGTTATAGAGGCGTTTGCGCATGTCCAGGTTTTCTAAATAGAACAAGATACAGCGGTGGTGGCTTGATAGAATATTCAAATAGGGTGATGTCGATGTTTTGAAGCTTGAATACAGATGTAACGGTGAATTCAAAAAGATTTTTCGTATGTCTGAAAGTGAATTGGAAAATTTATAGCAAACAATTGAGCCAAAGATACGTAAAAAGGACACCAACTTCAGACATTCCTTTCCCAAGAAGGAGCGTCTTTTTTTGACTTTACGATACTTAAATAAGAGATTCTTATCATTCACTGGTGTATATTTTCAAAATTTCAGAACAACTCATTTAATCATGCAATCAAGACATAATGCCCTTTATTTCTGTCTTAGCTATCTTTATTTTAGCGTCCCAAAAACATGTGTGCGAAATATAAAGTTCAGTAAAAAACACCTTTTGGTTATCCTACTATATTTAAAAAATAATAATATATAATTAAAGAACCTGCGATGGTAGAATGTAACTGAGAGCTCAAACACGTCCCCAATACTCGAGTCAGCTAGACTTCCTTTGATGTCTATTGAAAGTTGATAAGACACCATTCGACGTCAATCAACTTTTTTGTCGATCGACAACATCCATTGAAACGTCCTCAATGAGTTGACATTTTCGATTGACTTGGCTGTATGTATACCCGAAAAAAACAATTGCACCATTGATTCTGACATGACCCTTACATTTTAAAATATTATCTCTGTTTCTGGTTCATTTCAGTAGACACTAAAATTCTAGTAAAGTCTAATAAATAGTCAAACATTGTACATTCTCAAACAATCAAAATCCAATCTTTTATTTTAATTTTCTCTAAATTGATTAAAAAATGTAATATAAGACTTATAAAATTATAAAAGAGAAATGCTATTTATGAATTTAATCAAAATTATTTTATATACATGTCAACCATTTAAAAATGTTGTAAGATAAAGATTTTTTTTTCAGCTTAGTCTTCTTAAGATGAGCTATACACATAATCACTTTTATTTTTAAAAGATTAAATTTTGAGTAGATACAATTTAGTATAAAATTAGTTCTTATTTACTAAACAAATATTATTTTTGATTTATTTAAAACTTGGTTTTAAGGATTTTATAAAAGTGTTAAATAATATGAATCTGAAAATAATGGAAAACTCAAAAGCATTAACTTGTTGAGTAGAAGAAACCCACATATCGGAAAACCAATCATTGAGTCACACACGACTTAGGAATCGAGTCATGGCCTCGCAAGTCAATGTCAAGCATGCCATTTATTCGTCGGTTTCTATAGTTACTGATGTCTTCATCTTTACTATTTATATACATTAAGTTAGTATGTCAATGTCAAAATAGTCTAACATCAGTCGTTAATTAAATAAGTTCCGACTGTTTACTGTGGGGTTACAAGCAATGTAAATGAGTCAGGTTTAAATGAAAAATGGAATCACTTGTAAATTGGGGGCGTGACGAGGGTGTCTGCTGAGCTTAATGACATATATTATCTGTGACTAGATCCCCTTGACTCGATACGCATTTTCAAGGTTAGTTTTTTTTTTTCAGAGAAGGGAAACCAAACATTATTATGAAGGCTTCCCTCGAGACATAAGTCAAGTGGTAGAAAACTCCGTGCTTTAGCATTTTCGATAGGTAAAGTGCTTCCTATATTGATAAAAATAGTTAACTCGATGTCTGCGAATATTAATGAGACTGTATGATTTTGTTCACCCACTTTGGTGGTCAAATGGTATAATAATGCATCACTTTCACAATAGAATGGACCTCCGATGAAGGTGTTCAAATCCCGGTTGGATGCACTGAGAGTGGTTTTCCCTAAATGGTTTTTCACTATTCCTTGACGATAATGTAGGCACACTTCCTTTAAATTCAACCTTCCTCATACTTATCATATTAGTGTGATTAGTACATATGCGTATAACCCGAACGGGTAGTAAGACGGGGTGCTAAGGATAAATATTTTAGCTGTATCAGGTAGTATAAAAGTGATGTTTTACAGGTAGGGTACAATTGGACGTTTCCTGTTAGTATATAGCTAGGATTAAAATGTAGCTTGACCAGAGATAATACTAACGAAAACTCGAATGGGTGGGCACGTGGGCTAACTCATCAGCCTTATCTGGTATGGTTTGCCAAAGACAAGGTCAGGGTTTGAAAACTCATTGGGTTTAGTGAGGGTGTTTTTTTATAATAATTTTTCCACTCTAACACCATGCAAACGAGGAAAAATACTTTATACATTTTACCTTCCTCATCCCTTACCGCAGTAGAGTATATATGACGAAGAATCAGATGGGTAGTAGGAGCGGACTTTAATATACACTAATGGAGGTTTAATAGACATATTCCGAGATACATTTTAATAGGAAAGATCACCATTGAAACTTCAGCATGCATGATCAAAATAAAACCTAATCCAATATAGTTATTTGATCGTAAGCCTTAGTGCCTAACTGATTAACTAACTAACTAACTAACTCTGCTGATGACAGGGAGATCGGGCCACAAATCCCGGTCGAGTGTACTGAGTGTGTTATTATTCTAAATTGTTTTACACTTTCCCTCCACCTAAATGCGGGTACACTTCCTCTGTAATTCAACCTTACTCATCCCTAACACACTGTCGTAACTATTACATACACGTACAAACTAAACAGGTAGTAAGAAGTGGTGCTAAAAATCTAACTAATTAACGGACATAACACACAGACGATATTATATTACGTATTCTTAATTATTATGGTATTCTTATATTAATTTATTTTATAACCTCTTATTTTCATGAGTTCATTTATTTTAATTTTATGAATAAATAAATAATATTTTAAATTTATAGTTTTATTTTTTATTTTAACTCTACACGTCCCATAGATTCGGGCTATTCACATATTTTTACGATTGAAATAATAATGGAAAAGAGTATAATTTATAGTATATATACCCAAGTTTGTATGTATGGAATTTATGATGATATCATTAGGGGGGAAAAAATCAGTTCACCCAGTCTAGATTTAATTCCCCTATTTCCCTCTCAATGACAGACCACACTTTACTAGACTTACACCTTTATCCAAGTATTCAATATTAATTTTATGATTTGTTTTTATGCACCCACAAATTTAAAATGCCGATTAAATTTAGTTGATTATTAAATGTCTTTATTAATAACGGCAGGACATTTTTAATAATTTATTCAGTTAAAAATCAATAAATATCTGTTTATTGCCGGATCAAAACTTTACTCTAGACTAAAAAGCGAATTATATTCATTAAACTATCGATAATGAAACAGTGAACAAGATAACATTTTACTATAGTTCTTGCATTGATTTTTTAATATGATTATTCACAATTATAATATATGTCTAGAAAACAAATGATTATTTCAAACAGACCAAAATAAATTTCAAATACAAACTTACTTTAATCGGTTTATTCACCAGCTAATTTATTTCAATGGAGATATTGCAACGTAAAACAATCGTTTATCGACAAACAGAAATATTTTCTTAGTATAGATCACTTAGTCACTAAGTTGAAACAACTTTATTTTAGTCTTCAACATAAGCTATTTGATTTTAAATATTAACTGTAACAATGATATGTAGTCTACCTATATATATTAATTACGATAGTAATTTTATGGATAAGGAAGGCTATATTTAGATAAAGTGTATCCGGTTTGGCGTGAAGTAAGCATGTCAAACTTTTTTTTTTGGAAAAGCCACCCTTAGTACACCCGACCAAGATTTGAGCCCCGATCTCCCCGTCATCAAGTCTAGTCTACTGCCAGAGTAACACCTTAGACCATGTGGCCACTGACGCAGAAAATGATGTATAGTTTCATATATATGTTAATAAGAAACTTTAAAATGTCTAGGTTCAATTTGTGGCTAGATGTATAGTTTTTAACTTCGTTTTATTTCAGCACAGGATAATGAGATCTATTTAAACTTAGGATTTTGTATTCTCTGAACTCGCTTTGCTCGTTGGGGGCTCCGCCCTCAAACCCCCAGTAAGTTTTATTTGCAAGTGTATGTAAACTAATGTAATTCCGGAGCCGTTTTTTAATAGGTCTTACCGTTTAGCCACAAGAGACCTCGAAAAAAAAGGTCCGCACCGACTTTAAAGTTGCTCCGTAATTTTTGGAATTTTCTCGTCGGTTACAGGCTAGAAGCTATAAGTTTGCCAAATTTCAAGGTTCTAGCCCATCTGGAAGTGGGTAAACATTAATGTCAGTGAGTGAGTCAGCCATGTGGCTTTATAGTAATATAATAAATGTAAATACATATGAAAAAGCTTCATTTTCTTTGCATTATGAGATGAATCATTACTCTAACAATGTTCTTAAAATATATTTTGAATCTGACCAAGCTTCATTGATGGACCAATAATCTTTCCGATCAATGAACAACAAAGACAGAATTTAGTGAAGGACGAATCTTGACTATATTAGAGTCACTAAATTACAATTAGTTATGAATGCTATAGTTAAACATACGTGGACTAAGGTACCAGCCTCAGTCATATAAATTGCCAGTGACAGGGAGATAGGGGTTCAAATCCCAGTTTGTTGTCCTAAATGTTGTTAATATAAAACTGTTTTCCACCATTCCGCTATGAAAATTTGGGTGCATTGCTCATAAAAAACAATAATTTAATTAACATAATATATAATTGGTGATTCCTAAAAATATATATAATTTTAATATTACATATTTATGCATTTATAATTGTAATTAAATGAGTTTAATTAAATATCATTTGTGGGTTCAAACCCAACCGGGGTAGACGCATTTTATTTGAGTGGTAAAAACCCTTGGCACAACTTCCTTTGGAGGAGAAGTAAAATCATCGGTCCCATGTCGATCGTGACATGTAAAAGAACCCTGGGAGGTATGTGGAAATACCTTTCTCGGCAAAATTGTTAGGCTCTTTTGCTCTGGCTCATGGAAATTCGCATGTTTTTATATAATCAGTCAGTTCAGAAAGTGCACGTTAAATACCTCAAATAAAAAAAATAAAAATCAGTTACACATTTTCTCCCATTTTATCAAAATTAAAAAAACTAAATATATGTTTTATGATTATGAAGTTTAACGTAACTATTATAAAATTTTAGAGTCAAATAATTGGTATATTTTCTCACATTTATTATTGTACAATAATTTAATATGAAAGGTAGAAATAAAAATATTATTTTAAAATTAACTTTTATTGATAGTGTTTCAACCAAATCTACATAAAAATATTATATCTTCAAATTAGATTATTACTTTAAAACAAAATAAGTAATAATATTAGGAATAACAATTAGTTAATCCCTTTATTTATTATTTAGGTTAGGCATGCTATGTATGCTTCGTCATTCCGATATGTATGCTTTTGGCTAGTTTAATTAATATTGTCGAGGTAATCCTTCTAATCCAAAAAAGAGTTGACGGAAAAAGGTTAGATTAACTCCTATAAATACATAAAATTGAATTTTTAATCCTGTAAAAAGTTGGTATTATTGAATAAATCCACCAATAATTAAAAAAGTTCTTTCAATGAATAAACATAATAATTGAAATGTGCAACCAAATAATATTTATCATGTAGAACAACATCAACTGATGAATCAACTAATTTAACACCTGATATTCTTCCGATGGTAATTTTAAAAAACCTTAAGGATCTCTATAAGGTAATTGTGAATCCATAAAAACGACTATAAACGCAATTAAACCTAATTTATCCTCATGTATGTTCTATATACATCTAATGATTGTGACTGTGTCAAAAAATGAGACATATATTCTAATCTTGAAGATTAATGTTTATTTATTTTATTATTTTGAATTATTCTACTGATTTAGACTCTAGATAAAGTTAGTTAGCATGTCATGTACTTATGTAATCATATTTCTATAAAGTGAATGATAGTTCTGAAAATGAGAAAAAGAAAATTACCTTGAGCTCGACCTTTCTAAACTTTCCTGAACCAACTTGAAAGTGTAGAAGCATGAATTATGTGAAGACTCGTTGACAATATAGATTTATAGTAGTTATATCAATAAGGTGACAAGTTGGATCAATGTGTAGTTTAAAACAATAAATACTGTAATTTCCTTAAAATATTTTATTTTCCTCTTCGTTGGAAGGTCAAAATATAGCTTACATTGTTGGAGTGTTCAACAAGCGCCATGGGCTATTAACAGGTTTGTTTGTGTTGGTACTGCAGGATCAGGCAGTTACATCTCAACGAGGAACTGGGAAGATGTCGGGAATGTTTCAAGGTTACACCGACAAGTTACTTTCACTGCAAGAAGAACTCAAACAACTAGATTACTGTAAAGGTCATAGTCGGGCCAAGAAAATGCTCTGGTACGAATGAGCCTTACTTACGTTTGAACGCAGCCATGTGTACCTGAAATTGACAAAAGTACAATCAAGAGCGTAGAAAGGTGCGGTGTCCGGACCCCCCCGGAATTTGTTGGACGACCCCTTAAAAGGGGGTCCACAAATAAATATAAAAACCTAATATTTAAGTATTTTACCTTTACTATAGTTTTAATTGTATATGTCATCAACCAAATATTATTTAATGAATAGTTTACTATTTACCTTCAAGACACACCTTTGTAAAACTTTCGATCGTAAAATTAGCTCTGTCACCATTTAAAATACTGTTCTTCTTTTCTCTTAAATTCATATGGATTGAAAAATGAAGGACGTTTCTTGGAATCAGCCGAGTAAGTGGCGTCTGAGAAAATGAGGCAAACATTTTTGATATCACCTGTAAGCTCCTCCTTGAGGAATCACCTTAAGAAAAGAGCAGCTCAAATAAAAGAACAACTGTCAGAAGTGGAGTTTGTAGCTTATTTAGGTAGGTTTACTACCCATCAACTCATTATCTCAACATAACTACTTACTCAAAATATTGTTTGATAACTATGAAAAGTTACCCGCCTCGGTGGCGTAGTTGGCTAACGCGCTTGTCGTGTTGAGCTCGACTGCTGAGGATGGGGAGATCGAGGTTAGAATCTCAGTCGGGTGAACTGGGGGTGGTTTTTCCTAAATGGTTTTCCACTCTCCCTCCACGCAAATGCGGGTTCACTTCCTCTAATTCAACCTTCCCAATTCCTAATCCATTAGAGTAATTAGTACTTAAAGCGTATAATCCGAACGGGTAGTATGACGCGGTGCTAAATATAAAAATATGAAAAGTTTGAAAGAAAGGGCAGAGTAGTGGAGTTTGGGGACCCCCTCTAGAAAAATGAGCTTTCTATGCCTTTGAGTAAAATAGGCAAAGCTAGTATTTTCGTGATTCTTTCACTGCACAAACTTGTTAATTTCACAAAAGGCGTTTCTTTGACATATATTTAGTTGTTTAGGTTTTCGTACAGTTAGGGCTCTCCTCATATTATATTTACACCAATGGGTTAGCGATGTAGAAGGTTGATTTGAGAGTAACAGTAGGCCTAACCGAATTTGTATGGAGGAAAAGTGGAAAACAATTAAGTAAAAACACCCACCGTAGTCTCGACCCGGATTCTAAACCCCATTTCCACGTCATCAGTAGTCAAAAATATTGGTGGTGAGACTATTCAACAACAAACAAATCCTAAAAAAATATCACCTAACTATGTCAATTATTTTCCAGTTAAAAAAGAAGTAAAACATTGTGTAAAATTATCAAATAAAGCAATGGTGCTTAAAAACACTAATGTTTAATATTTTATTTAAATATTAATAGTACAAACCTTGATATAAAATGTATTCGATTTTGTTATTATTATACTACTATAAAGCCACATGGCTGACTCACTCACTGACATTAATGTTTACCAACTTCCAGATGGGCTAGAACCTTGAAATTTGGCAAAATAATATAGATTCTAGCCTGTACCGATGGGGAAATTCCAAAAAGTTAGGAAATTTAATTGTTAACCCCCGAAAAATTTTCAAAATGTCAGAGCATTCTTTAAAGTCGGTGCGGACCTTTCTTTGGAAGTCTATTGTGGCTAAACGGTAAGGCCTATCAAAAAACGGTTCTGGAATTACATTAGTTTACATCCACTCGCAAAGAGAACTAACTCACTGGGGGTTTGTGGTGGAGTCCCCAACAAGCAAAGCGAGTCAACCAACCTAAAATCGTAAACACTCATTCATCACTTCACTTAAAAATAAATTTGGAAGCAAATACTCTTTTTTTAAAGGCACATTTTTGAAAATAACACTTTAGTAAACTTAGGAATTAGCCTATATATTTTTAACTTTTCTCATATATATATATATGTTTTATATATATGTTATATATATGTATACATATATAAAATATATGTTATATATATGTTATATATATAATATATACATATGTAATATATATACATATGTAATATATATACATATATATAAATATATATGTATATATATAATATATACATATGTAATATATATACATATATATAAATATATATACATATATATAAATATATATATATAAACATACAACATAAATATATATCTATTAAATCGACCCGTATTCTGAAAAATGCTTAATATTCTAATCAATGCTTCTCTCATTCAAGGTGAAATAGTCAATTTTATTGTATAATGTTAGAATCAAACAGGTTATGTTCACGTTTTTTATAGGAACGTTAAGGCTTTGATTTGTCACAGCTACGGAACATTTCATCGTCATGTTTCAAGTTATTTCAAAGTAATAAAATTATAGTTATATTTTGAGAATAAAGTAATGTTAACACATATGGGTGTGTGAAATCCATTTTTTCAATTCGAAGCGAGCTCGAATCAAATATATTAAATATTCTCGAAGAAGACTCGAAGTTCGAATATTTTCCTTAGTTTTTTTCTACACTAGAAAAATATATTATATTGCTGTTATTAAACTTTATGTATTAAAATTACTTAGAAAATGTTTTATTGTACTTAATGTTACGAATATTTCATTTTTAATCTAATAAATTAAGTTATACTACAATTTACAATTCAATTACTTAGGAAGTTTTTACAAATAAATATTGTTTTATATCATATATAAATTGCAATAATTAACCATAAATCGAGTATTTTAGCTTTTAATATTTTACTGACGAAGCTTCCAAGCCGGAATTATTTTTGAAGTGGAGTCGAAGCTGACATTTGTTTCGAAGTTTCGAAGCTGAGTGGAAGCTTTGCACATCCCTATTAACAAAGGAACCTTAACTAACTATCTTTAAACTTTTGAAATGTTACTGTTTAAATTCTCCAGAACAGTTTTTGATTATCCATGGCACTAATTTACCAAACCAAGTGGATATATATTTTTTGGCCATTTCTGTTCAAAACTGCTTCCTAAAAATATGTGAAGCGGTCCATTATGAAGTATGTAATTGCTTATTTTTCATTAGTGTTACTTTTGAAGATGGGCAAAGAAATCTAAATTTCTAGTGGGAGGGGTCTACTAGAAAATTTTACTATACTTTTATCCAATAAAACTTTATATAAGTACTAAGGCAGGTACATCAAATTCCAGGGGGTTCCAGAACCTTCCAACCCCCCCTGTCTATGCCCATGGTATTAACACAAGGGATAATACCGACTTAGTCTAGTGGTTAATACCCGCCTAGGTGGCGTAGTTAACTAACGCGCTAGTTTAGTGTCGAACTAGACTGCCGAGGACGGGGAGATCAAGGCTCGAATCTCGGTTGGGTGAACTGGGGGCAGCTTTTCCTTAATGGTTTTCCACCCTCCCTCCAATTAAATGCGGGTTCACTTCCTCAACATTCAATCTTCCTAATTTCTAACCTATTATCATAATTAGTACTTAAGCGTATAACCAGAACGGGTAGTAAGATGCTGTGCTAAATAAAAAAATATTGGTTAAGGATGAAAAGGCTAGTCTAGAGGAAATGCACTTAAATTATAAAGGAAAAATTGAAGAATCACACTGAAAATCCCATGTAGAAACCGTCGTCAATGCACACGGCTGGGATTTGAACCCATTCATCAATGGAGACCAAGTTCTATGTTAGTTTAATATTGTCGACCACTCGGCCACCGGAGCGGATAAGTATTTGATACTGAAATAAGTTTCTGTCCGTATCTTAGCAAATGAAATCTATTTGGATTTCTGGCCTCTTTTGGACGCTATCAACCCCAAGGAGGGTTTCCAGATAATTGGAAAGGTAGAACACACTTCGGTGGCCATGAGCTCTAAGTTGTCACTCTCATAATAATCTAAACTGCCGAACACTGGGAGATCAGGGTTCGAATCCTGGTCGGGTGTACTTAGATTTTTTTTTTTCTCCCTAAAGCTGTTTTTAACTCTTCCCCAAGCAAATTTGATTACACTTTCTCTAAATTCAATCTTTATCATTTATAACGAATTAGTATAATTAATATGTGTGAGTATTACACGAACGGTTAGTAAGAAGTGGTTTAATTAAAAATATATAAACGGAAGAACAAAATGTGTAAATTTTGAAATGCATGAACTATGAAGATGTTTGTAACACAAGAATATTTTAGTCAAAATCGACAATCCTAGTTCAATAAAAATGATTTCATGGCTTGACTTGTTCTGTTATATTTTTTATTTATTTAGTACCACGTTTTATTACCCGTTAGGGCTATACGCCTAAGTACTAATTACGTTAATGAGTTAGGGATTAGGAAGGTTAAAGTTAGTGAAGGTGAACCCACATTTGTGTGGAGCGAGTGTGGAAAACCTCTTAGGGAAAAACCACTCCCAGTTCACCCGACTGAGATTCGAACCTCGATCTCCTCGTTCTCAGCAGTCTAGCTCAACACGAAACCGGCGTGTTAGCTAAGTTGCCACCGAGGTGGGTTGTGCTGTTATAGAAGTATTTTAAAACGTTTTGGTATTTCTTTAATTTTGTGTTACATGGAAGAAAGTCAATATTTTTTTCACAATAATTATAATGTATGACATACAGTAATGCCCCATTAACGAGACTAGGGTTATCAAAATATATTTATTAGATATTTATAGGTAAAAAAAATCAGCACCTGTTTATATAAGATCCACCCATAAACAAAAAAAAAAATTCTCATGCGAAAACTTTAAAACCTTGTAACTATTTTTAAATATTCCGTAAAATTGTTATTCTTCAACAAACCTAGTATAAATAGAGATTTTAATAATTGGCTGATCACTTAAACTAATTACAACACAATCAACGTAAATACTCAAGACCATTAAAACTAAAGTAACATTTAAAATCTAAAAAAGTTTCGCCTTAGGGCTGTTACCATCATATCCGACATCTTAGCCATGAGACTAGTGACTAAGAAAAAAACAGGCCTGTAGAAGGATATTTAAAATATTATGTCTCATCTGATGAAAATATTCATTAAGATACGTTACTTGACTGGAAAGTTAACCTTGAGAATAACTCGATGTAGTTATTAGGACGTTCTAAAAGAAGTTTAATAGAACATCAAAATATCATTTTTGATACATTTGCCTTTATAAGTGTTTTATTCAAGTTATAATGTTATAATACCCTTAAAAATAACTCCAAGGTTTCAATTCTTAATCAAGCTATATCGACCGAGTGTACACCACATGTTGGTGAACATATTACCAACACTTGTGGATATAGGGTATCAATTGGTCAGCACAACGATCCCTCCGACCGTTACTCTCAGTTTTCTATACCGGAGCTGCTGATTATTTAGTCAAGTAGCTCCCCATTTGTCCTCTAGATGCTGACTTAACCCCGTTTTAGACCCATTGAAAAAATCTGAAATCTTTGGATATCGAGCCTCAGAAAAAATTGAAATGCATTATTTTAACATTGCGTCTTACTACCCGTTCAGGCTAGACGCTTATATACTAATTACGCTAATGGTTTTAAGGCTTAGGAAGATTATTATTTAAAGGAAGTGCACACGCATTTGCATGAAGGGATAGTGGAAAACCATTTTGGTCTAACCACCTTCAGTACACCCGACCGAGATTCGAACCTCAATCTCCCTGTCATCGACAGTCTAGCCTACTGCGAGAGTGACGCCTGAGACCATACGGCCACTGAATTGGGAAGTAATATATCTAGTCAAGATAGTAAATACACGTGAGATATTAATATTCTAACATCTTGTTAATGTGGGGAATGCCAGGCCTCCACCGTGGTTCGGATTCCACGTTAAACTGTAGGTCCTTCATTTCATCTCACAATCACCCTACCATTACACATTAGCGTAAGTGCGTATAACCCGAACGGGTAGTAAGACGCGGTGCTAATAATAAATAAATAAATAATTAATATTCTATTTATATTCGATTTTTTTTAAATCCAATAATTTTGATCATTGATATAATGTCTAGTTACCCCATCAAATATATAAAAAGGTTGGTCCAAATGAGATCGTGTTAAAATATATTTCTTCATTTAAGCTTTTACTATAAGTATTTTATTACTTTACCAATGTGACAGAAAGTATTTTGTAAATTGGATTACAATTCTAATTTTTCTGAAGTAATTAAAGGTCCATGTTTCAATATCATGTAAATTGAGTTAAGTTTTACAGTAGCCACAAGTTACAATGTTAGGTTAATGTAATTTATCGTTTCAATTGATTTTTTAGTAGAGGTTAATCGATCTGGAGATTATTATAAAATGTTCTCAAGTTGGCAACAAATAAACATTTAGAAGTCTGAGAATACAACTGTAAACACGCAAACACATAAAATATACCAGACAGCAAATCTTTGTTTTTATGGGATAATAAAACATAAACAAAGAGCTACCTTGGAAAGGCATCAATTTTCACATAATAAAGCTTTGATTGTTTCTGTAGTGAGTTGAATAAGGTAAACATTGTAGAGTTAAATAATGTGTCCCTCAACCAAAATATTAATACAAGCGACACGAAAATTGTCTCATGAAGTGGTCTAAAATAAATGCAAGTTGTTATATTGAGGTTATAATTTGCAAACTAATATGAGGAAAAAAGTTAAGCTCATTGAAATTAATTGCATGCCAGTATTCTAGTGCTAAAGCATGTCTATAAATATTCAAAAATAAATCTATTTTTCATTTCACTTAAAGAGTAGATAGCTACATAAAAAGATCTAGAAAATCATTCGTAAAGGATAAATGAAGAAACAACTATTGCGACGGTAATATTTCTATGGCCTAAATCGTGGTTAGTTTGCTAACCTCAAACGACGTCTTCAACTGGAGTTAAGAGTCACCAAATTTTGAACTAGTTCTACCCAGTCCACCTCATTACATCCTATTCCTATCTTGAGCTACTAGTTCTATCCATTTCATCTCATTACATTCTTTACATGTCTGTATATAGTAATATATTAGCCTATATTTAAGTATAATGATATGTTAATCATAAAAATACTTGAAATACATATTTTTACGGCTAATCTAACTATAGTAAGTTGATTGAGGAACATTCTCACTTATGTGAAAGGCGTATTTGAATATTTAAATTTGTTTTATTATTTATTAGTATGTTTGGCATATGATTATTCTTTTAACACCACGTGCTACTATCTGTTAGATAATTCTCATATGTACCAATAACGGTAATATGTTAGGAATGAAGAAGGTTGAATTTAGAAAAGTGTACTCGCATTCTTGTGGCGGAAGAGTGGAAAACTTTTTTTTTAATCTTCAATATACCATACCGGAATTCGAAACCCGATCTCCCTATCATCGGCAGTCTAGTCTATTACGAGAATGACGCCTTAAAAAATGCGGCACTTAAGCAGGTCACAAAGTTATTAAAGTCCTAATAATATAAGGGAAGAAAGTGTATCTTAATATTAAATGTGTGGCGAGCGTGAATAAAACCACAGTGATGAATCACATAATATTTAAAATCGTATTCAATGCACCCAAATGAGAATCAAATCTACCTTTCAATCATCACCAACATAGTTTATTACGAATATTATGTCTTAGACCACTTGGTCACCAGTATGAGTGTCTACATTTAAAACTTAATTATGTTATGATGGATTAAATAGCAAAGCTACTATATTCGTTTATCACGGTTATAGCCGCATCTATATATCTTTATCTTTAAATAGAAAAATTACACCTGGACACAGGGATCGAACACGGGACCTTTGGCTTAGTACGCAAATTATCTCACCACTGAGTTATCCATAAATCGTCCCATGCTCAGAGGCATTCTTCACTCATATTTTAAGGCAGAGTCTGTGATGGACGTGTGGAAATCATCAGCTACATATGTGTGATCAATTAATATCATAGGACATATGTATAAAATTGTATATATAAATATAATTTGGTATTTATATGTATATATAAATATGATTTGGTATGTATATAATTTTATATAATATATTAGAATGTATGTATATCAGAATTGTGCTAGTATTTAAATAAGATACATAATTGAGCTATAGTTTCAATTTTTTTTAGATAGTTAGGCTATGGTCCCAACATTTTAATATTGTTAGCTATGAGCCTAAAATGTGTGTCGCTAGTATATATTTATATTATAGATATTATATAATATATATAATGTAAGTTATATATAGTATAGTTTATGTATAATATACAAATTATATTATCTTTGTAATGTATGATAAATAATATTTTATGTACATATATATATATATATATATAATAAATTATATATACTATATTATATATAATGAATGTATAATATATTATATATAATAACTATATAAAATAACATATAATTGATATTTAATTTATATTTTATATAATATATATACTATTTTATAAAATTACATATAATATATATTGTATACATAGCATATATTAAATATTATGTATAATACATGATATATTATACATAATATATGTAATATATTGTATATATAGCATATACCATATATATAATATATTTTTTATATATTATATATAAGACCTAGCTATTATATTTATTTTAAGCCTGTATTTAATATATAGACTATACAGATATTATATAATATATAAACTATATATTTACTAATTATACCTGTAATATATATTATACATAGTTTATATACCATATATCGTGTTATATAATTATATAATATCGTGTAATATTATCCCTTACTATATTTACATATAAACTATTTAAGGTAAGTTTGATTGTTCTTTATTCTAGCAGTATATATTTGGAGTAACTTTGTATTGGTTTATTCTTATATAAAAACTCTTTTTAAAAATATACAAGAGCCTTACTACTATAATGCATGAGCCTATAGACATTATAACTAAACTAGTTACTAAGCAAACAACAACAAGTATCATGTATCTTGTGATAAATTCCTTCAGTACGATTTAAAGGACAAAATTCCCCGCGCTCCAACGGGTGCTTACCAAAATAAATGCTTCCATATCTCAAAAAACCACTTTCATTCCGCCAGTCACTTGTTTCGTATCTCCCTCTGCCCCCTCGATAATTCCAACGCACGCGCCCGACTCACACGTTCACACTAAACAAACCGAGGAAATGAGCCGAAGGGAACTTAAAAGAGATTTAAAGGCCACCCCCGAACGTTGCGCCACGCAACCAATCGACGGCCGCCGCACAAAGACAAAAACCGGTCGATCTTGTGACGTCATACTCATCTTCAACCTTCTTCACCTCTCCCGCCAAAGCCATCTGGATTCCCTATGTTGAACTAATCTAACAAATGACTGTGTCAGATAGACGATCAAGTTCATGAAGACCTAGTTTCATACTTGAGTACATGTCCTTCTAGGACTCCCTGATTTCTAGAGGTATTATGGCTACTTCATTTGTTATGTTGATTCTTTTTTTGACGGTAGAAAAGGCTATTAATATTCAGTTCCGTATTCAATAGACACACAAATATGTTTTGTCACTTTGACAAGTGACGAAGCTTGACATAGCCCATCGGAATGGCTGAAATCATAATTCATAACCTTATTTGGTAGCTTGGCGACATTCATAAATTCAGTGAGTGAAATCCTTAACATAATGTGTTACATTTTATCGACTTTCATTTTTTTTAGTTAATATATGTTGCTTCATATTATTTTTATCCTTTTAAAAATTCCATATTAAATCCTAATGAGCATCGAGTTAAGCAAGCCGTCAAACGTTGATAAGTGGTTTTAACTAGTCTCTCTGTCAATGCATGACATTTGACACAAATATAATGTTGTACATATCGTGTTATGGCTTTCTCCTACTGGATTTCTAAAGATGCATATAGAGGATTCTGTCTCACTCTTATGTAGCTTAATTCATAGAAAGTAATATTATTATTATTATTATTATTAGCACCGCGTCTTACTACCCGTTCGGGTTATACGCACTTACGCTAATGTGTAATGGTAGGGTGATTGTGAGATGAAATGAAGGACCTACAGTTTAACGTGGAATCCGAACCACGGTGGCGACCTGGCATTCCACACATTCACAAGATGTCTTGTCAGAGGTGTAGGAAGGGTTTGGAAATCAGATAAATCTGTGCCGGGACCGAGGATCGAACCCCGGCCGCCAGTATAGAAGTCTGACACCGTACCCCTAGACCACCAGGTCACCTCATAGAAAGTACCAACACGGGATTTTGACATGAAACCATAAAAAAAAAGGTATAAGAATATTAGTGTTTCGGACTGATCACTCATTAAGAACAAAATTTACAGTTATTATCATCAACAACATCATGCGATTCCTTAAATATTAGACCCGATTTGAGTAAATAGATAAAATATCCATCACTTTTATATGAGAACTGCTAGCTGGGGGGAGGGGGAGGTGAGAGAAGCCCCCTTAAAATATTTCTTATTGGAAAACTTAACACAGAAAATGTGATAACTCTGAGTATTTCCGGTGAAGAAAATTTTTCTCCGTATTTAACCGATGTTGGATTACAGAAATATCCATCTCGGGAGGATGGAGGCGGGGGATGGGGGTGGGGGAGAAAAATTTTCTTCCGAGAAATTATAATTGTAGCAAAATCATAGGACTTGTCTCAAGGTATTTGTTATTCAAACTGCTTATTTCTATGGGCTGCAGTTCGGCCAGGCGAGGAAAAAGCGTGTTTTTCATTGTTTACACAACTCCCATTTGATCACAGATCCACAGGTCAGATAGTAAACGCCGGGTGGGGGATTGGGATCTATAAATTTGGAAATACTCAGAATGAAAATAGGATAACTTACTATTCCGAAATCTCTCCTCCTAAGAGCCTCACGGGAATAAATTTCCAAAAAGCTACAATGCTATCACTTTATCAGTCATATAAACAAATAAAGCCCATAATGTGAACAAAGAGTGAGAGGGACATTGTTTGAAATTGTGTAGCTATTAATGTAGAAGCTTGTATCATTTCAAAAACCACACAGCCTTGAAAACAAGTGTTTATAAAATGTGTACATAATTTAGTAAACAAAAACTATAAGGATTAAAAAATAGATATATATTCTTAAATAAATAAAAACCTTATAATAAATGTTGTAAAGAAATTGTGAGTAATAAATGTCATCAGACGACAGTTACCTGTGAAACAGTTGGTAAAACTAGACCTTGACATTTAAACAGATCTATATTTGAAGTAACTGTAAGATACAAGAAGAGGCTGCCATGCCGTGACTAACATACCAACTACATTCCATCAAATTATGTAAGATGACATTGCATTTAAAAAAACATATCTAACTTAATTCAAGGTATTTGTTTGCAGTTCTTATAACAAAAGACTTCTTTATCCAAAATAAATAAGGTATTTCTCTAATTTAATATATATTTCGTCTAGGAATCTCGACAGTTCTTGATTATTGGTCATGAGTAGTATAAAAAAAAATTGAACTTAAAATTAACAAGAAATTATCTATAAAATTACATAAATATTCTTAAAATTAACTTAAAACCTTCAAAAAAAAAAAGACCTAAAAATATGAACAAAAATTCATAATAAATGCACATGACTAAATAAAAAACGCAATTTACAAACGTAAACTAAAAAATATCCATGTAATAAAAAGCTTTTAACAACTAGACCCTTGCATATCGGTAAATATAATAGTAATTTTACAAAAAATTTCTTAAGAAAAAATAGCCATCTCCTCTCAAAGCAACCCTCTCCAGCTTAGTTGTAGTGTCTTTCGGGAATGGGTATTTTACAACCATACCAGAAAAAAAGGGAAACGGCTCATTGCCTGAATTATCTTATCATTTAGATAACTATATGATTTAAAAAATTATTGATTATTGATATATTCAGAAAATATAATTAATATTTAGAAATATACTTATTCAACAAAAATTCCTAAGATGTATTTTAAAATGTCAAAAAATTCCTAAACGTGAACCAAAAAGAACGTAAATAAAGGAAATTTGACCTAGAAATCCAAAATGACCAAAAAACTTATTAAAATTGCTTACACAACCAGGTTATCATAAACAGAATGTATTTAAAACATTAGCATTGTCTGTGTGATATACAAAAAAAAAAAAATGAAGTCATTGTAACCCATTAGCCATAAAATAAATAAAAATAAATAATCTGAGTCCTGGCTATGAACAATATACAGATAATATATTAGCTGTGTGTAGCAAATCAAACTAAATGTATTTTCTGGAGCAATTATTATTTTTGGCCTAATAATTTTTTCTATCATAAAACTTACAAAAATACTGATATTAACTCATGCTCCCTTCCATCCCACACATTAAATACAAGCTTATCTCATTATTAAATTAATAATTGCTTCCACACAATTTTTATAAGTTTTGAGATACCTTGTTTCAATATAATTTTTAAATGGAACATAAAATAGATCATATCAAGACAAATTATAATGTTTTGCACTTCAGTGTGTAGTTTCCAACAAAGGAGCCCAGTGTTTGAATCTTGTCAAATAGACCGGAATAAATGTTTCCAAAGCTATACTGTATCTCCAAATCTTTCCCCAAGGTGAATTTTAATTAACGTTACACTCCTCACCCAATATCCTTGGATTTATTAACACGTCATACTACCTATTAAGGTTGTATGCAAATGTACTAATTACGCTAATGCATTAAGGATGAGTAAGGTTAAACTTAGAGGAAGTGTACCTGCATTTGCGTGGAGGGAGAGTTGGAAAAACTTGCTCAGTACACCCGACCGAGATTCGAACCTCACTCTCACTATAATCGGCAGTCTAGTCTAACACGAGAGTGACGCCTTAGCCCACTTGGTCACCGAAGAAGTATATCCTTGGATTATTTTCATTAAATTAATAGAGCGTGCAAACACAATATTTAGTAAGGTCGTACATCCATATAGCGTACGGAAATATATTTCAGATCTCACCTTGACAAGGCCTTGCATTCCATCTTCATTTTACATCTAGATTACAAGAGTGAAACATTAAAAGCTTCCTTGGAGTCGTCTAAATCAAGTATATTCACGAAAATGTACAATGCATGGATCACGATCAACTTAACCATCACGTCACGTAACGTAACATCCACTAGAGTTCACTTAACATTAACTAAACGTAAGGACCCTATTGTGTGATCAGGATTCACGTAACTTAACAACTCTAACAAAACAGAAACAGTTAATTTGAACTATTTGAATACAAATTGTTCAGTAAAATGAAACCCAAGCATTTTTGGGCTGATTAAGCAACAAATACTTGCAATAGAAGTTTTACCGGATGTGCAAGAGGATACGTTACCCTCTTTAGTGGCCGCATGGTTTAACTCACTACTCTCGTGCTGGACTAGACTGCTGAAGACGGGGAGATCAGGGTTCGAGCCCGGTCAGGTACACTGAGGGTGTTTTATCCTAAATTGTTTTCCACTTTACTTCCACGCAAATTCGGGTGCACTCACTATCGATTAAACGTTCATAGCCCCTAAACCATTAGCGTAATTAGTACATAGGCGTATAAACCGAACGGGTAGTTAGACACGGTGCTAAAAATAAAAAATAAAGAGGCTACCAGGTTTTAGAGTAAGCAAAACGCGGAAGAAACCTGTACCGAATAAGTCATCTGCATTCCACAAGCAAACCAGTGAAATACTAAATAGGCCAGTTGACGTTGCTCGCAACATGATTGGCTGGTTAGAACACGTGGTACCATTACTCCCCTGGATTACTCTTAAGTTATTATTATTATTATTAGCACCGCGTCTTACTACCCGTTCGGGTTATACGCTCTTACGCTAATGTGTAATGGTAGGGTGATTGTGAGATGAAATGAAGGACCTACAGTTTAACGTGGAATCCGAACCACGGTGGAGGCCTGGCGTTCCCCACATTCACAAGATGTCTTGTCAGAGGTGAAGGAAGGGTTTGGTAATCAGATAAATCTGTGCCGGGACCGAGGATTGAACCCCGACCGCCAACATAGAAGTCTGACACCTTACCCCTAGACCACCAGGTCACCTACTACTCTTAAGTTAAATGAACGTTAAGTTAACTGTATCGTGATGGCTTGTATTTAAAACCACGAGGGTAACCATTACGCTATGTTACGTTACGCAAAAGCTAGGTGAATTTGAAATTGATCGTGACCCAAGCATAATTGAGCTGGAGAACAGATTGATTCTTCGCTATCAGGTGGAAAGATAAGCGAATAACTGATAAACCTCTCAAATAAATAAATATATTTATAAAATTGCATCCACGTTAAATCATTCTTATGTCATAAAAGGTATATCAAGTGCTAGTTCAGTAATTTACTACGGTGAATTATTATTTAAGTTTTAGTTTGATTTGATATGCTATGGAAAAGTGTATATTGTTATGTGAATTGGAGTAATATGATGGCTACTTGATGTGCTTTAGGAAATTGGGTCAGATGCGTAACTAGGCGTAACTATGCCCGTGGCAAAACTTTCAATGTAGGAATCTCCTCCAATAAAAGAAAGCTTCCTTTGCCCCCAAAAAATAATGTTATATGTAATTGTAGATTATATTAAATTACATTAGCATTTATTATTAGAATTATTTTATAAATTTTGTAATACAAGTCTACATTTTGTCTAATAAAATTGCTACTGGAAAGTGTAAACTAGCAATATAATGTAAATAAATTGATCTGAATTGAATAAGATTATATTAATAAATATTATAAACTAAATTATAAACAATATAAACACTTCAACAGAAGCTAAACAGACATTGACATTTAAAGCTCTTTCTTCTTGCTTTGATCTCTGCGAAATTGTCTATAATTTCCTCAAAGTTTTTTTTTTTTAGATTTACTTATACCAATCTTGTTAAATATTGATTACACAGAAAAATATATACATAGCTTTTTTGTAGAAAATGAAATTATACAAAACAAAGTGACTATTGAGTAACTTTTTATTGAATAATAAGATTTTTAAGAAACAAAAACAACACTTTCATATCTTACCAAACTAATTTTGGGCGGGCGAACCTGTGTGGTGGGCCCCATTTTGGTCGCAGGCCTGCGGCATTTTGCCACCTACGCTACCCTATAGTTAGGCCACTGGTTGATGTATTACATAATGTTCACGTACTGTTGGTAATTAATGTACTGCTGGAAGTTGATATATTATGGTAATTGGATGTACTTTAATGAGCTTATATAGCTTACAATGTCAAGTGGATATACTATGATGAGTTGTTAGACTATGTCGAACGAATGCACTATGATGAATTTATATATTATGGTGAGTTCAAATACCATAGAGTGTTGATGTACTATTGTAATTGATGTTCCATAAGGAGTTTCCCGGCACAGATTTATCTGATTTCCAAACCCTTCCTTCACCTCTGACAAGAGATCTTGTGAATGTGGGGAATGCCAGGCCGCCACCGTGGTTCGGATTCCACGTTAAACTGTAGGTCCTTCATTTCATCTCACAATCACCCTATCATTACACATTAGCATAATTGCGTATAACCCGAACGGGTAGTAAGACGCGATGCTAATAATAATAACATAAGGAGTTGATTTACCATATTGTGATTATTTACAATGGGGAATTAATTGCCATTTGGGAGTTGATTTATTATGGTGAGTTAATGTATTATAAGGAAAGAATGTAATACTAGAAATTGATGTACTATGGGAAATTGATGTACTAATGCAATGAAAGTAGATTTCTGTTCAAATGACTTTCGTTCAAAAATATATATTTAATTATGTGTTGTAAAATTACATGGCAGTACGTAAATGGGAATCGAGACGTTCTGTTCAAATTATTATTATTATTATTAGCACCGCGTCTTACTACCCGTTCGGGTTATACGCACTTACGCTCATGTGTAATGGTAGGGTGATTGTGAGATGAAATGAAGGACCTACAGTTTAACGTGGAATCCGAACCACGGAGGAGGCCTGGCATTCCCCACATTCACAAGATGTCTTGTCAGAAGTGAAGGAAGGGTTTGGAAATCAGATAAATCTGTGCCGGGACCGAGGGTTGAACCCCGGCCGCCAGCACAGAAGTCCGACACCTTACCCCTAGACCACCAGGTCACCACTTCTGTTCAAATAAAATATAAGTCATGTGTGTAAACAGGACAAAACTAGATAGATTAATGGTAGAACTATAGCTCATAATTTTTTTAATGTATTTTGAATAAACTCAACCACTTTATTAAATCTCGTACAGATGGCAGCATAAATACGGTTCATGACTGAGTCCCAATGATTTGTTTCTTATAGTAAGTGGCTGAGAAGGAATTGACGGTCTTACACGTCAATCACAGATTCCATCTTCATAACGTTGCCCACTTGAGGATTTCAAAGTTATTATGTGAAGTGGGTTGCCTCTTAGCTTGACGCACTTTAACACTCTTAATACTTATCACATAGACACGAATGAATAAAATAGAAAGAGAAGGAAGAAAATAAGCAGCTCATGCTACAACGCCTATCTTCTTCTAGCACTTTCCTTCTTCCAATGACGAGTACAAACACTCACTCTATTATTGGTGCCTGGACAGCATTGAATTGAATTTCAAGATTTCCTTTTTATTGTTTTATTTTCTAGATAAACATATGCTTTTATAGACTTTTTTTTTTAAATATAGGTTTGAATTGCCTGAAGATATATATTGTGTTATTAAAAGGCTTTATAAACTGTCTTTGACTTTTAACTTTAATTCAAGAGTACAGGGTTCTAACCTATCAGACTTCCCTAAAGAGGGATTATATTCGTTGATTTTTCATCATATCGAAGCAAATAATAACTTTCTCTCTTGAAACTCCCCTTGTAGATTAGCTAGTGTATGTTACCAATGGGGCCCTATGGATAATAGGACGCGTAGCATTAAATCGCTACTTTTACCCGCCCCGGTGAGTGAATAGTCGCCTATGATGGAGAGATCAGGGTTCAATTCCAGGTTGGATGTACTAAGGCTGCTTTTCCTAAAAGTAGGTGCTTATACCTACTTAGAGTTTACTTAGACATCCCTATTATGCTTCTAAGTTTTATATACATGATCAGAATAACTGTTATATTAATATTATTACTAACGTAACTGTTTCTATGGTGGTTTTAAACATTTATCACTGTTTTGAGAGCCTTTATCAAGTTATTTATCTTCATAACGTACGCACCCTATAGACATGTAAATGCACATCACTTCACACCAGGAAACCTCTGAGATTATTATTTGATCTCTATTTGGCTCATAATTTTGAGGATGGGCAAGCTTAAGACTACATGTTTTGAGACGGAAAAAAAAACTGTATAAATATAACCAGTAAAAAAATAGTAATCATATTTAATCATACTTGGTAAACCTTGCTTTATATTTAATTAATATATGAATGCATTATATTATAAGCGATCAATGTTAACTGGTTCAGTAGAGTTTGAATTAAAAACAATAATAAACTGTCAACTGTACAAATTCAGGTTGGTTTATTAAAAATTTCAAGATTTATGATTTATAAAAAAAACTTTGGATTTGTAATCCAATTTTCAAAGATTGGGTTTGAATTAGGTTGAAAATTTCAACGAGAATATTTAATCAGTTAAGCTCAAAAAATACAGGTAACTTCTTAAGTATATGATGATGATGATAATGATGATGATGATTATTATCATTATTATTATTAGCATGTATTACTACCCGTTAGTGTTATACGCACTTACGTTAATGTGTAATGGTAAGGTGATAGTGAGACCACGGTGGAGGCCTGGCACTCCACAAATTCACAAGTTGTGATTAATACACGTATTGTCAGAGATGAAGGTAGATGTTGGCAGTAGATGATTAAATCTATCTAGTTTTTACTTCCACGCATACAGTATAAACTGAAAATAATTTTCCAACAACTGAAGCTATATTATATTGTAATACAATGTCAACCTCTGTGGTCTTGAGGTAGAGTGCTCTCCTTAGGACTCGACGTTCATAGGTTCAAACCAAACAGGGGATGAGGGATTTTTGTTGGGTAATCCTTCGGAAGGGGAAGTAAAATCGTCGGTTCCATGTCGATTGTGGAATGTAAAATAACCCTGGAAGGCATGTGAAAATACCTTTCAAGAAACAATAATAATTTATTTCACGTTCACTCATAGAAACTCAGTGTGGAATGCAACGGTAGCCATCACACTTCCTGAAATCCCCTAGTAAATTGATATTCTACCAGATGGTGCATGCAGCGATAACCATCTGAGCTGAGTGAATGCCTAGCTCCTGATGGATAGAAATCACATCAAATCAACCTTCGGGTTGTTCACTTAGGAAGAAGACTGTAATAAAATAATATTAGAAAAAGCTTATTCAGGGTACAATATGATTTTGACTGACGTTCAATGGCATGAACAAAACTATTATTTCACGAGTAGCTAAAAAGACTACCGATTTCTGGATAAGGCCTCTGCATTAAAGTAACTTGTTGAACAACTAAAAAGGTTTAACTACTTATGTTATTATTATTAGCACCACGTCTTACTACCCATTCGGGTTATACGCACTTACGCTAATGTATAATGGTAGGTCAGACTTCTATGCTGGCGGCCAGGGTTCGATCCTCGGTACCGGCAAAGATTTATCTGATTGCCAAACCCTTCCTTCACCTCTGGCAAGACATCTTGTGAATGTGGGGAATGCCAGGCCACCACCGTGGTTCGGATTCCACGTTAAACTGTAGGTCCTTCATTTCATCTCACAATCACCCTACCATCACACATTAGCGTAAGTGCGTATAGCCCGAACGGGTAGTAAGACGCGGTGCTAATAATAATAATAATAATATAATGGTAGGGTGATTGTGAGATGAAATGGAGGACCTACAGTTTAACGTGGAATCCGAACCACGATGGAGGCCTGGCATTCCCCACATTCACAAGTTGCGATTAATACACGTCTTGTCAGAGGTGAAGGAAGGGTTTGGTAATCAGATAAATCTGTGCCGGGACCGGGGATTGAAGCCCGTACCTCCACCAAAGAAGTCTGACAACTTACCCCTAGACCACCAGGTCACCAACTACCTATGTTAAGGCTAAACTATCGTTCCTGAAAACAATAAATAATGGTGGGTGACCTGGCAGTCTAAGGGTAAGGTGTCAGACTTCTGCGCTGGGGGTACGGGGTTCAATCCTCGGTCCCAGCACAGATTTTTCTGATTACCAAACTCTTCCTTCACCTCTGACAAAACGTGTATTAATCACAACTTGTGAATGTGGGGAATGCCAGGCCTCCACCGTGGTTTGGATCCCACGTTAAACTGTAGGTCCTCCATTTCATCTCAAAATCACCCTACCATTACACATTTAAGTGCATATAACCCGAACGGGTAGTAAGACGCGGTGCCAATAATAACAATTTTTTGTATTTGAATAGCGCACGTAAGCCTTATGCGTCTGCAAATATGCGCAGGAAGGTGTGGACTGTTTTATACTGTTTTTCGTGTATTCAATATGGTAATTAAGAACAAATAAAATGTTACAAAACTTTAAATGAAACGCGTTAATGGGTCAAAACACAAGAAGGCAGATATTTATATTATTAACTGAAAGATCCTCAGGGGGAATAAGAACAGCTTAAATATAACCAAGGCCCATATATTGATAATATTTAAAACATTTCTTATATATATCACAGTCAATGCGTGGGTGCAAATAAACTCTGTTTTTAATCCCCTGGTTGTTGAAACGATTTTTATATGTCATTTTTTGTTTATTTTTCTCTATTTTAAATCTGTAGGTCATATTTTCTTGGTTTGCGTACTTTTAGGTCATTTTTACGCACTTTTGAGTAATTTTCAGGCATTGTTGTATAATATTTAAGTGGTCATGTTGAATAAATAGGACTATATTTTTAAATACTATCGATATTTTATAAATGCATAAATTCTCAAATAATATTTCAGCACATAGTTGTTGGAATGAGAAGAAAATGTAGTCAAATGAACATTGAATCCTCTTTTCTTGAATGGTAATAAAATACATTTTCCTAGTGAATTACTAAAATTAGAATGGAGAGGATTTTATTGTGAGGGGAAAGCTATTACCTATTACTTCTGAAGCAGCCTGTGTAAATCAATATTATATCTAGTAGAATTCAATTATTTAGTTATTAATGTCTTTTCATTGCATACATATTTTTTATGTTTACATTTGTAAAGAGCGTATTTGATTTAGCTGTGCGCATTCATTACCAGTTTTATTGAAATAATTAGGTCAATTTTTGTAAGTATGAAGTCATTTATTAGCCTATTAAGCTATTTTATAAAAACTGCCAAAACACTACCCATAAATCACGCTCTCCCATCTTCTACCGTAAATATTTTGAAAATTTGCAAATCGTACGCAGAGGTTGAGAAGACTTAATAGTATTTTCAAGGTTTGGGTGAACAGTGTAGTTTTGTTTTAGGAAGTGAAATCAATGGTTACCTAGTAATGGCCTAATCATAGTATAGTATTAGTTTTAAAATCATATGAATATTGTGTCAAAATCGTATAAAGAAATAACAAATTGAGAATATCAAACCCAAATAAAGCTTATTATTTTAATATTAAAAGGTCAAATTTAATTTGATACATTTAAATGTTTTAGAATACAAATCTCTCCCACCATCCTTCCTTAGACATAATATACGTAATGTTAGATAAACTTTTTAGTGGACCCCGTTTTAGTAAAATTAGCTTTCTACCCCCCTTTTGCCCTTATTGGAAGGCAAAACAGGCTCCTCATAATTACAATTGTTTAATATATGTTTAAGAATTTTACTCTCTCAGGGATTCAACCAACCTCAGATATTTGTCTTAACAAGCCACTGCCTTACTTACCTACCCTACGTCATAAGGAGCTCGAAAATTCACTGCAGAACTTTCAAAAGTACGATACCTTTCCCTATCTTAGGCTAATTCTATCCAATCCACCTCGTTATACCCTATCTCTATCTTGGTCTAGTTATATTCATTCCACCTCACTACACCCTATCCCTATCTTGAGATAGTTCTATCCAGTCCACCTCATTACACCCTATATTTATCCTGAGCTAGCTATATCCAGTCCACCTCATTACACTCTATCCCTATCTGGAGATAGTTATATCCAGTCCACCTCATTACACCCTATCCCTATCTTGAGATAGTTCTATCCAGTCCACCTCATTACAACCTCTATCTATCCTGAGATAGTTATATCCAGTACAACTCATTGCACCCTATCTATTTCAATTCCATTCTAATGTTATCCTCCCATGTGCTCTTCAAAATGGTTTCTTTCAATTGAGATTGCCAGTCGCTACTCTTAACAAGGTTATAGATTATTCCATTCAAGCTGCATGTCTTGCCCACCGTAATATACCAGACTTTATAATACTAACAATGTCTTATGATGAATAAATGGTATTTAACTCATCATTATGCAACCCACTTCACTCCTGAGTAGCCTCATCCCTTTTCCAAGCAAATATCTTTATAAGTACCTTGTTTTCTACCACTTTAAATTTATTTTCGTCATGTAAGATAAGAGGCCACGTTTCACAACCACAGAGAACAACTGGTAAAACGGTTGTTTTGTATATTCTGAATTTGACATTCCTTGACAGCAGGCGAGCTGTTAACAACTTACTGACCGAGAAGTAGCATGCATTTACTAACTGTAATATTTTCCTAATTTCCACTATAATATAGGTTTTTTTGGTTAAAAATTGTCCTTAATATTTACGTTCATTAACCTTGTCAAATTATATGTTGTTCGCAATGGTCTCTGCATTATCTTCCTCAATTTGTGCTCTCTGTGTGATATTGTAGGCCTACTTAGTCTTTTCTATTTCCTTATTAGTTTCTAATAAAATGCCATGTCTTACTTAAATTAATAGGAGGTTAAAAAGTAAGACATGGCATTTTATTAGAAACATTAATACCCTACTTACTTATAAGATACATATTTATTTTTCATAATCATATGAATAAACATAAATTAAATTCACCCATTAGAGTCTTAAAAATAGCTGATTGTCCAAATGAAATCAATTTCTTCTTGATGAAGACGTTGAAGAAACGAACAGATACTGACAATTTTCATAGTTCTTTGGAAGTTTTAATTGAAATAAAAAAAAGTTCCACTAGCCACCATTCCTCCTAAATCTATTTTTAAAATTAGATATTTGGTAAGAGTTTGATATGACTTCACAACTTTCTAAAAAAAATATTTTAATCTCTTTGTGAAATTAGCTAGATTAAAACGTATAGGCCTAAACGCACAAATTTCAGTACCTAATATTTTAAGGGAGAATTAAACATAATTACATCTTTTTGCCAAAGATTCTACTCTTAAAGTTAAATTCTATGTAAATACCGTTCAACCTGAGAGGTATAGTTTTACTTTGATTGATTACACTATGGCCCTCTCTAATAAGCCACACCATAGTGGAACAAGTTAAAGTTCCTTTTAAATATAAACGGTGAATACATTTATGAATTAATATCACTCTTACATTATATTGAATTAGTACATTCATATAATAATAGTCAAGAAAAGCAAAACAAATACTTTTTTTCACAGTGCTGGACTTGAATAAATAGCTAAAGGATATATTTATTCACAACAGCTTTTTTTTTATCTAGACGCTAATGATATTTTTAACCAAACGAATGAAGGTAAGAAAGACTACTCTCATTCAAGGTAGGATTATACCTACCCTGAAAAGGTTGCAAACACTAGTTGCTTGATTCTACGATGGTGTAGTTAATACGATAGGGCCAGAGTGGAAACAAACACGCTAAGCTTGATACCTTTCAGGGTAAATGTAAATTAATAATAATAATAATAATTATTATTATATTTAGCAC
This sequence comes from Timema cristinae, assembly GCA_039000515.1. Classification (NCBI taxonomy): domain Eukaryota; kingdom Metazoa; phylum Arthropoda; class Insecta; order Phasmatodea; family Timematidae; genus Timema; species Timema cristinae. The sequence goes on from JBCFYV010009882.1 coordinate 87,869,646, forward strand.
CGCGTCTTACTACCAGTTCGGGTTATACGCTCTAAGTATGCTAATGGATTAGGAATTGGGAAGGTTGAGTTAGAGGAAGTGAACCCGCATTTGCGTATAGGGAGAGTGGAAAACCATTTAGGAAAAAATTAATATTACAAGCACGTACATATTTCATATAAGTTACAATAACTGTAACTTATATGAATATGAACAACCCGTACGTACCATCAAAAATAATAAATAATTAATATTTAATATTTAAGAAGGTACTTAAATGCATACGTTAATTTTTATTTTTGCTAATAAATAATAGTAGTGAATTTGTTTCTAAATTTATTACTAAAAATTGAGGTTTAACAGATTTGTGTATTAATCAATTGTAGCTTTAGATAGGGAAAATTAATGCTTGAGAAACAATTTAATTTATTTAAAGTGTGATAACTTTACTTATTATAAACAAAGTTATTCGCGAATGTTTGTGCATGGGTGTGTACTATATAAGTAGGTAGATCAGAGAATGTGTATGTACAGTACTTTACTTGACACCCAACCATAAAAATTTGATTTAATTAAAATATTATGACCCATAGGCCTTGTCGATATATTCCAATCAAGGCTTTCAATTATTAAATAAAATTTGAGATTGACATTATAATTTGATTTTTTATTATATAAAATGTGTTTTGATCTAGTATCGATAATTTTTTAGACAAGTTCATTAAAAATGCTAATGTTTTAAATAAATTGTAATGCATTAAAACTTACGCCAGACCCTCAACGAAATAATTATCATGCTTCACAAAAAATCAAATGTGTTTCATCCAAAAGAACAAAAAAAAAAAAATTATCAGAAAGTGGATTTGTCATGAAAACAAACATAAATTATTTTACATCTCAATAATAATTATATTTAACACAATACTAAATTTGATAGCTTCTAGTAAACTTTATACACTAAAGACAAGTCTCAGAAATTATTCTAGACTTATTTTTAGGACGTTTTAAGACATTACATATTTTCTTACACAATCTCCAGTCTAAGTATATTATAATATTTTATGTTTGCATTGCTTATACCTTATATTTCCGATTCTAAGTTGCACTTTTTCCCCCATTTAAACGTTTATATAAACGGGGTGCGTTTTAATATCTATGACGCCTTAGAATCGCAATTCTTTTGCAACAAATGCTCTCGATGGCTCAGGAGACTATATATTATAGGATAATAATTATAAAGACATCTCAGAAGAATCAGACTGATATTTATTCAGAAGGAAGGGATGGATAGCATGCCGACTAATGCATAACGTACTATTGTTGTTAATATATTGAATTCTGGTATAAAAATGTTTCTTAGATACAACGTATTTTAAGGTTTTATTTATATTTATTTTCTTAAAATAAAAGCTTTTATTCTGTTGCTGGTAAGCCTATTGAAAAATAAGATGGGTCTTAGAATCTAAGAAATAAGGTATTCCTATAAGTAATGTTAATCGTTATATAACTTGTCTGAAGTAAAATAAAAACTATGAATTGTAGCTTAATATAACATCACTCTTAAAACATAAGTTAAACTTATATATGCACATCTACTTATTTTGACCTACCATAAGGCAACTTATTCAGGATCTACAGTAGTCCCATGGCTTGTTTGGTGCTGACTGAGAGCTTACAGTTGACTTCTGGCAGTCAACATTTAGGTATATACCTAAATTTTGACTGTCATAAGTGACAGCTGCTAAACACATGTTTTTGCAGATCATATATTTCGGCATAGGGATACATAATTTGGTCTGGTAACTTTTCAAAGCCGTCAGCGGTCAGCTGTGAGCTGTCAATCAGCACCAAAGAAGCCATGGGGCTACTGTACCTATTCTAACGAAACTTATCCTTCTGCAGTAAAAAATAGCTTTTATCGGCTCTCAACATAAAAACATAGCATTAAATACCAATTAACAACCAAAAATAACACTATATATCCCATTTAAACAACCAAATAGCACCATCTAGCTCGTTTTGATATAAATGTTACTAAGTAGGTACCAATTTAATTAACACTAAATACCACTTAAAATTAACAATGAATACTGAATAGGGTCGCCTCGGTAAGCGAAATATTGCTAGGTAGACGTTCAGCTCTAAAGCAATATTTAATTATATGCTGCATTATTTCAAAATATGGTTCAAGCCAAAATAAAGTCAAAAAACTCCAAAAGGGCTGTTTCCCCCTAACAACTCCATAGTTTGAATTTTATTAATAAAAAAAAGAGTTGTTTGAAAATGTGACATCTCATTTTTAACGTCTGTTTAAGAATATTTGCGGAACTATGAGACTAGCCTTGATGAAAAAGTTATCTAGAATTAGAAATGCAATAAGTTATGTATTTGTTTTAATAGTGTAAGTTATTTAAGAATTAGCAGCGAGCGTTCCCCATTACCTCGTGATAAGAAGTTTCGTATATTTCTTTCCCATAATTCTTATTAGCATGACAAAGGGTGGTTGTAAGTAATTGGTTAAAGGAAGTATAGGCTTGTACAAAATAGATATGCAGTTCCTGAAAATAACACAAACCACAAATCATTATGCTTTAAGACGTTCTCGCTAACCGAGGTGGCCGCTTTAACCAAAGATAGTTAGACTTTTATGGTGATATTCTTGTTTAAACCAAAGAATTTATAATAACTTGTATTTTTAATGACATGATGATGCTAATGTTAAATATTAAAATAAAATGTGAATTAAATGACAAAGGACTTAGCTGGATCTCTTTCAGTCAAAATGTCATAATGTCTTAGTAATTAAATATCTCATTAAAATGTACCTACTTCTTATTTAATTGCTTTAATATTGACTGTAGAATTATGTATGTGTAAATATTAAATTTTTAAGTGTTTTGAGTATATGATGGATAGTAGAAAAGAATCGAATTTGTGCACATTCTAAATTTAACGATTAGAAAAATTAGTGTTTCTTATTAATTATAAAGAACTCAGATAAACGAATAGTATCAAAATAAACTCAACATAATACAATCTTAAGGTTGTTATTTTGAATCCATCTACTGTAAACGTTTTTACAAACTTGTTATGATTTTGTAAATAGAAAAATTATGTGTGATGACATACGACTTGATTTTCTCATTATATGATTGGGAAAAGTATGACATTATTCTGGTGAGGGGAATGTCATAAGAACACAACAATGAAATATTATGTTAGACACCATATATATTTCATTCTCTCTAAATTACTGCTTGTGAATCATATTATTGTATTTTTAATATTACCAGAGTAAGTTCTTAGTACTAAATACTTTTTAATTGGAGTTAACAAATCTTTTTGTTTTCTTTCAAAAACTTTCTCACAAACTTTTAAAAATGCATTATTAAATATATACTCACTCTGTCACACCACCCTGCTCTTGCTATTTATTCTAATGCAATTATTAATCAAAGATATTTAGGGTCAGTTTATTGGTATTAGATCCCATTTGAACATTATTATCCAAGAAATATGTATTATTAAATTAACTCCAAATAAATAGTTATGTTTAAAATAGTGCTTTTACTGGTAAATAATAATGGAATTCAAATAAAATATTTAGTTTAGGTTAGTTCACTAAATTAAGGATTATTAAAATATATTTAACGATTTTGTAATAAAAACGTTGATAATGACAATCATTCAAAACAAAATGATTACTGGTAGATTTTTCCCCTCCTATATTCACTTTTATTGACTTTAATATTGATAAATAAGAATAACCTTGATATTACAAACATACATATTGGCTTTTTTTTAGTGCGTTAGTCTCATCCCAGATATTTTGTTATAATTTTTTACATGATGCACAGACATTGGTTTATTCAGCTTTAGTCTTTCAATTTTCTGAGCGTAGCTTCTAAGATTCTCCAGAGGTCAACAGCCCTAAAAGAGATTTTTAATTATTTAGAGATATTTATTATTACTTTGTAAAAATTTAATATTATGACATTAGAAACTCTAAAGTTCATTGCCACACTTAACAAAATTACGCCACCTATCTCTATCTTGAACTAGTTCTATCCACCCCACCTCATTACTCCCTATCCCTATATTGAGCTAGTTCTATTCAGTCCACCTCATTACACTCTATCCCTATATTGAGCTAGTTCTATCCAGTCCACCTCACTACACACTCTCTCTACCTTGAGCTAGTTCTATCCAGTCCACCTCACTACACACTCTCTCTATCTTGAACTAGTTCTATCCAGTCCACCTCACTAAACCCCATCCCTTAATTGAGCTAGTTATATTCAGTCCCCTTCACTACACCCTATCTCTATATTGAACTAGTTCTATCCAGTCCACCTCATTACACCCGATATCATTCATACCATTGTGTTTCCCAGTCAATAGCCTGATTCTCGCATTTACGCTACATGTGGTACCCACCGTAGACTGTGAGACTCTATTATCCCAACAATGTCTTATGATGAGTACATGGTATGTAACTCATCATTATGTAACCTTCATCGTCCCCCAGTATCCTCATCTAATTTTGGACCAAATATATTCCCAAACATCTTAAACCTAATATTTTTTTCCGTCTTGTAAGGTAAGATACCACTTTTAACAACCATAGAGAACAATGTCATTTAGATGCCCAAAGTTTTAGATTATCCGAATTTAATCGCAAATATCGATTATGATAGGATAAAAAAACTAAACAAACTTTAGAGCCAAAAACTGAACAACTATAAGTCTTTCTTGAATAATATCATACTGACACAATCTAGCATGTAATATGGTTCTCTTGCTTTATACTACATTAATTTAAATTTATAAACAGATTTTTTGAAGTTATACTTCTTTAGGCGCGTTATGAAAAAATGATGAGAGTGAAATTTTAAGATGCACGCGCATCAGTGTAACACAAAAGTAACAGGTTGAAGTTAAACCGCTCATTAAGTCTCGAAAAAAAAAAGCTACCAACAAAATAGAAATAGAACCTATGTTAGTCGCGCATGTTGGTACGCTCGTCGCCTCTGATCACTGTTTTCATATATATAATATTTATCCACATGTTTCTAGTTTCTACATTCACAACACGTGTTTTAGTTTCATACAAGTGCGAATTATATATGTGCTAATAAATTATATTCAGTAGTGATTTAAATTGAATATTTTGATTAATATTATTTACTATTTGTAAATATTAGTGAAAAAAATTGTGCTTATAGACTTTTTCAAGTGCTCCAATATAATTGAGGTTAACTATCCGTATGTATTATTTATTGATATAAATTAAAATATTATTATTTAACATAATTAATACTAAATATTATTAAATTATTTTTTATTTTTTAATGATGCCAAAGAAGTATAACTTCTCACGCGCGTACATAAGTACACACACCCATTTTTTAGTTTTAAGCACCTCTCGGGTACAATTCTCAACTGAGAAAGTAATCATTTAAAACCTATTACTCTATAATAAATTAAATCATGACTATTCTCGAGTAATTTACGGAGGTTCTGTCATTCCTGGCGTAGTTCTTTAAGTCACCATGAGAGGTGTCCTGCATTGAGTTTTAATGTTCTGAGTCAATAATGAGTCAGATATTCAGCACATTCGTAGTTATTACTATTTTTTACGATTCAATCTTTGGTTAAATATAAATTTTAGGTTATTTAACACAATTTTCATGAAATAACTTTTCGCAACATTTCTTAGATCCATCCTTCTTATTTCTTAAGTTTGTTAACACGACCTATTCACAGATAACATAAAACTTTAGCCCTATATTTGAAGTCACGAACACCCGATATTTAGTGGGACGGTAAAACGTATTTTCTTCTTATTTAACTATAACTATATATAAGATCATTATGTGAAACTACTGCCTCTTCATCGTGCTTGCCTTTAGTTGCCTGTTATAAACCAAACTAGATATCTACAAAGATTGGGAGCTTTCACTTACAGTTACAACAGCATCGCCCAAATCGGTGGCCACCCAGACAAATACGTCATTCTCGTTTGATCTGATTTAACAGCTACGGGTAGGTCAGGGTTCGAGTTCCTGTCAAGTGTTTTGAAAGGGTTTTATTTTACTAAATGTTTTCCCACTCTTTCTCCATGAAATTGTTAATGTATTTTTACATAAATTTGATCTTACTCATATCTACCCAGTTATTTTAAATAGGCCAGTAGTCCAAACGGAAATTAATACGGGTTACAAATAGCTACACACTTTATTGTTGCCAGGAATTTGAATATCAATAAATAAAAATGTACCTATTAACAAATGTTAGATCTATTTAAAAAAAAGGGTGACCTGGTGGTCTAGGGGTAAGGTGTCAGACTTCTGTGCTGGCGGCCGAGGTTCAATCCTCGGTCCCGGCACAGATTTATCTGATTACCAAACCCTTCCTTCACCTCTGACAAGACATCTTGTGAATGTGGGGAATGCCAGGCCGCCACCGTGGTTCGGATTCCACGTTAAACTGTAGGTCCTTCATTTCATCTCACAATCACCCTCTCATTAAACATTAGCGTAAGTGCGTATAACCCTAACGGGTAGTAAGACGCGGTGCTAATAATAATATTTAAAAAAAACACTCAGGACTAGCTTAACCCAATTCGGTGATACTAGGGATATATATGATATAGTTTGCTTGCAAAAGTGTATAGTTTTATTATTTTTTACTAAAACTATTTAAATATTAGGCTAAAATGTTTTATTGTGTGTGGTTTTTAAATTATGTTTTATTTAAAATTTTGATTTGGTATGTTCCCAAAATCCATGTTTTTTTTAGCTGTTTAATTTAATTTATTTGATAACTATAATAAAAATATGTACAGTACATATAGCTTAATATACATTAAATCTAAAGTCTCATAATTCGAATGTAACAAACTATCTCATTTTTTATTTATTTCTTGATGTAATATGGATTTTTTCAGTAACTATACATTTTCTTCTGGAAACCAATTATCCTTTTATAGTGGTCGTACACAGGAACCTGAAAAAGAAAAATAAAAAAAAAAATCAAAATAAGTAGTATAACGAGCAAATATCACTTTAAACCAACCATTCGTTAAGTGATAAGAGGATGAATTTATAAACAAACAAGACAAGTTATTTAAAGAAAAGCGACTATTCAGTGGCTACCGACTAAAACGGGTCACTAGACGTGTAATTAGATACAGCTTTACTCTTTTTAATCTATTCCAAAATGACTAGTTTGAATGCTGTAATATTCTGTTACACTAAGTGTTCTATTTACTGTTGATAGAAAGAGGCCTAATTCATAGCAATGTATGGAGCTATAGTAAAACGTAAAATAAACCAAACATAATGGTGTTAGTTTCATGATGGTGCCATATGGTGCAGCCTAGTTGTTAGGGTCATGGTGTAGTATGTCAAAGTGGGAATGTTACCTTTCAATGTGAAATGAGTGTAGGCCTACACTTCAATTTCCTGGAAAGGTATAAATCTTCCCTTGCATTGATTGTTCCACATTTTAGTATTTTACAAGATAGGGCCATAGTATAGTCTGACAAGGTAAGGCTGCTACCATACATGGTAAACGGAGTATGTATAATACCAAACATATTATGATTATCTACGTTTCTAGGACACATGAGAAGTTTTGTTTGTATTTCCCTGAAGTATTTCAAAATAATCGGTAACTACCAGGAATCTTAAAAATCATTCGAAAGTGTATTTTATAGTTCTCTAAGATTTTTCTTACTTGAAAGCTTCTGAAAAGTCTCCAAAGAAAGACAAACCATTTAGTTGGGTATAATCCTTCAGTGTATAGCTAGTAGCTATTCATTTTGATGTATTTTCAAACCAATCTAATAATTTTAAACAGGAATATATTACTTCACTAAAGTAACTATAAATGTACTTTTATTCTCCACAGAAGCCATAACCATTGTAACAAATTAAGAATTTCTAAATTTATTAGATAGCTTCTTTAAATAAACATGGTTTTTAAAAGTAAGCAACAAAGTGAGAGCTGTATTCAAAGAAAATTAATCAACTAAGGGGAAACAATTGGACTAAATAAAATTTAGTTTAAGGGATAATAAATTGGCATTTAGTATTATTAAACTAACTTCACTTGGAATATTTTATGAAAGGAAAAAATATCACCGGTCAGTTTGTTTAAACAAATTTTATATTATTTTATTTTTACAAGAAAAATCAAGAGCTGGGCTATGAAGAAAAACATCCAAAACTCTTGTTTTCTTAAAACTACAACAATAGTTCTTTAATAAAATTGGTGAACTCCCTTCAAAGAAATATAAATCTCTCTTTACTAATCTGAATTATTATTTTATAATAAAATGCATGCATTTCATAAAATCTTATATCGTTTATCTAAGCCTACCTATACGATTTATGTTTGACCTCGTCAATATGTAATTGAATGTATTTTCACAAGCCATAAAAAAAATTAAATTAGATGTTTTTTGGAGATATTTTTTATGTGAAGTTATTATTCCTACTTAATCTTAATGATTTGATCAAAATCAAACAATTTTCGAGAAAAAATCTTTAATTACTAACCTAATTAGTAAAGTAGGTTAACTTTATATATGCCAAACTTTTTATTAGTTTAGTATAAAGCCAACTAAATGAAAAGGATGAAAAATGTATGTCATATAGTTTATAGGCTGATGTTACATATGTAAATATATATATATATATATGTTGAAAACTTTTGACTAAATGGTGATAATTTGATTTTTTTCATACCAACATTATTCAAATAATTTAACACAATTTGTGTATATATTTTGCTTTTGAAACTTTGAGTAAAGTCTGCTTGGATTGGGTGTAAGCTAGTTGAAACAGGAGGAGAATATGGAATGAAAATTAACACCGAGAAGCTGAAAGTAGTGAGGATATCACAGAAAGAAGAGCCACTGGACACGGAGTGGCGGCAGGAAGCCAGTAGCTGGAGAGTTTTTGAAACATTTCAAATATTCAATTGGTGCGTTTATTTGCGACAGACGCGCAGTGTACACGAGAGATAAAGTTAAAGTAGTCAAGGATTCTTTCAACGAGAAGAGGATGCGATGTTACTGGGTAGAACTCTGGACCTGAATATGTGGCTGGTGAAATGTTACATGTGGAGTATCGTCTGGCATGGAGCTGAGACATGGACCTTGAGGAAACAAGAGAAGAAATATGTAGTACTGGAGGGGTGTAGAGAGGATAGAATGTATAGTTTGGGCAAATAATGAAGACATTTTAAGAAAATGCAGTTAAAAGAAAACCATTCTTATTGAGTGATGTCATACAAGACAAAGTTGAAGGGTGAACGGGGCCAGAAAGATGATAAATGAAACTAATGGACTACGTTATACAAGGAAAGAAGATATATTTTCAGGATTTAAAAAAGGAAGATGCTGATAATAGATGCTAGAGCACTATTTTTGAACAAGACAACGGACCTATTGGAAGATAGAACACCTGATAAAGACAAATCTAATGTTAATTATACCTCTCAACTATGCAGTAAATGAACTTAACCAATACATTACTATAATAATGTACACTCAGTTTTACCATAAAAGGTAGCAATCTTACCATGACCGATTAAATTATGGCCCTGTCTTATAGCCTATGCCATAGTGGAATACGTCAGGGTAAGTGGAAAAGCTTTCAGGGTAAGCAAAGTGTATAAAAATGAGGTGTGAAAATCCTATTTTTGGAATCAAGGACACATAAAATGCAACTTTTTTTCAGTAATAATAAATATACTTTTCACGGTTACATGATTTATATTTTGCTTTATGTGCATACAGTATTAAAACACATAATTTAAACTATATCCGACCAACAATTATTAATAGTTCAGTACTAAGATATAACATCATTTAAAATGAGATAATTATTGCCTTTTCTTACATAATTTAATTCAAATTTATAAAAATATATACACATTTTGTGATGTTCTTGTCTTTTAAAGGAAATCTCTACGCAACATTTGCACTGTTATCTAAAAAGCTCTCGACAAAATGCTTGGGGGTCCAAAGCTTCATTTGCAAAATTTTACCGAAATGTAGATCGATGGTAACAACATTATTTGAGATATTATTTATTCTACTAGATGTAGTAGTTTTTAGAGTTCTATCTCTAAAATGTGTGTCGACCAATGAAGAGAGTTTTTTTAACTCCATATTACGAAATTATATATCAGATAATAGCAAAGGGACAATTATAATACAGTAGTTTATATTTTAAACCACAAATATATATATTTATCTAAATTTACTATTAAAATGATACTGCTCTCTCTGTTGTTTTTTCTAGGCGTGTGCTAACAGGGTTTTTCGGCCACACACTCCTGGTACTGGGAGTGTCGGATGAGTGACCGCCTTCTAGTTTAGGCCACCATGTAGGTGCGGTTATTTCCCCCGATAAGATGATGTGATGATTATGTTATACCAGTATAATCTTTCACACTTAAGCCTAATTCACCAGACCATTATGACCATACGAACAATTCTCTTACGGGAAAAATGCCTATGGGACTATGGGACTACCAGGAATCAAACCCGTGAGATCAAGACAAGGGCAGCCTGAGGTACATTTTGTACCCGGGCAAGATTACTTTGTGGCACCCTCCCCCCCTACATAGGTGGGGGATAGTAGGAAAATATGAAAATACTCCCCCAACCTAACATCTCCAAACTTAACGTCGCCTGAGCATGATAGAAAAATAATAACCTGAAGGAAGATTCCACAAATGGTAATTTATCATCTTCTAAACGTTTAACTGCGAGGTTACACGAAAAAGGTTAGGATTACAAAGAAGATGACAAAAACATGCTTTGTAGCCAAACTCCCCCCCCCCCCTTTTTTTTACGAAACAATATATAATGAACAGTTTACGAGATAATTGCAAAATCTGTTTTAGGGCGCTATTTTTTCAAGATGGTGGATGTAAAAGAATTTTTCAAGAGTGGTTACATTAGGTGAGGCGTTAAGAGGTTTGGGGATTATTTTCATATCATGCCCAGGTTACGTTAGGTTCGGTTGGTGCTCTGTTGGGCACCACTCTCTAGTTGGCACCCCAGGCAGGTGCCTGGTTCGTCCAACCCTTAAGCCACCCCTGCCTCAAGATTAGTAACCAGGAATATCAACCACTAGACCAAAAGGTCGGCCATATTTCTTTCTAAACGTATATCTATCTTAATTAGCTTGTAATACTAACTGGAACGATAGTTATTTTTTTACTGTGCTACTTATTATAGTCCTACAAACATATCTTATCAATAGACAACTCCACTCACATAGGTTTTAGGGATTGTCTTCATCCGCTCGATGAACTTATAGGGTCTTCGATTGATGAAGTTTGTGTCTAGTTCCTGATCCTCCCGTACAGGCGCTGGCGCGAACGTAGGGTAGATAAGTGGCCGCCTTGTTGTTGATGTAGGAGGTTCAATTGGACCGTTTCTCACTCCATAGTACACCCTGATTAACTCTCCTGGCACCACCACCGTGCAACATACCTACAATATATCCAATGATTACGTTTACAATCGAAATTTGAACAATTTCCACCAGATAATATATGAATAATACATGAGGGGACAAAAAGGAGAAAATACTTTTTTTAATTCAATTTGAGTTAGTGCTGCCATCTGTTAGGCAATCTTGAGACCTTTCTAATGCCCTTCAGATTATGGTTAAAAGAGGTATCGGTCATATTTAATTAGAGTTAGTGCCGCCATCTGTTAGACAATCTTGAGACCTTTCAAATGCAATTCAGATTATGGTTAAAAGAGGTATCGGTCATATTTAATTAGAGTTAGTGCCGCCATCTGTTAGACAATCTTGAGACCTTTCAAATGCACTTCAGATTATGGTTAAAAGAGGTATCTCTCATATTTAATTTGAGTTAGTGCCGCTATCTGTTAGACAATCTTGAAACCTTTCAAATGCACTTCAGATTATGGTTAAAAGAGGTATCTCTCATATTTAATTAGAGTTAGTGCCACCATCTGTTAGACAATCTTGAGACCTTTCAAAGCGCTTCAAATTATGGTTAAAAGCGGTCTCGTGTTATATTTTATTTCATTTAAAAAAATTATTTGATGGGGCCTTTATAGGGTTTGAGATATAAAAGATGTTCTGAAAAATTTGTAAAATGTGACTTTCCCCACTTTCCTTTGGTATCTTAATATAATGATTTTTATTGAAATTGTCTGATTTACTGGTAACTGTGTTCACACTATTTAAGGCGTCAGTATCACAATAAGGGTTGAAATTCAAATCTCATCAGGAATGGGGTGGCTTTCCACGTCTTTATTTATCATCTCTTCCCTATGCTAACATGGGAACATTTGCTCTATATTACCCCCCCCCCCCCACCCCCATCCCAGCCATAAACCTCATAATTCAAGTCTAATTACCGCTGAGGAAGAGATCGGGTGTTTTAATCCCAGTCGGATGTACTGAGAGTGGATTTTTATAAATGGTTTATCACTCTCCCTCCTCACAAATGAAGGTAGATTTTCTTTAAAATTTCATCTTACTCATACATGTTCTATTAACCTAGTTGTAGGCATATATACCAAATTGGTACTAAGACGTAGAGAAAAAGAGGTTTTTTCAATAAAAACATTTAATTGGGAATTTTATTTATTTCTACTCAACTCTTGAAATATTTCCAGCCATCAATTAATTTTTACCTCCTAGACCAGGGGTCGCTAACTACTCGATCGCGATCGACCAATCGATCTCGCAGCAATTTCTATTCGATCGTATAAGAAAAACTACATTATCATTAAAAGTCGATCCTTGAGTCTTCTAAACTCGTAAATATATCAAGTACCCTCAAATAATATTAGAGTGTGACCAAAACTATCTTGATTGGTCATAGTCGGTAATGTGTTTCTCGAAAACTAAATAGTTTAATATGAGAATATACGTTTAGTTGATTTTTTTTCTATCATGGTGGGGACATAGGAATTTGAGAAAGATTTAATTGAAGATAGATATAAACAAACAAAAATCAAACCTAGATTGGAGGAACGATGCGGGATCGCGGGAATTTTGATAAATTTATAAGTCGATTGCGGCCTCACAAAGTTTGCCAACTTCTGTCCTGGGGTATTATTAACCTCCTCATTGAAAATGTTTCAATCTGAGTGGCGTAATTTTCTTTAGGGACACGGTTGACCCCACTGTTAGTGTGTTAAGCTCTGTCCTCAAAGGTAATGGGATTAATCCCGATTGACTGCTTTAATGGTGTTTGTTTTATTTAAGAAAACTGCTTTGTTTTGATTATAATAACTGCCAATGTGTTGACAATCCACTTTCTTACTCTATGTTCCATACTCAACCATCGATCATGGTTGAAGACTAAAACGTATCTTAATTCTTAGGACTCGCCTTGATGGCGTAGTTAGCTAACGCTCTAGTTGCATGTTGAGCTAGACAGCCGAGGACGGGAAATCGAGTTTCGAATCTCGCTTGGGTGAATTGAGGGTGATTTTTCCTAGAATGGTTTTCCATTATTCCTCCACACAAATGCGTGTTCATTTCCTCTATATTCAACCTTACCAATTACTAACCCATTAGTGTAATTAATATTTAAGCATACAAGCCAAACGTATAGTAAAACACGGTACTAAATATTATAATTTCTTAGGCTGGGTTTATATTCATGCACAAGGCATAGTGCGAAGGAAGATGAAATGAATTATTTTCAATTATTGCGTTTATAAACGAATAGTTGATTTAACTCTAACTTCCTATATGCTACTCATGGAGTGTTGTATAGATAATCAATGGACTTGTGACGTATCAGCCAATGAGGATGCGAGGAGAGGATTTAGCCAATTAAACCTCAGTATACAAGCAAACGAAAATAACTAGCTTCTGTATTCATCTTCAAGTTTGAAATACCTTGTGGTAACCATACTTTTTTAGTTATTTACGAATTTTTATTTGTTATTGATAATGACTACGATTGCATAGATGATTGAAAATAAAAGAGAAGTATTTAATCTTTCGTTCTGTTACTGAGAAGTAGATCTACTATAGTATTTAAACAATAATAAAATTGGAACTAAATATAAATCAAATTTTATTTAATAATAAAGGGAAATAAAGGGAAAACTTCTTTTTCAAATTCAGGTTTCAAAATATACTGTTTAATCAACGTTGTTTTTCGAATGAACCCTTAATTGAAGTATTTTTAGAGCTATTAACTAGTAGTGAAAACAGGTTAGGCAATTTTCTGTTAATACAAGACAACCGATTTAACTAAGAAGCTATACACCTAGTATCATTATAAACCATTGTATTTTTTATATGAATTGTGCACTATACGCTATACATTATTTATTATAAACTATATGTTATGCATGAATATGAACCCAGTCTTAAGATGGGAATGTTGGGAACGCAAGTTGAGAGCAATGTGTTTGCAGTTTTTATAGCAAAACATTTTGAGCTAATTAAATCTCCACTAGTACATGAGATTTCTACCAGATAGTACAGGTGGTACTAACCAGCCGAAGGCCTGAGTGAATGCCTATCTCCGGATGGATAGAAATTACTAAAAACCAAGCTTCGGGTTGTTGACTTAAGAAGAATATAATATAGATACATACATATGTATATATACCTAATTACGCCTTTTTTTACTGGGTAGTCAAGAAACTGTGTATAAATATCAAAAAACAGCTCTGTACTTAATCCATCCTCACCAACTTTCTCCACATTTCCTTGTCCTTGCTCACTCCCTTCGCTTTAACAACATCCATGAACCAAGTCAAATATTCTCTTTTATTCTTAAAACTCTTGATGTTTCTCTCTTTCGCACATTCGTCTACAGCATTTAGCTACGTCTTGCATGACCTAGCCCTTCCTTTTGATCCACACACTCTACCTTCATATATTTGCTCCGTCACTAGACCCACACTTATCCTCTTAACATGCCCAAACCAACTTAATACACTTCTTTCACATTTACCTATTGGATTCCCTTTCAAACCGCATTCCTTTAGCACCCATTAAATACTGACTCTGTCCATGTGAATTTTTCCATATACATATAATATAAACTTTTAATAATGATAAAAAAAGAAAATTAAAATAATTTAACCTTGTTTCTGGAATCTTAAACAAGAAGTCTTAAAAAAATGAACAAAGCTTAATGTATATTAATAATTTATACTAACGAAAACCAAGCAGTGTTCGATAATAGTGAAAAGTTACAAATAATATTTGAATAAATAAATAATAATAATAATAAATAATGAATGATAAATATATTTTTGTAAAATGTATATCACAAAAGTTTATTTGAAAACAACAACTTATTAAAAAGAACATTGTTTTATAGAGCACTAGCAGAGTTACCCAACGTTGCCCTTGGTAACCACGCAATTAATTGCGTGGTTACCCCTGGCAATGCTTTTCTTTTCAACAAACAAACAAAAAACTCTTTATTTTATTTTTTCCGAGACAGTTTTTGATTAATCTGAAATATATAATCCAAATTTTAAAAGTCCTGCTTCTAGATGCACATATTTATGCACAAGGGCTGGTAATTTTTTTAATTTAAGATTTATGCGTGCGATAGATATCGTGCATTTCTCATGTCAGACACATACTCTCTTCATTTTATTAATATAGAAGATAATGGAATGTCTCGTGTTATTATTACGTTTTTTTTGACTCCTCCTTTAAGTCCTTGGCATTTCCGCTCCTATCTTGGATTATTGAAAAGAATTCTGTCCATCCTTTTGTATTTATTTCGTGACATTTAGATCCGTTTTGTGGTCTTGGAACGTTGGGATAATATATTTTAAGGGCGTATTTGTGATGTGATGTATTAGGATAATTGTCTTTATTTATATATTATATGTGGAACTAAATTTGTAATTTTTAAGAATTCTATATTTGAGACTACTTTTATTATTCACGGGTTATTGAGATGTTATATATATATATACAGGATGTTCCCAGGTTAAACGGCTAAACTTTGGGAAGTGGTAATGAATCATAAAACTAACTCAAAATGTATTTTGGAGATTTGCTAGTTTTCGCTTTATTCTCACACAAACAGCAAAAAACTAAATAGAATCAAAATAGGTAGGTATTAAATAAAATATTTTATTTATTTTGTTCAAATTGATGGCCTCCAGCCCAGAAAAAGGCATTCAAGCATCAATGCATCAATGACAGAACGAGTGGCTGACCGACACTGTGCGACCTTTGTTTCTTCGCACGCTTATGTTATCCTTTGTTAGAATGATTGAAGGTCATTAACAGGAACTTCATACACTTTTTGCTTGAGAACTCCAGCATACAAAAAATCTAATGGTGTTAAATCAGGTGAATTCAGAGGCCAAGCCACAGGTCCCGCACAACCGTTCCATCGTCCAGGAAAATTAATATTAAGCCATTGCTGAGGACCTCCACAGAAAAACGTGTTTTTATTTATATTTGTGTTGTTTGTGTGAAAAGGAAGCCAAACCGAGCAAATTTCTAAAATGCATTTTAAGTTAGTTCTTTTATTCACTACCACTTCCCAAAGTGTAGCCTTTTAACCCGGGGACATTCTGTATATATAAATTAGACTTTTAATTAGTAGTGGGATCAGCACTGAAATATTTGTATACATGTATTTATTTGGGATACTAGATTTGGGATTATTGGCGCCATTATAAGTGAAGCGTGGGTTTGTCAGGAGAAAAACAAGAGCAAGATGAATGCGGGTGGAATGAGATGTCTTAAGAAATATATGTGGAAAAACTTGTATGGACAGAGTCAATAATGAATGGGTGCCAAAGGAATGTGGTTTGTAAGGGAATCAATTGGGTATAGGCGAAAGAAGCGCCTTACGTTAGTTTGGGCATGTTGAGGGAACGAGTGTGAATCAAGTGACCAAAAACAATAATAAAAATCTTATTAGCTCACCAAACTTCAAGAAATATTATAAAAAGGTTTTTATAAAGCAACTAACTCTCTGGTCTGTAACTCGAAAATTCATTCCCGCCAAAACGTTAAGTCTTCCATTCGACCCTAACCTGAATCATCTCCCATTCACTAATGCCAGGATCATGATCAACTTAGGGTTCACGTATCTTAATGTTCACTTAATGTAAATAAATAGTGTGTGATCTAGATTCACGTAACGTAACAATTCAAGCAAAACACAGACAATAGATATGTATTGTTTGGAAACAAATTGTTCGCTAAAATGTAACTACATGTACTTGCAACAGAAGCTTTACTAGATGTACAAAATAAAGTTTAACAAGAGACTACGACTTAGAGTTGCGAGAAGTGGAAGAATCCTGTACCGAATAAGTAATCTGCATACCATAAACAAACAAATGAAGTACTAAATAGCCCTGTTGACGTTGCTCGCAGCATGATTGGCTGACTAGAATTAGATATGAAAACTTTCCTGGAAATTTTGAATAAGAAAATTTTCCACAGGGGCGGCTTGCGGGGAGTGGTTAAATTGTAGAGGTGGCACCTAGAGCCTATAATACTTCAAAATACAGCGTGTTAAGATTATTATTATAATTATTATTATTATTATTATTATTATTAGCACCACGTCTTACTACCCGTTCGGTTTATACGCACTTACGCTAATGTGTAATGGTAGGGTGATTGTGAGATGAAATGGAGGACCTACAGAGTTACGTGGAATCCGAACCACGGTGGAGGCCTGGCATTTACCATTACACATTTGCGTAAGTGCGTATAACCTAAACGGGTAGTAAGACGCGGTACTAATAGTAATAATAATAATTAACTTTGTTTCTTGGGTGAAACCTTAATTGAAGTATTTTTAAACACCTAATTTACTAGAGCAAAGAGGTTAGACAAAATTGTCTGCACAAATTATATTATGTTTAAGTAAGACTTTAAACATTGCATTTTTGTTATGAATCGTGCACACTACGTTATGCACTATTTACTATTAGTTACGCTTTATGTACGAATATAAACGCAGTTTTATTTATTTAAGTGCAGCTTAAAAGCCACGATAACACAATATTGGTGGTATGTAGTTGATGCGAAGTGAGAAAACTGTACTATAAAAAAATCTCCTATCTGGTAGCCGAGCCCTAAAAAAAAAAAGAGCGTGGATTTCCACTCCATAGCTTGGCTACCATGGTATCGTGGCTTGTTTCATATTCAGGGTCATTCTTCACTCATTATTTAAGGCGGTGGGTCTCGATGTGGTAACTGGTGAAAGTGTCGTCTACTTAATGGTATCGACACTCACAGACGCGGCAACTCGTTCATAGCAGTATTGGTGCTGGGCCAGGACCGAATATTATATCATTAGATGTGTGTGTATTTAGCACCGCGTATTACTGCCCGTTCGGGTTATACGCTTTAACTACTGATTACGCTAATGTATTAGGAATGTGGAAGGTTAAATTTAGATTAAGTGAAAACGCATTTGCGTTAAGGGAGAATGGAAAACCATTTATGGAAAAAAAAACACCCTCAGTTCACCCGACCGAGATTTTAACCTCAATATCCCCGTCCTCGGCAGTCTTGCTCAACATTAAACTAGCGCGTTAGCTAACCACGCAACTGAGGCGGGCTATATATATTTCATTAGATGATATGTGAATGGTACATTCATGAAAAACCGTAATACTAGAATCAAATACTTGGCGAAATCAGAAGTGTAACCTCTTTTTTGTTGTTATTGGTCTAGCGCCACATATTCTTAGAAAATCCTACAAGTTTTTCAAATAGGATTAATTATTTCAGTAGGGTTCTATTCTGATAATAAATAAAGTAAATACAAAAAGATTGGGCTTGATGTATTGCAATTATTGACCTGTATAGTATTTCCATATGTATATATGCATCGTACAGGTCAACGGGAAATTTCGTTTACACTTTTTGAATTCAAGATAAAGTTCAAGTTGCCAGTTTTGGTATATAGGCATATTTAAGTCTTCTTTTACAAAACATACAATCTTTTATGTGCGTTATAACAGAAATGTATGAATTTGAACTCACATCGGCGAAAGTGGATTTAGTGAGAATAGATCTGACTACTTCTAAACTACGGTATGCTGAAGCGTAGTAATAGGGGTGTACAATATAGATAACATTTGGTTTAAAATTGTGTCACAAAACCTGTTTACGTGGCCACACTGTCTAAGGCGTCACTCTCGCAATAGACTGACCTTCCAATGACGGTGAGATCGTGGTTCAAATCCTGGTTGGATCTATTGAAGGTGGCTTTTCCTAAATATCTTTCTACTCTTTCTTCATGCAAATGAGGGTACAATTACTGAAAAATTCAACCATACTATTCCTTAATACATTAATGTAATTAGTATATAAGCGTATAGCCCAAACGTTTAGTAAGACGCGATGTTAAAAAAAAAAGCCGCATTAACACGATGATAAATGCTGGATCTGTGGCTTTGCGTGTCATAGCTTTACCAGTGGCTTATCGTAGTTTGTCTATTTTGCATGGTCTTTCTTCACTATTTATTCAAGGAGGAGAGTCTGTGTGTGTGGTAACAATTTTAAGTGACTGGATGATAGCTAGATCAGGATAGCCCAGTGCCAAACAGAGCCAAACTGGCTCAACTCCCATTTCTATGTTGCAATTTTTTTTTTAAATACATTGTATTTAATTCTGACATAGCCCACTTCCCGCTCGCATGGTCTAAGACGTTACTCTCGCAATGAATGGGCTGGATTGACGATACTAATCTGAAACAACTGTTTATACTTTACTAGAGTGATGATATCACTTAGGCTATACACTTAACACTACGCTTCGGCGTAGTTCAAGAGGTGTGTGTACTATTCTCATTCAGTTCAATTTCGCAAATGTCAATTCATAAAGAAATGACTGAGATATACACATAACAGTATAAATAAATTGTCATTGATGTAATTTCATCTTGAATAATAATAATAATAATAATAATAATAATAATATTTAGCATCGCGTCTTACTACCCATTCGGGCTATACGCTTTAAGTACTAATTACGTTAATGGATTAGGAATTGGGAAGGTTTAATTAGAGGAAGTGAACCCACATTTGAGTGGAGGGAGAGTGGAAAACCATTTAGGAAAAACCACCCCCAGTTAACCCGACCGAGATTCGAACCTCGATCTCCCCGTCCTCAGCAGTCGAGCTCAACACGACAAGCGCGTTAGCCAACTACGCCACCGAGGCGGGTTTCATCTTGAAGTTAAAAAGCATAAACGAAGTTTTATGAGTGGGGTTTGTTGGTCTGTACGATGTAAATATGTATGGGTACAAGTCAAGAATTGCAATAATTTGGGCCCAATCTTTTTGTATTCTCTTAGTCTATTATCGCAATAGAAATATATTGAAATTAATTCAAAATTGTATAACCTAAAGTAGGGTGTAATGTAGTTCCAGACAAACAAAATTTAAAAAAAAAAATCAATTTTTTGTTTAGAAAAGTATTTGTCACCTTTTTTTTTAAAAAAAAATTGAGAACTGGATGAAGTACGTTGGTTAGTCCATGGGCCTCAATTGTTTTACAGGACCAGAAACACTGAGTAAACCATAGTGGAACCAAGCCCAAAGTAAGCACGATACCTTCCAGAGTAAAATGAGGATAATCATATCGATTTAGTTTTTACTATCGATGTCGACTAATCCACCCGATGGTCCTGAAAAACTTATAATTCTCTGTCTACTGTCCCTGTCCATATAGCTTTTAAAAGGCAGTACAAAATATGATCTTGAGTCACCAAAATGGCGATTTGATAGAGATTCATCTTTGGTTTTTATAATCGATGTTGAATAATTCACCTATTGGTCCTGAAAAAGTATAATTCTCGGTCTATTGTCATTGTCCAAACTAGCTTGTGTAAGGCAGTGCAAAATATGACCTTGAGTCGCCAAGATATCGATTTGATAGACATTCATCTTTGGTTTTATCATGGATGTCGAATAATCTACCTGGTGGTCTTGACCAAAATATGAATCTTTGTCTATTGTCCCTGTCCAACTAGCTTGTGCAAGGCAGTACAAAAGATGACCTCGAGTCACCATGAGCGTGTTTCTGATGGTTCCAAGTAGTCGACGAGCTCACGCGCTTGTAAGAAATGTGGCACTAAAAAAAAAAGTTGAATCGTGATTCTGTCCATTAGACGAGAGAAGGTAGCAACAACGTAGAAAAGCTGTGTGCTTCACTGAATGTATGGTTTATATTACCATGTACAGGAGACAGTTTTCAATTTATCAGAGGCGTAGGGATTTTCAAGGGCCATACATCTGAATGGTTGAAATTTAAATATTTAATTTGTATTTTAAGTTAAAAACACTTTTAGTGTCTATTTTATTTTAGTGAGTTAAATTTATTAAAATTAATTGATCAGTTTAACGTCTTGATTTTGCATACATTATCATATATTTTACATAAAACTTATTAATAAGTTTTCTCATATCGTTAATAATAAATATCTAATAAAAATTGGAGAGCTATAAAATTGCAGTAACTGGCCTGCGAGGGTATAAGGGTCTTCAACTATAGTAATTTTAATTTATTTTATAGTAAATAAGTTTAAACAATGCAAGTTAAGTAAAATTATGTTAAACTAACCAAGCTCAGTTAATTAATGTTAAATAAAGCTAAATATACATATAATTATGATTTACAATACATGGTCATATAAGGTAATAAAAGTAAAAATATAATAATATATTTTTATTTTAGGTTGTTTGAACCCGTATAAGTGGGATTATGGTCTACGGCGTCATGCACTCTTGCAAAATACTCCATTTCTGGTGACGGGGAGATTGGGGTTCCAATTCCGACTGATTATACTGAGGTTGCTTTATAGTGAATGATTTTTTTTAACTTACTCTCCACGTAAATGAGAGTACATATACTTTAAACTCTACCTTCCTCATCCTTAACCTCATAAATGAAAAGAGTCTGATAGTCCAGAAGGATAGTAATACTTGTACATGATTGAAAAGAAATTAAATTTGGAGAAATAAAGTTTAACTATGTTGTTAAGTTGGTTCGCTGTGTACATGTTTTGTTTGCTAAGCTTGTATACCGGTATGTATACATGTAATTTTTTATATTCAAGTGAGTGTTGGGAACGTGAGTCAAGGCCAGTGTTTTTGCAGTTTTTATAGCAATTTTTTTGACAAGATAAATAAAATATTGCTCCAGTATAAATATAGAGTTGAATTTTCTCCACATGTTGATATCAACAGTTGTTGAATATCTGTCAAGAGAAAAATAGAATTAGATGATAAATTTTTTAAACAAAGATATAAAGTTGTCATTAAATTCCATGACACCCTTGACAGGTATTCAACAATTTTGATACCACCATGTGAAGAAAATTAAACTATGTTTCTACTGGAGAAATTATCTGATTTATTTTGACCAAAACAATTTTGATACCACCATGTGAAGAAAATTAAACTATGTTTCTACTGGAGAAATTATCTGATTTATTTTGACCAAAACAATTTTGATACCACCATGTGAAGAAAATTAAACTATGTTTCTACTGGAGAAATTATCTGATTTATTTTGACCAAAACAATTTTGATACCACCATGTGAAGAAAATTAAACTATGTTTCTACTGGAGAAATTATCTGATTTATTTTGACCAAAACAATTTTGATACCACCATGTGAAGAAAATTAAACTATGTTTCTACTGGAGAAATTATCTGATTTATTTTGACCAAAACAATTTTGATACCACCATGTGAAGAAAATTAAACTATGTTTCTACTGGAGAAATTATCTGATTTATTTTGACCAAAACAATTTTGATACCACCATGTGAAGAAAATTAAACTATGTTTCTACTGGAGAAATTATCTGATTTATTTTGACCAAAATATTGTTTTGATATAAAAACTGTAAAAACACCAATCTTAACACGCGTTCGATACACTCTCACTTTAATATAAAACATTACGTCTAGATTATAAAATGTTAACATGTTGTATCAGGTGTTGTATAGTGTCAGTTTCATCAACAAAAAGTAATTTATAATTTTTCTTCTGTTTTATTTTTACTTAAATAATTACCATTAGCAACGACCAATTTATTTTTAATAGCATTACTTGCAAGATAATAGCTATGAAATGTAAACAAAATGGTTCAATTAAAAAAAACCTGAAAATCGAGTTTACTAAGAAAATATTTGAGCTCAAAAATATTCCCTTATTTAAGAGATTGAGATGCTATATTTCAATGTCTTATTAAAACCCGTACTTAATATATACAACTAATGTGCATTGAAAGTTTTAAACTTCATTTAAAATTAAATGTTAAAATGCAGCTCATCTACTAGGAGTTTAATCAATTTATGTTATATCCAGTTAAGTTAAATTGTTTTAAGTTATTTTAAACTAAATTTAACTATAGCTATCCGACACCTTAACTCAGTCGGTAGCGTGTCTGTCCCGGGTATGTAGGGCCATGAGTTTGATTCCCGGCATGGCCGAAAAATATATAATTGATGAATAATTGAATAGAAAAAAATGGACCTAGGCCACAGGCTGGAAATATTAATGAATGTAAGTAAATAAATGTAAGTATAGTTAAGAAAAATACATTTAAATGGATCACGTTAAATTTGGCTAGGTTAAATTAGTTAAGTGGTAATTTGGGTTATATTAAACCAATTTACGCTTGGCAAGCGGAATTTTATATTTAATTAGGCTATTACATTTAAATCAACACTTTTAAAAGTATTATTGTTTGCAGATGCAAAATATAGTTGGTAGGATTGTTTTAAGGAAAGAGAAATACATATTGTATAAATTTTGACTATTAAAATGGCATAGTTTTCCAATCTTTTGACTCAGTTATGATATATTTTCTCATTTTGTACTATTAACATTTTCCTATTTTACTTAATTAAATGTCTTATCTCCCACAAGCCTGCTTATTTAGGGCTAAATGTCTTATATAAGTAGTTTTTGAAATAACACCCTCCCCCCGTCTTGAATATGACTAAGCTAACAGTGCATAACAAGTAATTATAATAATAAGATTCGGATGGACATCTCGAGGTTTGGCAAATCTCTACTCCAAGTAGTACCATGTGCTAACACCTCACCGAAGCTGCGCTGCTGTAGCTAGGGCAGTAACAACACCAACCCCTCTCTCCCCTCTAATACTCACACTTCCTCATTCGAAGTGTCATTACTCAAGGCCGCCACCACCACCCCTAATCCTTTCAATTTTGTTGCTTACTACATAACCAAAGAAAATATATCATGATGATGCTCTCTAAGGCAGTGGTTGACAAACTACGGCCCGCGGGCCACCTGTGGCCCGCACTCAATTGCAAGACTTTCGTGATCTTACTAACAAGAATGTCAAATCAAAGAGATAATCAATGCGTGTTTTTAAACATTTGAACAAGTGAGTAAGCTCGATTATAATGTTACATGTGTAAGAACATATCCTTGTGTTTACGGTAAGAGTGGATTCTGTACTGGGTGTAAGCATGTGAGGACAACACTTTGTGCATATGCTCATCTTACAGACACAGGCTGTCAAACAAGCGTGTTCAAGAAAATACAGTCAGCAGATATCTGCTTTAAAAGAAGAATGTTTAAAGGCTGTTTGCTGATTTTAAATCTTTGGAAGATCAATTCAATTTATTGAGTTATCCCCTTACTTTCAAAATTGAATCAGCATCAAATAAGCTCCAGTTTGAATTAATCAATCTTAAAGCAGACAATGCTCTGAAGGAGACTTTTAAGAATATGAAACTGTATTGTATGCATCATTTGTAGAGAAAAGTTTGGTAATTTGAAAACGTTTGCCAGAAAGATATTTGTATTGTTTGCTTCTACCTATATTTGTGAACAGACTTTCTCATGCGTGAACATTAACAAAGCAAAGAACAGGTCTCTCTTAACATACTCAAATCTACAAAGTGTTTTGCGATTTAGGACGAACAAGCTGAATCCTGAGTTCAACAAACTCGTGCAGGATTTTGGACAGTTGCATAAATTCCATTAACGAAAGCAATTTAAGTAGTTATTAATCAACATTTGGTAAGCTAAGTATCAACATGAGTACAAGACATATTTAATTTTATTTGTTATGACATATTAGATTTTATTCGTTACTCTTTTTTTGTATCAAACTTATATGGTTATATGACTAATATATGCAATTTTGCGTGAAAATAAAGTTCATTATTTAGTTAATTTAGATTTTTGTTACATGCGGCCCGCTAGAGACCTTACAGATGTTCTTGAGGCCCTCGGGGAAAAAATTTGCCCAGCACTGCTCTAAGGAGTTGTGCGGAGTTTTGAGCCGCAATCTCGGTGTTTTGTTAGAATATCGTTCCAAGTCAAAGGACAAGGGTTTCAATCCCTGTCCAAGTATAATTTTCCCGAATTACCTAAGGAAATCACTATTTACAATAAATTGTGACATTTTTATTTAGTGTATCTATTACCCACTGTAGATCATTATCATTATTAGCACCACGTCTTACTTCCCGTTCGGGTTAAACGCACTTACGCTAATAAGTAATGGTAGGGTGATTGTGAGATGAAATGGAGGGCCTACAGTTTAACGTGGTATCCGAACCACGGTGGAGGCCTGGAATTCCCCACATTCACAAGATGTCTTGTCAGAGGTGAAGGAAGGGTTTGGTAATCAGATAAATCTGTGACGGGACCTAGGATTGAACCCCGGACCCCAGCACAGAAGTCCGACACCTTACCCCTAGACCACCAGGTCACTATACCTACTTTAGAAATATATAAAAATATTTTCTTCCTGATATTAAAAAAAATTGCCCTTTCTTTGTTTTTTTCAGTGACTGTAGTTGTTACGGTCGATACTTACGCTAGTTATTTAAAAACATGATATAAGGAGGTTAGAATTAAAATAAGTCTAACACCATTTGGTTGAGAGAAGATATAAAAAACAAAGTGAAAATCCCACTATGTTCTGAGTAGACTATTTTAAAAAATTGGAACTATCTTTAAAAAAATTATTGAGTCAGAAAAAGTAGCCAAAGTTGGCCATTTTTTTTAAAATCTTATTTCAATTAAGTAGAATTTACACATTTCACGCCTAATTTACTTTACAAATATTGTTAGAGGTTTCATTTTTTTAATCATGCAAATATATTTTGACAAAAACAGTGTAATATAGGAAATGTTTTCCATTTGAATTAGACTTACAACAGCCAGTTGAAAATGGTTGTCAGACGATTCAAATAACGCAAAGAATTCCTCAAGAAGCATGCAACTGTCGGATTCGAAGATATGGCATTTGTGTGGAAATGGAAGGACAACATGAAGAACATTTTTTTAGTAATAAAGTTACACAGTTGTGCCATGTAGGCCCAAAAATTATTTTATTTTCATCCTAATTTTTTTATTACTAGAATACAAACTTGCCTTTACGTCTATGTGAACTGGTTCCTGGAACAATAGTTTCTCTTACCCTTATATTATTATTGGAGTTTACAGACGTATCGAAACAAGTAGAGGTAATGTAACGTCATTAAGACTATTTGACTTGTGTTAATGTGCACAAGATTAATAATTTCTGAACCCTTTTTAATAACCTTTCTATATATATATATGTATATATGTGTATACATGTATGTGTGTGTTTGTGTGCGTTTGTATAGTTTCTTTTAAAATATATTTAACAAAAATAATTGGATGAATATTTTTGGGTGACAGAAATAATAGCTTTGACGCACATGCCCCCCTCCTCCTAAAGTAAATTACTGGATGCGCCACTGATTCTTAATAACTTTAACATTAATCCTGCTATAATGCTATAAGTACGAAAATGTCTTGTTTTTCTATAAAACACGAATAAAACTATAAAGAAAAAAAACTTCATTTCAATGAGTGAATTTGAACTAAAAACACTAGTCAACAAACTTGCACCTAACATTTAGGACCTAAAATTAAAGTAGTTTTAATTGTATCAACGATCATTTTCCTGTTTGAAATCCAACCAAATCAACCTAATGCATCTGTCAACAGAAACTGCTCTATTTTTGCACAGTTTACATTTAAAAGTAATTCGTGATTTCAACCCATAACACTTTTCTTTGATAGGATACATGTCTTGAAAGGGACAATTGGCTAGAGGGTGGTGGTTCATTAATTGTATTTGTTTTATTTAAAAGGAAATATCTACGATTCTTCTACCATGTAGTTCAATGTGATCTGCATCAATGACATCTTCTTGCACTTTTAATACAAGAAAAGTATTTTCTAACACAGATATATCATCATGTGTTTGAGACAAATCAGATTCTTCCAGAAATAGTTTGAAAATAAACTGTGAAGATCCAGCAATATCTCCAGCAAAATGGATTTCGTGCTATGATCCAATATCAACACCGGGGTGTGAACCACTTGCTCGATTGACAGCATCGTAAGATTCTTCTAAATTGAGTTTTGATCTGGGAAAAAATAAATTGTAATTATGTTTCAAACTAACCATGCCAAGCGCAGCAAATATTTGGATTGGTGCAAACAATAGAACTCTTTTCTGTTGAAAAATGTTGTTTTAATATTACTTTTTCTCAAGATATTCACGATATTATCATATTAATAACAATAATTTACAAAGGAAGTTGCGTGTGTATCCCTAGTTTAGCCAGTATCAAATTAAAGTTCGTATACTCGAACATATTATTTTAGAATTGAAACTGTACGTTAAATAATCACTTTTAGTATTTGTTGATGTTAAAAGAGGGAGGAGGGGGGAATTTTGAAATTGTAAAATGGACTACTCTAAATATATATTTTGTAAAAAGAATAAGCAATAATCTGACTACAATACTTTAGCTACTTTTCATTCAAACTGTTTCGAAAACATGAAATAAAACCTATAGTTCAAAACTGTAGGGTTATTCAATACTAGCTTAAGTAATCTAACGTTTAAAAAAATAGCATTCATCTTGGATAAGTTTAAAATGAGCATACTGAAACATTGTTTATAGACTAAAAAAACCATTAGTATTTTAAACAAGCGTATTTTTTATTCAGATTCCATGAAAAAACATAATTTGTGTGTTACTTCTCTCCTCAACTGGTAAATTCTCAACCTGTGATTACATTAGCAATGATGGAGGAAGGATTAGAAGGTACCAAAGACCCTGGAAAAAGTTGTTTAAATAATGAAGCAATAGTTGGCATTATAGTAACATATTTAAACTATACTTTATTGTTAGAAAAACTTACCATGGAAAGTTTGAAATCACTATTATTATTATTTTTATGTTTTAACTACGTGTCGACCCATAAGAGGTCTTTAACGTAAAAACACCATAATAATAATAATAATAATAATAATAATAATAATAATAATAATAATAATAATAATAATATTTAGCATCGCGTTTTACTACCAGTTCGGGTTATACGCTTTAAGTAATAATTACGTTAATGTATTTAGGAATATGGATGGTTGAATTAAAGGAAGTGAACCCGCATTTGCGTGGAGGTAGAGTGGAAAATCATTTAGGAAAAACCACCCCAGTTCACCCGACCGAGATTCGAACCTCGATCTCCCCGTCATCAGCAGTCGGGCTCAACATGACAAGCGCGTTAGTGAACTACGCCACCGAGGCGGGCCTTTCAATATCATGTGAGCTACTAAATACACATTGGGACTATGTCTTAAAATAAATTGGAAAATGCAAGCAAACATTATAGCTGTAATGTTAGTAAACTCCGGCGCAAATGTTGAAAATAACATCCACCTCCGCCCCCAATCTGTATTCGTAATCACATCCAAGATATTCACATGATATCTGGGGATATATTTAGATTTAATGACAAAAATAACCCTAACACTAATTTATTACATAATATTTTATGTAATTAACCTATTCCATATAATAATGTTTGTATAATTTTAGTCGATTAACCGAACGTGTGAAGGGGCATATTGGAAATAATATTTTTGGATGTGTTGTCGTTTTTTGTCAAACATTTATAATTAAAATACAATATCCTTTATAAATAGCCCACAAACTATTATTTATATCTTCCGTGTTGGTTACCAAGGTAGTTGAGAGGAAGTGATCCTGCATTAGCGCATAGAGAGGATGGCAAAACCACTGATAAATCACATGTGATAAGCCCCTCTAATTCACCCGGACGAGATTCGAACCTTGATCTCACCGACAACAGCGATAGAGTGCAATGCTATACTAGCATATTATTCTACTCAACCACTGGTTGCGGGTAATATATATGTTACAAACACCAACACTAAACAAAATAGTAACAAAATAGGTATTATTTTTTAACTCGCTTTTTCCTTTGGTAGTGTTTCTCAAAGTGTTTTAATTTTTTTAGCGGGTTTCCTGCTGTGTAACACAGATTTTCTGTTTCCCTTGACGGAGTATCGCCTAGAATATTTTTCTTTGCTAAAAAACATAATTTCTATACAAAAAGTTTGTATCTAATCAAAGAAACACTGTAGATTGTTACACAAATTATTGATAAGGTAAACAAAATCAAGCCTACTCCATAAATAAACTTTTAACATGCAAATACATCAAGAGGAACATTTTCAAAAACTGAGATTTGGAGGAAATAGTAGTAACAAGGTGACAGACAGTGTCCAGACCAGGGTTTTACCTGAAGGAGAAATAAATGTTGGAAAGGAAGGGGGAGAAGCATGGCTTACAGAAAAAAAAGATGAAAAGATTGTGAATGCCAAAGCGGGTTTGGGGAGGAGAGGGGGAGGCGCTTCCGAAGACAGAGCATTCTACCAGCAAGCTACTGAACTTTTACAACAGTTCAGACAAGATTTAATTTGAAAATATCAAATTTGTGCCCGTTATTGTATTATAAATATTTGTCGTGTATGATCGAACATTATCTTATTCTCTATAATAATATGATAACTTCAAAACTATATTCTTGTGTTTCATGTTTTATTTAATTTAAATTTAATTTAAATTACGTCTTATTGTAAAAAAGTAAATATTAACTTGTAACTTTTTTTATTAATATAGTTCATTTTAAATTTACAAGTTTAATGCAATGCAAAAAACCGCAGGTTGTTACTATGCATATTTTCTAAGCAATAGCCGGCACAACTTTATCGTTCTTATATAGTAGGTGTCCATCCGAATCATAATGTCCTCCAGGGAAGACCTTGTTTTAGCAAGTCTAATCCAAAACAATATATATTGTTTGGTTACATGGCCTTGTATAGCCTATACTTTTCATGTATATCTATTTCAAAATGTTGTAGATGGTGGTTTGTAAACATTAATAGGCCTAGTTGATAAGAACAAAAGTTTCTTATTGTAACTTTTGTGTGGAAATGTCCGAATAACGTCTTAATCGTAAGTTAGTTTTTACATATTAGCACCAGTGGCCCAGGAATTATAGACCAAGGCCATGAAAATGGGGAAAAAAATGTTCCCTTAATTTTACATTTAAAATTTTCATCTAAATTTTAGACACAATTTTAACTATTCAAACATAGTTTGTTCTCAAGAAAGTATACTAACTGGTTTCAATAAAAAGCTATTATTGCCTTAAGCATAACATACCGTATTTGACCTAATAGTATTCCGGCTACTCTTAACAGCTCTAATTTTTAGCCAAGCTACTATTAGAGCCTTCAGCTACTTTTGGAGCTCCAGCTACAGAAAAAAAAACAGCTTTCACGATGCACCCGGTAGAAAATCTAGCCGATGACTGAATAATAGTGATCACGGTTTTAGTTGAGTGACATGGCTCTTTTACAAAGTAAAGTGTGGTAATTAATAGGGAAGCAGTTTCCACATTGTTTAAGGCGTCAGTCTTGTGTTAGACTAAACTTCCCATCGCAGGGAGTTCGGGGCTCAAATCCCGGTCGATTAAACTGAGATTTTTTAAAATGTTTTTCCACTATTAATTCACTTACACTTTCTCTAAATTCAACCTTCCTAGTTCCTAACACATTAGTGTAGTTAATACGTAGGTGTATAGCCCGATCGGGTAGTAAGACGTGGTTATAAAATAATCTAGGAAAGCTCAGCCCGCAGATGAACTCAGAGGAGTTGATTAACAAGGAGGGGGTAGTAGTAAAATGGCGCATTGCAAGACCTATGACAAATTCTCGTAATACCATTGTTTCGGCAACAATTAAGTCAGCCCGGCCATTAGTAGGACCCCAGCTACCATCAACCACCTTACTTTAAACCCCAGCTACTATCACGACCCCAGCTACTGTTAGGTAAATTACAGTATATTTTGATAAATAAAACAATATTTATTTGTGTGCACTGCATTTAGGCTATCCACATCTAACCACACTGATGGAGTGTGGACGTGTAAGGTAAGATTTATATTAAATGTTTTTACATTTGCGTGGACGGAGAGTTGAAAACTCTTTGGGAGAAAAACAACGTCAATATATTCGGCTTGGGTTCAAACCCTCACCTCCCTGTCACCGGCAATCCTGTTATTGCAATAGTGACTAGCTACACCATGTGACCACCAATTTGGGTAGCAAGACCCGCATCGGTGGTCACATGGTCTAATGCGTCACTCTTTTGTAAGACTGGAGACTGGGATATCGGGGTCCGAATCCTGTTCAGGAGAACTAAGCTTTTGTTTTTTTCTATATGACTCTCAAATTTCACTTCACTTAAATGCAAGTACATTTCCTCAAAATTCTACTTCACTCCACCCTATTCTACTATTGTAATAACCTTCTGTGACTAGTACTGTTGCATTTTCGCAACAGCTGTAATAAAAAAAAAGTAATTAGATCAGATCCCCTCCAAGTATTCCTCAAATATTTCCTGCTACGTTGTATCAAACATTAAAAAATATGTGTATTTTCTAAGATATGGGAGTTTTAACTGGTGCCATGCAGGAATGTTGTGAATACGCAATGGTGCCAATCATGATGTAATACGTCTGGCCAATTGCCACCATATGTTTAGAATAAACTAATAGTCATAATGTAGAACTAAGTAATCAGTAATTTTGTAATATAGTAAAATATACAATAATGCCTTGAAATATTTTACTATATTTTTTCTAAAAATAAGTTATGTTTTGTAACAGTTTAAAGTTAGTGTAATTTTTTTTTATTTACAAAAAATAAAATTTACAAAAATACAGTAGGCCTACTATTCAAATATTTATTTAATAATATTGCTTCAATAATACTATTATGTATTAAAGTATGTGCTTTTGATTACTATTTAGAACACTATAGGATGTTGCAAAATGCAACTGCGCCAGTACTCATGTTCTTTTTGACCACCAGTCCCGAAGGTTAATGGATGCGGATAGCTTGAATGGATCTTAAAGGCAGCGCTACGCATGCGGCTTTCGCCGTATGACAAATATTCCAACTACTTGCTCAGCTATTTGTCGACTGAAGAGAACACATCTACACACATGTGTTTATTTTTCGAATCATGAAGTTAGCCGTTAGGAACGACAAACATTCGTGCTAAGCATGGTGGCTGAAATTGATGGTAAATGCGACCCACAGAATGTTGCAGGTTTTCTTTAACTTAATTGAGAAAATAGTGTTATGAACGTTGCTATTAAAGAATCGATTCTCCTTTTAAGGTCGTTACTATAATCATATACACTAATTTGTTGTTTATACTCACTTACGCTAATGTGTAATGGTAGGGTGATTGCGAGATGAAATGGAGGACCTACAGTTTAACGTGATATCCGAACCACGGTGGAGGCCTGGCATTCCCCACATTCACAAGTAGTGATTAATACACGTCTTGTCAGAGGTGAAGGAAGTGTTTAATGTTTAATCAAATTTAAATATGCACAGTTTGTGTAAGTACTCGAGAAGAGTGACGTGTTAAGGTAGAGATGTGGTTAGAGCGAGAAAATATCAGTATTTTTGCACTTTTTATCTGAAAACATTGTTTTTGGTCAAAATACATCAAACATATAATTTAATTTTCTTCACGTGGTGATATTAACAGTTGTTGAATATCTGTCATGGGTGTCTTAGAATTTAACGACCACTTTTTATCTCCATTTAAAAGTATGTCATCTAATGCCTCTATGTTCATGACAGATATTCAACAACTGTTGATATCACCATTTGAAGAAAATTAAATTATATGTTTGTACTTAGGCAATATTTTATTTATTTTGACCAGAAAATGTTTTGCTATAAAAACTGAAAAAAAAAAAACACTGCCCATTACTCGCGTCCCCTACAATCCCACCTAAAATCCATTAAAAAAGATTGCCTGCATCAACTTTCACGTCGTCTACGGAGCTAATCTCAGCGAATACCTGATTGCCATTGATGGAGAGGTCCCGGTTTTAATCTCGACTAGGTGGACTTGGGGGAAGTTTTTTCCCATCCCCTTTCCACGTTTACCGTTCGACCTCAGTAGTCTTGGGGTAAAGTGCTTTCCTTAGGACCCAATGTTCATGGGTTAAAACCCAGCTTTGTTCGACAAATTTTTCTTGAACGATAAGAAATCCGTGGCACAACTTCCTTCGGAGGGAAAGTGAAGCCATCAGTCCAATGTTGATTGTGGCATGTAGACGAACCGTGGAAGGTAAGGGAAAATATATTTCCTGACAAAATTGGTATGCTCTTTCATTCTCCCTCACTGAAATTCTCGTGTGCCAGAAAGTGCACGTTAAGTATTCCAAACAAAAAAAATATTAATAAATGTTTACAGGGCTGCACTTCCTTTAAGCTATCATCCTCACCTCACACAATAGATCAAGCCGTTACTAAAAACAAACAACCTCCCGTTTCAATGTCTGAACTAAACCATAACAATAAAAAAGAACACAATTGTTGCGCACACAAAAAAAACGCATGTCTACCTAATAAACGAGAGCTTTAAGAGATCTTAGCTCGATGCCGTAGAGAGACTGGAATAAACCATATTGGTTTACTTTCATCTAGGGTCGTGCAGAAATTATAACCACAATTATTACAACACATCTGCAGGATGCAATCTGAAGACTCTTCCGTCGACCTCGATCACTTTGTGAAGGCCAACTAGTACAAGTTTTAATCTTCTCTATTAATGCAATCCTGGTTTAACAATAGATCACTACGTCTACTTAGTGAGAGTATGATTTGCTCTTACTTACTCTAGGGCATTAAGAACTCGAAAGTTCATTGCCACACTTCAAAAAGTACACCACCCATCCCTATCTTGAGCTGGCTCTACCCAGTCCACCAAATTACACCCTATCCCTATCTTGAGCTAACTCTACCCAGCCTAACGCATTATATTCTATCCCTATCTTGAGCTAGTTCTATCTACTACACCTCATTGCATTCTATCCCTATCTTGAGCTAGCTCTACCCAGTCCACCTCAATACACCCTATCCCTATCTTGAGCTGGTTCTACCCAGTTCACCTCATTACACCCATATACCCCTATCTTGAGCTAGTTATATCAATTCCACCTGATTATGACCTATTTCTTTCATGTCCAAAGTTTTGCTATTCAAGGGTTAAAACATGAGAACTAAGAAGTCACACATTATTTCATTTTAACGGGGGGGGGGGGGGGATTATGCGATGAAAACATTAGCATTTATTTTAATTAAGGCTCTAAGAAACGACTTCGAAAAATAGTACGTAATTTACAAATGTAAGATTATTATTTGTTAAACCTAAATTTTTTGTAAATACTAGACTTATATTAAACATGTTTGTTTTGGGCTATTACTATTATGGTAAAGTAAAAATTAATTTTTAGATAATAAATAATTTTAAATTCAGGTTAAATTAATTTTGATAAATCATATAATTATTACAAAAAAGTTTTGTGTGATTAATAAGTCTAGATTTCTTTTACCAGATGTAATGAAAGGTTTTTTCATCAGAGCTTAAAAATTAAGTCCGTCTTAAAAAGCAAGAGGGAAAATATCAAATTTGTATTCAATTTATCTTCCAACCTAAAATGTGACGGAAGAATTTGTATGCAGCTGGGGTCCGGGGTTGAATCCTCGGTCCCGGCACAGATTTATCTGATTACCAAACCCTTCCTTCACCTCTGACAATAAGTGTATTAATTACAACTTGTGAATGTGGGAAATTCCAGGCCTTCATTGTGGTTCGGATTCCACGTTAAACTGTAGGTCTTCCATTTCATCTCACAATTACCCTACCATTACACATTAGCGTAAGTGCGTATAGCCCGAACGGGTAGTAAGACGCAGTAATAATAATAATAATAATAATAATAATAATAATAATAATAATAATAATAATAATAATTTGTATGCACTCTTTTATTTTGAATGGTTCATTGGCTAAATATTTTTTATTAAAAATAAAGTGTCCTAGTTTTAACCCTCTTTTAAACATTTGAGATTAGTTATTCATACATTTTTGTAAATTCAATCAGCAAAGTATTTTAAGCAAATACTAACTTGATGGTTCTTGGAAATTTTATAAAACATAATTATTAATTCTAAGTACAGAACGAATACACCGTGAACATACATGAGAGTAAAAATGAATTTTTAAGTTTGTCAATGTTCATTCAAAAACTTGCATCAATCCCAAATCCATAAAGCACAACCAGGTATAGCTTATAGTATAGTTGACACATTAACTCAGTTGAAATAGCATTCGCCTTATGTACTTAAAGTCTTAGTTTCGATTCCAGACAGCACCACTTGAAAATTTAATTAATTCCTTTTTACTAAATGGTAAGTTGTTGCCCTTGGCTCTGGTAGCTGTGCTTTTCCTTGAGAAAAGCTATGTTCTAAAACAAATTGCAAGAGGCCTAAACACTGGTCTCAAAGTATAATTATTAAATTAAATCTTGAAGAATTGAAATTAGAAACATAATTATAGGTTTGATACTAAAATCAATAAAACATTTTTTTTTCTAAAATCAAGGACGTAATTAATTAAACCTTAAACTACACACAATTTAAATTAACGGAATATTTTAATCAACTTACCAGAAAGGTGAAATAACACTGGTTCATTCTCTTTTCCTGTTTTCCACTTCTGAAAAAGTTTTCGAAAGACGACTGGATCCAACTATATTGAATATCAGTAAACACTTGAATAACAATAGGTTACCCAATAAAAACAACTAGTTAAAGAGGTCCAAAGCCTAACAGCTGTGTTTTAAAAAGCGAGAGTATCAAGTGAACTGAAATGTAGCGTGGAGGTAAATACGCACTCACTGCCACAGACATCCATTAGCTGGTTCATTCCGACTGGTCCCACAGTACGTTCCAAACAAGCAGCGTTCTTTGGAAGTTGGCAACCTTGACAGGGTCTCGACAGACTGGGCCAAGACAAGTGCTAGAGTTAATTGACCACCGTCTCTCTATCTATACACTTAATATCACCTTAATATAAAAATTAAAAAGAGTCAGTATTTCAGGAATTACCAAACTCCATGAACGATATAGAAGTAAACCACACTGATATG
Source organism: Timema cristinae (assembly GCA_039000515.1). Classification (NCBI taxonomy): domain Eukaryota; kingdom Metazoa; phylum Arthropoda; class Insecta; order Phasmatodea; family Timematidae; genus Timema; species Timema cristinae. Next base: position 87,906,051 of record JBCFYV010009882.1, read on the forward strand.
ATTCCAATCGTATCTGAGCTAGATGCCAATACTTTTCATGTCAAATTTTTGTGCCGCCGGTGACACAACTCTCTCTGTCCATTTTATTACCTAAACGAACATACCTGTTTACCAACTTCTAACCAGTAGAAATCTAATATGAAATACAAGATCTGGTTTGGGAGTTTAAATCTTAAAGGTTAGAAGTTTTTAAACATGAAAAAAGAATCAACATTATTTTGGTCTTATTTACGTGACTTTAAAGTACGATATATATGTTTGTAGTTAGTGCTTTATTTCCTAATTACCTGGATTTATTTTTTATTTCTTTGGCTGGACTAGAATTATTATCACTCTAACAGGTCTGTTATACCCATAGGGAAGAACAAGTGACCCAGTTATATTCCTGCAACAATTTCAACCAACATATCATTATTAATTTACATGTGTAGCTATTTTCCATGTTTGAAGAACATTTTCTTTGTACCTAACAGAAACTTTAAAAATTAAATAGTATAATTTTCACATTTAAGTTATTTAATGTTCACAAATTACGTCAAGATGATATTACTTAGTTTCACTTTCCTATATCCTTGACACGCAGCACTACTCTAGGCCATCAATACCCGCCCGTCCCCTCCCGCCCTAAACACACATATGCCCCCATGTGACGTCATGTCAGTCTAGATAGTAGAAACACTCTTCCCCTCGTTGAATAAAAACACACACACACACACATATATATATATATATATATATATATATATATATATATATATTGATTTTCTTACGAATGTACATTTGGACCACCACTCAAAAAATTACAAATTTATATTTTGCGGCCAACATTGAGAACATTTTACTATATTATTAATGTTATTTCATAGGTATTGATAACATCTATCAAAATTGACAGCCTCAGATCACATGACTTGGCGAATGAATACTTGAAAGTGAATCTAGTCATCTTTATAGCTTCCAGATACATCCATTAAAAATAAAATTGGGGTAGACCTATACATTTATATTTCAAGTCACTCAATGTGATAGTTTTGTATTATGCTTTATATAGGGTGGGTTGGAAACAATTAGACGATCTACGCTGATGAAAGTGATGGACAACGTGCTGAGGTTTGTCCGGTGGAGCTCACCTGAGTGACATTATCTTCAAAAAGTGTAGTATGTAGTTTGCTTTTATTTAGCTAGTGAATATTTGCTTTTCAATTAAAGTGTTAGTTTTCAATTTACTAATCGTCTAATTGTTTTGTCCCCACCCTGTAAAGGAGTTCAAACCAGACCTTTCTTCCTTGATGGTGGATAAAAGAAGTATCCATATTTATTTCCTTTTTCTTGTTCAAGGTGTTTCACAATATCCTCTCACCCTTACAACTCAAGACATTTCTGAAAGAACCCATGATATTGTAACTTAAGCAAATTCAAATCGTGAATGAAATCGAATGATGTGTAAATATTGAACATATTTAAACATAAATATTATAACATAGCTGAATATATAATTGATTGTTAGAGATTATTTATGTTGGCATTAAATCTAGGATTTAAAATACATTTAAGTATTAAAATAATTAACTATGTGTACAGAAGTGTATAAAACGTTTTATATCACATAATCTATTGAATCAAATCTTATTTTTGGCTTACACCTAAATTAATTCACTATAAAACAAAGTTTTGTTCTGTGTCAAGGTACGATGATGATTTTTAAGGAAGCACCGACCATAATGAAGCAAGATAAATTATAGTCTATTTTATTGTACTAACACACTTGGGGTATTATCAACATCTTAAAGTTGTTCAACGAGTGCAAACAATTTTATCATTTCACATTTTAGCTTGTATCATGTTGATCTATTATACCCACGAAAATCATCGATTTTTCTAGACAGTCAATACAATTCTTAGAAATAAAATATGACTCTAAATTACTATTATGAAATATATGCTTGTTATATCTTTATGGAGAAGTCATCTGTATGTCCATCTCCATGAAAGACGAATTTAAGCTAATGGCAAATTTACTAGGTAAAGCATTGAAAATAATATCTTTTCAATATATTTATACTACATGTTATTTACTTTGGGCTATATATGTTTGCCTTTCTAGTTTTTTGAAAAAACTACGATAACCATATGTCGAGATTTCTAGAAGCTAGAATATGGTTGTGCGTATAACCCGAACGGGTAGTAAGACGCGGTGCTAATAATAATAATAATTATAATAGAATCAAGGTGAATTTGACTATCTCTGGTCTTTTCAAGTTGTCCTTACAACGCAGGAGGTTATCATCCATGTTAAGTTTTCATTTATAAGGTAATTCAATTAGTTTCAAACATTTTTAATGTGCAGTACACTCCTCAGAAGTCTGTTCAGAAACCATATAACAATTTTCCATCAGTAAAATAAAATGAAAATTGGTAGTACTCAAACCATTTGGAGTGACAAACATGCAACTTGGAGCTCGATGAATGATAATTAATATGAGTTTAATGTCGATAGAATAGGTGACCTGGTGGTCTAGGGGTCTGTGTTGGGCGACCGGGGTTCAATCCTCGGGCCCGGCACACCTTTATCTGATTACCAAACCCTTCCTTCACCTCTGACAATACATCTTGTGAATGTGGGGAATGCCAGGCCTCCATCGTGGTTCGGATTCCACGTTAAACTGTAGGTCCTTAATTTCATCTCACAATCACCCTACCATTACACATTAGCGTAAGTGCGTATAACCCGAACGGATAGTGATGCACGGTACTAATAATAGTATTTCGTGTTGGTGTGCCTGATTCAAAGGTGGATTAAAGTATAAATAAACTAATGGGTGCCCTTAACTGCCAAAAACCATGGTGTAGCTAATTAATACCAGAAACCTCATGGTATCTTTTTGATCTCTGCTACCATGTGGTATCCTACCATTTACTCCATACATCCTGAATTCTGAGGTTTACTAGCGGTATAAAATCGCTATACGGTATGTTGACATTTTTACAAGATATTAATTCAAACTAAAGTAATTGTTACATAAATGATTATAATAAATATATTGAAACGATTATCCTTTGCTTATATTTGTCCCCTTTTCAGGTATATGTGGAGATCTTAGTCGTCCACTTTTATATTAAATCGATATGTTTCAGTCCTAACGCCATCATTAAAAAATTAGATGAGCAAATACATTAAGGAAAACTATTCGATTTCAATAAAATAAACTATGGAATTGAGTTGGTTGGATAAAAATATGTTATAGAGGGATAGGTGGAGTACTTTTGTAAGTGTGGTAATGAACTTTTGAGTTCCTAGAGCCATATAGTAATTAATAAGTGTTTTTAATAAAAGTGCCTTTAATCTTACCGTTTCTGCTTAAAAGATAAGAAATATTCGCATTTTGTATGATAATAAAAGTATTAGTCTACCAAATGTTAATAGATTTAAGAATAATATTTATCTTCCATGTGTGTTTTATTAAATAGGCCAGGCCTCCACCGTGGTTCGGATTCCACGTTAAACTGTAGGTCCTTCATTTCATCTCACAATCACCCTACCATTACACATTAGCGTAAGTGCGTAAAACCCGAATGGGTAGTAAGACGCGGTGCTAATAATAATAATAATAATAATAATAATAATAATAATATTAAATAGGCTATTATTGGAATCCCGACCTATGTTGATATATTTAGGGGTATTTGACCTATTAATTATATGTAATTGTGTTTTATTCTATAAACATGAGCGTAATGTAGCAAATAGATATAACGCCACCTTCAAACAAATTTCATTATTACTTCAGCTTCAGGTAAAGTAACCTTTAACTTTTATTTTTCTGTGCTACTTAAGAATCCCTAAGGCAAATTTTAGAAACTTCTAAAAACATTTGACGGACTTACTTCTTTTCCCCCTTTTCTTCCAATTATTTATTTTTTATCACGAATGTCAAATGCAAACCCTTTTTAAATTATATTTCTAGAATGGTTTTCATTAGACAAGCAGCCACGTCTGTTCTAGAAATCTAAACTCGTTTATTCCTCGGGTATTTCTACGCGTAGCAACATTAGCCATATTTCAGTAGCAAGCCTGTCATCTTCATCGTTTTCTTTTATTATTATTATTTTTTCACTCACTAGGGGTGTGTAAAGCTTTCGAATTATGAAGGCACTCTCGTCGAAACCCAAATCTCCTTTGCTTCGACTTAGACACCTTCACACCATAAAAAAAAATTGAAGGAAGAGGTAAACTTGGATATATTACAGACATATTTGAAATACCTCCCTAAATCTGACTTTTTTTTTAATCCATTACTGTTTCCAACCCGTGGTTTGGGTCAGTTTTTCTATTCAATTCATATATTTTCCACTGCCGGCTGGCTAGGCCGGTCATAGCTTCATATGTCTTATAATCAAACTTGAGACTAGGACAGGCTCAACATCCAGTCCCCGGCCGTTAATTTATCAATGTGAAAGGGTAAACCCACATTTCACCAATAATAACTTTTTCAGCCATGCCTGGAATTGAACCCGGGATCCTTAGCTCAATAAACAGACACACTACCAACTGAGCTAAGGTGTCAGACTAAACCTGTTATATTTCAACATATAATTACTTTAATAACAGCTAATAGACAGTATTTAGCTAACATTAGGAGGATGGGAGCTTACTACTTACCTAGAAGGACTGTCATTGGTCGATTTGACAGCTAGCATTTTTTTTTATATCTCCTTTTTTCAAACTAAACTATTTTTACTGTAAGGTACATGCCTTTAGCTTTTACTTTTATTAAATCAAATATTTCCCCAGCTTAAAAATGAAATACATGAAGTTCACCTATAACGTGGTATTTGCGTTCCGACAAAACATAGCGCTATCGGAAAATCACGTTATAGAAAACATTAATTAAACGGGAAAATATTGATTTGGAGATAGTATATAATGACTAAATCAATGAAAAATCACTTTCCTTTCTTTTCATGTATTTATTTTAGATTTTTGACATTATTTTATAGTTTACTTTTGTTATATATTATTCACATAGTGTTATTTGTATAACATAATGTTAAAACATTAAATAATGAGCATTTAAATACTGAAATAATCCCTTAGCTACATGAAGCAGAATAAACTGTAAAGAAGAAAACAATTGTGTAGTTACCTCTGAGCTTAAAACAGAGGCAGGCTAAATTACAGCACTAGTGGCGGAGAAACAAGGTACTACGCGCAATAGAGTCACGAAGTGGTTGGTTGTATAGGGACCAAGTTATAGAAACACTGTCTCTATTCCACTGATCGCGTTATATCCGAGTCGTGTAGTGGGAATACGCGTTATAAGAGAAATCCCTTTAAATCAATATGAATTTAGTAAACATTTAATAAAAAGAAAGCTATACATATTTATAAATATCCAGGTGGTGTCTGGCATTCTAGGGTTCTTTCTCAAAATTCCCGATACCATTAAGAGATGGAATTTGGTATAGACTTTATGAAGCATCCCATATTTATTAAAAATATCTGAAACTTGACATATCAAACATGTCAAATCCAACATGGTGGACGCAATGCAGAAATTGAGTTCAATTTGGATAGAAATTGGTATCTGGGAAGTTTGTTTCCCATTGTAAGTGGTTTGTATGACAAATTACGTCTGAACACATGGGATTGCCAAATGTATAAACAAGAGGAGACAGACTTCAAACGAAATTTGAAATTGCTTCTGTCGGGAACAGACCTAGCCCCTAGTTCAATATAATCAAATATAACTTGGAACCAATCATTTTGTGGACGATTCTGAATTCATACAAATTCATCATTTCTCTCAAATAATCTAGATCAAATGTAATGCACATCTCCAGTACTTGGCGGTACACAATCTTATTGCACTGCAATCACTGGTTCTTTAATTCATTAGAAGCTCTCCAACCTGGAAGGTCTTGTGTATATTGCTTTGGATACTTCTAAAATATAGGTTGACATGTTTGAAATGAGCGAAAGTTAGGAAGCAATAAATACAAGTGAATGGTGGGCTCGGCAATAAACACAAACTATAAACAGGAATAATATATTTAAAATAAAAACTTGTCATGAGTTTTGTGACGTGAGAAACAACATTAGGAGTCACTGGTCAAATTGACCACTCACAAATCTTCTATGCAAGAGGGGATGGTAACTGTATATTGGAAGGTACTAAATGTCTGTTTTTTTGGGGGAAACTTGGGCACAAAATTTGATTAAAAGTCGAAAACTTTTATGACCAACCGTATTTTAAAAGAGGCTTACCGATCATAATGACCAGTTCCATCCTTATAGTGTTAACAAAGACTTTTGATTAAAGGGTATCTATAATGGAAGTATAAATAGATTCAGATATACCCAAATAAAATATTATAGTAGTGTGATTTATTTATTTCTCTAAGCCTCTCCTTTTAACAAAATTCATTAATGTCGAATTTAAAAATTAAAAGTAGTGTTATTTGACAACAATAAAAATCTTATCTTGGATTTTCGCTTTTTCTTCGCATGTTTCAAGATTCGCTTGGCATTTAAAACACCTTCACACACCCCTACCATTCACTCTATCCCTTTTTCTTGCTCTGCTCAATGTTTACCCTTAAATTGTGTGTATTTTGATTTACCGAAGTGTCGTCACAAGGGATGATTATGTTCGGTTGTTTCCGGTGCCGGGTGGCGATAGTGGCCGAATAGCTCGGAAGGTGTGGAGATACAGGGGCGAGTCAGATAAGGGAGGCTGCATCTCGCCAGTAAGGCGAGGCGTTCCGACGCTTCCAGACGCGTCGCTTGCTCATCCCCAAATTAAATAATTCACTGTTCAGGCCCCTTTTTTTAATGCACACACTTAAATGCTATATATATTTTGTTAAAGGCCTTTATTTTGTATCTCTGCGACCCGTTTGAAGAAATGTCTTGGGAATCCATTGCATCAAGAGAATATCTTAGGTAAGTGTATTTGTATATATGTATATTTGTTGCTAGACAGATTGTACGACACAAATAATAACCCAGGTCAGTGTTTGCCTTAATACTGTTTCCGAGTGACATTATAGTTATTTTCCGTAACTTCCGATCATTGACGATTTAACGGCTATTGGTAAGGTATTGAACTTATTTTGAGGGTATGAAATACAATTTAATATAGCGTTAGTCTTCGTACATAATATTTTTTAGAGTAAACATAATATCTGTAAATCTTGAGTCGAATAAACATAATTGCTTATGATTTCAAAATTACATGTAAATGATGTATAAATTAAATATATCGAGTCGTAAACTATAGTCTAAATAAATAAGAGCATCTAAATAACCTTATGTAGCTTTGCCAAGGTATTGCCTTTTTCTTGTGAGCTGATTGTAAAGCCAAGGTAGTTCGTGATATAAATCATTAAAATCAAGATTTAGGTATAATCTTAACAGGACGTGAATCGAACCCACTGATAGTCCATCAAATGCATATGCTTAAGATTTAATATATTTAATTCCTAGATAGAAATGGTTTTCAAAATATTAACTGAATAAATAGGCCTACTAAACTTAAAATACATATTGCGGTCAGGGTAGCACACTATACTATTAAACATGTATAAAAACACAATGTATTGGCTCGAATCCTATCGAGGCACACATTTTTAGTTAAATTACTGAAACTACCTGATGATACTTAATTAGAAATACAAGCTTGTAAAATATTAATCCCAAATATATAGGAAAATGTATATACATTTTTTTATAATTAATATTTATATAAATCGAGAGTATATATTATGTCAAATTTATATATAATAGGTACATACATATGTAAATATGTGTGCATATATATGAATATTTTGATTTTGTTGTTGTTTTAAATCATGTTAACAAAAGGCTATATTTTCAATTTTGAACTATTTAGATAATTGTTTTAGACAATAATTGCTGCAATAAAATAGAGGCAGTGGAATTTGTTACTTAATAAAAAGAGACCAGTGCCTCAGAAGTAAATTAGGACTAACACATTTGTTTAGCTCTTTAATTTATTAAAATAAATCCATAAAAATATTCAACTACAGAACAGCAGGAATTTGTGAAATTTTCTACCCATTTTCATCTTACTTCTAAAGAGTTTATTCATACGCCTTGGGGAAGTAGGCTTATTTATTATTATTCACCACTATGGTAGTGTTGTTTTAGAATTACGTGCTTAAAATAGCTAGGCATGTTGACGTACATGTTTATAAGTTTGCTATTATATTAATTGTTTTGATGTGTATATTCTTAAAATATAATTGTATTTATATCTGAGTAGGGTAAAAACATAACAGTGTAGATTATGACACCGTTAATATCCTTGACATGTTGTCGTTGGCAAAATCCACAGTAAATTGATTTTCTCCTTCCGGGCTGTTCTCATATTTACACTAAAGCGACAGTGATGGCAAAGATAAAATTTAAAGAAAGATGTACTTGAATCTGCGTGCAGAGAGAGTGGTAAACCATTTAGGAATAACGTCTTAAATCATGTATCTGGGATTAATCAATGCATAAGGAAGAGGGGCTATAGGACGCGAGCTAAGGGCAGCATTTTTGCAGTTTTTGTACCAACATATTTTTTATACAAAAAAAATCTTCAGTAAAAATATAGAGCTTAATAGTCTTCACATTGTGAAATCAACCGTTCTTGAGTATCCGTCAAGATCATACTGTCATTTAATGGTAAAATTTTTAAATTAAGGGAAAAAGTGGACATTAATTTCCACGACACCTTTGACAGATATTCAACAACTGTTGATATCACCATGTGAAGAAAATTAAAATATACGTTTATACTGGAGCAATATTCTATTTATCTTGGTCAAAAAAGTTTTGTTATAAAAAGTGCGAAAACACTTATTTTTCATTCCCACTCAACCACATCTCGCCTGCTGTCAGGGAATGTTAAACTAAGACTATATAAAACAATAATGTTACCGGTTGTTCTCTATGGATGTGAAACGGGGTCTCTTATCTTACATGACAAAAAGAAATATAGGGTGTTCAAAAACAAGGTGCTTAGGAAGATATTTGGTCCAAAAAGGAATTATTCTACTGGGTAGTGAAGGAGGTTACATAATGATGATGAGTTATACAACCTGTACTCATAGCAAGACATTGTTAGGGTAATCAAGTCTCGTAGATTATGGTGGGCAGGACATGCAACGTGATTGGAAGAATCTAGAACCTTGTTAAGGGTATTTACCGGCAAATATAATCGAAGGATACCAGTGGGAATACCTAGCAGCAGATGGGAGGATAACATTAGAATGGACCTGAAAGAGATAGGGTGTAATGATGTGTACTGAATAGAACAAGCTCAAGATAGGAATAGGTGGCCTACTTTTGTAAGTGCTGCAATTAACTTGTGAGTGCCTAATGCTATCGAGTAATATAGTAATAAACTACAACGCTCAGATTCTTTTCCGACATAGTACATAATCAAAAAATTGAACTAGTTTTGATAGAAATACATTTCACAAGGGTACATGAGTTATAATTTTAGATAATTATAATTACAATGATAATGCATTTTTTTCCCACTAAACTCGAATAATACATTTCTTTAGGTGTATTTTTGATAACAAAATATTTTAAATTATTCTTTGTAAGGATAAATATGCATTGATTATAATTTGTTTCAAATAAAGAGTCAGTTGTTTTAACTACGAAATCGAATTTACTAGGGCTTGTTACTGAAACTGTCTAATAGTCTATTTTTCTTCAAGCTGAACAGATGTAGTCTAAAATAGAGCCGTAAGTCTCAATGTATATAAAGAACTGCGTCTTACTATCAATTCAGGTTAAACGCTTATGGACAAATACGCTAATACGTTAGAAAAGGAAAGTTGAATTTAAAGGGAGTGTACCCTCATTTTAGTGGAGAGAGAGAGAGAGAGAAAGAGAGAGAGAGTGGTAAACCAATTAGGGGAAACAACCCTTAGTACACCTGACAAGGATCGAACCATGATCTACCCGTCAATGGCAATCCAGTCTCTCGCAAGAGTAGCGTCTTAGACCGTGCGACCACTGAATTGGGTGAATTCAATTTTGTTGTCTATTTTCTTAAGACCGGCTATTCAAGTTGTATACATGAAATGTATGTGTTCATTTGAATATTATATTCGTAAATATAAAGGTCTCCCATAATTTATTGATACAGTTAATAGATGAAAATTATTTTTGAAGTAATATGGGAAAGAGACTTGGTTGGCAAAGACAAACGTTTGTGAGTTATGATGGAATCAAATCAGGTATTATATCTGTGAAGAAAAGTTATGTTTCAGGATGATAAAAAACGGGGCAAACCTCTTACACATTAATTATGTTACCACCGCAATAATCCATAATAGGTTAAAGGTTATAATCCGTCCTTGTCACTCGATGTGAGGCGGTTAAAAGACCGCATGCGTCAGCCGCCAGCGACCAAGACTAGACTGGGGCATTGACCGTTCTAGACGCAGCAGTTGCGTTGCCAGCCCATATATTCCTAATATGTCATCGGTTTTTTAGAATGGGTCTGGCATTGAAAATAATTAAATAGTGGCTAGTGGGATTTAAAGTTATTTCGAATCTTACTCTGGATTTCATCTAATGTGAAAAATACGTGGGTTTTTTTAAATGTCGGGTTATTTTTTAGAGATGGGGCGCTCTAATCCCCGATTCCTCGAATTCCCTTAATCCCATGTATTCGAGAGATCCGAGATTCTAGAATATCGCAAAAAATATCTCGAATCCAAATATATAAGGGCCTTAGATTGAACCCAAAATGCAATTTTTTTCAGGAATCACACATATTCATGTAATTAGAAAAAAATGAAAATTTAGCTGCATTTATGTAAAAAAATAAAAGATGAAAATCACAATTTTTTTTAATAAATTCTCCTACTGAAAAATAATTTATCGTTTAATGTATTCTTTGTTCTTAAAACATAATATAAAAGACAAATAAAGAGAATATGAATGTTCAGTGGTGCCAAACCTTCTAAAAAAAAGTTTTATTTGCTATGCTAATGTTCTATACAACATATTTTCGAGGTGACCTGGTGGTCTAGGGGTAAGGTGTCAGACTTCTGTGCTGGCGGCCGGGGTTCAATCCTCGGTCCCGGCACAGATTTATCTGATTACCAAATCCTTCCTTCACCTCTGACAAGACATCTTGTGAATGTGGGGAATGCCAGGCCTCCACCGTGGTTCGGATTCCACGTTAAACTGTAGGTCCTTCATTTCATCTCACAATCACCCTACCATTACACATTAGATTAAGTGCGTATAACCCGAACGGGTAGTAAGACGCGGTGCTAATAATAATAATAATAATAATAATAATAATAATAATAATGATAATAATAATAATAATAAAACAGTTTAACATCGGATCCGAACAACGATGGAGGCCTGGCATTTCCCCACATGTCTTGTCAGAGGTGAAGGAAGGGTTTGGTAATCAGATAAATCTTTGCCGGGAACGAGGATTGAACCATGGACCCCAGCACAGTTGACTTATTTGAATTAGACAGCGATAATGAACCAACTAATGGCAAAAACAATATTATAGAGCTCTATTTGGGTAGCAAAGACATAGAAAGGTGGGAGGAAGATTAGGGTTGGGAGTTAGGACCCCCATACTTGGAGTTTGATGGACCCCCAGTGGGGGTTCATATATATATATATATTCTTTAAACATTTATTGGCTAGAATAGTATAACTTTCCAGTGGAACAAAAAATTAGCTTTCTACTCCTTTGTTGGGTAACAAAAAGAACGAGGACTTTAAACGTGATTGAACTTGCCAATTCAGACGGCGATTATTTAGCTAGCTAGTCTGATAAACCAGCATGGTCAATTTGATACAATCATAAATGAAAATTTGTTCTGAACCTAAGCACTGTTCGCGGTAAAATAGGTGCCCAATTTGCAACACTCAACGTCAAAACGACTAAATCTATTCAAATAGGCTTACCAGAACAAGGGAATATACTGAATTTTCTCTCATTTCCACCCTCCCACTTTAAGGATCGATCACAACGTCCATTGTTGAATAATAATTGGAGCGAAACTACTGCCTAGCTGTTCAAGGGCCATTGTATTCCCTCGTTGTATTTCTTTACAGACCAATGATAAAAAAAACACCTTAGATTGCAAATCTACATATTAAAAAATGTAACGTATTTACTGATTTATAAAAATGGGACTGTATTAGAAATGTTAAAATTTGCATTTGTTTGGTATAGTAACAACTTTTAAACAGAACGGTATAAAATCGTTTATTTAGTATTCAAATCCACCAATATCGAAAGTATATAGTATGTTCAATATGTGTATAATTTTCTATAAAACATGTCTTTATAAACTTCCTGATTTTCGTATAAATCCCTCGATTATTAAAATTAAATGATGAAAAGGAATTAAAAGTTTCCGGGTCTAACTCCGAGGTATTTAATGCTTTTCAAGGAGTTTAATAAAACTTCCCGATTTGGAAGAATATTACAATTACGACACTTTGAATAGGCCTAATTTTCGTTGTCAATTTTGACAGTATATATTTTAAAATGTCTGCATTAGAATATGGCCGGCTACAGTATAGTGCCCCTTGCTTATATAAAGAATATATTGTTTTATATAAATAAGTATATTCAAGATTTTATTATTATTTTAGGTATTTGACGTGCACTTTCTGAATTGATATAATATATCAACACACGACTTAAAATTTAAACCTCTAAGAGACACAAAACCTAGCGCCCTCGGCCTGTGGAAGGATAAAATCATGTTTTACTAAAGATATTTCTTTCTTTGATGCTGGGAATCGAACTCGGGAAACTTTAAGTGAGCAGATATATTACCAATAGAATTAATGTGACGAAACCAAAAGAAAAAGTTCTACACTTTAAAAACTGATAAGAAGTACTAAACTCACCTTTCTAGGTTACTAATAATTTTTTTTTTTTAATTTTTAGCACCACGTCTTACTACTCGTTAAATTAATACGCTTATGTACTAATTACATTAATGGGTTAGGGTTTAGGAAGGCGTCATTTGGAGAAAATGCACCCGAATTTGCATGAAGGAAAAGTGGAAAACTTTTTTTTAACTACTTTCAATACACTCGACCGCGATTCGAATCTCGATCTCATCATCATCGGTAGTCTAGTATACTGCGAGAGTAGCGCCTTAGACCACGCGACCATCGAGGCGAGCTACCAATGAATTAACATGATATTTTTACTACAACCTGCACCAGTTACCACATGGATCAAGGTGATAGACTCACACTGAACAGGGCTAACGTGGGTGGGCATGTAAAAGCGAGAATACTTTTCGAGTTCATGTAATTTGTAATTGTTTTTTATTCTCTCTCCCTCTCGACCCCTTAGAGAGAGAAGTATTGTGACTGTGATAAAAAAAACTAACTCAAGATTTTGATAAATGTCGACGTTTTATGACCCCTGGAACAAAAAAAGTTATTCTCACGATGCCGTCTGTCTGTCTACATAGAGCCTAACCCAGTTTATCGATCGAACTGAAACTTGGTTTCTAGGGCCTGCATAAGGTTCCCAGAAGGGATTTTTTTTAGATTTGATATCCAACCCTAAAACAAAGAGTAGTTTACTGAAGGGGGAAAAAGAGAAAAATATCTATTTTCTCAAAATGCGCTCTAACAATATTGATTATATTTTGTATCTTGCCATTGTATAATATTACAAAAAAATGGCAGTTCTCATTTTTCGATAAATTTCTAATTTTTATCATATCTTCGAAACTATCTGGTCTTTAAAATAACTTAACATTGTAAAGTTGTACTACTAATTAAAATAATATATCTTTTATTTTAACTATATTTTTATAAAATCAATAGTTTCTGAGCTATAACCTAATATTTAAAAACATTATTAAGATATTTTAGTTTTGAAATTTATTGTATTGATCCTTGGTGGATAAAGATGTTCCTCTTTTCCCACTGATTCTTTAACAGTGTGTATTAGAGTATAACCCGAACGGGTAGTAAGATGAGGTATAAAAAACTCATGTATATTATTTAATTTTTGCTATTTGATGAAATATTTCTGCAAAAGCGTATATTATTTCGCTTCACAAATATTAGGAGTATTTAGTAAATGTCTCTATTTTAAAATAAAGAAGAGAGAAAGTCTGTGCTTTTTTTTTTAGTACCATGTTTTATTATATGTTTGGCTTATAAGCGTCTGTACTTATTACTCTTATGAGTTAGATATGAGGAAGGTTGATTTGAGTGTACCCACACTTGCGTGTAGGGAGAGAGAAAAAACCACCCCTGGTACACCCAACCGGGCTTCAAACCCCAATCTCCTCAATATTGGCAAAACAGTTTATCGCAAGAGTGAAACCTTAGTCCATTCGACCACCGAAGCGGGTCTTATCACAGTTTTTTTAGCCCCACGTTTTATTACCCATTAGGTTTATACGCCTATGTACTAATAACGAGGTGACCCGGTGGTCTAGGGGTAAGGTGTCAGACTTCTGTGCTGGCGGCCGGGGTTCAATCCTCGGTCCCGGCACAGATTTATCTGATTACCAAACCCTTCCTTCACCTCTGACAAGACATCTTGTGAATGTGGGGAATGCCAGGCCTCCACCGTGGTTCGGATTCCACGTTAAACTGTAGGTCCTTCATTTCATCTCACAATCACCCTACCATTACACATTAGCGTAAGTGCGTATAACCCGAACGGGTAGTAAGACGCGGCGCTAATAATAATAATAATAATAATAATAATAATAATAATAATAATAATAATAATAATAATAATAATAATAATAATAATAATAATAATAATAATAATAATAATAATAATAATAATAAATAATAATAATAATAATAATAATAATAATAATAATAATAATAATAATAATAATAATAATAATAATAATAATAATAATAATAATAATAATAATGTCATTGTTTCATTGCGAATCTTTTGAGACATTAAAAGAAGGATTCATATTTAACACAACTAAGGTTCGGAAGTTTACTATAACTATGTCTACCAACGGCGAAAATATGAACAATAATATTATTTATTCAACAATAGAATTTAAATATAAGATCTGTGTTACGTAACACTATGATGTACCCCTTACACCCTCAAGTGACACCATGTAGACATTATATCTTCATCCTAGTCCCAAACTACCCGCTAAGATTAAACCGTTAATAACTGTTGTGCTAAACGAACTAATTAGAAAAAATCCAGCTAGGGGGATGACCAGAATAAAGTCTAGAGTGATAAAATACTTTAACGCCCTCGCCTGCCGTTAAACCTTATGGCGTACTGGGCCGGTAATTTAAGTCTTAGTGGTTGGAAGTTCGTGAACAACTAAAAAGAGATCTCAGTCAGAGATTACAAATAATAAACAGGATCCGTCATTGTTTTTGGTTTTTTCTATATTTGTAAATGTATTCTTACAGTTATGGAAAATCTTTCTTATAAAATGTGTAGTAAAATATGCGTTATAGGTAAAATATGGTGTAAAAGATTAAAGAGAATATATATAATACTTATTCGATCCAGAGTGTAGGAGTACTTAAAAAAAATATTATAGTCTTTTTATAAAAGATAAAAATATAAATAATTTTTGAGGAAAAATTTATATTTTGGATGAAAATGTTGTGTGCAATCTTCGATTACACAAACGCCATTGCGGTTTTCATAATAATAAAATTTAAACAATATTGGTGAAATATTTGTTTTAATTTAATTTCTTAGGACATAATTTTGTTTTCTGTCAAAATGACTTTATGCCACACTCATGACTGGACAAATGGACTGAGCTTCAAGCTCGTCTAGTACTGTACGTTGGTGTTGGGGACTTTTGGGTTAGAATCCTGGTAAGGTGTCCTGAAAGTTTTTTTTTTTTTTTACAAAACTTGGTTTTCCAATTTTCATTCATGCAGATGTGTATAGCTTCTTCATGATTCTGCCTTCCTCATCCCTCACCCATGAGTGTAATTAAATGAGGATAATACGGACAGGTAGCGAGATGTGGTGCCAAATTAAAATTAGTGTGTGTGAAAATTATAAGAATAGTCAGTAAATGTATAAAGTTTGTTGTTGAAATAGTTCCCTAAAGAAAGAGTTTTATAGAACCGTTAAAGTTATAAGACAGCTTTGAAAAGCTACCAGACAAAATTATGTATCTCTACGCCGAACCATATGATCTGTAAAAACATATATTTAGCAGCTGTCACTTTTGATGGTCAAAATTTAGGTATATACCTAAGGGCCGGGCTCCACTTGCGATTTCTAGCAGCTGCGACTGAAAAGTCGCTGTCGCACAAAATTTTCGTGGTACACACACTAAGATAGATAAATCGCTGAACTTTCAGTAGTTTTACAATGGATGCCATTGAAACCACTTGCATGATTGCTCTTTTGCTGCGAGCGAGAGCTAATAAACGGCGGAAGCATCGGTATTGGGTACATCTAATAACAAGTCAGAGAATATTTAAAGGACAGTTTTACAAGTTGTTTGAAGATTTATGTGAGCATCCTATTAAGTTTTTTCAGTATTACCGAATGAGTCAAAGTAGTTTCAATGAATTGTTAAGAATATTAGGTCCATCAATCACATATAAAGACACAAGATGGAGGATGTCCATACCACCTGAAGAACGTTTATCAGTAACTTTGCGGTGAGTACATTGTTTACGTATTGTTATTTTAATTTAATTTAAAATAGTAGCTAAGTTTAAAATAAAAGAGGAAACTGAATAATACATGTAAATTTTAACTTTTTTTAAACACAAAATTACAGAGTATTTTTTGAAATAAAAGGATTGGAATTTTACGACATATTTACTTACTTGTTTATTAATATACTTAACTATACAGCGTATTTAGTATCTTTCAAGGTTGATAATTAAAATATTACAAGTCCTTTTAATGGTTAGACATATCAAACAAATCACTTTCACTTGCAGAGGACGGTGATAGTAGGCTTGCTGCCACTTCATGGTAAAAATTCTGCATAGGTCCAGTATTCTGTGAATAATGGGGTTGATTTGCAAACTGGCCCTGTGTTGGCTGAACCTGAGAAGAACCTTGTTGATATTGACGATAGAGTGGATCGCCGAAAAATGATTGTTGATGTGGTTGAGGATGAAAGTTCCTTGCTTTCAGCATTACGTTCAAAATCTCAACTTTAGCGTAATGTTTCTGA
This sequence comes from Timema cristinae, assembly GCA_039000515.1. Taxonomy (NCBI): domain Eukaryota; kingdom Metazoa; phylum Arthropoda; class Insecta; order Phasmatodea; family Timematidae; genus Timema; species Timema cristinae. The sequence continues at coordinate 87,923,259 of JBCFYV010009882.1, forward strand.
TCGTCGCTTAATTTTCCTAACATTGGAACCAACATCAAAGCGAAATTTTTATCCTCATTAATTTCTTCGCCTTGTATTTCTTTTAATATATTTAATAATGATGTTTCGTATGATGTAACATTTGGTTTCTTACCTACGCCTACTGATACAGTGACCATCATCTTCAAGGTTCGAGGATGCATAAGGAGAATGCTCTTGTTCTTCATTGTTTTCACGCACAGGATGGGAAATGTTGCCACTGGTCTCTACCTTGTACAAACGGCACCAAAAATAACAGTGCATCAAAATGTATATATTTCCTCCTTTTTTTTGCTCCTTGCCCCGATGTTGTTTTACGCTGAACAGCCATCTCCCTTACAAAACAATCCTTTAGATTTTTCCACTTTTTTTGTGTTTCTTTCCCTGCAATGAAAATGTTATATTAGTTGTAATAGTATAAATTATATTTAAAAAAATGAACATAAGTACAGCTTTACTTTTTTTTTCAGGTATCTTGGTACCGGAAACAGCTATAATTCATTGCATTTTGAATATCTGCTGGGTGCCAGTACCATCGGAAAAATTGTAAAGGATACATGTGAGCAGTTGTGGAAATGTTTACAACCACTCCATAAGTCAGAAAAATCAGAAGAAGATTGGAAAGAGATTGCAAAACAGTTTTATCTCCGGACAAACTTCCCAAACTGCATTGGTTCGATCGACGGGAAACATATCAGGTTAAAAAAAATCCCTGCAACTCTGGTTCCCTTTTTTACAATTACAAAAACTTTTTTTCCATTGTCTTACTTGCCTTAGTAGATGCTGACTACTGCTTTACAGCGATTGACGTGGGATCTTATGGTGCTAACTCTGATTCTAATATATTGAAAAACTCAGAAATTGGTGAAAAGTTGAAAGCTGGTGATTTAAATATGCCTCAAGCACAAACCCTTCCTAACGATGAAAATGGTAAGCCAATGCCTTTTGTTATCGTAGGTGATGAGGCATTCGCTTTATCAAAACATATAGTAAGGCCTTATCCTAGGAAACAATTATCTATGAAACAACGCGTGTGCAACTACAGAATATGCCGTGCACGACGGATGGTGGAATGTGCCTTTGGTATTATGGCCAATAAGTGGCGCATTTTTCACCGGCCTTTGGATGTGGAAACAAAATTTGCAGATAACATTGTCAAATCATGTTGTGTTTTACACAATTTTGTCAGAAGGAAAGATGGAATAAGAGTTGAAGAAGAATGTTATGAAAGTCCTCTACAAGAAATAAATCCCGTCGGATTGAGGGCTGATTCCGCAGGCATCGAAGTAAGAGACTACTTTGCAAATTATTTCATTTCCCCTCAGGGTTCATTGCCTTGGCAATACGACAGCATTTAACAATAGTGATCAGTGAGGAATGACTGAACAAATATTTGTAAAATGACTTTGTGCTATTAACACCGATATTTTATAAATAGGTTTGACATTAAATTTATCTGTGCCAGGTAGACATACTTTTTATAAATACACAAATTAGTAAAATATTGCTAATATAGGTAAATATTTTTAAACACTACTAAGACACCTCTTAATTATTTACCTATCATTCTTATAATAAGTTGAGCTGTACTTTATTTTTTGAAATAATAAAAACTGTTTATTTCAATGCATGGTACGCTATTTTTTTTTTTAACCAATGATGTTTGTTATTCTTATTATTTTGATATTAAAATAATTTGTTTTGTTCTTACATTCCATATTTACTCATTACCGTTTAATTTTTGAGATTTATTCATTGAAACAACAAATAAATATAGAATAATTGCTGTTTAAACTAAAAATCACTATTAAGAAATAAGTCTAAAAATGTATTGCTTTTTAATTCAAATACTATGTTTCAAACTAAAGTCTCATATTTGTTTACCTTCACATATAATTTAAATCACGCTTACCTTTATTTTTCTTCTCGGCTGCAGACAGTTCATTCCAATTTCGGTACATATTCACACAAACTTCAGCCCAAAGTTTTTCTTTGGTGTTGCGGTTACTGTACTCTTTCAATTCTTTATTGTAAATACCTGGTCTCTATTCAATTTCAATAATAAGTCTATCCGTATCTATCACGGTGTTCACTAACCCGTCATCTACAGTATCTTCGTTCTCAGACATTTTGGCGGCACGAATTATGACAACTCTGTGAGTGTGACCAGTCGAAACTGCGACTAAACTATCGCTAGTGGATGCGTGTCCATACCTGTCTATGTGACTCATTCAGAGGGAGCTACTATCACGTCGCAGCAAATTAGGACCGGTTGCATCTTTTTAGCCGCTGCGATTATCTAGTCGCATGTGTGCTCACCTCAATTTGAAACAATGCGTTTCATTTCTGCGGCTAAACAATCGTGCGACTAGAAATCGCAAGTGGAGCCCGGCCCTAAATGTTGACTGTCAGAAGTCAGCTGTGAGCTGTCAGTCAGCACCAAAGAAGCCATGGGGCTATTGTACTAATTTCATTAATGTGTTAGGGATTAGTGAGGTTGAATTTTGAGGAAGTGTACCTGCAATTGCGTGGAGGGGAGTAGAAAAACATTGAGGAAAAATCACCCTCAGTGCATCCGACATGGATTGAACCCAGATCTTCCCGTCTTCGGCAGCCTAGTATAATGTGAGAGTAGCCTATCCCTTTCCAGAGCTATTTCTATCAAGTCCACCTCATTACTTCATATCTCTATCCTGAGCTAGTTATATCCAGTCCACCTCATCACACCCTATCCCTATCTTGAGCTAGTTCTATCCAGTTCATCTCATTACAACCTAGCTCTTTCAGGTCCATTCTACTGTTAGCCTCCCATCTGCGTATAGGTCTTCCCAATAGTCTCTTCCCATTGGGTTTCCCAGTCAATACCCTGAACAAGGTTCTAGATTATTCCATTAGCACTGCATGTCTTGTCCACCGAAATCTGCTTGATTTTATTATCCTAACAATGTATTGTTATGATAATGGATGCTGCTCTTGATATACGTATTAATTAATGCATGCTACTTTCAACTATTAAAAACTATATTGGAATGGAAATAAGGATAAATAATAACGTCGAGAAATGCATTCTATGACTCAGTAGGTAAATTGTTAACATATCGCCTGTTGTCAAGAAATGTAAGGCTCAGAATATGCAAAGCAAACGTTTTATTGGTTGTTCTTTATGGGTGTGGAACTTGGTCTCTTATTTTATATGATGAAATGAAATTTAGGAGTTTTGAAAACAAGGTGCTTAGGAAGATAGGTTATTTGGTTCAAAAAAAGAATTGAATATAATGGATAGTGGAGGAAGTTACATAACGTTGAGTTACATATCCTGTATTCATAACAAAACATTTCTAGGGTAGTAAAATCTCGTAGATTACGGTAGGTAGGACATGCAGCGGGAATGGAAGAATCTATAACCTGGTTCATGGTAGTGACTGGGAAACCCAATGGGAGGAAACCATTGAGAAGACCTAGATGCAGATGGGAGGCTAACATTAGAATGGACCTGAAAGATAAAGGGTTTAATAAGGTGGATTGGATAGAAATAGCTCTAGATAAGGGTATGTTGGCGTACTTTCGAGTGACTAATGGCATAGAGTAAGTAAGTATGCTACTTTCATAAATCCAAAAAAACTCACTTATAAAACAAATTCGTATTTTTTTTTTTTTGGCTCCTTTAAGAATTTTTAATTCAGATGAAATGTAACTTACCCCCATTTGTGTTGAAATAGAATGGAAAAATAAATAAGGAAAACCACCCTTGATGCATTCGACCGGGACTTGAACCCCAATCATCCCGTCATCGACAGTTCACTCTATTTTGAGAGTAACGTCTTGTACCATGCGGCCACCGAAGCTTCTTCATATTTCCCTCGTCTTTGACTCCCTATGTAGGTCCCAGACCAAGCTGACAGACTCCTGTGTTTGCCTACGTGTGTGAAACTAAGGATGTGAAAAAGTATCTATATTTACTAGTATCCATATTTTACTTTCGATACTAGTATTTTACTAGGTACTTTTACTGATATTAGTACTCACACTCCGGTATCGGTTAGGTATAGAAAGAAACAACTTTTTTGTTATCTTCACTCATACTGGGATTAAATATTTACTAGGGTAGACTGTGGAGGAAGAGCTAATGACACTATTTCTCAATTATGACTTATTTTCTGTATGACAAGCAAGAAGCAACTCTAGCTGGTGTGGTAAAACCTTTTATAATATCCACTTCACAATACTATCTATCATATCTTTCAAGTTCACATAACATGGACGCGATAGACCTGAACATACTATATTATGGTTAAATCATTATAATTTTCAATGTTTAAATAAATACGAATATACAAATATTATTATTATTATTACAATGCAAAAGTTGAAATTATTACTTAAAAAAAAATCCGATTAAAATCTCGATAGCGATAGTTACTGTTATCAATACTTTTCTTTCGATATCAGTGCGATATCGATATTTTTCTTCCAATACGATAAATGAGTACAGTATCGATACTTCTCTTTCGATACCAGTCGGTGACCTGACGGTTTAGGGGTAAGGTGTCAGACTTATGTTCTGAGGGTCCGGGGTTCAATCCTTGGTCCCGGCACAGATTTATATGATTACCAAACCCTTCCTTCACCTCTGACAATACATCTTGTGAAAGTGGGGAATGCCAGGCCTCCACCGTGGTTCGGATCCCACGTTAAACTGTAGGTCCACCATTTCATCTCACAATCACCCTACCATTACACATTAGCGTAAGTGCGTAGAACCCGAACGGTTAGTAAGACGCGGTGCTAATAATAATAATAATAATAATAATAATGATACCACATCCCTGTGTGAGACCCCCTATGAAGTCCTATGAAGTTGGGCGGTTACTGAACTGGTTCACTACAACTTTAATGTATGTATGAGTGGAGGGACACAAAGCCCATTTCCACGTGTATATGTCCTCCATTCTCTTCTCCCCTGAGTGTAGGTTGAGAGTGTCCTTCCCCGGAAATGTATTGGCTATGGGATCGTAGAGAGGAAAACTACTCGTGTAAAAGTTTCTACCTCTATCCAAGCCATTACATTCTTTCTCTTTTTGTTAAAACTGTTTCTTTATTGTGGTTTTACCTGGCGGTATTGTTTGCCCCCTCCTCCACTACCAGAAAACATATATTTCTGTGTGCTCTACTTTATCGCGAACATCACTCTATACATTATTTGGCCTGTTTACCTACCCTTTATCCACTCCTCCTGCCTCCGTATAAATACCTACAAATAAAAGAATGCTATTTTGTACAATTGAGACCAAAAATCACTTTCATGCTAACTTGTTTTAGCAATAGAACAAACATTGAAATGCCAATCATTCAATACTAATTTGAAATCCAGTTTTAGTGGTCGAATGGCCCAAGGTCCCACTGTGACAATAGACCCATTCAACCACACCTGACCACAGTGCCAAGCTACTATCATATTATTATGAAAAAGTATTTGATATTTTTCAGTGACATGAAGAGGGCTTTGAAAGGTGTTTTTACAATCAGATGATTCGTCAATAATGCTCGCATATGTGTAACTATCCCATCTTTAACATATTCGGCATGTTTAATCTCTTCTAAATATAGTAATATGAAAATGCTGTCCATCTGAGATGTTTGATTTTCTTCGTCTTTGGTTTGGTCCTCTTAGAAATAATTTAAGAATAAAAGAACATGTATGACTCGGTGTATGGATGTTGTTGAAGCGAAAAGAGTATGTAAGGATAGGGAAGTGTGGAGAAAGTTAGGGGGAATGGATTAAGTTGTGTTTTGAGTTTTATGCATAGTTTCTTGCCTACCTCATAAGCGAATACCGTGATGTATGTATGTATGTATGTATGTATGTATGTATGTATGTATGTATGTATGTATGTATGTATGTATGTATGTATGTATGTATGTATGTATGTATGTGTATGTGTATGTATGTGTATGTACGTATGTATGTATGTATGTATGTATGTATGTACGTATGTACGTATGTATGTATGTATGTATGTATGTATGTATGTATGTATGTATGTATGTATGTATGTGTATGTGTATGTATGTGTATGTACGTATGTATGTATGTATGTATGTATGTATGTATGTATGTACGTATGTACGTATGTATGTATGTATGTATGTATGTATGTATGTATGTATGTATGTACGTATGTACGTATGTATGTATGTATGTGTATGTATGTATGTATGTATGTATGTACGTATGTATGTATGTATGTAAGTATGTATGTATGTGTATGTATGTATGTATGTATGTATGTATGTATGTAAGTATGTATGTATGTATGTATGTATGTATGTATGTATGTATGTATGTGTGTATGTATGTATGTATGTATGTATGTATGTATGTATGTATGTATGTATGTATGTATGTATGTATGTATGTATGTATGTATGTATGTATGTATGTGTATGTGTATGTATGTGTATGTACGTATGTATGTATGTATGTATGTATGTATGTACGTATGTACGTATGTATGTATGTATGTATGTATGTATGTATGTATGTATGTATGTATGTATGTATGTATGTATGTACGTATGTACGTATGTATGTATGTATGTAAGTATGTATGTATGTGTATGTATGTATGTATGTATGTATGTATGTGTATGTATGTATGTATGTATGCATGTAATACTACCATTGAACATACATACATGTACCTTGATCAATATAAATGGTCGGGTTTGTGAGAGTAAGAATTATTGATGTGTACACTCCATTTACCTTGATTGGTATAAGTCTTACCTTGACTGATTACATTTTGACTCTATATTATAAAAGGCGTATAACCCAAACGGGTAGAAACAAGCCGTTCAAAACAATAATTTATATATACTACAAGTTTTACCATGGTGAAACCAGGTAGCATAAATGTTAGGTAAATCTAAAACACATGAATAATTGCTATACGGTTGGATTTTATTAAGATTTGCCATCAAGAAATAGGCAGAGAGATCGAATATATCTGTAGTGAATTTCTGTCTGTGAAACGGATATTTGGCCAGGGTTTCAAACTCCAAATACTTAATGAGATTGAAAATAGTTACAATAAGCCCCACTTTTAAAATGCTTATGTATCTATAACATTGATAATTGAGCTCTACTACACTTGTTTGGTTGTATACCTCATCTAATCATTAAGCATCTACGAGTATATGTTTTATAGTCAAATATTAATCGAGTTAGAACAAGACTTTTGATGATTCTTAATTTCTAATGTTTGAATAATTCTTTAATAATTACGTAAGCAATCACTTATGTTTAATAATTAACTATCTCTTAGGCTAAAGCTTTTGTTTAGTCTATGCTTCAAGGCTATACGTAAAGAGGGTTATTCAGAAGGATATAAATAGAGAATATCTTATTCATACTGTTTCAAATATGCCCTTACTTTGAAACCTAGTAAGACGAATTAAGATCTACTGAACAATTTGGTCCATAGGCCACTTCACCTGACCTTTTCTCATGTTTAAACCAAAACCAAATGAGTTTCAAATGTTCACACTGATCCTACAATTTTAGCTATCAATGTAGGAAGTTGGAGTCAGATCGTAGGAAAAACTCTTATAAACTATAATCCAAGCGTAATTTATTTGAAAATCACAGTAAATTTATTTGTTTACAAACTAAAGCATTGTATAAATTATTATTACTTTTATTATTATTATTATTATTATTATTATTATTATTATTATTATTATTATTAATTATTATTATTATTATTATTATTATTATTATTATTATTATTATTATTAGCACCACGTCTTACTATCCGTTTGGCTTATACGCACTTACGCTAATGTGTAATGGTAGGGTGATTGTGAGATGAAATGGAGGACCTACAGCTTAACGTGGAATCCGAACCACGGTGGAGGCCTGGCATTCCCCACATTCACAAGATGAGTATAAAATAATTTATTAAAATCTTAAGTATTTTTTTTTACAAACAAGTGTATTTCACATCTTCTTACAGATACAATATTTTAAATATCTTTTTAGAGACTAGAGCAATTTTATGTTTTTAAAAAAGTATCCCCTACAAACTAAAGCATTTAACAATAAAGAATTTTTCAAAGTGATAACTAATGAGAACATCTCCTACAAGTTAATGAAACATGAATCAATATATTTTACACCTCTCTTACAAAAACTAAAGCATTTGGATATTTTACAAACTAAAGAATATCGACATATTTTCGAGACATAATGTTTGTACGTATCACATACACTTTTCCGAAATTAGTATTAAAGTCATACTTACTCCAAAAAAATGTGACGTAATAAGGAGAACTAATTGGTTACTTTTAATTTTACTAAGGGATGTGAATATCAACAATTTCCAAAACTTATCATTTAGATATTTTCCTTAAGGATTTGGCAAATTCTAACTAACTGAAACATGAAAACTACTAATGATTGAAACATTATTAAATATCTACAATAGTATTAGCAATCAAATTGATTCGTTATTAATTAATTTTTGTTATAAATACGTAAACCACAAGTGAATAAAACCATTTTTAAATAATAATAAAATTCAAATTGATTCAACAACTATTTATTATTTTGAACTATTTATAAAGCTTAAAGTATTTTGATTTAAAAAATGTACAACAATCATCTATAACAATCATATTTACAGTGTTGTTTGACAATTTAGTTATTCAATCATGTCTCTTGTTTCATGGGTGAATAATTTTAATATCGCTATGACTATCAGTAAAGGATAGGTGTATTTAAGAAAACGTTAATTTTTATCTCGTACTGACGTGCTGTACTCAAACTTAGCTCCTTAAAAAAAAAGTGCATTTTACAACAAGGCTTCGCATTTTTGTCATTTGCTTGCGCAGCTGAAACACATTATTTAATTATAAGTTTTACATTTAACTGTAAACAATCAAAAGATGACATTAATACAGACTATTAAATGAAGTTAAATATAACTTGATTATATATGTGTAACAAGAGTTTTATTTTACTTCTTTATAATTGTAGAGTTCTTACTAACCATGTGGACCCCCCAATAATTACACTTATATAACAAAATAAAAATTTGTTGAATAGGATTAGTTTTTACGAAGCTCAATAGCATTCACACAGAAATAGAATAGTAAAGCCATAGAGAAAATCCAATTATTAGGAATTATATTTCTTAGACCAAGTCGGGATTCTAACTGAGTCACAAGTTAGAATTGAAAACATCAGTCAATCTTTTAAAATAAGTTTTAAATATCAGAACTTTCTCTCATAAACTTGGTCCGAGAATGTTGTGACACAAAGTTTTTCCAAATATTGTGTTAATTATTCATAGTGCAAATTGATTTTCTTGTTTATCTCAGTCGGGTGAACTGAGTTTTTCTCCTAAATGGTTTTCCACTCTCCCTCCATGCAAATGCGGGTTCACTCCCTCTAAATTCAACCCTCCCAATTCCTAATACTCTAGTGTAATTAGTACTTAAGCGTATAACCCGGTTGGGTAGTAAGACGTGGTGCTAAATAAATAGTTTATTTCCTCACTGTTTTCTTTCTATCTATCGATTTTATTCGTGAAACTAATTATAGTTACACGACAAAGCACCTATCGGCCAGCAAAGAAACTACTGTCATCAAGAAACTTGTTTCTAAAGGCACTAGAGAGCAGTAGGTGTACGTCTGTGAGATAGATCTTACTCTACATAATGGCCATAAAGTCTTGACAGACAGGCAATACACAAATACAGGAAAATATACGTGTTTTATTACATAAAAACATTAATATACATAAATAAATAATCTTAGGACATCTGCAAGAACTAACAGTTGTTATTATTGTGACGTCAGCAATGATGAACGTTTGTGTTTTATAGAAGGCACTTTGTAAATATATATATAATGTTCGGTAACTTTAGCCAAAACTGCACATATAGTTTGTTTGAACCAAAAATAATACAAAATTCCCAGACACGTACATCCGGAAACCTATGCTAATACCATTAAATTGTGTTCAAAGTTTCGCCGTATTGCGCCGGGATAGCAAAGCTGTTCAAGCATGTGTGTACAACAAGTTGCATAGCTTCATTATGACTTATTACTAGGACATGCACAGCATTCATTCCCCGCCCGTTAATTTATCAATGTGAAAGTATAAGCTCATATTTCATCGATAATACAGTTTTAAGCCATGCTGGTAATCGAACCCAGGACCCTTAGCTCAGTAGGCAGACACTCTACCGATTGAGATAAGGTGTAGGATTGTCTTGATTACTTTTGGTCTTAGTAAAAGTTTTGAAAATTTAGAAAATGTAAAATCTTTTGTTAATGTAGAATATTGTATTGATGATGAAAATAAATCAGATATAGGCCTAACAGAAAGTGTTTGCATAGTCATAAGGCCTAATTGTGCTCGCAGACGAAGTTGTGAGTGTTTATGAGCAGAATAGTCAATGTCATGAGGGACCCACTTTATACTTGCGAGATGTTAATTATTAATTGACTAGCATGGTAGACTGAAATAAGCTAATACACACATACAACCCCCTCTCCTTCAGCAATTCTGCAAGCCCAACCCTCCCCAACCGACACATTATAATACCACCGAGACCATACATACATCACACACATAACTACATTATATGTAGAGAATACACGTCACAACATGCACGTAACACACACAAGTATAAAACGTACACCTTAAACAACACCACCACACAAACAACATCATCACAACATCAACAGACCAACAACACCTTACTACACACCTACTCACTGGCAAACCACCACATAACACACACACGATCCCAACTTCTCTGCTCAGGACACTAACAACGCTTATTATCACATCACTACTCAAGACACTAGCAACACTTATAATCACATCACTACTCATGACACTAGCAACACTTATAATCACATCGCTACTCAACACACTAACAACACTAACGATCCCAACATCATTGCTCAAGGCACCAACAACACTAATAATCATATCACTACTAAAAACATCAACCACACTAATAATCATATCATTACTCAAGACAATAACAACACTAATGATCCCAACATCACTACTCAAGTCACCGACACTAATGAACCCAACACCACCACACAAGACGCCTAAAACTCCAACGCAAAACATTCGTACAACACCGCACCAAAAACACCAACAATCACAACATTACCAATCTCCAATACAACAATACTTCAATCAATAGCACACACGAGGACGGGGAGATCAAAGTTCGAATCTCACTCGGGTAAAGTGGGGGTCAGGGGGGTTTCTTAAATGGTTTTCAACTCTCCTCGACGCAAATACGGGTTAACATCCTATAAATTCAACCTTCCCAATTCCTAACCCATTAGCGTAATTAGTACATAAGCGTATAACCCAAAAGGGTAGTAAGACGTGGTGCTTAAATAAATAAAATAATAATACACACTACACCAACAACACCAACTTAAGCTTACGTAACGTAAGTCTTTATGATTTTGTCAAAAATCAACTGTACAATATATGAAGTGTGCGGCTTTATGAGGAATCCGTGAAGTGACATGTGACCATCCAATGACGAAATGTTCCTCATCCCTGGTTTAAGGCGTCACTCTATCGATAGACTGGCTTACCAATTATGATGAAATCGAGGCTTGAATTACGGTCTGGTCTACTGAGGGTGGTTTTTCTTAAATGGTTTCCCAATCTCCTACACAAATACGGATATACTACCTCTGAAATATTTCCTTCCTCATACATACCCCATTAGAGTAATTATCATACATGCTATAACCTGAACAGGTAGTAAGATGCGGTGATGATTAAAAATAAATCCTTAAAATATGAATATTGTTTGGCTGTTTAAGAGTTAAAGCCCTTTCTTATACACTACACCATAGTGTAATCTGTTAAGGTAATACTTCTTAATACCTTTCAGGGTAAATGGAGGAAACAATCGACTGTACAAGTGTTAGTTTTTCTACAGTAAATTATAAGACAAACATATACAGGGTGTATATTAATTGATTTCAAATACTCTAGGGGTGTATTTACATCAACCTAACATCGAGAAAAGTTAATATAGACATAGGTCTAAGCAGACTTAGTTTCTGAGCTAGGAAGAATTTTACTGTTAAATTAATAAGCAATTCAACAAAAGAAGTAATGCAATTAAATAAGACAAATTTCAACAAAAACACAGGACAAAACATTTTTCTACAAATAGTGTCCTGCTTCTATGCACCCTCTGAGTCTGAGTTCCATTCTTTGTCACACTCTGTTGAATACATCATGGACATACCTATTTGTTCACGTCAATTTACGATACGCTCACTTAAAACCTCAATATCAGTAAAAGGACTTTATAATTGACTTTAACTGTCTCCAGAGATGAAAAATCCATCGGGCTCAAATCTGGCGTTTATGCAGGCCATTCAATAGAACTCCCTAGACCAAACTCTCTTTGAGAAAAACATTTTAATAACTTCACGCTTCTAAGCCCATATTTATATTAACTTTCCTTAGTGTTTGCTCGATGGGAATATGCCCCTATAATATTTGAGACTAGTTAATATACATCCAGAATTAAGAATTCAATCAAGTGAAAAATTACAACCTGGGCATGGGGATCTGTTGTCATTTTTCACTTATTTAAAATGTAAGCTATCATATCTGATTCTGTAGATAACCATCACGTATCAGTTTGAATAATACATGTGAATTAATAATATAGGGGTGACCTGGTGGTCTAAGAGGTAAGGTGTCGGACTTCTGTGTTGTGGTCCTGGGTTCAATCCCCAGTCGCGACACAGATTTATCTGATTACCAAACCCTTCCTTCACCTCTGACAAGACGTGTATTAATCACAACTTGTGTGTGTTTAATTCCCATAGTATTTACAAAGTCCAGTCAATGTGGGGAATGCCAGGCCTCCGCCGTGGTTCGGATTCCACGTTGAACTGTAGTACTCAATTTCATCTCACAATCACACTACCATTTCACATTAGCGTAAGTGCGTACAACCCGAACGGGTAGTAAGACGCGATAATAATAATAATATAGGGCCTATTAATAATGTTAAATGCTTCGAGGCACTACCGGGAAACGAACTAGGATATAATACCACCATTTCCAGGTTTTGTTTGTGTTATTTTCTTCAGTTACCGCTGCAAGAATTACCCAGACCTGCAAGCGGCAGGACGTTAAGAGAGAAGTAGGGGGAAGGGTGTGTCGGAAAGGGTCGATACCTCGTGTGACCCAGTGACCTCGCTCTAACAGCATCCTTCTCTAGCTCTGGATTCACTTCAACCCTCATCCCTTCACCCTCACCCTTTCGTTTGAAAACCCTCAATCTCTTGAACAAGTGCCAAAACATGATGCCATTCACTTGTTTACGAAATGGTTTGTCCGAAACGATTACAAATCCTCTGATGATAATCATGTTTACACAGGTTAACGTATTTTAGAGAGGAAAGAGATAGAATTTAGTAGCAAAATATTAAGCTGTATAGGTACAGTTAAATAAACCACTAGCTTGTTGCATTGATAAATATGAAGAGGGAATATTTAATAAAAAATCAGATTGGATATTACACTATTTCAATTATTGCGAAAAAATCTCATTTTATAGAGTTAACGAGTTCAAATATTTAAGGACTATTTTAACTATTAATAACGATATTAGATTGGAAATTAGGAAAGTTATTATTATTATTATTATTATTAGCACCGCGTCTTACTACCCGTTCGGGTTATACGCACTTACGCTAATGTGTAATGGTAGGGTGATTGTGAGATGAAATGAAGGACCTACAGTTTAACGTGGAATCCGAACCACGGTGGAGGCCTGGCATTCCCCACATTCACAAGATGTCTTGTCAGAGGTGAAGGAAGGGTTTGGTAATCAGATAAATCTGTGCCGGGACCGAGGATTGAACCCCAGCCACCAGCACAGAAGTCTGACACCTTACCCCTAGACCACCAGGTTACCAATTAGGAAAAGAATACAGCTGGGAAATGCATACTATTTCTCGGTCAGTAAGTTGTTGACATCTCGCCTGGTTTCAAGGAATGTAACACTCAGAATGTACAAAACAATAATTTTAGAAGTTGTTCTCTATAGGTCTGAAAAGTGTATTCTTACATTACATAACAAAAACAAATTTAGGGTTTCTTAAAACAAGGCGCTTAGGAAGATATTTGGTCCTAAAGAGGATGAGGATAGTAGGGAGTGGAGGAGGTTATATAATAATGAGTTAAATACCCTTTACTCATCATTAGACATTTTTAGGGTAATCAAATCATGTGAGTTACGTTGGGCTGAACAAGCTGTGTGAATGGAAGAAACTAGACTTTCGTTTAAGATATTTACTGGCAAACCTCATGGGAAGAGACCAGATAAGAGGATAACATTAGAATGGACCTGAAAGGTAAATAGGGTGTAATGAGGTGGACTGAATAGAATTAGATCAAGATCGGTATAGGTGGTATACTTTTGTAATTGTATCAATGAACTTTTAAATTATTATTATTATTATTATTATTATTATTATTATTATTATTATTATTATTATTATTATTAGCACCGCGTCTTACTACCCGTTCGGGTTATACGCACTTACGCTAATGTGTAATGGTAGGGTGATTGTGAGATGAAATGAAGGACCTACAGTTTAACGTGGAATCCGAACTACGGTGGAGGCCTGGCATTCCCCACATTCACAAGATGTCTTGTCAGAGGTGTAGGAAGGGTTTGGAAATCAGATAAATCTGTGCCGGGACCAACTTTTAAATTCTTAATGCCATAGAGTAAGTGGGTAAGTAACATTATAAGCGATCATTATTAAATATAATTATTTATGTTAATAAATATGGGTGGTCTGTACGGGATTAAGGTAAAGGGAGATAGGTGGAGGACTAAAGAAAGGCAGAGGAAACTTTGGAAGTGGTCCAATTTAATATTGCGGGTAGCTGTAATTAAAAAAAAAAGTTTAAACGCAAAGTTAAAGAATATTTAGTTGGGTGTTGCCAAGCCCAAACATGTTTTATAAACAATCTAACATTTTGAGAGACAAAAAGAAAAAAAGATAAAATAATAATTTCAGAGGGAATATATTTTAAATTTAAATTGAAAGTGATTTTATGCGGGCTGTTTTTTTACATGTCTCTTTTAAATGCCATTTGAGTGTATTATAGACTTAATTATAAACACGCAAAGTAAACAAAACATTGTTCTAAGAGTAAAAATTAAAATCAACTAACAATAATGTTTAGAAAGGCAAGGCTTTAATGTAAAAAACGGGAAAAAAAACCATGGTTCAAGATTTGTTATATAAATACTATTCTTAAAAAAATCATTTCCTTAATTTAATGTGCACTTTATGAACCAACTGATTATATCAACATACGAATTGGGAGCTAACTCAAATCTAGAAAAGACACAACATCCTAACCCCTGACGTTAATTCATCACAGTGAAAGGGGAGACCCACATTTCACCAATGATAAAGTTTTCGGCCATGCTAGGAATTGAACCCAGGACCATTAGTTCAGTATACAGAGACGCCACCAACTGAATTAAGGTGTTTTATCATTTTTAATAAATACTAGCTGCATTGTTTAGCGCTATTGTAGTATATTGTGCTGTTTCTACGTGAAATAGTTTTTTTAACTATACGAGTAAAAATATATAGTGTGGAATTATATGTTATCTGAATATACACCTAGGTCACCTTCTCTGTGACCTAGATGTAACTCAATATAATATTTGGTTTGGTTTAGCCTATTTTCTTAAGCATTAATAACTAAAATAAATACTGGCATTTAACTTAAGTAGAAGTGAAAGGTGTTTCATGAGTGAAAAGCTTCCATAATTATTTCTCAAGTACTAGACACCCTTAACTCCTTCTCCCCTCCTCTACACCACACTCCGTTTCTCAACAACTTCCCAATCCTCCTCACCCTTGTCACAACCACTTGACAGCAGTATTTGGAAACTCGCTGAGACTAGCTCCTTATCGAGGTTAATAGGTTTACCCTTGGAGTACCAGTAGAGAGGTGGGAATAATAAAGTAGTGACGAACAATAATAAACACTAAAATAGCTATAAAGTATTCTCAATATAGGAAGTGAAAGAGAAAACTAATATTGTATCCATTCAGGAAGCATTTTTTCCAGTGTTATCGCGTTGGGAGTTGTTTTTAAACGTATTATAAGCACAATAACATCTGTAATTTATTTTCATTAAACGTCCAGTAGAAGGTTTGTGGAGGCGTAGGCCCAATATTACAATGTTACGTTTTCTATTCATTAGGGCTTAACACAAAGTTAAGTGATAACAACCTTTACCTTGCATTTTACAATGTTTGGTTAGTGCTAATGTCCACGTAAAAGTGCTCGTAAAGTTAAGGGGGAACCCCCATACATTCTATTTTGTTTCAAATCCGTTACGCTTCGTGCTTGTAGAGAACTTCTATTCCATTTCCCCCTCTGTTAATTCCATTGTGTACAGCTATAAGTCATTCAAGAGCTAAGTTTACCTGGATGACAGCTCGAAATGTTATTAGAAGTAATCCCTAATATATCACTACGCCAACAGCTGACATCTATCACTTTGGATGACTGTAATGAAAACAGATGGTAATATATTAATGTGATAGTTAACCACAGTAATTTAGGCCAATATTATGTATATATTTATTTGAGGTCGGACACAAAGTTTACTTATAGTTTTATTCCCCTTAAAAAAAAAATATTAACACCACTTTCACAAAAACTTCTAACGAACATAGCTTCAAAATGGCGACTGACGAATCTAAACCATATGATTGAACATAATAGTAAACAAGTTTTTTACAATGATGCAGACACGCAGTTGATGAAAATATTTATTCAGTTAAATATTTCAAAATACGATAAAATAATCATAAAATCATTTATTGTATGTAGAAAAAATGACAACAATTTTCTCTTTTCCAAGTAAATACGATGTCTGTATTAAAAGATATTGATGTGTGCACTATATTACACAAAATCAGTAACGTTTCAAAAGGAAAAATAAGTACTTTTAATTATGTTTAAAATATTGTTTCGAGTTGGATAAAAAGAAATTATTTAAAAAAATGAAATAGTATGAAAAAAGTTAAGTTTACGTTATTTTAAATATAATATATAACAGGTAATTAAAGATCTTTACATTTATAAAAAAAAACTGTGATCTTTTACAAGTGTTGGCAACCCAAAACCTAAACATATGATTTTAGAACTGTCATCTAGGTAAAAAGCTATCGTGAACGGAATATAGACATTTCGTTGTCTGTAGGGTTGACTGACTGGCAGGTATACATTCTTTCCAAAAATAAATTCCGAGGCAAAGAAAGTATATGGTCGGTTTCTTCTTTTTTTCTCGGCTAATGTTTGGAAGGCCGGGTTTGGGTTCTATCTTAAAACTATACATAGCTGTAGTAGTTTTCATTCAACATTATTTCAGTGTGTACACATGTATAATATAGTATATTATTAATTATCAATAGTATATTATATTTGTATTTCTAACTAAGGTGTAGGCCTAAAACCTTGATATTCTTCCTTAATTAATACAATAACTAGTTCTAATTGATAGTTAATCGTTAAAATAAAAGGTCCAATAAATTAAAATGTGGGTAAATATTTTAAATTGTTTTAATAATAACTCATAATAGACCAAATTAAAACTACTTTGGATAAAAAAATATTTGTACATTAATATTATATACAAGGATTTTACTTATAATAATTTAAAATTAAGAAGGATTGTTTATTGGAAATGCAGCAACATTCTTCTGACAAGGATGTAAAAAGAAAGAAATGTGATAACTATAAAGGTGAAAACCATCCCCCAATGCGTTTGGCCAGGTATACTCTAATTCTTGTAGGAAGAACAGGTTTAGAAAATACAAATAAATACATTTAAAAAATGATGGTCAAAGTTGATGGCATTTTACTTAATTATTATTTAAAGGTAGTCCTATTTATAATATATATTGAAAGTTAAAAATGTAAATCACATTACTTGAGCTATGAATAAATCAATGTAGTTTTGTGACAACGTTTGTGACAATCATTACTATTCCTACGATCAAAATTATAGTATACTCAATCTAAAGACAAGAAAAATACTAATTATATTAAGTAAAATTTTACTATACTTTACAAAACAACTGTGAAAATGTTAATACATTTCCATGTGTGTTTAATTCCCATAGTATTTACAAAGTCCAGTCATTTAGCGTTAGGGAAAGAACTATAAATAAAACCAATGACAAACTAAACGCTTCTTTATTTATTAATAAACAAAATTCTTTGTAAGGTGTCTAATCTTTAAATATATTAATTTGAGGCATACTAAGTCTGGCCATGAAACTGGCCCATTCCATTCTGGTCCAGGTAGGTGTCCTGTATTTAGTATAACACCACTCTTGAGACGTACTAAGTCTGACTATGAAACTGGCTCTTAGTTGCCAACCAACCAAATAGAATATTTGTTTCAGTGGTACAGCGAGTCATCAATTGTCTGCTACTGCTCTTCTACCATCTCCAGATGGATCACGCCACCCTCTGGACGTGTACGAGTTTATGGAAGATGACATCCCAGGGAGCCTCAGTCGACGCGGAGGGTCTCCCCGCCATGGTAGAGGCCTTTGGGAGTGCCTCATTGGCTGCCGACATAAAGTGAACGAACAGCTAGCTAGAAGAATGGTCAGTTGTTTAATAAAGTGTTTTTTATTCATTACTTGGGGCTACTGTACTGAGTTTTTCGGTGATTGGTTTGATTAAGAAGGCAATTACTTTCTGTAGCATTAAGAACTCAAAAAGTTCATTTCCGCACTTGCTAAACTACGTTGTAGGTAGTTTTCAATTTATAATTTTAACAGCGATTGTTCTCAAACTCTCACCAAACCACTGCTGGTATGTTTTATTTTTAATCTGTAGTAATGTACTCGGACGGGCAGTAACACTTTTGACACTAAATAATAATGTCAAATATAAACATATAATAATTGTAAACATGGACGTCATCAGTGGGATGGACAAAGGGGGCAACGTGGGATGGACACGTCCCCACAATAATCTGCTTGAATTCTCTTAATATCGTAAAAAAAACTTTTTTTTTTCAAAAATTGAAGGTTTACGTTTGGAGCAATTAAAAAAGCTTTAATCCAGAATTGTTTATGTGACGTGTAGATTTAATTCCGTTTTCATATTATTCGTATTATTCATTTGTTACGAAATAATTTTTATGTTCTAATTTAAAGTAAAAATGGGCTATTTCTGTCCCTCACAATAAATAACGGCTATGAGATTGTAAATACGTTTCTAATAATTGCTAAACACACACAAAAACTGCTGTCGTATTTGTGTTGTAAGTCTCATGGAAGTCTATAAAAGGACACGTTCTTACGTTAGTTAATTATATTATATTGTATTGTTTAACCTAAGAATTATATTAATATAGCAGATATAAAATTATATTTATTTTAAACTGAGCTAAAGGCTCTTTTAGAGAGTCTAGAAAAGTTTTTTTTATCAACCAGTGTGCCACGAATGGTCAGAGGTGTATCATGGGAGTTTGGGAGAAGGTCAAAAAGAAGCAAAGGAGAAAAAACTAATATCTTTAAATCCATGATTAATATTATTTTTTAAAATAACAAAATGGATTGCATTTTTTTAACTATAAAAATTTTAAACACAATCTTAATACTAGTTTTTTTTCTATAAAATTACCCGCCTCGGTGGAGTAGTTGGCTAACGCGCTTGTTGTGTTGAGCTCAACTGCTGAGGACGGGGAGATCGAGGTTCGAATCTCGGTCGGATGAACTGGGGGTGGTTTCTCCTAAATGGTTTTCCACTCTCCCTCCACGCAAATGCGAGTTCACGTCCTATAATTCAACCTTCCCAATTCCTAATCCATTAGCGTAATTAGTACTTAAAGCGTATAACACGAACGGGTAGTAAGACGCGGTGCTAAATATTAAATAAAATATAAAAAACTATAAAATTGCTCCTTAAAAACAACAAAGGATGTGCCTTGGAAATCTTAGCCCTTGATCAGTGTACAGGGAATTTAAAATGACTGAATATCGCTGGTCTAAAACATTTTAGTGCATACATACGTTAGGCTGTGCCAAGCTTAGATTTTCGTGGAGTAGTTACATAACCTAGTCCAACACCTTAGCTCAGTCTGTTGCGTGTCTGTCTACTTAGTTAAGGGTCCTGGTTTCGATTCCCGGTAAGGTCAAAAAGTGATCATTTGGTGAAATGTGGGTTTACACTTTTATAGTGAAGAATTAATTGTCGGGGACTGAATGTTGAGCCTGACTTAGTCAAGTTAGATTAATATAAGGCATATGAAGCTACGACAGGCCTAGCAAGCCGGTACTGGAGAATATATGGCTTAAATAAAAAACTGACCCAGGCCACAGGCTGGAAATAATAATGTATGTAAAGTAAAGTCACATAAACTGTAAGCATCACAAAAAAGTGTTTGGATACGTGGGCAGGACATGCAACATAAATGTGAGGTTCTAGAACCTTGTTCAAATTATTGACTGCCAAACCCAATTACAAGAAATCATTGGGAAAACCTAGACGCAGATGAGAGGATAATATTAAAATGGACCTGAAAGAAATTGGGTGGGATGAGGCTATAGCTAGCTCAATATAGGGATAGATTGTAATGAGGTAGGCTGGATAAAACTAGCACATTATTGGTATAGGTGGTCTACTTTTGTAAATGCCATAGCTAAGTAAATATTATGAATAATATTATCTTTATTAATATAATGCTTTTCTTCTGCCATGATTATTACGTAGTATCTACCTCCACAGAGATCAGAATTTTTAAAAATCATCAGCTACTGTGAACGAATGTGTGCACTTCGAAGCCGGAATTTTAAAATGTTGTTTAAACTTTTGTTTTAATTAACTGAAAACTGAGACAGAAGCAAAAGGGCCACGAGCAACGCAGAGCTTAAAGGCACTAAATTTAAAGTTACTTTCCCGTGCAATCATTAAACTAAAAACTTTTCTCCCGGACAACGCCGGGTACTTCAGATAGTTAGTCTAGTTATAAATGTAGTAAAATAGTCACAAGGAACACTTTATTCGTTGTGTGGAGTTGATATATCGATAATAAGATCAGACAGTTTTTATAGCCGCATCCTACTGCCTGTTTAGGTTATACGCACATAAGATAATTACTCTAATGGGGTAGGGATAAGGAAGGAATAATTTTAGAGGTAATATACTTGCATTTGCGTGGAAGGAGAGTAGAAAACCATTCAGGCAAAACCACCCTCAGTAGACCTTAACTGGATTTGAGCCCCGATTTCCCCTTCTTCAGCAGGGCTAACATGAGAGTGACGCCTTAGACCATTCAGCCACTGAAGTTTCTTTGTTGTTGTTGTTGTTGTTATTAATAATGTATTATCTAGGTAATGAGCCAATAGGAATAAAATCTGTTTAAATTCAAACCCAATTTAAAATGTGTATACATTCCAGCTTGGTGGAGTACAGAGATAGGATGCTCGTCTTTAACGACCACTTTAAATATTTTAAGGTGGAGCAAGGCGTGAGATTATACAACCAGCACAAACACCAAGCTGCCGTCATGAAGTGGAGGAATGCGCTCAAGAGGATAAGAAAACGAGATGACAAGTTCAACTTGATTGGTTATCTCTACCAGGCTTACATGGACTGGGGCAAGTACAGGTAGGGTAGAAAAACTCGCTCTTATTCACATAGATCAACCTTTGACACTTGCATTCCAAACGTACACTGAGCTTATTCTTGAAGAAAACTAGCTTTCCTTGCTTGCTCTAACTCCACATGGTTGCAAGATTCAGATTTTGTTATTAAAGCCAAACAATGCTAGAAAAATGCCCCCCCCCCCCCCCCCAAAAAAAAACAACCAAGCCTATAATTATTAAGAATCACAATACAAAAACTTCGGAAATTGGAAGTTTGAGTCAACAGTATATCAAAATTTATACTTTATACTTCGTGGATTCTAATTTCTGGCAATAAATGATTAATAACAAACCGAAAAATACAGTACAAACAAACTTCAATATCCAAACACTCAAGAAAGAAGTATTTCAAAAAGGAAACGTACGTTATTACGCAATGCTAATTTAAATTATACACTGATGTTAGTTGTGTAAACTTAAGTGTGGGCTAAGTTTTTATTATATTTTGTTAATATATACAATTACAGCATTAAAATATATTTCTCAAGTAGGTAAAATATTAGACGGTTGGCTAACTGACTAACTCTAAATAATATTTACTATTAGTTTAATCTAGTGTCCAGGTTTGCGATTCTACAAATATTGTTTGTACCTATTTTAAAAGAATGGAGACATGGAGACATTACTGTGATGCCATTTTAAGGCAAAAATAACTTTTTTTAAAGGAAAATCATTTAAAAAAAGGATGATATGTAATTTTCGCGCAGCAATTCTAAAAATACCAGTAAAAGGCTAAAATAGCCAAATCAATTCTCTTATACCAACTAAACTGAAAAGAGGCCAGATTTCAAGAATTTGGCGTAAAAAAATGCTAATCTTGCAACCCTGCCACTAAGAGATGGATCCAAGGGAGGAGCGGGACTTACCTTAATCAACCTCCACCTAACCTCTCAACCTCACCCCACAGCGTAAAAGAGTAGTCAAAAATATCGAAACTAATATCTAAATGTTGTAAAGTGTGTCTGGCGGCTGTATACAGCTAGGCTTGAAGGAGCCTTATGAAAAACAATCCACCCAGCACAACCCCCAGCAATAGCCCCTGAAACCACCCTTGATTCAACTATGGTGTAACTTGCAAGATAGGGTCATAGTACAATCGGCAAAGGTACCTTTCATTATGAATGGTGTATACCTCAAGCCGTTGTGGTGGAGGGGAGAGGAGCTTTGAGTTTAAAAAAATAAAGTTGACAATAGAAATACTGCCTTATTTACGGTTAAAAAAACACAGGACAATACAATTATTAATATCTATGGAAGTAAATTTTTGAGATTAGGAAACAACAAAACCTTTCCACCTTGAAACTATTCGAATGGTAGTTCTGAGAACCCATCGCAGATGAGTAGCCAAAGCTAAAAGAATAAGAGGTTGTGACTAGGAAAGGTAGGGGTCAAGTTATTAACCCCTAACTGGTTGCAGTTTGGGAAAATATAAACAGCGGTAGTTTGAAAACAGCCTGTCTGAAGATAAGTGCCTGCCATAAATACTGTGATGTGTGAATGCGTCTAGTTTTGTGAGTTTAGTGTGTAGTGTAGACCTGTGTTAATAGGTTATTGTGTAGATTTAACTGGTTTGCTTATCCTGGATGCTAGACTTGGTTATTTTAGTTAACTAGCACTATGAATAACATTAAACAAATAGAACAATCTTGTCTCTTTTGGTTTTACTGGGAAGAGCCTTTTAGAAAATACATACATATTAGTTTGCGTTACAAATTGATAATATTTTACTATAATAGTATTAGTGTTGTTTTATACTAATTGATAATATATATCAAATGTGAATGCTACAGAGCACATGATTTCATTATGAGGAACATGTTTAAAGTAATTTATGTAACTGTCGAAAAAGTGTATTTCTATCTGAATCTGACTGTAGCCAGGGTCTTCGGCACAAACAGTCCCAACTTCATCCACCCTTCTCGCTGCCATTGGTCACTCTTTTCAATACCTCTGTGGCTCATAGCTATTGGAGTCAAAATCTTCAATACTTTTGGTCAGGCTGGAAATGTCTTTATTTGAAAAGCGTACTATTTGTGACAATGCGGACAGGAGTGAATCAACCTTTTCTCCAAGCACAAATTTTTTTAATATCCAACTTTATTATAGAACTATTAAACCATCTATAAAATGGTCCAAATTGGATTAATGGCAGTGGAACCTTATTTGGTTGGAAAGGGGGGGGGGGGAGAGACGATTAACCAAAAAGGAATTTTGAATGACTTGTATCCCTTCACCCAGGCCTAAAGAATTCCGGGGCAAGCTTTTGGAAAGTGAATGTCACTATTGGAGAGGTCCTTACCTGCATGGAATAATTTTTGGAAATTATATTCCTCTAGAATTTATTTAAAGTGGTCTTCCCTAGTAATTTTTTTTAAATGTTAAGGCCCATATAAGAAATTTATAAAAGTCCTCCCCATATATATGTTTTTAATTCGATGCCTTTAGAAGCTATTTAAAGCTTATTTTTAATTGAATCATATTCAAAAATATAATAGGGAAGTGAAATAAATCTAAAGGAGGCAGATTTATTCCGGGAGGAAAAAATATTTTCATGGGGCTGTCCCCCGCACTTAATACCATTGCCACCACTCTTTCCTTTATTTGAAAAGTGTTAATTGTACATTTTCAAACTTGGAGGGAGGAGGTGCTATGTGGATTTCTAAATGTTAAGCAAATTGACAGCAGTTAAAGTATTTAATCCTTGTCATTAATTAACATAAAAATATACTCCAGATAGCTTATTAATTCATTTAATATTATACATTTTTCTTTGCCTTTGGTAGCACCCTAAGCCCCCCCTGAAATGTTGGCCTGGATACGGCCTTGGTGTATCTATATATAGTATGATTTTTGTAGGAAGAACAGTAGAAGTTAGTTACTAACGTTACTAAAACAATTTTAATATATTCATTCATCAAGCCATGTTATCTGCAGTTGTCACTTTTGATAGATATTATCAATAACTCTAAAATAACACAAATAAAATGTAAAATGTTATCACTGTTGGCCTCAAAGAAATATGTTTGAATTTCCTCTACTGTTCTTCCAACAAAAATCAGGGTATATGTTTCAGCTAGTACGTTCAGCACAAGGGTAGTTGACAACATAATAAATAAGGCATAGGCATAAGGAGGATAGTAAAGAGAAAGTGTACCATTATTAGAACGAAGATAAGATTGGAAAAATTACTCAAAGGGGCACCGGCCAAGATTCTCGACTTTTTTCAGAGGGAATCTGGCGCCTCAGAAAACGCGTCCATTGATGGTAGCTGATTTTTGTAAAAAAAAAAACGTTCAAACGTGCCTCATTTAATTATATTCCAATTAATTGATTTTTTGTAATAACACACATACATATCTAGAGTATCGCTCTCATTCTTGGAACATTGTAATTGGTTTACGCCATATTGCCAAACTATATTATTAATAACATGTCATATTTTTTTATAAGTTCCGACCAATATAAATTGTTTCCTTTGAAATTTCTAAGCGCAAATTGGTAAACAGCGCAGGGAAAATGTTTAGTGAATAACAAGTAACGCTTAGGAATATCTCTGTAAGGATTTTAGCAAGACATATATGTTTTTATTTTCAATAGATCTGTGATTTCAAGTTTACAAAATGTATGTATGCACGTGAGAGGATTAATCTTCCAAGACGTTGTCACTCATAAGATAAGCCATGGCCAAAGGAATAGTGTGGGTGAATAAATATAGAGTAAGTACTGATTGAATTCTTTGTACTTTCAATTCACACTGAAATGTACAAATGGTGGGGCCAATAGAACGAGCCATACTATAATTGGTCTAGGTAGGACTGTCACTTTTCAAAGTAAATTAAGAACACATTTAATTTATACTTTTAACGTATTTTTTTTCATTATTAAACATGATAAAATTATTACTATAAATAATGTGTTCATTGTTTATGACTTATACAATTATATAAACTATTTTTTTCGGATTTCTTCGAATAATAACTAGTGTAGTGACTTTCAAATTCTTCTGAATAGTATGATACTTATTGCATTTGACCAATTAATAAAACTTCGCAGCTCATTGCATGCCAATTTTTATTTTTATTTGATGAATTTCACGTGCATTTTCTGGGCTGTGGTGGTAAATTCTAATAATTTGATTTACTTGTTGTGTCATGTGTATAATAGTAGCGGAGTCTCGATTTAAAAGTATGAATGACCTAAACACAAGTTCCAAATGGATAATTTTTGAACAAAACGAGTTACAACATTTTATCTTAAAGCACTATCGCTACTGCGCAAGACCTGCGCTACCTGTCCTGGCTCATGGAGACGTAGGCTATTTAAAGGGTAGGTTCACTCCATCTTTCCTTAAAGGTAGCAATCTAACCTTTAAGGATTAAACTATGGTGTGGCTTATAAGATAGGGCCATAGTGTAGCTGGTCAAAGTAAGACTACCTTTCATGGTGAATAAAGTGCTTGTGGGACGATTCAACCTAACATTTTAACGCTCAATTAAAAAAAATTAGCTAACGCGCAGATTAGATGTGGGTTTGTCCAATATTTTTTTATTCCTAATAAATAATTTCTAAGATGTGGTTTGGATATTCTTACCATAAAAACGAATGCATACTTTTTTCGAGGTTAGTATTTCTAATAGAGGGTTTGCAAAATTTGGTTTTGGTTAACCCTTGATAACTCTTACTTCCTAAGAAAATATCATTTAAATTTTGATGATATTGTATAAATCTCTTGTATATATATTAATGAAACACAATTTACAGACACCATGTTTATACAGGATGGGATATAAAATGTTGACACATTTAATAACACAATCTCCTTACTATTTTAACTACTTAATGTTTTAAAAACTTAAAATAAAAACAGAATATTGGAAATTTTCTACATCTCCTTTGAGTTAGTAATTATTTTAAAACAGCGTCCCTGAGATGGCTATCATTACATGAAAAATGTATTTGCATGCGCTCTTCGAAGCTTCACATGACTTTGCGCAGCGTTCCTTGATTAATTGCTTCAACTTCCACCCCAATTCTTTCTCTAAGTTCCTGAATTATTCTTAGGTGAGTCATGTAAACATAACTCTTTAACATTCCCCATAAAAAATTATACGAAGCTGTTAAATCTGGTAAACGTGATGGCCAGTCGACGTCGCTAAATAGTGAAATGAGGTGCCCAATGAAACCTTGTGTGAAGCAAGTTTACATTGATGTTCGACCTTTCTAGCCCCCGAACTGAAACTTAAGAGCACGTATACCAACACTCTGTGGTTTCAGCAAGAAGGGGCAAAGGCCCACACAGCCCAAACATCAATGGAGGTGCTTCACCAAATGTTTCCTGGGCACCTCGTTTCACGATTTGGGGACATCGACTGGCCACCACGCTCACCAGACCTTACAGCTCTGGATTTTTTTTTTGTCGGGCATATTAAAGAGTCTTGTATAATTGACTCACCCAAAAACAATTCAGGAACTTACAGAAAGAGCTGTGATGTTAATTGAAGCAATTCAACAAGATACATTGCAAAAAGTCATGCCAAGTTTCTAGGAGCGCATACAATAATGTATCGCATATTATGATGGCCATCTTAAGGACATTGTTTTAAAAATTAATAATTCAAGTGTATGTAGAAAATTGTCAATCTTTTTTTGTAATTTTAAGTTTAATTTAAAGCAATTAGTAGTCAAAATAGTAAAGATTATATATATATATATATATATTATATATATATATATATATATTATATATATATATATGTACAAACCATAAGACTACTTGATGATTTTGAGATGATCAATAAAATGTTTGATATTCTTAAACATTTATATAAGATATTCAATAAGAGAGTTATTATTATTTTTGAAGCAATGACTAGACAATCTTCAATATTATATTAAACTATAAATACCTCTAACAAAGAAATGTATATGGTAGAAGCTTTTACCAGAGTGAATGATTGTATAATAACAATCCTTATTTTTATTTCTCTGGCGTAATAATTGAGTGTAGTGTAAGAATAATAAGCTTAATTTATTTGAACAGTTGACTACACAATGAATATAATTTCTGATAAAATTATTTGCTGCCTCTTCAACAATGAAAGGAATTTCCCTCATGTAACCAAATGGAATTTTCACACTTATTGTGTTGAAATGTGTTTGGTGAATTGTCTGTAAATAAATTGTGTGTATGTGTCGAATCGTATATTAAATCTAGATGTGTTTTAAGAAAACGCTTATTTTATGTATTTTTTATGTTTTTATCGTTGAATGGAGTACATAGAAAGTTGAAGTGATTCGGTGATGGCGTTTGATTTTCAAAATATCTCAGGTTTGTGCATTTTTATTATTTCTAGAATGTTTTCATGAAATGATGAGTAGCCATTGTTATTATTGGAATATCTTATGATAGGGTTAGTTTTTATAAATTGGGTCTTAAGAAGAGTTAATATATGTCATATAATGGCATTATCAACAATAGGATGTTTATTCTTAAAATCATCTTTGTACCATGAAGAGTAGAAATCTGGCATTGTAGGCAATCATGAAATTTTACATTTTTAAAAACTCTGTCTGGGATATAAGACATGTAATAGCACATATATAACACAAAGTGGAGAGATGATAGGCCTATATAATATCCCTTTAGAGTTAATTTTTTAAAAATGTAACTATTTTGTTTAAAATATGTTTTATATACACGTACTAATTTTGTATAGGTTTTTGTTTTGTTTTATGAAGAACATGGAGCTGTTCCATGATGTTCACATTAAATGAAACACGGAACGTTGTTTTGGATAAGAAGGCAGTAGATCTGGATTTAGAAGTGTCTCTGACGCAGAAGCTTAAACTCCGTACGATGTTTCTACAATTACCTCAACTGTTACATTAGATGCAGAGATATTATACGGTACTGAAGATGACATCACTCAATGTCATATTGATCATGGTGGTCATTCAGGGTCAAATGCAGGAGACATCGATGTTGGTAATTCACTGCAACAGCTCTGCCAAAGTAGTTCTACATTCCAATGGAACAGACCAGGTAAACCTAATTAACTCTTATTTGATTTTTTCTCTAACCCGTTTTCCACAAACACTGACTTGGCCAATTCAAGTCCAGTAAAATGAACGTATTCCGTGTTTTCTTCCATGCATTCATATGTTAACATATTGTCTACCTAAATAACATATATTATAGCAAAAAGGGTATAATTAAACTTGGCGGTTTAAAAGGTGAAAGCGTTTCTAACAATAATTGTGGGTATCATACACTGAGTATAATATAAATATGTTTTTCGAATGATGTAAGTTATTTATTCCACTGTTTAAATCAATTATACCATCGAATTAGTCTTGTATATTGATAAATGTCATTATCTAAGTGAAAATGCAACAAAGTCTTAAAAGAAAAAGAAACTGTGATAATCTATGGAAGACTTGGTATCCGGTCAACTATAAATATAGATTGCTTCAATTTGATTTTGATCCAACAATTTATTATGCTATTGATGAGAACATAATAAGTGCAAGAGATGCACATCCATAAAATGAAGTACCCCATCCAATACTAAAGGGGTTTAAAAAAAAAGTATCACACCAGGGATTATAAGCATGTGTTTATTCATTTTTAAACTAATGAAGTTCAAACAAACATACATAAATACCTAAACACTCTATTTCCTTACGGGGTAGTCAAGAAACTTTGCATAATATGGATTAAGTACAGAGTTGTTGTTTTTTGAGTCATATTATGGCTTAAAAACAACTCCGTACTTAATCCATACTCAAAATCTTTCATCGCACTTCCCTATCCTTGCATACTCCCTTCGCTTCAACAACATCCATACACCAAGTCATACGTGCTATTTTATTCTTAAATCTATTAATGATTCTATTTTTCAGACATTCATCTAAAAAAATTAACCACGTCTTATATGGTCTACCCCTTCTTTTTGATCCACACACTCTACCTTCATTTTTTTGCTTTGTCGCTTGAGCCACACTCATCTTCTCAACATGCGCAAACCAACGTTAAACTTTTCTTCACCTTTACCTATTGGATTCCCTTTTAAACCACACTCCTTCAGCACCCATTCATTTCTGACAGTGTGCATACGAGTTTTTCCAAACACATTACTTAGATATCTCATCCCAACCGCATTATGCTTGCTCTTAGCTTTCTAATGACAAACACACGCTTCACATACATTAAAAAAATGTTGGCGTTAACACATTTTATAAACTGCTATATTTGTATATTTTGATACAACTTCATTCTTTGCAATAATCCACATACATCCAACATCCTAGATGCTTTCACTCATCTGTCGATTTCATCATCTATCCATCCATTTTTCAAAACATTCTGCCCAGATACACAAAATCATTCACTTGTTCTAGTGTAAACCCCTTGAACATATTTCTAACATTATAGGAAGTGTGACGGGAAAACCAGACAAGAAGTTTACCAATCATAAACATAGTTTGTTTTATTTAAGGACTGTAATCCCTAAGCTTCAAACTAGAGGGATTCAATACATAAATATAAACAAAATCTACAGTTAAAGAAAAATGAAATAGAATATAGAGGAGCGCGCAGAGTGAATATCCTAAAGTTGTGAGTTATAAAATGCTGAACATTTAGCATGTCCCCAGCGCACGCAACTCACTCTTGTGAGTAGCGGGAAACAACGGTCCACCTTCACAGGTTGCCTAACATATAAATATATAAAAAGGTCGAAGGCTAATCCCTCGCACCTTTTCTAGACATAGGGATAATATGGCGTAATTATGTAATAGAATAAATTCAAGTCTTAGAATCTTTTAGATTTTATTTATGCCACTTTATTAAATAATAAGCATATTATTTGAAGAGCATTTAATAATTCAGTTATATATATATTATCCAATAAAAACATTGTTCCATAAATATTTACTCTTTTCCTTCTAATCATTACGTTATTTATTATGTACCCTAAACATATTACGCAAATACAAATATTGATGCATAACATTAATTTAATATGATCATACGTCATACAGTAAATGATGTCTCCTAACTAACACATTTTTGATGTTGTTGCGAAAATGCCACATGTTACTAAAAGTTTTAGTTCCATCAAAACTACCTAATGCCAATACCATTCAACTTTAGCGCTAATAACCTACTAGCATAACTCACAATAGCCTTCGCCTATGTCCTAAACAAGGATTATAGTAATATTATAAATATCGAGGATATTTCCTAACATTACCCCTTTAAGTTTGTTTTTTTGTTACTATTTTGGCACAAAATAGATATTAACAAAACTATCCTAAAAATAACAATCGAGAAAATAGTAAAAAAAATATAAAGTTAAGTTGATCTATATAATAATCTAGTGCAATACTCCATTCTACTAATATTGAAAATCTCGGCACCATATTTCAAACACTTTCCCACCTTAATGTTTACCAAACCCAAAATGCCACATTTGCAATAGAGACGAAATGAAGTTAATTTTGAAATTTTAGACTTTCAATCATTATGGATAATATTGAAAAGTTCTGATCTAACAACACTCTCAAATTTTCATATTTACTACACTCATCTAACCTAAATACTACTGAGAAACAAATAAAGTTAATTGGTTGAGTATAATTTTCGCGCATAATGCCTAATATCCATAACACAGAAAATGTCTGACTTTACAATACTCTCATTATAAAGTAAATCAAAAGACGAAGATTTACGCAAATACATTTATAATTAAATTTGATAAAAGATCTAAAAAAGAATTTTGACTAGTTCCCATAATTTATATATAAAGCGAAATTGGATTTTATTCTTACATTAACATAATATGTCCGTTACGCCGACGCTTAGTCCTACATGGTCGCAGCCAACTCCAAGAGTGACGTCTTCCTCGACGGATGGTCTTTTATATGGCACACTCATCGAACAGGATAGGCACAAAGGAAGGGGGCGTGCCGGCAGAAGAACATTCTATATTATTCTGGCAAAGCCTGGCAGTTGCCATCTTCTTCTCGTTTCTTGAAGTTGGGCGGATTGATCATGGTAGCGGTGGTGCCGGGCTCTAGTGGCGAGAGGCGGAACTTGGCTCAGTCTTGGCAGTTGTTCGCTTGTGGTTCGTGTAGTCGGATGTTTGTTTGCGCAAGGTGCTCGGCAAGATTAGTGGTATTGGGTAAGTGATGTTTATACTTGACTGTCCCCATTCTGTTGACTTGGAGCAATAATTGCTACAGGACAATCAGAAAGTAAATACACAACTAATGCAA
This sequence comes from Timema cristinae, assembly GCA_039000515.1. NCBI lineage: Eukaryota > Metazoa > Arthropoda > Insecta > Phasmatodea > Timematidae > Timema > Timema cristinae. The sequence continues at coordinate 87,955,348 of JBCFYV010009882.1, forward strand.
ACAAGACAATATAGCGTAAAGCGCTTCTTCACTAAGATCTAAATAACTCTCGGAGTTATGGATATAACCTTACTTTAACAATATCTGAAAATAAAAGGGGAAACATACAGTTATATGTTTGTTGTAAGTTATAACAGTAGAACTAATTGACATCGTGGGATTCTATGGTTCTTTCTACGGTTCCCTCAATAATAGCGTTAAGCGCGCGCAATCAAACAATATTTATCATACATTTAAACTTAGACCAAAAACGATAAACATATACGAGTATTTAAATCTAATGAAATCAACAAAACGTTGATTTCAAAACAAAACGTTAGGCCAAGCCTCTACTCTAACACCTAAGTGCCCTGTATACTCCCAGTTAAATAGACAGTTAAATAAACTCATATTCTCCAAACATGCGAACTACAAAGAACGGGCGGTAAGCCTGACACGCCGAGTACGCCTAGGCGCGATCAAAAACATTATAAATAAACAAATATACATTATGAATGTATAACAAAAACATAACCAAATTGTAACTATCAATATGACTTTAACCCTCGTACCCCGCGAGCGTATTCGTATTGACCTGCCCGCAACATTTCATAATTCCTAAATTTTACTTATAAATAAGCCCAAAACAGTAATTTAGAAAGTCGTTCCCCATTTAAGTCGAAAATGCAATTTTGAATAAAAATAAATTACGGTCCCAAGTCGCCGTCCTCACCAAGCCCAGTCGGTGATATAATAAGTGACTATTCCAAAATCGCGATCTCTATATATACAATTATTGCATCCACAGAGTGGCCTGGAAAGGGAAGGAGGGGGGGGGGGAAATGATAGAACAAACGTAACAGCAAAGAATACGTCTAGTGGCACCTAGAAGGATTCAGGTCCTCATAGCGACGGAAGTGATAACTCCGTCTGGCCGCGTGGAAGTTTAGTCGTTTCCGGCCGGCCACGGATCTAGCCTCGAGCAGACAGTTGGTTGTAGGCTCCGCTCAGTCTGTTGTGCCAGTTGGAGGGTGAAGGTCAGAGCTCGGGCTTGATGTTGGTGTTTGTGTTGTAGCTGATCACGAGAGTCGGTGAGTGTAGACCCATTCGATATAACGTTAACTAGTAGCTCGTTACACTAGCAGTTTTACATTTAAATTAAATTGACAATAATTTCCTGATCCGTCCTTAGTTTTGGATTTTTATACGAAGATCAATTTTGCCTGTCGCTACATTGAAACGATTTAATGCCCTCTGCAAGTCACTTTCATTCTCAATCATTAATACGGTATCAACTGCAAATAGCAGCCCTCTCATGTGCACAGTGTCCATTTCATAACAACCACTTTCTCACAAGCATCCCACATACACTCAACCATGAATGCATTAAACACCATGGAAACATAACACAACCTTGTCTAACACCCTGTTCAATATCAAACCATTCGCTCAAAGCTCCATCCACCCTAACGTACGCCTTAATGCCATCATACACCACCATAGTTGCGTTTACTAACCACGAAGCCGCACCATATTCTCTCAGAATATTATAGAATATACTCCTATACACATGCCCATACGCTTTCTCCAGATCAATAAATACACAATACACTTTCTTCCTTACTGCCATACAATGCAAATATCTGGTCCATATAACCTCTACATGGCATGAGACCACATTGCACACCCCAAAGCTTATCCGTAGATTTTTCAAGTTTCCTAAATAAAAATGAAACAAATTCTAAAAAGAAAAAGAAACTGTGATAATCTATTAAAGATCAGGTATCTGGTAAACCATAGATATATATTGTTTCAATTTGATTTAGGTCAATCAAATCATTCTGCTATTGATGAGAACACAATCAGTGAAAGAGATACACATCTATAAAATGATATAAACTATCTAATACCAAAGACGCTGTAAAAAAAGTGTCGCAATAAGTATTATAAGCATGTATTTATTTAATTTGGAATCAATGAATTTCAAACATACTTACTGTAAATTGATCTAGGAGATAAGTTTTGTCTTGAGCCTTACTCAAACCTTAAAATATTTAGGCTGATGAATGTAATGTCATGACTTATTCAATTGCTTACCTAAGTTTTAAAAATGTTAAAGAGATATTTTTTATATAGAAACGTTAAAATACTTATTACATTTTTTACCTAAGTAATTTATAAAATAAGTCAAAATACTGAAACTGAGATATTCTGATTTTACCATTTCTGATGACATGAAAAATGGGAAGATAGATTTTTTAAAGTGATTATTTAGCAATATTCACAAATAAGAGGATAAAAAAGTCCTAACCCAGTGCCCTATTTCAAAAGTTGAAAACAATATGTTATTGGGTGGTTTTGATTAGTTTAAAGTCTAGAAAATGATTGAAAATTTTACTTTTTTGACTCTTGTAACAATAATAAACAGCTCTACTCCAGACAATACTGATTTAGACAGAAAAATATCAAAGTAGGTCCTCTATTTTAGTGAACCATTTAACATCTTATTCCATATAAAGAAAAAAGTCGATAAAGGAGGCTTATGTACGGTATCGCCATTGGACGTGAAATAAATCCAATAAGACATTCTGAACGGTCTGGTTTTAAAATTACTAAGCAATTCCTGATTATAGGTCAAGATTTACTGAAAAAGTAAATTGATAACGATAACGTAAACTTCAACCACCCTTAAATCTAGCAATACTCACTTGACGGATTACACTATAGTCCTATATTATAAGCTAACACATAGGGAAAACGTGCAAAGTAAGTTTGCTATCTTTCGGAGTTAGCGAAGGGTACGTCCATTTATTAAATCTTTATATTGTGATAAAAGCTATATCTAAAGATGAAGAAACAGGGCAACTTTACGCATTCATTGAGGTAAATAAGATTGAAGGAAAGTAACCATTTTCACACTCCGTCAACAGATAAGGATAGCTTTAATGGTGAGTGATGTTAGCTGAGCAGCCGACAGTGACTAAGCTAGTTACAACAACATATACTGCCATATGAAATAATATCGTTAATTATAGGACCTTATTTAGGATTGAGAAGTTAAATAACTAGTCACAGTTAATGTCTGAAATGAAAGGTTTTTTCAAATTCAAACTCTCTTTTATATCTTTACTGACGACATCTTATCCCTAACATGTTTTTTAACATAAAAGTTTGTTTAATATTACTGCCTAGATCACTTAAGTCTTTTTTAATTTTTGACAAACCTCGTCAAACCTTATTTAAGAATATAAAATCGAAATAGAAAAATATAATCCTATGTTTAGCAAAAGAGCTAAACACAAACACAAAAAATGTAATGCATCAATATAAAAATTGAAAAAAAATGTCAAGATCAGAATCTCTATAGAGTAAGACAACAAACCAATTGTATATACAAATATACGTGAAACATATATGAAAAATATAGTCAACACTCAATTATTTTGTCTTCCCTTCCTATTTATGCATAACTCGTATTTCTTTCCCTCCAAATCAATTTTTTTTATAGATTGCAATATTCTCTTAACTTTTTTTCATTTTTTATATTTAGATTTTTCTTAAATAATCAGAGCCATATATATTTTACCCGCCAATACATTACATTTAAACAGACAACTTCACCAAGCAATTTCAAGCCATCTTAGGGACGCTGGGGACAGATATTTGTATTAATTTAATTATTAGTGTATAAGATTAGTACACATACATTGCCATGTTCATAGAGGTTTACTTTAATTTGAATGGTTTCACGAAACTAAATTAAGTATGTTTTTGGTCAAGCATGCAGTCTAGGGAAACTTTGTGTATTTTCATATTTTAGATAAATAATAATAACAATATTACTAAGGTTCGAATGCACGGGAATTGGTAATACGTCACTACCACTTATTGTAAAGTGTTATATATTATACACCGGCACAGATATATCTGATTACCAAACCCTTCCTTCACCTTTGACAAGACGTGTATTAATCACAACTTGTGAATGTGGGGAATGCCAGGCCTCCACCGTGGTTCGGATTCCACGTTAAACTGTAGATCCTCCATTTCATCTCACAATCACCCTACCATTACACATTAGTGTAAGTGCATATAACCCGAATGGGTAGTAAGACGCGGGGCTAATAATAATAATAATAATAATAATAATAATAATAATAATAATAATAGTAATAATAATATATTATACAGTCGTACACAAAACATGGGGTTGGAAATTAATCGATTTATTTTACTCCATTATAAATAAAATAAAGTTGAACAGATATTTAATTACTAGACGGTAGGCCAAGGTCCCCACTCTGAATTTAATTTGGAAATATATATTCCTGTGGCTGCCCAGTGGTGAAGGAGATGCCTGCATTGAAGTTCTCTTGAAGTAATCTAAGGCTGTTGAACATAATTGGGGTTGTAGGTGCTATGAATTTTGTAAAAATATATTAAGCTACTAGTTTAGGCATTGAAGAGGAATTTAAAAAAATCATTATTAGATATTATTTTGTGGGTAAAGGGAGTTGAAACCCCAAAACACCCCATTACACTAAGGACCTGGTAGAGGAAAAGACCACAATTTTGTAGAAAGTGACGTATCGTGAAAGGTACTTAGTGAGACATTTCGACAACTATTAAAATTAGGTCAAACTTAGGAGACATATCTCCCAGACAACTTTAATCCAAAACATAAAAAACATTGTTTTTAGAGTATGCACTAAAAGTAACTAGGAAATTCCTAGCATGCCTATGATTATTATGAATTTCTTGTCCAGCATCAACTTTCATGACTACATTGATCTTATCTAAATATAGATTTCCTCTCGAAAGGAACTCGGAAGGAAATAATCTTTTCCGCCACAAAAGTTAGTTGGTAATAATAATAATAATAATAATAATAATAATAATAATAGGGGTGACCTGGTGGTCTAGGGGTAAGGTGTCGGACTTCTGAGCTGGGGTCCGCGGTTCAATCCTCGGTCCCGGCACAGATTTATCTGATTACCAAACCCTTCCTTCACCTTTGACAAGGCGTACATTAATCACAACTTGTGAATGTGGGGAATGCCAGGTCTCCACCGTGGTTCGGATTCTACGTTAAACTGTAGTTCCTCCATTTCATCTTACAATCACCCTACCATTACACATTAGCGTAAGTGCGTATAACCTGAATGGGTAGTAAGACGCGGTGCTAATAATAATAATAATAATAATAATAATAATAATAATAATAATAAATAATAATAATAATAGAGCACGTCTGAGCTGCATCACTCACGACAGTTTGTGGAAATTTTAGCCAGAACTAATATACCAATGCCTAGGTGACACCTGAATCTACTAATCGTACATCCTTTCCGTGGAGGCTCTTTCCATATCTAGGTGGTATGACATAATGGGGGTTGTGAGTGTGATATTGTGAAACCAGTGGGAATTCTTAAACCTAACTTAGGCCTAATTAACCAAATCCTGGTGATCATTGGGGTAGTTGTCCTTTCAGGAAAGTACTTGGCTCGTAGCCAATTACACTTACTACTACACCACGGGGCCACATGAGATAGTTGGTGATCTTGATCGATGAATAAGACTAACACTATGGTGTCAATTCAATAAATAATGACATCGTGTTTCTCTAATCAAGATATTATTGTCACGTTCAATAGCTTTCTCCGTAGCGTCTTTGATACGGACGCTCTAACAAACCACACATATGCTTGTATATTTTTAAAAAGTTTAGATTAATGGTATAGTTATAATAAATATTTAGTTAAGTCATTTTAAGGTGAATTTTGTTGATGTGATACAAGTATTTCTCACAACCCAACTGGTTGATTTGGCCAATAAATGATCTGTCATAAATATATTTATCAGTACTACCATTAAAATAAAGAATCTAGATGATTATTTATCAGTAATAATTAAGTGTATTTATAAATAGCATGCCTTGGGGTATTTTCGGGACTAAACAATTATTTACCCATATGGTCAGAAAATACATTTTAATTGTTTACATTTATATTCAATGTATTGAGTTTGTCGACATTGAATTTGAGTTGAGTAGATAATAAAATTTGTCAATGGTAAATTATGTGGTAAATGACACAAAATCTTTTGATATTATAGTTCCTAAAATAAGAAGAGTGTTTTTCTTTAACTTTTGGACCAGCTAAATTTTACATTGCCTCGTGCAACGCTACACTCCTTTTCCTAGAACAAAGAGAGATAAATGGGCTGTTGAACATGTAGAGAAGTAACACATAATAAGAACTACATAAAACTTTACAAATGTATTAATAATTTTTTTTTCTAAAATTTGGAAAAAGAATGTACGTAGTTCACAGTCAAGTAAACACCAAACACTCAGCCTTATGGGAATTTTGCTGGGCTCCTTGAAGTTGAATCTTTGGGCACTGGGGAGTGCTAGTTGCAATTCTCAGTGATCGCAAAATTTTCAGGAAGAGCAACTCACTTTCAAATTGTTCGTTGTAGAGGACGCAAGCTGAAGAGCAAGTTTCCAAGGATGGCAGTTAGTTCAATCCTCCCCGCACCCCCATCCCCACTTCAACTCACCCTCTTACCCCTTTCAATGAACACACCTTTAAAGACAGGAAACTAGCAACGGTATTTGAAAATTGTTTACAACTAGAAAATTTGCATACATTCACTCGAACAAAAAATGAACATTGGATTATGGGTAAGCTCGTTTGGGGGGGGGGGGAGTAGTTTATGAGGAAGGGGTCTGGACGCTACCTGAACCTAACTTTGTGAAAGCCGGTTTATTGATTCTAGAAGTCAATTTTGTCTTATCTCTGTTTAGAGTGAACTATTTTTTAAATGTCCTGCTTGATAGTGATGCTATCAATTGGGATTGGTTGTTACGATCCTCGTGTTGAAGGACTAAAGCTTTCTCGATGAGCTTTATAACCTGGAGGCTGTGGGTCTGGTGTATACCTTGTCTTGACCTAGTTATAATTTGAATAACTAGTACTAGATCTAGGATATGTGTAAGTGTTTGTCCGTGGTCTTCTAGGCAAATGTTGTTGCTGTAACCAAAATGTTGACAAGTTGTTATTTATTAATACAGCCTTATTTACTGTTAAATCATAACAACATTGACTGGGTAGCTTTTTATTTATATTAAGTAGTGATGAGAAAGGTCTTAAGGTATGTAAAGGGTTTTGAAAAATAACTTTGTGAAAGTAGGAAAGTGTTGTAATGGTTATTATTGAATTATAGTATTTTCTGTCATTTTTGTCATGTTGTTTATTTAGCTATAGAGATTTTGATGAAATATTAATAAATATTTTTTTTGTTAAAAATAAAAAATAGCATTTAAGAAAGCACATACTTTCTTTTGTGGTCAGTTTTCCAATAAATAAGAAAAAATATTGTTTATGTTATCAAAAAGTAAACATATTAATAATAGTTATATACTTTATTTAATTTAAAGCCCCTTTATCAACATTATTTAGCATAGAGAAACTTATTAGGTATCCTAAAATAAAATTTAAAAAAATCTATTCTATTTTACCGCGGAACATTTCTCCTCTAAGGTGTTGTTGATAAAAGAGAAATGAACTACGTTATTCAAATCTATTTTTGCATGTTATATGATTGTATAGGCTTTGAAAGATAATACTAAATACCTATATGCATTTCTCAACTTTAGACCTTTCTTTTGATAGTTGACAAGCTATTATTAATTTATAAATTGCAAATAATAAAAATGTCTACCGTCTTTTTCGCGTATACTAATATCTAATTAAGAGATGCAAATGTTTCATATGTCTTCTCAAAAATGGCTACAGGACTAAACTATCAGTGGAATCGCGTTACTTGAAGGAATTTGGTCACATGTCCTTTACTTATATTTAAAAATATATCTAATAACCAATATTTTATTAGTTTTGTTTTGAATATTATCCATACCGTTCAAATTTTACGTATTTTCTATAAATTACTAGATAAAAAATTTAAAACTATTTCAAAGTCTAATATTTAGTAGGCCCAAATGACGTGTTTAATAAATACATATTTATTTATGTCAAACTCTAATAAACAGTAACATTTATGATTTAAAAAATAGTTAAAAATCTAGGATAATATAAAATATTTATTTAAAAGCTTTAATTTAGAAAAGCCACATAAATTATATAAAATATAGATAAATATCACAGATCAGATTTGACATTTCAGTCTCTGCTATAGAAGTTACACAAAATAAATAGTGGACAGTTATTATTCTTACAGAATATGAACTCGTTTAAGTATTGGTTCAAATGAATAGGCTCTGTTTATTATTTAATTTCTCATACATTTATTAAACCTATACAAAATTATTTAATTCGAAGAGCTTCATTATGATCCAAATGTTTGGATAATTTTACAGGCTATGAACGCACATCAAACTGTTTTCTGTATTATTTCAGAAATTATATTTATGTTCTCAATTTTATCTTTTGTGTTAATATTGTTCTTGTATATTTGAACCTTGGAGCTTGTATCGAATTTATGGAAATAATAAAGACAGTTAAATTAAAAATAAATTGCTTTCGGCTATTAATTTATGTCTGTTGAACATTTTATAAGGGGAAGGTTTGTCCATATTCTAAGCTTGTTCAAAATATGCTATGTTTTTCTTGCTATAAATACAGTATTATAATTACACCTAAGATGTTTGGGCTCAACAACGTTGTTTCAAGATGATAAGAAATACTCTAGATGTGTTCACATTTTCAAACAAGAATTAAATTATGATGGAGAGAAACCCAATAGGTTTATATTGAGTGAAGTATAGTTTAACTTGGCTGATATGTCTGGCCTATTTGTGAAAATAAATTAAATTATGTAGCAGAAAACAAATCGAACAATCTTTACAAAGGCTACAGAAATTTATGAAATGCCACTATTAACAAATAAGGAAGACCCATAACGTTACTAAACGGTAAGTGATCTTACATAAACCAAAAGAACGAAGGCACTATTTACTAAAACACACAATATATTTTAAAGTCTAGTTATTCTTAACAAAAGGTACAAAATAAGCTATACTAGTTTAAAACTGATTTTCAAGATCACATAAAATAATTAACATCGTTCAAGCAAAGGTTAACATACGAGTAAAAAAGAGGTTATATTTATCGATGTTTTGGTTAATGGTGTATTATCAATTATTAGTCCCTTGTTAGAAGGGAGAAGGGAAGGGCTCTTCAAAATTATTAACTAAACATTTTTTAATTAATGAATTTGAAAATAAGGCCTTGATTTATTTAAATGAATATAATTCAAAACACAGCTATTTAGGGAATTATTATATAAAATTAAAATTTGAGGGTGTAATTAGTACATAACAAATTGGGTGGACCATTTACACTGAGCTCTAAAGATCACAAACAATGTATATGTGTAGGAATTGTAAAATGTGTTAATCAGCTACGGAGAATATAAAGGCTTATGAACATAAACAGAAAATTGTTATTATTTGAACTAGAATATTTGAATGCGTTAAAAAATAAAATACCAATGTTTTTCCAAAAAACCTTAACAAATTATGGTAATTTTATATAAATAAATTCAAATTCACAGAACTTATTCGAGTGAAGCTATGTGACTAACTTTCTAGCAATAATTTGATAACTTATTGTTATTAGAAGCCTAAAACCATAAAGATTATTACAGATAGCCTGCACATAAAAATTAAGACATCCTAGATTGTCACAGCTAGCATTCACAAAGAAATTAAGACATCATAGATTATTACAGACAACCTGTACACAAAAATTAAGACAGCTTAGATCATCACAGCTAACCTGCACAAAGAAATTAGGACGTCATAGATTATCACAGCTAACCTGCACATAGAAATTAAGACAGCTTAGATTATCACAGGAAACCTGCACCTAGAAATTAAATTATCATAGATTATCACAGCTCCCTTGCACGTAGAAAAGACATCTTAGATCATCACAGCTAGCCTGCACAACGAAATTAGGACGTCATAGATTATCACAGGAAACCTGCACCTAGAAATTAAATTATCATAGATTATCACAGCTCCCTTGCACGTAGAAAAGACATCTTAGATCATCACAGCTAGCCTGCACAACGAAATTAGGACGTCATAGATTATCACAGTTAACCTGTTTATAGAAACTAAAACATCTTAGATTATTATAGGCAATTTGCACATAGAATTTAAGACATATTAACTAAAAAACTCACAAAATTGGGAAGGTTTACCATGGAGATAACACCATAAAAATATATAAATTTGAACAACTTGTCAATTGTATGCCAGGTTTTTTGAAACTTTAATTAGTGTTAAATGTTGTAGATCATTATTAATATATTCGTATTTTCCACATTCCCTTAAAGATACAGAGTGAAATATGTGATTTTCCTTTGAAGATACTATTTTATAACCCAGTGTAGTTCCTACAGTAAGTAGTGATCATGTAGTCAGAAGTAAATACATAATTACGTTTTTTGCACATTAATACACAAATATTTAATGTGTGTAACAGTTAAATTGAAAAACAAACGTTTTCATGAATTCAGATTATTATATTTTCTTTAAATTTATGTTCAACACTGAATGCCATTAAGAGAGAAATTAAAATATACCTATTACTTAAATTTAAATAATCAAATACATATTAATCTATTTAACTTAAAATATTCTATGCGGATTTTACGCGCCTTCCGGTTTGGTCATTAGCACGTAAACTACTTCTGTATACAGGGCGATTCTGAACTCTCTACCCAAACTTTGGTGGGAAATAGGGATCACTATAACAAACCTTTTTCATTAATTTGTATGTCGGTAGACGTCACTATTTGGTGCTAGAGGACGCTGTTAAGTGGTGCGTAAAGTGCTTATTTTTCGCCGTCATCATTCGTAACGTGGACTTTGTGCGTGTAACATGGAAAGTCTCACGAATTCTGAGATGGCTGACCTGCATCTAAAGTATGAGGCTGGGTAATCTTTGAAAATGTACGGCAATCAATGCGTCAATACTGCCGGGAATAAACTACTATTGGCGGTTGTTCCTTTAAGTAATTGCTGTTAAACATCTGTAAATAAAAATTTTGTTCACACTTTCTGCCTTTCATTTATGTACCGACAGCGTCCTCTATCACCTAAAGGCCCAGTCTCCACGAGCAACACGTGTCATCTTTGCAGTCGCGTCATGTGACGCTGCGTATCAGCTTTACTTTGATTCGAATGATGGAGTTCAGACGGGACGCGAGGTCTGGCGTAAAGTTGGCGTCATTGTTGCGTCAAAACTAGTGACGCGGCTTTCTGAAAACGCGGTGGTGACGCTACCGCTCAGCGTTCTGTCAGTACCTGTGAAGACCTAGAGCAGTGCATACGAACTGCGCGCGTCACTGTGACTGTTGTCAGTGTACAGTCATAATGGAGGATGAAATAGACACAGAACTTTATATCAATGAGGTGTGGGATGGACCTGTCATTTGGAAGTCATCCCTAGAAGAATACAACGACAGAAATAAAAACAAGCAGCATGGATGGAGCTATGCAAGATGATATATCCAAATATTGATGAAATGGAAGCCTTAATGCTAAAGCAACTTGGCGAGTTCTCTCTCAATTTTTTCTCTAATAATTTTTATGAATTGGGAAAGCATATCTTCTATATACAGTGGAACTTCGTTTATAAGGACTAACTGGGACGATATGTCATCCGGATTACCCGGAAATTATAGTAAAAGTGCATTAAAACTAGATACATTACTACCTCCCGTTTATTTTCACAATAACAATTTATAAAATACTTTAAACATGTTACAACAACTGTTTATTTATAAAATAATGAGTAGAGACAAGATTTGAGGCAAAATGCCTATTAATTATTGTTACAGATATCATAAATATGACTTATAAGTTCACGACGAGGTATTAGTATTGTGTACAGCAAAGATAAGTTTGCTTATTTGTTTCCTCTCCCGGAGTGTACTTATCACGAGGCCGAGAGTCGCGTCCAAATAGACGCAAGTCACCAGTGCGCACTTCCCAGGGTGCTGTGACGTGGCGTCAACTTAGCGTCACCAGACGCAGGTCGCTTGTGTGAACGGCTTTTAGTGGTGACGCAGCGTCGCAGGACACTACTACAAAAGTGACGCACGTTGCTCGTGGGTACCTGGGGCCTAAGGGTGACGTCTGCAGACAGACACATTCATTAACGAAAAAGGTTTATTTTAGTGTTCCCTCTTTCCCATTCACGTGTGTACATAGAGTTTCAAATCATCCTGTAAATGAATTAGAAAGTTCTAAGTCTCAAACTTATATAAGTTGAAACCGTAGGGATTAGTTATTGTCATTTTTTAATTAGTAATCAAAACTAATTTTCATAATCATATCATACTTTTTTACCTCTATTTTATTAGAATTCTGACTTATATAAATATAAAATAGCTATAAGACAGTAAGTGCAGCTACCATTTTTGTAAATAATCTTTTCACTATAGTCTCACCTTAAGTTAAGTACTGTCTCATGTTTTGATAATATTTATCGTATATACAAGATAGCTATTCCTCATACATTATTCATTTTTGAGGGGTGACTTGAATATGGGAACTAGTTAATGTTTAATATATTCTAGCTACCGGCAATCGCAGAGAAGTCCAATCTCTTCCTGGTATTCCATGGCATGAGCCCGCAGGAGCTACCACCACCCTTAGTGATGCAAGTGCCATCATTTGCGGATAGAACCTGTCATGTATTTAGCACAACAAAGCCTCCGGCCGTTAATCTCAATTTTCTAGACTGGAACTGCTTTTTTGTATTCAAGTAGCTCCTCGTTTATCCTGACGAGGCTGAATTTGATCCCATTCCAGACCCACTACTTCACAGAAAAAAATCTGAAAGTGCCGGAGACTGAACTCTGACCACTAGACCACAGAGGTGGTCACAATCTTCATCCATAGCACTTAAAACTTTGAACAAACTGAATTAATATACAGTACACTCCTATTTTTAAGTTATTAAATTGTCTAGAGCAGTGGTTCCCAACCTCTGTGACCTGATGCAACCCTTGGTAGATCATTAAATTCCCACGCCTCTTCTCACTTTATTTTTTGGAATAGTTAAAAGAAATCTTTAAAAAAAATGTTTTCTAGTCACTTCTTTATTTTATACAAAAACCAATGTAATGCTTGTAGCATAACGGTACAAATAAAATTAATGAAAATTAATGAGATGGTTGGCAGCGTTTTGTTTTTATCAGTTCTTGAATATTGGCTTTTACCACTTGTTGGCAGTGATAGAGTTTCCAATACTTAAAGACAAAACTATCTAACTTTGTAAAATAAATTTAAATAAAGAATTTATACAATTCTTAGTTGATTTTTAACGTTATTTCTTAATTGTTCCACACCCCTATCTCCCCCTTCCCACCACACCCTTGAAGTGCTTCACTCCTCTCCAGGGTGGTGCATTCCCTAGGACGGGACTCACTGGTCTAAAAGGAGCATCAATAATATACCACAATATTATTGATTATCTAAAAGCTGCTTAAAATAGAAGAAAATATTTTCATAACAACAATTCCTGTTAAGAAATAGGGTATCCTAACAAACAAGGCAGGCACTGCTTGACTTTGTTTGAAAGGCGTTGATTGTTGATATGATAGAAATACCTACCTATAATAACTATTCAAATTTAAACACATCATCGAAGTGGTCCATAGCACTATTCTCATTTCATAACAATGATCAAAAAAGTGTAAAAGAATGAATCTAGTCTTCAAAAAGGTATGAATGGAGAAAGGATGCGCTTTTACAATTATTATTGTTCATGACTAACAAAGCTTGGAAGCTCAAAATGATCTATAACACGGATACAATATTCAAGTAAGATAATCGTAAATTTTTGAAAAATAACATCTGGACACAGTTATTGGGTCCCTAATTCCATTTCCATGTTCATGTGTATTTTTTTTAAAATTATGTGTTACATAAGGTAGTTGAAACACCTATTAATTTTGGTTTCGTCCACTAGCTTTGATTTGCTTAGTGCTTATGGAATGATACCATGGTGATTTTAGGAGAAAGGGAAAAAGCTGCAGACACTGCGCGAGATTAAAAAAAAAAAAAAAAATTCAAAGCACCTATCAACCAATATCAATACAAACGATGTTTACAAAATAGTTTATCCAACTCTAATATCAAACAAATTTAAGAAATCATAAATATATGAATATTAGTTTATGTTATATCTGATTTCATCTCATAATATCATGAACTCGTTTAGTATTATTTATTTGAGGTATACAACGTGCACTTTCTGAACAGACTGATTATATCAGCACACGAGAATTTCTATGGTCGAGAGTGGAAGGGTCTACCAAATTTGATGGTATAAGTATTTCCATATAACTTCCAGGGTTATTTTAAATGTCACAATCGATATGGGACCGACGGCTTTATTTCCTCTCCGAAGGAAGTTGCGCTACGTAAACTCCTTTTATAAACGTATTCATTTACAGAGGTCACCTCCCCACGTTATCTTAACTATCTTAGGTGACAGGGACGCGAGAAAAGGACAGTAATTTTGCAGTTATTATAGCAAAACATTTCTTTGTTCAAAATAAATTAAATATTGCCCCAGTAGCAACGTTTAGTTTAATTTCTTTCACATGGTGATATCAACAGTATTTGTTGAATATCTGTCAAGTGTGTCCTTGAATTTAATGACAACTTTTTATCTTCATTTAAAAAGTTTCCCATCTAATGCCATTATGTTCATGACAGTTAAACAGCATGTGTAACATAATGATATAAATAAATGGCACAAAATGACAATAGTTTGATATCAGTCTGGGTATATTAGTCTGTTGAGATATACACTCAACTACTGTATATTCTAAGTATATTATTTACCCGCTTTGGTGGCCGTATGGTCTAAGGCACTACTCTCACAGTATACTAGACTGCTGATAACAAGGAGCTCAAGGTTTGAAACTCGGTTGGGTGTACTGTTTTTTTTTTTCTAAAATTGTTTTCCACTCTCCCTCAACACAAATGTGGGTACACTTCCTCTTCCTAGGTCAAGAAAAGCTAGTTCATGAACTTGGCAGCTATAAGCGTGGTACAACTCATGAATGGGACTATTTTTTTTCCCAATTCGTGGAATATTTAGTAGGAGAAGCCAGTTCACGGAACGAACAGAAAGTTGCCCGAATCATGAACTGGGTGAATTCACGAATGAGGTGTAACATATATATATATATCTTGATACAGGGACTGTTATTTTCATGTGGAGTATATCGTTGCAGAGAGGCCTTGGAGTTCGCGCACCGTCAGCTCGGACTGGCGGAAGAAGCCGACAGCCCAAATCTACGCGCTGAGGCTTACCTCAATTTAGCACGTTCCCACGAGAGACTAGGTGGACTTGAACGCGCTTTGGCGTATGCCCGTCACTCGTTATACAACGAGTGTGACCAATGTCGCACGGCTGGGCATGTCCATCTGACAGTAGGCAGCGTGTACCTCGAGTTGGCAGGTTTCTGCAAGGCTCTGGAAGCTTTTCAACATGCTCACAAGATTGCTCAAGGGATCCAAGATCCCGCCCTAGAACTTCAGGTATGTAGCTTTAATTTATATTAAAAAAATAATAATTTTAGATTATTGAGCTCTCTCGAAAAAACTGGATTCTTAATTATGAGCATGACTATTTCTAGCAACTAAATTTGGATGTTTGGAAATCTTACAACCGATATAATCAATCACATAGGAAACATAAAAATAAAATTAAATAACTTTCAAAGTTTGGAACTTTTACAAAACATGGATTTTGCTATTAAATTCCTCATTTATAAATTTTGACCAAAAAATAAATAAATATTACCCATTGAATCTAAAATAATAGAGATATATAATTGTTGTACAAATATTTCTCCTAAGAGGTTGAAAGAAAGAGAACATACACTTTATGAGAGACTTACTCATTTCCTACTCTATGGCACTAGAGAATTATTGTGTTAAAACTTTATATTAATATATTTTCCAATATCTCAGGAACGGTTGGTTTTATAGACATTATTCTCATATAAAATTTATTTTATTTTTAATAGTACTACAATTTTGCAGTGATAAGTTATTTATTATCTCAAATAGTTGTGGAGATACGGAAATTTACACTTCTGTAAAGTTTTCTTAAAGTCATTTTCATGAGAAAATGAAAATAGCAGTCTTATTTATAATCTTAATCAAGGCCTAGATGAGAATTTTAATCAAAATCGTTAGAGCCGATTTTGGGAAAATCGATTATTTCTCTTTTCACTTTTACTAAAGTACTCTTTAATTTTGGGGTTAAAAAAACACACAGAGAGACAGCATTTCAAAGACTACTTTTTAGGGTTTGGAGGTCATGCATGAGACGTCGACATCCATCAACATTTCAGGTTAGATTTTTTTACGGTCGCAATACTTTACCATTAGTTTTCGAAAAGTTAAAACATTTATATATATTTGAGTATAGCTTGAATGTTATTGGTTTTATAAAAAAATGTTTCGAATAAAATTTTTGTATTATAAATAGCTATACATATTTTCAATGATAAGTAATTTCATTTCTCAAATAGTTTGGGAGATATGGTTTTAAAAAATGAGAATTTACGCACAGACCGGAGGCCTTAAAGTCATTTTACGGAATATTGAGACTAGCAATCTTATTTAGAATATTTATAAATGTTTTGAAATGAAATTTAATCAAAATTATTAGAACCTAGTTTGAGAAAATCGACTTTTTATCTTTTTGCCCTTCAGTAAACTAACCTTAATTTTAGGGTTAGATATCCAATTCCAAAAAATCTTCGGGGCATCTGAAAACCCTAGATACCAAGCTTTAGCCCGATCAGTAAAATAGTTTAGGCTCTAGTCTGAGGTACAGACAGACAGAAATTCAAAAACCACTTTTTCGGATTCGGGGGGGTCCTGAAACGTCGAGATTCATCAAAATCTTGAGTTAAATTTTTCTTTGCGAACACAATACTTTCTCTACCTGTAAGACAGCGAAAAATTAAAAAATGCAAGAAAACACTTCTATTGGTCACCTTCTAAAACACGAGAAACTGTTCTCTTGTACCATTAACAATTCAAATGAACCGGTGTAAAGTATTCCCATGGCCATAGCCTGGTGTGTGCCAACGTGGGAAACAATAAACTTTTTATTTAAAAGTTTTATGGCTTTATTTATGGGTTTCATTAGCGGGGTCATGGGTACTCCCACAACCTTGAGGTTTGTCTCATCTGTCTATCCACGGCCTGACATTGCTATTTATGCCGGGGTTCCCTTAAAACATCTTATTGTGAAAATGCAAAGGAAGCTGGATCAGACACATCCTTAGGAGGAACTGTTTTCTGCACGACATCATAGAAGGAAAGGTTGAGGGAAAGAGGGGCTTAGGAATAATGAGGATTCAAATACTAGATGACTTCAAGGAAAGAGGAAAATTCTGGTAGCTGAAGGAGGAGGCAGAGGACATTGTGCATTGTCGGTCAAAGTTCACTGACAAAAGGAATGGGACTGGCATAAGACATAACACCTAATAATAATAATAATAATAATAATAATAATAATAATAATAATAATAATAATAATTGTGACAATGGTTGGTAAAAGTTTCCGCAAGTTACTCTATGTTATCGTTTGTAGATTTTATAATTGTTTATCATATCTGAAACTAATTAATAAAGTTAAGATACTTAGAAAAGTATAATTTCATACTAGAGCGAAACTCAACATATTATTTTCTTTCGCTTACTATAGTTAATCATGTAATTCATTTGAATGCTAACTAACCAAACCAGGTGATAAACTCGATATTTATGAGGTACCATGCATAGTTCCTAGTATATTGGGTAGTGTATACTTTGTCTGTAGACATTTTGAATCCCGTTATAAAAGTGAAGTGAACTGCTTGTCTACAGCTTTATTGACTCATTCTTCATGTCACAATATGGGTGGAAGGGGATTGACCTCCTCCAATTCAGAGTGAGGCGCTTGTGCTGGATATAGTAGATGGGCTACTTTTCCGTGGGCCACCCTGTATATATTTACAACAATATACAACATTTGAATTTTCTGATGTATATATACACATCAGAAAATTCAAATGTTGTTTTTTTGTTTCTCGCCCTTACTTCATGGGACAAAATCAGTTAGTAAACTTGCGTTACACATTTAACTTAAAAATAACACTGAGAATAATACTTGTTTCAGGTTTACGTCGGTTTGTCAGAATTGTTCGGGCGGCTACAAGACGCTGACAAGAGTGCGCGTTACGCTGCAAAAGCTTACGATCTTTCCCGAAGTCTGCAGTTGGGTGACCTTAACTCAAGACATCACCGAGCGGCTTTACTCCAAATGGCCTCTGCCTTGCGCAAACAAGGCGAGCTAGGAGATGCTCACGACTACTGCAGTGTATGTACAACACAGTAGCTATAAGATAGATCGAATACCTTCACATCCTTTTACGTATTGAACATATTGTAAGCTGAGATAGTTACCATATTGTGCGGAAACAGTTTTTTCATTTGTGATCCTATGCTTTATCTAGATATTTTTTTCTAACGCTTTCTAAATTTAATTTTATGCTTGAAAAAAAGATCCATTTGTTCAAATATTTGGCGTCAAACGGTGTTGAAAAGAGGAATAATCATATTATCAGGATATATTTATTACTTAATGAAGTGAGTTTATTTCGAAAATTGTATTTAAATAGGTCACACATCAATACACTATTGCTATACCTATATCCTAATTATAGATATTGTTTTGGCCATGTTTACTATGATCGTAATATAGATTTAAACCAATAATACTTTGCAAATAATGAGATTGCATATTTAGTTTGGATGATAAAATACGGGCGAAATGGAGTGTATTTCAAAAAATAGTGTATTGTTACAGAAGATTGTGAACATCGTATTTCATCCAAACTTAAAAATATTATCATGTTTTGATGAGTTGGTCATCAGCAATAAATATTGGTTTAGGAGTCAACTGAATTTCCATTCTTAATTTAACTCAATAACTATCTAGTTTATTTGTTCGTTCTCCTCCTTTAGTATTCAATCCAAAACTTAGAGGGCAGCAGCTCTCCATGTACCTGTCTTCAGCCAGTCTCTTGAGCTATATGTATATTCTGCAACTTCTACCCTCCATTATCTGCTTGATGTATTCTTCTTAGTCTGCCCCTCCTGTTCCTTCATTCTACAGAGCCCTTAATGATTGTATGCTCGTTCTACACAAGTGTTAGTAATGACCTAACCTAGGGGTTGGAATAGGGAGGGTAGCTTGGAGGAAGCACGTGTTGTACATCCACATTTGGTATGAGAGTGTATTGAATAACGACATTAAAGGATGAATTAAGGTGTGGCAAAGGGAGCGCGAGTAATTTTACAGTTTTTATAGCATTACATTTTTTTGGCTTAAATGAATCAACTACTTCTCCAGTAGCAACATAGAGTTTAATTTTCTGCACATGCTGATATCAACAGATCTTGAATATCTGTCAAGGGTGTCCTGGAATTTTGTCAAAACTGTTTCCCTTTATTTAAAAAGTTTTGACAAAATTCCAGGACAACCTTAACATATATTCAAGATCTGTTGATATTAGGATGTGCAGAAAACTAAGCTCTATGTTGCTACTGGAGAAACATTTGATTTATGTTGACCAAAATATTTCAATTCTATAAAAACTGTAAAAATACTTGCGCTACCTTTGGCCGCACCTTAATACTTCAGCTAGTCAGGACTCTAAGTGCATACAGGATGACACAAATATCAGTTCATCATTTTATTCAAATTAAAAATGCAAAAACATAATATAACAACAAAATTTCTGTCTGTGCTAAGATGGTGTCGTTTAATGTTGGTGTTATCGATACTGATGAACATTTAGCTATAATTTCCTGGAATTGGATGGGTGAGCACGAGAAATCATCTAATATGAGTATTCTCTATCGACTACCAATGAAAAAAGAACTGATAAAGGTTATTTGTAAAGTGCATAGGCCTGCAGGAACTCAGCAAGTTTCCTGACACATTTTCTTACTTTACTCGAGTGAGTTTGGAAAGTAACAAAGCACACACACACAAAAAGAGAATAATCACTACAATTCCAAATTATGAAGGAGACTAACGTCACGTGGACAAAGCTACCAGCATTGCGCCTGCGCAGGGGCTTATATTTCACGAAACAAGTGGAACAAACTAAATGGAACATGGGAGTAGGGAAGACAGCAACTTTGTTTCAACGTGTCTCGCTTGGTTTCATAGCTTTTGTTCTTCCTTGTGTCAGACAGTGTGCGGTGACTCATATGAAAGCATGTAGTCAAAGTGGAATGATCGACACCCGATTAAACACAATGACAGAAAAATACTTTCTTTTATCATGTTTTGAAATGTTTGTATCAACCTGAGTGCGCCCATCCTAACGCTACCAGTGTTAATGATGAACGAATTCTATTCATAATAGTATTCTTTAAATCCTCCAAAAGCTGATCCTGTTTCGTCAATTTAATTTTCATCCTATCTCCGATCTCCCTAATTTTGAACATTTCTAGACAGTCTGTTAGTGAACTCACATTATATGAGCTAACTGATCACAGGCTGAATTGAAGATTGGCTAGTTATGAAATGTTTATATCATTCCGTGAGTTTGTGTGTTATCTAATGCGGGCTACCCGCTTGTGGAATGACTTTTAATTCTTACAACACTGAAATAATGGTGAATTGGCAAATAAATTAAACCAAATGATTAAAACGCTTTGCTAGATATTCCATCATAATAAACGTCACATCTAAGTTCAATTCTATTGCTTAATTGAATTTAAACTATATATATATATTACAAGTGTTACGAGAAGGGGTTATAAATATTATGTAAACCACCAAAACTAAATTTAATCCTGGGGGGATGTTGTAAATGTTTAGGATCTTATTAAATGTTCTTATTACGTATAAAATAAGATTAATAAACTCCTTAATAGAAACTCTTTTTTTAATAGATTTATCTGATAATCCCATATTGTTTTAGACTTACGTTTAGAGATGATACTAAATTTGGTCAGTACAGTGGCAGCAAAGAATATTTTAATGTTAGTTGATTAATTGTTTATTTTGATTATTAACTATACTTAGAACTAACCATGATGAAATATATAATGGTTTCGTTAGATTTATGGACCATTTATTTGGATGCTAAGTGCGACCAGTTGAGTTCAAATTTAATAATTAGGTATTATAACTGCAAGAAAAATAAACTGTTATTCCTAATTACTGTATATTTAAATACATTTATTAAACCATAATATCTACAAAATGGTTTATAATAATTAGACTTATATTGTCAAAGTTTTAAAATAAAAATTAAATTAGACAAGCCTAATTTAATAACAAAAAATTCAGATCTTAAAGATTAAAATTAACACAAAAGAATAGTTTAGTCTACGAGTTTTAACATTTAAATTTCTTCTAAAATAAACGTTAAACACACTAAATTAACTCGGTTAATGCAATGACTTGAAATAACGGGATAACATGGCTTCTTTACTTTTTTTACATCGGGACAAAACTATTTTGGGTAGTCACTCGAATCATTCAAAGCTATAAAATATATTACTATCTAAACGTAAATTAATAAACTCCTCTTAGGAGATTAGAGAAGATCTATATTATAGGGGGAACTATTTAGGAAATTGGACACGGTCAGTACCTTTCTTTATGTCACCACGTTTTATTACCCGTTTGTCTTATTCGTTTGTGTACTAATTATGCTAGTATAATAGGGATTAGAAAAGTTGAATTTAGAGTAAGTCTACTCACATTTATGTGGAGAGAGGGGTGTGGGGGGAATCATTTTGGAAAAACACCCTCAGTACACCCAACCGGGGTTTGAACCATGATATTCTCGTCAACAGCAGATCAGTCAATTACGTTTTTATTCCAAGGGCCAGATCTGATTGTCAGTTTGCACCGTGTGCTAAAGATATATGTAATAATCCATAAATGTAATATAGGCCTAAGAATAACATTTAAAATAACAGTTATATTTATTAACGATTTTTATTGTGTTTTTGGTTGGTAGGAGCTTTCAAATTTTACCAAAAAAAATTCTTCCAAAAATGTATTAGTAAATATGCACGTGCACACACTTTTCCAAAGCAAATTAGAATTATAAGTAGGCCTATGTATTTTTACATATTTTTACTTATCAAATAAGTGCATAATAAAATGCAGTTATTAACTTTTTAAATACGCATTTTTATTTGAAACATCAGATATTTCACATCTGCCACCGAGGGTTTCCCTTTAATTCTGCTTCGAGATATCCTTGATTCTCGATTTATCGTGATATGGACTTGGTACGAATCTTCGAGATAGTGGGAGGGCCACATTTTCAGTGAGTGTGGGCCGCATTTGGCCCGTGGGCTGCCATTTGGACCACACTCTGCCTTATACCATGTGGCCACAGAGTACTCCTGGCCAGGATTTGATTCCAGATATTCCCATCACCAGTATATTAGATAAAACGATTCTGACGTTTAGTCTGCTTGCCCATCATTGATTAAGTTTTTTTTTCATAGACATTCTCGGATAACATAAAATTTCACCGGCAGGAAGTACTCAATCAAATATCTGTGATGATTGTCTACAGGAAGCTACTAGACTAGCCTTGGTTTCTGGGGATCAAGCCACCTATTCCAGAAGTATCCGAATAATGGGAGACATCTACAGAAAGAAATCTGAGATTAGTGTAAGTTATTCGTTTTGTGAAAAAGTAAATTTGTTTACGGTAGTTACTTAAACTGTTGTGTTTTCAGCTCAAACAAAATCTAGTATGTTTTGTCATTTGATGAAAAACTTTATTTGTATTTTAGTGATCCAATAATATTCTCCACACCTTATTAGTAGATCAAAATTTGCACACTTTGAAACAAATTTCAAATAAAACTAAGGTAAAAGTGTATTTTATGTATGCTATATCGCTATTTTTCCATACATCTCATAATAGATAATTTAGAAAAATACGTAAAAAAAGAACTGTTCAAATTTCTATCATCGTGACTATTTGGCTGGAAACCCCTTCCTCCATATTTTAATTCGGCAAAATTATAATTCAAGTAGTTTAATGTTAGTAGCTTACAAGTCATTTATTGGAATTTTCTTCACATAATAATAATGTCAATCATTAAGTTACTGTCTTCTGATCATTTATATTATATTTATATTATAATATATTTATGTATAATGCTAGGGGTTTCTTAACCCACGAAACAAAGCTTAACATACATGAAACATAATCTGATTTTGTGACCCATGGAAATTATCTTTCTTATCGCCGCGTCTTACTACCAGTTAGGGTTATACGCTTATGTACTAATTAGTCTAGTGATTTTAGGTATTATGAAGGTAATATGTATAGGAAATGTAGCACCATTTACGTGGAGGAAGAGTGGAAAAGGATTTTGAAAAAAAAAAAAACACCATCAGTACATTGAACCGAGATTTTCACCTTGATCCCCTTGTCACCAACAGTCTAGTCTACTGCGAGAGTAGCGCGTTAGACTATGCAGCCATCGAAGAAGGTATGGAAATTAACATTATGTTAGATATTTAATACGATAGTAGTATCTAGACCTTTACGGTTTTAATAGTATACAAAAATAGTATAAATATTGTTTACACCCATTACTGTTACCAGCATGTGGTAAGATTTTTATTCAAGCATTATATTTTCCACTTCCTGTTGGCTAGGCCTGTCATAGCTTCATATGCCTTGTAATCTAACTTAAGACTAAGACAAGCACAACATCCAGTCCCCAGCCATTAATTCATCCCTGTGAAAAGTTAAACCCACATTTTACCAACGATAATTATTAGGCCATACCAGGAATTGAACCCGGGGACCTTAGCTTGATAGACAAACACATTACTGACTGAGCTAAGGTGCTGGAAACAAATATATATATATATATATATATTATATATATATATATATATATATATATATTTGGGTCTGGTTCTTACAACTGTGATATACATTTTTTTAAACAAAAGTACAGTAATATCTCGTTAGACCAAAATTCTGGAAAGTCGGAAAGAAATTTTCGGAAAATGACTGGAGGGAAACAAACTAACTCAAATTAAATATACATTCTATTGATAACAAACCCTAAGTTTAAAGTAACTCTGTAGACCCTTTCGTATTCTCCCAGTAAAGAGAATTTCCACTAATTCGGACAAGCTTCGGTCCCAATTAGTTCGAGCTATTGAGGTTCTACTGTATTTTAATTTTTAATATATATATTTTAAATTATTATCATAGCAAAGTTAAATGGGCTTATACTTTAACTTCCCAGATTATTATTTAATTTTACCTCAAAAACTCAAAAAATTAAATGTGTGATTATGTTTTTTTCTTTTTCAATACATTAGTACATTTAGGAGACCTGCTTCGGTGGCTGAACGGTCTAAGGCGCTACTCTCTCAGTAGAATATATTGCCGACGACGGGAAGATCAATGTTCAAATCTCGGAAGATTGTACTGAGGGTGTTTTTTCCACTCTCCCTCCACTCAAATGTGGATACACTTATCCTAAGTAAAACCTTCCTATTTCCTAAAACCATTGGCATAAGCGTATAACCCGAACGGGTAATAGAACACGGTGCTAAAAATATATATTATAATAGTCGAGGACGAAATATTTTCTATTTTCAGAAAGCATACCGTCAATATGAAAGTGCAATGGGCTCTTCAGCTGGCATGGGTGACCGGCTGGGTCAGATGGAGGCAATGGACGGTGCTGCGCGCTGCCTAGAGGCTCTCAGGTTACAGCAGAAGATCTGCAACTGTCGACCACTAGAGTTTAATACTCGTCTCCTGGAGGTCGCCAGCTCTGTAGGCGCCAAAGTATGGTCTCGTGAAGAAATATAGCTTTTTTTATTTATTATTAATAGTTAGATAACCTTCTTCGGTAGCCGCATGTTCTAAGGTGTCACTATCACAATAGACCAGACTGCCAACGACAATGAGTTCGGGGTTCGAATCCAGGCTGGTTGTACTAAGGGTGTTTTTTCCAAAAAGAGTTTTCAACTCTCCCCCACGCAAATGCGAGTATACTTCTTTTAAATTCAACCTTCCTGATCCTTGACTCCCTAGCTTAATTAGTATATAGGCCTATGCGTTTTGCCTTAACAGGTAGTAAGAAGTGGTGCTAATTTTTTTTAATAGCTAGATAAATCATTTGTGTGATGAAACTCAACGATTCGTGAATTCTGGTGTAAATAACCATTTGTATTGTTTATGTAGGCCGAATTAGACTAATTTATTAATATATATATATATATATGTATTATCCAGTCGCTCTGCTAATGGAAATATTTTAATGAAAATTGTTTGAAAGTATTAGCTAGCAGGCTTATAGACTTAAACATTTTTTAAAAAGCTATTTTGATACTACTCATTAAAATGAAGTGAGTTAAAATATTCATTGAAATTTAATAAATTAACTAAAAAAGTTTTGTATGGTTTTAATTAAATAAAAATTAGCTAAAAAAATTATATCCAAGCAACCAAAATATTGATTGTTATTTCAATGTCCAAAAGATAATGATATTGCGATTATGCTTCAAAATACTGTTTTTGTAGGTAAAGTACTGCTTTGTGCAATTTTTTCAAGGTGACGTTGGTGGTTGCAAGTTCCTCAATGCAAAGTATAAAAAGGTGTTTTCTAATGACTCGTAGCTCTATTATATAACTGAATAAGTTTCGTTTAGTACATAATGGTGGTATGTATTTTATGGCCTAGCCCATGGACAAATAAAAATCTATGTTTTAATCACTTTCATAAATTATCGAAAAATGTTTAATTTTTTGGAAGTGTTTATCAGTATTGATATAAAAGAGCTGGTGATGAAATTATACTTAATGGTGTTATTTCATTATGATTAAATAATATATTTTTAAATATGTAGCTTTAATTTGGTTTTAAATATGTAAAAGTAGGCCTACTGTAATCTATAACTGATTTTACTAAGCACTATAGTGCCATATTGTGAACAAATGGTTTAATTGGTATGGACTCGCCTCTTCAGATCTAGCAAAAAACATAATTAGCTACACGGATGTTCATAATAAGAATGAAATATTTATTATTTAGCTCGATAACGAGTTTTTAATATTGTTGTGCGAGTGCATTTAAGTAGCAACACAATTGAAACAAAATCATCATTATCATTATTATTACTATTATTATTACAATAAGATGGGTAGTTTAAAATCTCAAGTAAAAGTAGAAGCTTTGTAGCGGTGGCCTATGCGAACATTTAAAATCATCCTATTAATTGAATGAGTATCATAAATAGGACCCACAGACTTCATTAAGAATGTCAGTATCATTCAAATATATATAAATTGTCACAGCCAACTATTGGTAAAAATAGAACCTAATATCACTGAGATACAAGTATCTAGTGGATGTAGTGACTTTAAGGCATTCATTTTCACACAGCTCTGCGCTCACTTTCAGAGAGAGGATGAAATGATACAATCTGCCACAAAATATAGCTCAAGGAGTAAAATATCTTAAACATTGGCCCTTTAGAATTTATTAATCTTTTTTTATTGTGGTATAGTTACTGGTACGAACTGTGCGAGCTCGCCTGGGCCGCATCTACCAGAGTTTAGGGGATGAAGAGCAGCAAGCAGTTCATGAACGACTTTCACAATGTTTGGAGGAAGAGTTGGAGCTGCAATGTGGAGCGTGCAATATGCCTTTTGGTCTTGAATCAGACAGCCTAGAGGCTCTGCCATGCTCTCATATTCTTCACGCCAGGTAAAACTTGGCCCATCACATGTTAAAGATATACAGATTCTGGGTTAGCCTATTTGGTTTCCTTAACTAATCTTATTACTTCTTGCTTGTGGTACAACTTATCAGAATTTCCATAAAGTTACTATATACTATATATTTTCTCTTTGTATGTAAAAAACTATATTCATTATTTTTTCCTAAATTCAAGTTTAAATTAAGTGATCGAGTCGAGATTCTCATCTCCTAACTTAGCAAATACTTTCGTAGTGATGGGATGTAATTTTAGAACCCAGAATTTAAAAGTGTGAGAGCCAGATATGCTCTGTGATGATCCAACGCTATCTATCACACCAATTGGACCACCAACAATATACCTAATAAACCAGAGTGTACACATGAGAGAAGCTCTTATGCACTTTGTTTTATCGATATAGTAATAGCTTACTGTCATAATTTAACCTTCCCGCCTTCATTTGTATGGAGGAGGGTTAAGTTTTAGGATCCTGTAAAGCAAAGTAAGTTGATATGGAAGTCAACATCAAAGAATATAAAAGTAAAAAACAAAAGAGGGTTTATTAGACGTGAAATAAGATGGAAACTGTTCAACCATTTAGTTGTTCTGTGTAGATAACGATCAGAAAATAATATGAAGGACTGTATTATCACATACGAGTTATCAGTGGTACCTCGATCTCTGTTCGGTAGTGATGGGAGCATAAATAACATCCAGGTAAAAGGTAAGTTGTTACATTATTTAGAAGATATTGTGACTAAAAAATCCATCTAAGAAACTGAAGTGCAATTAAAACTAACACAGCTTTTTACTTCATCTTTTTTATTGTCAATTGCAATTGTGGATGGACTAGCAGAAGTCAATTCTTTAAATCTCAAAGACACTATAACTGTGTCAGATTTGGCCAATCAACTTTGTAATAAAGTATTATCAAAGTATGTGGGTTTTTAAGAACTGCACATTGTGTTTGATACTTATTTAGAAAATGTTCTAAGAAATCCAACAAGAGATATAAGTTTGCAAGAAAAAATACCTACTCAATACAGAATTGACGCCAATAAAACATAAAATCAGTACAACTATAGAAACTTCTTTCATATGTTATGTCTAAAAATGCTTTGACGGAGTTCTTCAGTAAAACTCTCATTAAGCTAGTTGTAGAGTTAAATATTAATCTGTTTTTTTTATTTTGCAATATTTCTGAAGCAACCAAGATTTGTGTGGATGATCTAATGAGTCCACATGAAGAAGCAGACACGAAAACTACTCTCCATGCACGTCATGCAACAAAAAGAGCAGCTAATTCCTTAAATATATTTTCTCCCGATACTATAATACTGATATTAATGGTAAAATACGCGTATATCCGCAAATACATATTCTTTGTGCTAACAAGGGCAAAACAACTCGAAATTTCTTTAGATAAACTGTGCAGTGCTCCTAGAGAGCAACATGCAACGGCATGGCCAGGTATTAGGGCAATTTACTGAGCTGAAATAACAGGATAATTTTCTGGCAAGTGTAAGACAAGTTTTTGGAATAAATGTATAGGTGCCGATGCCAATGTACTGAAGGCCCTGGAATCATTAGGAAAAACAGAAAATATTGAAGAAGACACTTGTTGTTTCATTGAGGTTTATGAATGCTCAGTTTATCTGAGACCAACTATTACAACACCAAAAATCGGTACAATCAGTGAGTTACATAGATGGAGTTTTTTTCTTTTTTTAAAAAAAAGAAAAGCGAGCAAAAGCCATTCCTATGCCACCAACTCAAGGTGCTTTACGGCCAGCAATTGGCAGAGTTTACTATCAGACTAGAATGTGGCATCAAGCAGATGTTGCAAATCCATGTCGTCCATCATTGATCAGGTTTTGGATTTTAAAAAAAGGGCAGATCAAAGGTACAAGACGTTAACATGTGATCTTCCTTGTGGCCCTCCACTACTTAGTTTAGTCCTATACTCTTGTTATCAATCAAAACGTGCTCCTCTTTGCAAGTGTTTTTCAAATGGGCTACCATGTACAGAGATGTGCAGTTGCTCTGTAGATGAAGACAAATGTGACATCGTGAGAAGTTTCAATGAAGATTTAAGTGATTATGACTTGGAAGATGGGCCATTAATATTTTATTTCAGATAGCCTACTGTTTGTTTGGATGTAGGCCCACGTGCTGAAATTAATATAATATATATGTATTTATAACTATCATCATTTAGATAAGCTTGATCATAATTTATCATCTAAGATATTATAATTTTTAAATTATTGCGCGACTCTTATTCACTCTCCATTGTTACAAGTAGAAGGTTGACACAACAATATTTAATTTCACCAGAAGGTGACCTAGCGGTCTAGGGGTAAGGTGTCAGACTTCTATGCTAGGGTCCGGGGTTCAATCCTCGGTCCCGGCACAGATTTATCTGATTAACAAACCCTTCCTTCACCTCTGACAAGAATTGTATTAATGACAACTTGCGAATGTGGGGAATGCCAGGCCTCCACCGTGGTTCGGATTCCACGTTAAACTGTAGGTCCTTCATTTCATCTCACAATCACCCTACCATTACACATTAGCGTAAGTGCGTATAACCCGAACGGATAGTAAGACGTGGTGTTAATAATAATAAAATTTCACCAGACATATGGTTTAGTGGGTATTTTTATAATAATTTTAATTATTATATCATTGTGATTTCTATTTTGTAAATATTTATTAAACAATGCGTTTTGGATAGTTTTATTTGTACAAACATTCTAGTAATCTAATTATATTTACTTTTATTATTAGTAATTTGTTTGTACACCTGATATTTAAAGAGATATTGTAGATTTTATGGAGTTGGTTGTTTTCCAACTATCTCTATACCCCACGGGGCCCATCCATAGCCCCATAGAGTGACCATTACTTCTATGGCTCTGCACAGCCCCTGAACAAAATGATACCATTCACTATATTCAGTAATTAAATTGCACACTGAATAAAAAATCTATCTTGTGAAAATTCACTATAAAGGATAAGATATTAAAAGTTTTATGAAAAGAACTAATAATACCATTATAAAAAATCTTTTCCCATTTTTTATCCTACTGATTGAAAAAGGGATTTACAAAGATAGTATATTACAGTTTACACTATTGTGCAATGTAAACTTTTAGAATTAGTTCCAAAAATGAAAGTGGAGCTCATAATGTAATACAAAGCATTATTAAGGGTGCCCATTAGTAAGTAAATAACATTTTTTATATATATATAATTAACTCTCCCCCTGCCTTCTTCAACCACCAAAATTCCCTTGTTTTCCATTTTACCGATAGTAGTGGCATTTCACCAATCTATACTTTATTGGTGTGGACTCAAAATGAGTAAATGAGGTGTATGTTTGTTTTGAAATAATATAATCTAGTATAGATATAAATTATTAGATAGATTATATATATGTTGCTTGACGAATCTTGGAGCGTATAAGTTGATTTACTAGGGGCATCAATTATCTAAACATGACCTAGAATATGTTAAATTACTTCATAACAAAAAGCAAATAACTATAATTTCATAGGTTTTTGAGTTCACATGTTGTTTTAACTATTTTTCTCTTTCTGTGTATAGTTGTTTCTAAGAACTTGGTCCTTTAAAAAATACATATAAGTTTAAAAATCATTCAACTTGGTATATAAGAATATAGTTAGTTAATCAAGACATTAGCTACTATAAGAAGCTTTCTTTGAGTTAAACGATTATTTTGTGTAATATTCTCAGGTGTGCTCATGAGATCCTAAAACGTCGTGACAAGAAGAAGAAGCGTCTATGTCCCGACTGCCATCGTTCCGTCAGTTCCAGATTGTACCTTTATTGTGAGGACCCCCATGCTATGAATCAACAGCACCGCTCAACATTCAGTTTGGCCAGTTTGAGCCTTCGCGCTAGCAGTCTCACACTCAACAGTCACCAAGCAACGTCTTCAGTATAAATAAACCCTCCAAGGGTCGATCTATATTATAAAAGAGTCCATTAACATCGAAGTTTCATGGATGTCGGTTGAAATATTTAATATGCGTTAAGTTATAAAATTTAACAATATAGAATACAGGCTGTGTCCTCTAATTAAAAACATAGTTTGATTCGTTGAGATATGGGCAATTTGGTTTTTAGATTTGAATCCAGAATTTTGGGCTTGGTAAAAAATAGTTCTTACCATTTGAACTCAAAAGAAATAACCTTAGTATTTCCATGGTAAGTGCATTTCTGCTTTGGTTCAAATATATCTTATTTGAGTTGATTTAAAATATGTGTCCAAAATTCTGGACTTGATAAAAATAGGTCATACCAATGGGATATAAAAGGAATAACTTAAGTGTTCCATTGGTAACTGGCAAGTGCATTGCTGCTTTTGTTCAAATATAATTATCTTGTTTTATTCTTGTGCACAGGTGTAAAGAATTAATGTTACCCAAATAAATTACACAGATTTAACGAATGTTTCCATTATAATTGAGGAGTGTGTATTTTTTGTTACTTTTATGATTATGCTTATATGTACCGTTAACACAGAACAATTTAAGGTGTTTTGGTGTAAATGGTTGGAGGCTCAAAGTTTGTAAAATTGGTTGCACTTCAAATTAAAAATAGGATGATATACAGTTTACTTAACGTTTGAATGAACTATCTCGTTTTAGTGAGAAGAAATTTTTTTCTGCACCTATATGACCTAATTAAACATTTTACTATAATATTGTTCACGAAGATTTTTTTAAAGAGAATGTTAAATAATATTTACTATAATATTTATAAAATATATATGTTATATTATGTAAATTATTAAAAATAAATGTTACTTTATGAAATATAATTTTTAGAAAATCAATAAAAAATTGTATTATTTTTACAACCATCAAGTAAAAGAAAACTTTCTAATCAAGTTACGATATTTCTAATACCATAATCCCATGACCGTTCTACTAGTACGTTATTTATTTTTAACAATCAGTTCTTGAAAAAAAATCATAGCCAAAGTTCTGATGTACTAGTTACAAAGATGTTTTCTATTACACGAAAATACAGCTCCAGTTGTTAATTTTTCCCACGTTAGGAACCATAAGAAGTACCACCGACATTTGAATTTGACGATCGGAAAGTATCTGACCATCCAATGGTGACAAAACTACTTGGCCAAGCAGTAGGGTTTTATAATAAGTAGGGGTGTGCGAATCTTAAAAAAAAATATTGAATTTACTTAGGAAATTTGTCAGATTTAACTTCGATTCGAAAGGGAAATTCCAGATTATACAATTACGAAGCTTCTTCAGTAAAAATATTTAAAAGTTAAAATATACATTTATATTTAATTTTGGTCATTTTGTGCACTTATTCAAATAACTAACTGATACAAATATGACAAAATAATTTAACTGCTTGTTGTGATAGTAATTTAATTTATTAATAGTAGAAGGAAAATGCATTTTCAGGACAGGCATTCTGAGTGGATAATCGAATGTAAAAACAGAGTGCTATTTCTCTGTGCAGTACTAAGACAGTTAATCCCTCTCGCTAAATGGCTGTT
Source organism: Timema cristinae (assembly GCA_039000515.1). Taxonomy (NCBI): domain Eukaryota; kingdom Metazoa; phylum Arthropoda; class Insecta; order Phasmatodea; family Timematidae; genus Timema; species Timema cristinae. Next base: position 87,987,736 of record JBCFYV010009882.1, read on the forward strand.
AGGCGATCCTTTGTAATGGTCGGCAATACCTTATGCTCATGGGTAAATACTAGGATCGTAAAGGATTATGAGAAAGAAGACAGTGCCCTCCGAGAGTGATGATTACCCCTTCCTCTCTGGCTCCTATTACCTGTTGGAACAAACTATTGGACGTAAACAATATATTCTGCATGAACAACTAAAGTTAATATTCTCTTACAAACAAAAAGAGGCCAGGTGCTACCTCCCTATCGTTGCGAATTAAACAGAGAATAGAATATAATAACTGAATAATTATTATTCATGCTTCAATGAATAATGAAAAGAGAAGAGTCAAGACGTCGGTCCCTCGTCTGTCAGAAAATGAACGTAAACAACATCTTATGCATGAACAAATAATGCTAATATCATTTTTATTTTATTTTAAGAGAGGCCGTATGCTGTCTCGATATTGTTAAGAAACAAACAGTGAATAGAATAAAATAAAATTCAATTGGAAATGTATAAAAACCAAAATAAAGAAGTATTATTTATACTTAAATTAATAATTTTAGAAGATGCTGACACAACTGATAAGTGAATAATTAAGTTCAAAATGTTGAAAAACTTATTTAGGAATCATGTGATCATTGTTAACCAGTCATACAATTAGCCTCACGTGAATGAACATACGACAGTCACAGACGGCCCTCCTCCCCACCTGCTGGTCTGACAGGGGGAAAAAGAATTAGAAGAAGTAGGTATAAAGTGTGGATTCTGAGACATTAAACTTCGGTAGGTAATATATGGGTATTCTATATCAAAATTTATATCAATGGTGGCGTAATGTGTCTACCACTTCATCTTTATCTTTGCTCCTAGCCAGCAGTCCTAGGACTGTCCCGGATCCTCAGAATGGGGAGCACATTCATGCCGAGAGAATGCATCTCGATAGTCTGATCGTTGAGCTAACATGACACTCATTGACCGAACTGTACTTAATTTTGCCCTCATCCATTGATCATAGCTTTACATCATACTTATATATCATTCTATCATAATCCATCGATCTACGTCCCATACTTAAAATTTGATCTTTGTACATTAATCAGAGGCTCACACGTCATGTTATCATTGCTTAGTATTACACACATAGTATTTAACCATTTATAAGAGCTGTATATCATACTTAAATAGCATTTGATCATTGATCTGAGCTCTGCATCATTCTTAGACTTGATCATACCCACTCATGATACTGACATGATATTTGAGGAGCGAACAAAGTCACACATTACACTAACACACCATTCGATTATTGCTACACTCATTAACAGAACCAAACGTCATTTGCCACTCATTCATTGATCATAGCTATGAATCATAGTTAAACAATCTTTTATCTTATTAAATCGACCTAAGCCTCATACTTACAAGCATCGTTCGTTACATCAGTTTCTTAAGCATCATTTGATCATTCATACGAATAAAACATTATACCTACACGTCATCTGATCATTTATCATAAATCTAAATCATAGTTGGTGACCTGGTGGTCTAGGGTAAGGTGTCGGACTTCTGTGCTGGCGGCCGGGGTTCAATCCTCGGTCCCGGCACAGATTAATCTGATTTCCAAACCCTTCCTTCACCTCTGACAAGATATCTTGTTAATGTGGGGAATTCCAGGCCTCCCCCGTGGTTCGGATTTCACGTTAAACTGTAGGTCCTTCATTTCATCTCACAATCACCCTACCATTACACATTAGCGTAAGTGCGTACAACCCGAACGGGTAGTAAGACGCGGTGCTAATAATAATAATAATAATAATAATAATAATAATAATAATAAATCATAGTTAAACAACATATTATCATTTGTCTGAGATCAACTTCATACTTAGACATGATCAGAGCTGTACATCAAACGTGGATTTCATCATAGCTGTGCATAATACTTACATCATATTTTAAGATTTATCAAAACTATGCTTCATGCTTTAATGACATTTTACTAATAATCCTAGCCCAGAACTATACTTAGGCGTAATTTTATCATGGTTCAGATCCATGTATGACACCTACATGCCCTTTGATAATCAATTGAAGTCATGAATCATTCATGGAATATATTTGAAACTTGATTAAACACTCACTTCATGGTTAGTCAACATTTGACCCAACATCCGAGCTCTGCATTATACTTAGACATCATTTGATCATTGTTCAGACCCATGCATATTATATTTTTGTTACGTTTTATCATTGATTCGATCTATACTTCCTACTTAGAAAACACTTGATCATTGATCTGAACTTTTCATCGTACTTATACTTTACCTTCCTCCTATATGCTACAGGGTTTGCCATCATAGGTATAATGATGAAATAACTGAAACCATTCAAGGTAGGCACACATTGCTCCATATATATTCCGTAGAGCAGGAGTCGGCTACCTTTTTTGGGCCCCGCTTGACTTATAATCTTATCAATGCGATAACCCATCATTTCTCTACTCTACTTTGTTTATATACATTAATATTTATTCCTTAAATTCGAGCTTTAAATCTTCCCTCAAATATTAATGTCCCAACTTTTCTAAAACAACTTTTCTAATAAACAAAATGTAGATTTTTATATTAAACTATTTTATTTTCCTATAACATTACTGGTTATGATCGATCAATTTAATTTTGGTCACACACAAATATTATTTGAGTGTACGTGATATATTCGACAATTTATACAGTTTAAAGCTTGATTTTTTTAAATGATATACCGTAGTTTTCTTACGCGATCAACTGGTCGAAAATGACCGACAGTTTGCTACTCCCGCTGTACAACAATACACATCCAAATTTATATTTAAAAGTTACTAAATAAAAAGTATATACATTTTTTACATATTCATACAACAAATATTTAAATGCACTACGTATGCTATATTTTTTTTTTTCAATTTTAAACAACTACCTAGCAAAAGCTAAAAATGAATGATCTTCCAGATAATATATAGACGAACTTCAACTCTGGTGAACTGCGTATAACCCGAACGGGTAGTAAGACGCGGTGCTAATAATAATAATAATAACTCTTGTGAAGCCCTTATTTAAGTTTGTGTGCTATCTGAATATACATAAAATATGTACATTTGCATGAACATTATAATCTGGAAAACACTGTGAAAATAGGGTGAGACATTAAAAATTGTATGAATATTTGCCTGCCCGGATATAAGGAGGTGTGACAAGGGCTAGTGCCCAGGGTCCTCCTTGAATCAGGATATTCACAAATGGTTGCAATAAAAAAAATGGGTGTGCGTACTTATGTACGCGCGTGAGAAGTTATACTTCTTTGGTATCATTAAATAAACTAAAAGAATCTTAGAATGATGAATAAGATTTATTGTAGAGAATTAGATATTAGAAATTAATAATAAATATTTAAAATTGAAAATTAATAATGTAATAATATTTATATATAAAATTATTAAAAATAAAATTTAGAAAATAATAGATATATATGACATAATTTGTACTAAATATTATAAGATTATTAATTTTAAATATTTATTATTGATTATTTAATATTTTAAAAGTAAATGAATAAATTTAATAATAAATTCAAAAATTGAATTTAAGTTTATTCATTTTTTAAATATTTATTATTTTCTTAATTTAATATTCACTTTTCATTTTTATCAAAAAGTTTTCATTAAATTTGTTCATTTATTTTTATAAATATTTATTATTTATTCAATTTAATAATAAATATTAAAAATTAATATTTTAAGTTGATGTTCGATTTAAATTTTTATCACAAATTTTTTATTAAATGTTTTATTAATTTTATTTCTTTGTTTTGTAAATATTAAATGACCAATAATAAATATTTAACAATAATAATTTAATAATATTTAGTATTAATTATGTTATATAATAATATTTTAATATATATCAATAAATAATACATACGGATAGTTAACCTCAATTATATTGGAGCACTTGAAAAAGTCTATAAGCACAATTTTTTCACTAATATTTACGAATAGTAAATAATATTAATCAAAATATTCCATTTAAATCACTACTGAATATAATTTATTAGCACATATATAATTCGCACTTGTATGAAACTAAAACACGTGTTGTGGATGTAGAAGCTAGAAACATGTGGATAAATATTATATATATGAAAACAGTGATCAGAGGCAACGAGCGTACCAACATACGTGACTAACAGAGGTTCTATTTCTATTTTGTTGGTAGCTTTTTTTTTTCGAGACTTAATGAGCGGTTTAGCTTCAACCTGTTACTTTTGTGTTACAGTGATGCGCGCGCATCTTAAAATTTCACTCTCATCATTTTTTCATAACGCGCCTAAAGAAGTATAACTTCAAAAATATTTATTTTGGCTCTACACATTGCAGTCATTGTAAAACCTTAGAAAAATATAGCTTACTAAAGTGGTGCCAACTTCAGATAATTTTTGGAGGTGTCGTTTTCAAAATGTGGACGCTCCTCCACACCTTGTTCTTATTTCTAATCACAAATTTGTCACTTGTTTCGTGAATTTTTGAATTATAAGAAACGAATTATAAATAAACGTACTGATAATTTATTTATGATGTTAATCCTGATACAACAATGACAGAACCGAAAAGTGACTGACTCGGACACTGCACGACATAGACAACAGAAGATGGAATAAATGGGAAACGCTCCTAGTGGGAATTTGATCGTGACTTCAGTGCTCAGGGTGGTTGCTAAACTAATAATATCCAGTATCGACTGCTGAGTCAATACCGCGATAGTATTCGATAGCAGCGTTTGATTTCGGACACCTCGAGACTATACTGCTCGAGAACGTACACTACAGCGATCTACTGTTTGTGCGAACCTGACAACTTCCAAATGTCAGGCTACTTATAAGGAAGATTCCATAAACTGTTCAAAATTAAAATTATTATTATTAAAAGCCAAGAAACACTTGTATCCTGTAACATAGTTATCAATAAATTGCTTCACACATGAAAGAAATGCAGACGTGGAGAATTTTGGGGGCAAAATGACACTATGCCCCTCCTAGGCAATTTTTGGGTGGTCAAAAATTACCTTCCCCCCTCCCCCAGAAGTCAGTACCACTGACTTACTATATTTAATCTTTATTTATGTCTACAAAATATTACTTTCTGTATAATGACTAGTTTTGGTTTTGAACAAATCTTATTTAGTATAATGACAATATTTTATTATTGAAATCATAAAAAAAAAGTTTAATGTCGAATTTCTAGCATCTATTCTACTAAACATTAGAGGTTAACACTTCGTAAACAAAGGTAAATCAAATCAACAGTAATTAATCTATTTTTGAAGTTATACTTCTTTAGGCGCGTTATGAAAAAATGATGAGAGTGAAATTTTAAGATGCGCGCGCATCACTGTAACACAAAAGTAACAGGTTGAAGTTAAACCGCTCATTAAGTCTCGAAAAAAAAAAACTACCAACAAAATAGAAATAGAACCTCTGTTAGTCGCGCATGTTGGTACGCTCGTCGCCTCTGATCACTGTTTTCATGTATATAATATTTATCCACATGTTTCTAGTTTCTACATTCACAACACGTGTTTTAGTTTCATACAAGTGCGAATTATATATGTGCTAATAAATTATATTCAGTAATGATTTAAATTGAATATTTTGATTAATATTATTTACTATTCGTAAATATTAGTGAAAAAAATTGTGCTTATAGACTTTTTCAAGTGCTCCAATATAATTGAGGTTAACTATCCGTATGTATTATTTATTGATATAAATTAAAAAAATTTTTTTTGTATTTATTTATATTATTAGTTTAAAGTTTAAGTTCGATTAATAAAACATTAATGTTTATAGAAACTTTAAAACTTATTTTAAAGTTATACTAACTGCAATATTTAGTGACGAGATGTCTTTGGACTTGGGGAATACAAACCTCTTTGGATCTATACGAAGATTACACAGTTCGTAGTTTTGTTTTGTAATACTGCAAGACATGCCATTGCGTTGTTTGAATGTAAAAATCCAACAATAAAAGGTACGTAATTGTTTTGTTACCACTGTCTAAATTGAAACAAATTTTGTGCTTGACATACGTTTTGTTATTTTAATTAATTCCTTATTAATTTGAGTACAGTTATGTAACTAATTGTATTTTAAGCCAATACAATAATATGCCGCCATTTAAATTTATTGAAGTGACAATCATGATTTAATAGTTGCGCCTACTCTTGAGTGGTGGCAAATAAAAGGCGCAACTTTGCTCTCAAATTGCGCCTGCTCCTTTTAGTGAATAGGGATTTGGAACATATTTCAAACTTGCGCTGGCGCAACTATTTGCTCCCTTTGGTGAATCCAGGCCCAGTAGTGATTTAAATTGAATATTTTGATTAATATTATTTACTATTCGTAAATATTAGTGAAAAAAATTGTGCTTATAGACTTTTTCAAGTGCTCCAATATGAGGTTAACTATCCGTATGTATTATTTATTGATATAAATTAAAATATTATTATTTAATATAATTAATACTAAATATTATTAAATTATTGTCTATTTTTTAATGATGCCAAAGAAGTATAACTTTTCACGCGCGTACATAAGTACACACACCCATTTTATTTTTAATATTGTTCCCGTAAAATACGAATGTGTTTTAAGATTAGTTGGAAAATAATTGTGTTCATTTTATACTTGAGATATTTTAGAGATATATCTAAATATGTTTTAAATATAAAAATAATTTGATAGTTCTACCCAAAAAATAATACCAGGCTTCTTCAAAATTTATATGGGAAATACAGACATAGTAATATTAACAATATTGCTAATGAAAAGCATTTTCTCACTGTGCAAGATAACTATATAAACAAGAATAGAAACACACATTTTGTTAATCAAAAAATTATGATCAAAACCAAATTTTCTACTAAGTCCACAAAGTAAAAAAATCAGGTAATAGATGTTGTGTCCCCTTGTCCATACATTCAACAAAGGATATTCTTAAAATCTAAATTCATGGTGCATAAATGGAAGTTTAATAAAATACGAATTTAACAATCAACAGTAATTTATTCATACCAAGATATTTTAAGAGTACATCAAGAGGAAAAACCAGGATTTTAGTTAGCCATATGTTATTTCCAGTAAACAACAAAACAATAAACACAAATAAGCATCACACACAAAAAAAATCAAATGTGTACTGAGTCTTCAATTTGAATAAACTTCAAATCATTACACTTTCAATAGGATTCAAGTAACCTTTTACTATAAAATAAATAACAGCATTAATGCATTATACTAAAATCTAAATAAACATATATTAGCCTTTTACAAGAGTAATTGTACTTATAAATGTAAATTAAAATCATATTTGTATTCAGTTCTCCCAAAAACATTAGCTCTAGGAAGAGTGTTTTGATTTGATTTTAATCTACTTCTACTAGTGTATTCACACGTTTACATATGAGTCATTCACGAGCTAAGTTTACCTGGATGACAGCTCGAAATGTTACTAGAAGTAATCCCTAATATAACAGCTGACATCTATCACTTTGGATGACTGTAATGAAAACAGATGGTAATATATTAATGTGATAGTTAACCACAGTAATTTAGGCCAATATTATTTATATATTTATTTGAGGTCGGACACAAGGTTTATTTATAGTTTTATTCCCCTTTAAAAAATATTAACACCACTTTCACAAAAACTTCTAACGAACATAGCTTCAAAATGGCGACTGACGAATTTAAACCATATGATTGAACATAACGGTAAACAAGTTTTTTTACAATAATGCAGACACGCAGTTAATGAAAATAGTTTATTCAGTTAAATATTTAAAAATACGATAAAATAATCATAAAATCATTTATTGTATATAAAAAAAATGACAATAATTTTCTCATTTCCAAGTAAATACGATGCCTGTAATAAAAGATATTGATGTGTGCACTATATTACACAAAATCAGTAATGTTCCAAAATGAAAACTAAGTACTTTTAATTATGTTTGAAATATTGTTTCGAGTTGGATAGAAAGAAATTATTTAAAAAAATGAGATAGTATGAGAAAACTTAAGTTTACGTTATTTTAAATGTAATATATAACAGGTAATTAAAGATCTTTACATTTATAACAAAACTGTGATCTTTTACAAGTGTTGGCAACCCAAAACCTAGACATATGATTTTCGAACTATCATCCAGGTAAAAATCTATCGTGAACGGAATATAGATACAAAAGCAGGTCAGAAGCATGGTCAGGCTATGAGCCCTAAACCAATCAGAATATGCCAGTATTATCAGCGTTGCCCACTCGGTGCAACTCGAAATAATCTCAACTTTTTTTGTTCTACGTGACAACAACTGCATGAAAAACCAAATAATATTTAGAAACTGACTCAATCACTCTTCATGCACTTACAAAATTAGAGACAAGAAAACAATTGCGTTTTCTGTTTTGAGGAGATTTGAAATAATTCGTCAAATGTAAAACGTATGTCTGGGTCTTTCTTGTTTTAATTTGATTTATTTCCCTATACAATAAAATAATTTGAAAGAATCCACTGTGACATTAATTTTAAAGGGCAATTTATTTACTCAAAAATAAAATATGTTGATAATCCTTTGTTTCTAGATTTGTTGCAAATATAATGGATCAATATCTGTGTCTGCGTGAATTATTGCACCACCCATGCAAGAACTGCTCTCTATTTTTGACAAACGTATGAATCAGGCTTTAACGATTTACTTTTAGTGATATTCCTGGGAGTGTGACGATGACGGGGAATGAGACACGGTGGGGCGATGGGCTGAGGTGGGGGCCGAATGGTGTACAGTAGCCTGAAAGCCGTTCTTGGGGTCTGCCGTGTAGGTGACAGTCCTGACACTTCCGTCAGCCTCCAGCACGGTATACTCCCCTTTCACTACATCTCCGTCTCGACTTTCCTTGCGGTTCTGAGAGTTGCCAGTCATTGGGTCCTCCACACCGTAGGCAAAACTATAGTCAGGTTTCGCCTGGAACCAAAGAAAATTACTAGCATTATAAAAATGATGGTAGAATATACTAAACAATGGTATCATCGGTTACTCTTTATGGTATTGAAACATGATCTCTCACTTTACATGACAAGAATAAATATAAGGTGTTTGAAAGCAAACCTAATAAAAGAAAATGGTCTAAAAAGAGATGGACATATTGTAGAGTGGAGGAGGTTTCATAATATTGAGTTACATACACTGTACTCAACACCAAACATTGATATGGTCGTCAAATCTCATTCATAACAGTGGGCAGGACATTCAGCACGATTCTAAGGGTATTGATTGGCAAACCTATTGGGAATAAATCAGTGGTAAGACCTAAACGCAGATGGGAGGATAGAATTAGAACTAACCTGATAGAGATAGGGTGTAATGAGATGGACTGGATATTACTAGCTTAAGATAGAGATAGGTAGCGTAATTTGGTAAACGTTGCTATGAACCTTTGATTTCCGAATGTCATAGTTTAAGTAAGTAAAAAAATTAAACACACCTGTATCTTAACCTTTGAAGGGCTATTTTTATTCGTGCTACGAGACTTGATTTTTAGCTGTCTCTCTAATAACTACCATACCAATAAAGTGAATATCTTGCTGTCTCACCACGTAGTCAACAGAAGTTCCGTAGTGTCCAGGCTGAGTAGCTGCGGGATGACGGTGCAGATGCGATAGATGGGGGTGAGTATATGATGGTGAGGAGAATGAGTGGCGCTCTCTACAGGGACCGATATTTCTCTGATGGCACCCGAAACAGGGCCCGAGAACGTATTGTAGCTGTAGCCACCATATTGACTTCTAGCACACCTTATCAACAGCACAAGGCTAAGCACCTGCTATCAAAACCAAAATATGATTATATATCTTTTAACAGACGTGAACATATTTAGGTATATGGCAACGTTCAGGACCTGCAATTAAAAACTAAATGACGATTAAGTGTATGAACATACCTTTAGGTAGATGTTTGTTTTCACATTTTTTAGTTTGAAAATATTATAATCGTGTTTTCTAACACCTACCCATTCCTGATTATTGATATACAATACTTTCAGATAAAAGTGATTCTTGATTTAATCTTCACGTCATCCGTCTCGGTGGCGTGGCTAGCTAACGCGCTAGTCGTGTTGAGATAGACCACCGAGGACGGGTGGATCGAGGTTCGAATCTCGGTCGGGTGAACTGGGGGTGGTTTTTATTAATTGGTTTTCTACTCTCCCTCCACGCAAATGTGGGTTCACTTCCTCTAAATTCAACCTTCCCAATTCCTAATCCAACAGTGTAATTTGTACTTAAGCGTATAACCCGAACGGGTAGTAAGACGCGGTGCTAAATAATAACTAAATAATCTTCACGTATGCAAATAGTAAATGAAACTTGGTTCTCATTTTAGACTTATAAGGTGTGGTAGCATGTTTGATCCATAGATCTAGCGATTATATAAATATATACTTAAAGAGTTTATTCCTGGGGTAATTTCAAATCAAAAAGGCTTGATGACATAATATATTTGAACCCAACTATTTTGGAGCTATGAACACTTGGATGTCCCAGTTAGTTGAACATATCAAAGTTACATTATGATATTTATGATAAATAGTCACACATGTTGGCTCAAACTAAATTTTAGTGGCCTCTTACAGCTTCTATACTTTCTATGAAAGCTGTGGCATTGATTGACACGCTATTATTACCTGCCTGGTCGAATTATGCGTGATCCATTAATAGCCCGAATCGTCTCCGTAAGGCTACACATCTGATACTACAAAGGGTCACAAAGTGTATATAAGATGATGAATAATATTCTGAATAAAGATTAAAGACTAATATATTCAAATACATTCCATACAACTTTTAGTTAAATTCAAACATTTGAGATTTTAAAATGTCCGTATCTCCGAAAAGTTTGGGAATCGAAAATATGATGATAATATATTTCTAACCTCAAATTACAACAGGGATGAACTCCTAAAGTAATTAAATAAACTATTAACTCACCTTAAATATACTACACATGGAATATATGTATATACATTATATATATAAATATGTGTGTAGTTAATTTAACTTATTTACGTACTCGTGAAGGATTGCAAAATAAAAGTAAATAAAATTTTAAAGTGTTCATTTATTTATGCTATAAGTTTTCCCTGATCTCAAACTTAAAACATATAAAAATGATGTTACATGAATTTAAACAAAAGTTATTGTCTTTAATATAGCTTATATGGTGACCGAAGAGTGTAACTGTTGTGTCTTTAATTTGTATTATAACTTTTTTACATTCAATCAGTTTCGATTCATTAATAATAATAATAAAATAATGAGTTATCTATATTCTAAATCATAAAATAAAAGAAGGAATTGTTTTTAAAACACTAAATTTAACCAATCTTAAACTATTTAAATCAGCTGCTTTACAATAGACTCAAGAACCTCTAATATTCCTTACGGGCACCGGCCCCGTGGTGTAGTGGTCAGTGCATCTGACTACGAGCTTAGTGGCCCCGGGCTCAATTCCCGGCTGGTATCTCGGGTTATCTTAAGGGAAAATATCCCAACGGTCACCAGGTGTTGGTAAATTAGGCTTAAGTTAGGTTGAGACTCCCACTGATCCACACCTATAAATTCCCGATCATCACATTATCTCATTGTGTGTATGACGTGTAGAAAACCTTCTATGGTGTACCCTGGGTAACGCTCTGTGCTACCAGAGCGGCTAATACAGGGTGGCCCACGGAAAAGTAGCCCAACTCCTATATCCAGCAGGCGCCTCACTCTGAGTTGGAGGAGGTCAATCCCCTTCCACCCATATTGTGACATGAAGAATGAATCAATAAAGCCTTAGACAAGCAGTTCACTTGCTCATTCATCATGTCACAATATGAATGGAATGGGATTGACCTTCTCCAATTCAGAGTGATGCATTTTCGTGGACCACCCTGTAGTTTACATACAAGTGACCGAACTACAATATCATTCATTTATATCCCTCCCGGTCAGAAAGACTAAACGATTTTTAAAAAAATCCTTCCGGGTTACAAGCAAATAATTTTGCTAATGTGATGGGGAATATTAAGGTAAATCTTGGAAGAAATTGTTCCCGCAATTTCGTTAAAGGAGCGTAGAAAATAATTTAAGTAAAATCACCCTCCCTACACCCAGCTGGGACTCGATCTTCGAGTTCCCCAACTCCTGTAAGATAGACTAGACGAGCTTTAAGTTTAGTCCGTGCACACAAGTTTGAGGATCACACCATAATACACTTTTAAAATAAGCTCAAAATAGTGGTTCGTCAACAGTTTTAGTATATGTTAACCGTTATATTAAACCTGCCCCGGTGGACGCATGGTCTAAGGCGTCACTCTCTCAATAGATTAGACTGCCGATGACAGGGATGACTGGGTTCAATCCCAGTTGGGTCGGGGATTTTATAAATGGTTTTCCACTCTCCCTGCAAGCAAATGCTAGTTCACTTTATTTAAATGCAAACCTTCTCATCCTTAACCTATTAGCATAATTAGTAAATATGCGTATAATCTGAACAGGTAGTAAGAAGCAGTGCTTAAATTAAAGAACAAAATAATTATCTTCAAACAAGAAAAAATGAGATCGTCAGGTATTTATTTTTTTGTGCTTATAAAATGTGGAGGTGTTTTTAAGACCGTGTATTTTTTAGTTATTCAGAAAGTCATACAACTTGCTTCGGTGTTCAAATGGCTTAAGGCGTCACACTCGCAATAGATTGAACTACCGATGACGGTGAGATCAAGGCTCAAATCCCAGTTGGGTGTATTGAGGGTGGCTTATCTTCAATGGCTTTCCACTTTCCCTCCACGTAAATGTGGGTGCACTTCCTATGACCCAACCTTACTCATCCTTGACACATTAGGGTACATATGCGTATAAATCCGAATGAGTAGTAAGACGCGGTTCTAAACAAAAACATAAACAATTCATAGATATTTACGTTTAAATAAACAATATTTTGTAGTAAACACACAGTAAAGTTAAAAATAAACTATAATTACAAACTATATTTTTGTCAATAAATCATGAATATTAGATATTGATGAATATAAAGTGAAAAGCTAAATAATTATTTCTTTCACAATATATTGAAATAAGTATTTGGTTTGGTTTATGTACCGTCCAAAAACAACTAAACAACTAGACAACCAGCCAAATTTCGGTACAAATTGAGATATTTTCTTGAAATCCTTGCGTTACAGAAATTTTATGAATATGTAATTGTATCGTACCCGAATATTTAATATGAACATTAATAGTATATATTAATTATATTCTTTTTACCGTTGTTAAAAATTACTGTATAAGGGAATAAAGTAGTGGTGGTTGAGTGGTCTAAGGTGTCACATTCACATTTCATTTTTCTTTGCTAAAAGAGTGTTCGGGTATATGATTCCGGCTTGGTTCAGCACTGGTCCTTTAAATGTGACCCTTCCATCCTTTATCCACTCAAATGATGATACATTTCCTTTAAAATACCTTATTTCTTTCAAACCCTTAAACAAAGTTACTACCCGCTTCGCCGATGATGGGGAGATCGAGGTTCAAATCTCGGTCGGGTGTAATGAGGGTGGGTTTTCAATTATTGTTTTCCATTCCCCTCCACGCAAATGTGGATGAACTTATTATAAAATATAACCTTATTCATTCCTAAAACCATTAGAATAATTAGTACATAAGCGTATAACCATTTTTTTTTACTATTTCATAATGTCAAATATATATTGTAATAAATTTATCAATATATTTCATATGAGAAGAGTCCACAAGTGATAGATAGAATTATTTTATTTTAAGATTAACTTTAATATTTAATTAATAAGCTAATGTAAACTTTATGTTGGAAACAATAAAGAAATATTTTATTTATCTCTTATTACAATAAAATATTTACATCTATTATTTGCTTATTTATTTATTATTAGTTTTCAAATTATTATTTAATCCATTTTATGACAGTGACCATCCAGTGTATTTTTTATAAGACTGACCAACAGGCCGAGGAGTAACGGACAAACCGAATACAACCGAAGTCCAGCAGCCGGTGCAATGCGAGCTGGAACGTAGATCACAGTTGACCGGCTCGTATCGGCACGCATCGCGTCGTAACGGAAATTGTTCTCTACGGAAAAACCGTTGCCGTCCGATACGGCCATAGCGAGCTGATGCCATACGGACAAGTGTGCGCCAACCTTAGTACACCCTGTATATGCGTATAATTCTTAATGGGAGTGATACGCAATGAAAATATGAAATTAAGATTGTGTTTGTAAATCATATTGATCTTATTTCTAAACAATTTTAACAAACCTTTATAAATTTTATCAAAGCTAAACAGTTTATTTCAAATTGATATTACCTTCAAAAGAAACGTCATAATAAATAATGGAGTTAACTCTTTAAAGAAACTCAGGAACACTAGATAAACACAATAACTAACATAAAACATCAAGAGCTCTTACTTTATATAGGTATGTGGAACTCTAACTTATTATCTAACCAGTTAGATTACGTCTAGAACATAAACATATTCCTATAATCCGGGAAGAATTTTCTTTCACTTGAGTGATTCAAATAATATAGCGACACGGGGTATTGTTTCTATTTTGGTAATCTTATTACGTGAATGGTAGAAATTTTGGGTGAAGTATGAGTTAAGTTCATAACATCAGTAAATTGTTGTTTTTTAACCATTGAATGGAATTCTGTGAAACCGCTAAACCACACTTATTATTAAACTAACCACGTAGAAATAAAAATAATGACGTGTAAATGTTGCAATGAGGTATATTTTCTATTGTTTTCACGGTTCAATAGTTGTCCGAATCAAATGACTGACTGACGCTTCGATTGTATTCGTACCGTAGCTGTTTGTCAAACTCATTCACTCTCTGTGGTAAGGTTGGTGCGATATATTAAATTCTTGGTTGCACAATACACACTTCTTTGTGAATTTTTACTTAATTAGAAAAGATAACAGTGACGACATTTTGAATGATATCATAGAGAAAAGGAATGAATGAGTGAAAATGTGTATTTTTCAAAGCACTTAACTTATTCAGTCGAAGGATGGAAGCTCGTTTGAAAACATCGTGTTTGTGTAGCTGACGTTAGTGTGCATGGCCGGGAATATTGGTTATGTATTGGATATAGCAACATTTACTTTCATTACTTTTATATCTGGAGTTTACATTACGTTGAAAAATCCTATTAATTGGTTCAGTTCTACTAAATCTTCTGAACTATATAGATTTGTTTATCACTCGTAACCAAAATTCTTTGAAATCACAGTAAAATTCAGTGGTGTATTGTAAAGTATTGCTAGTGCAAAGTAAGTTTTTATTGTATGTATAAATTATTGTTCTCATCGTTCAGTAGAACATTCATTTGAAAGGTATCAATCGAAATACATTTCCAAATAGAGGTTTATAGGGCAGAGCCTATGTATGATAGGTCAAATGGGGAATAAGGAGCTAATAACATATCACAGGTACCCTTCGTTTATTTTGTACGTTAGCAAACTTAGCTTGTATTATTCCACTATGGTATTGCTTAAAGGATAGGGTCACAGTGTAATACATCAAGGTAAGATATTTCAGGTTAAATGGAGTGTACATTTTAAACAATCTTTGTTTACCCTCGCATTGTAGAGTTAAATCAAACAGCCACATTTCGAGTACTTGTTTGGTGTACTTTGACTTGTGCGAGCTGCCAGATTATCTTACGTGTGAGAGTTTACACGCAATATAAACATAGAAAAACACGTTGTAGAAAGAAACGTAACACATTAAGTTGCTGTATTGTAAAGATATACACTTTTGTTGAAGCTTATTGGTTTTAAAATATTTTATTTTGTTATTGAATTAATTTGCCATATGCAAGAACGAGCACGAGAGTAAAAATGAAGGCTGAGTGGGAAGTGAATGACGTTGATTTGCAATCTAATAGGGTACGCTAGTAGAGACGGTCCAATTTTACTCATTCTTGTTCTTGCGTACGACCCTGTATCAGTAAGGAAAAGTATGAATGCAAAATGGCTATAATAGTAGAATGACACAGGCTTGAAATATCCCATTTAAATAATTAAAATCATTGGGGCCTACATCTATATCCTATTAAAAATACTTTAAACATCTTGTTTTTTGATCCTGCTATTAAATATGTAATATGATTATGATTTATATATTAGTTCAATATGTCCCAACACAATTTATGAAAATTATGACATTTTTTTTGTATAATTTACTTATTTATTTTGTTTAAAAATGCACAAAAAAGTATGGCGTTTCAAAATTTATTTTATATCTTTTATAATGTTCCAATTAGGACGAATGAATAATGTAGACTTTATTTGAAATTATTACCATACAACATAATATTTATATCGACTAATGCAATTATGTGGATTATATGGTGAAATTATCTGGGATGAAAACGGCATAAGAGAGATGGAGGGAGTATTTTGAGCAATTGTATGGTGAAAACGTAAAGAAATTAGTAGAAAATAGGGGAAATGTTATTATTAATGAAATAAATCGAGGTTGGGGTGTTAAAAGCTATGAAACTGTTAAAGAATGCCAAAGCTACGGAGTATATGGGATCACAATTTAAATGGTTAAGTGAGGGGCGCGGTATTACTTGCCAGATTGTGTGAGTTGTGCAATGTGTATGCTGGGATATCGAATGTTCCTAATGACTGGAAAAAATGCTGTCAATGTTCCTTTGTAGTCAGGCAAAGGAAATAAGAGTGGATGTAAGAATTATAGGGCAAGTAGTTTGTAAAGTATTCCAGGAAAAGTTTTTTGGAAGAGTCTTAATTCAGAGTGCGTAAATAAAACTGTGGATAAGATTTGGGGTGTGCAATGTGGTCTCATGCCATGTAGAGGTGTATGGATCAGGTATTTGCATTGCAACAAGTGAGTGAGCAATGTATGGCAGTAAGGAAGAAAGAATATTGTGTATTTGTTGGTCTGGATAAAGCGTACTATCGGGTGAATAGGAGTATGTTATAGAATTTTCTGAGAAAGTAATGTATGGATGCATGGTTAGTAAATGCGATTATGGCGGTGTATGATGGAAGTAAAGAGTGAGATAGGTTGGATCGAGATTTGAGAGAATGATTTGACACTGAACATGGTGTTATACAAGGTTTTGTTATGTCCCCATGGTTTTGTTTAATGTTTTCATGGATGAGTGTATGAGGGATGTTTATGAGGACGTGGTTGGTGTGAAATGGACAATATTAATGTAGAAGTGCTGCCATTTGCCCTAAGGTGATAATTTTTTATAAGGATGGATCAGCGAATGATTGTAAGCTTAGTATAAATATATAGTTGTTAGAACCAGGGAATGATTTTGTGTTTCTGGGCAGAATGTTCTGTAAAAATGTAAAGATAGTGAAATCAACAGACGGGTGAACGCATTTCGGAGAGTAGTTGGATGTATGTGTACTATTACAAAGAATTAAGTATTACCAAAATATTAAAAGCTGGCAGTATATAAAAGTGTGCTAACTCCACCATTTTTTTTTATAGATATGAAGCATTGGTTTGTCAGGAGAAACACAAGAGCAAGGCGAATGTGATTGGAATGAGATATCTAAGAAATGTATGTGGAAAAACTCATATGGACAAAGTAATAAATGAATGGGTGCTGAAGGAGTGTGGTATTAGAGGGAATCCAACAGTTAGTTGTGAAAGAAACGTCTTACGTTGGTTTGGGCAAACTGAGAGGATGGTTGTTGATCTAGTGACGAAGCAAATTATATTATGGGAGAGTGTGTTGCTCTAGTTAAAGGGGTGGGCCATGTAAGACGTAGCTAAATTTTCTAGGCGAATGTGTGTGAGGGAGAAACATTACGATTTTAAGAATAAAAGAGAATGAATGACTTGGTGTATGAATGTTGTTGAAGCGAAGGGAGTATGCAAGGTTAAAGAAGTGTGTAGAAGGTTAGTGAGGATGGATTAAATACAAAACAGGTTGTTTTTTTGCTTGTATTCACATTTTTTTTCCCTACCCCGTAAGGCGTAATTTGGTATTATATATTTATGTATGTATACATGTGGATTTATTCAATGAAGCCGTGGTATTGATTAATACATTACATTTACAATCCACGCAGGACTCTACTCGTAAGGCCAGTTTATAGTCGGACTTAGTATGCTTCAAATGCGGCGCTATACTAAATAAAGGACGACACCTATCTAGACCAGAATATACATCTTACGCCTCAAGTGAGGTGATATACTAAATAAAGGACGACACCTATCTAGACAAGAATAGACATCTTACGCCTCAAGTGCGGTGATATACTAAATACAAGACGAAACCTACCTTTATTAGAATGGAATGGTGCGGTTTTGAAAATGAAACCAGCCCATTCTGGTCTAGGAAAGTGTCGTCTTGTATTTATAATAGTGCCGCACTTGAGGCGTACTATGGCTGACAATGAAACTGACTCGCAGTTTTGGTGTTTGAAGTGACCTGCGTGTCTAGAACTACTGAGATAAGCCTTTGTGCAAGTGTTTATGTAATACGTGTATGTTTTATGCTTGCACAAAAAGTAAAAAGAGAATCAACTTTAAAAAAAAGTAAGTTGAGCGATCACTAGCTTATATTAGATTTTAACATACTATACAAACCTCTGCTGATCAAATAGTATAAAGTGTGACTCTCGCAATAGACTAAATCACTGATGGCGGGGTGATTGGGGTTAAAATTCTGATCGGGTGTCCTGATAATGTGCTTTTATTAAATGATTGTCCACTCTATCCAAGAAAATGTGGGTATACTTCCTACTTCCTATAAATTCAACCTTCCTCGTCCCTATCCCACTAACGTTAATCTATACTTATAAAATAACATGTCCTGACTGACTGACTGATTCATCATCGCCGAGCGCAAACTATCAAGGCTACAAGCATGAAATTCGAACTGTATATTCATTTTGTTATGTAGGCACCCACTAAGAAAGGATTTTAGAAAATTCCACCCCAAAGGGGTCAAAATAGGGGATGATAATATGTATGAAAGTCCGTCATTTTGAAAGTTACATAAACAAAGTTTTGTATTTCGGTTATTGACGTAAAACAAATAAATACATGTTTCAGGAATTTTGGAAATTTTATTTAATAAGGGATGAAAAAGGGGTGAAAGTTTGTATCGGACTTGCATTATTTTTGATCTGAGGTCAAGTTATGGTCATCAACGTAACGTAATATTTTAAATTAATCTGTAAATACATATGTATATTTTCGTATTTGTATATAATCAACTTCCACGCGAGCAAAGCCGCGGGCAACAGCTATCTAGTAACACATATGAGTGTATAACCCGAACGGGTAATAAGGGACTGTGACAAAAAATAAAAAATAAAACTTGATGAGAAAGCAAGCTGAGAATGTTTTCAGAAATCAAGAACATGCGAATGAGGTTCCAAGTCCAGTGGTCAAGTGAGAAATGAACTCGACTGCAGATATGTTTGTTGGTGGCTCGGTCTCGGCCAACATCGGGTACGATCGTGAATTGGAGCACGACCAAAGGAACGCGAGCTAAGGTCAGTTTTTTCTTTCAGTTTTTCTTAACACATTACTATTTGACCAAAATAAATTAAATATTTCTTCAATAGATACATTTAGTTATATTTTATACTCATAATAATAATAATAATAATAATAATAATAATAATAATAATAATAATAAAAAGCTGTTGAACAGTTGTTATGGGCGTAGTGGAATTTGAACAGAAACTTTTCAAATTACAAAAACAAAGTTCTGTATGAAAGCCACTATGCCCATGACTAACAGCCGAAAACTGTTTGGATTTATATATTTAGAAAATTAAACTAAACATATTTACTAAAGAAATGTATATTTGTACATTTCTTCAGTTATATATATCCCCTCACCAGGCAAATGTAGCGACATTTCCTTTAAATTCAACCTTCTTTATCCCTAATACATAATCGAAATTTAGCACACATGCATGTAGACCAGACGGATAATAAGACGTGGTGTGGCTGGCGTGTAGTGTTGCCAGGGTAAGCAGAGCCTGTTTAAACTGTACCTGTGATATGCATTCAACCACCAAAATGGGTATTCTTCTTACTGTATCCCATTTCCACGAGTAAATCTATCAGTCCAACTGTTAGCAGCGCTTCTTGGCGATACATTGTTTTAAATTGTCGTGTTTCCATGAGTGACAGAAATAATGCGTGACATTTTTGAAAGAGAGACACTTGTTGTTGTGCTAGGATAGACACTTCATGATTATATAAAAATTCTAGAAATACCATACCAACGATTCTTTGGAAGTTGAGATGTTTTATTATTATTGTTATTGCTGTTATTATTATTATTATTATTATTATTATTACTATTATTATTTAGCACCGCATCTTACTACTCGTTCGAGTTATACGTTTATGTACTAATTACGTTATTGGTTTTTAGAGATGAGGAAAATTATCTTTATAGAACGTGTACCCATATTTGCGTGGAGGTAGAGTGGAAAAACAATTTGGAAAACCACCTTCAGTACACCCAACCGAGATTAGAACCTTGATCTCCCCGTCTTCAGCAGGCTAGTCTAAAACGAGAGTGACGCCTTAGATCATTCGGCCACTGAAATGGATGTGGAGATGTTTATTAGTGTGAAATAGATGCTACCGACATTCCGGGATTCAATATAATGATGTCATCTTTTACATACTTTACTCTACTGGCTTTTAAAAATACTTCAAAAAATATTATCTGTCCTTATTTCGTTAAATGATTCAACTGACGTGCTAAAATATAAGTTGTCTTTAGCCTATGACATTAGGGTTTCTACTGACAGTGGCGGGTATGTAACCGTCTTCTAAGGTGGGTCCTCCATGTTGGTACAGTTGCTACAGCCTAATATTATACTTTTCTATAAGCTATTTGGAGTGGTCCTTCCCCTGAATCTTTTGAAATATAGTTAGTTCTAGAAGCTATTTTGAGTGGTCCACACCCTTAAAAAAAATTGAAAACTATATTTATATAGATTTTTTTTAAAATTTGATTGTATGGTATGATATTTGACTGGAATTTTTTGGAACATTAAATGCCTACTATATGAGCTTTTGGAAGTGGTCTTCTGCCAGGCAATATTTAAAAGTTGGATAAATCTAAAAGCTATTTGGTATTTGATACAAGCCCATTTTTCAGCTTAAAATTCGAGAATTTCAGAGGGGAGCGAAATAAAAATAAAAAGGGGCGAGTTTATTCGAGGAAAGAAGGAGAGTTTATTCCAGTAGAGAAGGCGAGTTTATTCCAGGAGAGAGGGCAGGTTTATTCCAATACAAAGGGTGAGATTATTGTAGGGGAGAAGGCAAGTTTATTCCCATAGTGAGGGTGGGCTTATTCCAAGATAAAGAGAGAATTTATTCAGAAGAGAGGACGACTTTATTCCAAGAAAGAGGGCTAGTTTATTCAAATAGAGAGGGCGACTTTATTCAAAGAAAAAGAGCGAGTTTATTCCAGGTGAGAGGTAAAATTTATTCCAAGAGAGAAGGCGAGTTTATAGGGCAAATTTATTCCAGAGGAGAGGGCGAGTTTATTCCAAGAGAAAGGGCGATTTCATTCCAAGAAATAGAGCGTGCTTATTCCAGGTGAAAGGGTGGGCTTATTCCAAAAGTAAGGTCGACTTTATTCCAGCAGAAAGGGGGTTCACAAATTCTCTCCAGGAGGAGAACGTACCCTCCCTCCCCTCTCGATTATGACACCAGTCCTCAACTTAGTTTCGTAGGCTTTTTTACTTTCTCGCTATCTTACAGGTAGAGAAAGTATTGTGATCGTCAAAAAAAATCGAGCTCGAGATTTTGATGAATCTCAACGTTTCATGACCCTCCGAATCCGAAAAAGTGGTTTTTGAATTTCCGTCTGTCTGTCTGTCTGTCTGTCTAACTAGAGCCTAAACTATTTTACCGATCGGGCTAAAACTTGGTATCGAGGGTTTTCATAGGGTTGCCCCGAGAGATTCTTGGAATTGGATATCCAACCCTAAAATTAAGGGTAGTTTACTGAAGCGCAAAAAGAGAAAATATCAATTTCTCAAAATCGGCTTTAACGATTTTGATTAAATTTCATTTCTAAACATTTCTAAATAATACAAACAAAATGGTTATCTCAATATTTCGGCAAAGTGAATTTAAGGGCTCCAGTCTGAAGCGTAAATTAACATTATTTTTATCATATCTCCGATACTATTTGAGATATGAAATTACTTATCACTACAAATATGTAGATCTATTTATAATACAAATATTTTATGCGAAACATATTTTTATAAAACCAATAAATTTCAAGCTATACGCAAAGATGCTACATAAAATAAGTCGAATCTGAAATGTGGATGCATATCAACCAACGTCTCATGACCCCCCAAACCCTAAAAAAGTGTTCTTTGCAATGCCTTCTGTCTGTGTGTCTGTTTAAACTTAAAATTAAGTGTACTTTAATAAAGGGTTAAAAGAGAAAAAAAAAACGATTTTCTCAAAATAGGCGCTAACGATTTTGATTAAAATTCGTATCTAGACGTTGATTAAGATTATAAATAAACTGGCTATTTTCATTTTTCCATGAAAAATAATTTTAAGGTACTTTACAGAAGCTAAAATTTCCTTATATCTGCAACAATTTGAGATACGAAATAACTTATCATTGCAAAATTGTAGTACTATTAAAAAATAAAAAAACTTTTATATGAAATACATATTTTATAAAACGAACAGTTTATGAGATATTTGCAAATATATTAATACAATTTTGTGTGCTTTAGTTGTGAAGAGATACTATACTCTGATTTTGGTTGGAAGAACAGTAGAGAATTTCAAACATATTTCTTTGTGACCAACATTGATAAAATTTTACTAAATTATTTGTGTTATTCTATAGATATTGATGATATCTATCATAAGTGACAGTTTCAGTTAACATGACTTGATGTAAGAATATATTAACATTGTTTTAGTAACTTTAGTAACTAATTTCTACTGTTCTTCCAACCAAAATCCATCTATACTTAAGTTTTAACTCAATAATTCTCCAATGCCATAAGGTAATTAAATATAAGTAAGTCTCTCAAAAAGTTGATATTAATTTTTCTTAAACCTCTTATGAGAAATGCTTATACAACAATGATCTATCTCCATTTTAGAGTCAATTGTCAATATTTAAATTTTTTATTGGTCAAAATTTATAAATGAGGAATTTAATATCAATGCGATGACCTGAAGATGTGCAACACCTAATAAAATGTCGAAAATTTTAACCTGAAGTTGAAATTTTAATACGAAGTGTTGACCCTTGTGGACCCAATATTGATCTTTTTTTTCAGCTCAAACATACAAATGAGTACATTAATTCTTTAAAAATAAAATTATAAAACTTAAAACCGGGACTAAAAAATGTTTTACATAAATATGGTGCAATTTATGCTTGGGTTTGCTAGTGTGTATTATTTAGTTTCATATATATAACGAGCTTTAAGTAAATATCTCCATTTTTAAACAATAGAGCGAGAAAGTCCGTGCGGAGTTCCGTACCATTTATTTTAATATTTGGTCACTTTTACACAACAAAAGCAATGTACGCACAAATTAATCCGTAACTGAACAGTGAAATGTTTGAACATATAAAATACTTAAATTTAAATTGAACTTGATTCATTACCTGACTCTCTTCCCATACCAAATTTAATATAAGTACACATATATAAATATATAGTTCTATAATTTTTTTAATCACCGCTTCTTACTACCCATTCATGCTAAACTCTTACATAAATAATAGACTCCGTGCAACTTCCGAAAACTTCTAAACGAAAGACAAGACTGGATTGAACCAATGATTTATTTGTGACCAATGCTAGTAAGTTCCTCTAAAGGAATTCACAACTGGTGGTCTAGGTATGCACTATTCCTTTGTTTGGACAGGAATTTTATTGCTTTCCATTGTGTGTTTTTTTATTCCATCAACTACAATTTGTTTTTAAATTTGTTATGCTGGATATAGGGTCCAGGAAAAATAGTCCCCACTCGTGGTGGGCCTGGAACCCACTACTAATAAAACCATATTTTTTTAAAAATAAATTATCTTATATAATAAAGCACGTGTAAGAACATCTACCTCAAATTTCATTTTATTGCTGAAATATTTGAAGAAAACCTTAGGGGGTATTGGCAATGCGGCAACCCGCTGCT
This sequence comes from Timema cristinae, assembly GCA_039000515.1. Taxonomy (NCBI): domain Eukaryota; kingdom Metazoa; phylum Arthropoda; class Insecta; order Phasmatodea; family Timematidae; genus Timema; species Timema cristinae. The sequence continues at coordinate 88,012,035 of JBCFYV010009882.1, forward strand.
AAAATCGCTGTTGGAAATGGGATCTTCCATTGAAATGCAGCTTATGTTCTCCTATAAACTTTGACTCCAGCCTGATCTCAGGAGTTTGGTCACGACGACCACCTCTACCAACCATCCTGGTAACGAACGAAACCAGAAGGTGGGATGACATCTTCTCCGCGCCGCTCACACCAGTATGGAAAGACCACATCTCAATTTTTGAACGCTTTGGTTTTATAAGGAGAGACATGTTTCTTAGTAAAAGATAAAAGGGAATAAATAGGTGGAGTATTTGAGTCTTATTACTTGATGGGAGTGGACCACATCCTAATCGAGTAATTCATTTATTTAATGTAATAAAAAGTCATCAAGTTAGTAAGATCTTGGGCACACTAACACGTTTGTAATGAATAATTCATTGCGAACCAAGCCACATTTGAATGTATATTGCTTTCACTTAAAATAAACACGTTCCAATCTCAAAACACATAATATATAAATACATTAATTTATGTGTATTTAATTTTGAAAGAACACTAAAGAAGACTTTTTAATCGCATGCGTCCTACTACCCGTTCGGGTTATACGCTAATGTGCTATTTACGATAATGTTTTTAGAGATTATAAAGGCTATATTCAGAGGAAGTGTACCCAAATTTTCGTGTAGGGAGAGTGGGAAACCATTTTGGAAAACTACCCTCAGTTCACCTGACCGAGATTTGAACCTCGATCTTCCCTTCATTGGTATTATAGTCTACTGCAAGAGTATTGTGTTATATATTTTTTTCTTTAGAACCTCTTCTTACTACCCTTTCGGGTTGTACACATATGTACTAGTCACGCTAATGAGCTAGCAATAAGGAAGGTTGAATTTAGATTAAGTTTACCCACATTTGCGTGGAGGGATTGGGGAAAACCATTTAGTAAAACCACCCTCAGTACACACAACCAACTACGATTCGAACTCTTATTTCTCTGTAATTGGCAGCCAGTATATTGCGAGAGCAACCCCTTATACCATGTGGCCACCAAAGAAAGTATTTTTTTAATTATGTAAAATGCAGGTAGCAGTCAAGTTTTTTTTAATATTACCATGGCACACCAGATATTATTTGACCAACACTATTATATCACACCACTAATCAGAAATATAATAAACACACGTACGAGTATTTTTAGGGGGAGAGATGGTACCAATTTGAGCCCCTTTAACCTGATGCACTGGACATTGAAAGTGTTTTTTTTACCCTCACATTGGTCTTTCAAACTAAAATAGTATCTTTTACCGTGTTTCCGTCCTCTACAACATTTACTGTGGGATCAGATGATATTGTAGGTGGATCCTGTTACCATGCCAAAGCAATCCAATGCAAAATATTATTTAAGGGGTGGCAGAATGTATCACTTTCTTTACCGCCAGGGTCAGCCAATTTAAGGGGTGGAAGAATGTATCCAGTAGGCCGGAGTGAGATACCTTCTAGGTGCATTGGATGTTCATTTTACATGATGTGGCTTGTCATAATTATTCAAGGCACAGGCTCCGTGGTGTGGTGGTCAGCTCACCTGGCTACGAGCCTAGGTGTCGCTGGTTTGATTCCTGGTTGATACCTTGGGCATTTTTCCCGAAAGGGGAATCAACCCAACAGTCACCAGGGTTCAGTTAGTTAGGCTTAATTTAGGTTAAAGTGTTTCCACTGGTTCCACACCCTCATACTCACCATCACCATCATCTTATTGGGACATGGAAAGATCCTCCACGGAAAGTATCTACGATCAGTACATTCGGGCATCCCCCTGAAATGGTACATTAGCATTGGCTAAACTTTCCACTACTGTGTTATGAATTATGTAGCCCAAATGTGCATTATTATTATTATTATTATTATTATTATTATTATTATTATTATTATTATTATTATTATTATTACTATCAACATCATTCAAGGCAAATACATCTACAGTTTAATTGAAATAATAATCTTATCATCTCGTTATGTTGGTTTAGAAAATGTATGTTGCTTATAGTTAGTAATGGCACTAAATGCAATTCGTAAATTTGAAAATTGGCACCTGTACATGGGAATCGAAGTCTAGACCTTTGACTAAGCGCACCGATAGGCTTGCTGTTGAATTATCCAGAGAGGTCTTTCACTATATTATTTTTTTGAATTTTTATTAATAAAATTATACACTTCATCTCTGCTGGAAGAGGAGAGAGTCCTAATGTGTAACCTGAGTTTTCTGCCTCTTCTGATATAAATGGGACTTATTTTAATCAGGCTTTCTTTATATCAAGTTGACAATAACTAGATATAGTATTGGATTATACTGTTATCGGAATGTACGAATACACTTATTACATGCTAAATCCCAGAAAATCAATAATAAGGGCAATCAACATTTACGAAAAGACAATATCAAAAGTCAGCCATCATTCTTGAGGATCTTACATCGACTTCTTCCAGACAAATGTGGGTTTTAAATAAGAGCTAGTCAACCACGCATAACGTGATGTAGGATTCTCAATCATGTGTATATTTTAAATAAAATATAAACTGGTTATACACAGAAATTACTGCTGTTAGTTTACTAATGTTTGCATCAAATATATTACTCCTAGTTAGACGACAACAAGCCACTGTCAAAGTTTCAAACGAAACTCGACTTGAATTTTTTTTTTAATATAAATTATTATAATTTTTTGCACTGCTTCTTAATACCCGTTCCGGTTATACGCATTATGTACTAACTATCCTAATGGGCTATGGATCAGTAAGGTTGAATTCAGAGGAAGTTTACCAGTGTTTGCGTGGAAGGAGAGTTTAAAACTACATAGTAAAAAAAACCTCAGTATATCCGACCAGGATTCAAACCCTGATCTCTCCATACTCCACCACAGGCAGTCCAGTCGGTCGCAAGAGTGACGCCTTATAGACCATTTGACTATCGAAGCTGGTAGTATATCTAAAGTATTTTGACTAATTTTTTTACCCATTTTTGGTAGCCACATGGTCTAAGGCACTATTCTCGCGGTAGACTATACCGCCAATGACATGGAGATCAAGATTCGAATATTGGTCGGGTGTACAGAGGGTGACTTTTATAAAATGCTTTTCCACTTTCACTTCAAGCAAATGTGGGTGCACTTCATATAAAAATAGGCTTACCAACCCCTAAAACCGTTAGCGTAATTAGCACATAAGCAAACAACCTGAACGGTTAGTCACGCGTGGTGTAAAAAAAAACCTTTTTATTTTTCAGTTTGTGCCAGAATATTTTGGGTATTGTGGATTAAAAGTCCCTTTCAGACCTATAAGCACCCCCTTCTACCTTCTCATTCTACACATTAATGTCAATATTGTTGAAAATCTACCTTAAAACAAAAGCTACATTAAAATAATCATTATGTCAAAAAACGTGTGCTGGTAGACACACTGTATACATGTCAAGCTCATATAGTCTTAGTCCAGTAATGAGGAGGTCGGGATGCAAATCCCGGTTTGTGTGTACTAACAGTGGTTTCCCTTGAAATGTTTTCCACTCTCTCTCTCTCTTCATGAAATTGTTGATACATTTCCTATAAATTATAGTATCCTCATTTCTACTCCATTATTATAAATATACAGAAATTCATATAAGTAGTAATACGTGATGTGATGTACAGTATATATAATTATATAAACAAATAAATTTTAATATACATACATATATTGTTGTCAATATACATATTATGTTATTATTATTGGGTTTTATAAGCCCATCGATACATATTAGTAATTAGAGCCATATTTATCTATATGTATATATATATATATATTTATATGTATGTATATAGTTTAATACTTATATATAATTATATACATATTATGTAGGGATTGTAAAAATATATTAATTTTATTCTCAATATTTCTTCTAAATTCATTTATTCAGTAATATTACCTATTGGGATTTAACTGTGTTGACTTTGGAGTAGATCATGCACTTTAAGTATCACCATTAACAGTATATTGGATGAATTCTGCTATCATCCAGTGATACCCCAAGTAAAAGTTGAAATGAAGGGCTTTATTTTTTATATATATATATATATATATATATATATACACTAGAAGGTCAATACATACAATGGAAATGCATTCACATTTCATCATTTAAAAATATAAAACATGAGTTCAAGCGCTATCACAAACAATATTTTACACATAACTTTCTGGGAACTCTATACTGCGCATGTGAACATTTCGTAATTACTTTTGAAATTACGAGGTTCTGTGACCAGTCTGGTTAGCATTGTTGAAACACAGCTTTGAATTAGCGACCGAGCACAATAAAATTATTTCTTCCACTGCTGCACGTCACTTTGTATCCAGAGCAGGGGGTGGTTTTAAAACATTTCCTTCCACTAACTATTTATTTCTATCTATTTTAATTTTTATTTCTTTGCCAATGTTTTAATTCCTTGATTGAAAAAATATTGACACTCTTTATTATGTTTTTTTGTTTTGTGAATTCTTGTCTATTTATTATTTGAAATAGAACATAATACAGCTTTTGGAAATAAAAATTGGATATATATATATATATATATATATATATATATATATATATACACATATAGTAGATCCTTGATTTTCACGGATTTGAGTTGCGTTGACTTGTATACTCGGTTGCTGTACTGCGACTTAAGGCAATCAACGCCATCTATCAAGCACCACTTTAAACATAATAATGTCTGGCGTTCCAAGCAAGTTGGCACACAGCTGATAGTACCATCGCCATTTTGTTTGTTTATAACCTGGGCGCAATCGATTTTCTCAACGTTTTATTCTCGTAAGTAGAACTTGTTTAACATGTTAGAAAACATTCTAAAATTTGAAATAAAGTAAGAAGAGTTATATAATAATGGATTAGAGTTGTATTTATATTGTTAGATCCAACCATTAATTCTAACCGCATCCACCCAAGTATTATCTATTAATTATCATAACTTGTGTAGTTTTAATTGTCTTTTGAAATGAACATGTATATCCAAAATACATTTTATTTGTTTGAGTTACACAGTTTATCAACTTGCTCAGAAACCTTTGAAACGAATTAAATGCGAAAGTTGAGGATTTACTGTACGTTTAAAAACTTTATGGAAAGAGATGCCTAATGGTTTAAGTAACTAGTCACACTTTCTAAAAGGTCAAGCTTCACCACGATTGTGGATTATTGAGTTGCCTTTCTTATATATTATATATCTTGTTTGGGGTCAACGTGATGTGGCAAATATGTCATTAATCTTCACCCAGCAGTGGTGGTTGAAATGACAGTTCTGGCTCACTTTCTCCCATAAGGTTAACATTGATCCACCACCTTGAATGAGGTGGATCACTTTCTCCCATAAGGTTAACATTGATCCACCTCCTTGAATGAGGTGGATCACTTTCTCCCATAAGGTTAATTGATCCACCTCCTTAAATGAGGTGGATCACTTTCTCCCATAAGAATAGCGTTGATTCTCCAAATCGCGAGTTTGGGTCACTATCTCCCACATTGTTTATCTTAACTGAGGTGTGTCACTTTCTCGCATAAGACTAGCATTGATCAGAGGCAGATCAGGAAATATTATTTTGGGGGTTTTAGCATTAATCCTCCTCACTGCGAACGTGGACCACTTTCTCGCCCATTGATCCTTCCCATTGCACTAATGGGCCAGTTTCTCATATAATAATAGCATTGATCAGTGATGTATTGGGGAATATTATTTTGGGATTCTTAGCATTTATCCACCTCACTGCGAAGAATGGCCATTTTCTCCCACATTTATCCTTCCCATTGAGCCAGTGGGTCACTTTCTCATATAAGAATAGCATTGATCAGTCGCGGATCGGAGAGTATTATTTGGAGGTTCTAGCATTGATCTTCTTCACTGTGGAGTTGAGTCACTTTCACACCCCTTGATCCTTTTCATAGAGCAAGTGAGTCACTTTTCTCATAGTAATAGCATTTATCAGTGGCAGATTGGGGAGTATTATTTTGGGGGTATTATCATTGATCCTCCTCACTCCCAAGTTGGGTCACTTTCACCCACATCAATCCTTCTCACAGGGAAGGTGGGTTACCTGTCCCATAAGAATAGCATTGATCAGTGGCAGATCAGGAAATATTATTTTGGGTGGTTGACATTAATTCTATCAAGTTCATCTTGGGCTCTTCTTACTAGTGAGGCGGGTAACTCTCGCCCATACGGATAATATTAAGACTTATCAAAGTGAGTCAGTGACAGTTCAGGGAATATTATTTTGGAGGTTTTAGCTTTGACCCTCCTCACTGGATAGTTAGGCCACTTTCTCCTACACTTAGCATTCTAATTGAGCTTGTGGGTCTTTTTATCTCATGAGAATAGCATTGATCAGTGGCGATTAGTGGAATATTATTTTGGGGTTTTTAGATTTGATCCTCCTCACTGTGAATTTGGGTCACTTTCTCCCCATTGATCCTTCTCATTACGTTGATGGGCCAGTTTCTCTCATAAGAATAGCATTGATCAGCAGCGGATTGGGGGATATTATTTTGGGGGTCTTAGCATTGATCCTCCTCACTACGAAGATGTGCCACTTTCTTCCACATTGATCCTTCCCATAGAGCAGGCAGGTCGCATTCTCACATAAGGATAGCATTGATCAGTTACGGATCGGGGAATATTATTTTGGGTTTTAACATTGATCCTCCTCACTGTGGAGTTGGGTCACTTTCTCCCACCTTTATCCTTCTCAACGAGCGGGTGGGTCCTCGACAAGACAAATTGAGACAGGAATAGATCGTATTTCCATTAACGATATGGGGTTAACGACCTAGTGTCTTCTGTCCTTCCTTCAATATCGTAAAAGTGTATTTCCATTCCAATGGAATTTTATTCCGTTGTACTTGTTAGTTCATTTTGATATTCTATGTGGCGATGAGTTAGTGATGGGCATAATAGAATGATTTTAAGAATCGAATATTTGAAAAATAATCGAATGAATCGAAAGAATCATTCGAATGATTTTGAGACGTAGTAAAGAGTCGGTAATAATCGGATGTTTACTACTTCTAAAAGTAGTTACTAGTTGCTCGTTCTGCTTTGTGCTACTATTCTCTTTACCCTGCGGTCGGATCTCCCAACACGCATTCCTTTGCGTTTGCAGCTTATCAACACTTTTCTACTATTGTATTTAGTTCCTTGTGCCGGTGTCAAAGACCAAAGTACAGACACAACCAAATACAATACAGAGAATAAGTGAACACATTTCTCAAATAAGTAGCTCGCAATTAATAAATAATACTAATAAATATTTTGCGTACGATTAATAATTAACTAAGAAAAATACGTTTCTCTTTGTGTTTAAGAGAGTCGAAATAATTTACCCTTTAATATATCCTAAACATAACAAAAATATATAAGCTTACAATCGTAAAATTATATCGGTGAATAAAATTATAATACGATCTGAATATTTCGGACGGGCAATGTTTTATTAAATACATAAAAAGTATATACTTATCTACTTAATAAATTTAAGTCAACGTTAGAAAAATTAATCCCTAATACATTAACAGGATCACTAACCGACATGTTTTATCTTTCACGGTAGCTAGCGAATTTTCTAATCTACTCTATGTTGCTGTTGATGGGAAAGACCTGAATTTAAATCCCAGTCAGGTGTATTTGGAGTGATTTTTTACTAGATATTTTCTAACTCCTTAGTTATACAAACATAGGGTGCATTTCTTCTAAATTCTATATTCCTCATTTATTACCCATTAGTGTAATTAAAACTCATATAGCCTGGATGGGTAGTAAGAGGCAGTGCTAAAAAAGAGGGGGGGAGGTGCTCTATCAACTATTAAAGTCTGGGGTAGTGGTGGTAAAATGGGGAGTGGGGGTTACTTACTGCATTTTTAGTATGAAAATGTAATACGATTATTATAGGGTGCCTCTTCCATCAGTAGACAAGAGCATATATGAAGCTGTCCTTTTCTTTATAATAAAATGATTTGTTATATTACTATCAAGTTTAACCAAAATAAGGTGAACATATATTAAACTATATCTCCACTTTAATAGTAGTTATTAATAATACACATGATTATAATATGGCTATACATCACGGGTGGTTAGTAACTAATGATTTTTCCATCGCGACTCACATATTCAGGCTACCCTCATTAAATTATGATAATGGGGTAGAGATGAGGAAAGTATTGAATTTATACCAAATGTACCCGCATTTGGGTGTGGAGAGAATGCCAAAGCATTTAGAAAGAACCACCATCGATACACCTGGAGGGATTTGAACTTTATCCTTTCATCACCGGAAAACCAGACTAAATGACTCTGAAGTTTAGTTAACTTGCCCACCAATTTGGGTTTCTCTGTTTAAAACGATGATTTGTTTGTATTTGGCTGGGTAGCATTTCAATACTTTTCCACATTTGTGTGTTTTTCATGTGAAACCCGACACCTTAACTCATTCAGTAAGTAGCCCCTCTGCCTTCTTAGCTAAGGATCGCTGGTTATATTCCCAGCGTAGTCGAAAAAAGTTCATGGTAAATACCTCAAATAAAATCAAAGCTTCCAGGAGAAACTTGCATAATGTATTGCTTTATTTTTCCACGGTCACTGAAATGTGAGATTATATTGATCAAACGATAACCTCTTTTGGAGATTCCCTGTTATGCCAACTGTCTACCAAATCTTGTTTACGTAACCCATAAATACTTCCAGGCGATATTATTTACTATGTGGTCACTTATTTTCAACGAACAACTAATCTTGTAGTAAATAAACCGTAATCCCACTGTGGGAGACTCACAATTATTTTTCAGCTGGACACTGCAAGTGAAGAGTTAACGATCCTGTGGTCAATGAACCCAAAGGTACCAAACTATGGTATCAACAAATTTTCATTGCTTGAGTCCTGTCAAATACTATACAAAATAGAATGTCGGTGTGACCTTCTAAATGGTTTTATTTTTTTAAAGTTGACCTTCAAATCGCATAGAAGATGTAGGTGTTAAAGAAGAAAATCAATATATCAATTATATTAAAACACATGTCAGAAAAATAAAGCTTTGATATTAAGGGGCTATAAGTGAAACATGTTCTCTCCCAACCGACTTCTTCAATAACATTCAAAGAAAGATTTATTTTTTTTGCTCAGAAAAATAGTCTAAGCATATTGTTTTTATACAAGTGTCCTCCCACGCAAAAAAATACTAATATGGAGAGTAGAAAAACAAGATGAACATCCTTGCAGCTCTCAGAGAGAGGCTCTGGTGTACTTTCCGAGAGAACAACACTTTCTATATGACAACCAAACATTTAATATAATTTTAAACTAAATTTTTTTTACCTAAACACGGGAATCGAACCTGGGACCTTTGGCTTGGTTTGCCAATGCTCTCACCACTGAGCTATCCAGTAATCGTCACTTGACAAGGGTTATTCTTAACTCATATTTTAAGGCATAGTCTGTGATGGACGTGCAGAAATGTCTGCTACAATTGTGTTATCAATTAAGATAATGAGCGATTAGATAACGCAGCCATCTTCGACTCAGGAAGGCTTCATGCTGCCAGATGTACAACGACAATTGCAAAAATGCGCACACCATTATGGATTAAATAGCTAAGCTATTATATTTGTTAATTACGGTTATAGGCGCAACTAAATATATTATTATTAGCACCGCGTCTTACTACCCGTTCGGGTTATACGCACTTACGCTAATGTGTAATGGTAGGGTGATAGTGAGATGAAATGGAGGACCTACAGTTTAACGTGGAATCCGAACCACGGTGGAGGCCTGGCATTCCCCATATTCACAAGATGTCTTGTCAGAGGTGAAGGAAGGGTTTGGTAATCATATAAATCTGTGCCGGGACCGAGGATTGAACCCCGGCCGCTAGTATAGAAGTCTGACACCTTACCCCTAGACCACCAGGTCACCTAACTAAATATAAAATATGAGTGAAGAATTGTCCTAGGCATGGGGTGGTTCCTGGATTTCAGTGATTAGAGCATTGGCATATTAAGACAAAAAACGTCCCGGGTTCGAGTCCCTTGAAAAAATAATTATATTTAACTGTGGCTATAACTGTGATTAACAAATAAACTAGCTGAGCTATTTAATTCATTATAAACATGTAATGTCACAAATAAAGTGATCTGATCTGCTAATTGTAATAGTTCAGTATTAAAATAAAATATCTAGCTATTAATAATGATCTATTCGCTAAATGCTTAAGATAATGTCTCAAGCGATTTAAAACTTTTTTTTTACATCATTTAATATTTCCAGATTATTATGGTCTGGGCCAGTTTTTTATTCAAGCCATATATTTTCCACTACCAGCTGGCTAGGCCTGTCGTAGCCTCATATGCCTTATAACCTAACTTAAGACGAGGACAGGCCCAACGTCCAGTCCCCTGCCGTTAATTTATCAATGTGAAAGGGTAAACCCACATTTCACTAATGATCAATTTTTCGGTCATGCCGAAGAATCGAACCCGGAAACCCTTAACTCAGTAGGCACACACGCTACCGAATGAGCTAAGGTGTCGGGTCTATTTAAGACTACTGAGATTAAATTGTATGTTTTCATTACTGAACTTGTAGTTCCAAATTTAATACAATCATGTTGTCAACGATAAAATAACATTATCTATGGTGCCGATTGTACAATAAGAATTTAGTAAAAATAATCTTTTAGAAAATACGAACACTTTTTTATGGTTAACAAAGATAATATCTTACTAAATTATTGGTGCTAGTTTATATGTATTCATAATACCTATCAAAAGTTATAGCTTAAGATAACATAACATGGCGTATGAATACGTGAACGTAGGTATTTTCTGGCTGTCAGAAAAGGTTCTTCCTATGAAAATTGGACTGTATTATATACGTTTAGGATTTTATAAAACGAGCTTGCTGACCCCATATCTAGTTCAAGGGACTAGTTCAAGGTGGGGTTGTAGTACAGTATTTTTGCAGTTTTTATGCCAAAACATTTTTTTGGCTGAAGTAAATGAAATATTGATACAAAGGAAACATAGAGTTTAATTTTCTTCACATAGATATAAACAATTATTGAATATCTGTTATGAGCTTAGTGGCATTTAACATTTTAAATTAAGAGAAAAGATTGTCATTAAATTCCAGGACACTCTTGACAGATAGTCAAGAATTTTAATTTTTAGCACCAGGCTAGTTACACTAATGAACTAGGGATTAGAAAGGTTGAATTTAGAAAAAGTGCACACAAATTTTTGTAAAGGAAAAGAGGCTAACAATTTAGGAAAAAATCACCATCGGTGTACCCAACTGGGATCGAACACCGATCTCCCCGTCTTCCGGAATCTAGTTTATTGGGGGATTAGCGCCTTAGAGGACGTTCAAGTGTTACGTAAGCACATTTTTGGAAATTTTGAATCTCTCACCCCCGTTTTGCTGACGTAATATTTGTCGATTTTTACTTTCTCTCTATCTTATAGGTAGAGAAAGTACTGTGATCGTAAAAAAAAAAAAATCGAACTCGAGATTTTGATGAATCTCGACGTTTTAATGACCCCCCCGCCCCCCGAATCTAAAAAAGTTGTTTTGAATTTCCGTCTGTCTGTCTGTCTCTCTGTACTTCCAACTAGAGCCTAAACTATTTTACCTATCGGGCTAAAACTTGGTATTTAGGGTTTTAATAGGGCTGCCCCGAGAAGTATTTAGAATTGGATATCTAACCCTAAAATTAAGGGTAATTTACTGAAGGGCAAAAATAGAGAAGGTCAATTTTCTCAAAATCGGCTCCAACGATTTCGATTAAATTTCATTTTGAAACAATATTCCAAAAAAAATGGCTACTCTCAATATTTCGGCAAAATGACTTTAACGGCTCCGGTCTGACGCGTAAATTCTCATTTTTTATCATCTCTCCGAAAATATTTGAGATATGAAATTTCTTATCATTAAAAATATGTAAATCAATTTATAATACAAATATTTTATGCGAAACATATTTTTATAAAACCAATAAATTTCAAGCTATACGCAAAGATTCTACGTAAAATAAGTCGAATCTGAAATGTGGATGGATATCAACCTACGTCTTATGACCCACCAAACCCTAAAAAGTGTTCTTTGCAATGCCGTCTGTATGTGTGTCTGTTTAAACTTAAAATTAAGAGTAGTTTAATAAAGAAAAAGAGAAAAAATATATGTTCTCAAAATCGGCTCTAACAAGTTTGATTAAAATTCGTATCAAGGCGTAAATTAAGATTATAAATTAACTGGCTATTTTCATTTTCCCTTTAAAATTAATTTTAGGGTACTTTGCAGAACCTGAAATTTCCGTATCTCCGCAACTATTTGAGATAATAAATAAGTTATCATTGCAAAATTGTAGTAGATCTACTATTAAAAATTTAAAACTTCTATATGAAATATATTTTTATACAACCAACAATTTCTGAGATATTTGTAAATATATTGATACAATTTTGTGAGCTTCAGTTGTAAAGAGACACTACGTAAGTTTTAACGCAATAATTCTCCAATGCCATAGAGCAATTAAATATGAGTAAGTCTCTCAAAAAGTTAATGTTATTTTTACTTAGGCCTCTTAGGAGAAATGTTTGTACAACAATGATCTATCTCCTTCATTTTAGACTCAATAGTCAGTATTTACATTTTTTTTAATTGGTCAAAATTTATAAATGAGGAATTTAATATCAATGCGATGACCTGAAGATGTGCAACACCTAATAAAATGTCAAAAATTTTAACCGGAAGTTGACATTTTAATACAAAGTGTTGACACTTGTGGACCCAATATTGATTTTTTTTATTGGTCCAAACATACAAATGAGGACATTAATTCTCTAAAAATAAAATTATATAATGTAAATTGGAATTCAAAATATGTTTTACAAAAGTATAGTGCAATTTATGATTGGGTTTGCTAGTGTATATTATTTCGTTTCACATATATTACGAGTTTTAGGTAAATATCTCCATTTTTAAACCATTTGTTAAAAGGAATAACCATTATTTTGTATTCAATTATAATTGCTGAATTATTAAAGTAGATGTATAAATTAATGGGGAGACATAATTCCCAATACACATTGTGGTAAAATGAATTTAAATCTGTTGTACTCAAGAGGTAAAATTTAAAAAAGTTTGAAATAAAAAATACTAGATTGTAATTTAAAGTTAATTGAAATTATTAGGGGATGCATGAATTATTATAGTTATAAATACTATAAACCACTTTTAATCTGATGACCATTGTCCTTGAATTCATGTATCGACACTTCTAATTATGTGTGGTCATTTGGTCATATCAGATGAATTTTTTACATTTCCTATTTATTGTCTTGGGGAAAAATTGAACACATGAACATTTTGTTACAGTAAAAATATAAAAAATAAAATCTTTAATCAACAAACAATACACGACTAGTTTTCTTGTTTTATTTTAGTAAAACAAATTATTTTAATTAGTTTTTTAAACAAGGGACTGCGAGACTATAAAAAATGTACAACTAGGCCTATAGCTCATACAAAATGTTGAATTATAATGGTTTGTTCTCTTGCAAAGGAGAGTAATTGCGACTTTGAGATATAAGATAAATTTTGAAGGACATCATAATATTTCTTGTAAAGTGGAAAGACAAAATGATTCTAATCTCTGAATTATGTTATGAGAGAAGTTACTTCACGTAAGACAGATTTCAACATAATTTTACCTCAAAATGAGCCGAATATTAAGTGGCACGTGGAAAGAATAAACTTATTTGGAAAATTGGGCGGAACTCCTCCATCCCTGATCCAGAAATGACGTCCAAATCAGGAGAAGCGTAAGTTATATGCATGGGCGCCCATTAATGGATGAAAAAGGGGACTTAAGCACCCATTATCATACTGCAATATCTACTTTTTTTGTTTAACTTATATGAAAAAAATAAAATTGTGTATTTGGTATTTGGGTGCAATTTTTTATTAACAAATTTGAAACTTCAATATTGGAGTTAACAGAAATAAAGATGATAGAATGTAGATTCTCCAACATTCCCTCATAAAGAGTTTTTTTTTTATTTGGTTTTCTTCAATACATTTGTGAAAAATATAAAGTATATTTTCAATGGGTTAAGCTACAACTAAATTTTGATTTTTGTTAATTTTTCAGAATTCTTTTTGTTTCAAAAATTGGCTCTTAAAACTCGTATAATTAGTTTAGAATTATGTTTAAATGCTCTAAAATTTGCTACAACAAGGTTAAATTCCTAAAATTCTCTCTCTCGAGGAAGGGGGCGTGCCACAACCCCAGCAAATGGGACTACAATCCGATCCCCATTTGGAAAACCCACGTGGGTGCCCTTGGTTCTATGAGCATTCATTTACTCTCGAAGTCCAAAAGAAGTATCACTATCTGGAGGAGTCCTTGATTAAGACCCGCTAAGCCATAACTTTATAAAATGAGGGAGAAGGATAAATATGAGTCGACATCTGCAAAGAGAGCAGGAGAAAAACCCACTCAGTCAGAACTTGACCTTTGACTATAGTGGTACGTCGAATCAGAAACTTTAGGTTCCTATTTTTTCTAGCACTGCGTCTTAGTTCCCCGTTTGGTTTATGCGCATGTGTACTAATTACGTTAATGTGTTAAGGATAAGGAAGGTTAAATTGAGTGAAAGTGTACCCATATTTTCTTTGAATGTAAAATCATTTAGATAAAAAAAAAGCAACTTTTATTCATTTTTTTAAAATTATGGACTTTAAATATTAGTCCTTATTTCTTTATCTGTAATTTGTCTAATATTTTTGTACGCTCCACTTGTATAATAATTAATTATTCTCTTTGACAATAAATTTTACTTTCATTACCGTGTTTACCGTATTATTTTGTATCTTACTCAATTAAATTACTTGCCCTTTTTAAGGAAACACTTATTAAGGGCAATATGTTTGTAGTTTTTATATCAAAACTTTTTTGGTAAGAATTATTCAAATAATTCTCCAGTAAAAAAATAAAGTTTAATTTTCATCACGTAGTATAATATAAATAGTTCTTGAATATCTCTAGAGGGTGTCCTGGTATTTGATAGTAACTTTTCTCTTAATTTAAAAATTTTCTCATAAAATACTAAAATACTCTGAAGTACTAACTACGCTAATTGTTTTAACGATTAGGAAGGTTATATTTAAAGGATGTGAACCAGCATATGCGTGGATGGAGAGTGGAAAATCACCCTCAGTACACTCGACCTAGATTCGAACCTCAATCTTCCCGTTATTGGCAGTCTAGTCTACTGCGAGAGTAGCGCGTTAGACTATCGAAGCGGGTAGCACTTTACCAAAGGATTTTTTTTAAAGGAAATTAAGTTAGTAATTTAATTTCCTTTTATTTATTTTTTATTTATCTTTAGTAAAGTGTTGACAAAGTCAAAGGCAGCAGCGTGGCTTGGTGTATTTCCAAGGTTGTCAAGGCTAAAAACTTTTTTTTTGTAAATGTTAAATATCTTAATTTGAGAATCTGCCATCGTAGCTTGCCTTGGAACCCACTTTAGTGACCACATGGTCTAAGGCATCACTAATGCAATAGATTAGACTGTTGATGACGGGGAGTTTGGGGTTCTAATCTTGGTCAGATATACTGAAGTTATTTTTCTATCCCGAAATTGTTTTCAAATCTCCCCCTACGCAAATGCTAGTACACTTCCTCTAAAATTCAACGTTTATCATCCCTAAACCATTAGCATAATTAGTACATAAGCGTATAACCCGAACGGGTAGTAAAGACACGGCGCTAAAATAAAAAAAGACTCGCCCTGCATCTCCTGGTTCCGTGTGGTGTTTGAGTTGAGAGCCCGCATAGGCCCTCGTGCCGCGTGTTGCGAGGGCGGGGCAGGGTTATATAAGTGGGGCAAGGGGAACGGACAGAATCATCCTCTCATCTCTTGCAATCACTTGTTTTGTTTCCTCGGTGCTATTCCTTTGTGCTGGTCTAGGTTGGAGAGTTGCCGCCGAACCATGGAGACCCGACTGTTTCAGGTACTCTTTAAGCGGTACTATACTGTCACATTTATTTTATAAAAGAAAAATATTTATTTCATAAATTATATAGGTCTATTAAAATAGTTTATAACACCTTTGATAAAAAAAAATCTGTGTTATTACAAATAAAGTTTAATTAAAAGTTTTTACAATAATATATTGGATTACATAAATGAACGCCAATCATGTTTTTTTAAGCACCGTGTCTTACTACCCGTACGGGTTTTTACAATGATATAATGATGTACTAATTACACTAGTGGTTTTAAAGATTAGGAAGATTATATTTATAGGAAATGTACTTGCATTTGCGTGGAGGAATAGCGGAAAACCATTTTGGAAATACCACCCTCAGTACACCAGACTGAGATTCGAAACTCCCCGTCCTCTGCAGTCTAGCCCACTGCAAGAGTAGCGCGTTATACCACGTGAACACCGAAGCGGGTCCAATTATGTCAAGATTATTTTCAAATTAACCATGAAGCTTTTAGAAATGTGGTCAACAAAGTTTATCTATTAATTATAAGAGAGATTTTATTTCTTTATATTGTACGATTACATTTTTAACTGCTTTGCATATATAGTTTAATCTTTCGTACCTCTTTGTATTCTTTGATCAAACCCTTCCTTCACCCTGACAGTACTTGTATTAATCACAACTTGTGAATGTGTGGAATGCCAAGCCTCCACCGTGGTTCGGGTTCCACGTTAAACTGTAGGTCCTTCATTTCATCTCACAATCACCCTACCATTACATATTAGCGTAAGTGCGTACAACCCGAACGGGTAGTAAGACACGGTGCTAATAATAATAATAATAATAATAATAATAATAATAATAATAATAATAACAACAACACATTCTTTGATAAAAGCCTTAGAGCCATGCTCTAGAACGTAAATGTTTTATTACAGATTTGTAAAATATTATTTTTTAAAAGATCTTTGATGGTTCGTCCAAGTTACGTCATATTTATTTTATCAAATAACTTTTATAAAATAAATGTGACAGTGTATACCGCCCTTAGTATTACTTCACATCGCTTAAATAACAGTGTATCATAAGTTAAAGATTAAATTAATTTTGAAAATGTAACTCTTAGGTATAGTAATTTCCAAATAACGGGACCTTTAGCAAATTATTTCAAACCTGTTAAACTTTTAATAAATCTATTGATAAGATATGCGTATTCCACAACCAAGCCCATATAGACAAATGTTTGTATTTACATGAATCAACACATGTTGATAGTGTTAGAACATCTACTGTAAATATATTAACGTTTTTCATTTACTACAAGAATGGCAACTTGATTATTTCTGTTTAGTTTTAAACAACGTTGAGATAGATAAAAAAGAGGAATGCATAGAATAATTTGTGTCCAAACATTTATTTTATCACATATGAATTATTTATCATTTTAAGGCATTGCCATTAATTAATACCTTGAATTATTAAACAATAGTAGCGGGTGATATTATTGTTGAAATAATATTGTTCTATCACAATTTTTTCATTATACAGTACATGGTGCTCCACTAAGAATATATTGTTCAAGTATTTTAAGTAGTAAGACAGAATCATATTTAAAATCGAAATAAACTATTAAATTAAGAGTTTAGATTTATTTGGGCTTGTCAAAATATGCCCTTGAAACAAAAAAATGACGTTATTTACATAATTTAAACACCTGTAGGTTTTTTATTATCATTTTTAAACTCCAATAAATATGATAGTATAAAAATAAACATTGATATGTATTTGAAATACATCCAGCTCATCGCTAAATACGGTATTTATTGCTTAAGATCATTTCCAAACATAAACCATTCTAAATAATTGGATATAATGTACACATATTATATAGACTAAAGAACATTTTAGAAAATGAAATTTTGTCACCAACCTGAAAGTTATATCTTATTTTGCATATTAGTCCTACGTATGTGATTTTTTTTCTCTTATAAATTGTTTTGCTTTCGTGTATATGTTTCTCAACTGTCCAAAGTGTTATTAATTATAAATTGAAGTATTTTTTTTGTAAACATTCAACCATATAGAATGCACATTTTAGTTAAATAAATTATATTTTACATATTATTTATTTAATAACATTAATGTTAATTTATTTTCAAATGCTATTCTCAAATTAAATCTATATTGTATAGAGAGTTTAAGGGGATTTTCTCAGGGAACTTTGAACCAATTTTTAAAGGGTTTAAAAAGCTATGTTTTCTAGCAGGAACCCACTATAAAATTTTACTAAACCTTTAGCCAATAAAAGTTTGTATACGTATTTATATATGGAGCCACCATAGTGGGATGGGGAGTCCATAAAATACCAGGGGGTTTCTGGACCCCCTGACCCGTTCTTATTATCTCTACGCCCTTGCATTCTTTTGGGTTATTTGTTTGTGTTTTAATCGACTTAATTTTATCCATAACACAGTCAATAATCCATCATTTAATTTTAAAACCACATTTTATTTCGTCACCGTAGTATCAAAAATAAATTAGAAACGTTAAAAGTAAATAATGTTTAGGCTTATCAAAGTGAATGCTGGTTTTAGCCGCTTGGTCAGTATAGTTCATTTTCAGGCTCACACCATGAAGATATAAGAGTAAACATAAACAGCACACACACTAACATAATTATATGTTAGTGGTTTTAAATAACAACAATAACAATTATTAATTCAAACTAAAAATGAACGGAATTTAGGCCTTTAAAAATAATTATTAACTACTTATTATATTTATAGAGTTTTAATATAGTTTCTAGTATTCAACCTCGATGGTATCTTTGAATAAAGTGTTAATTTCAGGAGCCGTTGTTCGTGAGTTCAAATCCAGCTGGAGTCTACGGATTTTTCTTGAGTGATAAAAATCCTTAGCATAACTTCCTTCAGAGCGAAAGTAAATCCGTTGGCCCCATATCTATTGTGGCATGTAAAAGAAGCCTGAATGATTATGAAAATACTTTTCCCAGTACCAATTCGCTCTCGCTCTAAGAAATTCTTGTGTGCTGATATAATCAGTCGGTTCAGAAACTGCAATTTAAATACCTCAAATAAATATAGAAATATATACATGTAAAATATCTATTAGCATAGGGAAAAGTATCAGCCAAATAAAATGCATTGTATTTAATATTATATTATTATAATATAAAAATCATATAATATAAAATTAAAGACTCTCAACAGACTGTACAATATCACTGCAAAGTAAATTTAATTGTTTGTTTTTTGAATCCATACGTTCAAAATCAAGGTAATTAATGACTTATTCTAAATATTAGGTAAAACATGTCAGTACAATCTATACTGTATCATAATCTGTTAGCTAATATGTCATGATTTTTCATAAATATTGAAAATGTTATAATTTCAAATAGAATCGAAGCAATCAACCATAATTTGAGCCCATGTTTCATACCATTTGTTAATAGTATTAATATCATAGATAACCAATAGATTATCTAGATACACATTATCAATATAGAAAAAAACTGATTTTTTTTTTAAATAATTGGAAATCACTTCATTAAAAAGGTTTACTAAATTTTGTGAATGTTTAAAAAATATCCGTGATACCATATTATTATTATTATTTTCTTTAAAAATTAATATCAACTAGAAAATTATGTATAATTCTATTTCTAATTATTAATGAATTTTGTATTTACTTCCATTTCTTGCATAACGTCCTCTTATCTGACACTTCTTGCTCAACTTACCCGCTTCGGTGGCGTAGTTAGTTGACGCGCTAGTTTCGGGTTGAACCAGACTGCCGAGGGCAGGGAGTTCAAGGTTAGAATCTTGCTCGGGTGAACTGGGGAGGGGGGATGGGGGGGTGTTACCAAAATGGTTTTCCACGCAAATACGGGTTCATTTCCTCTATATTCAACCTTCCCAATTTCTAACCCATTATAGTAATTAGAACAAAGGCACATAACCCGAATGGGTAGTAAGACCCGCTGCTAAGTAATATTCTTGCTCAAATAACATTAACAAGTGATTAAATGCACTTTTATTTTGTTACTACCATTGCATTCAAACATTTTGGTTCTGGTCCTTTATGATGCATGAAATTACAAATGTATTTTTAATGTTTGTCCTCAAATTTTAACTTCCCCATTCTAACCTTATCCTAACAAAGTACTCCCCTCTGCTTGGAAAAAATCTGTGGTTTTACCTAAATACAATAAACAAATGAAAACTTGTGCATTAAAATCAAATATAAACCTAGTTCACTCATAAATTAATTCCCTAAAACCTTCGAGAAAATATTACATTGTATTATTATATTATACTACTATAAAGACACACGGCTGACTCACTCACTGACATTGTTTACCCACTTCCAGATGAACTAAAAACTGTAAATTTGGCAACTTATAGCTTTTAGCCTGTAACCGACGGGAAAATTCCAAAAAGTTCTTTAAAAAAATGTTAACCCTTGAAAAAATTCAAAATGGTGGAGTAACTTTAAAGTTGGTGCGGACCTTTCTTTGGAGGTCTCTTGTGGCTAAATGGTAAGACTTAAAGAAAAAAACTGCTCTGGAATTACATTATCAAAGCTAGTTATAATATATCATCATTTGTAATAAAAGCGTATTCAAGCATTAACATTATTATGGAAATTAAGTCTCCACTAGCCTTGTGACCTTTCTCAGTCATGTAAACCTTTCAAGTCTTATTCCTAGTTTGACTTAATATTATTTATTTAGACCATAGTAAAGCTTTTTATTTGTGGTAACATAACATTCCTATCCTCTCCAAACTTAATAGCTTCAACCCGTCTGGTTTTTATGTTAATTAGCTTAGTAGACCTACTATTCTAGTAGTGTTCCTGATGCTAAAATATAGCCGGTTTTTTCTAACACCTTGATAGCTCTTTTACAATTGAATGTATTTATCATTGACATTTATAATATATAAAATTGCGTGATACATAAGAATGGCCACAAGCTGCTTAAGTATATCATCATACATTTGCCCAAGTTAAAACGGACGGCAAGCTCAATGTAACCCCTTAAATTTAATCACCCAATGGAATAGCTTGTATGTATTGAGTAAGGTAAAAATCGACAACAATTAAATATGTATTTTTAATTTAAAAATTGTATTAATACTTTCCCTTAACTTTTAGTGTTTCAATTTCCTTATAAGTCTGGTGAATGCTGTATGTGTATTCCAATGCTTTGTTTAATTTTGATGCCCCAAACATTCTTATTCAATTTTTCAAAATTAACACCATCTTTGGTCACCTTCAGACCAAATTATTAACAGTATGCATACGTTTGAAAAACATTATGTTATTATTTTGTTGCGAGAATAAAGTTTTTATTTTATCATCGCGTCTTACTACCTGTTCAGGCCATAAATACTTATGCATGATAATTACTCTAATGAGATAGGATGAGGGAGGAAGCATTTTAGAGGTAATATACCCTAAATTTGGGTGGAAGGTGAGTGAAAGACCATTTAGTAAAAACCACCCTTAGTTCACCCAACCGGGATTTTAACCCTGATCTCCCAGTCTGCAGCAGGCCAGTCTCATACAAGAATGATGCCTTACACTGTTTGTCCACTGAAGTGGGTAAAAGGTTATCAATAAATTTTATCAAAGGGTATATTATATCTTTACAATGTACTACAAAATATGGGGAAAATATCTAATGAATCTAATGTTCTGTCTTTTTTTAACATGTGTATACATATTATAACAACTACATAAGATTTGCCCAAGAGGTGACAGTCATGAATCAAATAGTGATATAGACATTGACAGGGAAACGTTAAATAAGGATGTTTCTACCAGTAATTTACCAGATAAATAGCGTTTCAAAATTAATGTACACACGATCCCAATAATCAGTAAATATCAATCGAAGGAAAGTAATATTTGTAATAGCCCATCCATATAACAAATAAGTATCACTAATTATAACAGTTAGATTAAAACCCGCTTCGATGGCCGCATGGTCTAAGGCTTCACTCTCGTAATAGGCTAGACTGCTGATGACGGCTAGTTCGGGGTTTGATCCCAGTCGGATGTACTAAGGATGGTTTTCCCTAAAAGGCTTTCTTCCCCTCCTCCACTCAAATGTGGATACACTAAATCTGAATTCAATATTACTCATACCTATCACATTAGAGTAATTAGCATATTGGCGTATAACCCAAACGGGTAGTAAGACGTGGTGCTAAAAACAATAGTAAATAAACCAAGGATTAACTTCAAACTAACACTTGTCCTAAACTCGTTTTGTAATACTTGCTCCATAATGTATTTTTTTGAACAAAAATCTCTGTTGATTTAATTAAGTATTAAGTCTATTTAAAAAAATTGTAACATCACTACTATCAATTCGACGACTCCAATATAGTGTCTAACGAGAGACAACCTGACTCTTTAACCAATTAAATAACGCCCACCGTCCTCGCATTCACTTTATAATCAACCTACGCTTACATGGCTTTATTTCAACCTCTTTAGGAGTATGAGGAGACATATATTTCACTCGAGTAATAAAAAGAATCATCACTCTCTTCGAACTTCTCCATAAATATCTCCTGACTAGTTGGCCTCCCAACTTTGACAAAAAAAAAGCTCGTGCCCATTTTAGCTTAGCCCTTTCCATCCCAAACATAGAGCCTTCTATTATTCCAGGTCATCAAGTTGAGATGGAACCGCCTCGAACCACTCCCTCAAATCACTCTCCTCCAAAATTTAATTTTGGCTTCTGGCTGCAGCCTTAATTGTTTACCACTATCCCCTCTCCCACCCCGCCCCAAAAATAAAATTCTGGTTGCGCCACTGCACGTGAACAACTGTTGTTCTTTATGAATATAGTAGATTATTAAATAACTTGATCACCAAGGAAATATATAAACTTGAAATCTAACAAGAAATTTTAGAAGATATTTCAACTTGAAATCCAAAGAGATATCTTAAGACTGTAGTAACGATAAGAACATTACATAATCTTTAACATAATGTACTGTACTATCGATTTTTTTGAATGGTGGGAGCAAGATTTACTGTTCACAGAACTACTAGATTATTGTTACTAGACAAGTACAAAAATGCTTAAGATGTGTAGAAAAAGCATTATTAACATGTTCGAACATAAAAAAAAATACTAAAAAGACTTGGTATTTGGATAACATTCCTAGATACTTTTTTTTTCATTCAATACGAATCCGATATCGTTATTTTTCCTAACACTAAAAATGAGTATAATATCTATAATTTTCTTTTGATACCATATCCATATCCATAATAATGGCAACGTCTCAAGAGGAGATATATCATTTCAGCTTGTGAGTAACTCGTACCCTAGATTCCTCACCTTATTGCCTTCGACCAATCGTGTTACAACCATAATTGGATGAATCTAAGACTAGCCATTCATATGTTTGTTGGGGATGGAAAAAAAAATTGGAAACAGTAATTTCATCTTTCCTCTGAAACGTTCGCACACAAATAAATGCCCTTATTGAACCCCGACATAGGACTGCTACTCAAAAACCTCAAGTCGACTATTATCAGTACATAAATATTACTTTCCTACACACACTATGGCATTAGGAACCCCACAGCTCACTGCCACATTTACAAAAGTACACCACCTATCCCTATCTTGAGCTAGTTATATCCAGTCAACCTCATTACACCCTTTCCATATCTTGAGCTAGTTCTATCCAGTCCACCTCATTACACCCAATCCCTGTATTGAGCTAGTTCTATCCAGTCCACCTCATTACACCCAATCCCTGTTTTGAACTAGTTATATCCAGTCCACCTTATTATACCCTATCCCTGTTTTGAACTAGTTATATCCAGTCCACCTTATTATACCCTATCCCTGTCTTGAACTAGTTCCATCCAGTCCAACTCATTACACCCTATCCCTGTTTTGAACTAGTTATATCCAGTCTAGCTCATTACATCCTAATTCTTCCAGGTCCATTCTAACGTTATACTATCTGCGTCTAGGCCTTCCCAAGGTTCTCTTCCCATTAGGTTGCCCAGACAGTACCCTAAACAAGGTTCTAGATTCTTCCATTCGCGCTGCATGTCTTGCACACAGTAATCTACGATACTTGATTATTCTAACAATATATTGTTATGAGGACAGGGTATGTGATATTTTTAGTTTCAAAATTTACTAAACTAGCATTTATGTTTAGATATTGAATGTTCCAACGTTCATTGCAAGGTTCCTAAATGAATTAATCCCTGCAGCAGAGATTAATTTATCTTCTAATAAATTAATCCGAAATAGCTTAGAAAGAGAACTAGAAACCCCTGGGCGTTGTTAGTAAGGGGGCAGGGGCGACACGTCCCCCTCTACCTCAATAACTGTGTTTTATCCAGAAAATTGAAATTCCACGTTTGTAGTAATACATAAATTATCAAGGTAATTCTTTTTTATATGGCTTTTAGAATTAATTCCGTTATCATATTATCCGTATTAATAATTTTGGTACGATTATTTTTAATTTTTCGTTTAACGTGAAAATTGATTAGTGATGTTTAATAAATGTAGAAGAGGGAGGGGGGATTACATAGAGCTCTGTTCAAATCAATTCAAACAAATTATTTTCAATAGTAATTTTAAGACTGATTTCATTGCATATAAACCCATTGTTAAGAACAAAATTTAAAATTGATCAAGGTTGTAATTTTAAATAAACATTAAACTAAACTAAACAAGGAAGGTGCAATAAAACACAAAAATATTATCTCGTTAACAAAAATTACTCAAACCCCATTTTTTAAAGAGAAAAATAGAATTATGTTTTATACTTGAATTTTAAAAATGACACCTGCACATGTGAAACTAATTCGGGACCCTTGTTCTATGTCCAGGTGTAATTTTTCAAAATTACGAATATAACATTAGATACGGCTATATCTGTAGCCTTGAGATCATTTCGATCTTACAAGCTTCGCTAATCAAGTACCCCTCGTTTATCCCGTAAGGCAAGGCTTACCATGCATTATTCCACTATGATATAGCTTATAAGACAAGGCCATAATGAAATTTGTCAAGGTAATATTTCTGCTAACTTACAGGGTAAACGGAGTGTTCCATTCAATTGTACAAGCGTTAGCTTTCCCTATTGTTATGTTCATTTGTATAGTAATTGTATGTGTGTAAATACTTTATTTCATTGAAAAATATATTTTAAAAGTGTAAATTGTTTCAGTTGTTTATTTTTGTAATCCTTAGTGACTATACAATTTATTAAATTGTTTAATTTTCAATGTCATGCACGGTTGAAACTAGGACTTTTATCATCCTTGATACTCGTCTATCCCTGCTACATCCCTGCAATACACATTGCATTTAAAACTATCTCAAGGTGAACAGATGTTTATTAATATTATACAGAGTAGGGCCGAAACAATTAGATGATTAGTAACGTGAAAACTAACACTTTAATTGGAAAGTAAATATTCACTAGCTAAATAAAAGCAAACTAAATACTACACTTTTTGAAGATAATATCACTCAGGGGAGCTCCACCGGACGTCAGACAAACCTCAGCACGTTGTCCATCACTTTCATCAGCGTAGATCGTCTAATTGTTTCCGACCCACCCTGTACAAAGGTGTACTTATATAATAAGTTTGGTATATTACTTGGGGATGGACCTGTCTCCGACAGGCGCAATCTCAGATTTTAGGTGAAGTCGGTTTTCTGTTGTTTTTATCTATTTTTAGATCTCTCAAAACAGGAGATAGCGATATTTGTGTCCATGGATCTGCCATGGACTTTATCAGAAAGGTTGAGAAAAACTCTGAACAGATACATAGCTTTTACTGATTTAAAATTTTAGTGTTTAAGTTCCGCGCACGCGTTACTAACCCCTTGGGAGCTAACATAACATGCACTTACATAGGTATAAAAGGAAGTTTAGGCTACATTTTAAACACACGTCAGGGTGTTACATTTTAGAGTAGTAAGAAGCGTTCTAGGCGTTTAGAAATCTCTGATTATTCATAAAGTGGTTTGGTTTTTTTATTATTATTTTCACCAAAATGTAGGTGATAGTTTTTACCAGTTAAAAAGTTTAAATTTCAAGTTTATAAAACAAAACACACTATCCTAAAATGTTATATTGTGAAACTATCAAAATATAATAACTTTATTTGATATAGGAAGGCTAGATATAGGTTTAAAATCTCAGAAGTATAAATTTTAGCTTAAAACATTACGGATTTTTTTCTAAAAAACCTTAAATGTAAAATTTAAACTTTTTAACTCGTCAAAAACCTGCTAAAAATGTTCACCTACATTTTGTTGAAAATAATATTCAAAGATATTGAACATCTTCTTAAATAACGCAAGATGTATAATAAACGTCTTAGTGCTCCAACATGCAGCCTGGCCTGGATTCAGCATATGACCGGGATTTAAACCTTGATCCCAGATGTCGATTGAAAATGTTCCCTGTACCGTGAATTCTCTCTATTGAGAAACCGTCATTTTCTGTTCACATGTCATTTTTTTCTTTTTTTTTCTTAGCACCGCGTCTTACTACTGGTTCGGGCTAGGAAGGTTAAATTTAGATTAAGTGTACCCGAATTTACATGGAGGGAGAGTGGAAAACAATTTTGGAAAAACTATCCTCAATACACCCGACCGAGATTCAAACCTCGTTCTCCCTTTTATCGGAAGTCTAGTTTACTGCGAGAGTAGTGCGTTAGATCGTGTGGCCACCGGAGCGGATTCAAATGTCTGTTATTACAGGCTGTTTTGTCTGTTGTCTGCGTCTTAGGAAAGTACAATTTTAAATAAGTGGTTCGGTGCACCACACACACTTTTTCGCCCCTTTACAAGAACATGGAGACATTTGCTTAAAAACTCGTAAGATACGTGGAATGAATTAATAGACATTGTTGCAGAAACATAATGGAAAAAAGAGACTCACACTCTACACTGGATTTCATCACTGAGGGAACTTCATAGTTACTATTGGGAAACAGAATTGTCATGTTCTCGTTTTTGTGTATTCAATCTCCCCTCAAGAATAGGACAAGTTTCGCAACGCTGGTTAGTAGAGGTTGCCAGTAGCTACTACTTACCCCAGCGCACCACCTCCTGACATAACTGAGAGCGAGGAGATTTGACAACAGTTAACTGTGAGAGAGCGAACATAAAACCTGAAGATCCCTCAGCAATGATATTGGGTGTACCAAACAGCATGAATAAAATTACATACGCCGCTACAGAAACATTTATAAAAGAGGAACCTCTCGATCCACCAACGAGCATAACAATAAACTCCACATTTCCCTGACCTACATTTTGACCAATATATTTACTAATAGCTCGGAAATCATTGGTTGATTTTATAAAAATATTTTTCAAATAAAAGGTTTATATTTGTAATATTATAAATTGTCAACGATATGTTATTTCTTATCTCAAATATTCGCGGATATATGATCAAAACGGGAGATATACGCATAATGTAAAGAACTGTACCTTCTAAGTCATTATCCCGGAAAATGAGATTCGCCATTTTGTTTATAATGTTTAACTTTGTCTGGATGCGCATCTCAATCAAACTTTCCAGGGACAGTTTTGAAAAAATCATTTTTCCTCTTTTCGCCCTTGAGTTGGCTAACCTTAATTTTAGGGTCGGGTATATAATTACAAAAATACCCCGGGGTATCCCTCTAAAACTACTAGATACCCAGTTTTAGCCTGATTGTTAAAATGGTTTCAGCTCTTGTCCGAGATACAGACAGATGGCCAACCCACATTTTAGGTTTCAGGGGGTCAAAGAACATCAACATACATCAAAATCTCGGATTCGATTTTATTTTTTTGTATCACAATACTTCCTTTCTCTGAGGTGTCGCGAAAAATTAAAGACCGTACCTACACATTTGCATGGAGGGAGAGTGGGAAGCTATTCAGGACAAATCACCTCGAATAAACTGACCGGGTTTCGATCCCTGACCTCCTTGATCACCAACAAACCGGATTAGATGAGAATGATGATGTGGTATTGCACCATCGACTTAAGTTATTAGCTCGTCAGATCAATCATATTTTTACTAACCAGTTAAGATATATGTTGAGTTTAAATTGAATATTTTTTATTTCAGACAGATTAGGAGCAAAGTCTTGCAACATTTTTAAATCAATTTTTAAAATTAAATACATATTTATGCCAAGTTGCTTGAAATCGATAGTTTTATACCATTTCCTTTAGGTAGTGAACATATCCCCACAGACATAGTTTTAACTTAAATCGTTTTGCTCTATAATGGGGATAATACTAAAAATGTACTTTTCATGTATAATATTTATTTAAATAAAATTCTAACCTTGTGGTTCATTGTTGTAAATTAAAATAAATATTATGTGTGAGAGAGATTAGTTTAGTATGGTTATTTATATGATAATATTCTATTTTTAGACTATTCTCTTTGTTTATTAATCTATTCAGTTATGTATTTTATACAGTTCTTATGGTTATGAAAATAAAAATGTTATAAACTGTTTTTTAATCTGTATTTAAACACGTTAAATATAGTAATAATTTATTCAAATCTAGTATAATGAAATTACACTGTTAGTGTTTTAAGAACCACGTCTTACTACCCGTTCTGATTACACGATAATTTACTAATTACGCTCATGCGGTATGGGTGAGGTAGGTCATATTTATAGGAAGAGCACTCGTATATTCGTGAAGATAGAGTGGAAAACTATTTAGTAAAAGTCACTATCAGCACACCTGACCGGGATTCTAACCCCGATCACTTCACCAGCAGTCCAGTCAATTGCAAGATTGACACCTTAGACTAGTTGCCAACTGAAGTGGATCTGATATTGTTGGAATAGATGAAACTACATCACATATAATAAGTAAAATATTTTCAGCACATAAATGGTACGGTGCTCCACACAGATTTTCTCTTTCTTTTATCCTAAAATAGACATTTACTAAACACTCATAAGATTTTTTAAACGAAATAATAGGTCTACACATTGTTGTAGAAACATTACACCAAAGGTCATAAATTAAATAATATACACTGTTATTGACTTACTCTATGGCATTAGGAACTAGGAACACTGTTACAGAAAAATTGAGCAAAGCGATCTTTGTCCACCAAAGAGCATAATAATCAAATTTATTTTCAAAGACCTGAAATAAAAAGTATGCATATATTTTATTATAACTCAGAAATTACTGGTTTTATAAAAATAATATTTCAAATAAAATATTTGTATCTTATAATAGTAATGCAACTTTACAATGATAAGATATTTCGTATCTCAAATAGTTGTGAAGAAATTATGAAAATTGGATAATTTCCCCTATGTACAGTACATTACCCTCAAAGTCATTTTCACGAGAAAATGAAAATTGTCATCTTGTGTTTATAATAATAAATAGTGTCTAGATATAACATTTAATCAAAATCGTTAGAGAAAGTTTAGTGAAAATCGATTTTTTCCCCAGTTTGCCCTTCAATTTAGGCTTAGACATCTAATTTCAAATATACCTCGGGGGACCTTATGAACACCCTATATAGAAAGTTATAGCCCAATCGGTGAAATAGTTTCGGTTCTAGCGCGAAATACAGACGGCATTGTGAAAACCACTCTTTTTTTTCAGGGGGTCATTAATCATTAAACGTCAACATTTATCAAAATTTCGAGTTATAATTTTTTTACGATCACAATAATTTCCCTCTGCGGTGTCGAGAGAAAGTAAATGTAAAAATATACAGTAAATTTAAGTAAATATATAGAATAGCTGTTGAATTGTAACACTAATTCATTTTAATGTAGCTATAGGCTTGATGGAGCCCTATATTTAGTATGAAGTTCTCCTTTTTAGTTTTTTGTTACATGTTTCACTACCCGTCCGGGATATACACTGATTGAATAGGGACAAGAGGAAGGTTTAGTTTAAAGGAAATGTACTATAATTTGCGTGGAAAGAAAGTTGTAAACTATTTAAGTAATGCCTTCCAAGAGTCAAACATTTATCTCTTTGTGACCGGCATTATGGTATAGTGGTCATACATAGCTCCTGGAAGCTGACTTAGAGGTACCAAATTCGATTTCCAGCTGGTAATGGAGGATTTTTTTTTTTTGAAAAGGGAATAATTCCCATGCTAACCCAGGTTTGGTTAATTATGCTTAATTTGGGTTAAGTTTTTCATCGGCTCCACCCCATCATATTCACTACCATCATCCCCTCATCTCATCGGGACCTAGAAAGAGCCTCCATGAAAAAAACAACGTTCGGGCGTCTCCTAGTCAACGGAACGTAAGTAAGCTTAATGGCTAATCTTTCCGTAAAATGAGCTACACATTGATATAGCCCAGACACATCATTATTATCTCTCCTCATTGGCGAACCAGACTAGATGAGCTTTGCATTAAGGCTGGGTGCTCCTACTGACGTCACCAAAGTAATTGGGCTCCACGTAGAGAGATCAAATTGCTTCATCGTTCTCGATAGCTCATTATCGTTGATACGAGTTAACAATCTGTCAAACTATATTATTAATGTAATTTGTTGGAGAATCTGAAAACAAGTTGTATGGTTCTGACTTTTCTTTGTTATGAGATTATCATTTTACCAAATTTGTATTATCTTTCTTTAAATTTAGAAAATATAGTTTTCTTGGAGATTACTTGTGGCTATTTCAAATATTTTAGATTTGCATATATATTTATAG
This sequence comes from Timema cristinae, assembly GCA_039000515.1. Lineage (NCBI taxonomy): Eukaryota > Metazoa > Arthropoda > Insecta > Phasmatodea > Timematidae > Timema > Timema cristinae. The sequence continues at coordinate 88,042,830 of JBCFYV010009882.1, forward strand.
ATTTCTTTGAATATTTTATGAATATTTTAGTTTTGTAACATAAATATTGATATATAATTTACATTGCTGTACATTTTAGTTGGTTACGTTTTGATACAATGATTTATATCATTCAAATTTTTAATAATGGCCTGTTTAAAGTAAATTGTAATATTCTTTGTAGAATATATATTAAAGAGAGTGATTGTCTAGCTTTAATATTTTTTCCTTTAGATGGATAGCGTATCATATTTTTTGTTTGCCCATATGTTGTCATAGTAAAATTATCAACTATTTTGTGAATTGACGTGTCTGGTAGGAAAGGGCACTATGGGTATATGTCACCCGTTTAAGTTTAGATTTGCGCGTGATTGTCTGCCTGAGCTGAGAAGAACCTTTGCGTTATTGACACTCAGCCCTCGATATGGTTGAATTAACGGTTACTAGCTGATAAGGAAATAGGTATAATTGTATTTTAAAATGTATACAATCCATAGTGTAGTACTTTGGTGAGCACGGCTGACGTTAATTGGAGCCTACAATACAATGATGCCCGAAATAGATTTCATTTCAGGGTGTAAAGTGAGGTTAGTGGCCAGTTGTCTGCAAATACAAATAGACTGGTGATTGATAACGTACACCTAGATTGGTCGAGATGATTCAACATTTCAAGTTGTCTTAACGTTTCAAGATTTCAAGTTGCCTTACACGCCAAAGTGAATGGATATTAATTACCTTGATATATAAATATAATGCTAGGTGATGTTATCTTGTACCTGAAGAAATGGAACTAGATTTTGTCGATGGTGAACCTACCAATGTAAGATATGTGGAACGATGTTCTGTATATTTGGACTGATCATATGCTAAAAGCTGCTTTGATCCTAAATATATGACATATTTCAAAAATCCTAGATTTGGCTCTTTAATAAGGATGCATTTATGGTGTTATTTACATAGCCCATTGTGACTGACCTAATTTGACATGAACTATAATTTGATGTGAGAATTAAAATTGTTTTTGCATAATATCATCAAATGGATATGATATGGGTTCAACAATTATACTGGTGGCTGATGTTAAGCAGCCCTAGCTTGGTAGTGATGTTACGAAATATTTAGTTACTGCACCACTACTTGGGAGTGAAAGAAGTTTAACGACCTTGATCCACAAATATGTTGTATGTAACATCATCTGGCATCACATTGATGTACACTTTTCGACGTTTCGTTACTGTTTGAAGCACTTTGCAACAACACAGTTTAAAGTTAATTTTATTTCCGTTACAACATAATTAACTGTGACATTCGTCTGGGAAAAAGGGAGAGTCATCTATAACTAATTTGACAAATCAAGATTAAATTCACATGCACTTTTAAAAAACTATGTTTCCCAACATAGGTTTATGGTAAGGTTCTTACTTCTTATGCTATACCGTGATGTACTGTATCAATCACCGTAAACGCCATCACGTCTGTATCGGGCAAACTGTAGCGGACTTCTGAATTTGATGGGTTTAACAACGGGCGTTGAAGTTCCTTCAATTGGAATACGTACCAAATACTTCAATATGCTACATACTTGAAGAGTCGCTGTTATTATATTATTACTCTGTCCAAATATAATGGTGGAATCTTTCATAATAAGGTTTATAAACAAACGATTAAAATCAATAATATAAACATTATTAAATAATTCTAAGTCTGGTAGTGCTCATTAAAAACTTCGAGAGCATCAAAAGTATTAAGGAATTTATCTGTTATGATTTGCTTATCCTGATTTTATAGGTAGGCCATTTGGTAACTAAAACTTAATGCAGTTTTTATGCATTGACATATGCACTTTAAATTCACACTAAGCTGTGGTTGCATTCTTTAATAAGCAATGGGTAAACCATTGTAATTAGATAGATTATCCTGATTTTATAGGTAGGCCATTTGGTAACTAAAACTTAATGCAGTTTTTATGCATTGACATATGCACTTTAAATTCACACTAAGCTGTGGTTGCATTCTTTAATAAGCAATGGGTAAACCATTGTAATTAGATAGATGATGATGATGTAGCCATAAAACTAACCAGAGTTATTTGACAGATAGATAATGATGTATAATCCAAAAATGATCCATTATTATGGTTATATTAAGGTTATGCATCATCTAACTAATGACTATAAATTAACCGGTAATTTTTAAAAATTGACACGACACTTCATGTGAACTCAAATTGCACAAGCTAATGCAAAAAAAAAAGACACTTAACAACCCCGATATTGGCCTGAAATATGTAATAAAAGCAATACCGTGGAAAGGTCTAGGGATAAGGTGTCAGAATTCTGTGCTGGGAGTCCGGGGTTCAATCCTTGGTCCCGGCCCGGATTTATTTGATTTCCAAACCCTTCCTTCACCTCTGACAAGACGTGTATTAATCACAACTTGTGAATGTGTGGAATGCCAGGCCTCCACCGTGGCTCGGATCCCACGTTAAACTGTAAGTCCTCCATTTCATCTCAAATCACCCTACCATTACACATTAGCGTTAGTGCGTGTAACCTGAATGGGTAGTAAGACGTGGTGCTAATAATAATAATAATAATACCGCGGAAAATGGTTGTTTTTATTACTCAAACTCTCACCAATATCAACTACTGTATCTATCTGAGATTTATCTACAATCTTATCATAGCAGTCCTGCATGGCGTTGCCCGTGACCCACTGTGGTATAAGAATTATATAAGCCCCCCCCCTCTCCCACGCTGCCCGCTACCCACTGTGATATAATAATAATAATAATAATAATAATAATAATAATCCGGCCTTATTCCTTATCTACAGTACATCATAAAGGCAACCTCTGGTCAAAATTTAAGCTTTCTAGGGAAGGGTTTGGGCTGGGTGTTGATGAGTCAGTTAGTGAGTCAGGACTTTTCTTTATATATATGGGATATGTTTCCCTTTGATTAGTATTTGCATTCTGTGCTATAAAAACCTATCATAATCTATGGACCAGTACTTTATAACCTCTGCTAACGAATAAATGCACTAAAACCTTGTTAATCCGAGCTAATTGAAACCGAAGCTTGTTCGAATTAGCGAAAATTGGGATTAAGTGGAAGCATTCAGGTATACATTATTTTTACGAATTTTAAATTACAGTTGAAGGAATTTAATCAAATTTTCATATATTTAACTGACGTATAACACGTAATATGTACTGTAATTATTTTTAGTTACAGGAAAACACATTGTGTTTACTACAACAAGTAAATATTAATCATTTATTAACAGATATCATTGTTTCTTACAATTCTCTTTTAACTTTGAGCTTGTCAACCAATAAAATATAATTCATTTGAATTAATTTTATTCCCTGTTTTCCGAAAAGTGTGTTTGGATTATCCAAAATTTTGGTCTACCGAGATTCGGTTTAACGGGGCTTAGATGTAGTGGTCTAGGTGGCTTGGATTCATTTTAAGGCAGATAAAAATTAAAAATTAACTTTATTGCCTTTTAATAAACGGTAAATTTCAAAAGGGGTTTGATCGTTGTATATTTTATTTTATCTCCACACCTTGCTCTTCAGGTCATCCACTGTTGTAAAATTAATTAAAATAATCTATAAGTACTATACGTTGCAAATAAATTTATTCATAAAATAATCAATCATAATTTAATATCCTGGTATTCCAGAAAAATGTTACCAACGTAAAAGCCAGTCGCCTTATCAAGAACAATGGAGCATCCTCCGATGCTGCCAACCCTTGTCATAATGACAAAATGGATGCATTGAGAGGTTTGCTGGTGAAAATAATCCCATAACCATAGGTAAGTAAGATTGTACTTAATTGATGCAGATAAACGTTTGCTTTGGATAACAAGACATGAAGTGAGCTTTCTTGTATAGCGACTGCACCATATTTCACTAAACACTATTTTTTTTAGGGCCGAATGTTCATTCTATGAACAAGATCATTACTAGAGTAGGAGACGCTTATACTTTGTAAAACTACCTTCCATGTTCGAGATGTAACCGAATTGGATCGACAGTATGAAATATTTTTAAATAAGACGTTACGTGAATTTCTAAACAACTAATTAAGTTGTAAAACGCGATCACCAAAAATATCAACGGCTTAGTAAACACTTAGTTTGGCATTATTTCCAACGACAACAATATGAATATTATGATTGCTTACGAGAGTTAATACAAGTACCAGCTTCACTTCAGTATTGGACTTGAATGTGAATGTTCTCTATTCAAAAGACAACCAAAACATTTTATGCGCAACAAACTAAGTAGAGTTCAGATTATCCGACCCAAACGGGACCGGCATCGGCATGTGGTCGGATAAAACAGAATATCGGATAATCGATGTTCGGGTATTCGAGAATCTATTGTAAGCAGTGCATTAATCTACAATAATTTAATTGTTCAAACCCTTATATATTTTATTTATTTTTATTTATTTGAGGCATTTAACATGCACTTTCTGAACCGACTGATTAATCAGCACAAGAGAATTTCTATGAGCGAGAGTAAAAGGGCCTACTAATTTTTCCGGGAAAGGTATTCTCATATTTTTTTATCACCCAAGACAAATCCGTTGACTCCGGCTGGGTTTGAAACCACGAACGTGGTTTGTGACAACACACTCTTTCAACAATTCATTCAAGCCACCGTGAAACCAATTAAATGGATATCTATATAAATGAATTAATCTTGATGGCCTCGTCATGGATTTAAACATCAAAAAGGGTTTGTCCTTTGGTTAAACTGGAAAAATATTATGCGTTTTCCACACAGAGTAGAAATAATCAAACGGTTTTATGCCTATAACTCATTAGTATTTGTAAAGCATTTAATGACAATGGGAAAATGTTTAAAAAAAAACCTTGATATTCATACAGGGTGGGCCCAAAACAATTAGACGATTAGTAATATGGAAATTAACACTTTAATTACCCGCCTCGGTGGCGTAGTTGGCTAACACGCTAGTCGTGTTGAGCTGCTCGACTGCTGAGGACGGGGAGATCGAGGTTCGAATCTCGTTCGGGTGAACTGGGGGTGTTTATTTCTTAAATGGTTTTCCAATCTCCCTCCACGCAAATGCGGGTTCACTTCCTCTAATTCAACCTTCCCAATTCCTAATCCATTAGCGTGATTAGTACTTAAAGCGTATAACCCGAACGGGTAGTAAGACGCGGTGCTAAATATTAACACTTTAATTTCAAACTAAATATTCTCTAGCTAAATAAAACCAAACAACATACTACACTTTTTCACCTTTGGATGATAACATCACTCAGGTGAGCTCCACCGGACGTCATACAAACCTCAGCACGTTGTCCATCACTTTCCTCAGCGTAGATCGTCTAATTGTTTCCGCCCCACCCTGTACAATCTTTCTGAGAAAAGTGTTGGGTTAATGTATGGTTCTCATTAATGAAACATAAGAAACTTAACTAACTTCATCCCAATCCGTTAACTATCTCCCACCAACATTTCAAGATACATGCAATATCTGAAACCTTATTTACGTTTCTATGAACTGTCACTAGATAAGGTTAGGGCTGCCCTTAGGGGTGTGCGTGGGGAGCCCCACGCTTGCTTAAGTGATAGAGAGGGAAAACAAGTTGGTTTGGAAAATTTTTGCTTTCTATATGAATTAATCGCAGTTTTTCTTTATTGTTCCGCCTCCATGGTTGCCCGTTGTAATTTACTTTGAGTAAACTTTAACATGCGTTTGTGTTAGTGATATACGAGTAAGTCACATACGTGAATGATATATTTTTGGTGTTTTGCTCAAAATTGTACTTTGAGTGTGGGAGTAGTGTAATTTAGTTTCGTGTAGTATTTAGTGTGGGCGGTAATGTATCGTGAGCGTGACAAGATTTGAAAATTGTTATGTAGTAGGGATGCACCAATGCGGATACTGATTAATCGTTATCAGGGGATTATTAGTGCATCGGCAATTAATCGTAATCGGCGATTATTATGCCGATTAATCTTTTTTAAAGTAAAATTTAAAGCAACATTTTCGCAAAAAAAAAATAAAAAACTTATATAAACACTGTATCTGGGATGTGGACCATGCAAAGATTACATAGCCAGATAAAGAAATATAAGTTCATATCGTTGATAAAACTAACAATCTAGTTCCAACTTTCATCGGCTATGCAGAGATTAATCAAAAATTAAGATTATCAAAGCTTTAACTGTTGATTTGAAAAAACCTTTTTGTATTAGTTATATTAACTGTTATTATTCTCTTAAGCATACTTCCCAATAGTTATTAATAAATAATTGATAATCGGGACTAATTGGTGTAATAATGGTAGCATGAACAAATATTTTAAACAATCGGTAATTGGTTTTACTGAATTGGTACACCTCTAGTATGTAGGTTCAAACAAGAAACAGCTGTAATAATATAAAACAAATTAGTTTTACAATTTCGGGGGGGATATGGGAGGGGGAGCCAGATAACTGGGAGCCCCCAAACGAATTTTGCCCAGGGTCCCACGTGCGCTAAGAGCTACCCTAGATAGGGATGTATGTAACCCATGGATTTACACTTCTACGATTTGATCGAATTACTCATAATTTAATTTAGTGATACTTTATCATAAACTGAATATGTAATCGATCTATACCAGCATACAAAAGAGATTAACATAACAACTTGGCTCTCAGAATACATTCAATGCATGTAAAGTCATCTGCCATGAATATTTATGGCTTGATTGACCAATCAAGGATACACCAAAGAAATACTATTGTATTGTAAAATAAATATCTATTAGACTTAATAGCTTTGTATTCATAAATAAAAATTAGTTGAATGGTTCCTTATAAACATTATTGATAAAATATATGTGTTTTATTTGTTATATTTAAATCTAATTTCTTTTCATTAAACTTATCGAATTTGTCAAACATGGTTGCCAAAGGCTTATTAGTCAAATATTCCTCATCAAATTGGATTAAGTCATTGTACACAATGCTGATAAGCCTCAACTAGCTATACTTATAAAATAACATGTCCTGACTGACTGACTGACTGACTAATTCATCATCGCCGAGCGCAAACTATCAAGGCTACAAGCATGAAATTCGGACTTTATATTCATTTTGTTATGTAGGCAACCACTAAGAAAGGATTTTAGAAAATTCCACCCCAAAGGGGTCAAAATAGGGGATGATAATATGTATGAAAGTCCGTCATTTTTTAAGTTACATAAACAAAATTTTGTATTTCGGTTATTGACGTAAAACAAATAAATACGTGTTTCAGGAATTTTGGAAATTGTATTTAATAAGGGATGAAAAAGGGGGTGAAAGTTTGTATCGGACTTGCATTATTTTTGATCTGAGGTCAAGTTATGGTCATCAACATAACGTAATATTTTAAATTAATCTGTAAATACATATGTATGTTTTCGTATTTGTATATAATCAACTTCCACGCGAGCAAAGCCGCGGGCAACAGCTATCCAGTTAATTATAAATGCATGCCAACGTGTCACTAGTTAACTTTTGTCTATTTGTACTGGATGGCTATAAAGTCTGTACACATAGGCATAATCACAGACACACAAATATAAGCATATATACCTGCTTATACACATTTTTAACACTTAGAAACGTCAGCATACATAAAATAATTAAGTGGCATTACAATAAATGTTATTATTGCTGTCTAGATTGTTTGGTGTGCTTTTTTTGGCCTTCGTCTATGCATCCAAAATTTATAGCCACCCTGTATATGAAGGTTATAAACCATATTTTGTTTTACGACGCTTGTATAGTAAATTTAAATATATTGAAAGAGCACTGTCAAACTGGAACGACATTACGTAAGCCTCTCATCTAATTAAATGCAGATTATAATTCACCTCAGTTTAAAACGTACCCTGTTTTAAACTGAGGTGAATGAAACTTGAATTGAAGAGTCATAAAAATATAATTTGTGCCAATATATTTCAGCCTTACTCTCTAAATGGCCATACAATTGGTGATGAATACATTAAAATAAATGTATCTCTGTTCAAGGCTCAATTAGCTGTGGTTTGGGTAAATCTGTATTTGAAATTAGGGTTAAAGCTCTTGCTTATTACAGATATGTTTAGAATTGTTTAATCCAAACTACAGGTGCCCATCAGTGACAAAAGATAGCTTGATTACAATTCATCACCAGCCTGGTGCCAGATGACATCGTTTATTAATATATTTTAGACCATATTTAATTAAGTTATTTTCACATTAGTTTAATGCAAATAAAACTTGAAAATTTTCTAAACAGTCAAGTTGACTCTAGGTGACTTCAGCTATGCTCAATAAGGAGTAACGCACTATATCGTAATAACACCACTAACGTATACCTACTAAAAGGCCAAGTGGCTTCAGATCTATACTACCAGTAGTTGACAATAAATAAGACGAGACGCGCTTCATCAGTACAGGCGTGAATCTACAAGGAGGATTAGACCAAAATTAATAAAAATGTTTGTTTTCTACGAATAACGTGAGCTATTATTTTGAGTTTGTAATGAAGATGAAGGAGAGGATGCCAAAGAAAATAATGGAAATGAAGTAGGTAGGAAAAGGACGGCAAGGGAGGCCAAGAAAGAGATGGGAGGAGCAGATAACAAGAAGAATGGAATGGAAACAATTGAAGGAGGAATAATGGTGTAGGATGGGGGAAGATGGAGGCATTTTACTGAACTGACCTGGCCCAAGGCTTGGCACGATTGATGATGATGATGATGATGATGATGATGATGATGATGATAATGATGCTGATTTCTGTGTGCTATTCTTTACTGAGAAACTGTGGTCCTAGAGTTTATTTTCCACAGCAAGCGATCCAATTTCTACTTCGCTTCATTTGTAGGCATTGACATACTATACCAAAAGTAATTATGAATGATAAGATTCGATCATGGAAGTATATTTAGATTGTTTAGGAAAGAGAAACATGTTGCGCTGTGCCAAGCAGACCTGTGATAGTGTTTTATGGCTGTCACAAAGTCATATAATCAAGCGTAAACCTAGTTTTGAGTAGTAATAATCATCTGCAAGTGAGTGTTGCCAGGGTGGAGAGATATTAAATAGTTTTCTTGATTTCATTGAATCAAGACCTTGAACCTATTTCACAAAGGGGCAAGTCTTATCAAGCGAAAAATTACTGGTCCAATGACGAAAGATTACAAGTAGTTTTAAATCTTGTTTATCTGTGTTATTTCTTATACTAGTTGCTTGTCAAACTAAGACTAGTCAAGGTGACAGATGTGTTCGAGTAATAACAATATAAAATGAAGCTGCGGTGATACAGAAAATTAAATATAGTAGTAAGAATGTATTGTTTGACTCTTTTAACAATGAAATAAGTAAACAATTAGATAGTTAACAGAGGCAGGAAATGATAGTTCTAACAGACGCTATATGATTGATTTCCAGCGATAAGCCATGTAAATATATTATAGACGTCATGTGATGATACTGGTGCAAAGGTTAATAGTGACACATATTGGCAATACATATTGTCAGTCTAATCTATTAAATATGTATTGATTTTTTTATTACTTAGCATATGATATCCTTTACCAGGAAAGGTACAATATGTTGTTCGGGCGCTTGTTTGTGTGGACTTGTAGCTGTTCTGGTGGCACAGAGCGTTGCCCAGGGTACAACTATGGTGGTTGTCTACACGTCGTACCTGCAATGGGATGATGTTATGATAGTGATTATGAAGGTGTGGAGCCAGGATTGATCTTAACCCTAACCTAAGCCTACTTAACCAAACCCTAGTGAATATTGGGATAATTCATCTTTCAGTAAAATAACCATGGAACAGCTGGGAATCGAGCCCGGGACCCCTAAATGCGTAGCCAGGTGCCCTGACCACTATACCACGTGGCTAGTCACCATCACTGATGTTAATATACGTCTTATTATGTTCATGGATTAACTAGAAATGTAACTAATTAACCAATTTACTTGTAAAATAAACACTAGACAAGTGATTAAAAAAAAACGAATAATTTAAAATATTATAGTTTCAAATTCCAAGAAACAAATGAAAGCTCAACAGTGGTTTTTGGTGTGTCCGCCAGGTGTCAACGCTGGCACTGTGTTTCTTCTCAACAAAAACAGCGCCATCCTTTAGCCGACTAAGTGAAGTAGAATGGAACAACTACCATGAAATTGATCACCAGGTATGAGTATATTAAAACTAAATAGAAATACTATACAGAATGTACAAAAATTCAGGCAATTCCTGTTCAGAGCATCCTACAAGGTGACATATTTTGTTGCCGAATTAGACAACACTAAAACACATAAAATTATAGAAAAGATTGAAATACAATTGTAATGTGTTGAAATTACAGCTAATAGCATGACATGTACCTTAGTATGAAGAATTCGCATATCTAGCTCTCAGGTAAAGCTTATATTAGTATTAATCGACTTTTACTGAGCCTTTCTTTATGTTTAAAATTCATTACAATCATCGAGCTTGGGTTAAGTCGTGAGTCATCCAACAATACACCCAGATCATTGTTGAGGGAACTGCACGTCTTATGGAGGAAAGAAATATCTTCGATTCTCTTGGTTAACTGTTGCCAAATCTCCTCGCTTTCAGTTGAATCAATGAGTGAAAAAAGGGTAACATTTCGGCTTCCCTGGGTTTCTGTAAAACTAAAAAAAAAAAACAGTTTACTGACAAAACTATAGGTTTTATTAAAAATGTAACTATTAGGCAATTGTTTTCCACCATATATGTTGGCACTGGGTAGCTCCACATGATTTTGTTTCTTCAACTTGAAAGTGCCATACATCAGACCGTCAATGTATTTCATAGCCTTGACACAGCCTTTCATCTCCTCAGTTTCTATAAGATGTCTATACTTACCCTAATGCTTAACGTCAGATTCTTCTTCTCAATTTCTTTGCATGGTTTCTTGAAATACTGCGGCCACCAGTACTTGATGTTGAGTATCTATTATTAGCACCGCGTCTTACTGCCCGTTCGGGTTATACGCACTTACGCTAATGTGTAATGGTGGGGTGATAGTGAGATGAAATGGAGGACCTACAGTTTAACGTGGGATCCGAACCACGGTGGAGGCCTGGCATTCCCCACATTCACAAGATGTCTTGTTAGAGGTGAAGGAAGGGTTTGGAAATCAGATAAATCTGTGCCATGACCGAGGATTGAACCCCGGCCGCCAGCACAGAAATCTGACACCTTACCCCTAGACCACCAGGTCACCAAAAAGATGTTTAGTATCGTTTTGAAGCCTTGATATTCGGGTTGAGTTTCCTGGCAGTTAGAATGATGCCATACTGATCTCTTGTCCTCTGGTCTCATGTTTCCGTAAATATTTTTATTTGCTAAAGAGCCGCTACTTGATTATTTTGTATGATGGTGGCTTTCTTCCTAAACAGTATTTTCATTACAATAACAAAACGTAGAATGTATACGTTATTGGAAACATATTATTTAATTATAGCTTTAATAGCATTTTGTTTTGTTTGAAAACCAAATAAAGGGCTTGTTTTCAATATTACATACTAAGACGTATTAATTTTGTCCAGCTTTGACACGTCTTTCTACCGTATCACAGGTTCAACGACTGTGAAATTGAATGGTCTAATATAAAAGTGTTATTTTTATCAGTTTACAAGCTTATTGTTGAGTATAAAAAGATTAACATTCCAGGAATTTAATTCTTCTTCCACTAAACGAAAATATCTACGAGGATCTTAAGCATGAAGTGAGACGAAAATATTCACTTTTTTCATACATTCGATAGCCATTTTAAAGGGTTTTCTGTAAGCTATCTCAATTTAATCTACCATATCCATGAAATGTTATCCTTTTTCTACTAACCGATTCAGTTATGTTTAAGGTGGTGTGCTGGGTAAGACGGATCTATTGGCAACCTCTACTAATCAGCGTTGCAAAACTTGTCTTATATTTGAGGGGAGATTGGCCACACAAAAAAACGAGAGAATGGCAACGCTGTTACCCAATAGTAACCAGGGTGACCTGGTGGTCTAGGGGTAAGGTGTCAGACTTCTGTGCTGGCGGCCGGGGTTCAATCCTCGGTCCCGGCACAGTTTTATCTGATTACCAAACCCTTCCTTCACCTCTGACCAGACATCTTGTGAATGTGGGGAATGCCAGGCCGCCACCGTGGTTCGGATTCCACGTTAAACTGTAGGTCCTTCATTTCATCTCACAATCACCCTACCATTACACATTAGCGTAAGTATGTATAACCCGAACGGGTAGTAAGACGCGGTGCTAATAATAATAATAATAGTAACCATGCAGTAACCTCAGCGATTATATTCAGTGTAGCTTATTGATTGCGCATTTATCGCCAAAGTCTGAACTCAGTCACTTGAGTATTTATAAAATATACCAAAACAATGCCCTTTCAAGTTTTCACAATCTCAGGATGGAACTACTATGAATTTTTATTCATGCCTAAAGTGGTGTCATAATTTTATTAAATGAGGATATTGTCCTAAAACTATCCGATTGTTTCCAACCCAATGTTTAAGTATTTCATCACAGGGTACAGAGAAGAATGTAAAGTAATTCTCACTTGCTTAGCTGCTAATAATGTAGAGTACCTATCATCCTGGATGAATACACTTTTTATCCCGTTATGCCATTGATCATAGTTTTAATATAAAATAAAATCAGCTTCCACTACAATAGCGAAACACGACGAATACAAAATATGTTAAGAAAGAATTATAATGTCGATGCACTGAAGATAAAAATATTTGTTTAATGTTGGGGCTTCAAATTTGTACAACCCCGAGGCCAACACAGATATAAATCCGGCCCTATTTGTAACTTTCAAAAATAAATCCGGCCCTGTTTGTAACTATCAGAAATAAATCCGGCCATGTTTGTAGGTGTTATAAATAAATTCGGCTCTGTTTGTAACGGTCATAAATAAATCCGGCCCTGTTTGTAAGTGTCAGAAATAAATCCGGCCATGTTTGTAGGTGTTTAAATAAATTCGGCTCTGATTGTAACTGTCAGAAATAAATTCGGCCCTGTTTGTAACTGTCAGAAATAAATCCGGCCATGTGTGTAGGTGTTATAAATAAATTCGGCTCTGTTTGTAACTGTCAAAAATAAATCCGGCCCTGTTTGTAAATGTCAGAAATAAATCCGGCCATGTTTGTAGGTGTTATAAATAAATTCGGCTCTGTTTGTAACTGTCAGAAATAAATCCGGCCCTGTTTGTAAATGTCAGAAATAAATCCGGCCATGTTTGTAGGTGTTATAAATAAATTCGGCTCTGTTTGTAACTGTCAGAAATAAATCCGGCCCTGTTTGTAAATGTCAGAAATAAATCCGGCCATGTTTGTAGGTGTTATAAATAAATTCGGCTCTGTTTGTAACTGTCAGAAATAAATCCGGCCCTGTTTGTAAATGTCATAAATAAATCCGGCCATGTTTGTAGGTGTTATAAATAAATTCATCTCTGTTTGTAACTGTCAAAAACAAATCCGGCCCTGTTTGTAACTGTCAAAAACAAATCCGGCCCTGTTTGTAACTGTCAGAAATAAATCCGGCCATGTTTGTAGGTGTTATAAATAAATTCGACTCTGTTTGTAACTGTCAGAAATAAATCCGGCCCGGTTTGTAAATGTCAGAAATAAATTCGGCTCTGTTTGTAGGTGTTATAAATAAATTCGGCTCTGTTTGTAACTGTCAGAAATAAATCCGGCCATGTTTGTATGTGTTATAAATAAATTCGGCTCTGTTTGTAACTGTCAGAAATAAATACGGCCCTGTTTTTAAATGTCAGAAATAAATCCGGCCATGTTTGTAGGTGTTATAAATAAATTCGGCTCTGTTTGTAACTGTCAGAAATAAATCCGACCCTGTTTGTAAATGTCAGAAATAAATCCGGCCATGTTTGTAGGTGTTATAAATAAATCCGGCCCTATTTGTAAATGTCAGAAATAAATCCGGCCATGTTTTTAGGTGTTATAAATAAATTCGGCTCTGTTTGTAACTGTCAGAAATAAATCCGGCCCTGTTTGTAAATGTCAGAAATAAATCCGGCCATGTTTGTAGGTGTTATAAATAAATTCGGCTCTGTTTGTAACTGTCAAAAACAAATCCGGCCCTGTTTGTAAATGTCAGAAATAAATCCGGCCATGTTTGTAGGTGTTATAAATAAATTCGGCTCTGTTTGTAACTGTCAGAAATAAATCCGGCCATGTTTGTAGGTGTTATAAATAAATTCGGCTCTGTTTGTAACTGTCAGAAATAAATACGGCCCTGTTTGTAAATGTCAGAAATAAATCCGGCCATGTTCGTAGGTGTTATAAAGAAATTCGGCTCTGATTGTAACTGTCAGAAATAAATTCGGCCCTGTTTGTAACTGTCAGAAATAAATCTGTCCCTGTTTGTAAATATCATAAATAAATCCAGCCCTGTTTGTAAATGTCAGAAAAGTTTCTTCCTATCTGAATAGGACTCTAGCAATTCTACTGTAGGCAGTATAGACAGTCGCCAAAGATAAACCACGTCGAACCTAAAATAAGAGTTATTAAGGATAGTTTTATTACACTATAGCGTTCTTGGGTTTGTTTATAAAACCTATTGTTTGTGTTTCTTATGAATAATCGAATGTGAATGAACCTGTAAGGGTCCCGGTACGTACGCCTTTGGCTATGACGTGGAAGACTCTGCGACGGGGAACGTCCATTATAGACGAGAAGAACGTCATGCCAATGGCACAGTGACAGGCAGCTATGGGGTCCTAGAGGCAGATGGTATGGTGCGAGTTGTCAACTACATTGCGGACCATCTGGGCTACAGGTGAACATATATCGATGGTGTCAAACTAAAAGGGAATAACCAACATTTTTTTCGAAATCCAGTTATTACCTTCTCGTAATAGCAGAGTGTATTTTAAATGAAATGCTAAAAGGATATAACTGAAAACACAAAAATAAGCTAAACAATTAAGTATTTATTTATTTGTTTAGGGAATAACCAACAGTTATTCTTCTAGGTTGTCATACATAAAGGGAATAACCAACATACATATTAGAACAATAAAAACAAACACAATACATAGTAATACTACTTTAGAGCCTTTAAATAATAATAATATTAATCAAGATGAGACGATAGGGGAAGGCGGGAAAAAAAATCGCTACAAATGCCAAAAAATGAAATGAGAAAAAAAAAGAAGACATCTGGAAAATCCTACAGACGTGTCAACGGTGTTCAAGCTGAAGGCAAACAATTGCAGCCCAATCCATACATATGTAAACGTTGTCAAAATGAATGTACAACTTTTACTAATGATGAAAGACAGAGTTTGTTTTCTCACTATTGAAGATTTGAAGACAAACAAAGACAAAGAGATTGGCTGTTATCGTGTATAACGGAAATAGATGTTGGAAGGAGGACAAGCAAAGAATCAATTAGAGCTAGAACTGTAACAAGGCAGTATGGTATGCCAAAAGAGGGGTGAACAGTAAAAGTTTGTAAACAATTTATGATCGCTACACTAAATATTAGCATGAAGCTTATTGAATATACCATTGCGCATAAGTCCGATATATTCAGTGCTAAACCTGATGCTAAACCTGCCCACAACAAGACACCTGATGACTTGCTCAGCACGGTTAATCGATATATTGAAAACCTTCCAGATGTCCCGTCACATTACTGCAGAGCATCTACATCTCGCAAGTATGTGCCTGCTGAGATGGGAAGTTTAGAAAACATGTATCGTAATTATGTCAGCTTTTATGAAGCGGGTACAAATTATGTTAGTGGTGTCGTTTTTAAAAACATTTGGCGCAAAGATTTTAACATTGGAATACATCATCCGAAGAAAGATAAGTGTTCTTAATGCGAAAGCTTCACAAGAAAATCTGAGTTAGAAAAAAGTGAAGAGGATAGAAATAAATATTAAGAGCACCGGACTAAAGTTGAGATGAGATGAGTCTCGAAAAGTTTCGCCATGACCAGAAAAGAATTAATGAAGATAAATTTGTATGTGTAAGCTGTGACCTACAGAAAACGTTGACGACACCTCATGGCATTAGCACTTTAATTTATTATGCAAAGAAATACAACGTGTACAACTTGTGTTTTTACAAAAGTAACAAAAAGAAACAATGGACTGAATCTGATGGGAAAAAAGGTTCAAATGAAATTGCTACAATGCTATATTTATATTTAGAAGAGGTTGACAGTAGAAATAACATTCATGAAGTAAGACTGTATTGTGATAACTGCCCTGGTCAGAATAAAAACCATAGAATTCTGTCTACAATAAATTTTTTTTAAGACACCGAAGAATATTAAAACAATAACTTTAAACTTTCTCCAACAAGGCCACTAATACATGCCTGTAGATTCTATGAATGCTTCTATAGAAAACTTGATCAAAGGGAAAACTGTCTGGGTACCAACCGAATAGCCAACAATTCCTACCAATTCAAGAGTAAAAGACCCATACTCAGTTGTTGTAGTGAAACACAACCAGATATAAGACTGGGCGCCGGTAGAGGAATATTTAATGCCAGCTAAGAGAAAAAATCTTCAAAAAGGTGAAAAAGTTAAATTCAGTGAAATTATGATGGCTAAGTTTTAAAAAGGATCTGATTGTGTAGCAATTAAATACTCAGCAAATGAAGAAGAACATTTCCAATATTTAAAGATAGGACCATTTAATGGACGCAAAATTAGTACAAATAGAGCTAATAAAACTGTCAGATGTCAGCCAGTGCCACTCTATAAAACACATCTTCCTATATCTACACCCAAATACAAAGATCTAACAACACTCTGCAGGAAGAAAATAATCCCAGATATATACCACGAGCAATACATTAATTACATTATCAAACAGACCTACAGTTCTCGATGTGTTGATGGATACTGACGAGGAAGATGGAGATCAAAATAGGGAGAGTGAGCAAGATATTGAATAACTTTTATTATCTTGTTTGTGTAAATAGCAACAAAATTCAGTGTTTTAATTTTTTTTATAGAGTATTTTATTTTAAATAAGTTGAGTGTTTTTTTTTCACCATCATGAACAGTAATAGCCTAGGCCTCTTGCAAAATTTGAAGAACAGTTGATTGTTGAAGTTCCAGTACTGAAGTTTAAGATAAAGTAAGTTATGACAGAATGTAATAGCAAAATTATAGTAAGCTAAAAGGGAATAACTGTGTGAACGTGGGTAATAACCATTATAATACCTATGACATGACTTGCTAAAAGGGAATAACCAACGTATCACTATTATTATTTAATTTAAATCAATTTTTTTATTAAATTCAACTATTTTAATTATATTTTTTCTTGAATAAAAAAGTTTAAGCTTTAAGAAGAACCAATCACTTTAAGAATTGAAAGAATCAGTATTAAATAAATACATTTAAAGCTCCTACTGAACAATTTAAAAAATGTTGTTTATTCCCTTTTAGCTTGACACCATCGATATATATATATATATATCTCATATCATACTCAACATAAATGCTCATGTGTACATACACTCTGTTCATGAGCCTCTCGTTGAAGAAATGTATCATTTATGGGTAATTTGTTTTGGTCATTTTTGATCATTTGAGATTTTTATCTTATATTTTCAGGTTTTAAATAACAATGTTAACAATAATTTTTGTTTATAAAAACTGTTTCCTTCTGTATTATACAGCAATTTGAACTTTTTTTTAATGCTGTTTACAGATATGTCTTCAGAATATTTCTATCGCGCTTCGTTAGAAAGAGATACGTAGTTCACAAAACTTCTACTTTTTATTCACATACGAAACCAATATTACTTTAATAATTACGAACTTTTTTAAAATTTAGTCGATACTTCCATTTGTAATTAGTCTCAGGCATCTCCCTGATAAGACTCTAGCAGTAATCTGCCACCATGTTAACACTCCACTTTCCTTGGTACCATTTTTCCATAACAAAAATGTGGTGAAAACTCTCTCCATGATGTTCGTCCCTAACGTCAGCAAGATTTTTTGAGGGAAAATACAGATACGTGTAAAATGCGAATTTTTAGTGTCATTTTGTACCCCATTGTTTCATATGAATGAGGGAAATCTCCCACAATTTCCTAGTAGTTGTCTGCTTTATTGTCTACCATGAAATTTCTGGCTACATCTTTGAATTTTGTTTAAGCTGCTGCTTCAACTTCATTCATAGTAAAATGGTAAGTTTCCCTATATATGGACCAACAAAATTCCTTCTTTTTTAATCTTTTCCTAGCCCAAGTGGGGGAATTTCTGCTACATATATAAAAAACAGGGCTATCTTTCTTCATAGCTTTAACAAAGTTTTTTTTACTTAACCACTTTTTATATGAAGTGGTGGTAAGATTACTTTTTTGGTATCACCTAAACGGATCGTGTACAACATTTGTTTCCCCCTGGGGTCGGTTTCTAACGTTTATCCTAAAGTTTCACTGAGTGGTGTTTGTATTGACTCGGCTATCCCATTCACAAATAAAGCAGCAATTCTTTGTATATCCTAATTGCATGACTAACAGGATTGCTAAAACTTTTAATACACCACATATTTTCCAACAGTGTTTCTTGTAGTTTATTATGTAAAGCAGGTTTTTCATGTTTTCATAAGTCTCCTTCATTTGCAATGCGTAAGCAATTGGTATGAAGGGATGTTTGTTACCATTGTGAAGAATTGCTTCTATGCTATGCTTTGATGAACTAAAGAGAAGTCGCCACTCATTGGTATTGTAATTTTGTCCTAGTGCAGCCATGACCGTATCAGTATCCATACAATAAACCACATCACTAGATGAAGCAAAATACTGAATACCTTTTTTGCCGATAAGATATTAGTATTCTTTTGCAACAGGTTCCAGCCTTATTAACCTTAACAATTCAGCTGGACTCTTAGCTAAGTTCAAGTCTCTCACTAAGTCGTTGAGTTCATCTTGAGAGATAATATGTGGTTCATTTAATGTCGAGGGCTGAAAGTCAGGACCGTTTATGTCCTGATCCATAGATACCTGCACGTCCCTACTGTTTTCATATTCAATTTTTCATGTTTCAGATGGTTTAGTAACTGGCAGATTTTGACTGTGATATATTGGTCTGATGGCAGAAAGCAATTATGGATATTATATATTATGTTTAGATTTTAAGTGAATGTCAGATATCTTGGTTAAGTTGACCACATGAAACCTTATATCCGTAAAAGTTAGCCCTATCTTTGACAGCAGGTGGCGGCCGCTAGATCGGTATAACTCAATCGAGAGCTGGTATTATGGAAAAGACAGACATATGGATTTAATATTTTCCAAACATAAACCAAGAAATAAGTTACTAATACCAAAAAGGTTTATAGTATAGGGTGGGGCCGAAACAATTATACTATTAGTAACTTGAAAATTAACACTTTGATTGGAAAGTAAATAGTCACTAGCTAATATAAAATAAAACTGCATACTACACTTTTGGAAGATAATATCACTCAGGGGAGCTCCACCGGACGTCAGACAAACCTCAGCACGTTGTCCATCACTTTTCTCAGCATAGATCGTCTAATTGTTTCTGCCACCCTGTACAATTAAAACAGGTTTGTTTATTTTTGTTATTTACATATTTTATATCTAAGCCCTAAATAATCTAATTTTATTTTCAGGATAACCGAAGAGAAGAATTCTCAAGAACGGAACGACTTGGCAAGAAAAGCCAGAATCCTCTTTAGCAACTGCAACTATCCTTGCAAGCTTTACAGTTTTAGGTGCCTATGTTGAAGCTACAAATACTATAGTCTATATCAAATATACTCTCAGACCATTTTCCTCTTGGGAAAATGGCCATGTTTTTTAAATAATTCATATTAATAAATTATTGAGTGTATCGTAAAATTTACTTGAAACCCTTCCTTACACACCTTTCATGCTTCAATAGCTTGTAGCAGCAAAACATGGCCGTCAATGTTAAAGACTTCCCGATTTCTGTAATAGGTTCATACATAAACTAAAAATAAGACTAAACATAATTTTTTTATTTACATTCTTTAGTGAAAAAATTTAGTCACACAAATTCAAAATTTAAATAATTTTCAATATAAATTTACAATTTGTTTTAATTGGGCAAAAATAAATAATGATAAATTATATTTGCTATGAAATTAGATCTTAAAATTGAATATTAAAAATAACTAAACTAGGAATTTTTGAAAAAAATAAGTTCCTAGTACTCAAATTATTTTTAGTTTTGTAAAAAAATTTGAGTCAAGTTCGAGCACCTACTAAAACTTTACTCGAACTCAAATTTTCGAGTACTCGCACACCCCTAGTATAAATGTAATTAGAATTACATCCACCTCGGTGGATGCTTGGTCTAAGGCGCTACTTCAGCAGTAGAATAGACTGTCAATGACAGGGAGCTCGAAGTTTGAATCTCAATCGGGTGTAGTAAGGGTGGTTTTTCAAAATTGTTTTCCACTTTACCTCTACACAAACTTGAGCACACTTCCAATAAATGTAGCCTCCCTCATCACTAAGATCATTAGCGTAATTGATAAATAAGAGTATAACCCAAACTGGTAATGAGACGCGATGATAAAAAAATAGAATTACAAATAAATTTTATAACACATACAAAGTTGATAAACTTGAAAATTATTCGATATAAACTTAAATACAACAATTTTCCTAGCGTGATAAACAGGTGTTTGGAAACTCATAGCCCAAACTCCACACAGAGCTTGTTTGAACAAAAAGTAATACAAAACCTTATACACTAACACCATTATTATTAAATTATTATTATTATTATTAGCACCGCGTCTTACTACCCGTTCGGGTTATACGCACTTATGCTAATGTGTAATGGTAGGGTGATTAGGAGATGAAATGAAGGACCTACAGTTTAACGTGGAATCCGAACCACGGTGGCGGCCTGGCATTCCCCACATTCACAAGATGTCTCGTCAGAGGTGAAGGAAGGGTTTGGAAATCAGATAAATATGTGCCGAGACCGAGGATTGAACCCCGGCCGCCAGCACATAAGTCTGATACCTTACCCCTAGACCACCAGGTCACCCACTATCACCTGTAAAGCTATGCTAATAACTTTAAATTGTATCCAAAGTATCGGCGTACAGCGCCGGGATAGCAAAACTGTTCAAGCATGCGTGTGCAACAGGTTGCATAGGAGTTAGGCGCGCGGCCCTACACACCTCTACATCTTGGAGCACGACAGCAGAACATACCACAATTAATATTAAATAATATACCAGTCCATATAGAAATGTGAATACGTACTGAGGTTCATGATTAACGGTCCTACATCACAGAAAGTGCTTGATATTATTACATCTGCAGTGCCTCGCGCCTAACTCCTATGCAACCTGTTGTACACACATGCTTGAACAGCTTTGCTATCCCGGCTCTGTACGCTGAAACTTTGAACACAATTTAATTAATTGTATTAGCACAGGTTTCCGAATGTAAGTATATAGGGATTTTGTATTATTTTTGGTTCAAACAAGCTATATGTGCAGTTTGAACTATGAGTTTCCGAACATTCTGTATCCAATAATGGGGTATGGATGAGGGAATAATGTTGTTTTTGAAAAGCTGTATACGTGGCATGTTTAATATATTTTTTTTTACTGGTTTTTCTAAAAAAAAGGTACACCATACCTATAACCCACCATGTAATGGATGTTCAAGTACGTTTTGAAATTTTTTTATTATTTATTTGAGATATTTAACTTGCACTTTCTGAGCTGACTGATTATATCAGCACACGACTTAGTTTTAACTTAAATAAAGAATAGATACAACATCCAGCTCCCAGCCATTAACTTATCAGTATTAAAGAGGAAACCCACAGTTCACTAAAGATTCATTTTTCATCCATGCCAGGAATCGAACCAAGCTCCGTAAACAGACACGCTACCAACTGAGTTTAAGTGTGATAAACATTTTTTTAAAGGCCAACATTGCTGAAGAGCTCCTTCATAGTATAAAAATAGTTTATTTATTTTTAGAATTTATTAAAGTTTATTGAAGTTTTACTAATATATCCTTTTAATCTCAATAAATACTATAATATTTTTAAAAATCAACAAAAAACTTAGAGAAGGTCCCCTAAAATGTTTAGGGTTCGAATTCCAGAGAGGTGCATTGATGGTATTTTTTCTCTTAATGGTCAACCACTCTCCTTCCACGCAAATGCGGTTACATATACTATTATTATACCTTCCTAAGTCTTACCCCATTAGTATCATTAGAATTCATATAACCTCAGCCGGGTATTAAGATCCAGTGAGGGCAAAAGATTAGCGCAAGGACACAGACAAGGTATACGCCAGACGCTCAGCCTCCGGGTCGTTATAGTGGTTGCGCTCCGGGTTAGAGCTTGAAACCTTCAACACTCGTAACGCTAGGTGCCATCAAGGGGCATTGAAAAAAAAATTAGCTCAGATTAAACATGGTTTCACCGCAGAGAAGACAAATATCCTTCTAAAGTCAATCGGCCCTCTTCCACAAATATAGGTTCAGGTAGCGACCAAACCCACTCTTCACATTATCCTACCTCCCAAAGAGCACCATTGGAAGAGCTTGATTCCTTCAATGTGAATAAATGCTAGGTGCCATAAAGAGGCATTAATTAAAAGCTGGTGACCTGGTGGTCTAGGGGTAAGGTGTCGTACTTCTGTGCTGGGGGTCCCGGGGTTCAATCCTCGGTCCCGGCACAAATTTATCTGATTTCCAAACCCTTCCCTCACCTCTGACAAAATATCTTGTGAATGTGGGGAATTCCAGGCCTCCACCATGGTTCGGATTCCACGTTAAACGGTAGGTCCCCATTTCATCTCACAATCACCCTACCATTACACATAAGTGCGTATAACCCGAACGGGTAGTAAGAAGCAGTGCTAATAATAATAATAATAATAATAATAATAATAATAATAATAAGCTCATTTTAAACATGGTTTCATTAGAGAGAAGAAAACAAAAATCCTTCTAGAGTAAATCGGCCAGCTTCCAAAAAGCTAGGTTCAGGTATCGTCTCAACATAATCCTACCTCACAAAGATCTTACACATGCTGCATATTATAACTACAATGGTATTTTTATGACGAACATGTTAAAAGTGATTCGTTTAACATCTGCACATTTGGTAGTGTTTTCATCACTGAGCATTGACACTAGTGAACCCCAGTATTGATGGACTCAACCTGGTTCAAGTGGCGCAATGAAACTCCCATAACGCTGAAGATCTGGTGTATCCTTCCTTATCTGTGAACAGGGCTTTTCCACCCACCACATTCTGGATCCAGGGTAAGCAGTCACTCTAAAAAAACCTTCCCCTACCTCCCTCATAATTCAGTGGCCCAAACTAGTCTAATTTTATAGGTAGAACCTTTTAGAAAATACAAACTTTTTTTTTGCTGTCAAAACATTAATAATATCTTACTACAGTAGCCCCATGGCTTCTTTGGTGCTGACTGACAGCTCACAGCTGACATCTAAAAGCGTTGAAAAGCTACCAGGCCAAATTATGTATCCCTACGCCGAACCATATGATCTGCAAAAACATGTGTTTAGCAGCTGTCACTCCTGACAGTCAAAATTTAGGTGTATACCTAAATGTTGACTGTAAAATGTCAGCTGTGAGCTGTCAGTCAGCACCAAAGAAGCCATGGGACTACTGTATATTGTTAAGGTTACTTTATAGATATTAATAATATCTATCAAAAGTGTCAGCTGCAGATCAAATGATTTGGCGTATCAATATGTGATATTATTTCTAGTAACGTTTTTAGCTGTCAGACAAGGAAGGTCATTTTTATGACTATGCAAGTAAAGTAATGAATTTAACCTTCGTCTAACACAAAAGTACCAGACGTTACCATAAATTACCCAGCGGACATCAGCTACCCCCGGTATAATGATAGCTTAATGTTAACTTGATTTTCACGTAACGTAAAGTAACGGTTCTCCTTGTGTTTTTAAATAGAAGCCATAACGATGCAGTCTACTTAACGTTCACTTAACTTAAAGAGTGGTCCAGGGAGAACTTTCACGTTAAGTGAAGGTACCACGTATTCTAGCCAGCCAATCATGTTGCTAGTGACGTCAACATGGCTATTTAGTACTTCATTTGTTTTTTTATGGAATGCAGACATCTTCAGTATAGTTTGTCCGCGTCTCACGAATTCAAAAGCGTCGTAGCCACTTTATTTTGTACATCCAGTAAAGCTACTATTCATTGCAAGTAACCCACTTTGGTGGCGTAGTTAGCTAACATGCTAGTTTCATGTTGAGCTAAACTGCCAAGTACGGGAAGATTAAGATTATAATATCAGTTGGGTGAATTGGGGTGATTTTCCCTAAATGGTTTTCCACTCTTCCTCCACGCAAATTCTGTCTCACTTCTTCTAAATTCAATCTTCCCAATTCCTAACCTATTGGCGTAATTAGTACTTAAGCGTATAGCCCAAACGGGTAGTAAGACGTGGTGCTAAATAAATAAATTAAATAAATATTGCAAGTACTAGCAGGTTAACCAGTTTGGGTTTCTATTTAGTGAACAGATTTTCTTTTTTTTTTTTTTTTTTTTTTCAAACTGTCAAAATCCATTGTCTGTGTTTCGCTCGAGTTGTTATGGCTATGTTACGTGAATCTTGATCACGCACTGGTTTCTTTACATTAAGTGAACGTTTTTTCTAACTTGACTGTGATCCCGTGACACATCAGATGCGCTACCAACCGCTCGGTGTGTCACGGGTGAAGAAGCTCTCGCAAAGGACAGATATGGCAGAACAGAGACGCAGCCGTCCGCAGAGATGGCGGTCCAGTCAGTATTTCCAAGGCCGAAGCCGGGGGGGAGGGGGGTGGATGTTCAACCCCCCCCCCCGCGAAATTTTATGAACAAAATATACATGGCCTTATTTATGGTTCAAACAATATAAAAATTAAGATACAAATAAAAATTAGGGGGCTGTGTTACCATAAAAAGCACTTCAGAGAACTTCTAGAGGTGTTAAATGTTAAGAAATTTTCCTAGCCTTCGGCATTTTGGGGATTATTTTACCATAAAAAAACTTCACAGAGATTCAAAAAGTGTTTAATATTTAGAAATTTTCCAAGCCTTCGGCAGCTAGGGGTTATTTTACTATAAAAATATCACTTCAGAGAACTTCTAGAACTGTTTATCATAACATGGTTATCAGATAATCATTAAGTAATCATTTTTATAAAATTAGACTGAATTACGGTTATTTTCAGGGATAATTGATCTTAACTAGCTTTTACTTTACATCCATAACTGTTTATAGCCTATGGTCTGGGTCTGTTTTTTTATTAAAGCCATATATTTTCCACTACCGGCTTGCTAAACCTGTCTTAGCTTCATATGCCTTATAATCTATCTTAAGACTAGGACAGGCACAACATCCAGTCCCCAGCTGTTAATTCATCACTTTGAAAGGTTAATCTCACAGTTCGTCAATGATTACAAAAAATTCGGCCATGCTGTGAATCAAACCCGGGGCCCTTAGCATAGTAGACAGACACGCTACCGACTAAGCGAAGGTGTCGGTTATCTTAACTAGCATCTATAACTAATAACTATGCTGAGATCGGACTTCCCTGATAGTTACAGGTAGATCGGGGTTCGAATCCAGGTCGGGTCTACTCTAAGGGCGGTTTGTCCTAAATAGTTTCCACTCTCCTTCCACGCAAATGCGGGTAGATAATTTCTTAAATGCTTCGTTCATCACCCCTACCATTGGAGTAATTACCTTAACCTATCATATATGCGTATAACCTGAACAGGTAGTATGACGTGGTGATAAAAAAACTATACTGACCATATATTTTTTTAAATCAGAAAAAAAAATCACATGTGTCAATGCATATGTTACAAATAAAAAGTCTTAAAGAGTATATAGATGAAAAATAAGAGAAAGAAAAGATAGTTAAAATACAAAACTATTTACTAAAACTCTTTTTATTGATAATTCAAAGTGAAATTGAGCTACAGCCAGTAAATATTATCTAAAAGAAAATTTTTATGACCCACTTTGGTGGCCGCGTGGTCTAATGATATATTTTCACAGTAGACTAGACTGCCAATGACAGGGAGATCAAGGTTCTAATCTCAGAAGGGTGTACTCATAGTAGTTTTTCCAAAAATGGTTTTCCACTTTACCTCCACTTAAATGCTGGTACACTTCCTATAAATATTACCTTCCTAGTCCTTAAAACCATTAGCGCAATTAGTACATAAGCGTAAAACCCGAACGGGTAGTAAGACGCGTAGTGGCGGCTCGTAGCTAAAATTAGTGGGTGTGCTGCTAACACGGGAAGCAAAACAGTGCATTTTTTACTTCACAGCCGCAAAGCCAACTTTTCCGTTGGTACCATTCAGAATTAAAGCTACGAATATATTTCTTGTTGTTGCTTTTGCCTGACTGAGATATTAGAATATCAGGTGTCGAACGACCTCTTTCTTAACTGTAACTTTCTCATGGAGAGATAGCTGTGAAAACTTAAGCTGCTGAAGTTCACTTACAGTCACAGAACTTATTTCCTTTGGATGCAAGGCCATGGTTAAAGTTTTCTGTTAAATAAAAGAACCGAAAAAAAATTTATCAAATAGAATAGCTGGAAGTAGAATAATAATCTAACTCTACACTCTTTGACAGCACAACACACACTGAGTAAAAAAACTTTCCACCATCACGCCAGAGGCGGCACTGCGAGAGTAGCAGTGCTCTCTCTACCTGTCAGTCCCGCCTTCCTCCCCACCCCCGTCCTATGTGCTCATGCGCACAGTAGTCAAACACCACGTCACTGGCACTGTGAATCATACAGTACCATACAAATATTTTTGTATCTTTTTCATAAACTGGGGGATGGCTATTGAAGTACTGACATTAAGCTTAAGGAATATATATATTGTACTACAAAAAAAAAGGATTAAAGAAAAAAGGACTCATTATATTAAATGTTATCGATAATGTCAAGTGCTGTTCCGCAGTGCCTATACACGAGCCGCCACTGAAGACGAGGTGCTAAAGGAAAAAACCCATTAATATTATTATTAAATGAACAAATATTAATATCAAGAAAAATTGTATTCGTATAGAATAATAAATACATTTAGAATGTTGGTTGATAATCACTTCACACTACTACTTTAGTGCACAAGTTCTAGTAATACGTGTCATTAAAATAAAATCAACTCTAGGAACCAATAAGAGGTAATATCAAGAAACAGCTTTGAGTGACGTATGTAAAAATAAATGGTACGGTGCACCGCACAGTCTTTCTAACTTCTTTCCAGCAAATGGTGAAATTTTCTAAAAACTCACAAGACATGTGAAATTAAATAATAAAGGCCTACATTGTGGCAGAAACATAATGGAAAAAGGAGCATCACATTCTACCAAAGAGCACATATGAAATAATATACACTGTAACAGAAACATTGAGAAAAGAGGAACAGCTCAGTCCATCAAAGAGCACAGCAATCAGTTCCCAATTTCAAAGAACCGAACTGAAAAATATATGTAAACTAGTATTATAAAAATATATTTCAAATAAGAGATTTGTATTTTTAATACCCCTATATTTTTGCAAAGATAATGTTTGCTCGTCTCTCAAAGAGTTACGGAGATTTGATGAAAATTGCAAATTTCCATTTATATAAAGTACCCCGAGTCATTTTAACAAGAAAATGAGAGTCACTATTTTGTTTGTAATGCCCTAGGGAAACCATAGAATCCAAGTTTTAAAATTTTAGCCTGGTCAATAAAAAGGTTGAGGCTTTAGGCTGAGATACAAACAGAGACCAATGCGAAACAACTTTTTTTTTGTTACAGGTGTTCTAAAACGTTGAAATTTATTAAAATCTTGAATTCGATTTTTTTTTTTTTTACAATCATAACATCACCTCTCTCCGAGAGGTCGCAAGAAGAAAGTAAAATGTAAAGCGTATACAATGATTTTAGTAGGAAGTTCGTAATGAAATGTATTTTTTCATAGAAAAATCAAATTACTGTATATAGGAATATTATGGTAGGTGAAAAACCTTTCAGAGTGGACTTCCTACAACAATCCATGTATACATTATTCCCTTTCAATGAAAATGTGTGTACATGATATTAGATAGGAACTTTTAATAAATTTTCACTGTACGTGTAGCATACATGAATTTTGGCAAATATAGTTTGAAAGAAAAACTTAAAAAAAAAAAACGGTTCAGGTTCCTGGCGCTAGCGTTCTTCAACTCGAAATATTGTTTCTACTGGGGGTGACCTGGTGGTCTAGGGGTAAGGTGTCAGACTTCTGTGCTGGCGGCCGGGGTTCAATCCTCGGTCCTGGCACAGATTTATCTGAGTACCAAACCCTTCCTTCACCTCTGACAAGACATCTTGTGAATGTGGGGAATGCCAGGCCGCCACCGTGGTTCGGATTCCACGTTAAACTGTAGATCCTTCATTTCATCTCACAATCATCCTACCATTACACATTAGCGTAAGTGCGTATAACCCGAACGGGTAGTAAGACGCGGTGCCAATAATAATAATATTGTTTCTACCTTTATAAAGAATTATTTTTGGATGTACATACTTGTTAGACACCAGTACCTCTGGTTGTTTATAATACTACCTGTTCTGTAAGACATCACCCCAAAAATCAGTTGGTATGGCCCCATACTTATACACACTGTTAAAAATATGTCTTCATATTTATCATGCTTTGAAATAAGATAACAAATATTAATAAACTACAAATCTGAAGAAAATTAGGGTTAGTTTATTAAAAAGTTAGATCGTTCATGTTTAAGAGAATAGGGATAGCAAGCCAAAAACATGTGACTTCATAGGGGGAAAAATGTTTTATTTACATATGAAATATTTTAATTATAATTCGTAAATTTGTAAAATTAAAAGTTTGTGTTACAATGGTTTTCTACCAAACTTTCAACTCAAATTGTTCCTTTATTATGGATCTTGTTTTATGTCTATTAAGTGGTCATAAATTTAAAATGTCCTACCTTACCAAATCTTTGATTATAGTTTAGTGAAAATTTCACAATATACTGATAATTGAACTCGATCTATATTTAAAACACAACATGAAATAGAATTAATCCTTTCGAGAACAACTTGGATGATCACTCTAAATAGTTTAAACAGATATCAATAATAACGCCTTAATATATACAACGTGATTATAAAACATTGCATCAAACTTTGGCAGGCTATTCCTTGGGTGAAAATAGAATAACTCACATCAGCAGCCTAGGGTCCATCTTGAATATTAAGGGCGGTATTCACCCCTAAATATAGAGCTAAAAAAGACTGTTGTGTGAAATATTATGAAAACTGATTAAGGTATTACAACAAATCTTTGTATACTACTTATGGAAAACTGGATCATTAATAAACTAAATGTGCTGTTACCGTTACCCACCCCCATCATGTAAAAAGGGGGAGGGGGTTGTGACACTTTTTTCTGCAATAAAATATGACAGAGTAAGTATTACTAACTTTGTCTTGAGATTACAAAACAAGGATTAAAAATTAACAAAAAAGAGTGTCGTGGAGAAACTGTCTATCTTTCCCCGTTTCCGAGATATTCATGCATGTTTGATTTCAAAGACAAGTTTTAATTCCTGCCAGGTAGGCAGCCAGTACAGCTGTTATGTAGCCACCACGCTCTCCTTACCTTAATCCGTTAGATTTCTTTCTGTGGGGCTTTTTCAAAGCTTTAGTGTAAGAGACAGCCATTGAATCCGAGGAAGACCTGTTAGCCAGGATAGGTGCTGCATGTGATAAGGTTCAAGAAACACCACGTGTTTTCGAAAGATTACGCCAGGCATTGATACGCCACCTCAATTATTGCAATCACGTTAGGGGCCACCATTTTGAACACTTGCTATGAATCTGCTTTTGAAGCTAGGAACTAAAAAATACAAGAACTAAAATAAGTCTTTCTTAATTTAGCTTTCAATACTCCAGTGAGTGTAATGATTAAAATCCCACCCAAGTGTGAACTGTGTAAGCATAACTTATTAATGTGATAAATAGCAAAACATCGGAGCTTAGGAAAAAGGAAAAGTATCTGAGTCTCTCCATCATTACACACAAACCAGCCTTGTTTACCAAATTTACGTGATACATAGTCACACGTGCCGGTAAAAATGGTTAAAAGACTGCAGTACGAAGTAACACTGCGATTCTGGTTGCCTACCTGGCAGGCATTTACACTTGTTCCGAGCTCAAACTTGTGTGCTTATCTCGAAAACGGAAAAAGCTAGACAGTTTCTCCAAGGCACCTTTTTTTTGTTAATTTCTAATCCTTGTTTTGTAACCTTAAGTCAAAATTAGTAATAATTACTCTGACATATTTTATTGCAGAAAAAAGTGTTACAACCCCTCCCGCTTTTTACATGATGGGTGTGGGTAACGGTAACAGCACATTTAGTTTATTAATGATCAAGGTTTCAATAAGTAGTATACAAAGATTCGTTGTAATACCTTAATCAGTTTTCATAATATTTCACACAACAGTCGTTTTTATCTCTATCTTTAGGGGTGTATACCACCCCTAATATTCAAGATGGACCCTAGGTTTCTGATTTGAATTATTCTATTTTCACCCAAGGAATAGCCTGCCAAAGTTTGATGCAATGTCTTAGATACACGTTGTATTATTATTATTATCACCGCGTCTTACTACCCGTTCGGGTTGTACGCACTTACGCTAATGTGTAATGGTAGGGTGATTGTGAGATGAAATGGAGGACCTACAGTTTAACGTGGAATCCGAACCACGGTGGAGGCCTGGCATTTCCCACATTCACAAGTTGTGATTAATAAACGTCTTGTCAGAGGTGAAGGAAGGGTTTGGAAATCAGATAAATCTGTGCCGGGACCGAGGATTGAGCCCCGGACCCTCAGCACAGAAGTCTGACACCTTACCTCTAGACCACCAGGTCACCGAGATACACGTTGTATATATATTTTTAAAGCCCCAAGTTTTACTACCTGTTCGGGCTATACGCGTATGTACTAATTACACTAATGGTTTAGGGGTGAGGAAGGTTGTATTTAATTAAGGAGGTATACCCGCACTTGCGTGGAGGTAGAGTGTAAAATCATTTTGGAAAAACCATACTCAGTAGACCCGACCGAAATTCGAACCTTGATCTCCCCGCGTTAGACCATACAGCCACCGAAGTTATTATATTTGAGCTCTCTAGTGAAATTAGTTATCACCTAGTTATTTTGTTTGCCACATTAATAGTTTTAACTGAACATAAAATTCTAATGAGTTTTATTTAAAATAAATACATATGCCTACATTTGTGAAAATGTATAGAAAACTAGCATGCATAATACATTAATACAAAAAAAATATCAAGAGCACTACAATAAGAGAATATGCTGATTTCAATCATCGTATCAGAGGCTCACTACGAAACAAAGCACAATCCGGAACTTACAAGGTGATATAAACTGGGATTTCAAAATAATTGTATCACTCCTGACATTTCTTTACTTTTTTACCTCCCATGAAATTGTCATTATTTCCCAATCGCTAGAACACATCTAGTTTTCAAGGTGACTTGTAAACCAGTGAAAGTACTAAGATTTTTGTTGTCGTCTTAACAAAGTATTTCTAACGATTTTTTTTTTATTGCCGTTTACTTCTTTTGTATAAAGACACCTTTGTGGTCAAACAAAAAAAACTACAGAGCATTAGGCCTATTGCTCTATCTTACGTAAATGAACATAATGTTCCCCTTTTTTGATGTTATTATATATTTACAAATGGCTAATATACTACTCATACTATTTCTACTATAATGATAAAAATAGAACAATGAGAATATTTTTAAAAATTATCAAAATTTTGTACTGCCATAATAGGATCACTGAACTTTTTATAATTCATACTAGCTCAAAAGTTTCATGAAAAAAAGTTTTAAGATGACCTTGAATTTGTGCATCATGTGGAAGGAAATGAATGTGACTTGTATAAAAGGGGTATGCAGTTCAGGATCACTTCAGTAGTGAAATACTTCACAAACTTGATACAAGAACAATACACAAGTCAACATGGCGTTTACAAAGGTAAGAGATTGTTATATACTCAGTAGGCCTACTAAGAGACAAATTTAAAGAATGTATGTATTATTTATTTAAAGCATTTAACGTGCACTTTCTGAAATGACTGATTATATCAGCACAAGATAATTTCTATAAGCGAGAGCATAAGGCCCCACCAATTTTGTCAGGAAAGGTATTCCCACATAATTTCCAGGGTTATTTTAAATGTCTTTATTTCCTCTCAGAAGGAAGTTGTACTACATATTTTTATGGCTCAAGACCAATTCGTCGACCACAGCTGGATTTTAACCCACGGTCCTGAGGCAAACACTTTACTCCAAGACCACCGAGGTCAACTAAAAGAATATAACTTACTCAACCTTTTCATTTAAAACACCAAATGTTAATTAAACAAACCTAGAAGCATTTTTGAAGTATTTTTTCAATATTTCATTCATTATTTACTATCCCCTATTTATTACGAGTGTTTCCCAATTTCGCTAATGGGCAACAATCCTGCAAATGCATTTATAGTTTAGAAGGTGAGGGTTAATAAATGAGAAGTGATAAAAGGTCCAAGTAGATCTGTTTACTTTAATCACATTAGTCTAGCTTCAAATTTGTGATGGATGTGTACAGCAATAAGGGTAAACCATTGTTATTAACAGTTTTAATTTTCTGTATGGAACAAGATAAGAAATATTGGGTTTTTCTCAATTTTAACAAAATGGAGAATATGAATAACTTATTAAATTATATATTTTGACGGTCACTTCTGAGTGACTCAGAGGCTGATAATTGTTTAAGTCATGATTGAACAGCAATCGGTGACCTGGCGGTCTATGGGTAAGGTGTTGGACTTGTGTGCTGGGGTCCGGGGTTCAAGCCTCGGTCCCGGCACAGATTTATCTGATTACCAAAGCCTTCCTTCACCTTTGTTAAGACGTGTATTAATCACAACTAGTGAATGTGTGGAATGCCAGGCCTCCACCATGGTTCGGATCCCACGTAAAACTGTAGGTCCTCCATTTCATCTCACACATGAGACCAACATATTTACTTCCCCTTCGAAGGAAGTTGTACTACAGATTTTTATCACTAAAGAAAAATCTGTTGACCCCGGCTGGGTTTGAACTCATGAACATCAGGTCCTGAAGCAAGCATTTTATTCAAAGACCACTGAGGTCAACTTAAAAATAATTATTTATTTAATTTTCTACTCAAGATTTGAGAAACATTTTTTAAAAGTATTCATCTTATTGAAAATGTCAGTATGTTGAATTATCTATTGCTGGTTTGAAGCAGCTAATGGCAAAATAAGTTTACTGTGAAACACAAGGAAATAAAGGAATTGAAATATCAACCAACCTTTCATGTAGTTAGCTCTGACAGTGAATTAGGTCCCATATTCCCTTTGCACTGGTTGGACACCTTTATTTATAGATCTTTTCTTCCTTTATATAGAATGAGCTGTAAAATCTAATCTTATATTTAGTATTAAAAAATATTGTAGTAACCTTAATAAAAAGGGATGAATGGATAAAATAATGAATGGGTTGTAGATAAGCTTTCAATAATATGCCAGGTAAGATATTATTTGCTGGACAAATGAATGAATTTAGTCAAAGTAATATATGATTCAAATTATCCTTAGTGACATCCCACAGATTTTATGCAACCAGACAGAACTAGTGATGAATTGAAGAATAAAATGTACTTATACACGTCCCTGTGTGTATGGATAGGATCAGTGTGACCACTTCCTTTTCCAATAGTTAACACAGTGCTTAGAGTGATCGATCATGAATGTTCAGCTCACCCCGATGATGGCCTAATTGAGTAACATTCCATCAAGGCAGTGCAACCATCGATTCTTGCCTGGTTGAGTCACAATCAAGTTCCATCAAGGCAGTGCAACCATCGATTCTTGCCTGATTGAATTGCAATCAAGTTCCATCAAGTCAGTGTAAATATTGGGTGACAGACAATTCTTGCTTTGTTGAGTCACAGTCACATTTCATCAAGTCAGCATAGATATGGGGTGATCGATGATTCTTTCCTTAGCTATCACATTCCAGGAACAATCCAAGTTATTTTGAATGCAGTACCTAAGATATTTTCGTGAACAAAGTACATCCTTGACTCACTGTAAGATGGTTGATGATATATCCATACTCACTTTGTAAACCAAGTTATTTCATCAATGACTCCTTAATACAATAAAATCACCTTTGTACATCACACTAATAATGCATTCACTGTAATACTTATTAAGATTTGAAGGCACAGGCACAGAATGTACCTCTACACTTTTACTATTTGGATGAGCATTTTTAAATTTAATTTAGAAATCTTGTATTTAATTTGGACTATATTTAGAGGAAATGTTCAAGCATTTCCATGGAGGTAGATTTAAAAACCATTCATGAAAAAAACAAAAAAAACGCTCAAATCCAAACAGAATTCAAGCTCCGACCTCATCACAGGATAGTTAAATCTGATGGTCTAGACTAATTTTATTGTCTTACAGCCCGGCAAGTTGTCCTATATATTATGTTTTTCTCAACTAATAAAAAGCTTACAGCGATAAATAAGGTATCAGTGGATAGGATAGTTTACCGCCTTCTGACATAGCATACTAAGTTTACATTAGAACACATTGTTTAAAATTTGAGCTAAAAAAAAGTCTAACAATATTTTTGTATTGGTTACCGAAAATAAAATCTCTTTGCTATTTTGTGTATACACTTCGCTGAGTATTTAATTTCAATAACCCAACAAAATACTAGATAATTTGGGGGGGGGGGGGGGGGAAGGTTGAATGTGCAAAAGTTTTGCAAGGGTTTACTAGTACACATTTAATTACACTAGTGGTGTATGGATGAGGAAGGTAGTATTTAGAGGAAGTGTACCTAAATTTGACTAAATAGAGTGTGGAAAGTCATTTGAGTAAAAATAGTTTCATTATACCCTGCTGTGATCTGAATTCTACCTACCCATCACTGTTAAGCCAGACTAGATTAGTTTGATATTTAGTAAGTGTGCCTACTTTTAAGTAATACAATAAAAACATCCTACTCTCACACAAAACATAATGAGAAAGAAGAACCGGATTTACACTATTGGTCCACTAGGCAAGGGTCCAGGGGCTGCAAACTATCGAATTATTTCAAGTTAAAGTCAGAACAACAATATTTCTTTTTAAATAACTGTACTTTGTAATCACTTTGTAAGTAACATCAGTCTCCCCTTCTTCATAATGTTAACTCAAGCTACTGTAGGGTATGTACATGCCTAGTTATCTTTCGTAGAAATCTTTTCTTAAATACTAACTTCCGCCCCCCCCCCCCTTCCCCCCAACCTCTTTCATCTGTAACTTCCTAAAGACCTTGTTTTTTTTATGATGGGAGGAGGAGCGCAAATTATAATTTTTTTTAAATCCATCACTGTGAGAAAGTGAAACCATAACATTAAACAGCAATCAAATTAGCAATCATGTAAGGGAGTGATTATACCATGGCATTGTTTGTTATCAGTGGGTAATGGCAGTGATGGTATTGGTGGTGGCAGTGGAAGCAAACGGCTACATCATCAACTATGGTGGCCCAGCAGTTCATGAGCGTGTCCTCTCTAGTGGTTTAACTGCACCATATGGCGTAGGTTATACAAACTTGGGATACACCGGGCTGAGCCATGGCCTATCTTATGCTGCTCCAGCTTTCGACTATTATGTAAGTTACACACCAAAGTCTCCCTGTTATCAATGAGTTTCATGAGTATATTTAATTTGCCTTAAATATAAATTAAAATTAAATAATGAAAACCTGAACTATAGTTATTATATTAGATTTATCACTATCTTAACATGTGTTTCTGCTTGTAGATATCAACATTAAACTAAATTAAATATAAGTGTATATATATATATATATATATATATATATATATATATATATATATATATATATATATATAACCATGTTCAGTATTCCTGTCTGGGATTCCTAATCACCCTGCGACCAGCAATCTAGTCCAATGTTAAGAGTGACAGGTTATACCAAGTAGCCTCTGATGCTAGTTAGAAAGTTGATCTGGTCCAAGTAATCATGTGTGATGTGATGATTAAAATTAGTCCCTAACACTAGTGTTGTTACATCTGTCCAGGATTACCCCAAGTACTCCTATAAGTATGGTGTGAATGACCCTCACACTGGGGATATAAAAAGCCAGTCTGAACATCGTGATGGGGACGTAGTCAAGGGTCAGTACAGTCTGGTGGAACCTGACGGTAGTGTGCGAGTGGTGGATTACTCTGCAGATGATCATAGCGGCTTTAACGCGGTTGTGAGCAAGATTGGCCCTTCTCTTCACCCCACACCCACCCTCGGTGTTAACCACAACTATGGCAAATGGTAAAGCTAAATTTAGTCACAAAACAGACTAGCTTGAACTTAAACCTCATGGACTTGGCTTTACATAATGACTATACTCTGCTCAACCATTGCTCTTATATTGTATCATACAACTGTAATTAAATTAATGTGCCCCTATATGTATGTATATATTTTTAAAATAAAGCAATGTAAAATATAAACATGTTAACCACATTATTATTAGTTCTATTAAATACTTTTTTTTTTTAAGTTATTTGCTCAAGTAAGCTAGAAACAATTGAGACAGCCCTTATTATATCTCCTCTACTATCACATTATGTGAAGACTAAAATTCTTCCGCGTCAAAATTTAAACATAAAGCTCCCCTGAGTGAGTGATTTGCCTATTTTTTTAAAACTTTTAAACTGATTAAACCATTTTAAAACACACTTAGGAACTAAAACTTTTACTTTAGCAAATTTGGTGGTTACACGATACTTTTCTATGACTTCAAGCTCAGCCAATGAAAATCAAGAATCTTAAATATACAATAACACATCTAGTGGTATATTTTGTACTAAGTTAAATAGTTTATTGCTATAATTCACTTTTATTCCAGTTATTTATTTGATTGTTACCTACTCTGCAGCAATGATATTAATTGAATATTCGTGTTCCAATTTCATTTCTTATAACCTTTACCAAAAATACTCCTTACTGATCGGCTAGCTAAAAAACTTTGATTTCAAGGTTTCCAACATCCTGAAATTGTAAAGTAAAAAATGCTACCATTTTAGTTATAATGATCTACAAACACAATCAAAAGTGAGATGTATTTAATTGTTCATATACCCATGGTGATTTATCTGAGTGTTTATTCTGTTTAAATGACTTCAATTGTTAAATAAAAATTTGGGTGACATGTTATAGAATATATTTTAAAATAACATTTAATTTATATAAATATGAAAAAATACAAGATTTGTGACCAAAACAGTCTGAATGCTATAAATGATACCACAGGAAAAATTATGAGATAAATATTCCCAATTTGTGGTTAATATGGTGTTTCAATAAAGGCACGTAAATTTTTGTGATAAAGCTAGTCTAGTCATATACAGTGTAGATATTATTTCGAACATACTTACAGGTAAGTTCTTAAACTGTATTGGGGTTAACTAAAATTATATAAAAAATATTTTTTTTTAAAAAGCATTTGATATAACCACATGTCTTCAAATGAATTGAATAAATTTCTACCTCTACATAACCCAAACCTAGGCTCACCAGTTGAAAGGAGTAATACTGCACAGCATCCTTAAATACCACTTGTTTTGCCAAACTAACATATTTAAGGAATTAAAACTATAGAGTTAAATTAATGGGAAAATAAAATGTAGGTCTTTAGCCTTTTCCGGAATATAAATTTAAATTTATTTTATGTTTTAAAATAATTTTACATATTTATTGAATACTCGATTTTTTAATTTCATTTATTATTATTATTATTATTATTATTATTATTATTATTATTATTATTATGAGAGGTTAGAAAATGAATGATTATAAAATTATTGAATATTGATTACTACACATTTTTTGGCCAAATATTAGAATTGATAATAACTAAAAAAGTATAGCTTTTACAAAGAGATATGTTTATTTTAGTTTATTTCTTAATGTTTATGATCTGACACTGAGATTTTAAACTTTGAGAATACCATAAGTTTCATCTTTACAAAAGCAAATCTTATGTAACAATCTTGCTATAGAAAATTATGAAATTTTAAGGGATTCTCAATTGTAAAAGACGAGTTTCAGGGGTTACATGTTTTAAGGAGTCAATCTTGGAAAATATTGGACTTTGGGTTATGGTGGGCGGGGGGTGGGGGCAATCAAAGTTTGAATCACAGTTGGGTGTACAGAGGATGGTCTTTATAAAATGGTTTACCACTTTCCCTAGAAGCAAATGTTGGCACATTTCCTCTAAACTATACCTTACTTATTCTTAACCCATTAGTGAACATATTCAGATAAACCAAAAGGGTAGTACAACACAATGCACCAAAATTATATTGTAACTGCACACTACTGCAGTCATGCAAACTGAATAAAATGCAGTATGTGGGGAAGAATGGAAAGTAACACATTAAAAAAAAAAAAGTGAATGAGATAAATAATTGAGAACCTGTAATATATTAATAAACAGATTATGCATTTTATTAAATACTCAACAGTATTTAAGTAGTCAAGAGACTACTATCATGTACTTTAGAAAAACTCACAAATTACCAAGCTATAAATTACAAACATACAGCAAAGTTTATTGCCTCTATGTTTGAAAAATATTTAAGTTTCAAATACTTGAATTTGTTTACTTACCTTATACAATGCAACTTCAATACAAAAAATTCACTATGTCGCCAGTATATAATCCCAAAGAGTATTTTTGACTTTGGAAAGAGCTTACATGCAATTTGCATTATAGTATTTTGTTTTTGAAGGGGAGCTATATTTTAGATATTTACCCTTCATTGTAAATGATTGAATGACTCACAAGTCAAATTTAATTGAAATATAATATCTAGATAATGCTTTTGTTTAACAATTTCATGAAAGTCTAAGATACTTAGGTTCAAGCTTATTGCAATCAGTAAATTGAAATTCGTCAAAAACCTAGTTAGAAAAATAATTAATATGATATTCATTGTCAAATGAATCCTATTTTTTATTTGAAACATTAGTCATCTTATTGTGTGGTAGCAGAGGTTTGAATACAAAATGTTTTGCTTTCACACAAGGGAACATACTGTACAAACAAATACACATCAGTATAATACAAGAAAATTATAAAAAAGTTTAAGACATTTGTAAACTCAACTGTAGCCTATAATACGTATACAATGAACAGCACCAATGGTTTGGACAGATAACATAACATGACTCCCATCACAATAATTCACAACATTGCTTTGTAATGTTGTTACTTAAATGTTTCAACTAAGTTACATAAAATCCAAACCATATTGCACATTTAACATACAAACTAAAAAGTTATCTAACATCTGAGTTTATGAACATCTGAATAAGTGCCAATACAATGATTTTAGAATGGTCTACAAGTATATACAAAAAAAAATCTATTAGTGTGAATGAAAGGTTATTTCAAGTTATATTTAACAAATTTTAAAATCATTTTTTTAGTACCTATGAAAAGTACCATCACATAAATATTGTGAATCATGTCATGGTGTCAGCAAAAAAAAAAAATGCTCTCACAAGAGCTACACTATGAAACATCTCCAAGATTAAAGAAACATAATCAAAATTTATCAACTTCGACATGTTTAAGTTCACAATGAAATCTTCCACATAATAATGTTTGACAGAACCTTTTTTGTATCTAATAGTAGTATACTATGTAAATCAATTTAGCTATGGCATGTTTTACCTCGTTATTAATATTACACACATTATTTTTTCAAAGTAGAAATGTGGGTTGAGCGTATTTTGATCTTGAATACCAAAAATTTGTGAGCATTTCAAATAAAGCTGTACAAATCTATTTTAAAATGTAAATAAATACAAATATTTTGAGTTATTTATGAGATTTACAAAGAGTATTAAATAACATTCAAGCAATGTCAACTAGCACATGTCCACACACAAAGTTTTATTATGAAACCACAACAACCTTCTAATGAGATAATCCAAGTATAAAGTAACCATGCATATATTCTAATGCGATGGCACATGAATGTTTATTAACTACTGCAGCTGCAGAAAATTCTTATAGTAGTTTAAAGCTTATTTTTTGAGGCATAAATTATATATTATATAAGTTACAACTCATGTTTTCTATCTGTCACATAATATCCTAGCTATATATTTACAATTATTGCATAAGCAAGATAATATTACTTACTACATACTCAATCTAAAATAAGTGTGAAGATCACACTTCTAGTGGAGATTTTGGAGGGAGTTTAGAGGTTCGTTAAGACTTAATCTATTAAATATATATTTTTTAAAAGTACTGTAGTGAAAAAATGTTACTTCTTAAATTCAGGAAAATTTACATCGCCAAGCATTAAGACTCTATGGCAGTTTACAAATTTTGAAAATGGTTTACAATCTATGAATACTTTTGAAACAAAATAGTGTTTGACATTTAATCATATTTCACACAGTGGTGGCAAGACATGGGGCACATATGCTTGTGCTATAACCTTAATAGATCTATCCTTTAAACTAGTTATTTTACTAATTGGAAAACTAAGAACATTTAGTTGAAAAAAATGGTTGATGTTCTTAAAATGGTCAAATGTCAAAATGAATTATAACTACTTTGTGTAAAGTTAACCTGTAAATCAATGAGGACTAGGTGAAAACTAGTGTTGAACAAATCAAGATATTTTACTAGTATGCAATGATTCTTCCATGGCCAAATGTGAATTTAAATTAAAACACCATAGACATTAGCTTGTTTATATAACTGTAGTCACCTGAAAATCGTTCTTGATGAAGGGTCACATTTTAATGGAACTTGGTTGTATGTTGGGTGACTTGCCATTAATAATTTAGCATAATAGTTGTTAAAGATAAAAATGGTCTAGTTAATGATCAGTTTTAACAATAGTTTTAATGTATCATTTATATAAGTCTATGTAGTGGTGTTTGTAATGTATGAAAATGTTGAATATGGTATTTACTCCAATTTGTTTATTTCCTCTAAATAATTGAGAGACAAACTTTAAATTAAACAATTAGATGGACACAGGCTGATTTTAAATGGCAACAGATATGTTATAAGATATAATATTATTTTGTTTGTTTTGGTGTAATTGGAAATCAAGTATCAATTTGAAGAAATCTTTCCTCACACATTACATATTTTTTTATTTATTGTGCCCCAATTACTTTAAAAACAAGAGCCAACACTAAATTTACTTGATACTTATTATGAGCAAACTGAGCAGTTTAACAATATAAATTAGCCTCTCTGCAGATATAAATCTTTAATCAGATATTTTATAAGAAAAATTGATAACACACACACACTCTACAGAGTATACTCTAATGAGTGCTAATTTTATAGTTTTAAGATTCTGGGAACTATACCAAGAACAATGGGGTACTGTGAGTAAATGTATATACATTGAAATACAAAGGTCTAAAAAATTATTTAGAAGCAAATCATTTATTAACATTATTTCATTCACCATATCAAATGTTTTGAAAATCATTTGTATGAGACGTATACATGGCATTTATAAACTATTGAAAAGGAACTAGTTTCTTGAAAATGCACAATCCACCTGAGGAGCAATAATTCCATGCAAGTGAGAATGATGTCATATTTCTGCAAGTGCTGGGAAAAACAGCAATTATTTAGATGTAAGCCTAATGAAATAGTGACACATTCAAATGAGCCACTAAAATGTTCATACACCTTTCCTGACATATATGTGGCTTCTAATTGTATGAAACGAATAGGTTCTAATTGTATGAAACGAATAGATTCTAATTGTATGAAATGAATAGATTATCGAGATGTATGACATTACTTGTTTAGTTTTGTGTCACACAAAAATCACTGCATGTTTCTAGATTCTTAATATTAGATTGGCATTTTCTTACGTATACTTGAAGTACTGAATTACTCTATTATTAACAATAACAGGCACTCAAACAGTACCTGTGTGTAAGCTTCAAAGCTTAACAAATATTTCGAGAAATTGGCACAGATTTAAAAAATAATATATATATATATATATTTACATAATAATTCAATTCACAGACATTTCGTATAACGGACACTTAAAATGATGGCATTTAATATACAAATTATACACAAGAAAACATATTTATTGCAAATGTACTCATTTTCCAGTTATCTATGACAAATTTGATATTTAATTTCGATGAAAACATTCACTTAGAGCTTATTTTTAAATATAGAAATTGATATTTTTATGTTAACATTAATCAAACTGGTATCTAAAATTAATAAACAAAATTGTGAAGGTTTTACGTGGCATGAAAGTGAAAGTTGGTCTTCTTACAATATTTATTTACATTTCCGAACTAATATTTTTATATAAATTGTGGCATATTTGTTTTAAGTGTCTACAAAGTTTAAAAGTAACTATAATAAAAATGTTACAATCAAGAAAATAAATTTGGCTACTGGCTACAGATGTTAGGCATAACAACTACACTCTGTTTACCCTGAAAGGTAGCAAACTTAATTTACATGTTTCCACTATTGTATAGCTTATAAGATCAGGCCATAGTGTGGTTCAGCAAGGTCAGGGTAAAGATTGTAGTGTACTTGTATATGAAATGTGACTTTCATTCGAGTAGTTAATGTATTTTGATTTAAATTAAATCCATACATATATTAATTATGTTGGGCCATCATGGTCATACACAAATTTGATAGCGTTTTTGGTTGGTATTTGTCAATATATTTGTTGAAATGGGTATATCACAAGATGAAACAAACATTTTGTTGGGATGATATTGGGAAATTATTAACTCGATCTTTTTTACTTTCTCGCTATCTTACAGGTATAGAAAGTATTGTGATTGTCAAAAAATTGAACTCGAGATTTTGATGAATGTTGACGTTTCATGACCCCCCGAATACGAAAAAGTGGTTTTTGAATTTCTTTCTGTCTGTTTGTCTATCTATCTGTATATCCATCTAGAGCCTAAACTATTTTACCGATCAGGCTAAAATTTGGTATCTAGGGTTTTCATAGGGTTGCCTCAAGGAATTTTTGAAATTGGATATCCAACCCTAAAATTAAGGGCAGTTTACTGAAGGGCAAAAAGAGAAAAAGTCGATGTTCTCAAAATCAGCTGTAATGATTTTGATTAAAATTTGTATCTAGGCATTGATTAAGATTATAAATAAACTGGCTATTATTATTATTAGCACCAAGTCTTGCTACCCGTTCGGGTTATATGCTCTTACGCTAATGTGTAATGGTAGGGTGATTGTGAGATGAAATGGAGGATCTACAGTTTAACGTGGAATCCAAACCACGGTGGAGGCCTGGCATTCCCCACATTCACAAGATGTCTTGTCAGAGGTGAAGGAAGGGTTTGGTAATCAGATAAATTTGTGCCGGGACCTATGATTGAACCCCGGACCCCAGCAAAGA
Source organism: Timema cristinae (assembly GCA_039000515.1). Taxonomy (NCBI): domain Eukaryota; kingdom Metazoa; phylum Arthropoda; class Insecta; order Phasmatodea; family Timematidae; genus Timema; species Timema cristinae. The sequence goes on from JBCFYV010009882.1 coordinate 88,086,508, forward strand.
AGTCAGACACCCTACCCCTAGACCGCCAGGTCACCTAACTGGTTATTTTCATTTTACTATGAAAATAACTTTTAGGGTACTTTACAGAAGCAGAAACTTCTGTATCTCCGCAACTCTTATAGATACTAAATAACTTTTTTCATTGCAAAATTGTACTACTGTTAGAAATAAAAAAATAAAATAAAAAAAATAAAAAACTTTAATAATATGAAATATTTTTTTTTATAAAACCAACAGTTTCTGAGATTTGGCAAATATATTAATACAATTTTGTAAGCTTTATTTTAAAAGAGATACTACTTAAGTATTAACGCAATAATTCTCTAATGCTATAGAGTAATTAAATATTAGTAAGTCTCTCAAAAAGTTTATGTTGTTTTTCCTTAAACCTCTTAGGAGGAATGTTTGTACAACAATGATCTATCTCCATTTTAGGCTCAATAGTCAATATTTACATTTTTTTAATGTCAAAATTTATAAATGAGGAATTTAATAGCAATTCGATGGCATGAACCTAATAAAATCTCGAAAATTTTAAATGGAAGTTGAAATTTTAATACAAAGGGTTGACCCTTGTGGACCCAATGTTGATCTTTTTTATCGGTTCAAGCGTACAAATGAGGACATTAATTCTGTAGAATTAACAATATAAAATTTAAAACCGGGACTAAAAAAAAGTTTTACATAAGTTTAGAGCAATTTATGCTTGGGTTTGCTAGTGTATATTATTTCGTTTCACATATATTACAAGTTTGGGGTCCATGCAGAGTTCCATACCATTTATTTGAATTATTGGTTTGGCATAGGAGTACACGAGTGGCTACAAAACATATTTTACAAAATTTCTGACTTTTCCATGTTTTCCAGGCATCATTTTTCAATTTTCCCTGAGTACTTATTTCCAGTTTTAATGGTAGATAATCCCTTGTTTTATTAATTATTGATCACATATTTAAAAAAGTTTGTATCTACTAAACATACACGGTTTTATCAGTTATTTTAAAAATTAAAATGTTATTTTATTTAGTTATTATTAACTTTTGTTTTAGTGTTTAGTTGCGAAATTAATGGGATATTGTAGACATATTTTTTAATCCCTTGACTTTTCCTTATTTTTAGTTAAATTTCCTGACATTTCCCTGCTTTCCCTGTCATCCAAAAATTCTCCGACTTTCCGTTTTCCCTGTCTGTAGCCACCATGAATAAATAATTTTTTTTAATGATGTGGGAATAAATTTGGATCATGTTGAGTATACAATGAATATAAAACCTTCTTCAGTGGTAGCAAGGTCTAAGGCATCACACTCGTAATACACTAGACTGCCGTTGACAGGGAGATTGTGGTTTGAATTCCGGTTAGGTGTAGTGAGGTTATTTTTTTCCAAAATGGTTTACAGTCTCTCTCCATGCAAATGTGGGTATACTTTCTCAAATTCTACCTTCCTCATTCCTAACTCATTAGCGTAACTAGTACATATGCGTGTAACCTGAAGAGGTAGTAAGACACACCGAAAAAAAAAAAAAATATATATATATATATATATATATAAAATACTAATTATTTAGCTGAAATTATAATGAGATGGGACAAACTTACCTATGATAGATTCCTGTTAGCTTGAATGGCAATGGATCAGGCATTTGTGTAACCAACCCTATTATATAGTGGTAGTGCACCTGGCTAATAACCTAGGAGTCCCAGGTTTTATTCCCGGCAGGTACAATGGGTATTTTTCCCGAAATGGAACCACCCCAAAAGTTATTCTGTTCTGGTAAAACTTAAGTTAGGTTATGCCTCTTATTCGTTCCACACCCTCATATTCACTATCAGCATCACCTCATCAGGATATGAAAAGAACGTCAATGGAAATAATGTATGATCAGTACTGCATTACTGCACCTGATTAACGAAACATAAGTAGGCTTCAGGCTAATCTTCCCACAAACTGGGCTAAGAGTGATATAGCCCAAACACACATAAATAAATAAAAAATAATGTGTTAATTATGGTGAGGGGTTGCGGACTTCAAGAATGCTAATGCTATGTTTACAAGGAGATGTGAAAAAAGTTTATGGGATTGTGGTTTAATTTTGAACTTGATTTTGGTTAAAATGAGCAATCATGTAGTGAAAATTTCAAGATCACAGATAAGTAACCTTATTGGGATGGTAAGATACTATCACATGTTTAGTATAACTAGGAAAAAATGATCATTGTTTATATGCTTGTCTGGTTAAATTACACATTAAATCTATATTTAACTTTTATTATCCTCATCTTTGTGATTAGAATACATGACATTATAGTACTTCATTATAAAACAATAAGTCATGGCCTCCAAAAAGGTATAAGACAAAAATTAAAATGGGGTGGATTGGGGGAGGATGCAATCAACAAATAAATAAGTTATCCTTTACTTTTTTTAAAGTATTTTGAAATTTGGGAATAGATTTTGGTATTTAAAAATGTGTTTCTGGTGAAAGGGTGTGAGAGCCCTTCCTTATGACACCCCACTTACAAACCAATCATATACAATGTTGTTTTAGTGTGGTAAAATGTTGAATTGCATTCTTAGTTAAGTTTGTTTTCATCATAAAACCTATATTTGGACAAACTGTCAAACATAGGTTGGTATAATGAGGATTAAACTATGCCTAAAAATGTATTAGCTTTAATAAAGAATACCTATTGGTAAAATATAAAACTCGATTAGTTTATTTAGCACCTAATTTTGCTACCCAATCAGGTTATATGTTTATGTACCAATAACATTAAAGGTTTAGGGATGAGGAAGGTTTAATTTAAAGGAAGTATACCCATATTTGCGTGGAGAGTGAGAAACTATTTAGGAGAAACCAACCTTAGTACACCCCACTGGGATTGAACCACGATCTCCCTGTTATCGGCAGTCTAGTCTATTGTTAAAGTAGTGCATTAAACCATGTGGCCACTGAAGCAGGTCCTTATTAGTTGAATGGTGCATACGAAAGATCAAATACACACATGTTTTGATTTTTTTTAAATATAACGAGGGTCAAATCGTGAAGGGATATTATTTAAAAAAGTATTTATATTAATAATAATACTTAGTACTGTGTCTTACTACCCGTTTGAGTTATACCTTTAAGGACTAATTACTCTAATGGATTATAAATTGAAAAGGTTCAATAGAGAAGAAGTGAACCCACATTTGTATGGAGAGGGAAAGTGGAAAACCACCCCCAGTTCACCCAAGCGAGATTCGAACCTCGATCTCCCCATCCTCAGCAGTCTAGCTCAATATGAAACTTGCGCGTTAGCTAACTTGACCATGGAGGCGGGTCATTTATAAGAAATATTTGATTAAATCAATTTATTTTGTTAGCTTCCGATAGGAACCATTTTAAAAGATGTTTTCCAGACATTGTAAATAAATACATTGCATAGCTACTATTCTATTCCTTAGCCTCATTAAATTAGTGACATTTATTCTGTCTTTTAAGCAGTTTTTGAGGAAAAAACCTGGTTTTGTCCATTTAATGATGTGGGTAATATTAGTTTTTTTTATTATTACACTGTAATGTTAAAAATAATATTTAAAATCCAAACAGGTAGTAGACACGGTGCAAAAAAATTAATCAAAAATGGTTTTATTCAGAAATTAAATCATTTCTATAAAGTGGAAACTGTTTCCTGGAGATGACCCATCACATTTTAACTGCCACTATATGCTTAGTACAAAATTTCCTATGTTTTTTAGTTTTGCGAGAAACTTGGAATTGAAGTATAGAGGGGGGAAAAAATCTAGTTTTCATTTAAATGTGAAGTAATATATAAGAACTTTGAGTTATTAGACCAGGAAGATTTTTCCTTAATAGGAAAATATATAAATTTGTCATGCAGTCTAATGCTTCTGTGAAAAGATGTAGAGTTTAACCTACATGTCAAAAGAGCATTGTGTTAGGGAGATGGAAGTTCAGAGAGGGAAATAAACAGGGGCAGCATTTAATTTGGCAAATGAGCTGGCTCAGTTAATCTTATCTCTGGCTAATGAGTGTACACACATTATCAGTAAATGGAAAGTCAAAATAATGAAGAGACGTGTTTGAATAAGCATTCTTAAATCCATCGATTTGTTTTTCTTATAAATTTTGAACCATAAAGAATAATCACATTTTGAGAGGAAAAAAATTATTCTTACTAAAACAGAAATCACTTTGAAAGGGAAGAGGACAACAGATATCCTTATCATTTAAATATCACTCAAAAATGTCTGCATATTTTATTACCGAGGTTACAAATTCACGCCAAGAAAAGAACTTAAGCTTGGGCAAGAGAAACCTGTTTATCTAGTTTAGAGTCCACTATTTTACGAATCCAAATCTTCATTTTGAAAACAAATCTTGGAAAAATTTATGAACCTCAGAAGAAATAGAAATATAATGGAATAATACAAATAGAAATAGTAACTAAATGTTAAAACTAATGGTCTGGAGTCTGGTTATGTGTGTCCTATAATTATGTTGTCTCTGAACCACAACTAGTTTTAAAACCAATTTCAATTGAGGGGAAAAAACATGAATTTAATATTTCTTGAATCCTTGAATCTGACATATCTTAAGGATTCGAAGGTTTGGGATCCCATCTCTATTTACAGCATATCTAGTAAAATCAATAGCGTAACTTCCTAAAAAAATACTTTTCAGAATAAGACAGCCAATCACCTAGCCTTAAATTGAGTAAGGTTTATGCATAAAAAATTCACCCCCCAAATTAGTATACACCTTTGATTGTTATGTTAATGTCAACACCCCCCCCCCCCTCACCCCACCAAGCCATAATTTTAAGAAAAATCTTTATAATCGTTAAAAAAAATCTAATTTTCAAAAATCACTCATTAAAAGACCCTTAATCAAAATTTTAACTAAAACAAACTACAAAGACCTATTTGTCTCAAATACTCCCAAGATACTTATTTGGAACCAATTGGTTAGAGCAGTTTAAAAATATTTCCAGTTTTAAAAAGTCAGCCATCAGTAAACAACCCATAAATGAGTTTTTACCTCAAAAACCAATATACATTGTCAATTTTCATGTCAAATATTCCCTAGATGCCCATTTTAAAACAGATCGTTAAGACCATTTGTAGAATATTTTAGGTTTTAGAAAAATCAGTCATCAGTAAACTACCCCAAAAAAGTTTGCATTGTTAATTGCTATGTCAAACAATACCATGGTGGCCATTTGTAAACAAATCTTTATAATAATTTGTAAAATATTTCCTGTTTTTGAAAAACAAATATTCAATAAACTACCCATAAATGAGTTTTACCCCCAAAACAAGTAAATAATGTTCATTTTTATGTCATCTACTACCAATATACCCACTTGGAGCCAAATATTTAGAGTCAACTAAATATTTCAAGTTTTTGAAATATCAGTCGTCAGTAAACTAACCATAAATTAGATTTTACCCCCAAAACATATATACAATGTTCATTGTCATGTCAAACAGCCCCAAAATATGCGTTATAAACTAAATCGTTATGGACATTTGTAAAATATTTCAAGCATTCGAAAAATCAGTCATCAGTAAACTTTTACCCATGAGATTTTACCCCAAACACAAGTAAACAGTGTTATTTGCTATGCCATACACTAACAAGGCACCTATTTGAAACCAAATTAGTATTTCCATTTGGAAAATATTTTAAGTTTTTGAAAAATCAGTCAACTAATTTTTGCCCAAAAATCAATTATATAGTGCTATTTGTCATATCAAACAAATCCAAGATATACATTTTAAACAACATCGTTAAAGCCATTTTCGGAAAAATTTGTTATTACAAAAATTATTCATCAGTAATCTACTCTTAATCGAAGGGATTGCTTAAAAGAGGTTTTGTGATATAGCCCTTTAATATATAAATTTCAAGTTTGAACAAAATCCAACAAACCATTTTGAATCTGTGGGCAGGGACAGACAGTAGACAGACATGGAGATAGATAGAATAAAAGAAAATCCACTTTTTTGGGGTTGTGTTCAAATAAAACGTAAAGATGTCATAATTTCTTGATCGATTGTTTTAATGACCACAATACTTTTTCTTGATATGGGCAAGCAAAAATATCACTCCAGCTCTTCTAGAAAGTGGCCTTCTTCAAAAGCTGTCGCATCTTGATGTGCAGTACAATACAGACAATAACTGTGCTGAGCACTATAACACTGCCTTTGTGAAGAAGACTGGTGGAAAACGCATCAACTACGCAAAACAAGGATTATATCAAGCTCGATGTGCAGCTGCTGTTGTCAACCATAATACTTGTGCTCTTCACTACTAGTTGCAAGAACAAATACATGGATCAATCCCAGGAAAATTTACTAAGCTGGTAGAAGCTCAAAAACACCTAGAAGTATGGTATATCCCTCTCGCGAGAGAAATGTGAGAAATCTCAATGGGATTCAAACTATACCAAGTTAAACAAACTTTTTTCAAAAGCCATATAAGAAAATAAACATTCGTGATTAAGATTTTCAAGTTATATAAAAATTAGTTACTGATAGTCTGCAACAACCCAAGGAAAAACAAGACATTGAATGTCAAACTAGAAAATGGAATAATTCTTAACTATGGTTAGAAGAAAGGTGAAAACCCTTGACAGAGTCTAATTTTGGTTAAGTCTGCAACCATCTTTCAGAATCTTTCTAAGAGAATACAGCAAAATAATGTTTATAATATACTGATCCACAACAACTTACCACTATGTTATACAAAAGAGAAACTGAATACAAAGCAAAAGAAACATTAGAGGCGATTATTCACATTGCAAGATGTGGTCTCTTCACTGATCCTAAATTGGCCTTCCATGGTGTTACACCAGATGGCTTGATTGGAAACAATTGGATAATGGAGGTAAATTGTCAATCATCAGCCGTATTGATTAGTCCAGAGGCTGCTACATTGCAATGTAAAGAGACCTTATGAAAAGTTAACAAAGACAGAAAAATCAACGCTTTTACTGACTATTTGTAATATGAACACCAGTTGAACAGTGCATACGCGTGGATAAATTGAACGTGGTGATAATTTCTTGGAAAAAATAAATGATTGGCATTCTAACAGCATTGTATAAGGACTATTTGCTTCCTGAACTTGTAGATCCTTTGTATTCATGCTCAATGCTTATCCACAATCTTCCCTATATTGTATCAGAGTAAGCTAAGAGATCTCTACATTAGCCCATTGCAAGGACCAAGCTTTGTTTAGCTAAGTAAACAATGTCACTCGTCACTAAACAAACACATCTAGGTTGTAAAATCCTTTCATTCGAATATTTGTATGTTGTATTTTAAAGTATGGTATATTATGGATTATAGTTACTTAAACATTAATAGTATTATGAAAATGTTTTCAATACTGGTCCCAATAATATTTTTAATCATTGTGGATAGTGAACGAAAAATTAGAACTCAATTGATGAAATTTGGTGTAGCAAAAAAAAAAGTTTCGTATTAAATGCATGAAGCATTTCTATTTTTATTTTTAGTGTGGTAAATATTTAGTTCTGAGGGAAATGCTTTTTACATAACTTCTAAAGTTATTATTATTGTTTATGAACACCACTTGTTTTAGGATTATTACTTTGGTTGAATATTAGCTTTGTATGTCATGTGTGACGCATGGCCCGATCTTGCTCAGCGAGTGTAATAGAACTGCATCTTGTTATGATTCTGATCAGATGCAACGGAAAAACGATTGACACTATCGATTTGACTATATAAATTTAAAATAAGATAGTGGTAAATGTGGGTATCACGTCATTTTGTTGTCTCTGCCATTAGATTTAGATTATTATAATTAATAAGTCAAGTATTTACTTTATTCTTAGCTGACAGATTTGGTAGTTCCTAGTTTAAATATGATTAGGCCCAATGTATATTATATAAATATATGTGTATGTGTGTATGTGTGTGTGTGTGTGTGTGTGTGTGCGTGTGTACTGTGTAAAGCTTGATTTTAATTGACGTGGTATTAGTTTTGTTTTAAAGGGTTAACATACCTGGAATTCAGTTGGATCAATCAATATATGAGTTCTATTTTGCTTACATTTGGCACACTGTCTATTAATGCCTTAATTTAACGGGTTCTCCCAGCTGAGATTCAAACCATAACCTCCTCATCAACGGTGATCGATGGATTGCGAGCCAATGACTCAACAATCATGCTAGATCTTTTTCAGCATTGAATGTTTTTAATTATCATGCTTTAACACTGGAAATTAGCTATATCATTATTTAATCAAGACCGAAGAGAGGCTGAAGGACAATATTTACTGTAATGCAGGAGAGGGAAGGGGTAAATCATATATGATGTAAAAGTCACAATCATAATAATATATTCATACTGCATTTATATATGAGAAACTTAAAAAATTACAAATTATTTACATGCTACAGCCATTGATGTTTAGAAAATCATAATACATTTCCAAACGATATAGTTATCATATTTATATAAATTCAAATCAGCATTGTTATGGAGAAAATAAACTTGTTCTGTTTGTTGGTTTAGGTAATGTACCCTTATTTGTTTTTGTGTATGGTATATTTGTGTCGATTCGAATCGCACAATATGGAGAAAATAAACTTTTTATATTTGTTGGTTTAGGTAAAGTACACTCATTTGTTTTTGTGTATAATATATTTATATGTAAAGCCGTTTTTGATTAAGGGTTTCTGATAGGAGAGGAAAAAAATTTACCACAGCTGTTCTTAGCTCAGTCAAGAGCGTGTATGCCTACTGAGCTGGGGGTCCCAGACTTCAATTCCCAGCATGGCCGAAAAATTTATCATTGGTTAAATGTAGTTTACCCTTTCACAGTAATAAGTTAATTGCCTGTTCTTGTGAGAAAAAAAATCAATACATTGAAAATGTTTGCAGCTCTCTCTCTCTTGAAACAGATTACTATACTTTTAAATATAGCAGTTCTCTATTCTTCCCCATTTCTCCCCGCCTACACCCCTTTAATACCGTAAAACCATACTAGCTGTCACTCAATCCCAAGAGCTCAAAGTTAAATAGACCTAACCACCATTTGTGTTTAGTTATTGTTTGCAGGTAGCATTTCAAAGTTCACACAATGGGAGTGCTGACTCTTAATTGTATCCATTAATATTACCACGGTACGTTATTAGGGACCATTTATTTAATTATTTTAGTGTATACTTCTGCCAATAGATCACACGCCTTTTTAAAAATACAATTTCTTTGCGCTATTATCTTAGGCATGTTGTCAGTCAAGTTAAGAATCGATGATTTAGAGGTTTGTTTTGTTTACTTCGTGAGTGAAATTGTGTTTGCAGCATTATATTTTCAAACTGTATGGAATATTTATTTTATTAGTAAAGTGACTAGATTATGGAGCGTTTAACTTGAATAAATACGAGATTATTCGGATGAAAGTGATGAATGTTTTGATGATTCGGAATTATTGGATCCCAATTTTGCATCGGAAAATGAATCAGGTTTGTTCAAGAGTAAATTTTATTTGGTATTATTTGTCACAAATTATTATTGTTATTGTTTGTTTGTTTCATTCATATTATCCATGTTTATGAATGTCACATTAGGTAGAAATTTTGTAAACAAACTAGGCCTATTAGTTTGGTTATTTTTCTAAGTGTCTAAGTAATCAAACCTTTTTTGTTAGTGAAAAACTTTTTAAAAAAACTAAGTGTCTTTGAATAAATCTAGTAAATTTTTATAAGAATATAAGTAATTTGAGTAATACATCATGTTAAAGAAGAAATTCCAGAGAAATATTTTATGTAAGTACCAATTTATACTAATAAATTACCTTTATTGGTAAGATTTAGAAAATGTGCATGTTTTTATATAGACTGATTAGAATAGTATATAAAGTTTCAGCAGGCTAAGTATTAAAATACAAAAGTGTACATTCAATTTTTCAAGATATTTCTAAAAATATGTATTTATTTAAAATTTTACTAAAAATGGTTGAAATTAATGTGAGATTATTATTGGTATTAGATGGGAAAGCCTGAACCCAAAGAATTAGACATGAAAGGCTCCCAAATATGATTGAGACTCGTTAAACACAATTAAAATTAGAAATATTTTCAGCAACTTTTGATCTTGACCAATCCAAAAAGAAAATAATAGCTTTAGTTTGAATTTGAAATTCATACTGTGTTGGCAAGCAATGTGATAGAAAACCTGAGTTTTGTTTTCATTTATAAATAAAAAAATTGAGTGTATGAATAGTGATAATTAAAAAATTAAAAATAATTATTATTATATAACATTTTAATAGATTTACATGTAAAATAAATATTAATATAAATAGTAGCATATAGCCCAAACGAGTAAAAACAAAAAAACAGTCAATGCTGATATCAAAATAGTTGCAGTGATGATAGCTATAGCAGGGTTACCTAAGGAGAGAAGGGGCATGATATCTTGAAGTTTCTCTATAAGAGTAACCAAGAGCAGATGGTAATAAAAACATCTCCATATCTTGTTTTTTGAATGTATTTCTGAGCTATCCATGTTTTTATAGGTGTTAATATCTTTATTATATTTTACTAACTATACTATCACCATAGTTATGTTAAGCAATATATTGCATATTTTAAGTTCCATTTAGAATTACTAAAAACTTTTTTTTAATGCCAAAATAACACAGCTAACTCTTTGTATGAAGTAAATCTGGTCTTGATATAGCTAGTAAAAAAATTAATAGCACAATATTTTCTTTCCTTAATAAGAGTCTCATGATATTGTGTGTATAAATTCATCAAAATGCATTATTACTTGGCTAATTACTAATGGGCCCTTTTAACAAATATTAAGGTAAATTATAATAATGAATGTTGATTCTCCATTAGTATGTATAGTTCATAAAGTTCATCCAAAGTTTACAACTCCAAAAATGTGCACAATTCTATTAAATGCTTAGTTAACATGTTTTTTTTATAATATTTAGTTGGAAATAATCGTGTAATAATTTGTACAATTACTAAACATATACCAAGTAAAGATCCAAAATTTTATCAAATTGAGATATTAGATGGGATAGGTACATCTTCAATAGCTGAGTGTATCATTTTAAAAAGGGGGGTGATTAGTTTGTAAGGTTTTATTCATTACTTTTTTGGATCGTAGAGGTCCTATGTGGATATTAATTATTTTAATAAATGAAATTAGTGTTAAAAATAAACAAAACACTAATATTGTTGTAGTTAGGTTATTGGATAAATTATAAAAAATGTATTAAGTTTATGTTTGTTTCATTTATATTAAAAATAGAATGTTTATGTTACTGTCTTAAATAATATTTATTTTAATTTTTTAATGCATATATTATATTTAAAGTTCCTTGTTTAAAAGTATTCAAATCGGTCATTTTATTAAATATGTATGTGTACTTTTTAACATATGCATTTAATGTATATATTTTAAAAGTTTTTGTAAATCATCTAACAAACATTTTTTTCAATCATGTTTATAGTTTCTTTAAAAGTATACACATACAAATACATATTATATAATGACCGCAAGAAAGATGTTTGTTATTTGGAATAATAAGTGATGTAAAATACAATTGTGAAATTAAATTTACTATTTAGAAAAAGTATTTATACGAATTCATTTTCCATAAAACCAAAATTGTTTAACCCCCAAACACAATTAAAGTTGTTATTGTTATTAGTATCACCAGTATTGTAAAATATCTTGCCAATCTGACCTCTGACATATGGGCATTATTGTGTCCTCCCGTGCTTCTCGAAATCCTATAATAATTTTCATAAGAAACCCTTAAAAACTCAAACTTTTCAACCGCTGAATAAGTATCTCTTACAAACTCAATCTTTTCATATCCCCATAAAAATTATAGTTACTGAATTTCTTGCTTTCCTCCTCATTATGTTTTAACTTTGAAATTTGTTTATTGTAATCAGCTGTATACAAAAAATGATGTATTTATTATTTTGTAATATGAAAACCTTATGTTCTTCTGTATCTTCAGTGTTAGCCTCTTAGAAGTCTCGACCATTGACAAGTGTTAAAATAAAAAAAATAAAGGAAAGAAAAATGAAAAAAAAGGCTACAATTTATATATATAGTTATTTAAACTACTAATATTGCATTTATAACACATTAAAGTATGATTTCAATCAATGTAATTACTAAATAGAAACATTCCTGCTAGAAAAATAATTGCTGCAAATTTAATATTAAAAGAAACATAAAAATTTAAGGTTCATGCTTAATGTAACTTCAAAATGCATATCAAATTGTTAGTATTTCACAAAGAAATATGGGGATTTTCTAATAACTTAAGAGAAATGCCATTTATGAACAAATTCTGACAATTTATTTGAAAATAAACCATGGTTACTTACTATTTGCGACATATTTAATTAAATACGTTGAAACTTTTAAGTAATAGAAGCAATTTAAAGATGAAATTATGTTCAACATCAAACTACTTAATTTATTTTACCTTAAATTAAATTTGTTTTCAATTTATATAGATTTTAACAACAGCACAATACATAAATTAGCTGTCTTAAGTTATATTCACACTAAGAGATCATATTTAGAACAAGTAACTATAGGCAAAAATTCCATATACAAACATCAAATTTCAGCCTTTTAGTTATTGAACTACGCAAATAAATGAAAATGATAAATGGGAATCAATGTCCATGTGGGAACACAATTTTAAAGGATGTATGAATTTGCAATTGAAGCTTTTTTCTGATTATGATCAATGTTGTAATTTTTTTATTTGAAATAGTACAAAATCATTTCAAATACCTTATTTAGCAAACTTTAAAATCAAATAGCTTTGTCTGATCTGATGTGTTAGATTATAAAAATTTAAGTAAAAATGTGCACATATTATGAAGATTGGTGTAATTTTTTTAGTTTATAAAGGAAAAAATTGAAAAGAAATTATCATAAATTAACAAAGTACTTACTTTCCACATTGAAGTTGGCAAATTAAAAAAACCTACCTTATGTAAAGATTATACGAGTAAATAAAATACCAGAAATTAAAAAAAGGGGCGGGAATCTCTACACTCTGTTCACCCTGAAAGGTAGCAGACTTACCTTGAAAGACTACACTATGACCCTTTCTTACAAGCTAAATCATTGTCAAATGATGCAAGGTAGGCTTGATATAGTAGGATTTTGGTAAGAAGAACAAGATATGATAATCAAAAAAGTTAGTAAAACTACTTTCATATATCTCAAGTATTGTGATTTATATATTTAGCTTTTGATAGATATTATCCATGTTAACCCCAAAAAATTATGTTTTTATTTACTAAAACTGTTTTCCCTAACAGAATAAGGGTATATCTTACAGGGTAAACGAAAGGTAAATCAGTATGAGTGTAACTTAAGCATGTGCAAATCAAATAAACATTCATGCAATAAGCTTCCAAACATATTTTACAATAGTATGGCCATAATTATAAATAGTATGATAAAAATTGTACAATGTGTCACATTTAATTTATACATATGGTTGAAAAACACAAATAAATGGTTAGTTTACAAAATGTTACTAAATTTGAGTTTATAGTGTTAAATGGATGGAGGTGAAGGCGTTTAATGAGAATAGCACAATTTGTAAAACTAAAGATTATACCTGATTCTCACATAGCCAAATAAAATATAGCTTATTACCAAGAAATATGTGTGGATCAACAGCAAAGATCAAAACTCAGCTTCTTTGTTAGAGCTAAGCTCCCTATTGCATAACTATGTTGTCAGTCTTGGATTTAGTAACAAATAATAAGAGTTTACCATCATTTTGGAATTTATTCCAAGTCTTGGCCGATATATGCCATAGTAAATTGTAGAGAGATGAGTTGAAATAATGTAATCAATGACAAAACATTATTTAAACAGATTTATTATGTATTGTCAAGTTTCTTAATTTATTTTCTAAAAACATAAAAAGATTTATTTTGGATTGACATTAAAATTGCAAATTTGAAAAAAATAGGTACCATAGTTTTAGACTTACCAATTTGTTTTAAAAATAAGTATGTTCAAAGCATCAATCAAGCTCATTAATTGGTTATGTTATGCATAATGACAACCAATATAACCTAGCTAAGATGATATATCTGCTTGCTAATTAAAAGAAGTATTCTAATATATATCATATCCATATATTTGTTGAAGTGAGCAAGATGATTAACTTTTGCTGGCACTTATATAACATGTAAATGATAAAGTTGTTCATGTTAATAATTTTTGTGGTATGTCAATTATGAGACAAATTATTGTAAATTAATTTTAATCTTACATTCCAAGAACTATAGTTCAGTTCAATCAACTTAAAATGTTATGAATCGAATATCTAAATTGTTGAGAAATAACACTTTTTAATTTTTTTAAAATTTTGAATCCATTATAGCACTGAATAGATGTGAGAATATTTTCTAATGCACTTTAGGAAATGTTCAATTTCCAATTTTAGTGAGACACTATGCATAAACCATGAGTATGATGTAATATATTGCCATATAGTAATTAAGATCTTGTGGGGAAATATAAACAGTGTGTTAATGGATAAACCTTGGCATTGCGAAGCTATCCTTTCTGTCTCACTTATATTTAACAAAAATGAGGACACTACGAAATATGGGAGATTCGTCTTAGTAGCAGATATTTTTAATCGGCACAGTTATAAATGTACTTAGAGTAATGCCACTGGTAAATGGCATTGTAATTAATTTTTACTAAGCTAAACTTAAACACTTTTCCGAATTTGGAATTTAATTATGAAAGCTAAGTCATAGTACAAAAATTGCAGCACAGTTAAAATACAGCATAAATGCATTTCATTTCAGCCTTGGATATTCGTTTTGCATCCAAATTTGGTACATATTATCTTTGAGACATTTTTTAGATTAAAATTATTTACATGAAAAGCATTTACAAATGCTAAAAGCCAGTAGAGAAATTAAATGCCAAATAATTCCTTTAAAAAACGTGAATTTCATTTTAATCACTGTTATCTTGTGAAGTTCCATGAAGAAGTTCGTTAATTGTGATGATTTTTAAACAAAAGAAACAAAAATTATCTAGTACTATTTGTGTTTGATACGCATATTTATGGACAACTTCATGAATGGAATAAGGAAGTGAAAGAGTGTGGAATGAAGTTTAGCATGGTGAAGTGTAAAGTGATGGTAAAGACAAGGAAGAAGGTAAGGCCTAGTAAAGCTATAAGGTTGGTGTAGTAGAGTTGAGTAAAGTACATAACGTTAAATATCTTGGAAGCATGAGAAAGCATGGGAGAAAGGTGGAAGGAGAGAGGATTGATTAAAAAGAGGACAGAGGGAGGGTTGTTCTATAGGTGCGTAAGATACCTGCTATGGAGAAGAGAGGTGCCCTTGAATTGTAAGAAAGTGTTGTACAGGGCATACTTTGTACTCATTGTCACACATGCTGCAGAAACATGAACAGTGAATGTAAGAGAGATTAAGAAAGTTGAGGCCATGGGAATGAAGTCTGTGAGGAATGTGTTAACTATCATGAGGAGAAACAAGATTAGAAATAAAGTTATCAAGGAACGGGTTGGGGTACAGGGAGTACAAGAGCTAGTAAAGGAAGCAAGAATAAGATGGTATGGGCATGTAATGGGAATCGACAAAGGGAAGATGTCAAATAAAATGTTGAAATGAAGTATGTAGGAAAAAGATTGCAAGGGAGGCCAAGGAAGAGATGGATGGCACAGATAACAGAAAGTGTTGAAGTGAGAGAAGACGAATGGAAGAAATTAAAGAAGAATGGTGAAAGGATGGAGGAAGGATGGTGGAAGAATAGAGGAAGATGGAGGCATTTTAGTAAACTGACCCGATACCAGGCTGGAAACAGTTGTTAATGATGATGAAACAAACTGTTATGAACAAAAAACAAGGTGATCAAAAATATCACAAACTATTAAGAATTTACAAAATCTATTAAAAATGAATTATTTTTAGGAATAAACTATAGAAATATATAAAAAAATTAAATCCACATAAACGAGAACAGGGTATTTTAAGTTAATTCATAATTGTATTAAAGTGAATCACATTTAGCTTATTTTGATAATTTGTGTATAACACTTTTAATGAGTAATAATTTATTTTGTGAACAGATTAAAACTAGTAGGCAAGAGACAAATTAACAAGTATATTCACAGTACAGAAAGAAAAGAATCTAGTATCAGTCCTTTGCAACTAATAAGTGAATAAATGAGCAATGTGTAAAGTGAGGAAATTTGATGTAATAATTAAGAAGAGATGGGTCACTCTAAAATTAGGGTTAAATCAATAATTTAGCTAAGTCAAAAGTAGAATCATTTACCATGAATACAAAGCAATTTAATAATTTCAGCTTTTACTAAATTAATAAGAAATCACAATTTACAATTACTACCATTTAAAGGAAATTAATTCACCTTCAAAAAGTTTGAGTAAAAAATAAAGAGAATGTTTTTTATTGAAAATTAACTTCTATTTATATTTCATTTACCCTTACCCCATCCGAATACCAAATTTGAATTACACCAAGACATAACATTGAAAGGAAAACTAAAAGTAAATCTAGCCTTAATCAATTTCTTCGCACCACATGAGTCCAGATTTCTTCACTTGACAGGAATTTAAATAGTATTCCCTCAGAGGCTTACACTTTAAAACATGACTACTTTAACATTTCAGCAACATTTTTTTAGCACCGCGTCTTACTACCCGTTTAGGTTATATACTATCAGTCACAATTAAGGCAATTTTCTGCTGTATATATAAAACGTTTAAATGTCCAACAATTAGCAACGATTCAGATTTACTGAATGCCACAATTTTAGTTGTATGCTGGAATAAGCCATTGGCTATCAGCATGTTGGCTGGCCGGCTTCATGTAGCATAATGTAATGAAAATTACAACTTCTAGATTTCTAAAAAATAAATTTGGTCCTGAAATCTATTTATAAAACATTAGGAATATCGGATATTGATTTGCCTTTATCTTATATTAAATTACTGTAGTGAGAATATACACATATTTTCAGAATTCCATGTTTCTCCACCTACTGATATACTTACTAACAATACGAGTTTCCCAATACACTAGTATGAATCCAACTATGTATGTAAGTATGGATGAACGGTTTTAAAGTGACTATGAATTACCTAACTAGGTGATCTGTTGGTCGGGCAGCATTAATATTTTGTAACTCTTTCCTTCAATTTTCCCTTCTCATTGGTTTAGTTATTTTCAGTTAGTTGAGAGGTGTGGTACATACAGTAGGTACTTAGTGATTCTTTAATAAAAAAAATGGTAAAACTTGAATCAACTAGCATTCTGCTAAATGTGAGGCAATCAAGATTTAAAAATAAAATATATTTTCAAATTTGAAAATAAAAAATATATTAGACCCATCTCTATTAATAAATTACATCTACTTTGGGTTAGATATGGAATTTAATCATAATGATTTTAGTGTCTTAAATTTCTTCACCACTTTTTACATTTGCAAAATCTGAAAGTGGAAGTTCAAAGACTATTGTGCTACGTGAGAGTTGTTTCTACACCACTGCTTAAGTGTATATGTAAAACAGCCAGTCTCGTAAGAAGTTCAAAGACTATTGTGCCACATGAGAGTTATGTTTCTACACACTGCTTAAGTGTATATGTAAAACAGCCAGTCTCAAACCAATACATCATTTAAAATAAATAAAAATATCACGTATAGCTGTGAAACTTAATATCAGAGTAGTGTTATATGTTTGTATGTAAATATACACAAACTCTTTAAAACAAACTTGTTATAAGATTACTTCATTGTAAATATTAAAACAACAATATAAAGAATTTTTTAGTTTGATTTCATTAAAGTGTGTATCAGTATCCCTGATCTTAAAATGTTTTGGTCAAAAGACCGAATAGTATACTTTGGCATATTAAAATTTATGTCATGGCATTTTATAAGGAAAAACATTTACAGCCTAGCTATATTTACATAATATCATCCTCAAAATTGCAAATTATTTATCAGTTGAATAAAGATACTTTCAGTCACATTCGTACCACACACTACTATTAATAAAAAATAAATGTTTATGTTAAAAGTATTGTTTTCATATCAACTGTGAGCACACACATAAAATTCAACTTTTAGAAAGTTATGTGAAAATTAAGCTAAAAGTACACTGTCAGCTAACAATAAAACAGGTTCACGTATAAATTTAAGTGGTGTAGTAATTGACCTGTCTCTCCTGGAAGCTTCTGGTCCTCTATGCCCGAGTCGACAGTCAATCTTTGCACACTATGGTATGATGTATTGAGAGGACTCATAGATGACTTGTCATTGCTGGGAAGGCTCAGAGTCAGAACTGGCTTCCAACTTGGTAATGACCATATTAGACTTCTTTTCCTCCTCAAAGTCATCTTCCTCTTGACTACTGCCATCACTTTCTTCAGAGCTCACTTGCGAGGAGTCTGGAATAATGAAAAGATATGTAAAAGCCGATATAGATTTAAAAATCTTGGCTATTGTTGTTATTGTTATTTATTATTATTATTATTATTATTATTAACACCGCGTCTTACTACCCGTTTAGGTTGTATGCACTTACACCTATGTGTGATGGTAGGGTGACTGTGAGATGAAATGGAGGACCTACAGTTTAACGTGGGATCCGAACCAGGATGGAGGCCTGGCATTACCCACATTCACAAGTTGTGATTAATCGATGTATTGTCAAAGGTGAAGGAAGGGTTTGGCAATCAGATAAATCTGTGCTGGGACCGAGGATCAAACCCCGAACCCCCAGCAGGTAAGTCAGACACCTTACCACTAGACCGCCAGGTCACTGAAATATTAATATTCAGTGAAACGATAATAAAAGTTTATACGAAACTGCAGGGAGATAGTTTAACAACACAAAATAAGAATTATTGGTGCCTATGGCTTAACTTAAAGTTGAATCTGATAAATAACCTGCTTTGGCAACATAAGAATACTAAGAAACAACAACCTTACTGGAATATAAGCAAAGAATCTCAAAAGTGGCTGGGCAATATTTAATATCATATTCTTAAAATGATTGTCTACACAGCTTAAAGCAAGTAAAATGGTTCATTGTGATGTACATCATAATTATTTACCAGTGTGTGTGGTGTCGTTTGACTCAGACAGGTTGAGTTGTGGCTGCAATGAAGCAATGTTTTCTGGCCAGAAGCGTTGTGCTGCCTGCTTACTGTTTCCTGTTCCGGAACTTTTTGTTTTCTTGCTGTTCGTATTTTTGTTGTGTGTACTATTTCCAAATTGTTCACTCCCAGGGTTTGATGCATCTAACATGGGTTGAAGAATTCGTCGTCTAGCATTTATGAACCAGTTGTTAACTTGTAGTAACGTAAGATTAGTTTGGGCAGCAATTTGGCGTTTCTCATCTTCAGTAGGATAAGGATGCTGAAAGATATAAATCTACATAGATGAATGCTTTCCAGTTCAAAACTCACATCAAAATAAAATGTATACATATAAATACAATAAATAAGTAAACACAAAAATAATAGGGTATTAGTGTATAGTTAACATTTCTAAAATTATGAATTATATAATATTTTAAGCTAAAATACAATAATCTTATTTGAGATTATAAAATGCACATTATAGTGTACACTCAGTTTACCCTGAAACAAAGTAGGCATATCTAAATTGATTACATTATGAAGCTATCTTGTATGTTACACCATTGGAAAATCAAGCAAGGTAAGCGTGATTATTCCTTCAAAATAAAATGTCACAGTGTTTATTATAAGTATGTTCCATAGATAGTAAAAATTATATATAATCGAGGAAAACCGTATGACAGAATTTATGTTTTTTTGCATTGTGTCTTAATACCTGTTCGAGTAATACGCTTATGTACTAATAATTCTGCTACTGGTTTAGGAATTTGGCAGGTTATATTTATAGAAAGTGTACCCGTATTTGTGTGGCGAGTGGAAAAACATTTTGGAAAAGATCACCTTCAGTACACCTGACTGAGATTTGAATCGCAATCTTCCCACTATCAGTAGTCTAGTCTACTGCAAGAGTAGCTTCTTAGACTATGCTACCACCGAAGCAGGTGTGAGAGAAATTGTTTTAAGATTGTGTGTGTATTGATGAAGATAAATAAATCAGTTAAAAACTATTTTTTAATTTTAAAGAGAGTAAAGGTACTTTCAAGGTCTGAGTGATTATGTTTCTTTGAACACTTTATTTAATCGCCAGAATATTGACACCAAGCTGTTAAAGAAATTGAAGTTATGCAATAGAGATAAGAAAAATTATATATTAAA
Organism: Timema cristinae; assembly: GCA_039000515.1. Taxonomy (NCBI): domain Eukaryota; kingdom Metazoa; phylum Arthropoda; class Insecta; order Phasmatodea; family Timematidae; genus Timema; species Timema cristinae. The sequence goes on from JBCFYV010009882.1 coordinate 88,106,878, forward strand.
AAAATATATTTACAAAATTTTTATTAAAATAAACAGAAGCTGTAATTGTATGCAAAGATGAAAAATAGTACAATATAAAATAGTTATAAGATCTTTATTTCTTCCTAAAACTCTATCCTAATAATATTTTTAACATTAATAATAGGCCCCTAAAAGAAATGTGTGCATTGCACCATGAAAAAAAAATGAGTTATTATTATTATTAGCACCGCGTCTTACTACCCGTTCGGGTTATACGCTCTTACGCTAATGTGTAATGGTAGGGTGACTATGAGATGAAAAATCGACCAATAATATGTTTCCGTAAGGAAAAATTTTAAAATTTTGGCATTTAGAAATTGGTTTTCTAAAATAATAAAATATTTACTAAACAAAATATACTAGTTCTTAAACAAAGGGTGATGTAGACTGGAAAACCAAAGTAGAATTGTGGAGATAAATATTTTCTTTAGAAAACATAACATAAAACAGACACATAACACACATAACTACCATAAACAGAGACATTTGAGAGCTAATTATGGGATTACCACTAAATGTTGAAATAGCCAGGAGCGCATTACACTAGTAGCCAGTTTAGGAAGGACACCACGCTTCTGTTTCTTCTTATCTCTAAGGAAATCGTCATCATCATCCATGGAGCCAGGAGTGGTCGGTGCAGGTGACAGTTGACCTGAAGAGAAATAACAATTTCTTTAAAAAACATTAATCAAAAAAGGCAGGTAGGTTACTTATGAGTAGAGACATGCAAAAGGTGAGGTTATTTCTAGGGGAAAAGTGGTGTTATTTTTCTCAAAAGCTATGATACTTTATGCTGTAAGCAAAATTATTTACATAAATAAGAGTCGAATTATTCATTAAAAAAATTAGAAATAGGTCCAGATAACAGTAGCACACTTCTAGATACACAAAAATGTATACACCAACATTAGGTTACTAGCATATTATGGTGAATACACAGTGATGTTTAATTTAATTCCCATAAAGTAATAAATGGCTTCATTATTAATCAAAGAGTTGCTATTGTATTATGGACATCTTCCAAAATGAGTGCTGTATTTATTATTTATTTCCCCATGCCAAGTTAACTGTGAAATAAACTTGTCTAAGATTGTTAACTATACTAACTCTCAAATGAAAACCTTCCCATCGGGGCCAGATTATTTTCTTTAAGGTTCGTTGCTTATTCAGTCAGAACATAGTTGTTAGTCACAAGAAATCTTTGAGTCAACTTTTGCACATGGTAATTAAACAGCCTCCTCACATGTCTTTTGCCAATTTATATGACAAATCCTCTCTTTCTTGGCTGTGTTCAACAGAGTGATTACCTATGACTGACGTTTGGTAGGCCTACTTTCCAAAATTTTAGACCCTTTCCTCTTTATGTTTTGACTGATTTATTGTGTTTCACGCAGGAATACCTGTGGCCCCATGATGCAGTAACGTCAACATTTTTCATTCAAATTCTGTATTCAACTATTTATTAACATATTCGGGGAGCAATAAATATAAATATGCACCAAACATTTCACGCTTAGTAATGTCAAACCTATATCTAAACTCTTGATTTTCACAAATATCAACATCGAAATAATCGAGTGTCAATTTATATTTACACTAAACATGACCACCTGTATAAACGCCCATAAAAAAAGGCCTAAATATTTGTGAAAACTCATATATCCTGTGATCCATTTTATAACTTTAAAGTCCGGAAAAACAGATATGATCCATGTAAACAGCAGCTTGTCATAGCACTTTCGCCAGTGTTACCGATTTGAAAATTATCTTGTATTGCGTGATATTTGCCAAATTACAAATAAATTATGTTTATTTAAAAAAAACTTAAATTTGTGTTATTTGTGTGAAAACAAAATAGTCTGCTTAAAAATATGTGTTATCACAAATGGGAGTTTTGCATGTCCCCAGAGTGGTTCGGTGTTCATTTGAATCAGAAAGTTTTAAGTACTAAACAATGGAGCTTAAGTGAATAAAAATAAATTGTGTACGCTTTTAAAAATAAGTATTTACGTTTGACAGTGGCATAGCTAAATGAAATGATAAAATCAGCCATCTCACTTTATATCTCCTTAAATATTATCTCTAGCTGACAGTTTAGTGGATATTATATTTATCACTGGTTTTTGTGCATACAACATGAATATTTTATGAAAACCATAATCTTCTCAAGTTCAAGCACCCCCTCGTCAACCAGTTATTATTTAAATGCACCCCCCCCCCCCATCCCTGTCACAAGCACTTGACAACAATATTTGTCAAAATGTTGAGAGTAAATTCTTTTCAGAGTTAATAGCAATACCTCTTCTGTGGGGGAAGAGGAGCAGGAATCAAAGTTGTAATGACAGCTAGAAAAAATGCATTTGCTTCAAGGTGTTGTTAGTCTCAAAAGGGGAAGTGAAAGAGAAAATAATCATTTCTCCGTGTAAGAAGCATTTTTGTCAGTTTTATCACTTTGAAAGTTTATTTAACTTAAAATAGAAAATAAGCCTTTGCGATTTCTGTTTGGACATACTGTACAACTTATTATTAGAAAAGCATTTTTCCTTTATCAAATAGAAGAAGGTAATATTCTTTCCACAGTGAAATGAGTAGCACAGTTAAAAACTTCCCTGCCCCCACACGTAAAGAAAGATTACTGAGCACAAAATATTATACTTCCTATTGAGCCAAGATACTGTTACTTATATACTTTTTCTTCTCTGGGATTTTTTTAGTTATTATTATATCTTTTGTTATAGTTGCATGAAATTTTTCTCGAATGCTTAGTTACCCCATCTCGGAGTATAGTTCTTTGACTTTTTTTTTAGCACTACATCTTACTATCCAGTTGGATTAGCTGCTAATTGGTTAAGGATGAGGAAGATTAAATTTATTGGAAGTATACTTATATTTGCATGAAGATAGAGTGGGAAACCATTTAGGAAAAACCAACCTCAGTATAACTGTTCAAGATTGAACCTCAATCCCCAAGTTATCGTCAATCTAGTCTATTGAGAGAGTAGCACCTTAGAACATGTGGCCACAGAAGTGGGTTTTGATGATTGTTGTTGGTGCGTTGCCATCAGCAAGAATTGAACTTATGTTCAATATATGGAGTGTATTTGCATGTGCATGGAAGAAACCAAGAGTTGGACTTTCCTCCCGCTGGCTAGTGCTTACTTAGCAAGAGGGCTGGGACTCTTGATTTAAATCTCGTCATAGTATGTGTTAATGGCCTATCTCAGGGAAGTGTAGCGACTTCGCGTAACTTATTTTGAATAGGTGCAGTCAGGTATGTTGATGGACTTAAAATTTTGTTTTGTGTTATGGATACTGTATTGCACTTGTACACGTGTTGATGTATGTTTGTAAAGTCTAGTTCTTCTGGGAAGCTACACCCCCATGATTAAGCATGCATGAGTATGGAGAAGGATTACTGTAACCAAATCAGCGAAACATTTTTTTTTTATCTATCAAATAAACTATCTAGGCTATACGAATATGACATTTTATATTCTCCATACCAGCCTCTACCGGCTTCCAGTTTTCACACCCAATATGATCTGAAGCAGTTCCCTGTGTTTTATTGGATCCTGTCTCAATTAAAGTGGGGAAACGAGAATTCTCATGGTTCAGTGGGTGAACCCTCAAGAACAATAATCATAAAGGAGTAGAGTTTGACAACAACTTGATATTTAATTTTCTTGCTTTCTCTGATAACCATGTTAGAGCAAAATGTTGCCACAATTAAATGATAACTAAATATAAATTATCTAGCCAAAGTGAAGTAATTGCAAATACATAAGTGCTATGCGGAATTCAAAAATGTTTTTTTTATTTTTTTAGTTTATTTTGGCATGTGATTTTTTTCATCTGCTCTAAAATGGAAAATGAGTGTTTTTGTATAATTTAACGTTCCATCGCTACCCCCTGAATTGGGGTTGTTAATAAGTAAATGGAAATGTACTGTCCCAACTGGTCATTGCATCAGTTAATGGAAGAAATAAACATAGCAGTAGCCCCTTACTTCCCTACTTTCTGAAACTAAATCCCCTGGAAAGCTTTATGTTCCCTAAGACTAACATTATTCAAACAGAAATCTAGAGGTGCTTCCAAGTTTAGCACACTGTATCAAATGCCAAAGGGACTAATTTGAGGTAGAGAGAAGTGACAAGAGCTTAAAGAAGGTTAAAAAAAAATTTATCAGTGCAGTACAGGAACTTTTGGATCATAACTATTTCATGTTAAACTGATAATAGTATTATGGAAAAATAGTTTTAGTAAATATGGATTCAATCCAATTATTACAGTGATAGCAAAATGGGCTAGTAGAAAACGAATGATAAATAATGTAAGCAGGAATTTTATATTAGTTAGGTTTATGAACACTTTTAATTTTTCTTGTTGGCTAATTTGAAATTATGTTAGCTTTCACTTTTTTTTTCGACCCCTCGAAGAGAAAAGTACCTATTGGATCATCAAATAACTAGGACTAAAGATTTTGATAAATGCCAATGTTTCATGACCTCTCAAACTGAAAAAGTTGTTTTTGTGATGCCGTTTGTCTCTCTGTATCTTAGCCTAAAGGTGAAACTATTTTACCAACCAGGCTAAGACTTGCTATCTTGGGGTTTTATAAGTTATCCGTGATAAGTTTTTGGAATAATTATATATCGAACCCTAAAATTAAGCTATTGAAAGGGAAAAAATATATATTTTCTCAAAATCTTCTCTAACGATTTTGTATCTACACTGATAGCCTGACAAACAATGAAAATGATTGAGTGTGCTTTTTATATATATATATGCAAAAATATCCAATTTTGATTATATCTACGCAATTATTTGCTATTCACAAAACAAATTATATCATAAAAGTTGTATTACTATTTATTTAAAATAAAAATAGTATTTTATATTTTTATAGCCCCAATAGTCTCTGAGCTAGCAAATATGTATGTATATACACACACACACACACACACACACACACATATATATATATATATATGATATATATATATGATATATATGATATATATATATATATATATATATATATATATATATATATATATATATATATATATATATATCATCAATCTGAAATTGATTGTCTCGTTATTTGGTGGACAGAAATGTTCCGCAGTTTAATAGCAGTGTATATTATTTCATTTATACTCTTTGGTATAGAGTTCCTGCAACAATGTATTCTATTTCATTTCACAAATTTTATAAGTTTTTAGTAAATGTTTATGTTTTAAGATAGAAGCAAAATAACATATGTGTGTTAAGCCGTAATATTTATTTACTTTTGAATACTTTTAATACAATTTTCCTTATAGAGATATATTATATATTCACATCCAATGTCCTTTTCCTGTGGTTGTCCTTTATGTTATACCTTCTACATGTTCTGTGTGTTCGATCATACTTGACAATTTTCCATTGTCTCCCCCTTCCCCCCCCCCCTCTTTTGGTAAGTTGCGTTGTGCATATCACACTCCTCCCTGATGAGTTCCAATAGAATGAAACCTAGGTTGAGGGATTGGGCGGTGATGATCGATTTTCTTTAAAAGCCAACCATTAACTCTTTGTTCAATGACAGCAATACAAAGTGTGAACTGTGTTCTTCTTTTCATTGTAAAAGCCATAATGTGTTCGTCCCTTTTATATGTTTCTATCCACCTTTCCTATACCTTCTTCCAAATTTAATACAATTTATTATTTTTGAATTATTAATATACACTAATACATAAGCAATAAAAATAGGATTTCCTTAAGAGTTACACACTCTTAAGGAAATCCTATTTTTATTGCTTATGTACATATTTGTAAAAAGTATAAGTTACAGAAAATAATAATAGAAACAAGTAGAAGGATATAAAAAGTGTGCAGATGAGAGGAGAAGAATGTAAGTGGTTAATGGAGGAAGAATGATGGAAGAATAGAGGACGATGGAGGCATTTTATTAAACGGACTTGGCTACAGGCTAGAAACAGTTGTTGTTGATGATGATGATGATGATGATGATGATGATGAGGAGGAGGAGGAGGAGGATATATACTCTTTTTACCATTAAAAAAAGAGGTAAATAGCTTTGCATTGTTTCCCCTGGTTAAGGAAATAATAGTTTCCTTTTAAATAGAATATGACATTTCCAACCAATCCCTTGGTTTTGTTGTATCAGAATTCTTTTAGAGAAAGTGTGAAATATTTGACACAATTCCCTTGTAAAGAAAAATAAAACCACAAAATGGGGAAGATTAAATTGTTAAAGAATGATAAAATAGGAGACTATTAAAGAATTAAGTTTATCATATGGGATTGAAAATTAAATTAAATTAGATTAAAAGGAAGAAAATATAGTGAAACTCTTCAAGGAAAACCTATTTTCACTCTCGAGATACATTGTTATATGTGTAAAAGTGGTAAAAAAAAAAGAAGATTGTGATAATTTTAGTGATACATTTTGTTATAGCAATGGGCTCATTGTGTCAGCATATGATTTTCTAAAGGTGGAATCTAACAGTGCTGATTATATGTTTAACAGTTACGGTGAAAATATTGTCCCGCAACATAATTAATACTTTTATTAAGATTTAAAAGCACTCAACAAATAAATTTATTTGAATTTAACAATTGTTGCAGTATGTGATATTATTTCCTTCAAAAGAAATACAGAAATACTAGAGTTTAGATTTAGGTGCTATTGCACTAAGTATAAAAAGTTGTATATTCTCAGTTTTTCCAAATGGGGGCGCTATGTCTGGGAAGGTTAGATTTATTGCAAGTAAAAGGACCCATATGAATATTGTCCATCCTCAATATGAATGGTAAAAAAGATTTTGAAAGCAAAAAGTATTTATTGATAAGACTGACAAGTATCACAAGTCTAACACATATTGCTAAGATCAATAAAATAAAGCACTCAAAATTAAATTTTTGTTTTCCTTCAAGTGTTTATTGAAAAAATGTGCTACTCTTATTCCATTCCACCAAGTGTTTTAAATTATCATACCTAACACTAGGGATATGCAAGTACGTTCCTTTTCAATCACGAGGCCAATTTTTAATAGATACTTGTGTTTGATCTTAACCAAATTATCGGCTATACAAATTGAGCTATTAAGCTTTACTTCATTGTGTTTCAGTTGATGGATGACCTATCGATTACTCTTCCATTTTCTTAATTGGATGTTGTTTCAAAATGTGCATTTGGGGTGAGGACAAGGGGCATAGTATACAGAAAAGTTGGAGAAGGGAAAGTAGGGAAAGGGAGAGTGGAAAATAATTTGGGAAAATGTACCCTCAATAGTCCCAGCTAGAATATGAACCCAGACATCATGGCCAGTAAACCATAATATATTTGCTTAACATTGAGTTTATGTTCCCATCAATTTGTGTGTTTGTACAGATAAATCATAGCTTTTTATCAAAAGTAAATTAAGTGTATAGGTTCCAAGTAAATTGTTGAAATTTATATTAAATACAAAATAAAAAGGATAAACAAATAAATTCAAGTTTGGAGGTAACAAACACTGTCTTTAATATGTAAACGTAAAAAAAAAAATTAACCACTGTGTCTTGCTACCTGTTTGGGTTATAGGCTCATATACTAATTACACTAATACTTTAAAGTATGCGGAAGATTATATTTAGAGGAGGTGTACCAGCAATTGCAAGGTAGGTGAGTAGAAAACCATTTTTAAACAACCCCCCTCATTTCACCAGACCAAGATTCAAAACTCGATCTCCCCATCATAAGCAGTCTAGTCTATTGCAAGAGTAGCATCTTAAGCCATGCGGCCAGCGAAGCATGTTTAGAAAAAAGTTTTATGTAAAAAAAAATACACTATACTTATTTCAAAAGTGTCACAAAACTGTGTTTATATTCATTTCAACAAATCCTCTGAAATTGAATGAAAATTAACTGCCATGTACATGGAAGTGTATTTGTATTGTAAAATGAATGTGCTTTGTTAATAAGAGTTCAATAACTGGTGGATAAAGTACTTATTCAAGAATATCAGGGTTCAAGATCAAACAGATGCACCTGTGGTGGTTTTATCAAGTTTAGGATGGGATCTTGACTGATAATATTAGTTTATTTTCTTAAAATTAACTTTCTTTAACAATATCCTTTTTGAATATGTGGCATTATCTGCATAGCCCTCACATCCTGAAGCGGGCCCCTAGCGCCCCCTCCCTCCCTCCTCCCCCCCTACCTATTTCAAATCCCTTGTAGCGAACATTGAGAATAATATATGAAAAAGGTGTATATAAAGGCACTTTTATATAGGTTGCAGATTTAAATAAAGTATATTCCCTTATTTAACATGAGAAAAGAATGGTTAAATGCACGAAACATTTTAGTGATGTCTAATATATTTTATTGAGATGATGTTACAAGAATAACAAACTTATTATCCTTTTTACTAAACTAGTTTAAAAAGAATAAAGATATAATAGAAATTTTTATCCAAAATAATGGTATCGTTTAAATCTTTTCAAAAAAGTATTTGTTATTGTTGTTGTTATTGTTATTGTTATTGTTATTGTTATTGTTATTGTTTTTATTATTATTATTATTATTATTATTATTATTATTATTATTATTATTAGCACCACGTCTTACTACCCATTCGGGTTATATGCACAAGTATTTATTCTCTATTAACTTAAACCCTTTTCAGCTCCTGAAATCCTGGGAGGGATCTGCTGGGTGATGCCAAGCACCCTCAACCTTGAGCATGCCTGGTGTTTTTATTTAAAGACTCATAAAATGTGCCTTAAATTTTTCTGCAGAAAAAGTCTTACTTTTCCACGAAAAGAAAAAATTTTAGATAAACAACTAGATTTAATAAACAGTGAAAGGAGAAAAAGATCACAGCCCTAATAACCTCATTGTGTCGACGGACCTGTAAAACTTTAATAATAATAATAATAATAATAATAATACACACAAGCCAGAAAAATGTAGGCTCAAAAGTGTATAGTTAAAACATAAAAATAAATCAGAATCATTTCTGGGAAACAGCATGATCCTCCTTCAGAAGAAGAAAGAACAATCTCTTTTATAAGTGTGATGTAAACTAAATATTATTGATCAAAAATCAATTGTGGTGTTAATATGTTTTTATACATTTTTGCATCTAACTGTGTTTAGTGTGAAATATCTATACCAAATTTACCAAAAATGTCCATGAAATTTGTATTGTGTTTCTTTAGAATTAATTTGTGAACAATAATGGCTCATCACCTATCAAGAAAGTAGAAATTTAAAAACATTTAAATATACAATTTGTATGATTTGACTCTCACATCATCAGATTAGGTTCTAAATGTAACTGAGTGAAATGGGGTGGAAGAGATATGTACACAACCTTCATTAGAGCTAGAGACAATTGTTCATAAGATGTGCTGGTTTAGTGCTCCAAATTACCAACTTAAATGCTAATCTAATTTATTTTTTAAATATTGGTTGATGTTTATTGAAAATTGTATTGTAAGTTTTGGATAGAAATCAGTTTTGCTCTTTTGTAATATATAGATATTTATCAAAACATATTTATTCTGATAGGCGAGTTTTAGAACCTGTATGCTTTTAAGTATTGTTCGACCTCTTTTTTCAAAACCTTTGTTGATATATCATGTACCCCTTATTTTTTTTAAATCTAGGTTTACCAAAATAGACGACAATTGTAAAAACAAAAAAAAGTACTCACTGTGAAGTAAACTGGAGTCGGCCGGTGGTGGACAGGGGTTTGCTCCGATCTGGGAGAGTGGAGTACTGCCATGTACAACTCCAGGAGATTTAGGTTGAGAGGGTAAGTGGATGGATGCGGCCACTAGGCCCTGTGGTGTATGCATCATTTGGTAGGCCACACTGGGAATTGTGCTGTGTGACTCTGGCGGTGTGGTATTGTTGATGGTTGTGTTGTTTGTCGGTGGTTGTACTAACACAGCTCCCCCAGTGAGCTGTTGTGAGCCAACACCGCCTGCACAGGACACCACCTGTCAAACATGTCCATGCAACCTTGCACTTGCACTTACTCAGTAAGCACACTTTTTTAGTGATATGTGCAACACAAGGTTATTAATTACTTAAATTAAGAGGTGGAGAAATAGGATGACAAATAATTGCATCACACTTTACCTGTAGGCAGTATAGTTAGATCAAGTAACAAAGTTTAAATGCATTATTAATGTAGCAGGTTGGATATGACATCTGAACTCTTGGACAAGTCAAGAAAACTAATAGAGTTAAGAGTTAGTTGTAGTTTGTGAATTGGATTTATCAAATTATGTGTCAGTCATTTATACAAAATATATTTGGGTAAAAATCTACGTGTTTGATCTATTTCATTGGTTTTATCAGATGTCAGTTACTCACATAAAATGCACTTAGATGAAATCAAAATGTTTATCTATTTATTAATTGTAGTATATGTTAACATAAAATCATGAGCGCGGCTAAAATCATGTAGTGTAGCATCAGAGATTTTCCTTCCATGTTTAAAAAATACTATTAGACAGCTTCAAAGTCAAGTGTCAGTTTAGGTGCTTTTCTTCAATTGTAATTTATACTTAATAAAGTTAATTAATTTATTCTGTATGCCCATCAATGCAGGTGACGGCATTTAAGTTTCAAGTTTAAAAGTAGGAGACTTACAACAGATCAAAAGAAATATACGAGAGATTTAAAATTATGTTGCATGATGATGTAGCTAACATACCTATAAACTACAGTGACAATGAAAGAAGGTGCTCAAAAAATTATTACAAAAGCAAATAATAATTTGAAAAATGTTATCATTAAATCGTACCACTACCCCTCAGTGAGCATATATCATGTATATTTTAACATGTATTTATGATTTTACTAAGTTTACAATAGCTATTCTTAGAGTCAGACAATAGAGAGGAAGTTTGCAAATAACATAATTTTAAATATGTCACATCATTTTATTTGATGTTAGCAAAACAAAAAACATCTAGAGTGAATTATTTAGGAATTTTTGTAACCTCTTAGGGATTAAGAAAATACGAACTTCTGGATTTCCCCCAAGTTGAATAGAACATTACAAAAATAAAACATAAACAGTAGAAGGATAATATACATTATATTTAAGGATCAAAAAGTGACCGATGTCCTAGGTTTGATAAAACAACCTTATGGTTCCATCACTAGATGACTTCCTGAACCATCTAAACAAAAGACACCCTGGAATCACTGTTAATATGAACAAAAATTTATCTGGGAACTGCATTTAATGGACATACAAATTAACAAAGGTAAAGTTAACTCTATTGGCCACATTGGCTTCATAAAAGGTATGCACACTACCGCTTCACACCATCATATCATCCACAAGAGATTAACCACACCTACTCTAGTAAAAAAAAGCACCAAAGAAAAAGTATGTTTAGAACAAACACCTAATACAGAACTTTAGTATATGCAGTCAGCTTTTTGAGAATGAACATCAAATGAGTTCTCAAGGAACAGAAAAACTGATACACAAAGAATCTTTTCCCTTTAGCCAAAGCATTACATACTATATTTTCAGGCTTGATTAAGTGGTACCATCAATCTAGCAATCTGCCACATAGCAACACTGCAATGTTATAATCAACTTTTCAAATATAACTGCAATTTTATTTCTGAATTTTTGTGTTCCTTATTATTATGATAAATAAATACCCATATATCAACAAGTTAAAAATTATGTCTAGTGTTTAACCGTGTGAACAAGAATAGTAAATAGAAGATAGAAGTATGAAGAGTGCAAGAAGAAATTAAAGAGAAGCTTTCTTGTTTCCATCTTTCCAGGTTGACAAACTTCTTTATCCCTTGCATTATACTAAATTATTCATATTTACACTGTTTTAATATACATAATAATCAATAAACCCATATCTACATGTAAATAAAAGCTTATTGCAGCAAGAGAATATAAGACAACAGTACAGTCTAGCTAAGCTATACAATTCTATATAAATATATATATGAGGAATAATAGATTGTTTTTCTAAAATGACTAACAGTCACCAAAGTCTGTGTTATGTGAATCAAATTTAACTTCTTACAATCTTAAGGTCCAAAAAAATAGCCTACCTACTAATTCTAGGGGGTTAGTAGCTCAAATATTCATTATTACACTTAAAAAAGGATGCCACCTATCCCAATCATATGATAATTGTATCCAGTTAACCTCATTAAACATCTCTTTTAGGTGGTGAAATAAAATTAGCCATACAACTCTACTTTTACAGTATGAAGTGAGTTGTTTAATATAACAATCATTAAAAAAAAACCAAAAACTGCAATTGAAAATATATTTTCATTGCAAACAAAAAACATAGCAATGAATCACACACAACTATCTCTGGTATAACTCTGTATTAAGCTATAGACTCTTGTTACTATAAGTGATTCAATAATGATATTTAAAATCAATTTACATCAACTACAGTATTAAATACTAATCGGTTCTATCTTTGAGAAGATGCTTAAATTATGATCGACTTAAAATACTTTTATTGATTTATTCATTTACCATATTTGACTTATTAAAGAAAGCATTATTGGCCAGATAAATTAGCTCCGCTGGTCGCAAGATTTATTTTGGAGACCCCTGTCCTGGACCATATAGTCAGAGCCACCCAAAGCATAGTTTTGTGAGGGGTGAGCTCTCAGTTTGGTGCCCATCTCTTAACATAAATTTAGTCCAAACATAGTCTTATGACATTAAGAGATTATTAAAAGAAAAGTATTTATAGATAAGCGAATAGCCTGAACACATAGTAAGACATGGTATTAAAAAAATGATATTTATCGACGTTCAAAATGGATCTGACTCATCCTTAGGAGGAAATGTCTACTGCAAGATGTCATAGAAGGAAAGGTTGAGGGAAAGAGGAGCTTTGGAAGGAGGAGGATTTAAATGCTAAATGACTTGAAAGAAAGAAGAAAATTCTGGAAGCTAAAGGAGGTCGCAGAGGACAGGGTGCATTGGCGATCTAAGTTAACTGACAAAAGGAATGGACCTGTCATAAGACAGAACACATAATAATAATAGTATGTGTCCGTTGTTTTCCTTGATTCTTGCTAATTGGGTTTGTATGCAAAAAAAACCTATTTAAATTGGACTACATTCATTCTATATAGTTTTGATATATTGTGAAGGATTAAAACATTTGTTTCATCAACAATTTAGAATATAAATAATCATCAATGCGATTTTTGAAATAATAGAGTTATTTAAAAATGTTTAAGTATGTGAAACATTTAAAGCGGACAGCTTTAATTGATAGTTTGTGAAATGGTATATTTTTTAACATTATAATTCATCTTAAATATTTTAGATATTAATTTATCATGGCATTATTTTAAATCCTTGAATTAGTTAGGATATTATAAATTTAACTTATACACTAGAAACCCATATCCAAATCTTGATTATCAGAAATTCTGGTTTATCCAGAATACCCTTTCGAGAAATAAAACTTCTGAAAAACTTTGAGCATTGCAAAATACAACTTTAAAGCTAAAAAATCTGTTAAAAGGTAGCATTTTTAAATTTGTATTTTCTCATATCAAGAGAAAATATTGTGATAGTGAAAAAATTAATTTCGAGATATGATGAATCCTTATGTTTTATGTCAACACAAACAAAAAAAAAGTGGATTTTACAAATGTCTCCCCATGTATGTATGTTCCTGACCATGAATTCAAAACTATTATATGGATTTTGTTTTTAAGCTTTGTATTTAGAGTTCATAGGGCTATTAACTTTGAACTTTTTATTTTGACTGTAGCCCCCAGTTTAAGGGTAGTGTAGTGCCGAGTAATTTTTTTAATACCAAATGTTTTTTTAAATGGCACTACCATTTTTTTTTAAATCTAGGGAGCAGTAACCTACCAAATAACGCTATATGAATGGTCTTCGAGTAAAAATTCATACTGATGAGTTATTTTTAAAAATCCTAAATATTTTGAAAATGGCTGTAACAATTTTGATTCAAATGTATATCTGTGGAGTGCTTGACATAACAAATAAAATTGTATTCTTATTTATGAGGGAAATTCATTTAAGGGTACTTTACTGATGTTTTTTTTTTAATATGAATATTTAAAAATGGCTCTAGCGATTTGGTTCATTATGAGTATCTTTTAAGTTTAATACATTATATATGGCAATTATGATTATATGTTTATCTAAAAACAAAAATTGTACTATTTAATTTATGACTGATTTCTATAAAACTTTATATTTTATTTTATATAGATTTGACTTTTTGTTCAAAATTGGTATAAGAAGACTATGTTAAATTTCAAAATTAAAATATAATTATTGTTTATTGTGATTAACAAGATGATTTGTTGCTTTTATGAGAAAAATTTACTTAAGGCTAGTTAATTAAAACCTTTTATTGAAAATCTTCTTTGGGGCAATATGAGAAAGTTAGTGTTATTGTGTCATACCATTTATTTTAACAAGTTGTAGGCCTTATTCTGTATTTGTGTATAACAAAAAAGATGTATTATTCCTCATTATGTATTATATTGTAAATAAATGTTTTATTTCCACAAAATATTGCATAGGTCACACTTTTATATATATAGTAGTGAAAAATTCCCAAAATCACGGATGATATGAAATATTGACTACCCAAATTACATTTGATTCCATGAAATTTAGATGAACAAGTCTCTAGTGTCCCATAAAATGGATTGCATATAAACAGCATAGTGAAGAGAAATAGAAATTCTAAAAAAAGAGAAAAGAAATTAAGGTTCCCCAAATAAAATATAGCATCCATTTTTATTTGTCTAGGGTTGCTGATGGTCCATGAAAAGGAAATAATTGAGTTTTAATATGGTAGCAGTTTTTGTAGAGCAACTGATTAATAATATTGAGACACCAGTTTCAGTCTATCCATATGAAGCAAAAAACTTTGTATATGAAGACTTCATTTTAGAGAAGATTTCATAGTACATACAAGTAAGTTGTTTATGTATTGTTTCAATACACCTAGTTGGATTTTTCGTTTAACTTTTTATGGTTTTATATAATACCAGTTTTTGTAATAGAGGCTATACTGTGGAAGTCATAGAAACATAAGTAAACAGAGTTTCTATTCACCATATTTCCTTATTTAAAGTTATGAGTGTGCTTAAACGATTTTTTCTGGATTCTTGATTTTTGTGTCATGGCAGTGTCCATTCATTCGTTTACGGAGAGTTTCAGTGGTGAGGCCAACATATTGTGCAGTACATTGTTGGCATTCCATAGAGTAATAGAGAAACATTTAGAGAATTTCATCTCACCAGAGAAGTTCTCATCCATACCAGTCAAGTTGGCATCACTGAAGACAACATTCTGTTCAGTTTAACTACTACTACTTCCTGAAGAAGATGCTATAATAGCATCGAAATATTGATGTGCGTGTAAATATGTGTTAGTGTTTTTACTTTTATTTGTGCTCTACCATTATCCTAATATCCTTTATTTATTACCAATTGTTTTTGCTCTATGCACTTTATTTCATAAATATAGATAATTTATAAGGAATTATTGGACATTAAAGTAAAGCAAGTTTTAAGATATCGAGACAACTTAACAGGGAAAAAATGTATCAATTAATTTTTTAAAGTCACAGAAAATATCTATCTTATAAAATATTTTAACAGAATGCAGAATGAGCTTCAGTGTGTGTCATTTCAAAGTATTGTGAGTTTTGACAAGATGCATATGTGTAACGATCCAGGCAAAAAGGTGATTACCAGATGAGGCTGATGAATAACAACTACTTCTAATGTCCAGTGCTGCAGGAAACGGTATAACATTACCGTCAGACGTAGTCTATAGAGCTCTAGGCTTGTGCAGCTCAAGGTCTGAAAATGGGCCTAAATATACCAGGTACAACAATACAATATCAAAATGGTTTGAAAGCTTCTGTTTTGAGGACTGAATTGTGACAGTGGCCACCCCTTACTTGAAGAAACAATCAGGAAAGAAGATATTGATTGAGGATAATCCCGCCTCACATTTGACGCTAGAGGTTATCAGATTGTGTTTTGAAAACATCCATTTAATTTTTCTTCTGGTCAACTCGGCTAATATTATGCTATTATTTGGTGTAAGGTTTTCGATCAGTAGAAGAGTGGACCAGGCAGAAAAGAGGCAATTTTTCCAAAAAGATAGATTCCCTCGGCTTTTTAAACAACTAATGGAGAGCAAATATGAACAGTGGCCCAGCAATAGCTGAGCCAGCTACAAAAAAATGTGACATTGTGGCTTTGAATATAGAGCCAATGTTAGAGATGCTTCCTGCACCTTTTTATAGTTCTAATTAGAAATATTATAGTCTGGCTATTGATACGAATTTTGTTGAACTTCTGAAAAATATGAGGTAGGAAGGAGCAGGTGCATCCACATGAAAAAAGAGAACGAAAGTTGATGTCCTTCCTGGAAAGTGTTGTTGCACATAAATCGTATTCCTCAGAGTCTTTGGTTTAAATGAGTCTGCATGATTCAGATTCAGATCCATCTTCAGATTGTAATGCTTCTGATAACTCCATTGAAGAGACTGCAACCAGAAGCCAAATCTGGTCAGTGGTCACACATAAATAATAAGTCTCTGGAATAGCTACAAACTCTATTGCTAAAGTCATTACATCATCTTACCCTTTTCTGATTATGAAAGAAGACATCCAGGAAGGGGACTGGCTATTGGTCAAGTTTGCAATATACACTATGGAGGAAACTTAGCCTCAAACAACAAACCGTGGGCAAGTGAAAGCACTCACCGAAAATAGTAATTTTGAGTATGAATTTTACTGTCCGAGAAGTTCGAGAGACTTTCCAGGACTTATTTATGGACTGCCTGGTGTTCCAGATATCACAAAATTTGACTACGGTCAAGTCTTTGTAAACGTAATCAATCTGAAGAGTACATAAAAGGCCTAAAACTGTTTGACATTGATATTTGATAAATTTTTATCTGTGTTTACATCCCTTTACATCATTTCTTTTAATAAAACTTTGTCTTTATGAGGTTAAGAATATTGATTTTTGTTTATTTATTTAACGCCGCGTCTTACTATCCATTCAGCTTATACGCTTAAAAAATTGATTCTGTGGAAGTTTCATAGAGTAATACAAAATATATTCCCACATTAACTGTTTACATTTAACTTGTTAAAAAAAATAGAATTAAAATACATTTGATATCAATGGAGATTTACCCACTGAGGCAGATGGATAGAATAACAGAGGTTTTTTTTTTTCAAACAAAATCTCACGTGTTATTTTTGACAGACTAACTTGACATGAAAATTAAAGAATAGACCAAGACCCATATTTTAAGATATTTGGAATATAAGTAACATTTTTTCAATGACCATTATAGAACTGTTTAAGTATGAAAGTGTTTCTTATCATCGCATGTGATGGTACTTGCTGTAAATTTAATGAATATCAACAAAATGATATTTGAATTTCTGTAATGATTTAATGGGGTAAAAATGAAAAAAAAATTAAATAAGAACCCCTAATTTATCAAATAATGTATTTATTTCTAAAACTGCATTGGCAACATGGCTACCCCTTTAGCAACTGCATTGGCAGCATGGCTACACCTTTAGCACCTGCATAGAGCAATGGATTTTAAATAAAGTTAGTTTACTTGAATAAGGATTTAAATTTGAAGTCAAAACGTTCATTCAATTGACTAACTAGTGTATCAACAAAGTGAGTGTTTGAAATGGAGGTGGAGATTTCAATGAATTCATGTTTCAACTAAACTCTTATACATAAAATTATGATAGCCAATTTCAGGTGCTCATCATCACATTAAGAAACACTCATTTAAAGATTAGTAAATATTTGAATTAGGTAGAGATTATTATTAGAAAATTTAAGGTAGTAAAAGACATTATTTTAGTCTTCACTTCCTCAAACCCATAAGTTATTTTGTTTATAATATATGCCATTTATGGAACTGCTTGCCAATTATAAAAATGATTGTAATGGATTAAGCTGAGTTAATCAATCCTCGTTAATATTCAAGACTTCTTCGAATAGTTGAACTTAACAACATACTCAACACAATCTCGTTTTAATATTATTGACTTACATATTAAGTTACCCACCTGCAATGAATGTGGAGATGTGGAATAATTGGTACTGTCAGCTGGACTGTTACTGTTGCTTGAGTGACTGTTACTTGAATGACTGTGATGATGATGGTGATTATTATTATTCTCATAGCTGGCATAGTCAGATCTGAGTAAATTTTCACTTTGCATCTTTCCTTTGAGGCACGTAATGTAGCGGTTGCAGAAATCCTTGCATAATTCCTGTACTTTCTCCAGTTCCAAGAGATGAATCCTAAGCACCTGGATGGCTTTTATCATCTAAAAATATCATGTGTTTTTTTTTAAATAATCTAAGCTAAAATTTTCAGTTTAGTCATGTAGGGAGTTAGTTTTGGCTGGAGGTCTTTGGTTTATTTTCAAAAGGTGCTCATAAGACTTATTAAACCTTGAGAACATGTGTGGCGTTTATTTATTTTTTTCTAAGCATTGCAAAATTCCAATGAAACTCTATATTTTCAAGTTTGATTTTATTTTGTAGGACCTTGAATAAATCAGAAGTTAATATTTCTTGATAAACATAGGAAGCCATGCAAAGTGTTAGATCACAGAAAAAAAGGAAAATATTTCCTTGTATGGCCTTATATTCACATTTTTATTTAAAAAAATTTAATTCACTTAACTTGATTAATTTTATAAAACAACCTCATGTAATGAAATAATTAACCAATATAAATGTGTATACATGATTTTTGAATAATTTAAATTTAAACAAAAGTTAATGAAGATTGTAGATGAAGGAACTATTATTTATTACCAATTGTATATTTCAGGAAAAAAGTAAATGTAAATATAACATTTTCAACTTGAGAGATGGCCCAACAGTTAGTAAGTAGTCTGCTTTTAAATTATAAAATGTGTACATCTATTTAATCTATTTTTATATCATTATTGTTTTATAATAGCTATTGACTTATTATTTTGATAAATAGAAGCAAAACTTTTCTATTATTAGCTTTATAGCAGCAAAAATCTACTTTATCAATGTTTTATAATTGAAAACTGTTCTCTATTCTAGGTTTTAAATATTTTTTAGAAGTAAAACAGATTTCAACAATCCAAAGAAACTAATTCCACCCTGAGCAAAGCTTAGGGAATTTAAAAATACAATAATTCTCATTAGTAAAATGTGGGTTTACCCTTTCACATTGTTAAATTAACGGCTGAGGACTGGATGTTGTACCTGTCCTAGTCTTAAGTTAGATTTTAATGCATATGAAGCTACGATAGGCCTAGCAAGCCGGTAATGGAAAATATATAGCATGAATAAAAAAAATTGGCCAAGACCATTCGGCTAGAAACAGTAATGGTTGTAAATAAGGTTGGCTTCCTCCACTATCACTCACTTTACATTGGTGTACAGTGTTTCTACACTGACTTATTAAACATTTCCAAGCTATTAGGCAATAATTCATTTTATCACCTATAATTTGTGAGATATTCAAACTCTCATTGATAAAAAAAGCACCCATATAAATGATTTGAAACACATTAAAAGTGTGTTTACAGGTGCTAGTTTCATATGTTAATGCAGATAAAAATTATTATAAACTTAGAGAGATAAGGAGAACAAAGAAATTAATATATAAAGAGAAAACAAGATAAAATAAGTGAAAATGAAATTAGAAAGAGAAACATAGCATGATAAATTAAGTTATTAAAATTAATTGCAAAGCTCTAACTGGATGATTTGCAAAAGGCTCAGAAGTGCATTTTACACATTACTTTGCACATTAAATAACTATTTACAATTTATTAGCACTTGATGTGGCATCTATGAAATATTTTATATTTAGCAAATTTGTATCAATTTGACAAGGGAACTAGATTATAATAATTTTTCTAAGGCTATGTTATAGTGTATATTTCATTAATTTAGAGAGATATATTATTTTAAATTGTATTTGTAATTTCCAAAATCCAATTCCCATCCCCACCGAATCCATAAACCAAAAGTGTGTGGGGGGAGAAGGGGACATGTTATGCAAATTCATATGTTTGTACTGTCTGTCTTTCTGTCTTATTATATGATTTTATTTCTTTGTGTTTGAAGTTAAGAAGGACCTGGGAATAGTTAACACATCAAATGAGGCAACCTTGTAGGATTCTTCTTACTGCACATAACAAGTTTACCAGTGACAAATTTTGCCAGCTACGGTTGTGTCAAAATAGAAAATGCGTGGTTAGAAAGTTGAGAGTGGGATTAAGAGGAAAGAATTGTAAATTATGAAGAAGGAATTATCAGCAGAGAAATAATTGCTTACCAAGAATAAATTGCTTTGAAAGAAAACAAACTTTTTGGTCAAGCATTTTGTAACGTCTCAAAATTTTATAGAACTCTCGTTTTTAGAGTAAGGCATTTCAGCCTTATTTTCTCACTTTTTAATAACAGGTTATCCACTTGAGTGGTCACATGGTCTAAGGCATCACGCTCAAAATAACCTAGACTGCCGATGAGGAGATCAGGGTTCAAATACCGATCAGGTATACTGAGGGTAGTTTTTCCAAAATTGGTTTTCCACTCTTTCTCTCTCTCTACGTAAATCCAAGTACACTTCATCTCAATATATGTATAAACTGTACCCAAATATAAAAATACATAGTAAACCTTGGATAAGCTAAGAAGATAAAAGAATATTACTTTTTCAAATTTAAAAAATGGAGCAGGGATAGCCAGCATACAAATGGTGTGTTGGGGAAAGGGGTGGGGTGGTAGAGGGAGGTAATCACGTGCTGTCTAAAAGTGTGTCACTTAAAGCAGGCCAATGAATGGAATGGCAAACACACCCTTTTGCTTAATGTTCCACTAGATAATGTGGTTTTTATTTGTAAAATCTTTATTAGTATTTGAATTAAGATTTGAGCTTTGAGTAAATTTATTCCTTGTAAATTTCTTATTTAACTTTCAACAAGGCAAGAGAACATCAAATGTGTATATGTAAATTTAATCAAAATCAACCAATAATCGATTTAATAGGTTTTAATAGATAACTTGATATATTTATATTAGTTACCTACTATATTCTTTTTAAATGATATCTAAATGTTATCTTTGATTTTAAAAGAAATTCCAGAATTTTACTTAGCATGTTTTAGATATGATGAAACAAATTATTGTGTGTGTTTAATTGTGTTTAATTCTTTTTTAATCTAACCATGGAAAAATACACCTTACCAGACCATCCACTTCTGGGTCATTGAGTAGAAAAGGTTTCCTGTCTCTTTCCTGATGCTGTACAAACGCTTGTATATCCATATTGAAACTCTCAGAGTTGGGGCATTCAGCAGACTGCGTGGCTTGTTCACACCGCTCAAATAACAGTGCTAATAATGGAAACAAGGGGTGCCTATATAAAAAAAAATACACAACATTACAATACACACCAACACATAGAATTGAACACAACACAATGAGTAAGTTACTGTATGAAGATTAAATATAATAAAAAGATAAATTATTTATGCGTTTATAAATATAGTATGGTTAGTATTAATCATTCATAGAGATGTTAAAAAACATTATTATACCTAAAGCAATATATTTGTATTGTACATGTTCACCTTTGACATAGACTTCTGGGTTTGGATCCCAGTCAAATGCACCGACAGTGGTTTTAATGTGAATTTCTATTTGGTTTGCCCAGCCTCTCTCAACTTTGATGACGAAAAATCACTAATCCCTACCTCTTTGCTTAGGTAGATATTAGCCCTTTGAGGATTTTTATAAATTACTCGCTTTGGTGATTATAATTTGTCCAAGGGGTGACTAACTTTGCTTAGCATAAAGCATGAATGGAAAATGTAATTATCTTTTATTCAGCTCTTTTTTTTAGCACATTTTACTACCCATTTGGATTACACACTAATGAGTTAGGAATGAGAAAGATTAAATTTACAATAAATGTGCCTGCATTTGCATGGGCAGAGTGTGAGAAACTATTTAGGAAAAACCACCCGACCTGGATTGAGCCACGATCTACAAGTTACCAAGAGTCTAGTATAATGAGATAGTGACAGCTTAGATCATATGACCAGCAAAGTAGGTTTCTATTAGATTTTCTTAGACCCTGTAGCATGTAAGCAAAAGGCAAAACTCACTTGTATACAGATCTTTTGTCAGCCTCAAATTGTGCCTGATCTGGCTGCCCAAAGCCAGCGCCCTGGTTATTGGAGCCAGTGGTAATAGCCACGCTCCCTCCTCCCCCTGACTCAGTCTGCTCGTAGCCTGGGGTCACCATAGTGCTGCCTTCTATCATCACGCTCCCATCTGCAACATTAACAACAATGAAACATTTATATCAATATCCTCTTAAAGCCAGACTCTGCTCATAACCATGTCAGTAGTGTGTTGGTTTTTTATAACAAAAACCAATCTGTAACACCACTATAGTGCATCATTCCCCAACTATGTCCCTTTTCATACAGCATAAGAATTTACTTGGCACCTCCTATGAATATGCTAAGCACATAATCATATATATGGCAATTATTTCTTTAAAAAAAATAAACAGTACCTTAGGCACAATCCAAGTAAAAGACAGTCCTTTAGAATTAATGCTTGTGACAATTCAAATGTGAATTAATATCTTCAAAAATATGTGCTCATTGGTTCAGGATATATGAAAAAAAAAAGCGGATTAAGAAAGCATCTTATTAAATGTAGTGGTACTTCTTAAATAATATTGCTAAATAACTTGATTACATATAAGGTCAGATCAGTGTAGGCATGTAACACTCATTTTTTAATACAATAATGGCAGTTTAAATAATGATCATATTGGGGGAATATCAACGATTTTAACTTTTACTGCATTGGTTTTTTATGGCTATTCAATGTACTGTAAAAGATGGTATCAATGATTTCACAAATTAAGAATTACATAGATTACACATGATTAAATGAGAATTTGCAGCAGACTTCTAACCGAGAGATTGCATTTTAAAAATGTATCTTCATTTGAAAAAAAAGAGTCCTACCACTTTTTAAAAATGAGTCTTTACATGAATGATGCACTACATTTAAAACAAGAGTGTCCTTTTCCTCGGTTCAACCCTTCTTACTAATCGGTTTTATCGCATCCTACCAGTCATCACATCCCTACACTTATTCACCTTGTTTAAAACTACATCGATGGGAATCGGCCAAATGCAAATTGCAAAGAAGGCACTTGAAGCTTCCTTGTTCTGCCTGTATGTTGGTTAGGATGACAATGCAGTGAAGTCGGCTTAGTGACCTCCCACAGGGAAAGGAAACATGTTAGATGTCGGTTACTAACTCTTTAAACATTATTGACCAAATGTTCCACTCAAACTACCCCCTTGAGTGCTGTGTGAAATTGTTATAGAGTATTAGCACAGTGCACACAATAAACTACAATTTGATTACACTAGTTCCAGCTCTTAGGAATTAACCAAATAGATAACCTCTAACATAAACACAAATATATTAACTACAGTTATTAGTAGTATAATGCCTATTTCCCATAATTTCATTCATCTTCAAGAAAGTTAATTTTTCATATTATTAAAAATCTCATCTAAATATTATAACTGTAAGGCCTTACTGAAAATAATACAAGCACAACCATTCACAAAGAAAAATTCAAATTAATATTCAATGTTCCAACCCTCACTCAAATCAAAACTTAATTCTATTATTGTGCATTCTCTCAGTTACATTTGTTGTGGGTGGTATAGTAATTACAACTAAACACTAATCTCTTCAACACTTCAAAGAAAGCACTTTCAATAGGGATAAACCCCCTTCTTTCCATTAACTTCACTGTTCCATGGCAGTTACTTACAATTTATATTTACAAGAGTCAGTTTTCATAATATGTTTATTTATTAAAACAAGACTCTTCAATCTTCCTTTACCTCCCTTTTATCTCAAATGACATACTGGTTCTTATTAGTGCTCTTTATTATTGAGACGTCACACAATAAAATAAATTATATAACCACCTTTATAACTTCCCATGAATTAACTGTAAGCTTTTGCTAGTTAATGAGTAGAGCCCGGATTTTTGTATAGGCCTAATTACATATTTTAATCCCGACAGCTAGCATTGTGAAAAGAAAATATCAGCGAATCAAGTCGTTTAAAACTCTATTTTCAGTTTTAATTTTACATATTTTAACATATCTTACTAACTTCTACATATTTTGAAAGATATTGCAAAAAAAAAATTAAATATTTTGGCTGTTTTTTTTACCTTTGTATTATTTTAATGTGTTTATTGAGTAAAATACTTTTAAATGATAAGTCACTAATTTTCATGCAAAGTGTGCTTTGATAAAGGAATGTATCCAGTGAAGGGATGCCAGTGAGCAAAGTTCAAGACAGGTATGTTGGCTCATTAGAGTATTACAGTTGTCGTAATGTAGCTTTTTGTCTGACATTTCTCGTGCTGTAAAAGGGAAAGAATGTGGTGTTGCCAAATAGTGGCCTCAGCAGTATGTCTTTCGCTCAGCGTCTCAGTTTGTAAACACAAGTCGATGAGTTGTTAAAACAACAATTCTTGGATAGGATTAGCTCATTTTTACATTGTTTTTTGGTTGGAAGAAGAAAATAGAAAGCAGCAAGTCAATGGATAAATTATGAAAATTGAACCCTAAATCAATCAAGAAAATGTAATCTGAAGTGTCACAATAATATGGCGAGTAGAACGGTCTTATTAAAAGCATGTCTATGCATGTAAGTATAGTATTAATACTGGCTAGTGTGTTAAGATCAAACATTTAACCTCGAGTAGAAATAAAATTTCTAAGAAACTGTCTTTAAAACTCTGGAGTGGTCTGACTTTCACTTGTTTTTAAAGAGTGGAGTGGAGGTTTCATTGAAAGTTTGTGGTGTTTGAACCATTTCTAAAATGAAGTATTTTAATTAATGGTAAATTTAAGTGGTCTAAGGAAAATTAATAATACAATATTACTGGTAAAAAAAAAAATTAATAGTGGGTGTGTATATTTGGAAATGTGTTTTTATAATACTTCCTCCAGAAATTTGCAGCCATAAAATTAAATTTCCATTCCATAATATAAGCATGTGTTATTAACATGGGGACAGAAGATTTATTCAATGTTAGAATTTTCACATTATTACATATTTTAACATTTTATTTTTATTTTTTATTTGAGGTATTTAATGTGCACTTCCTGAACCGACTGATTATATCAGAACACGAGAATTTCTATAAGCAAGAGCGTGCCAATTTTACCGGTAAAGGTAGTTTCACATACCTTCCTGGGTTCTTTTACATGCCACAATCGACATGGAACCAACAGCTTTACTTCCCCTCCAAAGGAAGTTGTGCTAAGGATTTTTTCACTCAAGAAAAATCTGTCTACCTGAGATGGGTTTGTTTGAACCCACAAACATCGGGTCCTAGAGTGAGCACTTTACCTCAAGACCACCGAGATCGACCATATTTTAACCGATTTTGCTACATATTTATGTATATATATTTTATAGGTTAATACTACATAAAAATCCGAGCTCTATTAACAAGGCATCAAATTATTACAATTAATTTTTCAAAACACTTAATGTTAGTGGTTGTTGCTTTTTGGGTAATATTTTATCGGATGAAACGCATTAAAAGTGCCTATTATTTCATTAGAGTCTTTGGAGTGTACATATAAGATATTATTAAATCTTATTTCTGTCATTCTACCTGGTACCTGATAAAGTAAGAATAATCTGTTTTCTTGGAAACTGCAGAGACAGTTAATGTGAAAAGTACTAATTTTTTTAAACTGGTTCTGATAGGACCAATTTTGAAGAGATTAATTTTCTCCATCTCCTTAAATCCAATTTTGCCCAAGGGTACATCAGTGTTACAAACTTCTTACAACCCCCTTAGCTTTGTTTTGAACCTTTGGGGTACACCCACCCCTCTTCCTTCTTCATCTCTTGTGTGACTTGTAGGATATCCTGTGGGCTGCGTTATTGCCCCTGATATCCTAGCTCCCTAGACTTTTTTGTGGAAACCGCATCTGTAATTTACTTTGTCTATCATGGGGGACTGCCCTTCTCATATGTGCTGACACTTTTTGGATCTTTTTCTGGCTTTTTGGTGGTGATTTTCTCCCGAAAACCCTTCTTGGCCTGTCCCAGTCCCCTGGTTGTCATTAGGGTAGGTTTCCTGCACTGCTTCCTCAGGATGCACTAGTTCTTTCCATCTTCCAACATCTTGAGTGATTGTAAATTCATGCGAGGTGAAGGTTCACTCCTTGCTGTGCTCTTTCTTCTCAGTTTCTTGGCTGCATTGTGGGGGCATGGTTCCTCCCAAAAGTTGCAATTAGATTCAGAGTGGCACCTGGAATTGAACCTTAGGACACACACTACCTTCTGTCTTACTGGTGCATCACAGATCATTTGACTCACTTTGGTCCCTTTATTTTTATTTCTCATCTCCCAAAGTTGACATAATCAATATTGATGCTGGCAACCACCACTTCCCTTATAAAAGGTATGGCTAACCTTTTCTGTCCCTCTATTAACTTGTCTAAGTCAGTCAGCACTGTCCATAGATCATCTGGAGCCCGGTTTGCGACCCAAAAAAATAATTTAACCTTTCATTTGCCTCTTGCACGTGTTTTATTCCCTCTTTTTGTGCATCTATATTTTCCTTAAAAAGATTATTCAGTCATTCCACATTTTGCTAATGTCTAATTTCCATACCCACTAACATTCTGTCAAGTGTGGATGCTATGACCACTGGGTTGGCAACATGTTCCAAAATTCTAATAGCCCCCTTAATCACCAAGGAATAAAACAGCAACACACTCAGTATACATAATCAGGTTTCAAACCCTGACATCGCCATAAACACAATATTATACTAGCCAAGTCCGATATTTCGTCCACATAATGTGCCCACCAATTACTTGAAATGTGGGTCATGAAATACCAAAAACAAGAGTAGTTGAACTTGTGGGTTTTTTTCATTTTTAGGCTGGTAAATAATCATAGTATATTGTTACAAATTCAAACAAATCACTTTATACATCCTTTCATTGATTCTTTCCTCCCAAACACCACATTTTACTATCCATTAGGGTATGTACTAATAACACTAGTGGGTTAGGTATGAGGAAGGTTGACTTTAGAAGAAGTGTACCCCATTTGCATGACATGAGAGCATGGGAAACCATTTAGGAAAAAAAACCTTCAGTACACCCAACCAGGATTGAACCATAATTTCCTTGTCATCAGCAATCAAGTCAATTACGCGAGTTATGCCTTGAGCAATGCAGCCACCAAGGCAGATCCTCTTATTGATGACTGTGAAATTAATGCTGTTCAACACTCGTGACCACTTTAAATTTTATCAACTAGGGTCACTCAATGGTATTTTAACATAAAATTAGAACCATATCTGTATCTCGATCTAAATTTTATTTTTATCTTATTATATTTAAATTTCTGTTTTTTCCAATACTTCTATTGAATTAATGTTTACTTTAATTTATTGATTTTCAAATTTAAATATGAAATTATATTATTGGTTATATTTTTTTTTATTCGCAAAGATGTTTTTGTTTTCATTTGCTAGCTAAATGTAACATGAGTCATGTTAATTTTGTAACATGAATCAAATACGAATAGGAAATAGATAAATAAATAGATTGATTAATTTTGGTGAATTTATTTATATTTTATGAGTACAAAATAATATACGAGGGGGGACCCAAAAGAAACCAGACTTTTGCTCTAAAAAATTAAATTAAGTTTTTTACAAAATTCTTTCAGTCTCCTTCAAAGTACTCTCCATTAGATGTGATGCACTTGTCCAGTCCTTTTTTCCCACTGTTTGAAACACCTCTGGAACTCTTCAAATTTGATATCGTCCAGTGCCCTCTGTGAAGCTGTTTTTACAACCTCCACATCATCAAAACGCTTCCCTTTTAGATTTTTTTTTTTCATTCTCGGGAACAGAAAAAAGTTGCACGGGGTTAGGTCTGGCGAATACTGAGGGTGGGTGGGGAATGATATCCCACCTCTGAGAGCACAAATATTGGTTCACAGGCAAGGCCATGTGTGCGAGGGTGTTGTTATGGTGAAGGAACCAGTCACCTGACCGCCAGAGTTCCGGGCGTCTCCTTCGCACATCCTACCTCAAACGTCTTGAAACTTCCAAATAAAAGTGCTGATTAACAATCTGACCAGGGGGGACAAATTCCTGGTGCACAATTCCACGAACATCAAAAAAAAAATGATCATCATCTTAACATTCAACCTCACTTGTCTTGCTTTTTTTGGTAGGGGGGTTTGGGGGGGGGTTTTTTTGCTGATTTTTTCAATGTTTTCGTCATTTCAAGATGATGAAGGGCACCCAGAATGGGCATGATTTTCAACACTCATCTCACCACTTTTAAAGTGCCCAAACCACTCGAAAACTTGTGTGTGGCTCATAGCATCCTTCTTGAAAGCCTGTTGAAGCATTTGGTAAGCTTCTGTTGCAGATTTTTCAAGCAGGAAGCAAAATTTTAAACACACTCTTTGTTCCTTTAAATCTGCCATAACGATTTCGTAGGCAACAAATGAGAACAGTTGAGAAAAACAACAATACAATCAAACATAACCTTCTACACAGACGCCGCTTGGGCAACTGATTTGGGAAGGTCTTTCTAGTAGACCCACCTAGCGGGAGAACTCTCTACTACGCCTAGGAACGGCCATTCGCTTTAAATCCGGTTTCTTTTGAGTCCCCCCTTGTATGTATGTTATTTAAAAATAGCTCTGTCCTAACATACAAAAGATAACCAAATTTTGAAATGAATATTTTATAGTATAGTATACTATTTCATTGTAACATGAGTCACAGAAACATAAAAATTAACCCTTTATCTGTCCATTTTTTTTTTTTTTTTCAAATTTTGTTTTGCTAGATAATTAGGTTGATAAAGAGCTAACACATTTTTTAAATAAATATATTTTAATACCATTTCATTAGGCTGTGTGTTAATTTAAAGTTAGAAAATATAACTCTTACACGAGTCACATAGAATAAATAACCCTTTAAGTATTTTGTGGATGAAAGAAAAGTTGCAACAAGTTTGTTAAATTAATAATATTTTTTAAAAAACTCAATTTTCATGCAGGTGCATGAAGCATGTGAATTCATATACATCCAAAACTTTTATGTGACCTTACGAAAGAGGGTGTCAACCAATAATCTGATCAGTCTGGTCGAGGTAGTCGGCCCCTACCTTTAAAATGCTGTGATGCACTGCTCTGTGGTGCTGCAGTGCTCTAGTGAGGATCAGCCTTAAGTCGAGCTTCCAGCATAGAGAGATAGACATGGGCAAGCTTGGACATTGCCTTGATCAAAAAAGGTTTGGGTGAGTGATCCCCAAGAATGATAATGCTCAGGACAGCATGGTCTGTTCTTTTCTTAAATTTTCCAAGACTCTTATGTTGTACACAAGGCTCAAATGTGCTGTACCTAAATAAAATAAGCCCTGAAGCATAAATATAGCATTTAAAGACAAAAAATATAAAACAAAAAGACATAAAAATAAAGAATGAATAATTTTTTCATTTATATGAGATATTTAAGAGATATTTATTTGAGGAATTTAACTTGCACTTTTCGAACATACTGATTATATCAGCACACAAGAATGTCTATGAGCGAGCGTGTAAGGACCTATCAATTATACTGGGAAAGGTATTTTCACATACGTTCCAGGGTTATTTTACATGCCTTAATCAACATTGGTCCAACAGCCTTACTTCCCCTTCGGACGAAATTGTGTTATGAATTTTTATCACTAAAGAAAAAACCGTCAAACCCACAAACATTGGGGCCTGAGGCAAGAACTTTACCCTAAGACTTCCAAAAAACAATATTTAGTACAATATATCATATTTAATAGGGAATCAATACTAAGGGAGCCAGATATATTTTAACTAATTACTTTGGTTTGTAATAAAAAGTTATTTTTAAAATAATAAAAGCACTATAAAAAATACTTAGACCTAGTTAATGCTGGGGGAACAGGAAACTCAATCAATTTTAATTTATTTACAGTGTGTGCCTTTGCACAGATAATATACTAAAATTAAAATATAAATATAGATACACAAAACGATACACAAAACACTGCAAAGTGCAAAACTTGACCATCCATGCCCATCTATATCAATATACCAAATAGCTCACAGATATATACTTGATTTTATAGAAATAACAAGATGTGCCATAAAGAATAGAGAAACTGGGAGTTATCTTTGCAATAACTTTAATAAAGTAGTCACAGTATACTTAAGCTTACCATACTAACCATAACATAAATTAGAGAAAATACATAATACACAAATATATGACGAAAATCTCAAATAAAGTTAGAAATAGCCTAATGAGACATGGTAAATGAGAAAGTGGAGAATTATGCACCAGCGTACAAGCAAGTTTCCTAATATAGGGAATGTGTTGGATCAGCTTTCATCAATTCTGATTTAAATCTGCAATTCATTGTGCACCAGCTGTTTAGATACTCATGAAAATGGTTAATTCAAGTTTTGGATATTTCAAATTTTTGTAGATATCCCTTGGAATTTGAATTAAAAAAGTTCTAAAAAAAATATATATAGCACCACGTCTTAGAACCCATTAAGGTTATACATGTATGTACGCTAATGTGATAGGAATGAGAAAGGTTGAATTTAGAGAAAGTATAAACACAGTTGTGTGGAGGAAGAGAGTAAAACCATATAGGAAAAACAACCTACACACAGTATACCCGACTGTGATCAAATACCAATTTCTCCATCATCAGCAGTCTATTCTATTGCAAGAGTGATGATGCCTTAGACCAGGGGTGTTAAACATACAGCCCACGAGAGCGTTTAAAACGTGCCGAAATATGAAAGAAGAATAGGAATGTGGCTCGCAGTCACAAGACTTTGTTTGTGTCCGTGGTGTATTTTGAGTTTGGATTGGTTATGTCACTTTGCCTCATTTCTTGGAGCTCTAACCACTCCTTATCTACACAAGATACCTCTACTCCAAAACCTCCCTACAAATTCCTTCAGCCTCTATTCGGCCTCTGTTCTCAGAACCATTCATTCTGAGTCACAATCGTGCAAGACTTGTTTTGGTTTATTTATTGTTAACACAATGAGTTTAAGTAAGTGTGATATTAAAAAGAAAAATTGATAAGGAGTGTAGAGTATTTAACGAAGCAAGGGAACTTTCATACTTTTTTATTGAAAGTAAAGGTAGGTTGACTTGTTTCATTTGTAATTGTGTTGTTTCGGTGATGAAAGAATACAGTTAGAGAGCCTACTACGAAACAAACCACAGTGATTCACACAAAAATATACTGGCTAAGCTCGTGAGAACAAAATCTCTAGAATGAAAAGTAAACAGTTGAAACAACAAACATTTTATACGCAAAGAAATAAAGTTGCCGAATATGCTGTTAAAGCTTCTTATGTGCTTTTTTATAAAATAGTGTGTGCGTCGATACTTTTCGGTGAGGGGGAATCTTTAAAAGATTGTCTGGTTACTATGGAGGAGCTGGAATGTCAAAATAAAAATAAAAGTATTTTCAAACATTAGTCTTTCAAGGAATACAGGTACAAAAGTACTGATATAAGAGATGTGACACAGCTGACTGTATTTTTTTGTGGCGTTGACAAAGACTTAAATATAACTGAAGAACTTCCAAAAATAACTCCTTAAAAAGACACTTCCACTGCAGAAGATTTTTTTTTTTGCTTTATAAAAAGTTATAAATGAAACAAGACTTGAATGAGAAAAAAATTGTCAGCCTTACTAGTGACAGCGATCCTTCTATGGTGGGTTCAATAAACAGTGTGGCTGCTAAATTAAGAGAGAAACTAGTGGTGTTGGGGCTGCCATATGAACATTTTGTTGCATTACATTGTACCATTCATCAGGAAGCTATGTGTGCAAAAACATCAAAAAAGGATGTGATGCAATCAGTTGTACAAACTGTCAATTTTAATCGTGCTCACGCGTGTAATCACCATCAGTTTGCCACATTTTTGGAATAAATTGGTGAAGAAAATACAGAATTACTGTATCATTTACAAGTTAGGTGATTTAGTTGGGGCACAGTTTTAAAACGGTTTTTTTTAACTGAAAGACTCTGTGGAAATATTTATTGCTGAAAAAACTGTTAGGTCAAGGAATTTAATGACATGTCTTGGGTGAGAGATTTAAAATTTTTGGTTGATATTACACAACATTTTAATTCACTTAATGGTCAATGTCATGGGAAGGGCCAAATTATCACAAAGTTATTTGACCATGTTAGAGCTTTCCACACAAAATTTAGACTGGGAAAACCATCTTGCTAACAACAATCTTGCTCAATTCCTTATGCTCAAAACAAGTGTGGAAACCTATAATATGTCCAACCTCAATAATCATGTCCTAATTTCAGCTCTCCGAAAAGAGTTTGAAGACAGATTTAAGAATTTCCAACAGAATAAATTTGTGTTTTCATTGTTCTGAGCTCCATTTTCAATTCATGTTGAAAGTGTTAAGGAAGAAATAAAACTTGAATTTATTGATTCTTCAGTGTAATTCCATTCTTCAAGACACATTTATGAAAGTGTCCCTACCAGAGTTTGCTCAAAGTATTTGGGTGATAAATAGCCTACAATCAAAATGAACGTAGCTAAAATACTATCAATGTTCGAAAGTACATACATTTGTGAACAATGTTTCTCCCTTTTAAAATTGAATAAATCCTAGTTAAGAGGTCAGCTTACAGATGAACATTTACAAAGAACAATGAGGATTGATTCAGGTCAAATTATTTCTCCAGAATTTGATAATTTTTTAAGTGGGAGGCGATGCCAAATTTCCAACAAACAGTATGTGATAAATTACTAGATCCTGAAATTTTGTTTTAAATAAAAAATATTTGAATTTTTAACTTAATTTATTATTACTGTCTTGTAATAATTTTTTTTTTTTTTAATTTTTGCCTTTTCCATTCACATTAAAAGAAAATCTGTTTGTATAAATCAGTGTACTTCAAGAATGAAAAGGGGTCAAGGGGAAAAAAATAAAGATAAGTATTTTAATTCTGTATAAACATTTAAAATGTATAATATAATAAATAAAAATCCTATTTGCGGCCCTCACACCTGTTTGAGTTTGACACCCCTGCCTTAGACCATGAGGCCACCAAGCAGTTTTTTATGTTAATACATAATGTGGCAATATATTTATGAAACGAAAAGTTCTGGGTTAACTATTTTTTTCGCCGAAAACCTATAAAATGAGTACCCGCATGTATTTTTGTACAAAGTTAAAAATATTTTACTTAATAAAGTTAGCAATTTATTCAGATTTTTAACAAAGCCTTACCTGCTTCAGTGACTGCATAGTCTAAGGTGCCACTTTAGTATGAGACTAGACTAGTGTGTTGATGGCATCAAAATCAGGGTTCTAATCCTGGTCGGTTTTCCCAAAATGGATTTCCATGCTTCCTCCACACAAATGTGGATACATTTCCTCTAAATTCAAACTTATCATCCCTAACTCATTATCATAATTAGTACATATGTGTGTAACCTAAAACCAGTAGTAAGACGCAGTGATAAAAAAGACTTAAATAAAAGGAGGTCATTCACAAGGATGATATTGAATCTTACCAATTTTAAGAATAATTTTTTATTTTAAGGTTCAAATCATTACTCAATTGCCTCTCAGTGTTATTTAAAAACAATAGCATGCATGTTTGTGGGGAGATAACTGGCTTCATCATTCCAATACATGTATACCTGCTTTGGAGGAAGAGTTGTTGACAGGGAACAGAGGATTGCAGTAATACCAAGCCTCTCTTCAGTTATTTCCCAAAGTAAGAGATAAACATGTTGATTTTCATATAGTACCACCATTTTATGGTGTCAGCTTTCAGTGGAATACAATGCTCCTCTAGGTAGCTATCACTGGAGACCAACTTTATTATGCTGTGGTCGAGAAATGACTGTACAACATCTACACCCTGATTTTGGTTGAAACAACAGTTTAGAAAATTCAAACATATTTATTTGCAGCCAACAATGATAAAATTTTGTTATGTTATCTGTGTTATTTTATAGGTATTGATAATATCTATCAAATGTGACATGACTTGATGTATGAATATATTAAAATGGTTTTAGTAAGTAACTTTAGTAGCTACCAGATACTGTTCTTCCTACCAAAATCAGCCTATACCAGGCAGAGCTGAGCTGTATTGGTGGTGGAACAGTATTGGCAATTTGGAACTGTTCCTATGGTGTAATTGGAATGGTTGGAAGCAGGTATATGAAATATCGGTATCGACACACAGAGACCCAATCTGTAAGTCAATAGCCTACTCTACAATATTCTGTAGAATTTGAATTAACTTTAATTTTATAAAGACTATTTTTTAAGCACTATCCCTTAATACATGTTCAGGTTATACACATATGTACTGTAATTACACCAATGAGTTTGGGAATAAGAAGGTTGAATTGAGAGAGAGGTTGAACTTAGGGAAAGTGTACCAACATTTGTGTGGCGAGAGAGTGGAAAATCATTTAGAAAACACCACTTTCAGTACACCCGATTGGAATTCAAACCCTAAAATCTCTTTCATTGGCAGTATAAAGAGTATTGACATGAATAGCTATATAGGACCAATCAGATAGAAACAAATAAATGAACATTAAATAATGTGTGAATCAAACTGAAATCATTAACCAGAGTTAAAGAAACTAATATAATTTCCTAAACTTACCATATTTTCATCTACCCGTCTTTAAAAGTGATTTCTAAAAAGCTTCATTAACTAAACTCTATCATTTGGCCTATTTTTGATGAAAACAACAAATAAAAATATGGAAAAGTTGATTGTAGGTCTAGTTAACAAATTCGATGAAATTCTTTTTTTTTCAACAAGTTTGATTGGACAAAGTTATATGCCTACTAATGAAATTTTATATGGACTATAACATTAAGCACAATAAGGACATGAATTTATGGACTATGGTTATAACCTGTGCTTAGTTTGATTTTTGTAATGCTCTTTAAGATTTATTTAACTTAAGTTTTAATCTAAATTAGCTATATTATGGTTGAGTGAAAATAAACAGCCCCATGAAAAAGTAAATAGCTAATTTCCAAATTTGGAAGCTGAATTTAAACTAATGTAATACTAATTGAATTAAATGAAATTGCCTTAAAAATACATCACACTTATTTCCCCTTAATATTCTACAGGTGTTTAACTAAATGGCACTTTCCAAATTTGGAAACTGAATTTGAATTACGGTAATGTTAAAGTTTTTTTAGGCACTACAAAATAAATACTTAGGTACTTAGCACTGTGTCTAACTATCCGTTTGGGTTAGACGTTTAAGTACTATTTATACTAATGGGTTAGGAATTAAGAAGGTTAAATAGTGGAAGTGAACCTGCATTTGCATGGAGGGAGAGTGGAAAAACATTTAGGAAAAAAACACCCCCAATTCACCCAAGCGAGATTCGAACCTTGATCTCCTCATCCTTGGCAGTCTAGCTCAACAGGAAACCAGCGCGTTAGCTAACTATGCCACCGAGGTGGGTTACAAATTAAATTAAATGAAATTACCTTATAAAGCCATCACCCTTATTTCCCCTTAATGTACCACGGGTTTCAAAAGTATTTGTAGTCTGCTGATGGTTATTTTAAAAATGCTGAAACATCCAAGGGCGTTCATTAAATGGCCTATATCAAAGGAAAATTGGTTTAAATAAGCTTTTTCACTCTGCCGGAAAAAGTGTTTTTATCAGTACAACA
This sequence comes from Timema cristinae, assembly GCA_039000515.1. NCBI lineage: Eukaryota > Metazoa > Arthropoda > Insecta > Phasmatodea > Timematidae > Timema > Timema cristinae. Next base: position 88,142,846 of record JBCFYV010009882.1, read on the forward strand.
ATAATACCACAAAATATCAATCTTAACCACAATAAACATAACTTAGGCTAATATTATCGGACAGGTCAAAACTACAGTTAATGGTTTCTTGATATAACTCATCTATAGTACGGCCCGTAATCAAATACCGTACCACACCGGTGAAGTAAGAATAACTAAAACTTAAATTACCAGTATTATAACTAATTTAAAGTGTTGATTATGAAAATATTACTTTTCCTAAATTAAGCTTTCCTTTATTGGTTTAAATCATGAGGGTCAGGTTGTGTTGGGTTGGATTGTAAATTGTAGTATATATAAACAATTTATAAATATTAACCAAAGTATGTGTTTTAGTGTACAATAAAGTATTGTATCAATACAGTTTCTTGAGCGATTAAATATTTAACACAGTTCTCCCTTCGGAGGGGAAGTAGAACCCTCAGTCCCATGTTGATTGTGGCAAGTAAATAAACCAACCCTGTAAGGTATGTGAAAAATACCTTTCGCAACAAAATTGGTAGGCACTTTCGCTCTTGCTCATATAAATTTCCATGTGCTGATTTAATCAGTCAATTCATTAAGTGCACATTGTAACTTACTGTTTTGTCTTTATACACTATGAAGGACAGGGAGGAAGATCAATTCTAGGAAACCTATTACCAATAACCCCTTCTCACATGTCACAATATGCAACTATGGCCGTGTCTGCCATCTAAGGGCCCTTGGAAGCTAGACGCACTTGTGTAGCTACTGATGCATACCTTACAGCGCAAGTAACTAACGGATACAATTTTTCCCTTTATCGCACACCATAGTCTAAAACCTATGTTTTAAACTGTTAAATCAAAGTGAGTTGCTGTATTCTTTGTCCATTTATGTGTGTTTAGTTTGTTAACCTAAATTCTTTCTGCATCATGGAAATTTTTTTCGCTTTTATGTAATATAATAGCCTATTATTGATACACATTATTTTCCCTGTAAAGTAAGGGTCAATTAAATAAAACAACAAATCAATTCTGCAGCTGGCTTACTAGTAACTCGATGCATTATCTCTTGAGCCTGCTCAAACTTTCGATAGTCAAGAGATTTTGTCCAATAAAGCTCTCCGAAAGAAAATTGTCACTCACATGATTAAGGATGGATCTATCAACTTTATTAAAATTCAAATAAAACAACATTAGGCCTATGGATGGATTAATACATTTAGAAACCAGTTATTTCCATGCAAGGCGTTCATGTATGTAAGCTATTCTGATGGATATTTTAATTAATTAATTATTTAGGCCTAACTAACCAAACAAAATATTTTATTTTGATTGCAGACTTATTTTGTGGCTTCTGTAATTAATAACGCAGCAAGGTAATGTTTTTTTTAATGATAAGTTTCTCAAAAAAAAAAAAGCATGTAAGCGATCTCCACCCTGCAAGTTTTCCAATAGAATGATGAAGCATAGTAGACATATAAAATTGTTAGATCCTGTACAAAATCAAATGACCTTCTGTTGGAAAAAAATCAAAATACAGTAGCCTATTACTGTATATTTTCCATTTATTAACACTGACTATACCTACTAAAAATTATTAAATTAGATTATTAAAATTATTAAAAAGGGCCACATTTTATCTGAAGGATAATATATCAAGTAGGAACTATCTAAAAAAAAATCTTAACCAATAAATGTACGGGAATGACTATTTTATCAATAGGTATCTTGTTTGTGTTTTTAATATCAACTCTTATATGGAGTTGAAAAAATGTATTTTGAAATTAACGGCGTAATAAACATGTATCTATCTAATTTCATATAATTTGCATTAGTGTAAACTTGCTTTCCACTGCCAAACATTAGGTACACTCAAGATTAACGAAAAATATATCAAGTGCATGAGCCTAACCTTTGGCAGCAATCCCAAGACGATAAAAACAAATATCTTCAACCTACAGTTTCAGTAGATCTTGACATTTGAGTGACAGGTTAACAATAGCCACATCAATGAACCGCTCTGCTTCACGTCATAAATAAGCTAGGTCTACTGTGACTGTCAGCGACCAGCCCCTTTTACACCAGCGAACCGCAGACTTCCTTGTCTCCAAGGCAAACCGCCTCCACTTTACACACAAATATACCTTTATTTATTTTACGTTTAGTGTACAAGTAAGAGTCATATCACGAAAAAAGAATCACAGTATTCAAACTTCCCACTCCGAACATGTGATAATCCGCACTGAATTTAGGGGTGGGTTTATTTTTTTTTAAATTACTGTTATCACTAACCAACAGAATAGACAGTTGAGTGGCAGCTCACATAGGTGTCACTCTTCGTCATTAATGGCGGTCGTCTCCTCCCAATCTCGTCGCACAATTCCACCCGAGCTAAAAGGAATGTCGTACATGAGATCTATAAAATGTAAAAGCTATTTATAATCATATATAGTTGCCTGTTAAAATAGTAATATCCAATATATTAGTAAACATATTCATATATATGATTTTATTTATTTATATACACTTATATATATAAAGAAAAACCATAACGCTAGATGTTCCGACTCCGACCTTTCCCTCGGTCCTCTTTGAAGGTCGTCCCCTCCTCTCTAAGTGACCATGGGGCTGAGCCAAAGTTTAACCAATTGAAAATGTGCAGTGGTTTGTCAAGTTTTGGAAGTTATGGCCTTGTTTAGTATATGCACTGTCCTAATCCTTAAGTTGACAGCTACCTACAACTTGAACAATAATAATCTATATTTGGTTCAAGCAATTACTGTAGTTGACTACGCCCACAACCATCAGCTGTCAGCCCACATTTTTAAGATCGATTTCTTAGACAGGATAATATTAAGACTCATGTTATTTTTTTTCACCCCGGGTGGCACATTTCTAAAACAGTATCCAGTTAAAATAAAATAATTGGGTTTCTAAGGAATTTAACGTGTTTTCCTTAGCACATTTCTAGAAATGCAAACAACTAACAATTAGAAAGAAAAAAACGGGAGGTTCCAGAATATTTTCGTAAGGGTTGGAAGGGGGATTAAGTAATAGCACACCAACCCTAACATTGTGTAAATCAATAAAACAAAATACATCACTTATAAGAATAATTATGAAAGTTATTAATAGTATATCACAAAATAATATCTAACAATATATTAAAATATGTTAAAACCCACTTATGTTTTCTTTTTGTAGGCCTAAGTCTATTTGGATGTGCTCAGCGAAACAATAATAATGAAAACAAAATTTAAAAAAAAAAAAAGTTTAGAAAGAAGTAAGGTCTTATTATTTTATATTGTGTACTTTTTCAGGCAATCAACATATAGGCCTAGACCTACTATTGTGTTATGTAGGCCTATACGGAAGGTTTAATTGAGATGAAATGTTCCATTATTTGCGTGTAATGAAAATGAGAAACAAAGCAAGATCTTACAAAATTGTATGAGATCCTAGCCGGCTGGAATAGGAATGATTCTCTACGCGTGATGTTTATCCCACGTCTTCTAAAACACAATTTTCATCCCAACCTCCTAGATTAAACCGTGTGCTTAAAATACTAATTTAAAAATATACTAGACAGTATACTGCTGTATCTGGGGTCAAACCAAGACCGTATATAAGGGTGGGCTGTGGTAGGAGATTTAGCCCCCTGCCCCTTAAAATCAACTTTAATTAATTTATAGCCCCATAATTATTATTATTTTAGGCCTAAATCTAAATGTATGTTGTTTTTGTGAAAGTCAAGTCCTTAGGGAACCAAAACCATTCTCAGAAATGTAATTTTATATTTTTAATCAATACCTTACTGTTTAAACAATATCAAAAGAAAGCTACAAAAAAATATTTTTTTAACTACTAGTCATCATTTAAAAATGATTGTTTTGAAGGATCCTAACACAAGTTAAGAGCTAATAACATCCGATTTGTTACCACGTTAGGACTAAGTAACCAAAGTCTGATCAAGATTAGAACTGACAAAGTCAACAAAGCTTGTAGTCAATACATTGAGGCATAACCCTTTGGTTGTCTCCAGTGCCAGATTAGACAGTTGGAGACACCTTTAATATGATAAACTAAAATTCACAAAATGAAAAATACGAGTACAGCATTTGTTATTTTTCAACTAAACAAAAACGCACACATAGGTGTACTATAAGAAGTCATATTAACTTATATTCTATTTTTCCTTATTATTATCTGAGGTATTTTAACGTGCACTTTCTGAACCGATTAGTATATCAGTATACGACTTATAAACTATCTTAAACCGAGAGCAGATTCAACATCCAACCCCGGCCGTTAATTCATCACTGTGAAAGGGGAAACCCCCATTTCACCAATAACAAATTGTTCGACCATGCTGGGAATCGAGTAGAGGACCTTTAGTTGAGTAGACATACGAGCTACCGACTAAGCTAAAAATCAGATACGCGTTATAAAATCAAATCAAATTGAGCATCTCTTTTATCAGGGCTATTATAGTAAGTAATAAACATGTATTGTACATAAACAGACCAGTTTTTTGCTTTGAAGAAAAATAAATGAAATACTGCTATTCGGTATCCAAGTTACTTGGTATGAATTTAGATCTAATAATTATGTAAGAGTGAGACTTTTCTAGCTTTAAGTCTATCAAATCTCTCAATAATAAGTTAGATTAATCTCCTAGTTAGGAAATAAGTTTTGAAGTGAACGTTGAAAATACGAAGTATAAGGTGACACATAGAAAACAGATTGGGTACGATAATTTATAGATTAGGGCCTACTTCAAATGACATAACTTTTGACAGGGTTAGTGAGTTTAAATATTTAGGAACAATTTTAAATAGCAATCTATACTTTTAAAATAACATGTCCTGATTGACTGACTGACTGACTGACTGACTGACTGACTGACTGATTCATCATCGCCGAGCGCAAACTATCAAGGCTACAAGCATGAAATTCGGACTGTATATTCATTTTGTTATCTAGGCACCCACTAAGAAAGGATTTTAGAAAATTACACCCCAAAGGGGTCAAAATAGGGATGATAATATGTATGAATGTCCGTCATTTTGAAAGTTACATAAACAAAATTTTGTATTTCGGTTATTGACGTAAAACAAATAAATACGTGTTTCAGGAATTTTGGAAATTTTATTTAATAAGGGATGAAAAAGGGGGTGAAAGTTTGTATCGGACTGACTGATTCATCATCGCCGAGCGCAAACTATCAAGGCTACAAGCATGAAATTCGGACTGTATATTCATTTTGTTATGTAGGCACCCACTAAGAAAGGATTTTAGAAAATTACACCCCAAAGGGGTCAAAAAAGGGGATGATAATATGTATGAAAGTCCGTCATTTTGAAAGTTACATAAACAAAATTTTGTATTTCGGTTATTGACGTAAAACAAATAAATACGTGTTTCAGGAATTTTGGAAATTTTATTTAATAAGGGATGAAAAGGGGGGTGAAAGTTTGTATCGGACTTGCATTATTTTTGATCTGAGGTCAAGTTATGGTCATCAACGTAACGTAATATTTTAAATTAATCTGTAAATACATATGTATATTTTCGTATTTGTATATAATCAACTTCCACGCGAGCAAAGCCGCGGGCAACAGCTATCTAGTAATGATATAAGATTGGAAAATAGGAAAAAAATACAGTCAAGAAATACATGCTGTTACTCTGCCAACAAGTTGTTGACAATTCGCCTGCTCAAATTCAGATTACAGGATATGAAACAATAATGTTACCGGTTGTTCTCTATGGGTGTGAAACGTGGTCTCTCACCTTACATGACGAGAACAAATTTAGGGAGCTCGAAAACAAGGTGTTTAGGAAGATGTTTGGTCCAAAAATGGATGAGGCTACTGAGGATTAATATATTTAGCACCGCGTCTTACTACCCGTTCGGGTTTATACGCTTTAAGTTCTAATTACGCTAATGGATTAGGAATTGGGAAGGTTGAATTCGAGGAAGTGAACCCGCATTTGCGTGGAGGGAGAGTGGAAAACCATTTAGGAAAAACCGCCCCCAGCTCACCCGACCGAGATTCGAACCTCGATCTCCCCGTCCTCAGCAGTCGAGCTCAGCACGACAAGCGCGTTAGCCAACTACGCCACCGAGGCGGGTGCTACTGAGGAGGTGAGGATGTTACATAATGATGAGTTACATACCCTGTACTCACCACAAGACATTGTTAGGACAATCAAGTCTCGTAGAGTACGGTGAGAAGGATATGCAGTGTGAATAAGAAAATCTAGAACCTTGTTCGGGGTACTTACTGGCAAACCCGATGGTAAGACCTAGACGTAGATGGGAGGATGGCAGTAAAATGAATCCCAAAGAGATAGGGTGTAAGGAGGCGGACTGGTTAGAACTAGCTCAAGATAGGGATATGCGGTGTACTTTTGTAAGTGCGGCAATTAACTTTCGAGTTATTAGTGATATAGAGTAAGTAAGTATCCCAATTATTGAACAAAATCGTTTTATATAAACCTTAATGACAAATCGCTTAAATAGAACTTGCACCTCCTTCTCACTAAGTCACGTGAAGAAGTAAGTAGCTATTAAAACTTTTAAACAAATTTGAAACTTAAATTGGCATTGAATTTTGTAGTTATAGGAGGGTATTTCAGTTATGTAAAAGAAGCAATTTCCATTACCACTTTAAAAAACACGTGAAATGTGATAATATTGTGACAGTAAAGATAAGAAAATATTATTACAGTACTTTGCTTATTTAATTTCAGTTTTAATTTTTAAAACAAATGTATAGTTATTTAAACTCTTACCTAAATCGTTTCAATATTACTTCATTATATTTGGTAGGGCATCCCAAAGTACCTAACGGAGCTATAGTAGGTTAATTTAAAGGTATTAAACATTTTGATTACAATAATAACTAAATTTCATAAAAAATTAGGTTTAAAATTAAGTGCGTGGATATGGATATTTTCCAGGGGGTTCTTTCAACTCAGAAGTTTGTGAAAGGGGTTTACGAGTCAAGAAAGTTTGGGAACTGCGGCCCTATATCATGCGGCTACCCAAGCAGGTCTTAAATGCAACTGTCTTAGTGAATTTCGTAAATAATTTTTAATACGTTTAGAAGTACCTAAAACGAACTTTCATCATTAACATTAACAGCTAAATTACATCATAATGGTTTTGGAAGAACTCTTCTTATTCACAAAACCATCGAAGTACGAAACGCATATTTCGACTCTTTGATTATCAAACTTAAACACAAAATATTTTATTATGTTATATTTTGTATCAATTAACATAATATTAAAAATGAAAAAAAAAATCATTTTGTTTTTTATATTTTGAGGCCCCTGCAGTAGTGAGGCCTCATGCACACGCTTCTTGCACTTGTGCGGGGATCCGCCACTGGCTGTTTCTCGACCAGGTGTGTCAAACTCGTTTGATCACAAGGGCTACATTGAAAATATAATCATCATCATCACCATGAACAACTTCCAGCCACTGGCTGGGTCTCTTTGGAACATAAGCCACTCCACCGCCTCCTTTCCTCCCACCACCTCTCTTCCTGCGCCGTGACCCAGTCTTCTCCTCTTTCCTCCACACTCCTTCTTACTCTCTTCAGCCATCTGTCCCTTAGTCTTCCTTTAGGCCTCCTCTTCATATCCAACATCCTCCTGGACCTCCTTTCCTTCTCCATTCTTCTCACATGGCCATACCACCTTAGTCGTCGAGCCTTCTCTATCCTGTTCTGGACTTGCTCTTCCTTTACTATTCCTCTTACTCTCTCATTTATCATCCTGTCAAATTTTTGTCACCCCAATCGTACTTCTCAGAAATATCATTTCACTGCATTCTGCTTCCATCCTGTTTCTTAATTACCCACGTTTCCGTAGCGTACGTCAATATTGTTAGGTAATAGTCATCGTAGATCACTCCCTTGCACTTGTCTGGCATATCCCTGCTCCAAATCAGGCTTATCACACTTCTGTTTGCCTTCCTTTCTCGCTTATTTTTTCTCCTGTTCCTTCCACTTTCATCTAGAATACTGTCAAGATACTTGAAACTTTTTACTATATTCAATTTGCTCCCCTCGCAATGTCACGCCAGTTGATTACCTGTCCTTACTAGTCGTGAAAATAAAATGATATATATAAATAGGATATATATATGCTATATTATTTTATTCTAGTTAAAAATAAAAATAATTCCAACTAGATAGTGCCTATCTTATTTCTAATATATATCTATATCTATCTATATATATATATATATATCTTATTTCTAATATATATATATATATATATCTTATTTCTAATATATATCTTATTTCTAATATATATATATATATATATATATATATATATATATATATATATATATATATCTTATTTCTAATATATATCTTATTTCTAATATATATATATATATATATCTCTTATTTCTAATATATATATATATCTTATTTCTAATATATATATCTCTATAAAAAACTGAGCCAATATCTTTGATCAAAGTTTGAAACTTTTTTTTGCAACAATAGAACTCAAACATTGCACGTTTGGGTGTGCAAATTCGACAATATTAGGGAAATGATAGTGTATAGCCCGAATGGGTATTAAGACTGGTGCTAAAAAAAAATTATAGGCCTGTAGGTAAATCATAATTTTCAAAGGAGTGCCAACTTGTTACACCAAACTCACCCACCAAATTTCCACGAATTATTCTTAGCACCAGTTCGTTCGGACTATACGCTAGCCACAAATTATTCCAAATTCTAAAATGTTGTGATTCATCGACGTTATATACAGAATAATCGGTCTAGAGCTGCCCTTAAGGGCGTGCAAAACTTGCGGCTGCACAAGGACCCGTGATTTGTTGGGCCCCAAGTTAGCGCGATCGTATAGGAAACCTAGCAAATATTATCAGAGTGTAAAAACAAATAAAAACTTATGGTCCTATTAATTAATGAACGAGTTAAGCGATTCCCACTTGTCTGTCTGGTGGATAGGACTATGTCTCACGATAACTTTTGAACGCATTAACTGAATTAATTCAAACTTTGCACGGTTGTTCTTTGTACATTTATACATTTCAGATTCGTTCGTGAAGAAACTTGAAATAAGTGTTGGTAGAAATCATCCCTTATACGTTTAAAAACACGACTTCTATCTTTCCAGAAGAGGGATGCCACCCCTGTCCCCCTTCCATACTTACACCAATTCTTGACTTTAATTTGTACTTTTTTTTAAACTTTGTTGTCATTTTTATTAAAGAAAATCCATGTACAAAAATTAATACTTATCTCAACTGAACACTGAAATGGTACATTATGCATATTTAAATTGAATTTGATTTACTGCCTGACTCTCTTTGTGTGCCATATTTAGCTTCTTTTTTTAAAAAAAATAGACTCCGTGAGAATTCCGAACTTTTAGAAACGAAGGACAAGACTTGACCGAACCACTTATATAATTACGACAAATGCTAGTAGGTTCCTCCATAGGAAACCAATCTGGTGGTCTGGGGTGTACAATTCCTTATATTGCTTGTCATTCATATGGTCGATAACCGCGCGTCCCGTGGGCCGATGTGTCAGGATAGGCTTGATGGGATGGATAGGTAGTGGCAAACAGCTGTGGGATTCATTTAATCTGGTTTATTAAAACTAATTGAAAGAGTCTAGAAAAAGGTCCACATTCTATCACTGTCCCTAATCATCAGTCCCTGCCCGGACCTATCTTCGGTGCTATAGCTCTAGCTTGTGTCAAACACCCGACCGTCCGGCGTTGACCTGTTGTTATCTATCTCCGACTTCCAAGATGGGTCAGAGCGTCCTCTTCTGTAAAGAATAGAGACTCAAGCTGTAGGATTTCTAACAACAATATGGTAAAACTTGGTAGCTGAATATGTAGAGCACTTCGGACTAGCCACCCCCTCCCCCCCCAACAACTGCTGTCCTTGTACGCCCGCCCCCCTTTACTAAAAAGGTCTAAAAACTCGCTGTTATATACCAAAAAGGGGGTGTTTCCCCTAAGTTACTAGTTTTGACAATACTCTGTGTTATGCTACTTGACAAAACAACCAATGCTTTTAAAACATGGCATAGTAGGAAAATTTGACTGATGAGTCAGGATAGTTAAAAGTGTGAGTTCCTTAGGCTTACGTCATACATGCATTCTTTAGATTGACTGAAGCTGCAACTATGACAATATATATATATTTTTCATCTTCTACATTTTTACTTTCTCGCTATCTTACAGATACCGGTATATAAAGTACTGTGATTGTAAAAAAAAACAATCAAACTAGAGATTTTGAGGAATTTCGACGTCCCCCCCCCCCCCAATCCTTTTTTTTTTTTTTTTTTATTTCCGTCTGTTTCAAATCCGCTACGCTTCGTAGTAGATAACTTTAATTCCATTTCCCCCTCTGCTAACTCTCTTGTGTACAGCTAGACATCTCGTCGCCTGTAGGGTTGACTGACTGGCAGGTATAAATTCTTTCCAAAAATAGATTCCGAGACAAAGAAAGTAGAGGGTCGGTTTCTTCTTTTTTCTCGGCTAATGTTTGGAAGGCCGGGTTTGGGTTCTATCTCAAAATTATACATAGCTGTAATAGTTTTCATTCAACATTATTTCAGTGTGTACACATGTATAATATAGTATATTATTATTTATCAATAATAGTATATTAGATTTGTGTTTATAATTAAGGTGTAGGCCTAAAACCTTGATATTATGCATTAATTAATACAATAAATAATTCTAATTGAAAGTTAATCGTTAAAATAAAAGGTCCAATAAATTAAAATGCAGGTACATCTTTTAAATTGTTTTAATAATAATTCATAATAGAGCAAATTAAAACCACTTTGGATAAAAACAATTTATTTTTACATAAACATTATATACAAGGATTTTGCCTATAATAATTTAAAATTAAGAAGGATTGTTTATTGGAAATGCACAAACATTCTTCTGACAAGGATGTAAAAAAAAGAAATGTGATAACTATAAAGGTGAAAACCATCCCCCAATGCGTTTGGCCAGGTATATACTCTAATTCTTTTAGGAAGAACAGGGTTAGAAAATACAAATAAATACATAACAAAAAATGGTGGTCAAAGTTGATGGCATTTTAATTAATTATTATTTTAAAGGTAGGCCTATTTATAATATATATAGAAAGTTAAAGATGTAAATTACATTACTTGAGATATGAATAAATCAATGTAGCTTTACTAACGTTTGTGACAGTCATTTACTCTTATTACGATCAAAATTATAGTATACTCAACCTAAGGACAATAAAAATATAAATTATATTAAGTAACATTTTGCAATACTTTACAAAACAATTGTGAAAAAGTTAATACATTTCCATGTGTGTTTAATTCCCATTGTATTTACAAAATCCAGTCATTTAGCGTTAGGGAAAGAACTATAAATAAAACAAATGACAAACTAAACATTTATTTATTTATTAATAAACAAAAATCTTTGTAAAGTGTCTAATCTTTAAAATTACTTAAATTAAGTATTAGAAGTTAGTGATTAACTAATGTTGAAATTTAATATAACAATATAAGATTTCCTTAAATGATTGAGTAATGATGTTTTTGGGGTTTCCTATTGTTTACAAATATCAAACAACGGTATGTAAAAATGTAATTAAAAAAGTGGTCTTATAATAAAATTAAATAAATTTCATATAGAGTCACGTCAACAATATAAGTTAACAATAAATATAAAAATGTAAAGGTAAATAATATGGATGCAATAGCTCTTTGTTACAATTGCATATAATTAAAGCAAGTATAGTTAGCTAAGACAGGGTTGTTACAATTCTATCCGGCCCCCCAAAAAACACATGGGTTTTAATTAAAAATACCCACTTAAAAAACAAAAAACTTATTATATTTTGATTACAAAGCAATTGTCTAATTTTTTAAAGTAGTTAGTCTATTTTCCTTTTAATATTTAAAATATGATTAATTACTTTAAATAAAAATGTAGATAGATTGGAAACGGAATTAAACATACTGACATAGGACTAGATCAAACTAATGTGATTGAATATTTTAATAAATACACATACAATTTAAATTTAAAACAGTCTTTTGTAAGAACCAAATTTTACTAACATGATTGCATGAAAGTCTTATTTTGAATTTTGTTAACTAATGAATATTGTTTTAATTCCTTAAAAAAATTGATTTATAAAATATAATATTATTGCTAGGTGTGGACGTTCTTTTTTTTTAAAGTAACAGTCTGGGCACTAATTAATATGTTAGAATGATTGGTTTAATCAGATAACATACATAATACCTTTAATCACACCACAACAAACCCAATAAAACCTAATATAGCCCAACTTCTTTTGTTAAATAGCCCGGACTTTTTCAAGCCTGAGCTAAGAACTATTCATTGAGAATAGAGCGGTTTGAATTTCTAAAAAGTTAAACAATTAAAAATAACAATTCTAGAATCGTACTTGTGTGTGTGTGTGTGTGTGTATGGTATTTGAACACACACGCACACATAATATACAAGGACACAAACATGTTTGGTTTGTGATCTTCCTCCTGCCCACAATTTATAAGCGAAGGGTGTCCAAATTAATGTATATACTCAATCGAGTTCGGTCATTTTCAGCTTTATACAATTAATATAAAGATTTAAACAAAACTCATCAAAGTAGGCATTTCTTTACTTGCAACACCATACTTTAAAATTAGCAGGATCAATCTTGCTTAAAGTGTTTAGAGGTTTGAAAAAATAAATAAATGGTACAGTGCACCGCACAGACATTCCCGACAAATTATGAAAATTTCTTTCCTAATTGTAATATACAATGGAAGTAAACCAACTCTTGGTTAGTTACTATATGAGATAGTATGTAAGATTGTGTAGTACTATACATTTTAATTTACGTGAAAATGTTTATAAAGTGATAGTTTTCCATTAATTTATCACAAAATAAAATACTGTCAAAAATGTTTCTAAGCAAAAAAAAAAAAAAAAAATCAGTTATTTTAATAGATATAATGTAGTTCTGATAATTTATAAATTGCAGACTATTAACATACAATATTTGAGTGTTTCCTCAAATTGAAGCTATACCACCGAAAAAAGACTAGTGCAGAATTTCTCTGTTTTTTCTTCCTTGGATATTATATACTCATGTATATATATAAAAACCAATATATGTATATATAGGTCAGTGGCACACCCAATAGAAGGAAAACTGGGAATTGGTTTCCCCCAAGACTCAGTACTAGTTTAATAAATACATTAATTATGTGATTTTTAAAATAAAAAGCATTAAAGATGTGTCGAGTGCATAAGATACCTTTTAAAACCAGGTTTACAATTTATATTTCAAAAGGGATAAATGCTCTTTACATTAAAATAACCCCTGAATTTCCTAATGAAAAAAAGCAAATTCATACTAGACTCTATATATTGTATGCAAGGCCAAAGCCAGATAAATATTGAATTAAAACTACCTTATTTACTGTTTAAAAATAACAAAAATAAATACAAGGAACGATCTATATCTTCTAGTATTGTGATTGTCAAAAAAATCTAACTCGAAATTTCGATAAATGTCAACGTTTCATGACCCCCTGAAACCAAAAACATGATTTCCGTAATGCCATCTGTCTGTCCGTCACTTTTCCCTTAGTACCCCTTTTATATACTTAAACCTTATTTTTAAATTATTACATAACCCTTAAAAATTAATTTGAGTTAATTTTTACCCTTTTTAAACTTTTTAGTTACCCAAAACTATTCTTCCGGGCAAAGCTGTACTTCATGCTAGTAATATATAAAAACAAAAGTGAGTTTAGGTGTGTGTTCAGAAAAATCTAAGCTCCTTCGAAATAGGATGAAAAATTGAAATTTTGAAGATCTTTAGAAGGACCACCTCATTTAACAAGGAAAATTTACAAAATGAGTAATTTCAAAATTGGGCTCCAGGACTTGTTGGAGGGAGTCAAAATAAGAAAGACGTTTTAACTTTGGTAGAAAATTGGAATTTGGGGAAAAGGTAGAAGGACTACTCCCGAAAATAAGAAGTGTTAAAATTTAAAATCTAAGAGTGAACGCTGAGCGTAAAATTTAAATTATTATCGCCATAGTTAGCTTGGTATTGTGCAAGGAGGAATTATATAAATGCTAGCAGCCGGATGTTGAACGTCCTAATTTGAATAGTTTGATATAGTACAAAGAATGGATCAGTCTGCTAGTAAATTATACATGTTAGATGATTCCACCCTAAACCATTATTTGAAATAAGTCTCTTCTCTAGCACCCTCCCCAGTAAACACAATATAATATTTAGTCACAAAAGTATGTCTAGCTATCTGGACAGTTATTATTATGTTATGGTCAGATAAATAAATCAAGCGATGAACAATGACGTTCATGTAGTGACAGAAAAAAAATTTGCTTAAATAATATTTGTTTAAAATAAATTAATAAAAATGCACAGCATTTGTCAAACCAAAAACAGTATGTAACATAAAACATATTTGTAGTTGTCAACACGAAATTGATATTTCAAATACATAAAATGCACACAAGTTTGTAAAACAATAAATTAAAAAGGGAATTAGTCATAAATGTTAACACTAAGTCAATATACTATATTTTTAAAAAATCCGTAGCTTATGGTAACATCCGTTATTTAAAAAAAATGTTTTTCACTAATTTAACACCCTTTAACATTGGCCCTAATCTTTAGTTTACTTTATTTAAATAACCATAAATATTTTTATTTACCTAATGAGTTTATACCAATAAAATATTTAAAATTCTCTTAGAAATAAACAAATTCAATATATCTATTCTTCTATGATGGCCGGCCGGGGTTCAATCCTCGGTCCCGGCAAATATTTATCTGATTACCAAACCCTTCCTTCACCTCTGACAAGACATCTTGTGAATGTGAGGAATGCCAGGTCTCCACCGTGGTTCGGATTCCACGTTAAACTGTAGGTCCTTCATTTCATCTCACAATCACCCTACCATTACACATTAGCGTAAGTGCGTATAACCCGAACGGGTAGTAAGACGCGGTGCTAATAATAATAATAATAATATATCTATTGACATTATATATTTGACATCTTTTCTAATCAAAAGAGGAGTGGTGATTTTACGCTCAAAGCTCCTCAATTTGTTGATTCGTGTAAAGTTTTTTTAATGAGAAAAACAATATGCAGATTAAAAAAATGCATAAAAGTTAGCACAAATAGTTATTTGGCATTTTAGTAAGGTTTTCTCCGGCTACTATAATGAGCACAGCACCCTAGATAAGGTCCTGCTCGACATACTTCGACTATAGTTTTTAGCTCATTGCCTTACTAACCGTTCGAACTATACAAATTTACTCCCGTTAATAGGGTAGGGGTGATGAAGGTAGAATATAAGTGAAATGTACCTATACTTGCATATAGAAATAAAAGAATAACATTTAGAAAAAATATTTCGAGAATGACCGGCTGCGAATTAAACCCCGATCTCCCCGTTGCCAGTAGGCAAGACTAAATGAGACTTGCATTTAGTTTACGTGCTCACTAGTGCAGCCATACATGATTTTAGTTGAAATTTTTATTCCTATTCTCGAACAATATTTGGTTTTGTGTTTGTTGCGCTATCTTTATGTTAGCAGTTTGGTCGACTTCACTGGTCTTGGAGTAAAGTGCTCACCTCAAGACCCGGTGTTCGTGGGTTAAAACCTCGCCGGGGTCAAAGGATTTCATTCAAGTGATAACAATTCATAGCATAACTTCTTTTGGAGGGAAAGTAAAGCCATTGGTCCCATGTTGATTGTGGTATGTAAGATAACCATGTAAGGTTTGTGAAAATATCTTTCCCGGCAAAATTGTTAGGCCCTTTTGTTCTCACTCATAGAAATTCTTGTGTGCTTATATAATCATTTGGTTCAGAAAGCGCACGTTAAATACAACAAATAAATAAAACTAGTAGTTGGACCCGTTCCTTACCCACGCAATAAAAATTCAAATAATCAAATTAATACGTTTAATACCAAACAAATTATTACCATTAATCCGGCCCTGCTACTATCCATCTGTTATACACATTTTAATTATAATAATGGAGTAGAGCTAAGGAAAATATATATTAAAGTAAGCGTATCCGCATTTGCGTGAAGGAAGTGTGGATAAACACTTAGGGAAGAACAGCCCTCGGTCCACGTGGCTGAGATTTGAACCCAGAACTTCCAGCTACGAGCAAACCAAACATGATCCTGAAACTTACCTCGCGCACCCAACGATTCAGATATATTGAATAATTTTTCGATAAAATATCTCTTTAAAATATTTATTAGTGTTTTGATTTATGAAAACATTTTCTTACGAACTTAATAGTTTTAGTTCCTACGTTGCATTAAATAAACTATTAATATTTTTAATGAACAGTTATAAATGAGAAAATATGTGTTTATTATTACTATTATTAAACTATTAGGAGTGAAGATGTATACATTGTTAGCTAATCTAAATACCTGTTTCATATTTGATATAGATACAATTTAAATTCTAACACTTACCGAGGAATAGCTATTTCATTTATTTGTTTGGAGTTTTGTACTTTATAAGGTGGTGGTTTTTTGTTCCCCATGGGCACTGTTTTAATTATATTATTATTATTATTATTATTATTATTATTATTATTTATTATTATTATTATTATTATTATTAGCACCCGTTCGGTTATACCTACTTACGCTAAGGTGCAATGGTAAGGTGATTGTGAGATAAAATGGAGGACCTACAGTTTAACGTGGGATCCGAACCACTGTGGAGGCCTGGCACTCCACACATTCACAAGTTGTGATTAATACACGTCTTGTCAGAGGTGAAGGATTGAACCCCGGACCCATAGCAGAGAAGTCTCAAACTAGTTTACTTAGTGAAACTTGATAAATTTGTTTGAAACTATCACAAATATATCAACAACAACAAAAAAAATCACACATGGACTAAATAAATAAAATAATATTACTTAAAATGTATTGCATTTTTATAGTAAAAAAACAAACAAAAACATTAAAACTATTCTCACTAAAGCATGTCTATTTGAAAACCAGTTTGGGACGTCAGTTGCAACACACCCTCATGGAACTGTGAGGGGAGCTAGCGGGTCGTTGAGCGGTAGAGGAAATGGCTTCACGAGAGACACACAGTAACCGGCCGGTAGACTCAAATTTAAAAACAATGATATTCTCTTTTAAAAAATACAACACTTGAGGTGCTGGTTCAGAAAACTGTTCAGGTGAAAAGGTATTCAATTATGCAGGGGGTGAATTAATAATTGTTTACATATTTTTTTAAGTTTATTTTTAATTAAAAAATATAGTTTTTTAAAATACGACCCTTGTTCGAATTATTAATTAAAATGCATATTTTAATATTTAAAAAAAAATCTAAATTATTCAGGAAATAGCCAAAGAGACAATCTTTTTGAAAACAGAGACATAAAATTTTTGAAAAGGTATTTTGGGCGTAATCATGGAAGAAAAATCATAAAAATTATTTTAAAACGTTGAAGTTCAATATGTTATATCTTTTTAATGGTTGGATTTACAAAAACCAAATAACTTTTGTTGTAACAAACTACCTTTATTTTAATAGGAGAAAAATTTACAAATCTATTAAATAATAACTATCAGATTTAAGGAGGTTAGTAGTACAAGTATTTTACATATTTGGTGGGAGTTCCCCCTTAAGGCTAGATTACTGAAGGGCGAAAAGAGAAAAAAAATGATTTTATCAAACTCGGCTCTAACGCTTTTGATTAAATTTCGTTTCTAAACATTCATCAATATTACAAACAAAATGGCCACTCTCAATTTTTCGTCAAAATGACTTAATGGGTTCCGGTCTGATGCGTTCTCATTTTTTTAAATCATATCTCCGTAACGCTTTGGGGTATGAAATTAGTTATCATTGAAAATAGGTAGATCTATTTATAATAAAATTATTCTATTTGAAACATATTTTTATAAAACCAATAATTTTCTAGCTATACTAATATATATATATATTTACTTAATTAACACTTAAAGGTAAAGTGTTGCGAACGTCAAAAAAATCCAAGCCGAGACGTTGATGAATGTCGACTTTTCATGAACCCCCGAACGTTAAAAAGGGGTTTGCAACGTAGTCTGTTTGTGTGTCTGTCTAACCCTAAAATTAAGAGTCGTTTACTAAAGGGCAAAAGAAAAAAAACTTGTTTTTTTTAAATCGGCCATAACGATTTTGATTAAAATTCGTATCTAAGTGTTGTTTAAGAATTCAAACAAAATGGCTATTTCCATTTTCCCATGAAAATGATTTTTAAAGTACTTTACTAAAGCGGAAATTTCCATTCCTCCGCAACTATTTGAGATACTAAATAACTTATTATTGCAAAATTGTAGCACTATTAGAAATTAAAAAAATATATATTCGAAATAAATTTTTATAAAACCAATAGTTTCTAAATAATTTATTTTTAAAGAGTTGAACATATGAAAGTTGCTCATTATACTGTAATCGTTTACAGTTTAGAAAATGAATAATCCATTTTAAACATTTTTTCTCTAACTCGGTCTACTATTTCCATGCCAAATTTTAGATTTCTATGGTGTTTGGTAGTGTTCGAAAATTATTATTCATTCGGACGGACATAATTTATATCAAAACTATATCGAATTAGGATGTTCAACATCCAGCTGCACACTTTATATTATAATCTATTTTTTTTACAATACCAAACTAGTCATGATAATCCCAAACCAAGTATGTCAACCAATATATTTTAAAAACATTCTTTGAAACAAAACATTAATAACCCATAAGCTGAGTGCACAAAAGAACGTAATTCACAGAAAACGCAATATTTTTATAGGAGCGATCATGAGCTATGTGAAGTTAAACTTTATAGTACATTGTTACGAAAATACATTGGATAAAAGAACATCACAGTTTTAAAAAATAATATGAAGTTAAAAATATAGATTGAACCTTGCAATTAAATGTCAAATTTCTATTTTCTACCACAACAAAATGGTTTTTTTTCTAATGGCTTATGAAATTTTGAGACCTTTGTTCCTTGGATCCAAATTTCAAATTTTCATTATTTATGATTGTTTAGTGTGATCTCTGTACAGTACTTGGTTATAAATATTCAAATTTTCTACGATATATAGAAGTTTATCTTGTATTAGTTTTTGATATTCTAACACACGCACTTTTTCCAAAACTTAATTATTATAAAATTAAAAAACTTTAATACTTTTCTAGTTATCTGGGATGTACTATTTATCTTACAGACAAATCTCAATTTTAGACTAAACAAAAAAAATTGTTGTTATTTAAATTTTGGAAATTTTCATCCCCCACTTTCCAACCACACCCATGAGTAGACTTTTGAGTTCACTGGAAACAAACATAAGCCTACACCAAGACAGAAGATATAATGTACATATTTAGAGTTTTAATTATATAAGACTTATACATTCCTTTTACGTCTGTAAAAAAAATCGAGTTTTCAAAATCATAAACTAACTAACATCGAAAGCTTAAAATTATCGGCAAGCAAATATCGATGACCAAAAACATTGAACATCAAATCCTTATTACTAGCCAGAATTGACAACTGTACTATCTGGATACTACTTGTACTATCATTTCCCCGACCCCGATGCACAACAATTGTACTATTCAATATTGGGATAGTAAGTTAAAAGTAATATGGAAGGTGAAACTTGAGGGATGAATGATTATAATAATACGGTATAATATGAGTTAGATTCCGGTGTTCAGGTGTTATTTTTCAATTTATTCGATTAAAATTGAGACACGACTCATTTCCGTAATTGTTATAATCATTCATACTCCAAGCTTTACCTTTCATTTATACTTTTAAGGTGGGGAGGTAGTGAATATGAGGAAAGGTCAGTGCTTTTGCTGATTTTATAGCAACACATTTTATTGGCTAAAATAGATCAAATAATGCTTCTATATGAACGTAGAGCTTTTGAATATCTGTCAAGGAAGGGTATCCTGGAATTTGATGAGTTTTTTTTATCTTAATTTAAAAAGTTTTTCATCTTATGCCGATGCTCATGACTGACAGATATCAACAATTGTTGATATTACCATGTGAAGAAAATTAAACTCTATGTTTATACTAGAGCAATATTTGATTTAATTTGACCAAAAAAAAAGCTTTGTTATAAAAACCGCAGAGACACCGACACTTCGCCTTAAAATATGTGTGAAGAGTGACCTTGAGCACGGGATTATCCCTGGATAGCTCAGTGGTAGAAAGCTGGTGTGCAAATACTAAGATCCCGGGTTAGATTTACGTGGCCAGTTGTCATTTACCAATTTATTCGATTAAATGTAATATTCTTGGCCTCTCATATATAGGGGGAGTGGAATTATAGTTGTATCCATTTGGATTGGTATCTATTCTAGTATTTCTCAAACAAGCGACCTTAATGAAAAATTGGAATTGTACCCACTGGAATTATACCCACTAAAATCGGAATTGTATCCATTCCAGTATTTCTCAAAAAAGCAAACCTAATGAAAAACAGGAATTTTATGCACAAATGGCGGACCTTAAGTTTTAATTCTTATGCTAAAGGTGTAAATACATTTTGATCTTATTATTAGTCCATAAAGTTACTAATAAAGTTAAGACAATTGTGATTGAGTGATTCATTATTTATTCTATTGTTTACAAAAATACCACAGGCATGGATCAAATAATTAATAACTCACATTTAATAAAGTAAAATCAAATACATAGCTTATCAATTAAATACCTGTCTTCATTTGGCCATATTATTTTAGAGGCTCATACTAATAATTTCAATTTCCTTTATTATAATGCTTAACACCACTAAAAGGTATGCAAATACTTTACATAAAACAAAATTACATAAGAAAAAAAACAATAATTGCTAAGTAATGATACACAAATAAATAGTTACTAAAAGATAAGATAGATAATAATATTATTAATAATAACTATATTAATAAACAGTAGTAGTGAAAATCAATCAGCATTGATATCAATATTAAAACAAAAAAAACTTCTAAACATTGAGCATAATAATTCAAATTTAAATATCAGAGGTAAAACTTGTACTGAGTAAATTAGTGATAAGGGGGTTCCTTAAATAGCTCTCTGATTTTGGATCTTCTTTTGTTGTAAAAGTCGAACTCAACAAATCAAGAATTAGCGCTATCGATACAGTGGCAAAGAGGGCTGATCTTGTAATTTATACTTAAATATTATCAAAGTTAGCTGCATAGACGTGTAAACCTTTACTGTTCTTATAAATCTAACGCGTAACCATTTATTTAAACCTATATATATATATATATATATGTGTGTGTGTGTTTAAACTAAAAATGCCTTCACTATTGCTTTATTTTGGTATTTTACCAAGAAATCCCTGTGTCTTTATTTAGTAAAGTCAAAAAGTAGTGATATAAGCTTTGAACGCGTCAATTTTTGGGAACGGTTATACACGTGTGACGAGTACAGCTAGGCATAAGTTAGGAGCAGAGTTAGATTTATAAAGAAAGACCAGTAGAAGTTTTCGCGTATATGCAGCTAGCTTTGGTAATGTTTAAGTATAAAATTACAAGGTCAGCCCTATTTGCCGCTGTAATGATATCACCAATTCTTTATTGATCGAGTCAGACTTTTATGACAAAGAAGATCCAAAATCAGAGAGTAATTTAAGGAACTCCCTTATCATTAGTTTACTCAGTACAAGTTCTACCGCTAATATTTTAATTTAAATTATAATGCTTACGGTTTTATTTTTTGTTTTAATTATTGATGTCAAAGCTAAATTATTTTTACTACTACTCTTTATTAATGTAGTTATTATTATTATATCTTATATATTATATTTTATTATCTATTTATTTGGATGTAACATTAGGCCTAACATTCCATTGCTTGTATATGGAAATGATATCAGTTACTTTAGACATTGTAGCGTTGGGTGTGAAATACTTTAATTTGATTCACAAGCAAGACAAGTATGGTGGTATCTTTTTTAGAAAGGGTGTAACTCGCTAAAGTATAACAACCGCACATTTTAAAACGAAGGTGCGTCTGCTCGTAAACAACGGCAATTTAAATTGGAAAGAACTATAGATATAAGGTTATGTATGCACCAATACATAAAACGACTCCAGCCTTACAGCTACTAGCCTTTAACCTAATAAGCATATAAAAGAACAATAGTTAAACAATGCCTAATTCTGGAAAGTCTAATTTAAAGAGTTACAACGTTGTTAGTTAAACAGGCTAGCTAGAATGAGTTAACTCCATATTGAGTTACGAGATACAAGGATTAAGTTCCAAGAAGGGGAACTATAGGTTTACAAATAGTTAATGGTGAGCTACCCGGAATCTAGGCTGTAAATATACTATGGGTGGTCTATTCCTCACTAGTACTGCCAGGTCATTCAATAGTGTATTTAAATTTCAACATAAATTTGGAGACAGACTATAACACCTGCAAACATTAAACATTAATTCAAATGGTGCCTGAAGGGGCCGGACAAAATAAACAATACCGTGCGGGCCACTACTCTGGATTAGTAGCATATCCACGAGTTGAGTACCCTACAAAGTTATAACAAAAGAAAGAGTAGAGAGTGGAATCAGAAAGACCAAACTAGGTCATGGAACAAAGCTTTAGATTACTTGATCTCCACCTTTTTCCAATCCAAAAGATAAGACCATCTGAAACATGGCTACACAGTATAGGGCGTTGGGTAATTGCCCAAATATTTAAGACTATGTCATATGGACATAGCAAAACAGTTCAGAAACTCTGACATTCAAAACTACAACTTATGGACATAGAAAAACAGGCCAGAAACCCTAATATTACATATTACACTAGATAGCTGTTGCCCGCGGCTTTGCTCGCGTGGAAGTTGATTATATACAAATACGAAAATATACATATGTATTTACAGATTAATTTAAAATATTACGTTACGTTGATTACCATAACTTGACCTCAGATCAAAAATAATGCAAGTCCGATACAAACTTTCACCCCCTTTTTCATCCCTTATTAAATAAAATTTCCAAAATTCCTGAAACACGTATTTATTTGTTTTACGTCAATAACCGAAATACAAAATTTTGTTTATGTAACTTTCAAAATGACGGACTTTCATACATATTATCATCCCCTATTTTGACCCCTTTGGGGTGTAATTTTCTAAAATCCTTTCTTAGTGGGTGCCTACATAACAAAATGAATATACAGTCCGAATTTCATGCTTGTAGCCTTGATAGTTTGCGCTCGGCGATGATGAATCAGTCAGTCAGTCAGTCAGTCAGTCAGGACATGTTATTTTATAAGTATAGATTATCTGCGGCGAGGAGGCGAGACCAACGCGACAAACGTTGTGACCACCACTTGTACGTCTACTTGTTCTCGACGACTTCTAGGATGTTCCTACGACGAGTGGTTAGAATAGAATACAAAATATGAAGCTAGGGGTGGTGGTTTTATACCAGATGCACTGACGTGTTAGGAAATGGAAGCAGATGGGGGGTGATCTTCCAGAACAAATTATAACATATTGTAGCGCTTGGAGACGGATAGCAGTTGGGTTTTACAAGCGAGCAAAGTTTCTGTGTCTATATAGCTTGCTCCTTAACGTAGCCGTCCACTGGGGCAGGTTTCCTTGAACTTGGCCGTTTCCAGAAACACGATTTCAACGTGAGTTTATATCTGCCACATATTATTTGAGTTTATTAGTTCTTGGATTTATAGTGATAATCATAAATAAGATTTTTTTTTTCTAGTTTACGTGCTAAAGCGTAATTAGCACGTTACAAAGTTACAACAACTGGCAACGAGTAATTGTCTTTATTTCAAGAACCCTGAGTTTCTTTTTTGTCTGGTATTGTATGTGTAGCTCTCATGTGTGCAATTTTAATATGCCAACAGTCTCTACATGCGGAAGTTTTGCACTTTTGACTCGCGTCTTGAGGACATCAAGTTATATTTTACCAGGTTTGTGAACATTTCCACTGAAACAATTGTGGCTGACGTTAAAGCTGCATGGCTCCTAAGATGCATTAGCCCAGTTGCCTATCAGGTCTTAACAGATCTCTGTTTTCCAGCCACCAAGACTTTCAGCCTACTAAAGACTTTCCTCGAAACTCACTACGCTCCCACAAGATCAGTGTACAAAGAGCATCCTGTCTTTAGTTCTTGCAAACAGTGTGCAGGAGTGTCCTACGTGGCCTTCAGCCTACCCTTAAGTCATCTTGCCGCCCCTTGTAGCTTCGGAACATTCTTGGATGACACCCTCAAGTCGCAGTTTTATCACATCATCTCGTCGGACATGGTTCGAGACAAAATCAGGAATAAAGTTGGCAACTTCAGCTTTATGGTTGTCACCACTCGCTCCTAGATCCCTGCACCGGTCTGTCAGCGACAACCCTAATCTCATCAACGCGAACCACCCATAACAACAGAAGAACAAGAAATTCAAGAAAAAGTTCCAATCCAGTCAAGGACCAAAACCTCAGCACTCTTCAGGATCCAATCATCATCAGTCTCGAAGCGTGTCATATGCAGGTTGCGGTGGGCCTCATGCTAGGTCTGATTGTTCCTTCAAAAATGCCCGATGTCATAACTGTCGTTTTAGATAACAAATTGCTAAGTTTTGTCGCAGGGTCAAAAATTCCTCTCAACATGAAGTGTTATAGAAATATTCTGCTTCGTGATGGGTGTTAATTGAAGGATTGTGGTTTTATTAGTTGTTAATTGGGTGATAATTGATGTGTTGCTGTTTAATTAGCTGATAATTGCCCCGTGATCGAGCACTAATTAAAGCGGTACGGTACCTTGATGATATAATTGGTATTTATAGCCCTGTGATTGAGCGCCAATTGTTGAACTCTTGAAATAATACACAATTATTAGGTTAGATGTGATTTTATTTTATTGTCACTATTGTTTTGATAGTAAAACTGATCAGGTTAGTAATTTCGAGACGCGACTGATAATGAATGAAAACGCGTACGAAGCTAGTGAACCACTGCCCTTCTGACACTCTGTGATCTACTGACACTACTCTGACACTGTCCTTCTGGCACTGCTAGTGATTTCACCACGGCTAGTATATATAATTCACTTCAAAAAGAACACTCTAGAAGAATTTGTAAAAAATTAAAAATACAACAACAAAAATATCTCGGTGGCAATAGAAGGTCCGAGAGCCGGAAGCTGCCTCAAATTACCTTTTAAAGTCTCTATTCGAAGTTTCCAGAACAGGAAGTTATTATTTAAAACCCTTAAATTGTCATATTGACTCACTAAACATCGCACTCTGTGACGTCACTGCCAATGGCTTTTGCCTTCTTAGAAGAAGAAGTGCTTTAAGCGCCATGTAATACACTATATAATTTAAATAAAATTAAATACGTTTATAAAATTAGGACAATATTATTGTCAATGCTTTCACATATTCTTTAGGGGCAAGTCAGTTACATTACAAACATCAAGGAGGTATCCGTCAAATTTAGGAGGACACACCTTCAGTGTCTGCCCAAGCTACTCCATCTTTTTACTTGTACCTGGCCAACAGTAGTCAGGCACCAGCTCACAATAGTGTTCAGTTGGATGTCAATGGTGTACCTCTCACCATGGAGGTTGATACAGTGGCCAGCGCTAGCCTTATTGGTGAGCCGGTATACCTTGCACATTTCAAAACAACTTCCTCTGGTGAGTACCATTCCACTTTGTGGTTGCACTGGTCACGAACTAGATCTGTAGTGGGAAACTCGTTATAATTTCCTATTAGGGGCAGTCTGATACGATACTCCTTCCCATCACTATTGGCCATAACTTGGATCAGATATAGCCATGTGGATTGGAATGCTATCTTTCTCATCAACTATGTTCGGCAGGTACAAGGTGATGTGGTGGGCATGCTCAGGAATAAATATCTCTTAGTCTTCAAAGAAGTATCAGGTGACATTAAAGTTGTGGAAGTTAATGTCGTTCTGAAAAGGGAGCCATTCCGGTATTCTATGGCCCTCGTGTAATTCCTATTCCTTTGAGTGATGCTGCCAAGAAGCCCCTTGAGGAAATGGAATCAAGTGGTTTTATTTAGAAAACCAATAGTCTCACCTGGAGAAAACCTCTGGTAATTGTTCCCCGGGCCAACAAATCTGCACGGGTGTGTGGAGATTTTAGCATGACAGTTAAATCTTGAGCACTATCCTTTACCGGTTATTGATGACTTGTCTACTATTCAAGGTTCTGTTTTCAGTGTGCTCGATCTCGCCCAGGCTTACCAACAACTAAAGTTGAAACCAGCTTCTCAGGAGATTTTGACCTTGAGAATTCCGTATGGCCCATACAAGTGCCTTCGCCTTCCATACGGCTTGTCTTCGGCTCCAGCCATCTTTCAAAGCATCATTAGTCAGGTAATGGCAGGTATTGAGGGTTTTATTAATTTGAACGGCATTTTAGTGTCAGGTAACACAGCTGAGGAGTGTCTAAGTAAAGTTGAAGTTATTCTACAAAGGTTTGTGCAATATAATGTCACTGTCAAACTAGAAAAGTGTAATTGCCTAAACCCAAAGGTTAAACTTTTGGGTCACATTTTGGATACCCAAGGGTTGCATCCAGGCTCTTCAATTCAATGAGCCTTCATCCAAATCTGAACTTCACTTGTTCATTGGGTTTGTAACCTTTTAAGCAAAGTTCATCTCCAATATGTCTACTTTGCTTCATCCGTTGTATTGTAGCATGTCAATCAGATAGATTGAACAGCTACCATTAAAATATCAATATTTTAATAATTTACGAAAGGAAGAAATAATATTAATGTATTTGAAAAGTAATCTACCTCAAAGTTTATTGTCCCGGACTAGATGCAGTCACATGAAATTACGTATCTCCCCGAATTGAAACACGTGGTTGTTAAAAATATTGTCTTTTGATAAATATTGTAGCAGACATCATAGAAGAGGACTAATATTATCTGATTTATGAATAAAATTCTTTAACGCATACCCTTTGCCTCTGGATAATGTCAGATAAAAATTATATACACTGGCCATGCTGTCTACAAGAAAATATAATAAAGTACATCTATATCACAAATTCTCGTTAAAATAATAACTGATCCTAAATAACATAATTAAAACATATATATTTAAATAAAAGATGCTTTAGTATCTACTCACCGTATTAAGATGTCCTAGGGCTCTCTGGCCATCCTGTTAGGAGAAAACTTTCAAGAAGGACAACAGCATGGCGGCTTCAAACACGTGTGTCCTCTTCCAGTTCATATACGCCAAGAAGTCTAGAATGGACTCAACCTCGAGACCCGCTGCTGCCGGAGTTGCCTAGCGGAGTGTCTACGAATTTTACCTTTCCCTCACCCTGCGAGCTGTTCACCCTTCTTTGTTTCCCTTTCACCTTGCCTTCATCCGTCCTTCTCCTTATCTATATTTCTGAGTCTATCACCCTTTTGCTCTGCTCCATTCGCATCAGATTTGGCACTATATAAAGACCTCCAGCCAGATCCACAAAATAGCCTATTTACTGCAAACCAGCGTCGAAGGAGGAACTTCTGCATCGTGCCGCATCAAAGAACACGACGACCATGAAGTGTAGGGCGTCGCATACGCCGCCACCATGGACAGGATGACGGACTTCGATAACTACCGTCAAGTTTGAGTCGTTGGATTCACCGCAGCCATGGATGGGACCACGGACTTCGTTCAATTAAGTACCATCAAATAATCAAACGAGTCCTTATGACATGAAATCTAGTTTTCGTAGTAAAAAATAGGCAAAGTCTATTTACACCTTGTAATATTCTGTATATAGTCAGAGACGATTTTAATTTGTTTTGAGAGTATGTCGAATTGGCAGTTGATCAACTACAAGTCTTGTTGACTTTCTGATTTAAAGGTTTATTTTATTGTTTAAATATTGTGTTCTCCAGAATGAGGGACAAGTCTAATAATCACTAGTTTCACATATTGTACATAAGTCCTAGGGACTATGTTGCTCTTTATATTTACCATACAGTCTTTACTTTACGAGCCTTGGGCTTGGAATACAGTAATGTCTTAGTAAGAGACTTGCTAAACTTCCACAAATTACATAGGTCTATTTGACCCATTGTTTCTCATGACGCCGTGAACGTCATGCTCACCTGTTTAATATTTGGATGGCTACAACCAGGTTGTCTGTTTTGTATTCCAGATCTCAGTTGAGTTGATGGATTTGTTATTTTGTGTAAGTTAAGCAGTCACGCTTCTCGTGCGGTATTAGCTTCTGTGAGCAAACCGGATAACTGCTATAGAGTCATAGTGGGGTCCGCGCAAATAATACCCTTTTTACTTTGCCTGGTTTCTGGGCTCCTATTGTTTTAGTGTTGCTCTTAGTGTAATTACAACTAGATTTGTGTGTACTATTTGAATGCGTTGGCAGTACCGTTAGGGAAAGAGCCCAGCCATAGTACTATTTTGTCGACACCTGTTTATTAGCCATCAACCACTATAACCAAGGAACTTTTCTATTGTTTATCATCATACAAAAATGTTTCAAAGAGATTATCTTACTACCCAGACTAGCATACCTGATTAAGAGTTATATATACATATATCTTGTTATATATTTTGTTATTAACTATTTTATTATTTTCTTCTTTAGAAAAATGCATCCAGTAGCCCGGCTACTGTACATCCCTAGTAGCTACAGCAGAATAATCAAATTCGCAAAGTCTAATTGCCTGCATCTAACTTCAAAGCATAACTAATAATTTCATTGTAAATCTTATTATTTTTACATTTGTTTTGTTTAATAAATCTTTCTGTTGTTTAAACTTAATTCTTTTCAATTTAAATTGTGTATCCCCTATAGGAGAACAAGTTTATTACAGTATGTATTGCTCTAGCAACATGCGAATTGGGATTGGAGATCTGAGCAACAAAGGGCTTATCATCAGTGTCTTTAGGAATTGAGTGGTGATCAGGTACTCATTCCTTACTCTACTCACTTGCCGCTTAGAATGCCTGTGTTGCCTCGCAGTATGGTTCCGGTGCTGTCATCTCTCACATTTCACCCGATGCTGATAAAAAAACACACACCCAGAAAGAGTGTGAGGCTGCAGATATTATTTTTGGACTTAAGAAATTTATTAAATACTGGTTTGGACAATATTTTGAGCTATGTACTGACAATGCAGCGTTGGTGTCTAGTATTGGGTCTAAAGATAAAATGCAAACTCTGACGGCTCTTCGCCTATGCAAGCACATTTTGATAATCTGAACTGATTCCTCATACTGATTTTCTTAGCCGGAACCCTTTCCCTGATCAGACTGAGGTGAAGTCTGACATTTACAATATCTTCTTGGTGTCCCTGGGACCTCTCACTGCGGTCCAGGTGGCCGCCGAGACCAAGAAGGATCCTATATTAAGTCGAGTGCTCACGTATGTCCTCATTGGTTGGCCTGATGTGGTCCCCGATGAAGATCTTTGCCCTTTTCATCGGTGAGCCCCGGAATTTTTGGCAGAATCTGATTGTTTATTGTAGTTGTATAACGTCATTGTCACTTCAGTGATTCGTCCTGAAGTTCCTCTATGAGCTTCATCCTGGCTCTAGTCGCATGAAGAACCTCGCACGTATTTTGTGTGGTGGCCAGATCTCGATGGCGAATTGGAAGCTGGGGTAGACCGGTGTAGTGTTTGCCAATCGCTCCAATCAACTGCTCCTCACGACTAATCCCTTGGACCTGGCCTACTAAAAGGTGGCAAAGAATCCATATTGATTTTTCCGAATTTGAAGGTAGGACTCTACTCATTACTGTAGATGGTCATTCTAAATGGCCCGAGGTCCGCATCATGCACGAAGGCACCTCGGCAGAGCACACTTGTGAAGCTCTGTGCTCAATGTTTGCAGCCTGGGGGCTGCCCGAGGATGTTGTTTCTGACAATGGTCCTCCATTTTCATCAGTTGCATTCGCTAGTTTTCTGTCTAACAATGGAATTGTACATTCCCCTTCTCCCGTTCTCACCCCCAATCCAAGGGTTCGGTGGAGATTGTCGTTAAGACCACCAAGACAGCTCTCATGAAACAGTTGTTTGATGTTTCTACTAAATCCAGAACACTTCAGTATAAAGGAGATGCCTTTCTTTTGGCGTATCGCAACACGCCTCACACCTTTACTAAGGTGACACCAGCTGAAAGGTTTTTGAGCCGAAAGCCCCGCATAAAGCTTTCGTTTCTCCACCCGTCCATCGTTATCAAGCTAAGAGTGAAGGAGGCTCAGGCAAAATTCACTGCTTTACAGTCTTCCAAGGTCACACACTTTTCTTCAGGTGACCTAGTATGGGTACGCTCTGTCATTAATCGCAAACTCAAGGTGGTTCTAGGTGAAACTAAGCATAGTCTCAACTGTCTCATATATAGTGATTGTAGGTGGACGCTCTAAACAAATTTCTGCATCTCATATACACATCCAGAACCCCAAGGCTGTTCCAGTTGAGTTGTCATGGGAGATGATCGAGCAGGCCACGCCAGCACCTACACCTGCCCCTCCATCTGATGTACCTAAACTGGGAATGTAATATAAATAGGTGTCGTTAGCGACACCATGACTAGACTGTAAAATATACTATCAAGTTAAGTTTATAAATACTTTATTAATATGTCAAACAAAGTTTGCTACTGGGCATTTCTCAATAAATGAATAATACTGTACTATATTTACCCTTCACTATCCTGAAATGTTAACTTGTTGAGTTACACTAAGACATAGCTTATAAAGATAGGGCCACAGTGTAATCCATCAGGCTAAGACCGACACATTTAAGGGTAAACAGCGTACACGTTTATTTTTAACTATAAATCCCGCTCGGTGTTGCCCATGACCCACTGTGGTATAAGAATTATATTAGGCCCCCCTCCCCCCACGGTGCTCGATTGTCAATGGAAACGTTATCTTTGAAACTTAATTCTAAACCAGATTAAAAATATTTTCTTCAAAATTTGTTAAAAATAGCCTAATTAAAAAGCTAATTAAAAATTGTAAAATCCGACTTCGAGGTTCATTCGGACCCCCTTCCGTCCACCTATATTAAAAATTTCATATCTCTGTATAGCGTAGATTTGGATGGGCATCGCACACACAAACACTTCCTTTTATTATTATAGATGTATTTGTTAATTTAATAAATACAATAAACTTATTTTTGTAATTATAAATGCTCATATAAACCCTTATTATGTAATAAAAGAATGTAAATACAATTGTAATATTTGTATTTACGTCATTGTAGCAACATGAGTTTGGAGCTTTCAAACAACGGGCGTCCTACAGACCTCAGACTGTACCTATTGTATTGTCATAATGAGTCAAACTTTAAATGCCATGGGACCTGTTTCAATGTACTTAGAGAGTAAAAAATAGCTTAGCATTGGAAAAGATCAATAATATCTGAATGTGCAAATTAACATCTCAAGTTAAAACATTTTAAGCATATATAATATTATGGGTACCCGAATAGGGAATTATGAGTTTGAACAACTACTAAAACACAGGTTATTGGGCCAGGTCAAATGCATTCTGGGTAGTCAGTTTGGATAAAAAACGATGGGGAAGTAGAATACAGATTATTTCATCATATCATATTACGTTAACCAATGGTTACTGAAAAAACATTACAGTAAGAAGCACTTGTTTGAATATTTGTGTCGATGTTTAAAACTGTCTCACCTACTCTCGCTTGCAAATTGCTCATTATTTCCTGTAATGATGTGACTTGTTCCTTTGTTGCGTGAAGATCTGTCTAAAGTTTCAAAACTACTTGCTCCTCCTCTTTAATAACTGTCAACAGTTTGGCCTCCCTCATCTGCACAGCCGTCAACTCGAAGGGACTGAATTGTATCCACTCGGAATGGTATTCATTCCGAGAGTTTTGTAAAAAACTGCTTTTTTGACAAATCGGAATTGTATCCACAAATGGTCGACTTGAGGTTTAACAGAAGGAACGTTTAACGTAAAAACTTTGTCACACTTCTGGTAGAGGGCAGCAGGATGGAATCTTCTTAACTTACTAATTGTATACTAGAGTGCAGCCTTGTCTAAAAATATTTTCTTAAACATGAAGTATTAATTCTCTTTAAAGAGTGCACTGCATACTAAAAAATTAATTTGCACTCTGATTTAACTGATAAGATTATTTTTTCAGGTCAATACATTTTAAAGCCTGTATAGACTTCTATAATTGTAAAGAGATAAATCAATTATTTTATTTGGCAACAGACTTTAACCACTATATTAAAAATGATTATTTTAAATCTAGCTTTAATTTATTCAAATCTAGTGAGAAACAAGACACTGTTTATGAATTCTGGCATGAATTTTATTAATGTAAATTGGCAACAATGCTTTGCTCATGTCCTATGCTCAGTGAGCTCTAGTGATGGGAAGAATCGAGTAAAAGTAGTCGACAACACCTTTTGTGTATCGTAATCAGCTGTACTCGATTTTTCCAGAAATACTCAAGTAAAAATAGTTGCTCCCTTTTTTTTATCTTAAGATATACGGTAATACATAATATTGGTTGGCATGCTTAACGTGTTAATTTAATACAAAATATTTTTTCCCATACAATTCATTTTTCAGTCATACTCTTATCAGCGCACGATTTAGAACAATATTCAATCCCCATTCGACATTTTATCAATAATACATCTATGACCATATCGGGAATGGAACTCAGGACGCCTAGCTTGGTTGGCACACCCACTACCAACTGTGGTAGTGTTGAATTTATGCTAGGTGTTTCGTTAAAGATTTGAGCCCCAACCTCATTACTAACGGTGACAGTATTTGCAAGCGATGTTCACCTCGATTATTAGAGCCACCATAAGATTACTGTATTTCCCACACTAGTGGAAATATACTTATGGCGTGATATTAATATATAGACTTTTGAAGCTGAAAGACAATGTTAATTTTCATAATTTGTTTGAAAATAAGTGGTTTAAGAATCAGTTTTTTTAGTATATATTGCGTTCACTAGATGCACCAGTGAATGTTGTATAATAAATATTGGGTGCTTATTTCGTATAAATAATTGTGTTATTTTTAAGCTACGTAATTGCAACTCCGCTGATTAGAAAAAGAATAGCGCTAACGGGGATACCAATGGGATAGAAAGAGACGTAAGTATCTATAAGCGCATCTTCTACAATCTAAGAGCGAAACTACCTATCGGTATTCATTAATTGCTTCATAAATTTATAAAGGTTTTGTACATATTTATGATATTTAGATATTTTAGTAACAATTCATCACACGAAATATAATATAGCCTGACATATATTAAAAATTTGCGTGTCTTATCAAGTGTTAAAAGAAAAAGAAATACTCGAAAATTTATTTCTCTCTCACGCTTCATATAAAAGACGACAGCTCGAAAATTTCAGACACAGACGTCGAAATCAAATGATCATTGGCTGTTTTGATCTGAGTTAGGTTAATCTTATTGAGTCTAGTATTTCCACTCTTAGCTTAAATTATAGAGTTTAACCATAGCTAATTGTCGAGAATTAACATATACAACGATGATCAAGTCACATTTTAAATTCTCCTAAACATAAAATATATTGATAAATGATAACATCCAACACTAACATTTTGATGAGTATGAAGAGGAAAATGCCCAATTCACTTTTATGATTCGAACATTAACCTGTGGGTGAAATGCGAGCTTAGTTCGGTGGTGTCCAACCTTTTGCCGGGTTTGACACAAATTTTTGTCTTGGAGACCATCGCAACCTCTTTATGGCTTACAAATATTAATATCCTGGTTTTTAAATTTTAGTTTTTTAATATTCTCACTAGTCAGAGCTATACAAATTTTAGCACCGCATCTTAATACCCGTTTGGATTATAAACATGTGTACTAATTTCGCTAATGTGTTAGGGATGAAAAATGTTGAATTAAGATTAACTTTACCCAAAGTTGCGAGGAGGAAGAGTGGAAAATTGTATAGGGAAAATCAATCCCAGAAACGTCAGTCAGAATATGAATCCTAACCTCATCAGTTAAACCAAACTAGCGTGCCGTTAAGCCCACGTGTTTGATTTCATTCCTATAAACTAGATTATGCTATATTATTTATATGAAAGCGACTAAGATGTTTCAAAAGTGAATTAACGAGCCAAGTGGGTATTTAGAAAGCTTGATAGCAACGCTTCTCGCCTAACACGAGACTCATACAGCAAACTAAGTCAACAAGCAACTGCTTGAGTTAGGTAACCAAAAGAAACATAATTAGTAACTAAACTGGTTTTACTGTATTTGAATTGTGTACCTTCCTATAGTAATAATCAATTTTAAAAGTAAACATAACACTATAATCTCAACAATCAATGTGATTACACCAACTAAATGCCACGACCCTGAATGGGGTCGCGACTCCCAGAGTGTAAATCATTGGTCTAGTCACTCTAGTGCCTTAGTTCACTTGGTTATCAGCACGGGAAATGGTTGTATTTGAATCTCTATCACTGAAAAGCTGACCTGTCGGTCTTCCCGAGTGTCGAGTGGAGTTTGTACCCTCCTGACACACGTAGCAAAAGAGGGGAAGGGTAGTCATGGAGGGGGTAAGAACTGTCAGATGAGGCTACATATTTTATGCCTGAGTGCGTTAGGTTAAGATGCAACCCTATTCATAAAATCGCTTCGAATTCGCCAAGTAGGCAACGTCGTTAAATAAACTACCTTTAATTTTAGGGTTGGATATCTAACTCCAAAAACCTCTCTGGGGAGCCCTATCAAAACCTTAGATATCAAGTTTCAGCCTGATCGATGAAATGGCTTAGGCTCTATGAAGATATACAAACACACAGACAGGCGGCATCGCAAAAATCACTTTTTCGGTTTCAGGGGGTCATGAAACGTCGATATTTATCAAAACTTCAAATTTTATTTTAACGATAGGAATACTTTTTCTGCCCGACCGATGCGAGAAAGAAAAACATTATTTCCACAAATTAAATCAAAAGTTTTTTTAAGACATTTTTAGAGGTCTTGATTGAAATGTCCACTGCTTTTTCAATTCTTCACGTCTCAATATCCTTATGAACTAACTTCGTGTTCACACTTTAGGAATTGTATGAGAGGTAGAATTTAGAGAAAGTGTATTTACATTTGCGTGTGGATAAAGTGGAAAATAATTTAGGCAAAATGATCTCGAAACATCCGGTGAGTTTCGAACACCGATAGTAGTCATGGTAAATCTGGTTGTAGTTAGGACGATAAAACTTCTTATGTGTGTGTGTGTGACCATATTAGCTTAGCTGGTACAAACAGTTGTTAGTATTTAAAAGTAAATGTTTTAAAAAAGGTTTATATTGATTATTCACACTCTTATTAATATCAAATTAACATAAACAAAACTACAAACTTATATTTACTATTATTATTAAGGGGTGTGAGAGGTTGACTTTTTGATTCAGTTCAAGATAGAGAGCTCTACTATTTTGAGTGAGATTGGGAACGGGTAATTTTAAATCCATAATTTTGGGGTGTCTTCAAGAATACTGTTATACGAACCATCTCCGTTGAATGTATATATACTATAGAATGACCGAAGGATAGGGAAAAACTCTACGCCGCTAATCAAAATTATTTCACTAGTTACATATCTCGCCGTTAGAAAGAGCTAGTACGCTAGTGGCGCATCCTGACGGCCAGTTATGGTACTGTTTGAATATTACTCTCTTTCTTTGTCTAAAAGACGAAAGGATTACTTCTCTTGTAAAAGAGGGATGGTAAGAATTAGGGGAGGTTGAAAGTTGTAAGAAAACTGACCAGATAGGTTTTCTCAAGGTCTAAACTAACCGTAATCGGTTTTAGGGGTCGTTTACCTGTCATTCAATAACATTGCATTCAAACCAAACGATGTTTATTTTCTTAGTTTGTTATCCTCTGAGGAAAATAAATCTTTAATAGTTATATAAATGACCATTTTTACTTTCATTTAGTTTAAATACAAAGATCTATTTATTAATATAATTATCACAATTATATTAATACAAAACCTTTTCTATCTTAAGCTAGGTGCTTTTTGAGATAAAAAATTACACTTCTGTACACAAATAAAAACTGGTACCTTAGTATTAATGCTGTAAGCTACCTAGTCTCATAAGTCATCACACTCAAAATATAACTTGTTTTTGGGTGACGCGGAGATCAGGGCTTGAATTCCTGTTGTGTGTACTGAGAGACGATTTTCCAAATGATTTCCCTCTCTTTTTCTCCACTCAAATTCGTGTACATTTCCTTTTAAATACACCTTTCTAATTTACTATATTATTGTAAAGAGGCGGATAGCTTGGACGTGCAGTAAGATGCGGTGTACATAAAAATAAAACACTAGGCCTATGCCATTGAGTACTCATTATTTTAAGGGAGTCTTATAACTTCAACCTATTCAACATCCCCTCAGTAAATTAAATAGCCTAGCTACGTATATCTTGAACAAATTTAATCCAAGTTTGACACCTTACCTCAATTATAAGCACTTCTTACCACAGAACTGAAGTTCCGAGAATCGAATACCGGCATGACTAAAACATTTACCAATGGTGAAATTTAAATTTGCGGAAATGCGTATTGTGTCTGTTCTAATATTAAGTTAGCTTATAATTCACGTTAACTAACCTGTCGCTTCTGATAATGCTCACTAAATATACAAAAATAAAAACTTAAATTTTTCTATTTAAATCTAACTTAATCGCGCAAAGAAACTTTTACTACATTTTGAGTTTATTTTTAATCTAAATATAGTATCTATAATGTTTGAAAAAATAATATTATATAATTGTGTGGGTATTTGTATTCCACCCAGTGACAATCTCAGAGATTTACTTGGGGCATACAATCAAGGCCATAGCCAGAATAAAATTTAGGGGAAAAATTGGGTTTTGGCATCACCACTTCCTAACCTCTGGAAGATGCATTACTATTAATTACCTCTATAGTTATTTTCATGAAAACTAAAGGCAACTATTAAATAATGTATTTTCAGTAAATGACTATTTCTTAGTTTATAGTCGGTAGTTATGATAAAAAGCACTAAAGTCTGTTAAATATGTACACTGCTCTTTGGTTTGGTTTATGAACAAAGGAGGAAAATGTATAGCTTTAAAATATGGTGTTATTTATAACTCTAGAACCATTTTAATAACATCTGCTCTTTATAAATAACTTATTATAGCTTTCAGATGTGTATAGGATTTTCTAAATTTTCCAGAGATTAAAGTTTGTAGGAATTTGTTATTTTATTATTAGATATTAATTATTATTGTTTGAAATAAATTTTAATTCATAATCGGCTCTATGTTATGCTTGAGGCCTTTAAGGTAGCATTATTTTCAATTTCCCCTGAAAATGACTTTTAGGGTATTTTACAAAAGCTGAAATTTCCGTATCTCTGCAACTATTTGAGATAATGAATAACTTATAATTGCAAAATTGTAGTACTATTAAAAATTAAACAACAATATAATTGGGGTAGCTGGGGGTTAAGTCGGAGGTAAGAACATTTTTATTGTTTAGTTGATTCCTGTAGGCTTAAAATCTCAGTTGAAAAGTGCATTTATTTCAAATGTTTGTCTCTTTGCTTACCTCAAAACTTAAAAAGTCAAATAATCTTGACTTAAAAACAGAAAAAATATTTTAAGACTGTGATTTGTTATTTCATTTTCATAAACGAACTGATTTAATACTCATGAAAGAGGTTATATAATAATAAAAGTACGGTACTTTAAAAAAATAATCATACAACATTTGTTCTATTCTATATTTCTTATATAAAAAGTTCATTCAACTTCACAGTCTATTTTTGAAAAGTTGTATGAAAAAATACAATTGGAGGCCTAGTTCTATTCTTGAATATAAATAGGCCTTGAAATGGCGTAGCGTTCTCACTCAGAAGAATGCTTGAATGGACAGTAATAAACTCAAACAAGCAAGCCGGGTGGGGAATTAGTTTTCTATAAGGCTCCTTCAACAATAAACTTTATAACTTTAAATTATCAAAATTAATAATAATAATAGTAGTGCCATTTATAAAAATAATTTTAATTAACATTTATAATAATAAAAAGAGGTCTTGTAAAAAATAAAAACACACACTTTTGATAAATAAACTTGTAATTAAAAAAAAATTAAAAGTTGCTGCGACAATAAAAGCAATAAATATGTACATGGGCTATTACTAAAAAAATTAAGTATTTTGATATAAATAATTGGTAGTGAACTTGTCTAAAGGTGCAGACAGATAGATCGGGCAATAAGACACAAAGGGTTAGGAACATAAATACACCTTATGTGGTGTTTCCGGTGCGTTCAAAATTCAACAATACTATACTTTAATTCCCTATGCTGATATCAATGCCCAAAGTTCGATTCACAGTTCAGTAAACCTGCTAATCTCATTAAGTCCGTACACTCAGCTAACTAGAGGGCGCATTGTTGTTACATTTCCTTACAATCGCTCCTGGTCATGTCCCCTAACGGAAACTGCTGATCGTCTTTAGAAAACCTCCCAACATATATATCACATCACACGTATAAAGTAATATGTTACCTCGCATTTCCTGCTTCAGTGGCCAAATGGTCTGAGGCATCATTCTTGTGTTAGATCGGCCTGTTGATGACAAGGAGATCGAGGTTCGAATCCCACTCAGGTCTACAGAGTTTCGGTTTTTCCAAAATTGTTTTTCGCTCTCCTTCTTTGCAAATGCTGGTAGATTACCTCTAAAATACTTCCTTCCTCATTCCTACCCCAGTAGAGTAACTGTCACATAAGCGTAATAACCTGAATAGGTATTAAGATGCTGTGACAAAAATGTGTGTATGTGTGTGTATTTGTGTGTATGTGTATGTATTTGTGTGTATGTGTGTGTGTTTGAACTTGTGTATCAGGGAAGTGAAAGTATACACAATTACGAACTTGTGTATCAGTGAAGTGAAGTGAAGTGAAGTGAAGTGAAAGTGTACAAAATTACGAAGATTTCACAAGAGAGAAGATGTGTGTGAAATGAAGAGGATAAGAAAGAAAGTTATTGAATTAAAAACAAATATTGTTAGTTTTAGTTTTATTATTAATTATGTCTAATAATATCACATGGAATTACACCTTTATTCATGTTTAGACCAATTTTTCTAAAAAGTTCATTTTAGAAAATACAAATTTTAGTTATTTTTTTCAGTCAACATTGATAACATATTATATTACTGCTATTGTTATTTTATATTTATTGAAAATATCTATCAAACGTTACAGTCAAAGATCATATGACGTGATGTATGAATACATTAACATAATGTATAGTTAATTTCTTTAATTGTCATTTAAGGTTCTTCCTAAAAAAATTGGACTTTGTTATATTTGCAATAAACTTATAGGTTTTTATTTATGGTATCAGAATAATTGGTTAACCTGTGACTTTTTCAATTGTTCCACTTTTTGTTGTCTAGCAGTATATCTGCATCATATTGCTGTTTCATTTATTAAATGGGATTATTCTTACACTTGTATATTTTTTATTCCAGCTCTACCAACGATAAGGGATGCGATTGCCTACAGCTTTGTCGTTGGACCATCAACATTTTATTGCACATTTTTAACAAGTGTTAGTTCTAAGCTATAAATAGTGATACAATCATTTCAAATCATTACAGTATCTATGTATGTCTTTCAGATCATGGTCCATTCTAAAACTCTAAAAAGCTGTCTGAAATATTTTTTGTAGGTAACATTATTTTGTGTTAATGTGGTTGCTCAGGGTTTCCTAGGCACTATTTATATTTTACTGTAACTTTTTTTAGTTATCAGTTTATTTTCTGTTTCAGGAAGTGGAGTTAGTTTTAATTTGTTTGATCTAATGCAATAATAATATTTTATTCTATATTTCATGGTTTTATTTTAATTTTCTTGGTCTAGTGAAGTAATAATATTTGATTCTATATTTACAGAGTTTTATTTAAATTTGTTTGATCTAATGTAGTATTAATATTTGATTTTATATTTACAGGGTTTTATTTTAATTTGTTTGATCTAATGTATTAATATTTGATTTTATATTTACAAAGTTTTATTTTCTGATCTAATATAGTATTAATATTTTATTAATATGTTTGTAATGTTTTTAGATTAATTTGTTTGATCTAATGTAGTAATATTTTATTATGTTAGTTTGCATTTCAATTTTATTGCCAACTAACTTGTAATATAAATTACTTTATGGTTACTGTTTGTATACAATTGTGTTTGTCATGATTGTTATTTTAATGTGTTTTTGTGTGTGCGCTAATTCCATTTTTATAAAATGATTTTTAACTATGAGTAGGCCTACTGGTACTTTGGAATTGTGCGCTATACTTGTTTTAATTTTAACGATTTTATTTTGTAATATTTATTTTAGTTTAAACAGTTTTGGTGTGTTCTAATCTTTAGTTAGTAATCATTATTGTTGAAAATAATAATCAAATCATATTACTTAATAATGAAAAGAGGTATCAGCACTTACAAATTACAGGTTTTATACTTACTAACCTTTGTAAGGTCAGAGCATGTACTTCATTCTAGGTGAAAAGAAAAACGAAGATTGAATCGCACATCCAGCACAACTTGGGGAACTTTGTCCATTTTTAGAGATGGATGAAACCATTTACAAGCCCTCAAGTGACTCGAAAGGGTTTTTGACCCGAGAGTTGTTTTGTATCATTGATGTGTCTCCTGTTTGTTTTAACATTATTTTCCTGTGTAAATAATATTATATTTTTCCATGTTATCAATTCTCTAATAAAATTTACTCTAGCAATTTTTTTTTTTCATATTTATAATGAGGAAATACATATTTTATATGTATATCTTCTACTAATTATAGTTTAATTCAAGTAGAATGTGCACAGACTGTTTAGTTCTTTGAGGTAGAGTTCTTGAAGGTCCACAAGCAACACTGTTGAAATGTAGTTTTAAAGAGTTAAAGTAATAATTATAAAGGTAGAGTTAACCAATTTAGTGATTATATTTTATTTAAAGTATGCTAGAAGCTTAAATTTCTATCGTTAATTTTATCAGCACACCTTTTCAATTCCATTTTAAGATTATAAAGATGACCTGATAGTCTAGGGGTAACGTGTCGGACTTCCGTGCTATGGGTCCGGGGTTCAATCCTCGGTCCTGGCACAGATTTATCTGATTACCAAACCTTTCCTTCACCTCTGACAAGACATCTTGTGAATGTGTGGAATGCCAGGCCTCCACCGTGGTTTGGATCCCACGTTAAACTGGATGTCCTCCATTTCATCTCACAATCACCCTACCATTACACATTAGCATAAGTGCGTATAACCCGAACAGGTAGTAAGACGCGGTGATAATAATAAGATTATACCGTTTCTCGACCTTTCATATCGTCCTTACGATATACATAGATAAAACAAAATTGAATAAATAGGTGTTTTATCTCAGGTAGTAATCATTTTAATTTGAAAGGCCTCTTGAACTCTACCTGTTGGACTTTCTGAGGATGACATAATTTTTTATCATCTTGAGGTCCCAAAGAACTTTGGTAATGACCCGCCTCGGTGGCGTAGTTGGCTAACATGCTAGTCATGTTGAGCCCGACGGCTGAGGACGGGGAGATCAAGGTTCGAATCTCGGTCGGGTGAACTGGGAGTGGTTTTTCCTAAATGGTTTTCCACTCTCCCTCCACGCAAATGCGGGTTCACTTCCTCTAATGCAACCTTCCCAATTCCTAATCCATTAGCGTAATTAGTACTTAAAGGTCATAACCCGAACGGGTAGTAAATAATATGATAATAAATTAGGGTAATGTTGCCACAAGCCGGTCCCAAGCCCGGTTGAGAAACACAGAGGGCAGGTCTATAGATGTGGAATTGCAATCACCGTTGAAAGGCAACTCTAGAATATTTAAATATTTTTTGCTTCCTCTTTGTATTGACAACATGTCTTCTTCAAAGGCGTCAATACCTAAGGAAGGGTCCATTCATAAAGCACTAAACGATTTTTCCTCAACTTTTTTTTAGCATCGTCCCAACCACTACCCCTCTTGTAACACAAAGTAGACAGTAACTCCAGGGTCACAATCAACTAAGCTCAAATACCTACATGGTGTTACTTGGGGGAGCTCTAATGTCTACATGGTGTTACTTGAGGTAGCTCAAATGCATACATGGTGTTACTTGTGGTAGCTCTAATGTCTACATGGTGTTACTTGAGGTAGCTCAAATGCATACATGGTGTTACTTGTGGTAGCTCTAATGTCTACATGGTGTTACTTGAGGTAGCTCTAATGTCTACATGTTGTTACTTGGGGTAGCTCTAATGTATACATGGTGTTACTTGAGGTAGCTCTAATGTATACATGTTGTTACTTGGGGTAGCTCTAATGTATACATGGTGTTACTTGAGGTAGCTCTAATGTATACATGGTGTTACTTGAGGTAGCTCTAATGTATACATGGTGTTACTCGAGGTAGCTCAAATGCCTACATGGTGTTACTTGAGATAGCTCTAATGTCTATATGGTGTTACTTGAGGTAGCTCTAATGTCTATATGGTGTTACTTGGGGGAGCTCTAATGTCTACATGGTGTTACTTGGGGTAGCTCTAATGTCTACATGGTGTTACTTGGGGTAACTCTAATGTCTACATGGTGTTACTTGAGTTAGCTCTAATGCCTACAGGGTGTTACTTGGGGTAGCTCTAATGCCTACAGGGTGTTACTTGGGGTAGCTCTAATGCCTACAGGGTGTTACTTGGGGTAGCTCTAATGCCTACATGGTGTTACTTGGGGTAGCTCAAATGCCTACATGGTGTTACTTGGGGTAGCTCAAATGCCTACATGGTGTTACTTGGGGGAGCTCTAATGTCTACATGGTGTTACTTGGGGTAGCTCTAATATCTACATGGTGTTACTTGAGGTAGCTCTAATGTCTATATGGTGTAAGTTGGGGTAGCTCTAATGTCTACATGGTGTTGCATGGGGAGGTGGGGGCAAGAGAGTTGAATATAAAATGTTGCATGGTTTATGGATGTCCCCTAATGAAGATGTAACTAGAGTAGATTATTTGGTAGAATAATATTTGTTTGTCAGCCATGATAAACATTTTACTACATAATTAGGGTTATTATAAAAATCTGTAGCACAACTTCCTTTGGCAAGAAAGTAAAGCCGTCGGTTCCATGTTGACTGTGTCATTTGAAATAACCCTGGAACCAAAGTACTGTTGACGTTCGTCAGCACTTGATTGTGTGGAACTATGTTCTATGTTTACTCTGGAACCAAAACTAAGTATCGAAACATACTCCAGACATGTGAATATGATTGTCAACAATTAA
Organism: Timema cristinae; assembly: GCA_039000515.1. Classification (NCBI taxonomy): domain Eukaryota; kingdom Metazoa; phylum Arthropoda; class Insecta; order Phasmatodea; family Timematidae; genus Timema; species Timema cristinae. Next base: position 88,186,311 of record JBCFYV010009882.1, read on the forward strand.
ATCAGATATAAGACGAGTTTGTGAAAATATTACACTCTGATCATTGAAATGTATGTTGATGTTTTTGTATTTTATACCAATAATAACAAAGAATGTGATACTATAATCATTTAATTAAGAGTAACGACTTTTCATTTATTTCCCCTAAATAACATGTTTAGGGCGGCCCCATTTATTTATCGACATAAAAAAAAGAGGACAAAACGTGAAGTTGCTTTCCCTTGGAAAAATGTTTACGTTCAATTTAAAGGTATGTGACCTCGAACCAAGACATTTTTTGTGCTACACTAAAATATTTAAGGGGTTCTGGTTCAATTAAAAGGTATGTGACCTTGAACCAAGACATTTTTTATGTGCTACACTAAAATATTTAAGGGGTTCTGTTGTGTGGTACGAAATATAAAAGGGTTTCATGACTAAATTTAACCAGTCTAAAGAATGGGGCAATAGAATCCGCACTCAATAATAGGTTATCAAGTCGGTGTGTCGCAACTTCTCGGCATCTTCTTACAACTTTTTTTTCTGGTCTTAACTAACCTTTTTTTTGTCAGGGATAGTTAAAAAAAAATTTAATCAAAATCTTGGTGGAAAAACATGTGAGAATCAAACATATGGACTGGATAGCTCATATTTCACCAATGATACATTTTTATGGCATGTCAGTAACTAAACTTGGGACCCTTAGATCAGTAGCTGGACTCGCTACCGACGAACCAACTTGTCATACTTAAACATAACCCTTTGTGTTCATATTCGTTGGAAAGAGTAACTTTGTTTTCAAGATTTATGATAATATACAGGTGTGGGATGTATTTTATATAAATATTCCAAATTTTTTCACATTTGCTTTTAAATAAAATATAGATTCTCTAAATATTTCTACACAATTTTGTATTTATATTGCACTTTTAACGGGATGAAAAGCTCCACATCCCCAAATAAACTAACCATATTTATCTAACATTAGAAAAATTAATAAAACTAAAGATAGAATATGGTTCTAAAAAGAATCATAGATAGCGCACAAAAGCCGATAGATTCTAAAATACATCATAGAAACCGATACAGAAAAACAATAATGCAAAAGAAATTATAACCAGATATTATTTTATTAAAAATAAGTAATTATTTGATAAATAAGCGCAACCTTACTTATCTATTATATAGGCCTAGTTAATAGTTGGTTTGGGGAGTCACAAATGAGTATTGAAGGGGAAAGCTTTCGTAGTATAAACATTGTTTCCACAATACAAGCACAGTATGTGATATTAACTCATAATAAATCGTTACGTTGAGGAGTGAAGGTGATCAAATGATTTAAGGCAAGGGTCAGCAAACTATGGTCCACATACTGATTTTATCCAGCACACATAATATTTAGCAAACAAACAATTTGTTCAAAACATGGACTTAGTAACTAATTAGTACATGGGAAATGTAAAATTGAGCTTTTTTTGCTCTACTTTTTTTAAATTAGCCAAATATATTTTTAAAACTCCATATGGCCTGCGATATCAAAAAGGTTGCCAACTTCTGGTCTATGGCTTCATTCCCGCACTAGACTAGACTGCCGATGACAAGGAGATTAAGGTTCGATTCTGGTTGGGTGCACTCAGGGTGATTTTTCTTAAAGGTTTTCAACTCTCATTCCAAACAAATGTGGGTGCACTTCCTATAGAATCAACCATCTTCATCCCTAACATATTGGAGTAATTAGCATAAAGTATACCCGAAAAGACAGTAGATGCAGTGCTAAAAAAAACTAGGCTGGGAGTAGGTACGAATATAGTAACTGTGACAAAAGGAACAGGTCCAGTGGTGGAGCAGTAACAGATTGCTCCAGCTGCGCTAAAGGAACAGCTTTTCCCACCTCTAGTACTGTGGATAAGAACCGTTTTGAAACCACTGTGACTTTAAAACGCTATTTTTTGCTGATATGAGAATTTTTTGGAGCAAAAGAATGCTAGTAAACTACGCAGTGCTGCCACATTAACAGTAATACAATTCTAACTATTTTTTAGGAGAGCGTTAATTTTGAAATTCAAGGCCTTTTTTACTATCATAAATATTATTTATTGATGGTAAAATTTAATAGAGCTTAATGCCAAAGGTAAAACAATTATTTTTAACCGGGTTGAACTATTCCTCATCCATATAAACGTTTATTTTGGGGAAATTGGGTTAAAACGCAAGCTTGTAACAAACTAAATATTTTACTAAATTACAAAGTTGAAAAGTCTATAGTTACATGACTTTTTACTTGGAATTTAAAAAGTGCGCTAGAATAGCTAGATGAATGTTTTATACAATATTAATATAACATTTTAAAGTTTATTTTGCGATATTTTAAGGTAACAGGTGTTTTATACACTATTAATATAAGATTTTACACGTTTTGTTTAAGGCGCACAGCTTCTAAAACAGAATTTGTGTCAAGAGCACAGAGCGGGGCCCTGATAAGAAATTCAATTCTCTATCCAACCATATAAGTGTGCATAGGCCTAGACCCTACACATCTGAGCAATTTGACCAAAGCTAGAGGAAGTACCGGATTTTTTTGAAGGAAAATCCTACTCTACACTTTTTTTTAAGGTGTTACATTGCCCAAACCTGAATTTGAGTCAAAAGCACAGAGCAGAGTCCTGATAGGGAATTCAATTCTCTATCCAACCATATAAGTGTGCATAGGCATATAACCTACAAATCTGAGCAATTTGACCAAATCTTGAGGAAGTACCGTTTTTTTTTTCAGGAAATGTCTTGTTTACACTTTTTTTTAAGGCGCTACAGCTTCTAAAAAAGAATTTGTGTCAAGAGCAAAGAGTGGGGTCCTGATAAGAAATTCAATTCTCTATCCAACCATATAAGTGTGCATAGGTTTAGACCCTACAGATCTGAGCAATTTGACCCAAGCTTGAGGAAGTAAGGGATTTTTTCAGGAAAATCCTCGTTTTTACGTTTTGATTAAGACGCACAGATTCTAAAAAAGAATTTGTGTCAAGAGCTCAGAGCGAGGTCCTGATAGGAAATTCAATTCTCTATCCAACCATATAAGTGTGCATAGGCCTAGACCCTACAGATATGAGCAATTTGACCAAAGCTTGAGGAAGTACGTGATGGATTAGGAATTGGGAATTTTGAATTTAGAGTAGGTGAACCCACATTTGCGTGGAGGGAGAGTGTAAAACCATTTAGGAAAAACCACCCCAGTTCACCCGACCGAGATTCAAACTTCAATCTCCCCGTAATCAGCAGTCGAGCTCAACACGACAAGCGCGTTAGCTAATTACGCCACCGAGGCGGGTCTTTTGACTTTATTATAAATAATAACAGTGTTGTGATCAAATGATCATGAACATTTTCGGCCTAGAGATTATGCTGAATCTATGTTTTATGTGATTCTAAACACAAAAAAAGTTGATTTTACAATTCTGTCTGTCTATCCACACTAAGGGATAGAGCCGAGATGGTTTTATGTATTAAGGATGGTCTACAGATGAGTAATTTTAAAATTTTTGAAATATTTCAAATATGGGATCTAACGTTTGTGTTTAAAAAGGATATCGGGAGTTTTTGAAACGACAAATAACACTGCAATCTTTCAAAAATGGCACACATAATTTGGTTTAGAATGAGAATCAGAGTAGTATTTGGGTGATAAGTAATTCAGAGATTCAGTCAATGTTCAGGAATTAAATAATTACATTTTAGAATTTTTCAGTCACTGTGGCTTTTCAAACTACAAACTTCTTGGCTAGTTTACGCACTTATATAGCTACCATGACATTTTAAAACCTATTTTTTTTTCACAGGAGTGTCTACAAAAGGACCCAGGTAGAAGTGTAAACTTCTAATCTAATATATAAGGAAGCGTGGTGGGAAAATCTGTCAAGAAGTTTACCTGAGAGTAATAATGTTTTTTATTGCGAATTACAAAAAAAGAAGATACATAATGTGAACATAAATATAACAGAACCGCGTGAAGTGCTTTTCATCTAAGCTATTGGAATTACTCCATAATGGAAAGGATGTAATTGGCTTTATTATACATATAAAAATAAATATATTTTTCAATTAAGCTTGAAGTTAATACAACTAGTGCGTTCAACATTGGAATGCAATGAACACGATTATACATCCTAACGTATAACTATATAGCGTGAAATGATATTGGTTTGGCTCAATCTAAAATATATTAAAAGTCATGGATGAAGGTAATTTTTCTTTAAAGTAATATATGTAGATTATCTTTTTATGATTCATCCTTGAAGAAACACGCGCTTCTCAGAAATAATGTGAAAAGGATTTTACCAGTAAAATATATTTTGTATACTATTCTTCCTGTTAAAGGAACAACTACGCACTATTTGGCAAAGACGCCACTTATCTATACCAATAAGAAGCTATCCTTCACAACACCTGTCGACAGGATTCTTTCTATTAGTTAGTTTTTACTCTGTTGACGAGGGAAGCAAAATGCAAGGGGTATGTCATATATAAACCGTTTGTGAGTATCAGCCAGTGATCCCAAACAGCGACAGATACCAAAACATCCACACCAGGGATACATCCACACGCACAAGTCAGTCAGAGCCACACATTGGCAGTCACAGTCTAACACAGTATAAAATAACTTGCATTAACATCACAAGTGTGAATTGATATAAAGTATTTAATTGGAATATCTATAAGAAATTAACAGATGTCATTTAAATAAAACGTGTGTGAATCAACATCCATCAAAAGTTATCTTTCTTTAATTCAATTAAATATGCCGATTTAATTAGTGCTCGACCACGGAGCTACAGACAGCTGGTTAAACGGTATCGTTTCCGTACAGTGATGATAGGCGTTAGACCACGGCGCCATAGACAACCTAAACATCGTCACAGCATTATTATATCAAGGAATTAATCCGTAGTGTTACAATCGACGCCCAAAACGCAGTTCGATTAATTCAATAGTGTTACAATTGTTCAGATCTGTAGGTCCTAGGCCTATGCACACTTATATGGTTGAATAGAGAATTGAATTTACTATCAGGGCCCCGCTCTGTGCTCTTGACATAAATTCTCTTTTAGAAGCTGTAGCGCCTTAAATAAACGTGTAAACAAGACATTTCCTGAAAAAAATCCTGTACTTCCTCAAGCTTTGGTCAAATTGCTCAGATCTGTAGGGCCTAGGCCTATGCACACTTATATGTTTGGATATAAAATTGAAATCCCTATCAGAACCCAGCTATGCGCTTTTGACAAAAATTTAGGTTTGGGCAATGTAACACCTTAAAAAAGCGTGTAAAGGAGGATTTTCCTTAAAAAAAAATCCCGTACTTCTTCAAGCTTTGGTCAAATTGCTCAGATCTGTAGGGTCTAGGCCAATACACACTTATATGGTTGGATAGAAAATTGAATTTCCTACCAGGGCCTCGCTCTGAGCTCTTGGCACAAATTATGTTTTAGAAGCTGTAGCGCCTTAAACAAACCGTGTAAACGAGAATTTTCCTGAAAAAAAATCCCGTACTTCCTAAAGCTTTGGTCAAATTGCTCAGATCTGCAGAGTCTATGCCTATTCACACTTATATGGTTGGATAGAGAATTGAATTTCCAATCAGGGCCTTGCTCTGTGCTTTTGACAAAAATGTGATTTGGGTAATGTAACACCTTAAATAAGCGTGCAAAGGAGGATTTTCCTTCAAAGTAATCCCTTACTTCCTCAAGCTTTGGTCAAATTGCTCAGATCTGTGGGGTCTAGGCCTATGCGCACTTATATGTTTGGATAGAGTTGAATTTCCTATCAGGGCCCTGCTCTGTGTTCTTGACACAAACGAGGATTTTCCTGAAAAAAATCTGGTACTTCCTCAAGCTTTGGTCAAATTGCTCAGATCTGTAGGGTCTAGGCCCATGCACACTTATATTGTTTTATAGGTAATTGAATTCCGTATCAGAGACCCCCTCTGTGCTCTTGACATAAATTTTCTTTTAGAAGCTGTAGCGCACTAAACAAAACGTGTAAACGAGAATTTAAAAAAAAAAAAAATCCCGTACTTTCTCAAGCTTTGGTCAAATTGCTCAGATCTGTAGGGTCTAGGCCTATGCACACTTATATGTTTGGATAAAGAATTGAATTCCCTATCATGGCGCCGTTCTGTTCTTTTGACACAAATTATGTTTTAGAAGCTTTAGCGCCTTAAAAAACGTGTAAACGAGGATTTTCCTTAAAGGTATTCCGTATTACCGCTTCTATAATTATTTTCTGAACTAATTTTTTATTGGTTATATTTGTTTTTCTTGTGTTGGTCTTGGACGCTTAGGTTATTGTGGATGTGGAATAGTTCAGCCCAATAATAATAAATAGAGACTTGAAAATTTGAAGGACCTCAATAAATGAGGAATTTATTTGAAACTTTAAATAGATAGTACATTTATAAATATTTAACATTTGACAATGGAATTAACTTAACCGTGAATTAATATCACAATGGTATGTTCTCTATGAAAATGTAATAATTTAACTTGATTACTTAAGTTTTTAAGGGTTAGTTTTATAACAACAGTAACAAGTGATCATTTCACAACATTCTAACTTCTAGACTGGGGCTAACATTTATGTATGTCAAGTTTAACATGTGGCATATATTAGTTACATACAGATACATTTGTTTAGGTTCTGAAATTTTCCACTATTACAATTTAGCATTTCAAGATTAGATTAGATAAATAAATAAGGACACTCCTCGAGACCACATTATAAAAATGAATGCTACAGTGTGCAGTTTTAAGAATCCATGGCACAAAAATAAAGTATTAAGATTAATACTTGTAAACAAATATAGCCCACAAACAAACGTTAGATTTATGGTTTAGGAATAATGGATCAGAACATCTTATGATACTCTGTATTTTAACTAAGATAGCAAACCATAAAAAAATACTATCTTTATACTCACAATGACACTGCGAATCGAATGATATCAGCCATAACTATTCCAAACATTAAAACATGTATTGATTTGAACCAAATAGGAAGAAAAATAAACTTGAATTAAATAAGAAAAAGTTCCACTCACCTAAGCGGCGGGTAGCTTAGCCTATCTTTTGGCTTTTCTAGAACTTTTTGGACACATTACACTTAACTCCAAACATAATTTATACTGTCTTTACAAAGGCGTAGAAACTATCTAAAATGACCACAATTAACATTATTTTATAGTAATTTAAAGCAATTTGACTTGATGTAGGCAATCTCAAGTATCCATAATGACTTAATTATAGATGAAGCAAAACATATTGATGACCTCATTGAAATAACACAATTAGTTTATATTAATTATTACACTTATCCAACCCACCTTAACCTAACCTTTCATTATTGACACACTAACAACTCAGCTTAACCTAGCATTTCATATGTTAATAAATTAAGTTATAACTCTAGATAAAATAAACCACTTTAATAAAAAAAAATTATTTAGCATTGCCTCTTACTACCTGTTCAGGTTATACGCTTAAGTAATAATTACACTAATGGATTAGGAATTGGGAAGGTTGATTTTAGAGGAAGTGAACCCGCATTTGTGTGGAGGGAGAGTGAAATACCATTGAGGAAATACCACCCCCAGGTCACTCGACTGAGATTCGAACCTCGATCTCCCTGTCCTTGGCAGTCAAGCTGATCACGACTAGTGCATTAGCTAACTACGCCATTGAGGCGAGTCCTTTAATAATTAAATAATTAAATGTTGTTGTTACACTATGGTGGCTACAGACAGGGAAAACCTGGAAAAGTCAGAATTTTTTGGATGACAGGGAAAACAGGGACATGTCGGGGAATTTAACTAAAAATAAGTAAAAGTCAGGGAATTAAAAAATGTGTCTAAAATATCCCATTAATTTTGCAACTAAACACTAAAACAAAAGTTAACAATACTTAAATAAAATAATATTCTAATTATTAAAATAGTTGATAAAACTGTTTGTTTTTAGTAACTTTGATACAAACTTTTTTTTAGTATGTGATCAATAATAAATAAAACAAAAGTCATCATCTACCACTAAAACTGGAAAAAAGTACTCAGGGAAAATTGAAAAATGTTGTCTGGGAAACCTGGAAACGTCAGGGAATTTTGTAAAAAGTTTTGTAGCCACCCTGAAAACACATACAATGCTGTCTTAGCCGTTTTATTGTGCACGGCGCATGATGCCATCCATCCAGTGCATAAAATGGAAAGTCATACATAATCGTCAATATTTATGTTTCAAAAATGATTTGGGCGATGTCTTGTTGAGCTTTATCTAAATATAGTATTCAATAAAAGTGTAAAAAAGTCTAAATATTGATTTCATACAGTTATACACACTCTTGTTAGTGCATTAAAATCAATAAAATAACCACATATTGTACCATTTCAGTAAAAAATAGCCAAATGTCGGATGTTTAAGATGTACTAGACTCTCTTTTTAGTGCTGAATCTAACTACTTTGTGAACATTAATTGAGATTAAAATTTATTAGTGAATGGAATCTTAGTAAGGTTGGATCAAGTTAGCCGATTAATTACTGTAGCCTACTTGTGAAGAATCCTAATTATAGATTTATACATTTTTTAGCCTTAAAATGAAATAATAATAACTTTATTAATAATATTTGACTTCCAGTGGATCATTTCCAAAGGGTGTGTGCATTAAGATCCATACTAAGGTTTGAGTTATGTTCTAATGGAGACTTGAAAATTATAAGTTTGCATGATGTAAAATTGTTAATTTGTGTGCAGGATTTGTGAATGTGGGGAATGCCAGGCCTCCACCGTGGTTCGGATTCCACGTTAAACTGTAGGTCCTTCATTTCATCTCACAATCACCCTACCATTACACATTAGCGTAAGTGCGTATAACCCGAATGGGTAGTAAGACGTGGTGCTAATCATAATAATAATAATGTGTGCAGGATTGTATTTGTTTAGTTAAGAAAATTATAGTAAACTGACAATCTTACTGACAGTATGCATCAGTATTTACAATGAGACTGTACACGGTCAATCTTCGCTTCATTATTCTTATCAGTCTCAGCTCTTTCAGTCTATGTTTGCTACTGAGATTGAAGGAAATACTGATGAGTGCGCACACACATTCAGTCATACTGTCACTCTCCCACCACTTGCAAGACTGATGGACTGAGACTGATGTGATAAGAAAATTCAGATCACATTATTTTCGTTAAGTCCGTCCATCAGTACTGCCCTTACATGATCAGTCAGACTGACAGTATTAATTATTACTTTATTAATACTGACAGTAAGACTGATCGTGTAGGGGCCCTATTAGGAGAGACCCACTTCGATGGCCATATGGTCTAAGACAGGGCTATCTATTTGGCGGTCCGCGGGCCACATCTGGCCTGCCAAGCTACAGAGATTGGACTGCGGATTGAAAGTCCAACTACTGTATCACTGGAGATGTCTTGTATAGTTTATACAGTATGTAGAGGTGCCTGACCTTGAACGGCCAGAGATATCTTCAGTCTCTTATCATTGATGGGGGAAGCTGCAAGCCCAATGTTACTCAGTCCTTGGCGCCACCAACACATGTGTTTACAAGGGAATGCGAGCTTACCCTCTAGCAACGTGCGTCCCCCACTCTAGACCCGGTATCTCTCCCTTCAAGAGCCACCACATAAAGGCTGAGCTATATAACATATTCTTGCTTTTAACCTTGAACTATGCAGGTGGCCAGGTGACAGGGTGGCTGGGAGTGACTCACACCTCTTTTCCCCTCCACCCAACAATAGCTGATGTCTTGCCAGTTGATATTTGCCTGGCTTATTGTTTGTGCGTTATTTATAGTAATAATGGAGTGCTTTTCTTGTAATTAATCTTATTGTAAGTTTTCTAGAATGGCACTTTCTACTTTGAGTAGTAAGAAAAGGAAGCTTGATGATAAAAATTCTCTAACTTTTATTTAATATCACTGAAATATATCAATATTAAATATAATAGCAAATTATGTTTCACTCTCCCACCCCCTTTTAAACTACAAAAGTATAATCTAATATGGTTACAAATTACTGCCAGATTGAATTAAATATCCGGCCCACCAAATATTATGATTATTTGGAGTGGCCCGCTCGGATAATTAATTGAATAGCCCTGGTCTAAGGCATCACTCTTGCAGTGGATTAGACTGCAGATTATCAAGTTATACAATGTGAATATGTTACGTTTGGTTTGTGTAAATAATGGAGTATTCTTATTATTACTTAAAATCAGCTTTAAATAGGCACGTCACATGGTCACCTATGATAGTTAGGTGGTCGGGAATCGATTCCTGGTAAGGTGAACTGAGGATAGTTTTCCCAACTCATTATATATGGTATATATTGTTTTTCCCTCATATCCATGCGACTGCGTGTGTACTTTCTTAAAAAAAAAATCCAAACTCAAATTTACCTTAGGTAGGCAAACTTATTTGATAGACTATAGTAAAAAGTTTATAATTTTTTGACATTCTTTGCATCTCATTTACCAATGTTACATCTTTTTCTTGTTTCTGTTTCTATATAAAATAGTTTGATTAATTAAGACCGTTAACTATTATTAATAAAATTAATATACAGTAACACTTAAAATAATTCATAAATAAAAATAATAACTATTAAGTCAGGACAAATTTAAATATAAATATAACCAAACGTTATAACAATGACAACTAAACAAACACCATGTAGGCCTACAACAAAATATTGACTGCCAAACAAAATTACCAACTCATGACTGGTGACTCCTTAGATACGTTTAAAACTATTATTGTAGGGTCAAGAACATTGATACTTTATTTTAAAAAGGTTTTTTTTTTACTATCGAGCTATAATTAATAATACATTTTCAGCCATCGATTTACTTAAACAATTCATAATCAAAAACCCGCCTCGGTGGCGTAGTTGGCTAACGCGCTTGTCGTGTTGAGCCCGACTGCTGAGGACGGGGAGATCGAAGTTCGAATCTCGGTCGGGTGAACTGGAGGTGGTTTTTCCTAAATGGTTTTCCACTCTCCCTCCACGCAAATGCGGGTTCACTTCCTTTAATTCAACCTTCCCAATTCCTAATCCATTAGCATAATTAGTACTTAGGCGTATAACCCGAATGGGTAGTAAGACGCGGTGCTAAATAATAATAATAAAAACATAATCAAAAGTATAGGCAACCACACCTTGAAAATTTTGTTTTTATTGGTAGCAAACTTAAATCTTGCAAATTGGATATTTTTTCTTAATTCCCTTTACCCAACACAGATTGTAGATCTTTTAGTGATTTTACATTAATAAAAATCTCACACATAGTATAAACTAAATTTTAGTAACTACACAAGTAACATGTACTTTGTGTATTAAAACAACAGCTACAGAATTGACTGCTGAAAAACACTAAACCATATTTTATTTTTGATAATATTGACTGTTTAAAAATGCAGGTAACCATCCTCTAAATTAAACCTTCATCTGTAACTCATTAGCCTAATCAGTACATATGTTTATAAGTAACCTATACATGTAGTATGATGCCGTTTTAAAAATGAGATAAAAATAATCTTTTACGATTGTTTTTATAGTAAAAAAATTAATCAACCAAATTTAAACTAACCTTCTTAATCTATTAAAATTCAATTAAAATAAAATTTTCGAGGGAATCAATACATTTATAGACTAGTGATTTCTAGTTATTCCCGTGCAAGTTGTTATGGGTTACTGTTATGATAACCAAGAGGCCTTGAAGCTGATTAAGACATTTTAATCTTCTTTAAAATTAATTATATAACCAACCAATCAAAATATTTTAATAAGTGACTTTTTGTGTATGTCTTATATAGTTAATTAATAACATCATGAGGTTTTTTTTTTTTTTGTAAAAATATAGTTTCTCTAAGGAAAGTGTAAATATTCTCCACCCCAATTGTGTTTTTGCCTTTCTAAGGCCATTAGTATCCATTCCTGATTTATCATTAGGGTGATTTAATGCTGCTAAGCTCAGCAGGGCTGTATTTACTTAGTATTTACATAAACAGTACTACTGTGTTCTGTTAAACCAGGCAGAGTTAAAGTTGAGCTACATGCTCTCTGGCTTCAAAAGGCTCCCCCACACATGGTTGGGGGGGGGGGGGGAGGGGGTGTTACTATTGGCCTTTCCCCCCCTTTTTTTCTTAATAGGTTTGAACTAGTTAAATCATCTCTTTAACATAATGTGTCCATGTAAAATCAAAAGAAAAGTCTCTTCTAGCCAGTCAACGTTTTTCATGGTTTAGTTTAAATATTTCAAGAGGTATTAAAACAATCAAAACTTTTGTCTAACCTTGTGGTAAAAAAAATCTATTACATATTATGTAGGTATTGTTCATGACTCTTACTACAGGTACCATAAAATAATAGGCTTTCCCACACAATTGGGGTGAGACCTATGATGTGGTATATTTGGAACCTCGTGAAACTCTGACATAATGTACATATTATAATATTATTGAATGAAAAAAAAAATAATCAAAATTTGTTTTGGTAACCTATGTTACTTTCAATAAATAGGACATTACTGAATGTTATATTGTGTGTTCATTTGGAAGCTTTCCACACACTATCTTGAAAACAACACAGAGTTGAAAAAGAGTTTGAAACAAAAGTTTTTTTGTTATGAGGAGGAATTAAGTTAGTGAGTTTGCTATTATCTTGAGAGACATTGCTAAGGTCACACACATTAAGGTCACTTTTGATTTATTTTAATGAGACAACACATTTTGTATTGCATATTTCTTTAGCTCAAGTAGAGATATTTTCAAAATGGTGTTGTAAAGCATTTTCAAGTAAAAATTATCATGAGTTACGAGCCCCACAAGTTTCAGTATTGCCGGCGCCACTGTGGAACTAGAATTATTCAAACAAACCGCTGGAAGCTAGAAGTGTGTGTATGTGTTTGTTTGTGTAGCTCTATTCGCAGAAGACATAGATAAATGTTCAAGAACATTAACAAAGCATCATATTTACTAGCAATGCCAGTCACAAATCTAGAAATTTTCTCGTTTACTTTCCATCTGAAGTACTGATTTTGAAAATTTGGTTTATATTCTGGAAGAAAGAAATAAATTTAATTTTTCTGTATGACTCTTGAGAATAATTGTGCTTGAAAAACTGTAGAAGCTTACAACCAAAGACATCAAGACAAAAAATGTATAACATTATATTTGGGATCTTGTTTCAAAATGTAAAGAAATTGGCTCTATCGCAAACAAAAAAATGAACTGATTGTACAGTGTTGAATGAATTAACTTAAGTGGACATTTTGGGTTGTGTGGCATATCCCAAGACATCAGTGCGTGAACTGTCTAGTGCTATTGGTGTATCAATTTGTTGAAAATCTACTATAAATGAAAATGAAAATGTCTTTTGTTCAATAATTATTTTGTTTATTCTTTTAAACATGCACACGCATTCACATGGCATGTTTAAATAATTCTAATGCCACACCCAACACTGGCAATGCCAAACCTTGTGAAACTTGTAGCTCATGATAGTGTTTACTTGAAAAGCTTGACACAACCATTTTGACAATGCCACAACATGAGCTACAAGAATATGCAATGAAAAAAATCAGTAACCTTAACAACGCCATCCACCTTACGTTAACCCCAAAACTAAGTAACTTTTGTTTCAAACTTTTCTTTCAACATGGAGTTGTTTTTCAGATATTTAGGTGGAGAGTTTTCAAATGAATACATGGTATAAAAATAAAGCGTGCTTGCTTTATAGGGAAAACAATATTAATTTCTAAGTCATTAAATGAGATGGTTAGAATAAGGACATTGCTAACAGGGAAACCAATAGGTTGGATAGACAGTGTCCACAAGTGCCCATGCATAACACATGGTCTTTATACTAGCTACTGAATCTTACACTCTGTTGTACATAACTTATTACAACCCTGTATAAGGCCTATTTACAGTAAACTTCACACACATATTGACATAGTTGAACATACTGACTAAATACACTGCTCCTGGACCTACAAGAGTTTTGAACTGACTTCTCACTTGAATTATTCTAAATAGAGCTGTCTCCGTCTCTGGCCAACTCCATATAGGTCTATATAAAACACTGCCTTCATTATTTTGACAATTACATTTCATGAAATATCCTCTATTGGAATTATTCCATGTGTATCACAAACTGATACTTGATGATTATCCACAGAATCAGTGCTGATAACTAAATCATAATCATTTAAGTGAAAAATTACAACTGGACACAGTAATTGAACCCAGAACCCTGAATACGAGACAAATTGGGATGGTTCACTGGTAGAGTTCTGGAAACACCAACTCAGTCAACATGACAACATATTGGTCTATGTTACAGTAACTGTATGGCCAATTTTATCTTTAAAAAAAAAAGTAGGGACCAATAATCTCAATTGGTGAAAATCTGCACCAAACCATTTGTTTTGACTTTGGAGAGGTTTCCTATGGATTTTTTGAGGATTGGTTTGACTCCAATAACCCATGTACTGTTTGTTTACATTGTCACATAATTAAAAATGTGCTTGGTCTGACATCAGTCTCAAAATGAGATTTACCTGAAGCCTGTATGGATGGAAATTCAAGTCTTTGTACACCATCCAACCCAGTGACCTTCTCATCAGCAGAAGTGCCAGTGAATGTTTGTGTGCTGATTACTTGAGACTTCGTTGGATAGCATTCCTTACCCGTTCAATATTTTATGGTTGTCCGTACAGTCCTTGTTGTGCCTTTAGGTTTCTCATCTTCTGCAGAAACTGTATTGTGAAACTTATTCACCAAAATTTTGACCACATTTTTGAAATGTCACTTATACATAATCACCATTTTTGAAAAAAATAATTCTGAAGTGAATTCATGATATGCAGCTGACCAAAGTTCCTTGTTGACAAAAATGGTTTCTTTAGCTGCTCATTTGTGCTATACGGTATTCACATTATCACTACTTTTAGGCCATTGTAATTATGTTCGTGTCAAAATTGTAGGTGAATGCTACACCACCCTTTACTTTCAGTCCTTTATTTAAGGTACTGTAACACTTTTCTCAGGCTAGCACAACTTTTGATGAAGGGAGGAGGAGGAGGCGGCACACTATCAAAGCCTGTTAACGCGAGGCTTGGTTCGAGAAAGAGGAAGAAATTCACTACTTTCAACTTATTGTAAAACCATGTTTTGTTTTCTGAATCAAATGTCACTACTTGTCCAGGATATCTTCATTTTTATATTAATAGTTTAAGGCTAAGGAAGATAAAATTCAGAGGAAATGCACCCACATTTGTTAGATGTAAGAGTGGTGAACGGTTTAGAGAAAAAACATCTTTAGTACATGAGCCACTATTCAAACTCTGATCTTTTCGTTGCCCGCAATCCAGTCTTCGGCGAGAGCAACACTTAGGGCCATGCAACCACAGATGTGGGTTTTAGACATTGATATAGTACATTAATTGTATTTTAAGGCCATACTAATGAATTTCTCGTCAAGAGTTTTGTTAGCACCCAGTCTTACTACCTAACAACACATATGTACTATTTAAACTAAATAGTTATGGATGAGGAAAAAGGTTGAATTAAAAGGAAATGTACCTGCATTTGCATGGAGGGAGAGTGAAAAGCTATATATGCCAAACCACACTCACTCAGTACACTTGATTGGGATTCAAATTCTCATCTCCCTGTCATCGTCAATCTAGTATATTGTGAGCATGACGCCTTAAATTATGTGGCCACCGAATCAGGCTCTACGAGAGTTAATTACGGCATATGTGTGTAAATGATTTTTGCAGTGTTACAATATGACTTCATCTGATGGATACTTTTGTTCCAGGAAAAAGAAATCTTAGAAGCTGGATTTATTTATCTGTTTATGACTAAGGAATATCGCATATCTCGCAGTATTCGATCCCAGTGGCTGTTGGAACATCTCAACAAAACACTCACTGTTCAGAAAAGGAATGTGCTTTTACCGGCAAGTATTAAGTATTTAGGCTATTTTTAAAGTATTGGCTTTAATAGAGAATTTAGCTCTTGATTGTCTTTTATTTTATGAATTTGTATTGTATTTATTGTTTAATAACATGTTATATTCTGATATTTTAATAAAACTATAATTTTAATATAATGCTTTAAGATGACTTCTAGACTTATCAAGCTAGTTTTATTAGATGTAAAATTCAGTAGCATCAATAACCCTGCTTAAGTAGTCAATAATGTATTAAAATTCTACTAAATTTAACAAAAGATAGGTAGGCATGCAAATTAGTTGAAGCTCTTTTCCTAAGTACACGCTTTTTTTCTAGATTCAAAATACTACCAAAACTCATGTTGGCTGGTTAAATATTACAAATGTGTTCAAAATATCATAAAATGAAAACATTGTATTAGAAAAAAAAACCAAACACATTATAAAATATGTTTTTTACTCATTTATCTATGACCCAACAGCCTTTATTTCATCAAAACATTTGAATGCTGTATCAAATGAAAGCTCTGTTTATAGGCCTAATCTTTACAATGATCCCATTCTTAGCTCTATGATTTATAGGTTCTGAGCTATGTTCTACAATCCTAAATATTCCTAGGCGCCGCAGATTTTTTCCTTTTGAGAGAGCATTTAGCTAACTCCTCTTTCCCTCCTAAATTAACACTACTTTAAAGAAATTCATACAAATATTGGTGAGGTACTGGTAACATTATTTTTTGGTTATTTAGGCATAGCTCCAATTTCTTGTTATCTCTTTAAAGCACTTCCAATAACAAATCTTAATAGTTAGTGACTCATTCTTCTAATGTGTTTTTAAGACATATTTTGTATGAAAAGTAAAATTAGGGGTATTCATGCATACATACAAAAAATACTAGATTTTTTTGAAAAATTAAAAATTATTCTTAACTATTTAGGTATGGTATTTGAGAAAATAATAAATTATTAGAATTTGAAATGCCTTGAATTTTAGTTGATATATTTCTTGATTATGTTATGTTCATTTTTATAAGGCGGAGTGCAAAGATGAGCTCACAGTAGTTTCCATACAACCTCATGAACCACCTTTAGAATGGAGGCCAAGAAACTGTCATCATTACATTTATCGAGTTACTCACAAATCAACAATTGTTTTTCTAACCCACCGGTACCGAATTATTTACTGCTTGGATATGAGCCCTTCACTCTCTGCAGTTGTAAGTAAACTTTTTCTTAAAAACATATCTTTTGTTTTTATTCAGGAACAACATGAGGGAAGATTAACAATCACTTATCATCCCTGCACAAAAAAGTAGATACTTTTATATAAATAAGTTGTGCTTTATACAAAGAAGTTGAACTAAATTGGTCCATGCCACAATTGAAATTTTTCAAAAGAATCTTATTGAAGCTAAGTTAATAAACAAGATGTAATGCCATTAAAGAAATTGTTGAAAGCCATATGGGTGTTTAACCTTACTGACAGGACAACATAATACTTTGTATCCATATCAGCACACAATGTGTTAATCCAAAATTAGATTGAAAATTTCTCTGTATTAAGCTTAGTAGGGCTCTAAGTCTTAACATCACAGAATTATTAACCTGTTGTTGAATATGTTTGACTATGTTTGTTCTATTTGTTTTTGAATCTTTGTCGTCTGGGTCCATGATTTTTACAGGATAATAATTTGAATTCCGATAAAACAGAGATGGTCCAGGCTGTAATAGTCCAAATATGTGAAGTGATTGTGAAAATGAAAGTAATAATTTGACCATTCATTTGAGTGTTTTGTCAACTGATCTGTGCTCTTTCGCCTTGTTTCTCCATCTTCTATCGGTTGGACCATTAGTTTGCAAGCTAAAAGTAATCCTACCTGTAGTAAGATAAAAATACAAAATTGAAAAACTAAAAATGAAGTTAGGTTTTGATTAGAACATTGTTTTCTAGACAGGGGTACACCAAGGATTTTAGGGTTTATTCATTACACCAGTTGTAATGGAAACTTATTTGTGTAGGAGGGGCAACTAGCCATAAAAGAGGCTTTGATGTTGATGTGTTTAGCCACCCAAGCCAAAGAGGGATCTAGGAGCCATCTCCCATTAAATGTTTGAAAATGGTATGCCCTTGGGTCTTGTTCTTGTGTGAAGTTTAAAAAATTAATCTCTATAAGCAATTTGGAATGGTCCTTCCCAGATTAAAAAAAATAAATGAATGCTCCTATAATATATTTAGAGTTATCTTTGCCTGGAATTTTGCTTATGATTAGATGCCTCTAATAGAATCAATTTTGGATTAGTCTTCCCCTAGAAATATTTGGTAATTCAAATGCACTTAGAAGATATTTTGAGTAGTCCTCCCTTGGCTCATTTTTAAAAATTCGATGCTTCTAAATTTATTTTAAATAATTGCTGCCTGGAAATTTTTTGGAAACTAGATTTCTCTAGACGCTATTTGGGGTGGTCCTCTCAAGGATTTTTTAAAATTATGATGTCTCTAGAAACTATTTTGAATGGTTCTCACATGAAATTATTTTGGGAATTAGATGCCTCTAAAAGCCATTAGGAATAGTCCTCACGAAGCAATTCTTTGAAAATTGGATGCCCTTAAAAGCTATATAAAGTGATCGTATTTTGGATTAAAAAAAAAATTAGATGTCTTTAGAAACTATTTGGAGTAACTCTCCATAGAAAATCTGTGAAATTAAGATGTCCCTGGAAGTTATTTATAGTAGCTCCCCCCAAGCAAATTTTCGAAATTTTGATGCTCCTGAGGAGCTATTAAGAATGTTCTTCACCTGGATATTTTTTGAAAAATAGATGCCTCTAATTGGATTCCACTAGTAGGGATAATTGTAGCAGTTTTCGTTTGGAAAATTCTTCACAAGTTTAGAATAACATAATTCTCTTGATGACTAATTCATAGGAAACAATTATTTCAAACAAAAATAGTAATCTTTTACTATTTATTTTAATCAATAAAATAGTCTTGGAGAGTAGGTTTGAAAGTGTTGATTTCTTAAAGATTAGTTAGAAAAAAATCCAATCTGTAAAATTTAATCAGTTTTATTTTATTAATTTCACATTTTCCTTAAAATGCCATATTTAATTTATATATTTAATCTTATACTCCAAGGCAGACCCTTTCAAACACCTTTGCAAACCCCTAGAGGTCCACGGATCCTACTTTGAGTTTCACTCTCTTAGAAGATTATGCATTTCATATGTATAGTAATTGTTTTGTTGTTAAATCCAATATAATTTTTTTAACATTTAGAAGTTTATGTACAGTCCAATTTTGATAAGAAGATGGCTAGAAAAGTTACTATAGCTACTTTCGCGTATTCATACATCTAGTATTGTGATCTACAGATGTCGCTCATGATAGATCTTGTCAACACCAATAAAATCATATTTATAATATAGTAAAATGTTATTAATATTGTTTGACCACAAAATAATGTTTGTGTTTTTTTAACTGTCCTTCCTATGAAAATGGCTATTCATTATTTATTTTTGTTAATTGTTATTTAATTCTCCACACAGTTGTATAAATAGGCATAAAAGCAATTAATTTAGATACATTTTAAATAACACCCTCATTTGTGAAATTGCAAAATTTTTGTAACTGTTCAAACACATTAAAAATGTCCTTGTTTCAACACTATATTTACAAGACTCATTGCAACCTATGTATATATTGAGTCTGATTTGGAAATGCATCAAAACATTTTGTAAGCTTTTATAAAATAATTTGTTGGGGAAATGTGTGATAAGATGATAAAAAACTTCTTTTTAGTAAATAAAACAATATGAGAACCTACGTATGTATTTAGAATCACACTACCCCTTGTATCGAATGTAAAACCTTTTTCTTCTTATAAATCTGCCTAGACTCATTGTTGCTAAAGGCCAAACACAGTTTTATTCAGTAATATCTTTATTATTTTCTTAAAACACACTTTATATCATCTTATCATTCAATTTCATGTATGATTTTAATACTTTAGTTTATAAAAAATCGTTACACTTTAAAGTTTAACTCAATGACTTAGAAGTAGCCTCTTTTATTTTAATAAGTGGGAAATTTACTATCTAAAATGATGTCTCCTATGAATGTCCAATGAAGTTTTAATTTTGTTATAGGACATTCAGCATGGTGAAGTTATGATTGATGAAATATTTCAGTCATTTAAGAAGAGTTTAGATGGCTTGACAAGACCTGTAAGTTTTTTTTTATGCACCTCGTCTCACTCCCTTTATAGGCTTTCTACAAATTTACACTAATGGTTTAGGGATGAGGAACATAGAATATAGCGAAAATATACCCACACTTTTGCAGAGGGTGGGTGGAAAATAATTGAGGGAAAAGCACCATTAGTCAAGCCTAAAAAGACCATTTGAAAGGACAAACACTATATGACTTACATAATTAAAAAAACACAATCCACATTTTTCACTGTTTCCATTGGACAGTGAGGTTTTATTGGGAATTCTACTTTTTTTAGGGTTTGATCTAATTTCCTAATATTTAAGTTTCTTTATTCAATATCAAAATGTGTTTATTTAGAATTGAACCATTTATACACACCAAATATAGAGAAAATATATGATTAATGTACTATTGTAGGGTATGTCTAGTTAAAATATAAATAGTATGGCTTTTTAGTGGGTTATTTTATTTATAAAGGACTAGTTTGGTTCAATACTTATATTTATTTGGTAAAACTTATCAATCATCAGAATTATTCAAATATTTTTTTCCTTCACATTGCTCTAAGAACCTATCTTAGAGGACGAATATTTGGGAATTTAGGTAAAAGATTATTATCAAATCAGAAAACAGATCAAAGTGCGGTTTTATGCATTAATTTTTAACAATAGCAAAATTGTGGTCAGTTTAGTAGTTTTTATAAATATATCTGTATTGTCTAAAATATAGTAAAATGTTTTCACTGTATGTTTTAAGTATAGTACATAAAATGGCACCACTACGTCCTATATGACATCTGCTTCAGGCTTTATTACCTAACTAAGTTAAGGTCTTATCCTTGGGATGGTAAAATACTCTAAAATTGTGAGTTTATATTCTTAAGTAGCCTGTTTTTGGCATAACATTTTATATCACCAAATTTTAAGAATATTTGTCAAACTATTAAATATAATATATGTATCTAGAAATTAGATCAATTTCTTAATTCAATATTTTATTCTTGAGAAAAATTGAACCTATGTCATGTCATATTATTTTATTGATATGACCCAACACCTGTATAATTGGAAAATTTATATAGTGGCTTTAAAAGTTTTCTTAGAAAATTACCATTGCCAGATTTTTTTAATAGATAAGGTTGATATAATCCTTTTTGTTTCTTTTAATAATTTACCTGTCTCTTAGTATATAAACTGTTGTATATTCAGAGTGCCCAGTATCAATATAAAATTACAATGTTGTGAGGTATAGAATATTCCCCCTAAAGTCGTCTTGATATGATTGTGTGGGAACAATGCAGTCTTGTGTGAGTATAGGGTATTTTGAAAAGGTTGTCTGAAAGTTTGGAATAGGTTTTATTGTGATGTGGTCATCTAAGAGCAGTTAGTTTATGCTTATTTGTGCTTTCCTCACATTAAAGGGTATTTGTGTCCCATCCCCTTTTTCATCAGGTTTGTAAAAAAAAGAAGTAGCTAGGCGAGCTAGTTTCCCTAAAACAAAAATGGATTTACTTAATTTTTAGTAGTGTATAATCAATAAATAATGCTACACCCGTTATTTTATCTTTAGCACCATGTTTTATCACCTCATCAGGTTATACACCTAGCACTAATTATATAATGGATGAAGGATTAGGAAGGTTGAATTTAGAGGAAGTGTACCTGAACTTACGGGGGAAGAGTGGGAACATTTTAGGGAAAACCACCCTCGGTACACTCAACTGGGATCAAACCACAATTTCCTCACCATTGGCAGTTTAGTCTTTTGCATGAGTGACTCCTTAAAGCGAGTGCAACACCAGTTCACAATGATTACTGAATGGTTTCTAAGTTCCTTGTGTATTTGTCAGTTGAGACACTTCTTTGGGCATATAAGGGTATTGTTTGAATAACATTTTATACCCACTAGGGTTTGATATTAAATATCGACGTTGGTCACTTGGTGGTGGTTTTATTTGAAAACCTCAAGTAAATCTATTTGAACGCTAATTATATTCAATATTTTAAGATTGTCATCACAAAATCACTCACTCAGAAGTGTAAATGAATATATGAAATCATTATCATATGATGTGCGAGTTGGATGATACTCAAATGGGGAAAAGCGAGAAAAGTTTCTCAATATGTGCGTATTTTGCATAGATAAAGGTTTATACTGATAACTTTTTTTAATTACTAAGTTTGCCTATCAAACGAACAGGGTGTGCGCTTACTTTTCTTTAAACATAAGGTTCTAGTTTGTTCCTAGAATACTTACATATATGTAATTACTCTTAAATGGTCTTGTATGTTTTTAGTTTTACCTACCTGGATCGTGTACATTATTTACTCCAGAGATCTATATTACTGTGATTGCTCACACACCATTCTACACAACCCCTGCTCAACAGGTTAGTATTCTATATTGCTGAAGATCGGTAAGTTTAAAGAAGATTCAGTAGAATTATCACCACTTTCACAAAAATATGACTTTTGTTATCAAAAATATGGCTACTTTTAAAGAAGTACTATTTCAAGACCACACTTGTGGCTGAAATATTGATTTTCGAATCTGTATATCATTGATCAAAGTCCATATAAAATGACACAACTATAAACTTGATTTATATAATGTCCATAGGATGCCTAATATACTGTGCCAAAAGTGAGCTAGTCAGAAATAATCCAATTATATTTCTAAGTTGTAAACAGGTATGCCTCATTGGAAAGTAATATTAATATAGATTTAGCATGACAATGGAGCTTAATGAGTGAATTACACACTTTTAAACCTATAAGTGCCAAAAGCTAAACCCTGAAGTTTATATGAAGCCTACATTTGACCACCAACATTGATTCAAAGTCACTAAAATTTGGCATTCTAAAACTATGTTTTACTAGTTTTTAGGTCTCTTTATGACAGATTGATTATAACACTTTTACTTTACATTCATTACTCTTTCCAGTTTTTTATTCAAGCCCTATATAATTTCCACAACCGGCTTGCTAGGCATGTTGTACCTTCATATGCCTTTTAATATAACTTAAGATTAGGACATGCACAACATCCAGTCCCCCAGCCGTTAATTCATCACTGTCAAAGGGGTGGATCCACATTTCACCATTGATTAATTTTTCGGCCATGCCGGGAATTGAAACCGGGTCTCTTAACTCAGTAGAAAGACACACTACTGACATAGCTAAGTTATCGGGTTGATTTTTACAAACCAAACAAAACCTAACTTTTAATTGATAAGCATATGGAAGGTTGGGTTTTGTTTGTAAATAAGTATCTTTCTGACAGTTATTACATAAAAGTGAATAAAGTGACATAACTAAATTAACTAAAAATTTATTAAATAAAATAAAAATTAAAAATATCTAAAATCTGTCTCTGTTAGGTACTGTACTGTGATATATACTATAAGAGTGCAAAGTTTATTTTTTAGGTCATATAGGGGCTTCTAGAGGGTGTAGTGAGACACACACACACAAATACACACATACACAAACACACACACACACACACATTAAGAAATTATGTAGATTTTATGCATTAATTACAAAGTTCATCTTGAAAGTTATCTAAAGCTACCAATAATACATATGGATTATTATTATTATTATTATTATTATTATTATTATTATTATTTTCATCATCATTATTATTAAACCTGTGTTGGATCCTGAACTTCTGGGAAAATTCAAGAAATAGGGTGTTCCCGAAATTTGAACAGGAAATATTCATATAAAAAGGTAACACACTAATCCGTGTCTTATAAATGTGACATTTGAATTTAATGCCCATTAACATTATTATTGATTTATTAAAGCTAAATTAACCTTATCTTCCTTTAAGTAGATGTATACCCAAAATTCCAACCCCTTTTATTTTACAATTATCATACTTTGTCAAAACACCTGAGAATCATTAAATAACAACCACATTAGGCTACTTAATGGTAATACTTTTTATCCCTGAATGTATTCAATCAAGGAAAACACATGTTTGGTGAAAAGTAATATTAAAAGTGACTTTTAAACAGGGCCGCCGCAAGCACATTTTGTATGCATGTGAACATTGATTTTGGTGCCCCCTCCTTTATAACATCTTAAGACCTTGTAAAGAAATAATTACAAGATGGATCAGTTAAGGATGTCCATGTCCATTTTTTTTCTTGATTATTGCTGATTGGATTTTTATGCAAGTTATATAAAATTGTTATTTATTCTCTGCAGTGGCCCTAATTAACATTGAAAATATGATAATAGAATTTCTTTAAAGATCCCAGGACTTCTTGCATTAACAATTTTTATAAATTTAGTTGCTAACTATTTTTGAGAAAAGGAAAACAGATTTTTGTGTTTTATGTTTAATAAGATAAACAAAAAGTACAAATTATTTCTTTTACCCACTGTTTTCCATGAACTTTGTATGAATTTTGCTTTAATTTTTTTTTGTATTGTAATATTTCACACCCCAACATTTGACAACAATGTTGAGACACCTAATGTTTCAACATTGTGTTAGTTGTCAATCACATCACAAGGCTATGTTAACTGACATATAGAGGTTTAAAGACTCAATTATTAGTTTAAAAAACACATTAATGCATTGTATTGGGATATTCATCACACACATAAAGCAACATTATAAAGATAATAAGAATGAATATAATAAAACTAGTTTCACATTAGCAGAACAAATAACACATACCTCAGTTTTGTTTGTATGAAATAAAGTGTATCATGTATGTTAATAATATCTCATTAAATACATTGATTTGTAATTGGATGGTTATTAAATGGCTCTTTTTCTTGCCTTCATTAATGCTAAAGAATTAATCGCCTCGAAATCAATTTCGTTTTCAATGGCTTACATTTCCATAGATGAAAGATTATCCTGTATTACTGATGATCTCATATATGTTAGTAAGTTTTAACTCAATAAAACTCCACTATTCACTGGTATGGTCAATAGAATTCAAAGAACTACCCATATGTTTTGAAACAGCCCATGCGCAGTTCTTTTGTTTATATTTTGATGCTGTATCCACAATTGTAGATTGAATATGTCTTGAGCTTCTCTGAGGACTGAAACCCATCACTGTCTGATTGACTTCGAGGTTGTATATTTGCTCAAATTAAACTCTCACTCTGAGCAGTTATTGAAGAATTTATCTTTTTATGGCAATAATTTATATTGTAGAGAAATTCCCATGATTTGTTTTAAAATGAGAGTAAAACACCTTTGTAGGGGAGCTATCAAGTTACAAATAAGTGGGTAAACAAGTTTTCCAATTTTTACTCTACATTTTGAAGATCTTCATCAATAGCTTCATTATCAAACATTTGTTTATTCATTCTTGTGGTGGCCCTGCTTTTAAATCTAAAATTAAGCACAAAATACACCTCAGCCACACTTAATTTGCTTCATGACATTATGTTAATGTTGTTATTATTTGGAATGGTATCAATTTACTTTTATATCTTGGATGATAATAATAGTTGTGTAAACTAATATTTTTAAGTCTCACAGCGCTTTTTGTGAGAGTCTGAGTAACTAAAAGGTAAGAGTTAACCAGACACACTGTCTCAGTTGAGATTTTTTTATTTTTATCGACAAGACTATGCCTCACTTTTATTAATTCAGATTAGTTTGAGTGTGTAAGTGGTTATTAAAATTCATGCCATGAATTTTTTTATTTATGAACGGTTTTTGTAAATCTTAAAATCTATTTTTAGCATAATTTATATTAATACCAAAAATGCTTGTTTAAAAATACACAACTATAATAATTGTTTTGGACCTGGGGTTTTAATTTTACCTTAACTCAAAATTTTACTAAACCAGTATTAGACAAAATATTATTTTGTTTTATTTGGAAAACTTACAATTTAATATAACAATTTTATGTACATTTTTCCTATAAAAAATTCTACAAGACACAGAGTTTAACTTTGTCGTTCAGACCTTTAAATTGCAACTTATCAAAGTTTTGGTTACTTTTCTTCACCCTCTTGGTGATCAAATTTTCATAAGCTTCTAAATTTACTATCGAATTATTTTTACTTAAATATATTTGAAAATGAATCTAAGTTTAAAGTGGAAAATTATTTTTAATTTCTCTCCTGTTTCTTGACTCGTTTCGAAAACTTCCCATAGTCACCATGTCATTTACGCACAGGTCTAGTTATTATATAGTTTCACCTTACATTATACATACATTATACATATTACATTATTTACTACCACTATTAATGCCAGTTGTTATTTCAAGAATAAACATATTTGGTTTGTTGACGAATATATCAAAAAAATATTTTAAAACCAAATTACATTTTATCATTAACAGTTTATTGATTTATTATTTGTCCATAGATTTGGTTATTTTATACTACATCTAATAAATACTATTTATTGTTTTGTTAAAGATGTTTTCTGATTTTAAGAGATGTGATCAATATATTAAGTTTCCTGATCCTGTAAATGGAGTGCAATTTACTTCACAAATTTTAATGAAGAATCTGACAAATTGTCAGTTAATATTCAATACATTATCTATTAAGATGGTGATTGGCTACCAGCTCTTGAACTTTTGCAACTGTGTCCCCACTTTGAGCAGTCATTAACTAACTGCCTACCCCTGGGCTTTCTTTAAATGCTTTGTATCCCTCTTTGAATCTTTTAAACTAGTCTAAGACACAGTAAGAAAATAGATCATCATCTCCATACACATAATAGTTCAAGTTGTACATTTATGCAGTGGCTAGCCCTATTAAATAAATATGGATGTTTCCTCCTTGCTCCATGACATAGATATGACAACAAAGAAAACCACATATTACATTTGGGGTTGCCACAGATAAACTAATTACACTATACTCTTTAATTTACCACAAACTGAATTTATTAACAGAAACCAGCTAGTACTCACTCATGCATGTGCAGCAAATTATTACATTATTAAAATTACTGTAAATCAATACCTAAGTATTATGTCATTAAAAAGAAGCTTTGTAAATATAAATCTTGATAGTGTTGACTCTACATACTTTAATTTTTCATTTCAAATAGATGTAATCAATTAATAACTAATACTTTCTTATAAAAATCAGTTCTATTGACACTTTGAAGTTCTATGGTGAGGTTCTATGATGTATTGTTATTGATTTGCAATAGGTCCTTGTGCAAGGTTGGAGAGTAACTCCTCTCAATCTCTCTGAGTTTCTTGACCTCGTCCATATGCAACTTCTAGACCTTGAGGATGCAGTGTCACAAGTTGCGGGAATTGCTTACGAGCAATTGGAAACTCTCAGGGTATATGCAATAATATTATTTTCTATAATTAAATATACATAATATTTATGCAGTGTTACATAAAAGAAAATAGAAATGTTATTAAATGACAATTAAATACTCTGCTTTCCCTCATTTAACCTTTAATTAACTCTAGTACAAAACAATATAACCTATCATTATCAGCACTGAGAACCAATAGAATTGGAAAAGATCCTGAATTAAAAAATGGGAATTTTGTATTTAATAATAACCTATATTTTGTTTAATTTTATCTCTTACACTATTTCCTTAAATATGTGTGTTTAATAAAATAGCATTTATTCTTATTCAACTGCCTAAGTGTGTCAGCTAGAGCTCATAATCTCTGGGTGTACCAGTGCTTAGGCATGTATTGGCACTGTTATTATTTTTTGAAATGTCTAATTCATTTGATATTATGACATGAGTCATGGTGGCTACATTCAGGGAAAACCCAGAAAAGTAAGTACAATTTTGATTTCTAAAAAATAAGACCCGTCAGGGAATTCAGTTAAAAATTAAAATATTTCCCTCAAAACCCATTAATTTTACGACTAAACACTAAAACGAGTTAAAGATTTGGTTTCTCATATGTTAACAATATGTATTGCCTAGATATGGCCTGAATTGTTTTAACAGTGTTTGTTTTCTACACTATTTACATATCCTCAAATAATACATAAAACACTTAATATTGATAAAAAAAAACACATAAATTTGCTATGGTTTTCTTGTAGATATATTTAACAAACACCAATAGAAACTGCATTTAAAGATTTTATCAATTATTCTGCAATATTTGGTAGACAATGGTCACTCTTCTACAAAAATGTGCATTTAGCTCTCATTGTAATTTGAGGAATCTTCAAAGCAAGTACATGAACTATTACATTTATCCTAATATTTAAAGTATGTATTCACTAGGGTTCTGCAAACTTGGGGGTTTTTCATTAGAGTTGAACTTGAGTCTAGTATTTCTAAAAGCTTCCGAGTTTGAGTACTATATTCATAATTTTAAAATGTTAAAAAAATATATATATATGCTTATTTTTAAATTTGAAATTAAAAAAATATATTAAAACACATGTTCTTAAAGTATGAATGACACCTATTTTAATAAATTGTAAATAGCCTACTTTTAAAAAAAATTGGAAAGATGTTCTTTTAATTAGAAATAACATTTAAAAATACGATTTGAAAATAATAACTCAAATAAAAATATAATTACACTAACAATTATAAAAAAAAGTTAGTAAAATGATGGCTTGAAAATGTATAGTAATACAGTGTAGAAACACTGTATACTAATGTAAATTAAGTGCTAGTGAAGGAAGCTAACTTGAAAGGATAGTTAGATTAGGCCTAGATAGGAACAAACATAATTCTCTCTTCATGTCTACTTATACTTCTACACTTCCCACTCTTCAAAACTTCCACAATTGCAAATTGTTTTGAATTTTCGGAAATATTACTTCTTCATATGAAAAATAATAATTTCTGAAAATTCAAAACAATGTTTAACTGTAGAAGAAATAGAGAAGTGGTAAGTTTAAAATTCTAGGAAGAAATAGAGAAGTGGGTTTGTTTATATCTAGGCCTAACCTAGCTATCCTCTCAGGTTGGTCGACTTCACTATCACTTATTTTACATTAGTGTACAGTATTTCTACACAGTCTTAATAAAAGAAAGTTAATAAAATTGACGTTTTAATAACCTAATATTTCCTCAAAATATGCAATAGTAACTTAATTTACCCTGTAAGAAAATGTATGACAAACAGTTAGAAATTTGAAGTGTTTCATATTTCGTTTATTATCCCTTAGTGTAATCTTGCAGGATCACGTCTTCTGTTCCAATTCCATTCCTCTATGCACAATTGCACATGCGTGCTGTATGGGCTCTCACTAGACCTGTTTACCTTATTGAGTAATTTATTTCACTTCAATTATTAATGCTTTTAAAAATTGGTGTTCATACTTTAAGATTAAAAATAATATTTCTAGAAAACAACATGAAATATTAAGTGATTTTTTTTGTATAAAATGTAATAAGTTTGGTAAAATATTTATTGCAATAAGTAAGATCAACATTGATTTTAGACGGGTTAACAAAATTGTAACTAAACTATTGCTAATTTTGTAGGTAATTAATATGAGTTTTAAATACCTTAAGTTTGTAAACATTCAATATAATAATATATTCTTGATATTAAGTTTTTAATTTTACAAACATTATTACTTTAGAAAGGGACCAGGTAAAAATAGTAAAAAGAAGCATTCACTTATTTAGTAATCTATTTAGGTATTTTTATTTTCATTCATTTGTCATGGAAATACAAGTAAACAACTTGAATCAAGGATAATTCAAAATGGACGACAATATTGAATAAATTTACCGATCTAAAGTAGTTTAAAATCTTTATTACGTTTTTAATGTGAACATTGATATTTATTTAAACATTTTATTAATTAACCGAATGATTTATAAATGGAAATGCGAATATTATCTAAATTAAATAGTCTATGCTTACTATTGCATTTAAAAAATTCATTATTAAGTTCATCAAGTGGAAGCTCGAAAATGACGAGCTTAACAAAACTTTCGATGACAAGCTCGATTCAAAGCTCGAAATCAGAGTACTCGCAGATCCATAGTATTCAAAACAGCTACTAATTCATACTACACACATTGAAACTTCAATTCTAAAAATTGCTTCAAGGCCTCCATATTGACTGACATACAAACTTAACCACATTATATTGGGTATATCTCTATGCTGGCAAGAGAGTTTTTTTTAACCCTAGGGAATTTCCTTTAGGTTTAACCAACTAGGTATACAACTCAGCCAACAGTTCTGACAAAATAATTTTCTGTTTTAATGTAGCTCATAAGTTTAGAGGATACAAATTTATTACAAACTAAGTTGGTCAGACACTAGAATTACAATCCCTATGTTTAGGTCTTAAAGTTAATCCTGTTAGAAAATTATTAAAATATTAATATATTTAATATCCTTGAAGGACATTTTTATTCGAATGTTAAAATTAAAAAAAAAAAAAATGGATACATAGATACATAGATTTGTTTTTTAATATACACAAAAGTCTGGTTTTGGCTCTTTTAGGAAAAATTGTATGATGTGTTAAACACCACCAACTATTAACATTAATTAAATGAAACTCATGATATCTGAAATAGGGTATCGACAGTAAAATTTTCTTTTCTTTAGGTCGAGTCAGAAAATCTAGTTGGTGGTCTTTTTGATGAGAATGTTGATCCACCTCAACCGCTTGAAACACAGATTGCCATGGTTAGTCCGGATACTAGTTTTATCAACATGTTGCGCTATGGAATACTGGCTTCCAGACTTCTACCAGAAAGTGGCTGTGCTAGTAAGTTTTCATAGTATATTTTATAAGAGAAAAGCAAATTATTTGGTCACTTAATTTATTGATTAATATCTGAAACATTTTGTTCGTTTATTGATTTAAAAACAATTTTAAATATAACAAAAATACCGTCTCAGCTCTATCAGTAAAACCCAACACACACATATATATATATCCTTTCATAATATTTTGTATATGATTTAAATCTTTACTCTGAAATTAAACATGATACCTAATAGATGTTGTTTGACGAGAAAAATGTGTTAAATTTAGTTGGATTATGTTATTTTTTCCTTAATGAGTATTCCGAATATAACTTCACACCTTTAAGTTTACATTTTATTATAGTTTAAGTTCAATTCACCAATATGGAACCAAGTGTGTTCAAGTGACCTGGTGGTCTAGGGGTAAGGTGTTAGACTTCTGTGCTGGCGGCCGGGGTTCAATCCTCGGTACCGGCACAGATTTATCTGATTACCAAACCCTTCCTTCACCTCTGACAAGACATCTTGTGATTGTGGGGAATGCCAGGCCTCCACCGTGGTTCGGATTCCATGTTAAACTGTAGATCCTCCATTTCATCTCCCCAATAAGAGCTTTTGTGCCAGGAATTAGCAAGGCATGGGGCAAAAATGTATTCTTAAACCAATCAACAAACTTGTGTCAAACCACCCATGCTGTTTATGATTATCCTCTGGCACAACACTTATTGTTCCAGAAGGATTCACCTTTTGGGCCCCCTTACCGCCATAAATCATACAAGTGTGTAGCTTTGTAGACCACATAAGGTGGAAGAACTGTACCATCTGCCGATGAATGTGACCGCTCTTAATATGGTTAACAATATTATCAGGGTTTTTCACACCTCATTTGAAAATCATCTTTTTCCTTACAGGATTGTCACTCAAATTACTCTAATCATAATTGAATACACAATTTGGAGGCAATCCACAATGGTTTTAGAAAATTCTGCATGATAATCTTTAAGTAATTCACCATCAACTGCAGCTTTGACAGGTGACCTGGTGGTCTAGGGGTAAGGTGTCTGACTTCTGTGCTGGGGGTCTGGGGTTCAATCTTCGGTCCCGGCACAGATTTATCTAATTGCCAAACCCTTCCTTCACCTCTGACAAGACGTGTATTAATCACAACTTGAATGTGTGGAATGCCAGGCCTCCACCATGGTTCAGATTCCTGGTGCTGGTTCCGCTGTTAAACACTAATCTCATTAATATATTTTGTGAAAACTCAATCAGAAAAGAGGCTACAGCATGCTTTTATACAGATTGAAAGGCCTCTCATCCATCACTCTATTTTGTATAGCTTTATATTATTCTTTCTCTAACTATTCCTAAATAAAAATACCACTTTGTGTTCTGTCAGAATGATTGGATTGACCACTAATGGAAATATAGGTGTGTAGGGTTAGCAATTATGGTTCTACATATTTTGTCATACTTTTTGCCCTATAAAGAGTCAGTGTCTGTTGTGGTTATCTTTAGTTTTATAGCCAATTATGTTAATAATTCAATAAGTCGGTGAATACAACATGCTTATGATATCTACGGAGACCTTTGGTGAGGAGTGTTCTACTTTTTACTTCCTGTATTTTTTTTTATCAGCACTTCACAGTTTTTCTAAACATTACGATAAGTAACAAGTAACCCATGAGTACTAGTGCCATTTTAGGTATTAATTCCCTAACTCGCTATAGTTTACATAAAAATTAAATGATGAGTTTCACCAAGCTTAAGATAGTCTCTATCAATATTGGACCATCTCATTTAAAAGTGGCAACAAAGCTAATACTTGCTGAAAAGATACCCTAGTACTCATAT
This sequence comes from Timema cristinae, assembly GCA_039000515.1. Classification (NCBI taxonomy): domain Eukaryota; kingdom Metazoa; phylum Arthropoda; class Insecta; order Phasmatodea; family Timematidae; genus Timema; species Timema cristinae. Next base: position 88,219,054 of record JBCFYV010009882.1, read on the forward strand.
TATTGATACACTTATATTAGGCTTTTTTAAAACTTTACATTGCGTCATACTAGCCATTCTGGTTATATACTCTTAAGTACTTATTATGCTAACGGCTTAGGAATTGGGAAAGTTGAATATAGAGGAAATGAAACCGCATTTGCCTGGAGGGAGAATGGATTTTTTTTTAGGAAAAACAACCCCCAGTTCATCCAAGTGAGATTCGAACCCCGAACTCCCCATACTCAGCAGTCTAGCTCAACACGTAACTAGTTTATTAGCTAACTACATCACCAAGGCAGGTGTATATTATGCTATTACTTCATGTGTAATATAAATATATTATTAAGATTTTGAGAGATACTATAAACATAATATATATGGGGTGGTAAAGAATAAACATTTATTTAAATTCAAAATCTTCTAGGAATATTTTGATATTATATTTGATATCTAACTTTTAGGAGGTCAAGGCTACCATGGACCAATTTTCTTGAGTGCTATTTTAAAATCTACAAACCCACTTACTCTTTGTATGTGCTATTATTATAACTTGCTGGTTGGACCATTATTGTTCATCATGGTAACCTGGTGTTAACGCTTTAAAAATGAGTGTGTGTGTGTGTGTGTATATATATATATATATATAAAACCAAACAATCACATTATTAATACAACAAAATTACTAGTTGTGGGTAAAGTTCATATTTTATTTTAATTTTCTTCTTTGTATTTAATTTTTGATACAAAAATTGTTAAATCATGTTCATGATATCTTCTGAACTTGTGCTAACCAAATCTCAGTGGACAGAGTTCATAATCTTTGGAAGTGGTTGGGTGGACTGTTGGGGATAAATGTGGGAGGACATAAGTAGTGTTATTGTTTACTCCTATGATATGAGGCTTACTAGCTCACTCGGTTTGTCAGTTCTCACTACTTCAACGGGTGTGCCAAAACATGGGTTGCAAACACAATGGGATTTCACTATATAGTGAAGTCGATGGTTTCATAAAAAAAAATTCATAGAAACTTTTATATATATATATATAAAGAAACAACATTTTTTAAAGATATTTATTGGGTAGTATATTGTATTTAGAAATAATAGATAACTTAAGTGAATATGAATCACATTATGTACAAGCTATTTTTCTTTAGACAATTGAAAATAAGCATTAAAAAAATTTTTGTTGAACATACTTTAAAAAAGGATCATATTTATGTAGTACTCATATGTATTTAAATTTGTGTAAAAAGCCTTATTTCTTGCTGCACAACAAATTTAAATGATGTTTCATCATAAAAAGTACACTCATTAAATTAATGAAATACATTGTCAGGAACATTCTCAATGAATTGAAGACCACAATGTAATACCTATATTAAACGCGGCCAAAATTTCAATTTGAGAAAGCAGGAGGCTCTTATGCTGTTTTGATGTGTCTGTTCTATCTGAAGTGAGTTTATTCTTCCGGTGTCTATAGGGTATTTTAAAACAATTACTTCTTTGTTGGTGTAAAGGAACTTTCTACTTCCTCTTGTGATATCACCATCATATGTTTTCTCATTTGTTTTTCTAATAACATTGTCATTACAGGGGGAAATTCTGATCGGTATTAGAAAAAAATTTGATGTATACATTTTTTTCTCTCGATATATAGAAACATTTTTTCTTTCTAATGTCACTAGGCTTCACCATTACTTTGTTATACAGAAATTTGATTTAAGGAGATCTGACTGTAACACATGGCAGATAGGTTTTTGAGGAGAGTACTTACTAAACAGAAATAGCTCATTTTCAGGAAGAGTTTTTGTTTGAAAAAAAATTATTGAAAAGACTGACTGATTTTCTTAACTATATTAGAGAAATCAAATCAATTTACCATTCTATTGACTCATGGTTTAGTTAGTTAAGTAGAAAATCCTTGTCCATTTCTTTCTTAACTTGCCATTTATATCCAACTGAAAATAATTTATGCACTATGAATGGGATATGTGACTTTAACAATGTTTATTTATTAAAAAATATATACATGCACATATTTTATGTTATTTCTAAATTCAAATTTCAATTCATTTCTAAAATACTGACTAAACACTATTTGTATTATAGTTTATTCTTTTATGGCTTATTTAATTTGGTTTGATCCTCAAACTATGAAAAGTATATCAACTTTCGTAAACATATTATAGATTTATTCTTGAAATTTTATTTAAAAAATTATCTTTCCCTCCCTATTCTGTTCTTTTGATTTGTATGCATTTTTTTTTTCTAAAGATATAATTGTTGTCACTGACGGAATTGTTGCAATTCCTGATATCCATGTGTTCGACTCTGTGCTGACTCAGCTGCGCACCAGTGCTGTGGCTTGTTCCTTTCTACATGTTGGCTCTTTATTTCATCCATATTGTGGCAAGGGTTTGGTGCCCTACATTGATCTCATGCAGTTTATTTCTGCTGCCACACTAGGAACTTATATGACCAACATTCCAACAATAGTAAGTACAGTATTCATTTATTTTTAAAATTTACCAACACACTTTACTTTGTGTTTAGGATATATTTTCCTAGTCTCACAAACATATATTATGCTATTCATTAATGTATTGTTGGAAATAAGCTGGGGGGAGGAGGGGTGGGGCTACACTGTTAACAGGACATTAAATCCAAAAGCTTACATTTAAAACAAAATTTCGCTTTAATTTACATAACATATCAAGGTCTTTCTTCAATAGAAGAGAGTATACACATATTCTTGTTTATTGCTCTCTGCTTAAGAAAGGGTCAGATATGCCCTTAATTACTCCATGACATTAGGAACTCAGAAGTTCATTGCCACACTTAAATTAATGAACATTATATTTAGGATCACCTTATATTCTAGCCAATAGCTTCTAAGCACAATTAACTAAGCTACAATAAAGACTTTGACTGATCTAAATAAACAACTTGGTGGCCCTTAATTACGATCCCTGAGGTCTTGTGCTCCAAATATTGACCACCTCAAACATACTGCTTTTGACTGCTGGTGGTGCCTAAATATTCCTCACTCGGCACAAAAGCTAGTGTGTTATGGTTGATTTAGAATCCAATTTAGGTGAGTTCCCATGCACAAATAATCCCACTTTTATGCTTTTAAAAACAAAAATAAAACATGAGATATGACTTATTAAATGTATTGCTCATTAAGGTTTAATTATTTTATCTAAGAGTAAATAATGAAAAACTATATTTTCATAATTCTCTAAAAAGGTTTTTTCTGTGTATTTTCAGTTATTTAGGATTTGTAAGTTTTTTTACCAACTTAGTTTACATCTTGTATTATTATTAATATTATTTTAGGTATTGAACATACACTTATTGAGCCAACTGATTATATCAGCACACGACTTATAAACTAACTTAAATCTAGAACAGACAAAACACTCAGTCCACCGGCTGTTAATTCATCACTGTGTAGAAAAGGAAACCCACATTTTGTCAAAAATAAATTTATCTGCATTGTAGGGAATGGCACACTACACCTTGTTCATTTCTTTTATTGATAATTGAAAGTCTACAAGTGGATCGCTTCGTGCCTTTATTTCATATAATATGCTACTGCCTATAATTATCTCTCATACATTTCTAAAGCATTCCACTATGTTTACGTAATTGTTGGTATTGTATAGTCACTTTGATGTATATGGGGTGATCTCTTCTCTACCTCTCCAACTAGTCCTATTCTATCAGGATGCCTGGGGCAACGAAAATTGAGTGTGGTCCTACTGAGACAACTCCACACATGATCTTTGTTTTGGTGAACTAGGTTTATTGTCGGAAGAACTATATAATTTCAATGTAATTTATCAATACTATGCACACTATTGAATTACTATTAATATTGAAGATCATGACGTGGGTAGGGGGAAGGCACTAGGAGGAGATGAGGTGAGTGTTGAGATGGTTGGAGCATCAGGAGAGAAGGGACTAAAGTGGCTGTATTCCAGACTTAATTCTGGCTTCATTTTTAAATTACACCTACTCATACCTTCTACTTTTTACAGGCAGACTTTAAACCCTTGAGCCATCAATAAATCATTGTTTTAACAAACTATTAAACAAATTATCTTTGGAAAGCAATGGAAGAGGCTGAAGTGTAAAGAGGAGTTGTAATGTCTTGTCTAGCATTCGCAAGATTATTGTTTCTAGCAGACTCCAATTGGCAAGTGTGAGTTTCAAGTTGGAGTGGCCACTGGACACTCACCTGCCCTAAGCAATTCGTGAAAATGTCCCCCTTAGGAAAAGATCTGTTGTTGGCCGTGGTTCATAGTTGTAGGTGCATACTAAAATGACCAAGGTGATGGTGGGCTCATCCCTTATTTCTTCGAACTTACCAGGTATTTTTTTTAACCACATCCCCGAGAAAAATATTAATTTTTAGATTATTATTATTATTTTATTATTATTATTATTATTATTATTATTATTACTACTGTGCAACTGAACTGACGGTGACATATCCTGGGAACAGCTAATTACAACAATGAATATGATTGCTAGTTGCACAGCTTGATGCATTGACAGTAGCGTGCATGAGCATCTTGCACCTAATAAAAACTAGAAGACTTGTCTTTCACGAGTTTCCTGTGAGACCTAGTGGTTGGCATTTGTGATACATGTGTACTTTAGTACTTTTCAGTACCTTGATCTAGCATCCATCTAGAATGTGAGAGGCCTGACTAGCATTTACAACCTGCAAATGCTAGACAAGAAGTGCGGCCTCACTAAAGAGTATTTATGAGGATAACATGAGCCGGGTTAAGATGAAGGGATGTATGGAGTGGTTATAGATAAAAATTGAAGTGGGGGAGTACTCGCCCACAACTACTATTTGTAATGGCAATGAAAATGGTAATGAATTAAATGGCAAGGAAACTGGTAGGGAAGAATGAAAGCCATGATGTTTGCTAATGACTTGAAGATATGGTGAAGGGGGAGGATGAAAAAGTACAGTAAAAGCTACAGGAATGGAATAAGGAAGTGAAAGAGTGTGGAAAGAAATTTCCCACAGTGAAGTGTGACTTGATGGTAACGACAAGGAAGAGGACAAGGCCTAGCAAAACTATAAAGTTTGAGGTTATAAAGCTGAGAAAGGTACAAAATGTAAAAATATATTTGAAACCTGACACAGGTGAAGGGTGGAAGTAGAGTTATCTAATAAGAAGAGGACAGCAGGGTGAGCTGTTCTATAGGTGTGTAGAGCTAGATGCCCAGTAGAAGCAATGGTCGGCAAGATATGATGCAAAGAAAATTTCCTCTTGAAAAAAATATTTATTAACAAATGGAAGCACGTGCACTGCAGGCAAGGCAGGGAAAGCCGCAACAAGCACCGTCACCAGATAAGTCTCGGGACTTCTGGAGAAATGGTGCATTGCGTTAACTTAACGCCCCTTGTAATGGTGGGTGGAAGAGTGAAAGAACAAGGTGCGATGATATTTTATTTGATACGCTCCGTACAGCTTTGGAACGACTTATATACTTCACTTCATAGAATTTGTTGTCTGTGTTTGGTAAGAATCATAATCAAATACAAGAGTTCGTAAAGTTTTTCTTCAGACGTCTTAAATGATTTGATAAATTTCTCCCTTTTAAGAGATATGGAAAAAGGTGATGATGCACACGCAACACAGATCTATTGGTGTTGACCTTGTGGTCACACACTCTTAACCTCTCCTGTTTTGTCCTCCTGGGTTCACAGGGATAACAGAAACATTTGAACCTCAGACTTATTGTCAGACATTTTGCACTCACCACATTAGAATTGGCACTGCATTGGAAATAAAGAAAAAGAAGCACAGGTCACTTGATGCCATGTCTTGCTACGCCCTGCCACTTTAAGTGGGTGAACAACTGATGCGTTGTGGCTTGCCATGTCTCTCTGCCTCTTGCCTCTAGTGGGCGTCAAGCTCAAGAGACCAGCTGTGTAGAGGGGAAGCTTAGAGTAAACTTTGTAACTATAGTCACACATGAAATAGAAACAGATTGTTGAATGTAAAAGCGAGACAAGGAAAGGCGAGGCCATGGGAATGAAGTCTGAGGATCATGCTAGCTGTCATAAGGAGAAACAGGACCAGGAATGAATTTATCCTGGAAAGAGTGGGCATACATGAGATGGTAGAGGAAGCAATAATGAGATTGTATGGTCATGTAATGAAGATGAAAAAATATAGAATACCAAAGAGAATGATGAAGATAAGTTTATAGGAAAAAGACCGCCAGGTAGACCCAGAAGGAAATGGTCGAAGCAAATAACAGAAAGTATAAATTTAGAAAAGAAGAATGAAAGCTATTAAATGAGGAAGAGTGGTGGAAGTGTAGAGAAAGGTGGAGGCATTGTACTAAATTGACTCAGCCGCAGGTTGTAAACAGTTGATGAAGATTATGAGCTTTAATATACTTCTCTGTGTATATTTAAAAGTAAATATGTATAGAAAAACCGCTGAGAGAGCTTAACACTTGTGTTAAACATATCAAATGAAAAAACAATAGTTTTTTTGGTCAGCTTATGTCCCTACCTTTTAGGGCCTGCCTAACCACTAATTAATCAATATTGTTCTCCTCTAAGCATATTCACTTGCAGTGTTTAGGTAAGGGAACACAGTTTAAGGTTAACATTTTTTGTATTTTGTATTTTTAAATTAAAATTGTTTTTGACCTAAATAATCCAAGTATTATTTTATTAGCAATGCTTTATTTGATTTCCTTTTTATAGAAATATCATAATTTATCAAATATCTATCATAACTACTTTGGTACTTGACCTTTTACTTAATTTAAAAAGTTAGGTTTTAATGTCATCATGCTCATGATATATTAAAAAAAAATCATTTTGGTGTAATATATAAGATTTAACTAAATATTTTGACAAAGCAGAATCTTATATATCTCTGCCAAAAGTGTTTTATTTAAAAAACTACTAAATTGCATGGTCCGGGGTTAAATCCTCGATCCCGGCACAAATTTGTCTGATTGCCAAACCCTTCCTTCACCTCTGACAAGAAGTGTATTAATCACAACTTGTGAATGTGGGGAATGCCAGGCTTCCACCGTGGTTCGGATTCCACGTTAAACTGTAGGTTCTCCATTTCATCTCACAATCACCCTACCATTACACATTAGCATAAGTGTATACAACTCGAACGGGTAGTAAGAGGCTGTGTTAATAATACTAAATTGCACAATTTCTTTCCACCTCCTCTTAAATAAATTCAATCAATTGTTTGAATAACTACTTTTAATTACATTAAAACAAATGGGATTTATCATCAACAATTTTTGTGATTAAAAATATCCTCCTTGTACATATTCACAAGCTAGTAATACATGTTCATTATTTGCCTATTAATTATCACAGCTTATCACATCTATTAAATCAGTACTTTGCTTACCCTTTAGCACCTTAATATGAAGTTTATAATAAGTTAACAAACATTTATATTATATGACTATTTGAATTTTTCAACATGTGTGTACTAAATTTGAAATATTTCTTGTTATTTATCTTTCATGCATTGAATTATAATTACAATACTCTAATTTACTTTGTAATTGAAGTACTTATTTATCAATTCTTTTGGTAAGGGAGCCAAATGGAAGTTTATTTAATTACTTATTTGTCTCTTGTGTAGGAGGTACATAGCAGTTCAGACAGGACGATGAATGTATATCATATGGCTTTCCTCTCATGGAGTTTCCAATCTGGTAGCAGAGGTGTATCATCACATCATACTTCAAGACCAGGAGATTGGCGTGTTAGGTATGAGTCTATAGAACCTATATTCATCACAAATAATTTTAAGGCTTGTTTAGCTTTGAAGAATATTTGTTAAAATACTATCAACTACAACTTATATTTCTGTTTATTATTTTGATAAACATTTATTTTATTTTTCTAATGCTTAAGAATGGTCTTTAAGTTGGTCGAAAGTGCTTATACATAATTCACTTAAGCTCCTAGCCAACCACCTAAATCGACTGGTTCATATCTTAGTTAGGAAAGAGTGAATCTTTTTCTGGTTCAAAATCAAGCAAATTAATATTATTCCATCTTCTCAAGAAGTGTGTTATAAGCCTCTAATAAACTTCCTTGTATCAGGTACCTGGTAAAACAATAGTGAAAAGCATTTAATTTTTATTTATATCATTAACATATTTGTCATTTACTTACTAACACAATTTTAATTATCTAAAGTATTATTAATTATCTACTTATGCATTGATTTTACTTGTAGCAACGCTTGTTTTTATGGAAACCGAGAGCCACTTTTACTAAGGAAAAAACAAATGGATAATAACTTACCATCTTCACTAGCAGGTGTTCTTTGCTGTAGACTACGGGAAGGATACACTGTAAAGGTTTGTTGCTATTATTAATTTACCATTTTGTGAAATAATTTAATTTGAGTTGTTTTGAAGGGAAACAACTAATTTAAGTTACCTTAGTTTAATTTCAAAAGTTTTCTGGATATTCCACAATGTCAGACTCAATATGTAGGACGCCACAGAAACCTTAAAGAAAATAATCAGTTATTGTGAATGAATTATGTATAATTAAGAATTAATACAACAAAGGACAAATAAAGCTGCCTTAATTGCTACTTAAATTTCGCAACAAGTAACCCTCACAAAATAATCTTGCTTCCAATATTAATAACAATCTTATTGGTCTATTCATTTATGCTACTCCTCTAGTCATACTTAAATGCCATTAGGATATATTTCTGCCAAAGCATCTTTTTTTTCATCTCCAAGATGATCTTTGGAGCTCTGCCAAAAACATTTTGTGTTAGAGGGGATGAAGTTAGGATATCATAGCCTCTCTTTAGGACAAATCTAAATTTGTCTAGTCTATAATTTCAACAAAGTTCCAAGAAACACTTGAAACGCGACCACCTCACTCCCTAATACCTTCAACAATCGGGTTCACCCTAAAATACCCGAGTAGCCATCAATAACATCAGACCAAAAGGTTTTTATACATGCTATAACCCAAGATGCAGTATCTGCAAAAGACTTTACAACTTCCACTTGATTCAACAGCAGGCGCGCGTGCGCGCGCACACACACACACACATACACACACACATAAATTACTTTATGACTGTGCCACATACATTCTAATTTACCTGTTACAATGCATTTACTATATTGCTGAATGCATTGGCCTCACCACAGGAACACTCAGGCAATGGAAGATTACCGTTTTGATACCAATCACACTAAATCAGATAAACATTAGCACTTTATGTCCAAACACATTGTTTAGATTTTTACCCATGTTAAAGCACCTGAGTATTACAATCTCTCCCCTAAAGTTGTATTACTTCACACCCTTGTTGATGGGAACTTGCTCACCAATAACATATCTTTTTGTATCTTATCCCTCTAAGCAGTCCAACTCAAATCCTTCATATCTATTATACCCACCAGAAAAAATCTCTTTCAACATTTAAGCATAGAGACACAAGTTTGAATAGGCAACTAAGGATTCCAAACGATTGTGATAGTTCTCTAGTCATACTGTAGTCCAGTCAGGGTTCTACTCTCTTCTGCTGAAGAAGAAGCGGGATGAGCCAATAATTTTAATGTGTTGTGCTTTGTTGTGTTTTGATTTGAACTTTAAAGCCTTTATTTTTCTGTAAACCTTCCTCCTCCATTCAATGTTTATTCTATTCCTGGATGAAATTGATTAACAACACAATAATGACTTTTCTAAACAGTATACATAATGTGGGTAAAAGTTAATTATACTTGTCAAGTTTTATTAGGATACAGTCATTAAAAAAAGGAAAAAAGGTGATATTTATTAGTAATAAAATATATTGTATTATATTTGGAAGAAGGTACAGGAAAGGTGGATAGAAACATGTAAAAAGGGACAAACACAATATGAATTTTAAAATGAAAAGAAGAACACAGCTCTCACTTTACATTGCTGCCATTGGATAAAGAGGTAATGGTAGCCTCTTAAAGAAAATTGTTCGTCACCGCCCAATTCCCTGACCCAGGTTTCATTCTATCAGAACTCATCAGGGAGGAATGTGAAACGCGCAACAAAACTTCCTAAAAGAATAAACAAAAAAAAAGAGAGGAGAAAATGGAAAATTGTAAAGAACGATAGGAACATGGAAAAGGTATAATATAATAATCAGGGAGGAGTGTGAAATGTGCGACACAACTTCCTAAATGAGGAAAAAACAACTAAAAAAACAATTATTTCATAAAGAGAAAAGACGTTTTCCTTATAGAGATATATTATATATTCACATCCTTTTCCTGTGTCTTTCCTTTTTGTTCCTTTTAAATGTTCCTATTGTTCTTTACAATTTTCCATTTTCTCCCTTTTGTGTTTTATTTTTGTTTCTTCTTTTAGGAAGTTGTGTTGCGCGTTTCACACTCCTTCCTGATGAGTTCCGATAGATTGAAACCTAGGTCAGGGGATTGAGCGGTGACAATCAATTTTCTTTAAGAGGCAACCATTACCTCTTTGTCAAATGGCAGCAATGTAGAGTGTGAACTGTGTTCTTCTTTTCATTGTAAAAGTCATATTGCGTTCGTCCCTTTTACATGTTTCTATTCACCTTTCTTGTACCTTCCTCCAAATATATCACAATTACTTCATAAAGCGAAAAGAGGCTTTCCTTATAGAGATATAATATAGTATATTTAAAGATTAGTATCAGTCATGGTTATATTGAAACACGATTTATGATAAAGGTACTAGAATCTATCAAAAAAATCACATGTATATGCATATCTCTAATTAATATTAAATGCCTTTAATGCAGCTTTACTCCACAATAACCACTCTTGAAAATATTGGACATGATTTTACAGGCAATCTTAATATCCGATTAAAGGACAAATCCACAGTTAAACATCAAATTATTGTAAACACCACATACAAGAAAGACAATACTCATTAACATAATCAGGTCAAAACTCAGCCATCCTGATCATTTGTACATGAGATCAGTCTGATTGTCGATAGTGACTTTTTTAATTATTTAGTTGTGAGAGTGATTTAATATTATCTCATATACAACATATATGTAATATTATTATATACTAGCAATCCTGCACGATGTTGCCCATGGCTCCCTACCCCCATGGTGCCCTATTTACCATGAGAATTTAATCATCATATTAACAATATTTTTTTCAAATATATTTTAAAAATAGCCTAGCTAAAAAGTAAATTAAAAATTTAAAAATCCGGCTTCGCGGTGCATTCAGACCCCCTTCCGTCCACCTATGTTAAACATTTCAGATTTCTGCGTGCCGTAGATGGGATGGGCATTGCATACGAACAAACACACACACACACACACAGACAAACACTTTCTTTTATTATTATAGATTATATACAAAGTATAGTGAACTTTTTTTTGTGTAAATAACGCTAATGTAGATTACTCTTTAAAGTGACTAGGATAGTCCTCTCGCCTGACTAAGCTATGTTGGAGGAAAAATTGTAGAGAAAACACATTAAAATGAACACTTATAGTAAAACACTAGCTTTCATCAACCACAGGTATTATTAAAATGTACTCTCTATTTACCCTGACCAATTACACGATTACCCTACATTTTCTAACTGCACCATAGTCTAACCATTCAAGGTAAGCTTGCTACTATTCAGACTAATAAAACAAGTGTACTTATCTCATAGCACACAAGTATTTTGTTGCTATTAACTAATATCATTTGATTTATATGCCATTAAAACTTTTTTTCGAAGTGCCTGTTAGAAAACTGTTCATAAATCCATGTGTTTTTATATTTATATAGAATGTTGTCACAAAAGATAATCACATCGAGGTTTGCTTGGTTCTCCACTGGAAGAATTATATCTACATTGAGTATGTAGTAACATCTCACTGGCCTCCATTGTCATCAAGTATGAGCTCTAGTCCACCATCCGCTCCTACCTGTTGCCCAGGTTCAGCCATATGTCCTCCACCAGGATTTGTTCACTATTCAATTTCCATTGAAGGTAATAATACATTCAGATATTGATTTGAAAGGCAATTATTGAGCAGTTACATAATTTGAAGATTATTTAAAAACACCAAATTACTCATGCATAAAATCTTACCAATATGTTTAATAACAACTGGCAGTAGATATTTTTATAATGAGATGTGTTTTATATATATTATAAAATAATTTTATCTCTACTTATAATAGTCCCAAATAGCTGTAGTTGTATATTTTATTTTAACAGTGCACACACAATAGCGAGCTTATTTTCAAACCAATATATTGAACAGAAACAATTTATATTTTAATTATTTGAGACTTCTACTAATCCACACTATTATTGTTATTTTATTTTTCAGTTATTTTTTTAAGACTTTTGTGATAGTTATATTTTATGAATATGTAAAATATACTATTTTATTTAATGTATTTCATAAATTTATTTGAGTAATTTGATAAACTTACATTAATATATATTCCAGGGATAAAGTTTGAACTTGGATAAATTAAACGTCATCTAGATAATGTTGCCATCTGAAATACGGGGATAATTTTAAGTGAGAGATGATTGAATAATGTTTTTCAAAGTTTATCCACATAATATTGACATCCACCCACACTTAGATAGTGTTAAATTCTATGGTTGAAGTTATGCTAGACTATGTTATGTTAGGTTAGCTTAGGTTAGGTTTGGTTAGTTTAAGATAGGTTAAGTTAGGTTAGTGGAAAATAAAGTAACACAATTAAGCATTTTGAATGTTAGTGCATTGCCATGATCCAATTTCAGGTCCCAGATCAAAATAACGTTTCAAAATGTTTGTACCAAAACATGCTTAGTTTTACAAATGGTTTTCCAAGTTTTGCTGGCTAATGTCAAGTTTATCTGGATAAGGTCTAAAACTAGATAAATTAATATTTTTGCTCACTTTATCTACTGCATTTTGATAATATTGACATGTCTCGGCTAATCATGACATTATCCAGATTTTGCACACTACTCGTAACATATATATGGATTAGTTGTGTTCACAAACTTAAAAATACTATAATTCTGCGAGCTCAAGTTTTTTGATTTGAGCCGATCAAAAGCGAGTTTCTCAAGCTCAACTTGGCTTGATGCTCAAGTAAGCCAAGTTGAGCTTGGTTTAAATAATTATATAATTTAAAAGCTTCATTATGAAAATAAATAAATGGTATAGTGTACCTCACAAACTTTCTCTTAGGTTCCAGGGGGTCATGAAATGTCAAGTTCGATTTTTTTGATGATCACAATACTTCTTTTTCCAATGGGTCAAGAAAAAGTAAAAACAAATATGTATTAAAAATACTTTAATTTAATAAGACTTGTGTATTAAAAAGTCTTTTAAAATGTATGATTGCTCATTTTTACACAGTAAAAAAAATCTTTGATCAAATTATAGGATAACATTTTAAATATACTGTGATGGTGATCAAGACGTCAATTATGTTCCAATTTAATGTTACAAGAGAAAGTTAAAAAAAAATCACTCATAAAAATATGTTTGGGTGGGAATATATAGAAAAACATAACTAATAAAACCCAACTGCCTCTCCATTCATAGTGCAGCTGTTCGTTTGTTGCTGGCCTCTTACCAATGAGAGAAATTAGAGTGTAAATTGCTTTTTAAGATGTTCATAGTAAATAGTGCATTAATGTGTACTTGATACCATCTTTCATTAGGCTATTTGTGTTCTAAAAGACCTTCTTTCATCTAAGCCTCACACTCTCGTCCTTTTAATAACAAAACCAATTTACTCAGTTACTGACTTTGACATTTCATTGGCGTTATTGGCTTTGACATTTCATTGGCGTTATTGGCTTTGACATATCATTGGCCATCTGTTGCACAATACCCTCTTTGTTGGCATCTTCCCATCCCCAAACCATGAAACTTCATTGGCACAAAACATATCCCAAGAAGTAGAGAGAAGAGTAAACAATTAGGCATTCATCACCAGACACATTGCGATTCAAAGAAAGAACCTTTTTCAAGGGGCTCTAAATTTTGAACTTACAAATCTTTTTAACCTGAACTCAAGTATCTATTTAAAGCTAGTCTTGAAACTCAAATTCTGAGTATTTGCAGAGCCCTAATAAATACTCATTTTATTGTCCTGCTAATATTATACAACTTTTATATTTTCTCTCTTATCAGTTTATATTCCATTTTGTTTATCTTAATTTTACAATTATGTAATCTTAAATAATTAATACTAATCCAAATATAATTTTTGAATAGGTTAGCATTCAAATGTTTCCCCCACTGTATAGTTTTGGAAACTATTGAAGGTATTCATTTTAGTCCAGGTCACATTTTAGAAAGAAACTTCATTGACAACATGAGTCATTAATTGGTATTAGGATAAACTTTTTAAGAACTCATTTTCATATTAGCCCACAGATAATGTTTATGATACCTAAAATTGTGTAGTTTGTGTTCACCTACATATTAAAGCAAGTAGCTTTTTATGGATATGTTCTTTTAGGTTTTTCTATATTTATTGCCCATCCACGTTCTCACTCCATCCTTTAAGGCCTTTCTTTTCCCTTTGGCTTCCCTTTGTTTCATAACGTCTTTTGTGCCTTCCTATATTCGCTTTCCTACCTTTACTACATAACCTCATCTGTGTTTTCATGTGTTTACATTCCTCCCTTTGTTTTATTACGTATTTTGACACTTGCCACTTCCTATGCTTATTTTTTCGAATAACATGCTATACATTAACAAAATACTTATAACAATCTTACCATTGCATTTTGATTAATTTATTCAATTGAATTGTCACAAATAAGGAAAATTATATGCATATATGTATGCTGTAGTGTGCTGGTATAAATATACAAAATAATATGATTCTTTCATACCATAATACATTTAATACACATTTTTTATTAAAATTTCTCTTGGTGATTAAATAAATATGATTGTTTTTAGCACCGTATGGTTTTCTACATGACATTACATGTTTATTCAAGAAACCATTTAAGTCTCAATATCGACAATCAGTGGTATCACGATTTTGGGCCACTTTGAAGACACTAAATCATACCGATCAACTTTTGGTTCATCTTCATTCTTTTTGTAACAACTCGGCAGCTTACACTGTTCCTGAGGGCATTCGTAGTGGTATGCCAGTGTTTTACCTCCCTGCCAACTCCAGCATGTCCTCACTCACTTCTAGGTAATTATTTACTATTTATTTTTTTCACTAAAATAATTTAATAGTAAATTTTTAAAGGACATTTAAGAGTCTAATTTTTTTTATAAACGACTTTTGCTTGCAAGGCAGTTAAAACAAGCCTTAGACGAAAATGAATCAAGTCATATTCATAGTAATAAGAGTTGGTGTGAACAGAGTCCTTTTCAAAATGATACACCTAAAGATGTTGAAAGTATTCTAGCAATTCTCCGTCTTTTTAAAAATAAAGTTAAATGTCTAAAATAAGTTTTTGCTTTGTATAGGGGAATAATTGTTCATTGTTCTTATCGCAATGTCTGAATGATCAAAGTGATTAACAAACAAATATAATGCTATATCTTAAGAGAAGTGTTTAAAATCAAGGCACACCCAATCATTAACATACAAAATATCACACTAGACTTATCAAGTAATAAAGTATTTGAATAGCTGCCAAGATATCAAGCAGATTTAAATACTTTCCTGATGAGGGCATCTTGATTATAAAATTATGCAAATTTTATTTATTATGAAAGCATTTCAACATTTACTACCAACTATACAGACACCCTGCGGAGATCCTTCACTACAATTTGAATAGAAAAGAGAAGTTACATCTGGATAAGCCTGCCAAGGAAATATAACTCTGAAACTCTAGTCTCTCACCCATTTGACATTGAATTTTATTTCAACATTCTTTGTCTCCACCATTTAAATTTGGTTTAATCATGGATAAATCCTCTTCTATTCACCAATCTTACTACAGATACTGAACCCTTTACTCACCACAAGCGATATTATTCTTCACAGACACCAAGTTTAGGGTATGCCATTGTTAACTTCCTTCATCATCAATAATGGCATTCGTCCTCATTGGTTAGTAGCTCTTCTACTAACCATTGCCAATCTCTCTATTCACTGAAGCTGACTTTTTCATCAACATCAAACACTGACTTTGTTCTTTCCAGTCAACAAACGATTAGCATCAAAACAACAAATAAAACGATAAAAAGTGGACTGTAATCAATATAACACTGTGATAAATGCTTACCTCTACTAAATGAGGTTTACCTTGTGGGTTGGCATAGGAAGGAATAGGGAACAAGGCGTTAATTCCTCGGCATTTATCGAACCTTTGTTGTGTTTTTGGATTAAAGAGGCCCCTTTAGGGCTTGAAGCACCGACTCACACCTGAACAATGATTTATAAAGAAAAAGATGTATTCATCATGGCAGACACTCAACGCGTACAAAGTCCCACGCTGAACTAACTAACAAAGGAACAAACGACCTTCCTTTCCACTCTCAAAAGAAAAAGTAGGGAAAAACTAAAAAACGGCGGGAATCAAAGAACAACTAACCCATACATACCAATAAAAATAGGTAACTATATAAAAATGAACTAGGTTAAACAAACTATTACACAGGCTATTTTACAATATTAAATATATACAGTTCAGAGATTGAACAGACTTACTTAAGATGGACTTTTTAAAACACCTTCCTCTATCAAAACCCATGTTTCAATTCATCATCACTAACAATCAATTAACAATCAAATAGTATGGACAATTTAATTGGCCAGAATGGATCAACACATATTTTCTTACCTGTACCATACTAACAACCCCATTGTCAATTTTTTTTTAATGCTAACCACACGTTGTGATTGTTATCATGGTATTAAAATGTCATGTAAAATACTAAATTTAAAAAAAAATTACAAATGCTATACATTTTAGATAGGTAGCTCAAATCCCTTGATTCCCTCAAATCCCTTAAATCATATGGTATTTGTAAAACTCGAAATTTGTTAAAAATCTCATAAATATATATCAAATACAATTATGAAGATTTTGCCCTGATAATTTTTTTTTTAAGAAATTGGTGAAAGGAAGAATATAGACAGGTAGCTTGGAGAATAACATAATCACAAAAAATAAGAAGACTAAATTGTATTAATATAATTAAGCTACTACAAAAGGTGTTCTAATTTTTCTTTAAGACGTAATAAACATGTCAAACAAAATATTTGTGAGTGGCACCAACTCTTAAACAACTTTTTTTTTTTAAATTCAATTTTAAATATTTTCACTTTAACTAAAATTGTACATTTTTTATGACTCGATGATTCAAATATGGATTTGAGATATGAAAGACAACTTAAGATTTGGTTTTGAGAAATATATGTTTCAACTCAGCTCTATTAAAAATATGCCACTTAACCTAAACAGATTTTTTTTTAATAATATACATATCTATAGTAGGTACATTTTGTAATACAACATTAAATAAAATATATGAGTATAATTAAAAACACTGTTAAAACTAATATTGGTTTGTGGAATTAATCTTTTTTTGGTTAAATAGAATTAAAGTATTAATTTTTGGGATCTTTTAGTTTATTAGTAATTTAGCTTTAAATTTTTTATTGCTTACAACAATATTGTTAATTTAATGACATGTTCCAAAGAACACTCAACTGTGTGATGTTATTCAAAACAAACTCTGCAACATACTGAGGCTACAATTAAACCTTTTAGTAACTCATATTTACACAAAAATACAAAAAAAGAGCTATGATACTTAAATCATTTAAATGTTGTAACAGAATACATAGTCTATTTTTTTTTAAGTAACAAGTCAATTTAAATACTTTCTCTTATTTGAGTCTTTAATAAAAATTTTTAAATATTTATTTTAATTTTATTTTTACAGCGATACAACATGCTCTCAGTTTACTCAATTCTGGCGTCCCATTTGTTTGATGGAGCCAACAGTTTGGCAGAAATGGCTTCATATGCACCGTTTATCGCTTATTCTGCAGCATGACCACCCTCTACCTAAGCATTTACATTTAGCAAACTCAAGTGGACGTTTCCAAGTAGTACAATGTCGGCAAGCAGCAGCATCTCTATATGCTCTTTTCAAAGACTGGTGCACATTTGCTCTTATTGAAAATCATTCATATGTAAAATTGCTCTTCAGGTCAGTATCAATTTATTTTTTTGTCTTAAAAATTCCGTTTTTTTTTAAATCTTTTGTTGCACATCAATCATCCATAGTATTAAAATTTTATTATTATTATTATTATTATTATTATTATTATTATTATTAAGTTGTACAGATAACCCGAAAAGGTTAGTTTCTATGAGGAGCTAGAACACTTGTTTGACCAGGTCTTAGCATATAAAATGAAAAACTGATAAGTGACTTTAATGTAAAGATAAGGAGGGAAAAATTCCTTAGAACTTCAATAGGAAAGTAAAGTTTGCATGACGTCAGTAGTGATACTGGAATAAGAATGATATATTTGTGCCACTTTAAATGTATTTGGACCTCCCCAAACGGGAATACATGTAATTAAATAGATTATCTACTGATGAATAAAAGAGGTTATAAGAGCTTACTGGTTTTAAGGTCATACAGGGGTGTGTATGATGATTCAAACCACTCCTTGGTAGTAGCAAAGGTTGACGACAGTGACAACGCTTTTCCTCTTTGATTCCTTGTTTCAACCCACCCTAATCCCTTGTGTTTAAATTAACATTAGTCATCAAACTAGAACCAGAGTTTTTTTGGGTGTTAAAAGTATTGATTTAAACAATTGTATTTTTAAATTTGTATTATTTATAGGGAAGATCATCATTTATTAATTTTACTTTGAAATATTAGGCAAAGTGATTTTCTGTATGTTCTCAGATGCAAATTTCAATACAGGATGAAGTTTCCAACAATACTAATAGTATGACAGAGGAAAGTTGTTTTAGTGGAAAAGAGCAATAAGAGGGGTTGCTGTTTGGAATAAAACCTACTGAAGATGACTAATAGTATAGCTAGTAAGCATATGATAAATGTGTCTTGACTGCTATCATTGATACCTAATGGTTTTTACTTTTAAAATATTTATTCAATAATTTCTTGTAATAGGTTCACAGATAATCAACCCCTTAAGATATTCAAAAAGTAGCTCTTCAACTAATTCAGTGACATGTTCATTAGTTATATAAAACTTACTTCATTATGCTACTATCTATCAAGAGTTGAAAAAATCCTCTGTCATCACCTCTTTCCTTGACCTAATCCCAAAAATGGCAAATCTAGCAAAAACATTTTTTCTCTAGAAATTCTTTATGGCTTTGACTGTTAAATTTATTGACCTAACTAAATGATGGGTCTGGACTTGCAAGCATAATTCTAACTTGTGGACATAATTCTATAGTTGTTGGACAGGATACAATACTTAAGCCAGCCATTCTTTTTTTTATATATATGGATGTCTGTATAGGAAAACAAACGTTATTCATTGTCTAATTGTAATCACACTTTACACATTCCCAATGAGCAGAGTATCACAGTATCAACTATAGAATAGTAACAAGATTTAGATTATTTGAATTTTTACTTTCGAAGATACATACTTTTATTTTTGTGTTTAGTTGAATTATCTTATTATCTTTAACCGTCCGTGTTCATGGTTTAGTCATTAAAAATTAACATTTTTAAACTTTTTGTATTAAAGACAAAATACTCAAAAAAGATATTTCTTTAAATTTTATTTTATGGAAATTAAAAATAATTATAATTTTTTTTATCTTCACTGCTTTGTTTAAGCTCAGAATTATAATTATAAATTCAGTTCTTCAATGTTTGAATTATTGACAAATGCAGATAATAGGTATGAAGCATATATAACTTGTGTCAACAATTAATCAAAATAAAATATTATCCATTTTTTAAAAGTCCTACAACCTAGAACGGTTTCTTGAACTATGAAAGCCAATAAAATCTTTTATGAGTCATGAAGATGATGCATAGCTCAGACAAAACCATTTATAGTAATTAGGCATCTTAGCTATGCTAAAACACACTTTCTAGAGTGCCATGTTGATTGTGTTAAAAAAAACTGGTTATCAGTTTTTGTCTCGATCATGCTTAAGATCATTGAACATTTGAACTTAGGGGCCTATCTAACACCTAAAGACTAGTTCAAATTCATATTTGGACTAATAGTGTATTGAAACAGCCATGCTACAAATTTTATCAGGTCTACTATATGGATGCACCTACTTATTATTAGCCTTAATGGGATAAAGTGCCTATATTCAATGCCAATTACATTATCCATCCTTATTTTAATAGTTATTAAATAAAATAAGGTTCATTCAAAAGGATACAAAATTTTTATACGGAAGTGATTTATATTTTAGAGAGCCTTTGTGATTAGAATTTTAAACTTGATGTATAGTATTTGTCTATAACTTTTCATGAAAACAACACACGTTTTTTGATGTGACATATTTAATTTCCTTAATGCAAGAATAAGCTTCTTGCATTCATATTTACTATAAATGTCACTTTAAATAACTTGATTGGCATATATCATATGTTACATTGATTTATTTTTTCACTCCACCATGTACATATTACTGTAATATACTATTTTTTTCCAGAGAAAATGACAAACCACCCTTTTCTTTCTATATGATAAAGTAACATCTAAACCTCCTTTTGTGGTGATAATTGTGGCTTTTCTGGTTGGGACTCCTGCACGTCTTAGGCATGAGGTATGTGTGCCCTTTTATTTGCTTTAATAATTTGAATATATGTATACATAATTATATTGCACAAACATAAATTTGTTTCAGGTTGTTGAACAATTAAAAGAGCGTATTTCTCTCATGACTGTTCCACAACGACCTGCCAATAAGGAACCTCTTTTGCGGAAGGTTTCAATGGCTAGATTATCTTTAAACAGCCAACACAAAACTTCTCCTGTACTAAGAACTTGTGCAGATATTAGTTGCTGTGTTATACTTGAAAAGCCAATTGAAAAAATCCTCATAAGGTAAACATTTTAAATTCTTTTGTGTTTAGCTAAACTTTGGAGATGCACCTCCAGGTTCAGAATTTAATTTCATTTGAATCCCAACAAGATGCACTGTAGGTGGGATTTAACATTATTTTCAGAGCGGTTTTTTAATTCACCAAAAATGTAAATGCCTATACACATTTTCTTAAATTTACTTTTATTCCTAATCCTATGAATAAGTAGTTTCATAATTCTTCAGTTAAAATATACATTTTTTATTAGTTCCACTTTTTGATAGCAGGGTGTCTACCATCCGGGAAAATCAGGGAAAACGGGAATTAGCCGGGAATTTGAAGTGATCGGGGAAAAAACGGGAATAAGTCGGGAATTTGGTTAATCAATATAAAAATCCGGGAAAATGATATTTTACTCAAAATATGAAATACAATAATCATTAAATCAGTAAATTATGCCTGTTTTGTTCGTAGCTGTGTAATATATTTTTAATTCCTAGCCTAGTAAAAAATTTGGATACAAATTTAAAAAAAATATTCAAATTTTAAAACTTATTGTTATTATTCATAAAACAGATTGATAGAAAAACGAGGGGGGGGTGAGTTAGAAGGATGTGACATACTTTTTTTGTCGGGAATTTTAGGAAATGATCAGGGGAAATCAGGGAAAAGGTCGGGGATTTCATTGGTCAAGTTGAGTAGACACCATGTTATAGTATTAACCTTTTTCCGCTTTTTGAGGTACATTGTTTTATTTGGAAGAAGGTACAGGAGAAATGGGTAGAAACATATAAAAGGGAACAAACACAATATGGCCTTTACAATGAAAAGGAGAACATAGTTCTTACTTGACATTGCATGCATTGGCTGCCTCTTGAAGAAAATTGATCGCTACTGCTCAATCCAATCCTATAAAACCAAACACACGTATTGTAAAAAAACTCCTATTTGAAGTTAGTATGAAAGAATGTAATTTTGAGCTTATTTTTATGTATCATACTTATGGTTAAAACTTATCTTTTATCGGTGTCAGATCAGTGTCATGGTCTTATCTTAGTTATGATCATGTCCAAAACTTAATTTTGTATTTATTTGAAATACAGCAAAACTTGATAATATATTGCACTTTTAGACTCTAATACACCAATAAATAGCCAACACTTTTCCATGTGGCTAAAAGTAATACTACACATTGTTTCTACGGGCTTGGATTTCAGTACAAATACAATTTATATAAAATTGGTTTAACATACAATTAAAAGTTTCATACTTCTTTACATTTAACTTGATTAAATATTAACCTTAAATATCTAGAACATCGCTAGATCTGAATGATACATTGTTTTTTTTATTATTTAATTGACTTTGACGGAATTAATAAAAATGTTTCTAGATGTGTTATTTTAACTTATTTACCCTCATCATCTAGAAAGTTATCCATTCTTAAGCTAAGTGCATGGGCCATCTCCATAAGAGGAGCTCTTTGTAAAGTTAGGATATTTATTTCTATATAAAATCAATGATTGAAATAATTTTCTCTTTCTGTTTGAACAGTTTTTAATTATCTTATTTGAAGCTTTTAGTTATGGTGTGGTGTATTTAGTTTATATTATCAAAGTGTACTTGTTTAACTTATTTATTATTATTATTATTATTATAGGTATGAGCGTATGCCTACAGACTTTACCACAGTTGTATTTCCGGATGGCACACAGCCACCTACAACACCAGTTTTACCAGGAACTTCAAGTGTCAATAATAGTGGTGGTGGGGGCTTGCTCACTACTTTATCTCGTTATTTGCATCATCGTCGCTGGGTGTGGGCAGCTCAGAATGGACTAGGCTGCTCATTGGGCTTATCAGCAATTGCTCGTATACTCTCTACTATAACCAAGTAAGTATTATTTTGTCATATTGTTTGATCGAAAAAATTTATATTTAAAAGTTTAACTCTCATTATTTATAAATACATAATGAGGAAATCCTATATAAAAGAGACCTTCTCAGCTGTGTGTACATTAGCATCACTGAAATAACCATAATGGCAAAGCTTTAATGTTTCTTTTAAGCACTGCATCTTACTAACAGTTGTTATACACACTTTCATGATATTGTTTCCAACACCACTCGAAGTAAATTTCTTTTAAATTCATTTCCATGTTGTTTTCCAAGATTTGTTTTTATAAAGGCTTTACTTTTAATTTAGCATTAAAATAAACAAACTCAAAACTATAGACTTTATCAATAATAATGGTGTACTGATTAATTTTATTTGATATGTGGGCTTTGGTGACTGTCTCAAAATATGTTATTCTGGTTTTATTTAATTTTAATCTGAAGAAATATTCAATAAGCTAAATAAACACAGATATGTATGTTTCTTTTATGAAAATTGCAACATTACTAAGAACAATAAAATTAAATCACTATCCCAATTTGTATTCCTTTAAGTGACATTGTTTGGAAATTGTAGGCATCCATAATTATCATAAATCCCTAACTTGGTCAAACACTTAATAATAGCCATATATTAGACCCAACTAATCCACAAGAACTAAATCAAATTGCTTTGGAAATTTGACTATCCTCTACATATATTGTCTGTTCACGGTAGGAATTGACTTCTGAAAGGCCTTTTTCCCTACCATAAATCTATTATATAGTAGGATATTGGTAGGAAAAAAGACCTTTCAGAGAGTAATTCCTACCGTGAATGGACTTTACAGACGATGCTGTATTTAAAAAGTATAACAGAAGTTGAATGCACTGGATCTATCTTTTTAATCACACAAGCGAATATTCATCAATTTTTTTCTTAGCACCACATCTTTTACCCGTTGGGCTTATATACCTATGTAATAATTTTATTAATGTGTTATGTATTAATAAGGTTGAATTGAGAAAAAGTGTACCAGCATTTCTGTGGAGGGAGAGTAGAAAACCATCCTCAGTATATGTGACTGCAATCTGACCTCGATATCCCTGATTTCGACATTATATTCTATTGTTTGAGTAACGCTTTAGACCATGCAGCCACCAAAGCGAGTTTTTTTTTGTACATTCCATTGTCAAAATAACCAGTTGTGTTTAAATTTTATAAATAGCTTAAAGGATTGAAGAATTTTTTTTATTGAGGGACATTATTTTAACTATTATGAAAATGTTAAAAATTTAGAAACATCAGTAAATTAGATAACTTTTTTTTCAAACAAGAGTAAACAGATCTTCACAGAAAATCAACTTTGTAGTTACTTATTACAAACAAACAAAAATTCAATTTTTTGTTAACATACTTGGCTGCGCTTTTTCTGCCAAAATGCAAATGATGTAAGATAAGTCAAGTGAGAAAAACAAGAAATGAAGTGTAGCTATGTAGATATGTTCTGGTGTTGCATTAAAATAATTATATACTTTTTGAAAAATATTTAGTTTTTGAAATAAATGCACATTACTCTTTCAGAATGTGTAACTAAACAAACCACATGTTTTCACAATGTTTCTATTCACCAGATTCTGTTTTAGAAAGGCGCTTACACAATGAAGTAACCATTTACTGTGCAGTTTAAAGTAAGATCATATTAGTTGGTGTTTTTTAGAATCAGTCTGGTCGAACTTTATCAATCAATTGAAACTGTAATCTAAAAATTTGTCAAAGATTTGAGAATGTTCTTTAGTGCAAACATTTTTTCTATGTTTAACAATGGTTTCAACATATGGCACAACAACTCATACGATACAATCAAATTGCTGCAACAAACAATTTAAAGAAAGATACATTTTACATTTTTGCAGATTCACCACATTCACTCTACCAAACTACCTCTGATTTTTTAAATTTATTTATTAATTCTCATATAAAATATACAAAGGAATTCAATTTTTACACCTTGCTTCATTTTAAAAAGGGTATTGAAGATGTATTAATTGCAACAATATTCAAACACACAATGGATTCAGTCAAAGAAAATTAAGCACCAAGACTTGAGCCTTAAAACAAAATGCATAACAATTAGAAAAACATACTGCCCGTTTTAAGTTCAATAAGTTCAGTTAAAATAATTGTTAACAACAACAAATACTTGTAATGAATTAATAAATCAACAAATAAGAACAATAAATGTTTCAAAATACTATACTCTTTAGTTCTCATAGCAAGGATCTTATATATATATATATATATATATATATATATATATATATATATATATATTAAAAAACTCTAATAAGTACATGTAAAAAAATTATCCCCCTTTTTTTATTTATGTTTTGGACCTTAGATTACTTCAAACAGGTGACCTGGTGGTCTAGGGGTAAGGTGTCAGACTTCTGTGCTGGCGGTCAGGGTTCAATCCTCGGTCCCGGCACAGATTTATCTGATTTCCAAACCCTTCCTTCACCTCTGACAAGATATCTTGTGAATGTGGGGAATGCCAGGCCTCCACCGTGGTTCGGATTCCACGTTAAACTGTAGGTCCTTCATTTCATCTCACAATCACCCTACCATTACACATTAGCGTAAGTGCGTATAACCCGAACGGGTAGTAAGACGCGGTGCTAATAATAATAATAATAATAATAATAATAATAATAATAATAATAATAATAATAATAATAATAATAATAATAATAATAATACTTCAAACACATTTGGTTAAATAATGCTTTGCCATTTGATTGACATGTATTATATAAATCATTCAATTATCGAGATTTTTAATAGGCCCTATTATACATTTTCAGGATGCGGCTGCAAGAAGGATTTTGCTTTGCACATTCTACAGCGGGAATCATCAACATGGTTCTGGAAGTTCAGATGAAGGTATGTTTACTGAATAATATAAGTGAACTTAACCACTGTATTTAAATTAAAGATGGGTTGAATTTAGTTTTTCTCAAATACTAATTTTCATATGACGTTTTTTCTTTCTTTTACATTCATTAAGGTTTCCAGCCTTTGGCCTGTATTAGTCATTTATTCAAGCCATAGATTTTCCACTACTTGCTTGCTAGGCCTGTTGTATCTTCAAATGCCTTATAATCTAACTTAAAATTGGGTCAGGCACAACATCCAGTCTTTGGCTGTTAAT
Organism: Timema cristinae; assembly: GCA_039000515.1. Taxonomy (NCBI): domain Eukaryota; kingdom Metazoa; phylum Arthropoda; class Insecta; order Phasmatodea; family Timematidae; genus Timema; species Timema cristinae. The sequence goes on from JBCFYV010009882.1 coordinate 88,245,172, forward strand.
TCATCATTAAAAGGGTAAACCCAAAGTTCACCAATGATAAATTTTTCGGCCATGCTGGGAATTAAACCCGGGACCCTTAGCTTAGTAAACAGATACTACCTACTGATCCAAGTTTCACTTTACCTATGAATTCCAAGTCTAAATCTTAGAAAATGTTGTAAGCATAAGATTGATATGAGACATTTTTATTGACTTTAATTAGCATAACATTTGTTCTTTGTATCAAAGTAGGCCAAGTTCATACAAAATCTTAAGAAAATCGATAGAACATAGATAACCTGCTTTAGTGGCCGCTAGTCAATGCCGTCATTCTTGCGATAGACTGGTGTTTCCGGAGAGATCGGAGTTCATATCCAGGTCGGGTATACTTAGGTCTGTTTTTCTTAAATGGTTTTCTACTCTTGCTTCACACATATGAGGGAACACTTCCTCATCCCTAACACATTAGCATAATTCGTACATATACATATAATCTAAATAGATAGTAAGATGGGGTGCTAAAAAACAAGCTGATTGATAGTCATGTGCATTCTGCATCACATGTCTTGCATTCAAGCTGGAAAACTAAGTTATTATGGGCACAGTTATGATTACTGATGATCTAATATTATATTTTTGTAAACTTTTTTTAGCACCGCGTCCTACTACCTATTCGGGTTATCCACTTATATACTAATTACACTTGTGGTTTTTAGGGATTAGGAAGTTTATATTTATAGTTACTTCACCCACATTTGCCACGAGGAAGGATGAAAATGAATTTTAAAACCACCCTCAGAACACCTGACTAAGATTCAATCCTTGATCTCCTTCCCATCATCGACAGTCTAGTCTATTGCAGTAGTAACGCCATAAACCATGCGGCCGCCAAAGTGGGTTGTAAACCTTGTTAATATCTGTATTTGGTATTTGGATTCCATAAGACATATAGTCAGGCAGCCAAGGCTAACCAAAATTTATAAATTGGGAGGCCATTTGAGAGATTTGGGTTTGAGTTGAAATACTTAAGAATTTATAGCCACTTTAGAGAAAAATTGTTATTTTTTTAAGATCAGTTTTGTGAGAAGGTTTTTTTTGTCAGAACTTGGAATCTTGATTAGACAAAAGTGTATAAGTTTGACACACTCCAAATTGCTATATTAATATGTTATTCTATCAAAAGACAGGTATTCACATTATTATTATTGTTAGTAACCAAGGGTTTTTCTAACCAGAAAAAACAAACCATTGTAATAGTGACCAACTCGGAAGGAAAAAAAACAATCTATTTTTGTATGACATAAATCCTGACTTAAGGCCAATGTATTAAAACAAACATGGAGAGTAAAGACCAGAGAGTTGTACCAAGGGGTCCCTTCTAGTGTCTTGAATACGGTCTACTGTGTAGGCGACAATTATTCTGGAAGAGTATTTCGGGTGTAGGAGTCTCTGCATTACACAGGAAGTGGACCCTTCAATAATTCTCATAAATCTCAACTACCTCTAACCATGGTATAGCCGTGTCGAGAGGCTATTCTAAGTATTTGGAGTCGTAAAATCCAGGGCAGCAAGTGGACTGTTGGAAGATATAATACTGACAGTAGAGGGGACTTCTTAACCTAATTAACTCTAAATACAGCTTGTTCGAACTACATCACACACTGTACCTTCTTAATAATTTGTATTCAATTTTCTGATACAACAATTACTGTAGCAACATCTTCTATCTTAAATTACAAAGCATTGTTTCTTTTAAGAATGTGATGTGTTTTAAGAGTTTGAGATAAAGTGGAACCTGAAAATTTTGAACTTCCGTGGTTTGAAATCGTCTTTGATTTGAATTTTTTGCCCGGTCCCGTGAATTTTTTATTAAAACAATGTTAAAAAAATCGTGGATGATTCAAACTTTTCATAAGTTGTAAAGCCCTGTGCAGTATTGTTATCCTACCTATAGTTGTGGCGCCATGTTCTATTTTTGTAAACAGGTGCGCCGACATTGGTATGCAGTCAGTACCCTTCTTCACGCCCCTCCCTCTCCCATTCTCACCTATACGTCTTTAACAGAGTACAGAACTGTATGTGTAATAGTCAAGATCGAACCTTTCGGGCAGTTACTTGCGCTATTCTTAGGGATTTAGTCATAGTGATATTCATATGACGGGCAAGCTTTTTTTGTTTTGTTGTTTAGTTTTAGTTTTGTTTAGTACATACTGTTCAGTAATGTTTGTGTGTGTGTATCGTGATGTCACTGTCCAAGCCACAATCCTATAAATAATTAACTTTGGCAAAAAAGTAGCGGTGATAAATGAAGTGGAAAAGGGAATTCCTTTAAAGAAACTTATTTAATTCGAATTTTTGGATAATTAGAATACTTTCCTGGTCCCTTCAAGTTTGAATTATCCAGGTTCCACTGTATCTTCTAAGTTTGTAGAAAGTTTCTCATAATACCATGTTAAATTGTTTGGCAAGGAACACATTTTCTGGTATTAAACAGTATTTATACTAAAAACATTTTAGTATGGCTATTGGGATTGTAGAGATATTACTCTTGATTGAATTGATTAAAACAGTGGTAAAGCTTTTATTATTTTCAAATAAATCAATATTCAGAGAAATTATAATTTACTTTGATTTATTGTAAGTGACGTTCACAGGGCTGACATTATTGAGATTATCCAAGAAGCTGTTCAAGGATGATTCATTTAAAGCTGTATTATAAATATATTGTCAATGTAACACAGTCATATAGAGGGTTTAATGGTCAGTGATTGTAAGGTGTGTTGTTCAAGCATCCTCATGCAAAGATCATTCAATGAGGATCAACAGTTTTGTCCCTATCTATGCCTTTTTATTTGTAAATACTTTTTGTTGAGGCACTAGAAAATTTTAAGGACTATCTTAGTTATTTTTATTTCATTCTGAAAATATGTATGTTTTTGCTCTAAAAACTATCTATGGCTGTCATATAACATTTGGAAATGTATCTCCAAAACGCTATTTGGCTTCACTCAGCTGGATGGCTTACAATTTGTCACTTTCATATCAGTCAACTCTCGATTCTACGACCTTTCACGGTTCCGTGGAGGGGTTGTTATTATGAAAGGGTCGTTTTTGGAATTTGAACCGAATTTGTACTACCCCCGACCCTCATACATAAACATTGCATTTTTAGACAACATGTGAAAAAAAACCCTACCTACTTATTCAAGAAGTCCATTATGGAGGCATGCTTCTTCTTAGTGCCAGTGTTTTCAACAAAGTCTTTCACATTATAGAACTGGGACCACAACTCTTCGCTAGCGTTCTTGAGTAGACATCCCCAGCTTACAGGACATCTTTCGTCGTGGGGATGTCTTCAGGCTCTTCTTCCATTTCTACCTCCCCCTCATCATCACTGGACCGCTGTTGCTCCCTGATTATATCATCGTCGCCGAGGGTGCCCCAAACTGTGATGTTGTCTGCTGCTATATACTCCTCATACGTGCAGTCTGGGGCTAATATCTGCCACGTTTCCTCGTTGTATGGCCGAGTTAAAGTCACGGGGGCAGACAAAGGTGCTGTTGATGTGGCAGGGTGTGGTTCCATGGAGGGCCATGGCTAGAAATTTGCGTCCACTGGCGATGGGTATCTGGGTCTTCGGCGCTGGCAGCAGTGGGAAGCACACAGACGGCAGCCTCTTTGTCGACTGTTAGGACAAAGTGGGTGTGTCGGAATCAGTTGGCGATTTTCGCCGGTCTCACGGCTCTTCAACTGACGACGATTCCTTCCATGGTCCTGAACATGTCCCACTTTTTGACCTCCTTGCCCATGTCGAGATTCCACAAGCATCTCGGTGAACTTCACCTTCACTTCCTGGATTATCCTCTGGTCCAGGGGCTGAAGAATGCTGGTGGTGTTCTTTGGCAGAAACAACAGCTCGATTTTCCTGAGTTTGTCAAGAGCAGGATGTGCGGGGCAATTGTCGATGAAGAGCACGACTTTTCTATTTGTGGCGTCCATCTTTGAATCAAAGCCTTGAAGCCACCTTGTGAACACCCCTGAGGTCATCCATGCTTTCTTATTAAAATCATAGTCACAAGGCAGGATGTAGCCCTTGAAACCCTGGGGTTTCTTGAACTACCCAATCACGAGGTGCTTCATCTTATCATTGCCGCTCATGTTGCAGCATTTTAGGACGGTGAGGCACTCCTAGCTCCTCTACACACCCTTGCAACTATCCCCTTTCACATCGAGAGTGTGATCTGGCATGAGGTTGTAGTACATCCCCAGCTCATCACCTTTCTATACATCTTGGGGCTGGTAGTACCTAAGAATGTTTCGGAGAAAGGACAGCCAATCCCTCACCGGTGTTGGGTCGACCGATGCGCTTTCACCGATGACCTTGTGGCTAGATATTCTGTGACAACATTTGAAACGGTCTAGCCACCCACTTGAACACTTAAAGTTTTTTTATACCCAACCTCAGGGCAAAATTCATCAGCATTCCTATGCATCATCGGTCTGTTTATAGGCATGTTTTGTGCTCTATGATAACTGAACCACTCCAGCATAGCCGGCTACAGTTTTGTGTGTGTTGCACCCTTTAACCTTATGGCCCTTTTTTATTGTGGCCTTCCTTCTGCACTGCATTCACAATTTCTTCTCTCATTTTGAGAATTTTGAAATGTCGACTTCAGGATGATATGCCGCCACGCACTCTCTGTCTTTGTAATCTTCTTCTCATCAACTTCCTGGATGATCTCGTACTTCTTCATGAGCGTCAAGAAGGTCCTCTTTCCACTCATTTTGTTGGATTTAAATGTTCAGATCAAATTAAAAAAATAGTATGGGTCATCAAAAATTGTTCACAAACTCAAACCAAAAACGTAACCAAATAAAAATAAAAATGGCAAAAACAATAGCATGGGTCATCAAAAATCGTTAACAAAATCAAACCAAATATGTAACCAAATAGAGAATCTAAATAACAATGGAAACAAGCCTGGCGCGTGATGTAGCAGCACTCATGCAGGGGAAACATTCTGTTTTGTGGGAGGGGGTTGACAGAGTCAAGTGCTATTGGCTGGCACTGATGGGTGGTGTATATTTTTTTACGTGACCCACCTCAATTACTAGTAACACAGCGCCCACAAAGATAATCGCAGCGACCTAAATAAGTGCAAAAAAACATTTTTTGGCTGATTTCCTTTAAGTTTTTGACCTTTTTTATACACATTTTTCACGATTCCCCAAAAAAGGGTCTCTACTTCGAGAGGGACGCTATTCTCAGAGCCATAGAATTGAGATTTGACAGTAGGTAGTGTTAAGTATCCTGAATTAAATAGGGGAGTGGTTTTCAAAATAGCTATAGACTAGTTCTAGGTAATATCCCTTGCCTTAATTAGAGCTATAAACTTTGAAAGTCTTTGACACATTTTTCAAAACATTTATGAAAATCTCTGGAAATAAAATATTGTATATACATAAATTAAGTTGTTTTCATTTAAGTACTATCAAGCTTTTTTAAAATGGTTCAAATAATTTCAAATTTTATTAATTTTTAAATAAGCAATTATATTATTTATACAAATATAATATACTTTATATTTTGCCTTGGAAAACAACTGGTTTCAACTCAAAATGATATTGCTCATTCTCATAAGTTGCAATTTTTTTATTGAAAACATATTGTTGTGGTTGGCTATAAATGAAAGTCTTTTTTCTTCACAGGAGTGTATTATACACTCCTGTGAAGAAAAAAGAATGATTGAATGATTTAAACAATGGCATTTTGCTAACCCATTAAAAAACAAAAACTTTTATTCAAAGGAAAAATGGCGCCAAACAGTTATATTAAATTAAACATTGAAAAGAGGATAGAAGGGCAAGGACTATACACTTACCAGAAAAATTGTAGTCCTCAAAGTTTGCATTTAAAACCCAACAAAACACAGTGTTTTGTAATTTTCATCGAATATCAGTCCTTTCCTTCAGCAGAAGAGAATTAAACATAGATTATCCTCCTTTCACTGTTTAATTTAAAAACCAATATCCAATAGAACTCTCAATAAATCTCCAAATGAATAAAAATTTGTGATCTGCTTTAAAATTCTACATTTATAAATTTATTTATGATAAACATGCATCACACCTAAATATTTCCTAAGACATGCTGCACCTTGTAAACTGAATATTTTTGCATTATTTGCTTATTTCTTTTGAACTTTTTTCTAGGGCTGTAACACAGGGAATAGCAACAACCCTGATCAGTTTGATGTACAGCCCTGTGTGATTCAATATGTACTATTTCCACCTCATACAACACTCCCAAATGTCAAAGAAAGGTTAGTTAAAACTATTTGTTTGCTTTTTATTTTAAATATATTAGTAGTTGACTATTTAAATTAATCTTTCTTGCTCAATATGTATATGTATTGGTATTTTGTCCCTAATTTGTTTTTACATCAATAAGTCCAATAAAAAACTGCATAATTACCATAAATTTTGGATTCTTTCTTGGACAACTTTAGACAAATTAATACTTCATTACATAAATACACTGAAACCTGTTTAACAAGCCCTTTTGATGCCTGCCATTGATAAAAGGTTTTTCCTATTAATTAAAGTGGATTCTGATTGCTGGCAAAATGTATTAAAATTTTCTCCTAAAAATAAACATTTCATTAGAAATAAAAATCAAAGTAAAAATGGTCACTGAATAGCTGATCCAATAGATATTGAAAATTATAGAGGGTGTGTAGATCCTACACACTTAACAGAAAGAGTTTGAGCCCACGGAGTAACTCACAAATACTTTAGGTAATAGAATTAATTTTGAATGATCATCGGTAGAGAAAAGTTGATCACCGACTAACATTGGTTTAAGAGGGTTTACTTGTACTCTTTAGCTGTCTTAAAATTTGAGTTTTAAGTGTATAGGTAGGAGTTTGAAGGTAATGTTTGTTTAGTTAATTGTTTAAACTCTCTTCTTAAATGAAGGTGTTTGATGACCATTATTATCAATACTTTTACTGCTGCTGTACAATTACAAATTGCGCTTAGTATCAATCCTGATCACTGCCATTAATTTGTTACAAGTAACTACATTGCATTAAAATTGTAACAGTTCTCATTGACAAACAATTTATAATAAATAAAATATGTTATTTATACTTTTACAATTCAATTTGTTAAATGACTAAAATAAAATATGTTTTTAATTATTTCTTGTCCTGGTTTATGGTTCCAATTTCTTAAACACCAAGCATATTGTATATTAGGGCTCTACAATTACTCAGATTTTGAGCCGAGGTCACCATTTAAACTTGGGATCAATATCTAATCATAAAGTTTTGTAGGCTCATCATTTTTGAGCTTCCTCTTGGTGTACTTACAAATCAATTTTTAAAACACAAGGGCAAGAATTGGCTATGTGATTTAGATAATATTAACAGTTTCACTTATAAATCATTCGGTAACTTAATAAATTGGTAAAATTAATATCAAATTTCTTATTAAAAATGTAATAGAGCTTTAAAACTACTTTTGACCAGTGAACCTATTCAACATTGCTGTCCATTTTTTAATTATCCTCGATTGAAGTTGCATTTCCATTACAAAGCAATGAAAATAAAATCAGCTAAATAGATCCCTAAATTTAATAATATTTGAGGTCTCAATTTAGTAATTTAGAATAGTACTAACATTTTATCCCATATCTACTAGTTTATTAATATAAGACATGAAGTCAGCAAGTTACTCGAGCATAAGTTAAATATCACATTACCGCAACCAAGCATGATTTGGCAGAGAACTAAGGAAGACTCCGAACACTCAATTCCACTTATACTCGCTTGTTTGACAGTATCTCAACCCATCTTGGGTGAGGCTGATTGGTTCAGGTGATCAAGAGGATCATGAGATTGACCCAAGTATGAGATCACACAAGGAAGAGATCGCACAAGGAAGCAGTGGAGAGTTCACTATTAGCTGCCGAGTGAGTGAGGTGTACTAGGTGCGACCGGTGTCTTAAACAGGTTGATCCCACCTCGGATGTTGCTTAATGGATAGCCATACCACCAGCACTCATTGTGAAATTGTTTAATCGACAGTCATACCACCAGCACTGGGTATATGCTAGGGCAAGCGCGATTCAGTGGGTTTGAGTGACTAGGTTTACTTACTGGTAAACATATGACCAATATGTCTAGTAGGACCATACTAGCTCGCAACACCTCTCTACCCCTTCATATCTCTAACTTAACACCTGTCCTGTTAGTGTAGACTCCATCTTTCACTTTGTTAAACTCTCTCTTTAAACACCCATGTAAGTGTCATATTGTGACTGATTCACCGCCTCTACATCTCCAATCCGAACTGCTTGGGTGTCGCAGGAGAGTGGCAGTTGAAAATAATAATTTTGCCAAATTTTTCTAAATCTATTATTTCATCTAAATTGAAAATCTAACATTGAGAATGGATTTTGATCGTTTTTAAACTTAAGATATTTAAAACGTGTGAAAAAATCCATGCTTACAGACCCTTATATATTTGCATGCATGAAATGAATTGATCATATAGTGGTAAATTAATTGTCTTATTTAGGATATAGTAATGTTTTATTATGCATCTATCAATGGTAATTTATTTTATTAAGTTACTGAATGTGCACGATAGGGAAGATGTGGAAGAAAAAGTAACTCATATGGATGAGATCTAGGTTCCAAAACCTACTCTCATTAAATTTGTATTAGCAATGTATAAATTAAAGAATTACAAAGCCCCATGTATTGATTCAATTCTGGCAACATTAATAAAAGCAGGTGGGAGGCCAAACTTCTTTGTTCAATCTGGGAAGAAAAAAAATCCCCAGTATTGAAAAGTCGATAATTATACCAATTTTGAAAAAGGAAGACAAAATCGATGTAATTATTATAAGGATATTTAATTGCTTTTAACTGCTTACAAAGCTTGGTTAAATATACATCTGTCTAGATTGACTCTATATGTAGATGGAATAGTAAACAATTTCTTTGTGCGAATTTATTAGAAATATGTCAGGTCAACATTAGACCAGATTTTCTGTGTAGGATGGATCCTGGAGAAAAAATTTGAATACATAGGGATTTTTTTAAATCAATTGTTCGACATTTAAAAAGAGTAGGATTATTCTATTAAAAGTAAAAAAGTCAAGTATTTTAGTTGAGATCAGAATACAGCACAAAAAAAGGAGGGTTAGGCCTATTAAATTGTGTTTGAAAGATTATTATTATTATTATTATTATTACCTAGAAGAGCGTTTACACATGAAGATCATTAACGCTTGAAGGAAAAGGGGGTAACATGTGTGTAGTAATTTAAGTAAAATTTGAAATTCACATTGGTCTCAAAGAAAGAAATGCCTTATCCCATCAACTATTTAACTTGGCACTTGAATAGCAGTTTGGTTCTTGAAAGCGAACAGTGGGGGTCTAACAATAAATGTGTCCCAGTTGTTGAATTATGCAAATTATGTAGGTTTCCTGGTTGACAATGAGGCAGTGATTAAATTGAATGCAGAACTTTAGTTTTAAAAAACTTAAAAAATAGGTTCAAGAGTAAATATGGATAAAACCAAGTACATGACCAGGGTGTCCGTCAACCTGTAAAAGTCAGGGAATTGACTTGGTCAGTGAAAAATCATGGAAAAGTCGGGGAATTTGATCACATTTCTGGAATTCTTACAATACACTCAATCATGTGACCATTACAACACAATCTAAACGTATTTTCTTTGGAAGAAGGCAATTGCATAAACTTAATTAAACCATTATGTTGATTATTTTATTTTGTGAACATATTGGTACAGAAGCAATGTTGGTTAAATAACCAACCATTTGAAAAACCCTGAAATTACTGGAGCTCAACTTTGTTGTTTGAACTTTTTGTAACAAATTTTTTCCAAAATTATTAATAGTGCTATTCATGTTACAAATTTTATGACCAAAGTTTAAATTAAAGGAAATAACAGGTAAATTTATGATTTAAAAATGAGTGTAAAACAAAAAATATAATACCAAATTTTATACAATTCAAAACACCAAAAATATTCCCAAGAAAATATGGATAGAGAACAAAATCTTTTGTTAAAAACAAAGTTACAATTTGATTAACAATTTGGTGCTTCCTCTTCTAACAGCTTACTATCCTGTTTAACCACACTCTTATATAATAAATTATAGGACAGTAAATAACAACTAGCTTCATCTTGCCACTTCTATGACCGAATGGTCTAGGGTGTCACACTCACTATATACTAGACTTCCGATGACAGGGAGATCGAGGTTCGAATCCCTGTCCAGTGTACTGAGGTTGGGTTTATCTAAATGTGAGTACATTTCCTCCTAAATTCAACCTTCCCCATACCAAACCCATAAGTTTAGTTAGTCAGTATGCATACAACCTAATCGGGTAGTAAGATGCGGTGTTAAAAAACTTCCTAACACATTTGAAGAATACTTAAGATCAATTTATTTCTTTTGTTATCTATTATTAATAACCACTATTGTATCTTGAATAATTTACCTTAACTCTTTTTTACAGTAATTTTACTTTTCACTTTTTTTTTATAACCTTAGTGAATCTGATGAAGAATGTGCAGATGATAATGAAGTTGACCCAGAGATTGATGGAGAACTACAAATTATCACAGAGTGCTGGATTGAGCCACAATTTGGGACAGTTATGGGTTCACCACCTGAGAGGATATATATGGAGAATTTGCAGTATCATCAGCTTGCAGATGTGGTGAGTACACTACATATGTTTATATATTTTAAATGAGAGGATTTATTTTCGTCTGTCATATCTTCAGTTCTAGTGTCTACATTTTTGATCTGTAGTCAATGCATGATGTAGAATAAATATTTAATAAGCTTCAAATAATAGTTTTTAATATATATTAATATTATTACTAGCTTTAGAAGTGTGTAGTGAAGTTTAATGTTGTGAACTTGAGTCATGGAGAAAGCTGTGGTTTTGCTCTCTCCGGTTTGATAGATAAGATAGCAGAATGGTGAAGGATATACCTTAGTGTGATATCAGTTTAAAATATCCATAGTAAACTCTCAGCTCGGACAATAGAAACTTACCCATCATTGGGTAGCCAAATTCTGACTACCTCGTGGTTTAAATCCCTCTAACCCATTGATGTCTGACCTTTGCCCTTTGATAAAGCTTAATCCAACCAGCTATATTGTAACACTGCTACAATCAAAGCACTTAATTGAATTATTTTATTATGGGTCTAAATGTTAAATTTAGTTCAAAGAGGTAGCAAATTTATGATTTTAGTATGAGGTTGGCTCTGCTTAACTTCACTTTTGTTTAGTAAATGAATTCTAACAACTTATACATCTTTTTCTAAAATACACTCACCATCTGTGTCATGGTCAGTTTTTCTGCTTATCTTTTTTGGCTGTCATCATTGTAAAAGTTGTAGAGGTGTAAGATAGGGAAAGTAGTTTTGAGGTGCTGTGCTTTTTAAGAGCAGTGGAGTTTGACCTATTTTTTCATTCACTTTGTAAGTAAGTCCTTATGAATAATTTACTTAAAAACATCTATTCTGTTTAAATAATTTACTTTAAAACTCATCTATTATTTTAAACATAAAGTTATATTTAATGACCTAAGAGATATCTGGAAGGGAAAATATTAGTTTTATACAAACAGGATTAAAAAAAAACTTCTTCAAAATGAGTATGAAATAAAATATTGCCAGTGTAAGGGTTAGTTATTGTGTTGTAGATTTAATTGCTTCAGAAAGAAATCCATTCAGTGGTGGCGATTTATTTAAACATGTGTATTAAATAAACATTGTAAATGAAATGTGTCCAGAAAAACAAACCACTTTAGTGCAAGCTATGATGAGGAGCATTAAAGTCTTGTTAAATCATATTCATATATGGTATAAACACGAATTTTGTATTAACTGTAGAACTATCAGACTTTCACAGCATGTATGGAACAACTGCAGGTGAAGATTACATATATTTTTTGAGATTTGATTGAACTTGTGAGCTGGGTATTAGTTAGACTTATTAGAATAACAATGAATGAAGAAGCTAAGGGTATGGTAGGAAAGAATATTGGTGTTATGGGTTGAAAGAAATGTCACATAATGATGTGAACCTTCTATTTGATCTTAATTGCATTGTCCACCGACACACACTGAGAAGGAAATACTATCTCATCCTTGCTACTACTACTACTACTACTACTAACTATCTCATGTACTCCCTTTACACCCGTTCTTTCCTAGATAACTTCATTTCCAATCTTGTTTTTCCTTATGACAGCTAATATGCTCCTCATAAACTTCATTGCCTTGGCCTCCACTTTTCTAGTCTCTCTTACATTTAAAGTCCATGTTTCTGCTGCATATTTGACTATTGATACAAAATACGCCATATACAGCACTTCTTTACACTCCAAGGGCACTTCTTTTCTTCATAGCAGGTATTTTACACACCTATAGAACAACTCCTGCTGCCATTTTCTTATTAGATCCTCTCTGCTCCCACCCTTCTCTTCAGTCACACGTCCAAGATATTTTACATTCTGTACCCTTATCAGCTCTACTCCATCCAACTTTATAGCTTTATTAGGCCTTATCCTCTTTCGTGTTATTATCATCACTTTACACTTCACCATGCTAAATTCCATTCTACACTTTTTCACTTCCTCATCCCACACTCTTTCACTTCCTCATTCCAAGTATGGTGATGTGCCTTTATACAACAGCGTTCATTACCTTAGTTGAGGCAGAGTTAATATCTGACTATGTCAGATTGCTATTTATCATTTTTCCTTGACCTTTGCGCGGGCATGGATTGGCAGGATGAAGATCTACTAAATTGTGTACTCTAGGTAGCTAAGTATTGCAAGAAGTTTCTCTGATGGCACCAAAATAGTGCCTGGCATTTTTGTGCCCCTCTTGTCCTTGTATGAAGTTATGATAATGAAAGCTGAGGAGAAAAATAATTGGGATAGGGGGAAGAGAGGTTATAAGAATGGTGAGGGCTTGTGAACTTCAGTTCAAGCTAAAAGGGGGAAAAGATGGGTTGGGGCTTTAAAATATAGGGAATAGTTATAGGATTTAGTTGTGAAAAAGTATAGAGGGCTACTTTGGGAGGCCAGGGGTCGTGCTGTGCATAGTATATGTAGGGAAGAGATTCCGCAGGGTGGATCGGTCGAATCCTGCATACAAATAAAACAAAGTAAAGTGCATTTTAGACATTATTATTATTATTATTATTTGTCCTGAGTTTGGACAGGTCCAAAGTCTTGTACAAATGGATTCCTCCACATGTCCTATTAGCAACTATTTTTAATGTTCTTGAAGCTTCTTAATACATTGTGCTGTCTACAAACATTTTATGTGCATGACACTAATTTATCAACTTCTAAATAAATAATGCATGAATGGAATAATACATTTTTACCAGGAATTTCTCACCGAGAATATGTCATAAAACAATTTTCATAAAATGAATATTATTGCATACTATTATAATGAATCTTATTTCATACTATTATAAACTCTTAACAAAAGAGCTCCTTCTAAATGATATTCATAAAATTCATTTCTAAACTATTTGCTTAATGGACAGACTTTACATTTTAACATAATATGATAATGACTACTAAATTCAAATTAGAAACATTTTTTGTTATCCTCATCTGCAAGTAAAAAAAAATCCCAACTTTCATTAAATTCAGACTAAGGACTTTGGTGTCTAGTCTTAATGCCATGAGACTTGAATTATATTGGCATATTTTTCATTTATGACACCCTGTTTAAATGAAGAGCCCCCAATTACACTTAGATTTTTTTGTTTTATCATTATAATCTAATTTATTTACCAATAAAATATTCCCATAAACAAAATATTATTAGCGCATTACAATTGAACTATGATATGGATCTTGCTGATCTTATCATATAAATCCATTTACTCAAAACTAGTTTTTTAGTATTTCTTTCCAAAAGGTCAAGCCTGTGGTAACATTTTATAAGATAACTATCATTACATTTTACTTCCTAATACTCTTCCCCTAACATATGCTAACATAACCTTATTATATTCTCTCTATGTTTCCACCATTAACATGGGGATCACCCATATTGGTGGCTTATGGCCTGACGTTTTACTGATGTTTTGTACTGGATTGACAATGACTAGGAGATGGGGCTTGAATTGTGCTCAGGTCTACTGTGGGTAATTTTTCCTAAATATTTTCCCACACTCCCTCTATGCAAATGTGGGTACATATCCCATAAAACTATACCTTCCTAATTTTTACAACAAACAAGTAACAAGACATGATGAAAAGAAAACATTTGAATCAACATACTTATTCCACTAAACTAACCTCAATTATTAAGACTTATTACTTTCAAATGTTTAACTCAAATTTGAATAATATCAGAATAAAACTATTTATTCTCTCCCAAATATCCCGGTTTAAATTATGAGCTTGTTGGAAAATGAAATTTTTGTTTTTACTTTGTATTCTTGTTAGTTTTTATTGTTTTGATTTTTTATATTCAATTTTCATTACCAAATAAAAACTTTCTGTATTTTTAATTCTTTGGATAATAACAATCTATTGAGGACCTAAAACAAAAAACCTATATATTATTTATTTAAAATAACATTTATTTTATATTAATTTTTTCATACACACTATCAAGTACCAGAATTATTAATTATCAGTCAAGAAAATATTTCAAATTATGTCCAAGAAAATCACAAAGATCTATTTGACAATATGATTTAACATATAATTCAGCCTTATAAGGAAGCTTTGCCGTACATTATCAAGGCATGTTCATAAAATAATCTTTGTAGTTTCTTATCTTATCACTTATTGAAATAACTGTTGATGTTTCTGGGAATATTTTTTTATCACCAACCTGTTCAGAAATTCTTAATACCTTATTGCACCATAATAATCTTGTCATCCTCTTGGAGAAAGATATTGATATTCTTTCAATATTAGTCACATATCTTTCTCAGTACCGGTCTTCATTTACTTTTTTACTATCAAACATCTTCAAATAAAACATATATTAGCACAGTTTTACAATAATATGATTCATAATTTTACTAATGTATAAATGTGTATTTTTATATTTTTCTATTTATCCCCTTTAACACTAAGTTTTCTTTAAATTACCTATAACACCTTATTATTCTACACAGTTTCTTTTTTTATTTATTTCCAGCTTAACATTTTTTGTTTTGTGGCCCCACACACATATGCATGCACACACACATGAACATACACACAAACATACACACATGCACACACACATACATACACTCATGCACACAAATTTGTACATACACACACATACATACACACATATACATACACACACATACATACACTCATGCACACACATGTGTACATACACACACACACACACACACACACTCACAATACTTTTTTTTTATGTTGCTTATCACTAGTTTACATTATATTTGAAAAAGTGTGAAAAATCGGTTTATAAATTGCTTTATGAGACTTGATCAGAACCCGGTTCAGTTCTCGAATGTTCTGAGTTAATGATTTCCAACATTTTGAAGGGTCTATTACAGATTTTTCTTTCCAAGACCTTCGCAACCCCCTTGTTAACTTATAAGCTTAAAAATTCAAACTTTTAAACTATTGTTTTCACTAAGTCTTACTACTCGCATGGACCCTCTACATTTCATTAAACTAGTGGAGTAGGTTTAATTGAGAGCAACTCTAATCTTATTTACATGGTGGGAGAGGGAGACACTGTCAAGAAAAAATTACCCCAGTACACCCTATGGAAGCTGGAGAGTCAAATATGTTATAAAATAGAACAACAAGCCTCGGGTGGTGGAAAGGGTTGGGGGGGGGGGGGGTAGAGATTGGTTAAAGTTATGCTACCAGCGGTGCAAGCTGGCCACCATAAACTTATTCAGTAAGTCCATGTGTATACAGGCAACATATTGTCTAAACCATTTTTTGTCGCTACCTTTCTGGCTAGCAACTACAAAGCAACAGATGAATGACAAAACATTTGCGTCGTTGGTGTGTGGGTTCACAAGCAATATATTTGTCGCCAAGAAAAATAAAAGTTCCATAAACTTATATTACATCCATTATCATAATGGACATACAAGTAGTAGGTGCTATTTTGGCTCTTGTAGCCTGCAATAGAAAAAGACGAGGTTGCGAACATCAATTTTAGCTACACCCAATATACAGTGAAAAACTTACACTGGAACGTTTTATACAAGTTTTGAGTGTAATAGGAGTTATTCCGAAAAGTTTTTTCCTACTACAGAATGGGTGTTTCCACTTTTGGTGAACTCTTGACTCTAGTTGGGCAATCAATTTCTCAGCAGGACACCAATTGGAGAAGGAGCACGATCAAACGATAGATAGGCACTATATGTGATATTTGTTCCAAAACTAGACTAAAGTCATGGGCTGGTCCAAGCACAATTTGGTGAGCAATGACAGAATTGTAGCCGGTGTACACGGCTCCATTTGTTTGCACTAGGCATATCCTAGTTGTAAGACAAATAAGTCATCACAATGTTTTGGCGCTCCACAACTCTTTTCAATTGTTGAAACACAGTTTGGTTGTTACCTATTTTCACACTTACATTAAAACTTATCGAACACATTGTAACAACAAAAAAGTGTTTAGACATTTTGTCCACTTTGTACACATAGCCTAAAAAAACAGAGGGGGATAGCTAAAAGGAACCAAACATTAACTTGACACTTGTTATCATTTTAACCAATTACATTTCTATTTGAATTTTGGACATTCCAAAATCATTAAAACCACTTGAAAAAGTAAATAATATAAAGCTAAAACCTCAACAAGCATTGTGACGCTATTCAAAACATGTCAAAACCTCAAATGGGCTTGCAACCACAGAGGGGAACTGCTGGTTTAAGACATCATTCTCCCAATAGACCGGACTGCCAATTATGAAGAGATTGGGAGTGAATTCTGTTTTGGTGAACTTAGGGTGGTGGTTTTCCAACTTCCCTCCATGCATATTCTAAAGTCAACATTCTTAATCCCTAACACATTAATAATTGGTCAATACCTTATGTATACAACCCAAATGGGTAATGAGATAAAGTGTGGGGGGAGGGGAGGGTGGGGGGTGGAATATCTAGTTTATCTAAAATAATGTTAATAAATATCATTGGAATAATTATGCATCAAACTAATTAAAAATAATACCAAAGTATTGTTGAATGATTTCACTTCATTTTTATTTGTTTTAGAAAATTTAAAATAATAGTGTTGTTACTACTTGGATTAAATCATCATTCAAGTAGTTTAACTTCAATACCAGTTATTTATTTTGGGTTTTTTTACACTTTTTTCTAACAAATTTTTTTAGAGGAATTTAAATTAATTCTAAATCTATACTATTAAAGATTATTATTTAATACTTAAAAAAAAGAAATATTTTTTGTAAACAAGTCTTCCACTGAGTTACCTTTTTACTCACAAATTTTTAATTATGATTTTAAACTGGGTAGAAAGTTTAATTCTAAACTCTCATTGCACTATTAATGGGTTCTATTATTTCATAATCAAACATCTCAAATAATTGATATAATTTATTTATACACACTATATTTTTTTATCCAAGGTGAAATAAGTTATCATATATTCTATTTATTTAGTAACTATTTGCCCTCTTTATCAAAAATTCTTATGCCTAAACAGTTTGCGTAAAAGTCCTTAGATTTACCAACAGTTTGCACAAGAACTATCTTGAGTTGTGATAAACTTGTTATTTGAAATGTTTGCATTTGATAAAGTCTGTCTTTAAGGTAGATAACATATCTATCTAAGTCGTGTTATATCTATTTGAGTGGAACTAACTTTTTTTTTAAATCTTTAATTGAAGTAAAGTGGTACTCCTCTAGCAATGTCACATGAAGGTGATCTTATTAGAACATAAGTTTAAAAATGTGTTTCAATAGATAGCTATTAAAACAAAGGGAAATACAATATAGCACCAATGAATTGATATATTCGTTTAGAGTATTATTTATTGATTTGGCCTTTAGTTTGATGGGTTTTTTTAAACACAATATTTCTTCATGTAGTTGCTCATCACAACACACATTTCCCAGTCCAAATTCAAACCAACAACCACCA
Organism: Timema cristinae; assembly: GCA_039000515.1. Classification (NCBI taxonomy): domain Eukaryota; kingdom Metazoa; phylum Arthropoda; class Insecta; order Phasmatodea; family Timematidae; genus Timema; species Timema cristinae. Next base: position 88,263,347 of record JBCFYV010009882.1, read on the forward strand.
AGTGCAATACATATTTTTAAAATACATTAATGTCTTATAGTGAATTTCCAGCAATTAGTATACATGTGCAACACTTTGTTACATGCACACTCCGTTCACCCTGAAAGGTAGCTGTCTTACCTTGACAGATTAAACTACAGCCTTATCTTATAAGCTACGCCATAGTGTAAATGGGCAAGCTAAGCTTGCTACCTTTCAGGGTGAACAAAATGTACGTGTAATGGTTTGTTGTTATTATTATCAATATTATGTTTTCTTAAGTATTTAGTAAGTTTAACCTTTTATAAAAATAGGTAACATTTAACTACCAACATTTATGGCATTTTCTATAAGTTAATATCTATATTACTTAACAAATATATTTGGAAAAATGAACACTTAGCTTTTCAATATATATGCATATGCACACTATTTTTTGAGAGATTTCCTTTCAAATCTGTCTAAAATGTAAAATATAATCTTGAAAATTGACTATAGGTCATTTTTCTTATTTTGTTCATAAGTTGTGTTCAGACACAAATCTATCACTAGATGGTGCATAATACTGGCAGATTAAATTCAACAATCGCATATTTGCCTGGCATACCTGACAGCGTGTTCATTGACCTGGAAAACTGTGAAAAGTAAAGGAATTGGCTTGATTGGTGAAAAGTCAGGGAATTTGATCAAATTTCTGGAATTTTTATATATTCACTAAAAAAATAGGCAACTTTCATTTACACTAATCCAAATAACATTTTTCTTCACCACAAATTTCTTTTAACACAATTGAATATACAAATCTTTATTCTCAAGGTCAACAATGTGATTTTTGTATCGTATTTCCACCCATCTACAGCACATCTATAAGCAAAGCTGAGTCATAGTTATGCACATGAATTCGATTACTTTCTAGGAAGAATAAACTAATAAATAATTTGTTTCACAAATATTTTAAAACCTATTTGTAGAAGGAGATCTCAATAGTATCTCACTGAAATCCAACTTAGATTGTACCATCCAATAGCCACCAGCCATTGCTTTGGGCTTAAACCCTTTAAACCTTTCTTATGACACAATTTCAGAATGTGTATGTGTCTAAAAATATTATTACATGAAGTTGCAACATTAATATAATAACATTTGTAATATTATAGTGACTGGAAAAGTTGGAAATTGGCTCTGGTAAACCTGGAAAAGTCAGGTAGTCTTAATATATTTTCCGGTTATTCCTGTATATTCAGAACTCTAGTTTGAATATTATCTAATTGCAGTGATTTGTTTTTATCACTATTGCTAATTTCCTCACTCCTTCTCAATTCTGGTATAGTATATTAATTACCTTTGTGGTAAATATATTATATAATAGTACACAAGGAATAAAGCACTTAAACTATTTTGCCATGGATTGTTTTTGAGTTCATGTTCACCACCACAATAAATCGGTAACTAATCAAGCATAGCATTCAATTAGTTGATAATTCTCCAATATTTAATGTGTAACTCTTTTTTAATTTACCTAGGGGCAGGGTGTGGAAACTCAGAGTATTTACAGCCCACTAAATCAGTGGTTCCCAACCTTAGGAACCCCACAGCCCACCTGGTTTTTAGTATGTTTTGCTAAGTCCCACTAACTTAAAGGTATTAAAAAAATCACCAATAATGAAATAGCATGACAAAGATTAAAAAAATCATGGATAATTAAATAGTATGACAAAGGAAACTTGATTTTCTAGTATGCTAATTGCAAATAATTATAATAAATCTCATTACTATTCACGGATCTGATATTATTAAATCAAATTACTAAACTTAGTACAAACAATTTTTCTCTATACAAAATAAAACTAGTCATAATAGAACAACATATATTAATAATAAGAATATTACAAATAACAAACAAGATAGGTACAAAGTAAAGTAATAAATTAAGATTTCGTAAAAAAAATAATGTGTTTAAAAAGGTTATTAGCCTTAACAAATTGATGCCAGGTAAAAATAACATAGTGTGACTTTTTTTTTTCTTCTGCCAATTTTTCAAGTCTTAGTACAAGTTTGGTGACAGCTAAGTGCAAACAGTTTTTAAGTTTTAGCTGATTACATTGTTTTGTATTAAGCAGTGTCATTGCGGAAAAAGTTGTTTCACATAAATAAGGGGATGAAAAAGAAATCAAAAACTTCACTGCTCACTCACACAATTTAGGGTATTCTGGCTTTATTTTTATTCAAAATTGAGACATACTCATAGTTGTCAGTAGAAGTTCTAGGATGATAACTTTAGGAGCTCGAGCTTTTCTTCATATGGAAGAGAGTTTTCCTGTGTTAAAAAAGGGTTGACAACCCACATGTTTTGTGTCCAAGGATCACTTTCAGGAGGATAATACAGATAAAACGCTACCAAAGGTGCATTGAGATGGTTTGAGATTATGTTTGAAAACACTTTTGATTCATTGCTTGATTCCACAGAATCCCTTATAAAATATGACACTGCCTCAAACATTTCAAAGCTTCCTTTTGCAACCATGTCTCGCCATAATAAAATTTTCTTCTTGAATGCTTCAACCTTGTTGTATGCTGTGAAAAGGGTTGTCATCGATTCTTGAAGACTTAAATAAATTGGGATCATTTATTTTTGAAAAAATATCATTAAGGTATACAAGCTTGGCGACCCAGTCTGTACACTGTAAACATTTTACAAGCTCTGATTTATTTTCTCTCAAAAACAATTTCACTTCTTTTCTCAACTCAAATAATCTTTTGTACCTTTCCTCGTGACAACCATCCTACCTCTGCATGGTAAAGCAGATGCTGGTGGTCTGACCCCATTTCTTCACAATAAATTGCAAACATTCTCATGTTTACAGCACTGTTTCTAATAAAGTTCACAATTTTTATTGGCTGGGTTTGAACTTCATTTAGCTATGGTGATAATTTTTTCGCTCTCTCTCTCTCGCTCGCTCACACACACGGATCCCAAACACCCTTTCTTTAATAACAACCCAGGCAGGACAAGCCCTGACTCATACCATCAGAGAATAGACGCGTAAGAAGACCAGCAGTTTTCCTGATACATAGCATTAGTAATTTGGCGTCCTAAACCAGGTGAAGTTCATTAACTTTATTTAGTTCACACTTAAACGAAAATAATGCAAAGCTTGACTGGCTGTTCGTCACAAACGGCGACTCTATTTAAGGTGTGGCTGAAGGGAGCACGAGTAACTTTACAGTTTTTATAGCATTACTTTTTTTTGGCCAAAATAAATAAAATATTTCTCCAGTAGCAACATAGAGTTTAGCTTTCTGCACATTCTAGTATCAACATATCTTGAACATCTATCAAGAGTGTCCTGGAATTTTGTCAAAACTTTTTAAATAAAGAGAAAAAGTTTTGACAAAATTCCAGGACACCCTTGACAGATATTCAAGATCTGTTGATACTAGAATGTGCATATAATTAAACTCTACGTTGATACTGGAGAAATATTTGTTTTAATTTGGCAAAAACAAATGTAATTCTTTAACATTTGTAAAAATACTTGCGCTCCCTTCGACCGCACCTTAACCACTCACTCACCACCTTAGTGAGTGTAAGTCCTACTAACAGGAGCCTGGGCAGTAGAAAAACTGCCCCCATACACTACTGGCATGCACACACTCACATTATTTAACTTGAGGACCTGAGTGGTCAGCGTATCAGAAACAGTGACCTGAGTGGTCAGAACCTCTTCTCTCGCTACCAGAAACTCACCCTCACTACCTTCAGAATCAGTATTATTGTTGGGCTCACCTAATTCCTTTGACAGCAAGGCCCACAAACGGGAAGCAGAGTACTCAGCGGGGATGATAATCTTACGTCTATTGAGTTCCGCGACTAACTGGTCCCAGCTTAGCTGGTAGATCTGCGGCTTGCTTGTAACAGGATCCATGGCGAATTAAGTCTACATAGTGTGAAACAAAAATGTATACAAGGTTAATGACCCAGTCAAATGCCTCCCTCTAGAAAAGTAGAATGGCGCTTTTCTTTCACCCCCACCTCTGACTGCCGCAGCCTAGTCCCAACAACTACTCTCAATAGCTAACATTCGGGTACAATGGCATAATAATTAACTAACTTCATTTTTATATAAGGATATATTCTAGGCAGCATTTCCCGAGTAAATGCTGAGCCTGTAAATCTTAAATATTTCTTAAACTCCCCAGTTATCATTTACCACTCATCCTATATATACTCGCTAGATACAGTTTAAACAGATTTTATTATTGGATAGGAATGCTTTATGAGCCAATAGGATAAACAGAAAGACAAATTCTAATAATGGTTTCTTAATAGTAAATATAATACATCTCTTAAATCAAAAACAATTCCATATTACAAACTAAAAAGTTTAACAAGTAGGTTGATGTAAATAAATGAACAACCAAGTGCAAATAACAAAGACCTCAGTTTCTATCTGATTGAGAAAAATTGGCAGGGTGTTGTTTCATAACTAATATTGCTGAGGCATGAACCAAATCATAATAATCTAATATCCTCCTCACAAAAATTCTCTAAACCAAATAAATGAAATGCATGGAGCCGTTGTGTAAATAAATGTACGTTGTCAGCTGACAGTGAAAGCAAGAAAATAAATGGCCATTAATGACTGCCGCTGGTTCACAACACCCAAGCGAGCCTTTCTCCAAATTCCTATAAATGATAAGTTTATACCCTTAGGAAATAAATTCTAGTCTTTTTATAGGTGTTAACATTACAACAGAGATCCAATTACCTTATGAACAAAATCATTATATAAAAGACAAAACATAAGATTATGGCCCATTTCGCGCAACGTGAAGACACCTTAATTGCTAACACATCCTAAATGTACATGCCCAAGGAATTAAATAGGATACAAGCTAAGTAGTACCACCAGAACAAACCTTCAGTGAGTGAATAACAGAGTTACTATATGTAAAATCAAACACTTGAAGTTAATTGATTGTTCCTTAATTAACGATTATAAACCCTGGTTAAAAACAAACCATAATTTATCCTTACAAACAAGGCAAATAAAGATTACCCTCATACACTATCCTGATTGAATAACAGAGTTACTAAATGTAAAATAAAACAATTAAAGTTAATTAGTTGCCTCCTAATTAATGATAATAAACCCTGGATTACAACCAACCATAGTTTATCCTTACAAACAAGGCAATAAAAGATTACCCTCAAACACTGTCCCCATTCCAAGCTACAGTCAACTCTCGATTCTACGACCCCGGGAATAGCATCCCTCTCGAAGTAACGACCCTTTTTTGGGAAATCGTGAAAAATGTGGGAAAAAAGGTTGAAAATTTTAAGGAAATCGGCTGTAAAATGGGTTTGTTGCATTAATTTAGGTCGCTGCGTTGCAATTATCTTTGTGAGCGCTGTATTACTAGTAACTGGGGTGGGTCAGGTATAAAAATAGACACCACCTCATCAATGCCAGCCAATAGCACTTGACTCTGTACACCCCCTCCCACAAGCAAGACAATGTTTCCTCGCGTGTGACTGCCGCTACATCACGCGCCAGGCTTGCTTTTGCCATTGTTATTTCGATTCTCGATTTGGTTACTATTTTGGTTTGATTTTGTGAACAATTTTTGATGACCCATGCTATTGTTTAACATTGTTATTTTGATTTGGTTACATTTTTGGTTGGATTTTGTGAACAATTTTTGATGACCCATGCTATTTGTTGTCTAAAAAATGCAATTTTTACGTATGAAGGTCAGGGGTGGAACAAAATCTGTTAAAATTCCAATAACGACCCCTTCTAAATAACGACCCTTTTCCAGGGAACCGTGAAAGGTCGTAGAATCGAGAGTTGACTGTACTATTTATCCAAGCCCATTGTCCTAGAAACAATTAACTATCTTGTTAACTATCTAGAAAAACATACTTGAAATAGTGGGCTAGGGCATACACAAAATGACTCATATGTTCTGAAAGTTAAGAACCTCCTAAAACAAGCAGTATACAATTTAAATTGCCTAGACAGAATTTTAAAAAGATTTAGGTGTTATAAGTTAACTAAAATTGAAATGGGAATTTACTTACATGACTAGATGTCCACCTTGAACGAGATTTGCCCTCCGAGAGTGCTGCCTCACCGTTGAACTGGGTATTTTATCAACTTTCTTAAAGGGGGGCTGTAGACTAGTTGACCAGAAGAAGGGGTAAAATCACGTGATACCATGTCATAGTTCGACCTACCATCGGTTTCTTGTTTCCTGGGAAGTTGCAAGTCCGCCAACCTCCCCTGGAGAGCACATCACGGGGGTTGTGTGTGGGGTGGAAAATAGAATCAATGTCCATTCCTTCTCTCTCTCTTGCGATTTATGTATTTGTATTGATGCCAGTAGTTCCACCGAAGCCTATTCAACACGATGATACTCAGGTTATCTCAGGAGGTGACGACTGGTTATACCTTGTAGCGTCTCACATGGTACAGTGCGGCAATGAACTTTCAAGTTCCTAATGTCATAGAGTAAGTAAATTAGCTTAAATGTTCCCATCTTGAAATTCTAGAAGAAGTTAAGCTGAAACTAAAGTGTTCTATAATGAATCCCATTACATTTTGTTATTTAATGCAAAAAAGTTTACTCATTTAAAAATAAAGAATCAATTAAATAGCTTCCCAAGTGGTCTATCTGACTAGTTAAAAGGAATATATTTTTATTGCATATTGTATTTCACTCATACCAAATAAAACAATGATGGAAAGTTTTTTTTCTGATTAAATAAAGATATTTAACTTCAATGCTGTCTATTTGTTATTATATTGTCAAAAAATGAGTATATCACAAGTTATCATACAATTTTAATTGTACTCCACTGTTCACTTTGTTAATCGGAATTCCAATCAACAAAAAATACCCACACACTGTTATATATCTTTCTTTAATTTTCTGTCTAATCCTATTTTCTGGGGGTGTTATAGAGTTTTTGGATTGTTTGTGAAGAATTAAAATTTCCAAGTTCAACATCAGTATATGAAGACTATAGAAAACATCTCTTCTGAAAGCTGAATTTTTCTTCTTATATTCACTAAATGACATAAGAGTTAAACCATTTGTTTGATTTACATAGGCCATATTCGAAGACCTTATTAACTTCTTATATCACTAAAACAAAACACTTTTCTGTTTTTGGTATTTGGTAAAATCCCCTAAAACTTTTTAAAGGTCTACTAAAACTTGATCGACAGATGCCAAAACAAGGGCTCCCTTTGACCATCATTATCATGTAGGTTCCTTAATTCACTTTTAAACTGCTTGCTTGCCACCACCACCTGTAATGCTGGTTCTCTTCTCCCTAAGCAATGAATTGTGTAATTTATGTTAATTAATAACAATGAATACTAATTAATGTTCCAATCTAACATTAATTGATAAATTTGAGATTATATTTTCAAGGTATATATTTTGATTTTAAATATTATATTTGGTTTTTTCAAGGTGTTCAAATATAGTGATCTCGGCTACGTGTGTGTACCTCCTATAATATGCAGTCATGGTTTCCAAAGCTAAACCTATTACAGGTTGAAACACTTTAGTCTGGCACACTTAGACTTGACAAGTACTGGACCATAGAAATTGACTCCTAAGAACCCTTTATATACTCCTAGGCTTGCCATATCACTCGACATACTTATTGCTATGTCATAAAGGTAGAATAAAGCTTAAAACAGCAAATAATACACAACTTTTCACAACTCTTGGTATCTTGGAAGACACAATTAAGGGCTAAAATACAGCCAGAATACAAGCCAAAAAGATAATGTATAACCAAAATACTTATTTGCAGGTGTAAACAACTTTGGTTCTTAAAAGCACCATCCTGGTGGCCACCCCCAAACTAATGGCAGCAGATTAAAAATGCACTGGACCACGGGAGGTTTTTCTTATCACTGTGTCTTACTACCTGTTTAGATAATACACATATGTACTAATTACGATAATGGTTTTAGGGTTGAGGAAGGTTATATTTAGAGGAGTTATACCAACATTTTCATGGAGGGATAGTGGAAAACCATTGGGAAAAGTGTCCCCAGTACACCCAACCGAGATTTAAAGCTCGAAAACCCTGTCATCGGTAACCTTGTCTACTGTGAGAGTAGGGCCTTAGACCATGAGGCCACTGAAGGGGGCTACCATGGGAGTTGTCAGACCAGAGAATGCAGGATTAAAGAGCTCTAACTGCTATAATGAATCCACTATCAAATATATTATTTAATGAAACATTTCCCAATGAACTGGTTCAAAGGGCTTCCCTAATTTTTTTTTGTAGCCACGCGAAAGATCTTTTCATATTCCTAATGTTGACTTCTGCTCATTCCAGTATATCTCCATCAGCTCTGTGCTATGTATAATCAGTTTTGCTACATTATGCCCAGTTGAGGCTCCAAGGTGTTGGCTTTAATGGTTGCTTCTTGTGTTCTTATATGATTAGATTTACGGAGTTTTTTTTAACAATATTAATTTACCCACGAGGCCACAGGTATTCCCCCATAAAGCCACATTGAGGTTATCATGTGAACCAGTTCTAGATCATTTTTTGTATGGCCAGTACCTAAGTCCTTTGTCTTGTCAGGGCGTAGTTGTGGAGACAGCTTCAGTAGCTTTTCTCTGAAGACCTGTTCACCTTTTGATCCTCTTGGGATATCTGGACTTGAGATAAGATTAACTATTCCACTTGCTATATGCTCTATATCATTTAAGAAACTCAAGGCCATTCAAAGTGGGTATTTAACTAGCATTTTAACTGCTTCTGAATTAACCAAATTTGTGGGCTTGATAGACTTCACTGTCATGAAGAACTATGAGACTTAGTGAACTACTAACTTAAATTGATTGTATGTCAGATTTATCATTCTACCCCAATAACATAGCCTATTTATTTGGAAAGACTGGTTTTCCAACTCTCTATTGTTAGTAAATTTATGTACATTTAATAATATATATGCCACTTTTTTATCACCACGTCTTACTACTTGTTCGGGCTTTACGCATATGTACCAGTTAAGCTAATGTTTTAGGTATGAGGAAGGTTGAATTTAAAGAAAGTGTACCCACATTTGCATAGAGGGAGAGTGTAAAAGCATCAAGGATAAAACCCACTTTATAAACCCGACTGGTATTTGAAACCTCTCAAATAAGTAAAGGTGATTTATTTATAAAATATCCATGCAATATACTTGAAGTGAGCTTAAGAACCTTTTTTAGCACCACCTAAATGTAAAGTTGATTATTTTGAAGAGAAAATAAATCTCAGGGTTGGAACTTCCAATCTGTAAGCTGCTAGAGGAGGAGTGAAAGTGGTTTAAGTAGGAGGGGGGGTGGGGGGGTCTAATCTGACAATCATTCCCTGACTCTGCCCTTTTGTCTACATAGTAAAACCAGTAGCCAATCAGGTATGTTTAGGTTACCAGCCTTCAAATAAAATAAGAATAAACTTGATCAAAAGTGCATGTAAGCTTCTTGAGTTTCAATGTTCAAACAGGCTCATTTGATGTCAACAATTCAAATGATGCATTTACAATTTTCTTTATTTATGTTTCAATTAGTAAACAATGTTGCGTGTAACGCAAATGAGTAGTAAGACGCGGTCCCGACATTGAGATGGCTTTCTACTCAATTTTTTACAGTTTACTCTTGGAAATCTGCTACTACATTAAAATAAATAGACCTATATTGATAGCCTGGCCATGTCATAAGACATAGTACATATAAACAAGTAGCTATAGTTTATGTACCTAACAGTATTATTTGTTCAATACAGCTACAGTAAAACCTCAGTTTTACATACTGATTGGGGGAAAACCTATCCATAAGATCGGTGTGAAAAATTAGTGGGTTTGAAAGTAAAAGTAAAAAACTTTTTTGTGTATTAATAATGCATTTCCATTACAACCAAGTAGATAAAGTATTTATAATATACATTTAAAAGAACATTGCAGTCTTTGCATTTAATTTTCTTAATAAAAGTTTAAATATATTGTCACACATTTATGAAACCAGACGAAGCCGGTTTTGGTGTGTGTGCATTAGACGATGACAGCTAAAGGTGAGTTATTCCCTTTCCCTACCACTAATACCCAGATTTTATGTATGTGTCGACCACTGTCTAAAATCCAAAGTCCATAAAATCAAGGATTTGCTGTACTGGAGAGTACAATTAAATCTAAAACATTGATTAGACATATTTTTTTGTCACATGTAATTTACTATACAACTAGAAATGTATGAAAATCATTCAATTTTAAAATCAAGGTGTTTGGAAAATAGGGGGCTAAGAATTTCATAAACTAATATAAAAAAATATTCTTGGGAGTGATAAATAATTGAATCATTGGCAAACTCATAGGAGGACACCATATATAACTAGAAAATACTTAAAATATGAAATTTCAAAATTGGTTTTTAAGAAATGGGGGATTCACAACTCCACAAACTAATAAAAATAACTTCTAAGTGTAGTATAACATTGAAATTGAGTAGGTAGGCTACCCTTCCTCAGATATGACCTCATAGAATTTTAAATTAGAAGCCAAGGCAATAAAAGTTCTTGAAAATTGAAATTTGACAGGTCCTTAAAGGAACCATGTCAAAAATCTAAAAAGTATTAAGGTTCCAAAATGGGATTGTAATAAACAAAAGGGGGAGGGAAGGAGGTTGTGTGAATATCTACCCAAATTAATAGTAAATTTACTCTTTGCCGTATAAATATTTAAATTCGCCATTCAGGTTAAAGAACCACCTCAAATAATCAAACCAGAGGTCCAGGAAATGGAAGTGGGCTTAAAAAAAACTAATTGAAAAAGGAAATTTTTCTGTGTAGTCAGGTAAAATTATAGGGATAATTTAGAATTTACTTATAATTGACAGAACAATTAAAATAAACAACTTATTGTGGGACAGCTCGGTGAAGCATTATACTGTTTGGGAAACTTTAAGGTTCATTTTTAATTATGTTTCTGTAGCAAAGTTTATTATTCCATTTAAGCTCTTTGGTGAACTTTGGTGCTATTTTTTCCATCATAATTCTGGAACGATGTATCTTGCTTTGTTTGACAACTTACGATTGTGATTAGGCAAAGATTATGTTTTCAATGTAATGTATTTGTTTATGAATGAGTTTATAGGATGAGTAATGTATTGTTTCACAGGCTTATATTGACTGCCATAATTAGCTTGGGATCATTAAAAGAGGAATTATAAAAAAAGCTTGATGCTGGATATTGCATATCTTAATTTTATAGAGTTTCCATGCGGCTTACTTGTGCGAAGGACGGCTCAAAATGCTATTACTTAGACTAGACTGCCGAAGATGAGGTGATTGGGGCTCAATCCCATTCGAGTGTACTGAAGGTGGTTTCCCCTAAATGGTTTTCCACTCTCCTTCAACGCAAATGTGGGTACACTTTCTTCAAATCCAACCTTCCTAATCCTTAACACATTAGTGAAATTAATACATTGGCATATTATAACCCGAATGGGTAGTAAGATACGGTGCTAGAAATAAAAAAGTTAATTTGGTCTTAAAACCATTGAGAGTATTTCTGCAAAACTGATGTTTCTACCACATGAGTTGACTCAGTAACAATGAGATTGACTGGTTAAATTATACCTGATAAGGATGTTCAGGACTAGGTGAGAGACCCACACAGGCACATTAGGGTTGCTTTACATATTGAAATTTTAATGGAGGGCCTCTCTTTAGAGTCAAAATTAAACATTAACTTAAAAATATTCACTAACTATCAAACAGTTAAAAAGAAATAATTTGTTAAGTTTAGAGAAAGCTACACCTGTACTTATTGGCCAGTCATAAAATGCTGGGTGGATTGAGAGATAAGGCCGCTGACTCACAGCCAGAGATAAGAAGTAAACATTTTTACTCCTAATCTTTTATGGTCTAGATCTTACTTATAGCTTACAGATCCACCCAGAGGATCCAGGGTCTATGTAAATTGAATTTCGAGGGCCCCTTTCACACATAAAAATTAACTTAGTATAGTGTTTAAATATTATGTTCATAAAAACTAATTTATCTGTGTGCATGAAAAAAATATAAAAGGTTCCTTCAATAACTTCCTCCTCATTTTTATTTTCATCCTCATCATCATTTTCATCCCAGCATTCATTTAAAATATGAAATATCTTTTGAACTTTTTCAAGTATGATGCTCACTTTTACGGAAAGCCAAGTATTTGACATAAACACTGACACAAAATTTGTGCGATGGAAAAATATCAAAATATTGGTATTTACCAATAAACTCCATCAGACTAACCAGAACTTACGAAAGGAGCACACCAACCATTGCTTCATAGAATCTCTACATAGCCCTGGCACAGGGATGGCCAACCACCCTAGCAGCTAGCTGAGGAATTGCAGGGGACCTGGGCATCTTCAACTCCAGCCACCGCAGATTCAATACTACTTATACTTAGCACCGCGTCTTATTTCCCGTTCGGGCTATATGCTTAGGTACTAATTACTCTAATAGATTAAGAATCAGGAAGGTTGAATATAGAGGAAGTGAACACGCTTTAGCGTGGAGGGAGAGTGTAAAACCATTTAGGAAAAGCCACCCCCAGTTCACCTGACCAAGATTCAAACCTTGATCTCCCCATCCTCTGCAATCTAGCTCGACACGAAACTTGCGCGTTAGTTAACTACGCCATTAAGGCGGGTATAAGCCAAAATCAGTTTGCAGGGACAAGTTGACATAAACCTGGCCCCGCCCACCAGCTTGCAGTACGTCACTAACGCCAAAACCTAATGCAATTGTTAGTACTATGTTAGTGCTACTCATTAAACACACATTTTTCGTTTGTGCAATCAATAGTGCTACATTAATATAACAATTTTATCTGTGTTCCATTATTTTGGGAATCACATCACATGTTAAGTTGACTTCAACTGGTTGATAGTTCTCTTAAAAGATTAAGGATTGCCATCATTGGGCTTGTGAATAACGACGTCTGATTTATCTCTATAGGGTGGCTGATGAATTTGAGTTAGGCTTAGAATCTCAACGCATTATTATATTTTTACTAATTTGTCTCCCAATCTCCTCCCACTAATGTGTGGTTACACTTACTTTTTTACTATCCAACGAATCACTATCTGACTCGTATAACTAAAGTGTGAGTAGCGCAAAATGGATTCATATGGTTAGTGATGAGTAAAAGGCTACAGTGAGTACAGATCGCTTGACCTTTTGACTGTTGTCCTACTTGACAGAAGTGTCAAAGTCAGCATGAAAGTGTCAATGATAGTTATAATAATAATAATAATAATAATAATAATAATTTAAATAAATGAGACTAAGGAGGACCACTTAAAGTACATACTTCTGCATTTTCATGGTGTAAAGATGAAAGAAACAATGTGATAACCTTATGTTGAAAAATAATTTTGACTTCTTCGTTACTGCAACCAAGTGAAGTGTGAGCATAACGACTTAGACGACGTAGCCACTGTTGTGAGCTCCACTAAATTTTAAATAGACTCTTACTGCATGTTAAGTTATTTGTGTGTGAATCATGCAAATATTTCTATTTATAGTTCACAGCTTACAATTATTTGGGGCTGTCTATTGGCTTATGCCTTATGGTGAAGCTTATTTGACCAAAACTCCTCTCTAATGAGCAGCATAAATGGAACACTAATATTTATATTAGTTTAAATAGTTTGTTATACCACTAAATGTTAAAGGCTTTGTCAACTTGATATCAATTTGGCTTCAATCTAAACTATGCGCTTTATGTTTAATTGGCAACAATAACTTAGCACCAACAATTCTATTTTGTTTTGTTGTTAGTTCTCGATCAGATTATAGTGGCCATAGCTAAGTTTATGACAAATAAACATATGATGTAGCTAATAAAAAACAGCTAAATGCTTAATGACAATAATCAAATGACATGCCATCCACTTCTGGGGACATATGGTCGAAGGTGTCACTCTTGCAATAGACTGACTGCCGATGACAGGCAGATCAGAGTTCAATCTCTGTCGGTGCACTGAGGGTTGTTTTTCCTAAATGTTTTTCCACTTTCAATCCACACAATTGCGGGTGCACTTCTGCAAAACTCAACCTTCTTCAGCCCTAACACATTAGCATAATTAGTTTGTAGGCATATAGCCTGCACAAGCAGTAACAAAACACAAATGGTGGTTAGGTCTATTTAGCCTTTGAGCCCTTGGGATTGAGTAACAGTTAGTTTGGTTTAAAGGGGGTAAAGCGGTGGTAGAAATAGTTACAGTAATTCATTTATAGAGAAAGAGCTGCATACATTTTTAATGTATTGATTTTTTGATATTTTTTACATTTTAGTTTTTCAAAGAAGTATTTGATGTAAATATAGATATTCTAAATAAAAACAACAAAAATTAATGTAGTGTTCAGAGTAATTTAAAAAAATTTATATGCTTAGCTCGAAAACAGTGCTATTTATTTTTTCTATCCACTGTCTTCAAATGATGAACATGTAAACTTTTGTATGTATATATATTGTAACGTTTACATTATATTATGTAAGCATTAGAGACTATTGTCCTTTGTTTTGTGGTTAATTTAAGCTTTACATAATGTTCAGTGCATTGTAGCAGGAGCTATTGGCTTGGTTTGAATTTAAACTTTCGCGCTCCTCCAGCTGTAAAAACAGATGGCCTGGTCTGGGTCATGTGTTTTATATCAATTAAATTTTGTGAGTTCGCGCATGTGCATTGGGAAGACTTGTTCTCAGAGATTTGCAGGAAGGAAGGTGGGAAGGACACTCTGCCATGTGTTTATCTAGAGTAGATGTGTTTTAATAACTCGGAAGAATAAATTGGAAACCAAGGACATAAGAAAAGTCGAAAGCAGAGTCATGATCATAGAAAATAATTATATATTTATTATAAGTGTTAAATGAAAATTATTATATTACTACAAATAACACATGTCCCCAAAAATAAGACTTGATTAAAATGAAGTAAAAGAAAAAAGTTTTTAACAAGACAACATTTTCCTGTTTTACTTTAAATATTTAAAGAGGTATATATACATTTTGGCTTTGTATAGAACTGAAACATGGACCACAAGGAAAAAGGAAAAGACATTTTTGGAAAGTTTTTAGATGTGGTGTTGAAGGAAGATAGTGAAGATCAAGTGGATGGACAGTAATGAAGAGAATCTAAGAACATTTTATTGAAAAAGAACCATTACCCAAGTGATTCTATGGTAACTGGTTGGGACACATTATGAGAATAAATGGCTTATTGAGTGACGTCATAGAATGCAAAGTGGAAGGTAAACGGATCCCAGGAAGACCATGAATTCAACTAATTGATGAACTCGCACAAGAAAAGAAGATTTAGTTTCAGGATCTAAAAAAGGAAGCTTCTAATAGGAAGCTCTGGATGACTCAATTTGAACAAGGCAATGGACCTGTCATAAGACAGAACAACTAATGATAATAATAAGAAGGTACCCATTTCAGACTTGTCGGGCGTTGTTCATAAATAAGTATACATTCAACATAAAATTATTGCTTTTCCCATACAATTGGAACGAGACTTATAACGTGATATATTTGAAAATGATTGAACTCTTGAACTTAGACACAATGTTAATTTTCAAATTTTGTAAAAAATAATTTGTTTGAATTAATTTTTGTAGTTTAGATTGCTTTCACCATAAATTTATTTTAGGAATAATATAATTTCAAATTGATATTTTAAAAATAATATTTACACAAAATCATGCTTAAAAATACAAGCTGGAACACTACAACTAAAAAAAACAACTTATTTTTTGGAATGTGGTCTAAGCTCGTTCATGCTGGTCTCTAACTTTAATTACTTACTAATAGACATATGGAGCACCTTATAAAAATTACAAACATATTTTTATGTGGTCGACATTTATAACATCTTACTATATTATTAGGGTGATTCCAGCGTTACGTGTGTGACTTTCGGAGTCAATATTTTATAGTTTCAATTACATTTTTGGAGTGTAATGTGAATATTTTTCAACCATCATATTTTATTTCAACATGTTAAATTTTATTTTAAAATACATTATTGAAATATTTACATTTTTACCATGTTTTTCCACCCTATTTTTTTAAATGTTGTTACATGTGTGACTCAGAAAATTACCACATTCTAACAAGGACATAGTTACAATTTTATTACTGTGAATTCACTTGCTCTTATTATGCAGTTTATATTATTTCCACTATTAATGAGTAAGATCATTAATATTGTATAGTGCCAAAATGTTTGCATTCATATCTTTGCTGCAATAAAATTGTATGTATATATGTTACATGTTTGACTAATGAGTGTGTGACTTACCAAATTTAGTTTGAACTCTAAATTAAAAATACAAGTTAAACATTTTAAATTTAAATATACATTGTCAAGCCTGATTAAAATGTTTAACCTGGTAAATTATTCAAAAATAGTAGATAATAGTAAATGTTTATTGATAATAATAGTCAATAGCAGTCTAGTATTATTATTATTATTATTATTATTATTGTTGTTGTTGTTGTTGTTAGCAAATATACTAATAATATAAGCTCAGCTATCACATCTAATACATACAAGTCTATATTATGTTTAGTTGAAATTAAATGGTTTTAAGAAGGATACTTTATATGCATTTCAATTGTCTTTTATTAAAATTATTAAAACTAAAGTGGCCTTGCGAACCAACAAATACCAGAGGAGCAAGTTTTCTTTTTACATTAAACATATTGTAGTACAAAACATCTGGTTTAGCAGGCCATTTCCAATAATTTCCTGATGGAACCATAACATTGACTTGCAGATCTGAATCGGTAACATTTAATATCTCTCCAGCAAACACATTATTGTCATATGTTACAGCACACCAGTCTCCAATACTTAGTTACAACACGTTTTGTTTGTTAATATTAGCTAATATTGAAACACCATTGCCACTTGTTTGCCATTCCTTAGACTCCAACACTAAACTTGGATTTTCGGTCATGTTTGTGGTCCACAGGGAAATGTTTCCGTCAACTGCACACTTGACAACATGCACCTTTTGAATACCTTTTATTTGAGGTACATCTTCCCATGGCTTATCATTTTCAACAACAGTCTTGATTTCTTTTTGACTAATATGCAAAACTGTAGTTGATGGCATCACAGCAGAGGCAACTGTTGCAAAATCGAGATAATTCTGAATTATTAGATTATCTGCTAGGCTCATTGTTTTTTGTCTTACAAGACATTTCACTCTCCCTCCTATTTCATCCACAATACCTTTACCATGACTAGTTGCAAAATATTTTCATGTAAAATCTGTAGAAAATTTATTTGATAAATTTAAAAGAAGCTTGTTAGCATTTTCTTCAAAAATCTATTCAAACTACTTCATAACAAAATCATAAATTGTATTTTTGCCTTTATCTTTTGTATCTGAACAAATATGCCTCAAACATTGCTGCAGTAAACAATTGTACACTTTCACAAGACCAAAATGCTGATTGAATTTCATTTTGATACTCACACGGATAGGCCATGGCAAAATTTCGATAATGAAACTTGTAGATTTATATTGTGCTCATACTCTTCTTTATAAATTTGATAGGCCTCTCCCAGAAACATGGTTAAATAAAATTTCTGCATGCACTTAATTTCCCCACTGACCCATACAACCATTTCAGCCTTCATGTTGGGCATTTTATACACAATATCTCCTCTAGTATAAAACTCTTCTACATTTTTTTCTAATGTAGAAATGTCTGTTAGTTCACTGATATTAGATGCCATCTTTGTTTGTAATTGTATTCCTACCCATTTAGCAAGACCAGATATAACTGCAACTTTTTTACTTGGAGCGTTTGGGAGACTTCTTAGTTATTTTCTAACAGCTTTTCCCAGAGATTGTGGAGTTTTGTAAGGCTTAGACTTTTATAGAGGTGTTACACAATAACTATTTATAGTTTGGCTGGAAAAAGGGCTAGTCAAAACATTTTGTTTTTCTAAGTCTACCTGTTTTCATGCTGTACTGATACATTTTCTTTGTGCAGCTGCCATTTGGTAATGTTTCTTTTCAGTTTTAGTCATTTGAGATAATCTTGATTTTCTTAAACACTCTACTTTCTTACTGTCCAATACCTTGTAGGTTAAGTCATTTTTCTTTTTGTTTTTGTATTTCTTTATTCTTTGTGCACCAGACAATGCATCTTTTTTCACATGGGGTTCACTTTTGTTCATTTTTATTCACAAATTATAGTCCTTTGATTAGAATCAAACAAGCCTACAATGAACAAACAAAATTTACAGTTAATCCTTCATTACATTTAAGTCTTGAGAGAGTCAAAATACAATAACAGCCATTTAGTCCAACTAGTATTTAGTATTATTCAGCCATTTCTTAATAGGTCTTGTGAATGTGGGGAATGCCAGGCCTCCACCGTGGTTCGGATTCCACGCTAAACTGTAGGTCCTTCATTTCATCTCACAATCACCCTACCATTACACATTAGCGTAAGTGCGTATAACCCGAACGGGTAGTAAGACGCGGTGCTAATAATGATCTTAATAGGTACCAACTTGAGAAAAAATTATTGTTTTTATTAACAATTAAGCTTAAATAATAATTAAATATCAACTTCAGTATCATAAAATTAAGAGAGATGTGTGCTCATAATTGAATGTTGAGTCTTGCTTGCCATAATAAAAATATATTAAAATGTGGTCACACACGTAAAACAATTTGTTAAGTGTGTGACTGATATTTTTTTAATATTTCCATAAAATAATATTACTATATTTTTTTAAATAAGGCATCTCAATCCTTATATATAATATGCTTTTAATCTAAATTTTCAATATACTGATGTAATGACTTTTATAGTTATCTAACTAAGTATAATGTTTTGTTACATGTGTGACATGTAACAATTATCATTATTTTATTATATGTAATAGTTATAACATCTCAGATCAAAAAACTATAATTTTGTAGTTGATGCAAACTAGAAAGAATAAAAAATAAACCATGTAAGTGAATTAATCTTTACAGTAGTATAAATCTGATTCACATATGTATAATAATTTTCTTAGTAATCGGGTACAGAGAAATTGCCTTGGAAACTGGCCACATTCATCTTTCATGGTGATCCATTCCCTTAAACTTTGGGGCTGGAACCTATATATGAATGGCTTAAGGTATTATACAGAGGGGTTGAGATTTGAATCCTGACCGGGCACACTTTAATTTTACCATATTAAAAAAAACTCCATGGTGTGAAACCGCATTTAAGTTATACTGACTGAGTGGTTGCTGCCGCTAGCGATGATAGTGCCAACATTTTCGAATAAAGAGTGTCATGTGGTCAGCACAACAAACCCTCTGGTCAATAATTTCAGTTTTCTAGACCATATCTGCTACTTATTTATTCAAGTAGCTCCTCATTTGTCCACATGAGGTTGAGTTTGACCTCATTACAGACCCACTGGTTCTCAGAAAAGTTCTGGAAGCTCTGGGGTTTGAACCTGAGACCTCTGGGTCCATAGCCAAGAACTCTGACCACTAGCCCACTGTGGAGATATTTACACTTAATTTTACAAAGATTTTCTAAATCTTTCTCAAGTCTAATACAGGGTAATTTGCTCTAAGGAAACCTTCCTAGCCCTCCCTTAAATACTTAATGAATAACTAGTATCAAAATAAATTAAACTCAACCCGCATGATCAATTTTTTTTTTTAATATACCACTGAAATAACTGGCAATATAAATATATCAATGTAAAGCATTAGCTGTTTGTAATTTATAATACCTGATCAATCTTGCAAGGCTATCTATTCTCACAAACTAAACATTATTATCACTATTAGTCATCATAAGTAACCATGAGTGCTCTGTAAACATTAAACCAATGAGTCTTGTGAAATAAATATAGATTGCTCTCAAATAAATAATAATGGGTATTTATAAAACTGGATTTAATTCTACAAATTTGTTGTATCAGATCACAACTATAGTCTAATGTATTATTCCATTGTTGCCATCTACATCATAAATATTTTATTTACAAAATGCATCTTAAAATGCCTCCACTAAATCTTACTTTGGTCGACCATGATGTTTTTTCATACTCACACACACAACCACTCATACACACACACACACACACTCATACACACACACACTTTTGTTTATTTTTCATTTATAGTATGTTGACTTCAAATTCAGTGTGATCTAATCCCAACCTCATTACATTTTAAAATAATTAAACTTTAATGCATATTTAAGGCCAGTTTCATGTTCAGACTTAGTACGCCTAAAGTGTGACGCTATACTAAATAAAAGATGACACATACCTAAACTTAAATGGAGTGTGCCAGTTTTGCATATGAAACTGGCTCATTCCATTCTGATATAGGTAGGTATTGTCCTGTATTTAGTATAGCACCACATTTGAGGCTCATTGCGTCTGAACATGAAACTGGCCCTTAGTCTTTCTGTACTTAAGTATTATAGCTAGCTACTAACACAGAGATCATACTTCTGGATTGGTGTAAATATGGGCTAGGTAAAATAATGATTTAGATGAAGATGCTCAACGGTTGAGGGAGAAAACCACTCTCCACAGGTTGAATGAACTAACTAGAACATTTCAGATTAGACTATAAGGTACTCCTTCCTTCACCTCTGACAAGACATCTTGTGAATGTGGGGAATGCCAGGCCTCCACCGTGGTTCGGATTCCACGTTAAACTTTAGGTCCTTCATTTCATCTCACAATCACCCTACCATTACATATTAGTGTAAGTGCGTATAACCCGAACGGGTAGTAAGACGCAGTGCTAATAATAATAATAATAATAATAATAATAATATAAGCTACTAATAATAAAGTGTTTTCCAAATTATTGTTGAACAACATAACCACTTTTATATGGCCTTACTTTGAAGAGAAATGGTGGCTAGAAGGAGATTATCTTTACACCAGTGACCAATGACCAGAGTTTTTCCTTTCCATGTAATGTGCATTCTCACAACATATTTATAAGCTGGTCCAGGACTTTTTTCAAAAATGACCTAAAGATACAGATGAACAAAAACTTGTAATAAGTGCACACAACTAAATCAAACATGAACTTTACAAATTAAAACTTAATATACATACATAAACATATAATGGCATTGAAAACCTTTTAGCAATTCAACTCTTAGTTGTATAACCCAAATGGGTTATAAGAAACAGTTCTAAAAAAAACCAAACTCTTGCATTCTGCTAAATATAGGATTAATTTACAAATGTTTGCTTCTGAAATAACTGCTACCCCCACCCAACGAAACTCTTTCCAGCCAAGTTTTAGTGTCTCATACAAACAAAAAGAGTACAAAATTTGTTGCCTACACTGTATTTTCATTCCAACAACAAAAACACTTTAAAATTACTTGAAAAGGCCTATAGGTGACTAAAATATGATCTTAAATTCCAAAATGACAACAACAAAAAACTTAAAAATATGCATTTCTACAACCTAGGGAATATGAACTTATGAGCATTGTATGTGAGACGTTTGTAATTAGTATCCTGCACTAGTGCTTAAAGGCTGAGAGAAGACTGAACTACATAGTAACTAATTGACACAACATAAACCGACCCAGCTACAAACCAAACTTGTGAAATCAGCACCTCCAAAGCTGCAACAGTTAGCTGCGAGTGAGCCTGGAGTTGCGTGAATACGACAGCAACAGGCCATGGCAACACTGGTCATATGCTACAGTCATATGGGGTCTTTTCCAAGACGTGGCTTCAGCCACAGTCACCAGTTGATTTCGAGAAGTATGAGAGCACAGGCGATCTGATTAACAGAACCTTTTTGGATATTTTGAGGGAGGGAGAAGATGACAAAACAATTTTAATGCATATCAGGAGGAAAAGACACAAGGTAAAGAAGACATGTATGCATGTCCTTGTACTTCGGATGTTTGAAATTGTATACACATACATGTTGGAATATTAACTCGCACAACATCACAGCCTGTGAGTGGGTCATTAGCATCTCCCGTTTTTGTTGTTTAGACATTTCTAAAATAGTAACTTATCAAAATTCAATAATATATATGCAATGTCGCTACAACTCCACCATTGCTGCAACATGTGCCGCCATCACCTTGTGTTGCAGACCAAACTCAAACTGTCATGCATGAAGACTGGAACTCCAGCCACAATGCGGCTCCAGCTGCAGTCGCATGTGACTGTTGCAGCTTGGACAACACACCTTAAATCATATTGTGAAAAACCATTCCCATTATACCCGACTGGAATTTGAATTCCACCTTTCCCATGAACGACAACCAAGTGCAATATCAGCTTAAGCCGCTTCAGTAGCCATATGGTTAAGGCAGGGTGTAATTTTTGTGTTAGACTGGCCTGCTGATGATGGAGAGATCAGGGTTTAAATTGTGGTTGGGTTTACTGAGGATGATTCTTCCTAAAGGGTTTCCCACTCTCAATCCACGCAAACGCTGGTAGATTGTTTCTAACATGCTTCCTCTCATCCCTACACCATTAGAGTAATTATCAGGCATGCATATAACCTGAACTGGCACAGTAAGACGCGGGATTAAAAGAACCAATCAGTTTAATGGTTTAGACCATGCGGTCGCCTTTGTGGGCTGAGTTCAGATAAATTAATAAACTTATAAGCTTAAAAAGCTTAAACATTGCTTCAATAAACTCTATACCCACCTAAACTGAACCATTAGTACTCACCATCTCACAAGGCCATGAGCTGCCACTAAATAATTTGCCCACCCAAACACACAAGGCCATGAGCTGCAACTGAACTAAGAGCGCTCTCCATCTCACCAAGCCACGAAACACCACAGTACCATTATATTCACCATCTCACAAGACTATAAGCTGCCATTGAACCATTAGCACCTCCCATCTCATAAAACCACGAGCTGCCACTGTACCATTAGCACCTCCCATCACACAAAGCCACAAGCCACCACTATACCATTAGCACCTCCCATCTCACAAAGCCACAAGCCGCCACTGTACCATTAACACCTCCCATCTCACAAAGCCACAAGCCGCCACTGTACCATTAACACCTCCCATCTCACAAAGCCACGAGCTGCCACTGTACCATTAACACCTCCCATCTCACAAAGCCACAAGCCACCACTATACCATTAGCACCTCCCATCTCACAAAGCCATGAGCCGTCACTGTACCATTAACACCTCCCATCTCACAACGCCACGAGCCGCCACTGTACCATTACCACCTCCCATCTCACAAAGCCACGAGCCGCCAATGTACCAATAGCACCTCCCATCTCACAAAGCCACGAACCGCCACTGTACCATTAGCACCTCCCGTCTCACAAAGCCACGATCCACCACAAAACCATTAGCACCTCCCATCTCACAAATCCACGACCCGCCACTGTGTCATTAGCACCTCCCATCTCACAAAGCCACGAGCCACCACAAAACCATTAGCACCTCCCATCTCACAGAGCCACGAGCCGCCACAAAACCATTAGCACCTCCCATCTCACAGAGCCACGATCCGCCACTGAACTATTAACACCTCCCATCTCACAGAGCCACGAGCCGCCACTGAACTATTAACACCTCCCATCTCACAAAGCCACGAGCCGTCACTGTACCATTAACACCTCCCATCTCACAAAGCCACAAGCTGCCACTGAACCATTAACACCTCCCATCTCACAAAGACACGAGCCGTCACTGCAAGCGTAGCGTGTGAGGCCCAACTAATGTTATTGGTTAGGAAGATAATATCCACTGTTGTTTTTTTTGCAATATATCCAGCCTACACGCATCCAATTACACAACTGAGGTAATGATTATGAAAGTAGAATATAGAGGAAATGTACCTGTATTTGTGTGGGGGTGAAGTGGGAAACATATTTTTTTTATGAAAAAACACCCACGCTAAATTCGGCCGGTATTCGAATACTGACCTTTCCGTCATCTGTAAACCATATTGGATGTGCTTGACATTTATTCCACGTGCCCACCTTTGCGGTTAGTAATAATAGTTAATTATTTATATTTATTTAGTATACGTTTCATTCACTGATGTTTTGCACAGCCAACTATTCTAAACAACAAAAAATCTGAATGTGATAGTGGAACCGATTTGCTATCCATCTGGAAAACCGATATACCCGGGAAACCATACGGAATATTTTCTTTCTACTAGAAAAAATCCGGAAAACCCAGGAAATTTTCCAATAAAACCAAAACAAAATTGGAATAGTCCAACGATAGCATTCTCCACATCAAGATAAAATCATCCTGTTCGAAACACCAATAGTCAATTTGATAAAAAATTAAATCACATTTTATTCTATTAATTTCTATGCTCTAAAGGTAGCACCATGGTGCTATTATACGATTATATACGGAGAGGACATCCCTATGATGCAGTGGCGTTTATTCACTGGAGGCAAGGGAAGCATTGCTTCCCTGAAATGAAAAAGGGAATAAAGAAAATAAGAGGAAAATAAAATTAAAACATTTTATTCTAATTAGAAACCTCTCCAACAAGTATACTGAATTTAGATGGCAGCTCTTTCTTAGAGCAAGCAGTTCTCTCTCAGACTGACCTGCCAGCTAGCTGGTCACGCTCGCTCTTTATTTCGTCAATCGTTTGTTTCTGGGTCTGTCCAGCCCTCATCGGAGAAAAGGAAGCAGCGTTTCCCTACGCGAGTGTTAGTGCATGAGTTTACTATCTTGATTGGAGTATAATTGTATGTTTAATACTGTTAAAATATTATTTCTTAGGTTCTAGCTATTATTATTGTTTCTAGATATAATTATGGTTACTATATTACAAAATAATGTATTTATCACCACTTTACAGTAAATTTTGTTTTACAAGAATATTGACGCTTGTTTGATCCTCCAAGGGAAGCGGTTTATTTCTTTGCGTACAATAGTAGAATGACGAGTGCGTCAACAAGTGCAACAGTGGAAGAGGAGAGCTGCTCTGTTAGAATTCATAAGTAATATTTTGAAGCCTAGTTTTTCGTCCCAGTTTTTTGACGAGAAAAATAAAATAATTGAAACCAGCAGACCCACTCATCTTCAGGCATCATATATATATATATATATATATATATAATATATATATATATATATATATAACCTTTGATGTTTCCATACTCATTTTATGAAAGTGTATAGTAATTACCAATTACTAATAATAATAACGTATAAAATAAATCCGGATACAATGCTATTATAAGGCAGGCCGAAGGTCATACTCATTTGCAGGCCACAACTCAAAAGAGAAAACTTCGTCAATTGTAAATGGGCCATTTAAAAAAAAAATTGTTAGAACTACTCTTATTATTTAAATATATATATAATTTAATGATTGAGTAATAGTTCTAAGATCACCAATTATTTTGTTTTATTCCATGCATAGCTTGGTTTACCGCCTTTTCCTTCTTCCCCATAATACTTTTAACTATAAATATAAAAACGTGTGAGCTTCCAATTAAACTCGCGTCCATCAGTCATTAGCCTCATTGCTTCCCTTTGTCCAGAATTGACCACACGCCACTGCTATGTTGTAGCGTTGCAGCAACGCCCCCCTCACGTAGAGACGGATCGAGCCGCTGTATGGCATTGTATGGCAACCGGCCGCCGGTCTAACATGGGGAACATAGGGATAAAAGGGACGCGTGCTCACTTGAATTAAAATACAACCCGATTGAGAGTTTTTAGATGCTTTATATAAGTAGGGTGTAAATTTTGAGTAAATTTGCGTTATTTTTACGTAAAAAACATAAAAGATTACTTTGTACTTCAGGTAATAACAAGCGTCTGAAAATTCAAACTAGCCGAAAATCTAGATTGTTGTTGCTGATATTAATAAATCAGATAGAATTACAGTATGTTCAGGCTAAAATTTATATATAACTAGTGGACCCGACAGACGTTGTCCTGCCCGAACGTTGGCTTTTCGTTTGGGTGGCATAATTGATTTCGATAATAAAACAAACACTATGTGATCATCACAATTACAAATTCACAATGAACTCCAATTAGTGAGTTACACAAATATTAAAAATTCAGGGTTTGTCAAGACAACATACAAAATAAAACATCCTTTCTTTACTCAAAATCAACTATATTGAGACAATAGTACATTACAAATACTTTGTTTCACAGCAATAGCAATGCTTTCCCATTCCGGCTGTCCGTTTCTGAAACTAATAAATTTTACTTAGAATAGGAACTGCTAGACACTTATACATACATGGTATCAATTATTAAAAATAATAATATATGGAATAGTGATCCCTACAATTTTTGGAATTTCGCCCACAACTTCACAAATATCAGCTGTATCTAAAGAATTGCGAAGCTTGCTTGCAAATTTGTATGCTGGGTACAGCTAATTTTATTTTATTGACGTACCTTCAAATATGACAAATGTCAAATTACTTTTTAATTGTTTCTATTTTCATAGTGCAAAACATATACTGTTTTGGGCATAGAACCTTTACGGGCTTAAGCAGAACAACTTACCTATATACGTACCATCTAAATACTATGTACTTGTTGTACGAAGTACATACTATTTCGATGATACGTAGTCATCTGCATAGAAACCTCACCTCCTCTTAAATCTAAGGTTGTAATGTTATAAAAAACTGTCCGACAAAATCAATAACGTTAGTTTTGTTTTTATCTTAATGCGAGTTGATGAATAATGTTTTTCGTCAATCCCTGAGGTGTATAAATGAACAAACTTGATGGTTTGCCACCGCGAGAACACGCAACATATAATTGACCATGTGATAAGCACTGATTTTCTAGATCCAGCCCACAAATGGACATTGTTTGGCCTTGTGACTTATTAATAGTCATTGCGAATGCCAAGCGAATTGGAAATTGCAAGCATCTGAATGGAATGGGCGAGTCTGAAGGGATCATTGAGATCCTTGGCAGGAGAACAACCTACCTTGAAACTTGCCGTTCAAAATGGTAGCTTCAAGAACATTTAGCCACAATTTTTTTATGAACAATCGCGTGCTATTGAATAGCTTAGGTGAATTTAAATTCCGAAGCAAAATGATTGGTGAACCAATTTTTAATCAATCGCAAGCTATGTGGTGGCATTCCCGGTAAATCCAGTGAATTCAAAAATTCAACAGGATAATTGACTGCTTCGTCAGGATCGACAACAGTGTCGATCGATTTAAATGACATCTCATTGCCAGGCAATGACTGTTGTATTTTGAAATTAATAGCGTCAACATCGATATTTTTTGCGGCTATAATAGCTCGTTCACGTAGCCACGCATGATTAATGTAATTAGCGCGCAAATCTGGGAATATGCTTTCAATCAAAGCATCTTTAGTGACTACCATGCTGCAAAAATTGTCTGGCAATTTTATGCATGGTGTATTTCCATGCAATTGAATTTTAAGGCGTAAATAAATGGCATTTTGCCATAGGTATGATTGTTTCAAACATGCTTTAACTTTGTCCGCATATGTAGCGCATGGAATGACCAGCAATGTCTGTCTAAAATCACCGGACAGCAGTAGTAGAGTGCCACCGAAAAGTCTGGTATTATCGTTGAGATCTTTCATCATTCTATTGAGAGCTTCAAGTGCATGCTTGTGGGCCATAGTGCATTCATCCCAGAAAATTATTTTGTATTTTTGAAAAACTTTTGCTATGCCGGAATGCTTCTTTATATTGCACATTGCGTCTGGATTTGTGAGAACGTTCAATGGCAACTTGATTGCTGAATGTGCAGTCCGTCCACCATCAAGCAATGTCGCTGCAATGCCTGATGAAGCAATTTCCAACGCAATATGATTTTGTGATCGAATGCGCTCTAGTATCAGTGATATGAGGAATGTTTTGCCAGTGCCACCTGGTGCGTCCAAAAAAAAATCCATCTTGTTGTGCTGCAATTGACAAATTAATTCGATCGTATATGTTCTTTTGTTCAGCAGTGAGCAGTTGCTCATTATTTGCAACGAAAATAGTCAAAGAGGCCGCATCGAACTCTTGTTCGCGCAGAATATGGCTGTTAATGATGTCTGTTGCTGGGCGGTTAGGTGATGGCATACCGAAATGAATGAGTGGAGTAAATAATCAACACAAATAAGCCCTTAAAATAAAAATTTGCATGTTAGATTGAGTGTCATTGTATACGCATGTATATAATTTAAATTTATGTAAGATATTCACTTCAACACAGCACCTTACACATTTTCCCAATGCATGTATTTGAGTACACTTGATGAAAAATACACTCAATATTCACGCGATTGTGATACATGGAATATTGAAACACATCGTACAGAAATTGAATTGTCAAAACAACGCCAAGTCACGACGCGACGCAAGAGACTTGCGCATGTATTGATGCGTACGTAAAATACCACAGAATTCGAAATCAATGCCACCTATGGTACACAAACATAACTATGAATTATTCTCAGAAGTTCAATTATGCGTACATCAAATACCACAGATTTGAAATCAATGCCATCTATGGTACACAAACATAACTATGAATTATTATCAGAAGTTCAATTATTCACTATTAAGAAAGTTTTAACGGTCAATTATTCATATTATATTCATTATTATAAATAGTGGGGGGTGGTGGTGGGAAGTAAAATTGTGAGGTTACATGTTCTGATATGCAAAAAATCTTTAAAAAAAATCCCTTTCAAATAAATTCCCTAAAAAATAAAAATAAATCCTATAACCCGATTGCAGCGCCACCTATCGGGTTCAAATGTGAATCAAAACCATCCATGGACCCACTCAAACACACACAAAAAATTTCATCAAAATCGGTCCAGCCGTTTAGGAGGAGTTCAGTGACATAAACACGTACAGAAAAATTATATATATTAAGATAATTTTTTGAGTATTGTAGTCTTTTTTTAAAACTCATATTAGCTTTATCTAACTTTAATAAATTGTGAGAATAGTAACTGTTATGCACAGAATAATTCCGTTTGGGAGGGGGGGAATCGTAAAATACTTAGTAATTTCTTTCTCAGTGTATTAAGTACATTAAATATATAACATATAAGTTATATAACTTATTGGTCTATATAATCATGACTGTTTGCTAAGGAGTCAAGGTCGGCTTCAGTTGCACGTCAAGATAGCCCCTCCATATATTTAATAGCTTCATGGGTAGCATTCCCTTGAATCAACTCGCGTCTGCGACCAGAGACGTGGGTTGGTGAGTCGCAGACGCGGGATACAGGGTTTCCCTAGATGCGTCTCTTGGTCGCCAGTCGTGGGTAATTGGATGTGTAGTGCAGATGATTCTTTAAATATCAGAGTTTTTCAATTGTGTTTTATTTAATGTTCCGTGTTATTTTGGAATAGTGTTGATAAAAAAAATACTGGCTTGATCGACTAACTATTTCTGAGATCTCTTTCTATGTGTTGTCCTTCACATGTTGGTCCCGGTACATTGGCGAAGATAATATGTCAAACATTGTTGGGTGCTTTTCTACCTCTACAATTAAATTTTCAGTGTATGACCCGAACGCGTAGTAAGACGTGGTGCTAAGTATTAACTACATTTTCGTCCTCTTCAATGGATAAATCTTGGACCATTTTCCAAAACCAGCCCAATCAAACACAAAACTAAATACAACTCTACTTAAACACACTCAGACGCAATGTAGAGACGCTGGACGCGCACTCTGGTCG
The DNA here is from genome assembly GCA_039000515.1 of Timema cristinae. Taxonomy (NCBI): domain Eukaryota; kingdom Metazoa; phylum Arthropoda; class Insecta; order Phasmatodea; family Timematidae; genus Timema; species Timema cristinae. The sequence continues at coordinate 88,293,110 of JBCFYV010009882.1, forward strand.
CCAGTTGCAGACACCTCGAAGGAACTGGCTACATAACAAACTATGGAAACCAGCCCAGTCGCAGACGCGAGACTTGCCAACGGAATCCTACCTTAATTAAGCAGGGTTCGCAAACTCTCAGCCCGCGAGATATATCTGACTGACCTGCTTGTCTTTTATATTTTTTATTACTATTTGGCCTGCATTCAAATATGCACATAAAAAATTATTTTAGCGTTTACATAATTTTGAATAGTAAAAAAGACACTAAAAACTATTTCAAACTGTAACTACTCTATTTTTTTATCACTGAAATTCTTTAGTGGAAATATTTATTTACATAATTTAATAGATACTACTTCGAGTATTTCTCCAAACCACATAAGGATCTGGGAAAATAAATTATTTAAATGTGTTAAACATACATGAATGATTTTAAATAAATAGCATTAAATAACTAGTACTGACTTGCTTCGGTGGGCACACGGACTAAACGTTAGGCTATTATTGTCTAGGTCGCTGCCCTTGGGGAGGTCAGGGTTCGAATTCCAGTTAGATGTACAAAGGATGGATTTTTCCTAGATGTTTTTCTTTGTTCCCTTCACTCAAATGCTGTTGTATTTCCTATAAATTATATCTTCCTCGTCCCTTACCTGGTAACGTGATTAAATTACCCATTACTGGTAGTAAGAAGCTCTTAAAAAACAAAAGTATCAAATATAATTTATTTAAGCACACATGTTTATTCTTCATCGTAAATTTGACAAAATGACACCTAGACACGGGAATCGAACCTATGACTCTTGGTTTAGCGCATCATTGCTCCACCACTGCTCAGGCCCCGTTCTCAGGCCATTCTTCACTCATAGTTTAAGGCAGAGTTTGTGATGGACGTGACAAATTTGAGTTTCAGACCACTGCTCTCAATTGTATGGAAAAATAGGAATTCCTTTTGTAAAAGCCTTGAATTTTATATATTTGAGGTATTTTACATGCACTTTTTAAACCGACTGATTATATCAACACGAGAATTCCTATAAGCAAGAGCGAAAGGGCCCACCAATTTTTGCCGAGCAAGGTATTTTCACATACCTTTCATGGTTTCCTTGCATGTTGCAATCAACATGGGACCGACGGATTTATTTCCCCTTCGAAGGAAGTTGTGCTACGAATTTTTATCGCTCTAGAAAAATCCGTCTAACCCAGCTGTCTTTAAACCCACTAACATCGGGTCTTTAGGCGAGCACTTTACCGCCAAGACCACCGAGGTCGACTAAACTTTGAAAATGCAGGGAATCTTATATTAAGAAATTAGTTGTAACCAAATTTAGAGACTAGGATGTGTGAATTAAAACTATTTCATTTCAAAACGCTTTCTACATTTTTACTTTACGTTCTCTTAAAGTTAAATGCCCAACAATACACGTGATTCATCAAACTTTTAATTGCATTTCATTGTTTTAATGTTAAAGTCAATTGGTTATATTGGTTACTATGGACGATTAACCAGGAAACAAGATACAAGATTAATCTAGAACCATAAAACGTATAACTAAGTGCGGTATCCTGCACTATTTAGTTAACAATAGCGAAATGAGATTAGTTTGATTTTTTTTAAATAAAATCTATTTTTAAATTGGGTTATATTTAAAAAATATGTTGAAACTTTCACCGATCTCGATTTAATTTTTTTTCAAGTTAAAAAGCTTATTTAAGCTATACGGTACTGTGAAAGGAAAACATTTTCTTGCGGCCAACAATGACAATATGTTACTTTATTTTTAGTGTTATTTTACAAGTAACGATAATATTTATCAAAAGTGACAACTGCATATCACATGATTGGATATATGATTGTATGTAAGTGGATCTATTACATTTTTCTTGGTGTCGTAAGAGAATTGAGGTGAAGGTGTTATTCGTGGTGCCACACAGACTTCTAAAATCTCACGTTAACGGGTTGACTCTGTTACGCTGTTATTCCGTCATAGGACATTTTTAATTCCATATACACAATCACGATTTTTTTTTTATTTCTCTTTTACTTTCTGTCGACACCTCGGAGAAAGAAGTATCGTGAAAAAAATAAAAATAAATCGAACTCGATATTTTGATAAATGTCGACATTTCCTGGCCCCCAGAAACAGAAATAGTGGTTTTCGCAATGCCGTCTGTTTGTATCTCGGCCTAAAGCAGAATCTTTTTTTTTTTTTAGCGCCACGTTTTACTACCAGTTCGGATTATACGCTATGTACTAATTACGATAATGTGCTAAGGATTGAGAAGGTTTAATTTAGAGGAAGTACACCCGCATTTGCGTGTAGGGGGGTTAGAAACCCATTTAGAAACACTTCCCCTTGGTGCACCCGACCGGGATCGAATCCCGATTTTTCCTTTTTTCAGCAATCTAGTCCAACATGAAAGTAGCGTGTTAGACCATTCGGCCACCGAAGCGGGTTAAACTATGTTACCGATTGGGCTAAACCTTGGTATAAAGGGTATTAGTAAGGGCCCCCGAGGGGTTTTAAGAATTAGATAACTAATCCTAAAATTAAAGTTAGTTTACACTGAAGGGTTAGAAGAGATAAAACAGATTTTCTCAAAATCTCTCAAACGACTTTGATTAAATTTTGTATATAGCTATTGTTTAGCATTACAAACAAAATGACAACTCTTGTTTACCCATGAAAATTATTTTGAGGGTAGTTTACATTAGCAGAAATTTCCAATTTTGATCTCCACAACTATAGAAGATACGAAATAACTTTTCATCGCTAAATCATAGTTCTATTCAAAATAAACAATCTTTTAGTTGTAATAATTTTTAGAAAACCAATAGTTTATAAGATATAAGCAAATATATTAATCTTTTCATTGATAACAGAAATTGATTGTAATGCTATTTGTTGGAGTGTTTATGCAACAATTTATGTTATTTTGTTTCACAATTATTAAGGCAGTATTTAACGTGCATTTTCTGAGCCGTATCTCCTATAACGCGCTAGTTACGTTAAAAAAATTTATCATAATCAAAAAATCGCGTTATAGAAAAAACTAGTTAAACGGGAAAATATATTATATGTTAGAGGATAGTAGTTACTGACCCGGCCTATGAAAATAACTTTCCTTTAATATTTTTGACGCATTTTATGTTTAATTTTTGTTACTTTACTACTTACATCGTGTTTATATAAATACAATAAACAATAAACCCGCTTCGTTAGCCATATTATCTAAGAGGCTACTCTCGCAAAAGACTGAACTGCTGAAGACGGGGAGATTGGGGCTCGATCCCAGTTGGGCGCATGGAAGAGGAGTTTTCCTAAATGGTTTTCCACTCTACTTCCACGCAAATGTAGATGCACTTCCTTTTAATTAAACGTTACTAATCTCGAACACATTAGCATAATTAGGCCATTGGCATATAGCCCAAACGGGTAGTAGGACGGGATGCTATTTTCATCTAATTAAATCTACAAGGAAAACACAATGAAAACATACCGTTTGATGGTGATTATGTTGAAATCTAATTCAAACTAAATGCGCATCTTAGTTACCAAAATGAACATTGGGAGTAGAAGACAAAACGCTCACAATTCACAACACAAATGAACATTTGTTTTAGTACGAGGCATGCCGGTATTAAACCAATACACAGGAGTAGGGTCGGAATGACGAAAAGACGCTTTCTTCCTTTGGTTCCTTCCGTCTACACCCCCCCCCCCCCACACACACACACACAGGAGCGGCGCGGCGAAAGGAAATAAATTCTCCTATAGAAACCTCGAGACTCCCGGCATGTAAATTCGAGAAGCTGCTTCCGCGCGTCGCGGCTCAATGCACTGTAGTGAACGTTACACCATTTGATTTCATAGGGCATCCCGTGCACTTAGCGGTCAGGTCGCGGCCAACAGAGGGAAGGCGTAATAGGCCTACAATACGATGCGCGCTTGGCCGCGGCGGCCAGTGAAGATACGAGTGGTGCACACGCGGCCACTTGCTTACATAGAATGCAACGGGTGGGCGCGTTCCAGCAGTCAACTACACAGCAGCCAGTAGAATCCGTTCAGTCAAGCGTTGGAACTATTTTGTCGGGGAGATACCACATAGCGGCTACTTTCTCTGCGTTTTGGTGTTTGGGATGAGGCAGGATGAATATAGAGGAAGTTTACCTGCATTTGCATGGCGATAAAGTGTAAAACCGTTTAAGGAAAACCACCTTTAGTACACCCGACCGGGATTCGAACCCCGCGCTCCCTGTATCACCAGTCTAGTCTAGCACGGGTGTGACGCCTTAGATTATGCGGCCACCGAAGCAGGTTTCTACGCGTTCATTGCGGACTGGCGGCCTAGGAAGCAGACAACAGAAATTTCTTCTCGGTGGCGTGGTGCGCTCTTTTGGCCGTCTATACCTTTATAGCCGTCTCGGGACCACGTTATATAAAAACTATCTCTATTACGCTGATGGCGTTATTTCCAAATCACTTAAGAGAAACATGCGTTACGTGAGAGCTCCATTCATAAACTAATTTAAACCTAGAAAAGACACAATATACAGCCCCCCGTATGTTAATTCGTCATTGTAAAAGGGTAAATCCACATTTCACTATTAATTAATATTTCAGATATGCAGGGAATCGAACCCGGGATCCTTAGATCAGTCGTCAAACACGCTACCGACTGAGCCTAGGACCAATTTCATAGTCCGTCTTAGTGTACTTCAACTGGAGTGCTATACCAAATACAATACAATTGGTGACCTGGTGGTCTAGGGGTAAAGTGTCAAGACTTCTGTGCTGGGATGTGGGGTTCAATCATCCTCAGTCCCGGCACAGATTTATCTGATTGCCAAACCCTTCCTTCACCTCTGACAAGACGTGTATTAATCACAACTTGTGAATGTGTGGAATGCTAGGCCTCCACCGTGGTTCGGATTCCACGTTAAACTGTAGGTCCTCCATTTCATCTCACAATCACCCTACCATTACACATTAGCGTAAGTGCGTATAAACCGAACGGGTAGTAAGACGCGGTGGTGATGATGATGATGATAATAATAATAATTTACCAAATACAAGATGACGCCTACCTAAACTCAAATCGAATGGGCTAGTTTCGCATATGAAACTGGGCCATTCCATTCTAGTCTAGATAGGTGTATTTCTGTATTTAGTATAGCACTCCACTTACTCATCTATGAAACTGCCCAATTTCAAATTTTTTATGCTACAAAGAGTAGAAAAGGTTTGCTCAAATAAATAAATAGTTGGAAAAGGAATAAAATATTTCAATTCTTTTTATGAAAGTTCGTTTTGCTTGCTGACCAGAGAGAAAAAAAATTGCATAAATGCTAATCTCAAAGTTGTGGGCACAAAAAGCGAGCGAGGCCAACTTCCCCCATTTTCGGCCTCACTTTCTCTTTGGGCTTTAATATTGGAAAGCACCCCCATTTTGTTTAATAGATGGCAGCAATTTACCTTTTTTATATATAATTTTATAGGATCTACAAAACATACAAAGATATGTCGTGGATTCTCTGGACAAACCTATTGGACCCCACTTTGAACATCTTTGGTGTAAAGCGTTACTCTCGTGTTAGACTGGACTGCTGATGACGGGGAGATCGGGGTTCAAATCTTGGTCAGATATTCTGAGGATATTTTTTAATAAATTTTCCCCCACTTTCCTTTCACGCAAATGCTGGTAGATTACCTCCAAAAGTTTTTCTTCGTCATTTACCCTCATTAGGGTAGCTATCATAATTATATACGTATAACCTGAACAGGTATAAGACCTGGTTATAAAAAAACAACCTAGCCATAGTGTCGTACTGTCACGATATTAAAAGTTATGCAGGTTTATATCACAGCCATCGAGCTCGAATCATGTTCTCGACTTTAATCCAGCCAGTAGGTTCGCGTTGGGATTTTACCTATAATCTTTCTAGTCGAATGTCGGGACATTTCCTTGATACTCGCCTTCCCCACAACACACGTCCATTGGTGAATGTTTTTAACAGTCATAACAGAGACGTTGAACCTGTGCTCTAGCTTTCCCCCAACACCAACAACCGATTGATCAACGATCAGTGACAGCCGATAGCACCAAAATTTGCGCCCCCATTTGTATTCGGTTATTATTAGGTGTTCTGTCTCGCGACAGGCCCATTCCTTTTGTCAATGAACTTCGACCGCCAATACGCCCTGTTCTCTGCCTCCTCCTACAGCTCCCACGCGAGACGTAAAATAATAATAATAATAGTAATAATAATAAAGTGCCAAAATGCCAGCAATAAAAAAATAATAATAAAAACGAGATAGTTATCAAAATTAATGGTGACCCTTAATTAGTGTGTTTACAAATACGATCACTTCTTCCCTTTTCTCTTAATATTTTAGGAAGTTTTTTTAGCACTGCGTCTCACTATCCGTTTACTGAAGGGCTTAATAGAAAAACTCCATTTTCTCAAAATTCGCTCTAACCATTTTGATTAAAATTCTTATCTAGCCACTGATTAACATTACAAACAAAATGGCAACTCATATTTTCCAATGAAAATGACTTTAAGGGTAATTTACATTAGCGATAGGTAATACAGCTCGAACCAGACTTCGTATATTGGTGCGGTTTTCTTATATATATTCCCAAATGTTTGCACATTCTTGCGCCACGCAAATGCGGGTACATTTTCTCAACATTATACCTTCCTCATCTCTACCATATTAGTGTAAATATGTGGAGCACGGACAAGTAGTAGACGCAATGCTCAAAATCTTACTACTATTATGTCATATTTCTCTTTAATACGAAACTTAATTGCTTGCACAACCTTTATGTCTGTACTTTCCAAATTGATAGATAGCTCTGTTAAACAAAGCCTTATCAGTTTACTCAGCCTGTATCGGTATCGGCATTTTAAGATAAAGACGCCGGTGACAACATCTTTAGTAGCTAGGAAAGGGACGAGATAGTCAAGTTAAACAATTCTCGAGACAATTTCTCTTACAATATCTCATTTTTTATTTTTTAAAACAGGTGACACTTCTTAACCTCTGGTCATCTCGTTATTGGCCAACTTTTAAGTGCGGTTAAGATAAGGCTCGATGATACTACCAATCACATTAATCGCAACCGTTTTCCATCTCTCTTTTTTTTTTTTTTGATCGAAGGTGGTTGGGAGGGAAGGGAAGGGAGCTAGGCGTGCTTATCACTAGCCGCACTTTGTTCCCGGCGGGGTCGGATAGCCAGGTATATATATAACCTTGGTTGCGCCGTTGGAGTTATAGTGGAACTTTGAAGATGTGCATCTAATCGTCGCGACCTGGAGGACTGTTCGCGGTAGCCGCTAACCGGACACACACGCACAAACTCGCGGGGGACAGATAATCCGACCGAGTGGCCGAGAGTTGGAAGTGGGGATCTCGGCATGGAGTTTTGTGTTCGAGTCTTGCCAGATCTAACTCTTCCAGCTCACGGCTGCTTGGAAATTCACTTCACTGCCTCACTTCTTCCAGTTAAAAAATAATTGAATATGAGGTAATGTGGATGGCCTTAGACGAAAATTCAGGGACTTGTGTTGGTAAGGGGAGTAGGTTAGGTGTTATTCGGTTCCACAATTTCAGCTTATATATTAAAAAGGGGTTTTCATAAAAAAGCATGCTTTTCTTTCGTTTGCAGTGACTTCTTTTCCTAAAATATGTCCTATTGGCGTGTTGTTTCTTGCGCGCGCATTTATTTTATTTGATTCCTTTAATACGATTCTTCAGCCTTAAGTGATCTTGTGTTTCGTCAGAATAGTTGGAACGTAGTTCCTTTTTTTTGTGTGACTTTATTGATCCTGCGTTCTTATCTCTGTGTGATGTGTGTCGACTTGCGAAATGCGATAGAGGAACTCGTGGGCACACCCAGTTCGTCACTATCTACTTCACACTGCCTTAAAAAACACACACACAATCATACGTTTTTTTAAACCTCCCTTCAAAACAGCTCCAAGTCCATCAATATAAACTAAAATCTTTTAAGATCCAAACAATTTATTTTTCTCAATTCTAGGGATCGACTATACATATGTTCAATTATCTCTCTTTTTCCATTAACGTGCATTAGGTTTCTTTATTATTAATCCTCGAATATTTTTTTAGGAACATGCTCGAATATGGACGTGTTTTGCCTAAAAATCCGGTACGGTTTTTATTCCTTTTTAGATGTTACACGAAATTAATATGTCACTCAAGGAAAGAAATACATCGGTTATATTAAATGTAAGGTCCGTGTAAAGACAACTCTCTCGTCCTGATTGTTGTTGAAACAGTATATTTGAATTTCTGGGCAGTTTGGGGAGAAAACGTCCAAGTTTGTGGTTCAAGGACTAAGTGGAGAAGTGGTCTCTTCACTTTGATTCTAAGTGAGATTCAACTCCTCCAACTTATTTCTGCCACTGAAAACGTCGAACTTCTCAGCTCAGCTTTGTGCTTGCCTTCACCACATTCGGACAATCCAGGTGTATTCGGACTATTTCGAGTTTATCTATAGTCAAACATGTGTTCTTGCTTATTATGGAATTGGATTTACACTGATAATGTTTAATTATGTGTGTATGATATATATTATGTTGTTCCTTTTATTAAAGCCATTATTTATATATAATTTATTGAAATTATATGTTCGAAACAAACTGTTTTATAAGTTATCCATTATTTATTTCTATTTTAAATTGCTTTATTAGCGTCGTCTTTAAAATTAACTTTTTTTTTCAGGGGCATTTAATTATACAGTGTGTTTGTTTTTTACTAGTGGGATTGCTAGTGTGGAGATCAAATTAATTATATAAAAAAGTACCTATATAAACAAGTCCTTTCATAAATTATGGTTTAGGCAAGTAGGTCTTCTAGAGACATGAAAGGCTTAGTAAGTTTTTAATGAGTATCTATGAAATAAATATATAAATTATTTTAATCTCCTTCGAGAAGAGAAATGACCTAATTGTGGATAATTTTTTAAACAATTTTTAACTACTATTAAAATTTCAAACAAGAGATTAAATACCTTACCTTAGTAAACGAAGTAGGTAAATGAGTTCATTCGCGTTGATTTTGTAAAACAGTCATTTTATAACTGTGAGTGTTTGGTAATAATTTGGGAAACACTGCTATTTAATATATTTAAAATAATATATATAAGCTTATGTTTAAATTAATATTCATTAAGTTTGAAATTAATCACTAAAAAGGTTTATTTTTATGTATTGTATACTATATGTATTAATGCTTAACACTTTACTAAAACTGTCAATCCATAGGCCTACAGTGGGTGAAAATCAATGTTTATAAATCTTAATGTAAACATAAGTTATATTTTGATTTATGGTCGTGATTTGTACTCTTGGACCAACCTTAACTTATTGTTACCCGCTTCAGGAGCCACATTGTCTAAGGCGTTAGTCACTCTAGTATTATACTAGACTGTCATTGATGGGGAGAGCGAGGTTCAAATCTCAGTCATGTGTGCTGAGGGTGGTTTTTACAAACTGATTTTCTACTCTCCCTACACGCAAATGCAGGTACACTTCTACAAAATAAGCATCTGAATCCCTAAAAACATTTGCCTAATTATTACTTAAGCATATAACCTTAATGGTTAGTATGCAGTGATAAAAAATTATATTAAATATTTCCCCAAATAGTTTTGTTTTAAATTACTTAAATTGGTTTTGTTTGACGATGACAGCAGAATCAATTGTTACTTCGTCATCTGTTAGAAACTTGTAACAATTCATGGTATATTCCGATCGATGTCGTTAGGTCGCATAAGTGGTTTAAAGCTAACCGATCTCTGCGTTTAGTTGCCAGATATTTATATATTGTATTATGTTTGAGTACGTAACATTAATTTTTTGAACGTAACTCATTCTTTGACAGTGTTTCTCAAAGTGGGGTGTGGTGGTTTTAAAGTTGTGCAGGTGAAACATTATTTCTATAGGCCATTCCACTCTCAAATTGCAGTACAGGCTCTTATGGACTATTACCATCTCTTTCTAACCCATTGTTTCTCTGTTAGCGCTGTCCTTTTCGTACCAAGCGGAGTTGCCATTTTGTATCTTAAATTTGAACATATTTATTTCTATAAAATAAGCGGGGAATATTAAAGAACATTCATTTATGCATTTTGGGAAATCAATTTAAACCACCATTGATGTTTTTAAATCACTATTTTTTTCAAAATATGGAAAATATGCATTGTGTCAAAGTTTCATGAGGTTACAAATATATTACGTCATAAGTCTCGTTCCAATTGTGTGGAAAAGACATTATTTTATATTGACTGTTATAATAGTTATAAACAACTTCTGCAAAATCTGAAAGAAATATCTTTTACACGTTTTTTATTTTGATTTTGCATAGGTGCATTATGTTTAAGAAATGATAAGAAAAGCACAAATTTATTTTTGAAAAAAACTCTGGGCCAATAGCGCCCCCCATTTATGTGTGGTAGCGTTTTGAATTTGAAGAGGGTGTATGTAGTTCACTTTACGTTCTGTCTGGTCTTGAAGAGCAGAGTAATATTATACATATTCTGAAAATTGAAAAATGACACCTGGATATGGGAATCAAACCCTTGTCCAGGTTTAGTTTCTCAATTTTCAGAATATGATATATAGATGGAGTAATCCTCACTAAAAAAGCATAAATAATAGCTTTGGATATTTGATTGATTCATGTTAAACAGTTGTAGCGTTGAGAACTGAAGCGTTAGTTCCTCCCAACCACATCAAAATTGATATTAGTTTCACAAAATACAAGGCTCAGTCACTTAAACATTCATTATACTCGTCTTAGTTTGTAATTATAGTTTAATAAACACAGTTTTATTGTACTTGCCAAGACAATGCTAAAAGTTTGGAAATACATTTTATATGCAATTCCAAATTTTATTATATTACTATTATTATTATTATTTAGTACCGCGTCTTACTACCCGTTCGGGTTATATGCTAAATTTTATTATACTTTGCTTTTGAATTAAGAAACCAGCTACCCACAGAGGTAGGTGGCTGGGCAGTCTAAGGTTTTAAACTCGCATTTACACTTTGCCACCATTTGTAATCAGGCCCGGGTTCGAATTCTGGTCGAATTCACTGGCATTAGTTAAACACTCTAGCACAGTCGGTAGCGCGGGAGCCAACTGAGATAGGGGTCTGGGTTACATTCCTGGGATGGTCTGAGATTTAACTTTGGTAAATTGTCGGTTAGGGGACTTGATGTTGTGTTTTCTTAGTATTAGGGAAGTTTGTAAGTCGTGTGTTGATATAATCAGCGTGTTCAAAAAGTACATCTACCTAATACAAAAGCATTATCTGAGGTTGATTTTAACAAGTCATTTTTTCATAGTTTCAAAAAAATACTGGTGAACATACTCTTAGCCATTTTACTCGGTATATTATTGATTTAAATCAGTGTAAGATGCTGAAAGTCAAAACACAGTCTTCAAGCGTAGCACTCAGTGTAAACATAAATATATCCCTGCTGAGCTTCACACCAATGAATCCTACTGTTTACAGTCCTCTTGGAAAAAACTAAGCAAAGCTGTTTGAAATATAGCCAAGAAGCGTCTCTCCAGTTGTGAGCCGTTATTTTTGTGTTATGGGCTATGGTCATTATTTTGGCGTGGGCTTACATGGTGCTAAGAGTGTTTGGGGGTTTAATCGTCATTTTTATCAAACGTTTGATTGTATTATATTTACTTTCTCCTTATATTTTTAGTTATAATATAAATTTATATGGGACAATAATTTTATGTATTATTTATAAATGATTCATAGTGCTTAGTGTTAGTTTTTTAAACTATTTATCATGGAAACGGTAACAAGAAAAGTGCATAACATAGTTATACTGAGTAGCAAAGAACGTCAAATAGTGATGAACATGGTATCGTACAAAGTGGTGTTCGTCGTCCTGTCCATTCCTTGCTGTACGACAACATGCCCCCTTCTTTACATATTGTTTTTGCGAGGGTAAACGCATACGACACACTCCATTTCTCACAAGTTCAGATCTGAAGGTAGACCTATTATTTATACAGATGAATTGTATGTAAATGTTTTACATAGCGTTTACAAAGAGTGGAAAAAACTACCATTTATAGTTATCGGTAAACATTTATTGAGGAGTTAAGCACAGGACTGAAACCACCATGGGCTCGCGGACCACGCTTTGCGATAGTACACTCTGGATATGGTATTGACTTTGTTGAAGGTGCTGAGCTCACGTTTTTGTCCAAGAAAAACATAGCAGATGTCCGTGACGAAATAGAGTGTGACGTTTAGGAAAATTGGTTTTCAGAACAATTACTCCCTAATACACCTGAAGGAGCTGTTATTGTAATCGATAATGCAGCCAATCACAGCAGAAGGTGTGAAGCGATCCTGACCATATCATGGCATAATGCTCAAATAGCGATGGCATATCCAAAATAACATTGATGTTGATGACGAAATTTTGAAACGGGAAATGCTGAATTTGGTTTCGCAGCACAAACACAAATTTGAAAAATACAAGGTGGATGAGATGGCGAAGGCAGTGGATAGACAAGTCATTCGTTTGCCTCCATATCATTGTGAACTTAACTCTATAGAGATGGTGTGGGGTCAGGTAAAAACATTTATTAAAATGAACAGTACTAGTTTTAAGGTTAAAGATATGAGGCCTTTAATAGCTGCAGCGTATGAAAGGGTTTCTTTAGAAAACTAGTTAAATTATGTGAATAGCATAAAAAAAATATTGAAAATTACATTTGGAAAGCAGACGAGCTACAAGATGACGAGGAGCAGTTTTTAATAAGATTAACTTCATCATCCTCATCATCTCTTGTGTCATCTCCAGCCATAAGTCCACTCTCAAAACTTTGAGCTACCTGGGCCTTCCACTAAACACTACTTCACAATTGATGGAGTCACGCCCTTGTGTGGGGACAGCGATGAAGCATGAGGATATTTTTTAGGTTTAAACTAATATGTTATTTACTTTACAGAGAATGCTTAAATTTACCTCAAATGCTTATTAGAACTTCCCCCCCTGCCCCCTTTTATAATTACCGGTATTTTATTTTATAAAATTATTGTATAATATTAATTTATTATTATTATTATTGAGTTTTAGCTTTTGCTATAATAAATATGAATGAGGTAATTGTTTTATAAAAGTTTATACACATTCATATACAAACAGGGAATATATTTCTATAAACCTATGTACCTGAGAAGACCATCTTTGATTCGATCTCCAACCTATTCATCGCAGGTGACAGTGTATAGCGTATATTAAAAGTGATATTAACATGATAATAAACGGAATAGTACACAATTCTTGACAACTCAAATTTCAAATTGATTGCCATGGCGTGTATAAAGTTTGTATAATTTGCTAAGTTTGAATGTAAAAGTTGTCCATCTGTTTTGAGCGGGTGAGATCTAGCAACTGTGCACTCCATAAGACCTGTACTGCAAAGTAAGAGTAGATTGGACTATAGACAATTCCATTTTGTATCTATAAATACATTTAAAAAAAAAAATTATTAAGTGAAATGGTGAAAAAATATCTATAATTATGTTGAATTAGTAACTACATGTATAAGTTTTTTGATTATTTCTAACATACTAAACCTTTTTTAAACCATTTTATAAACATTTGTTCATATTTGTTTACTTAAGGCTGGTACAGAACTCTTCTATGTTTACCAAGGAACTAAATTGAGGATAGTATGTATATATCATATTTAATCTCTGGCATTTAAAATTTCTTCATTAAGTGTGATGAACATTCTTTAATTCATTATTATTGCTAAACTTCCTGGGATAATGGGGACCAATTGATAGGCCGCTGTGGACCATTAGTGGTATGAGGACCACACTTTGAGAAACACTGTTCTAAGAAGGTGTATTCCATGCATATTAATGGTAAGTGAGCTGTTTTATTGTGTGTGTGTGTGCATTTTTTATAGGCGTTCAACATACCAGAATTACTAGTCACCATTTGTTGATTAATATTCGATCATACATTCCCTGGTAAAGGTTTCAATCCTTCATTTTTAGGATTGTTGAAGCTTGTTTTGAATGATTTTTAACAATTTATTTTATTGTGAAACCATTTGTTGTGTCTTTATCAACAAATGTTTACCAGCTTTGGGGGTCAAATGGACTAAAGCTTCATTTTCGCATTGGAATAGACTGCTAATGAAGGGGGGATCAGGATTCGAATCTCGGTCGAGTGGACTGAGGGTGGTTTTAAATACCTATTTTTTTATTGTGGTATTTAACGTTCACTTTCTGAACCACTTGATTATATCAGCATCAACTTATAAACTAGCTCAAATCTAGAACAGACACAACATACAATCCTCTCCCCCATGGCCGTTAATTCATCGCTGTGTAAGGTGAAACACACATTTCATTAATGATACAATTATTATTCTGCCATGCCAGGAATCAAACCCTGGGCCGTTAGCTCAGTAGGCAGACACTACCGACTAAGATCTGGTGTTGGACTCTCACTTATTATAAATTGGGCTATTGAACCTCTTAAGTAAGTTACTTTACTTATGCACCACTCTTTAATCTAAGGAAGTGTCTGTTATGATCCTTTATTTTTATAGGATGTTAATTCTAGGATTAAAAGAAACACCATACAACAGGAATGTTTGTCTTGGTACTTGCGAGCTTGACTGGTTTGTTCAGACCTGACTTGACAAGTCGAGAGATTCAGTTCAAATTATGGCCTGACAAGTAGAGAGATTTGATTCAAATACTGACCGACAGCCCTTTCCAGACAGATTCTTTTTGAATTTCATTCAAATCCCCCTTTCTCAGCTTGTGCCCTTAACCTGGTCTCTAATGTGGAAAGTATGAACATTTGGTAACATAAACAGGCCCCGGACCGGTGATTTATCGCATGGATATGCATTGAATCTCCATCAGTAAAAGGAAACATACCTAGTTTCACTGAGTATGTTTTAATTTATTTTTAGCATCTTGTCTTACTTATTGTTCGGGCTATATGCATATATACTAATTATGCTAATGTGTTAGGGATGAGGGAGGTTGAATTCAGATGAAGTGTATCAGCATTTGCATGAGTGAAGAGTACTCCCACCCAGGACTTTAACCCTATTCTCCCTGTCATTGGCAGTCCAGTCTATTGCGAGATTAACACCCATGCAGCCACCAAAGCGGGAAGTAATTTAATCCTCGTTGTAGATTGAACAGGGGACCCTAGATAGTTATCCAAATGTTTAACCAATCATATGCATCTTTTTTCTAATCCATTTCATGTCAAAACTAGTCCTATTGGATGGTGTATTGGTCTCTTAGCGTTGATTCACCAAGGAAGGGCTTTATATATAGTCTAGGTTTTTGAGGCCAACCAACCCCCCATTTGACCTGAACTGCTTGTTATTCATGTACCAGGAGATTGGTTGACTCCTGAGACTAGATTATAAAAAGGGCAATTAAAACCTCGAGCTTAAACATAACATAATTGATAAATTCCAAACCAGTATCGGCAATTGCATGCCCTATCGTAGCATTCTCGCGATATACTGGATACCTGGTGATGGGGAGATCAGGGTTTGAATCCCAGTCTGGTATTTTGTTCTTAAATTGTTTTCCAATCTACCTTCACACAAATTTGGGTGCATTTTATCTAAGTTATGTATCATCACTATTCATAATATATTAATATATTGAATGGTTAATTAGTCACGGTGCACAAAAAAAAACCTCACCTTCCATTCAATCAAGAGAGCTCCCCCATTTCATAAAGTCTCTATACACCACTGTTTTTGTATATTTTGACATCAACAAAGGTTTTACATTTTTTTTTAAAGGAAGTGTGGTTAAATATATTAACAATCAAATAATATGTAGTATTAATTTATGTAAGCATTTCAATTTTATAGCACTGCTTACAAACAGTATAACATTTTTTTTAAAGGAAAATTAACCAGTGAAAAGGCTTGAAGTGTATATGCGTAAATGCTTGGACTTATTTGAGACACTTCTTTGCAGTTAAACTACTAGAGATAACATTTAGTGGTCCAAGTCTAAATTATTTATGTGTTTAATATCAAACACCTTTTTCCCCCCCCTTTCCTTTTATTTTGTAGTTTCATGGAGCTAGTTAATATTTCTAGTTACAAGGAGTTTCTGCTTTCACATTATACTCATATTACATGTTTTAAACTTGGTTAATGTTATCTATACTATTCAACTTTTATCCTTTTTACAACCAAATATTATGGCAACTATTAGCAAAACATTTAGCAATCTTGGAAAAAATGTGCGAAATATTTTCTTCACACGGGTTATATTTTTCGTACATGTTTACACACAAGTAATGAAGAGATACAATGATGTTAACAAATTGGAAAGAGATTGCCTTGTCTTTCAAACTAAAGTAAATTGGAATATATTTGTTTTGAAAAATAGGGTTTGAGAGCAGTAGCGTTAATTGAATTCTTTCTCTCTCTCTCTCTCTCTCTCTCTCTCTCTCTCTCTCTCTCTCTCTCTCTCTCTCTCTCTTTCTCTCTCTCTCTCTATATATATATATATATATACACACACACACACACATATACATACATACATACATACATACATACATACATACATACATACATGCAGTATTAATACATCAAATATACTGAAAGTTTCAAAATATATTTTTAAACTCTTAATTTATGCAAATACACAAACCATTTTCTTAAAGAAACTCCATTTTTTTATTATATACTTTTACTATTCCCAAATTGCTTTGGTGGTCGAATGGTCTAAAGGTTAATGCACACATGTTCGTATTGCATCGGCTTGTATTGCTCCATACCGGCTTGTAAAATATTCTCGATTCTAGTTTTTTTCCCCATTTTCATCCAGAACAAAGCAGGTAGAAGAGTTGCACAAGGACTCATATTGTTGAGATTTTTAATAAGAATGCATTGGTCAAATTTTAAATAAGGTAACGTTACTAACATATTATTTTTAAAAGGTTTGAAATATTAAATCTGAAAGGACAGCACACACACTTTGAAACATTGGCTCACTACGGCCACCGTTGGATGGCAAATGAATATAGGAAAAAATATTTTTCATTGCATTATGTGCCTATGCAATCAAGTGTCCGCCACCTTCTGGATCACACCGCACCGGCTGCTGGATTAGGTTGTATTCAGATGTTTTTTACCCTTCGTCCACACTTGTTGGTCAGTCTGATAACAAACACAATGGCTCGTCTATGCCATAAAATAGATGAAGAAAAGTTAATTTTATTATTGAGTAGAAATACAAATTTAATATAATATGAGTGACTCACATGAGTTAAATCAGTTAAAGATAACGTTTGGAAGATATTGCAAATGAAGGGGACCGATTAAATGCTTATGTAAATGTTTATTCTGTTTAACTATGTATATATGCACATCGTCGACATGTCATTGACATGTCAGATCACTGACTATACTTACTCTAGTGCGCTTTATAATGTTGATTGTTGAACACAATCATTTATATCTCATTATTAAGTATTGACAATTTTAAAGTTTTGAATTAGCTCAAATACATTAATTACAAATTTGAAAATTGGTAATAGGTGTAAATATTTCCTTGAATTAATAAATAAATAAAATATGCATGCATTGTTTTGCAGATGTCTGTCTCACATCAAATTTCTATGAAGTTGTAAAGTAAATATGAAATTTAAGGGTGCAATGAACTACTTTTGCTTATTATAACAAGTACATTCTAAACTTAAACATTGAATCTGTGTCCGAGTTAGAGGAAACACCTGCAGTTAAATGAGAAATTTCACATGATGCACAATTCATGGCTCTCCACCAGTGTGACTTAATTAAATGTTCTAAACAGATAACCTAGTATGTTCAATACAATTCCATCTATCCCCCATGAACTCTTGAATGAAGTGAAGTTGCGTATTACAATATATTTTACATTATGCAATAGTAAACTAATTCTTTGGATGATTTTGTCATAATGTATTTATGTGTGTATACAAGTTTCTCACTAATGTTTCCTGGGCTATTTCCATTTTCTAATTATAAATAATTAAGGAAAAGTGTATATTTTAAACATTCATTTAAAAAACCTGGCAAAATTAATTTTAAAAAACCCAAGAAATCAAAATAAATGTTAGACTTTTTGACTTTATTAATTATAGGTGCATACAACAATACAATTTTAGCAAGCTTATGCTCAATATTTTTATTTATAAATATGTACTAATAAATAGAAATGATATTTTGATAAATTATTTATATTTCATGTTCTTTTTTCATTCTTTGTGTGGTTTGGGTATTCATTTTATATTGTTTATAGATTTTTGTGGGTTTAAACAAACGTTACAATACTGCTTTAATTATTTATTGCAAGGTAATAAAATAAGTTTTAAAAGTTATTCATTCATATATTATTATCTCAATTTATTTCCACATTTGAATTTAGAATGTATACATAGCTACATAAATAACGTCATAGTATTAATTTTATTTACATTGCTCTAATGTATCAATAATCAGATCATTATAAATTCATCCACCTCATCTAAGCACTGAAGTAATCTAGTGTGTCATGGGTGTGGTTAGGTGGCGGCTTGTGTGTGGCCGCTCCTATGAAAGAGTGAAGTTTTGTGGCATCACAGTGTGAAAGGGCACTAAACTTAAATTTGAAATAAACTTAATTTGATCATTATAGTGAGCAAATTTTTAAATCAAATAATGAAATAAATTACATCTCTTCATTCCAATGAGTAAACATTAAAGTTAAACATGAAGTTACCTGAAAAATATCACATGATATTATAAAAGTATTATATGATGATAATAATACAGTAAAAATAATGTTTATATAGATCTTTATTTTTATTTTTATTGGTTTGAGTTGGTTTGATCAAAAAACATATGAATATAGGTAGTTTATGTTATTAGTTAAGCACAAACCTGCACAATATATTGACCGAGGGTAGTTTGCGGGCCAAAACAAATTTGAATTCCTACTGGTCAAGAGCAGAGGAGGTAGAGCTGAGCAAGAAAATAAAAAAGAAAGGAGCTGGGCCAATGAAATGCAGACAAGTGTGCATCAACATCAAACATTACGTTCTGAGCCAATGTGAGCTGATCCATTTGGATACATACAAGTGTATGCTTTAGGCTTCACTCTAGCAATAGAATGAGCTATCGATGATGGAAAGATCGGGGTTTGAACCCTGGTCTGGAATACTGAGGGGAGTTTTTTCCTTAAATGATTTTCTTATCTTTCTCCGCACAAATCTGGGTACACTTCCTTTAAATTCATCCTTTTCATCCTTAACACATTAGAATAATTAGTTGAAATCCATAGGGATAACTAAAACGATTAGGGAGAAGTGATGAAGACGAAAAACTATTTATAATACCCTGTTTGAACTATGTCGGTTTAAATGCCTGTTTTATAATTGCTAATTTGCTGTTTTTTTGTAATCGTCATCATCATTATTCCAGTACAAGTTTATCTATGCAATTAAGTACAAAAACATCATCAGTGTGTATGAAGCCTTGGAGTTTGTTGACTGGCGCAAAACAGCCTCCTCCTAGTGGCTTGATTGAGTATTTATTGAGCTTGACATCTAGTGAGGGAATTATGAACTTGGTGAGAGAGTGATCCTCTTGTTAACCAAATGTTGCACTAATAGAGACATATGTAACTACTTTATTAATGGTTATATTGTTCATGCAGTATATTTCTGAATTAAAACAAATCATTTACTTGATTAAAAGCTAAAATTTATTTTATTTTTGGGTGACCTGGTGGTCTAGGGGTAAGGTGTCGGACCTCTGTGTTGGGGTCCGGGGTTCAATCCTCGGTCCCAGCACAGATTCATCTGATTACCAAACCCTTCCTTCACCTCTGACAAGACGTGTATTAACCACAACTTGTGAATGTGGGGAATACCAGGTTTCCACCGTGGTTCGGATTCTACGTTAAACTGAAGGTCCTCCATTTCATCTCACAATAACCCTACCATAACACATTAGCGTAAGTGCGTATAACCCGAACGGGTAGTAAGACGCGATGCTAATAATAATAATAATAATAATAATTTATTTTCCAATCTTTAATCATTTAATAAAAACATGTGTTAGACCCAGAGGTGTAACTAGGGTTGATAGGGGTTGAAGGTTTCCAT
Source organism: Timema cristinae (assembly GCA_039000515.1). Lineage (NCBI taxonomy): Eukaryota > Metazoa > Arthropoda > Insecta > Phasmatodea > Timematidae > Timema > Timema cristinae. The sequence continues at coordinate 88,313,311 of JBCFYV010009882.1, forward strand.
GTCAAATAAAAAAAATGGCGTCTCTTGAAAACTTTTTATTTTTAATTTGGCCGACTTCTTATATTGATACTGGAGAATGTTTACTTGTTATAATACTGGCTACAAAAAATAAAAACAAACTACACCTTTATTGTTAAAAAAATGAAACTTACATTGTTGCTAATATTACTAATAAATTTTGCACCCAGGGCATATGCCCCACCTGCCTCACCCTAGTTGTGCCACTAATGAGTTAACCATGCATCGTTCTTCTCAAATGTAACATAATTTATTTTCATCAGGGAAAGTTTTATATTTACATGACACAATCTTAGGGGTCACACAGACAAAAACATTTCTGGAAATCATCATCTATTTTTGCCTACATCACAGTCTAATATTTTACACATTCTATATAAGTAGTATAGTCTTGCATAATTCAGGGTTTCCTGCAATATTTTTTAAGGGGATACTCATTTAGATCTGTAATGATAAACTATAGCTATAGTTTTGTCACACCTAATGCTTACCTACCATATGCATTATATATGACATAGATAAGCGAAAGACATATAGGTATGGCCTATCTTTATGACTCTTACATTATGGTATAGCAATTTGTTAAAAGCTCTAAATAACAACACCTTGCACAACATAACCCAACCTTTTAAAACACATTCAACATTTTAAATATAGAACTGGTTGGTTTGGTCCTTTGGTTCATTAGTTATATCATTATTTTTGGTTCCTAAGAAACTGAATCTCATATCTTTGGTTTTTATTTATTTTGGGTATAAAATCATCTTATTAAATGTTCCCATAGAAGTGAATATGTTAAATAACTATATATATAATCATAAAGTGTATTATTGATAAAGATCTTGCTAACCTAAAAATAAGTTATGCGGGGCGAATGAGTTAGTAGTTATTAATGTTACATTTACATGTATTGAGGCACACTAAATTCTTTATATTGATTTCTGGGATTAAGGGGAATTTGAAACCCAGATAATAGAACTGAGAATTGAAATATAACTGATAGCGGAACTGGAAAAATGTCAGGCAAATTCCATCACTGATAATTTCAAATACCTATATAATGAACATCACTGCCTGTATCATTGAAAACAAAGTGTGTCAAAAAGTGCAAGAGTTATTTTAAAGGTTTTTCTAAACTTAAGAATAAAGTGCAATCTAATCATAAATATATATAGTCAGTAAATGTGAATATTAGACATGCTAGAAACTCATAAAACTTTTTTAATCATGTAAATAAAACATTTAAAAAATACTGTCCCACACTCTTGTAACTAAGAAGAAATAATATTCTAGTTTGTGATTGTACTCTGTCTACAAATATGTGGATATGCTAATAAACAACTGCAAGGGTGCAAAGTCTAAGTCTGCCTAGCTTAACAAGAGTGCCATAAGTTGCTCTTTTTAGAGAAGAATCTAATCAAACCAACTTGTCTTTTGGGCTTATCCACTACCACAGAAATGTAAAAATAAATAAACATTAAAAAAGGGAAAAAAACATGTAAACAAAAACAAAGATATACCCTCTAATCCACTTACACAGGTCACACCATACTGAAAAGGTAATCCTTCACTTACATTTGATACTTTTGAAATGAATAACTGATGACCAAGGTCACCCCAAGCATACCACCACTACTTAACCCCCCACTGGCACTAACACAATAGACTCACCTAGCTGCCCGAACTTCAGTTAACTTTGCACCGATAATCCTAAAAATGAAGGAATACAGAACTCGACCTTGTATGCATCGTGATACAGGCCATCACATCAGCTTACTCATGTGCATAACTAGTGTTTTTTGTATTTATTTTTATTTACCAACGGGGGGGGGGAGGGGGGGGGGTGTAACCTCCCTGTAGCCCACCCTGCTACGCGCCTGGTCAAAACTATTAACTTGGGAAAACACCCTCCTTTTTTTGTATATAATGGTGAGTTTTATACCTTTTAAGGAGAGGCGGGTCAGAGGAGGACACCAGTTGTTAAGCGGCTACTTCAAAGTACTTAGCTACAAAGTTACAGCAACTTGTGGGGAGAATATCTTACATCGTGAGTCCCTCTTTAGAATGAAGGAGGATACCCCAACCCATATAAAGGTCTGATGTAAACAACAACTGTGCATCGCTGGGCAGCTCTGTGTTCGAAACCAGTTAGAGATATAACACCGGAGGTAGGTCAGGGCACAAAACTTCTGAGTAGGGACATTGATAGAATGAGGACCTTTTTCTAAACTCTTTCAACCAGTTCTAAAACCTACATCACATTTATACACTTGTATAGTAATTCATCTCTTTCAATAAACAGGATCAAAACAAACTCCACATTTATTTGCGGCTGGTTGCCTTTCCCATTAAGCCATCCTGACATGTTGCCCACGGGTTGCCACTCCTTTATTTTCACCTTCCATCACATGTCCTAATGCATCATGATGTTTTGGAATGACATGGTGTCTACCATTCGGGAAATTCTGGGAAAACTGAAATTAATCAGGAATTTGAAGTGATCAGGGAAAAAACCGGGAATATGTCGAGAATTTGCTAAATTACAAAACAAAAGATCCGGGCAAATGTTGATTTACTAAAAATGATATATAACAATCAGTAAATTACAATGTGTTCAAACCGTTTTGATTTTTTTATCTGTGTAATATATTTTATAATTCCTATTAGACAATGTTAATACAAATAAAAAACATGTTTATCTAAATTTTAAAACGTATCATTATTGATAAAAAAAGATTAGTAAAAAACATTTGGGGGCGGGGAATAGAAGGGTCTACCATGCTTTTGAGTCGAGAATTTTAGGAAATGATCAAGGTAAATCAAGGGGAAATGTCAGAAATTTCATTGGGCATGTTGAGTAGACACCATGAATGAGATATACAAGAAATGCATGTGGAAAAGCTCGTATGGACCAGTGGCGGCTCGTCACTTTAGAAGCTGGAGGGCGCAGCTTATTTAATTAATAAATTATTTCTAAATAATATATTTAAAAGAAGACACAAATTTCGGAATAGGTTTTGCTAAATATTCATTTTGTTAAACTCAAAAATTAATATCACAAACAACATTGAAAGATAAAAAAAAACTTCCCCCAAAGGACGTGGATGTGTTGTAGAAACTCTGCAGCTGTGTAATGTGCATAAATATATAGGTATGTATGTTTTCACTTTGTTCCATACAAAATTCAGGACATGGCCTACGTAATGAATTATATTATCTTTTTTTATCAAGAGTTAATCTTGCAATATTCGTTGTCTTAAGCGCTTGAATTGAACTATTCAAATTAAGCCTAGTTACAAAAAGTATTAAAACATATAACTCAAATAAACATTATCCTAAAATAACCCTACATAATATTATTATAAAACACACACGCCACACACATCCTCAAGATGCAGGAGCACGCAGGATGACTGACATCAATTATTGCTGGTTCACGCTATACACATTTCACAAGCTTTCAACCTTAGGGCGCGTAAGGGAGTGCGCCTTCAAAAGAAGAATAAGCAATGCTAGCTAGCTCTAGCAGGATGGGACAACGGGTTAAGGGGAGGGAAGGTTTGGTTTCTCTATGTCAGGCGCTGACCGTCGCGCGCCCAACTGCATGCCATTTTAAAAACATTGCCTGCTATTACTTAAACCAAAAACATATTTTTCTTGAAACTATTATGGTAAGATAAAATTGTCGTGAGAGTGCGAATAATAACTTTAAAAGGAACTGGGGATTCGTGGGGTTGAGGGGCGCGCGCCTCCGCGCCTTAGGGACGAGCCGCCCCTGGAATGGACAGTCGGTAATAAATGGGTGCTGAAGGACTGCTGTTTGAAAGGGAATCAAATAGGTCAATGCGAAAGAAATATGTTACTTTGGTTTGGTCATGTTGAGAGGATTAGTGCGTATTGAGTGATGAAGCAAATAAATGAAGCTAAATTGTGTAGATCAAAAGGAAGGGATAGAGCATGTAAAACGTGGCCAAATATTATAGACAAATCTGGGGAAAAGATAAATATTAAGAGATAACTGAATTATATATACAGCTAAATTAATAACTGAATAAATAATTGAATTAAATAATTATAGGTCTATAAATTAATAAACTAATAAGAATATATAAAATAGAATTAGATTAAATAAGCAAGTTAACATCTATAAAACACATAATGACTATTCAAATATTTACAACAGTCACAAAAATGTAATTATTACAGGTGATGTAGACATTTATCGTTACTGTGAACTGTTTTAATAATTACATTTTTGTGACTGTTGTAAATATTATTTGTTTTATAGATGTTATCTTGCTTATTTAATCTAATTTTATTTACATATTCTTATTAGTTTATTAATTTATAGAAGTATTAAGAGTTAATTGAATAAACTAAACAGCTAAATTAATAACTAAACAAGTAATGGAATTAAATAATTTGAATAATTAGGTCTATAAATGCCACTCACTCCCGGGCACGCTAGCCCAGATGTGCATATCCATCCACTTAGCCTCGACTTAGACTGGACCTCTCTGGCTATCGCCAACCGTGTGAGTGTATGTATGTATGTATGTATGTACGTGAGTGTATGTATGTATGTATGTATGTACGTATATATATATATATATATATATATATATATATATATATATATATATATATATATATATATATATATATATATATATATATATATATATATATATATTCATACATACATACACTCACACGGTCACTTTTGCACAAGTAGGTTGCTATTTTATTCTCATCAGCTCAGACCTTATTATTTTGCGATGCCATTACAGGCCGGCTTGTTAAAACAACCGTTAAATGGTTATTAAAATTCTTAATATTTCACAGAAATAAAACTGTTATCATAGTTAAATGGATATAGGGCAACTAAACACACCCATCATCTGATTTAAGCTGCCACTTAGACATGAAATGTTCAAGTATGTTAATGATTTTAATGCTAAAGTAACATGGTATGTTACCGGCTTTGGTGGCCATTTGGTCTAAAGCACTATTATCACAATAAACTAGACGGTCAAAGATGGGGAGATCGGGGTTCAATCCCAGTCGGGTATACTGAAGGTTGTTTTCTATATCAGTACACAGGTGTTCAACCCAAACTGGTAGTAATAAGCAGTGCTACAATATAAACAATAAAAAACATGACTTGTTCAACTATGTATGGTGTTAATTCTACAATAGTTTACATGTTTAATTATATCAATGATTTGAATGCTTAAAGCAAGCAGTGTCCTACACAATATGTAGCTCTTTGGCAGTTTTATACTATCATGAATGTGACATGAGGCTAAAGCGAATGCCAGAAAAAAAGACCACTTATTGAGCCACTTATAGGTGTGAAAGTTCTGAGGAAATCGTGACCTACCTTTTAGAGAGAAAAAATGCAATTACATTTGTTCAAAGACACACAAAGGAAAGAAAATCTTTTAAAAGATAAGAAAATTGAAGATTTATTACTTAGAAATATAGGAATTATTCTGAAATTTTCTTTTTAAGTTTGAGGGGCAACCTTTTTCAAACATTTGATTAAATATATAGCACATGTTATTTGGCAAGTCATTCACATATAAAAGTTCATATGTAAATAATTATGGCCTGGACAGCCATGAAGAAGTCATGATTTCACAATGTAGATAAAAAGTTTGCTTCATGTTTCTATTTTTAAAATATATATATTTACCTACTAAAAATTGTTGATTTCCGATTTGAACCAGTCCAGTCTTGACTCGAATTATTAGTGACACATTTATAAAACTCGCTTACTAAAAGTAATACACCATTGGAAAATTTAGAATAATACACTTTTCATGAATTTTGATCATAAAAACCAACAGTTCTCTAATCCATTGCTTGGACTTTATCAATGGTTGGCTTATTGGTGCTGTCAAGGGTACCCTTGGTAAGTTAAACAATGATCAACCACAATTAAAATTCAGAAATAAATATAACTTTGAACTAGTGAACCTGTTTCCCATATGAAAGGAAAGAGATAACTATGTCTGGTCATACCTATATGGCTCAAGTTAATTCCTTATCTAAATATATTTTAATGTTCACACATACTGTATTTAAAATACATACAAACATACACACACATACAAATGCTCCATTATGAATATATAAATAGTTGATTTTTATGAATATCTTTGTTTCTTTGTTATAAAGATTTGCCATGTTGATGCAGCTTGTATATCCTCTTTGCTGACCTTTGAGCATTTAAGCCTCATGTGTTGTGATAACCAGGTGCCATCTCCTCTCAATAACCCATCTTTTGTGCTTGCTTCTTCTCTGAATGAAGAAGGAGGGACACACAATGAAAAGCGCTCATTTCCATCACAACAAAGGTAACCTATTAACATGCTAATTAACTCATTTTTATTTAAACGAATATGTTCTAAATTAATTGTTCCACCATATAACTAGATTATTTTAATTAGCTAATATGTAGTAAAAAATCGAGTCCATTCACATATTATGTGAACCATTACAGCTTGACATGAGAGTGGGATCAATTTAGAGATCTTACCACTGCTCATGATTACAATTCAGTATATTATATTTTATAAACCTTCATGAATATTTGATATTGTTAGCTGGTTGAGATCTGTCTCTAACACAACCATATTGACTCGTTGTTGGTTCACATTTATTCTGATGGTTTTTAAGATTTAAAAAAATAAATAGTTTAGCCAATTAATAAATTTAGTAGCTCAATGGTAATTTTAGCACACAACCAAAACTACCGAGATCGATTCCTTTGCCCAGATATACTTTAAAATTTATTTGAAATGATTATAAATGTATATATATATATATGGGTGTCCCAAAAAAATGGAATTAATTTTTTTTTTTTCGCATACCCTCTTATTTTTTCCTTTTATGTCAAAACAATTGTAAATAAAGTTTCATGTAATTTTAACCACGGCAACCCGTGCCGACTTGCATCTAAACGTGTCAGTCAGTACATGTGTATTTGAGCGAGCGAACGCTGACGACATGTGTCTGTAGCGGAGCACCCAACAGCTGCAAATGGTAAAGATAAAACAAAAAAGATAAAGGAATGTTTTGGAATGCTTCGACAGTGAGATTGCACAACCCGTGAAACGTGTCAGTACCAGTTTACTCAAGACAACGCACGTCTACGTGTCAATGTGCTTATAATTCCAAGTTGTTTAATTAGTAAATGTTTGTATACTAGTTTTTAATCAGTGAACAGAACATGGCAGTGGAATTTCGTAGTTTTAAAAAAGTGATATTTTTAATAGGTAATAAAAGACATCAAATAACGGGTTCAAAACTTCCGTCTAATGGACAAGTTCTCGCAGTTTTGTTTTACAATATTCGAGAAGTGAATTTAAGTGTTAATGAAAGTGCAAATCTCTCTATTGGCGAATGTATTATATTTTGGGAAAAGGCACGCATACCTACCAAATCGTTGCCAAATTGTGTGAGGACGCTTGTTAATATGTATCAAGTTTGGAGAGACTTACAAAAAAATGCAAAGAAATTGCAAGACGTATTCAAGCGGCGACAACAAGAATTTGTAATTAATTTAGACAATTTGTTCAACATTGCACATGCTGATGCACTTCAATTAATGAAAATAGAGGAAGATAGGATGTTCTTGTAGCGCCAAAGAGAGCCGGGCCGACCCGGTCACTTAGGTGGAGTGGATAAAAAACTGGCCAAAAAAGAGGAAAGGGTGCGACTTCGAGCTGTCAAAGAAGACAATCGGCGAATAAAATATGTTTCCGATTCAACATCCTCGGCATCATACGAACCATTGCAAGAAGATTCCTCTTTGAATTCTAGTGAAAATATGGATTCAGAAGATTTCCCAACACTGATCGAAAGCTCTGAACCTGGGACAAGTAAATCAGTATTGAGGAAATACTTTTTTACTCCAAAGTTAGTTGCTGCATTAGACAGGTGTCAGTTAAGTATGCGAGATTCTGTGTTTATTCTTGAAGCTACTATTGATGCACTTGGATTTAAAATTGACGAATTTCTGATAAGTAAGTCTTCAATTCAAAGAATCCGAACAGAAAAACGGAAGGAACATGCGGAAAACATAAAAATTGATTTTCAAAACGAGGTACCGGATGTAGTGACCTTACATTGGGATGGCAAACTGTTGCCTGCTTTGAGTGCTCGAAAATCGAAAGAAGAACGCTTGCCTATAGTTATTTCATTTGGACTAAAAGAACAACTCATTGCTGTGCCGAGACTGGATAATTCCTCAGGCAAATAACAGGCGCAGGCTATTTGGAAGGCGATCTTAGATTGGAATCTCGAAAACAAGGTACAAATTCTCTGTTGTGATACTACGGCTATGAATACAGGTCATTTTAATGGTGCTTGTACGCTCCTCGAGCAAAAATTTGTTAGGGAAATGCTTTTTTTCGCTTGCTGCCATCATGTATACGAACTGGTGTTAAAGGCCGTGTTTGAAGTGAAAATTAAACAAGGGACAACAAGCCCCGATATTCCACTCTTTAAAAAGCTCAAAGAGAATTGTAAAAATATCAATCCCACTAAAATACAGTGCTATAGAGAAACAGTGGAACTGTTCAGAACCGTACCCAAAATTGAAAATTTGCTGGACTTTTACCGAGATGAACTTAAAAATGTTATGGTCAGAGAGGACTATCGAGAGTTGATCGAACTTTCTATGGTATTTTTAGGTGGAGATGCAGAAAAAAAAAATTAAATCAAACCTCCGGGTGCCATGCACCAAGCTAGATGGATGGCCTTTGCGATTTACTCCCTAAAACTATTGTTATTTAGTTCTCAGCTGAAATTAAACACCAAGGATAAGAAAGCACTGTTAGATGTTTGCTTGTTTATTGTAACAATCTATGTTAAACCATGGCTTCAATGCATTTAGGCAGTTAAAGCACCCTACAAAGATTTGTGCTTTTTGAAATCTTTGAAAGCTTACGAAAATGTGAATGAAAATATCTCAAAAGCTGCTTTACAGAAATTTCTCCCGCATTTATGGTATTTGACTGATGAAATAGCGGTATTAGCACTTTTTGATGATGATGTGGACGAAGAAACAAAATTAAAAATGGTGGCAAATTTACATAGAGAAAATTTCTCGACCCATGAGAAAAGATACATTCCATTGAAGGAAGAACTTTGTGGTTCATTGTATGGTGAGTTTGATACATTGATTTTGTAATTGTTTATTTAGTTATTTATTTATATCATGCAATTGTTACCTGTTATTTTTTTTTTACAGAAAAAAGCATCGATGATTTCATATCAGTCAAAAGCCATTCATTGTTTTCTGGACTCAAAATTGATGATAGTTATCTCAACGAGAGTCCCTCTTCATGGTAGAATAACGCTTCTTTTCTAGACGCAAAAAATATGATATCAATACTTAGAGCAGTGAACGATACAGCTGAAAGAGCGGTAAAACTAATGCAGGACTTTCATGGATTAATAACGGTTGAGGAGGAACAAAAACAATTTTTGTTTCGTTGCGCACAAGAACACACGAAGATCTATCCTGACTGTAAAAAGCAAACATTGAAACGAAAATATGTTCAGTAATGTTTCTTTTACTGTAATATGTTAATAAATATCTGCTTTGATTAAAATGGTGTCTTATGTACCAAAGAAACATACATTTTACAATCTTTCCATAGTATTCCCTGTACAAGATCTCACGTTCATGTTTGAAGTAAAGTCGGCACGGGTTACCGTTATCTTATTTCAATAATACTTTTTATTTAAGTTACTGAGCCAAAATAGAAAAAAAATAGAGGGTATGCGTATTCGACTTTGCAAAAAAAAAATTTTACCTTGTATCTTGGGACACCCTAATATATATATTTTCATGTAATTTATTTGAGTTATTTAACGTGCACTATCTGAACTATATCAACACCTAAATTAGATACTAACTTAAATACAGAACAGACATAACATCCAACCCCAACCATTAATTCATAATTTCACCAATGATAAACTTTTTGGCTATGCCAGGAATCGAACCCCAGGACTCTTAGATCATTAATCAGACAGGCTGCCAGCTAAGCTAATTTGTTAGACTATTTTATAGAGCAGCCCTATTTAAAAATAACAACCTCCACTAGTGGTTATTAAGTCTGTGACATCAAGATAGCAACTACTGGTGATGGGAAGGTTCTGGTTCAAATCTTCGCCATGCATATGGGGTATGATTTTGTGTTCTAGTTTTGCCATATCCTCCCCATTCTAATGCAATTGAATTTCCTCTAAGGTTTTCTAGTTTAGTTTTCTATTTGAAATTAACGTAATCAAGACTTCTCTTTGTTTTCTTACTGCAGAAATAAATCACCTTTGGATACTTTGTCAGAGCATAGAATTATATGCTTTCCATTTCCATTCAACATAATAAACATTCTTCCAAAATGTCAGCAAGCTGAGCTTCTTTTTTCAATGTTTATTCAAGGTAAGATAATATTTGTCTTGATTTGTGTGTATGTCTGTGTGCATGCATGTGTGTACTTTTTAATGTTTTAACTATGTAACATATTTTGACAAAACTTTTTACCATCAATTTATACTGACTTTAACGCACTACTGTTTAATTGACAGATTGCACTATGACCCTATCTTATAAAATACGGATTTTTGCCTATCTGCCTTTTATTTTTCTTTATCGTAAAACATAGGCAGTTGAGCTATATATTCATTTCATGTTGTTATGATTACAATGTGTTAATTTCATAGTCCCTATAGTTGCCTATTCTGTCAGTTTTTGCCTATTTTATAAATAAGGGTAAATCAGCATTGTCCTTTCTCTTTTTCATATGGAATGGATTTTTTGCTGAAAGAGAGAGTCCAGTTTCTTATAAATTTTAAGTTGTGGCATATTTGTTTGGATTAGGTTTGAATATCGACATTTGTAAATAGTGTCCAATGAACGTAAATTGGGTGGAGGATAATGGGAGTAGTGGCAGACATCTTGGGAAGAAACAGGAGAAAAGTTCAACTTCTTCAGGCATGTCAAATCTGAAATTTTGTCTCTTGACATTGTGTGAAGTAGAACTCAACTTTCCAAATTATAAAACAAATTTTATCTGAAAATATACCCCAGAAAACTATCCAGTGATTAAAACATATGACCAGCTTCAGTGGTCGAGTGGGCTAAAGCAGAAGACCGGAGAGAATTTCAGAGTTTTAAGAGGGGGAATTAAGACCACAGACTAAAACTGTTTAAGAAATATTTTTCTTCAAACTACAATATTTCAGACTTTGCATAAACAATGTGTTTGGTTTGACGCACTGGACTTGCTAAGCGGTAATTTTAATTTAATTGTAAAGTTCCACAGTTAACACAATCAAAGTAATATGAATTTATGTACTAATAAAGAAAAAATTGTTTTCAATATTATATGTAGGCCTATATAATTCAGAATGCAGCTTTTGAGTTAGAAAATCTTGAGAAAGGGGGGAGGGGAGAATGACATTCTGGTATGTGGTGAAAAGGATGCATGTCACTAAAAAGGTTGAGAACCACTGGGCTAAAGCATCACTCTCGTGTTAGACTGGCCTGCTGATGAAGGGAGATAGAGGGTTGAATCTTAACTCGGTGTACTTGAGGTGTTTTTAAGTCAAAGGTTTTTCAGTCTCCCTCCAGGCAGGTGCAGATACACTTCTTCTAAATTCCACCTTCTAACTTAACATATTAGCGTAATTAGTACAACAAATGCTTATTTATAGCCCAAACTAGTAGTGAGATGTGGTGCTAAAAATAAAAAACAGCAATTTGAATTGACTGTAAGTAATAAAATAGTAGGTAGTAAAATCAATTTTGCATTACCTATTGTTTTTCTTTCTCTTAAATGCCTATTTTAAACATTTTATTTCCGTAGGAATCCACTCCATACTTAAAAGGCTTTACCATAGTGGAATGATTCAGTGAAAGCTTGTTTGATTCATTGCCGATGATGATCTCGAATCAATTAATTCTAACTGAAAAGGTCCTTCTTCAGTTTGAGTTAGAAATTGTGAATATCTCCCATTAATATATGTCCCACGAAGTTTAAGGATTTCTAACAAATTTCATTATTTATCTATCAATGTTGAAACCTCTAAATCGATCCTATGAGCTTTTCTTCTGATTTTTTAAAAAATTAATCATAACAGGGCTATCTAGCACTCTTTCACAAAGCATTAAGAATTTTACGCAATTTCGGAAAATTAAGTAATTTCCTCACTGTTAAGCCCAAAGAAAAAAATTGCAAGTTTTTCGTAAAATAAATTTAGCTTTTTAACCTGATCAATAATATGTTATATTTTCCTTGAAGTTGGCTATTCAACCCATTAATGTGACAAAATACATCTTGTAATAACCAACTTTACTCATAAAATCTGTATTCTGCAGCAAATTTTGTAATTATGCAGCCTCTTTTAGAGTTTAATATTATTATTAACACTGCGTCTTACTACCTGTTTGGGTTGTACTCACTTATGCTAATGTGTAATGGTAGGGTGATTGTGAGATGAAATGGAGGACCTACAGTTTAAGGTTTGATCCAAACCACGGTGTAGGCCTGGCATTCCACACATACACAAGTTGTGATTAATACAAGTCTTGTTAGAGGTGAAGGAATGGTTTGGCAATCAGATAAATCTGTGCTGGGACCAAGGATTGAACCTCTGACCTTCAGCTCAGAAGTCTGACACCTTACCCCTAGACAGCCAAGTCACCTTGTTAGAGTATAAGATCCAAGAAACATGATGATCTCATTTTTGAGTTCAATAAACTTCTCTAGCACTTTACCATTTTTAACAAACGAATATAATTTTGAATCAGAAGATCTTTTGTTCTGCAGACATATCTACTGATAGTTTGCAGAACATCTAGTGTTGAAGGCTGGACTTTTATATGATACAGTTAACAATTTTAAAAATATTCTCCATAACATACTTTAAGCCACCCAAAAGTCTGGCCACAAGATTTTTTTTTTATGCAGTGCAATCAAATCACTTTCTCTTCCTGTCACAAAGAGAACACCATCATTTACAAGGGAAATGCGGATCAATTTTGTTTTAATCAAATGAGATTTGAATGATTTTGAGTATAGACTGTCCAATAGTATTTTCTTCCAGAGAACGTATTGCAAACAATTCTCTATGAAAACACCTGCCATCAAAATATAGTGTAAATATGCTCGACAGAGCAAAATCCATAGTATCTGTTGACTCATCGATTGCTATGAAAATTGTTTCCACCTGTCTTAAGCTGATTATGTTAAATGTTTATGATCATAGAATTTTGATAATACAAACTGTAGTTGTGTTTGGCATTGGGGCTTGGTCAACGGAAGAAATCACACCTGATTTAGTTTTTTCTCCAGTAATTATGTTGTTTAACACTGCTATAGTAGAGTATTTTATCATTTTGAAATCAATTAAGGTCTATTTATTTTTAGTTATTAGCCATGCTACTTTCAAGGACGCTGTGGTAGCTTTATCTTATTGTGACAAGGCCCCAACGAGAATACTACATCTTCTTCGATAAGAGACAGTTGGAGATTCAACTTTTAAGATACATAGTGCTGAATCACTAGGCTACGATTTTTCAAAAGATTTATATTTACTTTCATAATGTATATTAAATTTGTACTCCTTGATTGTGGATACAGACTCGTTGCACAAAAAACACATCAGCTTAGAGTTGGGAGTAGTTGGCAATATTAATATATACTTATTAGTTCACTTGCACCATTAAAACGACGATTTTCATCATCAAGCTTCCTTTTCCTACTTCTTGAAGTAGAACGTGCCATTCGAGAATGAGAATTAACAAACTTACAATATAATATATATGACTCACAAGCAAAGCACTCATTATTCACAAACAATAAAACAGGTAAACATCAACTGGCGAGATGTGCACAGCTTTGTGGGGAATAAAGTTGTAAGTAATCCCCAGTTACCCTATTGTGTGGACACCTACATTGTTCAAAGCCAAACTAAAAAATATATTCTACAACACTTATACAATGATGGCTGGACTTTTAATCCACGGGCTTTGGTATGCCGGATGTGGTCTGTAGGACGCAAATTGAATAAACCACAACTAGGTTTTTTTCCCCCACAATTTGATTTTCCTCTCTCTAACCAAAGAATGGTAATTCTTTTTCCTTAACCACCCTCCTTAAGCTTACACCCTAGGAATAGGGTATTGATAAATTTTGTATTATTAATATATATGTGTTGTCCATATGCATTTTTCCTTAGCAAGTAATTATTCATTGTGTTTTAATGATTTAATTTTCTTATACATTGTTGTTTATTCTTAAGATCTGCACTTAAACTGTTCAAATGTGGACAGTCCTATGGTTCAACTGGCAGATGCGCCTAATAAACTTCTCATTGATATGCTTTTTGACAACCTCAAGAAACTTCATGATAAGGAATTAAATCTAAGCCCACGAGATTGTATGTCATTTCTCCAGTCACTGTGCAATCGACCTAGAGATGGAGCATCATATCCTTTGCCTCTTCCATCAACCTTGTGTAAGAGTGGTAAGTTTGTATAAAAATAATCAAAATTTAACCATAAATTTTCAAGCATTTTTTTTTATCAATTTGAATGCAAATATGAATACAGATTCCATTTTGGTAAATTAAATCGTTCATTTATTATAAATTAAATACCCATAACTATTTTCTTTACTGAATAATTTATGCATCAACTTTTTAATAGTTTTGTGTTTAATTCATCAACTAACTGATCATTGAGAGTGTTTAATAATTTTGCAAACTCATTGTTAACACAGTTAAGTTAAAAATGTGTTTTAACTATGTATCTCTTGTGTTTTTTTTTAAATATATTTTATGAAATATGTTTCTTCTTTTTAATATGATACCAACTATAAAATACAATGGCACACTCAAAGGGAGAAAGCAATGCAAATGCGACGGCACTTATTACCATCTGCCCCCTCTGATGCCCTTAACATCTCAAATAATTTTAATAAAAACATGAACCATATGAAGTAGAACTAACATATAAAGCACAGAATAGGAGTCGAATTCATAGTCTATATTTTAAGAACATGCTTAGGATTCAAGATTAAAAAGTTGTACCTCAATGCACATTAAAAAGTGCCCCAAAAATATACAATTAAAAAAAATCACAAAAATAATAACTTCAAAACATAATAACAAGGCTGCAGTCAGATTACTTTTTGCCTAATACTTCTTTATTTATTTTTTTAGTGTACAATAAAAAGTCTGTATCTAGTAGTCACCATTATGATTATTAGAAACAGTATTGTTTTAAGGTTCTCAACGAGTTAAGGGCTGGGACAACACTTATAGAAACTTAAGAATCTCTCTTATTAGACCAATTTTAATATAAAGTTAAGCTTAATTAACATTTACATGACTGGGATTCGAACAGGTAAATTTACGAGAACTGTTTTGTCAACATAATGAGTAGCATGAAGCTGACAATGAACTAAAATTTATTTTAAACCAAAATAATTAAATATACTAATACAATGAAAAAAAAAGATCATTAATTTCTGTGAAGTTTAGAAAATACTGTATGCATTTGAAAACTTTAATAAATATTTATAAAAAGCAAATGTTATCAAACTAATTCTTGAGTTTTGAAATAAAACTGCTTTTTTGGACATGATATATACATTTTTTTCTGCCTTTATACAGGAACCAAATCGTAGTGTATAGATTTATTTATTTATTTTGTGTGATTTTTACTATAACTTCCTCATATGCACTTAAAAAAAAGTCATTTACAGAATTTACATTACCAGTATTTAAATAGTAGTCATAAGTTGTCATATAAATAACTAAACCAAATTTTATTGACTTAAAAGGTTAGGGTATATTTACATGTGCACCACTGAATGTTACTATATTGATCATACTGAAAATAATATCATTTATACAGACCAAAAATAGTGTTTGTTAAAAATAGGTGGGCATGACAAATTTGTTTAAAAAACGAAGACAATTTTAAAATGTGACTTATGCTAATTATTGTTTCAGAGGAAGGTAAAATATGGATGCAGAATTCAACAACTAATAACAGTAATGATTCTTCATCACCTGGAAAATGTGATACATCATCTATTCCGATGTGGAGGTGTTTCTTGAAAGGAATCAGTATTACACACGTCTTGCTCACATTTGTACCTGCAAGCTTTTCTGACGTGATGAAACTTATGATAACTGAAGATTCTATAAGGGGTCAGTGTTCTCAAGCAGTCAGACTGGTTTTACCTAAAGAAAATGATGTTTTGGAACCAGAAAGAAAACAAGAAGAGCTCTTTGGTCCAGAGATTCCTATTCTTTCTCGGAGTTCATCTGGTGATACATCATGTGTTAAAAGTGTTGTGCAATATCATGGAGTTATTGGGTCTGGAGGTGACTCTCCTATTCAACTTAGTCATCGAGAGTCATCATCTGATACACCATTTCGTATGAGAGCTAGTTCATGGGACACAATATCAAAACGATGGGTTTCTCCAGAAGTGTTGGGTCGTAGTTTGAACCGCATTAGAACTGGTTCCATGGATTCTAAAATGAGAAGAAAACGGCCTCTTACAAGTCCGGTTCTTCAGTTGCTTAAAACAAAAAGTGACTCTGTTAGTTTGGGAAAAAATATAAACAGAAACCTAGATAAAGGCATACCAATTGAATCTCAGCATAACAAGATTGATACTAGACAAGAAGCAAAAAACCTTAAAGATAATTTTATGACTGCAACAAAGGTTAAGAAACGTAATAATCAGAATCTTGGTCCAGTTACAGGCTCAGTAACATTCCCTATTTATGTATATGACTGCCCTTTGGCACTACTAATGGAAGTCCTGGTCTATGGTGATGGAGATTTTCATGGAGGCAAAGACTTATTTGAAGATCACACCTTCAAGTTTGAAAATACAGCAGAAAAAGAAAACAAAAATAATTCAGAAAGATATTTTGTGGATTCAGTAAGTCCAGATCTGAAATCAGAAGCAACTGAAATATTAATTGTGAAACAAACTCTCCAGGAACATTGCATTGTTTTACAACTTGCTTACTCAAAGTGCTTTGTCTTTTCTTTGTTTGAAGCACTTCAACATGACCAAACTATTTATTCACGTGATGTCCACGCAGCTGTTAATCAATGTGAGGAAGCTCTTATCGAAATTGATATATCTGAGTTCATCAAGACAGTTTGTGGTCATTTAAAGGAGTTCCAAACCAAGGTACGAATAGATGGATTGAAACATGCAAGTGTTGGAAGCAGCCCATTTCATCAAGTAGCTAGCCCTCTTCCCACAACAGATCAACCTTTGAGTGAAGTTGAACAAAAAGAAGTAGATAATGAACATCCTTTTCCTCTTTCAGTACTCCAATGTCATTTTCCTTGTCATGATCTTCAACATTTACACAAACTTATTAAAGAAAAGTTTTTAAGCATTTTAATGGTCTACTTTAAGCCTATCCCATTGTACCCTGAATTTTATTTTTGCATGTCAGAGAGTGACAAAATTAAAACAAATGAAACTACACAGTTTTTTACAAACAAAATTCAGGCAGAGTTACAGGAAATTCCAGCTTTTAAGAGAGACTTTGAAAGTCCTATCCTTGGAACATTCCATTCAGATAGAAGCTTATTAGGTAATATTAGTTCACCTTCTTCATGGGATGCCAATACAACTGCAGGAGAAGCTCTGTCATCTGGCTTGACCAACCTTGATTCTGACAAAACTGAAAATAAGCCATCAGCTGAATCTCTTAAACAAGTGTCACCTTTGTTTCTACATTTAACTTGCTCTGTCCATTACCATAAAAAAATTGGCAGTTGCTCTGTTAAATTATTGCCTACTTGTCTTGGGGAAATCTGGCCATCTTTTGATCCTGCAGATACAGAGCTAGACCTGAAGGAACTTGTTGTAACATTAGACATAGTCTGCATTACCTTACCACAAGACATAGAAGCTGTTGTATCTGAAAAAGCTCAGGAAGGTTTGCGTTCAACATCATTCTGCAGCACTTCATCTATACCTCAGGATGAAGATGAAACCATTTTTTCTCAACAGGATGGGTACACAGACTCTGTTGAGCAAGAAGAGGTACTGCCAGAGGTTGGAGACAATTTGCAGCATTTGCCAGCTCACCAGCACAAAGCAGTAGCCACATGTATAGAAGAAATACAATGGTTAATAAAAGATGAAATTTCTTCATTTCTTCTTGATATAATGCCTATTAAAGAAGATACACTCAAATTTGTGGCAGATCATGTTTGTGCTTCTCCAGGACGTAGCAGCTGCCTATTGGAAAAAGTTCCTCTTCAATTTGTTTTTGGCCCTGATCAAAGTATGGAAAGATTTACTCAGGAATTTCAGAAACTGACTATAAATCACTGCCACCTACGTCAGGAAGGACAATTTTATTACTTAGTAAGGGATAAACGTTCTTCTATCCGTAAAAAGCCAAGCAGCTTGATTCCTCCACTAGGCATCAAGTGTATGTATACACATCTTACGGAAAATCAAGAGTCTTGGAAAACTATTCGTTCGCTGGGCTGTCCCTTCACAACTGCCTCAAGTAAGTTTAAGTATTTTTTAGTAAGCTACTATTTCAAAATTGCTAATCAACACTATAGTGTTGTATTAGACATATTCAGCTTTTAAAACCTATGATTGTTTGCTAACTAATTTAACAAAGTTTATATTTATTAATTCTAAAATTTAAGTATTTCACTTGTATATACATTACATCCGTTACTGTCTCCTGGCTGTTGCCTGGGTCAGTTTTTTATTCAGGTCATATATTTTCCACTATTGGCTTGCTAGGACTGTCGTAGTTTCATTCCTTATAATATAACTTAAGACTAGGACAGGTGCAACATCAATTCTTCGGCCATTAATTCATCACTGTGGAAGGGTAAACCCACATTTCACATAGACCCACACTCCACCAACTTTAATTTGTATACAGAGAGTAAATAAATCTAAGCTGTCCATGAATCTGAAGAAAGATAATACCTGTATGGACGAAAAGGGGTGTATAGATGTTGAACAAATGGATATGTCAGATAACCTACACAAAGGTTAGGGAAAATTATTAGAAACTAATTGTAAACTAATCAAAGAAAGTTTGTAGGATGGACTAAATTGCTAAAGGTGTACGACCAACATGGATTTATGAAAGGCTATTTATGTGCGACACAGGTTGTTGGGTTGATGGAGAATCATTATGATGTGGTGGAGAGTGGGAAAGTAGTACATTGATTTTGAGATGGTTTTCAATAAGGTTTTGCATGAAATATATTTCATGGAAAGTTATATAGGAGGTTGGCATGCCTTATATTAGAACTTAGATGTAGTAGAACTGTTCCAAAAGTATTGGCTTTTTTCCTTTTGTAACCTATTATTATGGCTACCTGCTCAATAACCTTGGTTAGGTAACGTGAAACAATGGGGGTGGGGGACTAAGGAAAATAATATTAGGCAAAGAAGAAAAGAACAAAATTGATTTCAAACCGTATATATAAATTTATCAAAAAGATAAATAATTACCTAGAATAACACAATTAGAAAAAAAAAAACTACCTCAGAGGATCATATAACAATAAAAAATAATAAAGATATACTACATTGAGAAGTCAGCCGGATTATAATTCATAGCATTACATTATTATAAAATCCAAATTCCAACCAGGGTGACTAATAGTGGAAGTTTTTTTATAAGCGCAAAATAACACCACTGATCAAAGCTCAACAAGACTTTAATAAAATACACATTATTTTCTAAATGATAATTCATAGTCAAAAAGGGGCAAGATAAATGTCTCATTAAATAATATTACCCTTACGGAGTTAAATCATATAGATTTCAATCAATGTGCAAAGCATCAAATTCACAGGGAAAATTCCTCTCCTTTCTCTCCCCCAACCCCCAAATATTACAATGTTGAGACACCATAATTAAGTTATTTTAACTCTCTATCAGGAATGAAAAGGACATAAAATAAAAGCCATTATAATACTTGAATGATCTGAAAGACTACAAAGAATTAATATTTAAAGTTAAAGTTTACATTTTAAGTCTTAAGTTTCGGGTTTACAGATTCAATCAATATTCTCAAGTCCAATAATTAAATATTCCAATAAAGTTCAAGACGTCTGGCTAGAAGAGCTACCGATAAATTAATTTGGAAAACATATTTTAAAAAATGGTACGGAACCCCACACAGTCTTTCTCGCTCTATTGTTCAATAAAAATGGAAATATTTTCTCAAAACGCATAATATATCTGAAATAAAATAGTATACACGAGCAAACTCGAACCTAAATTACCCTAGACTACTGTAAAACATTTTTTTGACTCCCAGTTTAAAATTTTATAACTTATTTTTGAAGAATTAAAGTCTTCATTTGTATATTTGGACGACTTAAAAAGACCGATATTGGGTCTACAAGGTTCCAAACTTTGTATTAAAATTTTGAATTCCGGGTAAAATTTTCTCTGCATTTTATTAGAGGTTGTACATCTAATGGTTATCGTATTGGTATTAAATTCTTCATTTATAAATTTCGACCAATAAAAATATAAATATGGACTCTAAAATCATATATATAGATCATTGCTATACAAACACTTTCCCTGTATGATTAAAGGAAAAAGTACATCAACTTTTTGAGAGACTTACTTATTTGCTTACTTTAGGGTATTAGAGAATTATCGCGTTAAAAATTAGGTACTATTCTGTACAACTAAACCTCACAGAATTGTATTAATATATATGCCAATATCTCAGAAACTATTGGTTTTATAAAAATATACTTCCATTAAAAGTTTTTTAATGCCTAATAGTATTACAATTTTACAATGGTAAGTTATTTATTATCACAAATAGATGCGGAGATATGGACATTTTTGCCTCTGTAAAGAACCCTTAAAGTCATGTTAATGGGAAAAGGAACATAGCAATTTTGTTTATAATATCATTGCCTGTATACGAATTTTAATCAAAATCATTATAGCTGATTTTGAGAAAATTGATTTTTTTTTCTTTTCACCCTTTAGTAAACTGCTCTTAATTTTAGGGTTAGACACACACACAGACAGACGGCATTGCAAAAATCACTTTCTAAGGTTATGGGGGTTATGAAACGTCGTCGACACCCATCAACATCTTGGGTTAGATTTTTGGATGGTCATAATACTTTACCTTAAAGAATATATATATTTGTGTATAGCTTGAAAACTACTGGTTCTATAAAAATATATTTCAATTAAAAGAGATTATTATAAATATAAGTACATATATATGCAATGATAAGTAGTTTCATATCTCAAAAACTTACGGAGATATAATTAAAAATTAGAATTTACGCCTCAGACCGGAACCATTACAATCATTTTGATGATAAATATAAGTACTTATATATGCAATGATAAGTAGTTTCATATCTCAAAAACGTACAGAGATATAATTAAAAATTAGAATTTACGCTTCAGACCGGAACCATTATAATCATTTTGATGAAAAATTGAGAGTAACCATTTGGTTTGTAATATTGATCAAAGCTTATAAATGAAATCTAATCAATATCATTAAGGAAACTACCCCTAATTTTAGGGTTGGATATCCACTTCCAAAAATACTTCAGGGAAACCCTATGAAAATACTAAATACCATAGCTTAGCCCAATCAGTAAAATAGTTCAGTTTCTAGCCTGAGGTACAGGCTGACAAACAGATGGACGGACAGACGGCATTGCGAAAATCACTTTATCGGATTCGGGGGATCATGAAACGTCGACATTAATCAAAATCTCGAGTTCAATAATTTTGATGATCACAAAACTTGCTCTACCTGTAAGGTAGCGAGAAAGTAAAAATATTAAAATGTCAACTTCTGGTTAAATTTTTGACATTTTCTTAAGGGCTGCACATATTATGGTTATCGCATTGCCATTAAATTTCTCATTTTGACCAGTAAAATAGGTGAATATTGACTATTTAGTCAAAAATTATAGAGATAGATCATTGCTGTATATTATTTCCCCCAAGGGGTTGAAGGAAAGAGAACATATACTTTTTGCTAGACTTAAAAATTTCTTACTCTATGGCATTAGATAATTATTGCATTAACATTTATGTAGTAGCTCTTTACAACTAAAGCTCACAAAATTGTAATAATATATTTGCGAATATCTCAGAAACTATTGGTTTTATAAAAAATATATTTCGAATAAAAGTTTTTTATGAGGAATAGTACTACAATTTTGCAATGATAAGTTATTTGTAACTAAAATAGTTGCGGATATACGGAAATGTTTGCTTCTGTAAGGTACCCTGAAAGTCATTTTCATGGGAAAATAAATATAGCCATTTTATTTTAATCTTAATCAATGCCTAGATAAGATTTTAATCAAAGTCGTCAGAGCCGTTTTTAAAAAATTGATTTTTTCTTTTCACCCTTTATTAAACTCCTCTTAATATTTGGGTTAAGCACACACACACAGATAGATGACCTTGCAAAAACCACTTTTTGGGGTTCTGGAGGTCATGAAATGTCAACAATCATCAACAGCTCGGGCTAGATTTGTTTATGGTTGCAATACTTGACCTTTAGTTTTCGAAAAGTTAAAATATATATATATTTGCATATAGCTTGAAAGTTATTGGTTTTTAAATAATATGCTTTAAATAATATATTTGTATTATAAATAGACCTACATATTTTCAATGATGAGTAATTTCATATCTCAGTGGCAATGTGATAAAAAAATGAGAATTTACGCTACTGACTGAAACCCTTAAAGTCATTTTGCCGAGAAAATTTGAGTAGCCATTTTGCTTATAATATTGATCAATGCTTAGAAATGAAATTTAATAAAAATTGTTATAGCCAATTTGGAGAAAATCAATTTTTTTTCTTTTCAACCTTTAGTAGATCACCCTTAATTTTAGGGTTATACATCCATTTCCAAAATCCCTTCAGGGAAACCCTATGAAAACCCTAGATACCAAGTTTCAGCCCAATCAGTAAAATAGTTTAAGCTTCAGTTGGAGTTGCAGACTGACGGAAATTCAAAAACCACTTTTTTGGATTTGGGGGGTCATGAAACTTCGAGATTCATCAAAATCTTGAGTTCGATTTTTTTGACAATCCCAATTCTTTCTTTACCTGTAAGAAAATGAGAAAGTATTAAGGTAATATCAAAAGTAGAATTTTGCTTACATTTTCATAATTCAAAAAGTCTGTCATCTAACAAGCACTATAGTGCTGCTAAGAGTGAAGCTTGGAGACCAAATACCACTTTATATACAAAAAGTTTTCCAGAGCTAAAAAAATTCGGGAGCTAATCGTAGCTTCAGGGCAAAATAGTATATATCCACACCATTCCTGATTATAGCCAAGAGAGCGATCCAATCAAAGCTCAAGGGAGAATGAATGTGAGTCGTTTCTTCCTCCATACAAAGTGCTAGCATTCAAGTTTGCTTCTTGTTGCGGGCAGCCTTGCTCACTAGACACTGGAGATCCCCACAGACTTCTCAGGAAGGTTCATAGATATCTAGAAACTTTAGACATGCAGTTTACTCGTCAAGCTATTAGCAACAGTGGCTTGGCAAGTTGATGCCCCTAGGAGAAGTTGTAACTAGCTGGCCACATATTGACATGTTTTGTGATATGGTAAGAGAGAATATGACGAGCTTGTGGTGAGTACTCCTCAAGTGGTGTTAGAGAAGTAGATTTATTGTAGGTTGTAGCGACTCGCACGCTACATCTTATTTCAGCTTAATTATGTCAATCTCATCCTGTTAATGTCTCTTTTCTAAATTCATTTTTTCAGTCACCTTAACTGTCTAACTTAAATAAAGCCCAGATATGTTTAGTAGTGCAAATATAGTATTACAGTATTCCTTATGTCTGAAAGTCTTAGGTTTCAATTCCCAGATATTAAGATCTAGAAGCTTATATTACCAGCGATGGCTTTTGGAATAAAATTGATCCAGGGAATACAAACATAAAAACCTGCACTAACTATACTGTCATGTGATCAGGCTCACAACATTTTGGAGTGGAGCGTCAATATTTGAATCTCGATTACTGTATAGAGCTTAATTGATGCAAAATATCTTGGTTGTGCTTCCAAGTCACTGGATATTTATTTTTCTGTGTGTGTGTGTGTGTGTCTTTTTTACTCTTTCATTCTGTTAACCTATCCTTTTCTGTTTTGTATTCTCTCTTCTCTCTTTTCTTCTCGATTTTCCTGTTTTTAAATCTTTTCTCTCTTTCTATTTTTCCCTTTTTCTCTCTCTTTCTCTATTTTCCCTTTTTTCTCTCTGTTTTTTCCCTTTTCTCTCTCTTTCTCTCTCTTTTTCTCTTTTTCATTCTCACTGGCTTTCTCTAATTTTTCTCTTTAACTTCTCTTTATCTTTCTGTACTTCTCTAATTCTCTTGTTCTCAACTTCTCTTCTTGTTTTCTACTTTTCTCTCTCTTATTCTCTAATCCTCTTTTTCTCACTTTCTATTTCTCTCATACAGTGTCATAGCTATCTTATGTCTCTCTCTTTGTTTATTTATGTTTGTGTTTCTCTCTCTCTCTCTCTGTAAGGGGTCTGATAGGAATATTTGATTAAAGAATTTTAGGTAGTGAAGTGAAAAAGTTATTAGGAATTCAAATTGATCATTATTAAATTTGCAATCTGATGAACAATTAGAGGTGTGTCCTAAATTGTGTTTTGCAGATTGTTTTAATATTGTTTTTCTTGATAATTTTGGAATTTATTATATTAATGGACCATAAAAAGATAGGGTGTAATGAAGTGTACTTAATAAAACTAGTTCAAGAGAGGGATATGGTGTAATGAGGTTGATTGGATAGAACTAGCACAAGATAGGGATAAGTGCCATACATTTTTAAGTGCGGCAGTTAACTTTTGAGTTCCTAATGTTGTAACTAACTAACAATAGTAAACCTTAAAATACTACACATTACAGAGCACTTTCACAAACACATTATTGTATCAGACTTTCAAATATAACATTAATGCAGTACAAACACAGCTCCCCAATCAGAGTACTTCTCTTTTTACTGGTTACTACAAAAAAACTCTCTCCTGGTTCTCTACCAAGGTAATTCTATTTTCTATGCTCATAATATTACTATAAATTTTTACAACTTTTTCAAAGTTATGCTTTTAAACACGGTGTCAATTTTCTTAACCTCTCTCACATATTTTATATTTATTTTGTTATGTAATATATTCATATTTATTCTTTGTGTATACATCTATTATTAAGTCACTTTATTCGGTGGTCAAATGGTATAATCCCAAGGGCGCTACTTTTTTTTTTTTTTAGATTTGATTGCCAATGATGGGGAGATCATGGTTTGAATCCCAGTTGAGTATACTGGAAGTTATTTTTTCCTAAATGGATTAACATACTCTCTGCACAAATACGGGTACATTTCCTCTAAATTCTATATTCCGTAAACCTATTAAATAAGTGTTACACATGCATGTAACCTGAATGGGTAGTGAGGTGTGGTGAAGATAATTTACTATCAAGTCTTTTTGGTTTTCATTTTTATTCACAAACTAATTAAAACTGTTAATTTTGGCTGTCTGTTAGACTAAACACATCACATAATGAGAAAAGGACTGCAAGACTATGCAGATAATGTCAAAGCTACATCTTTATAAACTTTATTTTTCAATTCAATGCATCAATTCTGTTTGATAAAATATTTACCTAAAATTTATATTATTATTATTATTATTATTATTATTATTATTATTATTATTAGCACCGCGTCTTACTACCCGTTCGGGTTATACGCACTTACGCTAATGTGTAATGGTAGGGTGATTGTGAGATGAAATGAAGGACCTACAGTTTAACGTGGAATCCGAACCACGGTGGAGACCTGGCATTCCTCACATTCACAAGATGTCTTGTCAGAGGTGAAGGAAGGGTTTGGTAATCAGATAAATCTTTGCCGGGACCGAGGATTGAACCCCGGCCGCCAGCATAGAAGTCTGACACCTTACCCCTAGACCACCAGGTCACCTAAAATTTATAAACAAGCAATAACTCATACTAGTTTGATCTAAAACCACCCTTCAAAATGGCCATGTGACTTTTATTTCATATGAATTTTACTGTGTGCTTTCATATTAATATGATTTATTTATATTTTTGGACATTTGGATATATATGTGAACAAATTTGTCTGCTTGATGTGGTGGCTCTATTTACATTTCTAAGAGATTAACATTTTTTCCGAAAACACAGTTTAATTTATTCCTTTTCATAGTTCAGTAATTTTGTTCATTTAACTGCTGGCTGTGATACATTTTAATTTGCTAAGAAACCAGCTATTTATGTATGTTAGTTATTTATTATCTGATTTATCACTTTTAACTCTCCAAACTCAACACAAAGTTTTACAAACTCTTAATCTACAGTGTAATTCTTATGTTGTTATATTCACCGATGTACAAACACCTTATTATCTCTACCGGTTATATGCATTTACTAATTACATTATTGTTGGTCAAAGCGCTTTTATTATGGCTAATATACATATATTTTAGTTTTGCCCTTTCACCTGAGAGCAATGTTTTTATGATCCTTACTCATTACAAACTCTTTACCATTAAGGAAAGTGGATTAGTTCCTATTAGGTTCCTTTATTTATGTAAAACATTTTAATATTTTAGTAAGGAACATCATGATATTCTGTTTCCTTTTCTTTTTATAACCACATCTTATTACCCGTTTGGGCTGTATGCCCTCTTAGTTATTCCTTTATATATAGTTGCCTAGAAGAAATATCAATTTGACAAGACTTAATGTTTGGCCTAAATTCCTCTTCACTTTCTTTGTAAAAGCTCTAAATGTAAATTCACAATTATTATTTTTATGTGATTTACTAAGACCTGAGTTGTTATGGTGACCTCGAACCAAATATTTAAAGGTATAGAGCAAATGTATTGACTTTACTCCTAAGTTCAATTAACAAATTATTTCTTGAAGTGCCTCGTAAAATCTTACACTTTTTAGTGCTTTTTGTTTAAAGCTAATTTTTGTGAATACATTGTAAATACATGTCTTTGGACTGTCTTATGGAGAGCTTTATTTAGATGTAGTTTTTCAAGCTAAGGGTACTAATAGATGCTTCTGTTTACCATCATATTAAAAATAGTAACTTTTATTGTGGTTAAAATAATATCTCACTGTTAAATAACTATTGTCTTATAGCACATGGTATATTTATATCCATACAGGTGATGAAAATTTGAATGCAGATCATGAAAACTTAATGAGTGAAGATTTTCCTGGGAGACATGTTCCAGAAAGATTTTGTGTTCCATCCCATTGTAATCTTGAGGATAGTGATACAGATGATGAGGCTCAAACATGCAAGAAGCAACCACATAAGCAAAAACCTCTTTCATCTCAGCCAGTTCAACTTATTAAACTTTCTGACATTCAGAACTGTGGGTCTGGCAGTCCATGGCATGAGTCTATCTCCTTAACAGCATCCCCATCCCTGAGCCTTACAGCTCAAGATAATCAAAATAGGTGATGACTATTTTGTTCATGATGATGATATTTGACCATCTAGTTTTAACTCCACATCATGATAGTAAATACTAAAACACTTGTAATAAATACATGGTAGTACACATATATGTATCAAACTTTAAAACATCTTTTTAATCTTTTGGGAAAAAATATCCTTAGTAAAAATATTTCAAATGTGACAAAGCTATTTAGAGAGAATCCTATACTGTTATAGCCTTAACATTATCTCCTATTTAGAATCATTATGCTTAGTTAAAAAAACATAATTTTACTGTAAAAAGTCTGTAGAAATGTTTTATTTATTTTCTTCACAAATTCGTTCATAATTAAAGAAAAAAGTACACCTAAACACAATATTTTCAAATAATAATTTTTAATTGTAATTCTGGAGCTGATATATTATGAATCACCTAGTTATTTGGTGAGAGATGTGGCTGCATGGCTTGGTACAACTTCTCGATGTCTGGTTGTCCAGTTGAAACTTTCATGCAGAGGTTCAGCTCCAAATCTAGCCTATTGCAGTACTTGTTTTTTAGGTACACCATAGATGAAAAACCACTCTCACAGAGATATGGTGTTGGCATCATAAACTGCTAATATAAAAGGTTTCAAATAGAGGTTTGACAATTCTCAGAAATCGTTCTATAGCTGAGAGCAAATACGGGAAAAATAGGGGTGGAAATAATCATATAACAGTAACTGCCAAGAGTTAGGGTTTTCCTTAAGTCCCTCGTTATTTTGTTAACTTTCACTTGAGATCTGCTCGCGGGCCCTGTGAAAGGTGCCCGCGTACCCCAGTTTGATAACCGCTTCTCTAATAAATAGTAAGATATGACCTCTGAGCTGTTGAAATAATTATTTGAACCTAAGCTTAAACATCATAAAATATGTTTATGTAGAAATAAACTAACTTTCACTATTCTCTGTATGAGCAGAGCCATATTGGATGATTGCAGTAACACACTTCTGAAGCGGAGTCAAAGTTGTGGTGTGGAAAGAGAAACTACATCACCTACACGTTGGTATGCAAACACTTGGCAGAAGAGGCAACTTTCTACACCATGCTATAAGAGTGAAGTGTCAAGTGTAGTGGAAAGTGTGCATGGCACAGAGGATGGTAAGGAAGTTTGTTTGTAAATTTTGATAATATTTTGCTAGGAATTCTTATCCATATAATTAATAGACAGAATAATATATTAAATAAATCATATTCGGTTCCTTAGAATAATTTAACTGTTATGATATATTAATATATTTTTAAATTCATACTACAAATATGTGGGTTAATTTTTCTAGAATTCGCAAACATTTTAGACACGTTGAACTTGATACATGTAAATTTGTGTTGTTATAACCCACCACATCAAGTTGTAAATACTTGTATATGAACTAAAATCTACTTTCAGTTATATCTTTAAAAAGTCTCTAAACTATATTGGTCTATTTTAAATTATATTGTACGCTATAAAGAAACTATTATCTTGTTGTGTAAAGGTATATCTAATAATAATTTTATTCCTCAATTGTTTTTGTCGCTTTATTAAAGTGATACTGATAAATATTTTAATACTGTCACATTTATTTAACTTTATATTTTATTAAATATAATGGAATTGTAAAATATAAAATAAGTTAGTGAACACTATATTATCCTTATCAATTTTGACTTTGTATAACTTGGACCAAATCATTGTTCTTAAAACGAGTATTTAATGTTGTAGTTGTAGTTGCTGGGACTGAGATATATGTTCTGTGATGATACTAGTAGTAAAGTAACCAAGATGGAAGTAGAACATTACACTGGTGATGAGGACAAAACATATGTGTTATATATCAATTTAAGTGCTTGTCTAGTTCAGAAATACTTATATACATAAAAAAAGAGTATGGCCGATAACTTAAAATGTTTTGAACCGATGGGTGAAGAATCCATAGTGGCCCAGAGATGGGAAAGATGGCTACATATGTTTAAGATATTTTGGTGGCCAAAGACATAAAAGAAGGTTCAGTTGCTTCATCAGGCAGGGGAAGCTGTTCAAAATATATGGTTTATGAAGAACAAGTCTTTGGACGATGAAGCTAAACATAAAGAATGCATGGAAATTCTAAATGCTCATTTTTTTCTTCAAGGAGTTACAACATTTAACGTCATAAGCTTAGAAATATGGCCCAAGAGGTAGGAGAAACGTTAGGATAATATATGACTAGACTTAAAACACAAAGTGTAAACTGCAATGTGGGAGAATTTGTAGAAAATACTATGTTCGACCAAGTTATAGAAAAGTGCTTATCATCTAAATTGCATAGGCTTCTCCTAAAGGAAGGGGATAAATTGGCATTAACAACAGTTTCACAAATAGCCCATACGTTAGAACAATCAGAACACCAAGCCAAGACCATAGAATGTTCATCAGCTACACAAGTAAATGAATCAGATGTGGAGGTTGCAATGAATAAAACTTGCTATCGTTGGGGATCTACAAGCCATTTGGCATGTGTTTTATTATCACATACAAAATTAACTTAGAGACATGGTCAAAAATCTCAAGACAGAATCAATTATACAAAGAGGTTATAAATAAATCCATGTTAGAACAAAAACTAAAAATTATCGTACACAGTGAGGCCAACTGACCAACAAAAATAAACACTCAGCTGAGTTAGACGCTACTATGCAAATTATTAAACATACCTTTTTTTTTCTTTTCCAAATACGGAATCATAAGTCAAGGCGTTTTGGTGGGTGAACAATTCTACCAGACCTTGTAACAATATTAGGCAGACTAGTTCCAAGAGGCACAGTATTCATTTCTGAATTAGGAGACTGAGAAGTTGAGGCTATTATGTCTTCTGGCTTGTTATTAGGAGAGGATGGTGGAGTTGCCTTTAATCCTTCAAGTTCACCCATATCATCACCAAAGCTCCTCACCCTATCATGATCTTCACAGGAAATGTCATTACCAAAGTGCCTAGGCCTAATATGAAGTGAATTTCGTCTATAAAGTTTTCCTTTTATACACACCAGATATGATCTGTTTTTCAATATCTCAACCACACTGCCCTCTTCCCAAAATCGCAGTTTGTTGTTCCAAATAAAGACATACTGCTTAGGGTTAAAAGATGGCTCATGGAATTGAGCAGTTTTGTCATAATGTAATGATTGCCCTACTTTCGCAGTCACAGCATCATCAATAATTATTTCTGGCTTCAAGCGGCAATCCTGTACAGGCAGTCTAGAATTGAGGGTGCGACTTTGAAGAAGATGAGCAGGTGAGTACGGGAGCCCTGCCACTGGACTATTTCTATAATCCAGAAGAAAAAGTGGAAAGTCTCCACGGTCATATTGCGCCTTTTTTAACATAAATTTGACAAATCCAACCGCTTTCTCAGCCAAACCATTGCTGCGGGGATAGTGAAGACTGGAGGTTACTAATTCAATATTCCATGATTGAGCAAATACTTTGAATTCATATGAGTCAAAAGGTTGGTTGTCAGACATAAATTGTTTGGGAATCCCAAAACGTGCAAAGATTGGTTTGAGTTTACTTATATCAGTGGAAGCAGACTTACTCGGGACCTTCTCAGCCTCAATCCACCGCGAATGATAGTCCACAATAACTAGATAGCTGTCGCTATTATAATCCGCAAAATCAGCAGCAACTTTAACAAAGGGTAAATCCGGGATGTCATGAGGTTGCAGTGGGTCCTTTATTTTCGACCGTTGAAATCGATTGCACGTTGGGCACGCAAGTATAAATTTTTTCAAATCAGAGTTGATTCCAGGCCAATAGAAGCTGCGTGATGCTTGAGCCTTGACTTTTTCAAAACTGAGGTGGTTTGCATGAAGGATCTCAAGGGTGAAGCGCCTCAGTTTAAATGGAACTAATAGACGCTCATCATAGTAAAGAAGTTCATCATGGACTGTGATGTCTTTTCTGAGGGAAAAATAGTGATTCAGCTCTGAGCAATCTGATGACAATGACTTAGGCCAACCTTTAATGGAATAATTAAATACTTTGCTCAAAACAAAGTCCACAACTGTATTTTTCTTATACTTTGCAAGTAAGGATGGTTGAACATCCGAGGTTGTCCATATAACATGTACTATGTCATACATACTTTCATCTACAGATGAAGGAATAATTTTACAATTTCGGGATAACAAATCCGCTATATGCATGTATTTGCCTGCTAAATACTTGAGTGTGAATGAATAGAGCAATAGTTTCAGCCTAAGGCGGCGGAGGCGATTATTGGTAATTTTACCAATGGCTTTTACCATGATGGTGAGTGGCTGATGATCTGAATGAACAGTTACATCTTTGTGACCATAGACGAAGTTAAGGAACCTTTTGAATGCAAATGAGACAGCGAGCAACTCTTTTTCCACCTGAGCATAATTTTGTTCAGTGGTGGCAAGCGATCGTGAAGCATATAAAATGGGCTTGCCATCTTGCATTAAAGTGGCACCAAGGGCATATTGACTACTGTCAGCATGTATGTTGATGGGTTTGATGGGGTCAAAAGGAGTCAACAAGGCATGTTGTGACCACTCGGAATCATTTTTCAGAAGTTCATGGAATGGGGTGCAAATATCTGACAGGTGGGGCACAAATGGTTTTAGGTAGTTGACTGTTCCCAAAATACGCTTCAAATCCTTCCTTGAAGCAGGTACTTCTATGTCCTGAATAGCCTTAACCCTAGTGTCACCAGGACGAATTCCATTCTTATCAAATTCCAAACTCAAAAATTTAAATTTATCCACAAAGAATTGAACTTTTTCCGGGTTGAATACTATGTTGTTTTCACGAGCAGCTTAAATAACCTGTTTAACTATTTTCCATAACTCTTCCATTGTGTATGCTCCACATAAAACATCATCAAAATATACACATACTCCCATCTTTTGGAAGTACTCAGGAAGCACACTTAGTCCAAATGGGGCGCGTAAAACCCGATAACATCCAAAGGGGGTGCTGAACGTACATAGACTAGCCGATTCTTTACTCAATTTAACCTGGTAAAACCCATATTTTAAATCAAATACACAAAAATATTTTTTATTGCCCATTTTGGAACTAATCTCCTCGAGAGTCGGAATCAACACATAATCTCGTACCAAATTTACGTTAAGATCCTTAGGATCTATGCAGAGCCTTATGGCCCCTGTTTTATTTTTCTCTACAATAACTAGATTGTTTAACCATTCACCAGCTTCGCAACATTCAATAATGCCACGCTGTTCAAGGTAATCTAAATGGACCTTAAGTTAACTTAACATTTTTAGGGGAACTCTGCGGGCTGGGCTGCTTTTAGGTATAGCACCTTTTTTTTAAATTTTAAATCAAGAACCTCTGGAAAACATCCAAGGCCATTAAAAACCATCCTGGTTTGAATTCCAGAAGTTTTGAAAATCAGGTTTATTATGAGCATTGAGAACCCCAACAAAAATTTTTGTAATGAGATTGAGATTCACACAAGATGAAAGGCTAAGTAAGGGTACGGCCTTAACTGAATTGTCAATAGTAAACACCAAGCTATGTGTTTTGTTTTCATAGACAACAGGAAGACAAATTTCACCAACAAGTGCAATCTCAAAACCCCCAAAAGCTTCAATATAAGTTTTAAGAGCACTTAGCCTAGAACTATAATCGGGTCCAATGAACTCCAAAGACCTTAGAGGAAGGATGTTAACTTCTGCCCCTGTGTCTAGTTTGAAAAGTATAGGTTTGCAGTTAATTAACAATGATATGCACCAATGACGATTTGTATTAACAGAATTTATAATTGAAAGAGAACCTATATCTGAATAATCTGAAACAGGGGGCAAAGAGTAACTATCAGTATCTTGAAATTGACAAAAATAACTACACTCACCAACATTAGAAGTCTGGTTAGCAACATTATTGTCAGCGTTCATAGCTCCTAGTTCAAAAGCACTACGACCACTAGAAAAACTATTTGTGGCAACACAATTTCTGGCAAAATGATTCATACCTCGGCATCGATTACATCGCTTATTAATTGCGGGACAAGGCCCGTTTGGATGGTCATAACCACAATGATAACACACTTTTCTAATAAACTTTTCATAAAATACATAATTATTTGTAGTAAGGAACAATATATATTCTATTAGATAAGGATAGATATCAAATTAAAAGATATGAAAAAGATAGAAATTAGATTATTAAAATAAATTATATTGACAATATTAATTAATTGTATTATTTATGGACAGAGTGGCAAAGTTGTTGTTACAACAGAAAATCAATTACAATCAATAATTGTGAGTAAAAATAAATTATGTAATGAGAAAAAGTTTTTAATTAGGTTAAAAGTAATAAATTGAACCATTAAAAACACATTAAAAATGTGAGTCGAAAAAGTACATATACAATAAAACAATAAAACATATTAAAATACATGTGTTATAGACAATTAGTTAAAATAAAATAGGGTGTATAATATTGATAAACAATATAAAATTATGGTTAGAAATAGAGTTCCATAGAGAATTGAGCCTAGGCTTGCATAAAAGTTTTTAGTTGGTTTGTTATAAAAAAAAAATTAAAAAATTATTCTATTCAGGATTTTATGTAATTACATTTTAACAACCCATAAATATATTAAGACAAGTGTAGATGAAATATGGGATAATATAAATGAAACTTAATATAGTGTAATAAGATAAAAGTCAAATAACACAGATTGGAATTTTGTGAAAACAAAGAAAAAAATTTTTATATATAAGTTGAAATCTATTCTTATCTGGGAGAATTTGAATTCCCTTGTTCCTTGAGAATGGGGGTTGTTTAATCACAATTCCGACATGTTTCGGCGCTCGATGGCACCATCCTCAGGTCTAAACAAGAAAAAAGAGTTAACGTAAGCTGTGGTGCAAATACTCAATTTAGGCCAATATAAATAAATGTAAAATTGAATTTTGATAACAGTGTGAGAATGAGGTCTATATTAGCAGAAATGAAATATGATAATTACCATAGATGAATCCTGAAATGCGTTCTTTGCACGAAGAATCGAGTAGAACTGAATTAATTAAAACGACGATGTGTAAATGTAAACACAGAAGTCATTTCTAGAAAGTCATGGATTATGAAAGGTGAAAGCAAAAAGGGGTAGAAACTTGAACTAAGTATAATATAGCAAAATCTGAAGATAGATAGATATAAAATTGAACCATGGTAAACTAGGTTAATGATAAATGAATAAAAAGGGAAGGAAGAGAAAAGAGTAGATAATATAAAAGGATAGAGAAAGGTTCAAAGCTCTTCTTGACACTGGCCCGAACAGGTCATTAACTACGATGGAAGGAAGGGCTGGAGCAAGCAGGAATAGATTTTAATCTTGTGTGTTGTGGAAGTTTACTGAGAGTGTCAATCAGAGTCTGGTTCTCGAAGTTGGTCTGCTCATTTAAAACTTTTCTATTGTTAAGTAATGCACTCTTTATAAAAATGTTCTCAGCGGTGTTCATGGAGGTGCCCTTGGAAGTACTGTAAACAAGTTTCATGCATTTATTCATGGGGGTGGGCTGATGGCCGGATTGTTTTAAGTGTTCGGAGAATTTAGATCTATTCCTGTCGTACTTGAAATCGCTTATGTGCTCGGAAAACCTAGTTGAAATACGCCTGCCAGATTTTCCAATGTAAACACTGTTGCATTCGCATGTAAGTTGGTAAATACCGCTATTTTGATATTGGCAAGTGTAGTTGAGATTGGAGTTGTTGATGAGTTTTTTGATGTTGTTATTGGTACCAAATGCTATTTTTAGTTTATGTTTCTTGAAGATGTTAGTGATGTTGTATATTTCTTTTCCAGTAAAATTAAATTTTACCCATTTAGTTTTGTTGGCTGAAGTGTTATTAGAGTTATTTAAAGTACTGCTATTGTTCAGTTGGGCTTTTTGCTTTTGAAGGATGCGATACACAAAGGAGTGTGAATAACCATTGGAAGTGGCTAGTAATTTAATAATGTTTTTTTATAACAAACCAACTAAAAACTTTTATGCAAGCCTAGGCTCAATTCTCTATGGAACTCTATTTCTAACCATAATTTTATATTGTTTATCAATATCATACACCCTATTTTATTTTAACTAATTGTCTATAACACATGTATTTTAATATGTTTTATTGTTTTATTGTATATGTACTTTTTCGACTCACATTTTCAATGTGTTTTTAATGGTTCAATTTATTACTTTTAACCTAATTAAAAACTTTTTCTCATTACATAATTTATTTTTACTCACAATTATTGATTGTAATTGATTTTCTGTTGTAACAACAACTTTGCCACTCTGTCCATTGACTCTTCATAAATAATACACTTGATTAATATTGTCAATATAATTTATTTTAATAATCTAATTTCTATCTTTTTCATATTTTTAATTTGATATCTATCCTTATCTAATAGAATATTAAACTTTTCACTAAACTTCTTTCTGGACATACCAAGATTTTCTTTGGGGTCGGGATGTAACGGTTCAGTCTGCTGTAGATTGTTCCAACTTCTTGATTGTCCTGTTTTCTGAAGGTGGCACCGATTCTGCACTTTGGAAGTTTGGGGGGTGATTGTTTTTCTACTAACTTTAAATATATCACTCTGCGATGATCCCCCTCCATCTTATATGGTTTTCAAGTTTTTGTCTGCTAGCTCCACTGATTTGCAATATTCTACAACTTTGTGTAGGGTAGTGTCTTCCCTAAGAAGGTGTTGTTTTATTGACTGTGAGTTCACACCCAATATTATTTGCGCACGCAGCAATTTATCCTCCAGATCACCAAATTCACAAGGTGTGGCAAGAGCTCTGAGCTCTGCGTAGAAGTTTTCAAACGGTTCACAGACACATTGTTTCCTATTAAAAAAATTGAACACAAGAATGGTTTCATTCTTCTTCGGAATACAGTGAGATTTAAGAACAGACAATATGCCGTTCACTGTTTCTTCTTCGGGTTTTATGGTAGCTAAGGTTTTATAGAGTCGGACAGCATCTCGTCCTAATAGGTTTTTTAGCCTGGCTATTTGCACGCCCGAAGATTTTGTTCCAGTCTCCGTCGCCTCAAAATATTCTAGAACATCTTCCTGGAATTCATCTAAATTCCTCGCCAAATCTCCGGCAAGATTAAGTGACTTTGGTTTATTAAACTCCATATTGATAACTGCTTCTTTACAGGACGAGATAGTTGTATCCTCAAATTTTAATCACAGATAATTTACTGCAGACACTACCGACTGCGCTATGTTTTATTATCACATACAAAATTAACTTTGAGACATGGTCGACAATCTCAAGACAGAATCAATTATACAAAGAGGTTATAAATAAATCCATGTTAGAACAAACACTAAAAAGTATCGTACACAGTGAGGCCAACTGACCAACAAAAATAAACACTCAGCAGAGTTAGGCGCTATTATGCAACTTATTAAACAGCCTGGCAGGAAGATTGCCCAGCCAGAAACAAGACTTGTCAAAAATGTAATATAAATGCCCAATTTTGAAAAACTAAACACAGGAACAAGTATGAGGGAGAACATAAGGAAAGGAAAAAGAAGACTAAAATACATTACCTAAAAGACATTGAAAGCAGTCAAGAAGGGTATGACTTCAAGATTAACTGTAAAAATAGAGAGGATGACACAATAACAGTTAAACTTGGGGGAGTTAAAACTAAACATATGATAGTCTCTAGTCCCTCATGCAACATACTTGATGAAGGGACATGGAAAATTCTTAAAACGAGGAAAATAAAAGGTTGCTGTGCAATATATGTGTATGGTACCACTAAACCATTAACTGTGTTAGGAAGATTTATTACAAATGTGGCACTATGCACAGGAAAACAATTACAGGAAAGTTGTTTTTACGTTGTATAACGTGAGGGAACACCAATGCTAGGAAAAAAGATGCCAGAAAGTTGGGGGTACTGAAGTTAGGCCACCAATTGAATGCCGTTATTGAAAGTGTTGCAATGAAAATGGTGGAAAAGAAATATCCATCATTGCTAAAAGAAACTGTCGGTAAAATTAATGGACACAAGCTTACGTTAGGAATAGACGAGAGTGTGATTTCAGTAGCGTGTGGATTAAGAAGAACACCAAGGATTAAACATCAAGGATCAAAGAGAAATTACAAGAATATGGGGAAATGGATATTTTTAGAAAAGGTCAATGATCCATCAAAGTGGGTATCACCAATTGTATGCAGCATAAAACCCAATGGGTACTTGAAACTTTGTATTGATATGAGGGCTGCTAACCAGGCAGTCCAGAGGGAGTTCCACCCAATACCTACAAATACAGAAATAGTGCTTAGCATATGTGGTAAGTAATGTCTTTTCATAGTTTTACTTACAATCCGCCATTCACCAAATTGAGTTGGACGAATCATCAAGATACATAACTACTTTTACTACGCCTCTCGGACTATACAGATACAAGATACTATTTTTTGGCCTAAATTGTGCACCAGAATAGTTCCAGAAAACAATTAAATAAATACTTGAATCCTGTGAAGGATTTTTTACTTGGCAGGCATGGGCTCATACATTTATGAGACATGTAAGAGGACAAAACATTTAGTTGGCTTCCCCCTGTAAACATTTTAAATTTTGTTTAAAGGTATTTGACCTTGAATCAAGAAACTTTTTGCCTGCGGACTTTTTTTTTTTTACTTATGTACAATGCCAAAAATATTTAAGGGGTTCTGTTGAGCTGTACAAAATACATAAGGGTTCTGTGGCCGAATTTAATTAGGAAACGCTGCTCTAATGCTATATTAAATACTACACAAAACCTTCCTTCAACCAAAATATAATTTGAATTAAGAAAATAAGTATATCTAGGTATGTTTATATTATTTCTTATATTTAATAAATTAATTTTTTAATAACTTATTTCTTAGATTTAAGATAAGAAAGAGCATGAGTATTGCTTAAACAACTTGTTGTCGGTATTAAAAGAAAAAGATATTTCACTCAATAAAGGAAAATAAGTATGGGCTCAACCAGAAGTTGATTTTATAGGTCATAGAGTATCTAGAGGGGCATACATCCGTTAAGCAAGATTGAATCAGTTGAGACATGTATAGTGCCAAGAACCAGGGAAGAACTTAGAAATTTCCTAGGCCTAGTAGGATATTGTGCAAAGTTTATACCAAATTTCGCTACCAAGTGTGAACTTCCATTAGAATTGCTACGAAAAGACAAGCCGTTTAAATAGGTGTCAGAACAAGATAAGGAATTCAGAAATTTTAAATTGGAGTTAACAAAACCAAAGGCACTAGGGTTCTTCCAACTAGGATGTAAAACCACTATTATTGCTGATGCCTACCCTTAGGGGCTTGGGGCCATTCTTCTCCAACATCAAGAAGGAACTCCCAAAATAATAGAATTTGCCAGTTGTTCCTTCCCTCAGCTGTGTTGAGAAAAAATAGAGCCAAATTCAAAAGAAGGAATTAGGGCTTGTATGGGCATGTGAGCGATGTCATTAATACATTTATGGCATAGAGATGGAATTAATCACAGATTACTAACCAATGGAATTTATTTTCCTACCCCAGTCCAAGCCATGTCCAAAAGTCGAGAGGTGGGTGATGAGGCTGCAAGGCTACAATTATTCAATAAAATATCAATCAGTGAAGAACAACATTGCAGACCTACTATCAAGATTACCAAGTAACAAGAAACAAGACATATCATTAGATCAAGGGGACTTGCATGTTAGATGGGTCCTTGTATAACCAGTGTGATATCGAACCATCGGCCCCACAGTCATTCGCCATTTCTAACCAGTCAAACTTCTCCAGTCTCCTCCTCTCCATCTTCTTTTTTAGATATTGTCCGCGGCAGCCAGCAGGTTCAGTAAATATTCTTGGGTTTAATTAAATAATGCTGGGATGGAGAACATAGTTGATTAAAGAAATTGAAATTTATTATGTTGATTCTGAAGTTTTATTTTAGAGAAAAGTTAATCGATGATTAATTACATTTTTAAACCACTAGTTACATAATGAAAGGAAAAAAATAATTAGTACTTGAAGATAGACATACTATGGTTATATTTGTGATAAATTAGCCACATGGTGGTCTACCTTTTTCTCCACCCATCTCTCAACACACTAAAGGTCACACGTGATGATCGACTATTCGTACCTCTTAGTATACGTCTTTATAGCTCGCGTGCTAACCAGCAAGTGTCAGGCATCTGATGCTTCCCTTCCACATAGTATCAAAACACAGGCGCTAAATCAGATGTACTGATTGGCTAGCTGTTTGCGCCAAACCTCTCCTTTCCACTGTGAAACCACACGTGCAAGCCACAGGTGCATCTCACAGATTCCGGGTACAGATAAAATAAATAAGCATGATGCTTAAAATGAAAGGTTAAAGTAATAAATTTAGATGACGCTATAATTTCAACAAAGACTTTACAATAATGAACACTAATAAATTTAAAAGTTAAAGGCCTAAAAATGAAGTTAATGAATTTAAATTTAAAACATATATTGCTTACAATTTTGTTCCATGATTTGGACAACTTATAATTAACATTAGACCCCACACTTTCTTATTATTAAACATTTGATAGTTATATAAAAATTAAATTAGGCCTAGACGATTGGTAAACAATAATGTATTATAAGTGTATAAGTGTATCAGTATCTTGATAGTATTAACATGTTTTCTAATAAACTTAAGGAGGGATTTTGGTAAAATGATATATAAAATGTTACTAAATGTCTTTGAATATTATAAATATTTGGCACTTACAAGCCTATTACTACCATAGTAAATTTAGTTGTTTTAAGAATGGTATTAAATTGACAAAATAAATAATGGCAAACTAATATATATATATATAAATTAAATGGTCGAGAGCCAAGGGCCTAAAACCCCGACCACTTTACACTTGAGCAAGAAACTCCATGGGCTATCAGTCTTGAAGAAATACAAGAAGAATCAATAAAAGAACCTGATGTTAAGGCATTGTCAACTTGCATATTTTTGGATAGGTGGAACATAATATATAAATTCTACGAATTAATCAAGACTGAATTGTGTGTTATTGTTAGCGTAATTTTAAGGGGTATACGAATATTAATACCACCAACCTTAAGGGATCAAGTACTAAGTCTAGCTCATGAAGGACACCAAGATATTGTAAAAATGAAGCAAAGACTGCGCACTAAAGTATGTTGGAGGATCATGGATAGATGAGTGGTTAAGTTCTACAAACATTGTCTTGGATGCCAGCTGGTTAGAACAGGGTAGAGGGAAAAACTTTGTCTCGAAAAGAGCTACCAGAAGGACCATAGAAAGATATTGCCGTCGATTTTCTTGGTTCATTGAAGAATGAACAATATGTATTTGTAGTGATTGATTACTACAGCAGATATTATGAAGCTGTGTTTTGGAAAAGGATTACCAGAATCTATAACAGTAAACAATAGAAGACAATTCATAAATGGGGAAATGTGGGAATTTTATACAGAAAATAACATAGAATTAAACTTGTTACACCAAAGCTGGCCCAGGCCAATGGTGAAGTTGAACGACAGAACCGATCAATCATGAAAAGACCAAGCGTAGTCGATGCTACAGGAAAGAGTCTTAAAGAGGAGTTAAGGACATATTTGTATGCCTACCAAACTACCCCCACTCTGTTACAGGAGTCACATCGGCTTTATTGATGTTTAATCGAGAAATCAGAGACAAGATCCTAAAATTTGAATTGACAAGGATTATGGATATAGAATAAAAGCCAGGCAATCGGAAATAGCATCAGGTGACTTAGTTCTCGTTAAACATGACAAGCAGAATAAATTAGATACTATTTACAGCCCAATACCATTTGAGGTACTATCGAAAAAGGGAGACTCCATGGCGATTGTTGTTGTTATTAGCACCGCGTCTTACTATCTGTTCGGGATATATGCACTTACGCTAATGTGTAATGGTAGGGTGATTGTGAGATGAAATGGAGGACCTACAGTTTAACGTGGAATCCGAACCATGGTGGAGGCCTGGCATTCCCCACATTCACAAGTTGTGATTAATACACATCCTGTTTCATGGTGATTCACTCTCCCCAAGGACAAACTCACAATAGGTATGTTGTTGTTCTTACTCAAAAATACTTAAGTCCAGAGCCATCAGCTGATCAAATTAGACCAGAAGAAAAAGAGCCTATTGAAGCTGCAAGTACGCAAGAACCGGCTGTGAATGATGTAACCCCAAGGCGACCAACGCGAGTATGTTGAGAACGTTTATGGTGGAATGAAGAATATGAAATTGCTAGTAGAAATAAATGGTTAAACCCATATGTGTCAAGTTTAACCTCTAAAGTGGTTTCTATATCATTTAAACTTATATCAGCTAATCCTCATGTGTGTGACAAATTTAGCTGTAGTAAATAGACATCTGTCTTAAGCAAAATAAATGGTATAAGTCGTTTCTGGTTACTTTCCTACTTGTCTAGTCTAGTCTAGTCTAGTCTAGTCACAGAACTTATATATATATATCAGTCCCAGCAAATACATGTTAGCGCTACATTACTCTCCATCTTAAACAACACAAAACAAATAATCATTACTATGAATCAGGTTAGCGCTACATTACTCTCCATCTTACACAACACAGAACAAATAATCATAACCACTATGAATATAATAGTTCCATTCATGACACTTGAAATGTTTCTATCCACTATAAATATAATAGTATCAGTCATCACACTTGAAATGTTTTGCCCACTATGAAAGTAATTGTTTCATTAATCACACTTGAAGTGTTTTTGTCCACTATAGATGTAATAAGTTCCATTCATCACACTTGAAATGTTTCTACCCACTATTAACATAATAGTTACATTAATCACACTTGAAACGTTTCTACCCACTATTAACATAATAGTTACATTAATCACACTTGAAACATTTCTGTCCACTAGGCCTAAGTGTTAAGGCACACAGCAGAGAGAAACATTTCAAAAACATTTCAAGTGTAATTAATGGAACTATTGCATTTATTAGTTGGCAGAAACATTTCATGTGTGTTGACTGATACTATTTCATTTATAGTGGATAGAAACATTTCAAGTGTGATGAATGGAACCATTATATTCATAGTGGTTATGGTTATTTGTTTTGTATTGTGTAAGATGGGGAGTATTGTAACGTCTAATCTGTAGTTGCTGGGACTGAGAAATATGTTCTGTGACTATACTAGTAGTAAAGTAGCCAAGATGCAAGTACATTACAAATGTTGTTCTTTATCATTAACGAGTGAACAGGTTAGATAAAACTAAATCACTATCTGGATTTAATCATAGGCTCACTGAAAACTAATTTTAACCATAAGCTAAATTTAAATAAATATTTATTGTGTGTATATGTGTACATATGCATATGCAAGTGTTCCAGAAGTTTTTTTGAAGATGGTTGAGTTCAACTGAAAGAGGGATCCAGGGGGCCTTTTACTGGAAATTTTTTATAAACACTTTACTCCTCTTCAAGTTAGTTGAGTTTAGTTCTCTCTTTTGTAGCAATTTTAATTATGCCTTTATTTGCCACAATGTATAGTAAAATTATTATTATTATTAGCACCGCGTCTTACTACCCGTTCGGGTTGTAGTAAAAACATAGTATGAAGGGTGATTTAGAAAATACCAACTAATTTTTTGCATTCAAAATCAAAAATATGTATTTAACCAGTATTATAGTATTATATTATTAGTAATGATATTATATAGGTCTAGTCTCATCTAATTAACCGTTGAAAGGAGGATAGAAGGGCTAGGCTGACACATTTACCAGAGAATTTTGGGCCTCAAAGTTCACAATTAAAACACAACAGAACACAAAATTATGTAATTTTCAGGTTAAATCACTCCTTTTCTTCCTCTCGCCCCTCTATCCTCCTTTCATTATTTAATTTAATATAACCATTTGGCCCCATTTTTCCTTTGTTTACATACTCTGTATGTGAGAGCTACACATCACATTGACTTATACATAGACTTTAATAACTTTTGTAAAAGTTCTATACATCACAATGACTTATACTTGGACTTAAGTAACTTTTTGTAAAAATCCCACATATCACATTGACTTATATTTGGACTTTAGTAACTTTTTGTAAAAGTCGGTTATCATTCCTATCGTGTCCTGTGATATCAGCATTTTGATACAAAATAATTCCAGAACACACTTTACACTAACAAAATTTCTATTTTTTTAAGTGCTGTGACAAAAGTGGCAAATTATGGTAGGGATACTAGA
Organism: Timema cristinae; assembly: GCA_039000515.1. NCBI lineage: Eukaryota > Metazoa > Arthropoda > Insecta > Phasmatodea > Timematidae > Timema > Timema cristinae. The sequence goes on from JBCFYV010009882.1 coordinate 88,357,233, forward strand.
AATTATTTAAAGATCCTAGTCCTTTCATTAGAATAAAAAAATCTACCCTAGTTAATTAAATAATACTTAAAATATAGTGTGAAAGAGTTAATATTTTATTCATGAAATTTATAAAATATGCTCAAAATTCATTCAAGAAGTTAAAAACATATACAAATAAACAAATTACAACCTGATAGTGTTAATTAAAACATTAATTTGTACAAATAATTGAAACTATTGATCATCATGGCTAGCAAATTAGACAAAACTATTACATACAAATTAATATTTATTTAAAATATAAACATCATTATTTTCCTTTATTATTGGCAATTAAATAGGATAAAATATAACAGGACTATAATTATTGAGAACCATACCTAGAAACTTGTCAGCTCATTAAGATTTAGTAATAAATAAATTCTGTGTTGAATATAAATTAAAAAGCTTAAAATGTAAAATAAATATTAATGTATTAATTAATATTTCAGGCTATGAGGGTGATAGCAGTAACTCTGAAGAAGAATGTGATTGGTTGTTGGATTTAGAAGTGCATTGTCCTATGATGCCTAGCTTTTGGCTTATAATGGCTTTGCATAACGAAGCTGTTACCATTTACTTTCATTGCAGGTATTCTATCTATAACTCTATCTATTTATTGTAAAAGTCTGGTTGGTGACCTGGCGGTCTAGGGGTAAGGTGTCTGACTTCTGTGCTGGCGGCCGGGGTTCAATCCTCGGTCCCGGCACGGATTTATCTGATTACCAAACCCTTCCTTCACCTCTGGCAAGACATCTTGTGAATGTGGGGAATGCCAGGCCTCCACGTTAAACTGTAGGTCCTCCATTTCATCTCACAATCACCCTACCATTACACATTAGCGTAAGTGCGTATAACCCGAACGGGTAGTAAGACGCGGTGCTAATAATAATAATATATAACTTGCCCTTTTTAGTTCAATATGTTATGTTTAGTGGTATAGCTCAAATTAAATATAACCCGCTTGAATGGCCACATTGTCTAAGCTGTCATGCTCACAATAGACTGTACTGTTGATGACGCGTATATCAATATTTGAACCCAGTCAGGTGTACTGAAGGTGACAAGGTTTGATCCCACTTGAGGGTACTGAGGATGGATCTTTTCTAAATGGTTTTCCACTTCAATTACACGCAAATGCTGGTACACTTCCCATAAATTAAACTTTGCTCATCCATATCATGTTAGATTAATTAGTAGATTGGTGACTAGCCCAAATGAGTGGTAAGATGTGGTATTAAAATTAAAAATACAAATTTAGATCAAGTAGTGGGCGTGAGAAGATGGGGAAAAATATAAAACATATTTCAATATGTATTAATTATTTTACACATGCTTTGTTTAAATACCCGGTGACCTGGTGGTCTAGGGGTAAGGTGTCAGACTTCTATGCTGGCGGCCGGGGTTCAATCCTCGGTCCCGGCAAAGATTTATCTGATTACCAAACCCTTCCTACACCTCTGACAAGACATCTTGTGAATGTGGGGAATGCCAGGCCTCCACCGTGGTTCGGATTCCACGTTAAACTGTAGGTCCTCCATTTCATCTCACAATCACCCTACCATTACACATTAGCGTAAGTGCGTATAACCCGAACGGGTAGTAAGACGCGGTGCTAATAATAATAATAATAATTTAAATACCCCAAGAAGTAATCTATTAAAAATATGATTGACCTAATAATAAATCAAATAATTAAAAAGTAAAACAAGCCAAAGTTAAAGAAAAATGTATTTTGGTTATATTTTATCCATTTACTTTCAAGGGAAAACCAAGGATTCCCAGCTCACTTCACAATGCCAATATCTATCTTATTTTTTTAAATAAGGCTAAATATGTGGGGAAACTGAAGCTTGAAACTCACAACTTTAAAAATTAGCTAACATAACTTTATATTGGGTATTTAATCAAATTAAAACTTATATTCCTAAATGTCAGCAATTGTAATCTGCACTTATTCTCTTTTGGTTGCCTTCAAATCTCATATAAACCCATACTCAGGTCATTTTTAAAAGGCTTCAAAACATCAGATAAGTTTCCTACCATTTATAAGTAAAAAAAAATCCCATCAATATTGTTAGATCTCAAAATTAATCCAACATATAAGTTATTGGGTATGAGCTCTGTTCTGGTGGAGTTCTATATACGATGTATAAAAAGATGTTTATTTTTTTATCATTAAACTCATTAATTCTACCTTGACATAAGATCATATAAATAATATGTTATTAAAGATGATTTAGTATTGATGACTTCTGAAATTATATATAGTTTGTTTTATTCAACCTTATTTAAAACGTGTATGACCAAACTTTAAAACTAACCCGCTTTGGCGGCTGCATGGTCTAAGGCACTACTCTTACAATAGACGAGACTGCCGATAACTAGGAGGCCAGGATTCGAGCCAAGTTGCCTGTAGTCAGGAAGGGTTTTCCTAAATGGTTTTCCATTCTCCCTCCACGCTAATACTGGTACACTTGCTCTAAATTTAATATCCCTAATCCCTAACACATTAGAGTAAAAGTACATAGGCGTCAATCCGACCGGGTAGTAATACGTGGTGGGGTGCTAAAAGCTGTATATATATATTTTAAATGTTCTGTGATATTCTTACCCACAAAAAATACAGAAAGTTTTCAATTTAATAATTTTATTCAGGTTCAAATTATTCAGAGAATGTAGAACATGCTAATACTAAAATCTATTTAATTAGATATTGGGACATCCTAGAATAATATTTTGGTGAGCTTTTTCCTCATGAAACACATTTACTATATATGTTATGTGTTCTAATTAGGTCTCCGCTCCAGGAAGTAGGAGAGTCTGAAAGCTATCTAGCTGTTCAAAAATCAATTGTGGTTTGTATTAAAGATCTTTGCAAGTTGGTAAATCAAACCTTACTTCTCCAGTCTCTTCATGATTCTCGAATGTGTGAACCATTACTTGAACCAGAGTCTTCTGAAGATTCTTGGCAGGTGGTTGTTGCTATGTCTCTTGACCACAACTATACTCGCTTGAAGTCTGTAGATGGTGAGTGTCCTAAAATGTATTTAAGTTGTTTTTATAAGATATAGATTTTTAAATATTTGTTTATTAATTTATGCACTAAGTGTACTAATAATTTAAATGATCTAATCTATTGAAAAAGTAAGCATGGTGAACTTTTAGGATATTGATTAGAATTTGCTGAGTAAGAGAATGAGGAATTGAAGTGAAAGAAATTTACCAGCATTTGCTTGAAGAGAGGCTGGAATATCACATAGGTAAACAATTTAACCAACCTCCTACTGCCACACCTGGTTAGGTTTGAATCCAGGATTACAGTAGTCAACATAGTTGTGAAACTCACTTAGACAACCATACTTGTTGGGACTTTCACATATTCAAATGATGAATTATAATAACAATAATAATAATAATAATAATAATAATAATAATAACAACAATAACAACAATTGGTAAACTTTTTTTTTATATTCATAGTTTTACATTTCTTGACGGCAGGCCAGAGGTAAACAACTTTCTGACAATGTAACAGCATTCATTTCCCGACTTTATTCTCTTTCTAAGTTCCACTCTAATATCGCCATTGCTATTTAAAATTGTTACTAAATATTTTAATTCACCAACCCTACCTAATGATAATATGTTGTTTGTCGTAATCTCTAAATGGTCGTCCTTAATTGATGTTCTTTATATGATAATGTACTTATTCTTCTTATCATTTGACTAAAAACCTATTTTATTGTTGGCCACTTATAAATTTTCTGCATTTCTTACTACACTAGCTGTACTATATACTTAACAAATGTAAATCGTCTATGTTTCCCAATAACTATGTTGTACCATTTAATGTCGAGCTTCGCCAATTCTCTTGTATTACCCTAATGCAGCATTTCCCAAATGGTGTACCACGAGTTAAAATTAAGGATATAGTGGGAAAAAAAGTATCTTGCCATCATATTAACAAAATTTAATGAAGTATGTTTATCACTAAGGAAAAAATTTAAACATTTTTAATCCAAGAGATAAAATATTTTAACTCTCTTGTAAGTTGCAATTTTGGATCTCAGCTGTGCGGCAAATAATTTGTACTCCTCTCCATCATTTAATGTTTTTCTTGAAGAGTCGGAACTTTAACTTGAAAAAATGAGCAGCGAAATTATAGATCAACTTTGCAATTTACATAACTTTATCAATCAGTATTTTCCATATTTAAATGAAAAATAATTAGAACTAGTTTAAAAATCCATTTGTTCAAGACAAACTAGCAAAGTTTTCTAATGTATATCTTGAAAATCTAGTCTAAGCTACTTCTGACAGTAAACCAACTAAAACATTTAAAGACGTTTCTTTTATTGCTTTTTGTGTCAATTCACACAAAGATTACCGTGAGTTGTTGAGGTGGGCAATCAAAATACGGTTACCATTCGCCAGCCTATACTTGTGTGATGATGGGTTCTACCTATTTTCTGGAACAATAACATAGTATTGAAACCAACTTAATGCTGCTTCAGACATATGAATACGATTCTTATCAATTAAACCAGATATAAGAGAATTTGCCCAAAAAAAATAATTATACTCTGCCCATTAAAATATATGTTGATGTGTGATGTATTCTCTTTCACTAATAATAATAATAATGATGATGATGATGATGATGATGAAGATGATGATGATTGTGATTATGATTATTTAAAAAACTAATCTGATACCCTAATTATGATCATTTAATATTAAAATCTTATTATTTTTTACTTGGCAGGCATGGGCTCATACATTTATGAGACATGTAAGAGGACAAAACATTTAGTTGGCTTCCCCCTGTAAACATTTTAAATTTCGTTTAAAGGTATTTGACCTTGAATCAAGAAACTTTTTGCCTGCGGACATTTTTTTTTTTTTACTTATGTACAATGCCAAAAATATTTAAGGGGTTCTGTTGAGCTGTACAAAATACATAAGGGTTCTGTGGCCGAATTTAATTAGGAAACGCTGCTCTAATGCTATATTAAATACTACACAAAACCTTCCTTCAACCAAAATATAATTTGAATTAAGAAAATAAGTATATCTAGGTATGTTTATATTATTTCTTATATTTAATAAATTAATTTTTTAATAACTTATTTCTTAGATTTAAGTAACACAATTGACTTTTATGCTCCAAGGGCTTCAAAAGTTATTTCTTATAGTAATACAGGCTAGCATTTGAATCCAACACTGGTACATAGGACATGCACATAATCCACATAAACCAAAGGTAAATATTTTTAAAAAATATGGTAAAACTATAAACTCGCCATATCTTTTCATACAAAACTATGTTTAATAGTACATTTAAATTATTCCCTGCTAAATTAATACATAGGAGTATTAAGATTTGTGTATGATTTAATAAATGTTGGATTCATCTATTGTAGTGTAATTCTTATTAAAAATTTGGCATTTCATTATTTTCTGTGTGCACGAATTTGTCATTTTCTTAAAGTTAACCCACTCAGATTATAAGGCCCCTTAAGGGCCAAATGTGCTAAATTACAACTTTGACCCCTCACTTTTAAATGTTTTCTAATTCAAACACCGTTTAAAAACATTAAATGGGGTAGCAGTACACAAGAGAATTATTAGAGAATAACAACTAGAAAACTTTATACATGAAAATTCCTAATTTGGTATATATTTAAAACATTTTAACTATGCTAAACTTATTTAAATAGTTTTTTGTTTAATTTCTAGGTGCAGTAGATGGTGAACGTCAAGCTACTTTATTGGAAGTATCAAACAGATTTCCACCCGGGTGGTTTGCTTGTAGTGTGGTATGGGAGACCCACTTTTTCCTCCATCCTCGTTTGAAAACAGGATCTGGCAAGCCAAATTTTTCAAGAGGAATACAAGCCCTCTGCACAGTTCTCAATCGTTTTTCTGTTAATAATCGAAAAAACATGTTTGTATACCAAGACAATACTGGACATGTGTTTTACTTAAGACTTCATGAAAATGTGCGTGCCCATAATAAACTGACATCTTATGTGGGTAGATCAGATAATGAAGACAATTCGCCAGGGCAGGTGTCTCGTAGTTCATCTGTTGCATCCTTTTATGCCCGCAAAACACCAATTTCTTCGAACATCTCTTCAACTCATATTATTGATGATGTAAATTCTCAGGTGAATAAAGATACTTAACATATTTATTTCTATAAAATAGTAATATTTAAAATTTATAATGAAACTAAATTAATAACTAAGTATGCTCAAAGAAAATATAACTTAAATTAATGAAATAAAAGTGTTAAAAATGAATTTCTAGTTTCTTAAGACAATGTAAAAAAATTTTTTAGAAAGGTGTAAAGCTTAGGTAGTAACAAAATAAAATACATTTTTTTTTATTGTTTATTATATTACAAATGGCTAGCTCGTTTGGGCAAGAATACATTTATCACTTAATGATGAAAATTATTTTCTGTTTACTTTTTGTTTATTTAAATCCCAACCATTCTTGTGATATAAAATATTTACGGGGGTACATTTTCTCAAACTACACTCCCTATTCCTACCCCACTGATTAAGTGATTAAATTAATTTAACTAATTTGAACTAAAATAGAAATTAATATGTTTCTTATTAATGACAAGCCATTTATTTATGGTTGTGTAGACAGTAGATGGCCGGCCTAGATTGCGCTCATTTGGAGAGAGAGAGACAGTAGCTAGTCCTGCAGAAAGCTCAACACCTTGTGTCACACCCCAGCCTTTGGGGATTAAGCCAGAAGATACAGTAACGCTTAAAGTCCATGGAATTTCTGAAGCTGGTTAGTAATTAATATTATCATTGTTTTTGCAAAAATATTGTTCTAAATATTTTTTGTTTCATATGTTATTAAATAGATAGTTTTATTTTAAGTACAGTCGGCATTTTATAAGTAATAAATAAATATATATATATATATATATATCTTTTATGATTATATGATCTAGTTAATAGTATTTGGGTCCATTAATACATATCATTAACATTATTGCTGTTGGGGGTCAATGGCATAGAAAGCTAATATTTCTCTTAGGGGGGGGGGGGGGCACTATGAAATTTTACCACACTTTTATACATATTACATTAACCTTCCTTCAGGGGGTCAAGTTCCAGGGGGTCTGGACCCGGCCCCATCCTTTCTATAACTCTGTTATATATCATGTAAAATACTCTCTAGATTTCCAATTTTAAGGGGGGTGACCTGGTGGTCTAGGGGTAAGGTGTCAGACTTCTGTGCTGGCGGCCGGGGTTCAATCCTCGGTCCCGGCACAGATTTATCTGATTTCCAAACCCTTCCTTCACCTCTGACAAGACATCTTGTGAATGTGGGGAATGCCAGGCCGCCACCGTGGTTCAGATTCCACGTTAAACTGTAGGTCCTCCATTTCATCTCACAATCACCCTACCATTACACATTAGCGTAAGTGCGTATAACCCGAACGGGTAGTAAGACGCGGTGATAATAATAATAATAATAATAATTAATAATAATAATAATAATAATTCCAATTTTAAGAAAAGAGTTACCATTTTTGAAATATGTTTGAATTCAAAAAGTAATAGTCATATATAAACTACTCATAAATAAATTTTTCTCTGAAACACAAGTATAAACAGTTATTCTTCCAATAACACACTCCTATGATATTCATTTTAAGGGTTTTTTCAACAAATCCCAGTGGGGGAAGACCCCTCAGACCTCTCCCTCTTTCTACACCCATGGTGGTAGTGTACAAGAGAATAGAAAATATATAAGGTTTTTAATTTAATGCAAAGTAACATAATTTATTCACCGAATAAATTAAATTAAATTAAACCAAACAAAGGTAAAATTATATCTTCTTTATTTTTATTCTCTTAACCTTATTTGAAATAATAATAAATATAAAATAAACCAATAAGGAGAACGGAATAAATTAAAGATGTTATAATTTTGTAATTTATTACTCGTTACCAAATTAAATATGAACATTATCTAAACAATTGTGTTTACTATATCTATTCCCGTTAAGATTGATGTTTTTAGTAGTCAACCTACATAAAAATTTATTAAATTCACCCAGTTCACACCATTTTCTCTATAATAAAATACTTGGAAACAAAAAATTATATTTTTTTCGGAATTTATATGCCCTAGTGCATTAGAAAGAATAAAACACCAAACCCTTAAACCCTACCTATTTTTATTAATTTTATCACCATGTCTTACTCACCTTTAAGAATATATTCAAAGATGATAATAACTATAATAGGGTAGGGATGAAGAAGGAAGCATTTTATCGGTAATCTGGTGGGAAACCATTTAGGATGAACCATTCTCAATAGATCCGACCAAGATTTGAACCCCGATCTCCCCATCTTCTGCAAACTAGTATAACATAAAGATTTCTTCGAAAAAATTATCCTAGGTTTCTAGACAACAACTTTTGTCTCAATGAAAAAAAAAATTCTATTTAGTTTAAGAAACATTTCTTATTGGTTCTATCATTTTGAGTTATATTTAACTTAGAATTGTTTTATTTCATTTTTGAATCACTCATAACTATTTTATTTTAGGTCCTGAAATTAAGGAAGAGCTAGTGCAAGTTTTACAGAATCGCATGGATGATGCTGTCTTAGAAGTGTTGTCAGTCATGCTTGCTAGAAATCCCATGTGTAAACTGACACCAGACGATGTTCATTTCATTCAAAAGCCTTTTCATGCACCTGATTCTATTATTCAGGTAAATATTTTAACATGCATTAATGATCTCTTTGTATGTTTTTAAATTATTTTACTTCCTAGCAGCTTTAATTTTTATCTCATTAAGTTCTCATGTTAAAACATTGTGATTATAAATTATCATCGGTATAAATGTGTATCAGGTATATAAAATAATTTTTGTTTATAGTCTAAATGATGTTTTCTAATTAAAATTATAAAAAATGTTTGAGTTTTTTTTATACATGCAGTGATTACAATAACATTTTCAAGTCCTATCTGAAAAATGTATTATTTCATTTTTAAATAAATGGTATATTTCCAATCAATGGTCTGCAGGCTCAAATTTGTTGAATGAACTCAATATTCGTGAAAATCTCCAATGTATCAAATTGAGTTGAGCCAGCCCTGAGTTCAATAAACACATAATTATACAACTTAACTCTGTAGATAAAAATAGAATACTTATTGCAATTTTTAAAATAATTAATAGAAAATGTAACTCTACTATTTATATAATCTTAAATTTACATCTTTTAAATAATATTAGCATTTGTATTTGTACTATGAAATGAATATTAGACTTGAAAATAAAAATAACTTTTTATCAATACTCATAAAGACAAAGATAATTTGCATGATTTTAAATAGCAAAATAATTTGTGAATAAACTTGAGATAAAAAAAAATGATGGATTAAATATTTATTATAATATAACTCAAGTACAATTTAAGATTAAAACATTTTATTGGTTTTGAAGATTTAGCTTAAAACAATACCATCATTCAATTTCAGGCCAATCATGAGTGTATTTATTCACTCTATGATAACCTAAACACCCTTAGAGAACCAAGTTAAAGAAGTACTTATCTATAAATATACATGGTAACACTTTTGAATTAAGGTGTACCTAAGCTATTTGTGTTCTTCCAGCTTTACAGGTAGATACTTTTTAAATCGTTGATAACTATGGTTCTCCCTTCAACTACTAGTTGGCCGGTTTTGACCTTGAATTTTTTTAATGGCCATCTGAACACTTCCTCTTTTGTTGGAGGATTCTTCCTCCCTTCCACCTTTTCCAGACCAACTGCTTATTTAACCAATATCCAGACAAGTAAAGAGAATATTAACTAAAACATCTTCCATAACCAAACACACAAAACAGAACATAGCCAGTCTTATATAACAAGCTTGAAATTGGCGAGCCTATTAAGCTGTCAAGCCTAAGCTCAAACTTTTATAAAAGTCTTATAATTTTCCCTATATGATAATATTATGGTTGTACATTCAATATTCCATTAGTTGTGGAAGGATGAATTAAACAAAAGCATATCCGATATTTTAAATTGAAATTTAATCTTATCATATTTGATTTGATCTTAAGTTTATTATCAGGAACAACTATTGTTAATGTATTAAATAATTTAAAATATATTAGTCTGAGATAATTAACATCACTTTAATTTGTTTCCATTTTTAACAAAATAAATCCTTGAATTAGTGGGAAAACCATAATGTCTGTGAAATAACCAAACAGAAATATGTGCAATGTCTCCCAAAAATTTAATCTAATTTAATATTTCATTTTGTCATATTTATGAATTCTCAACTTTAATTTGTTATATTTATATAAATGAGTTTTTGTGAATAATTTTCAGTTCTCAGTTCAATCTCATGCTGTACCATATCTTCAAGCTCTGGTATTCTATCTTCATCAAAACATTCTTCAGTTTCTATACATTCCAAAGTATACAGATGCCCGGTCAGAATATCATTTTCAAGTATGTAGAAAGCTTTCACTTATTGATTTCATAACATAAATAAACATGTTTTTAATTTTGTACTCGATGATTAACTTTATTCTAGCATAATTCATAAAAAGAATCCTCTTTTTGATTGCTTGATATTATTATATTTGTATCTTGTATTGATCACTATTTATATTATTTTTTAAATGTTTGATATAATTAATTTCTATAATTTTAAATATATTTTATCCTATACATATTAATCTTAATTATATGGTATTTTATGTTACAGGATTACTCCCAGCCAGAAGCCTCCAATAAACGTGTATCTGAGAAGGATTTATTTGTATATAATCAAAGTACTACATCAGGCAATAAAGGCATAGCTTGCATTGCTCTTGCTGTAGTAGATACTCAAGGCCACACAATACAACATACAAATTATGCAAAACCCTTTATCACTGCATACAAGAAAGAATTAAAACCTGATGACTTTGCTGCACTTACTTCTACCATAATAAATAAATCTGGCTGTGCATTCAAAGAATTATGTAAGCTTAATTCTATATATTTGATTATCTCTTAAGATTATTGTTTTGAATAAACTTAAACTTTATTTATATTTATTTTCAAATAATTTAAGAAATCTGATGATTTGCAAAATCTAATTATTACTATAATTTGATGTGAAACATCAAAATAATTCTCAGGTGGAAATTTTGGATGTAATTTTTGTTAACTTGCGGTTACAATAGTTTGAATTTTCCAAATAGTATGAAAGTATGAATTTGTGTGTAATATATGTTAAAATATGTCTACATACCCTATGCTTTTGTTAAATGTGTTTTCTCAAATAATTAAATGTGATAAAGGCTTAGTTTATACAGCTCTTTTCATAGTTATATATTGCTATGATATTTATTAGTATTGCCTCTATCAGTGGCTCTCAATTTTTTTTTTATGTTTTACCCTTTTGTCACGACTAAAAGTCTCTTGTGCTTCCATAATAAAATGTTTCCAAGTGTCAGGTCAAATTTAAAGTAATAAAAAGAAAAAATACCCCTCATTCACATTGAAAATTTCCCACCCTGTTTGGTTCTCCGTCACGTTTTCTCTTGTCATTTTGCTAATGTTCTCCTTTAGATCTACTCGCATACCCCTTGAACGTCAGGTGTATACCCTTGGGGGTATGCATACCACAGTTTGAGAACCACTGTTCTAGAATAAAATATATTTTGGGATCCAGGATTGATTAGTGCAACATATTAAAAAATTGCTATAACTATAATAGGCACTTTTTCATGGTACTTGACATGTGTGCTTTGGAATCTTACACTTCCTTATTCCTATGTTATCCTTTTGCTCCTTTTCCTCTGCCTTTTACATTCCCTTGTTGATCAGATTTTGAATGTTCACTAGTCTGCAAAACAAGGGAAAATTCATATAAGTCAAATAAAAGTTACAGAAAAGTAATGTAAATGTATTTATATATTAGTGCTGGGCCTTTACGCCGATAATTCAAAATCTATAGATATATTTTAATTTCTCAAGTAATGAAAATATAAGTCGTTCAAAAAGAAATATCTAAGTAAAGTCTCTTGAATTTAAACACAAATTCTTTAACTCTGCGTTAGATATTTGATTTTATAATTAACAACAAAATAAACCATTCAATTTTATTTACTTTAGGGTTATTTCAAATTATTAAATACTTGATAGATATATAGAGATAAAGATTTCCTCAAATAACAAAGTTAAACATCATCAAAAACAATATTAGCTGGGCCAGTATGATTTTATTTGTTGTGGATTTATAAAAGATTAAAAATACATCTTATTATGATGTGTGATGTCAGCTGCATGCCGATTACTGAGCGCTTTGACATCCATTCGATTGATCGCTTGGTGAGCATTCCCCGAGATCAGTTTTTAGAGCGTGTTCAAGCATAATGTTGACGTACCAATTTACCGCTGTTGTATATAGTTGTTTAGTTTTGTAATTTAATTGAGAATTAGCATTTTGATCATGTAAAAAAAATTGTATCGATAGATTGATTTTGGTTTTCAGCCTTTAAATGATTTCCCACTACGCCCAAGCAAGGACATTAATATACATGTACCTTGCTACAGGCAGTATTGTTTTGCAAAATTATATCTTCTTAATTTTTATTCCCTTCCCTTTATTTGCTAGTAGTTTAGTCTTCTATGACGACATGTTTCAGTGTTATTATTTTTTGGTCTAAACCTAAATTAATAATCAATTACTTTGATATTGCTATTCGGAAGACTCGAGGTAATGAAATTGAGCTATCGAGTTTGATATTACTAAGCGTGAAATGTTTTGTGCGTATTTATATTTTATTTTTCCCCGAATATGTTAATAAATAGTTAAATACACAATATAAACGAAAAATTGAGTCGGTCTTATCCTAGTTTTATTAAAATTGAATACTAATTTGACTCATATTTAAATAAATAATATTGCATTCAGCTTTTAATATCATTGCTTTTTAAGAAATCAACACCACTTTCCCTCTAAAAATAAACTCAACTTATGACTAATAAGTTGTTACATTTATACTTTCTCTTTTGAAGCCTCTCAAGCTGTAATGGAATTTCGTATTTGGAAACAAGGCCGAGTCAACATAGAATCTTTAACACAAAAACTAGGTGCTGCAGTCCGTCATGCTCTTTGGGACCTTCTTATGGAGTACCGCCTACTCACAACTCCAATTCCAGAGATTCAATTTTTCCCATCATCGGAACCAACCACACCTAACAAAGGTAAACACATTTAAATTAGTTTTGTTTATCCATTAAAGAATATAATTGACTTATGCACTTTCTTTTTCTTAATTCATTGATTTTGTATCCAACTTTAGAGAAGAAGAATTTTATACATTTAAATTACACATTATTTCAAAACACATTAAATGTTGTGATATATTTTTCAACCATAGTATCTATGAATACATAGTTTTAAAATATTGCAAATTAAAAATTATTACTAAATTATTAAATAAAAAACTCTTTAAGTATTTCAGACAGTATTGAATTAAAAAACTCTTAAGTTATTTCGAGTTTTCATTCCTTTAGCTTTAACTTTTAGTGTTAATCTATTCTCCAACATAAATCATTCTTAACTGCTAATATTCCTATGAACCTCTATGTGATGTTATTGCTCATTAGTTTTTAGGCAAACATGATTTGTTACTCAGGGTTAATTACTAAATGTAAAATTCCTCCTTAAAAGCACAAAATATATTTTTAATGTTTGCTCAAAATTTTTCTAACACTTACCAAATTAAAACAAATGGGCATAAGAAGATATCCAAGCACACTTCACAACTTAGCAGGAACAAATTTACCAATCGTTTTTATATGATTTAAATGTGCTCTTTTTTTATTATTAAATATAGGCAAGTAGATGTTAATACTAATATAAATCAAAATGGCCTGAAAACTTGTTATTTAAATACATATATTTCGACAATACTTTCTTACTAGGCTAGTCATGTTTTCAGTAAGAAAAGGATTTTAGAAGTGTCCTTTGTCTCTTTTGTATATAATTTATTTTAAAAGTTAATTGTTTACCTGGCTCATCTGATTTATTCATTTTATAGGTGTTTTTACAAGTGTTAGAAAGCCACGGACCTTGTTCAGTTTCGCCATAAGCCACTTATGTTCAGTTTCTATTTCAGAATTGTGATCCATCACTAAATATGTATTTTGGGTATCTCTTACTTTAAAACATATCTTTTTTCAGAACTTGGACTAAGAACATAAGTGGAAATATTCAGAGAAATTGATTTTGTACCCCTTAAAATTATATTATTTTTTTACCTATATGAACTTTGAAGCATAACAAATAATTCATGTTAACTTAAGCAGTTACAGTGAAGGATGTATTGGAGCATCACTTTTTCTCAGGACAAATTGTAAAAATTTCTCCGGGCCGAACTGACATTTTTTTAAGTGACAGTTAAAACAATATTGGCCAATTTCTTTCCAACAATGTAAATTGCACAAGGGGAATAAACCCTTTTTGGGGGGGTACCATGGCTAGAGTGCAAGAAAACCTCACGGCTGATATTAAGAAAATAAATCTTTTACAATAACAACTTCATCCATATTGAACGTGTGTAAATCTCTTGCTATCACACCAGCAATCAGATCGGATGTGAGAGAGTTAATCTCTTATGATCACTATAACTCAAATTCCAATTTATATTCATTTTCAAATTCTAGTTAGAATCAAAATGCGGAATAAATCATTCCTAAAATTAATACTGTACCATGACTACAAACTATCTTCGTCACCAACCTCCGCCACCTAAAAAAGGTGTATACACGCTTACCCCATTTTACCGGGAAATCAGCGCCTGGTATGGATCCTCGACGCAAGTCAACCCAGAACACTGATCGTCATTCAAATTGGCGAAAAAACTATAAAGAAGACTCGGAATGACATGTGATCCCGTTCACTAACCCCTAGTTGAGGACGCTGCGCAAGCGCCAAGGCTTGGGGAAGCAAGAAACAAGTGCTATCATGTGTGTCACCCCCACCCCCTCTTAAACTTCATCTCAATGTTGTGCGCAGGCGTTGATACGTGAACCATTTCCTGACTAGCCAAAGATGACTACTTCATTGGTCATGGAATACATCCCTATCATTTTTCCCCACTGTTCTATATGAAATATAAGCTGATACCCAGACCAGAACGATCACTCTTTGATGCAATTAGGATTTAGGAACTTACAACATGTAAGTGTGCATTATTTTGGAAAGGTTTTTTAATAATTGTTTTATTGGAAAACTGAAGAACGTCTAAACTCTTATTATGTAGGGATTCAATTTGATAATGCTTCAGAATATTTATTAATTTTGTATTAGATTAATTTTCCTGATAATTAGATTTGTTTTGGTTATGGGCATTTTATGGTCTTATGTCGTTTAGTGCTGGTTAGGTTATATTATTTGCAAATCGGATTGAGTAATTTAATCTTTATGCGCTATCTTGCGCTATATTTTGTTTGGCTATATCTTACAGTTTTTGTGTGCCTAAATGAAACTAATATGATTTAATTTCATATTTTCAATTTCTACGTGAGTGGGAAATTCGATAAATGATTCTAATATGTTCAAATTTTATTATGGACTAAGTATATAAATTAGAAAGATATTAAGCTTTTGGTGTGTAGGCTACCCCCATCTCAAGGGTTATTAGATGAGAATAAAGACTTCACTTTTAAATATTGTAGCCAGGAGTATGGTTATGGTTACTTATTAGTTGATATGTATAAGTTGTGAGATAGAGAAGGGTTGAATATGTTATCTTTCATTTCAACCAAAACCATTTTAATCATTAGTAAGGAACATGAAACTAACTGGCACCCAAACACAATATATTTAAATCTAACGCCGATCTATAAAATGACACATGTGAACCCAGGGTGATTATATTGTATACTAACTTGGTCAGGATTCGAATCAAGGACGCTGGAGGGGATACGACCTATACCGTTAGAATATCTTGTTATTTTTGAGTATTGAATTAGCCCAATAGTGTTTGTTATAATAGTATGGTACATCTAGTTAATTTGTAAGATATTTATAACACATTTTCATAGTTTTCCATATTTGTATCCTTGTATTCTGTCTCATCTCATCTTCTCTCAAGAGATTTTTTTTTCACCAGGGTGTCACCGGTATAGAAAACTTGGTGTGCTCAGGGAAACTTACATATCTTTTATTTCTGGTTCACTTTCCGAAGCACTGAGTTGGCAGATCTCATAATCTTGTAACGTTTGTTCACCCTGGGTTGTAATTTCATAGAATATGAATACTAGTGGTTGGGGAAAGGTGTGATATCAGACAAACTCATATAAAAGTTAGCAGTCTTCTCTTGACCAATTCCTATCTTATATTCTGTCAATGAAAACTTACTACCTTTCAGGGTAAATGGATTATGCATTATGTTTTTTGTTTTGTTTTTTCATTTTTCTTTTTGATTTAACTATATACAATATAAAGATATATATATATATATATATATATATATATATATTTGTGTGTGTTATTTTTATGATAATACCACTTATTTTGATTGAATATTAGTTTCAGGCAAGAAGTCTATTAATATCTTGGAAGTTCAACAAACTTCTTCTACAATAGGAATAAAGGTATGACCTGTTACAAGTGTTAAGATTCTTAATACTAGAGTTTACCTCACTGTAAGATAATAAACATTTCACTCAACATTATTCAGTTCTTTATGAGTTTTTAATCATTGATATTCTATACACAAAGGTAATTGATTATTTAATTGAAAAGTTATAGGGTTGATACACATTATTAAGAGAAAAATTATCAGAATTCCATGGAGAGAAAACTTAAAATAACATTGGGTGAGATCCATCCATGCCATGTGTATTCTTTGTTCACTGTGAAAGATAACAGTTTCATCTTGAAAGATTCCACTATGGCCCTATCTTATAAGCTAAGCTATAGTGTAACCATGTACAATAAGCCTGCTCCCTTTCAAGGTAAACGAAGTTTTAACTGACCTGGTCTTATAAGTCTAGTAAAACTCACTATCATCGAGCTAACTCTGCCATTTACCAATAGTTATATTTATCAGTATTTTTGTAACTTAACTTATCTTTTAAAGGTTTTTGTATAATGGTTATGTAGGGTGTGGTAAAAAGAAAAAAAATATTTAAATCTCATAGCAATTTAGCCAATTTTTTTCTTAAATTTAATTCTTTTATGCTCAAAAGAAAGTATTGTCATCTTGAAAATTTTTGAGCTTTAGATTATGATGAATTTTTACATTTTATGTTCCTCCGAACATAAAACGTAAAGCTGTCCCTGGCCATAGATCTGAATCGTTTTAATGAATATTGTTCAAACTTAAAATTCAGATATTATATGGACATTGAAATTTTTTTCTAACTCCAAATTTTATGGAAATGACTCGACAATTTTGTTTAAAATGAATGTTTGTGTAATGTTTGATATGACAAATAAAAACAAATAAGAATTATTTTATTATTACAATTAAAAAATAATTTCAAAGTTGTATACAAATAACAGATTTTGAATATATATATTTTTAAGTCAACATATAAAGAGGGTTTATTGAAATTATCAAGATGTGTTTATTTTTAAGAGGAAAAATTGTATAGATGTAGCTTACAGATTTTTTAATTTTTTTATTTAGGTTTTAAGTTATAATAAACTCTATGACCAAAATAAAATAGTATTACCAGTTTTCTACACTTGCCATATACATTTTAGATCCAAAGAATAACTTTAACATACACAAAATAACACATCACAAATCAAAGATGTGTTCTGACACACCTAGCTTCTTCTTTGGCACAAAAAGTTGAAGGCATACTAATTACATCAAAGTCTGTCTACCAATCATGGAAAAGTCATGAAATGAGATTTTGGTTATGAAAATAACAAAAACATAATTAAATTAGTTATAATGTTGTGAACCAAATTTATTGTGCAGTTAGGAATATCATTTTTTTTAATACACTTCTCTCAAAATAAGATTAAATTCGACAACTACTCCATAATGACTCTAACATAGTTCAAACAAGGGAGAATCTTATAAATCAGAAATATCAAGGTTGCAGGTGGACATTCTTTCTCTCTCTCTCTCTCTCTCTCTTTCTTTATCTTAATTTTTTTAGCTTGAATATTTATGTTTAGATCATGAAAAATATATTAAATATGATTAAATTATTCAGTATAAACCTTATATAAAAACAACCCATGCAAAATTACGGGGCCCATTATGCTTAACAATTGCATTCTTTTTATAGTGTGATTTTTAATAATGTTATTTTAATGATTGTCTGGGTAATTTTTTTAATTTGTCATTCCTAATCGTCCCACATTCCTTTCTTGTTTATTTGATTTGTAAAATTAATTACCACAAATGATTGTTAAATATTGATTTCAATATTCTATTGTTTGAATTAGGAATCTCATTCCATTTTGTTGCCCATTGGAAGAGAAAAAACTGAGACAACTCTACATGAAGTCTACCATACTATCATGCAGCCATGGCTAGACTTTGGCGTGGAGCTAGGTGTGCCATCAATTAGGAAGCATACTGTTTCTCTTACTGCAAGGTATTACTAATTATTGTTATTATCGGTGACATGGTGAGGTAGTTGATGATATAATCCTTTTCTATCAGTTTCCAAGCAACTGTGCTATTCTCATGTTTGAAATAAAATCATTATTCGATTATTAAAAGTGTTCTGTTGGCTGATGACATGATTTTTAAACAAAGTTAAGAGGCAACCATTACCTCTTTGTCCATTGGCAACGATGTAAAGTGTGAATTGTGTTATTCTTTTCATTGTAAAAGCCATATTGTGTTCGTACCTTTTATATGCTTCTATCCACCTTTCCTGTACCTTCTTCCAAATATAATGCAATTGCCTCATAAAGTGAAAAGAGGTTTTCCTTATTGAGACATATTATATACTCACATCCAATGTCTTTTTTCTGTGTTTGTCCTTTATGTTCTACCTTTTACATGTTCATATCTGTGTGTCCTATCATTCTTTACAATTTTCCATTTTCTCCCTTTTGTGTTTTTTGGTTTCCTATTTTATGTAGTTGCGTTTCGCTTTTCACACTCCTCCCTGATGAGATCCGATAGAGTGGAACCTGGGTCGGGGGATTAGGTGGTGATGATCGATTTTCTTTAAGAGGCAACCATTACCTCTTTGTCCATTGGCAGCGATGTAAAGTGTGAATTGTGTTCTTCTTTTTTATTGTAAAAGCCATATTGTGTTTGTCCCTTTTATATAATTCTATCCACCTTTCCTGTACCTTCTTCCAAATATAACTTAAACAAAGTTAAGTAATTTGTTCATGATTTTGGATAACTACTAAAATTTGGTAATTGAATGGTATGAAAGTCATTTACTGAAAATTAATGCCTCACACTAATCTTGATGGGAGAAAAATCACTTGAACAAAATGACTTGGTTAGCTATGGGCTCAATATTGTATTAATATACATTATAATAACTAAAAAAACCACACCCTATTCATCATTATATTAAAATATTTGCCCATATGTTTTTCCGACTACTCTTAAGAGAATTTTCTTCGAATCTTTTCAATCAGATAAGTTGTAATTACACTTTGCTAGGAATAACTCATGCATTGGACATTGAATTATCATTATCAAGATTGTTTGAACATTGAATTCCATGCTCAAATCTAGAGAACTAAATTTGATCAACATCTTGTATAGTTTTCAGCATTTTGAATTGTGTGTGTGTTTGTATGCATGTGTATGTGTGTGCGCGCACAGGTGTTTAGCAAATTTTTTTGTCTATAATTAAGTTGGCTTTAGTTTTTTAGTAGTATTTATTTAATATATCTCGTTAATGAAACTTGCTTTCCTTAAAGAAATATATTATGTATTCACATCCATTGTTCTTTTCCTGTGACTCTTCTTTACGTTTTCCTTTTAGATGGTCCTATTTAAGTGTTATATCATTCTTTGCCAATTTTTTTTCTTTTGTTTCTCTTGGTTTCCTCTTTTGGAAAGTTGCTTTGCGTGTTTCACACTCTATCTTGCTAAGTTCCGATTTAATGAAACCTAGGTCAGGGGATTGGGGAGTTCTTCAAGAGGTGGCCATTAAATCTTGGTTTATTGGCTATTCATTTTTTTCACTGTAAAAGCCATATTGTGTGGTTTTTATCCATCATTTTTGTACCTTCTTCCAAATATAACTTAATCAAAGTGTCATTATTTAATCATTTTCTTTACATTTTTAATATCCTAATCAAATCTCGGGATCTGACACAGTGCTTCTGTTGAATGTAAAAAATAACATTTTTTATAGATTGATAGTGTTTATTCAAAAATTGATCTGTTGACCATAAATTTTTTATCGCCGTGTCTTACTACCCATTCATATTATTTAGAGGATGTATACCCTCCTTTGCATGTAGAGAATGTGGAAAAGCGTTTAATAAAACCACCATCAGTATACCTGAATGGGATTGACCCACAATCTCCCCGTTTTTTCATTCTATTCTATTAGGACTCTGACCCATTTGACCATGCAGCCAACGAAATGGGTCATAATTCATAACTTATTATTTGATTCATTTAACTAACAATAAATTATCCTAATCTAATTATGATTACATAACATACTTGTTAACATATACCATCATCATCATCATCAACTGTTTTCAGCCTGTGGTCGAGTAGTTTGTAAAAGGCCTCCATCTTCCTCTATCTTTCCACAGTACTTCCTTCTTTAATTGCTTCAATTTCTCTCCTCTCACTTGCATACTTTCTGTTATCTGTTCTTCCCATCTCTTACTTCGCCTCCCTTGCAGTATTTTTCTTACATACTTCATCTCCATCGCTTTTTTTCGCATCCTCTCTTTTTCCATTCGCATTAAATGCCCATATCATTTCAGTCTTGCTTCCTCTACTATCTCATTCACTCCCTAACCCCACTCTTACCAGGATAATTTCATCCTTAATCTTATTTCTCCTTGTGACAGCTATCATGCTCCTCACAAACTTCATTCCCCACTTTCCTAGTCTCTCTTGCATTCATTGTCCATGTTTCTACTGCATATGTGACCAAGAGTACAAAGTACACCCTGTTCAACACTTCCTTACACTTAAAGGGCACTTCTCTTATCCATACAAGGTTTCTTATACACCTATAGAACATCTCTCACTTCTCTTTTCTTTTCATTAGATCCTCTCTACTTCCGCCTTTCGCCTCAATCACACTTCCAAGATATTTTACTATCTGTACTTTTCTCAGCTCTACTCCATCCAACTTTATAGATTTACTAGGCTTTATCCTCTTCCATGTCATTACCATCACTTCACACTTTGCCATGCCAAATTTCATTTCACACTCTCTCACTTCATCATTCCATTCCTGTGGCTGTTTCTGTACTTCCTCTTTCTTCTTCCCCCATACCATCAAGTCATCAGCAAACATCAAGGCTTTCATTCTTTCCTTCCCGAGTTTTCCTGTCACTTTGTTCATGGCCAATCCATTTCACATGTTTCACTCCACTTTTGATTCGGAACCACTCCATCCACCCACTCTTTGTATTAATACAACTTCTGTTATCCCCATGCATGTGTTTCACTCTTTTTACAACTCCTCTTTCCTTTTCGGCCTTCTCAATTGTTTTCTAAACTTTATTTTTATCAATGCTAGATTAGCAGATATCTGGTCTGTAAATAGAAGTATACTTTATTAAAAATAAAAAAATAACATTCTTTCTCTTTAATAAACAGCAAAATTATACAATATGTGTGAGGAAGTACATCCTCCCTCTTTTTAATACTTCAATAAACTATGTATAGGCCATTTTGATTCAGACTACTCATGTCACAATCCTCCTCGGAGGATTTATCACCAGCCATAGGAAATGTCATTTCAACCCCGGGATGTGTTCAGCAAAGTAAAGCCTGTATTATTTTGATCTAAGGAATAGTTAGCAATGCAGGCATACATCTGGATCAGAGGAGTAGTTAGAAACTCAGGTATGCTTCTGGATCAGAGGAATAGTTAGTAACTTAGGTATACTTAAGAATCCAAGGGATAGAAGCAACACATTTGTACTTCTGAGCTTCCAGAATTTAAAATTTATATTACTGGGTATGGACACACAGCTTCTAAAATAACTTTTTACTTTACTCTACATTCCTGAAATTATTCTTTAATAAATCATAGAATCTCTATGTGAGTAAATAATGCTTCAATGCAATATATAAAAATATTTATTTAATACCTGAATAAAGGTTTGGGTAGCTAGAATATATGGGTTGTATTTATTAAAAATATTTATGGTTCAGGTATTTATTACCTTTACAATTGAACCAAATGAACACACATTTTGTAAACAATACATTTCTTGCGAAAAAAATACTATAGTTATTTATAGGACAAGTGATATGTATGTGATTTATTGTTTCAGGCATTCTTTGGCTGTCATGTTAAAAGAAATGCAAATGCTGATCATATCAAATGCTCCTGACACACATGCACTTGTATTTTGCCCTTCAACTATTCCTGATAGTGGTAATAAACAAACCTTTTTAGCTTGTCAAGGACTTAATACTATTAAAGAATTGATTCCTCATTCTGAAGAGGGATCCACTTGTTTGGTTTTGGGTCGAAATTTCAATCAGTGGCAAGCCTGTATCATTGATGCTAATAACTATGATGCAGACATTTTAAATCCCAAAGGTATGTAATTTAATATTTTAAAATAATGGTTTATGGTTTTACCAATATTGTAAAAGACATAGTTAGTAAATTTTACTCCATACTGATCATGGTTCCTTTGTCCTTACATGTTTTAGTAAATACATTATAGACATTACTCTTTAGTATATGTTACATACTATTTGTTTGCCTACTCTTTAGATTCTGTCTTGTTAATTCTTTTTGTAATATTCACATTGATTAGAAACATAAGTTGTTTTTTTTAAAAAAGACATGTTTTAGTGTAATTTTATCTATTGTGGAAAATAAGGACTGCACTAAATGTACACATACAATTTCTTACATATACATATATTGCTCCATGCTCAAAATAGTACAACATGATTTGTACTATTCCCATAGTAACTACATTATAATTAGGCACAACAATTATTTTATTTTTGTGTAGTATTTGCATAGGGCCTAGGATACACATGATTCACTTACAAAAATAGATACGAACCCTATTTATGGCCTCGGCTCTTGTTTAGTTTCAGACACTAACCAATTGCCCCTAAAAGACTAATTGTAGGTTTTCTTTTTTAAAGCTACACAACTTTATGACCAAATTGTAGTCTTTATGGGGTGCTTAAGCAGGTCAGGTGTGAGTGATTCATAATTTTTATATAAGTATTCATAATTTGGTTTTATCCCACTTTTAATAATCTCCTTTTAAAGTAATAATGCTAATAATTGATAATACGTTTAAAAAATACAAATATATAGTGTACCCACTTGACTCGCCAATCATTATTTGATTGAATTCATACATTTAAAACGTGTTTAAAAAGCTCTTAGAAAATAAAGATTATTGAACTTAAAATAATAAACTGGGCTATAAAATTATTTAACTACAATTCTTCTTTTTATAGCATTTCTGTTACCAAATAGCATAAATTCTCCTCTAGGTCACATAATTTTAATTTTAAACCTGTGGAGTTGACATGAAGCCATTTTATTTGATTTATGATAAGTTTGATAAGTTTGAGTTATTTAATCTATTAAAAACAAGGGGAGGATGTATAGAAAATTAATATAATAGTAATAATGTATCAAATAATCAAATTAATTTATAGTTTTATTTTAAAACTTGGTTAATTGACAGCAATACAATTCTGGCCATACGTTTAGGCAATATACCACAATGGTACATACATTTAAAAAACAAATTAACAGTAAATATTTTGCTTTTAAAATAATGTGTAAATTTGTTTTCTTCCTGTTACTATCCCTAGATAAAAGGTTTGATAGTATATGCAAGTAAAAATATCCCTTTGATGAGTTATTTAACATGTTGATCTGAGAGGATTGCTGAATAAAATTAATCTCTTTTAGTCATTTCAATAAAGAGTTCTACATTTATTAAAAATATAACTCTTTCTTTGCTTTTTATTTTATAAGTAAATGGCGCTTTAGACAAGTATTTTCATCCTGAGTCTATACATTAATTATTGCTGATATTATTTTCCTGCTCATGTTGGCATGTACCATTGAGTTTGAATACACCTTCATTAACTTTATCACGAACAAAAATTATCTTAATGCACTATACAGTATTTCTTATTTTATTTTAAAAACCATATTTATTTCTAAAGAGAACCAGACTAAACCACAGTCCCACAGTTTTCTAGGATAAGTTTGTGTTTTATAGGTTTACTATTTTCCTGAGTTAGTCCCACTAACCCTCACATTATCAATGGTCTATATATTTCCTTAGTTCTCTTGTGACATCAAAGAACTATAAGGAATCGTCTCTGTTTATCCTTGTTTTTTTATGTGGTTTATACTTGTACTTTATACTTTTACTCGAATTATTACAAGATAGTGCAAATGGTTAATGAATCTGTATAAGGGTACTATTGTAAAAAATTAATTAGGGTATTTTAGTGCCCCATTGAAAAAACACTTGCAACACTTTGAGAATCTTGGACCACACCAGGTTATCTTGAATAAATTGGAAAAATATAAACTTTCATGCAAATCACTTATTATTCAATTTAGTAAGAAGAAAAGTTTATTTTGAAAAACAACCAATAAAATACTATTTATTATTTAGTAAATTATATATTTATATTTTTTTCCAGCTCCAAAAAGCTATCAGAAATTTTCGCCACTGTTATCTACACAATCTGATCTTATTCAGTTTGTTCCACGCCAGAGATTCTTATTTTCAATTGTAACCAACCACCAGGTGAGAAATTTTAAATTGATAACAAAGAGTACCCATATTTTGCTTTATTTAGCAGCATACTGGATAATACATCTTTTATCAGATTAAACTAAACTAATGTTTGGTCTTATCCGGTAAACCTCATTAGTTAAGGAGCACACACACATATTTATGAAGCTATATCAAAATAAATATTGTTGTAGAATAATAACACATTAAAAAAATTACTAAAGCTCTATTTAAAATCATATAAGTAACAAACATATCTCTCTAGATTTATCCTTACCTCAGTAGCTACCAGGAAATAAACAAACTTAGAATTCCACAAATATGTATTTGTACACACAGGTTTTAGTTATTTAATTTTTATTAGGAGATTTAAGCTAATATTTAATATACCCTATATATTACACAAATAATCACTGAACCCAAATGGCTGTGTTATAATTTTGAAGTTGTATTTTTTCCTCAAATTGTGTTGCATGGGCCATATTGTAGGTTTATCCATCATGCAATTGCATGACGATATATTTGTATTATTTTATAGAATCACAAAATAAAACATTAAATATTGAAACTGTCATAAATGTATCTTTTTATTTATATGGGCTATTTAACGTGTACTTTTTTGAACTAACTAATTATATCAGCATATGAGGTCTTCTATGAGTGAGAGCGAAATGTATTTTCACATATCTTCTAGAGTTTTTCTTACATGCCACAATTAACATGGAACTAACGGCCTTACTTCCCCTCCGTAGGACGTTATGCTATGCTTTTCTTTCTCTCTCTCTCTCTCAAGAAAAATCACTTGAACTCGGCTTAGTGTGAACCTATGAACATCGGGTCTTGAGGCGAGCACTTTACCCAAAGACCTTTTAAGACTACTCATAAATCATAAGACGAAATATACATAACATATTTGAGGGTGTTTAAAATGTTTCAACAATTAACTTTATTTATTTTAGTATTAAAATTCATTTATTCATTAATTTTCTTCTTTTTAAATTTTGCACGGTGTTTTGCCCATGGAACAAAATATGTGGAAATTCCTTGATTCAAAGATGTATGCATTTTTTATCTCTCTCTTTATTTAAAATGTATCATTTATCTGCCTATATGAGTTTGGCATTCACTCGATTCAAATTGACTTAAAATTGAAAGTTGTAATAGATTGTTTTGTGGGTGAAAATATTAATAAACAACAAAATGGTACCAACTTCGATGGGATAGTTGGCTAATGCGCTATTGTCTTGTTGAGCTAGACTCCCGAGGACGAGGAGATCGAGTTCAAATTTTACTTGGGTGAATTGGGGGTGTTGTTTACTAAATTGTTTGCCACTCTACCTCCATGCAAATGCGGGTTCACTTCCTCGAATTCAACGTTCCCAATTCTTTACCCATTAGCATAATTTAGTACTTAAGCGTACAACCCTAATGGGTAGTAAGACGCTGTGCTAGATAAAGAAAATAAAAATAAAAATACAAACTGATACCTAGAAGTATTATATTAAATGGGTTAAAATTGTTTTTGTAAATGTTTGGCTGGGAGTGTTAAGGAAATGCCTTTAATACATGTTTTGTCCTTTTCTTGGTAGTCAGCAGTGTGTCTGCTGCTATTACTATACTTAAATTATTTGTTTCTTGTTAATGCTGACAATTAATTTTGAATTTCTTCCTTGCCACCCATTTTTTTTACCACCACACTAAAACACAAATAGTATTTTCTGTCTTAATTTATCTTGAAATCTTTGCTGATTATAATGTATACCAGTGTTGTCCAAGACATGGCCCAAGAAACAATTTTGTATAGCCCTTCTGTGGGGTTACAACTTTTTATTTTCACCCGCCAAAACATAAAACTCGTTGCTATACGAAATAGATACTCCATTTTGCAATTTAATCCTTCAATCTGATATTCGCTGGTTGAGTACCGGAAAATGTCTGAGCGTATTTTAGACATTTGGAAAAAATACCCAGATTTCTTATTATCGAAGTGAAGTCTGAAACAACAGAACTTAAAAATCAAATGCAAGATCCAACTTTTTATTTATATCTATTTATTATTTTTATTTATTTTTAACAAATGTAACCACCGTTTGAATGAGTTGAACTTAAAGCTGCAGGGCAAACACAAAATATTCTTAACTTTTATTGTCATTTGAATGGGTTTAAAAGTAAATTTTAACTTTATAAATAATCATTGGAAAATAATACTTTTACTTTTTTTTTTTTAACTCCAAAGAACAATTTGAAGAAATAAAGAATTTTGAGGAGCATCATGTTCAGCTCATGTAAAGTACATTTAAACAATAATGAAGGACTTTGAGAAACGATTTGCGATATCAAGGCAAATTGAAGAAGATATTTTATTTTTCTTCGACCATTGGCTGTCATCCTAGAAAACATAATATCTGACACTTTATTATAGCTACTTTAGTAAATGAAAACGAAGAGTCACAGTGCTCACATTAAAATAATATAATAATTATAACTTTATAAACAATTGTATTTTGTCTAATGTTTCAATAATAAATTTGTCAAGCAACATGACTTTTTTAAAGCACCACGTCTTACAATCCGTTCGGCTATACGCCTATATACTAATTATGCTAATGGATTCGAGATGGGTTGATTTAAAGGAAGTGTAATCACATTTATTTGGAGAGAGCAAGAAACCACCTGTAATACACCTGAACGGGAATGAACCATTATCTCCCATCATCGGCAGTCTAGTATATTACAATAGTGACGCATTGGGCCATGTGGCCACCAAAGTAGGTTTATCTGAAATTTATTTGTGTTTGTCATAAATCTTTTCAGTCTTATATATGCCAATTTGAAATCAAATTATTTTTTCAGATTGTTATATATTCCTATAATTGGTCAAAGGAAAGGATAGACACTTTGATGAGACAAGCCACCTCCTTAGGACAATGGCTGAGTGCACGATCTTGTCTTTTGAGCAGCATCATGTCTCAAAAACTTGGTCTTTTTCACAACCAAGAAATTATGCGTGAACGACAGTACACCAATTCTGAAAAGGTATGTGAACACCACTAAATGTGATTGAAATTAGTTTTTTTATAATTCTCTGGTATGTTTACAATTTTCTTTTCTTTTATATATTGATACAATGTTGGAATATATAGAGTTATATATATATATATATATATATATATATATATATATATAGAGAGAGAGAGAGAGAGAGAGAGTTATATTAGAATTAATAGTAGACAGACTTTGTATTTTTATTTATATTATATATAAATACACACATATATATATATATATATATATAAAATAAACAGTATGTCTACTAATAATTCTATTATAACTCTTGGTGGGTCTTAAATATATGCTACTATTATGCCATAAATGAATTATTATTTAATTTAAAATCATGAAGACTTAGACCCAATTTTATGTAAAGACATTTATGTAGGTATTAAAAGTGTTCAATCGGATATACCAATATCCCTTTCTATGAACATTATGTTTACAATCAAAGCTTATATTCTTAATTCAAAAATATCAACTATAGATTTTTTTTTTCAAAGTCGAATGGCATATGAAAGGTAATACAGTACTATTATATTAAATACATTACATCGTTGTATTAATTAGCTATTTGTTTGGCAGAAAAGCAAAAATTACATATATTTTATAGTATATATTCAAGTTTAAAAAAAATGTAACAAAATAAATATTTGCATGAAAGGCTTATAATGGAAAGAAGTGTTAAGCCAGCCATAATTACAGTGGAAACATTGTGAATAGATATAATACTTGAACTTAAATCATGCCAACATGCCAACTGGATTTATAAATTAGTTAGCTGCTTCTTACATCTATATTTTGACTTTAAATACAAATAAATGAATTACTAAATCTTAGGATGAGTCCACAGTCAATTAGTGAGTTTTAAATAGATCAAATTTGTACTATAGGATTATAAAACTGTTAATTTGAAAACAACTTTAAGTCTCTTCACATTGTATGAAAGCATGCAGGCTATGAATGATTGCTCACTATAAGTATGATTCCAAGTATTAAGTTCTCATGTAAAACAATATTGTTTCAAAACAATATAATTAATTATAACTTACTATATTGAATACCGGTATTCATTTTATTTTATAGAATTCATTCAACAATACATATTCATTAATACATCTAGAGTGCTCTAATAGGATTACAAATTCTTTAAAAATAATCCATACAAAAAGGTATTACTACACTTACTGTATTACATGTTAATATTGCCAAACCTATAATATATTTTTCACTCTGGAAATGAAAGATATTCTGTGTGAATACTTTTGTGCTTGAACCAATTAGTTACACAATTCCTTGAAAAAATCCCGTAAAACATTATTGTGGGTAATGGTACTCCCTTTAAAGGTAATATTTCCCAAATAAATATTTGGTGTACCATATATTTTTAGTATGATTTGTTTATTTGTTTAAATTGGATTTTCCAAAATTTAGGCACCTAATCCATTCATACATCCAAAGCCTGAATTAGAGCAAATGATTAAGTTTTATCCAGGAGGAAGTCCACAAAAAGATCCTATTATTCGGCATTCAACATCCAGTCCAGGATCTAACACACCAAACAAAATTACGGGATCTAGTTTGCAGGATGTTTTTTATGATAACAAGCCTGGTAAACCCATGAAACACTTCATTAAAACTCTCAACATGGACCCAGTTTCTCGTAATGCTCAACAGTTCTTGCGAACTCAACAGCAAGATCGCAAAGGTAAATTTATTTCAAAAATAGTGTATTGAAAGTCTCCAGGGACATATAAAATTAATATTTTTAACTATTAGTATACAAAAGGTCTTTGACTTTTGACCACTAACACTATTAACTATATATAACCCCTTATTTCTTATATACCGTAACTGGTTTAAACTCTGCTTATGAACTATGCACTTTGACCAGTTAAAATAATGCATATAACTAACACATTTTGACTGAACAGCTGGTCAGAAGGACCTCTCTTAATACAAGGTTAGGTTCTCAAATAAGAAAAAAATGTTTTCTATCTAATTTAGATTGGGGGAGCTTATCAAAGTTGAAATTTTACCATTGTAGCCTAAAAAGCTCTCTTGTCTGTAGTGTCTCCAAAATCTCCCTAAAAATGCCTTCCAAATTTCCAACTTAAAGTTCTTGCAATAGTCCATTCACCGTCAATTAAATGACCAACATTTTTCACTCGTTAATACCCCATTGATTAAATGTTACTGGCTTTGGTGGTTGCATGTTCTAAAATGTGACTCTCGCAACAAGCTAGACTGCTGATGACGAGGAGATCGAGGCTCGAATCCCAGTCGGGTGTACTGAGGGTGGCTTTTCCTGAATGGTTTTCCACTCTCTCTCTCTGCAAATTTTTGTATACTTCATATAAATTCAACCATCTTTATCCCTCACACATTAGCTTAATTGGTAGTACTTAAGTGTACAAACAAAAAGTGTAGTAAGACGTGGTGCAAAAAAAATATGTCAACATGACTTACAATACCATTTTCAGGAACAAAACCCAGTAATATATCTTTCTGAGTACATGAAATTTTCTTTTATAAACATTTCTATCATTTCTTGAATATGGGACTGGTGAATTCAGAAACATAAAAATTAAAGGTATTCAATATAAATTGTGTTGTAACAATAATAACTTTGAACTGAAACCAACAACTGCCAACTTATTTTAACCTAAGCTATCTATGGGTTTGGTAAAAATAATTATGACTATTGAAATTAGTACTTTCCTTTTTACATCTGTGAATTATTGGCCATACTGGGTGTTGTGTCTGCTCTAAAATTCTAGTTTGTAAGTTGTGTGTTGATACAATAATTTTACTGGGTGTTGTGTCTGCTCTTAAATTCTAGTTTGTAAGTTTTGTGTTGATATAATAATATTAGACATAGCATTCTAACTACCTTGAATTTAAAATATAACAATGCTATATTCACAAACTTCATTCTGCTTCGGACTATTAATATGCCTGGCAATAATAATAAATATATTAAGTTTAAATCAAATATATGATTGAGTGACCTAGTGGTCTAGGGGTAAGGTGTCGGATTTCTGTGCTGGTATCTGGGGCTCAATCCTCGGTTCCGTTACAGATTTATCTGATTACCAAACCCTTCCTTTACCTCTGACAAGACGTGTATTAATCACAACTTGTGAATGTGGGGAATGCCAGGCCTCCACCGTGGTTTGGATTCCACGTTATACTGTAGGTCCTCCATTTCATCTTACAATCACCCCACCATTACACATTAGCATAAGTGTGTATAACCTCAACGGGTAGTAATATGTGGTGCTAATAATAATATTAAATATATGATTTGTAGAATAGCTTTTGCTTACTACTTGTATATTTTGTTCTCTTTTTATATAAATATTTATATTATTTTACAGAGGAACAGAAAAAACTATATGTTATGTGGCAAGCTAGAGGGGCCACTCCAAATATTCCCTTAGCAGAAGACATAATACATTTATTCAAGCAGCATTCTAGAGTTATCCATTACTGCCTTACTCCACTACTCTTTTTGCCAAGGTGATTATGTAAATTAAACTAGTTCAATTGGATTTGAAATGAAAGTAAATTAGTCCTCTTTCCAATTTAACTAATTGGATAGTATGTAAGTCGGTATGGCTCGATTGTGTTTTGATGCCATTGAGTTTTTTTTTAAAGTAAAAAAAATTAGTAATAGTTTTCTTAATGCCAGGTGGTGTGTTCAGTCAGCTGCAACTAGAGACCATTCCCTGATAGCACTGTCAGACCTTGCTTCAAGCACCCCATTGGTGGGCTCTAAGATGGTTCAGGTGAGAAACTCATAGATGAAATTTTAATTATTTTTAAATTTAGTTAAATGGAATAGAGTACTAGGCTAAATCATGGTTTAAATTAGGAGGGATAGCCACTCACCCTTAGCTTTATCCCCTTTTAGACCACATATTTTCCTAAGTAACACACTAAATTTATTGTTATCATGTAAGGTAAGAAACCAAGTTTCATAAACTCTAAATTCAACATTCCTAGGCCCTAATACATTAACATGATTAGAACATGTGTGCATAACCCAAATGGGTATCTATACACTGTGATAAAAAAATCTATTACTTTTTCCTTTCTGTACATCATATTTAAAGCTCCAGGTTACAGCTCGCATCATGATGAAGTTATGTCAGAATTATATCAGAATTTGCATGTAGTTCCTCAAGTAAAAAGGTGTGGGGTGTGTTTATAATCAAATATTCAATTTATTGATGTTTTTCTTAATGAGTCTGACCTAATAATCTGGTTTATTTTAATAGTTAACTACATTCTCTCATTGGTTTTAGCTGTTGCAGTGTTATATTATTATTTGCTTATATAAAGAAATATATATTTTTTTTACTTTCAAAATAACTTAATGTGTATAAAAACTTAAATGCTCCTCAAATAAATATTGCATAGCATTCAGTTAGTCTCTAAACTTTAACATGTGCATTTTTTTTATTTGGTATATAGAACCATCAACATCTTCGAAGCCCAGTAAAATCTCCAAGTATTATAATGGCACAATCCTCAAAATCGCCATTTATATTGGATGAAAAATGGCACCACATGCTATGTGCAAACTTTGTGCAGGAATACAAGCAATACCTACAGACACTTGGGTTCATTCCAATCCACTCACAACCATCAACACCAAGAAAAGGGTAATTGAAATTTTTTCAAACTGTAGATAAAGTTTTTACCATTATAAATCTTTTGTACAAGGCTGTGATACTGATACTGATTGATTAAATATTATTTTGTCTCCGTTTTGTTTATTTATATTTTATTTCTAAATTTTTGCGTGTGTGTGTTACCTGACAATTCTATTTTCAATTAAAGTAAACAGTTTTTAAGCAATTTGAAATTTTTCCTTTAAAGGAAGAATACTACTGTTAGTTTTTTCAGGAGAATAGATTTCAAAAGATTTATCTTGAGTATGTCCTTTATTTAGTCCAATTTTAGGGAATTTTATGCAAAGTGTGAATTAAGAGAGTGTTAATGCTTTAACACGACTGTTAACTTATATATATTTTTCGCCCCGGAATCAAAGAATATATACATAAGGGTTTGACACTTCACTAGCAACTATGGAACCATAAAACAAAGTTTGCTACTTATACACAAGATTAATATTGCAATACTCCTCCTTGAATAGATGTATTTTATCATCTAGGACTATAAGCTGACACATTATACAATACTTTGACATAAACACATCAATCAATTTTTATATGGTCAAAATCCTCTGCACATCTTATGTGAGCCGCTTCAGGCAAAGGTTTGGTAAGTACAGCAGCAGGCATATTATCTGATGGTAAGTATTCAAAAGCATTCTCATTTGCAATGTGCACCCCTTATAAAATGGTACTTCAATTCAGTGTTTTTAGATTTATTAATTATTATGGAATTTTTCCCTATACTGGTACTGATGGCTCCCATATTATCACAGGTTCCTTATCCACTCTATAATCTAACTCATTAATTAAATTTTTAAGCCATAGGGCTTCCATTATGGTAAATGGCAGGGCCATGTATTCTGCTTTAGTGGAATTACAAAGCTATGTTTTTATTTTTATTTTGGCTATGCTACAAGATTAAGCATCCTTGTACTTTGAAACATGAACCAGAAATTGAATATCAATCATTAATATTATTTCCCCAGTCAGAATCATTATACCCTTTTAGATCACAATTTTCATTTTTGCTAAATTCCAACTTTTAATTTAAGTTACCTTTAATATACCTCAACACACACTTAAGAGAATTTCATTGAACAACAGAAAGGTTTTTGTTAAATTTGCTCAACAAGCTCATGCTAAAGGGAATGTCTGGTCTTGTAATCTGAGAGGCATACAGCAAGTTTCCAAAGTTCTCTTGATATGGTATATGGGGTTGTGGTGTACTTCCCTCTCCTTCAGGCTGAGTGTCTTCGTTCTTTGTTGATGTTTCCAAAAATATTGAGCCCAGATCCAAGGGGTTTGAAACCGTGTTTGAGTATGTCATTCAAAATTTCTCCAGGACTGTTTCGAGATACCCTTACTGATCAATCCACAGCTTGTCGTTTATAGGATCTCTTGAGAGTCTCATCCTAAGATAATAATGACAAGTGTGACCGAGATCCTTCACATCAGATTTTGAGACCACTTTCTTCTTATTAGATCTTAAGCCTTTTTATTTTTATAAAAAAATAAATAAAATAAACTATACAAATAGCAACAATGATAACTCCATCCTTGTCCCTGTAGAAATAAACACACGGATCTGTTTTGGATTGTCTTAGACCAAAATCTGTGAGCACTTTATGAAACTTCTTATTCCAGCATCTTCCTGACTGTTTTAAACCATATATATTTCTACAAACGTCACAATTTTCCCCGTTGTTCATCAGTCATTTCTGGAGGGGGCTTCACATAATTTTCCTCTTCTAGGTCGCCATACAAATATGCCATTGAAACAGCCATGTGGTATATTTTTAAATCTCCTTCCATGGCCAGGGAGAAGAAGTATACTAAGGATGAAGATTTTATGACAGAGGAGTAGGTCTCCTGATAATTAATCTATACCTGCCGTCTGAACACAGCCTTTTACTACAAGTCGAGCTTTAAATTTTTGTGACTGTGAGGTTTCCTTATTCTTGATGGGTGAGTTTCTTTCTTTCTTTGTGGCTTCTTTCAATTTTTCAGGATCTGTACTTTAAAGTGCCTCAGCAGCTGTCAATGGCTTAGCTTCAATATCAGAGATAGCCAATGATTTTCCCTTCTCAGCCAAGTAGGTGACCTAGTCTTGCCATTTCTTTGGTTTTGGTGGGCGTGTACTACATCTCTAGGTGCATTTTACAGGTACTGGAGTCGATGGTGTTTCTTCAGATATTGACTCTATGTCAATATCTTATTGATCTTGACTATCAAAATGTTCTTGGTTAGAATCTTCTTCAGTTACTAGAACAGGTGAAAGTCAACTGACTTTGTCTTGGTCCTTAAGAGTTACTTCTTCCTGTTTTTCTATAGATGATGTTTCTAAGAAAATTACATACCTACTAATAGTGATTTTATCATTCTTGGGGTTTATCAATAAATAACCTTTGGGATTTTCACAGTAGCACACAAAAGTTAATTTTTGAGATTTAGGGTCCCATTTCTTTAGAAGAACTTTTGGGACATGAGCAATGGCTTCATACTCGAAAATTCTAAGATGGGATCGATCAGGAATTTCACTATTCCACACTTCATGAGGAGTTTTGTCCCCAATTATTTTTGTTGTGAACCTGTTGGCTAGATAAGCTGCCGTAACCACAATCACATCCCAAAATCTCTTTGGCAGGCTGACATCAAACAACATAGTTCGTGCCTTTTCAACATGCATTTACTTAGTCTTTTCAGTGACGCCATTTTGTTCTGGTGTATGCTGAACTGTTAATTGATGAATAATCCCAGGCAGATGAAGTTTGTTCTCAAACTCTTTACCAACATATTCTTTCCCATTATCTAAAGGAAGTTTCTTGATTTTTTTTTTTTCCTACTAGCGCTTTGAAATCATCAAATACAATGGCCACATGTGATTTTTCCTTTAAAAAATACACAAACATTTTGCAGAAGTGATTATTGACAGGAATACTTGCTTCCGCTTATAGAAGGAGTTTCAATTGCCCTGCATATGTCAGAATGTATTATCTCCAAAAAATCATACTATGTATTTTGCTTTGTTTAAGGCTATGTGTACACAGTCGATAAAATATTTAAACACTTTTTTGTCCTTGTATTGTGTTCATTAGGTTTGAATGTAAGTGTGTACACAGGCAACGACACGACAAAACTGTGTTTCAGCAGTTGAAAAGAGTTGTGGAGCGCCACAACATTACAACGACTTATTTGTCCTACGACTTGGATGCGCCTAGTGCAAACAAATGGAGCAGTGTACACTGGCGACAATTCTGTCGTTGCTCACCAGATTGTTCTTGGACCAACCAATTACGTCAGTCTAGTTTTGGAACAAATAATGCATCTATCTATCGTTCGATCATGCTCCTTCTCCAATTGGTTTCCTGCTGAGAAATTGATTGTCTAACTAGAGCCAAAAGTTCACCAAAACTGGAAACACCCATTCTATAGTAGAAAAAAAACTTATCAGAATAATTTCTATAGCGCTTAAAACTTGTATTATATGTTCCAAGTGAAATTCTTTCACTGTAAATGGGGTATACATAAAATTAATGTTCGCTTCCTCGTTTTCTATTGCAGGCTACAAGAGCCCAAATAGCACCTACTTCTTCTACGTCCATTATGATAATGGATGTAATATAAGTTTATGGAATTTTGTTTTCCCTGACAACATAATATGTTATATTACAGCGGGAATTGTCAAATTACATTACAGTCTAACTTGGTACAAAGCGAGTTCTATTCTACCAAATACATGTTGTGAACATATCATTACAAAGCCAGTCACAGATAAAAAGTGCTTGGGATCACACCTCTGATGTAAAACTTGTTCTTGGATAGAGAGTGTAGTTCCTCACATAGCCGCAGGGCGCTATCATCACATCTCCCCTCTAAAGATCGAGACGGTCTACGGGTTTCCTGGACCGTTGGCTTCTTCGAGCGGGAGTGGACGACTTGGGAGAAGAATCATCAAGTTAAGGTACTTCATGTGCCACCTTTGAAGGTGTTGGGTGAACTGGTAGACTTGACTCTCTTCTTGGAGATAATGAGCTGTTACTTGGCAACTCCTCCGGCTCTTGCTGGACCCGAGGACCATTTCCATGAAGGGGCTGGAGAGACTTTCGATTCCTTCTAAATTGTCCGTCCTCTGTTTGGATTATATACGACCGAGGTGTATCATGTTTCTTTACTATGGTACCTTCCTGGTTCCGGTTGGTGATATAGACTTTTGTTCCAGAGTTCAAATTTGTGAGAGGCCTAACCCCATGGTGACGATCATAGTTCTCTTGTTGTTTTGACAGTCTGTGTTCTTTCTGCGGAACAGCTGGTCCAAATTAACCGGCGAGGGAATGAGGTTACTCGGCAATGTTGGTATAAACCCCTAAGTTTCCTCCCCATCAAGAGCTCAGCAGGGCTATAGCCAGATTCTAGAGGTGTGGAGCGCAGCATAAGTAGAGCTTTGTATGGGTCCTCACTCTATTCAATATGATTTTTAAAATTCTTTACTTCAGACTCTATAAAGCCGTTGCTTTGTGAGTACTTTGGGCTGGATGTAACAAGCTTAAAATTATAGCAAACTGGAAAAACTTTTCATTTATTATATTGTTATGGATCCATTGTGAGCCACAATCAGCTCTAATAATTTCAGGTACTCCATGTCTGGCTAGAATAGATTTAAGAGGATTTATGACAAAACTAATAGTAAGGCGCCCTAGCAAAGCCATTTCTGGATATCTGGAATAGTAGTCAGCGACAAGGAGTTACCAGTTACCCTTCAACTTCAAAAGATCCATGCCAATTGTTTGCCAAGGCCACTCCGGAAACATTGTAGGTATTAAAGGTTCTGATCGATTTATCCTAAATTTGGCACACTTGGCACAGTTCTCAACAAGATCTCTCAGTTGTGTGGACAATCTTGGCCACCAAACGCTTTGTTTAGCAAGTGATCTACATTTGGTAATCCCTGATGACCTTCATGTAGTTTATTTATTATTTCATTCCGCATGCAATTAGGAATTATTAATCTATTACCTTTTAGTAGAAGGCCATTTTGTAGAGATATTTCATTTCGATGTTGCCAATATGGTAAGCACATTTCCGGTATTTGTGACTTTAGAGGCCATCCGTCTTGGCAAAACTGCATTAGGTGGATACTAGCCTCGTCCTTATGTAGATTCTGAACAATTTCTGCCAATTTAGCATCAGACGCAGGAAGACCACAGACAACCTCTTGGACATATGCCATCACTTCTTCAGCTAGTTCATCTTCCCCAGCAAGTAGTGGCTGCGGATTGCGGGAAAGAGCATCAGCAATTAGTAGATTTTTACCAGCTACATGAACAATTTCAAATGAATACCTCATCAATCGAAGCCTAATTCTTTGTACCCTAGGGGATATAGAATCTAGGTCTTTGGTGGTGAAAATAGGAACTAAAGGTTTATGATCAGTCTCTATTGTTATATGAATACCTGTAATAAAATCAGAAAAGCGTTCACATGCCCAAGCGAGAGCCAGTCCCTCTTTCTCAATTTGCGCCCACTTTCTCTCAGCTTCACTAAGAGTTCAAGAAGTGTAACTAACAGGTCTTAGAGATCCATCATCTTGGCGTTGTATTAAAACTGCACCAAGGCCATAGGATGATGCGTCAGCTGACAAAATAGTGTCATTACTGCACTTATATAAAGCAAGACTAGGTGGCTTTGCTATGGCTTTCTTTATGTTTTCAAAAGCCTGAGCCCGTGGACAATGCCATAACCAGTCAACGTTTGAGCGGAGAAGCTCATTAAGAGGTTGCGATAAGGCAGACAGATTTGGAACGAACTTGGCCAGAAATATTACAAGACCCAAAAATCCTTTTAGCTCAGTTACATTAGTGGGAGGTTTCAGTTTGAGAATAGAATCAACTTTTTTTGGATCTGGAGAAACACCCTTCGCAGATACAATATGGCCAAGAAAGTTAATTGTAGTTTGCTGAAACGAACACTTTTCCTCATTTAGAGTCCAACCTGCTTCTTGCAGCCTATAAAGGACCTTATACAGCCGTGAGTCATGTTCCTCAATAGTTGACCCATATACTATAATATCGTCAAAATGGCAGACCACTCCTTCCAATCCTTCTAAATGCGCACTGACCTTCTTCTGGAAAACTTCTGGAGCAGGGGATATCCCAAAGGGTAACCGAAGAAACCGATACCTTCCATATGGTGTGATAAATGTGGTTAGAGCTCTGGAAGACTCTGTGAGAGGAACCTGCCAGAATCCTGAGTTGGCATCTAATTTTGAGAATATCTTAGCCCCTTCTAGTTGACCTAGTGAATAATCAACTGACGGCATAGGGAAACGTTCTCGTTCTACGTGTTGATTTAATTTAGTCAGGTTGACACACAACCTTGAGGACCCATTGGCTTTTGGAACTATAACCATGGGAGCACACCAATCTGATGGCTTGTCGACTTTTTCTATGACTTCATTCCGAACCATCCTATCTAGTTCTTTTTTAAGAACCTTTTTTAAAAGTAAAGGAACACGTCGGGGAACACTAATAGCATGTGGTACAGCCCCTTCTCTAAGTTTAATGTGGTATGGTTCTCTAATTTTTCCTAGTCCTGTAAAAATCTTGGGGAACACATTTTTTGGAACAAAATTAGCCTTTCCTACTCCAGAAATCCTCTTTATAAGACCTAATTTCTCACTAGTATGATGGCTTAGAAGAATTCTATCTGCTCCTTGGACTACATAGAATGTCTCAAAAATATTTTTGTTTTTGTATTGGAGTTTCCCTTGAATCCTGCCAATGGTTATGAGCTGAGCGCCCTCTGGGCCGGATAGGATTTTATTGGATGGCAAAAGCTCCATATATTGAAAAGACTTCTCGTATGTACGTTTTCCAATAATATTCACATCTGCACCTGTATCAATTTTAGCAGAAAGGTTTTTCCCACAGAATTTAGTGTTTACCAACCATTTATCATGCACATAATTAGTCTCTGTAGAGGCAAGGCCGACAAATTCCCCATCTTCATCTAACTCGTCGTCCGTATCAACAGCATCAACTGATCTAAATCTACAACATTTTGCATAATGCCCTTTATATCGACACTGATGACAGATAGCACTCCTAGCAGGACATTTGGTTCTAGGGTGTTCAGTATTACTCCCACACCAAAAACATGATTTCCTAGTTGGAATTTTATCTTCGTTAGAAAAAGCGTTCCTATTATAACCAAAAAATGTTCCACTCTTTTTTTTGTTTATTTGTAGCATTAACCTTGTCAGCTCTAACTTGACTAGCTCCTGTTAAAGTCTCCTGCTGTTTTTTCACTTGTTCAGATTGTATAGCAGAATTAACAGCCGTTTCTAGAGTTAATTTGGCATCTAATTGTAGTTTAAACGAGAGATTTTTATCTATAATACCAACTACGACTATATCTCTAATGGCTTCGCCATAAAAAGTGACAGGAAAGTTGCAATCTTGAGCAACAGTATGAAGATCTGTAACATAATCACTTACTGACTCACCCTCAAGTTGGAATCTAGTATGGAACCGTGCTCGTTCAAAGATTATGTTTTTGGTGTGAATAAAATGGCTGTCAAACTTCTGAAGGACTGTATCAAACTTCTTTTGATCGGCTGATGATAGCTTGAACGATAGAAATATAGTTTCAGCCTGAGAGCCCATCAAATAAATCAAAGAATTCACCTGATCTTCTTCTGCCTCCTTTATCATACCTGAAGCACGTCTAAAACGCATAAACCGATCATTCCATGATTTCCATTCCAATGTTGATTTGAAATCGAAAGAGTCTGGAGCCAGTATTTGATACACAGGAGCCGACATAATGGAACTGGGTTATTTTCACTTCACCTTAGTAATACTTAAATACCGCACAATATCCTACCGCCACCACCATGTTATATTACAGCGAGAATTGTCAAATTACATTACAGTCTAACTTGGTACAAAGCGAGTTCTATTCTACCAAATACATGTTGTGAACATAACATTACAAAGCCAGTCACAGATAACAAGTGCTTGGGATCACACCTCTGATGCACAACTTGTTCTTGGATAGAGAGTGTAGTTCCTCACATAGCCGCAGGGCGCTATCATCACATAATACATTAATTGCAGCATAAGGAATGTATAAGACATCCTTTGCCTCTACTTCCCTCCTGTCGTTTTTAGCTAATAGCTGTATATGTACACTACCAAGAGCTTCAGCTACAAGGCATTATTATCAGCAGCAGTAATTTTGGAATTCTTAGCAATAAAATTTCTTAGGCAATTTTTATCTGTAGTAATATGGGCAGATGCACCCAAATCTAAATACCAAGCTTATGTATCTTACACTGCATCATTTTTGGTATAAGATACATCAGCAAGGCCGTTTTAACTCTGGGTCTCTTTCCTTCCTCCCATTTTTGTAATTGTAATTTTTCATATTTTTCTTCTTGAAACAACAAAACTTAGCAATATCATTTGTCCAATTACAAATAAAACATTTTAAGGGATCGATATTCTTATAGTTATATGTAGATGCATAAAGTGCAAATTCATTATCAGAGGTTAGTTACATAACTACCTCTCACTTTTATGTCCTATAAAAGTTTTAATTTAACTGAATTAGCACTGATTTGACCCTCAAACTCTCAAGGCCTATTATCATTGGATGGTAATCATCAGGAAGACCTGCAAGCAATAAAATCCCAACCCATTCATCTTTAACTCCAAATCTCATTTAATTAAATTTGTACTTGATTGAAATAATTTGGTCACATTATGTGTAAATCGACTTGCATTTGGCCAGTTGTGTTTTAACAAGTGTCCTTAGCAAACCAACTTGACGTTTTATTCCAGAGTCTTCAAACAAGTATTCTTTCAAGAGCAATCCATGCTTCTGCCGCATTCTTTGCAACCTTCAAATGGGAATAATTTACAGGGTCAACTGACAAAATTATCTTTAAAATAACCTTATCCTCTTTCTTCTTGTCTTGAACTATTGTTCTTTCAGGCTCAATTACTTCACATAAATCATTTAGTTTCAGTAGGGCAAGCATCGCGAATTTCCAATGGGAATAATTTTCTCTATCAACAAATTTTTCTTTCATAGCTAGGTTGCTAGAAGAACTCATTTTTAATATTTGAGCTAAACTTCATTATGAAAGAACTAGATAAAAAAAAGTACACTATTCACTAACTGTTATCACAGACGCCAAAAAGTTTGAATTGTATGCAAACCCGTTTCATGAACTCACAAATAACTAGAGCACAATTTATCGGACCTGTAACCTAATGCAAAGGGCACATTAGAAGTTTGTTAATGCTATAACATGACTGTTAAAACACATACACAAAACAAAATGTTTAGTTGGACATGTTTTCACCCTGGAATTAAAGACTATATACATAAGGGGTTGACACTTCACTAGCAACTATGGAACCATAAACAAGTTTGCTATGCATACACAAAATGGATTGATGGATATTTATTCATATCTCAAACTATATTTGCTTTGGCATGTATTTTAAATGTGCATTAGACATTTTTATAACCTGAAGTGCCAAAATTTTAAAAAGACAGTTGATTAACATGTTTGATGAAGAAATGTAGCGAAACAGATACCTATCTACTCTCATCAAAATTGGCAGTCTACTATTAAAGTATCACACTATACAGCAACATGGTTCAATCATAGTACAAACTATGACAAACGTATAAAATGTAGGCCAAAATAGTGTTAAAAAAATCAATTTAAAATATCTTGGGTGAAACATAATACAGATTTAAATTAACTTATCCTAATTAATAGTTACATTAAAACTTATATTTACGAATTATAAACAAGTCCGGTTATTATATTGTTGATAAATAATATTTTTGAAATTATTATGCTTAAACTAGTTATATTTAGACATTACTTATAAGTGGGGGAAAACCTACTTAATAAGTTCTTTAGGCACGACAAACCCATTTAATAGCCAAATGTAACTAACCCTTACTTATCTAATCTAGTCTAACCAAAGAATGTGTCACTCTCTCAATAAACTAGACTCCCAATGACCAGAAAATAAGGTACAAGTCTTGGTCGGTGTTCTTAGGCTGCTTTTTCCTAAATGGTTTCCAACTCTCCCTCCATACACATTCCAGGCATGTATTTCTTTTGCCTTTCTGATCCCTATTCCATTAGTGTAAATATGTGGATAGCCCATAGACATGGGGCAGAAAAATAAACAGCTTAACTTAGTCATTCAACAATGATAATTACTAGGATTCTTTTAGTATTTAACCATTTGGCAGCAAATTTAACACAGGTTGGGGTGGGTTAGGGAGTTAATCTTGGAAAAGATAGCAAGTAGCAATGTCTTAGCCCATTCCACAAACACCTAATAGATAAGAAAGCCGGTGTCCACTTTGCCTTGGTGTGTCGTAAGTTTGAATTATCTGACCCTCTGTCCTGGCCGGGTATATTATGTTCTGCTAGTTGGAGTTGTCTCTACAACCAGTTCATTTAAAACAAGAAATTTCATGAAATAGAGTTATATTTGCAATAATTATTTCGGATACATTAATAAAACTAACAACTAGAGTTAGGTTTGAAAAAAACACAAATTAATTCTAAATAACAAAATTGTGTACTACAAAATGAGATAAAATCAAATAATTAGGTTATAAAAGAACAGTATTTATATATAATTAAGAGTTATTTAATTTTACCACTTTTAAAGTGCTTATACATTAAAAATTATGTTTCTTGAACATATTTTAAATATTTCATTGTGTAAACCTCAAATGCATATCTGGTTTTCCTAAATTTAAGCCTCATGCATTAATTAATCTACCTTAACAAAGGTATATGAAAAGCATAACTTAGCAAGTTTGACCTATTAAAACTCGTGATTTGTAATGATTTGAAATCATTGAATCACTTCAAATTATGCAAAAGATTGGCAGTAACCAAAGTGTTTATGTATAAAAATACTTTGTTGCTTACAGCTATTATTTGAATTATTGTGTAAAAATAATAATTATTTATTAATGAAAATATATTTTAATAAATACATTGTTCCATAAATTTCACTTAATCTATTTTTAACTATTTTTTAGGTATAAAGGAGTTCCTACAAATCATCGAGATAATAGCACAAAAGCATCTCTTAAAGAGGAAAATGTTTGCTATCTCCAAAAATCATTGTTAGGAGGAATTCTGCTCTTCGAAATATTTTTGTTTGAACCATTTTTCCATGCTAGATTGCATGCTCTTGAGTGTTCGAGATTACAATCTAAAACCTCAACTTCTTTAATTTCTCAGGTAATATTGATAGTATTATTTAACTTTAAGTTAAACAAAATTATATGAATATGTAGGCATGCTATTTTCTAGCATGAAATTAATTATATCTAAAAATACAATCCAAACAAGTGTTACATAGGTTCAATTTCAATCATTTTGGTTATATAGTTGAAACTAAGTTTGGCACTCTCTAGTCTAGCACGTTTTGAATCTGACTCCATTAGTTTGAGGGGTGGCCACCAGAATAGTGCTATTAACATACAAAGACGCCAAAGTTGTTTACATCTGCAGCCGAGTGTTTTGGCTATACATTCTTGTCTTGGCTTGTATTATGGCTGTATTTATCCCTTGATTTTATCTTCAAGATACCAAGAGTTGTGAAATTTGGTGTATTACTTCCTGTCTTAAGCTTTATTCTACTTTGTAAGTTGTATGACATAGCAATAAGTATGTTGAGTAATATGGCAAGCCTGGGCCCTATGCATAAAGGTAATATAAAGGTTTCCTAGGAGTCGAGTTCTGTGTTCCGGTACTTGTAAATCACAAGGGTGCCAAAATAAAGAGTT
This sequence comes from Timema cristinae, assembly GCA_039000515.1. Taxonomy (NCBI): domain Eukaryota; kingdom Metazoa; phylum Arthropoda; class Insecta; order Phasmatodea; family Timematidae; genus Timema; species Timema cristinae. The sequence goes on from JBCFYV010009882.1 coordinate 88,401,794, forward strand.
TCATCTGTGCTATATTTGTACTATTATGTGTTGGCTGTGCTTTTTGTAAGGTATATCAGCTCATTTAATTTTTTTTCAATTGAAATCTTAAGCCATCACATGTGTTTAATGTAGAAGTGGGCTGATGCTGATCATGCCAATTACCTATTCCTATCATTTGGTTTATTTTATTTGCAATATCACACAAAGCTAATATACAAAACAACAAACATACATTTTTTAATAGACACAATTATTTATTTATTAAACTCTTGTCAAAAATATTAATACCTAAATATGTTGTGGCAACTATTTTAAAAAATGGGAAGAGACAAGTACAAGGTAGGTTATTCCTTAGACCTCATTGATATAAATCTAAATTAATGCTCAGCATCAATTATTAATAATTTATAAAAATTATTTCAAAATTAGCACAAAGTTATTTAAAAGTTAATATATTTATTTATTTTCATTTTTTCCATAAAGAGTACCTAACATTGATTATTATTTTTATATATTAAATATTTTCTAATCCAGCAATAGTGTTAAATCACAAAATATAAATTGTAAAGCCATTAACTATAGTAATTAGTTAAAATTTATAAGACAAGTAATTAAGGTGAAAAATTATCTGTTCTGTCCAGTATTAATAAACTAGGCCCTCATTTGTTCACACTTTCTCTGTCGTTTACAAGTGTTGAGCTTGAAATCTATCCTCTGACAATATCTCTATCTATCTCACTCACTTGCAAGCCGCCAAGTATGAGTCACCACATGCTGTTCTTTCAAACATGACCAGGAAACAACCCGCACTCCACCTTCTTTTTCTACCCGACAAGGACAAGACATTCGCTTCCCTGCCGCATAACACTAGTACAAAGAAATATGCTGTGTGCTACCCAGCTTAAAACTGATGGGTTATCACTACCTGCTTGCCTACACAGTTCAAAAGATCAGCGTAAATAGTCGGGTTCAAAATTCCAATAATCGGCTTTACCGACTGTGCCATAATTGGCTAATTATCAGATTAATAATCAGCATCTGCCCTGCCATAGTTTAATGTGTCTATTTTTTTTGGATTTTACATACCAAGTTATTTTATTAGTTTCATAACTCATTTACAAATTTAATATATGGTTAATTTATAATTTTGATCATTTAACCAATAAATTTACAACAATTTAAAGGGGTTTTAAAGTGTAAAAATGGTTGCATGGACTAAGGGAGGAGTCCTCAAACCACGGTCCGCGTGATGGATATATCTGGACCGTGGACGCTTTGACAAAAATAAAATAAATATATAAAGAAGTAAATAATTTCATTGACGAATACCAAGATGATTGTGCTCCTGTATGCATATCATAATATGTGGCTAGCGGCATTATTGGACATGTTGGATCTCGTGCGATGGCAAACGTGCCATCCACCCCTGGGCATCGAGGCCCAGGGCAGTTTCTGGGTCGGTACCTGAAAAGCTCCAACCCCCCACCCAGAAGGGTGAGATGATCCAGTTCAGGCTGGATACCCAGGGTTGCGAGAATTAACTCCTCCCCCCCCCCTCCCCCCCCCCACCCCCACCAGTCACTCACTGGTTGTACCAACACAGGGAGACCACGTGTCTCCCACCTATTCAGGGTGGTAACCGAAGCTATTTACTTTCACTCACAGAAGCGAGCACGGCATTGTTAGACAGGAGTAGTCAAAACAGTCATACAATGTTTTTCAGCACTCAAATACTCGCCGACCGTGTTTCATAAAGTGTATGTCGAGCAGAGGTGCTTAGGAACATTTTATCTCTAGGGAGTGGAGTGGGAAACTCTTTTGGCTGCCCAGCTTACATCTAGTCATGTCTAGGCCTAATTGTGGTTATAAAGGTTAGTAATGTGTGTCTATTTTTGGATCCGGCCCACCTAGCACTTTAAATATCTTATAATATGCCCCTCCGCTCAACAAGTTTGGGGAACCCTGGTCTAAGGTATCTCTCTCACAATAGATTGGATTGCCTGTGATGGGAAGATGAGTTTTCGAATCCTGTTCGGTTACTGATGGTGGTTTTCCCACTCTTTCACTATTTATTTGTGGGTACATTTTCTCTAAAATCTGTTTTCCTCGTCTCCATTGCATTAGTGTAAATATGTGAATATCTCAAATAAATAGTAACAAGCTGGGAACAGAAAAAAGGGCCAAAGCTTAGATGCTTTTTGGATTTTTTAAATTATTCAAGGGTACGGTATAGTACAAATAGCTAATTATGAATCTACCCCTTGTGTCCTAACAATGTTTTGAACACCTGAGAGTAGCAAACTGCCAAATAGTTTAGGTAACATTGATTGTTTTAATATTAATTAAACCATAGACTTTGTTAAAGATGTTATGCCAAAATGGTGGTATCAATTATAAGTTGAGTGTGTTTTGTTACTACATGTATATGTACATCTCACTTAATCACAGTATATTTACATAGAATAGAAAGGAATTAAATACCAATGCAACAGCTGTTTATACAAACCGGTCAGTAATAACATTGCAAAAGAGAGATTTTAAATCTGAAGCAAATAGTTGATAATTTCTGTCAAAATTATTGATTGATGTAAATCAAAGTGATTTTATTTTGAATATGAAAAAGAGTGATAAATAAAATTTAGATACAGTTTAAAGTGACGATGCTGCTGAAATTGTCATTACAAGTATAATAACATGCTGTGCTGAAACTTGAAACACTGAAGAGCTTTGTAATATTGGGAAAGATTGCTTGGAATGGCATAGTGAACCAAATGATCCCAAAGGGTTTTCATGTACTGAAGTTTAAATGATTTATTAAATAATTTTATGCAGTCTGGGGAAAAATCCTACTTACTCTTTGTGATGTGCAAGCTAAGCTCCATGATGACTCAAGTGAAAAGGTGTGAATTAAAGTTTAACTGCTCAAAAAATTGTGTAATTCTGTAGCAGGAATTTTATATAAGTTCCATTGGTCAACTTGAAGTGAATTGACTAGTTAAGTTCTCTTGCAGACATAGATAGAGTACATGTTCAATTTAAGATGCCTAAGTGTATGCTACAGGGATTACAAAATGTATGTGGTAATACATAATAATTTGAACTTGAAAACCTTATTTATGGGAAAACAATAACATTAATATGATTTAAGCTTTTTATATATATATTCGGTTTGCTCGTTGGGTGCTCCATACTCAAACCCTCAGTGAGTTTTCTTTGCAAGTTGATGTAAACTAATAAGTCTTACTGTTTAGCCACAAGAGACCTCCAAAGAAATGTCCGCACCGACTTTAAAGTTGCTTTGCCATTCTGAATTGTTTTCGGGGGTTAGAAATTAATTTTTTTAAACTTTTTTTAGAATTTTCCCATCAGTTACTGGCTAGGAGCTATAAGTTTGCCAAATTTCAAGTTTCTAGCTCATCTGGAAGTGGGTAAACATTAATGTCAGTGAGTGAGTAAGCCACGTAGCTTTATAGTAGTATAATATATATACACTTTTCCAAAAATGAAAATGGAAACTGATCTTTTAATATCAAAAGTAAGGTATGTAATAGACTTACCTCAATGACACATTCATGGATGGGTCAACAGATGAAAGCTTTATGAAATCAGGGGGTGACTTGAATGTGCAGAGTTCAAACAATACTAAGGTCCTCACTTTGGCATCAAAAAACGAAATCTGTGTGAGTCTGCTTTTCACCATTTTAAGAATGAGATGTTCAAGATATCGTCATAGGAAAGAAACTTTTCTGCTGTTACTAGTGTTATATTGGATTTGGGAAACTATATTTTTTACTATCAGTGTACACTACCTAGAAAATTGTCATACTTTATCAAACCTCTTAATGGAATTGAAAAAAAGGAAGCCAAATATCATAGGAACAATAATTTAAAGCAAAAAAAAAACATATCAACAGATTAAAAAAAAATTAAATCAACTTCCAGCCGTTGGGAGACTATATCCAGCCATAAATTATTCTTAAATGAAATGATCAACACAGAGAAGAAAATAAGCCTGAAAAATGAAATCAAAACATTATCAAACACTACAAGAATCTGTAGTAATGCCACGCTGTGTGACAGAATATAAGAAAGGAATGGGTTGCATGGATTATAAAGGCCAAGTTCTGGATTCTTCCCAATTATGAGGAAATTTACTAAAGGTAATAAGAAGACATTTTCTTGATGGATCTTTTTGTTTCAACTCTCAAGGAGTGCACAGAATAGTTCTGCAGAAAAATTGTCAATCAGGAAGAACGTAGACCTTTTTTTTAATACAGAGTGAATATAGCAGAGTAATTAGTGAAATCGGTGACGAGACCTACCCTTTCAGAATGAATGTCCCCTGCTATAGCAATTGAAAGCCTAAGGGCACTTCTCAAGACACATTCCAGCCACAGAAGATGCAAAGTGTGTTTTACCAACAAAAAAATAATCAAATCAATGTTGGAGCCATGTCTTGTGGTGCTACATGTTCCAGAGTGCTTCAAGAAGTACATTTTCTCAGGTTACTGAAAAGCTAATATTATTTATATCATAAAGCATTAACAGTGTATGTTCTATATTAGTGATGTGTTCAGATTTAATCTTCACTTATAGAGCAGATTTGTTTTTCTTATTTCAAGATTCTACAACTAGAATCTATGAGTTATTGAGCTAATGAAATATTACATTTTTGAAGATATTAGACTTCAATGAATTTTATATATCTACAGATGTTCTATAATAATTTTAAAATACCAACAAAAGTTCCATAAATTAACTATTTTTAAACAAATTTACCAACCCCAAATGCTTATATTTATAAATACCGGTTATATTTATATTAAAATTGTTATTGTACAAGTAACTGAATAAAAAGTGTTTCATTACAGAAAATGTCAACATTTTATCAGCTCTATTTAATGAAATACATAATTTTTATGTAAGCATTACAGATTGTAGAAAGAGTTTAGTTTGTCAAAATAGCACATAACTTGAGTTTCAAAGTAATCTTTTCTTTCTTTTTCAGTTCACTTTAAGTTTTCTTGATGAATGTGACAAGATGAAGATTTTAATGCACCTACATTCCTTTACATATGACTACCATCTTCGCAGCATTCATGCCTATGTATCTGGCAGACAAGCCTTTCTCAAACAAGGTTATCATCTTTCTCGGTTTCTTGATGATTTCCTTAAATACTACTCTAAGGCTCCTAATTTTGCAAGGAACCTTGTTTATGCCGACACTGTTAGTATTGGTAACCTGACAACACATGCCCGCCAATTATTCAATTATTTGCTCAGTCATGAGAAAGTTTATCAAATGGAAGTATTTCGAATGGCACCAGTGAGTCATGATAATGATACGGCTAAAGACAATGAGTATGTTCTGGTTCAACTGGATAGTACTCCGCACATGACATATCATGATATCAATGACATGAAACACACAGATGACTTTGATGTTACACTCATTGTGTCTCATGATGTAGACTCTCTTGAAGATGGAGGTGATAAACATGATCAAAATGTTCTACACCTTAAATACTACATTATTCTAACAAGTCGCAGGTAAGTTGTTATTAAAATATGTTTTAACTTGTTCAACAATGTTAGATTTGTGTGTGTTTGATTTTTGATTTGATTGTTTTTTATTTTTTGCACCTCTATTTTTATTTCTTTTTACTGTAATGGGTTTTTAATATTTGATCTCCCATGAGATATTGAATCTATATGTTAGCACATTTTAACCCATATTGTGGTTTAATTAATTTATAATAGTAATATTTATTAACAGTACATTAGAAAATTCATAAGCTTTCTACAAAACCTTTTTTTAATAAGTATAAACACACATTTCAAATTTCACTTAATAACTAATGAGAATATTTCATTTTTGGTCAAATTGTCTATACTAAACACTTTTTCTCACACATAACCACACATTTAAATGTCAAGTTATATACAGGGTGAGTCAAGAGGAGAGGGTACTATTTTGGAAGATGATGGTATTGGCCGTTGTGAATAAACAAGTTTACGTGAACATGTTTATTTTTCTCGATAGTTTCGGAGATACAGCTGTTTGAATTGAACAGGAATGTTACTTGTGTTGCATGCTACGCTCTCTCAACAAATGCTCAAAAATTCCACCGTGAACGTCAATAAACTTTACAACTCGTGTCTTAAGATTCTGTGTCATTTCTCTGAATGTAGCGTGTCGTTCTCTCATACGAGTAGCAGCATCCAAAATGCAAGAAATCACTTCTTCTCATGTATTTGGCTTGGTTTAGTAAACTTCCATTCTCAACCATCCCCATAAACAATAATCCAAGGGATTTAAATCCGGAGAGCGTGGCCAATCCTCCTTACAGGGAAATCTTAGTTTAGGTATTGAGCTCCATCATGCTGAGAGTACATTATCTGCCATGTTGACAAAGGAATATCCTCCAGAAGTCCTGGCAATTCATGTCTCAGCAATTGTGGGTAGTTTGCACATATTAGACGATTATCATTGGTAACAGGGCCAATTAAGTTACTTTCGATAATACCACACCACACATTTAATGAAAAACGCTGTTGGAAATGGGCTACTACAGTTGCATGCGGATTTTCTTCAGTCCAGAAATGACTGTTTTAGTGTTATTGATCCCGTCACGGATAAAGGTTGCCTCATTGTTGAACAGTAGGTTTGGCATTAATTGGCGATGACTGTGTATCCATTTACAAAATTCGAGTCGCATAGCAGCATCTCATGGGTGCAGATGTTGGACACGCTGAATATTATATGGATGGAAGCCAAAGCAATGTAATACTCGATTTAATATTGTCTATGGAACGCCATACACCTACTAATTCATCGTGTACTTGTAGTAGGGCTGCGCTTTACCATCCATAGAATGTTTTCTTCTTCATTCACATGTTCTTGACCTGTACAATCTTATGAGATATGAGAACTGGGAAGTACACCGCTAGTACGCAAATTAGTGAAAACTCTGATGAACACTTTCTGACTGGGTGTTCTTCGGTTAGGAAATCTACGGTGGCGACGATATTCTGCAACGGCAGCAAGGGCACTCCCACCACAAAAACCATACACACACACACACCATATCAGTGTATTCAACATATGTAAACATTTGTGGCATGGTTATAACGCTTCATAAAACACACATGTCTCCATAACTTTCTATTGCTAACTGGATCATTTAGGGTGTTGTTCGTGCATCAGGGAAGGATAAGGTGAAAGAAAACAGATGTACATGTGCAAAACAGTTTAACAGGTGTATCTCCGAAACTATTGAGGACAATAAACATGTTCATATAAACTTTTTTTTTTTCTCAAAATAGCCCATACTCTTGTCTCACAAAATATTGCCCTCTCCTCCTGACTCACACAATCTATAAGATAAAAGTGGTATCTATGTGAATTGGAAATTTAAAAAGGGTCATTTAGTTCCTGACAAGTTCTTATTAGACCACACAATTTATTTTGTTAAAAAAAAAATCGGAAATAAGTTAATAACTACCACTATTTTCGGAATTTAACTAGTTTGATCAGTACTAGTAATCATTTAGCACGCCTTTGCTTTAGCATTATTTTATAATCAAATTTCTTTAGAATTTCTAACAATTTCTGATGGTTGGAAAAGTAACACTTTATTAATTTATCACACAGTAAAGATGTCAGTGGTAGAATATGTCTGGAATTGTCATAATTTTGATTCTAAATGAATTAATGTCTTCGTTAATGAGGGACATCTCTTCTTAAGATATATGGTACAGAAAAAGATAGATGATCGAAAGAAGAGAAAAAAAGATAATATGTGTGTGTGTTGTTGTTTTTTATGCTTGGCAAGAAAGATTGCACTTCATAAAAATGTCAATTCCTAACACATGTTTAAAATTATATACTTCTGAGATAAAACATGGAAGCACAAAGTTTAAAACACTGTATGTTAGCTTACAAGATTTGTGTGTGTATGGAAAAGATTAAAAAGTAACTCTTAATGCTGGTTGTAAATCAGAAATCAAATATTCTTAAAGCTATCCACATCCCCCCTTTCCCTTATCTGTGACCATGGCTATGAAAATTAATTAAACGTCTTGAAATTGCTGATTATATCTGAAAGTTAATTTGTATGTGATATTAAAACACAAGACTAATCTGTTTCAGTTTGAGATCAATTCTTTTCTTTCTGTTTACCAGTATTGTATAGAAAAGCTAAATTTATCCCAAAAGTTTGATGATAAATATCTATAATATTGGTTGAAAACTGTACACATTCACAGATCATATACACTAAGACAAATAGTACAAATCACAAATCAAAAAACATAGGGCCTACTCTAGAATGGAGATGTTTGGTTCTAGTTGTTACGTTAAGTTACGTGAATCGTGATCATACAAAAGTTAAGTTAACTTTAAGTGAACGTTAGGTTAAGTTAACGTTAAGTTGATCATGATCCTGGCATTATGTAAACTACATCAACAATCATATTTTAGTAATAACAGGCAACAAATGTTGGAGACACTGACTAAGATGCACGATCCAACCACTGCACCAATCACGAAAGGCGCTGCAGTAGCGCGAGCATCAAGAGTTAGCCAATCACATAGCTTTCACTTTAACAGTTGTTCTTTTTCCGTCAAAAACCGACCGCGTCGTTTTGGGCCCACGCTAACCTATTTCTTTTTGTGTGTGTGTTAATTTACTTAGCCCACTAAGTGTATTTGTAGATGGTATGTTCGTCTCGGACGTTAATTTTGTGTACTCGACTTTAACCTTTGCTAACAGGTTATGGGTCCAGTACTCGTCGCGATAATTTTCGTGTGACCAATTTAAGATCGCGAAGCACGTAACTCTAACGGACACTGCGCCATATTGAGTCTCGAAAAACTCGTTAGTACGCTGCGAAGACGAACGCAACCGGCGTAATGTTCGAAGTTTTAAATAAAAAGAATTACGAAACATGGAAGCTACAGTTGCGTGCAGTTCTCATAAAGAATGATGCATGGGGCTATGTGAGGGGAACAATCGTGAAGCCATAAGCGGTTGTAGTTGAGCCAGCGACGATTGAAGCCGAACGACGCTGGAGAGAAGCCGACCTGAAGGCACAATCTGACATAGTGCTCGACATGAACCCGTCGGAATTAAAACAGACTAAGGGCTGCGAAATCTCACGATCAATTTGGGAAAAATTAGAGGGAATATACCAGTCCAAAAGGGCCGGCACAGAAGGCTGCTTTGTTGAATAACTTGATGTCCTTGAAATTACAAGATGGCGGCGACATGCATGAACACATTCGGTGTTTCTTCGACACGGTGGTTAGGTTGGCAGAACTTGAAGTTGAAATTAATCAAGAGCTGTTGGCAGTCATGTTTTTGCGCAGTCTACCGAAGAGCTACGAAAACTTTCGTTGCGCCATGTCATTACGTAACGCATTACCGCCTTTGGAGATGCTTCGAATTAAAGTTACCTAGAAATTCGACGCGCGTAAGGATATGAGCCGGAACTAAGCGCAAAACGCTATGTGCGTGGGAAAGTTGGCCGGAAATAATAGACGAGAAAAGCCCAGATGGGAGAAAATGTCAAAGACTATGGTGCGAAAAAATACTCGAAAATGAAGTGTTTTAAGTGCAATGCAATCGGACACCGGGCGAAAAACTGTCAGAAGGCAAGGAAGTTGAACGAACAATCCGCGAAAAACGTCGAAAGCGTGCGCCTAGCCGCGACGGACATGTCCAATAACAGTGCATTTCAAATCGGAAATAATGCGGGTCGTTTTAGCTGGTGTTTCGACAGTGGATGCACGTCTCACATGTGTGGGAGTATCGAGTCGTTTGCACAGATCAGTCGGAACTTCGATCACAGGAAGCTAAATCTCGCTAACGGAACCTGCACGGACATCGAAGGAATCGGTACCGTGTCAATCGGGACGAGCGTGAGCGGTAATAAAAAGGTGATCGAATTCAAAGACACATTGTATGTACCGGACCTACGTGCTAACCTCATTTCGGTCGGGAAAGTTACCGACAAAGGACACAAAGTGATGTTTAGTGAGACAAAGTCCGAGATCATCGATCAGGATGACAACGTGCTACTTATCGCGAAACGGGAAAACGGATTATATTATTTCCCAGAGTTGACCGACCAGGAATGCAGGACAATCTCAGGCCTGGACGACGACGCTATTACTCCAAGGAAGAATTCAATTGAGGATTAACATTCTCGCAGGGGACATCTTAATGTTAAATCACTACGTGAGTCTATCAAGATGGGATCGATTCGAGGAATCAACGTCGAGGACATCAACAAAGATTTCCGATGCAGCGTTTGTCTCCAGGGGAAGATGTGTCGCGCTCCATTTCCAAGGGTTTCAGAGAGGGTGTTAGTACTGGGCGAACTCATACATTCTGACATTTGTGGTCCAATGCGAGTCGCTTCACACGGAAAGAAGCTCTACTTTGCTACTTTCATAGACGATTCTTCAGGATGGTGTGAGGTGAGACTCATCGAGCAAAAGAACCAAGTGATGGACGAGTTTGATAGTTTCAGGGCACTCGTGAGCACCCAACAGGGAAAGGCGGTTAAGTCGGATAACGGGCGCGAATATGTCAACAAACAGTTTGACGAACTGATCCAAAAACACGGCGTCTTGAGGCGTTTGACAGCACCTTACAACCCACAGAAAAATGGAGTTGATGAGAGGAGAAACAGGACACTGATGGAGATGGCACGTTGCCTTCTAATTCAGTCCGGACTGCCACCGACTTTTTAGGCGGAGGCCGTCAACACCGCAAACTTCATACACAATAGGTCACCAACAAGTAAACTAAAGGGAAGAACCCCGTGCGAGGTTTGGTTCGGGAAGCCACCGGACGTGTCCAGCTTTAGGATCTTTGGCAGCGAAGTCTTCGTCATGGACAGAACGCCGGGCAAGGGGAAGTTGGAAGTACGATCAAAGAAAGGCATCTTCGTGGGTTATAGCTCAGAGTCAAAGGCGTACAGGGTATGGCTACCGGAGCAGAGGTAGATTGAGGTATCCAGAGATGAGATTTTCATGGACAAGACTACGATCCAGTCATTGAAGAGTTGGGAGGACTTCCTGCCGGAGGACAAGTCCCCAAATCTGTCAGATTCATCAGTTGATTTTAAAGCCACGGAAAATGAAGATCAACCTATAAGTACGGGACAAACGGCGTTCTGGAGAAGCTCAAAGCCAGGATAGTGGCAAAGGGATATGCTCAACAGTATGGCAGGGATTTCCACGAGACGTATGCGCCAGTTGCAGGCCTAGACTCAATACGGTTGTTTGTTGCATTTGCAGCCCAGAACAATGTGCACATACGCCAGTATGATGTAGAAACATCTTATTTAAATGGGAAACTGGATGAGGAGGAATTCATGGAGGTACCAGATCGTTTTGAAGAAGTCCTAGAGCACATAGTGAGCAATAAAGGATGCAAGGATAAGACCGTCAGCAGGGCGAGGGCCACACTAGACAAGTCAGCAATAGGTAACAGGGTCTGCTACGTAAAGAAGGCTCTGTACGGCCTAAAACAAGCTGGTCGTGCCTGGAACAAACGTCTAGATGAAGAGTTGCGCACCATGGGCGCGAAACCCACCAATAGGGACCCGTGTGTTTATATAAGGCATTTAAACGAAGAGATCATCATCATCTACGTCGACGACATTCTGATAATATGTCGTGACCCGAAGAAAACACCCGTTTCGGGGACAGACTTGGAAAGATGTTTGAGATGAAGGATCTGGGTGATCTGAAGCGCTGTTTGGGGATTGATTTCTCCATAAACGGCGATGGGATATTTGTAAGTCAAAAGACATACATAAAAGACATCCTTTAATGCTTTGTTATATCTGATTGCAAGCCTGTTTCAACTCCACTAGACGTCGGGACGAAGCTGGCAAAGGGTGAGCCATGGTCATCTTCAGATGGTGAGAGACCCCCATACCGAGAACTAGTTGGTTGCTTGTTGTATTTGTCAGTGGCTACACGCCCGGACATAGCTCATGCAGCAAGTGTGTTAAGTCAATTTAACGACTGTTTCAACGGTACTCATTGGGGTGCAGCAAAGAGGGTGCTTCGGTATCTCAAGGGCACTGCTAACCTGGGAATCTCATACAAGCGTGGGTAAAGCTCATTGACGGACTACGTATATGCTGACTGGGGAGGATCACTTGGCGACCGGCGTTCCTTTACAGGATATGTTTTCGTCATGAATGGAGGCGCGATTGCCTGGGATTTTAGGAAGCAACAGACTGTCGCGTTATCTACCACGGAGGCCGAATACATGGCCCTGAGTGAAGCAGCCATGGAAGCCGTGCACCTTCAGCGTTTCCTGCTTGAGCTTAGAAAGGAGGAATTTGGACCACTTAAACTGCTCAATGACAATGTTGGGGCGCAGAGGCTGGCAACCAATCCTGTCTTCCATGCACGAACCAAACACATTGACATTCGTCACCATTTTGTACAAGAGACTGTTGAGTCGGGTCAACTGGTGCTGGGACACGTGGCATCGGAGGAGATGTTGACCGATGTATTAACCAAGGCTTTGATGAAATTAAAGCATGGGCACTGTTTCGATCTCCTGAGGCTGGTCAGGTTACCCGATGAGTTTTCAGTTGTTGTCTCGAGGGGAAGTGTTGGAGACACTGTCTAAGATGCACGATCCAACCACTGCACCAATCACGAAAGGCGCTGCAGTAGCACGAGCATCAAGAGTTAGCCAATCACCTATAGCTTTCACTTTAACAGTTGTTCTTTTTCCGTCAAAAACCGACCACGTCGTTTTCTTCTTACGCTAACCTTTTTCTTTTTTTGTGTGTGTTAATTAGCCCACTAATTGTATTTGTTGATTGTATGTTCGTCTTGGACATTAATTTTGTATACTCGACTTTAACCTTTGCTAACAAAATATTGAACAAAATGGCCTTAGATTGTTTTAAATATTTATGTTGTAAGATTTTGATGAAAGGTGTTGACAAATTTGGGACACTTGACAGGTGATAAAAATTATATTTATTCTTGGGCATAGTTTTTTTTTTTTAAATAATATTGTGTGACTTTAATTTTAATTTTAATTTCTATTTTCACTGGGTACTTATATTTTCACTAGAAGGTTTTAAAGGAAATTAATCAAAATTTATAAAATGTACTTATACATATTCATAATAATCATTTAGTTTGAAATAATTAAATATGGTTGTAGTAGTACAATGAAACCTTAATTTAAGGTTATTATCGCTAATTTTAACATGCTTATTGCATTTAAATTTGTTGGGAAAGAGGGGTGGTGGAAGGAAAGGGCAATAGCCAACTCAGCATTCTCAGAAGTTGCCGTCAGGCAAAAAAAAGTTTGGGAACTCCTGATCTAAATTACTATATATATGAATACATTTTTAAAATATATTTTCATAGTATGACTGATTTAGAAACTCTACAACATTTGATGATTGGATAGTATTTATTTCTATCCCTATAGTTTGAATCTTACATATCAAAATTTATGTGTAATTTCATTTAACCCTGGTCAGCATGTCAGCTAAGTCCATGCAAGCATTGAAAGCACTCTATGCCAACTATAATCAAAAGAAAACTTTTTTTTATGCTTTTAAATAATTTTAAAATTGAAAAACTAATATATTTTGGCAGTAGCCTTGTTTGAGCTTCACATTATTCAAGCAAAACGGTGGGGCTGTTTCTATCTCAAGAGCCTGGAAGCCAACTTAAACTTGCTTCCTTAGCGCTCTAATAGAGGGAGAAGGGGAAAAAAAGTTAGGAGAAAAGCGGAAGTCACATATTACGTCTATAAAAAGGCAAATTAATCAAAATTTGAACTGTCTCTGCATACGTTTTGTTCAATCAAAGAATATATCAGTAAAAGATATACCGTTGATGTTGGCACATTCACAGTGTCAGTTTTACGTCAGTCATGTGTTCAGAATTTGTTTAAGTCTAGTGTTTGTTTTGTTCTCTGTACCATATTCATTTTATTTAAATATAAGTTTCTATTTTCACCTTGTTTGTGGGTGATGAAGCGTGTTTGATGAACATATTATTAGTAAAATCCTTTTCAAATATTCTAGACTTTTCTGTTAAATATGAGATGATTAATACCAGTATACCACCACCATCCTTTCATGATTTATAGTGTATTTTGACCTACAATAACTATGCACTATCAATGTATACTAAAATAATTATATCAATTTTATACAGCTAAGATTATTTAAACCAGGAATTTAATATAAAAAATAAAAGTAAGCACAGCTTTCCCAGCTTTTGAGTCCACCAATTGCCACTATATCTTATAATACCAATTTTTTGGAGTGTTTTTTTCTTAGTTTCCTCTGGGTTTGGAAATGCTTTATTTGTCCAATAAATCTGAGGAAAGTAATTTAATCAATTAAATCTATCCGTTGGCCATTTTGAGATTTGGATTGTTGAGAATATTGTTAATTTTTCTTTCAAATTAACTAGGGATTTTTTTCAAAAATATAATAATATGCTATCCAACATGAAATCCTTTTTTGGATATAAATTTTGACCTAAGGCCAGTAATTCCTGCAAATGTTTTTCCAGATGTGTGCATTAACTTAAATTATTTCAACTTAAATAAAAAGTAGATAGAATACCATTAATTTCTTCAAATAGGTATCTTTCATTAATATTATAAATTTCGTAGAATGTGATCTGTCCTGTGTGGTTACAATGAGTCTTGTTTTATTAAATAGACTCAAATAATTAAATGTAAGTGTGATTAGTTTACAATATAGTGTTAATTTAATCTTTCAAGTAATGAAAAAAAAAATGGTAATAATCATCAATTAGTTAAACAATTATATTTTTAAATCATGGATACTTATTTATAACCTAAAATATCTAATATAAATATGAAGTTGGTAGGTTTAGTGTTTTCTGGTGAAAATCAAGAAAGGTATGTATGCATATATATATATATATATATATATATATATATATATATATATATATATATATATATATATATATATATATATGTACATACATACACACACACACACACATCTATCAAATTACCCTGAAACCTCACTTGTACCACTATGGAACAGCTTATATGATAGGGGCATATTGAATTCTGTTAAGACAAGGCTGTAATATTTCACCATGAACAGAGTGTATACTAGTACATATTTTAGCACTCACCTAGTCAAAAAGCAGGCATAACACAAGTGATCCAGAGCTATCTGTAACATAATTCCTAGCACTAATAAATTTGTGCTTTGGCTTAGAAAAAAGCACCTCTAAAGTTGTTTATACCAATAAAATCAAGAGTAAGCTTTTTTAGTTTAAATTTTCACTTTAATCTTTAGAAGCATGTTTTCAAAACTTTTTTCTAGGTATGTAAATAAATTGATAGAACTAATATAAAATATGCTCTTATCCACAAACCCTATGTATCCTCATAGACCCAAGGGTTGGGGGAAGATTAGAGAGATGATCATTGATTTATTAATACAATACAATAAATATTACAGACTATTGCAATTTACATATTAAAGTTTATAGATAGTCACTGTTTACAATATAAATAAAGTGTTAATCTGACACAATTCGTATTTTTATATGAATAGTATTGTTACACCTAGACTAAAGTATAATTTTATAACCAGATGATAAACCAATTGTTTAGTTGGGTATTAAAAAATCATAGTGATTTTTTGTTGTTATTTTTCTTAATACTAATACTAATAGCTCACTTCTGGATCGGCACGAATAATATATTAAAAGGTTGATTTAAAATTGAATTTTGATAAATATCTAATATTTTGGTCCAATGAGTTCCAAGTTTTTGCACCATTCCAACAAAAGATTGATTTCATAAAACAGCTCGTTTTAACTTTTGACATTATTAGTTTTTTTGTGGTCTTATTCCTGGTCAATAAGCTTTGATTAACATATTTAAAATCTAAGCAAGTTGAAGTATTTACACCATGTGTGATATCATACATAAGTATTAACATCTTATATATAATTAGCTGTCTCATATTTATGAATCCAAGTATTCTAAACAATGGTATAATGTGCGCTTTGAAATCTGAAAAAGTTATTATTCTGACAATTTTTTTCAATAAAAAGACTAGTGGTTGTGTGCGTCCACAAATTTCAATCCCGCAACGAAGGTGTGGGTAGACAATTGTAAAGTACAAATTTCTTATTATCGATACTGGGAAAATATGTCTTAACCTAGAGAAAACACCAATATATTTAGAGAGTGTCTTGCTTAGAGACCTGATGTGTGAAACCCATTTTAGGTTATCGTCTAAAGTCATGACCATGTATTTGACATAATTAACTTGCTTTATTTTTCTCCATTTATTTTTATATCAATATTTTCATTTATGTGTTGTTTAGACTTAATGGAGAATAAGATAGGAAGTGAAAATATTCTCACTATGGACACAAATACAGTCGTAACATAAATTTAAAAAAAAAAAAAAACTCATCAAATTATGAAATTGTATAAAATCAGTTTATGAAATACTCACACTGCATACATTGAACAACCAAATGAAATGCATATTATATACAAAATAAATAAAGATAATCTTTGAGTTTGGAAAAATTCCAAATAAAAATTAGGAATGTGAGGATCTTTGCAATAATTATTGATCTTTGAGAATATAGGCCTACGTAAATTATTTTTAGTGGGCCTAATAAATGTGGCTCTTGAACCAAGTGAAACAATATTTCATGCATAGTAATTTCATTTTATTCTATCTTAAATCATAGAATAATTATGATTCAAAATGTAGGCAAAAACTATTTATAATAAAACCTAATGTTATACATACTTATACTTGTCTGAATGGGGGTAGGAGGGGGGGGGGGGGACTGTGTACGGTGTAACGTAAGAAAATACAACTCAAGAAAATATCCCTTTTCCCTTTGTTGCATATAACAATAGCTATCACAGCCCTTGAATATACTTATAATTTCTATAAAGTTTGTATAGATTTTTTGTTTTGTTTTTGAATCTAAGTGGAAGGAATATGAGAATAACTCAGAGGAAATGCACTCACATTAAGCCTGAGATAGGTGGGGAAACCAAAGGTACTATTACATGTGAAAAATCACTTTATTGCACATAATTGAGAATATAAAATGGTTCTCCTTTTTAATAGTTACCAGTGCTATGCAAGTCTAATGCCAGATTACTTAAATCCCACAATGAATTAATTTTATGTTAGCTACAGTAACATATTTGTTACCTACATACACTTAAAATACTCCTTATTTTGCAAAAGTAAGTTTGGTATCTGATCTCTTGCTTCAGGACACACAAAGTAAAAAATTGGTTTCTTTTATTTTTCTTGTTTAACGACCATCACTCCCATCACCCCTTCAAATAGTACAGCATTACTCCATAAAAACTACACTAGTCATCGCTTTGGAAGGCAAGAAGCCACATCCTATCTTTCAACTACCTTACAATGTGATATTACCATTTTTAAACTTTGTTAGGGCCACTTTTATCACATGATAAGTATTTTTGATCACTCTAGTGCTTAGCTTTAATCGAAATAATAATTGTTAGAATATTTATTTGGCAATACTTTTTCAAACAAATGCAAACACTGTTTGACTTGTCTGCCCTAATGATGTGCCATTGGTATTAGTGGATCCAGGGCCCAGACAAGATATACACCAGACTCACAGCCTCCAAGTTAAAATGGCTGTGCTCTCTGGGAGATCTTGAGTCTTCAACACAGGTATTGCTAGATACCATCAAGGGGCATTTAAAAGTAAAATATTTTGAACATTATTTCACTAGAGAAAAGAGGTAATTATCCTTCTCGAGTCAATCTGCCCTCTTCTACAAATCTAGGTTCAGGTAGCATCCCAACCCACTCTTCACATTAGCCTACCTCACAAAGAGCCTATGCAGACTGCACATTATGATTGCAATGCGCCCTTTATAATGAACATGTTAAATTGAGTGGTTTAAGAACTGCAAATTGGGAAGTACTTTTATCACTAAGCATTGCTACCAGTGAACCCCAATGTTGATGGACTCAATCTGGTTCAAGGAGCGCATTGAAACTTTAGTAAGGCTGGGGATCTGGTGTATACCTTCTCTGATATCCGTGGTGGTGGAGGGGGGGATATTGCAGAAAAACTAAATTGGTTTAATATATTACATAATTACACTCTTAGAATCTAATGCAGTCCCTTTCTTTAGTATATAACATACAGGGCAATTTGTAATTGTATAAAATAAAGTGGTACAGTGGAATCTAGATTGAAAAAGATACCAAAAGTCTCATAACAAAATATAGCCGGACTGCTTCGTTATTGAGATATTGCAATATTGCGGGTAGCATTGCACATGCATCCGGCATGCCATAGACATGGAATGTCACACTCAGTTACTTGCTGTGTTTGAAACTGGCTAGTAAGAAGGGGTACCAATACACAAATGAGGAACTTACCGATATGATTCTGATTTACGATTAGGAGTGACAGAACTCTGCTATCACTGCTCATACGTATGTTGTATGTTTTCTTTTCCGGCAACACCCACATCCAAGGACATTTGTTGCACTGAATCGTCGCCTGAAGGAAACCGTTTACCTTGCACCATTAATGGTCAATGCTAGTAGGCCTCAATGTCACAGTACCATTACAGTAAAAGAGGCAAGTATGCATTCTCTGTAACACTCACCGGATTCAAGTACACGGCGATTAGTCGCACGTCATCACCTGTCACAGACATCCATGTGGAGAACAATATGTAGTAATTACTGTACACCTTCCATTTGAAACCTGTACAGAAGTTGAATCCATCTATCACTTTCAAATGTTGTAGGACATTCTGTAAGTGAATGCTGCACCACACCAGAGATACACATTTCCTCAACAGAATACTGTCAATTGATGAAGCAACATTCACCAGAAATGGCAGTGTCATTCTCCCCAACAAACACATTTGGGCCGACACAAATCCAAATGTCATCCTCAAGGTCCATTCGCAATATCAATTCTCCATAAACGTTTGGGCGGGAGTTGTTGGTGATTTTCTACTTAGGCCAAATGAAATGGTTGCAGGTGCAAGGTGAAAATTATTTGCACTTTATGCAGAATGTTCTCCCCCAACTACTGGAAGATGTTTTGCTGGAAACACGTATAAACATTAGGCTGCTTTAGGATGGAGCTCCTGCACATTACGACCCTAAAGTGAGATGCCACTTGGACAAATACTATCCCAGGCTATGGAGTGGACACAACGGGTCTGTTGTATGGCCGGTGCAATCTCCCGATCT
Source organism: Timema cristinae (assembly GCA_039000515.1). Taxonomy (NCBI): domain Eukaryota; kingdom Metazoa; phylum Arthropoda; class Insecta; order Phasmatodea; family Timematidae; genus Timema; species Timema cristinae. The sequence continues at coordinate 88,421,081 of JBCFYV010009882.1, forward strand.
TACACCTTGTGACTTCTGATTGTGGGGCCACATGATGGGAATTGTGTATTCCTAACAGCACACCACGAGAGAACATCTGTGGAATTCAATTGTAGCTGCTGGAAATATCATCCGGGATATGCCACACATCTTCATACAAACACAACTGTCTTGCTGCTTGAGAGCTTAACTGTAGTGAATGCAATGCTGGACACTTCGGACATCTTCTATGAACGTGCAATGTTCCACAGACCAGCAATGGGATTCTGGATCGTTTCTTTCGCGCTATCGTTCATTGGTATTGCACGAGAGTCATCGCCTGTCATAACAAGTCTTGTATTCCAGTTATTTGCTTGAAATAGCACTATCTTCACAGAATTGATCTCTAAGGTATCTTTAGGAAACGCGATTAAACGAGGGCCTTGGGAAATAAGAATTTGAAATCATATCTTTGGATTAAAATTAAAACATGATAAGCTATTCATTCAAGTAATTTAAATAAATACTCTGTGTAAGCTCTTTTAAATCCTTCTTTGAAAATCATTTCTCCTTTCAATCATTTAAAATACATGATTATAATTTTAAAATAGGCATACATTTATATTTTGAAAATGTTTAGTTTATTTAGAAGGTAGAGAATATTTGAATAATATTTTGTGATGATCAAAGGTGTAGTAAAGAGATGTATAATATTAGATTAGTTAGCTTTGTTTAACAACTATACTGCTTTCAAAGTTTAAAACGGTCTTGTCCAAATAAGGTTTGCCAGGGACAAAGTGATGCTATGTCACCTTTGAAAAAGTATGTGGGCCAATATGTGTAGTGATTTTATAGGGTACCACACACATCCAGTTTCTCCAATACATAACTGTCATTCCATGAACTAAACCTATCCCATCCCTACTTATTTTAGCACCTCCTCTTACTACCTGTTTGTGTTGTATCCTATATAGGCCTACTACTTACCCTACTTTGGATTGAACCCCTATTTCTGCCACTAATCTATTGGGAGAATAGCGCCTTAGACCATGCGGCCATCGAAGCATGTAAATCCTTACTAATAATCATATTATAACTGTTCTGTGTTTTTAAATAACCAAAGGCCTATAGCTAAAGAGTTGTAAAAAGTTTTCTAAAAATTACTATCCTAGATGAAAATAGGCCCTATATTGTTGGGAAATAGATAAAATTCTCCGCTGAGTAAATTTCTAGGGTATTTTACATGATGGAGCATAAGTAGCAATTAGTAGGCAATTAATGATGACAAGAATAGCATCCCGATTAAGTTATTTTAAATAATTTCCAATGAAGGATTAGTTTTCACTAATATAATAAAATGTAGGCCTAAGACTACTAAAAGTGGTTTGGTTTGCTAACTTATAAATAAGTAAGTTAAGGAAAGAATATTTTAGGTATATCTCTTTTAGAACTTGCAATAATATTAGTTCTAAATAGCAGTATTGTACCAACTCTGCTTCTATTTTGGTTATAAATGATACTACCAATGAAAGCTAAAAGTACACATAGTAGGACTTGTAGAAGGTCATGGAAGTAACTGCTGTTATTTCTTTTGAATAAAACACCTTCATTTGTTTCTTCAAGAAATGTTGGATGTCTCCACAGAGCGCTGTGAAGCTGGACCTCAATGAGACAGCTTGTGCCAAGGTGAATACTTGTGGAAGTTAACTGTTTTATGTCGATTATATGGATTCATAAACAAATAAGCTAATGTGTGTCTAATCACTCTTGCGAGGCGAATGGCAGTCATCTTGAACCATAGGAAAATTAAACTTTATTGATATACTTTAATTATCTTACAGACCAAGTTCCCTAAGGGCTGGTTTTTTATCCTCCCTCCATTGAAATGTGTAACCTTAAAGTTCACCAATCTCATACATTTCTTTTCTAAACAAATATTTTCCATTGCATCTTACTAACCATTTATATTATGCACATATGCCTGGGACTCTACCTTTATAATTCAGAATCCCTCCTACCACACCCATTTCCCATCCCACTAGGACTACTGGAATTTGAATTAGCTAGGCTATCACAGTTGGCTAGCCAATAAATTGAGGCACCTTATAGGTTTTGACTACAGCTTGGAGTTGATTATTAATGTAAAATATGTTTAGATCAATTATGATTAATATCGCCTAATAGGATAACAAATTCTTATAAATTTTAATTTGTATGAAATTTATTAGACACACTATAGATTTTAAAACTGTAACAATATAATTAATGAATAGACAATTTTGTCAAAATAGTTTGTCTTCAAATAAAACTGATTTTTTTTTATTGATATCCTTTGTTCATGAACCAAAGAATAGTTTATAAATGTAACAAATTTGTTTCACTGGTTAAGCTCAAAGGGTTTTAGAATATTTCAAGACTAAATAATAATTTTCAAACATTATAAGCGTGCCACTGATACTCCATTATGATCTACTAATTTACTAATAATATGTATATATATTATATTTCATTAACATTATTATTTCTGCTTGGATCTAATTTTTTTTTACTGCCATTTATATATATATATATAACTTGTTTTCAATGGGTTTCACTCTTGAATATCTTGAGAAAGATAAATTTACATAGTAGTCCATGGCCATGGTTTTCTTGTAAAATATATACATAGCTATTGCCTGTGCATGCATGATGTTTGTATGTTATTCTAACTTCTATATCAAGCACAACCATATTGCTTTATATTAATTTTCATTTTAGATAAAGAGAATATTTTCATTTTACAGTGATAGTGTTTGACTCTCACCGAAAACCCACAGAATAATAGATATACGCTGATATTTATAGGAAGACCTTTCTCAAAGGTTTTTTTTTGTTCCTACAAACCAAGTAGGCTAAAGTGCTGTACTGATCCTATTAGCAATACATTTTGTATTAGTATAAAATAGTAACTAAAAAAAAATATATATACACACAATTATTAAAAGATTATAAACTACAAAGTATTAATAAACTATTAATAGTATTATAATTGTTGTCATTAATTACTCTTATGCTACTAAGAAATTAATATTTAAAAGCATTTTAATTTCATTCACACAAAACATTAGTCACAAAACTTAATATCACTCATTAAGGAGAACAGCAGTGAAATCTGTTAATTTAAATATGACATTATAACCCATTTAGTAGTATATTTCTAAGAAATGTGATTTTAACTCTGGAAATATACATACAAACCACATATCAAACCATTTATCAAACATCCAATAACTTTAGTCTGTCTGCTGGTTACTATTAAGAAAATGTGTTTTGTTATAAAAATAAAATTAACTATAAATAATGAAAATAATTAATGCAAACTTTCACACAATGCTTTTAAAATCTGCATATTAGCAACTATACGCTCTCTTTTGTAAGCTAATTTAATACTTTTTCCCCACTTCTATCTTTTCTTATTTAAAGGATTGTCTTTTAAGTGTTTTGTGTAGTATTTGAGTTAGTTTTGCTTGTGTGGTTGTGGGTCTTACTTGTTTTTACTTCCCCTTCCCTTTTTTGCGAGTGTGCAATTGCTTGCCTCCGCAGGGAGCTGTATCCTAAGCTCGAGATGGAGCGCAAGTTGGGCAAGTTCTGCACCGTCTCCACAGTGTCCAACATGGCTGCCCTGACAGGGGGAGTTGGGGTGGTGGGATCAGAGGGTAACAAGGCCCACGAGACCAAGCCCATTGGTCAGAATGGAAGGGATGAAGAAGCACCAACTCAGCAGAATTTGGAGAAGTCATCAACCACTCATCAAACATCATTGTTAAGCTTGCCCCCAGAACTTACCTCATGCCCAGAACCATCCTCATCTCTAGAACTTGCCTCATCACCAGAACTAACCTCCCCTCCAGAACCAACCTCACCCTCAAAATTAACCTTCCCTTCAGAACCAGCCTCGCCCCCAGAACCAGCCTTGCCTCCAGAACCAACCTCACCCCAGAACCAACCTCACCTCCAGAACCAACCTCACCTCCAGAACCAACCTCACCCCCAGAACCAACCTCACCCCAGAACCAACCTCACCTCCAGAACCAACCTCACCCCCAGAACCAACCTCACCCCCAGAACCAACCTCACCCCCAGAACCAACCTCACATCCAGAACAAACCTCCCCTCAGAACCAACCTCACCCAAGGATTCAATATCACTATCAGAGCCAACCTCACCCACACAGCCATCCTCATCCACACAACCAACCTCGTCCACTTATCCAAGCTCACTCACACAGTCAACGCCATTCCTGGACCAGACTAAATTATTTGATGCGCCTTCCATTTCCTCACGCTCTAGTCCTGTTCCCTCTCACCCCCTAGATAACGCACTGGAGCATGAACACCATGTAGAGATCAGGTATGTTTTTAAGTTGGTTTGCAATGCTTGAAGCTTCATTGCTTGATGTAGTCATAGCTGTAGTAGTAGTGTACTTAGACATAATATTTATTTACCTATTCATACTCATTCATGACTTACATAGTAATTGAAACACTCGGTAAACATTTTAAAATACATTTTGTCATTTTTGTTTTCTAAGTAAATAAATTTATTATTATCAACTATACAACAAGGGTCTAAATATTATTGCAATCTTGCATTCTCTCTTTCTTTTTTCTATAGATTTGTATTTTAAATAAATTTGCTTTAACCCCATGTGTAAAAACTTATTTTACTAAACATATTGTTAAAGGTGGTAATTCTTTTGAAATAATTATATGAATAGATTTGTGATAATCATTACTAAAAAAATATTGAAAGTGAATTTACCTGACTCCAAATAGATTGATAGACATAATTATCATGCATTTTGTTCATTTCACAAAACCGCGAAGCAGCTTGTTCAACATGATAGCCATGTAAAAAAAATTGTAATTATAAGTGATAGAGGGGTTATTTTATAGCACAATTTCATTTCAATAATTTTATCCGGAATTTCGCCAGGTATGTTTTTTAAGTGTAACAAAAAATTAAGTTTGAAGTTCAACAAAACTTTTTATATCATTCCATTAAATATTGCTTGATTTTTTTTTTTTTTCAAGAAACAACCTGAATTGAAAATAGGCTAAAAAATTAAGTAATTTATTCTATTTGCAGAACTTGTGAAAAAAATTGTCTAGTGTCTTCATTCTTTAAAAGATAAGTTACCTTTACAATGTATTTGTGTTCATGAAAGCCATTGCCACTTTGAATTAGTCCACATTATATATACTTAACACAATTTTGAAAAAAAAGTTTCCCTATACACACATGAAATAGGGATAAAAAGTTATCTTTAGTGGCTAAATATCCTTTTATAACATAGTCAAATTTGAAACTAATTATCCAATGTAAAAAAAAAATTCAAAGTAATTTTTCACGCACGGTATTATTGCTTTCATAGCCTTCTTAGCATGACACTCTGGATTAACACTTTGCTTCTGTATCTAAAAATTGTATTTTCATTTATCTTTTTGCTTCGAATGTTGAGGACTTTATTCTTATCCACAATTTGAAGGTGTATGTGGTAAGTAAGAACTATTTTCTTATCGGTGTTAATTTTAATGAATTATTTACTCCCTCAATTTAAATATGCTCACCTTTTATTTAACTGTTCTCAAAATTAACCAAAATGTGATGAAATGAGGTGATAGTTTATTCTATTAAAATATACTAATTCACATTTATCCACACATAGGTAATTTCACTATAAGAGGAGGATTTATTCAAACATATTCCACAGCATAATAATTTTAAACACAATCTTTAATTATTTCTGTAACAAAGCTCACTAGTACTAATATTTTCACTGTTACCAAAGAAATTTATAGTACACTCTACAAGCAATCAAACCACGAAAGAACCTATCATTTTAATTTATAGTTTGGGATATCTTGTTTATAAAGCTTGTATTTTCAAGGTTAATTCAGTTAGGTTAAGTCAAGTCAAGTTAATAGTGAGTCAAGCCACATTAATCTTAGTTCTGTTATAAAGTTAACTAAGAACCAATTTCATTGAAGTAAAGTATAATTTGTTTGAGCAAAAGTTGGTAGGGCTTAATCAAGTTATTGTAGGCTAGATAATGCTTATAAGCCCTCTGCAACTTGAACTAATTTAGGGTCACAGAATAAAGAAGGGGCATGATGAGAAAATGTGCACAAAATCCTTTATAAAAAAGAATGAAAAACCATATTAAAAATTACGATTCGAAAAATCACTTTTTGTGCAAACATAATTCAAATTAAATCCCAACCGATCAGTTGAACGCACCAATCACATATATTTATGATGAGAATAGACACTCGTGGGTTGTTTCCAAGACAATACAGGCTTGAGTAGACTGTACTAGTGAACTCTTTCCTTCCTTTCAGTATCTTATTTTATTTATTTGAGGTATTTTATGTGCACTTTCTGAACCAACTGATTATATCAGCACACGGGAATTTCTATGAGCGAGAGAAAAAGGGCCTTCCTATTTTGCCGGGAAGTGTATTTTCACATACTTTCAAGGGTTCTTTTATATGCCACAATCAACATGGGACCGATGGCTTTACTTTCTCTCCAAAGGAAGTTATACTTCAGATTTTTATAATTCAAGAAAAGTTGGTCAACCTTGACTGGGTTTGAACTAACAAACATCAAATCCTTAGGTGGGAGCTTTACCCCAAGACCACTGAGGTTGACTCTTTTCATAATAAAACTTACCCTGCTTGGTGAAAGCACAGCTTAATGTGTTTTTCAATATTAAAGTATATTTAATTCTAATTTGTTAATAATTTTTAACTTTTTAGTAATTTCTTCAGTATTATATCCTTTCACTTTTCTATTGCTAATCTTAGGTTTGTTTCTAAGTCTTAACCATAATCATTACTGCTCCTTACTTATTTATAATTTAAAATGTTTTCTAAAATGTTACCCTTTCAAGCCAATAAACGTACATTTTTTCATTACATTATTTTGTATGTGGTTTGTCAAATTGATAGTGAGGGGTATATAATGGTTCATTAGTGCATTCCTATCAAACCTTTTGTGGCCTGGCAACAACCGACAAACTCTTCCTGATTCTGAGCAAACCCTGCCAGTCTTAAATAATGATAAGTGCTGTTAAGTTTGCTAAACAATGTTGGGGATATTAAGCGATGTTAATTTATGTTTAGTTTATTTATGTTTATTTTAAAATAAGTTTATCAATAATGTTAGAACTTGTAATAGTGTAAAATAATAAACCATGTTGTTTTTAATATTGGGCAACCCTTGGTCAGGATATTTATTATTTGCTCTGTGAACAAAATAACATAATTTTGATATTCTAAATTAGACTTAACTATTTACTAAATGTGGTTAGATTCCATGAAAAAAAAATTTTTTTGGCCCAATTTTGACAATTATTTTAAGGCAATTGTTGTGTGTATAAGCTACTACCCATTCGGGTAGCATACATATGTACTAATTAGGCTAATATTAAAAATGAGGAAGGTTGAGTTTAGAAGTGTACCCACATTTTTGTGGAGAGAGATTGGACAACCATTTAGGGAAAACCACCCTCATTTCACCAACTGAGATTCAATCCACAATCTACCGGTTATTGGCATTCTAGTTTATTACAAGAGTAATGCCTTAGACTATGCAACCACCAAACTGTGCATATATATTTATATTAAAGTTTTGTTTAAAGGCATATCCAATAAAAGAATTCCATATTTATCATGTGATCAATAATATTTTATGTTATTCAGTGTATCCTATTTTGGCCAGTCACAGTATCTATGCTTCTTTAGATGATACAAAAAAGGCCAATGGAATAAAATGAATGTTTCAAAGGGGCAAATATTATGACTAGCAATTTTTATTAAGACAACATATTTTTTAACTTTACATCATCATATCACAATGTATGACAACATAACCTTCACATACCTTGAACCCAAGAATGGCAATATATCTTAGAAGAAAAGTGTTTCTTATATTTTTAAATAAACAATTTAAAATGTGGTGTAAAAGTTTATCTGATTTTGAATTTATTTGGAGGTTAACTTATTTGGGCGATATCATTGTGTCATAAAAATTGCATATTTCAGTCAAAAGGAAAAAGTGAATATGATATTTATTTATGGTAAAGCTGGAAGAAACTCATTACAGACATTTTATCTCCATGTTCAAAGTTATACCTATAGGAATCATCTAACAGTCAAGTTGTCATACATTCCTTGTTGAATTTGTCTGCAAAACCATGTCAAAAAAGATGTTTAGTTACATTTAAACAAAACACCAATCACCTTGAACGATTAAAAACTTTTACCTTGAAAAGAGTTTTGACTATCATAATTCATAATATTCGCCCCTTTCAAAAAATATTTTTTTTCATAACCCTTTTTCATGTCATCTAAGCATGGATTTCCAATTTAAAAGTGCCTGAGATTCACAATTGAATCCATGAGTCTAGTGGCATCATAATCGGCTAATATTTAAGCCATGCAAAAATGAGAACAGGTATCTAATTATAAATGAAAAAAAATAAATAATGGTTTTAATTATATACTAGACAAATTTTGTGATTAAAGTATACTATATTTGGTACGTCAATATAATACAGCAGATGTAAGGAAGAAATTAAACATGAACATCAGTTGGAGCTTTAATGGATTTTCTCCACACAAGCAGCAAAAACCTTCCATTTTTTGGTCTTATTAATAAAGCTAACAGTAAAATAACAAGTATATAGTTATTATAATCTGAAGTAAATCTAAGTCCATGCCAAGTTTGATTAAAATTTATTTATATTTAATATCATTTTCCAATGTTATTATTTTTATTGAATAGCTTGGCTTCTTAAGAATTCAATTACACTAAATGGGTTGGGATAAGTTGAGTGACGTAATGTACCTTCATTTGTGTAGAGGGAGAGCGGAAAACCCTTTGGGATAAACTGACCTCATTACACCCATTTGGAATTTTAACCCTGATCACCTTGTAACTGGCATACCAGATTATATGAGCTTTAAATTTAGTCTGTGTAGTCAACAGTACAGTTGAAATCTTAAATAAACAAATTCTAATTTTGATAAAATTAGCACAATGAATTAATTACCTTTGAAGTGTTAAGCATAGTAACTGATGTTGTGGACTGAAAATATAACTTACATTATTAAATAGCCATATAATGTACCCATTATTTTCTGTGAAAAACAAAATCTATTTATCTTAATTAGTTTTTTTATTTTAATACCTTGTTATTTTTAACCATACTTTTCTTATATTTGAAAATATTTTATTCCATTTAAAATTATATTTAAATCCATTTTGTGACAATTTTAATTAAAGGAGACCAACTTTAATGGGAATAATTCATAGTTATATTCAACTTTTAGAACACTAAATATGTCCAAAATTGCTCAATTTTATAAACGTTAAACGCCCCTCAACATGAGATGATGGCAGGGGTATGTTTGAGACCTATTTGTTTATTAAATTTGTTTGAAATCATATTAGATGAAAAAGTGTTACAGGGGACACACAGCTCTAATGTCTTAAGATATTTTCCCTTGATAAAACCTGAGCTTGCTTGGTCCTCCATCTTCTGCTACTTTTGCAATATTACAACAAAATAGCCTGATAATCCTGCTAGAGTCAGTTATCTTGGTCCAACACTATTCATTCGTGAACTCAATGTTTATATCTCATCTCAATATGGTTCCATTTTAGTGATATTCTAATATTATTGTTAAAAATTATTATTTATTATTAGCACCGCGTCTTACTACCCATTCAGGTTCATATATTGTTTAAAAAAAATATTCAATATATAGTTTTGTATAAATTTAGTCAAACACCTTAGCTCAGTCTGTAACATGTCTGTCTATTGAGATAAGGGTCCAGGGTTCGATACCTGGCATGGCCAAAAAATTTAAAATTGGGGAAATGTGGGTTTACTCTCTCACAGTGATGAATTAACGGCCAGGGCCTGAATGTTGTGCCTGTCCTAGTCTTAAGTTAGATTATAAAGCATATGAAGCTATGACGGCCTAGCCAACTGCTGGTGGAAAATATATAGCTTGGATAAAAAACTTACTTAGACCTAGACATAAGCTGGAAACAGTAATGGATGTAAACTAAAGTTTTGTGTAAATCTTTGTTGATCCATTTTGTAGGCAAGAATCGGTCAATTATTTGGGCTACTACTCATCCCATGAACAGCTCATGCAACAGCTGATCTTGGAGCAAGCAGAGAATGCCAAACATCGGATCCGAGAAATGGTAGCAAAAGGCATGGTTCACTGCCGCACACACTTACTGTGGAACAAGTTACAGTGTTCAGGCTCACGCCGTGATGACTCTACTGCTAGAGACCCTGTAAGTAGATATTTAGACATATGCTGCATCTTTAAACCTATATTAAATTACCATCACATAAAAGGAAGCAATTTAAAAATTAGAAGAGTTTGAAATTTTATTAGTAAGAATATTGTATGTTTTTTTCCCAGGTGTACATTATTATTATTTTAAACACAGAGTTTTAATATATGTTTGGGTTTTACGTATTTGTACTAAGTGTACTCATTATGTTAATAAAGGTTAAGGTTCATGTACTGTATGTACATATTTAGTTTCCACTAGTAATATAGTTTAAAAGTTTCTACTTTTGTATAAAAATTGTACCAGAAAATCAATAAAACCCATAATACAAAATTTATAATTTCAATTTCCGTTATTATAGTGTTGGCTAACAGCCACAATACGAACAGATAGTTTGGGACCCTAAAATGTTTCAAATTCTTTAATAATCATAATAAGTTTGGTTAAAAAAGAATTTATCAAAGCAAGTAGCCACATATTTGTGTTGAACATTTTACAACCTGAGAGAGTCATTTTAGGTAATGAAATTCCCGACAACATTAGCATATTATAGCTTAGATCTAATTAAGGAAAATGTTAAAATACAATTGACTTAATTGACGAGTAGGTGATAACTTAATCAAGTCCAATTAAATTTAATGAGCGAGAAATTCTATGGTCACTATGAAAGTGAAAGTAGAGTTTTGTGTCTTGGGGAACACCTAGATCAGAGGGTGCTATGAGACAAGCAGTTGACCAAACATCTGAATTGTTGATTAATGAAAAATATTTCTCGTCGACGAAAATATATAAGGAAGAATATGGGGTGAATTTAGTTTTTAATTTTGAGCAAATTAAGAATTTTAGATTAAGTTATGTTGTTAGGTAAGAGTTAATCTCCTGGGAAGAAATTTCTGGAGAAAATCTATGATTAAAAATTGTTATTTTGGAATCAATCATTAAAGTCTGGGCACAAGAATGCTTAGCTGGCAGCTTCTCGTGCATGTTATTGTTCGCCACTTGGATTTGTGTCTTGTGACTAATGTAAATTCCTCATCCTCGATGGCTAATTTGACCGGTAGCCCAGATATATATTTAAAAGGCTGATATGTGATACCAGAAGAAGTAGATGAGTTTGAGTCTATTTGATTTGAGATAGCTAGGGTAGATGGAGAAGATAAAGAAATTGTGTTCCAACAGAAAACAGACAAACCAAGGGCTTGCAAGCTAAAAGCTCTAAAATTGGGATCTTAATTTGGTGCTGTCCTTACTCAAATCCTTGACCTGAGATGATACACCATGGAACATAGAAATCAACGAGTTTAAACGCTGTATATTAACCGCTTATTGATTAGTTGAAGCCTTAAGTAGCTCCTCAAATGGAAATTTTGTTTAAGGAGCAACAGGTCTTTCTGGAAAATAAGATAGGAATGAAGCTTTATTAACGGTACTATCCCCAAAAGTAACTCTCTGAAAAAGAGGATGTGAATGAAGCTTTAGTAAGTGTATTATCCCCAAAAGTAGCTCTCCGGAAAAGAGGATGTGTATGAAGATTTAGTAAGGGTACTATCCCCAAAAGTAGCTCACGTCTATTTTATATATGGGTAGCATTTTAAGGTAGAAACCCCACTTTTCAGAAATAATTTACTTTCTGCCTCATAAATGTTGAGACAGTCCAGATGAAACCTTGAGGCACAAATTCCTGCACAACTGATAAATCTTTGGCACCCAAAAAATGCTCGACATTTCCCCCAATTCTCTTCCCCTATGCCATATTATAAATTTAAAACTTACCATGCCTAATGGTAGACCAACTCATTTAACACGACACTCGGCACATGGAATGGAATCACTTGCGGATATAAGTAAAAACTCGTCCACTCATGACAAGTCCCAGCCGACTAATGTCAATAATTATAGCCCCTTCAGTTTTGAAGACACTTTTTTACATTAATACAATGCACTATTAAACCAAAGATTTATTTTTGACAAAATTCGTTTCAGCTTTAAATGTACAACTCACACCTCCCAAAGCACAGTTCAATTACTTTATTGATTTCATAATTGGATATACTGAAAAATAATCTTTATCTGTGGATCAGATTAAGCAGGCTTAAAATACATCGTGAATCATCATTGCTGCTAGTAAAATTATACCTCTTTTTAACTACAGTTCACTTTTCATAGGAATAACCTTATCTCAATGCTAGAATGTTACTAGAGCTACTCTTATGTATTCATAACTTACATTTAGGGCATATATCTTTTAAATTACAACTTGATAGGAACTGGGGTACTAGACATAGCATACTAATTGACTGGCTGCATTGTTTGTACAGAACACTCATAACCTAACATATGCCGAGTTCCTGGAGCTCCACAATTTGGCAATGGTGGAGCCACTAAGTCATTTGGATCCTCGTCTAGGCCCATTGTTGTGCCAATCTCTGTCTTGGTACCAGTCACTGGCCAAGGTGCTCATCTCTAAATACTCAGAACATCATCGAGTCTTTGTTTCTCCAGATGGAAATGTTCAACATCTTGTATTACTTCATCCACGTTATCTAGAGGCCTTTGTCATGCTTTCAGTTGATAACCACACATCACGTGGGGTGAGTAATAGTGGAAGTGTCATTTTCTTGTTAATTTAATATCACTATTATTCATACCATTATACAAAAAATCAATTACTCATATAAACCATATTGTGGAACTAATTTATTCACACTTTTAATGTCAAATTGATCCCTATAATGTAAGTCTAGGCTAGTCAAAGCGGAAAATCGCAGATTGTTGCAACATTTGTATTTATTTTTTTACGACAACCACTATGTGCATCCCACTTCCTTGCAAGTGTGTTGACGGCCAACTTGTGATTTCATTCCCAAGAATATTCTTTGTCAAATAAGTGTTGTGTAAAAGTTTTGTTTTGTGCAAGGAAAAAATCAATTCTCTGCTTGGGTAAATGGTTCTACTGGAACAAAATTTTATATGACTTAATAGGATGCAAGGTTAGTGCTTTGTTAAGATCTAACCGAAGCCACACTTATCTTCAAAACTTAAAAGAAACAACACCTGTTGAGTGTTGGTTATGCTTTATATTGATATTTTTTTGACATAGTGGTCAAAATGTGTTCAAACTAGAAACTAAATAAAACAACAGGACAACTGTGTGTGTGTGTGTGTGTATTTATTTAACTTAATTGGGTATTTAATGTGCACTTTTGAACCGACTGTTTATATCAGCACATAAACTATGAACTAATTTAAATCTAGAATAGACAAAACACCCAGCCCCCAGCCTTTATTCATCACTATGAAAGGGTAAACCCACATTTCACCAATGATAAATTTTTCGGCCACTAGGCAGACATGCTCCCGGCTGAGCTAATGTATAATGTAATGAGGCTTTTCATACTTGTGATCTCTCTCTTCTTATTAATAGTTGCATTTAAAGTATATTTTACATGTCTGTTTGAACCATTGACACTATAAATACAGTTACATAAAATTATAGGATGACCAACCTAAAAATATACACAAGTATAAAATAAAGTTACAAAATAAGGTTTTTCCCTAAATACTTAATAATAATGCAACTTTAATAACCAAATTATCTTTGCTGTTATCTAATTTTAAAAACTTATTCACAATAGATCTAACATCATGTCACATACCTTTCTGTGCAGAAAATAATGGACTCTTGAACTATACTTCTCAAACATGTGTATACTTGATGCATTTTTATATAATAGTATGCACCTAAATTCAAAGTTTTTATGACAAGAAAATAGTACTATATTTACAACATACACAAAAATTAGGTTTAAACGGAACTTTAAATTCAGAAATATTCTATAGCAAAGTATTGAATCAATGTGGATGTTAATATTAGCAAGTATCTTCAACACTTTGCGGTACTTATGCATATTGCCAGATCAAAGCAAACAAGATTGACCAAGAGATATAAGGCTCCTATCCCACAAAGCTACAAATAATGTAATGTCAGCAAAAATAAGTACATACATACATGCACGCACGTACGCACGTACATACGTACATATGTACAGTACGTACAGTACGCGCGTACACGCGCACACGCACGCACACATGCACGCATACATACACGCATACATGCATGCAACCCAAATCTTGTCCGCAGTTTTTTTCACGCCCCCTCTCAATTAAGACTCCCAAAAACTATCCCTGGAATACTCATCAAACTTATTATTACCTTATAATTCTTACATTCGCTCTTATCGACTTTGCATTTATACAAAGGAACATTGACAGTATTCTTCCAATCATTAAGAACATTCGAAATCCCAGCCCACACATTAAACAACTCACACAATCTGCCAAGTAGTACCATGCACCCACACTTAAACATTTCACTCGTGATCCCATCTATCCCCACAGCTTTGCCATTCATTAACACTTTCATATCTTTTAACACCTTATTCTTTCACTCATAATAACGTTTTTCCTATTTTCTGCTTTCTCTATGCTTTCACCATACAATTGCTCTAAATACTCCTTCCATTGTTCTCTTAAACCTATTTCATCCCAGGTCATCTCACCATGTTAATTTTGAAACCAATAGGACTTTACTTGCTTGCCTTGTTTCATTCTCCTTACCCACTTCCATAACAGCATCTTATTTCCTTTAAAATCAATCTGCATTGTTTCTCCTTCTTTTAATCTAATTTGTTCCTTACTCTCCTTTACTCCTTTCTTTGCAATCATCATCGTTTTATTTATATATATATATGCTTCTTTCATTTTTTCATTCCACTATGCATCTCTTTTTAAGTTCTCACCACTGCAGATCGACACACATCTTTCGACCACTCAACTATGGCCTTTTTTATTCTGTTCCAAGCACTTTCTATATCATTAGCATTAATTTTTACATTCCATTCATGCTCCTGTAAAGTTATTTTTGGCCCAGCAATCTTTCATATGTGCTCTCACACTTTTATCCTGCAATTTTTCCACTTAGACTATTACTTGCTTAATACTCTTGCACTGCTTCCTCACAACATTCCTGCCTAATTCAACTATTGATAAGTAAGTGATTTGTTCCACATTCAGCTCTGTGCACATATCTAGTATTTTTTACTAAACTAAAAAATCAATCCCTGTTCTTGAATTGCCCCTTTTCCATGCATGTAAGTGAATATCTTTGTGCTTAAACTATTTGTTTGACAGAAATAAACTTTTTTCTAAATACAGACTCACTAACTCATAACCATTCTCGTTTACCCTGTCATCACCATACCTTCCTAATACCTTCTCTTAATTCTCTCTTTGGGTATTTCCATTCATATTTCCTAATAAGATAATTCTTCCACCCGTTTCACATGCATTTAAGACTTCATTAGGCTCATTCCGAAACTCCTCTAACATTCTCGTCTTCACCCTCCACTGGAGCATATCCAACTATCAACATAATTTGACGCATGTCTTTTTTCATACATACCCATAATAGAAGCCTTGGATTCCACCAACTCATACCTTCTCACAAACATCTTAGCTGTTGGGCTTATGATTAAACCTACTCCCTGACTTCACTTGACCCATTCATCCACACCTGATCAAAGTGCCAGGCTACCATCAATCATCATCAAAACATCATTCCCTTTTTGCTATTTTTGCTTTTTACACACATAAAATCAATTTTTCTTCCAATCATTTCCTCCAACAGTTCATTCATTCTCTTTTACCACACACTCCTCTCACATTCCAATAGTCCGTGTTCTCGCCAGCTTGTCAATGGATGGGCCCTTCAGTTTTAATCTCATCTGCCCATCATACTTGGTCATCTGATGCTAATATTTTATAGTTTCTCTTAGTAATTAATTTAGAGTAGACCAGGTTACTATCCTGCTACCTCTTTGGTTAAATAATGTTTAAATAAGATCTAGTTGAATTAAAACTTTCATCTATGTAATTTATATATTATGTTTATAAATTGTATTTGTTTCCTTAACCTAAACTCATGACATAGTACATGGAAATGAGAAAGTGTGGATGGTCTATTAGTTTAAATGGGTCAGCTGCTTGAAGCACTCGCATGAATTTGGCTTGCTGGCAACTGAATAATACAATAATGTAGAATACCGTAACGCAGTTAAGTAGATAAACTACACTAAATTACTTTGTTATTAGTAAACTAAATGTATTTTAGCCGCACAAAATACTAAAAACATTATTTTTAACTGGCAATCTTTTTTATTTTTATTATTATTATTATTATTATTATTATTATTATTATTATTATTATTATTATTATTATATTAGCACCGCATCTTACTAACCGTTCAGGTTATACGCTTTAAGTACTAATTACGCTAATGGATTTAAGAATTGGGAAGGTCGAATTAGTCGGTGACCTGGCGGTCTAGGGTAAGGTGTCAGACTTCTGTGCTGGCGGCCGGGGTTCAATCCTCGGTCCCGGCACAGATTTATCTGATAACCAAACCCTTCCTTCACCTCTGACAAGAAATCTTGTGAATGTGGGGAATGCCAGGCCGCCACCGTGGTTCGGATTCCACGTTAAACTGTAGGTCCTTCATTTCATCTCACAATCACCCTACCATTACATATTAGCGTAAGTGCGTATAACCCGAACGGGTAGTAAGACGCGGTGCTAATAATAATAATAATAATAATAATAATAAGGTCGAATTAGAGGAAGGGAACCCGCATTTGCGTGGAGGGAGAGTGGAAAACCATTTAGGAACACCCCCCCCCCCTCCTCAGTTCACCCAACCGAGATTCAAACCTCAATCTCCCTGTCCTCAGCAGTCGAGCTGAACATGTCTAGCGCATTAGCCAACTACACCACCGAGGCGGATAATCATTATTATTAATACCATAGCTGATTAAAGTATTTCCTTAATCTATCATGATAAGAGTAATTTTATGCCTAAATTTTATTTCTAATTTATGGTAATAATAGTAGCAATCTACTAATAATATTGACAGTTGTGGATTCCAATAATATTGTTTAAATTTATTATTATTAATTTTATAATTATTACAGATTTAAATTATTTAATGTAGTATAAATTAAATTGGTATTTCTTTAGCTGTTGAACCCACATATTTATTATTGTCTTCTTATAACAGCAGTGTTCAAGAAATGTGTAATGCTATAATAAGTTCTTATGTTGTTGTTTTTTGCAGTAAATTATATAAAATACATGTTATATTAAATTGTACACCTTTTATTAATAGAACCATACTTTATATTTTATTTTGCATTATATTACTCTGTTTTACTTTTTTCTTTTTCTTTGTTAATATAAATTTTAAATTGAGGCTTCTACTAAGTCTGCTTAGGTTTATTATTTAATGGCATTATGAATCGCTTTGTAAAATTTCAAGAAATCTCAATTACTAAATAAGCAATTTCCATAAACACATTATAATAATTACAAATTTGGAAAATTTAATTTAAAAAAAATTGAGATTTAAAATCACATATAATTGTAGTCCTAAGAATCAGCATCCTTTGATAACTCTCGAACTATTTTAGCATGGTTTTGCAACACTTATCTCATTTCTTTTACGGCTGGCCTACTCAATTTTTGAACATCAGATGTTTGTTTCTAGGAGAATTCCTTTGTTTTATATCTTTACTAAAATACTTTGGTAGGTTAGGAAAAACACGTAGGATAGAACTGGGTTTCAAACACCAATTTGATCTAGGAAGTTTAATCTTTTCTCCATTGATTAAAAAATCTTCATATTTTACAAGAGAATCTTCAGAAAAATTTAAGTCACAAACCTGATATTTCAAACTTAACTGTCTGTCTCTTGGGAATATCCTGCTCCCACTTTGCAAACTCGCATTTGTCTTGAGGAGGTTGAAAATAATGTATTTTGTCACTTGAAGCTTTGCCATAGCCTGATTTGCATCCTGATATAAAACACGCCAGCATGATTGAAGCATATACTATGTACTAAAAGAATATAAATATAAAATACTTTCATAGACTGAATACTTAATTACTAAAATAATAACAAAAATAATCTTCTTAAATTTAAAAATAGAGGTTTCAAACACAAAATGCAACAGATGACTATATAACAAACAACATAATACAGCACTTTCACTCTCATTTCTATATGATATCCTGGTACTAAAAGACGACAATTCCAGGCCATTTCATTTACAGCGCTCAAGTTTCTCGAATTCACCGCAGCGGCGCTATTTGCATTTATGTAACAAAATGTCCACACTTTCTCATTTGTATATGTTATGCTCATAATTCAAAACAAATCTTTAGTTTTATTTAATCATGATTCTCATATACTTTGGCTTAATGTTAAACAGGATCTGTGTGCAGTGTATCGCAAACCTCTTCAGGAATCCATGACTCAGTCATCGGAGCAGCTTGAATTTTGTCAGACTGAAATGCAAGCTCTTGTAGAAGGTTTCATTAATGCCTGCTGTTTCCACTTATGGGCAGGATTGCTATAAAATATCACTTGAGTGTTTTTTAAATACCTTCAAAGTTTTTATATGAAAATTAATTTTTCATAAATGAGTATAGGGAAATGTGAATAATATTTTACCTACCTCACCTTTTTTTTATGATATTTTCCTTAAATATTTTTATATGGAAAGTTTGCATTTTACTCATATGTTGTGCATTTTATTAAAAAATATATAAAAAATAAAAGTGTATACATATTAACTTTGGAAATAATGTATACAAGCATACTTTCCACCTGAATGTACATTTGTGAACAGTATAAGTTTTTTAAAAATAAAACAATCCTCTTGTATTGTAAAGGAATTGACTTAAAGAAATTGGCTTAGAACATTTGTATTATATATTAATTTATAGTATACAAGGTTAATTCACTGGTTGATTACTATAATTTTTGACAATTGTAGATACAAAAAAACAACTAATTTCAATATTGTCAAAAAGTATGAGCTAATAAAACTAAGTGTTTTACAGGGAGTAGATAAAAGTAAAATTAAAATCACACTAATGTATACACCATTCATTTTCTGGGGCAAAAACTCAAAACCTTTAAAATCCATGATAGCATAAACTTAAGTTTGAATTGGTGTATGCTTGCAAATACTTGTCAGGTACTCGTTGGCAATTTTGTTTATTTAAAAGGGAGTAATAATTAAAGGTAATGATAGCCAATTAGATAGAATATTTGTAAGCGCATTCAACCAAAGAATTTCATTCTTATGGAATTAATCTAGAATATTTTTACACAATAAAACATAACATTTTAGTTATTATTGTGATATTACTAATTGTAATATTATTATAGTCTTTGAATATGTGATATTTTAATAGATTAGTTGAAAAACATAATGTTTTTATTTTTACAGTAAAATATTGTTACCTTTAATAAACAGCAGGGAACTTTGATTGTTAATTGTAATTTAGAAAGTGTAATTGTGATTTATTGCAGGTATAAAATTATTGTTTGAGAGTTTAAGAATGTTTGTCTAAGAAAACTAAATACATGTTAGAATGAAGTTGAAGTATAATTAATTTTATTTATAATCTGTATCACACACGCTCCTAGCTTTAGACCCTTATTATTATAAAATGTATTTTAATACTTTTTTGAAAAGCTTCCCAATATGTCATTTCTAGCCAACAATAGTCTTATGTCAAGCATAACTAAAATGGTAGTAATAATAACCATGAAGCTGATCAACCAAACAGAAAAGAATTAAATCCACTACTAATAATTTACAGCACCAAACCAGACTTAAAAGTAAAGCTTTACTGAACCTATAATACTGTACTTATTTTCAGGATTGTCCGGTAATCTTTATAAAAAATATACAAATAAATACCCAATCTATAAATAAATGTTTTTTGAAAACAGTGATAAAATACATTGTAAAATTAAAGTGAAATGAGATCAAGCCTAAGAGAAGATGTGCAAGTGCCTAGTAATAACTGTTTAAAATGAGAAAATATCTTTTAAACATTAAACAGTTTTTTCATACAATGGTAAGGTACCCTGGATGCCTTCCCAATCTCATAGAGTCACCCATTCCTACAACTTAGACGATGAACAAACTATGTTAGGAATTCTCGACTGTACACAAAGCCATAATGAGGTCAAAATTTCAGGGATCTTGAGGGGCACAGCCACCCCATTTGTTAAGGCAAAGAATAATTATGAATAAAAAATGCCTCTATAGTTTATTTTTTGTAGTAATTAAGTGCTATAAATTTGTTAAATATTTAGAAACCCACACTGTACCCCTTCCCTCCAAGTTCTAAAACTTAAATTAAGCACTCCTTAGATAAAGATATAAGTGGGGATATAATCGGGGTGGGTGGGGGGAGATTTCAAGGAGGACCCCCCTGGAATCAATTCACCCTCTCTAAATTTCCCTTTTATAGTTTAAAATATGATATGATTTAAAACATACTTTAAATAGCTTTTAAAAGCATTGATTTGAAATTTAAAAAAATTAGGTTAGGAACAGTCTAATTATCATCTAGGAACATTACAATTTCAAAAACAATTTTAGGGAATAGATTCTAGAGGATTATAGTTTAAAAAAACAAAACAGGATAGGACTACTCATATGACTTGAAAACATCTGATTGTCAAACATTGGATGGGGGAGGACCCGGGAACTTAACTCAAATCTTTAGCAACGTCATAGGTGCCATGTAGAGCCCAACAGTGTTTCAATAACTCCTTTCTTTCTTCTGCTGTCATCTGAGAAGACCGTCCAGCCCATAGATCCAGATAGTTCTTCAGCAATCCTCAATTGAGACTCTGCGGACTCGCTAAGCGTTGAAACAGAAGAAGCCCCAGGTTGATGCTCAACAGGGCAAGGTGCTGGTATGGTTTTATCCTTCTTCTCCTCACTCCCACATCCACTTTTATTGCTGTCTATCGATTCCATTTTTTGTCCCCTAAAAATAAAGTAAAGAAATCTGAAATGAAGTAGAATATGCATGCCACGCTACAACAATTATTTTTTTTAAACTTTTGAAAGTTGTAATAAAATGATTTAACACTTTAAGCACCAAGGTGGTCCCACCTGCTACGGGCTGTTCATAAACTATGTCACAATCATTTAAGCAATTACAACCCCCTGCTCCCTTCTCACACTTTGTAAAGATCTAGAAAACCTCCTTTTATATAATGTCACATTATCATGAAACCCCCCCATCCCCCCAATTTTAATTTAAAACTAAACCGTTTTTTATTCTAAAACCTATGTTAAAAATAACTTTTACTAAAGCACAACAACCCACACTTTTATTGTACAAATAATATGCCCAATGAATTATCTTTAATTATATAAAACTGAAAATTCCAGAAAAAATCACATTTCATCCTTAACTTCTGTAAAAAGAATCGATTTCCATGATTTTTATCTTTTATATTCACTAAAAGAAAGCCTTAATAGGCTGTAATAACATACATATGTTTTTAAAAAAAAAAATATTATTTAAGAAAATTGTATGTATCTTCATGCTCCACAAAGTATTAAACAAAACTTGCAAAAGCAAGTAAAATATCAAGCAAACACACACACACACAAAAGCCTAAAAGTTGGAAAAATAACAGAAAAAAAAACAAGTTAAATACATTATATGGTGCAGTTTATATAATATAACTAAACTAAGTCTTGTTTAGCAAAGTCGACTTTTGAGAGCTAATGACGCACCAAATAGTCGCCCAACTGAAGCTCATAGCTAATTCTAGAATACATATGTAGTTTATGGACAGCGCCTTAAGAAATTTCTCCAAAACCATTTTTTGATGTAAATGTATTTATTTAGTGTTGGGCTTAATTTAAATAATTATTACTGACTGAGTTTTTGCAGTACAACTTTAGAAAATATAAATTAAAGCGGTCCCAGGGACCACTTCCACAAATAAGGGACCAGGTGATGCTTCCGCAAATAAGGAACCAGGTGATGGTCCCGTGGCGCTCAACATGTAAAAATAACAGATAAATATGAATGGGCTTACTTACCAGTAAAAAAAACTTTCTTATATCCATTATTGATTTCAAAACAATTGGTGTATACCATGTAGGCTGACTAGGTCGGACTTATAACCCCAATGATAGCCAGAAAACTACACTATATTTAAACAAAACACGGGCTCACAACAAACATTAGCTATGAACTCTGCGCTGATCCGAATTGTAAATTTGAATAAAATGAACTATATCATTGATTGTGGCCTGAGGCTCTTTCTGTGGTATAAATAGTTTGTGTGTGTGAAACTTCCAGTCGTTCCTTGACAGGCCCTGCAGGTGTGCGGTCTCAGGAGAAAATGCTGGAAACTATGAGAAGCTTCTAAAATCAGACTAGCTGTAGCACGATTGGTTGGTTTGCGAAAGCCACGCCTATTGCTCGCTCTGGTTGCCAATTGCATCACTAGAATGCACCACAACATCCTCCAAGAGACCTCAGTGAGCATTTCAATTTCAAATATTCTGATTAACTAGCCAAAATACATTATACATTGTAATAAATTGACGTGCCACATGTTCAACAAATACCATCCCAGCTCTTATCATTGTAGAATAATTTACATTTAATATTAATTAAAAAGATGTAAAAAAGACCAAATAATAGTTTTAAATTATAATTAAAAGTAAACATCCTTATTAAATCAGTATTTTAACTTTTATTAAATTTACAAATTTCTGATAGAAAATTAGGCTCATTTTCTATCAGAAATTTGATTTTAGAGTTTGCTAATGCTAAAATGGATACACTTGAAAATTTGATTCAATGTACAGGTTGATTAAGAGTAAGATAAGAGCTTAATAAAGACATACTGTTGTGGTATGTGTTGCCATATTTAAGGGATTTCTAAACCAATTATGTCCAAACTTAACTCTCCCCATGTACATTTTATATTAACTTTTAGTTATGTATTTACTTGTTTTAGTGGGGGACAGGAGGGGCAACTGCCCCTCCTTTCCCCCACTGGCTACCTCCATGTATTGCCCAATATTTTTTCTATTTTCACTGCGTCTCACTACTCATTAAGGTTATATACTAGTGGAGTACAGACTTCTGTGCTGGCGGCCGGGGTTCAATCCTTGGTCCCAGCACAGATTTATCTGATTACCAAACCCTTCCTTCACCTCTAACAAGACGTGTATTAATCACAACTTGTGAATGTGGGGAATGCCAGGCCTCCACCGTGGTTCGGATTCCACGTTAAACTGTAGGTCCTTCATTTCATCTCACAATCACCCTTCCATTACACATTAGCGTAAGTGCGTATAACCCGAATGAGTAGTAAGACGCGGTGCTAATAATAATACTAGTGGAGTAGGGATAGGGAAACCAAAAATATTATTAATACCTAAGGACTGGTTCAAATGAAATCCAGCAATATCGGTCTACTCCAAGTTTTGTTCAGTGACGAGAATCCTAAATCGCTAAGACAATCCACTTTTATTAAGTTTGAATCTCAATCAAGTCAAAAAAAAAAAAAATTAGTATTTACTCCTAAAAACATTTAAAAAAAAGTGAGGTAGCTTGTGAAACCTGAAACAAAAACAATAATGTATAATGTTACTAGTCTAGAATATAAAAATAGATACAACCCATGGACAGTACTGTGTAAAAGTAGACACTGGTTGGGATCATACATATGCCTTCCAGCAGACAGGGTAAACTGCCTTCCTTATCCTCCTATTAGTGTAAATATGTGGGTAGTTTTGATAGATAGTGAGACGCAAAGAACGAAAACATTGTACCGTGTATACGAGATCCTGAAAACAGTGAAATATCATCCACATCGGTTGTCCCGTGCTCTAAGCAGGCATCATTCTTGGAATAGACTGGCTTGCTGATGATGGGGAAGTGTGCTCAAATTTGTAGAGTTTAGGGTTGAAATTCCAGAGGAGTATACTAAGAGTGTTTATCCTAAATGATTTTCAACTCTCCCTCCATGAAAGTGTGGGTAAATTTTTCATAAATTTTACCTTTTTAATCCATACCCTATATATTGTAAAAATTCGAAATGCCCATCTGGTTGTAAAAACAAGGTGAACAAAACAATATATTGTCTAGATCTTGTTTTATTTTTTAAATGGACACAGCTCTTAGTGCATGAACCAACTTATATACCTATTCTATTTTACTTTGGCATAAAATTTTCAAAAATAGGTTTTTTCAGTAAACTATCTTAAATAAATTCTCCTGACAAGACACAAACTTTTTTTATCACTGTCTCTTACTACCTGTTCAGGTTATATGCATATATGATCATTACTCTAAAGGGGCAAAGGTGAGGGAAGAAGCATTTTATAAGTAGTATATTCACTTTTATGTGGAGCTAGAGTGGGAAACCATTTAGGAAAAACCCTCCTTAGTAGATTTAAACCCCGATCCCCCACCATAAGCAGGCCAGTCTGATAGAGCAAAGCCTAGATAATTTGAACACTGAAGTTTTTTTATTCTTTTTGTTAATCATATAAAACATTCTTTAGATAATAATTTTAAAAATAAAATCAATTTTTTGAAAATCATCAATCATAAAAATAAACATAGGGCCTTCATACTTATTTATTATCTTAAATCCTCTTCAGATACCTACTTTGAACAAAATTGTAAGTGATCTGAAAAATCTCAAATTTTCACACAGGTATGTAGTAATTTCCCCAAAAAACAAGTATAAAGTGTTATTCATCATAAAATAACTCCAAAGATGCCCATTTTGAACAGAATCAAAAAATACATTTTTGTAAATTTTCACATTTTCACAAATAAAGCATAAGTAAAAAATTCCATAATTTCAGAACAAGAATCGATATCAAGATTGAACAAAATCCATCAAAACAGTATGGCTGTAGCTTGAGGTACAGAACTTCAGTGAAACAGATATAATTTTAAGATTCCCTTATATTAATTTGGTGGCACATAAAAAAAACATCCAGAGCTTATCATATTCTCGAAGCATAAAATGTTCCCATTTACAATAGTTTATCAATGTGAGAAAGTAAAACAAACCCAGCCTTCTCACTGATCAATCAGGTAAAAAATATTGACAGCTTATTTTAATATTTCTGCTTTGAACCTTTTGATTTAATATTGACATTTTTATAATTCTTGCTTTGAATAAAGTCAAATAAATCATTATTATTATATTAATATCATCTATACATTTATGTCCTGCACAAATGATAGGATTTTGTTTATTGTGGTATATAATTGCAAAATGATGTTAAGGTACAATGTTTCAAAAAAAAATTATGCAGACTACATCATAAAATAATATATTATGAGAGGCTTCAAATAGGATTATGAACTAAAGGCAGAACAGAAACCAATACTGTGTTGCACACAAATCAAGGGATTGCTCAAGAAATATTTAAGTCTACCAAACATTGTAAAAATGCATGAAAGGGGGTAAAAAAAACCATTATGATTACATTTTATAAAGGTTGTGTTTGGTTTGGAAACTATTAATTAGAAGTCAGGCTAAAAAAAAGTTATGCAATGTTTTCCACCCCAACTACTCCCTTTTGTTAATAATCATAGCGCTGGCAGAACCTATGTAACCCACCCCTCATCCCTCAAGTGAGATAAGTAATAATTGGCCTGTGTAAATCTTGGTGAGCCATTTACTTTGAATTTTTTCATTTCATCTATTTGAGCTATTTAACATGCACTTTCTGAACCGACTAATATATCAGCACACGACTTATAAACTAACTTAACTCTAGAACAGACACAACACCCAGCCTCTGGGTGTTAATTCATCTCTATGAAAGGGGAAACACACAGCTCACCAATAATAGCTTGATCGGCGCCAGTTATCGAACTCGGAACCCTTAACTCAGTGGACAGACAAGCTAAGGTTTCAGACCATCACACAACAGAAAATTGTAAACTAAAAACATTTCCAGTTGATCCCATAAGGAATCCAAAGGCAAGGACACCACAGGATTTGTGAGGTAAGCATGATCTTTTTTTTTTTTTTTTTGTTAATCTTCTTACAAAATTTTGAATAAGAAACATAACCAAGCTATCTTGACAGTTATTAAGGTTAGGTTTGCATGAATACCATAGACCTGTCTGAGGTTAATTAACTTAAATTAGGCTATATAAGTCATTAGAAAATGTACATGGTCTAGGCCTATTAAAATTAGCATAAACCACTGATGAGTCCTCTAATTTTGGACACTAACACATGTTTGGGAGAAACATTCTCCAACTGCTGGAGAATAGAAAAAATATATGGTTAATAAACACCTTTAAAATCTATCTGTATTGATTTTACAGTTACAGTCAGGGGTGGGGGTCCAGAGATGAAACTCTCCCCCATCTTTAGCTATTTGATCCCTCTCATTCCTATTTTAACTTACTAGCCAACTCATTTGCCGCATGTACTCTTTCCTCTGTCAATATTTCACCATAGGTTACCCAACTTTGTTGCTTGACCATTAAACAGAATAAAGCCATGTTTATTAAACCACCGGCTGGGGGGTCGAAGCTTACGTCCAAGTATGAGACCGATCGCCGTCGGTGCTCATGTCGGAGGATGACCTGTGGGTCGAGGGGTCGGAGTTTACGTCCACCTTGACCGGCGCTCTCTCACCTGACGGAGTCTGAGAACTGTAAAAGTGTTGATGTAGGCCTAATTTTTCTTTATAAAATATCTAGGCAATGCACTTTGTTAACATAGAGAAAGACTCAATTTTGTTTAAATGTTTAGGTGCAGAATTAATCAAACATTTAAATTCCCTGACTTTTCCTTATTTTTGATTACATTCTCCGACATTTCCCTGACATCAAGAATTCCCTGTTTGTAGCTACCATGACATAGCTTTGGTTGAACTGTTAGGAACGGTAGAGGTGTTTCTGGCGAAGTTTTCTTTTTTAATCAAATGAAGAAAATAATACATCAAACATCATGAAAAAAATTGGCTGATTAAAGATTACAACTCAACTTAGTCCATATGTCAGATGTGGCTCTGAAAAAAAAACTATTTTTAAAGAGAAAAACAGTAAATAAAAACTCATTTACAAGAATACAATACATTAAACTTAATTTTAGAACTTAATAGAACCTAAACTGTCATAAATATTACAAACAGAACAACTCAAATAGAAAACAAAGAATTTACCTGAATAAAAATGGTTGCAAAAACAAACATCAAACAAAAAAATAATTTATGGCAGTATATTTTTAAGGATATTAAAAAAAGCTCTTGTATTTAGGTACTTGTTTGTTACTAACACATTTTCTTTACTTTAGATTCAATGACTAAGTTGTAAATGTGATTAAAAATAAAGAAGAAATTTTACATTTTTTATTCTGACTTGCACACTAAGTATAATAAACATACTATATGTACATGTTTTTAATGGGTCTAGAAAAATAAAGTTAAAATAACATGGCAAAGCAATGGTGATACGTAATTTAAAGTAAAAACTTGGTTTTCATTTATTCAATATTTCTGGTAAAATGTATCTAGTTTAGCCCATGACTTGGCAAGAGAATGATAAATTTGGCCCCCGAAACAATAAAGGTTGCCCATGCCTGGCTTATAGAAAGCCATTTATGTTTGCAAGGAATGTGTCTGTTGCGAAAGAGAGTGAAGAGTGGTCACTACAGATTGTTGAGCAATGATCAACTATAATATGTTGTAAAGATCGGGAAGTGCAATTTTAGAGATTTTTCAATGATATTTGTTCCTGGTGTCACATAGATGAGTTTGGTTTTGAATTGTTTAATTATTACAAAGTTTTTTGATTATCTCAATTTAGTTTGTATATTCCCCGCATTTTAGTTATTGTAACAGTGTGTAAATTTCATAATTTAGTTTGTTTTTTCCCAGAAAAATATATACTTTAAAGACAGGAATTTTAGGCAACATCCCCAAAATAAAATATATTCAAATATTTAATTATAAGGGGACAGAACACAAGAAACTTTTTTCGTTCAAAAATGCTGAAAAAGAGGTAATCTTATACTATCAATAAACTCTGAAAGGCGGAGAATCAATTAACACTAAAATAAAAATTATAAAAGTGTTTTTATAATAAACAATTGAATTAAAACTCAACTAAGTCACGGGGTAATGCTCGGCCATACAACTGAGAGTGCATGTTTGTGAATTTATTTCCATCTATATATTCTGTCAATTCGTTAATCTAAACTACAACTCCAGATCCAACAAAAAGAAAATCATCATTTTTTAACAGTTTCTGTGAACATAATATAGTATTGAAAAATCAGTAAACTGCCAAAATGAAGATCAGAGAATATCAAATAATTGATGAACACACAACACAACACCAAAACTATACTTTAAAAAGACTTTAATTGCCTACAACAAATCTGATATTACAAGAAATATTAATTTTAAGGCTAAATAATGTGTTATCTATTATTAAGGTTCTTTTTCTAACTAACAAACTAATCTTGAAAGCTGTAATTACTCTAACCTAAGTATTGTTCCTTTTGTTTGATAACCACATTTTAATAAATGATTTGACTTGATTTTCGTAGTATATGATTGATTAAATAATATGAGACATGTATCAATCTACATGTTCATGTAATGTTTATAACTGTTTTGGTGAGGTATCTAGGCTAAATGTTCTGAAAATAAAATTATTTCGAATAAATAGAATTATCATCATTACATTCTTGGTTCTCTTGGGAGTTCAATCATAGACTGTCTCTGAATAGTCAGCACTTTTGTACTTTACTTGCACACTTAAATAAAATATGTTTCTGGTGCCCTTAAGTGCATAGGGTGCATAAAACATTTCAGATAGCATAGTAGACTTAATAGCTAACTGGTGGTAACTTATAAAACTAATGTTTTCATGGAATTAAACCAACCCACTAAAAAAAATCACTAGTTCACCACAGAGAATAATTTTATAAATAGTAACAGATATATATTCCATTTAAAACTCTATTTTAAATAAAGTGTGCATCAAAGGGCAAATCATATTCACCCTTTAGTAAAGTGTGCTTTAAAGGCCCAGACACAGACTCTGTATCCGTGCTCCTGGTCCATAAGAAATTCTACTCGCGATTACAGTCTCAATATCCGTAATCACGTGACCGTTTCAACCAATGTATCTCATTGAGACTTCATCCAATTAAAAAATTCTAAAGAAAATAGTCTAGAGCAAGGAGCGTACGTCAAGCAGTCAGCTGATCAAAAAAAAATGAAACCAGAAACAACTTTGTTGAGAAAACTTCCAGTATTTATATTAAAATATAGGTTAAGAACGATCACAAGAAATACATTTATAACTTTATTCTAACTATCAAACTTAAAATAATAAGTGTTTGCAATAGCCTGAAAATGCTAACCAGATGTAGGCCTAATAATATTTTGGATGGAAAAGCACGAGTATCCATAATTTATCAATTACAAAAAATTAAATGACACTATTAAATAGAGAATAAACCAAATAGGGGTGTTGAACCTACAACAAAGCCAATATTTCTGAGACCTTGGTATTTCTCAGAAAACACTTTCCTAGAAGCCACTCTTCCCAGGGTGTTTAGAGAATTCAGACATAAAAAACCAATGCAACTTTACTGTATAGCAAATAAAGTGCACCTAGTAGTGTGGGCTATTAAGACATAGCTATAGTGTTAAATTTTTAATGCTATGTTATTTTATATTTAAAACAATGGATGGATATCTTAGGTATTGAACCCCCATATGACAAGGGTATTGAGACGCGAACAATGGATCTCTTGGGTATTGAACCCTCATATGACAGGGTATTGAGACGCAATGACCAAAAGACTGTATAATAGCCTTACACTTGGTTGAGCCTACTTTGATAATGCATTTACCTGCTTTAAAAAACAAATAATTTCACGTCGAGAACATTTTTTTGTTTAGTTTACAGCAAAAGTATTTAGCTAAGAATGAGAATTGTCCAACTATGTTGAAAATAAGTTGCTTTAAAATCAGCTCCACAAGTCAATCAATAACTTATTCTTAATAGAGGTTATATAAAATAACATAAACAACAAATCAAACAATACTTTGTTTATTTGATACAAACAGTAGCTGAAAACTGAAATAAAAATGGCGGACCACCGACTGTGATTTTTTCACCGATACCATTTGATCACCTATACTCCAGTGACTCGATCTCAAAAGTATCGGTGATTGAGATATCAGTAATGACGGGTCGAACCAGCTCATTGACGTGAGCGAGCTCACATAAGCTCGCTCACTCAAAAGAGTCGTTCATGAAGAATCGTTCATTAAGAGTCGTTTATATGAGTCATATCGTTCACCACATGGCTCGCTCCCAATCCCTTCACCCCTTCCATAACATTAACTTTATGAGCGAGCGCTAACTAGTTCTCACAATTCCCGTTCTAAGCTTGCAAATATGTCCCTTTCCTTTCAACTTAGAACAAATTAAGTTTTATGTGTAATTTATCCGAATCCTATTGTGTATGATTCTTTAATTATATTACTTATAATAATTAACCTTAGCAATATAAGCTTTCGTGTCCAATTCACATAATTATGTCTAAGTAATGTTAAGAAAAGCTATCTAGTAACGATAGTAAGCATTTATAGTTGATTTTTTCTTAGTAGCGAACGAAGAACGACAGAAGAGTCGTGAATGACAAACACTCCTGACTCTTTCCAGAGTGGATGAACGAGAGCGAAAAAGTCGTTAGTAATGGCGGTGTGAATGACTCGCTCGCGAAGCGAGAGTCGTTAAATTTGAATGACTCGCTCACGAGCGACCCATCACCAGATATCAGGGATTGGAAATACTCCATACTCGCATCAGATGGCAACAGTTACTCGAGCCACGGAGCTAGTATTACTTCCTCAAGACACTCGAGTAAATACTCACTTCGCGGCCCTTGTTAGTCTTATATTTTCTACCAGATAATTGAGAATCGACCTTATTGACTGACATGTTTTACGTGCTATTTCTATTTAAAACACTTGATCTCGTAGAGCTCATTTTTCAAAAACAGTATCAGATTACTACGTAAATGGTTTAAATGTTTCATTCACATGCGTTTTCAATACAAAATATTTGTTGTTAATAACAAAATCGAAAAGCTTTCTTACTAAGCAAATCACATTTCGGATTATTTTTAAAAGTAAGATACGAAAAAAAATCATTTATTCTTTTTTTCGGTGATCCTATCCCCAAAATCGCTAATAATAAATTAATATAAGTAACAAAATAGAAAATATATAAATAAACCTTAATATTTACTATGCGTTTATGATCCTAATCATCTTATAGTCTAATCTAATGTTTATTTGCTTCTAATATATGTATAGTTCATCTACTATTTGGTGTACGCTGTATAAAATAAAACAAGTCTTATTGGCCAAAAGGCTATGGTATTTTCAAACTACCACCGCTATTGGTCAGTTTTAAAAAATACCATGTCAGCAGCCAATTTAATATGTTAAATGGATGCTGCCGCGTCCCGTGTCAGAGGACACAGCCATATTTTAGTACTTTATAGTATATAATGTAGGCCTACTAATATTTTACTTTTTCGAAAGAGTGAATTTTTATTCTAAATATGGCTTTATTAGAAGTTCTCTTTTTATAATTATAATTAATTATAATAACTTTTATAAATTAGCAATCTTATTATCAAGAATTTACAAAATTTTATCCAAAATACTTTTAACGAGGTTGACGCCATACGCAGAGGAAATAATTGGGGATCATCAGTGTGGATTTTGACGAAATAGATCGACACATGATCATATTTTTACTATTCGCTAAATATTAGAGAAAAGGCGGGAATACAAGATGGAACATCAATTATTCATAGATTTATAAAAAGCTTATGATTCGGTTAAAAGAATAAATTATATTAAATTTTAGCTAAGTTTGGAATACCGAACAAATTGTCAAGGTAATTAAGGTATGTTTACAGACTCATATGGAAGGGTACGAGTTGGATGTCACCTATCAGAGGCTTTCTAAATACGTAATGAATTGAACCGAGGAGATGCACTTTCCACATTTTTTTTTATCTAGCCTTGCTTTTAGGTAATGCAAGAGTGTAAAGATTGCTTGTCACTAAACGGCACAACGCAGGTATTGGGATATGCAGATGATTTAGACTTGTAAGGTAATAGTAAGGACACTGTGGCGAGAAAAGTGGAAATGTTACAATTGGCCAGCAGAACAATAGGTTTAGAAGTGAACGCTGAGAAGACGAGATATATTATTACAAAGAGAACGACAATTTAGAGATTACTGCGAGATTACAGTCTTAGGCCGGACAGTCTTTACAACGAGACCGTACACAATCAATCTTCACGTCATTATTTTAATTTGTCTCATCTCCTGCAGGCAACATGGAAAAACGTGAATAATAAGAAAAAGGCGTCTTTCCAATGATCATACTAGCATAGGCACCGGAACTGGGAGCTGGGGGAGCATGGTTCATCCCCCGTTCCCTTTCAGGAGCCAATGGTCTTTAAAAATATATTCAACAATTTATTTATGATTTTCGCGACCATAAACATTGACTAGACTAATCATGCAAATTATTTTGTCATACCATCAATAGTATTTATTTCAAACTAATGAATATATATATAAAAAAAACTCCATGGCGTCAGCCCGCAATCGGGTTGCACCTGGCTGCCGCCTGTTTGGCAAGTTAGTGTCAACTCTTGCGGAGAGAGGGTATGTGTAGTCAACACATCCCTACAACCATTACACTCGACTTTATAGACTTTATTCAAATAGCTCCTCATTTAACCTAACGAGGATGAATCGGATCAGTCAAACTGTCAGTATTAATTATTAATTGAGTAAGCTCCACTTTGTTAAGGTTCAGGGTCACTTACATGAAAAGGGGACGCGGCAGTTGTCCTAAAATCATTTGGCCTAAAGGCATTTGGCCTTAAAATGAAACCAGATGTCATTTGGCCTAAAAGTCGTTTGGCCTAAACGGCATTTGGCCTAAAATATAAATCTAAAACCTTAGGTTATCCCCGGAAAGTAAAAAGTACTGCTAGTTGTTTCATCTGAATATAGATAGCACAACTGATGCAAGGTAGTTACAATATTTCTAAAAACATTGACACTATCCTACATACAACTAGTTCAGTAGTTCACAAAACATTATATCACCTTTTTTATATAGAGAGATCCGATATCATTTCCTTGTTAATATATCTAACGGTCATAAAGTTAACGATAAACAATAAGAAAACACCATTCTCAACACCGTTTACGCGCGGTAAAATTATATGCGTACATTCAAATTATGGGGACTTTTGACAACATATTCCGAAAGGCAAAATGAAAGTGGAAACCACCCACTTTAAATTTGTCTGAAGTGACGCCCGATTTTCGTTCAGAGTTACTGAGATATAAATGAACATATTTTTTTTATCTATTGTATTAATAATTAATATATATAATAGTGACGCATTAAATAAATTTTGCCAGTAAATATTACATTGGTCATATATATATATATATATATATATATATATATATATATATATATATATATATATATATATATATATATATATATATTGCAATAAAACCCATTGTGCAAAAAACACAAAAGATTTTATGGAATTGTCTTTGGTCTTTTTAAAGTCTTCATAAAACGTAAAAATACAAAATGTGGAAGCGTTTACAGGATGATAACTTCCCAGGGCAAGAAAAACGTACGATGTAAGCAAGTAGACCTCCGAAAAGCCAATGGCTGCTGCGGAGGCCAGTGGGATAAATCTGATGAGCTTTGATTAGTAAAAAATATCTCGCCGCTAGGATCGCTTGTGTTCTCCAACACCAAAAAGTGACACTCTGATAGCCTAGAGGCAAACAGGCTAAGTCTTCTCTTTCTCTCTTCTCAGTCGCACTCTACAAGAGACTTTGAAGGGTGGGATTAGGCAGCAGTCCTTTCCTACCTCCATTCCTAATAATAGCAAACGACCTTGAAGTAGACCACAACAAAAATTCATTGTTCCCTGGCAACTTTCCTTTGGTTCTTTTTCAAACCCACTAACATAATTTGTTTTAAGGTTCAGGAGTTGTAGGTGGGTACCTCTGTCTTGCTTCATGTCCTTTGCTTTATATAGATTAAATAATATATTGATTTGTATATTTTTGTGTAAAATTGAGTGATATCTAATTTTTTTTTATATATATATTATTTCATCTTCATTTTTGAAAGAAAGATTTTTACTATGAAATAATGATTCGAGGACAAAAATGTGCATACCGCGGCTGCTCAATTACATGGTGTACTGATGGTAATTTTTCCTAAATATTTTCCCGCTATTTCCACGCAAACGAGGGTACTTCTCATAATTCTATCTTCCTCATACCTACCTTCTATTTGCTATTAAATGCGGAAAGCATTGACTGGCGTGAAGATACAATGAAAAAACAACACTACTAGAGCTTACTCTATTTACTTGAAAAACATATTTTAAATAGTGAAAATACATCATATTCAAATAACAAATGTACATTTTTGTATAATTATAATTAATTTAAAACTTGAATTAACATTTTTAAGATAAATACTATACTTACTATACTTAAGTCAATAGACTTAATAATATAAAATGAGAGACTCCTTTAACACACTGGCTCAAACAATATTCATTATTAATATTATATATATAATCTAAACCTTTTTTAATGGGTGTTGAAATAAAAGTTTAGTATCCTTTAATTAAATAAAAGCTAACGGATATACTTTTGATTTTTTCACTTGATGAGAAAATGGGGCATTATAAGTTCATAAAAACCATTGAAATAACTATCATATTTTATAAATTAATTATATCTATGATAAAATTACCTTCTCTCACTAAGCGTTTACTTAGAACCAGTGGCGCACCCAAGGGGGTGGGGTAAACGGGCACCTTCCCCATGACCCCTAAAAATTTCAATACAAACATAAATTATTTACTTTATAACTAAAACATAAGACACAGAAGATGAGTCGGATACATAGGCTCCTTTTTAAGACTTTATATTCAAAACACACACAAACACACATTAAAAGTACCACTTATATTCTCATTTGAAAAAATCACAACCATAGAAGCTTCCATACATTGTATACAAGAAAATGTATATGGCTAGTAGCCACCATTCTGTAATTAATTTCGTTTTAGTTTTTAAGTCTCTTAACACAAGATATGGGTTATTACACCGAGGACCTCGCTTATAGAGACTTCAGAATCACTCGCACCCCACCCAATTTCGGTTAAAATTAATACTAAAGTACTTCGAACTGACAAAGCTACCAGAGCGTGTTATTCAACACATTAATTTATATTGACTTAGACCAGGGGCTCTCACATCTTAGACCGAAGGAGCCTTTGTACCAGAAAAAATGAATGGCCGAACTCTCATAAAATTATTTACACTAGTATTATGATCATTCAATAAATACATTTAAATCTCACAAGTCTTTTATAATTTAAAACTTGAATGAATATAAAAGAAAAACTACACTACACCCCGACCTCCGCATCACTCAAAAACAAGTTATATTTTGAGTGCAATGACTTATGAGACCAGGTAGCTTACAGCGTTAATACCAAGGTACCAGTTTTTTATTTGTGTACAGAGGTCTAATTTTTTATCACGTAATCTAGAAATATTTTGTTAACACATAAACTGTACTAAATGTTGATTTCAATACACAGTCCGACACTTTAACTCAGTTGGTAGCGTGTTTGCATACTGAGCTAAAGGTCTCGTGTTGGATTCCCGGAATGTCCGAAAAACGTATCATTGGTTTACTGTGCTTTTCCTCTTTCACAATGATGAATTAACTGTCAGGGGGCTGGATGTTGTATTTGTTCTAGATTTAAGTTAGTTTGTCAGACTCTGAGGAAATGATCTATATTTTACGGTGTGTCTGTCGCTAGTTTTATATCGAGTGTCACTCATTGAGGGTGAACTGGGAAAGAAGGAAGGGTTGATAGGGTGGGGTATTACAACATTTTTCTCCCCTCCCCCCATCGAAATGTGCCTTCTTCCAGTTTGTTAAACTTCCCTCTGATATACTTGAGTTTGAAGCTGAAAGATGGTTTGCATCAAACTTAAAAAAAAATCTATAACAATCTATTATTATTTCTAAATGCTTAAGGGACACCCCAAATAGCTTTTAGTGGCATTCCATTTTCAAATATTTTCCACTGGCTTGGAGTCAATCCCCTAAAAACTCCTTAAAAATAGTTTTTTTACAAACTACCTCGCCCGACACTAATAAAGTTTCGCCGATACTCTTGATAGTCATCACAATAGTTTTTTTTTTCATTGTGACTTACTACCCGTTTGAGTTGTACACATACATCAATTTACCTTAATGAACCAGGAATGAGGAATGTGACATTTTAGATTGAATGTACCTACATTTGCGTATATTGAGAGTGGGGGAACCATTTTAGGGAAAAATACCCTTGTTACACCCGGCTAGGATTTGAACTTCAATCTTAGAGGACAACTTTATTTCCAGCTGAGGGGGGGGGGGGGCAGGGGGGGGTATAGGTGGAGGATATACATATTATCTCCAACTTTGAGGGGGGCATATACCAACCATATTACCAACTTATATAACATAAATGTAGCTGAATCTAATATTACCCTTTAAATATATAGTTTGACACACTCAGTTGAACATTAATATAAATTCAAGATTTTCACTACACTACAAATTGGTTTATGAATAGGCCTACTTACAAGAGGGTTATTAAATTTATATTGAAAAGTTAATACATAATTTAAGTGAACATTTACCTTACTTCTTTCATTAACCAGAGTAGGCCTACTATATACATTTGTTCATGTACTACAATAAACTATGTTCTTGTACAAAACATATTTATGTGTGTCATACAGCCACGTGATTTATTAAATTTAGAAATAATGTTTCTAAAGTATGTTTTAAGATGGCACAGATAACATAAAACTACATCCACCTTGCATGGGGAGATTTCTCTTCCAGACTACTGTCCACATTAATGAAGCAAGATCAATTTGTTTAATAAGGTTATAAAATGCACATGTGAAATCTTGCAGTTAAGTAAACTATTTAAAGAAATCATTAAATTCACTATAAAAGGGAACTTTTTCATAAAGTAAAACTATTGGGGGTGACATGTTTACCCGCCATGAAATCACTTACTATTTGTTTCGTAAATCTAATATAATGCCTAGATTCACGGGTGATATTTTCCCCTTGGATAACATTTTCGGAGACACCACAAATAAGGGCGATTTTAATTTGCTTTTTTAAGGAAAGTACAGCAGTTAGGGCTGAAGGTCTTATTCATATTCATCAGGTGAAAAAATGTTCTGAGCAAATAAAATACGAATCATGACTCCATTTTCCATCTCGTTCAGAAGGGAATACATCTTCATCTGACATCAGAATCTTTAGGGAAGTCATGGTGTATAACACCATATCCCTTAGATTACTTTTATTGCATACGGCAACGGTACAACGCTTTCCCGGCATTTTTTTAGTATCTGTATGACACTTTTCGTAACCCTTTACGCATAAATAATAAGAAGGCTTACAAAAACACACAAACATTTACTATTCACATTGACTTTGGAAGCATACTTGACATAAATAAGAAGTTAGGAACGAGCGCACCCGCCTCGGTGGCGTGGATAGCTAACGCGCTTGTCGTGTTGAGCTCGACTGCTGAGGACGGGGAGATCAAGGTTCGAATTTCGGACGGGTGAACTGGGGGTGGTTTTTCCTAAATGGTTTTCCACTCTCCCTCCACGCATATGCGGGTTCACTTCCTCTAATTCAACCTTCCCAATTCATAATCCATTAGCTTAATTAGTACTTAGGCGTATAACCCGAACGGGTAGTAATACGTGGTGCTAAATAATAATAAACAAATAAGTGCGGCACTGCACAGTCACATGATCTGAACAGAAGCAAGCTTGGCTAGGTCACGAGCAGACGTTACAGCAGCGCTGCCTGTTAGGGTAGAGCTGAATGCTGGCCGGTAAAGTGAACGAGCCTACCCTACAACTTTAATAGCCTTAATAAGGACCCATCAAGATGACCAAATAAATCTTAAAATTTGAAATTTCTCAGTGAGTTGAGTAATGGCGGGAGGAAGGGGAGTTGGGAGGTCAACATTTACAAAACTAATATATTTAATTACTTCTCTGTATTGTAAATAATTTAAATTTATTAATTAGGTACGGGAAACAATACAAATAATTTACATAATAATAATATTAATAATAATAATAATAATCTAAATTTCTCCAAGTGGGTTGGGGAATGGGGGGTTCAAAATCTACAAAATTAATAGAAACTACCACATCTCACTGCAATGTCGTTAAAGATTGAATTTTTCATGCCCGTAAATGCACCACTCCAAATAATTATCAAGTCTGAACATTTTAAAATGTAGCTCCATGAAATAAAGGGAGGGGCGGGGGGAGATAAAACCTTTTATCTATAGTTGAAAATCGAAATTTGGCTGGCAGGTAGAAGTACAACTAGAGATAAAGAAATTATTCTTAAAACTATGTGTTTAAATGGGAGTTAGAGAAATTATGATTGGGAAGGAGGAGGGAAAATTTTCAAAAACCAATAGAAACAATTACTAACAGAACAATTTATTTGATAAGCTGAGGTGCTTACTAGAGTGATTCTTTCAAATTAATTCATGTTTAATTAGTAAATTTAAACTATTTCTTTTGGTGTTCATTTCAACAATGTCTCCGCTTAAGCGAGCAAATATTGATGCAAAGACTGCGCACGCGCGCGTGCACACACACACACACACACACACATATATATATATCTATATCAAGAGCATAGAGTTTGAGAAAACTTGGTTTAGATGCTTTGCTAAAAATAAGATAATTTTCCCAACTTAAATGTGAGAGAAGCCGTGGGCAAACTCGAGTAAGTTAATATGATTATAAAAAAATGAATGATTGATTAATTCCTTTAGCAAAATTAATAAACAAATATACTAAGAAAGACCGATAAAAATAATTTGGCACTTAAAAAAATTCAAAATTCAAAATAAAACAAAATTATTAAAATGGTGTAACCACATGTATGTGCTAATTAATAAAAGACGGTATGGGTACAAAACTTTTTATTTCTGGTACAAAACGGTATAAAAACTAGTACAAAACCTTGGAAATGTAAAAAGTTCAACATATAAAAGTGGTACTACAGGTTAATGGACGGTCTGCTATACCTTGGGAAGTAGTGAATTGAGAAAAGACTTATATATATATATATATATATATATATATATATATATATATATATTTTTTTTTTTGAAACGGTAGTATATACTATTTAACTAAACACTACACACCTCGCCATCTATTAGCATCACTGAAAATCATAACGAATGTTACCCGAGACAGCAAAACACATTTTAATAAATGGTCTCAAATTTAACTTTACAAAAAGTCATTTGGCCTAAAGTCATTTGGTCTAAAAGGCATTTAGCCTACACTTTAGGCCAAATGACGGGTACGGTACCCCATAAAATGTAAAAATTAATAATAATCTCGACATCGATCTTTTTCACGATTGTAATACTTTTTCTTGATATGTAAAAGTAAAAATAGAAATGTTTTTGAAAAATTAAAATACGACATTTTATACCGATTATTTGATTCAATAATTAAATAATCGTTAGAAAGGTAATCGATCAACTAGATTAATTGCAATTCTATTAATCGATTAAATAATTGATCAGTAACATAAAAATAATCGATTAATCGATTATAATCGCCCATCCTTATGATGTGGCATTCTAAAATGTCAAATGGAAGAAAGAGTATATCGAAATTCGTACATTAGTTGAACGTTAATATTTACAAAATGATGGGTCTTAATATATGTTTATTTATTGTTAACTTGATGTATATTACATTTTGTAGCTCTGTATCGGTTAACGAATCTATTAATGATATAAAAATCAACGAGAATTTTCTGTCCAACCAAAAATATCATCATTATCAGGAACTCGCCGATTTGTTTAAAAATTTGGTTTCAAGATATCCAAACTTAGCAAGATTACACTCAATTGGAAAGTCTTCTGAAAACAGAGATTTACTGGTTTTGGAGATAAGTGAAAATGTTTCCAATCGTAAGCTAGCTGAACCCATGATGAAATTTGTTGCCAACATGCACGGGGATGAAACGGTCGGTCGTCAATTGATGGTTTTCTTAGCGCAGTATTTACTTCAGAACTATGGAACAGATCATAGAGTGACAACAATTGTCAACAGCACGGATATATTTATTATGCCCTCAATGAATCCAGATGGCTTTGAAGAATCTTGGGTAAGTGGGCTTGCATTGGTGCCAGACCTAATATTTCTTGTGTTAAAATGTGTGTGTGACTACTTCTACTATAGACGACAGAAGAAAGGAAAAAGATATCATTTTAGTGCATTGGATTCTTTTCACATTTTTCCTCTTTCCCAGGAGGGGGGGGCTTTGTTATTTGTTAATCAAATTTACTCTTAGTAGTTTATTTTTTCCTTTTTATTTATACACTTACAAAGATGGCAAATCGAATAATACTCATCAAAACGAGTTTGTGAAGTACAATATAAGGAGCTTATCTAGTGTATCCAGCTTAGCCTCTCCTATTATTTATTATTAGGTGTTCTTTTTATGACAGGTCTATTTCTTTTGTCAGTGAACTTAGACCGCCAAAGCACCCTGTCCTATGCATCCTTAGCTCCCAGAATTTTCTTCTTTCCTTAAAGTCGTCTAATATTTGAATGTTCCTTCTTCCTAAGCTGCTCTTTCCCTTAACTGTTTCTTCTATGACATCACACAAAAGATAGTTCCTTCTAAGGATGTGTACGATCCAGTTTGCTTTGTACCAAAGAATCACATCCCAAACAGTTATTTTCTCACCCATTCTTCCTAGAACTACATTTGTCACCCTGTCTGTCCACCTGATCCTCTCAAATCTTCTCCAGCACCACATTTCAAAGCTCTCTAATTATTTCTTTTCCATCTTCATAAGAGTTTCATCAGTTTCTTCCTCAGCTCCAAACTAAACCTGCTGGTCAGCAGTAAACTCTTCTTGTTGAAAGCTTCCTTGTTCATGGTGATCCTCGATTTAATTTACTTGGTGCAATAGTCATCCTCCTCCAGCAGACTTCCCAGTTACTTGAACTGCTCTGTTTCTCACTCAATCTTAATTTCACCGCAAGTGGTGTACACCAGGACTGAGCAACATCGTAGAGGTTGGGTTAAACTCCAGTGGAAGCAAAGTCAGGCGCAGGCGAGAAACAAGAGAGACTGATCAGGCCAAAACTAACAAGCTTTGAACAGGGCTTGGTCAATTGGCTTCTAGCTTGGTGGGCTAGGAGTGTGAGGCCTGGTGACTATGAGCTAAATCATAGTCAGCACCTCTAGCCTAGTTATTATTACACAATTTAAAAGATGGTTAATCGAATATTACTATTTATTATATTTTAGCACTGCATATCACTACCCATTTGGGTTATATGCTTATGTACTTAATACGCTAATGGTTTTAGAGTTTATCAAGGTTAAATTTAGAGAGAGTGTATCCACATTTGGATAGCAGGAAGGCGGAAAAATATTTAGGAATACCACCCTCATTACACCTGACCGAGATTTGAATCTCGATCTCTCTTCATCGGCATTATTGGCCACTGTGAAAGTAGTTTGTCTGGTTAAACGATTACACCAAAACTCACCACAATAACACACAAATGTAAATATTCACCAATTCACTCTTGTGATCCGTGACTATAAGTTACAATACTGTGCATATATTCATTTATTTATTTAGTACCGCGTCTTACTACCCTTACGGGCTATACACTCAAGTACTAATTACACTAATGGGTTAGGAATTGAGAAGGTTGAATTGAGAAGAAGTGAACACGCATATGCGTGGAGGGAGAGTGGAAAACCATCTAGATAAAACCACCCCCAGTTCACCCGACTGAGATTCAAACCTTGATCCCCCCATCCTCGGTATTCTAGCTCAACACAAAACCAGCTCATTAACTAACTACGCCACAGAGTCGGGTCGACTGCTGCACATATAAATATCTATGACATCAAAATAATATGTGATATTTTAGTTTGTTTATCTTGTTAATATTAATTACAGTTTTAATCAATTTGAGCACGGAAGTTTAGGTTAATTCAGCTGAATCAGAACCATAATCATATTTATACATAATTGCTTGTTTTAAAAATGCTGTAATCTAAATAAAATTTTGTTATGTGTACCATAAGCTGTTAAAGATTAATTTGTAATGGACAATATGGCAGACCGACATCCTGTTTCATAGATGAGCTATTTTTTTAAATTTTGTTAAAATACTTTGCATCATAAAATTATTTATAATTTATATATTTAAAGATTCTCCATTTTGATCTATATGTATAAGAAACATAAAATATTGATCCTTAGGTTGGAAAAAGATAAATTCTTATACTTTATAGTCTATATGATGGTAGAATCCATTTTTACTTTTAAAAAAAAACATATTTACTAAATATAGTCCAAGTATTAAGTAAGTGCTTCCTCTTTATATTGCATCACTATCATAATTAAATACGTTATACTTATTGACTTCATTTACAAACTTATGGATTTTAATTGGCGAAGACCACGGTAAACATAATTTTTCTGCCACAAAATAGCTTTGTCACTCATTTGATACACTATATGATCATATACTTCACTAAGTCTCCTACTTTGTAAGAATTTTCATTACCTATTTATATTGTATATTTTTGTCATTACCTTTTGGGCAATATCCAGTTGTATAAATGCGTCCTATTTCTAATTGGTTTTCTTCTAAGAATGGATACTGTCCATCTGTGAGTTCATGGATGATCGAAGTGCATGTCACAGCATTAACTGTACAGGAATATTTTTGTGAATTAAGTGTAGAGCATTATTAAAAGCAATCTGCAACTATGTTGGCTTAATGTCCCATTT
Organism: Timema cristinae; assembly: GCA_039000515.1. Classification (NCBI taxonomy): domain Eukaryota; kingdom Metazoa; phylum Arthropoda; class Insecta; order Phasmatodea; family Timematidae; genus Timema; species Timema cristinae. Next base: position 88,464,375 of record JBCFYV010009882.1, read on the forward strand.
TTTGTGGTGTGTTTGGTGATGTACAATCATTGACGACTTAAGATTTCAACCAACCCTTTTGGATATTAAGTTTGTTGAATAATAAAATAAGAAACTGTCCTATTAAAACATGTGTATTAAAAGCTACAAACATAAATTACTTTCCATCATCAATGACCACTGCAAATGGTAACCCAATGTTATTAAATGTCTTTCCATGGGAGCAATGGTGGTTGCTGCTTTTTATGTTAAAGGGGTGAAAACCATACATATTTACTGACACCATCCACTCCTGTAAGATTATATATAATCAACTATATTTTAAACATTTTTGTTTTTTCTTTTTGACTGGCTCAGATTTAATGGAATATTGAACTTTTGAGAGACTACTGTGTTTGTGTATATATACACAGATGATTAGTTTAGCTCAATTTATGTTATTTTATGAGTTTAAAGTGCTCTCAGTGATTGTGTTTAATGATTTTCACTATTTGATTTTAGGAAGGAAATTGCAACTCTAGGGATAACTATATTGGCCGCAACAATGCCCACGGTGTGGACTTGAATAGAGACTTTCCAGACCAGTTTATCGATGCTTTCAACAACTCGAATGGTTTGCCAGCAAAGCAGAATGAAACTCTTGCTCTCATGACTTGGATTGTTTCAAATCCGTTTGTTCTTTCTGCAAATCTTCATGGAGGAGCAGTTGTTGCTAGTTATCCCTATGATGACTCAGCGTAAGTATATTTTCATATTTCATTAACTATACTTTTTGAAATTAATTCACTGCTAATGCTTTAGAAAAAAAGTGTTGTCGAAGAAATTAACATTTATTTCCACAAGACATTCTGTTGGAGTGTGTTAATTTATAAATATAACATTGGGCAGGGATTTGTAGGTGATTCCAGGATCACGATCAACTTAACTGTTATTTAACATAGCTGAAAGTTTTCCTTCATGTTTTAAAATGGAAGCAATCATTATAAAGTTATCTTAATGTACAATTAACGTTCACTTAACTTAAAAGTTTTCCAAGGGTGAACTTAAAGATTATGTTAAGGCACTATAATATATTCCAGCCAGACATTGATTTTGCGAGCAAAACCAACAGGGCTATCTGGTATTTCATTTGTTTTTGTAATGATAACTTCTTTAGTATAGTGCATCAGTGTCTCGTGAACTCTTAAAATCTCACAGCCTCTTGTTAGTAGACTTCATTCTATGTATCCAGTAAGCATCTATTGCAAGTACTTATAGCCTATAATGCTTGGGTTTCATTTTAGTGACTTTATTTTTTCAAACAATCCAAATCCTCTGTCCACCAGATCACATTTTATTCCGTCGTTTAGTCAGTCGTTGCTAGATACCGACCCACATGCACTCAGCATGGCTCCAAACACTAAATAAGGTGTAATTCTATCACCTAACTTGCTAATATTGCTATCCCACCAGCCAGGAAGGTTCATCGGTCATAATGTGCTCGCTCAACAGGATGCAAGCTATATGAGATAGATGCTATTTTCAGCAGGATGGAAACCCAACACACTCTACTTCCAAGGAAATGTACAAGCTTGGGCTAACTTCTTGCCAGAATAAACCTTAAAATAATTATGCTCTTACACATGATAGTTTGTTTTATCCTTTTAGAGTCTTAAGACATGTTACATGAGTAGTATTTTTAATCCAACATACAAACCACTAAAATATAGTTCACATTGTCAGTATTGTACACAGGCCAGAGAAAATGTATTCACCTTGCACCTGGACAGCGGGTTGTATGTTGGGCACCTCTGTCTATGTCTGTCTGTTATACCATTCGGCCAATGAAGCGGTTTGACGGTTTAGCTATAACTCTATTTGATTGCCCGAGTCATTTTTTCAGTTTCCCATAAGATATCCCCAAACATTTCTAACCTAATTTTGCATACATTTTCTGTTTTGTATTATTTTTTTGCAATGCTTTAACACAAAGCAAATCATCTAAATGCTGACTCTTTGAATTTATTAGTTTTGTACCACCTATATTTGTATTTATTTGTCCTAGCAAACTTGAGGGGAAGGAATATTTTTTTTATGGTAAGTGGCAGTTTTATTATAAATCTCTTTACAAATCTCAATTGTCACATATTCTGAAACTGAAGTATCTTTAGCATAGTGACTTAATGTTAATTTATACATGATTGTGCTATGCTAGTTTTGTATCAGTGCCTTGCTATCTGTGACTTGTCCCACCCAAGTACCTACACATGACCATACATAGGCTATGTCAAATTTGTGAAGCATTCAAATTATCTCGCTTCTAAGTCATAGAAAATGGTTGAATTTTTGTAGTCGTTTATCTTGTTTAATTCATGCGCCAAATTCAGAATACTAGCCAGATTCTTTGGTCAGGTGACTAGAGGCATTTAATGTTTAAAAAAATTGCAGCCAAGAATTACTCTAAAGAGCTTTTAAGGGTGTTCAAATTTCACAAATTTTTCCATGTAAGAGTACTTGAAATATCTTTTTGAAAGTGTATAACCCAAATGGGTAGTAAAACACACTGTTAAAAAAAAGAAAAAAACCCACATAAACATTACAGGTGATAGAACTATAAATGTATTCTAAGGGTATCCACATTTCAAAACTCTTATGAGGGAATCCAAATGACTCCTTGAGTATGATTAAAATTTCAATTTCCAGACGAGTACCACTACAAATAGCTTCTGGGCACTCCATTTTTAGACATTAGCCGTGAAAGGGTCCCTGAAACCCCTATGTCTTGGGGGACAAGTTTAATTTTTTTTGTGCTAATTCCTCTTCCCCCTTAACACAAATAATGTTCTGCCACCACTGGGTGAACACATTTGTGTAATGTATACTACTGTTTAACTTGTATATTTCTCATGCGTGTATTAGCACACTTCACAACTGGATTAATTACTTTCTTATTCATGCCTAAAAAAAAGTTATGATTATAAGCATCTATAATAATTTCATGAATATACCATGGGTTTTTTTTTGACAAGGGCTATAGGAATCCCAACTATGGTGACTTGTGACAAACACTCCAAACTCCCAACAGAAATTGCCAAGGGATTTTTTTAACTAATTTAAATACCAAATTAAAAAATATAATTGAGGTTGTAGGATGATAAATTGTGTAGACCCTCATTTACAAACCTAGCCATTGTGTAGACATACTTATTATTAATAATTGCTCAAGTACTAGAGTTTGTCGCCATCCAGATAATACTAATTAGTTAGTGAAATGGGTAAATTTAAATTTATTCCTTGATGAGCTTGAGATCTACTTTCATTACATGTTGAGTTGCTTAGAGTTTATTAGAAACTGGTTCACCCATGTTTAGAAGGAGGCTATCTAGTGTCTGAGAATCCAGTATCATGGTTTGTACTGAAACATTATTGACAAAAAAGGTGTACCGCTGAGGACTGTAGATTCTGAAAAAAGTACTTTTTTTTTTGTCAAACTCACCTCTCAAGTCCATTTTGGATCTTAGCAAATCTCATTATTTTATACTCAATATAAATCCTGAGTTTTTGGAATCTATTTTATAAAATATTCGAAATAAATGTTATCTTTTTGGTGTATTGTGTTACTAAGGGCAAATTGCTAGGTACCTCTTACATTATTGTAGTTCTTCCTAATTTCCATGAATAATATGTTATTTAACTTACTGATGTTTTATTTGATAGGAGTGGTCTTGATTGCTGCGCAGAAAGTCCAACACCGGATAATGACGTATTTCGACACTTAGCGTCAGTTTATGCAAATGCCCATCCTTTTATGAAGACCGGTGTTGCATGCCCTTTAGATACATTTGAAAATGGAATAACAAATGGGGCACTTTGGTATGAAGTGAAAGGTAAATATATAGGCTATGCATTAAATATTTGGAATTGAAATCAAGGATATAAACTAACATGAATTTTATTATAGATGTATTACATTTTAGAAAGGATTAACTTTTCTAGTTCACTTTGCAGACAAATAATATTGAAATTAACTAGAACCTTAAATATATTTAAAAAAATTGGTTACATATGTTTTATTATATTCTTTATATTGAAATATGACAACTAGACATGGTAATCAAACCTGAAACCTTTGAATTAGAATGCAAATGCTCTAACTTTTGAACTTTCCAAGAGTTGTCCTGTGCTCAGGGATATTTTTCACTCATATTTTAAGACAGGGTCTGGGATGGACATGCATAAATTGTCGGCTACATATGAGTGATCAAACTTATCTGATATGCCATGATTATAATTGATGATTCTTATGTAACTGACTATTTATGCTCATCTATCACAGACTCTGCCTTAAAACATGAATAAAGAATGACCCTGGGCACAGAACGACTTCTGAATAGCTCAGTGGCTGGAGCATTGGCATACTAAGCTGAAGGTATCGAGTTTGATTCCCATGTCCAGGTGTTATTTTTCAATTTAAAGAATTTGATATTTAGATACAGTTATAGCAGGTGACCTGGTGGTCTAGGGGTAAGGTGTCAGACTTCAATGCTGGCGGCCGGGGTTCAATCCTCGGTCCCGGCAAAGATTTATCTGATTACCAAACCCTTCCTTCACCTCTGACAAGACATCTTGTGAATGTGGGGAATGCCAGGCCTCCACCGTGGTTCGGATTCCACGTTAAACTGTAGGTCCTTCATTTCATCTCACAATCACCCTACCATTACACATTAGCGTAAGTGCGTATAACCCGAATGGGTAGTAAGACGCGGTGCTAATAATAATAATAATAATAATAATAATAATAATATGATACAGTTATAACCTTAATTAGTTGTTTTATTGCAAGTACTTTATACCTGTGGTTCCTAAACTGTGGGTCATGAGTTTAACCTTAAAAAATTACCAGTTTTTTTCCGCTTGAGGGCGAGAGTAAATCTTTCTATTAACAAGCTTATAGCTGGTAAAATTGGGTTTTGATTATATATAGATTGTTAATTGAACAACATACATAATTTTCATTAAATTGTTATATGGTTATTTATTTTATGGCATCATTTTTCAAAAATTGGTATCTCTATGTGACATGTCAACTGTTGGAAAGTGCTATATCAAATTTAATTAGGTTGAGTGGTAATAACAGTTTTTTTTTTCTATTTCAGGTGGTATGCAAGATTTTAATTATCTTCATTCAAACTGCTTTGAAGTCACGTTTGAGTTGAGTTGTTGCAAATACCCAAATGCATCCAATATGTCATATGAGTGGTCAAATAACAAAGAATCTTTGCTCAGTTTTATGGAAGCAGTACATATGGGCATAAAAGGTGGGATTTAAATTTAGTTTTACATATTTTATCATAGCTTTTGTTATTTACTAATTGTTGTTTAAATAAAGATAATTATTTCATAACTGTTGACTGATAAAATTAAGTTTTGATATGTACACAAGCTATTTATTTTCACCTAGAATTAAACTACTTACCTCTAAGCAACCCAATTTCTTATCTAACTTTGAAGAGCAATTTCTCCATCTCCAACAGCTTTGTATTTAAGATGATTGTTCTAGATCCAACAATTTATAAAATCTCATATTAAATCTATATTCAAAGACTCGTTAAGGATATTTTGATCACTTCACAATTGGACAAATCCATATAGTGGTTAATTCGGAAAGCTTTAAAAAATTATTTTGACTTTTCACACTCTTGACATGTGGAGCAAACATAGAATATATATTTCCCAAAACAAATATTTCATTTCTTTTAATTATTATAAATAAAGTGGACTACACTTTAAATACTGTTACCAAAATAGGCAAGGGCAGGGCTAATAATAAATCTGTCAATGAAACTATTTAATTAATGATAATTTAATATTTGATTGCACTTCTGTATCATTTTAAACCAAGTGATTTTACACTGGAGCATTGTTATTACATACGGTTTTACACATAAACATATTTTTATCAGAGCAAATAAATCAAAAGGGGTTTAACTTGGGTAGAATAATAAATCTGTGCTCAGTTTAGTAACATTGTATTATTATGAATAATAAGATTAATGTTTATACATACGTGAACAAATTAATATCTCTTGTCACCGCTACAGGTGACTTGATATAGATACTTGCTGGGGGGGATTTGTGATTGAAATTAGTTTTGGGTTTTTAAAGGTTTATTAATACTACCATTCTACTACAAATGTGATGTTAGAGGGAATGTTACAATTAAGACCTTAGTGATTATAGAGAAGCGAGTGACTGAACTAGGTGGTATGAGGTTTTACCTACGGCCTGGCTGGGACAGCTAGGTGGTCCCAGCACAGACGTCGACCCTGGTTCCCTGGGCTTGAGCGGCAGCTCCGACTGGTACTTGGTACCCGAAGACTTAGCCCTGAGGCCTCGTGATCAGCGGCGCAACCTTCTAGCTACGATATTCCATAATCAACCAGCCGTTATGTCACTCACTACTCACAATAGCAAATGTTTATACTAACACGCCCTCCAATTTAGGCTGTTGGTATTTTTAGTGCATGCTTTAGTTCACAATCAAAACTTAGACATGATCATTTTTAAGCATATCATTTTAAATCTTTTATTCATAAATTTGAAATATGAAAACTGATCTTAGGAATTAAACCTTCGAATGTTAGTTTAGCGCATCAATTCTTTACTACTTAGCTATCCAGGATTTTTCAGGTGCTCATGATCTTTCTTCACTCATAGTTTAAGGCAGAGTCTGTGAAGGACATATGGTAATCATCATATAACCGTTGGGCTATCATTGATACCACAGCCACCAGTAACTAGAGAATGTACAATATCATAATAATGGTAGTATAAAGCAATTCTCGAGTCACCAGTAGAGAGGTTGTTGTGACGAGACTACACTTCAAACATACTTTTCTGACCCATGAATTTATATTAAGAGAGGATCCACGCAATGTGTGTGAGCTTTGTGGTGCTTCCCCTTAGTGTGTATGATATTTTAGTGGCGTGTCGCAAGTGTGCCCCCATTTTTCTGGTTCTTGATTTTAATGATGACCTTCATTATATGTTACATGATAGTGCAGTTGGAGTTATTCAATTACTCAGTTTTATACACCAGACGAATCTTTTAAATTTCATTTCATCCTCTTATAGAGTGACTCACTTGTTTGTTTTACCACATTTGATTAACTTTGTATTTTATATCTTATTTGTTGTATTCAGCTGTTATTTCTAGCAGGTTTATTCTTTGTATTTATTATCTCATTATCTTCTATGGGATTCTACTATTATTTTAATTTTTTTATAAATGGCGCTAATATCTTATCAAATGTGATCAACAGTATTGCTGCTTCAATTTATCTTAAGCGTTTTTTTAAAGAACATTTAAATATAATTAATTTTTATAGCTATCTCCACTTTAAAATTCTTGTTTACAGGCGTAGTGATGAACCATGATGGTGCAGGTATTCAAGCAGCCCAGATTGTTATTGAAGGCATTAACCATGTCGTAACTACAACAAACCATGGAGAATACTGGCGCCTTCTTGTTCCGGGAAATTATCAAGTGGTTGTGACCGCTTGGGGTTACAAACCAAGTAACGCCACGCCTGTCACTGTTGTGGAGGGGCAAGTCAGTTGGAAGAACTTTACTTTGGAGCTAGATTCATCTCACTCAGGTAACTTTTAATAGAATCTTGTTTATTATTGTGCAAAGCCTTTTAAAAATGATAGGATCTTAAATACACTGAAACACAACCTAAGAACAATTGAAATGTTTTGTTATTGGGTTTGGATGGATTTTATTTAATTTATTTTTTTGAGTATTTAATGTGCACTTTCTTAACCACCTGATTATATCAGTTCACGAGAATCTATATGAATGAGAGTGAAAGAGATTATCAATTTTGCCAGGAAAGGTATTTCACATACCTTCAGGGTTATTTTACACAATTGACATAGGACGAACAGCTTTACTCCCACTCTGAAGGAAGTTGTGCTACAAATTTTTATTGCTAAAGAAAATTCCTTCATCCCGGTTGGGCTTGAACCCACAATCATTATGTCCTGAGGCGAGATTCTTACCCCAAGATTATTGAGGTTGAGTCTAGATAAAATATACAATCTTAGTTGCATAAGAATATTTAAAAATTGAACTATGACTTTTTTTACATCATTGTACAAATATAATTACCTTAAGAATATATCAGTGATAAGCTTCCTTTTGTTTGACTTCCATGGTATTAATCACTTAAACTACCAAAACTATTATAGATTTGTTGAAATTAAGTTTATATAATTATATATAAATGTATAACTACATTATACGTGTAGGAATATGTGAATTTTGTAAAGACCTTACACTAATTTGACAGACATGTCTTCATCCAATTTTTAAGATCTATTTAAATATCTGTGTATTACATTTCTGCAACATCCTGTTAGTATTTATAAAGTATTTTTATCTGTTCTTTTTTAAATATGTGTTTACAAAGAAAAGCCCATTTCTATTTTAGGTCTAATACTGTGTTTTTTTTACTATACATTTGTTTTACCAAGCAATTACTGGATTGTTGCTTTTTCATACATTTCCTATCACAGAGTAGATGTCCAATTTTTTTATGTAGGCCAGCACTTAATACAATTAATATTTTAAATGGACAGCTTAGCTTGGATATAGAAAATGTTTCTTTGTTCACAAATAATTGTAAACATTACATTTCGGTCTCTATATGTTGAGTAAAAATTGAGAAAACTAGGAACATTCTAATGTCAAAAATTTTATGAAATACAGGCATCATGATATAAAATTTCAACTTTACTTGCCAAAACCCCATTTATAAGTCATATGCACCATGACAGAAGATAGTTAAAACCCACTTTCTAATATTTATTACTATTAATTTTTACTCTAAATGCCTACATTATCTTTAACAAATTCTAAATATATATATGAGTATATAAAATGTATGACATTATTTATATATATCAATGACAGTAAGAACCATGTATTCTAGATTTTCCCACTTTGCTGTTTGAATTGAGAATTTCAATAAGACGAGAATGTAAATTGATGCTTAGTTCTACTAAATTATGTACATATGTATAAACATAAATAATTTCAATGTAAATTTAGTTCATAACCTAAAACTAACTTAATCTTACCATAACTTAATGTAATTTTATAATGTAAACCCTTTTCATCATTGGTGGGTAATAAACAAATCTTATTTACATTTGAAAAGAATTTATTTGTGAAACTGATGTATATTATATCTCTAGTGCTAATCTAGCTTTTATTGAGATTGAATTATTTCCTATCAGGTTCTAAAACATATTCTTGATTTGTCATAAAATAAGACCAGATCATAATGATGTAAATAATATCCCAAGGTATAACCCTAAACAACTAAATTTCAAGTTTTAACAAGATATATTAAACGGTTTTAAATATTTTTCTCGGGGAAATACAGATGGAAATAATTGTAAAATCCACTTTTTTGGTTTCAGGGGCACATAAAATGTAAAGGTCCATCCAAATCTAAAGGTCAAAAGTTTTCACTATCATAATACTTGATCTTTATATGATGAATAAATAAATAAAAAACACCAGACACACATGATTTTACATACTTAGAAATTCCTTTGCTCTATACAGGTTTAGCCTAAATTATCTCCATTTGTAAATAATGAAAAACCTACAACATTTAAACTTATAAAAAAAAGAAAGTAACATTCTTAGTTTTTTTGTAAATACATGTACAATACATACTCTGGGTGCTTGGTATTGATCACAGTGACTGCTATATATTCCACTTGGTGCTCTACTCATGGCCAAATGGATGGTGGCAAGGACCAGTGATCTATCGGTCCATGTGTGCTTCTAGCCATGTTAACTGGACATCATTTTCTGTGACATTACTCTCATGAGTGCCATAGATATTTTGGAATGCTTGTTCTGTTGTGGGCTGGGAACTTTTGTGAAGTGTTAATTTAAAGGGGCCTTCCAAAATTCTAGGTGTCATTGGTGTACATCCTTAGATTACATATGTTAGCTAATTGTGGGACAAAAGAAAAATCTTCAATACTGAATAGAAGGGAGGACAACTTTATGGCTTAAAGTGACTGTAAATATGGATTGGCTCTCTTGTCTTCCAACACAACATCCATAGCATATATTGCTGCAAAATCCTGGTGCAGGGAGTCCTAAAACTTGTAAAATAGATGGGAGAAGATACAAAGTTTGTCTCAATGAAACTCAAGGATTTTATACTTTGTAGAAGTCAATTTAGGGTCTGGTGCCTGGTCAATTGAGATTTGAAGGAACATGGGCTGTGATGAGTTTTATCAAACTGATGAACTGAAAAAGGTTGAGTAAGATTAGAAAAAATCACGAGGGTAGAGAACAAGGAGCTTTTGGCAGAAGTGCATCCTAGCAGGATGTGGAAATAGGGGATGTTAGATTACTTCTTCCAACATTTGGCATGTAGGGTCTAACTAGGAAGTTATATCAAAGCTGATAGTCCTAAGTTGAAAATAATTAATCGTCTGTATGCCATAAGGGTGCTTCCAAGTACAACAGATTTCCAAACGAGCGGCCCAAAGGGGCCGCTTATCGTCGGAGTGGTTATGTTAGAGGGGGAGTGAACTGAGAAGGTGTTATCCGTGATGAGTGAGAAGAGAGTGAAGCACTTTGAATAAAGATAGTTTTTTTCAGATTTCATTCATATAGAGCAAATAATTTCTCTTATTCATAAATTACACTAAAAATACTAAGTTTATTATAATTAGGAATTTTAGTTTTTACTAAATATACAACTCAAACTTATTTTAAAAGTATTACATTTTATGACTAAATATTTGTGACAATGTGGGCAGTTAATTTTTCTTGTTTTTAAATATACTAATTTATAAATGTGGTGTGATCTTACAAAACATATATTTTTAATCCTTAATAAAATATTTTTGGTTTAAAATTGTTTCTTTATTTCATCTTGTAACAATGTAATATATATATTTTGATTTTTATCTTTTGTATGCTATTTTTAGTAGAAGTTTATTTGTTGATTAACTTAAATAATAATACTTTAATCTAGTATCAGCAAGGTTAAAAACAAATTTTATGAAATAATATGAATATTTTACATCTCCCTAACAGTTATCAACCAGGTAAAAACTTATTGTAAACATTTTATTAATTTGGAGAAAACACCTGTATTAATCTGATAATATGAATTTATTCAATATTGTTCTTAAAAAATTTAGTGTTATTTAACAATTATTATCAATCCTTTACTGCCATATATTAATGTTTATAAACGTACAGTTCTCTAACTTTCTGTACTGCTAACACCATCTATTGACATTACTTTGGAAATATTATGAATTATGCCCTGTGTTATTATATACATTTCTCATCAAATTGGATATTCATCGCCAATCACATAATTGTTTACTATGTAATGCATTTTTGCTTTGTGTTGTTTTGTTTAAATTAGTAGTTTATGGGTTAATTTTCATTCTTTCGTATTAGAAAGATAATGAAGAATATCGTAGATGTGAATGTCCAAAAGAACAAAGTAACACTTTACCAAACAAAATAATATAAATGAAAATGGCACATGACACTACATGGCAATCTTTGAGGTGACGAGCATCCAGCAAGACAGTTGACAAGAACACAAAGAGATAGGAGGTCTTGTGTGCATTTGTACCATCTGTGAATGTGTGTATGTGGATGCACAGATGACAACATTAGTTGTGAGACGAAACTCATAAATAATGTTCTCAGCGTAGCCTATGGTGTTGTCCTTGCTCAGAGTGAAGGACTCCTTACACTCCCCCTTGAGTCAAGGATCACGAGAAGAAATAACATCCTTATGTCACAGCAGCCATCCCAGCAGATTTTGTGCATCAAGTATGCCTTGATCTTGGCAAAGCCTTGGTCAGAAAATCGGCTACTTGATGCCCAGTCGATATATGACTCACCTTGAAAGACTTGTCTTGCTGTATGTCCCTGACAAAGTGGTAGCGAATGTCAAATGTGTTTTCTCTTGGAGTGGAATATTGGGTTCTTGGCCAGTCTCAGCAAGCTTTGGTTGTCACAATAGATTGCTAGATCTGCCAATTCGTCAAGGCCCAACTCAGGGATAAAATGTTGGATATAAATTGCCACTTTTACACAATCTAATAAGGCCATATACTCTGCTCCGGTGATGGAAAGAGCCACTGTCCTTTGTTTCCTAGAGTCCCAAGAAATCAGGCTTTTGTTGAACATGAATAGATAGCTTGTATAGGACCATCTATCCTCGGTGCAACTACTCCAATCAGCATCTACAAACCCTTTCAATTTTTCTCTATCGGTCCTGTAGGTTAGTCCAACATGGATGTCCCCTTCAGGTACCTGAGAACCCGCTTGGCTGTCTTCCAATGACTTACCCCATAACAATTGACCCAGGTAGCTGACAGCGAAAGCATTGTCAGGCCAGGTTGATGTGGACAGGTAAGTAAGAGCTCCTACCAGTTCACGATAAGGGAGCTTCTCATCTTCTTCATTTGGTCCCTGACTTCCCTTCAGTTTTACACATGGGTCGATAGGAGTACTTAATGGTTTACAGTTGATCATGTTAAAACGAGCAAGAAGTTCCCATACATAACCTCGCTGTCGTAAAGAGATGTACCCATCACCCTGGTCAATCTCAATGGCAAAACAACACTTCGCATGACCAAGATCCTTTATCTCAAAATGCTTGCCCAGCTCCAATCCTAGTTCAGCGATTGTTTTTGGATTTTTAGACGCAATTAGAATATCGTCTATGTATGTCGCTATCAATGTCGCGTCTTCCCCTGAACCGATTTGGAATAAGCACGGATCAGATTTTGTGGGAGTAATGCCAAGTTTCTCAAGGGCTTTATCCAGCTTATTGTACCAACTCCTGTCTGCTTGGCTCAACCCATACAGGGACTACTTCAGAAGGAACACTTTATTAACTTTACAGAATCGTTCAACATGATCCTAGCCTTGTTGCCGGTCGAGCTATTACCCTAGGAGTAGGATGCTCTGTAATACCTTCTCATAATTTTTTTGGAGTCTCCAAGTTCACCGTTTAATTAGGCTGTAGTGACGTCAAATTGTCTGACTCTCATGCCAAATCACACTGCCACTGATACATGATGCGAATGGATCTGATTCATGCCACAGGTGCACAAGTCTCTGAAAAATGAAGGCCAGGTCGTTGGTTCAATCCTCGTGCTACCAACCTTGCCTTCATCTTCTCAATCGTGCCATCGAGTTTTGATTTGTTGCGTAAAACCATGCAGCACCCGATGACTATTTCTTGTTCAGATCGATCTACAAGTTTCCATGTATTATTTTTTAGAACTGACTTCATCTCACTTACAATAGCTTGGAACCATCCTGAAGCATCAGGACTCATCATTGCTTGATTCATTGGCACTTCAGAGATGAAGATTTGCTCGACTTCAACAATTTCAGTTTGTTCAGGGACACTGGGGTGATAAATCTTCCTTGGCCTTCCCCTCGAGCTTTTCCTTACAACCTTTGGTCAACCACGTCCTCTTAGCTGGTGTGGAGTTTGAGCTTCAATGATGTTGTTGTCGTCATCCACTTCGCAAGGAATGTCGTGTTCAACATCCACAGCAGTGATGGGTACGAGCGGCTCTGTGTCAGGACCGAAGCCACGGAAATCCTGTTTTTGCTTCGAGTTGTCTGAGGCCGATATCAGATTTTTTTCCTCGTGTGGAGGATTTTGTTCGAGGTCCACATGATGTTGATCATGCTTTGAGTAGTCGTATGTTGAAATTTTTGAACCGTCAACATCAGCATCATCAGTGTCCTTGAGCTCGTCTTCTACGAATTTTACATCACAGCTGATAACTACGTTCCTCTTTTCCAATGACCAAATGCGGAAGGCTTTGGATTCCTCCGAGTATCCAAGGAAAATTCCCTCCTGACCCCACTGCTTGAGCTTGCCTTTTCCAGGTTCTCGATCGAGGTAAAAACATGACTGCCAAATACTCTCAAGTGTGAGTTATTGGTGGTTTACCGGTCCACGCCTCAAATGGTGTGAGACCGTTTAAGCTTTTGGTGAGTAAGTGGTTTTGTAGGTAGTTGAAGGTGTTGATTGCCTCAGCCCAAAATGAATTTGGCAATTTGGATTCCATCAACAAACATCTGGCTGCATGGAGAAGTGTACAGGTTTTCCTTTCATCTACACCGTTCTATTCCGGCTTATCAGGAACAGTCAGTCTTCGGGTGATCCCTTGCTTCTTCAAGTATTGATCAAACTCTAGGCTCGTGTACTTCACAACCATTATCAAATTGTAAACACTTGACCTTTTTGCCCTGCTGATTTTCTACGAGGGCTACGTACTCCACCATAGCATTGAAAACCTCAGCCCTTGACTTTAGGAACCTGAATTTACACCACCTCGTGGAGTCATCGATAAACTCGACATAGTACTTTACACCTCTAGAGAACTTGTCCTCATCGACCCACATGTGTCCGTGGGGATGAGGTCTAATAATTGTGTTTTTCATCCAGACCTCTTAGGAAACTCGGTCCTCAACATTTCTCCCTTCAAACATACATCACAGTCTGGTTTAGTTGTTGTTTGTGTGAGTTTCATTCCGGTCACAACTTCATTGCATACAGCGTCTATAATGTATCTCGTGTTCACTTGTCCGAGTCGTCTGTGTAATAATTTGAGTGAAACTCTAACCGGTTTTTGAGGGGGCGATGCAGTACGAGCGTCTTCTTCAAACTGGTTCATGTAGTATAGATCCCCAATTCTGTCAGTATGTAGTTTCACTTGTCCGTTCAAGTTCACTACTTCTGCACATTTTTCTTTAAAAACAAAATCAAAGCCTCGGTCAGTAATCTTACTGACAGATAAGAGGTTAGTCCTCAGATCTTGCATGTGCGATTCATTGGTCACTGTGAAATTCTTCTTATTGCCCAATACATTGGCGGTAAACAATAACGTTCCTTTTCGGATAATTTTTATCAATGAGTTGTTTGCGAGATTTAATGTACCACATTTCTCGACACTGATTTCGTGGAAATTGCCCACATCGTGGCACAGATGAGTCATAGCACCACTATGGAATCACCATCTTTGGTTTTGCGCTGATGTCATAGCGAAATGAAAATACACATTTCCAGTTTTCGATGATTTTTTGTTTTTGTCATTGTACCAACATTGACTTTTTGTGCCCCTGCTTTTTGCAAGAGTAACATCGCACTTTATCTTAGGATTTTTGCAATTTGAAATCACTTTTGTTTTTGCCTGGTTCCCTTTTTGAATAATTTTGTTTACCACTTCTGTTTCTGAATGTGGTGTCCGACGTTTCGCCGCCTGTGCTATTTTTTCGAGCATCGTTTTTTTATATTCTTAGTGCGTAGGCACTCCAGCATTGGTAGCTCGTCACATGACTCGATTGTGCACCTTAAATTTTCGAATGAAAAAGGTAAACTATACATCAACATAATGGCCAACTGATCTGGATATGTGTCGGTGTTCATGTCACTTAGCTTGTCGACGGTGTCGAAGAATTCGTTCATGTGGTCGCGTATGTCTCCATCGTCTGCCATCTTGTGTAAAGTCAATATTTTCAAAAGTGTGTCTTTCTGGGCTGGACCTTGGAACTTACAAATTTCTCGCAACCTCGTCCACATGGCACGTGACATCACGTTTTTTTTTATCTGTTTAAGTTCGTTTGAAGATATTGACAAGACTATGTCCAATCTTTCCTTCTGATTGTTTCTTTCACATTCTAGCACCTTGATGGCATTTTCGTTATCACCCAATTCTGGTTTTGCATTTGTGCGGGTAACAAATTCCCACATGTCGTTTTTTACTAGCACGGCCTGCATTTGCAGTTGTGGAAATTGTAGTTTTTTTTGTTGGGCCACTCATTTCTTTCAGTGTTCATGTTCATCGTGGTTAATGGCGGTTTCACGCATACTATGATTTGTGAATCACAGTTTGACTTTTAATTTGTAACTTGTACTTATTTTCTTTGCGCACCTGGGCCCATAACCTGTTAGAAAGGTTATTAAGAATATTGTAGATGTGAATGTCTGAAAGAACAAAGTAACACTTTACTAAACAAGATAATATAAATGAAAATGGCACACTTCGATCTTCGAGGTAACAAGCACCCAGCAAGGCAAACTGACAAGAACACAAAGAGGTAGGAGGTCATGTGCGCATTCATACCGTCCCTGAATGTGATTATGCGTATGCGCAGATGACTACACTAGCTGTGAGCCGAGACTTGTAAACAAATGTTCTCAGCGTAGCCTATGGTGTTGTCCTTGCTCAGAGTGAAGGACTCCTGACATTTCATTTATTTTTATAAGTATATTTTTTAGTAGTTACATAGTTTAGGCTTAAGAGAACGTTTATAATCATAAAAATGGGGGACAAACAAAAAATAACTGCATTTCTAAGATTTTTATAACTCAGCACATACATGTATACAGGATATTTTCTAAGCAGCGGAAGGGTTAACCAAACCTTAAATCTGTGACTTTTTTAAAAGGTTACTTTTTTAACATATTAAATTCTTGTAAACATATTCTCTTTGTAGCTTGAATTTCAATTTATGCAATTTATTCAAGGGAAGTGTTAGATCTGTTTGTATTTCACAAAATCCTAATAAACCCTAATTATTTGTGAAACCTATTCATACCCGATATTGTGTTTTCCCAAAATATGTGCAAGTAAATAATTATGTTTATCTTTGTAGCTTGAATTTCAATTTATGCAATTTATTCAAGGGAAGTGTTAGATCTGTTTGTATTTCACAAAATCCTAATAAACCCTAATTATTTGTGAAACCTATTCATACCCGATATTGTGTTTTCCCAAAATATGTGCAAGTAAATAATTATGTTTATGCTTTAAATACTTTCATTATTAACAAAAATTATGTTAATATTGTATCCATACTCATTTTTGTAATTATCTTAACCATTGGAATTTTATACAAAATTATATGCTTAGCAGCAAAAGGTACATTAAATGCCTATCATGTGATTGAGAGTCTACATTCATTATTTCCAGTAGACCATTTTTTAATAAAGGCCACATTGAAGATTAAAGTTATAATAAAGGCTGCAATAACTATTTAAAACCTGCAACAGTGAATGAACGGTCTCACAGGTCACTCTTGGATTGGATAGGATTGCCACGGATGTGGAAATCAGGATTCAAATATTAGGTGTAAATTTACTTAAATAGTTAAAAAAATGCTGTATATTTACTCTAAAATTCACTTTTCTTTTCCATATTTAATTAGTGTAAAAAACCTATTTTAATTGCCCAAACAGGTACTAACTAGGACAGAGTGGCGAGGTGACTATCTAAGCAGACAAATTTGTTTAAAAAAAATGCATCGACATTTCAACCCCTCCCCCTTTTTTTAAAATAAAATAGTACATTAACTAACTATATTTAAAACAAAATAGTTTTGTTTAATAGTTGATATATTGTTTGGCATTAAAAATTACATATTCTGTATGTCTGAAAGACCTTAGGACTATTTTTTTTAAAGATACCACTGGTGCCAACCATTGGAAAATGTTGTTGAAACTATTGACTAACAAGTCTGAGCCTGCTCTCTGCTATGTTTGATCAGTGTGTCCAACATATTTCTCCTAGAAAGTAATGTTTTATTTTGGAGAATTAAAATCACAGTCATATATTCAAATACCAAGAAAAGAATATCAATCAAATTTAGTTTAAAGCTTAAAAAAGTTCACCTGAAACAGTTACAATGGTAAGTGACGGTTTTGGAGCTGAAGCACTATCAAGATCCAACATTTTTGGCTGGTATGGATGGTTCGATGAATGTTGAGAAGAGGCTCAAGATGATGTGCGGAGGTGTCGCCCCTCCCAATACTTTGAAGAATAAAAGGTAAAACACTTTTTTTTCCTTCATATTTTGATTGTTTATAAACAAAGCCCTTAATGTTTTAAGACACCTTGTGTTTGTATTTAATTTATGACAAACAAACAGTATATCCTTTATAAAATTCAGATCTTATTAGTGACAGTTAAAATTACTGACACTTGCCCTTATGAACCGAATTCATCACAGGAAAATGGAGAACAGTTTCATAACTCTATGTGGAGACCCCCAAGTTGTAGTTGGGAGGTTTGAAAAATAGCACTAATTTAATGCAAATACATTGTTTAGACCAAACAAAATCTTAGTTATTTTACACTACCTGACTTATTCTTTGACATAATATATAATTTAGCTCTTTTCGGTTTAGATATTTTAGTGTCACTTTAGGAATGTGTTTTTGGATGTATCCCCAGTGAGATGATATTTTACCAACATGGCTGCTATTATCATTTGTTTAGGATATATGAGCATCTAAAGACCCCAGTTACCTGGACACCACAACACTAAAATGTATGGAATAAATTAAGACATTTTGGTTAGTTATTGTTAAAAATATTTTCCATCATATTTGATAGACATTTTGAAGCATTGTAGCATCAAGTACCTTATGAATGTCAATTTGTTAATTAATGTTGAAATATGCACATCTGCCTAGCAGTTAACTTAATCTTTTGAATTTATGTATTTGGTGCTACATTACATCATGATGTGTATACAAATTTATTAAGGTTATTATGAACATATCCAAAAATGTATATTTTCTTTATATATGACTGCAAGCTTCAAATCTGACATGTAACAACATTTTTTTGGGGATAAAGTTATGACTAACCCTGTGCTTATAGTGTATATATATATATGTGTGTGTGTATTAATTAGTGTAAAATATTCTAGGGGCCTATTCCCATTGACCAAACGTTTTGAAACTGTCAGACAAACATGAGTCTAGAAACGCTTAGTTTCTGAGCTAGGGGGAATTTTATTGTTCAACTAATAATAAATCAAACAGAAGTACTGCAATTAAACAAGACAATTTTTAACAAAATCACAAGACAGAAGATTTTGTTACAATAATATTCAATATGGTGTTATCCTGCTTTGCTGCACCATCTAAGCCTGAGCTCCATGCTTTGTCATACTCTGTTTGATACACCTGACGGTTACATATTTTCTCACATTCATTTACAATAAGCTTTCTTAGAAGTCAACATCAGGAACAGGAGTTACACAAACAATGAACTTTAAATGTCCTCAGAGATAAAAATCCATTAGGTTCAAATTTGGTGATTGAGCAGGCCATTTAATGGATCCCCAATGACCAATCCATCTTTAAGTAAAACCAAACCTTTAATATTCGAAAACTAAATGTTTCTAGAACCATATTTATACAAACTTTTCTTAATGTTTGGTTGATGGGAACACACTTCTAAAATATTTTACGCTATAATATACACCACATATATATATATAAAATCAGACCCTGGCGACCGTTGATAGCTCCCCTTAAGGGAAAATTACCCAGGTTATCAGCTGAGATTGAACCCAGAACCCAAGGCTGGCAGCCAGGATCTCTGACCATACCAAGGGGCTGGTTGATTCTCTTGGTTAACAAACTTTTGATAAAAATACATACTTTTGGGGAGCTTAATTAACATTTGTATTTTATTAAGAATGTTAACTTATTTATTTTAGTTGATTATGGTTTTACTCTTAAGTCATAATAACTTCAAATAATGATGTTATATTTTAGATTATAATTACAATATTAAATATGGTCACTGAAACTTTATTTTATAACAATGTTTGTTATTCATTACAACTATTTGAGTATTGGCTGAATTAATACACTTATCATGTCACACTAACAATGTTTACATTTATTGGCTTATAAGTACTCTTCCTTCTCTGTCAAAAGAATTAGGGTTCTTGGTCAGTAGCTATATTTGCACACCAACGAACATGGATTCTAATTAATACTCCATTCAAGCTTTCTTCTTAGTCACATCACATGTACAACTTAAATCAATGCTACATATGATATAAACCCTTTTAGTGCCATGAGTTTATCTTATAAATTCTGACTTCTACCGCTAGAAGTGCCAGAACTGATGAGATTGGATTTTCAGATTTCACTATTTTCAGTGTTAACCCAATAGAGTGTGTAGGTTTGTGGTATCTCACTAAAAAGAGAACACTCCCCCCTATTACAGAACTGTATATACAGATAAAAAGGACATATTTACCTAAAAATCTCTTCATTAATAACATTGTTAATTTCTCTTGTATAACCTTACAAAAAATGATGAAATTATCATGCCATTCTTAGAACATAAAACCTGAAATAGACCTGGCGTTCCTCCCCCGCAAATTCGGTACAGACGTGGCACTAAAAGGGCTAAACTCTAAACAAACAATTGTAACGTAACTTTTCTAATACCCGCTTTGGTGGCTGCATGGTCTGTCTAATGCATCACTATCGCAGTAGACGGGACTGCCCATGACTGAGAAATCTAGGTTTGAATCTCGGTTGGGTGTACTGAGGGTGGTTTTTCCAAAATGGTTTTCCAATCTTCCTTCTTGCAAATGCAGGTACAATTCCTCTAAATATAACTTTTCTCATTCTTAAAACCATTGGTGTAATAAGTACATAAGCGTATAACTTAAGCGGGTAGTAAGTCACGGTTCTAAAAAACTTTTCTAATAGGTACTTCTGGATTTTATTAAGGCCTTTAAACAATATACACTTTTAATTAATTTTAAATAAACTTATTTTTAGGGCTGTGGAGTTAGTACGCCAAGCCTTCGATTCATATCTCTCTATTTTTCTACTTTCTGATTCAGACTCCCTCATAAATGGCTAAAGTATATTAATTAGTAATAACAAAAATACTGCAGTTAAACTCTCCAATACAGATTTATTCATGGGACACCTCTTTGGTTTTATTAATTTATATTGGAATACATTTGTAAATCCAAATTACACATATTGGTTCTAAAGGATAAAAAAGTAATAAATAAAAATTATATAACTACCTTATATTGTTTTGATATTATAAGTTTTTAATTTGAAACCAGAGCATGTACATTTTTATCAACTCTGACTCCACCCATAATTACTTCCGACTCCACAGCCCTGCCTGATTATTATTTAATCTCTCCTTGAGCTCCATTTATTGGGTGCAGTCTTTCTCATGGGGCTGCAAGCAGATCATAAATGTCACTGCTTTTGCTTGGAGGTCTTTATTTTGGGACCACTATTTTCCATATTTATTAATGACCTACCTTCTTTCTCTCATTGCAAGTATCACCTATATGCTAATGATCTAAAAGCATATATTTGTTTCGCAATAGTAGCCTCTTAAATCAAAATAAGTAATTGTCATGCTGCATGGACTTTTTTCAAGCAAGTTTATATTGCTCTTCTATTTATGACTGACATAACTCCATACACGAGGCGCATCCACAAAGTAGTGTCTGATAAATTAATTGAAAAAAACTATTAGGGATAGAAAAGTTTTTTAAAGTACTAAAAATACATGCATACCTGCTTTATTTTTCCACATAGTCCCAATTGACTTCAAAACATATTTATATCTGGGCACCAACTTCTTTATACCACTTTCAAAAAAATTTCCTGCCAGTGATTTGAGCCAGTGATTCACACTATTCTTCAGTTCGTCTTCTGCAAAACGCTGAGAGGGAAGCCACTGCTTCATGTTCAAAAACAAGCGATTGGCACTTGGAGTGAGGTCTGAGCTGTAGGGTGGGTGTTCCAGCAGCTCTCATCCAAACTGCTGAATCAGCTGAAGAGTTTGAGCTGCAGTGTAGGCTCAAGCATTGTTGTGCAAAAAAAGATTCCCTGATGTCAGCATGCCACGTCTTTTGTTCTGAATTGTGCGTCTGAGTCTTTTTATGCTTTCACAATATCCGCAGCATTAATAGTTAATTCTCATTCAAGAAATTCAACAAGCAAGACACCCTTCTGGTCCCAAAAAACAGAAGATTTTTTTTTGACATAGCGTTCCTATTTGATTTTTTTTTTCTTTTGGGGATGTTGAATGATGCCACTGCATCAATTGTTGTTTTGTTTCAACATTAGTATATGAAATCCAATTCTTGTCCCTGATCACGATTTGAGAAACACGTTTATCTCCTTTTTCAAAAGGTTGCAAAAATCCATGCGTTTTTGTTTGTATGCTTCAGTCAGCATTTAGGGGACCTATCTGGTGCACAGTTTCTTGTAGCCTAGCTATTCTGACAAAATTTTGGGAATGAATGACCATGAAACTTCTGGAAATTAAAAAAGAGAGTTCCATAAGTGTGAAACAACAGCTCTCACAAATTTTCGTGCCGAAATGTTCCACTAAATTGTCAGTCACCACACTTGCTCAGCCACTGTGCTCCTCATCGTGAACATTGGTGCGACCTTCTTTAAACAGATGGACCCATTGTCCTACCTTATTTACACTCATGACACCAGGGTTTAACATATCCGATGATAAATTTATGCAGCGTTAAGGTTTTCTGCTAACAAAAATTGTATGACACTACGAACCTCACAACTGGCGGGATTATTTATGATAGCACTCATTTTAAATCACTCTCATATAACATTATACGAGAATAAAACTGAAGTAAAGGTATCAGCAAAAAATTGATGAATCAATCTATGCTACTGTTTATGCGTGACCCCGCCTACAAGTCTATTTTGGCAGTCATATCTCAATTGACCTTACTTTGTGAACACACCTCGTAAAAACCTTAACTATAGATATGCTGTTACAAAGTATGATACTACTTATATTTGACCACTATGACGTTCGATACTAAGATCTAACCCTAAAAATGCTCTTTTGTTCTTTACACTTCTTGGTGTCGGTTAGTTAATTACTTGTGGCTTTTACCTGCCTTACTGAAAACTTGCAGGTTTCAGGTTGTATTTTGAGACTGGCCCTGTTTGGACTGTTTAAAACTCTGTCTAAAATGATCTACATGTTCATATATTGTTATACTAAAAATGATTGTTGTCACAATAACAAAAAAATTTTATGTCCTTCAAATCTGGTAGTGCACTACCCATTAAATGTTTAAAGGAAGTTGATAGTTGGTTAAACCAAACACCATGTATTTATAGTGTTGGTAGCTAGTAAGTGTTTAAAATGCAATTTTATCTCTTGTCAGTGGGTTCTCTTTTTTGTCGCCAGAAACCACTCCCTCCTCATGTCAACAGTACCAAATAACAGAGTTTCCCATTCTATCTAATTCTTCTGTGTCAAAAGGTAAAGGATAGGCACCCCTTTGCATAACAGAATTTAGTCCTCTAAAATCTGAACTAAAGCAATATTTTATTTTAATTTCTGGTCCAGTTCTTTTTACTAAAATTCAGGTATCTGAACAAGGAAAGTTTGACCCTTCTGCGCCTGTGGTATTCTATACAGCCTTTTGTGAATTGGTTTATTGTCACAAGTGTTATTAGAGTGTTTTACTTTATGAGTAAATTCTAAACTTTCTCTTTGAAGGAAAAAGAAAAAAAAATTGGCTTGCTAGAACATATTTTATTTTAATTAGAGCTGGTTGACCTTGGTGTTCTTGGTGTAAAGTGCTTGCACCAGGACCCAATATGGGTTTTTCTAGAGTGATAAAGATCCGAAGCACATCTTCCTTAGGAGGGCAAGTAAAGCTGTTGGTTCCATGCCAATTGTGGCATGTTGAACCCTGGAAGGTATGTGAAAATACCTTTATCGGCAAAATTGGTAGGTCCTTTCACCCTCACTCATATAAACTCCCGTATGTTAATATAATCAGTTGGTTCAAAAAGTGCACGTTAAATACCTCAAATAAAAAAACTAAAATTTAGAAATTTTAAAATGGACTAGTAAAATATCCTAACTCTAAAATATTCCTAGACCATGCAGAGAGGTCCTATGTTTAACAACATCTTCTGATGAAGTACTGGACACAACTGACCTGCTACTCAGTTAATTTGTCCCTGGATGTATTCCAGGTCATGAACCTACTGTTCAGCTATATCTGAAATGTACATGCTTAGAGTACAGAAACCATTGTTTTAAGATGAGAAATATGATTTTAAACTAGGTGGCCATCCTATTACTTCTGATAATTCAGGATTGTAACTATGAGTTTCTGTGTCACTGCAGTCTAAATTTGATGTACACTCTCCTAAATGTTGATCAGCTTTCGGCTACCAACATTGTTATACAAAAAGGTCACTTTGTAGGCGATTTTTTTTTTTTTCACCCAATATAATTTTGCACTCCTAAAAGCTAGCAATCTTTCATAGACTGACTACACTATGACCCTATCTTATAAGCTACTCATTGACTGACTACACTATGGCCCTATCTTACAGAGTTTATTCCTTCAAGGTAAGAATGTAAGACTGCTAGCTTTCAGTTGAAACAGAGCATACACTTAAAAAGTCAGGCATGGCCCAGGAAGACTGAGGAGATATATGACACATGTTATAGAAATATCTTGACTTGTTTTAGAAATTTTATTAACTAAACACTATGTGTTAATTAACTTCCAAGATTGTCACATTATGAGGAAAGTGGGGTAAGGAAGCTAAGAACCCCAAACCATTCAAATTTCTTTTTAAAAAAGGCCAAAAGTTAGAAATACACACAGAATAGACAAACAACTATAGTCACAGTAAACTTAATATTAGTCATATTTCATCTTTGATGGCCATTCATGACAAAAAACATAATCATAATGCAAACCCTTAACCTTTCCTCTTGTCAGGCATTTAACAATGTCTATGTTTGCCTGTATATTCTCTGGTGCAGGCATGAATTAATGTTTCATTGTAATAAGTTACTCTGATGCCATCTACCCATGGACCATTGTACTTTTAGCCAGTCCAAATACTTTGTATTGAAGCTGATAAATGGTGCTACCAATTCACTGCAATACTATGACCATGAACAAAGTAATAAATGAGAAAAATAAATTATTAAGCAAATATATTGGTCAGGTAAGAATAAACAATTATAAAAATGGCTGCTGGCCTACGCAAATACCTATGGTACGCACATGCTAGGTAATGGGATAATAAACTATCCATAAAAGTTTCAGTATGACCTAAATTAATGAGAATATAATATAACCAACACAATACACATTCATATTGGATCCATATAATACGACTAAAATAATTTTTATCATATCAATTTTAAGATTATATACTACTATTATTGTTAAACTGTATTTTTATATATCTTTGAATAGTATAGTTTTTGCAACATTGAAAATAATACTCATCACCTTATAATTGTTCCAGTGGTGCCGGGTACAATGTTAGTGAGTTTTCTCCATTTCACACGATTCACGATATTATTGGAACTTATATCAAAAACATACATCACCAAATTGTTTGATATTAGCATCACACACACACTCACAATCACACACATTAATGGATGTGTTTTATTAATCATCCACATGCCTTGGTGGGAGGTTTGAAGTAATCCCTGTTAAACACACACATTGATGTCACAACACCTGTCTACACATTATCAGCACTATACTTCTGGCATATCTAGTTTCCTAGCATCTCTCTTTATGACCCACTCAAGGTTACAAGATAAACAAGAGAGATACAACATGATTTACTCCTAAAACATTGTAATAATAACTTATAAATTAAACCTTCAAATAAAATAAAATAAAAATGAAAATAAAAAGCAACCAATTTCATTGTTAACATTGATAATACAAGAAAAAATGAACAAATACATGACCAAAATCCTATGCGTAAACCATCAAGAATGTTTGGTTTGATTCTGACACTATTTCAACAGTTTTTTTGTAAATATAATATAAATACATATTTTCAAAACACAATACATGTAAATGGTCACCTGGAACAATTCTAATAACAGAATCAAATTAAATTAAGTGAAACTCACTTCAAAGGTCAAATGGTCTAAGGCATCTTCTCTCGCAATAGACTGTATTGTCGATGATGGGAAGAACTATATAATAAACACAAAAATAAAATATACAAAAAAGGCACATCTCATATTCAAAATATATCTGTTTAATCTCACTTCGTTCTTCCAAGTGGGTGAATGGGACAAGACTTTTCCTGGTTTGTTTGTAAACATACATTCAGGAACAATTCTTTATTTGTGTGTCTATAATCATGCAAAGTTAAAGCGTAAGGGTGGTATACTGTATATTCATGTACCTGGTGTGGCAATAATTGGCCTGGGCCTATTATTGCCACACCAGGTACATATGTGCATAGTAGTTTGAACCCTTTAACCCTCCCTCCCCTCACTATATGTGTTTGTACATGTGTATGTGCATACACATGTACACAAACATGTAGTTAGGGAGGGGGGGGGGTGTTTAGAGGGTTCAAACTACCCACCCAAATTTTATAAAGTTTTTAAAATGAAGCTTAAAGATGGCCTTGTGTCAAACTTCAAATAACTCATATATAGAGGCATTAACTTTACCAAACTTTTCCAGGTAAGGATTACTCCTAATAGTTTCTAGAGGCATTTAATTTTAAAATTTTCCAGGCGAATATTACTCAGAATCGCTTTTAGATGCATCTAATTTCTAATGAATTATTTGTAGGGGGCCACTCCAATTACTTCATATAACCATTCAATTTTTAAAAATGTGTTAAGGGAAGTCCATTTTCAATAAGTTCCGGAAAATAAATATAGGTGAGGTCCATTCCAAATAGCTTCTAAGGGCATCCATTTTTAAAAATTTGCTGGTGAAGACTACTTCAAATAGCTTCTAAAGACCTCTAATTTTGAGGTGGGGAAAATATCAAAATGAGGAACACACTTTATCTAAGGGTAACCATATTAAAAAAAAACTGGTTGGGGACCACTTCAAATAATTTATAAGGAATCTAATTTATAAAAAGAATGTTAGTGAGCACTTTTAAAAATAGCTCTTAGAGGCATTCAATCTCAAAAAATTCTCCAAAGCAT
The DNA here is from genome assembly GCA_039000515.1 of Timema cristinae. Lineage (NCBI taxonomy): Eukaryota > Metazoa > Arthropoda > Insecta > Phasmatodea > Timematidae > Timema > Timema cristinae. The sequence continues at coordinate 88,491,228 of JBCFYV010009882.1, forward strand.
ACCACACCAAATAGCCTCTAGAGGTATCAAAATTTTTCAAAGAATTTAAGGGCTAAAACTATTCCGGATGACTTTTAAAAAGAGTATAATTTTCAAAAATCTTTCAGATGAGGTCTACTAGAAATAGCTTCCAGGAGCATCCAATTATCTAACATTGACTTGGTGAGAGGATGGTAGAAAAACCCTACAAAACTTTTTTGATACTTGCTCCCCACCTTCATCTTCCCCTCTCACACAAATAAAGTTCCACCACTACTGTAAGGAATAGCAATGCTCTTATTTCTTTATGTGTATATATATATATATATATATATATATATATATATATATATATATATTTAGTTGTTTCTAGACAAAATCATCTAATACATTTGTACTCTTTTACTAAAAATGTGTTTAATACCCACAACTACCATATATATAATTTAATATGTGATACACATCCACACCAAATTTTGCCCCAAATCTAAAAAATGCTCTCTTAAATCTAGAATATTTATATACGATTTATTTGGAATACAAGAACATATTTGGGTACTGCTGAGGACAGGGAGATCGAGGTTTGAATCTTGGTCGGGTGAACTAGGGGTGGTTTTTCCTAAATGGTTTTCCACTGTCCCTCCATGCAAATGCGGGTTCACTTCCTCTAATTAAACCTTCCCAATTCCTAATCCATTAGTGTAATTAGTACTTAAAGCGTATAACCCGAACGGGTAGTAAGACGCGGTGCTAAATATTATTAATATTATATTTGGGTAGTTTTCAGTTTTAAGTCTTATTTACACATTTTTAGGGTATAATTTTTTATTTTGGTTAAAATTGCTTAAATAATTTTATATCTCTAATATCTAAGAAACAAATATATGCTTTGTATTTTACATTCATGTTATTATTAAATGATTTAAAGGAATGTACATATTTACGTGACAAGATAACTTGTGAATAAGAATAATTTAATATAGTTTTGCTTGCTCGAAGTAGTTTCAATACAGCCTGACAACTTTAAGTATTTTATAATAAAGAGATACTATTGCTACCGAGAGAAACAAACTTAGGTCTGGGTGATATCATCACCTCCTTTCACTGAACTGTCTTTCTCCCTTCCCACTTAATTTCCTTTCCTCTTGTAGCTATTTCCTTGGTATATTTATAATATTTTTGTTTTTACTCTCAATGTATGTTCTTCAAAATGAGAAGAGTGGAACCAAACAAAGTCAAATGAACCAAATCAACTTGTGGCAGCTTTAAATGCAGCAATTACATTATTGTCAGGGCTTAAACATACACATTACTTTATGCGATGCACTATGTTGGTCACTTCTTGTTTGGATCTTAAGGATCATGTGATGATTACACACACATCAATGTTTACTTCCACTCTCTCATCTCAGAGAAAATACCTGAGTAATTTACTTGTTGTTTCATATTTATTCATTGTGATATCAAATTTTTAGTGTAAATTCTATCATTAATGAACTAGAAATTATTGTACTAGCTAAACTGAAATTCTTTTTAAGAAATTATATTAAACTAACCCAACCTAACTTAACCTAACCTTCCATTAAAAAAATAACAAAGATAAGTTTACTTAAAGAACAAACCTCTTTTCCACTTGACCATTTCACGGATTGAGAAAAAATGATCTAGTTCATAAATTGGATAACGGTTGGAGCTGTTCAGTACAAGTGCTCCACAACTCATGAACTGGACTATTATTTTCCCAGTTAGTGAAATGGTCAGGAGGAGAGGCCAGTTCACTAAATAGACAAAAAATTTCCTTATTCATGAACTTGGAAAATTCACAAATGGGGTGTGACATATATACAATTAGAGTTTTTTTAAAACATTTTATGAAGCTAAGAATAATCATTTTAAAATCACTAACTGTATTAATACTGGGCTTATTTTTAGTAGATTGATGTTAAGATTTAATTAAATCATGTTAAAATAGCTTTTTAATACAATTTAATTTTGCAGATGTAAACCTAAATAACCAAGTAGAAATAATATTTCACCCCAAAATGGACGAAAATGGTTTTGCAACTCCAACAACATTTAAACATCATTCCAATGAAGAATTAAAAGAGGAAATGAATGCTTTGTCCACAAATTATCCTAGCATCACCAGGTTGTATTCTGTTGGAACCAGTGTAGAAGGGCATGATCTTTTAGTGTTGGAAGTATCAGACAATCCAGGAGTTCATGAACCTGGGGAGCCAGAGTTCAAATATGTAGCCAATATGCATGGCAATGAGGTGGTGGGTCGTGAGATGCTACTATTACTTCTCAAGTATCTCTGTGAGAACTATGGAACACATCCTCAAGTTACAAATCTTATCAATACTACTCGCATTCATATAATGCCAACCATGAATCCTGATGGCTACCAAAGAGCACAAGAAGGTAATATATCCAACAACATTACTATTATATATAATATAATTTGTAAAATACTTTTTGGTCTATTACTCTGGTATAATGTCTTTTTAAAAAGATTCTTGGCCAACCATTTCAGTCTGGCTCTTTGGTCCAATTTTCCACCTCAGATATTCATTCACCTCCAGGATTTAGTTTACTATTTACTTCAACTATTCATTTAGGGAAGTTATGGTTATAGAAAGCTTTGGATTTTGCCTGATTATTGAAGTGATGTAAATTAGATTATTTCCAACTACCATAAAGAGGCTTTGGTTCATTTCCCAGAAAGTCTGAAGCATCAGTCTTTATGTAGTTTGAAAGCAGTCTGGTTACAAGTCATTTAGAGCTCACTACATGTGTAGCCAGCCTACTGTGCTGAATACCTTTCTTGTGCCAAATGCCTACAGGGAAAAAAAACCCAACAACTAGACAACATTGTATCTATATTCAATAGATTTTGTTTGGAGTAAGTCAGCCAACTTTGCGTATCTCTGTTGTCAAAAGCATTTTGTCAGAAATAATCGTGAAAGCGGTCATCTCCCTTGCACTTTTTCCTGAACGAAAAGTGCCAAGGTCATGCATCTGTTTAAAACCAACAAGAAAGTGGTTTTTGTAAAACATAAGCTAGGCCTGGATATTTAATAAAATAATTTTATACCTTTTTGCAAGACCAAAATATCACAATGAACCTGCTAAGTGTTGTCTCCAGTCGAATTTTTCTGACAAATAGTTTAATCTACTAAGTTTGGCTACTTATCCTCAAAATAGTTACTGTAACCATATAAAACTACTAAAATGGGTTGCCAACCCATGAGATAGTTATTTTTAGTTTCAATAGAATTTTGGTATTTTTGTCTGGATACTTTGTAAAACTCCATTGAAATTTACAAAATTTATCTAATTAATAACATAGTTAAAAAACTAAGAATCTAATCTCTAGCAATTACACTTAAATATAATGATACATCACCATAAACTGTTTACCAAACACATACATGAAAAATCACTCTTATAGTAATTGAAATTATAGTAAAGTAATTTAGGACACTAATACTAATATTTTGTACTACAATCTATAGATTGCAGCACTCTCTAAAGACCAATAATTGTTTTGTTTTTTTCAAAGTTAAAAACATGTTCAAAATTACTTAATTTTACATTTTAAATATATTATGTACATGATACATCAATTTACTATGTGTGCTAAAATATTTTTTTTCCAAATAGATTAACTGAAAATTAATTCGTTGTATTAACATATTCATTGATTCCAATTACTATAATTGTGGTTCCAGGTGATTATGGCAGTGTACTAGGACGGCCTAATGCCAATAAAGTTGATCTCAACCGGAACTTCCCAGATCAGTATGGCCCAACAAGAGTGAGTTTTGTTCATAGCAGTAAAAGACGCATACCTTTTTAAAACTAAGTAGGCCTATATTTTCATTTTGATTGGATAATCCTGATATCCTTAGCATTGATAATAATCAGATTTTAAATCGTATACAGACAATGTCTGATGTAAAATGGACCGACTTGGGAATAAATATTATAGAATTAATATGGACTTTATAAGGGGAGGTAAAATAATATTTCAAAAAATTACAAACATAATTTTAGCTTTTTCTAAAGGAAATAATTGTTATGGATGATAAAGTGATAAAAGTTTTATCAAACTACTTCATTAAATTACCCGCCTCGGTGGCGTAGTTGGCTAACGCGCTTGTCGTATTGAGCTCGACTGCTGAGGACGGGGAGATCGAGGTTCGAATCTCGGTCGGGTGAACTGGGGGGGGGGTTCCTAAATGGTTTTCCACTCTCCCTCCACGCAAATGTGGGTTCACTTCCTCTAATTAAACCTTCCCAATTCCTAATCCATTAGTGTAATTAGTACTTAAAGTGTATAACCCGAACGGGTAGTAAGATGCGGTGCTAAATATTATTATTCATTAAATTTAATTACCAATTTTATTTTAGGTTAAGTCTGTTAAAACACATTCTTACAGTATCATATCTCATTGATAACTGAGTAAATACCACCTCACAGCTCATTATGCATAATATAATGATTAGTGACATGGTCAGCCATTGTGTGGGGTAATATAAAAAGTTTTATGTAAGTCCAAATAAATTATAATTATAACACTAAAAGTTAATGCTTTTTATTTGTACTATTTCTGTTTGAATTAAGTTTCTATGTTATGACAAACAGGAAAAATAATGGTAACCTATACTATGACAAAGAAAAATAATAATGTATAATTTAGCAATTAATTAGCATCAAAATTAATCATTCAGCCCAAAGGTTGAAATTATGTTACCGTGTTAAATCAGAATCATAGAAAATTAATTTTGTGTTCTCACACCCTTTTTTCATGGTAGCTCCCACATGTTGATATACATTTAAATCAAATTCACAACATTTAACAAATGTTGATCATTATGGACACATTGTTTATGATGTAGAATAATTACACCTGATCATGTTAAGAAGCTCAACAGGAGCAGGATCAATACTGGCCATAGGAACAAATATACTATTTTCTAGTCTCCTGTCCCACTCATTTGGATCCTTTGCAATCATAAAGGTTTGCATGTAACAACTTTGTGGTGCACTCATAAGCTGTGAAGGTATGCTACTCTTTCATATAGTTGTAGTTTTTGGGTTATAGGTCTCTGCCATTCACATGTATGATTTATAGCTCACGGTACATATTGTTTAGGTATTGCTTCTCCAATTTTAGTTTGTATTATCATCAGCAATCATTGGTCGAATGTCATAAACACTAACTCTAAATTGATTATTATTATTTATTTAATTTTCATCTATCCCAATATCTAAAGGGTAGTTCGGGACCTAAATCTACTTAAATATTTTTGTCTACAATATCTATTACAAAAATTTTAAACAATAATTAAATAATGTAATCTGTATCTAATCTAACTGTCCTGATAATCCTACTATATAGTGTTTGTCCTACTAGTTGGTTCGCCCTCGCACTAAATTGATTAATTATCATTCCATAAGCTTATTTTGTAATTAGAGCTCACTAATAAATAACTCAAGCTGAGATTTGTGATAATTATTTTCATTGGCCTTCCTTCCTATAAAAAGTGATTGCTCGTCTATGGTGCACATAGTCTTCAAACACTTATGCTTTGGCCATAAAGTCCTATCAAAATGTGGGCAGGATTGGTCATTTATGTATTGATATGTCTCATACTTTTTCCACCAAACCTATTGAAGTATTTTGTCTCATCATTCAGGGGAGTATGATTAAGGCATGAATATTTTATTAATCCAGTGATCTTGTGTGGTTTTTTCATATAGGTTTATTTAAAGATAGTCGAAGGTTAAGTTTTGAGCTCATATTTGAAGTTATCTGTAAAGTCTTTCCTTTGACACTTTTGGTCAACTACCAAATCAAAATGTCATGATCTACATGTTGAGTAATTGTATTATTGATCTTTATGACTCTTGCTAAAGCAGGAGGGATCTCACCTTGTATCAATACATCAAAAATAGACTTTGGTCAAAATGTGGTGTATTTAAGCATGATATGCATCTTCTGATGCATTGCAGTTAACTATATTTCTTAACATAACACATATAATACTCGACAGCCTCTAGAGGCTATCATCACACACTAAAGGGATTGTGACTTTCTAACAATTTTATGATCTTATTTGTCTCGTTCTGAATTTTCCTTTAATATTCCATTTCACCTTGTTATGATGATGGTCATGATTTCAAGTTATTGTCATTTCCTTGTCTATACGTGCATAGAAATAATACTATTTACCCAATTGAACAGCACAGTTTCTGTCATTCTTCTCTCTTGTATGAAGTTTTCATAAGTTTAAACTTCTCAACAATGTACGTTCTATGACAAGATCTTTAGAGATAACAGGTTATTAATAGGTTGACAAGTGATATGATTATAGTTTGTCATAAAACAATTATATAGCCAGCATTGAAATGTATGGATTTCCTGTATAGTCTGCAAATACAACCTCAGTATATTTGATATAGTTCCCATGTCCTTAAGCAACAAAGACATTCAGCATTCGACCCACACTAATTAGTTGCAAGTTATGATCTTCAATACGTTCAGCATGAAAAATATTTTGAATCATGCACTTTATAACTATCAGCTCAACAAAATGCCATGGTGCCTTGTAGGCCCACCCAGTAAGGATTGAATGCCTGACCTTTTGGGTCAGAATTTGCTCTACTCTGTGTGGTCACCCTCGCTGTTAGATAATTAATTCCCTATGACTTTTTTTAATCCAATAAAGCACCTAAGTTTGGTTAAAATTGTTTTACCAGCTCAATCATAGGTGCCATAGTATATTTTTTTCACAACACATCTCTCAAATAAATACTGATTTTTCGAAGATAATGAATTTTAATAAAACTATCCTTTGTTGTCCTAGATATATTTTTAAAACTCTTCATACAATTGGATTAATAATTTATATGAAAATATTGCTTGGTTTTAGTGGAACCGTAAACTAGAACCTGAAACGGCTGCAGTCATGTCATGGATCAAATCATATCCATTCGTGTTATCTGCAAATTTACATGGTGGCTCTTTGGTGGCTAACTACCCTTATGATGACAATCGTTCACAAACTAATGGTATTCCTAATCCAACTCCAGATGATGATGTTTTCAAGATGCTTGCAAAAGTTTACTCAAATGTAAGTTGACTTTATATACACACCATCCATGTTTGAATTTTTCTTGTTTTTTATGTGTGTTTTTACTGTGTATGTGTGTTTTATATAAACATATAAAATGTGTGTGATTCTATATAGCATATTTCAATGTTATTTATTGTGTACCAGTCACACTTTAACTTAATGTCATCAGGAAAGGCTGCAAAGCACAGAATATATACATATCTTGCAGGGTTGATAAACAAACCACTATTTTTAACTTGTTTATAGAAAAGTCACTTTTTGGTCCAATTATTTCACTTAAATCACTTTTTCATAACAAGTACACAAATAAATTAAATTTAAGATTCTTTTTACACATTAAACCTATTTTAAATCACAATTTTATTTTATTATATTTCAGCAAGCAAACACTTTAATAAATGCTTCACCCATTTCCCTGGCAGGCTTATAAACAAGATATATTTTTCGATTCATTCATAATAACATGAATGAAATATTTGCTCTAATTTTAAAACATTTGATATTTTGGATAGATCTTTAATTTTCATTGCGTATAACCCAAACGGGTAGTAAGACGCGGTGCTAATAATAGTTTATTTTTCATATTGTAAAATAGTTTCAATCATTTAATTTATTGTGTTTTTTAACTCTCCACAAAAAAACAACAACACTATATTATGATGGTTCAAATTTAGCTATTTATTTATTTATTTAAAGAGCACATTACTTGGGGTGTAAAAAATGTTTATAAGTCATATATTTGGTTTACCTCGGCAGTCTTGGGGTAAAAGACTTGCCTCAGAATCAGATGTTCGTGGACCCAAACCCATTCAAGGTTGACAAATTTGAATGTGCTCTTCAGTTGGTCGAACTTATAATGCTTGAAACCTCTTACAAGTTAGTGCACAAAGAATATTTACGGGTTAAACCAAAGTGGTTATTTAGAGAAGTTTAATTTGACAAACTCTTTAACTTTAGCCCCATCTTCCAAGTCCTAACAACCATAGAAAATAGCTAAATGTTCCTAAATGTTCTAAGTTTATTTGAAGTGAATGTATCATAAAATATCAGTTGAAGTAAACAAACATAAACAATTTATAAATGCATTGTAAGCCCATTTATTAACAAAATAATAATATAATAATTATAAATAAAAGGTAAACAGAGACAAGAATTGGGAACACGCCTTAAGCATAGAAAAATAATTTAGTCATTAGAAATTTAATAGGCCTCAGCCTTCATAATAAATTAAAAAAACAAGGCAATTAAATGTAACATTCAGGCAAGTGCTTTAGAAATATAAAAATAGAAAAGCGTAACATAACCAGTGCGAGAATAAACCTCAGTTGCATAGTTATTCCAATATTTGCTAACATTTTAAGTAAAGTTCTCACATAAAAATATCATCTGGCCAGATCAATAAGTCCACTAAAACATGACAAATAACTGCCAATTCTAATACTAGACCTAATTCTAAGGGAAACAAATAATTAGGAGCCCCAGGGTGACATGGTGGTCTAGGGGTAAGGTGTTAGACTTCTATGCTGGCGGCCGGGGTTCAATCCCCGGTCCCGGCACAGATTTATCTGATTTCCAAACCCTTCCTACACCTCTGACAAGACATCTTGTGAATGTGTGGAATGCCAGGCCGCCACCGTAGTTCCGATTCCACGTTTAACTGTAGGTCCTTCATTTCATCTCACAATCACCCTACCATTACACATTAGCATAAGTGCGTATAACCCGAACGGGTAGTAAGACGCGGTGCTAATAATAATAATAATAATAATTAGGATCCCACACATATCTGACATCTATCAGAACTCTGTATCTGACCATACAAACGTTCAAATATGACTAACTGTAACTTCATCAAAATATGCCTGCTCCAAGAAGTGGTTTTCATTGTAAGCAACCAAGCCTAAATAGTTGTGTACATGAAGGAAAGTAAATTATCAAACCTTTCACAAAAACTTAGATATTATTAATATTGCTCACAGTATTACCTGAAGTTGCCATAACTAAATTTATTTAACCTTAGATTCATCATAGCATTTAAATTTAAGATTCAAAAGACTACCAAGCGAAAATGTATTAATAAATTTACAGGCCAAACAGTGTTATATGAAATTTAAATTTTAACTAACTCTTCTGACCACGGACTTCATATAGGCACAAAAAAAAAAATCCAAATGTACACATCTCGTGGAGTTTCCAAAAATAAAATTTTATAAAAATATATAAATAAATATGCCGAAATAGAATTTTAGCTGACATATTGCATCAGTTAGCCCCTACAAGCATCACAGAGGGATATACAATAATGATCACGGGCTTATAAACAGTTTTATCACAGTGGGGAAAAATTAAGTGGGTTACACATGTTACAAAGATTGCTTGATCCGCTAACCATCAATGATTAATACCAAGAGTTCTCGCTGACACATGCGCACAGTCATTTATTTGTCAAATCATGGTAGGGGGCACAGAGAGGAGAAATCATCAAAGACTTCCCCTCGATTCGCACGCATGTGCAATGTTCTGAACTCGGGAAAACGTATCTGGTGATGTTTTATGAATAAGGTAGGAAAAGTTTATCTTGTTTTTCTGTACACACAAGCCACTAAGAAGAAATGTTCGATCCATACATGGTTTGAGAGGACACAGTCCAACATGGTCAGGCTGGTTGAATTGGGTGAGTTATTGAAGGTGTATGGGGACAGGGATATATTAACAAATTGGACCATCACGACAGTACAAATTTTTCTTGAGCAATAAAAATATCTAATACAACTTCTGCTCGGAGGAGACGTAAGGCCGTCTCATCCATCCCATGGCGATTGTAGCATGTAAAAGAACCCTGGAAGGTATGTGAAAATACCTTTCTCAGCACAAATTGGTAGGCCCTTTCACTCTCGCTCATAGACATTCTCATAATCTGATATAATCAGTCGGTTCAAAAAGGGCACGTTAAATACCTAAAATAAATACAATAAAAATAATATAAGTAATAATTAAGGATTCTAGATCACTTTAATGTTTACAACAATATATAAAATACTTGTAGGCTAAGCTGCCCTGACATAGTTACCGTCTTTTTTTTTTCTTAACGCTCATGGATGTCTATTCAAAAATTGGTAGATCATTTCAAAGTAAAATTAAATAGAGCACTTAAGTTTAACACTATTAATAAACACTTCTCTGAAATAAATGAAAGCATGGAAAGAGTCTTACAGCACATACACTTAAAAAAAAGTTAGAACTAACTTACTGTGCACATACTATGTTGAAAAAAATAACAGAAAATAAAGAGATGATTTAATGCAAATATAGTTAAACTGAGAAGAGAAAATTTAACTCAATTCCCTCACTTTTTAATTATATTTTGAAACTATAAGTCCTTGATAAAACTTTACCTACTTTGTTCTGGGTATTGGAATATCGTTTATCAACTAAATAGTTAATGCAATTTATAAACTATATATTTTTTACCCACACTAGTGGATGCACATTCTAAGACATTAGACTTACATTATACTTTTTCATCTTTGATTGGGAATTTGGTTTTCGAATCCTGTTTGAGAATATTTTTCCACATAATTTTTACCCTTAGTTTTCCGCTCACTGGCTGCATTATTCCAGGTAACTCTAGCACTAAAGATTAGTTAAAATAATTTGATAAGGATAAAGAGGAGTTGTGATCAATTAACTGTTGTTGTATACAAAATATGTTTTAAAAAGTAATGTGATTATTCTAAAGAATAGAAGATTGTGTGACTTAATATTAAACTATATTAAATTAAAATCAAATTATATATGATTTAAAAAGTAATCTGGTTATTTTATACCATACATTTTTTAAACAATCAAGAGAATATTTTAATTATATGTGACTAGATTATTGATTATTGGGCCCAATTCATATATCTACTATTTTAAATATAGGACTAAAATTTTCATCTTCTAGGCGCATCCAACCATGCATATCCCCACACCATGCAAAGATCAGCCAAGAGAAGTCTTCCCTGATGGTATAGTCAATGGTGCAAACTGGTATGTTGTGCCAGGTGGCATGCAGGACTGGAACTATCTTAACTCAAACTGTTTTGAAATAACAATAGAAATGGGTTGTATGAAGTTCCCACAGGCTTCAGAGTTGCAGCAATATTGGCTTCAGAACAGGCTATCTTTGGTATCATTCATTGAAGCTGTAAGTGTTTAATTCTAATATACATACTTATTTACTAAATATTTACCAAGAGTAAGTTTTTATATTGTAAATAAAATAAAGGATCTTGGTAATTAAGAATTGATGAAACCTAATTTGGTCGCTGCATGGTCTAAGGCGCTACTTTCACAATAGACTAGACTGCTGATGATGGTGAGATCGTGGTTCAATCCTGGTTGGTTGTACTGAGAGTGGATTTTCCTAAATGGTTTCCCCCTCTTTCTACACTAATGTGGATACACTTTCTCTACTAAATTCAATTTTTCCTATCCCTGACCCATTAGCGTAATCAGTAAATACGCATATAACCCGAAAGGGTAACAAGATGCGATGATTTTTTTAGTAAATAATGTTTAAATTTATATCAATAATTTTTTTGTAATTATAATAATAGGCCTGTGTGGCAATAACATTGTGACTTCGAGAAATTTTCAGACGGGGAAATAAACATTTTCTATGGGAACGGGATGGGAAACAATAAAATATTTTAAATAATTTAAGGCTTATATCTATTTTTCAGATTTATAATCTTAGTCTAAACTTAGCATTCCTATTCATTTGAATTCAAAATAATTTGCTTATAAAGCTAGAAGCTCATGTCAATTTTATAGGAAAGGGATACATTTTTTTTAGTTTAATTTTAGTTTACAGATGTCAAAAATATTTTTGAGCAGGTTCAGGAAAAGGATAAAAAAAAAGTTTGATTCGGTTGCAGCTATAGCTCTGATCAATACATTTAAACTCTGTTATCTTGTAAAAAATGTTTAAGATAAAAAATATGTACACTCAAAATTTTTATATCAAGTTATTTTAATTGTATGTTTTTCAAATAAAAACTTGAATATATTATGTCTAACAAGTGTTAAGTAAGGTTTTGGTGTAATTTATTATTATTATTATTATTATTATTATTATTATTATTAGCACCGCGTCTTACTACCCATTCGGGCTATACACACTGGTGTAATTTAAATTATAAATATAGCCCTAATGCAAATATTACAGTTGTTGGTTTTTTTATCAAGAATTTTAAGATTGATTACTGTTACAGGTATTATGCGAGAGGTATACGGAACTTAAATAAACTAGTAGTTTTGCAATGTAGGTGTTGTATATTTTAATATAAGATTGTTTATCTGACAAGACCATGCACAAAAAGCATACATAGTATACAGTGAACATAATATTAAAAAACAGAAGTGGGGCAAACAATAGTGTCGCCACTAGTCTTCTTGAAAGGAAGTAAATCAAATATGACTATGTTGCCATTTACACAATTATAAAAGTTCCTAAATAAAAACATACATAGCATAAATTTTAGTAACTAATTCCATACTAAACATTAAGATATTCCAATTTATTTGAATAGATAAAAGTGAGACACAGTTTTGACCTTAAGAATTCTAAAAATATTTCTCAACTGAGCCAGTGTGCTGTGTGACTCCAAATATATTAGTTTATTCAACTATTATCTATGATACAAAAACAAATGGATGTAATTCCAAATAACTTTCATGTAATAAACGTGTCTTTATGTAAATAGGTGTGGGGATGTATTTAGTGCATAAACTGATATTTTAAAGACACTTTTATAATTTTTTTGTGCTAAATATGTTTTCCCGCCTTAAATCTATTCAGGTATAAATATTAGCATCAATTATATGTATTTTTTATGAAGCTGGCAGTGGAAAATATATGGTTTGAATAAAAAACTGACCCAGGCCACAGGCTGGAAACTGTAATGGATGTGTGCGTATAACCCGAACGGGTAGTAAGACACAGTGCCAATAATAATAGTAATGGATGTAAATCTATAATTATGTAGTATGCTTGAGTTATTTAATGTTGCTCAGTTGTGTTGTAAGGTAGTTATAAAATAAAAGCAACTAAAGTTTCGGGTATCCATCTACTAAACAGAAGATACAGTTAATTTAAAATTAATAAATTCGTAATATTTTTTAATGAAAATTAAATACAAACATTACATTGATAGACATACTTAATTGTAAAATATTTTGTTTTTTCTGGAAAGTCCAGAGAAATACTTTATCCTGCCCGAGTTTTGAGAACAAACCATTTCATGAAGTTTTTTCAAAGTGTGAGATCCCTCACAGCCCTAAACATTAATTTAAAGGTCTTTTTGGTAATAATATTTTTAAAACATTTTTCTTGAATACATTTTTATTTCTTTAATTTTGATTTATTTTAGGTACACAAGGGAGTGTCAGGTTTTGTAAGGAGTACGGAAGGCAATGGCATTGCCAATGCCACTATATCTGTGTTTGGGATCGAACATCATGTGATAAGTGCAGCCGCAGGTGATTTCTGGAGACTTCTACTTCCTGGAAACTATTCAATCACTGCATCTGCACATGGGTACGATACTTATATAATATTTTAAAAATTATATTTTAAAACATTTGTTATAATTCTTTAAATATATTTGGGACAACCTGGTGGTCCAAGCCATTTCCTAAGTTGTTGGTCCAGCATGTTTACTGAAATATAAATTGTGTGGTACTTCTACAATACTATTATAAATATACAATGAACCAAAGTTTATTGAAGTTGGGTTATGCAATCTGGGTTAAATTATAAAATTGTTCAAAGTGATGTAGTTCTTATTTCTATATTCAGTACTTGTGTTTGAAAGCAATTATCATTCATAAGTAATATTAAATGAAACCTGCTTTGGTGGTAGTGTTGTCTAACTCGCTCCTCTCGCAGTAGACTAGACTGCCGATAATGGGGAGATCGCGGTTCGATTCTTGGTTGGGTGTACTAAGGGTTGTTTTTCAAAAACGGGTTTTCACAAACGGGTTTTCACTTTCCCTTCCTGCAAATACAGGTACACTTCCTCTAAATAATACCTTTCTTATCTCTAAAACCATTAAGGTAATTAGTACATAAGCGTATAGCCTAAACAGGTAGTTAGATGCGGTGATAAAAAAAATTGTATGCTATGCATTTAAAAAAGTGAATAAAATAAGATAGGTAGAAAAGTAGGCCTGGTCCACAGACAAGGATACACCAGACCAACAGTGTCCAGGTTAAAATAGCAGGCTCTGTGGGAGAGCTTGAGTCCCTCGTCATGGGTCATTTTAAACATGGTTCCACTAGAGAGAAGTAGACATATATCCTCGAGTCAATCGGCCAGCTTCCACAAAGCTAGGTGCATGGATTGACCCAACCCCCTCTTCGCATAATCCTACCTCACAAAGAGCTTAAGCAGACTGAACATTACAATTACAATGGTCCCTTTAGGATGAACATGTTAAAAGTGAATTGTTTAATAACTGCACATTTGAAAGTGCTTCTATCACTGAGCATTGACATTAGCAACCCCCAGTGTTGATGAATTAAACCTGGCTCAATGAGTGCAGCCAAACTTCTGTAGGGCTGAGGATCTGGTATATCCCTTATCTGTGACCAAGTCATAGTTAATAACATTGTTTCTTTACCTTTTAACTATATTACAATTACAATAGAATAACATTAATCCGATGACTAGGCAGACATGTCAGGCTTCTGCAATACATTACAGAGGGAAAAATTAATGATTTTGTTTATTCCTGATTTTTTTTAAATGTACAAAATTAAATATTTTTTAAATATTCCTCAAAATTATTCAGTATTTACAATGAAGGGATAAGAGATACTACAAATTATACTGCGGTGACATCCCATTTTATATCTCATGATTTATTTTTCTTACAATATCACAAAAAGCACACATTTCAGTATCACACAGTGTTGTAGTGTTACTACATTGGAGGTATACAACTGTATTGTAAGATCACAGGCTTTGAGTTATAATAATGCAATGATGTAACAATTTAGTTGTGTTGAAATATAAAAGCTATCAAAATTTTATGTTTGTAGAGTACATCATATCTTGTTGAAAACACATCAAAATTTCAAAGAGTGAAAATAAATTCTTTTAATTTATTTGTCTACACTTATTATTGAAGTTTTTTTTTTATTCTTAATAGATTTGACAGTGAAACTCTCCAAGTGGTTATTCCCAATGATGCTGAGAGTCATACAAGCCTGAACTTTACTCTCTTACGGAATAATCCAGAAAATTGGTCATCTCGCTATGACTTTAACATTAGTGAAAATCTTTTGTCAGATCATTACTTAAGCAACAGTGAGTTGACTGAGGCATTAAGATCCGTGGAAAAGATAAACCCAATTGTAGCCGAGTTTCAAGCTGATAACAGCTTTATATCTGAATTTATTCATTCATTGAAGATAACCGAGAATGTAAGTACTGTGAAGTTATATTAAATTATTAACTTATTTTAGAAAATCAACTAGCCTGATTATCGATCCCATTGTGTTGATTTTTTAATACTCATTAAATAAAAATAGACACAAAAGTCCAATAAAATTCTCAGTAAAAATAATTTGATTTTAAAAGATATAGGATTTTTTTATTTGGACCATTGATTAGTTATTTTGGCTACTGGTGACATTAAAAATGTTTTTCCTCATTGTAAAATCCATATTTTGGTTGTTCCCTAATACTACTTGTAGTCACACTGAATACATTATTGTGTACTTAATCATTTCATTATTTGTTATGCGGAGCCCATTAACAATTGTAATTTAAATACAAACATTAATGTATTACTTAATTTCTTCACTTACTATTCTATATTATTTTATCTCCTTAATAGTAAATACTCCCAAAGAAAGAAAGACCTTATATCTAACACATCATATTTATATGTTACTTTCTCGCCACCCCTCAGAGAGAAAGTATTCTGATCATCAAAAAAATCTAATTCAATATTTGGATTGATGTCAACGTTTTATGACCCCCTGAACCCAAAATAGTGATTTTATCAAGGCTGTCTGTTTGTTACGGATTATAATTAAAACAATTTTTCCGAAAAAGCCAAAACTTGGTATTTATGATTTTCATAAGGTTCCTCAGAGGTGTTTTTGAATTCGGCTAGGTGTGTGCAAAGCTTTAAAAAACTTGGGTCATGTTTAATAGCTTCAGCTCTGTAAAAAAAAAATCAAAGATCCAAAAAGGATTTTTTTAAATTTTTTTATCATTTGAAGCTGTTGTTTACCATATGATTGTCATGTTTATCACACAACATTCAACAATATATACGCATACAACTTTAAATCACAATATACTTATTAATAACCTTTATTTCATACTTGTTGATAAAAATGATCTCAATGGGTCTAAGAACCAAGGATAGGTGTTAATGATTTATTGCTAACATTTTGATGTATGTTTGCCTGCTGAATGTGGCAGGGTGTGGGTTAGGTGTCATTTATCAGATACTTTTGAAATACTAATGGGATGAAACAAGAGAATGCACTTTCTCCATTACTTTTTAATCCGTCCTTAGAGTATATATAGTATGCTATTGGGGTAATGCAAGAGCGTAGGGAAGTGTTGACATTTAACAGTACAATGAAGCTATAAGGATAAGCAGATGATCTAGCTTTGTTGGGCAATATAAGGAAAGGTGTGGCAAGATGTGCAGAAATTTTATTAGAGATTAATAAGGAAATACATTCATATGGGGAACACATTGGGGACGATAATTTATTGATTACTGTGTACAAAATATCATTTGACAAGAATGAGTTTTAATATGTAGGAACAATTTTAACAAGAAATAACAATATTAAATTGAAAATTAGCAAAACAATAGTCGAGAAATGCATACTATTACACGGTCAGTAAGTTGTTGACATCTCACTTGGTTTCAAAAAATGTTAAACTCAGAATATATAAAACAATAATTTTAATAGTTCACTATGTGTGTGAAATGTGTTATCCTACATTCCATGATTAAAACAAATAATGGTGTTTGGAAATAAGGTGATTAGAAAAATATTTGGTCTGAAAAGGGTTGAGGCTACTGGTGAGTGGACTAGGTTACATAATGATGAGCTACATACCCTGCGCTCCTCACAAGATATTGTTAGAATAATAAAGTGTACTAATCAACATTCAAGATTACAGTGGGCAGGACATACAGCACAAATGGGAGATTCTAAACCTTTTTCATGATATCGACTGTCAAACCCATTGGGAAGACCTAGATGTGGATAAAATTTTAATAGACCTTAAAGAGATAAGTTGTAATGAGGTCAACTGGATTGAACTAGCCCAAGATAGAGATATTAGGCATACTTTTGTAAGTGAGGCAATTCACTTTTGAAATTCTAATGCCATAGAGTTGTTAGATATTGTTTGAGTATCAATTTATTGATGCAAAGGAAGCATTAATGAAACAACAGGCCAGTCAAAATTGCTGATGTTGTGACTTCCAGTAATATTTTGCTATATTTCTGCTTACATTAGTAATTTAAAAAAATTACTATATCAATGGTTGACATAAAACTATTGTTCTGGTAAGTTTATTTATCATTTGCTCTTTGTAAATGACTGTTTTACATTTTAAATAGATTGACTCATTTTAACAAAATGTTGAAATCCCTATATATTACCAACTTCTTTAAGTAGTTGATTATGTTCATTTCCACTCGTTGCCTTTTTGATTCACACTACAAATTTAGTATGGATTCATTTTTTCATTGTGGCGAAACAATATATAATTTAAAATACAATTATAGCCTTAAATTTGGGGATTATTTTTTCAAGTGGCTCTTTTTTAATATTTCATAATGATTTTGATAGGAATTTCTTATTTAGTTGGTAAAGATTAGCCACTAATCAAAACTTTTAACAGCTAAAAGTATATATATTTTAGATTTTAACTGGAAACAAAATTTTTCATTGTTTAGCTATCTTATTTTAAACTAAACTTCAATGTAAAATTCAATACATTCATTTTATACTTTATTGGCAACATACCTGTGATTCATTGCTTGGTTATTTGAAGTTATACTTCTTTAGGCACGTTATGAAAAAATGATGAGAGTGAAATTTTAAGATGCGCACGCATCACTGTAACACAAAAGTAACAGGTTGAAGTTAAACCGCTCATTAAGTCTCGAAAAAAAAAAGCTACCAACAAAATAGAAATAGAACCTCTGTTAGTCGCGCATGTTGGTACGCTCGTCGCCTCTGATCACTGTTTTCATATATATAATATTTATCCACATGTTTCTAGTTTCTACATTCACAACACGTGTTTTAGTTTCATACAAGTGTGAATTATATATGTGCTAATAAATTATATTCAGTAGTGATTTAAATTGAATATTTTGATTAATATTATTTACTATTCGTAAATATTAGTGAAAAAAATTGTGCTTATAGACTTTTTCAAGTGCTCCAATATAATTGAGGTTAACTATCCGTATGTATTATTTATTGATATAAATTAAAATATTATTATTTAACATAATTAATACTAAATATTATTAAATTATTTTTTATTTTTTAATGATGCCAAAGAAGTATAACTTCTTACGCGTGTACATAAGTACACACACCCATTTTTTTTCTCATTTGCCTTGATGTTTCAATATCTTAAACTTTAACTTTAAACATGTCTGGAATAAATAAATGTGAAAGGGAAATATGAAGGCTTTTTACATCAACTTTTAATAAGAAAACTGCTCACTGCAATATATGCCTTAAAAAAATACAAGACTCTCAACTCAATACTACGTGTTTGTTTTATAATACAATGCAACATTTTCTTCAATACCAGAATGGTTTAAACCAAACACTTTTTTTTTTGTTATACTAAACGTGATTTTCTAAATATTTTTATTACTCAACCATAATTGAACCAAAATGAATAACCTATGATAGGCTGTTAGTCCTGTTGACCATGTGTTGCAGTATTTTCACATTTCATTTAAATATGTTGATTGAATTAACAAGATTGAATTTCACCGAGATAGTACTCAGTGTAGAATTCCTTACACCTTTTCTATGTCTTTAAATTAATTTTTGTTATAATTAGGAACTGCACAGCCAAAACCCTTCATTGGTGTAAGCGACACTATTATTATTATTATTATTATTTATTATTATTTATTATTATTTATTATTAATTATTACTTATTATTTATACTTCGTCTTACTATCCGTTCGGGTTATACACACTTACGCTAATGTGTAATGGTAGGGTGATTGTGAGATGAAATTGAGGACCTACAGCTTAACGTGGGATCTGAACCATGGTGGAGGCCTGGCATTCCACACATTCACAAGTTGTGATTAATACACGTCTTGTCAGAGGTGAAGGAAGGGTTTGGTAATCAGACAAATCTGTGCCGGGACCGAGGATTTAACCCCGGACCCCAGCATAGAAGTTTGACACCTACCCCTACACCATCAGGTCATCAATAGGCGACATTAAAAGTGTGTAAAAATAAGTATTCTGGCAAATAGTATTTTATATGTTTATTTGAAAACTATCTTGACCTAACTTAACTTAATCTTTCAAGCATCAATTAAAAAAAAAAGATATGCCGTAGTTGCTAAAATAACTTAATTTAGTTAAAAATATATTTTTTTAGAATGAGAGGATCCAAATTCAATTTAAATAGTTTTTGTTAAAAATACAGTCAAACTAAATATAGATAGAGTATTGTAATGCTAAACACAAATTTTTAACAAATAATTGTGTTCAGAACTATTAAAGGACTTTATTTTATTCAATTTTGGATTCGACTTTGGAAATATTTTCAAATGTTTGCTTAAACTTCGCTTTAAACACGTTTAGATTTGGCTAGCTAACATTAAAATTAAGGGTTGTTTATTTAAGATTCAGATGGACACCTACTATATAAGAACAATAATGTTGTACAGCCTATTTCTCAGAAACTATGCATAATAACAACAAACTGTTTTTTGTAATATATTTAATTTGTAAATTTAAAATAAACGAGATTAATAAAAAAGTTACAAGTTAATATTTACTTTTTTACAATAAGACGTAATTTCAATTGAATAAAAATTAAATAAAACATGAAATACAAGAATATAGTTTGAAGTTATCATATTATTATAGAGACTAAGATAATGTTATATCATAAATGATGAATATTTATAGTACAATAATTTTTAGAAAATTTGATATTTTCAAATTAAATCATGTCTTAACTGTTGAAAAAGTTCAGTAGTTTCCTGCTAGACGGGTTTGTCATCGGAAGCACCTAACCCCTTTATGGCATTATCTATCTTTCCACCTTTTTTGTAAGCCCTGCTTCTCCTTTTTCCCTCTCCCCATTTAAATCCTTTTCAGGTAGAACCCTTGACTTGACACTAATTATTCTGTCACTTTCAAACTTAAGTTAGTGTAAATATTCTCTGTGATATATTTGCACAATCTATGTTAAAAGTTTTTTTTGTAGTGTAAGCTTGTTTCTTTTTAGCTTATAAATAATTAGATTAGATATAACCTCTTTGTATAACAACGGTTTTGTAAGAAGGGATGCAATCTAGTTTTATTTATATTTTATAGACGAACAAAACATTTTCATATTTATAGCAGGATTAATTTAGAAGATATTAAGATTCAGTGGTGCATCCAGAAATTTACTTTAAGAGAGTGCAGGCATGTGTGTCAAAGCTATTATTTCTGTCCCCTGAAAATATTACATTGTTTTAGTTTAAGGCTTCATTAAAAAAAAAAGAAATGATAAACACGATTCTAGGAAAAAAGCGCAAGTGAAAGAAGCACACATGAAAACTCTGCACAGAAAAAACCCCACAACCATAAATGCTCCCAGGGAAAAAGCCCATACGGAAAAATGCCCACATGAAAAGTGTTCAAACGAAAAATTCACACAAAAAATGCTCACAGAAAAAAAAACTTATCCACTTAAAGTGCACACATCGAAAACTGTCCTTAGAGACAAATGCCCCCATTCATTTTTACTTTCTCATCAAAAGAGAAAGTATTGTAATTGTGAAAAAATAAAAATTTTAAACAAGAAAAAGAACCTGCATTCTACAATTGTCAGTCTCCATTTCTGTCTGTCTATGTATGTGTTCAAACTTGATATTTAATTTTTACATGTATATACCTCCAGATTTTTTGTTATTTTCAACCTAGCCATCAAATTAAGGGTGATGTGTGCTTTTTTTTTTAATTCCAATTTTGAAAATGGCTCTAACTATTTTGATTGAAATTGATGTATAGCCTATGTTTGAACTCCCAAATAAAAATTAATTGAAGGGCAATATACTGATGAGTAATTTTAGAACGAAATATTTTAAAAGCAGCTGTTCCAAATTGGTGCAGAACTCTGCACAGACTTTCTTGCTCTAGTGTTTAAAAATGTAGATATTTACTCAAAATTCATAATATAATATACACTAGCAAACCCGCGAACAAATTGTGCAATAATTTCATTTTTTTTGACTCACGGTTATAAATTTTATAATTTTATATCTAAAGAATTGACGTCTTCATTTGTACATCTAGACCAATAAAAAAAAATCGATATTGGGATTCCAAGGGTCAACACTTCATATTAAAATTTTGACGTATTAGAATTTTGACTTCTGTTTAAAATATTCAACAATTAACTATAGGATGCACAGCTTATGGTTATTGCATTACTATTAAATTTCTCTTTTATTAATTTTGACCAATAAAATAGATAATTATTGACTATTATGTATAAAATGAGAGAGATAAATATGTGTTGTAACAGAGGTGGATCCAGGAGTGGAGCGGAGGGGAAGCGTGCCTCCCTTTTAAGAAATTAAACCAATTAAATCAATGTTAAAGGTACTACTAGTTTTATTGTCATGTAATACTATCTCACTAACCAGATTTCATTTTTTAAATTGTTATTGGTAATATTATCAAATGATTAATACATGGTAATTATTATTAATACTTATAACCATCACATTAAGTATTAAAATGGTGAAAATGGTCATTAATGAAACTACCCAAATTTAAGTTGTGTACATTTCTCCTTGCTGCACAAACATTGTTTAGGTTTACATTTTTTTATCATTTTTATTATTACTATTTCAATGATTAATAATAAATAAAGATTTTTAAAATAATTTATTTTTAAATAACATGCTTTAAACAAAATATTTTAATAATACCACACACATAATGTGTTAATTGCTATGTTTAAACTTATTTTCCTCTTAATAATCAATAAATATGCTTTTAGTACATGCCAATACTAATCGCAAATTTCGTTTTATACCCTTCATTAGAGAATTATTCTTAAGTTTAGCATTACACTGAAAAATACTCAAAGATTTCCTCTCAAAGTTTGAAGTATTTTTATGTCAATATTTCTTGGAGCTCCCACCCCCACTTGATCCTGATGGGAGCACACATGTCCCTCCCGCCCTCACGAAAATCCTGGATTCACCCCTGTGCTGTACAAACACTTAACCTAAGACGTAAAAACATCAACTTCTGCAGAGACTTACTTATTTGCTTACTCTATGGTATTATAAAATTATATCGTTTGAACTTAAGTATCTCTTCACAACTAAAGCTCACAAAATTATATTGATATATTTGCCAATATATTAGAAACTATTGGTTTTAAAAAATATATTTAAAATAAAAGTTTTTTACTTTTAATAGTACTTAAATTATACAGTGATAAGTAAGTTAGTATCTCAAATAGTTGCGGATATAAAATAATTTTGCTTTTGTTAAGAATCCTAAAAGTCATTTTCATGGGAAAATGAAAAAGTCAATTTTGTTTAAAATCTTATTCAACGCCTAGGTGCGAACTTTAATCAAAATCATTATAGCCGTTTCTGAGAACATGGAATTTTTCTCAATTAGAATTTATGCATCCAACCGGAACCCTTAATGCTATTTTGACGAAAAATTTAGGCTATCTATTTAGTTTGTAATATTGATCAAAGCTTAGAAATGAAATTTAATCAAAATCGTTAAAGCCAATTGTGATAAAATTGAGTTTTTTTTCTTTCCACCCTTAAGGAAACTACCCTTAATTTTAAGGTTGGATATCCAATTCCAAAATTTCCTCGAGGTTATCATAGATATTGAGTCTTAGCCCAATCGGTAAAATAGTTTAGGCTCTAGCCCGAGGTACAGACTAACTGACAGATGAACAGACAGACAGCATTGCGAAAACAAGTTTTTTGGATTCAGAAGATCTTGAAACGTCGACATTCATCAAAATCTTGAGTTTGATTTTTTTTATGATCACAATACTTGCTCTACCTGTAAGGTAGCGAGAAAGTAAAAATATTGATATTAGGTCCCCAGGGGTCAACATTTCGTATTAAAATGTCGACTTCCAGTTTACATTTTTTAGAGTAATAAATAATCATTATGTTATGTAATAAGTATTCTACTTATTAAAATACATCAGCATGTAGATCCAACTTAAATGTATAATAACCATTAAATATAACTTTATTTTGATATATTTTGTATTTTATTTGAACCTTAAGCACTGGTTGTAAACAATGGTTATGTTATTATACCAGGGCCAGGATTTTTATTATGTCAAAAAAGTATCCATAAAATGACACTTAACAATTTCAAAAAATTACTTTAAATTAACAAAAAGACCCAAAAAAGTTAATGCAAACTCTCACTGCACAAGAATAAACCAAACACGCACTTTACAAGTGGAAACTAAAAAGTTAGTAATGCAAAACCCCAATCCAACTTGCATTCCGTTAAAAATTAACCTTAATTTATAATTTCTTTTGTGTGGGAATTTTTACATGTGAGCATTTATCATGTATGAGCAATTTTTCGTATGGGCATTTATCTTTGTGCGCATTTTTCTATGTGGGCTATTTCCATGTGGGCATTTTTCCGTGTGAGCTTTTTTGCCATTGGTATTTATGACCATGGGTTTTTTCTGTGTGGAATTTTCATGTGCGCTTTTATCGTTTGCACTTTTTCCCAGTCACTGACACACACACACACATATACATACAGGTTGTTAATAAAAAGGGTACAAAATTTATCGATCTTGTTGTACACATTAAATAATTCTGGTGAATTCTAACCTTCCTATACCATGCATTTAAATAGTTTGTGCAAGTAGTGACTATAAAAACTATATCACTGAAAAAACATGACATGGCTATATTTTTTTAAATATAGGAAAGAAAATATATATTTTTTATGTTCCTACATTTATAGGTAAACTAAATAAAAATGTCACAATTGACGGTAAATATCGATTTCCTAAGGTAACTAAGAAAAATTGTATTTTGACAGGATTCGAGCCCTTGTCCTTTGACTTTGGATGTCATTCTATAAAACACCTAGATTGTGGTTCAAAACTCGGCATCACTCTTTGAAGAGTACATCGGTGACAGCTTGTCTTTTGTTGTGTAGCAAGCATCAAGGTTGAAAGGATTAGGGGATTAACTGTGAATGTAAGGACACTCTGAAAGGGGGAAAATATAGAAGGGTTGATAGGGGTCGGTGGGGTGACTGCCATAGCTACAGTAGCACACCTTTAGTGAGGTGATAATACATAGTACTACTTGGAAGAGAGATTTTCAAAACCTCGAGATGCCCTTCCGAATCTTAAGGGTGAAGAGAGAAAAAATTGAATTTCTGAAAAATGTTGTACTATTCCTATTATAGTTTGTATTTAGGCACTGTTTAACCTTCCCAACTAAATGGTGCATCTTATTTTTCCATGAAAATAACCTTGAAGGTAGGCCTACTTTAAATAAGAACACTTGATCAAATATCCGTAACTTTTTAAGCTATAGATTAAATGATCATTCCAAAGTTGTAGGACCCTTAAATAAAACAACTCTTATTTGAAAGAATGTCTTATTAAATCTTAATTTTCCAAGTCTTAAGAAATTGTTTTTAAATAGAGCTTTTGGAAATGGGAAGTTAAAATGCACAGAACAAGTAATGTTTCTATAACAGAGTGTATTATATCATATATGCTTGGTTAAATGCGATGGTATTTTTTTCCCCTCCCATTATGTTTCTACACCAATATATACTATTTATTTTCACATATCTTAAAGCTATAATTATAATTTATATAAAAGAGTAATAAAGTCTTATGTGGTGCACCATACAAATGGACTAGTTCATCCAGCTGAGCAGCTGATGTTTTCTTCCTTCAATTAAACTTTTTAATATTATATAAGGATGGACTGAGGCTCAGAACAACTGGCTATTGCAGTTTCGGAACCCAATCCCTCACATTAGGTCAAACTTACTGAACAACTGGAAAGTAAGTAGCCCCCTTCGGTGGCCGCATGTTCCAAGGTGCAATGGAGAGATCATGGTTCGATCTCAGTTGGGTGTACTGAGGGCAATTTTTCATAAATGGTTTCTCACACTCTCTCCACACAAATGTGAGTACATTTACTCTAAATTCATCCTTCCTTATCCCTAACTCATTAGCTAGATTAGTACATTAGTGTATAACCCAAATAGGTAGTAAGACGTGTTGCTGAGAAAAAAAAGTTCTTAAAAAAATACTGGATAGTAGGAGGTGCAGAGGTGGTGGCAGTAGTGATATAACAATATAAACTTATCCTAGTACAGGGCATGCATTCCCAAAGTTCCATGGTAGGAGATTCCTCGGCATGGGATATTCACTAATTCCAAAGTAGTTTTTTGGTCTAACCAATCTTGCTATATTATTATGAAGTACCCAAACTACATTTTTATCACAACTATAGTATAGTTAATAAATAGAATAAACAAATATTATTTCTCAACTTATTATTTGCCATTTAGTATTGTCAAAAAGTAATTATTTTGGTCTCGTATTAAGTACTAGTTATGAATAGGATGTAATTTTTAAAACATTAGAAGCATCACCTAAATATATGTCTTCAAAATGCTTTTAAGCATTGTGTTTTAGTTCTTTGTAATTTTACATTAACAAAAATAATATACTAAATAATAATTATAGTATAAATTAAAGAGGTAATAAGAATATGAAGGTCTCCAATAATCCATTTCACTATTCAAAAGTCCTATGGCAGACATTCTATGAAGATTATTAACTTATTTGACACCTGTGTTAAAAAAAGGTTTTGCCAGCCCCCCTCCTCTAATATTTGTGTTAAATGGGCGGCGGAGTACTTTGGAGAACTAAGGAAGGCTAAATTTACTGATACTCCACTTCACTTTATATGAAGGGGTATAACTTCTGTTACAAATTCACCCCTCTAGCTATAAAGATTATTTCTCAAATATAAGTAACATTCTATAAATACTATAGTGTATTATTTTAGCATTGCTAGCTACAAATGAAGAGTTGCAGGAAATGATGAACCAGCTGGTCAAAACTGGGAGAAAATATGGCATGGAGCACAACATTGAGAAGTCAAAACTAATGGGGATTTCAAATAATAAAGAGCTGTTGAAAATGAATATTGGAAATCAGGAGTTGGAAAGCATTGAGCATTTCAAATACCTGGGAAGTCTGGTGACAAAGGATGCCTATTGCACCCATGAAATTAGGTCAAGCATTGTAACAACCAAGAAAGCTTTCAACAAGAAGTTACTGCTTACTAGCAAGTCAACTTTGGAACCAAGAATGAAACTGATGAAATGCTTCATTTGGAGCATTGTGTTTTATGGAGCAGAATCTTGGAGTCTCATGAAGATGGAAAATAATTACTGGAGAGCTTTTAGTTTTGATGCTGGAGAAGATATGAGAAGATTAGGCTACGCATGAACTCCTAAGAAGAATGTGTGGGAAGAGAGCCATTTTGGATGTGATTCTTTGGTACAAAACCATTTGATTGGACACATCCTTGGAACAAACTATATTTTGCCCTACATCATAGAAGGCAAGGTTGAGGGGAAAAGGAGCTTAGATAGGAGAAGGATTCAAATATTGGATGACTTAAAGGAAAGAAGAAAACTCTTCAAGCTGAAAGAGGAGGCAAAGGACATGGCACATTGGCGTTCTCTATTCGCTGACAAAAGTAATGGACCTATCTTAAGACAGAACGCCTACTAAAAACTATTATTATTTTAGATCATTCTAAATCTATTCACTACTATTGGTGTATTCATTTTCTTTTTGCGTATTAGTGAGAGACTTGAGAGTTGAATTTGTTCAGGTGTTGTCACATCTAAATTGGTCAGTATATTTATCATATTTGGGATCGAGTAGGTCCTTTGTTCACAAATCTAAACAAAATGCAAGAATGTAACTTATAAAATAATTCTCAGGTTTTAAATCCATTTTAATATGCATTTTACACAATTAAATAAATTGCAACAAAATTAATTATCTGTTAGAATCAAATTTATATGTTTACTCTTTTACAGGTTGGCTCTCCAGAAGAAAAAAAAATGAAAATAGGCTTTTTTGGTGGTCTTTTTGCTTCTCATCCTGTAGGACGAGAGCTACTGCTTCGTTTTGCTCGTCATTTGGTTATTGGCTATACCAAGAAGGATAGAGATATAATGCAAATTTTAAAGACTTTTGTCATACATATTGTACCTGGTATTGACTCATCATTTAGTCCAACCTATCCACCAATGTATGAGCCAAGCTGTTTTCAAAAAATTGGTCCAAACGATGTTGGAATTAAGTTATTTAGCTCTGCAGTTAAGTCTGATTTACTAGTTTCTGCTGTGAAATCCATGCTCATAGAAGAAAATTATGATTTGGCCTTCAGTGTTGTTGGGGGTGGATTGTTTACTAGGTAAGAGAATTTCTAGAAAAATAAAATACCATTGAAAATATAACTACCTAGCTTTATTAACTAGAAATCTTCTTTGCTAGGGGGATTTTGTGATGGGTCAATTAATGCTTTTGCTTCTTAATGCACCTATTTTTTTAAAGTTAAACTTAAATTAATTTTCAAATTTATTCATTTGGGAAATTTGATTAAAATGATTGGTCATTTCTTTTTTATTATGTTGAATGCCTAAGTTTTTGAATACGAGCTTTTCTTATTTCCTTTACCTCTGCCCATTCTCTGCATTAAGTGTTTTATATATACAATTATCTAATAAACATTCATGTCAAAACTGAATTCTCAAAATTTCAACCTATTTATTACTACAAGTGTTTGCCCTGGTAAAGAATAATAATGGTTAGGCATAGTAATAGCCCAGCAAAAATATTTCTAGGCTACAGTTATACACATACTCCAATAGACGACCTATAAGAAATTAGGACCTAGCCGTTGTTCTGAAAGGGTAAATAAAATTTTTATTATTCATATTATTTATTTTATTTAAATTCTCAAAGTAAAATTAAAGAAAGGGAGCCACACTATGAATGAGTAATTAGAATGATTAATTTCAAGCCCAGTTTATAAGTTTGTAAATGAATATACTTTCTTTATTTAAACACGCAACCTCTCCACATAATTACTTAGACAAAGAATACCCTCTATTAATAATTATGCTAACATTTTAAACAGTTAGAGAAATATGATTGGAATTCAACTTATTCCTTTGTTTTGGACAGCACAGAGCATATTCCATGTACAGTGAAAGCATCAATTTTTTCTTGACAGTCTTCACTATGGCCCTATCATTTAAGCTAAACCATAATAGAAACAACCATAGTAATCTTGATACTTTTAATAGTAAACTAAGTGTACATATGTTTATACAATCTAATGTTTTGGAAATTATATATTACTATATTAAAAAAATATTATGTTTTCCCCTAATTTCTTTCATAACCTAATGTACAAGTAACATCAATTACCCGCCTCGGTGGCGTAGTTGGTTAACGCGCTAGTCGTGTTGAGCTCGACCGCCGAGGACGGGGAGATTGAGGTTCGAATCTCGGTCGGGTGAACTGTTTTTTTTTCTTCCCTAAATGGTTTTCCACTTTCCCTCCACGCAAATGCGGGTTCACTTCCTCTAATTCAACCTCCCCAATTCCCAATCCATTAGCGTAATTAGTACTTTAAGCATATAACCCAAACGGGTAGTAAGACGCGGTGCTAAATAATAATAATAATTAATAAAAACATCAATTTTGCACAGAACCTGAACTCTGATGACATATCCTTATTTTGATGTTAAAACTTAACTTCTACAGCTTGCTAACAATCTTTTTTTTATCTTTCATTTGGTTTTTTGGAACAAACACTCCCCGCCATTAACTCAATTCTTACAAATTAAACTAGCAGGTGTATCATCTCAATTCTTAGATCTTAATTTAACAGTGTTTTCCTTCCTTTTTTTATTTCTCTGTGTACTTATCGGACACTCACTTTCTCCCACTCCTCTCTAAAAATAACTAGATAAAGATTTTTGCCATCCATTATAATCTATGATCTAGTGTTCATTTCAATTATGATGATATATATTTTTTTATTTCTCTAATTTATATTATTATTTAGCACCGTGTCTTACTACCCATTCGGGTTATTCACTTTAAGTACTAATTACGCTAATGGATTGGGAATTTGGGAAGATTGAATTATAGGAAGTGAACCCATATTTGTGTGGAGGGAGAGTGGAAAACCATTTAGGAAAAACCACCCCCAGTTCACCCGACCGAGATTCGAACCTCGATCTTCCCGTCCTCGGTGGTTGAGAGAACACGACTAGCGTGTTAGCCAACTACGCCATCGAGGCGGGTTTCTAATTTATACTTTAATTGACCTTTAGCCAATTAAATTGGTAATGCTTGGACAATATTAAAGATTAAAAAAGTGCCATAAAAAGTTTGTAATTTGCATCTATAAATTTTCATTTTAATAATTATTTTTTCATATTTACAGATTTCCAGAAATAGACAAATTTTCTCAAAAGGTGTTTAGTTTGGTTGGTGATGTATTTACTCAAAGCCATGATGATATTTCTGAAGTAAGTAAAGTTATTAAATTGTGTTCATTTATAATTTAAGTGATTGTGTAAGTTTATTTTCAAGGTGAAACTGATCAAAAAATATTCATCATATCCATATGAAATTAAAATTCTGTCTTAATATCTAATATCAATCAATTAATTCAAATTAATTTAAATGTGGTCTCTTCCAAATGAACAGCACTGTAATTACAGTGATTTACAACCTGTTGTTATTTATGATAATATCAATGTTAAAACTTAACTATTCCCTCAGATAATTGCGCTGAAAAGATTAATCATATTTATTACTTCCTCTCATTGCATTTTGTGCTACGTACATACTCAAGTCATATTAACGAGAAGTACATAGCTAATTCCTCATATAGGTCATAATTACTGAAATTACTACCAATCAAATTTTATCTATCATAATTAAAACTTGCTCATTCCAATTGAGTATTAGAAAAACTAAGATTAAGGGCAAATAATTTCTAAATTTTATTTATTAACCCTAAGGTCAAAGGTGATTAGGACATTTATGTTGTTATGTGTAGTTTAGCTATTGAAACACCCTCACATATAATGTACACAGACAATAAGAGTGGTACATTCAATTGAAACAGATTGAAATTTCCTAATATGTCAATTTTTTTTACAACGAAGAGGCCTAGTGGTTAAAAGATATTATAATCAAAATTTATAAATATAAATAAAAGATAAAAATAAAATAATTTAGAAGTACAAATTTAACTAAGAAAGTTCACCTCGGGAAAAGGGAAAAAATGTGAAGAATCCAATGCACTAATGTGACATCTCCCTTTCTTCTATCGTCTATAGTAGAATTAGTCACACACATTTTAATACAGACTTATTTCGGCAATGTTGCCTTTATCAAACAAAAAACCTGGAAAAGTAACGACACTTTACACAAACACTAAACTATTCCATTTTGAATTAATAAGAAGATGGTTTGAAACATTGTGGAAAACTGTTGATAGAGTAAAAATACATTTCTTACACCTTTGGCTATGGTTATGCAATATAAATATAATAAGGCAGGGTAAGAGATAACCAAATCAAGATCTACTCCACGTTTCAAGATGATATTTTTTTTTCCTCCTCCCTAAGAGAAGTAAAAATAAAATCTATATATAAAAATACTTACTTTATTTATTAGTACTTTCACTGTCATTATTTATTATTACTACGTCCTCCTTCCCCTGTCCATGTATTGCATTTTTCATCTTTCCCTTGGTGGGCTATATTAATTAAATTTTCACTTATCAGTTTATTATTTTCTTTTAACTTAGTTTTCTTGCAAGACTAATTTAAATAAGTAAATTTTTCAGTGTGACTTAACCTGAATTTGACTTATTTTCTATATAAGATTTATGTAAGCTATATTATTGATAGAGAGATGCAATTAGGTTTAGCCTTAGTTATATAATAATTTAAATTATTTGAAAAGTACACCTGTACACAGGAATCGAACCCAAGACCTTTGGCTTAGTGCGCCAATGATCTACTACTGAGCTATTTAGGATTTGACCCATGCTCATATTTCTTCCTCACTCATAGTTTAAGGCTGATTCTGTGATGGACATGCTGAACTCGTCAGTTGCATATGAGAGATCATTATAATCACAAGATATCAGAAACTACACCCATCTGCTACGCGGGAGGACTGTTATTCTGCCAACTATACAATACAAGATTGTGCAGCTGACGATTTCTGTACGTGTATTACAGACTCTACCTTAAGCTATGCTTGAAGAATTAACCTAATCACGGGACCAATCCTGGATAGCTCAGTGATAGAGCATCATTGGCGTGCTAAGCTGTTACCAGCTCATTACCTTTTTGAGTAGGTAATGTGATACAAATAATATATAGGAGGGGATAATTAATTCTACACAAAGAGCAAAACATAATTAGAGAAAATTCAAAGTATTTTATTTTACAAAAAGGTTGATAAATGTAAGAGACAGAAGGGCAGCGCTATAACAAATGAGCCTTAGTTGTTTGGTTGACTAAATACATAAATGGCGCTTGTGAAACAAGCCCACAAATAATTAATTTGTTAAATATAATCATTAACCAAAATTCCTGAAGGTGTAAATATTAGTAAACAATGATATAAGCACAAAGTTAAGAAGCAATATGTACAAGTCCTCAAGCTGAAGGTTAGCTTGAAATTTATTTCACAAACAATATTTCCAATCTCCCAAGTCATGGTCAACAGGGGTGAGAAGTCAATTTACACTAAATACTACTCATATGGGGTTTAGTATATTCTACATAATTCTTACAGGAAACTACAATCAAAAAGGGAAAATTCCTCAAAGAAGTTAATTTTATAGCTCAAGTCTTCAAAATTGACAAAACTTAAAAATCAAACTGATTTCTATCCTCACATTTCAAAGAGACACTTCCCAAAAAAGTTAATTTTACGCCTTAGAGTTATCAAAGGGTTAGTTTAACTTTCATTTAAAAATAACAAATGAACAAAACTATATCAATGGTAAGAGTGGAAAGATAACAAGTATTTAAATAATGAAGTTTAAAGTTAACTTTTGTTTTCAAATCAAAGAAATAAGCAAAGCTTCTAGCTCTAGGTTAGAAAAATAATTGGTCCAATAATTAAATAAGCAAAAGATTTAGAGTCCAATATAATTTTCCCTAAAAACCGCTGGAAAAGAATTTTAAAAACACATAATCAAAGGTAAGCCTACACTGAAAAATCACTTAACATTACACTTAGATTTTTAAAATTGATGATTATGTCATAAAACTTGTTACAATGTTGTGCCACATGTGTTTCTAAAAGTCCCAGCACCATACTCTATACTAAATCTCTTCCAGAGGGGGACTACAAAGTGAGCCAATCACACTTTATAAAACACAAAGTATATATGCAGATGTTCCTAGACTATAACTAAGAAGGGTATCCAATTCCAGCGCACCGTCACGGAAACTATATCTTATGCCAGGGCATTGTAGAGGAATAGTCCGTTCTTAATATGCACAATACCCATCGTGCAATGGTTGCTTTTGTTGTTGGGACCCTTGCTCAATCAACTTAGGTTAATCTACGATCTAGCAAGGCAGGCTAGCCTAGTAGGTGTGAGAATAGATTATATGGTCTCAGGGTGGTGGTGGAAGTCTATGGGTAAGAGGAGAAGTAACCGTTGCGAATTTTGTAGTTTTCCAAACTGTACTAACCCAAAGGTCCCAGGTTTGATTCCCATTTCCAGGTGTAATTTTCCATCTAATTTAAATTTATAGAATTGTGGTCTCCACACAGAATTTCCCATGATAATGATTTGCAGCCTGTGTGTTGATATTCACTTAGATATAAACTAGGATTAACAAACTGTATACATGGGAGGGTACACCTTATAGCTAAAGGTAAAATAGATAAGCCATTGTGGCTAATGCTTTAGCTTTGTTTTAAATTCCTATGATGGCCAAACGTTGGTAAACCTTGGCAAAGCAGAGTATTAAGAATATTAACCCAGTGGAGTGTTTACCTCTAGTGAATGCATTGTACTGGAAACATTTAAAGTTAGAGAGATAAATGTAAATGTGGGATTAACATTAGAACTAGCTTTCAATTTCTCAGACATCATTGAGGTGTAGTTTAAATGTGTTTGAAATAATCACTAAAACCAGCCAGGCCTTTTATATCATTGTGTGTGTGTGTTTGCACATGTGAGTGCATGCACCAATTTTGAAAACAAAATATGTATCACTATTAATAAATTTGTGAATTTTATATAAATTAAATAAAATATCAATATTGTTGGTTATCTTTTTAGTAAGTTTGTTATCTTATGAGAACACATTAAAAATAATGTATTTAACGCATTTACAATATATTTGTTGAGAAATGCCTTCTTACACACTATATTTTTAACTCTCTCCTCCTTTCCCCCTAAATAATAAATCTTAACCTACTAATGAATATATTTAAATGTATATAGCATTTGTAAGGTTATTAACCATTCCTTTGATAATATGATTAAATTAATTAATATATTAAAAAAATTAACCACTATCAATTTCATCTTTTATACAGGGTAACTGTTCAGGTACAGCATCTGAAGTGGACTTTGATAAGTCATTGTTACAGCACATTTTTGAGGAGTTCCATTTCCCTTTGGTAAGTTGTCACCTATAGTTTGGAAGATAATTTGGTGAATAAAGTCCAAAATTTTATTTTTATAGCATTCTACTATCTTGAGCAAATTATATTTTAAGTCTCAAATAATCACAACCTAAAACTATTTTCCATTTATAAATTGTGTGTTACATAACTATTTTCCATTTATAAATTGTGTAAGTGTTACATGTACACATATTTGTAGGTTTTTTTTTTATCCTTTCATAAAACTAAAGAACTTCCTGATTGAAATAACACATGTATACTCTGTTCACCCTAAAAGGTAGCAAGCAGTATTACCTTGCTAGATTACACTAATACCCTATCTTATAAGCTATGCCACAGTAAAATAATACAAGGTAAATTTATTATCTTACAGAGTAGATGAAGAGTACATTAAGATAATGCCGACTTAAAAAAAAATTATATTCAATCATGTCAATACTAAAAATCTATAGATCCATAAAAAATAATCCTATCCACTGATACAGTATTCATCGCTGTAGGCTTGGTATTAGTTGAGAAAAAGGGATGTTTATAGCAGAAATAATATTAATTAAAACATCATAGATTTTTCTTTTAACTTAAATTTTAAACAAACAATGTGTTTTTAACGTAAATTGTGTTTTCTATGTCAGAAGACGGTATAAAATCCTATCCACTGTTATTTATTTTATTCATTGCTGTAGGCTTTGTATTAGTTGAGAAAAAGGGATGTTGACAACTTAAATAATATATAGGATATCTATTTTTGAACACTAGTTTGGAAGAGAACTAGTATGAAGATTAGTATTTTCCACTACACAATTATTATATATACAAGCAAATACTCATTGAAATGCATCTTTCTGTATCTTATAGTTCTATTACTCTGGTTTCCTAGCTACTTGATGCAGTGTTTTTTTTAAATATAGAATCAGCAACCAAGTAAATTTGTATGTGGGTCACTTCTTTAAGGTTTGATTACATAATTTTATCATGTACCATATTAAAATACCAATGCAATGTTATGCTATTATAACAACTCTTTATTTCGTGCTAACTTTAATTACAATTGTATCATGTTCTGCTCAATTGTGGCATTCCTAAAAATTTCTCCTAAAATGTTCACTAACTTCTAACTTAATGAACCAATGCTTTTGGTCAATGTGCCACGATTTCACTATAAGAGTAATATAAACATTGTCAATCTCCTATTCCATTGTTATAAAATTAACCTGATCAATTGTCATACTCCTTGCATTGATCCATGGTAGATAGAGATACATAAACTATTGCTTACTCTATACACTCTCAGATGTAAGACATGATTTGGATGTCCTTTACATATACTTCTTAACTCACTATGACTATGGGTCTGCAAACCTAGCAAAGGTTTACCTACCTTCACTTTAACAATGGACCTATATAACTTAAAATTAATTTGTATCTAATACTGTTTATTTTTGATTAATAATTTTGTATTTATAGGTTTCAGTACACACAAGTTGCTGTAGTCACCCTCATCCAAAGGACTTTGCTAAGCTCTGGCGTAAAAATCTCAAAATATTGAGGGGCTTTATATTGGTTTTGCAACAAGGTAAATAAAATTTTCCATTTCTTCAAGCTTTATTGCCTGTTTTTTAAAATATGAATCTAACTTGAAGGGACTCATATGCAAAGAATTTGAAAACTGTTTCACAATACATTATTTATCGCTAAAGCCTAGTAATGACAGTAACATTTATAACTAAAAGATTATTATTATTATTATTGATAAATTTAATGATTTAATTGATAGTTTAATATTAAAAAAAGATAGATTACTAGTTAAAGATGGCAAATTTCTTTGAATCATAATCCTCTGTTCAGCCACTCAGTATTATACCTCTCTTAGTCAATTATCGGAATTATGTATTTAGCCTTGCTGAGAATATAATTATTACAAAAATAAAATGTGTAATTTAACTTATTATTTTATTTTTAACCATGCAAATTAACCCCATTATGTACCTTATAAGATGAATATATTTTACCATTAATAAGATGTGTACTTTATATTATTCAATATGGGTAAGAGGATGCTTTTGGAAATTTAAAGTATGAATAATCCTTTGTCAAATTTTACCCTCTAAACACTGTAGTTCGAAGCTCAATCCTTAGTGGTATAATCAACTTTGAGCCTATCACACAATTCCTATTTGATTCGTATTCCATTTGGTGCATGAAACTTTGTCATATTAGACATTTATAGAGTTTAAAAGTAGTATGGTCTGTAGTTGTGATACAATGGTTTTATAAATAAGACTTGAATTGAACTTAATCAGTATTTATGGGAGGAACAAGGGTTCAATCTTAGACATATATACTGCAATAGATTTCTACAAGCTATTTTTACAGTGATTTTCTTATGAGGTGTATTTTATTTTATTCAAGCATATATTCCCTATCCTTTGGATTAACTAATTAATTAATAATTCTTGTGTTGGTACTTAAAATATCAATGTGGTTCTTTATTGCGCTACACTAGTATTTTTAATTTTATTAAACTCCTTATCAGATTGCTGTTTATTGTGGGAAATTGTTATTTAATTACATGAAATTAATTTAGTCTGTAACTAATATATATTATGCAAATAAATAATTTTCTTGCAATCAAAATTAGCTATACATTTTCAAACTATCTCTTTTGAATAATCCTTGAAAATAAATTATGATTAAAATGTTAGTAAAAAATTTACATTCTAAGCCTTACAGATAGCCAAAAAGATTTTTTTTTACTGCTTAGAAAATGTATAGGGTTTATTAAAAGAATAATCAGCCTTTTCATTTTGTTTCCATGGCTTATATATTGTAACGTGGGGCACACGTGACCTGGGAGGGTCACAGGCCGTTCACACGTGAACGTGTGAACCACGAGTTCTTTTATAGATATTGGGGTATGCTGCTGACCAAACACCAATGAAAATGCCCACGGAATATTAAAATTACCAAATACATACACACACTGATTAACTATATATCTAAATTAATTATAACTAAACAAGTCATTAAGTAAAATAAAAATAGCCTTAATCAAGTCTGTAAATTAATAAACTAATATAACACATAGAGATGTAAGTAAATTTAATCAACAAATTAACAATTTATAAAACACCTAATAACTTTTCAAATATTTAAAAACAGTCACAAAAATGTTCATTAACACAGTAGTCCACACTAACAACAAATGTCACTTGTCCCACACACGATACATGGTGGTGACCCGCTGATCCACCTGCAGACGTGCCGACCTGCTCGCTGGTCACTCTGGCTCACACACTTGACACGCCGGTCCACACAATGTACACACCGGGCCACACACTCGCACTGGGGACTCCCGGATTCATTAGTCGAGAACCAAGAACTGAGTACCTGGCTATCACTGAGAATGTATATATAAGGGTGGTGCCGGCTAAGGGTCTGGAATCCTCCACTTCTAGAATTAAAAAGGCCAGAATTAAAAGGATCCAGACCCCTCCAGACGTGTCTCCGTCCTCCCCCCGCACTCCCCCCCACCTGTCCCCTGTCCCCTCTAATTCCCCAGTCAAGTGAGAAGGTCGCTGCCTACCTGATAGACAAGGAGGGAGACAGAGAGAACAAGGAGCACAGCCAGGGTAAACAATGAGAGCGTGCCAGTCCCACTGTCAAACACCAATCTTGTTACAATATTTTAAATTACTATCAGGCAATAAAATCTCGAGTTATTAATGCCATAACATAAAGGATTAAGCACAACATCAAAGAAAAGTAATATATATCTACTCCCAAAAATAAATTTGTTGTTTATTATTAAACATGTATATTGACCTTCTTACTTTCAGGGATTCGAGGCATAGTGTCTAATTCAAATGGAGAACCACTGACAAATGCCCATATTGTAATAAACTCATCAATGGAGATTTTTGCTTCAAAGAACATGGCATACTTTATGGCATTTTTGCCGCAAGGACCTTACAACATTCAGGTTTATTTTTATTTATCAAATTTGTAGTTTTATTGATAGAAATATTGTAACATCCACACATTTACTATACATATATTACATAAACAAAAATTTTATTTGTGGCTGTGGCTTAGGCTGAATACATTTAAAGTAATTTTTTTAAATGAATAAGACTACTTTTACTACATAATACAGAAGGCTTAAGTTGACTTTTTTTGTCAAAACTTTAAAAGAGTAGGGTCAAATATACTATTTTACGAATCAAAATCTTTATTTTATCCAGTAATTTCAAATTTTTATAATATTTTTATTATATATATATCTGCATCTTACCTGTTCAGGTTATATGCCAACATATATTTGAATTATGATTTTTGCACAACATTAGGATTAACTAAACATTAATTTTAATATAGTGGGTTTTTTTACTAGCAATATGAAAACAATTTATTTATATTAAGCTTACTAAGTGATTTGAGTGGCAAATAATTTCCACCAACATGTAATTTATCTTTAAATATGTTTATGTTGCAGATTTTATATGAAGGCTATGAGACACGCGTGATAAATATAAATATTAATCATGGACAATTTCTCGATATGAATGTGACCCTGGAGGCAATAGATGGGGATAATTTAGATTACTTCACTTTTCCTCAAACTAGAACAGTTCTTAATCATCTTAACTCTGATTATAGCAGAATATCAAATGTTTATTCGTAAGTTAAAAAGTTTTGACTAAACCATTTGATGTGCATGGCTTGTTTTAAACATATGGGTTATGTGTTTACATAGTAACAATCACTTTGAATTTTTGAAATTTAGATTAATGGTAAAAATAAATAAATATAAAATACATTATTCATTTTATAAATATTAAAAAAAAATTCTAGTTACTCTACACCCATGGGTTTTTTTTCTTCATAAATCTGCCATTTTAGTGTTGTAAATTTACATAAAGTATGCTTTTATAGGCTAAGCTAGTTTCTAAGCTCTGTGCTATTTGCCTTCATTTCTGGCTATCAGGGATACCAAATACTAAACTAATTTGTTTTTATTGGACCCACCAGGTAGTACCATTTATTTGTACATTTATCATATTGTCTCTATAATATTATATGCTTGATACTATATAAAGTATTTAGATTAAGTACTATTGGTTTGATATAAATCTAAAAATAAGTTACTGTTATTATAATAAAATGAATTAGTACCTAATGCCTTGGAAACATTTAAGAAGACAGTGTAGAAACACTGTACAATGATATAAAATAAATGATTGTGAAGGAAACCAACCTGAAAGGATAGTTAGGTTAGGCTAGGCTTAGATAGAAAAATACACTTCTCTCTTCATTTCTTCTCTTCTTTAATGCTTAGACTATTGCATTATATTACACTTCACACATTGTTTTAATCTTTTGGAAATATTCCTTTATCATTTCAAGAGACATATTGAAAACATACAAACACAAAGAAAGGTGTGTTATTTAAGTACATGTTTCTAGAATTGTTATTATATTTAAACTGCCAGACTTAATACATGTAACAATTCCTTGAGAACAATGATTTGGGTATAAGTACATTTAATTATGCAGTAAACAAA
This sequence comes from Timema cristinae, assembly GCA_039000515.1. NCBI lineage: Eukaryota > Metazoa > Arthropoda > Insecta > Phasmatodea > Timematidae > Timema > Timema cristinae. The sequence continues at coordinate 88,530,990 of JBCFYV010009882.1, forward strand.
ACTATTTTTTACTCTACACCAGCATTTAATTTTCATATGATCGTTTTTCACTAGATCTTCATTATCTAATTGTGTCTATAAATCTTGGCCAACTTTTGTATAGCAACTATTAGAAACATAGTCTGGGGTCATATTCATCATTTATTGGTGTGAGTCTGTGATCTTAACAACTATGGCAAGTAAAGTAAACCTTGGGTTTGGGTGACCTTCCCATTGTGAGCGCCAGCCTTATGTTCTGCTGATTATGGCATTGGGTGACATCACAGATTAAGAGCCTCTGGCTCAGCTCTTGGTAAGCTGGATAGGCATCTCTGGTGAGCAGCAATTCAAGGAGAAGGGTGGACTTCAGCCATAGAGTTACAACATCCTTAAATTCATCTCAAATCTGTAATACAGCAGTGTATGTTTGACACAACATTGCTAGTTAGGCATGTCCGGGATGAAAATGAATACATTTAATTTGTATTCACAATTTATTTTATGTTTATTACAATACATCAGGGGTTGTTCATAAATTGTGTCAAGAGCAATTATGGCTTGGCATGGCTGTAGACTACTAATAAAATGTTCCCTCTTCACTAACCAGTTGACTCACCACACACACAGTAATGTATTCAACAAATGTATGTGTATTGGCTTTGAAGAGAACTTTTGATAGGTACTGAATAGGAAGCACCAATGTACTAGTAGAGCCCTGTCAAGACTTGCGTGCCTTGGCAACAAACTACAAGTCGGTCCTACCATATATTGATTTATAGCTAGAGTTTTGGTGACTTCAAGCCCACTCTGTAAATTTTAAAGAGACAGCTGTAAAAGCATGTGTAGGTCATTATTTAGTTGAAATAATAATTTAAATAGCCCACTTTAACACACAACTAAACACTTTCCCTAAGGTTGTTTAAATAACAAGACAAGTGCATTTAAAAATATAGTAAATTATTTGTACACTAACTAGAATCATATCAGTGTCTTGCCACTTAAAATTTATCTTTACTATCACCATAAAATTAAATATTTTTGGAATGTAGTAACAAATTTTATACATATTTCCAACTTCTATAGCTTAACAAAAGAATGTTTTGGTTTTTCCATAGACTTGGTGAAGACATTTTTGCCTTAGAAATAGGACTGCAGAATCGTGATGTCATGAAAGGATACCCGGCAATTGGCTTTGTAGCAAATTTGGATGGAAATGATCATGTTTCTACAGTATTGCTTTTTAAATTTGCAAAGCATCTCCTTACAAGCTATGGTCTGGATGAAAAAATAACAAATAATATACAAGTAAGAAGCTTTCACAATAACAATGTGGCTTTTATTTTTTCACCTTCAAAAACATTTTGACTCCCATTTTAGCTATAGTCAAATAATTTAAAATTTTTATGATATAGTAATGCAGTAATCATTTCCAAGACCTTCTTTGTGTATAAGTGCTCCAAAATTGATTGATACTGATTAAAGCTACATTACAATAGAAATTTATCCATACATACTGATTTAAAATAATTGCATGAACACCATTTATACCTAAATCAAAATTGCTAACCTTCTCAAAACATTTTGAGTCATGAACCACACAAACTCTCTGACCTTTAAACCATTGTAAAGAATAACGGCCACTAGATAGACCCACATAATCATAATTACTTTGAAATAAATGGTTAATTTTGTACATATGACTTACAGCCCCTTGGTCTAACCTAAATAATCTGAGCTAGCCTTTAAAAAAATGTGCTGTCCCGATTGAATAGATATTGGTATTTTGGTTAGTGTTGATTGGCGCTCATTGTATTACTTTTGGTTATAACTGTCCATGAACTCACCTTGCTTAATTTATATTTTATTGAACTCTATTTTGGGCTACTACAAATTTTTTTTACCAATTTCAAAAAGTTAAGGTACCCCAAATAAGTAAAAGTCTTATCACAGCAAAACTTAAGTGTGGAGAATATTTGATTAGCAAAATTGATTTTAGTAGAATTTTTTAAATATATATATATTTACATCAATTACTGTTGACATCCAATCCAATGGCCTGGGTCAGTATTTATTCAGGTCATATATTTTTACATTCGGCTGGCTACACCTGCTGTCGCTTCATATGCCTTATAATTTATCGTAAGACTAGGACAGGCAAAACATCCAGCCCCCGGCCATTAATTTATCATTGTGAAAGGGTAAAGCCATATTTTCATCAATGATACATACAGTTTTTGGCCATGCCGGGAATTGGACCCAGGACCCTTAGGTCAATAAGCAAACATGCTACCGATTGAGCTAGGGTGTTATACTTTTTTAATATCCATATAAAACTAAAAAATAAGCGGAAAATTAGACTTTATTTGGTGTAATTTACTATCATCACAATGCTTAAAATTGTATTTATCCCTATTTTACAAATTTAAAATTATTTTACGTTAAATTTCAATAATAGCTAACAAATTTTTATGACATATTTAAATACACCTTTTTACTGCACCATCTTTGTTTATACAACTCAAATGTCATTTTCCTGCTTCATCTTAGTCTGAAATTCCTGGTCACTATCATTAGATAGCAACACAAACCAATTGAAACTCAAAACATATTTCAAAATTATAAAACCATATAAAATTTAAGATGAATCTGGAATAGTTTGTAAATTAATAAATATAACAAATATATTATTATATTTTGGGTTTTTTCTATTCTCTAAAAAACTCGCTTGGTTGGCCGCTTGGTTTAAGACGCTCATATTGCAATAGACTAGACTACCAAAGATTGGGGTTTGATTATGATAGGGTTTACTGAGAGTGGTTTTCCTTAAATGGTTTTGCATCATTGCTTCTCTTATTACATAGAAAAAGAAACTATTATTTTTACATAATTAAGTTATACCTGATGAAAGAAAGGGAAGGAAAATGCATTACAGAAATATATAAGTTTATCAAAACATAAACAAAAAGATATAGAATTACATATGAGTGACAAGATTTAAATTCATTTAATTAATGATAACTGTATTCTGTTATCGAGATAGAAAATATTAGGTTAGACGAATAGCTATTATTACTTTGTCTACAAGGAACCGACAGTAGTTAGATAGAACATTTTGTTTAGTTAAATAACTCTAGAAATAGGGATATTAGTTTGAATCATCTGAAATTAGAAACATAGCATCAAATCCTATATTTTTAGAGTTACTAAGAAGACTTATTTAATTTAAGCTAGCTAGCTTGTGTTAACCCTCATGGAGAGTTAAGGAAAAACCTAAGAAAAATATCCTATAAGAGGAGCTTCCATTTTACAAAAAATATATTGCTAACAATCAGGCATCTACACAGTAATTTACTATGGCCGGTCATTTCCTAATGAGTACTGCCAGAGCAATCAATAGTAAATTTATACATTTACCCATTACTATGGTATACAATAGCTAATACAAACTATCTTTTAACACTAGGATAAATATTGCACCTGAAGGGGCTGAAAGAAAGCATTATCCTCGTGGGCCACTACTTCAATCTAGTAGTGCTCCCACAGGTTGCGCACCATAAATAGATACACAAACAAGGGTATAATCGTGACTGCAACTAGTCAATGACCTAACTAGGTCCAAGAAGAAGATGTTAGGAAATCTGACTGTTGCCATAAAGAGATTCTAAACGAGATCATATCGTTGAGGGTGTCATAAAAATATAACTATGTATTAAGGACTTAGAAAAGGGAATCAAATTCACAGACTCGGTATACTCAATCACCTGCTCTTATACATATGTAGAACATAGAACCCTCATATTAAAACTATGCCTTATGGGCATAGGGAAATAATTGTCAGGCAACCTGGCTAAAGAAACTATGTCTGATGGACATAGAAAATAATGTTAGACATCTTGACTAAAGAAACCATGTCTGATGGACATTGAAAATGACTCAGACACTCTAACACAATACACTATGTTTGATGGACATTGAAAATAAAGCAAAACAAACATTCTATTGCATGAAACTATGTCTGAGAGACATAGATAGCAACGTCAAGCCATTCTAACATGATAATCAGTATTTCTCAGATGAGGCTTCCTCTGTGACGTGGTGGTGAGACCGACGCCTAACACATCGTGGCCACCAGTTTTTGAGAATAGTTACAACTATCTCTCTTTCCTCTAAATTAAGTTCAAGGACTTTTGCTGCCTCAGAGACTGACACGATGAAGTTACGGAAAGATTCATTTAGTTTTTGAAACCTGTTTACAAACTGAGCTTTCAGACTGGCTTTAGCTCGGGGAGGGAGTAAAGTACTTAATATTTTATGTCTACAGTTTCTCCATGAAAGATTTTCATTCAAACACACTACCAATAGTTATTTCAAATAACCATTTGTTTTACTTAGGCTTAAGGTAAGAAATTCAATTTCATTATTTATATTTAATTCACAAAATTTCTTTATTTCCAAAAGAAATTTAAATAATATTTCATAGTTTTGACCGTCACATAATGGGACATTCTATATGAAGCCTGATAAAACTTTATATTTAGTACCATCAGTAATATTACCCGAAGCTGTATGTGATTTGTTAATATTATTGTACTGGTCTGTAAAAGGTAAACTTTATATTTATTTGTTTATATCAGCTAATCTCTTATTGATCTTATTAATTTGTTGAATAATTGGGGGTGTGTTAGCAATCCGAGACACGCTGGTTGTGAATTTAAGAAGTTCAAAGTGACTCGTAGCTAACTCACCTTGGTATCATCAGCAACTACCCAACCCCATTCTCTAATAGCTGCAATCAACTCATCTTGGGATAGAAGTTCTACCATATTAGTTTCCCCATTTAATGGTGGGTTATCGACTGCGTTAGTCTAGTCAATGTTTACAGGATCTCTGTCTTCCATGGCGAATGTGTCTCCGTTACATGAAATGAAAAAAAAAAAAAAGTTATTAACAAGGATGTCACAATAAACCTATTATAAATATATTACAGAGTATCAATACATAAGGAATGGAAAATTTGAAGTTTACTCAAAGTCGTGCAGTTTGCACCGTCTAACAAGGCATGTAGCATGTAATTTATATAATATGACATCTACAGTTTTACACTGTCCTTGCATGCAAATGTGGGCATATTCCCATTAAAATTCAACCTTCCTAATCATTAACACTAAAAAAAAGTCTCTGACAAGAAATAATTAAGAAAAGCAAGCAAAGATTAGATAATATATATATTTTTAAAAGATGCAAAATGCATTTAAAAACATTTACAGGCAGAATTTTCGAAACTCAAAAGGAAAATGTGTTTTATTAAAGAAGTTAAGCTATAATTTTAAAACAAGCTGATTTTATTCCTTCAGTTTATTCATACAGATTTTTAACTAAGTTGATGTTTAACCTCTTGATGTTTTGTTAGTTTTTTAACCATTGATAATCTTTTATTATTAATTTTTCAACAAAAGAAAGTGTAAAATATTTTATTTTAATTTTCATTGTGATCATTTTTCAAAAGTAGAATAAACGTTAACACTCTCCTAAGGTCAACTAAAACATTTATAAATATTAAAGATTAAAATATGTTTATAAAAAATACACACTTTGTCTTCAAGACACTACTTAACTAACTAGACTGGACATGGGAACTAAGAGATTATTTATTGACTTGACAGAGTTTTCTGGGTGACCTGTGAGCTAAATTTATCCTATGTACTATCAATATTGGATATGCTCTAGACACTTCAAACATGAATGCACTACATTTTACTTCAAATCAATCTCTGTAATCCATGAACCTTCCTTTATGATTGTAACCTCACCTCTAATTATTATTTTTACTTGGATTTTCCTCTATCCCTCACCCTTATTTTATGTGTGAACAATTATGGGGCGGGTCCAATTTAATATAGCTCTCACCTTAATTGCATATATGTTTGCGCTCACAGGACAAAGCATTTGTCTCCTTTTAACCCCAAACTTTGTTTTGAAAAGTTTTGGTTTAAAAGTATTGAAGTGACATAATTTCTTAAGTTAATAGAAAGGTCATGTGTGTGTGTATGGTTGTATGTGTATATATATATAGAGAGAGAGAGAGAGAGAGAATTGTACTGCTCTTGTTTCAGACAATGTCCATCCATATGGTGTTTGATGCTAGACCTAATCCCATAAAGAATTTGGACACAAGTTTTCCTACAGGTTTGTTAATTCAATTTAACAACTTTTAAATATACGTGTGAATAATTTTTTTTTAACTGTTCCTATTTTCTAATTATTTTTAATGTTCATAAACTTAGTTTTTGTATTTTTTTCATCATGACACAATACCAAATTATTTCTAAATTTAAGTTTATATGATGCTTTTGAAACCTAATCAACTTTTTTTATAGAAAAAATGTACATACCTGTAATGATTTGTCACAAATTATTTTGTTCTTTTAAATGGATTTTATTATTTTTCTAACAAAAAAGGAGTGTTTTTATAAAGTTTTTGAATGAATTCATGAAAAACTGTAGTAAATAAACTGAAACTGCTACAGAAAAAGCCCTTTTTTTCCCACACCCTATTCTGGTCTATATTTACACACTTGAGTTCACACTTAAAACACAGGATAAAAGACTGTTTAGAATGATCTTTTATAAAAGAATGTGTTTATTTTACTAGATTTGGGTGTTTAAGCTTTGGTTTTGGTGGGTTTAGTTGGACTGTAAAGATACAGAAGTTTAATTTATATATGTTTTTTTTAGGAGCGAACAAGAATATACAACCACTACAACCAGATACATTCATATTTATTAACTGGATTAATGAAAAACAATTTGTATTTTTGCTTGGCCTAAGAGCTGGTTCACTTCATGTTTCTCTGCCGTTTAATGGTCATAATGGCGTTTCAGCTCTTTCTTCTGAGAATTATTTGACATCGGATGAACAGGTAAGTGATACACAAAGTCCTAAAAAAAAGTCAAATACCATTATTATATTATTTTATTTGGTTGGCCCGAACATTGTGTAGTTAAATGTCCTCTATTTTATATAGCAAAAATTGTATTCAAGGTACACTCACTATTATTTTAACCTCTAACATGGCAGTCTGTCATTAATGTCACAAAATGGCCTGAGCTTATAGACTACATTATAGTGGAAACATGCCAATTAAGCTTTCTACCCTTCAGGGTAAATGAAGGATAACATGAGAAGTTTAATAAACAATTAGGTATGTTTTACAAATCTAAATGATTTAAAGGATTTATTTATATTATTGTTTTTGGAATATTATCTGAATATAATTGTTGGTGGATACTTTTTAATTCATTCCTAGTAGTAGTGTGATGAAAATGGCTAATTTATTTATTAAGGTTAATTAAATTTAATATCTTAACCACACTTTAGGTTTTAAATAAATAATGTAAGATGTAAAGGAATACAAACTTTTCTATTTTATTTAATCGTATTGATTATTAACAAACACTAAGTTCAGAGGAAATTCAAAAGCAAATAGTTAACATAAGTGGATAATACATCTCCCAGCTTTAATTTGAGTGATTCCAGGATTAAATTAAAAGTGTTTGAACTATAAATGGCTAATAAGTGTAAGATTTCACCTCTTCTTTCTTGAAATTGTTACATAGGGATACATCTTTAATGCAGTTTTGAGACTGTTACCATGCACCAGTTTTGTCTATAATTTTTCATAACACTGTTATTTACAATAAGATATCAATTAGTAAGTACAATTATGTTAAAACATCTAAATCTACATATATATATATCTTGGTATGCCTAAGTACTAACCTTCAAATCAGAGTTGTTTCAAACAAATCAGGAAGGAAACATTCAACTGATAGCATTTTTCAGTAGGTTACAGCACAAAATTGATTTGAACATACATCAAGAGGAAGCTCGAAAATGACATTTCTACAAACTTTCTGATCTCGATCCCGAGCTTTAATGACAATCTTGGCTCGTAGCTCGAAATCCGAGTACTCGTAGAGCCCTACCACTGATTTATTTTGTAGTTTATATTACTTTATAAGTATATTATTTCTTATATTTTATTTTTTTAAGATTCTACGAAAATTTGCTCTAGACTATGCAACACATCATCCAACTATGGGTATTGGTCATCCCAATTGTCCATTGCACCCTGAAGATTATTTTAAAGATGGTGTTACCAATGGAGGGTTGTGGGATTCTCATGAAGGTTCAATGATGGTTGGTAAATTGTTTTATGTATATTTTTTTACTTTAAGTTTATGTGATAAATTAATATTCAACACCAAGGGGTTGGTTAAACAGTGATAGAATATGTAAATATATGTCGAATAGTTCTATGGAAAGTATTGAAAGTTCCAATTTTCCCCTTCTTAGATAAAAACATTGTTTGTAAACAGTTGAAGCAAAATATTAATGGACCTTCTTAGTCCACAGAATTTGAATTAAAACAACATTTTGAAGTATAAAATCACAAGATGTTTCATTATAAGTTGCAAAACTGTCTGTTAAAAATTTCACACACTTTCATTTTGTCAAGGATTATTTAAAATCCCTTGGATGATTTATTTAATGAGATAATACATGATGTAATGTAGACATAGATCTATAATTGATTAGACTATTTCATTAAATGTGTTACAAGATTTGATATGGGATGGGATATTTTACAAGATAATACATTTCAAAAGCTTTAAGTCTAGAGCTTATGAAGTAAAAAAAAAACTAAAAAGAGATTAATAAAACTAATAAAGTATTATTAAAAATAGAAAGCTAAATTTATTAAAATAGATGTGAAGTGATCAATGATCATGTCGATCAGTTTAAAACATAGTATTTTATTAAGTGTAATTATTTAAAAACCTTAGTACTATAATATTACATTGTGTGTAATTATGTATAATTATTTAAAACCTTTTTGATTATTATTGTTCTTTAAATGTGCACTAAGCTCTTTGACACTCTCATGGTCCTTAATTTACATATGGGTAAGACACACTAACTAAATATAACTAGACAGATTAACTGCTCATTGACTTACATAACATGATATCAATGGCTATTTACATTTAATTTCTGTTAATTAAGAGATGTATGATAATAAAATAGTTGAATACATATTTATTTTTATAATTATAGTTTTCCTATTTACGTTTGATGATTTTCTTGTTGGGTTATGCCCTACAGGATTATTCTTACCTGAACACTAGTACATTCCAGTTGGATATTTATGTGAGCTGTGAAAGAACACCACTTCGATCCCACCTGCCTTCTGTTTGGATAGAGCACAAAAAGAGCTTAATGAGTGTGTTGAACTGGATTGATATGGGCATAAAGGGTATGTTATTGTCATGTGTGTGTGTGTGTGTGTGTGGTATATATATATATATATATATTTTACACTTGTAAGTATGGATTAAATGTAACCATTATATTTAAATATATTACCACAAGTTTGTTTACTGGTCCACAACTATTGACTCTGACACAGGTGAGTGTGAGTGGGTTTATCATATTGTAAAAATTTAAATTCCCTACCTTTATCAAAATTCTGAACTTTCTTCAAACATTTTCTAGTATTTTAACCCTCAACATCAGAATAATTGTTTTGACAATCACCATATACATTTATTTTATCACTGAACTTGTTCTAATATCTACCCACATCAGTGGGTATGTGGATTAAGATGTCAAGCTTGTCTGGTTTGATCGGGATTTGAATTTCAACAGAGTGTTCTGAAAGTAGATTTTTCTAAATTTAAATGCGGATAAATTTCCTCCAAAATTCCATGATCCTCATTACTATCTCATTAGTGTCATTAAATAATTAAATGTTAAAAGCCTGTAGGGATAACGAGATGAGCTGAAAAAAAGAAGTGTTGTGACACCAGGGTATGTAGAGCTTATTAAAAGGGTACCTTAGATATGGTCTCACCGACATAGGCCTCATTTGACAAATCATGCATAGGCTCTGCTCTGCTTACCTCACATAAGAATATATTTTCGTTAATACCCGGCTAATGAGTGATGAAAACGATTAAAAAAATAGTATTTGTATACGATTTCCTTACTACCTAAAGCTACTATAATTCCTGACACTAGGGTTGTTTGTTTGGTATTTTGATATTTGTTATGTTTTACTAGGTTAAGTTTGTGTGTAAAGTTTAGTTGATTTAACACTGATTTTTAAAGAAAATAGATTAAGCCTATTACTAAAACTATTATTGTATAATTGATTGGTTCCGGCCATAATTTTAATTAGTAAAATACTTTAAAAAAGTGTTTAGTAGATTTGTTTTTCCATTAAAAATATATATTTTTTCATTTGTTCTTCATCTAAGATTTTGTTCTCAGTAGTGACGTTTATAAAATTTGGAATTTAACGACCATAGTATTTTCAATGCAAATTATGACAATTATAATGTCACATATTGTTAGTTTTGGCACATTTTTATGTGAAAGAATGCTCAACTTTTGGAGATCCATTACATCAACAACAAACAGAGAGGTTTTGAAATAAAATTATTGCTTGTCACTGTAATATAAGTGACCAAAAAAATTGTCTAATATGTGCAAGTTTATTTTTAACAAATACTAATGGTAAACATGGTTATAATTTAATTTAGGTTATGTGGTTGATGATAATGGAAGGCCAATTGCAAATGCTAGTATCGAAGTGGAAGGTAGTGCACATAGAGTACGATCATCCTCTACAGGAGCATATTGGCGGCCTCTTACCAATGGAAACCACATAGTTACTGTATCTTCCCCATTTCATTTGACTACTACCAAATTGATTCAAGTGATCCCTGGAGACAAGGCCACACAAGTCATCTTCAAACTGGTTCGCGATGAGACCATCCTTGGAATGCCTAGACTTGTGTTTATTATTTTGTCAGGTAACAATTATTTTTGGAAATATCATGTTATTGAACATGAATTATTGCTTACATCACTAACCTAAGTCTCTTATGCCAAAAGTAATATTTTTTCAATATCTTATTGACTATTTTATTTTGTTATTGAATATATATTCTAATACTAAATTATTGCTGCTAAGATTGTGTGTGTATTTATTTATAAGTAGGGTTAGAAGGGTTCCTGAATGCTCAGAAAAATGTCAGAAATTTATCAATTCCTGAAAGTTAGCTGGGATTGGCTCATTCTCGTCAAGTTTTGGGCGGAAAAGTATGCACTTATTGTTCCAGCAGACTTAATTGATCATCACTGTTCACTGCTAATTTCTTTTGTAGATATTTGTGTTCTTTGTGCTGTAGCAAGCTTGGGGTTTGAAAGGGGATATTTTAACGCTTGTAGTGAGAAACAAGTTGGGAAACGCATGATGACTCATTGTGCTCTGTCTATCAACACTTATTTAATAGGGTCAGCAAGCGAAAAAGCTTGAAAGATCTAGAAAAAGGACATAGATATAAGTCTACTCTACTATATTTTGGGTTGTGGAAAAAAAGGAGGGATAGCTTGCCAAAGTCAACTATTTATGAGTGATCAGCTTGTATGATATATCAGTGCATAGACCAGTGCGCCACAATGGTGTACTTGCCCATAATCAGCTACACTATCGACCCGATTCTCAGCGATCATGAACAATGCCACATCATCAAATCTGTGCAGCAGGCAGCAAGCGGTGCTATAGCGCGGCCTCAGCCCTTGCTTGTGTTGATCCATTAAAAAAATCATATAGAAAGGACTAACCTTGACCCGATTAGGCACAGGACAATACACTAGGTATACGAAAGTTCCATATGTAGGAGTAGTATCAGGCCTTTTGTCCTGTATCGTGGCTAGTTAGCATAATTAGCATATTACATAATTATGTTATTATATTATTTTATTATTTATATTACATTTAATAATATAAACACTTTTATAAGAATCACCATATTAGTTTAAAATTGATTTATATTTTTAATTTAAATCTATTCTAAAGCATATTTTTTATAATTTATCATTTCCATCCTTAATCCAAAATTTTGATTCATTTTCCATTCTTCAGTAAAAATGTAATTCCCTTCCATTCCTATTTAGAAGTGTACTGGTCTAGATTATGTTAGTTTGCAAGCTGTATGCCAATATATACACTCTTGTTCATAAGGCACATATTGAATCACCAAATCAAAAGCCAGATCTCTTCTACTCAATGTTCACTTAGTCCAATAGCACTTGTATCGTTCTTGCATACAAAATAATTAAATTGCATCAGTGAGCAGTAAACATGTACACTCCATTTACCCTAAAAGGTAACAATCTTACCTTGACAGGTTACACAAGCCTATCTTATAAGCTGCACCATAGTGGAATAATGCAAGGCAAGCTTGGTATCTTACAAGGTAGACAAAGGGTACATAACCATATAACCTTGAAGGACTTAATTCTAATTCAGACGACATCATCCAAAGGTTGCTAGAAGGCACTTAAGAAGTATAAGGATAACACCACACCATAAAAATACTGCATTTTTATATTACCGAACCATAATAGTAATAATCTTTTATAGGCTTTGAGAAGCTTCCACAGAGATAGTGGATAGTATGATATATGTTGTCAGTCATTGGCTTCTGAATTCTCTTATTAAGTCATAATGTATAATTTTACAAGAGACTTGCAGGATCTACTCTACAAATTATGCCTTAAAATATGAGTGAAGAATGACCCTGAGCGCTGGACCTTCCATGGATAGCTCAGTGGTAAAGCAATGGCGTGCTAAGCCAAAGGTCCCGTATTCAATTCTCGTGTCCAGGTTTCATTTTTCAAATTATTTGTATATAAGCAAGATATAGCTCATAGCCGTAGTTATAATCATTCATCCACCAAGCTTCGAACTTCATACACCTAATTGTATAGCGTTGCTTTCTTCCATAATTAAATTTTTTCTATACAGAATAGTCATGATCATAGTAATATGAGAATAGTTTCTTGACCTATCCCCACCTTAATTGAGAAACTGATTTGTCCATAAAATTATAATATCTTAATATAATGCTGTGCACTATAAAATATTTATCTCTTGATGTACCATTATTACCCCTCTGAATAAGATAGTTGGATGCAAGATGATAGCCAAAAGAGTCTATGTTTAGAAAACAGGCCCAGGATCCCACGCAAATGGTCAGAGAGGCGATACAAACAGAAATTAATACCTTTCTCAGTTCAGAAATGTGCTCGGTGCACTGCATCCTTAATCTTCTATTCCAGTGGGAAAAACTAAATACTCGGCACTAATAATGTAAGTGCAAAATTATTGATTGAATAGAAATGCAAATTAGTAACATTTATAGGTGCTTAAGCTGATTAAAATATACAGGTTGTATACAGAAAGGACACAGTTGTTTCAATCAACATATCCCAAAAATAAACTTTATTTGATCTTTGTTGTTTGTTATATATGTCTTGTTTTATTGAAATCTTAATATTGTTCAGAAAAAGACCCAGCCGAGTCTGGTAACATGCAAGTCTGGTAACATGCATAGTGTTTTGTTATATCGCGTTAGTAAAATTATGTAATTTACAAATTAACTGCAGTTAAAAGAATATTATTCTTAGAAACCCCTGTGTATTTCAAAATCAATTCCATCTCGCTTATTGCCTTTTTTTTTGGTGACTTAACACAGTGTTAACTGGTTTAACATCCTCTGCTATGGGAAGATTGGGGAATCATTAGGTTTTTTGTGTCGTTACAAATTATATATTCTGCCCTAAAGTTAAACCAAATAAAGGCACAACAGACAAATTATTATTCTTTGTTATAGAATGAGAGCAGATTCCAAGTATATACATACTTTACTTCTACATTCACTTCTTCTAGTTGTAAATCAGCAGGCTGAAAATAAGTGGTGGAAAGTGGTTCATCTCCAGTTCATCTATATACATAAAAGTGTCAATTTATTTTTATACTGAATTTATAATTGTTATTAAGCAAGCCACTGATATGTAATTTGCTTTAATATGTTACAGGATGTGTGTGTATGGTGATGTTGCTCTTTGGAGTCGGCTGTTATACAATATGTAAAAATAAGAAAAAGCAATATATATTCACGCCATTGCCTAAAAAGTTGCTTTTTGAGGATGACGATAAAGAAACTGAATTATTTCGAACACCACTTCAAAGTAATATTTTTGTACACATTTAAATTATTTAAATGACTTAGCAGTTATAGACTTTATCTATCTTATGCCATATTTTATGTTTTCAGGTTCTTCATTACTGCCTAAGCCATATTTTGATATTGAAGATTCTAATTCAGAGGAGGAAGTTAAAGCTATTAATTGACCCATTCAAAGAAGATTTGAAAAAATTCCTTCACACTTTTGCTACTTAAACATGACATCTATGACAATAACACAGCAGGTGTCCATTTAGATTTATATTATTTATCAAGGTGTTCATTATTTTAAGATACGGTAGTTTAATTTAAAATTCAGATTATTTTAATATAGTCACGTTGATATAGCTTAAATAATTAATTAAATTGCTGATACAAGTGAATTTTAAGAAACTTAAACAGCATTTGTTAGTATTGAGGATGAGATCTACATATGTCAAAAATACCCCTGTTGAAACATATACTAAATTTCAACTAGTTTTTACTAATATGGCTAAATTTTATTGGACTTTTGTTGAAAATCTCGCTTTTAAAACACATATTTCATTTGTAATGAAGCAACAGAAAGTCTAACTCTGAATAATACATTAGTATTTGAAAACACTAAACATTTTGAACTTATGTTGATCATTTTGTTTGTCTTCCAAACTTAACAAAATGCTTCTTCTAAAATTTATATGAATGAGTCATCTGGTTTCAAGATCTAAGCATATGCTTCCAAATTTTATATTTTAATCACATATCATCAAAGTAGGCTTACTGATAAATATTATCAGACTTATTTTCCATAAAAATCTTTCACAAAATACATTTATATTAAGATTAAATAATTTAAATAACAATTATTGGAGGATATAATCTGGAAGTAATGGAGAGCTTAAAAGTATTAGGGCAGTGAACTGGCTCACATTTCAAGATAATAAATGGCGATTAGAAAGAGAATACATAAAGGTACGGTAACAGATTTTACTAAAATAAATGGCATCTAATCTGAATCAAATACATGCCAAGGAACTGTAAATAATTAATGTATTAAGTTTACTACACACCTTTACTTACATAAGTAGGTCCCTCTTGAAAACCTGGACATTGACAAACAGAAACATGAGTAGAATTCAGGCGGCAGAGATGACATTTCTACAAATTATTTTAGGAAAGACAAAAATAGAGTTAAGAATAAGGAAGTGGGAAAAGAAATTGGGGTGGAAAAGCTGAATGAGAGAAAGGACCAGAATAAACTGGGAAGGTTTGTAAATGTTCAAAGGATGGAAGATGAAAGGCTATCAAAGCAAGCATTGGAAATTAGAATGATTGGGAAGAAACCCAGGGTAAGACACAGAATGAGATGGTTGAATTGATTAAGAACAGTGTTAGCAGAAGAAATTTGGAATGAAACAGGATGGCGGAGGAGGAGTGGTGGAGAAAGAAATGCAGGTGGGGATATACAAGGTAAGCCCCAACCTGGCAGAAAAAGGTTGAGGGGAAATTATTATGATGATGCTGATGATAGTTTTTAATCATCTAAAAAAAGACTAGAACAAAATATATTTAAAAAGAAAATTCACTTTATTTAAATAATATTAAATATTAATTGTAAGTTTTATATGTATTTTTGTAAACAAATGTCACAAAGTATTATGAAAAGGAAAGGTTAGAGAGATATATTCTGAATATAAGCTGTCATCATTAGTTTTATATGTTGAGATGGGTCAAATAGAATCTTTAATTTTCTTTAGAATCACAAATCTTTAAAACTTTGCAGTTTTAGTTGTTGAAATTATTTAAAATCGAATTTAAAAAGTTTTTTTTTCAAGCCAGGGGCTCACTGAAAAATGATATTTTGTTTGTCATGTTTATTACATCACAAACAACAAAAAGAAAACTTTGAGTGATTATTATAATTTTGTCCCTTTCCTAACTACACAGGTCTATGTAATTCGTTTTAACAATTGCTTAAAATTTGTTATTTTGAATCTTAAGTCTTTATAATTGTATATGAGATTTTTTTAAATATTTCTTCGAATCTTAATCTCTCGATTACCATAAGATACGTGTAAAGATTTTTTTTCGCTATGAACAATAAGATAAACATTGAAACATGATTACAGTGAGGCACCCTAAAAAGAGGTAGAAGAAAGTTATTAGGGTATCACTCATCCTACTAGTTAACAAATAATTGTAAACCAAATTAAGTACCACCACACAGAAATAATATCGTCAATATATTATATAGGTCCCTCATACACTTTTTTTTTGTCTTTTAAAGTACATATTCAAGTGTACCACTTGTTTAATAGCACGTTATCCTTCATCATTTAATGTGAGATGAGTTAGAAGTGAAAGGTGATTGAATTGATTTAAAATTATGATAAAATTTGTATATGATATTACAATCGGTGGCGTGCCGTCAATGGACTAGTAGGACTAGGCTAGTCCCCAGACATTTTTAGTTTATCTATTTTGAGTTAAATCTTCACTACGGGAAATAAAGCATAACATCAAATCTATCTGAGTCTCAATTTGCATCACAATACTCAATGATATTATTGCTATTTGTGCGCTCCCCATTCCCCTCTCTACAATGACAACACACTAACATCAGAAGTGCTGTCACAATACTCGATTATATTCTCACTACTTGCGTGGACCCCTTCCCCTCCCAACTATCATCAGAAGCGCTTGAGTCTTATCGGCTCTCCCCGGGAAAGGTCCAGTAGAAGTCATCCTAGTTCACCTGTATAATAGGATATATGCTAACGCTTGGTGTTCTGTCACAAGTAAACGTAATTTTTGTTTGCTTCTTATAAGTGGTAGTGTTGTGGTTGTTAAGCTTATGTAATTGTTCCCATTAATGAAAGAAATTTTGTGAATTGTTAAAGTGTTTGATTGTCAATTTAGTTTGACAGTGTTTGAAAGTGTGAAATATTGAAGGGAACTCGGATTTGGAAACTGTTCCCTCACAACAAAGCTTGGGGAAGAGACCTGAGACAAGTAGCAAGGTTAGTGAAGGTAGTTCAGTGGGATGTTGCAGTGTCGATCACCTTTTGCAATGCTGTGTTCTTGACTGATTATTCGCAGTTTCTTTTGGAGCCCTCACTTTTGAAGAAAAGCAGCAAGTAATAGTGAAAGGTAGGCCAACTACAGACATTTCTGCTAAAACAAAAATGAAAAACTATACACGTAATTTCAAAACAGAATTTTATACTTTTTCAAAATGGTTAACTGCATGCAAATCAAGAAACTTACTGTATTGTTGGCCTTCTGTGTTGTTCGAAACAAATCAGAAAGTGTGGAATAATAACGGCTTTTGTGATATCAGCAATTTTCACAAAGCCAAGAAGCGCCATGATAAGACTCACTCACACTTATCCGCAGTAACTAAATTAAAACTTTTGGGAAAACCAGAATAGATTTTCAACTGAGTGAGCAATAAAGGTTAGACGTTTTAAAACATAATGCAGAGGTTGATTCAAACCAGGAACTAATGGACCGATTAATGTGTGTTTTTTTTGGCAAACAAGGGCTGCCATTCAGAGGTCACGACGAACGGGAAGATTCCCTTAACCGGGGAAACTACAATGAACTAATGTAGTTACTTTCTAAATACGATAGTAAATTGGATTTTCATCTCCAGAGTAGGGGGGGGGGGGGGCCGTTTAAAGGAACCTCCAACAGAATTCAAAACAACAACATTGAATGTGTTGGTGATGTAATTTTTCTATAAGATTAAGTCGGGAATAAATGATGCATTTTTTTAGCAATAATGTTGGACGAAACTACTGACATTGAAAAGTTCTCTCAACTTTCAACAGTCCCTCGATATGTGAACAATGGCAACATTTCTGAAAGATTTATTGTTTTTTCATATGTCAGCAATGATCCCACAGCAATTGTTTCAAGTGAACATTTTTTAAAAATACTTTATCATTTCAATTGCGAGAAAAAACTTGTAGCACAAGTATATTATGGAGCTAATACATTTTCTGGACATTTAAATGGTGTACAAACGCTTGTGAAAAATAGGTGCCCCGGTGCACTCTTCATCTACTCCTATGCTCACAAACACATTCTCGTTCTTTCTCAGTTTGTGAATCATGTAACAGAATGCAAGATATTTTTTAATACATTGAGTGGCATTCATCAAAACGCATTATCGCTCTTAATCAATCTGAGGTCAAGAAGTGGTTTCCAACAGCTGCCAATACAAGGTGGAATTACAATTCCAGAATTGTTAACATGGTGGATGAAAATAAAACAGAACTCATACAGTTTTTTGAGAATATTGCTGAAAATCCAGATAGTTGGAATACTGATGCTTTCGTGACTGCTAAAGGGTATGCGTAATCATTTAGATATTTTAATTTCGCCTTTCTACTGAAGCTGTTCAGCCACCTTTTTTCTCTCACTGACACATTATTCAAAATTCTTCAAACCAAAACTTTTGATGTAAAATACTGCATCGATAAAGTAAAAGAGATGATTTCTCACCTCAAAGATGGTATAAGCGACTATAAAGAGATTTATAGAAAATTAGAAGATGGTGATAATTTGGAATCTCCTAAGAAGAGATGTAGAGATGATGACTAATCGAATCCCAGAAGTAAATATGTGCGTCTTTATAATAAAATTTTTGACCTATGTTTGGCCAAATGGAGCTAAAGTTTCAAGATCTTAATGAGATACAATTTATTGAGCCTCTTGATTAAAAAAAAAAAATTCAGAGCTTCAAACCTTGATTTCCTGACAGTTTATTTTTGTCACTTAAGTCACGCTATGGTATTATTTTCAATTTTGCCAATTTTCGGAGTGAATCAGTGTCATTTGACAGACTATAAGACTTTTTATACAAGACTGTGACTGAAATTTTGAAGTTTCTGGAAGAAACAGACTTAGCAAGAGAAGCGTTCCAAGAAACATATAAATGATGTTGTTTAGTATCAACAATACCAGTGAGCACATCCAATGTTGTTTGAACGTATTAAGACAACACCCAGTGTGAGAATAGGTTCTCCACACTTTCCCTGTTGTCAGTTGAAAAATGCTTGCTAGATGAACTCCAGAGTCAAAAATCATTCTATGACGTTAATGATAAATTCGTTCATAAAGGTGACAGAAGGATTGCACTAATAAAGATAAGATTTTACTATTAATTTTGTATTTACTTATTTACTTATTTATTTGTTTATTTTTATTCATGATTTTGTTAATTTACATCTTTATGTATTTGTTAGCTTATTCCATGTCTAAATATTGTGAATTGGTTGAAGGGAGCTAAATTGTATAACCTATGACCTGTAAAAGTGTGTTTGCTAAGCTACATATTGTGTATTATATGAAGAGTATTCCTCTTTAGCCCCATAATGAACGGTGTCTTCGAACCTAGTCCTCTTTGAGAAAAGTCGCCGCACGCCACTGATTACAATATTAAAATTTATATTGTTGATTTTAAAAACATACTTTTAATTTTATACAGATTTTATTGTTGGTAAATGACTTTATAACTTTAACTGATTTTTTATCATTATTTTTTGTAGACAAAAATTATTTTAAGTATAAAATATTCTTAAGCATCTTCTCACAAAATAATTAATAGTAATTATGTGTTGTTAAGTAGGTACTTAGAAAGATGAGCAACCTTGTACCATTTGAACAGACCCGACTCTAAACCAATCATAGCTACCTAGCTTGCTTTAGCTCAACATCCTAGACAGGATTATAAACATACACTTAATTATAACCTATGTCTAAAATTCCTTTAAAATTGTATACAGTTAGTTGCAGAAAAAAATAAACATAACTTTACTTAGAATTTTTATACAAATTTATTTAAAACTCGCTAGTAAATACTAATTAATTAATTCTTTTCTTGTAATTCCTTGTCTTTCTTGTAGTTATTAATGATGATTTGTGAATTGTATTGTTTTCTCAGCTCAAATAGAATGGTTTTTATTTTTACCTTAGTTAATGCCAAGAAAAATCAAATTAAATTAAGTTCAACTAATATATATAAATTAATGATACCTATTTTGAAATAAATAAAATAAATTTTTTAATGTCAATTTAACACTAAGTTTTTTTATATTTTTTTAAAACCTAAAGACATTCCATTAGAAAAATTATCTTTCCAGCTTTACTCTTTTTAAAAGGTTCAACTATTTTCCAAAGATCAAAGCACAATCTCTTTTATCGACAAAAATTGTTTAGGCTATATCTAGTAAAAGATACACGCTTATTTAATTTTTTGACAACTATTTTATATTTATTCTATTTTTGTTACTAAAATCAATCCTAAGTTTCAAATACGTGAAAAATAATTGTTTCAATTTGTTGTCATACACAAATAAACCCAATATATAGCTAAACCTAAAATGATTGGCATAACACTAAAATTAGATTAATTTGTTAGTAAAAATAAATATTTTATGTTGAAAATAATTTCTGCAAATTGTATTAGGTATAAAATATAAGAATAGATTTAATTTAATAGCAATTGTGTGTGTGTATGTGTGTATTTATATATTATATTATATTAAATTTTACACACTAGTCACAGGTTCGCAAACTCATGGCCCATGAGGCATATCTGACTAGCCCGTTTGTCTACAATACTTTTATATTAATATCCAGCCTGCAATCATATACATACGCCAAAAAATGATAGTTTAATATAAGGTTGTACATAATTTGGAATAACATAAAACACATTGAACAGTTTCAAACTGCTCTTTTTATATATATATATAAAAAACTTTGAATATTTAATTGTTGATATTCTTATTATTTGCATAATTTAATAAATACTCCTTTTAGTATTGCTCTATTCCAGGTAAACTTCTGAGGAAATAAAAGTTTTTTTTAAATAAATTACTCTATTATCTAGACTATTTAAAAAAAATACATTTCTATTATCTAGACTAATTAGTACCAAGGTTAGTCCGTGTGTTAAACATTTGAATAATTGATCTTATAGAAGGGGGAAAATGAAGAGGATTTCCCACTAATAGACTTAATTAAAAATATATTACCAAAATTTAAAATCATATATTATATGTACTTACGTATTTTGCAGCATGTATCTACAAAACATAATACAAATTACATCTTATTATTTATTTACAAAAATTATCAAAATAAATCTTCAAACTTTTTTAAAAGAAATTACATACCATTTACATAGTTGGTTTGCCCATTTAATACTTATAAACTCCGAATTTTAATGAAAACCCTTGCTGCGAAACAAATTTATATAACCAGTTGTTCGAATAGCCTGAGTTCTACTATATAGACAAATTAATGATATTAAATACATAGCATCAAATAGTTACTATAGAGTTACATTGGTGGACACGCAAATTAAATGCCAGATTTTTATTGTATAGTTGGTCGGTGTTGGAGGGGTCATGGCTCCAATTTTAGCAGGATGTACAAAAGTTTTTTTCCCTCTATTGTTTCCTGCATTCCCTTAACTCAAATGCGGTTACATTTCCTCTAAATTATATCTTACTCATCCCTTACCTACTGGCATGATTAAAATGTGTTTATTCCGAACAAGTAGTAACATGATGTTCTGCAAAAAACCAAATTTATTCGAGCAAACATGTTTCTAAAGGCTGTGGCCTACAATAAGCCCTGAGTTTGTGAATCTGGTCCTTCGGCTAATTTGTGTTTAAGACCACTGCACTGGTCTTTCCTAATACATCACGTTTTTAAAACTATTAAGTTATTTTATTACTGTGCTCCCATACACATACAACTAATACACACACACACACACATATATATATATATATATATATTAAAATCGTTCCACAATGGCAGCTAATATTTTGAAATAGGAATAACAATTTATAAAACAAATATTCAATAGTTTAAAATCTATCTATTAGAGACATTAAGGTTTCTTAGTCCATTATAGTTAAATAGAATATAATTTTCAATTTATATAATAAACATGCAAAATGTGCCCAATTATCAATATTTTCATGATTCTACTAAACACCATAGTAAAAGAAAAAAAGTCAACTTGATTAAAAAATAAAACATACATTAATTTGGACCAGGATCATACCCATGTATGTATTTTTTTGTTGAAGTTATACTTCTTTAGGCGCGTTATGAAAAAAATGATGAGAGTGAAATTTTAAGATGCGCGCGCATCACTGTAACACAAAAGTAACAGGTTGAAGCTAAACCGCTCATTAAGTCTCGAAAAAAAAAAAGCTACCAACAAAATATAAATAGAACCTCTGTTAGTCGCGCATGTTGGTACGCTCGTCGCCTCTGATCACTGTTTTCATATATATAATACTTATCCACATGTTTCTAGTTTCTACATTCACAACACGTGTTTTAGTTTCATACAAGTGTGAATTATATATGTGCTAATAAATTATATTCAGTATTGATTTAAATTGAATATTTTGATTAATATTATTTACTATTCGTAAATATTAGTGAAAAAAATTGTGCTTATAGACTTTTTCAAGTGCTCCAATATAATTGAGGTTAACTATCCGTATGTATTATTTATTGATATAAATTAAAATATTATTATTTAACATAATTAATACTAAATATTAAATTATTATTGTTAAATATTTATTATTGGTTATTTAATATTTACAAAATAAAGAAATAAAATTATTTAATGATGCCAAAGAAGTATAACTTCTCACGTGTGTACATAAGTACACACACCCATTTTTTTTTAGTAGTAGAGAGAGGGCAGAGGGAAGAGTCTCTATGTTTAATGGCCAAAAAGTACCCCAACAGGCTATGTCAAATAATTATTTTCTTTGCATTTAATTCCTTTGGAACCATTTTGAGATTGTTCAAGTTTTTTGTTGAAGTTGTATACATTTCATAGGACTCCTATAGCGAGGATAAATCCAAAATTATTTTTAATTCATACTTTTGGGTAGAGTGTGATTTAGATCTCAAAACATCACTCCTTTAATCCGTCTTAAACTTTATCATTCTTACCTTTTTTAACATATCATTTTTTACTTATAGATTGTACCGTATCTACTTAGTGCATTTGATAATACATATTATAAAGACATAACAGAATAAGGCGGCTTGGGTGTTTATGCTCGAATTAATTATTCTTACCTAACTATATTATGAATATAGGTTTGTTAAATGTAGTTTGATTTTGACTATTTGCAATGTTTTGTAAATCCAAAGCATTAATATATGTAATTATGTACCATAAATGCAAGTATTATAATTTTTTAAGAAATATACTATTTGACTGTTTTTTTTTGCATCTTGGTATCTTAATTGTATTGTTTTACCCTTCTCGCTTCCTGATTTGCTGCAGAATGTGCTGGACAGAGAGTTTAACAAAAATTTGTATTGTTTATGGTTCCGGTTCCTGTTCTCTAAACACACATGATAAAGGTTCCAGTTCCTGTTCTCTAAACACATGATAAAAGTTCCGGTTCTTATAAGTTCCTGATAGTGTTATGGTTCTGATTCCAGTTCTTTAATTTAAAACATCTTTTTTTTAGCACAGCTTTTTTATATTCATTCAGGCTACGTTAATGTACTAATTTTGATGATATTTTTATAATTAGATGAAGTGTATCAACATTTGCATGGAAGGAGAGCGGAAAACCACTTTGGATCAAAAGTTGTTATAAACTTTAAAAAAAATAACATACCTTAATAACAATAGTGCATCCTTATAATTTGCATCTTTATCTGTCACCGTCAATTTCATAGTCGAACAACTTCTGAACTGGGTTTTCTTTAACCTGCCCCATCAATAATATTATTTAAACCACTTACTAACAACAAAAATAATCGCCTCTGCACTTTACACAAGGAACACATTCACTGAGCTACTTCCTAATTTAAACTTGAGTGAAAGAATTTAAAGTTTGCATTTTGTCGTCGTCCATTTCCCTTTTCCCTCTTATATAAATAAGATGTTCAACCAACCACCCACCAGATTCTCAATCTTCACTTTCAGTAAGTACTAAATACAATAGGCTTAGACTGCTTATCCAAAAAGATGATTTCTTAATTTTAGTATTTCAACTTCTAAGGAATGTGGTATCATCTTCTGTCTATCAAAACTAAATACATCTTCATAAACATCTAACATTAACATTAAAGTGAGAAAACAGTGAACAATGTGACAGTCATAACATTCTTCTGGAATCTAAACTCATTAGTGTGTATTGCTAAAGGCTCATCAACTCTTTTCTAATCACCTTAGAAAAGAGGTTTCAAAGAAAGTAGTAAACTAAAATACATCAAGCCCTTCCAGAACTTACTGAGAAAAAGGAAAAATTTCTAAATTAAATTCAGCCAAGAAAAGAAAAATGTGTGCAACTTGGCAAAATTATATACATTTCTGTAAAACTAGGAACCTTTTAGAACCTTAATGAACCTAAAATTATTTAATGGTTCCAATTCTGGTTCTTCAGAAGTGTTTTTTAGGTTTCTGGTTCCTTTAAAATAACCAAATTTTGGTTGTCGGTTCCGGTTTTAGTTCGACTCCCTGGTGCTGGACATATATTTATAGTTCATAAAATAAAACGCCCAAACCTGCCTCATAAGAAAAGTTTTAAAGCCTCCTTCGTTGGGTGGGTTACCATTTTATTCCCACAGAAGTCATGCTTGTATGTAATCATTTATTTGAATCAAGATAAATTACAAAGAGGAACAATTTGTGGACATTTTGATATACACCATATGCTCCAAATATAACAACTCGAAGGAGAACGAACCAAACTTTTAAATATCTGTGTAGATAAAAGGTTTATTAAATCAATCAATGTTGGCTTAAGCTTCAGTTGTCACATGGTCTAAGGCGTCACACTCATGTTGGATAGGACTGCTGAAGACTGGGCATATTGTGGTTCGATCTGGTCAAGTGTACCAAGTGTGGTTTTTCCTAAGGGGTTTCCTACTCTCCATGCAAATGCGGGTACACTTCCTATAAATTCAACTTTCCTCATCCCTAACATATAGGCATACAACCCAAACAGGTAGTAAGACACAGTGCTGAAAAGATGTTTTTAATAAATTTGTGATAAACTTTGTTACCTATTAAAAAATCTAACTATCAAAAAATCACCATGTCTAACAAACCTTTCAGGTAACAACCCTAAATAAATCAAAATACATTACTTTAGGAAAGGTTATACCACATAAAAAAGTCTTTAATACCCAATCTCATATTATATCACTTGTTACATAAAATACACAGAAGGAAGAAAAAGATTCTAAATTAGGGGGCTCCATATAGAATGGACCTGCACTAATGTTCATTACAGGATTCTTTCAAATTCGAAAATCATTTCTTACCAGCTGTAAGCTTGTATGGTGGATGTAATCTGGAATCTTTAAAACAAAAGTTAGATAAAATGTTGAAATATAGCTTTAACTTCACAGAGTGTAGAGATGCACCAAATTGTATACATCAGCAAGTATGTTTGTGGCCAGAAGTATAAATCATATGTGTATTTATGGTGTTTGTAGTTGTTTGTGTTTGTGGTATTTGATGAATAAAAAAGTATAAATAAACGTAAATGTTATTGATACAGTTTATATGTCAATTAATCAAATATTCCACTTCAATTCCTGAAGATTAAATTAATATAGGGTCACTCTTTATAATAGTAATGAATTTTATGGTAATAATAACCTTAGATGGAAATGTAAAAAGACTACTTTTAGACTGTCGACATGAAAATATGTTGGACTTAAAGTGCATTCTGACTATAGATTTAAATAAAAAATATAAGTAATTGTCACACATTTTAATAAATTCCCATTTAAAGAAAAATCTCCACACTGTTTTACAAATCAATCAGGTTTTGACTAGATATGTCCAGATTTAAAATCACAGTATTTTAATACATCTATTTTACACGTCTCTGTTTATTTATTTAAAATGTGTGTGCTAACTTTCCAATAATATCAAGGTTATAACTAATTAAATTACTGCCAGTGTGTATATCCTTATGTACAAATAAAAAGAGTTCTTAACCACTCCATTACCTCAATAACTAGCATTATAGAATGAATCTTTCACACACAGTTAAATTCAGCGCCATTTTTCTCTTCCCTGCATTCACATTTTTTTGTGCTGGGTTTTGAAATAATACAGGTTTAGTTATACTCGTACATAGCTATCTACTCCATTCTAAGGCCCATCCATATCCATAGACCTGAATTGAAATGTCACTATCAATAAATCCCCCATTTGTCCTGAACGGCTTGTTATTTATTTGTATCCTGAGAGATTGATCGACTCCTGAGCCTAGGTATCTTATTACCAAGAATATTATTAAAACTCCTGAGACTATACTATGAATACAGCCATAAGATTAGCCACTATGATAATCATTGGCACATTATGTAACCAAGACATGAGCTATTAACATATCTATTAAGATTTTTAACACTTCCTTAATTCCTTTGAACACTTTATTTATGAAAATGTTTTTTTTTCCACCAGTTAATAATGATATAACTCATTTAAATTCACTGGCACATAGATTTTTACTTTCTTGCTATCTCACAGGAAGAGAAAATATAGTGATCGTCATAAAATCTAACTCAATATTTTGATGAATCTTGATGTTCCATGAGCCCCTGAATCCAAAAAAAGTGGTTTTTGACTTTCCGTCTGTCTCTCCAACTAGAGGCTAAAATATTTTACGGATCGGGCTAAAACATGGTATCTGGGATTTTCATAGGGTTGCCCCAAGGGGTTTTTGGAATTGTATATCCAACCCTATAATTGAGGGTAATTACCGAAGGGCAAAAAGAGAAAAAGTCGATTTTCTCAAAATTGGTTCTAACGATTTTGATTAAATTTCATTTCTAAACATTTCTAAATATTCCAAACAAAATGACTTCATTCAATATTTCGGCAAAATGACTTTAAGGGCTCAGGTCTGACGCATAAATTATCTTTCTTTATAATATATCCTAAACTATTTGAGATATGAAATTAATTATTGTAACAAATATGTAGGTCTCTTTATAACACAAATATTTTATAAGAAGCATATTTTTATAAACCCAATACTTTCAAGCTATACATAAATATCTATATTTTTTAACTTTTCAAACACAAAAGGTAAAAGTATTGCGACCGCTAAAGAAAATCTAACGTGAAATGTTAATGAATGTCGACGTCTCAAGACCCCCCCTAACCCTAAAAAGTGGTCTTTGCAATGACCTATGTCTGTATGTGTGTTTAAACTTAAAATTAAGAGTAGTTTAATTAAAAACGAAATGAGAAGAAATTGGTTTTCTCAAAATTGACTTAACGATTTTGATTAAAATTCATATCTAGGTGTTGATTAAGATTATAAATAAACTGGCTATTTTCATTTTACCATGAAAATTAATTTTAGGGTACTTTACAGAAGCAGAAACTTCCGTATCTCCGCAACTATTTGAGATACTAAATAACTTATCATTGCAAAATTGTAGTACTATTAAAAATAAAAAACTTTTATACTAAATATATTTTTATAAATCCAACAGTTTCTGAGATATTGGGAAATATATTGATACAATTTTGTGAGCTTTAGTTGTAAATAGATACTACTTAAGTTTTAACGCTATAATTCTCCAATGCCATAGAGTGATTAAATATAAGTAAGTCTCTAAATGTTTATGTTGTTTTTACTTAAACCTCTTAGGAGAAATGTCTGTACAACAACTATCTATATCCATTTTATACTCAATATAGTCTAGGGAATAGAGACATATTACCTTACAAAAGGTCAAGTAGTTCTGATTTTTTGATATGTTATATAGGTCGGTCCCGTGGTTTATAATCCAAGTTTTTGACCTCCCCGCCCTTGTGCGTTCGCTGTGGCGCGCCAAAAACCGACGAAATTCCAGTCATTTTCCAGTTTATTGGTCATATCGTTTTACCAATGCATCTTAGAGAGAAAGCTTGTAATTAAAAGTTGTAGAATATTAAATTTGCTACAACATTTAGATGAAAAGTTTTTTTGTAAAACTATTATGTAAAGAGTTACGCAGCATCAAAGTTACAAATTTTTCATAAAATTGCTACTTTTTAAAAGGTTTAATCGAATCTTTTTTTTATTATATCTCCGTAACGGTACGTCATGGAGAAAAATGTCTTGAATAAAAGTTGTAAGACATTAAATTTACCATGAGATTAAAACCAGAAAATTTTGTCTTAGACTAAACAAAGGAGCTACGCTGCTTTGAAGGGTTATAAGGTGAATATTTACGCTAATTTGAAGATAGCTAGGGGTGTTAGTTAAAAGAGTTTCTTTATGCAAAGCCAAGCAACTTTAATGAAAAATAAAATGCATAATAATAATAGTATAGTAAAATAATAATAAGAAATTTTATTATTATGTATATATCTGTATATAATAACGGTAATAACAATAATACTTCCAATTTAGAAAATTTATAATTTTCTACGTTTAGTTTTGTGTGGCTTCGAAGGCTCAGCTAGTTCCTGCTCGACTTCTTCCATCAGCAGTTCAGTTGGATCGTCTTCTTCGTTGTCATTAATTATGATGTCCACTTTATTGTCACAGGTTTGTCCACAACAGTTTTTACAAATTATGGAGCACTTGAGACCGGCCTTTCTACAACTGCAGGCCTTAGTGCATCCTTTCCTGCACTGACAGGAAATGTTGGTCAGGATTGACTGAGGAGCTAGATCTGTGGTGGTTTTAATAGGAACAAGTCCTTTACTGTCCTTCCTCCATCCCCAATCCAGAGGGTTTTTCAGTTGGCCCATCCATGTCTGAACTTGGTGATAGGTGCGGAAGACATGGTACATAGCTGCATCCCGTGTCGGTGGCAGCTTTGAAAGATTTAGCTTACTGCCAGTAGCAGATTTGGAGAATAGCTTATAGCACAAAGCATCTAATGTTGTGGCCCTGTCACCACCATACAAAGCAAGAAGTATACGCTCTCCTGCTTCAGAAATGGTTGAAACACTGGTGTTAGGATCTCTAAAGATCCTTGCAAGTTCATGCAATGCTGGTTTGTTCTTGAAAAAGTGCAGAATTTGGTTTTTCCTAATCCAAACAGGGACGATGTGGTGTCGCACCCACTCAAAGCATGAAGAAGAAGTAGATTTTCAGGTGCTGAGTAGTTGTAGGATGATGTGGAAAATAAATTGTCAGGAGCACCACCTCTTCCAGGTTTTCGGAAGTAAATGGGAAAATCTTGAGCCAAAGTAGTCAAAAGAACTAGCAAATCAATGTCCTCCACGATGATCTCCACAGCATCTTATTCTGTAGCAAGGGATATAGCAGATGTTACAATAAGCACACCAGCGTCTTCCACTGCCTGCTTCACAGTTACATTGTCTTGAATGAGCGTTTCCTTTAGGAGTGAAATAAAGCGAAGTTTGTTATTTTCGTTCTCTAGGAATTTTTCCTGTGGCACTTGAGCGATTGTTGACCCATCAAAACTGACATCACTTGAAGCATTCACATGACACCTTGTGTACCTTTCAGCACTTTTAGTACCTCTCAACTCAGGAACAAGAGGATAACCATCAAAAATGACCACAACGTTTGCTCCATAATGATCACGAACGAATTTAACTTACCTTTTACAAATTTCATGGAAACTGTCAGTTCTATTCCATAAAACCTTGTGGAGAAGGAACCCACCATCTACCACTGCAGTTAGATTGGGTGGAAGCTTGGTTGTGTTTGTTAATGATGAAAATGCGGAATACAGAGATGATTTTGTACCCTTACGCATCCCGTCTCCTGAAAAGAGATATTGGGTAAGGAGCCAGTTCATATTTGAAAAACTCTTCCAAATTTTTCGGTGTCTGATTGGCAATGCAAATTCTTTGAAAAAGTGTCAGAGGGTCAATTGTCACTTTATTGTCCCCTAATTTCAAAAAGTTGATCTCCGATGTTAATGTCACCACCTTGTTGCGCCTTTTCAATTTCAAAGATCCAAAATTACCACCAAC
This sequence comes from Timema cristinae, assembly GCA_039000515.1. NCBI lineage: Eukaryota > Metazoa > Arthropoda > Insecta > Phasmatodea > Timematidae > Timema > Timema cristinae. Next base: position 88,561,033 of record JBCFYV010009882.1, read on the forward strand.
GATACCGGAAACTGCTGCTATCCCAAATGCTTGTGTTAAGTGGCAATTCACTTTTTCGCTGCCTACGACACCAGAACTAATTGATATAACCACATCAATCACTGGAAAAGGAGAATGTGTCGACAGCCAATTTTTCATCTTGCCCACATCTCTGTCATCTCTTTCCACGCGGGTTCGCCTCATATCAATGTGTTGTTCGGATGTAACTGAACTTGTGTCTGTATATTCTTCTACTTCTTCACAAATGTTCTGAAGGCCTACCATACCCAATGTCCATCTCATAAGTACGCTTTCAGACATTCCTCGTCTATGAGTGAGCCCACCAATACTTTTCATATTCTTCATCATGGTTTGCTCAATGGTCATGTCCGACCATATGCCTGACCAAAACTTTTCTGATCTCCTAATGGTAAAAGTAGCCTTTTGTTGTGAATCGGATATACTCTTCAGGGTCCATCATTTCCTGCAAGTTGCACATATCTTGGAGATAAAAGTGAGCGCATTTAGCGTAAAATAAATGCCCGGCTGCGTGAAAGAATGGAATCATTTGCTTCTCAGTCTGAATGTGGAGTGACCAATTACCCATCCTTTCTGCTTCGATGAACTTTTTCATCAGTGTCACCATTTTCAAATACTGTTTCCATTGCTGTGCAGTAGGCCCATTACTTTGCAGGTGAACTAGTGCTTCATGAAACTTATCTCAACCCTTTGGAACTCCTCACTTTTGTCAGCTGTTAGTACAACAGATCGGTTCAAGTGTGTGAGTAAGTTTTCCAACACAGCTATATCTTCCTCTGAAAAGTCAATTATTTCGACAACCAAAGTGGCTAATGCCTGGTGAGCCAATAAATGTGCTTTTATTGCCCTGGAATAAGCATGCCTAGACACGATTTTTGTGATGCTGTTTTCAGCAAAAAATACAGCCAAACAGATCTTTTAGACCACTCCCAGCCATTATTACTCCAATAGCTCCCATAAAGGACATTAATAGATGAAACCCCCCCAAGTCTCACAATGACGTTATCCAATTCAGGGATTTTACCACTGTGAAGAATTCCTTTTGCCTTTATATAAAGGGGCTGATCGTATGTCACGAAACACGTTTTCTGATCTAAATTCTTGCATCTCTGGTTGGCCTCAAGAAGAGACGTGTACACTGTATCATGCTGACTTGGAGGGGCATTGATAAAAGGAAGATATATGATTTTTGAGTGTTTGCTTTCTCCTTTAGAAGTTGCTTGCTCCATAAAACCGCTTCATTTAGGAAGAGACATGCTGGTCGATTTGCCATAGAGCCATATTATATCAGCACTAGATGATTTGATATCGTTTCCAATCGGGCAAAGTATTTCAAGATCCTGAATATCAATGCTGCTCAAGCCACCAGCTTCATTTTCCGATATAATGTTTAGACACGACTGAGAGTGGTGTAGGGACAGTTGAGTTTGAATACTATCGGGAAGGTTGGAAGGGGGGGGGGGGGTTCGGAGGGGAGAGAACAACACCTGCTGGTGCCACTCTTCCATTCTCCTTCTCCCTACGTTCGTTTGTTTACACAAGCACGCGCAACCTCTTGAATCGAATTCCTGGAATACAGGAGCGGAGCGTTTTTAACTATGTTTACCAATGTTTATGAAACATTTGTATCTTTGATGCTGCGTAATTCCTTACATAATAGTTTTACAAAAATACTTTTAATACTCTACAACTTTTAATTAAACCTTTTCTCTCTAAGATGCATTGGTAAAACGATATGATCAATAAACTGAAAAAGACCCGAATTTCGTCGGTTTTTGGCGTGCCACAACAAACGCACAAGGGCGGGAAGGTCAAAAACTTGGATTTTGAGCCACGGGACCAACCTATATGACATATCAAAAAATTAGAACTACTTGACCTTTTGTAAGGTAAGGCCCCTTTTTCAGCCTCTATTCCCTGGACTAATAGTCAATATTTACATTTTTTTGGTCAAAATTTATAAATGAAGAATTTAATAGCAATGCGATGGCATGAAGATTTGCAACACCTAATAAAATGTCATAAATTTTAACCGGAAGTTGAAATTTTAATATGAAGTGTTGACCCTTCTGGACCCAACATTGATCTTTTTTATAGGTCCAAACATACAAATGAGGACATTAATTCTTTAAAAACAAAATTATAAAATTTAAAACCGGGACTAAAAAAAAAAAAAGTTTTACATAATTATTTTGCAATTTATGCTTGGGTTTGATAGTGTATATTATTTTGTTTCACATATATTACGAGTTTTGAGTAAATATCTCCATTTTCAAGCAATAGAGCGAGAAAGTCAGTGCGTAGTTCTGTTACATTTATTTATGATAGGTGCAGTCAACCAACAAACAACTGATCCTATCAGGCAAGTCTTGCACTGCCCAGCCAAAAAGACTTTGTCAACATATAACACATGTTCCCCCTTCTCCAATGCAATGGTAGCTCTGGTGTGGAAAGCTTCAACTTCATGGATAGAGGACTTTGCACAGCTGGCTGTGTCTGCAGTTCTTTGGAGTCATTGTTCCAGAGACTTGATTCACCTAAAGTGAATTAATTCATATACGTGTTGCGATAGATTATATAATTTTTAAATACCGCGGGCCCAACAGCCTAGAATACATGCTAGTGATATGGATTTATAACATATCTTTCAGGACTTTGTTATGAAGTGAATAACTCAAACAGATAGTAAAATGTGTTGCAACAAAATAGTTATGAAAGGGAAACAAGCCCTTGTTCTGAGAGTAAGCAATGTCTATGAGCAGATACAATTATTTTATTTGTAAATATACAAAAAAAACAATCAAATTATATTTAAATATTTACATATTTCACTATTTTTTTAACTTAATCATCTTATTATTGATATTGAAATTTTGGTTTATTTTCGTAATATTGTCCACCTGCCAAATCAAATCATAAAAAATATTATTTTGTACTAATTCAGTATTTAAAGAAAATGTCTCAAAATACACTCATATTTTGACAAAAATTATACCTAACATCTGGTTATAATGGGCAAACACTCAAGTCAATACTCTTTTTAACTGGTCAATACAGGAATACCCTACAGGACTTTTAGTGCACATTAGTATTGTCAACTGTTCCGACACCTTATCTTAATTGGTAGTCTCTCTCTACTGGGGTAAGGATCCCGGGTTCGATTCCCGGGTTGGCCAAAAAACTATCATTGGTGAAATGTAGGTTTCCCCTTTCACAGTGATTAATTAATAGCTTGGGACTGAATGTTGTGTCTGTCCTAGTCTTTGAGTTAGATTATAAGGCATGTGAAACTATGACACATAGCAGGCCAGTAGTGAAAAATATATAGCTTTAATAAAATAATGACCTAGGCCACAGGCTTGAAACCGTTATGTATGTAAAGTAAAGTATTGTCGACAGAATTTTTTACTTCTAAAAATAACTAGTTAAAACTGGTATTTACAAAATAATTTTGCTGTAATTAGTTTTACATAGGGAGAATGAGATTTAATGAATTTTGGGTTACAACTATATCATTTATGTTTCTTCATGTTCATTGTCCCTTAATACACTTCAAGTGTGTTTTTCATTAACTCATAATTAACTTCAATCTAGGTCATATTGATTAACAGTGGATATCAATAATAATGATTTTGCTTTTTTTTTATGCCACATGAATTATTGGACACAACTATAAAATTTGTTATGGCTCTTTTAAGGACTATGATAACACCATTTTTACAACTAGGTAATTTTTTGACGCTGACTTAGCCACATCTCTTCACATTCATGTTTATTCATTAGCTTATATTTCTTTTTTCCTTGTCATATATATATATATATATATATATATATGCATGCATATATACATACATACAGCCAACTCTCGATTCTACGACCCCGGGAATAGCGTCCCTCTCGAAGTAACAACCTTTTTTTGGGGAACTGTGAAAAATGTGGGAAAATAGGTTGAAAAGTTTAAGGAAATCGGCTGTAAAATGTGTTTGTTGCATTTATTTAGGTCGCTGCGTTGCAATTATCTTTGTGAGCGCTGTATTAGTAGTAACTGGGGTGGGTCAGGTATAAAAATAGACACCACCTCATCAATGCCAGCCAATAGCACTTGACTCTGTTCACCCCCTCCCACAAGCAAGACAATGTTTCCTCGCGCACGACTGCCGCTACATCATGCGCCAGCCTTGCTTTTGCCATTGTTATTTCGATTCTCGATTTGGTTACTATTTTGGTTTGATTTTGTGAACAATTTTTGACGACCCATGCTATTGTTTAACATTGTTATTTTGATTTGGGTGACCTGGCGGTCTAGGGTAAGGTGTCAGACTTCTGAGCTGGCGGCCGGGGTTCAATCCTTTGTCCCGGCAAAGATTTATCTGATTACCAAACCCTTCCTTCACCTCTGACAAGACATCTTGTGAATATGGGGAATTCCAGGCCTCCACCGTGGTTCGGATTCCACGTTAAACTGTAGGTCCTTCATTTCATCTCACAATCACCCTACCATTACACATTAGCGTAAGTGCGTATAACCCGAACGGGTAGTAAGACGCGGTGCTAATAATAATAATATTTTGATTTGGTTACGTTTTTGGTTGGATTTTGTGAACGATTTTTTAAGACCCAGGCTATTTGTTGTCTAAAAAATGCAATTTTTTCGTATGAAGGTCAGGAGTAGAACAAAATCTGTTAAAATTCCAATAACCACCCCTTCGAAATAACGACCCTTTTCCAGGGAACCATGAAAGGTCGTAGAATCGAGAGTTGACTGTATACATATAAATATGCATGCATATACATATATATGAATATATATATACAGGCTGATCCAAAAGTTGCCCAACCCTGTTTTTCCAAGGATATTTCTTGCAGGAGAACTTGGAAAATGAACATGTTGTTTATATGTATGGCAACACTGTAATGTTGGCCGGGTGTTGTGCAGGCTGTGTGATCTTGAGACATACACTAGGTCTAGCAAGTTGAGTTACAGCATTTGAAAGTCTAAGATGAATTTTTCACGAGAGGAACAAGTATTCATTTTGGAACATTATTTTAAAGCCAACTTGTATATGGAATGCCAACTATTGTTGGTGGGTAGTTTTCCAGAATCACGCTTGCTGAATAAATCAACAATATGCCAAATTGATGGCACAAAATATAATTTTTTCCTTTGGGTTGCGTGACTTTTGGATCAGCTGTATATATATAAAATACACTATTAATATTTATTATATTCCATTGACGGACTGATTTCTCGCTTTGTAAACCTTAAATAAGTGTTTTTGTATTCACTCTGAACACGTAAGTTTCGGAAATGTTTGTTACGTGTTCCTATTATTTTATGTTTTGTGTTAGAGTGAGTCAGTGCTTAGGAAAAGGCGGGAATTCAGAATCCAAACACCACGGCTTACGAAAAGGCGGGAGGTCAGAATCCAATCACCGGTCCCTTCAACCAAGCTCTCTCAAGGTCACATGCTGGGCTACTCTCGCACAGGATGTGCGCGTCATTGTTTGTCCGGCTCTCGACAGTGTTATAAGTAGTAATGAGTGTGTAACTGTTACTTATGGCGTCAGCTTCTGATAGACGTGTTATTGATATGAAAAAACCGGTTTTACACTCAATTAGCTGAAATGAACAAAAGTGATTACAGTGATTTTCTCAAGGAAGAAAATTATTATGAACTAGTGAGTGACGTGGAAGTGGTAAAGTAAACTACAAAGAAGTCATGCAAGGAATCACAGGAGAGTAAAAAGGTATGATTTTTTAACAATAAAAGAGACAAAGAAATGAATTGTCACAACTAAAAACATTAAAGGTGAAATAATCAACAAGGTCCATGAGAATAACATTGATAAATTACATTCAGTTCATTTAAATACTGCTCATGGGGGCCGAAATCGAATGGAAAATAGTCTAAAATTAATACATAAAAATATATCTAAGAAAGATCATAATGATATATTTAAATCCTTGTGAACCCTGTCAGAAGAAGTTAAGTCATCCAAAAAAAGGTTTAGTTGTGGAACCTATGATTTTTAATAAAATTAATGCTCGGAATCAAGTAAATCTCATTGATATGCAGACCTGTATAGGTGGAGAATTAAAATTCATTATGGTTTATCAAGATCATCTCAGTGTATTTATGTGTCTACGTACTTTAAAAACTAAAACTGCAGCTGAAGTTGCTTATAATTTAATTGATGTATTTTGTTTCTTCGGGGCTCCAAGTGTGTTGCAGTCTGACAATGGTTGTGTGTGTTTTAGTCAGGTGATAAATTAACTTAAAACATGTGGGAAGGGTTGACGATCATCCATGGTAAACCTTGTCATTCTCAAAGTCAAGGAACTGTTGATCGTATGAACCAGGATGTAGAAAATATTATATTTACTTGGATGGAAGAGAATAATTCAAAGCAGTGGAGTGAGAGACTGAAATTTTGTAATTTCGAAAAAAACAGTTCATTACATTGTGGAATACAGCAAATGCAGTTCGAAGCAATGTTTGGACGTAAAGCTTATATCGGCTTAACCTCATCTGTGCTACCAAATAATGTCCTGAATAGCTTAGTTTCAGAAGAAGACCTCCAATATGCACTAATTACCGTTCACACAGAAATTAACCAAAGTGATCATTCAGCCGAACAAAATGAAAAAGTTATAAATTCTAGTCAGGTTATTACTACAAATCTAATTCCAGTAGAAAATGAACAAAAAATATGTTATCTGTGAGCTACACTATAAAGATAGTAATACGTGTAACATATGTTTTCAATCAGTTCATGATACGTGTGCAGTAAGAGAAAACAGCAAATTGTATTGTATAAGATGTCATAATAAGAAACGACAAGGAAAATCAAAAACCAAAGCTCTTGAGGGCTTGGAAAAACAGGCAAAGAAAATGAAATTATCAAGTGAAAAGGCGTTTCCAAAACTGGCTATTGGAACAAAGTGAAAATTACAATTACTAGCATAGATAGATGTAAATTTGATGCAAAGAATATTCTGGGGCTGGTTTTAAAAGTGACATAACAGTTATTATAAATTAGGTACTTTAAATGGTACAATCAGCTGTCTTTTCTCAAGAAATCAAATAAATAATTGTTCATAATTTCCACTTTTATATATTTAATTTTTAACGTTACACATTTTTATCATTAGTAATTTTCTAGCTCTATTACATAAATATAATTATTTTATTTCATATGATTTTAATTTATTAAGTTGAACATCTTTTTTACAGAAGAAACGTTTAATTCAGTAGTTTCTTAATTGTTTGGTAAACTTTGTGTTTTTTTTTTAATTAAGTGTCATTCGTCTCTTCCGTGTACCAACAAATGAACTGTCAGTCCGTCTATGTGTTTCAATAATTTTAGTTTTTACTTGTTTCTTTATGATTATCACTTAACATTTTTTATCATTTTTAATTTGTTAGCTCTATTACATAAATGTAATTATTTTATTTCATATGATTTTAATTTACTTAGTTAAACATCTTTCTTACAGAAGATACATTTAATTCAGTAGTTTATTAGTTCTTCATTTTAATCTAATTAAATTGTATAATGTTTTATCAATACTTTTTTATTTGCATTATTCTTTATATTGTTAGTTGAGTCGTGATTTGCCCATAGACGATCGGTCAGATCTCTGTTTGATCATGCACATCCTGAAATACCAAGATAAATCAGGTTATGCCCGTAACAACTACATAGTTCTAGTGGATAAACAATACTGCTGATTATCTTCAAATGTCGTTTTTTCAAACATTATTATCTTATGTATATTTAAGAATAAATTATAGAAAAAGAAAATTTAAAGGAGGTTCACCATAAACAGAAAGCTTTGAACATCTTCAGGGACCTGGAGGCAATGTCGTGTATGCCTGTTTGGGTTGATTCTAAACATGAAACTTTTATAATTAATAAAATCTAAGTAAATAATAACTTTTAATAAAAATATCAATACTTTTACTGCTACAAAGTTTAAAATAAGTAGGTTATGTCTTACTTCTTCATTTAAAAACACAGCTTTTCTTATTAAATGTGAAAGTAAGACTATATTTGATTAAAGAAATAATGAAAATGTGTTGAGACGTTGAATGTATTTCTGTATAAACACACAAATTTTTCAATCTATAGTTCATTCACATGCTTAATGGGACAGTGCGAAATAGCTTAATAGCTTAGGCACGATTCTTTCATACTGGATTGGGGATATTATTTGAATCTTCAAAACATACTGAAACTTTGTTCTGCTGAATAAGCTGTAATGAGAACACTATAAAATAATTTCAAGGCTTAACCACTTCTGTTGGTGTTGACAAACGACATCTTCAATCAGAAAATGTTTTAGTTCACACAAGTTGAAGACTTATTTTGCTTGTTTTGCAAATGTCACCAGCCATCATTGGATGAAACCTTTATTATTCATACCAGTCACACATAAAATTAATTTCAAACAAAGGTCCTAAACTAATTGAATGCATTGACTCATGACTCCCTCATTAAAAATGTAACTATCTCTGCATCAACCTCTCTGAGATTAGAAAACACCGTTGAATATTCTTAAGTTTTTCCATAAAGTGTATGATGTTGCATCAATCATTTTAAAGAAGACTTTTCTGTTGTAGGCCTATATTTCTGGTGTCTCAAATACATGTAAAGGCATCCAGGTTTTCTTTGCACACATGGTATTGTAGGCTTGTTAAAATCTAAAGCCTCTGCCTTCATTTTAGTTTTACTCCAAAAACCGACTTATCTTCTGATTTATTCCGCAGGACCTAAAACAACATAAACTGTCCAAATTCTTCTACCAGCCCTCTATTTCCAATATGAAAACCTAATCTATATTAGAGGAGGGTGTAGGGCACATAGCATTGCAGTATGCTGTGGTCATCTGGGATTGGCAATAGATCAATACGATATTGAGAGAGAATGGGTAAATAGTATAAACTAACAATTAATATATTTTAAAATGACACTGTACTGGCCAGCAATACTGGGGGAGGGAGTTTGGCTCATATAACTCTTACACCTATACACTTTACCTACAGCAACAAACATAAAAAGCTTTTAATTATTAAACAGATCCAAAAAAATTGATAACATTTTACTTGTTTATATATTATGGTACAAATATATAACAAGATGTTCATATTTTGTTTGAACAAAAAAAACAGGTTGTTCAAAGGGGCAATGCTTTAATTCATGAATTAGTTAGGAAATATTCTTTGATATCTATAAATGGTTTATCACAGAAACAACCACATATTAAAAAAGATATTAAATCATTTATTTCCAATCACCCAATTTCAATCAGTCATTACAGCAATTATTTCACATAGAAGAATGTTGAATTTCAATTACCCCCGCTCCAACATTTTTACCAAACAAAATTTTACTAACTTGCTAGATTTTATTGAAGAAAAGAAGACTTATCAGCAACAGGATAACATGAGGAAATTTCTTTCCTTAGCACACATCTCAACTCTCAATCTTTATATTTCAACCTGAGGCTTTTGCATGGAATTAGTTAATTTTCTAATTACCTTATCATTAATAAAGGGGTATTATGTTTGGCACCTGAGATTATACTTATTGCAAACTTTAAATCATTCTTAGCCTGTCTGATTTGTGCCTGTTGAAAAATAAATACGTTACTTGTATTCAAACAAAACTCCCTCGACAGATGTATAAACAACATCTCATGTTTAATGCCCCTAATATTATGTATAAGACTGAGGCTCTTAGCCTGCCTAAAGACTGTTTTTTTTTTATTGTAGCCTTAGGATTGATGGTTCTTTAAATATTTAGAAAGATCTCCCCCACTTTATTTACCTTATTTTTCATTTATTTTTTTATTTAAATATACATATACATTATATGAACGACTAAATGTATGATCACACAGAGCAGAGATTGAGGACAATATTTTAGAGATTACTGCAATCAACATTTGATTTGACATGGCCTATGAGTTTAAATAGTTAGGAACAATTTTAACCAGCAATAATGCTATTAAGAGTGGAAATTAGTAAAAGAATACAGTCAGGAAATTAAGGCTGTTACATTGTCATTAAGTTTTTTACCTCTCGCCTGCTGCAAAGGAATGTAAAACTAAGAATATACAAAACAATAGTTTTACCGATTGTACTCTATGGTTGTGAAACATGGTCTCTTACCTTACATGATGAAAACAAATTTAGTATGTTTGAAAATAAGGTGCTTAGGAAGATATTTGGCCCAAAAAGGGATGAGGCTACTGGGGAGTAGAGTGGGTTACATAATGATGGGTTACATACTCTGCACTCATCACAATAAATTGTTAGATAATAAAGTCTCCCAGATAAGGATGAGCATGACATGCGAGAATGGGAGAATCTAGAACCTTGTTCAGGGAACTGAATGACAAACCCAATGAGAAGAGACCATTATGAAGACCTAGACGCAGTTGGCAGGATAATATTAGAATGGACCTAAAAGAGATGGGGTGTAATGAGAAGGACTGGATAGTTCTAGCTCAAGATAGGGATAAGGTGTAATGGAGGATTGGATAGAACTAGCTCTAGATAGGGATAGGTGGCATACATTTGTAACTGTGGCAATGAAATTTCAAGTAATTTTGAGTAATAAATATATAGTAATATTTTATGCCAATAAAATAGTTCATAATTATTTTTACTAAAGTTATTTAAAACCATATATTTTGTCAAAAGCATAAAGTAGGGGTAAATTAATGATACTAGCTTTGTCAGCTCACACAAACTGTTGCAATAACTTGTTGACAGTCTTACCCAACAATCGATGCCAAACAAAAAACTTAGCACTCTAAAATAATTGTTAAATCACTAATTAGATATTATCCACAAAGTAACTAAACCAAACAGTAAACTGCATCAGTTGGTGCATGGTCTAATGCGCCACTCATGTTGCACTAGATTTCCGATGATGGGGAGGGGTTTGAATCCTCGTTGGGTATAGCGAGGGTAACTTTTCTTATATTGTTCCCAAGTATTTGTCTGCGTGATCACAGGTCCATTTATCTCTAAAATTCCATCATCTTTATTCCTAATCCATTAACATACTTATTGTATGGGTATAATATATCCTGAATGCATATCTACTAAGTCTCGATGCAAAAAGAAAGAAGCATACTATTGTAACTTCCCTGGAGATCCTCACTGTTATTAAGCCATAGTTTGAGACCAGTAGCTTGGTCAAATAGGTTATTAATGTGTTCAAATTAGTTTAAAAATAGAAATGATCTTAAATTTTAAATATATTAATCTACTTTAACTTTGCTGGCACTGATTCACAAATAATTTATACCATACATTATTAAAATATTGGTGAAGTGTAGATATTCTCGAAACCTTTTAATAATGTTTCATTAGGGTTAAGCCAACATTAAAAAATAGTAAATTAAGGCTTTTGTTACGTGCAGCATTAGAATGGTACTAGTTTAGGTTTCATACCATATTAGTACTTGCCATTTGAAGTTTAGCATTAAATTGTTGCAAACTCTATTCAATTTGTATAAAAGAGGCCATAACAGAGTGAAAGAAAAGCATTAGTTTGCCGTATAGTTGTTGAACGATTGCGTATAAGCCGAACGGGTAGTAAGACGCGGTGCTAATAATAATGTTGAACGATGAGATGTGCTTGCATCCTCAATCTTTGACCCATGTTGTTCTATTCCTGGGTCACCATTAATGAGAAGGTCAAATTTCAAATTCCCACCCCATTTTAATTTTATAGTGCTATTCTTTAAGTTACACCACCACTTGTAACAAATTGTTAATAGCCTTTGTGCTCAACAGGTAAAAAATAATGCAAGTAGTTCATACAAACTTTAAAATATAAGTATATTCAAGGAAGCATGTGGTTCCCCTGGTATTTACCAATAACAGGAAACCCTTTTATGAATTTGGCTAGGAACAGTTTGGTAGAAGTTTGTGTGAGTTTTCATTGTAGACCATTGTATACCATTACTCAAGGTAAATTAATTAATCTGCACATAAAAAAATGCTACTTTTATTTAGTATATTTTTAATATGCATATTTTTTACTAATGATATACTTGTGCACTAAGGACATAATGTTAACTTGAAACATGAGCCTAACATGACAAGCTAGGAAGAAACATATACACACAATTGTGTATATTAATCTTTGGATTAAAAAGAAAGAAAATCTTAAGAAATGTTTATAAGTTGCTTGCTTATTTGATAGCAGTAATTCCTTAAAACCCTAAAATTCAAAAATGTTTTGTTTTAGGTGTTCTTTTTCTACTCATATGAGACAAAAAGAGTTTGCTTGACTAACAGCAGTGGCAAAGCATGATAATTTTTGGGTAGGCTGAGTCATGAACACTCATAAAGGGGCACACTTAACGATGTCAAAAGGGGGATTTTTATGAAGTTGTATAATACAGTACTTTCAGACTACTACTATTACTACTACCACTAATAATAATAACAATAATAATAATAATTTATTTTTTGTTATACCTTCTGTGAAATCTCTAATTTTGGTCTTGTTACTTTTACTTTTGAATGCGCTTTTCATTCAAAAGACAAAGCCTCAGTAGAATTACTTAACAAAAATCCAACTGAATCAGAAGAGTAATTGTTGATGTCTACAACCTCTCCTATTTTTTTCTATGGTGCATACACTAAATCCTAAAACATTACAGATATATATTATAATATGAAATTTAAATCAACTCAATAAGCTAATAAAATTAAAGTCAAAATCACAAAATTAAACTAATATACACTGGTTTATACCTTTAAAAAACACCCTGTTTGGTCAGAATTTAACATTCACAAGTCGGGGAAGCCAGCTTAATGGTTGCATTCAGTGGCTGAAATGAAAAGTTGTGTGCACATTACCCCTCTACCTCCCCGCAGGCTTTATTTACCGAGTGCGTTAGGCGGAAAAGTATCAGCTTGTCTTGCCAAAAGGAACTGACATTCAATTTGCACGCTTGCTAACATTGTTTGCTTTAAAAATTACACTTTAAAAAATGGCCATTAAAATTTCAATCTTAAATCTGTTTTATGTAACGGGATGTTTTCTCTTCTTTTTCAAAACCTTTTGGGATAGGTGAGCTTATCCTGCTTACCCTGACACCTCGCTACTGACTAACAGATTGTGGTTTCAAAATCACACTGGCTGCAGCCAACTTCAAAAATATTCAGATGGGAAAGACGCCACTAGGTTAGGTGTGAATAGAGTTTAGTGTCCATCTTGATCAAGTTTTTATTGTTATATGGTTTTCGAGAAAATTAGTCCCTTTACATAAATCAATGAGAAAATGCACCTACCCTCTATTGTTGTGATTGTAAAATCATTGGAGATCTAACATTTGGTAAAGAAACTTGGAAAGTTGTTACGTATCAGAATTTTCATTTTACTTTTTATTCTCAAATTTAAATCTGAATATTGAAAAAAAATTATGAACATAAGAGAACGGAGAAAAATAAAACAGAATAGTTAAAAGTAAAGCTAGAAACTTGGTGTCGATATTTTTTTTTCCCCAGACATGGATTTGTCATAACATTTATATATTCAGGTAAGTGTTAAATTATTGGTCTGGAGACAAGTTTTTCCTATAAATATTTTGGGGCTGAACCCCTAGCAGTATTAGAGCTCTAGAACAAATTCTAATTAAAATTGATGAAAACTTTTTATAGATATTTGATATTTTTTTAAATCTTCAAATGTTGAATATTCTTAAAGGTTCAAGCATCCCATCCTTACTTAAAACTTATAGTAAACTAGTGATAGAGCATCTTTCTCAGTGATGATTAGACAGCTATATTCCCTAGACCCATAATCATCATTAAACCTGGTGCAGGGCCTCACTGAGGCCTATTCTAACTTAATTTCAAATGTAAAATGCTAATGATAATATTAACACTTTTCTTTTATCTAGCTAACAAACCTTCTATCTTATTTTGTGTCAGAAAGAATAATTTGTGAAATGATTCAATATAAATAAGTTTTTTTTTATTTTTTTAGCACCGCGTCTTACTACCCATTTAGGTTATACACCTATGTACTAATTACACTAATGGTTTAGAGATTAGGAAGGTTTGAGAGGAAGTGCACCCACATTTGCACGGAAAGGGTGGAAAACCATTTACGAAAAAAAACGTTTGGTGCACCTGACCAGGATCTCCTAGTCCTCTGCATTCTAGTCCAACATGAGAATAGCATGTAAGACCACGTGGCCACCAAAGCGGGTGTTTTTGTATTACTCCTGGTCATATTGCCACTGTAAGTGATTAGGAATCAATTTCATATCTCATATTAACAGAGAAATTAGATACATGATTATACCTGAACCAAAAAATTTAAGCATGGTTTTTTGCTTTCTTCATTTAACAACATCAAAATTGGGATTGCGAATAACCTGAACAGGTAGCTTGGCATAAAAGAAAAAATAATTATCGGTTTAGTAGATTTTTACATTTTTAGATAATTATTTTTATATATTGGTGATTATTTTTTTTAATATGGTAAACTTTTTCACTGGTTTTAATTTCACAGTTTTAAAATTATAATAAAAAACCAAAAAATGTATGATTTTAGTTCGAACTGTATTATCCACCTAAGTTAGAACATATCTGTAGGGGTATATAGGCTCATAAGATGCACAACATTGAAATTATGTACTAGTATCTTATGTGTTAATTTCAAAGGTAAGACAGAAAGTCATGTTCTATCATTAACATTTAACAGTAAGCCAAGGTAAAGCTAAGATAGGTGTCTGAAAACTACGTGGAGGTATGTTTGCTTGTATTTCATTATGGACCTTTATATTTGGACATGAATATCCTGTTGGGGACTATAAACATAATCTGCAATTATAACCACATTTTTTGGATATAAATACAATCATGCATGTGACATGCTTCAAAATCATTTGATAATTTAGAAATTAATGTAAACATATTTTAACTGCTTAAGGTGGGATGGAAGGGGAAGCAAGAAAAAGCCAGTGTTTTTGCAGTTTTTATCCCATAACTTTTTTTTTTTGCCAAAATAAATAACTATGTTTGTACTGGAGCAATATCTTAACTTTCTTCTCATGGTGATAACAGTTGTTAAATATCTGTCATGAGCATGGTAGCATTATCAAACAAACTTTTTAAATGAAGATAAAAAGTTGTCATTAAATTCCAGAACAACCTTGACAGATATTCAAGAAATGTTGATATCAACATCTGAAGAAAAATAATTAAATTCAAGGTTTGTACTGGAGCAATATTTTATTTATTTTGACCAAAAAAAGTTTTGCCATAAAAACTGAAAAAATACTGGCTTTTTCTCACGTCCACTTCCATCCCACCTTAATTAATCATGGTATCTTTTAGTCTTACACAATTGGATGAATTTTTAAATTTGGAAAATGGTAATGAATACCACAAGTGGTTGTTTAATATGTAATTACAACTTGTGAATGTGACGAATGGCAGGTCTCCACCATGGTTCGGATTCCATGTTAAACTAGAGGTCCTCCATTTCATCTCATAACCCAAACGGGTAGTAAGAAGCGGTACTACTACTACTAATACTACTAATACTAATAATAATAATAATAATAATAATAAATTCCGACAAAAGGGGCATCATATTTGAAAAGTGAAAAATACTCAAATTTGGTTTAAATAACAATTCTTATAGCTAGTTATACTAATATATAAAAACAAGTAAACCTATGTCTCATTAAGTTACTTAGATAAGATACATTTACTTTTATTTAGATCCAAACTCAGAATAATTTTAGTGGTCTCGATATATTTCTTTATCTACAACACAAAGGTATTTTCACTTTGATGCAAACTGTGTTTATTATGTCAGTTTTGAAGATTTCTTACTTTCTCATATTCATTATGAGTAATGTTTTTAAAAAGGTTTGAATTTGTTTCTAGTGTAAGCATAATTATCTTATGCTGATATAGGTATTATTATTATTATTGATGTGATTGTTTTGACTTCAATAATGCTTTATAAATTTTGGGAACAAGTGATTTAAAGCAATGTGGATGTTTGAAAACAAAACTCTCACCTTGAAATTCAAAAGGAAATACTACACTAGAAAAGTTATCCTAAAATTTTCCATTATTAAAAGGTAAATATAGGCTTATATATGATACATCTAATGACCTACCCTTTCTCGCGTTAGAAAAAGAAAATCAAGGTGTGACATTGTGTTGATTTTCCCTATATCTCCAAATATAGTCATTTTTTACTTGTGCGAAAATATTAAATACTGACCCAAGATCTAGTTACTTTAAATCTTTTTATTTAAAATTTTATCTGTGGGCTTTATTTCAGGCTTAATTGCATAAAACACATTTTAAAATGCTGTTTATATAATATTATACTCCAGATTAAGTTTGTTACTTACAAATATTTACACTTCAAGAAAAAATTATTTCCAATATGAATAGTCAAGAGATTCAAGCAATTAGTTTTGTTTAAATATGTAATAATAAAAAGTTATGTGATTTCACAAAATACTATGTGAATAAAAAGTGCTTATTTTACAATTGGTGATTTAATGGTTTAAGATATATAATATGACAAAGTATAATATAAAAAAATTATTCACTCATTTGAAAATGCAATTAAAACTAAAATTAAAGATAGATACTTTGATGTAATTTATCATGAGTTAAAAATAAATTTCTAACAATAAATGTGCTATTTTTTCTTATAAAGAGGCAAAACAATATTATATTCAAAACTTCCCCTCAAAGAAAAAAGTTCACACTTATTTTAAAACTATTATACAGTTGAAAAGGTAGAGAAGGGGGAGGGAGTTTAGGAATAACTTAAAAGAGGGAAGGGGCCTATGCAATTTAAGGATTACACTTTGCTGTACATTAATGCCACCGGATAATAGGACCAATGTTAACTGTCAGCTGTGTTCCGCTTTCCCCTATTAAAATGTTTAAAAATGAGGTGGTACAATGGCTAAATAATTTTATAGGCCTACTAGTAGAAATCGATGAAGATAAATAAAAATGAAAAATGTAAGAATCTAATGCACAAAGGTGACATCTTTTTCCTTTCTTCTGTCTTACATAGTAGAAGCAGTCACACGCATATTTAAACACAAATAGAGTAATTTTTTGCCATTGTTGCCTTTATCACACCCAAAGAGAGAGGTGGTTGGTGATACACTTCACACAAACACTGGATTACTCCATTTTGAATTAAAACAAAGGAACTGTTAGAAAAACAATGTACCAACTGCTTTTGGGAGTAAAGATAGATTTCTCAAAGCTTGGCTATGGTTAGTATTATATAAAGTTTTTTTTTTTTTGGCAATTGTAATAACCAGGAATTTTGTATTCCAATTGCAAAACAAATAACTTGAGATATCAACTACAGTGCAACTCATTTGATGCAGAATATATAGGCCTTACTACAGGTTCTCTCAGCCAGCGAATGAACAATTATCGTTTTGACACAAACCACAAAGATACGGACAAGCCTGTACCCATCCATGATGGTACCCACAACCAGGACTTTCAAACCTGCTACACCATCAAAATATTAGGCGCATTTCCCAAATAGTGCAACAGTTCTCAACTCAGACAGTGGGAACCGGCCCACCAATGGATTATCAAATCAATTTTACCACCAGGCCTCAATAGAACAAAACTAAGATTAACCTTTTCAGTTTTTTAAATATAATTATCATCATTATTAGTCCCCCTTTTTTAATAATATATTTAATTCTAAACATAGCTAAGCTTTGAGAAATTTATCTTTACTACCAAAAACAGTTGGCACAGTGTTTTTCTAATGATTTCTTTTTTTAATTCAAAATGGAGTAATCCATTGTTTGTGTGAAATGTATCCCTCCTCTCTCTTTGGGTTTGATAAAGGCAACAATGCTGAAATATTACTCTATGTTTAAATGTGTGTATGACTGCTTCTACTATAGAACCCACAAGAAAGGAAGAAGATGTCACCTTTGTGAATTTGATTCGTACCACAATTTTCCTCTTTACCTAAGTGGGCTTTCTTCACCAAATCTACTCTTATTAGTTTACTTTTCCTTTATTTTTATCAATTTACATTATTATAAAATTTCCCCTATTAAAGAAAAACTTCATTTGTCACTCTTATTTTTTACCCATACCTCTTTCCAATACCTTCTTCTATGTATAGTAGAATTTTTAAATAATTATTTTCTTTTGCATTACTTTTCTATAATATTATTTACCTTATCTCTATCAAGACAAGTTCGCTAATTTAAAAGCCTTTTTGCCAAACTCCAAATTTCCATGATTTGTTTTTTCAGTTCCAATTTCCTTTTTGTTTTCCTGTTGCGTATATTATCAGTTTATCACCAAACATAATTATATACACTTTAAAATGGTTTTATTTAACTGTATGTGGATAACCACAGCGAGCAAGGTCATGGTTCCGATTTGATCAAAATCATGGCTAGATGCACAGAGATGGCGGTTTCCCATGATTTGGTTTCTTATCTTATACTAACAAATGTCGAATTCCTTATATTATTATCATCATACCCTCATGGTTAAGGACATGATCTTGGCTTCAAACTCATCTTTGGCTTTCCAGTGACTGGGTGATTAGGGTTCAAATCCCTAGAGAATGTATGAAAGGGCTTTTTCCTAAATGTTTTTTCACACTCCCTAAAGAAATGAAGGTAAATTTCTTCTAAATTCCACCTTCTTCATCCTAAGTTCATTATTATAGTTAACTACAGATAGTCTGAATGGGGAAGAATACAGGATGAAAAAATACCCTACCCTAAGTATACTGTATATATACACCTCTTTAGATTGAGTTATTGAAAACCATTGTGCTAAACATATCAATAGAAGTATAAACATGTAAAAATTACTGCATTTATCACAAATAAATTTAGGTTGTGGCAGTAAATTACATTACCTCAATCGGTTTCAAATGAAAAATTGGCCGAATCTGCAAATTTAGTTTTATCTTTCATAATTCCATTAAAGTAAACCATAATAATGATTAGGAATGCACATTATAGTGAAACATTTTTTTTAATACTGAAAATCCTTACATTCAACTTCGACAGACAAAATTTAAACAGAACATTATGATAATGTAATTTGTTTTTTGGTTAGCAGCTCACAAAATTAATCAATTAAATTGTTATTTTTTTTAAACTAACTTAGTAGAATGATTAACATGCTATTTTTCAAAAACTAGCCCAAATTAGTTGACATGCATGTCATGTAAAATGTGCAATTATATTTGTTGCTGTCATATGTAGTATTTTAAGTGTGGTGAAGCAGACTTTTTGCATCTCAATAAGCTCCTCCTCAATAGTTGAATGCCTTCTGTTGCATACAGACTAAGATGTAAATCAGGCTGGTCGGCAATTTAAAGAAACTGTGATGGTGTCACTTCTAACATATTAGCATGTTTTATCACCTCAAATTTAATATAAAGTAGTCTGCTGTGAACATTTTATTCAATTATAGTTGTCTATATAAGCAAATCACCTTAAATAATAAATAGCTTTATTTTGTAAAATTTCAAGACTGCCGGGAGTTATTATTTCATGAAATATTAGTTTGATTACTGCCTTTATTTTGAGAGGGAAAAGGGACCACCAGAGAAAAGATCCATTTTGGGGAGCCACATAAGGTGGTCAGATTCACTTAATTTTACTGATGGGAAATAACTCTATAAATATTTCACAAGTCACATTTAGTCCAACACTAATTTATTAAAATATCATTACGTATAGGCAATATATTCCTTGCTTACAAAATTGAACAGGCTGTAACAATTGATGTAAACATGGAAAAATAGATAATCAGAAAGATGACTAGAAATGTCACTGCCATGACAATGAGTATAATAATGTCTAAAAATTGTAGAATAACTTTTACAGTAAATTGATTCAGGTCAGGCATTGAGAGACAGAGAGAAACGTGAAAGAAAAAAAAACTGGTATACATAGCCTAGGCTATTATCTAAATTAGATGTTCCCCTGACTTTTCAATTTATTTTGAATTGGAGACATTTCACACCAAGGATACCTTGCTCCACAATAGCCTTAGTCTAGTCGCCTTAAAAGAAATGTTTACAATTAACAACGACACTGTTACAAGTTTACACACCAATCAATAGAAAAACAAACACTTTACCATTGCAAACAAATTCTTATAAAAGAAACATCAACAGAGCCTTTTCAACATTAATCTTATAATAATTCATTTTCTCTTATTACTAGTTTTTTTATAATATTTTGCTAAGGATTTAAGTTGTTCTTTGGGTTACAATTTACATTTTATTCAAGGAACATAGGTCAACAGACTTATTTTCAGAGATTCCATTATTGTCGTTTATTTCAGGGAATGGGGGGAGGGAAACTACTTGCTTAGTTGATAACTGAATAAAGCCAAAAAGGTGCTGAAATGGAAATCTCCAAATAGCATATTTATACATTAAACCTCACATCCATACCTTTGCCCATTCTTTGTCTAAACCCAGTACAATAGCCATTATAAACCCCATGCTTATTTTTTTATGATATGAAGGGCAAAAATCTACAACTATTATCGACACAACACACAAATTGTAATTTATAAATGCACCTTTCTGATGATCTGTTTGAAGTATTAATTTTTCTAGATGAAAAAGTACAAATATAACAATGAAACTAGTGTTAGGAGTTGTACATAGCACAAATTTTCCTCGCACAAGGAGAGCCAAAATTTCATTTTAACAAACCAACGAGCATAATGGGCCAACATTTCCATTGCTTTGCCTTTCACACCACAGCATAAAACAAAGTATGATGGGTGTTAGTATATCATGACTCAAGTCACAAGAGATCCTTGGGATGAAATGACTACGGCACAGCAGAATACAATGCACAGTACTTGAAACAAAACCTTTACATAGTATAAATACTAAAAAAAGGAAATACTTAAATTGACTAGTTTGTTACACATAACAATAAATACAATAAATTAAATGGGATAGAATTTGGCCATTCTAGTTAGCAATCTTTCCAGCTCTTCTTATAAACTTTCAAACACAAATTTCCTTGCATCGTCCTCAAATTTGGAAGTTTCCTTGTCCTGGAACTCAAAAGATAACCAAAGTCCAACCCATTATCCAGTGTTATAATAAGTTATACAATAAATTACAGCAAAACACAAAGACAACTAAGGTAAATGCTAGCTCTAGCTCTAGTGCTGATTCTGCACCACTTCCTTACATTTTTCCTTAATTTTATTTGCACTTCACAGTCACTTGCCTTTCACTTAGTTTCACATTTTGACTCCACTCTTGGCTGTATGGCTAAGTTTCTCAAACTAGAAATATGGCTGGTACCCAACACTCAAAACGATCCTCAACTACCCATATAAACCTACAACTAGATGAAAAATCATTTTTAAGTAGTGAATCATTTCATTGGATAAATACAACCCATCAAATACATACACCTAAATGCAATGTGACACTAGACAGAAGCAATGAAGACATGCACTGCAAGATAGAAGCAGTAGCAGCATGGCAACTTCTAACTGTTAGTCCAACAGTGATGTAACGTTTAGCATAGAGAAAATACAGTACTTAACAGACCAAACTCACTTATTATTTCAAAATGTCCTTGTGCTCCAAGCATTACCGATCAGCCCATGGTACTCATTATCATATGCAAGGAGAAAAAGGACTACAACTATTAGTTTGGGTGAAGTGGGGTGGAAGGGTGGGGAATATGTAACCAGAATGGCCGCTCAGCAACGAAGTAACAAATACTTGAGAAAATATTAAAATGAGATTCACAAAATTTTAATTTGTTACTTCAGTGAGCAGGGAATAAATCTAACAAACCGATGCAATATTTTGTGATCTGATAGTAAACCTGATGCTCAGGTTATAAAAAGGTTTCTTATCAGGCCAGTTTTCTGTGCATCTCTATATTCATTACTCCATCTAAAGCTACACTTTAAGAACTTTGTTAAGTTATTGCATCATTTACATATTTGAGGTACTGTATGACAGAAACCCCCTGTCTCATCTATAAAAGTTTATGGAATGCTTAGTCACAAAGTTTTTTTTCAGTCCTACACTGGAATATAAGCTTCCAGTGTTGGAAAATCAAGATGCATCATACAGTATGAGTCTGGCCCTCATAAATAAAGTTTTACAACCTAGAGCTACACGACACAAAGATTAATACAAGTTCTAGAAAAATTACAAGAGCCTTCAAATGCAGTCCACTGTTTGCAGTCACAGTTATAGGAGAGTTATATAACTTTATATTGTTCTACTTTATCAATAAATATATAAAGCTTCTATTTTATTTATTATGTACTTTGTATTAGGCCAGTAAAGGAGTGAGTCGCTTTTAAATATTTGCTCCATATTGTAACTTGCCTTGAGCTTATCATTAATAAACTCATAAATTTAACAAACAATTTGTGCTTTTTGTTTGAAAGCTAGTGGCAAGTTCTGTCTTCATATCACCCTCATTCTACCTCCAATCTTATGCCAATAGACTGCAAATGATTGGCCTTGCTTCTAGTTAAAAAGGATAATTAATATATAAGAAAGAGTATTTTAAAATGTATAATCAAGCAAACCACTATGTATGAAGAATGAGAAAATACCAAAGTTAACAAACTCAGTTGTCTTTTATCCACATTTATTAAGTACCACCTTGGCCAAATTGCTTCCAATAAGTGGGTGAACAAGTTCTATAAAGCTTCAAAAGTTACTTATACTGTAAATGTAGAACAAGCATCAATCACAATCTTGATAAATGCAGTAGCAGTTTTCAAAAACTAATATCCACAACCCAAAATATACATTGATCACTCTGTGATAATGTATGTTATTTGTCTTTGTGGAATTCTCTCTGTACAGTTTTTAAATAGAATTTAACATATGTATGCACCATTGTTTGAGTATCATACAAAACATTCCACTGGCAATGCAGTCTTTATAAGGGATAAAATGTCAATGGCTGGGAAAACCAAGATACCAAAAACAACAATGGAGCTTGATTTTCTCAGCAATTTACATGAATGGCTGCAGCTCTAAATATATCTCACATGATAAGAAATTACAGTTTCATTGGCATCAACTATATAAATGGCCAAACTGTAAGAAATTTATCAGGAATGTTCACAAGTAACACTAAATGTACAGCTTTTTCGTTGATTCATCAAGGGGCAAACAACACTGATGAAGTGCATTCAGTTAACTGAACTTTAATTAATAATCTACTTTTGTAGTTAAACTCTTATCTTCAACAGCATGATAAAGTTTTTTTCTTATCAAAAAGGTTTCTCTATCTTTTTCCTAATCTCAGGCAAAGTATAGTATATATACATTTTTCTTTTTAAACTCTTTACAATTATGACCATGAAAGATAAAGTCTTCAAAATTTTGTATTCAAAAACTCTTACATATAGCAGGAGTCCTGGTTCAACCCTCCTAGTGTGGGCCTTGCGCATAGCATGCAGTAATTGCACCTCTTAGAGTTGCTGACCAAGTGCTCTCATCCAAATTCTGGCAAGTACATATAAATGTGTTCTGTTCAGAAGTTGGGAGAGCAGGAAGAGGTCATTTACATTCACTTGTTCATGCACACACTCTTGTAGAGATTAGGCAAACTCCTCTAGTAATAGTAATAAAAAAACTAGGGGAAGCCCCAGTCTCATGCATATGCATACTCATGCTCACGCTATGACAAACACTTCTAGCTCAGAAACTCCTAGAGAAAAGGGAACTATCTGATACTATAGAAAATTTAAGATTTCGAAGAGATACAAGATCTCATTCGTTAGATATTTAAATTTTTGCATAGTATATTTTTTTCATGTCTTTCATTTAAATATTTTGCCCACTAGGAATGCATTTGTTAAATTTGATAAGTGTTCTTACAAAAATAAATTTCTTTCATGGAAGTTGACATATCAAGTTGGGCAGCATATATGATAGGTTACCTGATTTATTTCCATTATTTATATTATTTATTATTAATAATATTATTACTCTGTGCAAGTCCGTGTGGTTCCCCCAAAACCTTAGGTTTAAATAAAACAAAAGAATAGCTGGTACAATGCCTGAGATTGATATCAAATATTAAACTGGTAATACACTAACTCAGCAAGAAGAAATAACTATCAACAAGAGCAACTACAGGCTGACCAATGATCATCACATTTATTTTTTGTCAAAATTGCACAAAAAACATTGGTTAGTAAAGAGGCTGTTAAACACTTTCAGGGTTTATGATATGACAAAGAAAACAAAAGAAGAGGTGTAGTAGTCAAAAACTAATTTAATCATAAAGCAAATTAATCTAAGTCTTCTATAATTGTTCAAATAATGCCAAAATAAACAGTTATTTTTTTAGAAAAAAAAAGCCTGTTACTAAATGAAAATAAAAATGAGAAGGCTAAAATAAATTATAAGCTATAAGGATAGTAATAAATAGGTATTCATTCCACACAAATGCCAAATTGGCAACCCTAAAAAAAAAAAAAGTCTCAATCACACATTTTTGTCAATTGATTAAATAAACTAATAAATAAAAGAAATTTATTAAAATCTATATTTTCAAATTGCAATATGAAATTAAATCAAAACAAAAGGATCTAAAACTAATTGTGAATGTTAAATTTATATAAAAATATATATAAATAATATAAATGTATATATGTTTGTAAATAATATATATTTATGTGTGTGTGATTAATATTAATGTGTATATCTGTTTGATATTATAAATATATAATTTGTGTGTGTGAATGTTATATATATTATATATATATGTGTGTGTGAATAATATTTACAGATATATATATATATATATATTATATACAAATATATGTATATCTGTAAATAATATATGCATATATATTTCTATATTAAGTAATAATATACACATATTTTATTTATTTGTGAATAATATAAACACAAATGTGTAAATATTGTATATAAAATAAACGCACACACATATATATATACATATATATACATACATATATATATATATACACACCTACATACATACATAACATTACATACATGCATACATACTAACAGACTCATATTGTTGTAGATGTAGGTTGTAAAATAAGTACTTCAAACATGATAATAAATAAACTTTCCAAATTTTTAAGACACATAAATTTAAAAGCATAAAGTACTTATGCGACTCAAAAATACGTGAAGCCACCAATTTTAGAAATGGGCACAAAAAAACCCCAGCTACTTCAACAATGACTAGTTACACATCAAGGTAACCAAAAACAATCTTGTTAAGATTTTGAGGATTCCCATTGGGTACTTGGTAGATGGCACAAAAAAAATTGCCACATAAACACCCAAAAAAAAGTTCCTTTAGGAAACACGTGACTTGCACTAGTCTTGACTAGCTCAATGTTTTTGGATGAGTTATTTTATCAACATTCAATGGTACGAATACCACAGTACACCTGGAAAATTAACTTATTTTGAAGGTTTCATTTGTCTCTGAGTTGTTTGCAATATAAATTTTAATAGAAATAGAAATGTATGGTATTTTCTACTATCTATCCAAATAACATCATTCCATCATAAAAGCATAATAAATGAATAACAATACAAAATAAAAATATTTTCTCATTTTTTAAATACTAACCAATTGTTTATTCTTCACCCCCTAAGACTTAATAGCATAAAATTTAAGTACACAGAAAGAGACAGGCAAATGGAGACAAATGAAGCCTTCGGAGATTTTTTCTTGTTTTCTGACTAGCATGGTCACAGAAATGCACCACACCTACCAATATGGTGGTGGGCTTTAACACAGTTTCTTCCTCAACTTTTTATGTGGCTTTGCTCTTGTTGGTTTTAAAAGAGACCTGCAAGACGCGATTGCCCAAGGTGTACCCATTCAAAGACTGAATAGCCACAACAGCCTCATCATAGTTGGTCATAGTAACGAAGCCAAAGCCTTTGCACTTGTTGGTTTGCAGATCACGAATGACTTTTACACTCTGCACTGCACCAAATGGCCCAAATAGCTGCCACAATACATTTTCTTCAGTTTCTGGCGCCAGATTGTACACAAAGATGCACCAACCAGAACCATTCATCGCATTGCCTGGCAACATTGAATTGGCAAGCAGATCCCCAGCAAGAGGCGAGTACCTACAAGGTAAAATAATGGATAATGTTATGAAACCTCACTAGTATTTGCTTAAAAGTTAACAAATAAACTTATTTTCACAATTTCAGCTTATTAAATAATGGATTCCAAACGAGACCAATTAATGTTCTGGTAATGTTAATATACAAGACAATTTATAAACTGTAATAAATGTTTCTTAAGATAATTTCATGATTAAACTCAGTAATCAATATATACTTTGTTTACTCTAGAAGGTAGCAGTTTAAAGCCACATCTATAGACCCCGTAAACATAAGGTGCATAGTGGTCTGCTAGAGATCGACTCCACACTACATTGTCTGCAGAGTTATGACCCTTAAGTCCCTAGTCCTTACCATTCTGTAGAAGTTGATTCAATTTAACTTTCTAAGGACTAGTTGATACAGACTGCTAAGGACTACCAATCACAGTAGAGCAAATATGTGCAAGCACATCAAAATGAAAGCACTGACAGCATCAAAAGGATCTGTTGCTATGTAAACAAACACATTAGGCAAACAGTGGTGTACTAAGGGGAGACGAGGTGGGGGGAGGGCGGTCCACCCCGGGTGACAGACAAAATAGGGGTGCCATCGGGTGAATTGAAATATTAATACTAGTTAGTAGTTACCAAACTAAAATAAAAATTCGCTAAATTAAGAAAAAATATCCAGGGTGAAAACTGCTAGTTGTGTTGTGAATACGGGAGAAAGTGTGCTAGTAGGCTGTATTCTGCCATAAAAAATTTGGTAGTTTTGTAAGGGGAATCCTGTCTAAAATGTGTGTATGAGCTTTCTTTTCACCGCCCACATGCGTGAGAAAGATAATTGAATGTGCGCAAAAGCTTACATGAAAAAGGAGAGCGTCATGACATCAAGTCGTCAACACTTTACCAGTCTGTAGCTTTATTGTTCTGTGATTGTGTTCAGATGTTGTGAATTTTGATGTGTTCAACTTAAACAAGGGTGGCAGATTTATTTTTTGAGCATACGTCTACATCTGGTTTGGTTGTTTAGTATCTAGTATATTACTTTTACTGTCAATGAATGTTATCCATGTTTAATAAAGTCACATTTATTAAATATAACTCTTTACCATGTATTTCTATGTAATTATGTGTGATTGTCTTCAAGGCCGTAGCCAAGGGGGGGGGGGGGGGTTTATGAACAAAATATATATGGCTTTATTTATGGTTCAAACCATATATAAATTAAGATACTAGTACAATTTAGGGGGCTGTGTTACCATAAAAAGCACTTCAGAGAACTTCTAGAGGTGTTTAATATTTAGAATTTTTCCAAGCTTTCGGCAGTTAGGGGGTGAATTTGCCATAAAAAACACACTTCAGATAGCTTCTAGAACTGTTCATCATTTAGAATTTTTTCTAGCTTCCGGCAATTGAGGGATGTGCCCACCAAACCCCCCACCCCCCTGAAATTATTGGCTGGCTACGGCCTTGATTGTCTTGATGAAGTGCTCATTATGATGCTGTGAAACTAGTGAAAACAAATTTTGAAAAACTGACCTCAACCCTTAAAGTATTATGCAATCTCAAAGAAAATATGGACACTAGAGGATCATCCCAGATGTTGCTATCTTGTATGGGATTTCTCTTTTTTGAGCTACCTAATTTTCTTTCTGGTGGGAAAATCTTTGAGAAATTAATTTAATACAAAATTATTTCCAAACAGTTGGAATCAGTCTGGAAATGTGTACTGTGAAACTCCAAGCTTTAAATTTATTTCTTAAAGATCGAAAGGTGAATTTTGATGAAGTCATCAATCATTTTGCAGAAGTTTAGGCTCAAAAGCAGAGACTGTAAATCATTGAAGAATAGGCAAAGCATTAAGACTGGCCTTCATAATTTTTATTTTAAATAAAATAAGATTCAGTATTATTTGTTCATTAAATTTTAAATTACCTGCATTTTCTTTTTTCAGCTTGTTTGTGAAAGTACTGTACTACTTAAAAATCTAATTGAAAAGTGACCGTTTGTATGTGTTAAAATTTAAAAGCTACAGTATTTATGGGGGGTGACAAAGGAAGGACCCACCCTGGGTGTGAAATACTCTAGGTATGTCACTGTATACACAAAGCTCTCTCAGATTTTATATATATTTATATATAAAGTGCACAGTGTGGCATCTCTGAAATAATTTTCTGAGAAATACCAAGTTCTAAGAGAGAGTAGCATCTCTTTGATATGGTAAACTTCCAATTAGTATTCTTAATAACGTCTGCTTCACAGATCACGCCTGCTTATGCCTTATTCTAGACATAATTTTTTTTAAGAGTTTAATTGGACGTAGTCTCAAAACTTGCTTATTGGTTGGCATGGTCATGTCTAAGGACCATTAAGGACTTAAGAAAATATACAGATGTGGAGCTCACTGAATCTGTAGCAGAGGTTTTACCTTTTACATTACATTATATACAACCTTATATTAAAGCCTTATAAGAGTGGAACCAAGTAAAGTGAGCATGCTACCTTTCAGGGTACACACTTTATGAAACAATATATATCAAGGTAAGTTATAGACTAATGATATCTGAATATGTTGAGGAAAGTATGTCCTTTTGCATCATAGGGTTTTTACATTCTTTACATTTTCACATAATATATTTGTCAAATCAACAGAAAGCTATTTTAATATCAGACAAGGTAGGTAATGTAATTTGTTGGGATTATAATTTATAGCCAATTCAATCCCAATGCACTCAAGCACTGAAACATTATCATGGAACATTTAGTAAGGAAAATCTTTAAATCAAAAGAATATTACTTTTTTAATAGCTATTTATGAAATATTAAACCAAAAGATATTGTTTTAAATTTGCACATAATTTTAATAGCACCCAGTATAGTTGTATATTATTTCAAATTTAAATAAGAATGTAATGTGGAAGCTATTAAGCAAATAGTTTATTTGTAAATTACACATAAAAATAAATTGAGTGTTTTAAACCATCGTCATTCATTTAAACCTTTATTTTAGAATCTAGGTGGTACTACATTATATTTCACAAAATCTAACATATAGCTACCTAAATAGTATTAAAAAAAATTAACTAGGCTCAGCAGTTTAAATTTTTTTTTTCACTCTATTGAGATATTTTGAATAATCAATATACTACTATCTAAAATAAATGCTTAAAAATAATTTTATGGTTCTAGTAAACATAATACTATACTGTAATTTAAAAGCTATTCTTTAGCTACCAATAAACAAATAATTTGTAATAATGTAGTTCACTAAAATGAATGGAAAGTAGTAAAAATAATTGTACGTATAACAAAATCAAATGATGAAGAAATAATTTGGCTATATCTATTCTACATATAACAAAACTAAACGAAGAAATAACTTGGTTATAACAACTATAATACAAGTTTTTGAATATATGTCATAAAGATTATTTGACCAGGACTTTTCCCTTTTGTTTAAAAAGTTGTTGGTCAAATGTTGCAATGCTCATGACAAATATTAAAGCATAGTTGAGATTACAATTTGTAGAAAATTATTTTAAATTTATCAAATGAAACCATCTTTTAATTATTTTGGCCAAAGTGATATTTGATCCTAAAATAAAATGAAATAAAATAAATACAGAGCTTATTTCATCTTCCCTTTCATACCACCTTAAAGGCCATTTTCGTGGTATAGCATAAAACGACGAAGAGAGCAATTTGTAGTAATATGAACTAATGTGGAAGTTTTAGCAATTAAGTATTATTAGAAAAAATAAAACAAAAATAAAGATTATAATTAAAATAGTCAACAAAACGAATACATATAGAAAGTGTTTACCAAATTATTTAAACCACATTTTATATCTTTTTCGTGAAGTAAACATAAATATACACGACAAAAAAACAAACAAAAAAAAACAAGAAGAAAGGAAGACATACTCACATTCTTGACAATAACCATAATTGTCCCCTTTTGCATTTTTTTATAACTTTAATTTATGTCTTGTGATTTTAAGCAAATTTTGAGTACAGTATATAAAACTACTATTCTTACCTGCACAATGTAGGCTCACAAAAATGCGTAACCTAAAAGCTAGTTTCTAGATTTTTTATGACTTTAATGGCTAAAATCTCTTTTCATGACTTTTATGACTGGAAAAAATCCTGATATATAATGAATAAATGAAATCAAATAATGATTAAAAAACTATTCACATTGACAATTTTGTTTGGAAACTCTCAATAAATATGAGAGGTGTTCAGTAAGTAAGTTTTCAAGATATTAAAAATGGTCTGCTATTTTTTTCCATAAAGTATTTTATAATAATTGAAATTTATTAAAAAAAAAGTGAAACTTTAATGAAGAAATCCCACGTAAGGGAAGGAAGAAAAATGCGGGAAGAAGCCAATGCACAAAGGTGACTTTTTTTTATTCCGTCTTCTATATTAGAAGTAATCTCAAACATACATTTAAACACAAATTTGAATCTTTTTGATTTCAAAATGGAGTATCTTTTTTTGTATCTTTCCCCCCCCTCTTTTTTGTTTGATAAAGGCAACAATGCCGAAATATTACTCTAGTTGTGTCTAAATGTGTGTATGATACTTCTACTAGAGAAGACAGAAGAAAGGAAGAAGATGTCACATCTTCCCTCTTTATCTAAGTGGCATTTCTTCATTAAATTTCCACTTATTAGTTAATTTTAATTTAATTCTTTCTTTATTTTTATCAATTTCCATTATCATACAATCATTCAGCCACCGGGCCTCCTGATTATTATATACGTTTCATAAATTAGTTACAGATTAAAATATGCCCATGTCCTCCCTCTATAATCATCTTCAACATTCACGTATTTGTCCAAACATAGCAATATTTTGAGCGCCTTAGCGAAAAAGGGGGTGCTTGGACTATATAGGAAGTGGCATACTGTTTCTTCAACCTCTGTATTGT
Source organism: Timema cristinae (assembly GCA_039000515.1). Taxonomy (NCBI): domain Eukaryota; kingdom Metazoa; phylum Arthropoda; class Insecta; order Phasmatodea; family Timematidae; genus Timema; species Timema cristinae. Next base: position 88,592,164 of record JBCFYV010009882.1, read on the forward strand.
TTCTGAAACACTGAACTTCCAGCTCTTTATTTGATGCAAGAAACAAATGGAAGTCTCTGGGAGACCTGTCAGGGCTGTAGTAAAGATGGTTAAGTTGTTTCTAACCAAATTGTTATCTTGGTTTGTGTTAGCTAGGTGTGTGTGTGTGTATGTAGGCGTTATCATAAAGCAGGATGACACCTGTGCTGAGGATGTTGGGCACTTGCGATGGATAGCAAATTTCAGTTGATTAAATATTTAACACTAATGAATGGCGTTGATGCTTGTTTCACCTTCCCAAAAGACAAGTGAATATAGTATATTTGTGTGTTATGTCACATTTAACTTTTTTTTTATTATAGAAGATAGATATCACAGTCTTTCAGTCCATGGGTGTAACCTTGGATTCTGGAGTGAAATGAAGCGCTCAGCTCTCATCCCTTGTCACGGCACTATCAAAAAAACATTTTTCATCCTTTTGGTACAGCATGAGATGTTCCAGGCTGTAGCACCGGTTACCACAATTCTCAGGGTTAAATTGGTGAGGGACCCCCTGGATGAAACTTTTCACTAGGCCATAACATCATTGATGATGGTGTAACGAAATCAATTGACATGCTATTGTTTTACAAACATATGATAACTTAGCACTGTTTTCTTGAAACATTTTGTTTACTCAATCCACATTAGAATCTGCACTCAATTTAGAAGCGTGACCAGTTTGATGTTCATCTAACACACTCTTTATATCTTCGCTTAACAGCAGAAATCATTTCTGCACCATTTATTTCAACATCACATCCTATACATACACTTAATATATATTAGAAGGAATTGCACTTCCCAACAAGTCACGTGTCTACTTGTACCAGACAATATTTGAATTTGCTTTATAGACCCCATTTCTATAATACATATATTTTCCATGCTACCTCATTGTGGAGAGGCAAATATGGCTGATTCACACGTGCAACAGCCAGCAGAGCTACAATGGCTATCAGAAAACAGAGTAAATATATGGATGTATTTCTTTTATTGAATATCTAATTTTTGAAAATAAATTGGTGTCCATTTTTAAGACCAAAGAAACCTTCTTACACATGTTATTAGAACATAGGGCTATTAGGGTATCCTGAAATTACGGTAAAGAGTGGGGGTCGACATCTGTGGATATGTTACTGACAAACATAAATATATACACACACAAACACACACAAACAAACATATACAATAAAATATACACACATTTAATTCTAACTATAAGAATAACCCACAAACATTCATGAATATTAGAAGAACTTAACTATAACTATTTTAATCTATGGCTACATTATATATATTTCGTGTGCTCAATATGTTAACTTAGCTTAAAACCTCTAAAGTTTTGGTTTCTACTTTTGGTGCCAGGATTTTGGCTTATATGTACAATTATTTACAAAATACAAGACAATATTGTTTATTTAAAAGAGTTTAATATAACATTGTTAAGTTGAATAAAATCATAAAATATGAAAACAAAATACTGCTAAAATTTTGAATCCTTTTAAAATCCTTTTTAATATTCAATTTCAATTTCATCTTTTTTCTTTAAATTGGCACATGGCTATCAAGGAGGTTTCAATGAAAATAAAATAAACTCTTCTTTAAACATCTTAAAAAATACCTAAAAAAAGCTTTTTTTTTACCATAATTTTTTTTTTCAACTTTTCCAGCTGGTTACCTTGTAAAGTATGCGAGATACGAAACATATTATGTGGTGTGGTTTCAAAGAGTAAAGAGGACAGCATTATTAATATGTGATTTTGTGTTTGGTGGATATTTTCAAGTTTATTTTGAGGTAAATTTATATATATAATTCTTGGGGGTCATCTTGTACTATGCAAAACACAATCATTATTATTATTATTATTATTATTATTATTATTAGCACCGCGTCTTACTACCCGTTCGGGTTATACGCACTTACGCTAATGTGTAATGGTAGGGTGATTGTGAGATGAAATGAAGGACCTACAGTTTAAAGTGGAATCCGAACCACGGTGGAGGCCTGGCATTCCTCACATTCACAAGTTGTGATTAATACACATCTTGTCAGAGGTGAAGGAAGGGTTTGGTGATCAGATAAATCTGTGCCGGGACCGAGGATTGAACCCCGGCCGCCAGCATAGAAGTCCGACACCTTACCCCTAGACCACCAGGTCACCATCAAAACACAATCAACTTATGTGTCACACGTTTTTATGTTCAATCTCTTTATTAAAAGATATTTGACAATATATTAAAACATTATTACAATATAGGTTTAACAATAAACACTTAATTTAAGGATTATGTTTTATTATAACAAAACATGATCACAATGCATATATATATATATTTTTTCCCTTAGTTTAGCATGCAATGACACAGTCTATCTATGAATTTACGTCTGACTTTTAAAAATCATTCTTTGGGAATATTTTTGTGAACTTTGGTAACCCTTAGGTGCATTTCTTCAATCATGTTAGGTTTCGTTATATAAACAATAGAATTTAGGTAGCCCCAAGGAAAAAAAAATCTAAAGGGGTTAGTTTTAGGGATCATGCAGGCCATTTGATAATTCCTCTTCTACCAATCCACTGGCTCAGAAATGTATTATTGAGCCATTATTGTGAAGCAATTGTGTAATGTGGTGGTGCTTCATCTTGTTAAAAATAAAGCAAGTTTTCATGGCAATTACTCTATTCTCATCTATCTGGATTTCTATTTCGAGTTTACTAAGAGGATTAATAACAATTCTAGCTACAGCTCACTGCCGAGATTTCGCTCAAAAAATAATGCTCCTATGAATGTATCTCCCAAATTTCCTGCACATCTATAAAAATAGATATAGAATAAAAAAAGTTCTGCACAAAGGTTTTTTTAATAATAAGGTTTATTTTGAAATAACCTTGAAAATGTCTAACAAATCACAAATAAATTATGGTGTTCGTTTACCATCCACTCAAAACCACACAACTTTTGTTTATATTTTTATTTTTTTGTATCCTGCATACTTTCCAAGATAAGCTGCTGGAAAAAAAATTCCGGTATATAGCTACACACAGCAAAAACATTATTGCCTAAAAGAACAATAAATAGTTTGTTAAGTGTAAACTATTAAGTTGTATACCTATAATTTTTACAGTTTGGCTTTTATATGTAGGCCTAATTTACCAAATTTAATGCCAGTATTGTCTCTGTTGCTGCTGGCAAATGGCATGTGTGGTCAAATGACATGTAAAAATATTTCTGTGGCACACAATAGATACTGGTGTCCAAAAGTTTTTTTTTGGCCTTACCAACCTTGCTATATGAATTATATGTAAATATATAAAGACATAGTGATGCCATTATTATTATGATTATTATTATTATTGTCAAATGATGCTGTAAGTAATAGTTTTAAACAGACTATGAGTGAAATGAAGTAAGTTTCCTAGCTGGTAAAGAATGTGACAAAACAAAACTTTTTACAATCCCAGCAATAATTTGCCTAAATAAGTTTTCAAACGTGGAACAATTGAGTGGAATTGTATGTATTCAACCTTACCAACCTAATGTAAATTGCAAAAATCTGCTAGTTAACTTTGATAATGGTAGGAATTTACAGTGATAATTTTAATTGTTCTGTTCATGCTTTTACATCTGTTGCTTGCAAGTAAAAAATTCATATTTTTTGGAAGAAAATAACAAGGCTAATATAAATAAAATAAGATTTTTATTAAAGTGGTGATTCTTTATACTATTTAAAAGAATATGTTTTGCATATTTTGAATGTTTTGTCTAAGCTTGCTTCTGTCGAACATGTTATTAGTTCAAGAAAAATATTTAAGCTGGAATTCATTTATTAAAAAAGCAATTCTAAGAAGCCGTTTAAAATTAATTTTCTGTCTTTTGAAGTGATTCATCCCAACCAGAAACCTCAACTTGGGTCCACACGTGTTTCAGATACTCATATCTTATTCCCGACACATATTTTGAACATGATAGTTTGGAGGGGACCCTGTATCCTCAACGCAATCTTGAAAGTGATAACCATATTAGACGACTATCATGTTCTAGTTGGTATTTCGCTGTTGCATTAAAGGAAGCTACAGGATGAAATATCAGACTGCCAAAATTTGCTCTCAACTGTGTCCATGCCACTCGCAATAACCCTCATCATGATGGGGATATGATGGAAGGATTTGATACTACAAGTGTAGACCCAGCTTAAAATATTCACAGACATGTGGTCAATGCAAGGGAGTTTATAATCCCCACAAAATGTCAACTTATTTAATAATACAATTACAATAAAAAATATATCTTTTAATTAATGAAAAGGTGTAACATTAATTTTTCCTATAAATTATTGCAATCCATGCCAGTGGTTCTTAACCTTTTATTACTTGTGGCCTCCTAGTTTTTACTAACATATTAATCATTAAGACTTATTCTAAAATAGCGGCTTTATTTACTGATTATAGTAACAAACAAATGAAAAACATAAATTAGCTTACCTAAATGTATTTAATGTTACCTCTGCTAATTAACACTTTCCACTAATTTGTATATTCTTGTTTCAATTTTATTACTTAATTCTATTCACACGCAGGAGTCGATTCAGAGTCGATTTCACTGCGGCTTCGTTTTAATATTTACCACTGTGTAAACTCACTTTTCAAATAAATAAGTAGAAACAAAGGGCAGCAAATTTTGAATGGTGATGGTGAACAAATGGGGACTATCCGTGCTTCCCCTCCCCTTCATTGCCCCGGAAAATCAATAGTCTACTGTACTTAAATGCTTAATTAAGATAATCAAATTTTTTCTTAGAGAAGGTAAAATTTAAGATGATTGACTTTGGTAATAAGCAAATAATATTTTAAAATATTTTTTCGGGGCCCCTCAAAAAACTTTTCACGACCCCCCCCGGTTAAGAATCGCTGATCTATGCTACATACAACTTAAGTGGTCATCTTTGAGTCACAGTGACCAAGATGTTGTGTGTCGTCAGTAGGCACTATATGCCAGGCAAGAATGATAATGTATGGACATGTTCATTTAAAAACCACAAAACAAAATCTCCCCAACATTGTTAAAGGTGTGACTGTTAGCTAGCCTCCCCCTCCCACTCCTTCATATCCCCCCGCCATCTACCCACACACCAATACATCACCTAAATTTATACCTATAATGGGAATGCCAGGCCTCCACCGTGGTTCGGATTCCACGTTAAACTGTAGGTCCTCCATTTCATCTCACAATCACCCTCCCATTACACATTAGCGTAAGTGCGTATAACCCGAACGGGTAGTAAGACGCGGTGCTAATAATATATATATATATATATACCTATAATGCTAAAGGTGCAATTGAGTGCGTTGGACACACCTTTCCATAAAGATAATCCTAAATAAATGGCTGGCTGTTCACGAAACTAGTATTTGCTAGGTTAAAAAAATCTATTTAATTCATCGGAATGTAATTAACATTCTTTAAAAACAAACATTCTTAATTCATTTAAGTTATTGGTAATAAAATACTAGTATTTAAATACATATAATTTAATTATTTATGTAAAAATGGGAGTTTAGAGTTTCCTCTTTAAGATTTGTGGTATAGAAACCACAGATGATTAGCCCTCTTCCACCCCTCACAGGTTTTATTTTTTCTATTATTCAAAATAGATTTTACCAATCATAATACCCAGGTAAAAAACACATTATCATTAGTGGGTAAGTGTTATTGATGTAAATGATATAAATTTTTTCTAATTGTTTGGGATTTCAGAATTGTCAAATTCATATTTCTCATGTTTTGCTAGGCAGGCTATGGATATATTACACACAGTTAACACTATTGGAAACTGGTTTATTATGGTTGGTGCCATTTTAAATTGATTACAGATAGTTGTACATGGTTGAAAATAGTGGTTACATGACTGGTCTAAATCAGTTGAAAATTGTTGTGTGTGAGACAGGAAGAATTACTTTCATTTGGGGAAATTCCTTGCTGAAATTCAACTAGTAGAATCTTAAATAGTAAGGCTTTATTTTTTGATATCTTGACAAATTTTAGAATGTCAAATTTAAAACTAATTTAATTTAATTTAACTTAATACGTGAAAGAATTATATATAAATTTTAAAATAGATACAGATATAAATAACTGTGAATTAAAATTCAAATAACAGTACTGATTAATTTAATAAGGGCATACTATTTCAAATAAAGAGGATATTTATTACCAATTGCCAACTAGAGTCTTAGCTGCGTAGAGGAAAATTTAATGGGGGTATTATAACTTTATGTGTCTTGTTTACAGATTTTGGTAGACACTTTGGCTACTCTAGTATAATCTATCTATCTGGGTGGTTGTATTAGGGGTTAACAATAAAAGATTGTTTGGATAGTTATATAATAAAAACAGCTTTGTTAATTAATTTACCATGAAAGAATGGTATACAGTAGTATATGTAAATGTCTTGTAGTCAGGTTACAGGTTCTACACCAATCTGTTCTTAGTTTGTTATAGTTACTTGGCTAGAGATATTGTTTACCTTAGTTTAATATACCGACAGACAATAGTACTAAATAAATGTTGTTTACTAAATAAATGATGTTTATATGTTTGATATAGTGATCATTGTACTTTAATCTTCATTGAAATTTAAGAGAAACTAGTTGCCAATATGTTTATCCATTATAGTCAACCTCGAGGGTCCTGGGATAAAGTACTCACCCAACCTGACCTGATGTTTGTGAGTTCAAACCAAGATGGGGTAGATGGATTTTTTTTTTAAAGATGAAAATCTGTAGCACAACTTCATTTGAAGATGGAGTAAAGCTGTTGATCCCATGTCTATTGAGGCATGTAAAATAACTATAGAAAGCATGTGAAAATACCTTTCCCAGTAAAATTGGTTGGTCCTTTCGCTCTCACTCATAAAAATTTGTGTGCTAATATAAACACTCTGGTCATAAAGTGCACATTAAATATCTTAAATAAATGCATATCCAGTATTGAAAGAAAATCTCAATGTGCAATAGAAACAGCAATTGATTTTATATGAAACAGAACAATGTTGGGAAACACTATTTGCAGTTTTAAGAATCTGGTAAAATATAGAACTAAATATTTCCATACTCTTAGACATGAAAATTTCATGTTTAAATACAGACAAAATAGAATGACTTTATGATATTCTAAGTACCCGTGGGTGTTGAAAAGTAATGAAAGGAAAGGGGTGCTTATATTTGAATAAAACCAAAAGTGTTAACTTACATATACTTTACGGTTCTCCTCTATTCATTTATTTTCCCAAATAATAACCCTTGTGGTCAACATACTTTGGCCACCGTTCTACTAGTTTCACGACTCTTTGTCACAATAGAATTTTACATCTTGATGATGTAACCTCAACTTCAATTCAGACTTGACCTCATTATCTGATTGGAAGTGATGTTTACAAAGGTGTTCCTTAAGTTTTGGAAAGAGATGAAAATCCGAGGGAGCCAACTTTGGGCTGTATGGTTGGTGATCCAAGACTGAGAAACCAAGGAGTTGAATCTCCACAGTTGACCTCACGCTGATGTGAGGTAGAGCATTGTCTTGTTGAAGAAATGGCTGCTCCATGTGTAGACAAACTCTTCAAAGTTGTGCTTTCAGTTTTCTCAGCGTTTCACAATAACTTTCAGAAATTATGGTTGTGCCTCTGTGAATGAATTATGAATGCACCAAAGCTCTATCACCCCAGAAAACCATTGGCATGACTTTGCTTAATGATACTACATTCTTGATTTTTTTGTGTGCTAGTGATCCTTTTTGGCAATACTCCGTGGACATTCTTTTGTTCTCTGGCTCAAAATGATACACCCAGCTTTCATCTCCTGTGACATGTTATCCAGGAATTCATTGCCTTCACATCAATGGCGCAGCAAAAACTGTTGGCTGATGTCCACCTGCTTCTATTTCATTTCAAGAGAAAGCATTCGAGATATCCATCGCGCGCACACACCTTTCCATAACCCAGATCTATAATGAATGCCTGCAATCACTTACATGAAATAGCATTTTTGTCCACCAGTTCTTGTTGAAAAACACGGCGATTCTGTTTAATGAGTTCAGCCAAATAATTTTGGTGAACCTCATAGGTAGCAGTTTGTCACCTTTCGTTCAGTTGCTTGTTACTCAGGTTGAGATTGGGCCCTTTCAAGCTCACCTTTGCGAGCATGTTTAGCCAAATGTCAAACAGTACTGGTGCCTAAACATTTTTCCATTTAAATAACCATCTTTCGCCGATGAATGTCAATCGAAGGCAAAATTTCTTCGGTTAAGAACTACTTTCATCTGGACTGACATACTCATGCTACCATAGTTGAGAGAATTCTAGCGGCTGAACTTGACCTCCTGACACAGGAAATACTAGAGATTTAAACACATAATACAACTATACAAGTATTTGTACTCAAAACTGTTTTATTTGTATTTACTTAACTTGAACACTACAAAACATACAAATGGGATATTTTACTACTAGTTAGGATCCTTGATCAAATGCAAACCCTGAGTTCATAATAAACAGCTACTTATTATTAAACTAATAATATCTTACTTTTTGTTACATACAAAACAAATTCAATTATATAGTACATAATAAATATTTCTCCTTTTGCACCTAAGAATGTTGTCATAAAACTAAGATAATAGTATTTTTAATTAATGGTATTAATGATGAAAATGAATATATAATATTGATCTTTAAATAGTTGGTATCCTAGTTAAATAACACACCTTTCAAAAGGCGGACATATAAACATAAGAACACGAAACATAAGAGGGCAGGGAACTACACAATAAATTTATTTTATATTAAATATTTAGAGAGAATTAAATATATAATTTTTCATTTAATTGAGTAATTTAATGTCCACTTTCTGACTCAAGTGATTATATCAGCACATTAGAATTTCTATAAGCGAGAGCTAAAGGGCCTACATATTTTGCAGGGAAAGGTATTTTCACATACCTTCCGGGTTTATTTTACATGCCACAAGTGACATGGTACCGACGGCTTTACTTCCCCTCCAAGGAAGTTGGTTGTGCTATAGATTTTTATTACTCAAGAAAAATCCGTTGACCCTGGCTGGGTTTGAACCCAAGAACATATGGTCCTGATTATTATAATTTTCTGAAGGGTATATCGGGCAGAGTAGACCATGTTACTAGGTTTCCCTAAACCCTCTACTGGAAAAAGACAATATTTTTAATATAGTTTTAAAAATGTATTATTCAGGCCTATATATATATATAATAATTTTAATTATTTACACCTTAACTCTGTGAATAATAATACAAATAGATATTATCATACATACAATGCATAAGTCAGAACATATAAAACATGTCGCAAATTTTGAAAATAACAAAAACCAAATTACAGATATACATTTCTATTGCATGCACACCCCTATGTAGACATTACCATAGTCTAGTTTAATATCCATCTATAATCATGTCATGTTGGTAAATGGTTTTACATTCCTAAAACATTACTTACTAATATTGGACTAAATGGATCTATTTAGTTAAGTTTAAGTAAACTGGAAAAGTCTCGAAGCTGTAAGCATAGAGGCTAGATGTCAAATTTGTATAAATTGGTCAATTAATTATTAGTTGCAAAATTACACCAGGACACTGAAATCAAACGTGGGACCATTGGCCTCTGTCCAAGTGTCATTTTTCAACTAATTTAAATATTTAAATTAATTAAACTGTGGTCTCCTCCATAAGGAGATTACCATAATTACAATGATTTGCAACCAATGTGTTGATATTCATTGTCTAGTCTGGTTTATCATTTTGGTAATGTTGAGGTGCAAATCCCAACCAGATGTACTGAGGGTGGTTCTTCCTAAATGGTTCCCCCTTCTCTCCATGCAAATGCGGGTGCACTTCCTCTGAGTTAAACCTTCTTAGTCCCCAACATGTTAGTGTAATTAATACATAGGCGCATAACCCAAATGGGTAGTAAGACGCAGTGGTAAGAAAAATAAAATAAAGACCAAATTGTTGACATTATTTTGGAGGATGTTTTCCTATTTAATAAAATAAACTGACAATATATTAAAAATTATTTTCATGTCTTTAGCAATTGAAGGTATCAAAACAGATAATAAATAAAAGAAAATAAGGAAAGGGAGGAAATGGGGCTAATGGGGCTAGGGAGAAAAATAGGTAAAGGGGAAAGGAAAACATGAGGGAAGAAAGAGGAAGAATGAAATAAAGGGATGGAGGAAAATAGAAGATAAAAGAGAGAAGCCAAAGGAGGAAGGGAGAGGAATAAATATATGAGAAGAGAGGTAAAGGGAAATATAGGCGTTAAGTTGGTAAAAGAGAAAAAACGAAAAGGGAGCTAAGAAGAGATAATAGAGTTATAAAGTTGAAATAAAAAGAGGCAAAAGTTCTGTAAAAAGAGGGAAATGGGAACTGATAAAGAGATAAATCGAGAAAGAGGTAAAGTGGGTAGAGAAAGATGGAGAAAAAGGGAATTTTGGGGTAATTTAAAGGGGATAGAAAGGGCGATAAAGAAGGTAGATAAATAGAGTGTTAAAGGTAAGAAAATATGACATGGTTAATATAACTTTTTGGTAATCATTTTATTTTTGGGCACTATAATGCCTAAAATCATAAGATGTTGACAATGAATGACCTAAACATATTACTTCTCAGGTCAACATAAGAAAAAGGCATTAAAGGTTTGTACCTTTTTTTTTGTGTGACCTATTTACAAGTTTAGTCAAAATCAATCAATTAATTTTTTTAAAGTTTTCATAGGGAACATACATCAAATGTTTTATTCAAAGGACATTATCATTATTTTTAAGTAGGAAAAAATCTAATCTTTTGAAAAATATACAAAGCGATATTAAAGCACATGGTAAAAATGTAAAACGAGTAAAAAGTTATAAAAAAAGAAAAATGGAGGTATCCACATCTTGTAGCTTTCCTAGCAATTATTAAAATGTGTTTAGGGTTACAGTTAATTACTACTACTAAAACACCCTTCCACCACCACCACCACCACCACCACCACCAGACTAACAAATAGTAACTCTTAACAACTTTACTTCTACTCTTTATTCCTGTGGTGTATGAGATGCGAGCCAAAAGTTTCTAAGCTGGCCTTGTGAGTTCTAACAGAACTTTGCTTTGTGTACAAGCCTATCTGTTATGTTTCTCAACAATAGCATGTTGTGTGTACTTATAGATGCTATTTAAATGTGTTTGTGTAAAGGTTTTGTTGAAATATTGGTTTTCCAGGATAGGTAAATTTGCTTGCGAGATCTAAGCTTAAGGAAACTTTTGGTGTAAATCAATGGGTAAAACGACTTTTTAATGTTTTTAATGTTCGGAAAGTCTACAATTTGGTAGGGGATTATGGAATTTCTGGCCACCCATTGTCAAGTTTGAATAATGAAGATATGGTAAAGGTTTATCATGAGGACAAACAATAATTATAGATGTTTATAGTAATTTAGACCTATCATATGTTCCATGCTAATAGATTTTAACTGGAAATAGCAATAATAAAAAGTTTATATCCCATTTGATGGGTGTTGAACAGATTCAGAACCTGAACCTTGACTATTCACCATCCCACAGAACTGTCACTCTGGCAGATATGCAGAAAAAACACAGGTGCCAGAGGCTCCTTTAATTTCCATACTTCCCTGACATGTCCACTTGTGACTGCTTACTGTTTATTTAAATTAACATACAGTTTAAGGAACAAAGATATGATGTTTTCAAGATTCAAGAAGGCTTGCAAACAGTGCTAAAAGGGAGTTGCAAAGATGCTTACAACAATTATTATTATTATTAGCACCGCGTCTTACTACCCATTCGGGTTATACGCTCTTACGCTAATGTGTAATGGTAGGGTGATTGTGAGATGAAATGAAGGACCTACAGTTTAACGTGGAATCCGAACCACGGTGGAGGCCTGGCATTCCCCACATTCACAAGATGTCTTGTCAGAGGTGAAGGAAGAGTTTGGTAATCAGATAAATCTGTGCCGGGTCCGAGGATCAAACCCGGCTGCCAGCACAGAAGTGTGACACCTTACCCCTAGACCACCAGGTCACCCTTACAACGATGGGAAGAGCCCTGGGCCCAGTGTACAGTTGCAGAAGGCGATAACAAGGAACTAAAGATAGAATAGGGCTTGACATATGTATTCATCCAGTTGGGGAACTTTTGGCTCGCACTTCAGATATGATAATATATATGCATAATTCAAGAAAAAGGGTTGATATTAAAGTGTTGTTAGTAGAGAATAATATTGTACCCAAAAGTATGAGCAAAGTACCGGACTAGGGCTACAAACTAACCTTTTCGTTAAACAGTTGTAGCAATGGCCCAAAATTTAGTGGTGGAATTTTACAGAATGTACTTATAAACCAACATTCAAATAGGTTAAATAAAACTTCAATGGCATGCCTACCATTTAACCATTAAACCACTAAATAAACATTAAACTAAATCAATACTTCAGTATGAATGTAAAATTTTCAATAATACTGACCTCTGTAAGCCTTTGTTTATGGCTAGCATGGTCTTTCCGGTGCTAAAACAAAATACAGAAACAAACATAAGAAAATTAAATGATTGGATGTGAAGTAGAAAAGGTTACTGGTAGTCTTAATTTAAATAGGAAATTATTTAAAATCCTATTTATTGACAAGAAAAGCTAGAAACAAACTATGGATTTAGGGTATAATCTGAACAGATAAAACTATGTATGCAGATGATCTGACATTGACTAAAAATTTAGGGAAAAAATAATACAAAATGCAGATATGGCAGCCATACTAAAATCAGAGTTACTCAAAAGCAAACAATTATTTCAGACACCAGCTTCAAACTGGAATCACTCTGAATGTATACTTGTATTTATATTTTAAAGCAGAAACTCTAATGCTCATATGAATATAGATACATAAATTCTATTGACTGCTCTCTTTTCTTAATACTTTTTTCTTACCTCGATTAAAACTATGCGTAAAAATACAATTAACAGAACAACAAAAACTGTACACCACAGTCTTTATTCCCCAGTTTGAAATGAAAATGGTGGAAAATAAAGGTAAAGCTTGAAATAAATATATGATTAGAGGAGGAATAAAAAAAAAAACTCAGCACTGCTGAATGCTATGTTGATATAAAAAAAAGTGTTAGTACACTACATTAAAACAAAGCAAGCATATAATATCATGCCAGGAATAAAAGCACAGTTTTAGTTAAGAGGATTTAAAAAAAAAAGGGAAAATATAATTGATGGATCATATTTATAGATAATTGTGGTAGATTGCATAGAAAAAATAACCAAAGAGGCAATGGGACAGAAATGTTAACCATCCCATGGGAATTAATTTAAATGTTCATTCATGCAATGAACTATGTGAACTTAACAAAATGCAACTTATTTGGTTATATAGTGGGGGAAAATTTTCAAATCGAAATGAGAAAATTTAATATCATGGTGCTTTGGGTGTTGGCATAGTAGAAGCTTACTACTGCTCACTCTTACTTACCATTCTCTCACATCAGGCCACAGCGGCAGTCCATAAGGGCTGCTTGGTGGAAAGGCAGGCCAATGTAGCAAATACAATAAAGTGATAGTTGGGACTACAGGAAAGCAAACAAAACTATGGTACTATTCAGTTGCATATCTATTCAATGAGTAGAGACATTTCATTTAGACATGTACAGATTATTTATTCTCTCAATCATGTGAAATGTTTTAGGAAAATTATTTTTTGAAGAAAGTATGTTTTTTCACTGCTTTATAGGGCATACAAAAAAATAATTTGCCAGAAGTGAAAGTACTCATACAAACTGGTCATACCTTTCCACGCAAACGAGATATTTGAAGAGTAAAAGCACACACGTTACATAAACTACAAACAAAAAAAAAACTTTCACAGAAAGAATAAATAACCAAATCGAACTAAAAGAAAAGGTTTAAAGAAAGATGTATAAAAAAAAACTAGTGGTAGTAAATCATTAGAAATGAAATGCAACTGGGAAAGTCAAGTACCTGGATAGTGGTGACAGTGGAATGTACCTGAAGCGCCCCGTCGGGTGATGAATTGGTCCACCAAAACGCCGTGCCTGTGGTGCCAAGTAAGCTGCTAAAGGTGGAATTGCTTTGTTATTGTTGCTTGGGTTGTTGGCAAACTTAACAGTGATAGGCTCTGTTGAACCCTTAGGAATGGTACCATTCAATTCCTGGATAGCTCTCTCTGCTTCGATACGTTGATCAAATCTTATGAAGCCCACTCCTTTGGACAAACCTGCAAAAGCAACATATGTATTACATGAACTTTTATGTATTAACTGCTCACCAAACTACAATTGAAAAGCTTGGCCACCAGAGGAATGAGTGAGACAAACGTCACTTGCCGTGCTGTAATTTTCACATTTCACTAAAAACTGAACTTACTTTGCCTTCCTACTCAATAAAAAAAACAACGTTTCTAGATACGATTGTAAAGGGATAACATTGTAAATGTAATGTACATTTTTTTAACTCCTTATGTGAGCAGTGGGCAAATGAATTTAAACATGATCCAGTGGTCGCATGCTATAAGGCGTCACTCTTGTATTAGATTAGACTGCTGATGACAGTAAGATCAGGGTTCGAAACCCGGTCGGGTGTACTGAGGGTGGTTTTCCAAAATGGTTTTCCACTCCCTCCATGAAAATGTGGTTACACTTCCTTTAAATTCAACCTTACTCATCCATAACTCATTAGTGTTATTAGTACATATGCATAAAACCTGAAAAGGTAGTAAGATGTTGTGCTAAAATCAATTAATTTATAAATGAACAGTGGTGGCTCGTGTATAGGCACTGCGGAACTGCAGCACCCCCTATTTCCACTTGATATTATCGATAACATTTAATATAATGAGTCGTTTTTTCTTTAATTCTTTCTTTATTTTGTAGTACAATATATATTCTTTAAGATTAATGTCAGTACTTCAGTAGCCATCCCCAGTATGAAAAAGATACAAAAATCTTTGTATGGAACTGTTGCTCTTCACAGTGCCAGTTACATGGTGTTGGACTGTTGTGTGCATGCACACATAGGAGGGGGGTAGGTAGGAAGGTGGAACTGCCAGGTAGAGAGAGCATTGTTGAGCATGTGTGTTGCTTAAAAACTGTGTACTATATTCTTGAATGTGATAAAGTGTAGAAGAATGTAGAATTAGATTATTATTCTGCTTCCAACTATTCCATTTGATTAATTTATTTATTTTTGGTTATTTTATTTAACAGAAAGACTAAATATGCTTGCAGTACTTTCAGTGGAGAAAAATTTCCTCAATTGTCATCCAGAAATCAAGGAGAGAATTATTTTGTGCAAATTAAAACAAGACGAATAGATTTCATTTTTAAATGAATAGATAAAGTTTGAACTGTAACAATTTAAGTTAAAGTAATTAAAAAATGTTTGTTTATTTTGCTAAGATTTTATCAAGTCCCCGAATAAAAATTTTTTATAATTTTTTTTTCCTTTTATACAATTTTAAAACAAAGATTAAAAAGTTTCTGAAGCAGCACCCCCACTAATTTTAGCTACGAACCGCCACTGGAAATGAACTACCCAATGTAATTGATAAACATTCTATAATGCCTGAACACCAGTTAATAATATAGGGTAGTGCCCAGTATGACCCGACATTTTCACAGTTTAAGCCTCCAGTGGCCAAGCCGGGATAGCTTTATAATATATTTTATAGATTCTGTGAGATTTTTAAAATTGTAAGTGATTTTAAGAGGATATTTAGAGAGGCATCCAAAATACAATATATTGAGCTATAAAAGTTTGATTTGGTGTCATTACTTAGTTTCACTAAATTAGTTATGTGCCCCATCTGACATTGCTTACCTTGTTAAGGTCCTAATAGAGCTTAGAACATGGTATTATAAAGGTGGCCTAAAAGCTGCTCTTAGCCAACCAATTCAAGGGTTAGCATAATTTAAGTTTAAATGATTATACAATGGTTCATTTATCACAACTATTGATGGTTCCTCTGGTGCTGGTATTTATTGTTTATCATGGGGATAGCAACAAGCCGGATGCTATTGCTCTATCCCATTCCTTTAGAGTTTGATGAATGAATCAAAACAAGCGACAGAAGGTTCTTATTTAGATGAGAAATCCCAAATGGGGCACAGCTGTTAACAATTTAATTTTATAGTAACATACTGTTGGCATATTGTCACTAAATTCCTTTGACTCTCCATTGTTTTATTCAAATTCACAACTTATAAGGTCATGACTAATTTCTAAATCATTGCACATAATTGGACACTCACTTCCTCGCTCAATTCATATCTACACCAGCTCACACACACAAAACCACATTTATTAAGTGTTTGAGTGTAAAAGTCATTCTTTCTCCCAGGAATCGATTTGTTTAATTCATCATTACTCAGGATCTTCTCATTTTAGTGGAATTCAAACCACTCTTTTGAAGTTTCAAGTTAGGGCTCAAATCTTGCATTGTACAAGTGTGAATATATGTATATCAGTTGTTTCATGATACATGGTCATGTTTTGAGGCTAGAAGCACTAAGAATTCCATACAAGAGTGTAAGTTTAGTACTTTCAATTCAAGCCCTTCCAGCAAGCACAATGAGCTGTTGTAATGCTATGGATAGCTCACTAGTATATTAACTAAACCCCATAAGACACAAACCACATTACATGCGTACACGCGCAAAAATTTCAAAATGGAGAAAATAGACAAATTTCTTGTGTGTTGAGACCATATTGCTCATGTGACATTAACAATTGCTTATTCTCAAAGGTTGACAACATTTGCTACTTTTAACTTTAATCAAATACAGACACAATATTAAATGCTAAGTGTATCTAGTTTTAATTAGTGAAAAACACAACATTTTAGCCACACACTCTACTTATTGTCTAAGAACTACATTGATTTGGGAGGCCATTGGGGTACTGTTAGCTGTTACACAGGTAGTTTTTTTTAAATATTAATGGGACTAACAGAAAATATGTGTGTACTATTGAATATTAACAAATACATGACCATGCACACTGATATGGGATTAAGTGATACAGGTGTGTGTAGTTCTAATTCATGTTTGAAATCCTAAATTATAAACTCATATTATATAACTCTTAGATAATATCCCACCTGTCAGAATAACAAAAATTTCTGCAATATAATTAGCAATGACAAAAAGAGACAGGAAAATAACATATTGGAAATGTACGCTCTAGTGAGTCATGTAAATTATGTTCCACGAAAAATAAATGAATGATTTACTGTACAGATAAATTAATATTATAGCATCTGTTTTTCATGATACTTTTTAGGGTTCAAAAGTCAATATAAAAGGTAATGCATATTTATGATGAGCTTGATACGCATTGAACATGTATGCATATATTAAATGGTTAACATATCAACATATGTACATAAAGGTTCATGCATATGTCTTCTCAACCACACACACACACATTCACACAAATACTAAAATAGCCTTAGTGAAGCAATGTAACCTAGCTTATCATTCCTTTTTTCTGTCTGGGCATGGCATGGTGGCGAGGCCTGGTGTTCATGGCAGGGCTAAAGCACGGCAAGTGACGTGCTTGCAAGCCAGCTACTGTATATTACGTACTGTATAGGTGGTTAGATCAATTCTGTGTGTTATTGTTCTACAAGGGGTGAATGTAGCCAGCGAGCAAGACCCACTAACAAATCTGACACTATAATGTTAGTTTAGTATGCACATTACAGCTAAACTACTAAGAAGGAAAATAAAATAAACAAGTCACGGTTTCTTTCTGTATTAAAAATGCGTGCACTAACAGTCCGCTAAGTCATTTTAAGCTGTTAAGTAATTTAAATATCAGCTTACTTATTATAGAAACAATTTTTAGAGCAGTGGTCTCCCAACATAAATGTTGAAGTATACCCTGCAGTTATAATTAACTCATGTTCATTCTATAGAGTATTAAAAAAATTCTAAATCTGCAATATGAAGACCACTATTCTAGGAGGAAGGCAAAGTTGTCCTAAATGTTAGAAACAAAACAGAGTCACTCACGTACAGGGTATACTGTCTCCAGCTCCACTGACAAATTGGCGGACTACGGAAGAGAAAAAAAACCAAAAATGTACACTTGTATTCTCAGAGTCCTAGGGCAAAAGGTTACTGAAAAAACTTAGACATGAGTTACATCAAGCACAGTTTCTCCACATTAACATCTTTTAAAATTATTGTTGCTAAAACTTCTTGCCATATAAAAAAATCTCAGTGTCGTTCACATGCAGTGAGAAACATAATATGCACAGATTGGTGCAAAAAAAAAAAAGTGAAGCTGGTGTGCCCCAGACCCCGCCACTTTGCCTGAATACCCACATAATCACACACAAACACACAGCTATGAAAATAGACTTACCAACTGAATAAAATTAGCTTAAATACTAGCACAGCTAAACCATAATTAAGCTTTTTGGTATAATTAAGCTTTTTGGTAATTTAAGTTTCACTACATTTACAACAAATTACAATATTGCTTCCAAGGATTTCTCAAAGATCATTTATTTGTGTTATCAGATTCATGATTATATATTATTTTGTATAATGAACATCCATTGTTGAATTTTAAAAAAGTTTTGATATCAATTGATAATTACATAAAAATATAATTATTTTAAATAAGTTAAACATTAGCATGTAAAAATTTTAGAATATCAAAATTAATTCTTACAAAAACATTTATTGAGAATGTATTTATATATTTAAACACCCAATTGGAAATTAGATTATACCATAGTCGTTTGCATGCAAGACTAGAAAAACTATCTTATTAAAAATAAAAATAGCTCTTATTTAATTATTGAAATATTAAAAATCACACATTTTTCTAATAAAAACATTGTTTATAAATAGTTTAAATGACCTTCTTTGGTGGCCACAAGGTCTAAGGCATCACTCTCATAAGAGACTAAATTCTTAATGAGAGGGAGATTGAGGTTTGAATCCTGGTCAGGTGTGCTGAGGGTGGTTTTTCCAATATGGTTTTCCACTCTCCTTTCAAGAAAATGTGGGTATACTTCATCTGAATTCAGCCTTCCTCATCTTTAGTTCATTAGTGTAATTAATATCTATTATACATATAACCTTAACAGGTAGTAAGACATGGTGCTAAAAAAAGAGTTAAGATGTGATAGAAACAACCTCTAATCGAAAATATGTTTATAATGACTAAAGAAAGAACTTTAACTTTTCATTTGTTTTGTCATAGATATGTAGATACTGTTATTAAATGGATAAAAATAATGTTGTAGATATTCAATTGAAAATTCTCTAACTATAACTATTGGCATTTTTATGGGAAAACTGTTTTTTTAGGTATTAATTACATAATTTATTTGGAGAAAGAAGGTATACAATGAGGTTAAAGCAACCATACAAATATATTTTGCTATCCTGATTCCCAATGCATCTTGAAAGCCACTAAAGTTGTGTGTGAATGCAATCATGTGTAGTTATGTGTTTGTAGGTTTGCATGAGACAATTGAGGACTATTTCTCTCCAAAATGAATATACTGCCACTTCAAAAATGAGAATGTTCCAGAATTTAAAAGAGTATGATTACTAATTTAAAAACCTATAAAACTATAAATTATGGTGATCTTATCGAATAAAATAAATAATTCGAATGATCTAAAGCTAAAAAGTTTTAAAAAGTTTACATTTTACTAATTTTGTTTGAATATTTTTTTAAATTATGTTAATTCTCAATCTTCATATATCCACACAAACACACAACAATGCACACAAGCTCTACCTGGACCCTTTTCTTTATAATCCTTTCTATATTTATATTATCTATTAATACACCTTTTTCTATACCCTCTTGTACCAATCAAAGACAATACAGACATCACATGACACCATTAGAAGGCATCCTGTTTATCACTTTGTGCCCTTGCGTGAACGTTTGATGTATCTCATTATCATAAAATACAAAACAAGTGACGTCTCTATCTAAAATTTGTAAAAAATACTACCACTTAACTGGTAAAAAAAAACCACCCAAAAGTAACAACTTAGGCTTTTATTGAAGATATTTAATTGATTAATACTATTTAAGTTGACCATTTGACTGATGATCCAAATTAGAAAACACTTAAAGAATTTTACTACCATTTTCTAAAGAAGGCCTACTATTAAAGTGTAAATATCAGCAATTAATATTTAAAGACTATGTAGTACTACTCAATATAACACATATTTTTATGTTTATTTGATATCTTTAATCAGCTTGGAGAAAAGTACCAACAATCCTTAGCAGTTTTAAAAAAATAATAAAGTAAACCTATCGTGATTCATGCACACAAATGTGCTCTTGAGGGAATTATTCATAACTATGTTTTTCCTAATTACTTGTGAAATATGTAACATATATTTAGTCAAGATGCCTAAATCTTAATTCACTAACTAAAATAAATATTTAAAGATATGTTAAATTTAAACTATATATATAATAATACAGGAATATCCCAACTTATACAACACTTCAACTTACACACATCACACTTACGACACTTTTCAATTGCCACCATGCCCCGAACTTGAAGTTCTTACATCGTAGATACAATGCCTTGGTTACATAGAGATACCACTCACATCATTGTACAGTGATTTGTATGCCTTTTTAAAAAAGGCTTACAGTATTTATTTAAGTTACATATGTGTTTTTGTGACGGTTAGGTCCGTTTATAATTATTGCAGTGTAGTACATTAATTGATAGGTGGAAAAAAAATCATTGCTTAGAATTGCAACAATTTTCATGTTACGGTATTGGAATGAAACCTAAACCTGTAATAAGTGCGGGAAATACCTGAAATAGAACCTGAATTGATCTTGATTGAAGAAAATTTTATGATTTAAAAATTTAAAAAGTTAACCCAGATTAAAATGTTTAGCTATTCAGCTTGCCATTATTTTCTTAGTAATAATTCCCTGCATTCAACAGACACTTTATAGAGTAGTGTAGAGGAAAGAGCTGTCTTCCCCCCCCCCCCCCCCCAGAAAACTGACAGTTGTCAAATCATGGCATTGGTGTTTGAAACAAGATAGTATGAGCTTTATGGGGAACTTAATGTAGTTGTTATATAACCCAATATTTCAAGGTAAGAAAAAAAAGGTGAAGGGTGAGAAGACATTTAACTTGAATCCGTGTGTTTATTTATTTAATTTGTTTTATCTTTGATACAAAAGCCTACTATTTAAAGATTGCAGTTTAATTTATCAATATAACAAATATGCCAGTGTTCTTTTAGTTTATTGTGAAATTACCTGCATTTTTCCAGTTGTCTCCATTCTCTAGATGATTGGCAACACTGGTTATTTAAACACAATTACCAGCCACTAGGTTGGAAAATAGATGGGATGGATGAAGTTTTTTGGAATTGGATTTGAGGTATATTTATAGATTATGTTCCTTCGATCGTAATTCCACCCCAACCACTAAAAGGTAATCTGTCTTTTGAATGTTAAAGATCAAATTCTATTGGCTGGGACTATCAACAATCAATACCAATGGTGAGGTCTGGTTGATTACTTAAATATGACAACCAGACCTAATTACCAGTATAGATTATTGATAGGCCGAGCCAGTGACAATTCCAACCAATCATAGGCCTGATTATATTCGATTGGTTCAGAAGGAACTACCAGTGAAGAGCAACACATTTATAAACATACCTCAAATTTTTATCCAAACGTTAGAATCATCCAAGATAATTGCTTTTGTTGCTTTAATCAAAACGGTGAACGAAAATGAATAACTCGAAATTGTTGATGATTAGTTATTGAGACACAAAAAAAAAACATAAAAAATATATATTTCTTATTAGAGCGATAAAAAATAATTGATTAAATGTGTATGATCAGCCAACTAATTAATAAACAATATGTTCACAAATAGTTTCAAAACATTACATCAACTTATAGAAAATATAAGTTAAAAGTTCGAGTTTTTAGTTAATAAGCCATGTAAGATTTAATATAGGCTAAATTTTATTGAAATGCTTTGAAACTAGTGTTTTGAAAAGTTGTAGTACTATGCCCCCACACTTGAGCATTTCACTTGTGATCCCATCTACTTCCGTAGCCTTGCCCTTACACTTTCATAGCTTTTAGCACCTCAGCCTTGTTAATTCTTTCACTCATCATACAATTACTCAAATTACTCCCTCCATCGCTCTCTTATACTGTTTACCTCCAAAATCATCTCGCCATGTGGATATCAGGATATAAAAATCAATAATATACTACAAAATAGAATATTAATTTTTTGAATGAAATTATTTTGGGTTCCTAGAAAACTGATAACACACTATTATATAAAGCTAGGTTTATAATTGATTTGATAAATTGAATGTCTGAAACTTATATGATAAGTTTCCTATTCCGCTCCTCCTCTCTCTTATTTCAAACAAACTTATAAAACAATTTGTATCAAATCATTATTATTCAAATTATAATATGAAGAAATGTTATTCCAATCAAGTTTGAAATATTGACTTGATTTGTCAAGCTCAAGATAGGGAAAACCTTGAATAAAGCACCTTGGTGAATTCCACAAGCGAATATGGATGACATTAGACTTTTAACTCCACCCAAATCCAAAAGTTATTTGTCAGTTGAACCATTTGGTTATCACAGTAAAAACATTATTTTGGCTTACAAATAATGTGAGGGTTTACTGGCAGCATAACTGGGGGGGGGGCCACAAAATTTGTTTTAAGACGTTACTTATATTCTCGAGAACCAAGCTAAAACCAATCTTGCCTCAAAATAAAAATAAATAAATGAACAAATTTGTTATCAAAATACTGTAAATGCTGAGTTTGCTTGTTTGTAAAAAGTTGTATTTTTTCACTTAGATTTCTTTTTGTTCACTTTCATTTACCTCATTTGAATGCTTCCAAAATTTAAAGTTCTTGACCCTCTTAGATTTGCTGTTAATGTCTGTATATTAAACATTTATATTCAATTTACAAAAGAGCAAGTGTTTTTCCTCCTGGTTGTTTTACATCTTCTATACTGTTTACTTAATTTAGTATAAGTTTTTCTGTGTAAAAAAAAGGATGTTATAATTTGATGGTGTGTATTTAGAAGGACAGATTGAAACCTAATTAATACTTTAAAAACAACTTCAAATAACATTTAAATATATATTTAATTTAAGATAAAAATAGTTTCTAAAAGTATAGGGTGTATAAAGACCCATTTAGGTACCATAAAAAAATCTCCAGAGCTTACAGAAGTATCCAAATAATTGTGAAAAGGACATCCAACATAAATAAACAATTCATAAAAAAAAACTTTAAGTAACTTGTAAGAGACAAATAATTATTTCACTTAGAGAAATGCTATAAACGGCTAATAGAGGCATTCAATTTAAAACTGTTATTTGGGGGAGGTTGCATGGATCTCAAATTACTGTAAAACTATCATCCAAATTGAAAACAAAAAATTTCTTTTTAAGTGTAAGGAATCTGCTGATCTACAGTATAGTAAAATAAATTAATTGGTTAAATGTAGAGGAAGTATCTTTATTTTTAAATCAGTGCCAAAGAATGTGAAAGGAGTACAATGTAATTGATATAGTACTAGGTTAACTAAATAATTCTTTCAATGAGAGGAAAGCAAGGTTAGTCAAAATAAAATCGAAGTTTTCATAAACATATACATATACATATATATATATATATATATATATATATATATATATATATATATATATATATATATATATATATATATATAGAGAGAGAGAGAGAGAGAGAGAGAGAGAGAGAGAGAGAACTATTGCTAAACCTTTTTTATTGATATCGAGATTTAACTGAAATGAGACATGTGTAGGGGATTAACGATTACCTGTCAAATATATATTTTTTTAAATGGACACTTATTAAGTTCCACAAACAATGTATACTAGGCATATATTTATTTCTATACTAACTAAGCCCATTGTTTATAAATTATTTTATAATAGTTGGTCAGTTATACTGTGGAAACACTTTGTGTGTATTCCTCATGAATATTTAAAGTCATTCGGCCATAATGAATATATTGCACAATTTTAACAAAAGCTATAAATGGTGATTCAATGGTTTAAAATCATTACAGTTCAGGAGTAATCAGTCGCCAAACTTTCGATTTTATGCATTTTGTTTACCATTATAAGGTAGAATGATAAGTATGGGGATGGAATTTAGTAAAGACAGTCAAATGAGTGTACAGAATAAATATATACATAATTTTATATTAATAAATGCATAAATACGAAATATAAATACATACATAAATAATTTTATATATATTTATACCTACATATACATGCATATCATGCACAGTAACATGGGAGATCTATGGCCTCCAAATTGTTTTTAGTACCATAATATTAAACATACAGTGTTTGTTTACTTGATAAATTTTGTTTAGATCCCTTCATTTATGAGGATCATATCCATTTGTTCTTCAAATTAAATGTTTGTGTCGACTTGCTGAGTGATTACTGACAAAGTGATTTATTAATACTGGTAAATAATAACACACAATTAGCTGTATTATCTGAAATGTCAACCATTTTAATGATGTGTAGCCAAACTATTCACTATTGGCCGTTTTTATTGTCTATTAACAAGCAAGGTATGTGTTGAGTCAAAAGAAATAAGACTTGCCCATATTTCAGCGTTTCAACACTGAATCGATGAAAACAGTAATCATCCCAAAATCTATTTAAAGGTAGGAATGATTAATTTATGACCTTCTATAGCTGTTCATTAGAATTCATGGAACTTGTCTCAACAAGTGTTGATGCATCCCATTGATAATTAAGTTTACCTCGAAATATTCTCTACACCTCTATTCACAAAGAAATTATTTCCAACACATAATAAACAACTAACTTGATATCGCAACTTTTGCAGGAGTTATCTTTATATTGTTTGAAATAGCAGAAATACTCGGGTTAGACAGATCACTCAAGCATCATGGTTTGTGGATGATCCATTCCCTATTGATCTTTGCTTAAAAACAGCTCCATCTGTGAATCACTACCGACACGAATAACTAATCATGTATCGCCATCATTAAAATACAAATTTATACATTCACACTATTCATAAATGGAACACAAATAGTGAATTACGAACCAAAAATCGCCAATTCATGCATTGTACAGCTCTAGCTCTATGTGCGCATACGCGCATACACACACACACACACACACACACACACACACATATATATATATATATATATATATATATAATATATATATATATATATATATATATATATATATATAATCATACACATATACACACACACACAGATATAGTAGGATTCTGAGAGGAAGAACAGTATTTAACAGTTACTAAAGTTACTAAAACAATTTTACTATATTCATACATAAGTAATTTGATTTGAAAAAGTTACTTATCATAAGATATGATTAATACCTTTAAAATAATATTCATAAATCATTCTATAGACATTATAGTTAGATTTTATTAATGTTGTCTGCAAGAAAAAGTTTGTAATTTATAAAATGTTCTTCCTATGAAAAGTGAACAAAATAAATTATGAATGACTGAATTCATGTGTGTATAATAGTGAACATGATTTATATATAATTATTTTCACCAATCTGTGTTGCGTGAATGAAGAAAGATTTTTCCCACAATGAAAGATGATATAATGGTAACATTTATGTAACAGTATATGGCATAGACGTGGGAACAAGTGTCTAAAAATTCCATTTGGTCAGCCAAGAAGCTTCGTGAAGGATCGGGTGCATCCGTTGATAATTTTTTTTGCACCATGTCTTACTGCCCACTTGGATTACACGCTTACAAGAACTTAATATGGGATTAACATTTCACTCTATAAATGCTTGTATTAACATTATCAATCACATTAGCAAGGAAATGAAAACTAGCTTGGTCAGCAAAATTGTAAGTTCCAAATCAAGAATATCATTTATCATTGATGAGGCAACAAAAATTAGTCATAAGTCCACATTGATCTTTTATATTCATGCTGTGATTTATAGTTGTGAAATGACCACACCAGTTAATTTTATTTATTGGCCTGATATAAATAAATCATGTGGCGTTTACTGGGATTTTCTCTGCTTTGATTTGCCACCTGCAATCTGTCGGATTGACATAGGAATACCCCAATGAATATTTAGTTTCTGTTGCATGTGATGGTGCAGTGGTAATGTTTGGGTTTCATGGTCGAGTTAAGAAATTATTGAAAGATCGATTTCCATCAATAATTGTATGGCACTGTGCCAATCACAGACTGGAATTATCCGTCCATAATAATGTGAGTTTCTGGAATTAACAGATTCAAATATTTATTAACACGTTATATGTTCTTTGCCACGTATCACCAAAAACTATTCGAGAGCTGCAAGCATGTACCAATTCATTAGAGCTGCAGCTTTTGAAAATGGGATGAATAGTACACACTTGTTGGATAGCATCCAGTTTTTGTTTGATGTTTGCAGTTAGGCAAGATTACAAACCATTGGCGAGCTATTTTACAAGTGATAAGGATGATTGTTCTAGAGACAGAATTTTTTTTGCATGTATGAAGGATTACTGAAGAAAATTACAACAATGGAGTTTATATTCGACTTTGGAGTAATGTGTGAAGCACTTCAAGAGCTTGCTGAACTGAGTTTGAAATTTCAGGAATGGAACATACATTTATATAATGCCAATAATGCGATTAATCTTCTAAGATAAACAAATACATCCTGGACATTATTATGAAGAATACATTATTGCTACCAATTCTCTCATTTTACAAAGAATTTATGTATACAATAAATAAATAAATGAAGACCTACGAATCTCTCCTGTTTCAATTTATGAAAGCTTGAAAATTTCAACATAAAAGAGATTACTCGATGAAGAAGAAGCTGATTTACATAAATGGGCACTGTGCTAGATTCGAAACAGTGACCAGAATAAACAAAAAATCATTTGACATATACAAGCTGAAATAAGAAGGTTGTGTACATGACTTTGCTTGAGTGAAAGAGAGGTGATACGTAGTTTTCGAGAATACCTGGAGAATAAAAGAATTTCAGATTGAGTATGTCAATTAATCCACACCTTCGATATAATTACAATTTCTTCAAGTGAATGTGAATGGGTTTTTTCACAGATGAACATTTTAGTAACCCCTTTAATATCTTCTTTGTTGACTATGACAATATTGGTAGTTATGTACATCTATGTCAATTTGATCCAACAAAATTTGTTGGATCATGTCTACTTTTGGGACATCACTCGGCTATTGACACAAAAAGCAGAGAAAGAAATCGAGATGTTGAACCATCTGCAGGCATGATTCAGATTTGGAGTTTATCATTAATATTTTTCAATTGTGTAAGCGTCAAAAAACTCTTTTTTAAAATAGCTTGACTTGTAAAAGAGATGTACTATATTCCAAAATCTAAAAATAGCAACTTGGCTTTGATCCTACAGTTTAAATACTAAATAAATTTTAAGGTTAAAAAATCATTAAAATACATGTCTTAAAAATACAGTGTATACACCATTTTTCCTAGGAAATATCACAATTTTATACACACACACACACACACACACACACACACACACACACACATGGTTTATGTAGGTGTGTATATATATATACATATGCACATATATAGTATATTGATATATGTAGTATGTATATAGACCATGAACACAAATTTTTATATATATAGACCATGCATGTACTAAAGTTTCCATACATAGGAAATAATGTGGACTTTTTTTTTTCTTTTGTTTCTTTCAGGTAGCGTGTGAAAATGCCCTTATCTAAATACAAATACATACGATATAATATCGATATAATATCGTATAATATAGATTAGCCTCCGGGATTGTTCTGGAAGCATTGAACATTCCTCACTTGAAACAGAAAATTATCAAGGCTTGCTTTCAAATAACACCAGATGTGCTTTTAAAAAGGTTTAAAGAGAATGGAAAAACTGAATTGACTTTTGCATTGTCCAGGATGGTGGTCACATTGAGCACATTTTGTAACAATGAAATTAATAAATCAGTTTTACCTTTGTGTCACGTGTGTGTGTGTATTCTGTACCTATACTATGCACACGTGTATACACACATCCATATGTATACACCATGCACACACATGTATATATGTATACATGCAGGGTGAGACAAAAGTAATTGTGCAACTGCCGATCACAATACATTATACATACAGTAGCGACATTATTACCCGATACATATAAATGCTGGAAATGTTCTCCAAGTGCTCGCAGGTATACATTTAAATGTTTTATCTTGTTGGCAAAGATACATGATAGTTCAAACGATAATAAGTTACAGACAAATATTGTAATGAGAACTTTTAGTTTAAGCAGATAGTAAGGATTATCTTAATAAACAGTGTTGTTCATTCCTCGCCATAGATATTAATCTGGGGGTGGAAGAATGGGCGAACATGGAGGATCATATGTTCTTTGAGGTTAGTTTGTCCCTGAACACACCATGCAATAATGCCATGGAAACATGAGCTATATGGCTGGGGAAAATTTCGTCCCCAGTTAAATGTCTGGATAAAGTGTATAAGATCACCTAACAATTACATTCTGTGTTCATGGTGTCAATTATTATGGGGTGAATTATCAGTTTTCAAGAACTTGTGCACCACATACCAACCTATTGATCATGTAATAGTGTCTTGCTTATCTCAGGTGGCTTATTTTACAACCGAATGCCGTTGTTTTGGCTGTTTATGTAACCAGATAAATGAAATCACGCCTCATCAAAAAGAATGCTACATCAAGAATATTCTCTCTTGACATAAATAAAGTTTATGAACCATCAGCAATACTCAACATGTTTGGGGTGGTCTCTTTCTTTCAGTTTGTGCGCTGATGTTACCTTGTCAGAGTAGAGATGCAAGTGAGCATCAGTGAGTGCCCTGCATGTGCTGCTGTATGACACCCCCCACTTGCTGTGACAATTTACAAACATACTTCTTTTGGATTTTCATAATGCAATCTGCTAAAGTTAGTACTCTTTCCATTGTTTGCACTTGTAACCTGCAAGATCTCAACACATTCTTCACTGATACAGTTTTATGAAATTTATCAATTAACCGCAGTGCATAGTGATGTGGTGGGTCAGTATCAAGAAATTTTTCCAAACATTTATTTTTCATTTCTTCCATATACTCATCTGGACTATAAAATACCCATTCCACTAAAAATTATTGCGACTCAAATGACAAAATCATTTTTTACAATAATTCTTTGGGACTGATTGATTTTCCTTCAAAGAATCAATGACTTAACTTATCCAAAGAGCAAATCTTCGGAAAGAAGGGAGGGCCGAAAGGAAGGGATGGGATGAGATAAAGGGTGGTAGGGTCTTTGTACGTGTCTTAAGT
Source organism: Timema cristinae (assembly GCA_039000515.1). Classification (NCBI taxonomy): domain Eukaryota; kingdom Metazoa; phylum Arthropoda; class Insecta; order Phasmatodea; family Timematidae; genus Timema; species Timema cristinae. Next base: position 88,621,733 of record JBCFYV010009882.1, read on the forward strand.
CATGTAAACCATTGTTAATATTAATACCAAGAAAGTTGCAATTCTACCATCTGTAGTATAGGTGCACAATTACCATGGCTCATCCTGTATGTATACTATTACACCATGCACACATACACATATATATATACCTACATACAAGTACACCATGCACACACATACACACACATACACACATAATGTATATATTGGAGTACACCATGTGCACATACACACATACACACATATATATATATACAAATACACCATGCACACACATGTATTAATATACATAAAACTATGCACACAAATGTGATTGTATGTATAAAAAATGTGTACACAAATATATGAATATTAATTATGTATATGAGGATATATGTGCATATTACACACATACAAGATGATATGCTGTCACATAATGCAAATGCATGTATTGATATGTATAATATACACAAAGATTTACATAACTACACATTGATAATCATACACACCAATGCATATTATCCATACATCATGAAAATAAGTATTTTTATATTCATATATAAATATTATACACATGTATTATTTTAATCAGTCGGTAGCGTATCTATCTACTGAGTTAAGGGTTCCAAGTTCGATTCCTGGCATGGCAAAAAAAAAATCTATGATGAAATGTGGGCTTACCCCTTCATTATGATGAATTAATGGTTGGAGGTCTAGATGTTGTGCTTGTTCTAGATTTAAGTTAGTTTATAAGCACTATGCTGATATAATCAGTCTGTTCCCAATGAATAAAATTAATATCTTTTTATTCACAGTTTTTTCACATTTAAGATTGAATATACATAAAAGCATAAAAATATATATGTTAGATATAATAGATAATATATGGTACTTAATATAGCATGTATGATATTATAAGATACATTAAGCATAATAATAATAATAAACAAGATATATGTAACAAATCTACAAAATAAAAACTGTATATATATATGTGTGTGTGTGTGTGTGTGTGTGTGTGTATTCTTACTTAGAAAATATATTTTGGGTACAACCCTGGAATTACTCAATATCCTCATCACAATTTATTTTTAAGCCTGTATCAGAAAATCACTATTCTACTTGTGATATATACTCTGCCACAAGAAGAAAGATTAAATAAAAGAATAATATGTAGAAAAATGGGCTATACACAGTGGCGGTGGAATCTTATTTGTGTAAAAAGAGTGATTAGATTTATTTTTTTTAATTTTGTCTCCCATGTCAAAAAGATGGTGGGGGAGAGGGACTTAGAAGCACTGTAGAGTGGTTCTCGTCTAGAAAGCTTATTTGAAACTAATACAGCTCTACAAGCTATTTGGAGTGGACCTCTCCAATAATATTTTTGAAATTTGGATACCCTTCAAAGATACTTAAAGTGGTACTCAACTGTACTTTTCTGAAACTTCGACCCCGGAAGATACAGTATTTGGTATAGTCTTTCCCCAGTCATTTTTTTGAAAATGTAATGGTTCTAAAAGCAAATTTAAGTGGTCTTGCCCTTGCAAATATCTGAAAATTGAATACCTTTATAAGCCATTTTAAGTTGTCCCTCATCTGAATTTTTTTTAAAGCTAGATGCCTCTAAAAGCTATTAAGAGTGGTACTTTCTAAAAAAAATTCTGAGAATGTTTGACTTAAGAATTTAGCGTGTTCTTCCCCTGAAAAAAAGTATTAAGATTAAATGCCTCAAGAATCTTTTTGAAGTGATTCTTCTCTAACAATTTAAAAAAAAAATAGGATGCCTCTAAAAACTATTTGTAGTTTAGTCAAGATCATCTTTCAGCTTCATATCCGAGAATATCAAAGTGGAGTGAAATAAATTAAGAGGGGTGGATCTATTCCAGAAAGAGGGTGTCAATTCTTTCCGGAGGTAGAGGCAAGACCCCCCACACCTCACAATGAAAACGCAAAAACTATAATCAGATATTCTAGTAGAAATAACTTTTATAAAATACAAAATAAAATTTATGTTCAACATTAATATTATTTTACTATATTATTGGTACCTACCTTTATTTTTTTTTTATCAAAAGTGATAGCTGCAGATAACACAACTTGACATATAAATGTATTAATATTGTTTTAGTAAATATGGAGCTGTTAATAACTTGTCTTCATATCTGAATTTGACCATATGTCTGAAAACCGCCATTTGACTACACAAGATATTCGGCAGCTGTGTCAGTGCTAATTATGTCCATGTATTTATTTTCTTTGAAATTAAAAAAACCTATTTTAAGCTTAAGAAAATTCTTTAGATTAGTTGTTTCACACCTTTAAGGTTCTTTACATTTTAGAATTATTAACTGACGCCAAAGTCCAAGCACTTGTCCTGATGCTTGGAATTCAATAATTCAAACATACTTCCTGGCTTCCCTTCCCGATCAGTGACTACTTTCCTCTTGTTTTTTTTTGTGACTTTCATCTCAAACATTATTAGTCCAACCAAATACATTAGCTTTACTTTCAGGCATGTTTCTAACTTGAAGGATTCTTAAATACTTAGAAAAACATTTAAAGGCTAAGAAATCGCCAAATACTAGTGGGAACACACTGTAGGGTTGTTTTTTCTTGCTAAGCAAATATTAGGTGTAGAGCTGCGAAATGCAGGTTGAGAATTGCAAGTTGCGAGGGTACAAAAATATCTCCTGCTTTTTCAACAACATAGGAAATGGCACTATGACATGAACCACCTTTGTTTTGACTGAAAAGAACCAAAGGCTGATTTCGTCGATAGATTACTTTGTGGTATACAAAATAGAGAAGCGTTGCTGGTGTTATATAATTCTTATATTGCCTTGGGCATCCATCTGAAAATAATGCAGCTTTCTTCACAACTTTGTTTCATAAATCATCAATGCCTTAAAAAGTGCTGTTGAGATTTCAGAATATCCTCGCTTACTGATCGATTCATTTCACGTATAGCAAAAGCATTCTTTATTCCCTAAATTAGAGAATGTTAAATTATACATTGCAAGAATGAATTTGTAAAATGAAGCGTTCTCCTTAGTTATGGGAAAATGTATTACTTGTTGCAAATCAAAAGTCGTCTGGATACTTGTATGATGTTTTACATCAAGTGATTAAATATTTTCGTCAGAAAGCTATGAGTCTCCAGCTAAAATTAGTCAAATATTACTTATGTTATATCTCCTAGACTAAAAAAAATGTAGAAAAAAAGAGATACACCACTTGGTGTGGATGTAGTTTTGATACAAAGGTATTAAAAACCGGCTGATTTCAAAATTTGATTTTTTTTAGTTACATATATTTGTCTGAAAGGTGACAATATTCATTTATAAGCTTCCATAGCCAACAAGGGAAATGAATTTAAAACACTCCTCCGACTTGAACACGAAGTGACATTCAGTAGTGGAGGAACTGGAGTTTTTGTGCTTGGGGCTCAGTCAGACAACTGAAATCTCCATAATGTAACCAAGCATAAGAGTGAGATCTCACCTATCTCAGTGGGAGTTGCAAGGTATTATACATGTGCTGTCCAGAGCTCTCGACAGATTATGTATACAGTCTTATTTTTGGAAATGCTCGACATAATGCATTCAATTTTGAGATGGACAAGTATGAGTATAAAGTTAAGTACATTACCATTATATGTTTAACTCATAAATATGTTATAACATATATATTTTTTAAATATGAGATGGTCAAAACATATATGTCCGCCCTTTATAAACTTTTACCGGTGGTAAAACTAGATACGAGTATACCCTACTATTGCAGTTCATCACTAATAATTCATGTGAATACTCTTTAATACATTCTATTCTTTTAATTGATTTAAGAAAATTGTTAAATATAATACAAACAAACTAATTAATATGTTTGAAATATTTTTTTCTAAGATTCAGATGTGTCATTTGTTCATTTCACCGACACATATTCATAATGGATTTTAATTTAGTTTTAAGGATCTTCATTTTTTAAAGCTAAGCAATTGTATTTAATATTATAAATGTATCATGAATGTTTGAAATATATTTATTAAAATTTTTGTGAATGTGGGGAATGCCAGGCCTCCACCGTGGTTCGGATTCCACCTTAAACTGTAGGTCCTTCATTTCATCTCACAATCACCCTACCATTACACATTAGCGTAAGTGCGTATAACCCGAACGGGTAGTAAGACGCGGTGCTAATAATAATAATAATAATAATAATAATAATAATAATAATAATAATAGTAATAATAATAATATTAAAATTTATTTAAAATTATTCTTTCCAGTTAATCAAAATAAAGTACACTTAGTGGTGGTCTTTCTATAGCAAGAAAATAACTAAATTGTTTTATAGTAGTTCATTTTTTCCCACTAGAGAGACTCAAAAGTTACAACTATATACTTAATTGCAACAAAATCTATTGATAGTAAAGCTATATAATTTTTATAGCAGCTAGTTGTATTGAATAGAATGAAGTACACCCCATCAAAATTTTAAACTCGGTCTATACTCAACATCATTAAAACTCTTTCTTATCAAATTCAATAAAATTTACTTTTTATTTCCCATTTTACTGCTATATGCTATTACAGTTACTGTTCATTCGTACTTTTCCCTCTTAGTTACTATTAAAAATAATTTTAATTCCTGCTTGTTCCTTTAAGTTACTATGAGATTTACAGTTCCTGTAGTTACTACCTTAGTGCTGCCTGTTCCTTCAACTGCTCCAATAGATGTGTAGGGAACAAAATTATATGGGAGCTTGACCTGGCAAAGAAACGGCTCAAATCATGCCTCATCTTCTTCTTGAGTTACTTCATGGATGTCCAAGTGGTGATTTAATGGCACGATGGGCTCCAGGAAAGACAAATGGAGCCCAGCCTCGGAAAATGCCGCTTTGAAACTCAACTAATGTTTTGTATTTTTTTTTTCCCCCAATAGAAAGTACCAACGTTTTCATAGCTTTATAAGTTTTCTTTATTAATTATTTGAATATGTTTTTGCTTTCTCTTTTCTTTTTCTTATTTTTACTTTCTCACTATCTTACAGGTAGAGAAAGTATTGTGATTGTCAAAAAAATTGAACTCGAGATTTGGTGAATGTCGATGTTTCATGACCCCCGATAATGAAAAAGTAGTTTTTGAATTCCCGTCATTCTGTCTCTGTACCTCCAACTAGAGCCTAAACTATTTTACCAATCGGGCTAAAACTTGGTATTTAGTGTTTTCATAGGGTTGCCCCGAGGGGTTTATGGAATTGGATATCTAACCTTAAAATTAAGGGTAGTTTACTTAAGGGCAAAAAGAGAAAAAGTCGATTTTCTAAAAATTGGCTCTAACAATTTTGATTAAATTTAATTTATGAATATGTATAAGTATAAGTATTCCAAACAAAATTGCTACTCTTATTAATATTTCGACAAATTGACTTTAAGGGTTCCGGTCTGATGCGTACATTTTTATTATTTATCGTATCTCAGTAACTCTTTGAGATATAAAATTACGAACATGCGGCAGTGGACCTAAAATTATAAGACCTAAAATCACAAGCCCTAAACTAAATTCCTTATCTTCATAACACTTAAATGTAAAAAAGACCTAACTATATAAGACCTAACTGTAAAAAAGACCTAACTTTATAAGACCTAATTTTATAGCTCCTAACTTCACTAGACCTAAAATTCATTTTTCATAGATTACTTTTAAATATTCTTAACTGTTCAAACAGGCAGTGGACCTAAAGGCACAAGACAAACTTTAGAAGACCTCACTTCACTGAACCTAATTTTATAATACCAGTTAAAATTTTCGACATTTTATTAGGTGTTGCTAATCTTCATGCCATCGCATTGCTATTAAATTCCTCATTTATAAATTTTGACCAATAAAAAATGTAAATATTGACTATTGAGTCTAAAATGGAGATAGAAGAAATGTTTGTACAACAATGATCTAAGAGGTTAAGGGAAAACAACATAAGCTTTTTGAGAGACAAATATTTAATTACTCTATGGCATTGGAGAAGTATTGCGTTAAAACATAAGTAGCATATCTTTACAATTAAAGCTCACAAAATTGTATCAATATATTTGCCAATATTTCAGAAACTGTGTTTTATAAAAATATATTTCATATAAAAGTTGTTTATTTTTAATAGTAATACAATTTTATAATGAAAAATTATTTAGTATTTCAAATAGTTGCGGAGATAGAGAAGTTTCTGCTTCTGTAAAGTAGCTTAAAAGTCATTTTCATGGTAAAATGAAAATAGCATATTTATTTATAATCTTAATCAACGCCCAGATATGAATTTTAATCAAAATCGTTAGAGATGATTTTGAGAAAATCAATTTCTTCTCATTTCGTTTTTAATTAAACTACTCTTAATTTTAAGTCTAAACAGACACACAGATAGACGTCATTGCAAATACAACTTTTTAGGGTTCGGGGAATCACGAGACGTCGACATCCATCAACATTTCAGGTTTGATTTTTTTTTTTTTTACGGTCAATACTTACCTTTTGTGTTCGAAAAGTTAAATATATATATATATAATATATATATATATATATATATATATATATATATATATATATATATTAGTGTATAACTTGAAAGTTATTGGTTTTATAAAAAATATGCTTCAAATAAGATATCTGTATTATAAATAGACCTACACATTTGTAATAATAAGTAATTTCATATCTCAAACAGTTTAGAAAATATTTTAAAAAAAGATAATTTAAGCATCAGAAGTAATTTTGTTTAGAATATTTATAAATATTTTGAAGTTAAATTTAATTATTTGAATAAAACAATTTTTTTTAAGAGTCTCACATTTGAGCAGATGAGGGGGAAAAGGGAGGGTGTGTCTAACCCCTCCCCTCACTAAGGACATCCGTGGATAAAGTAAAAGAACACAAACTATTCTCAATGCACCAACAAGCTATACACCAGACTCACAGCCACCAGGTTAAAATGGCTGTGCTTATTGGGAGGGTTAAGTCCTTCAACACGGGGATCGCTAAGTGCAATTTCAATTCACATTATCGCTTTCAAGTAGGCATTTTCACAAGGCTGAGGTCTGGTGTATACCTTCTCTGTGACACAGTGCAGATCAAGTTATGGCCTCAAGCTCAAAAGCTAGAGTTTGTGACAAGTGTTCTTTTTTTTTAACCTCAGTCTTTAAAAACTTATTTAAACACTGTACAAATATAGGGTTTAGAAAGTAATCACTTATCTATTACGTGACCTATTAATCCTTGGTAGTAAAAGTTTCCAAGCTCTTCCATACAAGCAAAATAATATTTATATAAATGACTTTTCAAAGTTATATAAATAGTACACAATCAAATGTCCATAGTTCAAACTTTGTGGTTTTAAAAATCTACCTATCTAAAATACCTTGCACACATGAGATCACATACATACACCATTTAATTCCATCTCACAACAATTTGTTTAGACTACCATAGACATGTGTTTATATCCTTAAGTGAAGTAATATAGCTCTTAAGTGGCAGTGGGAAAAAGTATTTTGTCAATTTTTTTATCTAGCCTACTATTATAAATTGTTGTCTTAAAATGTATAAATGTTGAATGTAGGCCCTACATAATCGTCCTAACTTTCATTACAACAAGTGTTGTTTACTATAGACTTGTGATTTAGATTTATCTTCATGAACGTGGAAAGGACAAGAGAGAACATAGTTTAGCCATACAATTTATATGCCAAAGATGACCGAGGCAAATAAAGATCTAATTTACTGCACAGGAAGGCCAAGGACAACAAATACAGTATGTGTTTAGAGCCTTCGGAAACAAAAACTTGCTAATTCAATTTAATATTAATAACCTATATTTAACTAATCATTATAATTAGAGAAGTAAACACATATTATTTAATTTGAAACTTACCTGTAATATTATCACACAGAATTCGGGAAGTAATTATTCGGCCATATGGGCTGAATAAATTCTCCAAATCTTGCTGCGTCATGTTTTTGGGTAGACCACTCACGTATAAATTAGCACCTTTAATTGCTTCACTACTAGGCCGTGCATATGACACCTGGAAATAGAACAAGGAATATGTGAATAGTACGAAAAGGAAACAAAAAATGACATACATAAGTTGCGTTATCTTGTAAATAAATTAGGTTGTGTATTTGTCAGTACAATATCACAGTGTTTAGGAAACAAGGGGCCTAGGCTAACCCACACGAATAGTCCTTTAAGGTGGGTTACTTTGATTTATACTTTCTCGACGATAAGTAAAATAATTTTGATGTCACATCCTTGAAGGTTGCAATTAAGTGTAGCTACTTTTGCCGTGAGTGTCGCGTGCCATTTGATCACAAGAATAGGCACAAATGCAATATCATGTGCAAAAAGAGCCAGAGTAAAATGGCCCGCAGTGGCGACCAACCTATTGCCTGTAAAATACCATGGAAGGTGGTTTGTAAACACAGTGTGTTTCGACAACCATAAAAGTTCCAGTTTTTTCCTGGATAAGATGTCAATCTGTGACCTCAAAAAGGTCTGCGAGGTTTGCGGGAAATTTTACAATTTGTAAAGGGCAGCATATCCAAAACGGTGCTACGAAACTTATTGTTAAGTATGATTGAAATGTCATCCTTATGGTAGGCCTAACTTCTGATATTGAAGCAAGCCCCATCCAAACCGACCTTGAAGAAGAGCAATTTATTTTTTGTGTTCTACGACTTTTAATGTAGACAAGAAACGCTTCTTAAGGGTGCGGCAAATAAGTTCATGCACGAACCGACTCTTGTGTTGTGCAGACTTGTTGCAAGACTTGTTTTAATATTGATATACATGACCATCATGCACCAATTATAAGCGCGATAGGAATTGCATATTATTATTATTAGCACCGCGTCTTACTCCCGTTTGGGTTGTACGCACTTACGCTAATGTGTAATGGTAGGGTGATTGTGAGATGAAATGGAGGACCTACAATTTAACGTGGAATCCAAACCACGGTGGAGGCCTGGAATTCCCCACATTCACAAGTTGTGATTAATACACGTATTGTCAGAGGTGAAGGAAGGTTTTGGTAATCAGATAAATCTGTGCTGGGACCGAGGATTGAACCCCGGACTCCAACACAGAAGTCAGACACCTTACCTCTAGACCACCAGGTCACCTAATTGCATGACGCCAGAATGAGCCAATTTTTTAATTCTCAGAGCACGTAAAATCATCTAAAATTAAGGACGTCATTTTTAATGCCTACAACGCCAAGGGCTATGACTTAAATCTTATCCTCAAAAACATGATGCAGATTAAAAAATGGATTCCAGGGCTTGTAATGAATGGTGGGAAAATCATGCCCATACGTTACGGCCCACACCCACAATTAAACCACTGAGAATCCTACCAATTGCCTTGCCCGAGATGTTCGGTATAGATGGATCCTTGGCCAAGGGATATTTCCCTAGCTTTATTTTTAACATGAAGATAAACAGGGAGTATATATAGAGGTACCTTGCCGCCATAAAATGAACTACGGAGTCAGCGAAATGTTTGTCGAAGGAAGGGAACACTTTGGTGTGTAGTATGACATGCTCGTCAAAGACGATTACGTTTTTGATTTTAATCACGAGTTGAAATTGTAATTAGTAAAATTTGTCTAAATCCTAATGAAAGTATGCCTCAAGCTTAGAGAAATGCTCATAGCAAAGACAGAAATGGATCCTATCAGATAGGCTTGTACGATCACTAGAGCGGCTATGCTATTTTATCGACCGAGTCTGAGGGTATCATCCCTAACGGTGGCTACCGATGTGTGGACCGAAAGTTGTGCGTCGCCGTATAATGGTCTTTCTGGGAGGATCACCTTCGTAAAGTCTCTATTCTTCATGTGGGCAGCGACCATAAGGAGTAAGTGTTAAGGTGACTTGTAGATGGCGTTTCTAAAGCTGGGGATACCACCACCATACTACCAGTTTTGGGAATGGTATTGGCATAAGTTTCCCTTGTGTTATCCTGTTAAAAATTATACCATCATGAAACTATGGAGACGCGTTATGTTGCGACCATTGTTTGTGTGGGAAAGTTTAAGAACGCCACGTGCCACTACATGGTCATAGAAACGTGGGAGTGCATGTTTATTGTGATGAAACGCATCGAAAATTATTTAAGCCAATTTGTGCTCCAGCACAAAGCTTACAATAAGGAGCCCATTAACACTAGGGACTAATTCTTTGGTAGAGTTACACATTACATCAAGCTTTTCCACAAAGCAGACCTTTCTCGAGGAAAATTGATCAAGGATTTGAACGTATTTTATTTATTCTTACGTTAGTAAGTACAAAAAATACCTCATCTTGCACCTAAAGATACATTTAGAACCAAATTGTACGTCCGTAGATCAAGTTGAAGGCATAGCCAAAGTTAACGTGATGCCTCCGCGATATTTATTCAAACCCGTATTATCGACATGGATGCACGGCAAGCTCTTGTTTATTCTGTACCTTAAATGCAAGAAATAAAAACCAATGTGAATGTCAACACAATGACAAGAAAAGTCGTCAGCTGATAGGCATCTGGATGATTGATGAGATCCGCGATGCCGTTAAGAAAGAATACACCATTGGGGTAGTGCACGAAATATGGTGGTATGATGTGGCAGTCTACAATCTTCAAACATGTTCTGGCGGTTTTTCCATGGGTACATCGATACTTTTTTGAAAACTAAACTAGAAGCCAGTTTATGGCCAGGAGCAAAAGAGTACACGTTATTTTACATTTGAAATTACGAGGAAAGGGAAGGGGTGAAACTCAATTTCAGCTCTTGTGGTTTAAAATCCCTGGGTCCCGCACACTGGCTAAACACCTTTGAATTTGTTATGGGGAAAGTTTGAACAAACACACGATTTACAATACATGGCCATTGTAAAAGACTATCAGGGAATCCGTAAGTACCTGACGGACCCGTATATTACCATGCAAGGCGTCATATACATCACTAATGAAGTTGTGTTCTTAAATTACAAGGATACACGTGACTCGATGTAACCCAATCCTCACATGAGCTACACGAACACTATGGCTAGGTTACACTTATGGCATCCTTGAGGAAATGATGAAGCACGTTTTGTATCACAATCCGATCGCTGACTTTTTGAGTTATCTCAGTCACGAGCTTTAGGATTAAGGTCCAGGAGGCTAAACCAGCGTCTTTGCCTTTGATAGTCCCATAAACTACTCGTACCGAGTTTGTTTTGGTGGTGATCCTACTTAAACAAAAATGGTGTCCAAGCCTCGTGGATCACCATAAGCTATTGCAACCAGAAATACGTTAATTTTGACGTTTTGGAAGGTGGTGGTCACCTAAGAGGCTGCAGAAAAGCACATACATATCCCACACAAAATTGTAAGAAAAGTTCCGGCGAATGTAGGCACCGTTTCGCAGATTAAAGTCTACCGGTGTGTACACCAAATGGTGGATCAATGATGATTACAGCACAGTGCCGTTCGGGTATCAGAGTCCTTTTAAACGCGGATGCTCCAAATAAAAGGTGACCATCTAGACGGGCTAAATGGTCATCTAAAGGTGACATTCCTGACTGGTATATCACTCATTGCATTTATTTTTTCATAGTTTTTCTGTACGACTACAACCCACTCCACCCCTAGAGAGAAATTATTGTGATCGTAGAATAATCAAACTCGAGATTTTAATAAATGTTGACGCTTCATGACCACTTGAAACAATAAATTGTTTTTCGCAACGCCGTCCGTCTGTTTGTGTTTCTGTATTTATACTTAAATCAGATAGCATTTTACTAATCGGGATAAAATTTGGTTTCAAGTTTTCAAAAAGTTCCCCCGAGGAATTTTTCGAATTAGTAACCTAACCTTAAAATTAAGTTTAGGCCTAGTTTACTGAAGAGCTAAAAGAGAAACAATTGATTTTCTTAAAATTAGCTCAAAAGATTTTGATTAAATTTAGTTTTCAGCTAACTTTTTGAGATACAAAATAACTTAACGTTGTAAAGTGTTAGTCCTATTAAAGATTAAAATATTTTATAAAACCAATAATTTCTGAGTTATAAATAAACTTATAAACTTATTTTTATTGATAGCTTTGAACATTTAAATTGATGAGCATGCTCTTTGGTGGACAGATATATTCATTCCCCTTTTCTCAATTTCTGAAAGTGTGTGTATTCTTTCATTAATGCTCTTTGGTTGATTTTTCCTGCAACAATGTGTATTATCTCGTTTCGCAAATCTTGCGAGTTTTTTGTAAATATCTATTTTAGGATAAACTAGAAAATCTGTTTTGTGCACAGTGCAATTATTTATTTTTAATATTTTAGCTTTTGTTTACGCTAATAAATTTAACAAACTATAAGTTGCCTTGCAGAGAATATTATGTAATACATTAAATTTATGCTTTTTAAGTGACATTTACCGACTTATCTTAGCTAAGAACCAAACTTGCCCATGAACCAGCGAAGATAGTCAGAGTAAAGTTAGCTTTGAACTTAAAAATTCATCGAATTCAGAGGGAATTTGCTGGGAATTTATTTAGTGTAGGAGTCCCAAAATAAGTCTAAGTACCTACGTTGAAGAATTACATTGTAATAAAAACAACAGAGTAAATTCAAAGTATGACTTACTGGGCAGATGACAAATTCTGGTTGGGTGCATCTGCGATCCAATATTAGTAAAAAAAAAGGGGGCTCAAAATGGAGCAAATTGTATTTAATAGCAACATATTTTGTGCTGTGATTAACTAAGGTGACATTCATTCTCTGATAAAAAAAAAATTACATAAGTATGAAAATATGTGATGAAAAGTAAGTTGATAAATTAAAGATAGTTTTATTTCATGTTAAATTAGGATATATGTACCATTTCTTTTTTAAATGTTGCAAGAATAAACCATAACGCACCAATGATATACATGTAAATTTACCATACACAAATATAATGGTTTATACATAAACTTTATGTCTTTTGTATCACAATTGCAGTCAGGAATTGACTCAATTCTGTGTTACCTGATGCCCCCTCAAGAGTTAACGGGTCTTCAGCAATCAAAAGTCGGCGCCATTCCCAAATTATGTTAAAATATTTATTTTTAAAAGGTTTCCTCCTGCCATAATTCTACTATATGTTCGATCATCGTTTTAGAGCAAAGGATATTATTACTTTCCCTATAATAATTATAGTAGAAACGTTGAATGGGGTAAATAAGTTTATATTTTTTGACAAGTTTACTTCTACCATACTTAGGCTGTACTTTTAATCATCTCGTTCCATGGATTATAAAACTGATTATATTATTTCAGAGCTCGCAAAATAAGTTAATAACAACGGTATTCCCCATCTCGAGACAGTGATTCAATTCCCCGAAATGACATAGGAAACTATCAATAACTTTTTATTAGTGGCAAGTGACACGTTGATTTTGAAAAAAAAAAATTCTCCCATAGCTCAGCTTTACTTTTATTTATCTCATTTAAAAAATGCTTAAAATAACCATGCCAAATTAATCTATGGACATATACAATGTTATGTGCTCTATCTCGAGACAGAGTTTCAATTCCAGAAACGATATTGGATACTGTCGAGACTTACGAAATAATAATAAAGAAACAATTTTTAAGATGCTGACCTCAAAGCATAGTTTCTATTATCTAACAGTTTCTTCCAACAATAATAACTGTACTATATGTTCTATCTTCTCGTTACAGAAATGTTGTTTGTAATGTTGTCGTGAGGAACCAATCTGATATTCAGACGAAACATAAAACGAAAGTTCAAGTTATTTATGTGTCAATATAATATGCATCCCTGAGTCATTGGAGTTTGGCACTCAAACACCATAAATGACGCACCGAACTAAAGCCCTCCACTCAGGGTGCAGGTTTGTTGCTAGATTGCCTGCTGGATTTTGCTGCCCATTACTGTATGTGCTGCGCTGCTGGGTTGGCTTCAGACGAGTCTTGCAATCTACAGTCCATCAGGCTAGTTTACGAGATAGCCGCGAGAGAACGCTAACTCCGTTGTCAACAAACATGGCCGGCGATGATGAATTCTTGGACGACGATACTTTGCCCGTACACTCTCCTCAACAATTTTATTGCTTGGACTCTTAAATGCTTACTGTGGTAATTCGGGGTACCCACGGCGTACAGAAAGGGCTCATTCTTATGTAACTTACTTTGACTAGGCTAATTATTTCTTCATGTGCCCACTTTGAAGCAACTTTAGGTCCCATTTTTATAATACAATTTGCCGCAAATAGATAAGTAACTGTTCATAGAGAGCACATAGACGTGACCACCTTTATCACTGATTGCACGTAAACAGTGACCATCGTCACGACTGGTCACGTGACGGAAGGCTGCTTTATATTATTGGCTCACCACCTAAGCCAGCAAGGAAACAAGCATGACAAATAGCACGAGACCTATCAAGGGAAACAAGCGTGAAAAATAGCACGAGACCTATCAAGGGAAACCAGCAGGCTAGCTAGCAATCGAACCATCAGTGACGTCATTTTCCAGCAGCGTGCCCTGCTCAACACCGAGCAAGTGATATAGCAACGAATCCTGCACCGTGTGCGGCAGGCTTAAGAGTTCCTGGTTGCAATATTTATATGGTTGAAGATTAATTGTTGGTATATTTATAAAATCGATATAAATGCAGTTTATGGTATCGATTAAGTAAAATATTATTATGAAAACGAAAACAGGCATATCAACTAGTGTGCATTTGGAAGAGAAAAGTACAGCTGTTTGAAACTTACCCAAAGGGCTACATGTCGAGAGTTGTTAGTTTGTTGTGGGGGCTATTATTTTGGTTATATGGGTATTTTGATTTTTGTATTTATAATGTATATAATATTAGCTAGTTATAGTCTTGTATAGCTCAGGTAATTTTTTCTTAGCACCGCATTTCACTACCAGTTCCGTTTATACGCATATGTACTAATTATGCTAATGAGCTAGGGATGAGTAAGGTGTTATTTAGAGGAAATGTAGCCGCATTTTCATGCAGGGAGAGTAAAAACCATTCGTTTAAAACCACCCTCCATACCAAACCAGGACTGGAACCCCAATCTCCCTGTCATCAGCGGTCTAGTCTAACACGAGAGTAACGCCTTAGACCATGCAGTCACCGAAGAAGATGCATTTATTACTAAAACTTAAACAATAAAAAAAGTAGTTTGTGAACTGAGAACCAAAAATCAAATAGTAAAGAATATTTTTAACTAAGGTCTTGTCCAAGGTGTTTGTGACTGGATTTGAACACTAGGTGACCAAGTAATGATGGAAAAGAAGGAGGGTACAGGGTGTAGACGTTACACCAAACGCAATAGTATAATTCCAATATCTTCTTTGAGGCGACCTTTCAAACATATTCAATGGTTTTGACATGGGCATATTTAATTAGTAATATTGGGTGACCTGGTGGTCTAGGGGTAAGGTGTCAGACTTCTGTGCTGGTGGCCGGGGTTCAATCCTCGGTCCCGGCACAGATTTATCTGATTTCCAAACCTTTCCTACACCTCTGACAAGACATCTTGTGAATGTGTGGAATGCCAGGTCACCACCGTGGTTCGGATTCCACGTTAAACTGTAGGTCCATTTGATCTCACAATCACCCTACCATTACACATTAGCGTAAGTGCGTATAACCCGAACGGGTAGTAAGACGCGGTGCTAATAATAATAATAATAATTATTAATATTGTAATTTAAAGGCCTAATTTTTATTTTGCAAGATGTTTATGGCACTACTATTGTCATTACTTTCTGTAATATACGGGAATTACGATTTACGAGTAACATTAGTACAAATACATTAATAAGAATTCTGTATGGAATGGTATGAGAGAAGGTCCAAGGGGGTGACTATGATTTACCGCACTGGATGGCAATGTTGCCATACATTTGTAGCAATTATTGCTCCAAGTAAACAGAATGGGGCCAGTCAAACATAAACATCACTTACCCAATATCACCAACCTGGCTAAGCACCTCGCGCAACAAACATCCGACCACACAAACCACACGCGAGCAACTGCCAACACTGAGCCTAGTGCCGCAGCTCGCCGTTAGAGACCACCACCACCACCACTACCATGATCAATCCGCCCAACTTCAAAGAAACGAAAAGACGAGAAGAAGATGGTAACTGCCAGGCTTTGCCAGAATAATATAGAATGTTCTTCTGCCGGCACGCTCCCATCCCCTGTGCCTTTCCTATTCGACGAGTGTGCGCCATATAAAAGACCATCCGTCGAGGAAGACGTCACTCTTGGACGTGGCTGGGACCATGTAGGACTAAGCGTCGGCGTAACGGACATATTTAGATAACGTAAGAATAAATTCATTTTCGGCTTAAATGTAAATTATTGGAACTATTCAAAATTCTGTTTGGTCTTTTTCTATCAAATTTCATTATAAATTACTTGCGTAAACCTTCGTCTTTAATTTACTTTTAAATGAGAGTATTGATAAGTCAGAAATTTTCTGTGTTATTGATATTAGGCATTATGCGCGAACTTAATACTCAACAAACTAGCTTTATTTGTTTCTCTGTAGTATTTTGGTTAGATGAGTATAGTAAATATGAAAATAGGAGTGTGTTGTTAGATCAGAACTTTTCAATATTATCCATAATGCTTGAAAGTCATACATTTCAAAATTAACCTTATTTCGTCTCAATTGCAAATGGTGTTGCATTTTGGGTTTGGCAAACATTAAGGTGGGAAAGTGTTAGAAATATGATGCCGAGATTTTCAGTATTCGTAGAATGGAGTATTGCACTGGAGTATTGTATATATCAACTTAACTTTATATTTTTTACTAGTTTCTCGATTGTAACTTTTATGATAGCGTTGTTAAATATCTGTTGTGTCAAAAAAAGTAACGAAAACTTAAAAATGGAGTAAAGTTAGGAAATATCCTCGATATTTATAATTGTACTATTATCCTTGTTTATGACATATGCGAAGGTTATTTTGAGTTCTGCAAGTAGGTTATTAGCGTACATGTTAAATGGTAGTGACATTAGGTATATTTGATGGAACTAAAACTTTTATTAACATGTTGCATTCTTGCAACAGGTACAAAAATGTGTTAGTTAGGAGAGATCATCTACTGTATGTAAATATGATCATATTCAAGTCTATTAATGTTATGCATTAATATTTATATTTACGTAATATTTTTAGGGTACATAATAATAAATATCGTAATGATTAGAAGAAAATGAGTAAATGTTTATGGAACAATGTTTTTATTGGATAATATATATTTATGTTGATAATGCTTGGTCACTCACGACTATTATATATATAACGAATTATTGAATGCTCTTCAAATCATATGCTTGTTATTTAATAAAGTTTGGCATAAATTAAATATAAAAGATTCTAAGACTTGAAATTATTCTATAGCATAGTTACGCCATACTATCCCTATGTCTAAAAAAGCGCAATGTCCAAAACTCTTTTATTAGCCTTCGACCTTTTTATATTTTATTATGGTATGCAACCTGTGAAGGTGGAGCGTAGTCTCCCGCTAATCAAAAGAGTGAGCTGCGTGCGCTGGGGACATGTTAAGTGTCCAGCACTTTATAACTCACAATTTTAGGATATTCACTCTACGCGCTCCTCTTTTATTTTATTTTATTTTTCTTTAACTGTAGGTTTTGTTTATATTTTTGTATTGAATCCCTTTATGTTTAGAGCTTGGATTACACAGGCTGAGAGAAGGATATTACATATCCTGGATTGCGGCAATGGCAGGGCCAATGACATGTACACGTTCAAGGGCGAAATTCATCACGTGGTGGAATTAAGAAGAAGTTGTTTACTTGTCGAGTTGACCTATAAACACAAACATACCAGAGGCAGAAGTTCTAACAGCTAGTTGATTTGTGGAACGTAAGGGCATGCTATCTACTGGTATAGAGCTTTAAAGTTCCTTAAGGCCAGAGAGTTGATTAATTGTTAGTTTGGTTTGAACATTTTGCTCGTTTTTAAATATTGATCAAATTTAAAGTGTGATTGACGACACTATACTTAAGAATATGTGATATGGTAAGACTTAAGAATCCAGACTTTTTATTTTTCAAAGTAATGTTTGTTTTTCTAGTTCAGGGATGGAGAACCTGTGGCCTTTTGAAGTGTTCGATACTGCCTTTTAGCATAGTTTATAAATTATACACACTCAAATGGAATGTATTTTAATAAATACAAAGAAAAAAAAGCGTTATTTTTATAAGCATAGTATACAAAATTAACCACTCATATCTATCCAGTTATTTATCTATGATTGTCTCACTAACATATATGGTGTAATGAACTATACGTTAAGTGTGACGCTATGAGGAATAGAGATGTTCTTCCTTTGTCGAAATATTCCTTACTCTTGTTATATTATAGTTTTTATCCCGTATTTGCCTTTTGGGAGGCTGCCTTGGTAAGCGAGAAATTGCCACGCAGACGTTCAGCTATAACTCATATTTAATGTCTACGTTACGTTATTTAAAAATATGGTTCACGCCAAAATAAATTCTAAGGATTCCAACAGGGATCTTTTTCCTGAACCTTATATTTGAGTTTTTTTAAAGAAAAGAATCTGGGAGGTTTTTTTAAATTGTAAGCCTAAAAAGTCGTGTTTGAAGCCATCCTGGACCCCTGCAAATAATATATAAGTTAAAAGGTTCGCATTACTTGAGTTCGGAAGTTGCTCTTTTGTGGTAATTTGTTTAGAACAAGTAGAAAGCAAAGCCTACGTAGGCCTACACTTTTTTTTTTGTGGTGGTGGGGTTGGGATTGGGATTGAAAACGTATGGACAGTTAATTTAAATGTTTATTTTTACTCCAGCATGTCTTCTATATAAAATACATCTACAATCATGTCAATGGAAAAATAAAGTAAAGGGATTAAAAGAATAGAATTAAAACTAATATATTCCTTTATAATAAAGCAGATATCAACTCTCATGGACTGGATGTTATCGGATACGATCACCACGCCGTGGCTGGCCTTTCCGGCAGCACCGACATTACTCAGTCTTCATCTTCGGACACACGTGGTTGAAAAGAAAGACGTTCTGCCTCAACTCGACGGGCCTTCGAAAGAGCGCCACTGTCCATGTGGAGCCTCCTTGAAACGGTTTCTTCTATATCCCCCCCCCCCTTGTCATCCTTAAATCCTATCATCTGTTTATTTTACGAGCTAGATCCACGATATATAACGAGCAAGCTCGAGACCCACGTTAAGGCATTTTATTGTAACTAATTCTCGAAGAAAGAACTTCTACTCCAGTGCCACCAAATACTTATGGCCATGATGTGTCTGGCGTATATTTCTCCGCCATGCCGCAGAAGAAGTATACTCTAATTCATTAAGTATTGTCAGTAGTTATACTTTTGATTGCTATGTCCTTCAGACATAGTTTGTAGTGATGGAGAGATTGTTTTTTTTGGTGTTTTTCAGACAGTAGTGACTAAGTATATTTTCTAAGTCCTTCAGATAAGTTGTTTATAATCAGAGTGACTATGTTTTTAAGTCCTTCAGATGTGTTGTTTATAGTCAGAGTGACTATGTTTTCTAAGTCCTTCACACACAGTCAGGTTCTCTGACTGTCACTTTTTCCTATGTCCATCAGACGTAGTTTAAATACGAGGGCTCTATGCTCTATATACGTGTAGGACCAGGTGTTCAAGTTTCTCTATTCTATGAATTCACATTTCTTTACTAAGACTTTAAGACATAGTAATATGTCATGACGCCCTAAACGGCAGGTTCTGGTTTGTTATTTTCGTATGGCTATAAGCAGGTCATCTATCACTTTCGTCTGGGACCTTGTCAGGTCAGAACTGTATGCTGTCTAGTTGGCACCTTTTGTGTTACTATTTGTGGTGAGCAACTTGTGAGAAATACTAATGTAAAGTAGTGGCCCGCGTATATAGTACTTTCATTAGGCCCTTTGGATGCTTTATTTATCTATGTATTAAAATATAGTATCTACTATGTGTTTTTGTACACCCCAGGGTGTGGGTAGTCATATGTACTATTTATTGCTCTGGCATAACTCATTAGGAGAGGAACATCCATAGTACAATTTGCTGTTGATGCTTGGTTGTTAGCCATCTGCAGTATATACATAAAATATAGAAGAGCCTCATACAGGACATTTCTCCGTTGGTATATGTGACCCTCCTTGAGGTTTAATATAAGCTAGCTAGCTTGATTGATATTCTCCTTAGTAACTCTAAAAATAAAGGATATATAAGTATATATCTATTAGAAATTGGTTACCTAGTATTCATGACCTACCCTTTCTAGTTTCAGTCCAGTGATAGCCCAGCATTATTGTTTAGAATGTATTCTCACAACGTAACTGCCAATTTTACCGTGGCTGTGTTGACTTAGACACTTGTTCTCGTGAGCAACAGTCAGTACCTGTATTTCTGGAGTTATTAAATCTAACCACTTGTTCTATCTAACCTTGATGTTTTCCCTTTCATTCTGTATCACCACCAGGTGGTCTGATCAAGCATTTTCAACTTTTATAACTCTCAACCATTTAACATAAAATCTTCTTTATCTGATGTAACCCTATATCTTATTTGTTTTTTATAATACATTTATTTATGTTATTTAATCTTTTTCTTGTACCTATGAAATATGTTCCCTACCACTCAGAGAAAACTAAAATTGGTAGATTACAATTATTTTGCCGTTGTTATTTAAACAAACCTCTAAAAAACATACAAATAAATAGGAAAGAAAGCACATTATATTTATTTACTAAGTAAATTTTAGCATCCAAATTCTAAGTGCATTTCTATGTTTCATTCAGACTCGGTCATACTCATACTTTGTATTTGAATTTATTTGTTTTAACAGTGCTGGTGAGGACCATAACATTTAATAAAAGTCCTGGCAACTTAAGTCAAAATTCATTTTTATCACTAATATTGACCTTAAAACGCTCAACATAAGTTGGGTCTTCTCCGATGTCCACACTTTTGTGATCGCAGAAAAATTTCTCTCAACGGCTGCATTACTTCCTGGCAGTGCTAGTAGATACTCTGCGATTTTACTGATGTGCTGGTGATTTATGGAGTTCTTTATCAAATGTTTAAGCAGTTCAATCTACCGTTTATTAGATTCTAATTTTTTTATCATTCCACATTGAAATATGCCTTTCAATGTATTTATCTACACAAGTAATTTCATCAAAAAGCTCTGTATCAGAAGACGCGTCGAAGTGTTTTTTTTAGCGATAAGGTAGTTTACGACTAGTTGAACATCGGACCATATTGGATTTTTTTTTCACAGTTGCCCATTTAAACATTTATAAGTACTCGAAATACATTGTTCACTGCTCTAAATATTGTAATAATTTATCTTAAAATGTTACAATAGTCTTGGTAAAATCCTCTTTTTCAGGTCCTGAACAGTTGTTTGTCATTAAGTTGCGCAGTTCATGAAGAATAAATCTAGTATTAATCTTATTTTGAAGATTCTCTTTATTTTTTTTTGTTTCTGCAGTAACCTCGATGGCATAAACATTCTGACCTTCCACTTTTAAAATTGAGTTGTGGAAGGTCACTCACTGCTTGGCTGTGTATGAAATATAACAACATTTCTGAGTGTTCATCTTCAAAGAATGTCTTCAAAACCACGGGACATTTAGGATGACTCAGAAAGTATCCCTTAGGTGGCAAATACAATTTTAAAAATCTTTCCACAGTGGGCATTAGCGCTAGCCATCGCGTCTTGCTGTACCCCACCATTTTCTGGTACTCAATATCGATGGTGTTACAATTTTCTTTAAAATTTCACAACCTTTAGCGTGTAGATATATGTGTGAATATGTTTTCACAACCACGACTTCTACATCCACTGGCAAACAATCAGTCGCACTTAATATAGCGTTGTGTATAATGTGCGAAGCACACCCAATACCTACAAAACATCTTTGCAAAAAAAGTTTCCAATTTGAGATAAACATTCTCTGTTCCTTTTCTTCCTGCACCACCAAACATTCAGTTTGTGTTATCACCACTGAAATAAATTATTTTGTCTGTTAGGTAATGCTTTTGCAACAAATTCTTTAAATAACCGACAATAATTTCGAAAGTTTCCCCAGGCTGAGACAGTAAGTCCAATATGTTCACTTTCAATCCATCAAACTTATCAAAATCTCTCACCAACACGGGTAATAATTTGTGACCAGTGGTTAGATGCGTCTGTCATTAAGGAAACCTAATTTGCATTTTACAGCCCCCTTTTAAGTTGTGAATCAGCCAATAGAGCAAACACTTGAGTTACAATGGCTTGCGATTTTGTTCTGGCACAATTAAACTTTGGTTCAAAGCACGTACTTATTACTTTCAAAGCACCATCATTGGAACGAAGGCTGTGAATTTCTCGTACAGTGTGATGGGCCCAGGCACCTTCGGCAGCAGGAACTTCGAGATCTTTCTTGGATGGCATATTACTTTTGAGAAAAAAAGAAATCGATTTACTAGAACAAGCAGCCTGGTCTGAAGCTGCGTGCTTCTGAGATTTTAAATGTCTTTTCACATCATAGTATCCTCCGTGCGCAACACTAAACTCAGTACGACATTGTTTCACAGATAACATCACTACTCTTCGCTTCACTTTAAGTTTTATGAACGGCTATTTAGCCCGTAGGTCAGCGTTGAAAGAGCACTTTCCTTTTGGCATTACTTAATATATTCGTTTGCAAACTTAAGCGCATACGACACAACTTTCTAAAGTCTAAACACAACTCTTTCGAAAGAAATAAACACAGTTGAGATTACTGGCCGATCGAGTGATCTATCAATAATCCGGTGTACTGATAATGAACGTTAAAGCCTAATGAGTTCAACCGAATACTACTTCCGAAGGAGGCTTGAGTCAGAACGAAAACTGTAATTCTGTAGTTGCGGGCACATTGGTGTGTTACGGTGGAGGGGGATTCGCGTCGTCAAGATTGGACTGATAATCACTGGGTGGCACACTGAGCGTCTAGACGAGTCATAACAACGTTTTTATTGATTTACTTAGTTCACAAAATGGACTACCCTCCAAAGCGGGACAAGTTTGCGTCCAATGGAAAATCTTGGCGACAGTCTGACACATTTCTACAAAACGGGACGTCTGGTCACGTTAGTATACATGACTTTGAGCTCAGACTAACGAAACCAACAACGCAATCTTACCTTTATCGTTTGTTCTGTAATCTGAGCCCATTTAGCGTGTTAATCGCTTTCTCTGCGTCTTCTGGCCGATGGTAGTTGACAAAACCGTACCCTAGGCTCTGTCCTGAAACAAACCAAATAGCCCTTAGAATAAATACCTTGATTCGAATGATTCATCAGTTTACATGCACAGATTAACTATGGTATGCTAGACAGACGTGCAGAAACCATACCTTCCCAAACATACATCTGCATTTTCAAATGTTATTTATTTTTATTTATTTGTTGTATTTAACACTCATTTACTAAAGTGACTTATTATATCAGCACACGAGAATCTCTATGAGCGAGAGTGAAAGGTCCTACCAATTGTCCCGGAAAAGGTATTTTCCCATAAGCCTACCTTCCAGGTTTATTTTACATGCCACAATTGACATGGGACATGAGAAGTTATGATACGAATTTTTATCGCTCAAGAAAATCCGTCGAGCCCGGCTATGTTTAAGCCCATAAACATCTGATCAGATGAGGTGAACACTTTACCCCAAGACCACCGAGGTCGATTTTTTTTTTCCAAATGAACAAATGTGTTTAAAAATTAGCAGATTAGTGGAAAGAGAATATAAATAGCAACAGAGGGATGGTGAATCTGCAGACTGTTCGCATATTTTTCTCAATTGTTTATCTTCATCGTTATAAATTCTCAAACTGCGTGTATTTTCATTAATTGTATTCCAAGAATCTAATCAAATTAAGTGTTTTGTTGATTGCTGAAATATTACTTTGTATAACTCCATTTTGAATTATTTTCAATTAGATGCTATATTCCTGATTTCATTTTGATATATTTTAAAATATACTTGTATAGTAAATATATTTACAGTTGACTTTTATAATGGAACTTGATATGTGGAGGGGAAAAAAATGAAAAAAGTACTGTATCTGTAAAACATATTATAATAATTTATCAATTCTTTTTTTTAAAGGTGTTCCTCTAGAATCTTTTAACAAATATAAAGATAAAGGGCTAGTTAGTTTCATATTCAGAGTGAGTACGCCTCAAGTGCGGTGCTAAATACAAGAAGACAACTGCCTAAACTATAATGGAATGGGCCAGTTTGGTATATGAAACTGGCCCATTCCATTAAGAATATAAATGTCCTCGTTAAATCTAAAGGTTCTCATAAATGAGCTACAAATTCATTTTATTTAGTACACAGACAAAATGTTAGGGAAAAAAGGATACTTAAAACCATTCACTCATTAATGTTCATACGTATTTACACTCCCACCTTAAAGAACGGTAGGTCCCAGTGCTGGTAAATCCGTTCCCTATTTTTATAAACATTCTATCGCTGTTTATTTATCTTTACTGACGACTCGACTGCTTGTTGAGCACTCTAGCATTCGTGTTGGAATCTAAAGAATTCTCGAGTTTCAAAAAAACAAAACAAAAAACCCACCCCACTGGGAGTTGAGAATAGAATTGCAACTGGGAGTACAGATAACATAACATTGGCGGCGTTACAGAGAAAAAGTAGAGGCATTCGCGAGAAATAGAATAAACACGTCTCATAATTCTACTGGCCTTATCTTCTTTCCGCGTATATGCATTTCACACCTCCACACCTTGTCTTGTCCAACAGCCAGATTCCATGATAAAAATACACCACGACGCACACATGGCAGAGTCACGCGTGCAGACACACACACACACACACACGGCTCGCGATATGTCAAATCGAGTAAGCTTCACCCAAAAACCAAATAACTTTTTTTTTCCGCCGCTTCTCACTATCCGTTCGGGTTTGGTGATGGTATAAGGAAAATAGAATGTATAGTAAATGTACCCGAATTTCCGTGGAGTAAAAATGGGAAATCATTTAGGGGAAAAAACAAGGCAAGTACACCTGACCAGGATTGGAGCCTCGATCTCCCCGTCATCAGTAGCCTAGTCTATCGCCTCAAGACTAGTGCTTTCCAAAACTTTTTACAATCGCGACCACACATTCTTTAGACCCGCTTCGGTGGCCGCATGGTCTAAGGCACTATTCTCACAATATACTATAATCACGATGATGGAGAGATCGTGGTTCGATCCCGGTCGGGTGTACTGGATGGTTCTTCCTAATCGATTTTCCACTATCTCTACGCAAATACAGGTACACTTCCTCTAAATTCAACCTTCATCATCCCTAACCCATCAGTGTAATTAGTGCATAGAAGTATAACCCTAATGGGTAGTAAGACGCGGTGATAAAATTAATATATTTTTTTAAAGACAAACTTTCATGACTCATCCGTTTTAATGTATCCGGCTTTAATTTTCTTTATTCATATTTTTAAATAACATTATTGAATATAGTTTTACAAAAGCCTATTTATTTCTGAAAATTAATGTGAGAAGGGTGATCCGTTTTCCTGTTTCTGTCGATGAAGTTATTTAAATCCACGTTATAGGCATGAACATGAAACCAGATTCCCGTAATATGCACCGTATTTTTTTTTCACCCTCAATTTATACTTTATTTTGTGAATTTATAATTTCAAATAACAAAATATCCACATATAAAACAAATTTTTGCGACTCGCCAAAAAATCGGCTTGAGACCCACAGTTTGGGGACCACCAGCTTGGACCATTCTACCACCGAACGGATCCAATGTAAATTATAGTAATTGGTAAAAAAAAAAATATTCTACCTAAATGCAATTTTCATGGTTGGATGTGGTTGGGATGGATAAAAGTCTACTAAGATAAAACAGAAATATGCAGTATCGCACCCAAAAAAAATATTTAAGAGATGAAAGGGATTGGGGGCAGGGAGGGTGGGAAAAGGGTTGAGATGGGGTGCTTAACCCCCAGAGGCTAAGAAAATGTATCAATATTTAATTCCTTTATACGTTCTAGGTGTTTATTTTTCTGGTAGCTAGGGATATTGACTTAAATAATGTTAAGCTCTATAACTGGTTTTATCTGAACGTATATCGTATGCAGTTAAAATAAATAATTACTCAATTGTGCTAAATGTATACAAAACTCTTCGGTTCGTGAATAAATTCTACAAAAATATTTAAAAATTAGTTTTATTTCGAAGCCCTCGAATTATTTTGATGAAATGTGCTATTTACAAATGAGCAAACTATACCTACAACATATAACAGAAATTAAAGTTTATAGGAAATTTCTATCCTATTAGCAGATAGTATAATTATTGCTAAAATATATTTAACTTCATCATTGGCTTCACGTTGTGGTCAAGCTAGCTAAGGTACTTCATTTCATAGACTAGCCAGCTGTGGTAGAACTGCCGGTTCGAATCCCAGTCAGGTCCAAGTTACTTAGTCCTAGCGTGGTGTGAAATTGGGTGTGGTACAAAGATTCCAAATTCTCTTTAAATTTAGTCCCAGGTGTTAAAAGCCCTCAGCTTTTGTTTAAGAATCTTAAAAACCATAATGTACTTGAACATCAGAACAGTAGCTAAATACTTGCAAGATATGTATTTTCCTGTATATTCATTTTGATAATTGATTTTACAATAAATAAATCAAATTGATTAAATTTTGTATCACGTTTCAGGTGAACGTGTAAAGAGTAGTGGGGTGGAGGGTTGAACCTTCCAAACATCATCATCTACAAACGAATGCTGGTTCATTTTCATAAACATCTCATTCTTTATTCCTAGCCCTTTCAGTAAAGTTATTAGTTGGCCACGATTTGAAAAATACCACTCACTATTTAGTAAGTGAGAAACATGGGTGTTAGAAAGTCTTTTGTTCGTTGTGGGGGTTGTGAGAGCAAAATTACATTATGTCCAGTTTAAGTAAGGTTGAGTAAAAAAAAAAAAAAAACAGGGTTGCCACTATTTTCATACCACCAATTTCCTTGTGTTTTACAGGTTTTCCAGAAGAAATTTCCATTTTTTCGGGCGGCTTAGGTTAGAAAAGAGTTATAAAATTTGTCATCAAGCTGACTATTGGGAAATGATTTAACTTAAGTTTAAAACAGGATGATTTAAGATTGACGAGGAAATACCTCTTCCGTCGCTTCAAAACCCATGTTTAAATGGTGATAAGACATGCTTGATTCTTCAGTTCACATATTGTCCACCCAAAGATCTATTACTTCAAACTTATAGTTAAATGTTCTAAATTAACATATATTCCAGTATTTTTATTATGTTTTGCATAATTCCTGTGTTTTCCCGGTCCTTGGCAACTCTGACACATAAGGGTATGTACTGGATAATTTTTCAGAAAACCTACCACTGCCCCACCTCCAAATAATAACCCTGGGGAGGGGCGCACTGTACCCAGCCCCCCTCCCCCCCTTATTCCGGTGCTTATGGTGGTTCTAAAGCCCATGTGTAACAGTTGATGTTCACCATAGTTTTAACAAACCATGCATGCAACCTATTATAGATTACAATAATTTATTATTTACGTATTTAAATCTCTACAAAATGTCAGCAGCTTGTTCAATTTTGATTCCTGGACGAATAAGAAAACTAGATCTCAGACTTTTATTTCCCACACTTCGCGAGAGGGAACAAAAACAATTTCTGGTGAAAAATCTTCGGTCCTCGAACCTTGGACTCTAAGTTAATTGTGTGTGTAATTCATTTTTTTTTATGTCTTGAAAAAATGAGGAGAAACCATAAGATCTAAAGAATATACACGTACAAGTTTTAGCAAAAATGTAAATAATGGCATGTAATTAAAGAGTTATTTTTGATTTAAATATTAATTTGATGGCCTCCATGGTTCCCTTGGCAATGAAAACCTTCGATGGTATTTTAAATTAACAGTAACTATTCCACAAGTAAAATAATCTAGTTCTGTGAAATCCAACTTCAAGTAATAATGACCGTGCGTTGCTCAAGTTGTTGGCTCAAACACAGCTAGCCAGTAGAGGTAGGTAACAATGGCCAATTATAATTTTACTGCCTGATAACATTCGTTTGATTTTATAGCCCTCTGATGTGGAACTTTCCAGAGGCTACGTCAGTTTAGTAACGTCGCCATTTCTGGTATTGTGTCCTGACTGTTCAGTCGTGTATTTGGGTCTTTATCATTTATTTGGAAGAAACTTAAATGTAAGTACTGCTATATACATTGAAATGAAAATGTAA
Organism: Timema cristinae; assembly: GCA_039000515.1. Lineage (NCBI taxonomy): Eukaryota > Metazoa > Arthropoda > Insecta > Phasmatodea > Timematidae > Timema > Timema cristinae. The sequence continues at coordinate 88,650,049 of JBCFYV010009882.1, forward strand.
ACATTAAATTGTAAACTGAGCGTATATATTTGTAGAAAGTAAAGATTATTCGCTAAATATAAACGATAATAATGTAAGAAAACTCGGTAGAATCAATATGGCACACTAAGCTGATGTGGGAATACGTAGAAATTTTGTCCAAGGATATATTAAAACTAAAATCACTTTATATTCTCTTGGAATGTTAAAAAACAGGTAGATTTGGTAATTATTCTAATTGGATAGGTGCACATAATTTCTTAAGTAAATTTGATAACTATTTTGATTGGATGGGTGCACGTAAACTCTAAGCTGCATTTATTCTCATTTTGATACAGACACCAAACTTGGAAGGTTCCATTCCATTCACTTATAAACCCCATATTTTGAATTAGGGGCTGTTCCAATATTACAATTTTGGGTATTATTTGAATAGTTATCGAGAATGACACGTATATCTTTGGATCGCTATGACGTAGGCTATGACGTAGGCTATGACTCATACCAATTTGTGGTAGGGGACCAGCCACAGAAGGAGCTATGCGCATGCGTGATAAATTTTATAAATGATCAACCTTTGAAATGCGCACGCGCAGTTTATTATGGAAAGGAATAATAGTTGAAATACGCACGCGCAGTTTATTATGTTAAGGAACAACATATGAAATGCGCACGCACAGTTTAAGTAAAGGAACAACGTTTAAAATGCGCAAGCGCAGTTCTTAAAATAGGAACTAAATTATATTCGCACTAGCTTCATTTTCATGGCCGAGACACTTGGCAAACTTGACACTTTAACCTTGGATATGGCAGGATTTATTAAGATAAAAATAAATAGAACCCAGCTTGTTTTTGAAAACTTCATTTCACAATTGTTCCGTGGTTTTGCAGCTAAACTCGTATACACTACATCCAGCTTCTACTGTCAGAAACTAATCTAGAAAGTATACGACAATAAAGGTAAGAAAATGGATGCCAATAAAATTTCTTAAATTAAGAATATGACGTCAACAGTGATCATAAATTTCATGCGTGTCTACATATTGTTTAAATCGTTGGAAAAGAAATGAGGGAACCGAGAGCTTGTATGAACGTGTTTTAAGATTAAAGTAAAACGAAATGTTAACTTTAGTTAATCTAATATAAACCAAGAAAATAAATATCGATACAAACAGTCTAGAACGTCGGCAATCGGTGTTTAAATATATGTCCAATCAACAATGAAAAACTTGATTGGTCCAGATAGTCAAATAAGTACAGTGGGAAGTAGTATATGAGTGATACAAAGCTACAATAGAGAGAAAAGGTGTCATTATACATTTTATGTGTATTATTTTTTGTTATAACAGTTATTATAGATATAGGTGGTAAATTTAATGTATTGTTGGTGTTTTTGAGATAAGTAGGCCTATTAATTATTTTGAGTCTAGGGGCGTTCGTTCCTCTTTTGTAGCTTGTAACCTTGAATTAAGGGCGAAAATTGTTGGTAATATTTTGTATTAAATGATTCATATTAGTAGTTGTATGGTTCTATATTTTGAGCTTGGCATATCTATTTTCAAATGGCGATTAATATTTTGGGTTAGACCAGAAATTATTTCAGACAAAGTTATAATACTTGAGTTTGAACGATCGTTTTAAGGTGAAGGCAATAATTTACTATATAATTAGGTATTTTAAGATTAGGATCGAATAATTTATCATTTTACCGGTTATATTTATCATAATAGTATTTATTTTAAGTTTGAGCGGTAACTTGGACTGGGATTGAATATGTTAAGGTAGGAACGGGAGATATTTTAATGCTAGTGCAGTGTATGTGAATGCTAGAGTCGTCTATCTGAATTATAGTTCAGTATATTAAAGGGGTTCTATCTTTTGAGGGTTGAGGATTCGTCTTGTGTTTGTATTCAGTTTACAGAAGAGGTCAACATTTTTTAAGAGATTTTGGGTTCTTAAGTTTAATAAGGGAGGGTGTTCACCATAATTTTATGAGAGGAATACTACTCTCAGGTTTAAGGAAAGATGTTGACCTTGGGTTTGAGAAAAGATGTTGACCTTGGGTTTGAGAAAAGATGTTGACCTTGGGTTTGAGGAAAGGTTTTGACCGAGGAACGATGTTGACCTTGGGTTTGAGGAAAAGGTGTTGACCTTGGGTTCGAGGAAAAGGTGTTGACCTTGGGTTCGAGGAAAAAGTGTTGACCTTGGGTTCGAGGAAAAAGTGTTGACCTTGGGTTTGAAGGAAAGGTGCTGAAATTGTGTTTGAGGAAAGGTGCTACACTTGTGTTTGAGGAAAGGTGCTACACTTGTGTTTGAGGAAAGGAGCTGACCTTGGGTTTGAGGAAAGGTGTTGACCGAAGAAATATGTTGACCTTGGGTTTGAGGAGGGATGCTGACCTTGGGATTGAGGAAAAGTGTTAATCTTGGGTTTGAGGAAAGGTGTTGACCTTGGGTTTGAAGGAAAGGTGTTGACCTTGGGTTTGAAGGAAAGGTGTTGACCTTGGGTTTGAAGGAAAGGTGTTGACCTTGGGCTTGAAGGAAAGGTGTTGACCTTGGGCTTGAAGGAAAGGTGTTGACCTTGGGCTTGAAGGAAAGGTGTTGACCTTGGGTTTGAAGGAAAGGTGTTGACCTTGGGTTTGAAGGAAAGGTGTTGACCTTGGGTTTGAAGGAAAGATGTTGACCTTGGGTTTGAAGGAAAGATGTTGACCTTGGCTTGAAGGAAAGTTGTTGACCTTGGGTTTGAAGGAAAGGAGTTGGCCTTGGGTTTGAAGGAAAGGTGTCGACCTTGGGTTTGAAGGAAAGTTGTTGACCTTGGGTTTGAGGAAAGATGTTGTCTTTGGGTTTGAGGAAAGTGCTGACCTTGGGTTTGAGAAAAGGTGTTGACCAAGGAGAAATGCTGACCTTGGGTTTGAGAAAAGGTGTTGATCAAGGAGAAATGTTAACTTTGGGTTTGAGAAAAGGTGTTGACCAAGGAGAAATTCTGACCTTGGGTTTGAGAAAAGGTGTTGATCAAGGAGAAATCAACATTTCCTTGGGTTTGAGGAAAGGTGCTGACCAAGGAGAAATGTTGAACTTGGGTTTGAGGAAAAGTGCTGACCTTGGGTTTGAGGAAAGGTGTTGACCGAAGAAATATGTTGAGCTTGGGTTTAAGGAAGGATGTTGATCTTGGGCTTGAGAAAGGATGTTGACCTTGGGTTTGAGAAAGGATGTTGACCTTGGGTTTGAGGAAGGATGTTAAGATTGAGTTTGATTAAAGGTGTTGACCTTGGGTTTGAAGGAAAGGTGCTGACCGAGGAACTATGTTGACCTTGGGTTTGAGGATATATGCTGACCTTGGGTTTGAAGGAAAGGTGTTGGCCTTGGGTTTGAAGGAAAGGGGTTGACCTTGGGTTTGAAGGAAAGGTGCTGAACTTGTGTTATAGGAAAGGTGCTGAACTTGGGTTTGAGGAAAGGTGCTGACCGAGAAACTAGGTTGACCTTGGGTTTGAGGATATATGCTGACCTTGGGTTTGAAGGAAAGGTGTTGACCTTGGGTTTGAAGCAAAGGGGTTGACCTTGGGTTTGAAGCAAAGGGTTGACCTTGGGTTTGAGGAAAGGTGCTGAACTTGTGTTTTAGGAAAGGTGCTGAACTTGTGTTTTAGGAAAGGTGCTGAACTTGGGTTTGAGGAAAGTTGCTGACCTTGGGTTTGAAGGAAAGGTGCCGACCTTGGGTTTGAGGAAAGGTGCTGACCGAGAAACTATGTTGACCTTGGGTTTGAGAATATATGCTGACCTTGGGTTTGAAGGAAAGGGGTTGACCTTGGGTTTGAAGCAAAGGGGTTGACCTTGGGTTTGAAGCAAAGGTGCTGAACTTGTGTTTGAGGAAAGGTGCTTAACTTGGGTTTGAAGAAAGGTGTTGACCTTGGGTTTGAGGAAAGGTGTTGACCAAAGAAATATGTTGAGCTTGGGTTTGAGGAAGGATGTTGATCTTGGGCTTGAGGAAGGATGTTGACCTTGGGTTTGAGGAAGGATGTTAAGATTGAGTTTGATTAAAGGTGTTGACCTTGGGTTTGAAGGAAAGGTGTTGACCTTGGGCTTGAAGGAAAGGTGTTGACCTTGGGTTTGAAGGAAAGGTGTTGACCTTGGGTTTGAAGCAAAGGGGTTGACCTTGGGTTTGAAGGAAAGGTGCTGAACTTGGGTTTGAGGAAAGGTGCCGACTTTGGGTTTGAAGGAAAGGTGCCGACCTTGGGTTTGAGGAAAGGTGCTGACCGAGAAACTAGGTTGACCTTGGGTTTGAGGATATATGCTGACCTTGGGTTTGAGGATATATGCTGACCTTGGGTTTGAAGGAAAGGTGTTGACCTTGGGTTTGAAGCTAAGGGTTGACCTTGGGATTGAAGGAAAGGTGCTGAACTTGGGTTTGAGGAAAGGTGCCGACCTTGGGTTTGAGGAAAGGTGCTGACCGAGAAACTAGGTTGACCTTGGTTTGAAGGAAAGGGGTTGACCTTGGGTTTGAAGCAAAGGGGTTGACCTTGGGTTTGAAGCAAAGGTGCTGAACTTGTGTTTGAGGAAAGGTGTTTAACTTGGGTTTGAAGAAAGGTGCTGACCTTGGGTTTGAGGAAAGATTTTGACCGAAGAAATATGTTGACCTTGGTTTGAGGAAGGAGATTGACCTTGGGTTTAAGGAGGGATGTTTACCTTGGGTTTGAGGAGGGATGTTGACGTTGGATTTGAGGAAGGATGCTGACCTTGGGATTGAGGAAAGATGTTAATCTTGGATTTGAGGAAAGATGTTAATCTTGGATTTGAGGAAATATGTTAATCTTGGATTTGAGGAAAGATGTTAATCTTGGATTTGAGGAAAGATGTTAATCTTGGGTTTGAGGAAAGGTGTTAATCTTGGGTTTGAGGAAAGGCGTTAATCTTGGGTTTGAGGAAAGGTGTTAATCTTGGGTTTGAGGAAAGGTGTTAATCTTGGGTTTGAGGAAAGGTGTTGACCTTGGGTTTGAAGTAAAGGTGTTGACCTTGGGTTTGAAGTAAAGGTGTTGACCTTAGGTTTGAAGTAAAGGTCTTGAACTTGGGTTTGAAGAAAAGGTGTTGACCTTGGGTTTGAAGGAAAGGTGCTGACCGAGGAACGATGTTGACCTTGTGTTTGAGGAAAGGTGTTGTCCTTGGGTTTGAGGAAAGTGCTTACCTTGGGTTTGAGAAAAGGTGTTGACCAAGTAGAAATGTTGACCTTGGGTTTGAGGAAGGATGTTGACCTTGGCTTGAGGAAGGATGTTATTATTATTATTATTATTATTATTATTAGCACCGCGTCTTACTACCCATTCGGGTTATACGCACTTACGCTAATGTGTAATGGTAGGGTGATTGTGAGATGAAATGAAGGACCTTCAGTTTAACGTGGAATCCGAACCACGGTGGAGGCCTGGCATTCCCCACATTCAGGAGGAAGGATGTTGATCTTGGGTTTGAGGAAGGATGTTGACCTTGGGTGTGAGGAAGGATGTTGACCTTGGGTGTGAGGAAGGATGTTGACCTTGGGTCTGAGGAAGGATGTTGACCTTGGGTCTGAGGATGGATTTGACCTTGGGTTTGAGGAGGGATGTTGACCTTGGGTTTGAGGAGGGATGTTGACCTTGGGTTTGAGGAAAGATGTTAATCTTGGGTTTGAGGAAAGGTGTTAATCTCGGGTTTAAGGAGGGATGCTCATATCATACTTCAGGAGGAATGTTCATCTCATACCTCAGGAGGAATGCTCATCTCGAGTTTAAATAGAGAGAAACATCTTGTGCTTAAGGAGGGATGTAAATATCGTGCTTAAAGAGGGATTGTCATCTTGTTTTTAAAGAGGGATTATCATCCCGTGTTTAAGGAGGGATTATAATCTTTTATTTAAAGAGGGATTATAATCTCGTGCTTAAGGAGGGATTATCATTTCATACTTAAGGATAAATTCTCACCTCGTACTTAAGGAGGGATTTTCATCTCGTACTTAAGGAGGGATGTTAATCTCGTGCTTAAGGAGGGATGTTAATCTCGTACTTAAGGAGGGATGTTAATCTCGTGCTTAAGGAGGGATGTTAATCTCATACCTAAGGAGGGATGTTAATCTCGGGTTTGGTGGGTGATTTTCATCTCATACCTAAGGTGGGATGCAATCTTGGTTTTAAGGAGGGATGCTCATCTCGTACTTATGAAGGGATGCTCATCTCGGGTTTAAGGAGGGATAAACATGTACTTGAGGGTTGCTCATTTCAGGCTTAAGGAGGGATATCCATCTTGTACTTAAGGACATATGCTCATTTCGTACTTAAGGAGGGATGCTCATCTCAGGCTTAAGGAGGGATGCTCATCTCAGGCTTAAGGAGGGATGCTCATCTCAGGCTTAAGGAGGGATGCTCATCTCAGGTTTAAGGAGGGATGCTCATCTCAGGTTTAAGGAGGGATGCTCATCTCAGGTTTAAGGAGGGATGCTCATCTCAGGTTTAAGGAGGGATGCTCATCTCAGGTTTAAGGAGGGATGCTCATCTCAGGTTTAAGGAGAGATGCTCATCTCCTGCTTAAAGAAAGATGATAATTTTTTGCTTAAAATGGATGCGCACCGCTTATCTCATACTTAAGAAGGCATGTCCATCTCGGGTTTAAGGAGGAAAGCTCATCTTGTACCTAAGGAGGGACATCCACCTTGCGTTTAAGGAGGCATGCTCCTCTGGTATACTTGAGGGGTGCTTATGTCTTGCTTAAAGGGTAGTGGGGGATTTTCAACTCAGGCTCAAGGAGCAGGATTTACAAATACTTAAGAAAAATAATAGGAAGAGGACTAATTTTTTTTTTAAATGACCAAACCAAAATAGAGCTCGTATTCCAATTTAAATATATAAAGTATGTCTAAGTTTTATTAATCTAATGATATATTGATTACTTTTATATTTTAATTCATATTTCCCCCATTCCCATTGCCAACAAACTCAACTTTTTTAAATGTTAACGCTAGTTTTATTCTACAAATAATAATTACAAAATTTTACAAACATAAATCACACTACACCTAGGTGCTTAGTGTATTATATATTTTCTATAGAAATCAAAATAATATTTTTTTTTGCTGCCCCCCACATATATATTCCTAATCTTCAAGTGAGTATTTGAATCTTGAGATATTTTAAAATATATTTTTAGACATTTGTTTAATATATTTTAAAGTCTAAGCTTACTTTTGTTATAGTTTAATCATCGTTATAGATTAATTTTAGTCCATAATTGAGCTTTAGAGCTTTGGACCCTTTTAGCCAAACGTAAGAAATAACCAGGTGTACATACTTAAGTGTTTCAGGCCTTTAGGCAGGGGCCCAATTTTTTTATATAAAAAATATTTTATTTCTTTTTAATTTTTAGAATATTAAAAAAAAATTAAAATAAAGTGTAGCGCCATTATTTACACGCAGTGAATTATTAGATTCGTTATACAGTATTCAAGTCAAGATTATTCATTCCTCACTCCAAACATCACACGAGGACTGTACCAGCACTAGAGTGACCGAATATAGAAGCTGACCAGGGCCAGTTCTGGTAGGCCCTCTCAGAAGCCACATCAAGTTTGAAATGGCTCTCAAGGTCAATCCCCTTACCATTCCGGGGTGAGCTTTACACTAGCGAATGGGGCCAGATTAAGCGGGTCCGCTATACAACAAAGGTGGTATATATTTTATTTTTACGTCTGTGTGTGTGTTTTTTAATATGTGTTCATATCCAAGAAATAAGATAAGTCGTGAAAATGATCAATAAAAAATAATAAAGTAGATTATTTATTAAAAACTCGGGTTTCTTCATTAAAACTGCAAGAAAAACTGGAAATTAAATATTTAGGAGCACATCAGCCTAATGACTTTACATTTATGAAATGGATTGGAAGCTTTATTTTAAATTTATGTCTAGTGCTTGGTTTTGTATACAATTGTGGTTAACTGTGCGTGAAAATAAACAGAACTAATTTTGTTTTTATTGTTTATTATTTGGTGGTGAGGGGTTGTGGACAACGATCAGCTGTAAGGATCGTAAACATTTAAGTAGAAATATTAAATAAACCATGAAGAATGTGCAATTAATTTGGAAAGTGAATTTAAGTTTTAACATTTGGAACAGTAAATATTGGATCACAGAGAGATTCCGTGGTGAAAATTTCAGTTCAAAAACACAATGGACAGGTGTCAAAAAATAGGCATGTATTAGTCAGATTAATAGAAGGCTTAAACTACCGTGATACTCAAGAACTGTCATTTAGAGACAGACGCGCCCAGCTTTTGTACAAGTAATGTCATAACTTGGTAAGTTTAATTCAAAACATGTTTTCTTTCTGTTTGTAGATTTGTTTAGGGATTTTGTAATTCTAGTGATTTTTAAAATTAGGAAAACTTACATGAATTTAATTTAATATGTTAACACATGGTGATAAAAATCATTACCGGTAAACTTTGACCTGACCCCTCCAAATATTAAGATCAAGCTCCGCTAATATTCCTTTAGGTATAATGGCTTTAGAAATATGACACAGCAACACACACTAATTGATTAGTGTATTAGTGTGTATGAAGATAAGACATTTTTCATAACATGAGAAAAAAATTAGTGCTAAACCAAATGGCTAGACGTGGATAGGAAACCCAATCACTTTAAAGAGCATTAACAACGTAATTATTTTCATCCACATTCAGGAATAGTCAACGACTTTGCATACTTGGTGAATTCGAAGTAATCTTACTAAGCGGTTTGCATCTTGCTTAACGCATTTAAGCATTATGACACTTATATGACAATGGACACACCTCGGAGGCGTAGTTTTCTAACGTGCTAGTTTCATGTTGAGCTAGACTACCTAGGATGGGGATATTGAGGTTCGAATCTCGCTCGAGTGAACTGGGAGTGGTTTTTCCTAAATTGTGTTCCACTCTCCCTCCACGCAAGTGCGGATTGACTTTCCTTATATTCAACCTTCCTCATTTCTAACTCATTAGCGTGATTAGTACTTAAGAATATAACCCGAACGGATAGTAAGATGCAGCGCTAAATAAAAAAAATATATGACTATGTACGAAATAAAATAAGAGGTAATATGATGATAATATTTAGCACCGCGTCTTACTACCCGTTTGGGTTAAACGCTTTAAGTACTAATTACGCTGTTGGATTAGGAATTGGAAAGATTAAATTAGAGGAAGTGAACCCACATTTACGTGGAGGGAGAGTGGAAAACCATTTAGGAAAAACCACCCCCAGTTCACCCGACCGAGATTCGAACCTTGATCTCCCCGTCCTCAGCAGTCGAGCTCAACACGACAAGCGCGTTAGCCAACTACGCCACCGAGGCGGGTAAGAGATAAGAAAATTAGCAGGTCATTCTTTGAGGCCTCTTTTGTATCCTATGACATATTTCTTGTTTCCTATTATACATAGATAGCCACTCCCAAGGACCATTTTAATCTGCATCCATGTTGGAATATTCCTTCTTGACATTTTCACGAATTAACCAAATAACCTCATTTGTAGACGACTTAAAAAAAATGCGTTTACATACAAAACTACTTTAAGATAAAAACAATAATGTTGTGACAATGTAATATGATTTTTAGAATTAATACTTCTGGCTTTTATCTCCTGTACTTGTACTCAAAAAATTGTTGAAACATCAGCAGTTTTATTGTTAAATTTTGCACAAGATTTAGTGATCGCTAAATAGCTCTACTAGTAAACCTAATGGAAAAGACCATTGGGAAGACCTAGAAGCAGATAAGAGGATAACATTAGAGTGGACCTGAACTATACATACCCAATCACGCCGTGCCCTTACGGGGTAGGCAAGAAACTGTTTATATATATATATATTTATTTATTTATTTATTTCCCTATCCTTGCATGCTCCCTTCGATTTAACAACATCCATACACCCGAGTCATACAAGCTCTTTTATTCTTAAAGCTCATGTTTCTATTTTTCACACATTTGTCTAACAAATTTAACCTCATCTTACATGGACTACCTCTTACTTTTTGATCCACACGCATTACCTTTAGATATTTTCTTCGTCACTCGAACCCCAATTTATTTTCTTAACATGATCAAACCAACTTTTAAAACGCTTCTTCCACATTTACCTTTTGGATTCCATTTCAACAGCAGTTCTTCAGCACCCATTCATTACTGACTTTGTCCATACGAGTTTTTCCACAAACACTTCTTAGAAATCTCATTCCAACCACATTCACCTTGCTCTTGTGTTTCTCCTGACAAACGCACGATTCACATACTTAAAACAATGTTGGCGTTAACACACTTCTATATACTGCCACATTTGCCTTTTTCAATACTTCTTCATTCTTTGCAATAGTCCGCATACATCCAACTACTCTCCGAGATAGATTCACCCGCCTGTTGATTTCATCATCTATACTTAAATTTTTACAGAGCATTCTGCCTAGAAACACAAAATCATTCGTTTGTTATAACAGTTTTCCACTTATATAAATGAAAGAGATGCGGTGTAATGAGGCGGCTGGATAGAACTAGCTCAAGATATGGATAGATTGCGTTCTTTTCTAAGTGCAGCAATTAACTTTCGAGTTCTTAATGCCAGAGAGTAAGTAAGTAAAGAGCTTTATTAATAGCAGTCATAAATAGTTGCGTGTAAAAGGGTACATTTTATATGGGGTGCTATAAGCCTTGCAGACAGACCGGATTTTCAAAGTGTGGATTTGCCTTTTATTGTCCCTTCACGTGTGTTTAGAAAAATTCTGCCATTCTCCTAGTATCTCTTATTCACTGCCCAGATCGGCACCTCACAGTGCCAGCTTGAGGTCTTCTAATAAAAACAAGTCCGACCTCCAAAGTCAAGACACAATGCTCAGTAAGTTGGCAGATCTCGACCAGTACTGACTCAACCTTGTAGGTTGGGTAGGCCTTAAAATTAAAGCCAAATTAAAAACCAAGGAGTATGTGATGGAAAAGGCAAGCTATATCGATAATGAACACAACTTAAAAGCCTTTGTAAAATGTTGGGTGCAGCAGCTACGGTCATCCAATGGATGCATATTTTTCCCTCCTCGTCTTTCATCCAGCCATGTAAAACGAGATCTGGTATAGTCGAAAAGTATTGTTCAAAAAAGTATTATTTAAGAAGGAAATGTTAACTCCCTGCCTACTTGATCTTGCATAGTGAATTAACTTAATTGCTCTACAAGCTGTTAGTGCAAAGGTTGCCAAGAAGCAACAAATATAGCAGAGAACTTTAACTGTTGGCAGAGTGATAATTATGAATAGTTTAGTGACTCTTCTGATGATAGTAATCTATAAATTGATATTTATTATGTAAGTAGAAATAGATACAATAGTCAAGTTATTTAAAGTTTAATGTGAAATATAATAATTTTATTGTAAGTACATACGATAAAATTGTTAAATTAATACTAAACATACTATTGTAAGAAATAATTTTAAAAACATTACGAGTATTATATAACGAAGGAACATTATACTAAAAACTTATTTTATGTACCATTTGTTATTAGAATTATTTTAGCTACAGGCTAGCTTCGGTTTAATTAAACCTTAACGTTACATGCCTTTTATTTGTGTATCGATCTTTTTTTTTCTCTCTCTCTAGTTAACCAATTCCAATTAAGACTTCAAAATGTATGTATGAAATATTTCTAGATTTTATTTTTTCACTAGTTTTAGCTAAACAGTCAATTTAACAACCAAATATACCTAGCTAATACTATATAGTTATAATTAGGTTCAGGCTTGACTTTTTTTCTGGGTCTTCTATTGTGAATGGCCGCCACATTAGATAGCGGATATTTATAGATGGTTACCAACACGCTTTCCTAACCTTTATGACCAATATATTCTGTTAATTGCATCTATTTATTTAAAAACATGTCCACAAAAAGTTATTGTTAAGTTCGGTAAGAATAGATAGGCTATTATAGTACTGGGCTGCCCAGAATCCCAGAGGTTTTAGGGTGGCTATCCAATTATGATTACTTGCAAGCGGGCTTATATGATACCGTTAGAATGCTCATATAGCAAGGAATATTTCATTATAGGACAAACAATTAAAACTTTTGAGCACTTTTAGAGCTACAGGCCAAACTATAAGAGAGAAAATTGCAAAAATATATGCTTTCCTAATTTTTTGAGAAAATAAAAGAGATACATGAAACATGATAGGTATAAAAAGTAATATAAAGAAAATATGGGTTTAAAAATTAAGCAAGGCATTCTTGAAATATTAAGCTTTGAAAATTTCACTATGGTTGCCATTTTGAATGGCTGCCATTACCATATTGGATAGCCACGACTCCCGGATGGCTATAATCTATTTTTGTGTTACATAGGATTCAATAATCATGTCCAAGAAATTTCACCAATTCCCCCATTTTTACCTACAAAAGTAGTTGGAACAAGGACTAAGAGGGCTAAAATTTAAAATCATTAGCTCTTGTTTAAGAAAGTGTGCAACTTGAAGTTGAAATTTTACATTTTAGAGTGTTTTTTTTAAATTTATTAAAAACTGGGTTAGAAGAAATAAAATGCATTTTTTTTCTGTTTGTTTGAAGCAAAGAAATACGGTGCCTGGGATAACTACGCAATGCAACGTGTGATTACGCCAGTACACGCTAAGTACTTCTGTTATTTGTAAAATAATGTGTATTTTTTTGTTAATATTTAAATAATTCATATTTGTTACAAAATTCCCAAACTTTACTATAACTTACCCTGACCAAGCAAATTCATTAGCATTTTCCTATTTTTCAGGTTGCTGGACATCCCTGTTAAGGTGATTGGCCCTTTTCATTTGGCGTGGGAATGCAGAACCATGGTAACAAACGGTTTCCTTCAAGAATTTTTATTGTTCTACAATTTTAACTTCGGAACAGTTTGTCCAATAATAGAAGCCTGTTGATTAAGTTATACTTTTTATATACACACCTCATTTTAACAGTGATCGAATATCGATAAGATTGGCATTTTTCAATAGAAAACTGCCGGCTTCATAACATAAAATAAAATGTAACAATTAATAAACATTGATACACTATCTTAGAAAGGACATTGAAAATATTAACATAACATTTTCACTAGGTCTCAAGAAAACTGATATTTCTAAACGTATGATTTTTCCGCAGGACCTGTCTGGTAGCTAGCGCCATCTACGGTTTCCGTGATCCATCTGTTCTTGTTCGCGTGGAGAGATACTTTTGTCGGTTGTGAAGCCACGTCAGTAAGGGAGTTTGTGCTATTCAGCGACACACCCCATTAATCACCATTTTAATGGATTCTGAGATGACATGAGGATGGGGGGTGGTAGGAAGGGTTGTAGCACATGATGGAGGGGATGGAGCACCTGGGTGCGGGGAGGAGTGGGAGACTATTTTACGGCGGCACAGGCATTAATCCTGTTTTTTTATGGATTCTGAGATGACAGGCTAGACATGTGGGGGAAGGGTTGGAGCCCTCGATTGCGCGACACGGGTGAGGGAGTGAAGGGTGGAGGGGGTTGGGGAGAGGGATAGAGGAGCACCTGGGTGGAGTGGGAGACAAAAAATATTTTTTTGGTGCGGGGTTCTGTGACTCATTAGCATAATTGTTGATGTGTGTGGATGGAGGACTTGGGGAGGGGGAGGATGGGGCAGAGGACGTGACTGGGAGCTGCTGGAGGGGGAGGGATGGCTGAGAGGGGGTCGGGGGGGACTAGCATACGGGGAACAGGGTTTTCTCTCCCTCTCTCTCCGCAAATGAGGGTCGTCTCACGGTCTCGATGTGTAGGTGTAGGTGTAGGTGTATTCTATTCTCGAAATGGTAGTAAAACGTATCATGGATTGGGATCCTGGGTAGTATGCTACCTTAGTACAGCAAAGTTAAGACCCTCTACATAAAACTTCAATACCGCGGAGGTTTTTAGTTTCAAAAAACAGAATACCACTCTTGAGTAGACCCGACCTAGATTCGAACCCTAGATGCGACCACCGGAGGGGATCTGAGTGGTCAGTCCTAGGTTGAATCCCTAGATCACAGGAAACAACCTAACGGAACAGGCTACTGATCTAGAAGTCCCGGGTTCATAGGAAACGACCTAATGGAACAGGCTACTGATCTAGATGTCTCGGGTTCAACCTAATGGAACAGGCTACAGATCCCTAGGTCCTAGGTTGAATCCCTAGATCACAGGAAACAACCTAACGGAACAGGCTACTGATCCATAGGTCCCAGGTTCAATCCTCATATCTATAATGTAGATCATAGGATAACAGTATGAAGTCTGGACCAGATTGGATACAAGCACTCTTACAATATGAATTAGAATCAGATTGAAGATAAGCACTCTAACAATATGAAGTAGGAACAGATTGGAGACAAGCACTCTAACAGTATGAAGTAGAATCAGATTGGAGACAAGCACTCTAACAGTATGAAGTAGGAACAGATTAGAGACAAGCACTCTAACAGTATGAAGTCTGGACCAGATTGAAGACAAGCACTCTAACAGTATGAAGTCTGGACCATATTGGAGACAAGCACTCTAACAATATGAAGTAGGAACAGATTGGAGACAGGCACTCTAACAGTATGAATTAGAATCAGATTGAAGATAAGCACTCTATCAATAAGAAGTAGGAACAGATTGGAGACAAGCACTCTAACAGTATAAAGTAGAATCAGATTGGAGACAAGCACTCTTACAATATGAAGTAGAATCAGATTGGATACAAGCACTCTTACAATATGAAGTAGGATCAGATTGGATACAAGCACTCTAACAGTATGAATTATAATCAGATTGAAGATAAGCACTCTAACAATATGAAGTAGGATCAGATTGGAGACAAGCACTCTAACAATATGAAGTAGGATCAGATTGGAGACAAGCACTCTAACAGTATGAAGTCTGGACCAGATTGGAGACAAGCACTCTAACAGTAAGAAGTCTGGACCAGATTGAAGACAATCACTATAGCAGTATGAAGTCTGGAGCAGATTGAAGACAAGCACTCTAACAGTATGAAGTCTTGACCAGATTGAAGACAGGCACTCTAACAGTATGAAGTCTTGACCAGATTGAAGACAAGCACTCTAATAGTATGAAGTAGAATCAGATTGAAGATAAGCACTCTTACAATATGAAGTAGGATCAGATTGGATACAAGCACTCTTACAATATGAAGTAGGATCAGATTGAAGATAAGCACTCTTACAATATGAAGTAGGATCAGATTGGAGACAAGCACTCTAACAGTATGAAGTCTGGACCAGATTGGAGACAAGCACTCTAACAGTATGAAGTAGAATCAGATTGAAGATAAGCACTCTAACAATATGAAGTAGGATCAGATTGGATACAAGCACTCTAACACTATGAAGTAGAATCAGATTGGAGACAGGCACTCTAACAGTATGAAGTAGAATCAGATTGGAGACAAGCACTCTTACAATATGAAGTAGGAACAGATTGGAGACAAGCACTCTAACAGTATGAAGTCTGGACCAGATTGGAGACAAGCACTCTAACAGTATGAAGTAGAATCAGATTGAAGATAAGCACTCTAACAATATGAAGTAGGATCAGATTGGATACAAGCACTCTAACACTATGAAGTAGAATCAGATTGAAGATAAGCATTCTATCAATATTATGTAGGAACAGATTGGATACAAGCACTCTAACACTATGAAGTAGAATCAGATTGGATACAAGCACTCTTACAATATGAAGTAGGATCAGATTGGATACAAGCACTCTAACACTATGAAGTAGAATCAGATTGAAGATAAGCACTCTTACAATATGAAGTAGAATCAGATTGGATACAAGCACTCTAACAGTATGAATTAGAATCAGATTGAAGATAAGCACTCTAACACTATGAAGTAGGAACAGATTGGAGACCAGCACTCTAACAGTATGAAGTAGAATCAGATTGGAGACAAGCACTCTAACAGTATGAAGTAGGATCAGATTAGAGACAAGCACTCTAACAGTATGAAGTCTGGACCAGATTGAAGACAAGCACTCTAACAGTATGAAGTCTGGACCAGATTGGAGACAAGCACTCTAACAATATGAAGTAGGATCAGATTGGAGACAAGCACTCTAACAGTATGAAGTAGGATCAGATTGGAGACAAGCACTCTAACATTATGAAGTAGGAACAGATTGGAGACAAGCACTCTAACAGTATGAAGTAGAATCAGATTGGAGACAAGCACTCTTACAATATGAAGTAGGAACAGATTGGAGACAAGCACTCTAACAGTATGAAGTCTGGACCAGATTGGAGACAAGCACTCTAACAGTATGAAGTAGAATCAGATTGAAGATAAGCACTCTAACAATATGAAGTAGGATCAGATTGGATACAAGCACTCTAACACTATGAAGTAGAATCAGATTGAAGATAAGCATTCTATCAATATTATGTAGGAACAGATTGGATACAAGCACTCTAACACTATGAATTAGAATCAGATTAAAGATAAGCACTCTTACAATATGAAGTAGGATCAGATTGGATACAAGCACTCTAACACTATGAAGTAGAATCAGATTGAAGATAAGCACTCTTACAATATGAAGTAGAATCAGATTGGATACAAGCACTCTAACATATGAAGTAGAATCAGATTGAAGATAAGCACTCTAACAATATGAAGTAGGATCAGATTGGATACAAGCACTCTAACAGTATGAATAGAATCAGATTGAAGAAAGCACTCTAACAATATGAATGTAGGAATCAGATTGGAACAAGCACTCTAACAGTAATGAAGTAGAATCAGATTGGAGACAAGCACTCTAACAATATGAAGTAGGAACAGATTGGAGACAACACTCTAACACTATGAAGTAGAATCAGATTGAGACAAGCACTCTAACAATATGAAGTAGGATCAGATTGGAGACAAGCACTAACATAGAATAAATCAGTTGAAGAAGCACTCTAACAAATGAATAGACAGATTGGAGACAAGCACTTAACAGTATGAAGTAAAATCGATTGGAGAAAGCACTCTAACAGTATGAAGTAGAATCAGATTGAAGAAAGCACTCTAACAATAACAAGCACCTCTACTGAATTAGAATCAGATTGAAGATAAGCACTCTAACAATATGAAGTAGGATCAGTTTGGAGACAAGCACTCTAACAGTATGAAGTAGAATCAGATTGGAGACAAGCACTCTTACAATATGAAGCAGGATCAGATTAGAGACAGGCACTCTAACAGTATGAATTAGGAACAGATTAGAGACAAGCACTCTAACAGTATGAAGTCTGGACCAGATTGAAGACAGGCACTCTAACAGTATGAAGTCTGGAAAGTTCAAAAAATATTATTTCCAGATATGACAAGTATATTCTCCCTCTCACAGGTCTCGAAGTATCCAGCAAATGTGGGTTCACTTCCCAATTCCTATCTCCCTCCGATGGTCAGGTGTGTTAGGATAACCGTACTTAATCGATGAATTGTTTTCAGGTTAAATGTGAATAGTTACACCCGTATGTGTATAGGTGTGTGTGTGTGTTTTAGGATAACCGTACTTAATCAATGAATTGTTTTCAGGTTAACAATACGAGGTTCGAACCTTGCTTCCCAGGATAATTGTACTCGAAACTAATATGGCTCATTCATGCGGAGGGGGGGGGGAGTAAACATTGAATTGTTTTCAGGAACAGGCTACAGATCCATAGGTCCTAGGTTCAATCCTCGGTAAAATGTATCATGGATTGGGATCCTGGGTAGTATGCAAGGTTAGAACCCCCAGGAACTCGCATTCACTTTCAGTACACCCCGGATCTCCTCGCCATCGTCATGGGAGGGGTGTGACCTTCAAGGGTTGTCTCTCGTACGGTCGAGTCACGGTCATTCATCATGGGGACGGGGGGTGAATCCTGGATAACTCAGCGGTAAGAGGGTTCTTCTTCATTGCGAGCAGTTTAACGGTGGCGGTCTGGCATTCCTCGGTGAGGGAAGGGTTTGTGGCGGGACTGAGGTTTGAACCCCGACCGTCAGCATAGAAGTCTGACACCTTACACCTAGACCATCAGCTCGCCCTGGTAGCGCGTATGATGATGGTATTAGTTAATAATCTTTTAAAATCTTTAGGTTCGAACCAGCTTAACACTTAAGATTTAAATCAATTAGAACTTTCATCTACGATATCTATCATCGCGTTCGTCAAAGTTTAAAGGTGGTTGCTTTAATAATCTTTTAAAATCTTTAAAAAGATTTGTTTACATCATTAGGTTCGAACCAGCTTAACACTTAAGATTTAAATCAATTAGAACTTTCATCTACGATATCTATCATCGCGTTCGTCAAAGTTTAAAGGTGGTTGCTTAGAGTTCAGTCATTTATTATCTTAAAAAAAAAAACAACCTAGGCAAAGTTCAGTCATTTATTAGCTTAGTACAGTAAAGTTCAACCATAAACATACAGACCATTAATTACATTGGCTAAATTGCTTAGTTAGTGACTGGATTACTAATATATCAAACTAAGCAAAGTTCAGTCATTTATTAGCTTAGTACAGCAAAGTTCAACCATAAACATACAGTCCATTAATTACATTAGCCAAAGTTCAAACGATCTTAATCACCTTTTCATTAATTCTTTTACAAGATTCATACATTTAATAAAGTTAATTACATTACGAAGTTCAACCATTAATTACCTTAAAAATTCATCTGAATATTGAATTAAGCAAAGTTCAAACAATCCTCCTTAAAAAACAAACAGTTACTTCATTTGAATATTGAATTAGCCAAAGTTCAAATAACCTTTAAATGAGGATGTAACAAGGAGATTGGTTAAATACACTCTCTTCAACACCTCACCTAGTAGAATCGTAAAAGTTCTGCATGTGTAGATTTAAACCATTCCTAAATCAGTTACTTCATTTGAATATTGAATTAGCCAAAGTTCAAAAAAACTTAATCACCTTTAAAGTTCTATCATTTATCAGCTTAGTACGTTAAAGTTCGATCATAAACATACAGTCCATTAATTACATTAGCCAAAGTTCGAACGGTCTTAATCACCTTTTCATTAATTCTTTTACAAGATTCATACATTTAAAAAAGTTCAACCATAAACATACAGTGCATTAATTACATTGGCTAAAAGTCCCTCTACATTCATCCCGACAACCAGTAGCTTTTTTTTTACATCAGAGCGGTTCATATTTGAATACCGAGCAATTGTGCAATTTTTTAATTATTAGCCAAAGTTCAAAAAATCTTAATCCCCTTTAAATGAGACTGGATTATAACGAAGCTAACAATATTTTTCTAAAACACAGGCAAAGTTCAGTCATTTATTAGCTTAGTACAGCAAAGTTCAACCGTAAACATACAGTCCATTAATTACATTAGCCAAAGTTCGAACGATCTTAATCACCTTTTCATTAATTCTTTTACAAGATTCATACATTTAATAAAGTTAATTACATTACGAAGTTCAACCATTAATTACCTTAAAAATTCATCTGAATATTGAATTAAGCAAAGTTCAAACAATCCTCCTTAAAAAACAAACAGTTACTTCATTTGAATATTGAATTAGCCAAAGTTCAAATTACCATTAAATGAGGATGTAACAAGGAGATTGGTTAAATACACTCTCTTCAACACCTCACCTAGTAGAATCGTAAAAGTTCTGCATGTGTAGATTTAAACCATTCCTAAATCAGTTACTTCATTTGAATATTGAATTAGCCAAAGTTCAAAAAAACTTAATCACCTTTAAAGTTCTATCATTTATCAGCTTAGTACGTTAAAGTTCGATCATAAACATACAGTCCATTAATTACATTAGCCAAAGTTCGAACGGTCTTAATCACCTTTTCATTAATTCTTTTACAAGATTCATACATTTAAAAAAGTTAATTACATTACGAAGTTCAGCCATTAATTACCTTAAAAATTCATCCGAATATTGAATTAAGCAAAGTTCAAACAATCCTCCTTAAAAACAAAGTTTGACCATTAATTACCTTAAAAACAAAAAGTTACTTCATTTGAATATTGAATTACCATTAAATGAATTACCTTTAAATGAGGATGTAACAAGGAGATTGGTTAAATACACTCTCTTCAACTCCTCACCTAGTAGAATCGTAAAAGTTCTGCATGTGTAGATTTAAACCATTCCTAAATCAGTTACTTCATTTGAATATTGAATTAACTAATGTTCGAACAATGTTTAAATGAGGCAGGATTATGGAGAAGCTAACAATATCGGATTAGTCAAATTAATTACCTTTTCATTAATTCTTTTACAAGATTCATACATTTAAAGTGTTAATTACATTACCTTAAAAACACAAAGTCCATTAATTACTTTTTTAACCAAAGTTCAAACAATCTTAATTAATTACCTTAAAATTGGTTAAATACACTCTCTTCAACTCCTCTCCTAGTCGGATCGTAAAAGTTCTGCATGGGTAGATTTAAACCATTCTTTAAGTAGTAGAACATTTTCCGTAGCACAAGAATAGAAGCTAGCGTAATGAGTAGCGCACTTGTTCGCGTTGTACAGTTTTTTTAGCTTTCTCAGGGAAGGACATCCAAGTTCGCCTAACTCAAAAAACTCATACTTGTCTGTATCGGAACCTATGAGTTTCTCTAGCCAAGTTAACTTCTCCGCTCCTTTGATATAGATCGATACTCGTGACCGTACCGTTCCAGATGGGGGATTATGGTAGAACGTAGATTGGCGTATGGTATATCACCCTCACTCCAAGATAGTCCATGATGACGAGTTCTTACCCACTCTATATTTTCCATAGTCGAAACAGAGAGCTTATCCAACTTACACGGCGGAAGAAACTTATAGTTTATTTCCTCGAAATGTTCAAAATGTAAAACACTCACCTCTTTGAAAACGAATGATATTTCTTCACCCGAATATCCTTGCACATCGATCAACATAACGACACGCTCTGAAGCTACTGTTTGCCGGGATGAATGCAGATGAGCCCGCCTAGAAGTTCAGATCTTATATATATTGTTCATCTCACGCAGATGTTCTCGCGTGAAGCGGGAGGGGAGGAGGAAGCTTATAATCAAGATTCTCTACCCAACCCTCCTGCAGGGTCATAGCCTCTCCGAGCGCTCCGGTGATTAGAATCAGAGGCATTCTTAAATAACTCCAGCCTAGCATGAAGAGACACCATTCTCAATCATGGGTCAGGTGTTGAGGAAAAAAGATCAAGGGTTCACGATGATATAATTCAGGAGCTGATCCCTTCCCCCCCACGAAGACTCGTGCAGGACAACGGTAATAAAGGGCAGACCTACCATTTACCGGACGTACGCCTCCCAGAGAGAGAAACTCTCCGACCCCTGGGGAGAGAGAGAGAGAACCGTCCGAAGACCTCCTACAAAGTACACAGATCTAGACCCTCAAGAAATTTATGTTCTAATACCTTGACTGTTATGATAATGTACGGCTCTTTCAAGAGCAGCTGTGCACCGTAGTCACTAGGTCAAGCCCCCCGCGACACACTTTACCGTGTGGGACACCTTACAACCCTATCCATGGGGTTTAAACGCTACGTCACGATGCGAGAGATAACCCCTCCACCCGGGGGTTCCATACCGAGAGAGAGAGAGATATACTTGTCATATCCAGGTTGTTTCCTGTGATCTAGGGATTGAACCTAGGACCTATGGATCTGTAGCCTGTTCCTGAAAACAATTCAATGTTTACTCTCCCCCCTCCGCATGAATGAGCCATATTAGTTTCGAGTACAATTATCCTGGGAAGCAAGGTTCGAACCTCGTATTGTTAACCTGAAAACAA
The DNA here is from genome assembly GCA_039000515.1 of Timema cristinae. Classification (NCBI taxonomy): domain Eukaryota; kingdom Metazoa; phylum Arthropoda; class Insecta; order Phasmatodea; family Timematidae; genus Timema; species Timema cristinae. The sequence goes on from JBCFYV010009882.1 coordinate 88,671,868, forward strand.
TTCATTCCTAAAACACACACACACACCTATACACATACGGGTGTAACTATTCACATTTAACCTGAAAACAATTCATCGATTAAGTACGGTTATCCTAACACACCTGACCATCGGAGGGAGATAGGAATTGGGAAGTGAACCCACATTTGCTGGATACTTCGAGACCTGTGAGAGGGAGAATATACTTGTCATATCTGGAAATAATATTTTTTGAACTTTCCAGACTTCATACTGTTAGAGTGCCTGTCTTCAATCTGGTCCAGACTTCATACTGTTAGAGTGCTTGTCTCTAATCTGTTCCTAATTCATACTGTTAGAGTGCCTGTCTCTAATCTGATCCTGCTTCATATTGTAAGAGTGCTTGTCTCCAATCTGATTCTACTTCATACTGTTAGAGTGCTTGTCTCCAAACTGATCCTACTTCATATTGTTAGAGTGCTTATCTTCAATCTGATTCTAATTCATACTGTTAGAGTGCTTGTCTCCAATCTGTTCCTACTTCATACTGTTAGAGTGCTTATCTTCAATCTGATTCTACTTCATACTGTTAGAGTGCTTGTCTCCAATCCGATTTTACTTCATACTGTTATAGTGCTTGTCTCCAATCTGTTCCTACTTCATATTGTTAGAGTGCTTTTCTTCAATCTGATTCTAATTCATACTGTTAGAGTGCTTGTCTCCAATCTGATCCTACTTCATATTGTTAGAGTGCTTGTCTCCAATCTGATTCTACTTCATAGTGTTAGAGTGTTTGTCTCCAATCTGTTCCTACATCATATTGTTAGAGTGCTTGTCTCCAATCTGATTCTACTTCATACTGTTAGAGTGCTTGTATCCAATCTGATCCTACTTCATATTGTTAGAGTGCTTATCTTCAATCTGATTCTAATTCATACTGTTAGAGTGCTTGTATCCAATCTGATTCTACTTCATATTGTAAGAATGCTTATCTTCAATCTGATTCTACTTCATAGTGTTAGAGTGCTTGTATCCAATCTGATCCTACTTCATATTGTAAGAGTGCTTATCTTTAATCTGATTCTACTTCATAGTGTTAGAGTGCTTGTATCCAATCTGTTCCTACATCATATTGATAGAATGCTTATCTTCAATCTGATTCTACTTCATAGTGTTAGAGTGCTTGTATCCAATCTGATCATACTTCATATTGTTAGAGTGCTTATCTTCAATCTGATTCTACTTCATACTGTTAGAGTGCTTGTCTCCAATCTGGTCCAGACTTCATACTGTTAGAGTGCTTGTCTCCAATCTGTTCCTACTTCATATTGTAAGAGTGCTTGTCTCCAATCTGATTCTACTTCATACTGTTAGAGTGCTTGTCTCCAATCTGTTCCTACTTCATATTGTTAGAGTGCTTATCTTCAATCTGATTCTAATTCATACTGTTAGAGTGCTTGTCTCCAATCTGATCCTACTTCATATCGTAAGAGTGCTTATCTTCAATCTGGTTCAGACTTCATACTGTTAGAGTGCTTGTACCCAATCTGATCCTACTTCTTATTGATAGAGTGCTTATCTTCAATCTGATCCTACTTCATATTGTAAGAGTGCTTGTATCCAATCTGATCCTACTTCATATTGTAAGAGTGCTTATCTTCAATCTGATTCTACTTCATACTATTAGAGTGCTTGTCTTCAATCTGGTCAAGACTTCATACTGTTAGAGTGCTTGTCTTCAATCTGGTCAAGACTTCATACTGATAGAGTGCTTGTCTTCAATCTGCTCCAGACTTCATACTGCTATAGTGATTGTCTTCAATCTGGTCCAGACTTCTAACTGTTAGAGTGCTTGTCTCCAATCTGGTCCAGACTTCATACTGTTAGAGTGCTTGTCTCCAATCTGACTCTACATCATATTGTTAGAGTGCTTGTCTCCGATCTGATCCTACTTCATATTGTTAGAGTGCTTATCTTCAATCTGATTCTAATTCATACTGTTAGAGTGCTTGTATCCAATCTGATCCTACTTCATATTGTAAGAGTGCTTGTATCCAATCTGATTCTACTTCATATTGTAAGAGTGCTTGTCTCCAATCTGATTCTACTTCATACTGTTAGAGTGCTTGTCTCCAATCCGTTCCTACTTCTTATTGATAGAGTGCTTATCTTCAATCTGATTCTAATTCATACTGTTAGAGTGCTTGTCTCCAATCTGTTCCTACTTCATACTGTTAGAGTGCTTATCTTCAATCTGATTCTACTTCATACTGTTAGAGTGCTTGTCTCCAATCCGATTTTACTTCATACTGTTAGAGTGCTTGTCTCCAATCTTATCCTACTTCATATTGTTAGAGTGCTTATCTCCAATCTGATTCTAATTCATACTGTTAGAGTGCTTATCTTCAATCTGATTCTACTTCATATTGTTAGAGTGCTTATCTTCAATCTGATTCTACTTCATACTGTTAGAGTGCTTGTCTCCAATCTGTTCCTACTTCATATTGTTAGAGTGCTTATCTTCAATCTGGTCCAGACTTCATAATGTTAGAGTGCTTATCTTTAATCTGATCCTACTTCATACTGTTAGAGTGCTTGTCTCCAATCTGATCCTACTTCATATTGTTAGAGTGCTTGTCTCCAATCTGATCCAGACTTCATACTGTTAGAGTGCTTGTCTCCAATCTGATTCTACTTCATAGTGTTAGAGTGCTTGTCTCTAATCTGATCCTACTTCATACTGTTAGAGTGCTTGTCTCCAATCTGATTCTACTTCATACTGTTAGAGTGCTTGTATCCAATCTGATCCTACTTCATATTGTTAGAGTGCTTATCTTCAATCTGATTCTAATTCATACTGTTAGAGTGCTTGTATCCAATCTGATTCTACTTCATATTGTAAGAGTGCTTATCTTCAATCTGATTCTACTTCATAGTGTTAGAGTGCTTGTATCCAATCTGATCCTACTTCATATTGTAAGAGTGCTTATCTTTAATCTGATTCTACTTCATAGTGTTAGAGTGCTTGTATCCAATCTGTTCCTACATCATATTGATAGAATGCTTATCTTCAATCTGATTCTACTTCATAGTGTTAGAGTGCTTGTATCCAATCTGATCCTACTTCATACTGTTAGAGTGCTTATCTTCAATCTGATTCTACTTCATACTGTTAGAGTGCTTGTCTCCAATCTGGTCCAGACTTCATACTGTTAGAGTGCTTGTCTCCAATCTGTTCCTACTTCATATTGTAAGAGTGCTTGTCTCCAATCTGTTCCTACTTCATATTGTTAGAGTGCTTATCTTCAATCTGATTCTAATTCATACTGTTAGAGTGCTTGTCTCCAATCTGATCCTACTTCATATTGTAAGAGTGCTTATCTTCAATCTGGTCCAGACTTCATACTGTTAGAGTGCTTGTACCCAATCTGATCCTACTTCTTATTGATAGAGTGCTTATCTTCAATCTGATCCTACTTCATATTGTAAGAGTGCTTGTATCCAATCTGATCCTACTTCATATTGTAAGAGTGCTTATCTTCAATCTGATTCTACTTCATACTATTAGAGTGCTTGTCTTCAATCTGGTCAAGACTTCATACTGTTAGAGTGCCTGTCTTCAATCTGGTCAAGACTTCATACTGTTAGAGTGCTTGTCTTCAATCTGCTCCAGACTTCATACTGCTATAGTGATTGTCTTCAATCTGGTCCAGACTTCTAACTGTTAGAGTGCTTGTCTCCAATCTGGTCCAGACTTCATACTGTTAGAGTGCTTGTCTCCAATCTGACCCTACTTCATATTGTTAGAGTGCTTGTCTCCAATCTGATCCTACTTCATATTGTTAGAGTGCTTATCTTCAATCTGATTCTAATTCATACTGTTAGAGTGCTTGTATCCAATCTGATCCTACTTCATATAGTAAGAGTGCTTGTATCCAATCTGATTCTACTTCATATTGTAAGAGTGCTTGTCTCCAATCTGATTCTACTTCATACTGTTAGAGTGCTTGTCTCCAATCTGTTCCTACTTCTTATTGATAGAGTGCTTATCTTCAATCTGATTCTAATTCATACTGTTAGAGTGCTTGTCTCCAATCTGTTCCTACTTCATATTGTTAGAGTGCTTGTCTCCAATCTGGTCCAGACTTCATACTGTTAGAGTGCTTGTCTTCAATCTGGTCCAGACTTCATACTGTTAGAGTGCTTGTCTCTAATCTGTTCCTACTTCATACTGTTAGAGTGCTTGTCTCTAATCTGTTCCTACTTCATACTGTTAGAGTGCTTGTCTCCAATCTGTTCCTACTTCATATTGTTAGAGTGCTTATCTTCAATCTGATTCTAATTCATACTGTTAGAGTGCTTGTATCCAATCTGATCCTACTTCATATTGTAAGAGTGCTTATCTTCAATCTGATTCTACTTCATATTGTAAGAGTGCTTGTCTTCAATCTGGTCCAGCTTCATACTGTTATCCTATGATCTAGGGATTGAACCTGGGACCTATGGATCTGTAGCCTGTTCCGAACCCGAGACATCTAGATCAGTAGCCTGTTCCATTAGGTCGTTTCCTGTGAACCCGGACTTCTAGATCAGTTGCCTGTTCCGTTAGGTTGTTTCCTGTGATCTAGGGATTCAACCTAGGACCTAGGATCTGTAGCCTGTTCCGAACCCGAGACATCTAGATCAGTAGCCTGTTCCATTAGGTCGTTTCCTGTGAACCCGGGACTTCTAGATCAGTAGCCTGTTCCGTTAGGTTGTTTCCTGTGATCTAGGGATTCAACCTAGGACTGACCACTCAGATCCCTCCGGTGGTCGCATCTAGGGTTCGAATCTAGGTCGGATCTACTCAAGAGTGGTATTCTGTTTTTTGAAACTAAAAACCTCCGCGGTATTGAAGTTTTATGTAGAGGGTCTTAACTTTGCTGTACTAAGGTAGCATACTACCCAGGATCCCAATCCATGATACGTTTTACTACCTACACCTACACCTACACATCGAGACCGTGAGACGACCCGCATTTGCGGAGAGAGAGGGAGAGAAAACCCTGTTCCCCGTATGCTAGTCCCCCCCCGACCCCCCTCTCAGCCATCCCTAGCCCTCCGCGCATCCCAGTCGTGTCCTCTGCGCTCCCCCTCCCCTCCCTCATTATCTTCAATCTGATTCTACTTCATATTGTAAGAGTGCTTGTCTTCAATCTGGTCCAGGCTTCATACTGTTATCCTATGATCTAGGGATTGAACCTGGGACCTATGGATCTGTAGCCTGTTCCGAACCCGAGACATCTAGATCAGTAGCCTGTTCCATTAGGTCGTTTCCTGTGAACCCGGGACTTCTAGATCAGTTGCCTGTTCCGTTAGGTTGTTTCCTGTGATCTAGGGATTCAACCTAGGACCTAGGGATCTGTAGCCTGTTCCGAACCCGAGACATCTAGATCAGTAGCCTGTTCCATTAGGTCGTTTCCTGTGAACCCGGGACTTCTAGATCAGTAGCCTGTTCCGTTAGGTTGTTTCCTGTGATCTAGGGATTCAACCTAGGACTGACCACTCAGATCCCCTCCGGTGGTCGCATCTAGGGTTCGAATCTAGGTCGGATCTACTCAAGAGTGGTATTCTGTTTTTTGAAACTAAAAACCTCCGCGGTATTGAAGTTTTATGTAGAGGGTCTTAACTTTGCTGTACTAAGGTAGCATACTACCCAGGATCCCAATCCATGATACGTTTTACTACCATTTCGAGAATAGAATACACCTACACATCGAGACCGTGAGACGACCCGCATTTGCGGAGAGAGAGGGAGAGAAAACCCTGTTCCCCGTATGCTAGTCCCCCCCCGACCCCCCTCTCAGCCATCCCTAGCCCTCCGCGCATCCCAGTCGTGTCCTCTGCGCTCCCCCTCCCCCTCCCTCAAGTCCTCCATCCCTCTCAATTATGCTAATGAGTCACAGAACCCCGCACCAAAAAAATATTTTTTGTCTCCCACTCCACCCAGGTGCTCCTCTATCCCTCTCCCCAACCCCCTCCACCCTTCACTCCCTCACCCGTGTCGCGCAATCGAGGGCTCCAACCCTTCCCCCCACATGTCTAGCCTGTCATCTCAGAATCCATAAAAAAACAGGATTAATGCCTGTGCCACCGTAAAATAGTCTCCCCACTCCTCCCCGCACCCAGGTGCTGCTACAACCCTTCCTATCACCCCATCCCCCATCCCCTTCACCCCATCCTGTCATCTCAGAATCCATTAAAATGGTGATTAATGGGGTGTGTCGCTGAATAGCACAAACTCCCTTACTCACGTCACGCCTTTCACCCTCTCGCCCACCATCCCACAAAATAGGTTTTAGACTTGCACTCGACAGAGCCAAGGGTCTTAAGTATATCCCGTAAGTACTCTAAAGGGTTAATAGATCTGTCTGTGGTAAGGGCTCAAGGCTATATTTCCTGCTGAGACCAAAAACGCATAATCATTGGTTAATTTAGGGCTACCCCTCAAATAAACATTTTAAATACATTAAAATATTTCCTTCACTTAACAATGGCTGTTAGATTGCATAGCTGAAGTTGAGAGAGACGTCCTCTTTCGTACCAGTGCTTATATTTCATATGGATTACATTTCTACTTGCTTTCTCTATAGCATTGGAAACGTTTAAAACTTCATCGTCACACTATCAAATGTACGCCAACTATCACTTTCTTGAGCTATTTCTACCCAGTCCACCTCATTACACCCTATATCTTTCAGGTCCAATAAAATGTTATCCTCTCATCTGGTCTCTCCCCATTGGGTTTGCCAGTCAATACCTTGAACGTGGTTCTAGTTTCTTTTAATCGCGCTACATTTTCTGCCCTCCATAGCCTGCGAGATTCCTTAACAATATCTGGTGAGTTGCATTATGTAACCTTCTCCATTATCTCCATCCGTCCTTGGGCCATAATTTTTTCGATCACTATAAATTTCTTCTATTCATGTAAAGTAATAGACCTTTCTTTTGTATAATATTAATTTTATATTTCTTGAAAATAGGTGATATGTTAACAATTTACTTAAAGAGTAATAGTATGCATTTTCAGAATGAATTCTTTTCTTAATTTCCACTATAATATCGTTTAGTGCTAAACATATTTCCTAAATAATTGAACTCATTAACCCTACCAATGCGTTAAATTAAATTACTCAATTGCAGTTTTACTTTTCAAATTCAATGAAAATAATTATAATAAACTAGCTCACCCGACAGACGTCGTTCTGTCAAAAGCTATTGGACTGTGGCAGTCCCACAAACTTATCTTTCTGGTCAAGTTCTGGTGATGGCGTCGCTTATAAAGTGCACATGTCGTGATGACATCTTTAGTTTTCAGTAATGGTCACCAGAACAGATAAGTTTGTGATACTATACAGTCACAAATGTATATTTTAAACAAAAAATTGAATATAAACGTATTTCAGAGTGATCACTTTATTTATTTACTATCAAATAATTACCGTGGAATAAACAATAAATTTGCATAATGTTAATATACTTTTCTATGTATTTTTAATGTTATAATCATAAACAACAACTACTTACAAAATTCAGTTTTCTATTTCGTACACTGCAATTATTATTATTAGCACCGCGTCTTACTAACCGTTCGGGTTATACGCATTTACGCTAATGTGTAATGGTAGGGTGATTGTGAGATGAAATGGAGGCCCTACAGTTTAACGTGGAATCCGAACCACGGTGGAGGCCTGGCGTTCCCCACATTCACAAGATATCTTGTCAGAGGTGTACACTGCAATTCTTTAGTAATATTGTGTTAAATGATATTTACATTGTAATGCTTTATGGTACACGATATTTTTTGTTTGATTGCCTGGCACGTAAACAAACAAAGCTGATGGTTTTCCAACACGGGGACAGGCAACATACAATTGGCCATGCGAGAAAGATGGGTTTTCAAGATTAATGCTGCAAACACTCAATGACTGCCGCTGGGATTTATTTATGGTCATAGCGAAAGCAAGCCGCACTGGAAACTGCAGTCGTTTAAATTCAAATGGTATGTCTTACGGAATCATTGGGATGCGTGGTATCAAAACGTCTTCTCCTTTATACTTTCCCTTTACAATGGTTGCTTCGATCACGTTGTTCAGTAAATTTTTCACCGCTAGCCGTGTGCCGTTACAAAGACGCGTTTGGTTGATATTTCGCAACATTATAATCACCAATCCAACCTTTAATTGAATATTGTGAGGCGGCAATCCTGGCAAATCCAGCTAGTTCAAAAATTCGGGTGGATAGTTGACATCATCTTAGTTAGTAGCGGAATCAACTGATTTGTATGTCCTCAATTCACCGGCAATTTCATTTTGAATTTTAATTCATTTACTTCCATGTTTTTGGGAGCCAATATAGCTCGTTCGCTCAACCAAATTTGATCTCTGTAATTTTGAGCAACGTTTGGGAACACCTTTTGAATGAGTTCGGTTTTTGAATCAGTAAACTGCCAAAAATTGTCAGGAAAGGTAACGCAACCAGTGAAAGAGTCTAAAGCAAAGTTGCCATTACCTATTTCAATGAGTTGTTTTGAAAATATTTCTCCAGATCTATCATTATGCAACTCGACACGCATATTCTTGCTTAAATTTAGTATTTTTACGTGTTTCCACAAAACGTAGGACTTTAAACATGCATTAAATTCATCAGCTGGCGTTGACCGTGGAATCACTGGCAATGTTTGACGAAAATCTCCTGCTAACAAAATCATTACACCACCAAATTGGTTTTGACTGTTCCGCAGATCTTACATGGTTCGGTCTAATGCCTCCAAAGACTTATGTGCCATCGTGCATTCATCCCACACTATCAATTTACATTGCTGCAAAACCTTTGCCATTGCATAGTTCTTCGAAATGTTGCAGATCGGAGTTTCATTGCTTTGCATAACGGCAATTTTAGCGCTGAATGGGCTGTTCGACGGCCTTCCAACAATGTAGCTGCAATGCCAGATGAAGCAAGTGGGAGTGCAATTTCATTGTGTGAGCGAATTGTTGCTAAAATCAAAGAAATCAAAAAAGTTTTTCTGTACCACCGGGAGCATCCAAGAAGTAAATCCCTCCAGTTCCATCATATACAACTTCCATAAGAGTATCAAATAAGTACTTTTGTTGTTGGTTCAACAGCGGAAGATTTATTCGGACTGATTCTCTTAAAGCATCGAGATCGTACAATTTTTCTCGTTGCAACTCTTGATTAAAAGCGTCGTGCATCGGGTGATTGGGCGCGGCCATACCTAATTGAGATAATACTTTGTTTGACATCATCAAGCACATGTCCTCAATTGATATTAACGCCTCGTTGTAAATTTCTTCATTGACTTGTAAATTTGGATTTCCTCTTCTAATGCGCATTTGATGCAAGATATCGTCACACATATCAACTTTGTATTTGATCCATAAATCAATTGATTTTGATGGTAAGCATGTTGATATAATTATAGAAAACAATGTTCGTATTTGATGAGCTTGTGAATAAATTATAGCATCATTGAGAGTTTGATCCCAATGAGCGTCATTTTCTAACAGTTGCAAACGTTGACAGGCTTATCTGTAAGAGCCACACAATTCACCATTAACAGTTCGTAACTGTTGGAATGATGTTGGGCCTCGAATATTGACTAATAGCAATCGCATATAAAAACACTCATCATTGCTTGGAGTGACTGAATAAATTCGACCTATTGCATCGGTGGAATATACATTTGGGTAACCTGGAAGTGGTTTTCCTTGTTTCCGTGGTTGAAATTTCTTTGTGGATTGATTCCAAGTATAATATTTTGGCATTTCGGAGTATAGCAGTGTTCGGGCGAAATCATCATTCTGATATATTAAAAAAAAAGTTAAGGTTGTAGATGGTGGTTGAACAGTTCGTTGTAATGCGTTCTGTGTCGTGAAATATACTCTTTGACCATTGTCTAAGTGTCTGGCTAAGTGAACAAAAGTGGGGTGTCTTTCATGAATGAGAAAATTAAAAATGCGCCAAATTGCTTCATTACTGCTTGCATTCATTTATGCTTCATTATCCATTTGGTATTGGGTAACTTCGTCATTGTAATTCTCTGCACCAACTCCAATCCCAGCCATGTCACTTCCTTTGGTTACATATTTACAAATATATTTGATAGATTTCACGGAATGGCAAGATTCAACATTGATGTGCGCCTTGAAAATCTTTGATAGGATCGGTGAATATGGAACAAGCCAACAATTATCAATTTCAATGTCTTGTTTATTAACTTTGACAATTGTTGATCTTACGTTGTCTGCAGTCGATCGGCGACGATACAGTGGATAACCATAATTTCCAGTAATTGTTTCTGCTAACGCTTCGAACATTTACCATCCACCATACACGGTGAATTTTGATAAGAGTTCCACAAGGACCATGAATCATGTTTTTTTTATGACTACTTCATGCAAGCTTGGATCTACTTGTACATCAGGGATTTCAGCTGATATCACTTAATCAACATCATTTGGTCTTATCTTCTCAAACAACCAAATCAGAATATGTGCATGAGAAAATCCACGTTTCTGCCACTCCACAGAATACATCCAGCAGTGCGTCTTGCCAAACACGTTATGTTTCAGAATGAAATCCATTTAAGATTTCTACTTTTGTTTGAAGACTCTTGCCGTAATGTCATGGCGATCAATGGGTGATTGACCAGGGTATAACTCAAGTTTGATTTCTATACACTGCGGATTGCACGTGAATGTGATAAATAAATCAATCAACAAAAGATAAATCGAGGATCTTCAAACTGTATATCGTAGAAAGATAAAGTGTCAACTCTACAGATGCATTCAAGTAGTTTATATTAATTTCAAGGTTAAGTTCATAATTATAAAGTTACTAATTAAATCTCAATTTTTTTTTCTTTATATTATGGTTTGGTACGCTCTTGTTTTATTTGAACAAAACGAAATAATAAATAAATGTGTTGATTGAGAAGCGAAGATTAAACACAACAAAGAAAATAACACGCACAAATTGAGAATCTACTGAAAAATTGTCGAAGTCAAATTGTATATTGTTTTTTCTTATATTATGGTTTGGTACTCTTGTTTTATTTGAATAAAACGAAACCGTAAATAAATGAATTGAAAGTCGATTTTAGGGCGTCTGAGATCGATTCACTTAATCGATTCATTGCTCAAATCGATCTTCACGACCCAAAAAAAAATCGCTTCTTAGATTAATCTATATCAGTTCGCCATCCCTAGAATTGACAGATAGGAAAAGTTTGAATGGGAAAAAAGAAAAATGTGGTTTTTACGTTTTTCAATGCAATTTTTCCAACTTTTCTCTTCATAAGAACCTTCCTCGGACTTCAACGAATATTAGAAAAAAAAATTAGCCGAATTGGTCCAGCCGTTCTCGAGTTTTGCGGTTAGCAAAAAATTTAGCCATTCATTTTTATTTAAAAGACTAGTTCACGCGACAGACGTCGTTCTGTCAAAAGCTATTGGACTGTGGCAGTCCCATAAACTTATCTTTTCTGGTCAAGTTCTGGTGATGGCGCCATTTATAAAGTGCACATGTCGTGATGACATCATTAGTTTTCAGTAATGATCACCAGAACATATATGTTTGTGATACTATACAGTCACAAATGTGTAATTTAAACAAAAAATTGAATATAAAAGTATTTCAGAGTGATCACTTTATTTATTTACTATCAAATAATTACCGTGGAATAAACAATAAATTTGCATAATGTTAATATACTTTTCTATGTATTTTTAATGTCATAATCATAAACAACAACTACTTACAAAATTCAGTTTTCTATTTCGTACATTGCAATACTTAAGTAATATTGTGTTAAATGATATTTTCATTGCAATGCTTTATGGTACACGATATTTTTTGTTTGATAACCTAGCGCGTAAACAAACAAAGCTTATGGTTTTCCAACGCGGGAACAGGCAACATACAATTGGCCATGCGAGAAACATGGGTTTTCAAGATTAATGCCTCAAACACTCAAGGACTGCCCCTGGGATTTATTTATGGTCATAGCGAAAGCAAGCTGCACTGAAAATTGCAGTCGTTTAAATTCAAATTGTATGTCAGTCAAAATCATTGGGATACGTGGTATCAAAACGTCTTCTCCTTTATACTTTCCCTTTACAATGGTTGGTTGATATTTCGAAACATTATGATCACCGATCCGACCATTAATTGAAGATTGTGAGGCGGCAATCCTGGCAAATCCAGATAGTTTAAAAATTCGGGTGGATAGTTGACATTATCTTGGTTAGTATCGGAATCAACTGATTTGTATGTCCTTAATTCACCGGTAATTTCATTTTGAATTTTGAAATTTAATTAATTTACATCCATATTTTTGGGAACCAATATAGCTCGTTCGCTCAACCAAATATGATCTCTGTAATTTTGAGCCACGTTTTGGAACACCTTTTGAATGAGTTCGGTTTTTTAATCAGTAAACTGACAGAAATTGTCAGGAAAGATAACGCAGCCAGTGAAATAGTCTAAAGTGACGTTGCCATTACCTATGTCAATGAGTTGTTTAGAAAATATTTCTCCAGATCGTTCATTTTGCATCTAGACACGCATATTCTTGCCTAAATTAGGCATTTTTACGTGTTTCCACAAAACGGAGGACTTTAAAAATGCATTAAGTTCATCAGCTGGCGTTGACCGTGGAATCACTGGCAATGTTTGATGAAAATCTCCTTCTTACAAAATCATCGCACCACCAAATTGGTTTTGATTGTTCCGCAGATCTTGCATGGTTCGGTCTAATGTCTCCAAAGACTTATGTGCCATCGTGCATTCATCCCACACTATCAATTTGCATTGCTGCAAAACCTTTGCCATTGCATAGTTCTTCGAAATGTTGCAGATCGGAGTTTCATTACATTGCATATTCAACGGAAATTTTAGCGCTGAATGGGCTGTTCGACCACCTTCCAACAATGTAGCTGCAATGCCTGATTAAGACAGTGCGAGTGCAATTTCATTGTGTGAGAGAATTGTTGCTAAAATCAAAGAAATCAAAAGAGTATTTTCTGTATCACCGGGAGCGCCCAAGAAGTAAATCCCTCCAGTTCCATCATGCACAACTTCCATAAGAGTATCAAATATATACTTTTGTTGTTGGTTCAACAGCGGAAGAGTTGTTTTGACTGATTCTCTTAAAGCATCGAGATCGTACATTTTTTCTAGTTGCATCTCTTGATTAAAAGCTTCGTGCATCGGATGATTGGGCGCGGTCATGCCTAATTGAGATAATACTTTGTTTGACATAATCAAGCACATGTCCTCAATTATATTAACGCCTCGTTGTAAATTTCTTCACTGACTTGTAAATTTGGATTTCCTGTTCTAATGCGCATTTGATGCAAGATATCGTCACACATACCATTTTTGTATTTGATCCATAAATCAATTGGTTTTGATGGTAAGCATGTTGATATAATTATAGAAAACAATGTTCGTATTTAATTAGCTTGTGAAGAAATTATAGCATCATTTAGAATTTGATCCCAATGAGCGTCATTTTCTAAGAGTTTCAAAAGTTGACAGGCTTCTCTGTAAGAGCCACACAATTCACCATTAACAGTTCGTAACTGTTGGAATGATGTTGGGCCTCGAACATTGACTAATAGTAATCGCATATAAAAATACTCATCGTTGCTTGGATGGACTGAATAAATTCGACCTATTGCATCGGTGGAATATACATTTGGGTAACCTGGAAGTGGTTTTCCTTGTTTCCGTGGTTGAAATTTCTTTGTGGATTGATTCCAAGTATAATATTTAGGCATTTCGGAGTATAGCAGTGTTCGGGTGAAATCATCATTCTGATATATTAAAAAAAAAAAGGTCAAGGTTGTAGATGGTAGTTGAACAGCTCGTTGAAATGCGATCTGTGCCGTGAAATATACTCTTAGGCCATTTTCTAAGTGTATGGCTAAGTGAACAACCTGGGGTGTCTTTCATGAATGGGAAAAGAAAAAATGCGCCGAATTGCTTCATTACTGCTAACATACCCGCCCATTTGGTATTGGGTAACTTCGTCATTGTGATTTTCTGCACTAACTCCAATCACAACCATGTTACTTCCTTTGGTTACATATTTACAAATGTATTTGATAAATTTCACAGAATGGCAAGATTCAACATTGATGTGCGCCTGTAAAGTCTTTGATAGGATCGGTGAATATGGAACAATCCAACGATTATCAATTTCAATGTCTTGTTTATTAACTTTGACAATTGTTGATCTTCCGTTGTCTGCAGTCGATCGGCAACGATACAGTGGATAACCACCATTTCCGGTAAATTTTTCTGCTACTAATGCCCGTGGATAAAGCTTCGAACATTTACTATCCACCATACACGGTTAATTTTGATTAAGTGTTCCACAGGGACTATGAATCATGTTTTTAATAACTACTTCATGCAAGCCTGGATCTACTTGTACATCAGGGATTTCAGCTGATATCACTTCATCAACTTCATTTGGTCTTATCTTCTCAACCAACCAAATCAGAATATGTGCATGAGGCAATCCACGTTTCGGCCACTCCACAGAATACATCCATCAGCTCGTCTCGCCAAACACGCTATGTTTCACAATGAAATCCATTAAAGATTTCAACTTTTGTTTGAAGACTCTTGCGTAATGTCATGGCGATCAATGGGTGATTGACCAGGGAATAACTCAAGTTTGATTTCTATCCACTGCGTATTGCACGTGAATGTGCTAAATAAATCTGCTGTGCCATAATGACGAACATACGACATGGCATCTTGAGCATATGCATGCTTATGTCGAGGACTTCCGATGTATGTTGCTGGAAAAATTGTCATCCGGCAGACGTTCTCTGCATTTCCATCAGTATTAATATTATCTCGAAGGTGAATATACTCTTCAGAACGGATTTTGGTCTGGTTCAATCTGATGAATGTCAATCGCTTTGTTTCAATTTTCACATACAAATCAACAACATATTGGTGAAATAATCGCCGGCATTTCAAGATGTGATTGTCTTCATTTTCACGAACCATCAGGTGGTATGAATAATAGTTCATTGAACTGACTTTTTTTTATTTATTTCGGCACCTCTAAATAAATGATTGTTTTAATGACAGTGATTGAACTTACATATAATATATATAATAGCTGATAAAAAATCTCCATTGCTAAACCAAATTTGTAATTACCTGTAAGGGGATTTATCATCTTGATTGAGAAGTGATAACCATCTTCACCTTGCCAAAATATGATCGGATATTGTAGCGCATCATATGAGTGGTGTGTTTCATTCACACGCTGTAACTGATCATTCCTGCGATGTAAAACAATAACACGGGCTTCCAAATTTTCTCCAACTATAAAAATGGCAACTTCAACCATTGTTGGTGCATTTAAACGTCTTGCATGTTGGTCCACAGGAGTTTTATCAGTTCTGATTACAATTTTGCGATTATCATATGGTATGAGGTCCAGTGCAGTTTTGAACAATGTAATCAACTGATTGTGTTGATAAAAGAAAGTTTGTAATTCTTCTAAAATAGACCTCTTCCCTGAACTGTCATGTGTACAACGCAAATAAATTTCTTGTGTGTAATTGCCCATGAAACAAATTTGCAGGAATTTGTAGTCACCATCTGACACCGGCAACTGTGAACCTGCTTGGTGATATATTTGGCCTTGTATCCGTGAATTAAAAAGACATGTTTATTACTTTTGTTACAAAAACTATAAAATAAAATAAACAAAGCAATAAGGGGTATAAGTCTGTTTGTTATATATTACCTTGAAAGTTGGCATGAAGTTGTCCCGAACTACATTTGTTGCCCCAAATGAAGTCATTTGGAAGCATTTGTTATATTTTTGGATATTAATAAGGAAATGTATTGAATCCGTTCCTGATCCTGAAACCAATGAGTACAATGCCTCTGGTGGCGAAACCAATGGCACTAATTTCACTTTGCCATTTGCGCAACACACAATCCAACGGCTTCATTTTTGTATCTCAATGCCTTACAATGTGGGCAAACTGAGTTCATAGATCCAATAGAAACGCATTGGTAGGCACTGTAGTCAATTGAAACATCGTAACTGAAAGCAGCTCGTTTCAAACCTGCAAGATTATTAGCTGAATGACGTGCTGCACGGGTTTGTGCTATCCGAATCCTTTCAATTTCATTTTGCTCTTCATGTTGCTGTTCAGTCCGATTAGAATGAAAATTAGCTTGTTTTCTAGCATTTAGAGTTCTTCGACCCAAATTGCTCCGCCCGCGTCTTACAGGCGGAATGAGTCTTGGACTGAGTATAAATGGAAACGCATCCAAAATAAACCAATCAACCAAAGATAAATCAAGGAACTTCAAACTGTATATCGTAGAAAGAGATAGTGTCAAATCTACGGATGCATTCAAGTAGTTTATATTAATTATAAGGTTACGTTCATAAAGAGAAAGTGTCAAATCTACGGATGCATTCAAAGTTACTAATTACATTTCAAATGTCTTTTTCTTTATATTATGGTTTGGTACTCTTATGTTTTATTTGAATAAAACCAAACAGTAAGTAAATGAATTGAAAATCGATTTTAGGGTGTCTGAGATAGATTCACTTAATCGATTCATTGCTCAAATCAATCTTCACGAACAAAAAAAATATTGATTCTTCGATTAATCTATCTCAGTTCGCCATCCCTAGAATTGACAGCTAGGAACAGTTTGAATGGGAAAAGGAAAAATGTGGTTTTTACGTTTTTCAGTGCAATTTTTCCAATTTTTCTCTTCATAAGAACCTTCCTCAGACATCAACAATTATTAGAGAGAAAAAATTAGCCGCATTGGTCCAGCCGTTCTCGAGTTTTGCGGTTAGCAACACATTTAGCCATTCATTTTTATTTATAAGATTAATGTCACATTAATGGTGAAAGCAATTGATGGCCATTTTGAACATTGAATTAACCAACACAATATGTGGCTTTGTTGTTTTCTCTCAAATATACTAAAACTGTCTGGTATTTTAAAGGTTATTTTCCTCTTTCTGATAATTGAAGGTTATTTTCCTCCTACTTCTATATTTCGGTTTTATGCCTACCACAAATATTTATTGAATACTAGCTCACCCGACAGACGTCGTTCTGTCAAAAGCTATTGGACTGTGGCAGTCCCACAAACTTATCTTTTCTGCTCAAATTCTGGTGATGGCCTCGCTTATAAAGTGCACATGTCGTGTTGACATCTTTAGTTTTCAGTAATGGTCACCAGAACAGATAAGTTTGTGATACTATACAGTCACAAATGTGTAATTTAAACAAAAAATTTAATATAAACGTATTTCAGAGTAATAACTTTATTTATTTACTATCAAATAATTACCGTGGAATAAACAATAAATTTGCATTATGTTAATATACTTTTCTATGTATTTTTAATGTCATAATCATAAACAACAACTACTTACAAAATTCAGTTTTCTATTTCGTACACTGCAATACTTTAGTAATATTGTGTTAAATGATATTTTCATTGTAATGCTTTATGGTAAACGATATATTTTTTTAATTACCTGGCGCGTAAACAAACAGAGCTGATGGTTTTCCAACACGGGAACAGGTAACATACAATTGGCCATGTGAGAAACATGGGTTTTCAAGATTAATGCCGCAAACACTCAATGACTGCCCCTGAGATTTATTTATGGTCATAGCGAAAGCAAGCCGCACTGGAAACTGCAGTCGTTTAAATTCAAATTGTATGTCAGTCAAAATCATTGGGATACGTGGTATCAAAACGTCTTCTCCTTTATACTTTCCCTTTACAATGGTTGCTTCGATCACGTTGTTCAGTAATTTTTTCACCGCTAGCCGTGTGCCGTTGCAAAGACGCGGTTGGTTGATATTTTGCAACATTATGATCACCGATCCGACCTTTAATTGAAGATTGTGAGGTGGCAATTATGGCAAGTCCAGCGAGTTCAAAAATTCGAGTGGATAGTTGACGACATCATCTTAGTTAGTAGCGGAATCAACTGATTTGTATGCCCTCAATTCAACGGCAATTTTATTTTGAATTTTGAAATTTAATTAATTTACATCCATGTTTTTGGGAACCAATATAGCTCGTTCGCTCAACCAAATATGATCTCTGTAATTTTGAGCAACTTTTGGACACCTTTTGAATGAGTTCGGTTTTTGAATCAGTAAACTGACAAAAATGGTCAAGAAAGGTAACGCAGCCAGTGAAAGAGTCTAAAGCGAAGTTGCTATTACCTATATCAATGAGTTGTTTTGAAAATATTTCTCAAGATCGATTATTTTGCAACTCGACACGCAAATTCTTGTTTAAATTTAGTATTTTTACGTGTTTCCACAAAATGGAGGACCTTAAACATGCATTAAGTTCATCAGCTGGCGTTGACCGTGGAATCACTGGCAATGTTTGACGAAAATCTCCTGCTAACAAAATCATCACACCACCAAACCGGTTTTGATTGTTCCACAGATCTTGCATGGTTCAGTCTAATGCCTCCAAAGATTTTTTATGTGCCATCGTGCATTCATCCCAAACTATCAATTTACATTGCTGCAAAACTTTTGCCATTGCAGAGTTCTTCGAAATGTTGCAGATCGGAGTTTCGTTGCGTTGCATAACGGCAATTTTAGCGCTGAATGGGCTGTTCGACGGCCTTCCAACAATGTAGCTGCAATGCCAGATGAAGCAAGTGGGAGTGCAATTTCATTGTGTGAGCGAATTGTTGCTAAAATCAAAGAAATCAAAAAGTTTTTCTGTACCACTGGGAGCGTCCAAGAAGTAAATCCCTCCAGTTCCATCATATACAACTTCCATAAGAGTATCAAATAAGTACTTTTGTTGTTGGTTCAACAGCGGAAGATTTATTCGGACTGATTCTCTTAAAGCATCGAGATCGTACATTTTTTCTCGTTGCAACTCTTGATTAAAAGCGTCGTGCATCGGGCGTGGCCATGCCTAATTGAGATAATACTTTGTTTGACATCATCAAGCACATGTCCTCAATTGATATTAACGCCTCGTTGTACATTTCTTCATTGACTTGTAAATTTTGATTTCCTCTTCTAATGCGCATTTGATGCACGATATCGTCACACATATCATCTTTGTATTTGATCCATTAATCAATTGGTTTTGATGGGAAGCATGTTGATATAATTATAGAAAACAATGTTCGTATTTGATGAGCTTGTGAATAAATTATATCATCATTGAGAGTTTGATGCCAATGAGCGTCATTTTCTAAGAGTTTCAAAAGTTGACAGGCTTCTCTGTAAGAGCCACACAATTCACCATTAACAGTTCGTAACTGTTGGAATGATGTTGGGCCTCGAACATTGATTAATAGCAATCGCATATAAAAACACTCATCGTTACTTAGATGTACTGAATAAATTCGACCTATAAACGAAACAATAAGTAAATGTGTCGATTGAGAAGCGAAGATTAAACACAACCAAGAAAATAACACGCACAAATTGAGAATCTACTGAAAAACTGTCAAAGTCAAATTGTATATTGTTTTTTCTTTATATTATGGTTTGGTACTCTTTTGTTTTATTTGAATAAAACGAAACAGTAAGTAAATGAATTGAAAGTCGATTTTAGGGTGTCTGAGATCGATTCACTTAATCGATTCATTGTTCAAATCGATCTCCACGACCCAAAAAAATCGATTCTTCGATTAATCTCAGTTCGCCATCCCTAGAATTGACAGCTAGGAACAGTTTGAACGGGAAAAAGAAAAATGTTGTTTTTACGTTTTTCAGTGCAATTTTTCCAATTTTTCTCTTCATAAGAACCTTCCTCGGACTTCAACGAATATTAGAGAGAAAAAATTACCCGAATTGGTCCAGCCTTTCTTGAGTTTAGCGGTTAGCAACACATTTAGCCATTAATTTTTATTTATAAGATTTTTACCCGATAAAATGTAACCAAGATTTCAAACACTATGGCATTGACAAATGACAGAAAAAAAACTAAATGTTTGAGGAATGAAGGAAAAAACATTTGAAAAATTAATAGTTTTGGATATTTGACTTAAGGTACGTTATTTGTACTAATACAATGTCGGGTGCACATTATGTATTTGTATGTTTGGTTGATTACTATATGTTTTAAATAAACAAAAATGGAGTTTACTTACTTGTTATAGGATAGAGGGAAGTTTTAAAAAATGTTATATATAGAGACATATAACATATCCATATATATTATATATAAAAAACATATCCATATATATTATATATAAAAAAACATATCCATATATATTATATATAAAAAAACATATCCATATATATTATATATAAAAAACATATCCATATATATAGATATATATAACATATCCATATATTATATATATAAAACATATCCATATATTATGTATATAGCACCACGTCTCACTATCTTTGATGGCTGTACCATATGTACTTATCACACTCATGAGAGCTGGGTAAGAATAATAATTAATTTAGAGGAAGTGTACCAGAATTTGCATGTTGGGAGAGTGGAAAACCATTAAGGAAAAACACCCTCAGTACAGCTGACCTGGATTCGAGTCCCGATATCTGTCAGTGGGTGTAGTCTTTAATGTAAGAGTAACGCCTTATACCAAACGGCCACCGAAGCAGGTAAAAATATATTAGTAAACTTATCTGGCACATATATAAATATAACCGAACAAACCTATTATTAGTGATGCCATCTAAGTACAGCGGATTCTGGATAACTGGAACACATCGGGCTAGTCCCAATTAAGCGGTTGCCCCAATTAAACTTAATTTATTTAAAAATACTGTAACTAAAGCGAAAAGCAAAACAAAATTTACATATGTAAAACGAATATACAATACATAGTTGTATGTGTCAAGTAAGGGTTACACATTACTTTGTTCTTTCTTTGAAACAAATTATCAAGTGTACGCTGAAGTGTTTTCTTTATGGACTGCGCCTTTACAAAGTCGGCGCAGTTATCTAGTGTTGATAAAGGGCTGCCTTCATTGTCTTCCTTCATGAAGTAGCATCTCATTTCAGCAATATATTTCCTGGCATCCTGGTTAGTGTCAAAACATGTTTAAAATATGCTTGTTTATGCCTAACCTCTCAACCATTAGTGCGAGTGCCCAATAGTGTGGCGCATGAATACATTCATTAAAGCACTTTTTCCTTTTCTATCTTGTTGGCGTCATGTAACAGTCATGTTGAACTTTTACCGTGTGCGGTCTGTTAAGTAATAACAGTGTGTTCCAAACTTCAAATATAGCATTTAGTAGGTTATGGGCCCAGGCAACCAACAACTGCGTAAATATCCACGTAATATTTCGTAAAAACTCTCCGTTGGGTAATTCACAAATCCGTTTTGTGAATTCGCGTTCGCGTTAGGAAGCGACGTGATTCGCCATTTATTTATCAGTAGGTTCGCGCGATCAGCAAACAAACAGCTTTATGTCTTGTGCTTGAAGTTATATAATCCGCGAGACCAAAATAGAAATAATGGCCGAAAAGTTTGACGTGGCACACGTAAATAAGTTCGACGGCAATAATTATCATCAATGGAAATTTCAAATTAAATATGCCCTAAGGGCAAAAGGAGTGTTTGATGTTGCAAAAGGTGCCATAGAAAAGCCGTCAATGGACAAAGAGAAGGAACTAGAAAAGTGGAACAAAGACGATGCATGTTTACACTCACTACAGCAATGGAACTATCACAGATCACATTAGTTGAAAATTGTGATTCGTCAAAAGAAATACTAGAGAAATTAGACTATCTTTGATCAGAAATCAGAAATGAACAAAATGCTAGTCCACGAACGCTTTCATCAGTACAAGATGGACGCCAACGACTCCATCGCTCAGCATATTGCCAAGATTGAAAATCTCGCGCGACATGTGAGAGAGACTGGTGAACGACTCAGCAATGTTACTATAATGACTAAAATTCTAGGTAATCTACCTCCCAAATTTAGAAACTTCAGACAAGCTTGGCTTTCACTAGACGAGGCTAGACAAACAATCCCAAATATGACGGCACGTCTGTTGGATGAAGAGGCTAGTCTCACATCAAATGAACAATCGGAAAGTGCATTTTCATCTACGACAAATTTGAAAAGAGTTTTTCAAAAGTCTAATAATTCTCAAAAGTCCAATCAAAAACAAAGGAATAGATCAGGAAAACTAAGGGTAACGTACTATAATTGCCAAAGAAAAGGACTTTACGCAAGTGACTGTCGTGCACCTAAGAAGCCCCGAGAAAACGGACAGCAAAACACTCACAATGACCGTTCCCAACAAGGTCATTTCTCAGCATTCAGTGCAGAGAATCAGGATGTTATGCTAATGTCAGCAGTCACCACCGAAGATAACTGGACAATGGACAGTGGCGCTTCTGCACACATGACTAATCGTAGTGATTATTTTTCTAAGTTTGAAGAGACTGTAGACAATACGAGTGTCGTGCTTGGAAACAACCAAGGTCTTTCTGTGAAGGGAAGAGGAAGCATTAAAATAAAGAAATTTATCAGAGGTAATTGGTATGACTCAACTATCATAAATGTGTTGTATATTCCTGAACTAAGAAAAAGTATTTTCTCTGAAGGTGTAATAACTGAAAAAGGGATGAAGATCTTTAAGGAAGACAGATATGCAGAAGTTTACGAAAACGGTGAGCTAGTAGCAAGTGCGGTCCGTGAAATCAACAATCTGTATCGAATGTTATTCCGCACAGTGATCCCACATCAGGACGTAGGCCTAAATTTCACTGCAAGTGGAAGTCTAAAATTGTGGCACGATAGACTCGGATATATAAATAAGAAAACTCAGCGTAAAATGATCACCAAAGGCTTGGTCGAAGGTGTAAACATTAATGACCTTGAAGATTTCTTCTGTGAGTCGTGTCAGTATGGCAAACAGCACAGGTTACCATTTTCGCCCTCAAAGCATGCCAAGGCCAAACCAGGCGAACTCATTTACAGTGACGTGTGTGGTCCAATGTCAACACCATCAGTTCAGGGTGCTAAATATTTTGTATTATTTAAGGATGACTGTTCAGGCTATCGTGTTGTATTTTTCATCAAGCACAAAGTGGATGTTGTTGTGTGTTTCAAAGATTTTGCAAACATGATAAAGAATAAATATGAATATTCTATTAAGACCCTACATACTGACAATTGGACAGAATACTGTAATCAGGGAATGAAAGAGTATATGTCCAAACGTGGAATTGAGTTTGAAACAACGGCACCTTATACTCCTGAGCAAAATGGTAGAGCCGAACGTGACATGAGAACCATAATGGAAAGTGCACGTTCAATGTTATATGCAAAGAATATGCCAACATATTTATGGGCAGAGGCAGTAAACACAGCTGTTAATATTCTAAACAGGACTCCAACCTCTCAAGCACCAAACTCGAAACCCTATGAAATATGGAGTGGAAAAAGGCTTGTAATGTCACATTTAAGAATCTTTGGCAGTGAGGCATACATGCATGTACCAAAGGAACTGCGAAACAAACTGGCACCGAAGAGCAAGAAACTTAAACTTGTAGGATATGATAGAAACTCAACCAACTATAGTTTGCTGTATCAAAATAAACAGAAAATTACAGTCTCAAGAAATGTGATTTTCAATGAAAATTCAAGTAGTTTCATTCCTCAAAGAAATACTGTAGTCCCAGTAGTGATAGAAAACACACATCATTCTGATCAAAGAATTCAGCAGGAGGACGCAGGCCCTCAACATTCTGAACAGAACGATGAAGAACCCAAGCACATTGAAGCAAATTATGAGCTGCGACCAAGAGATGTCATCAGGCCTCCCAAACGCTATGAAGCTAACCTAGTGGAAATAGATGTACCACAGACCTACGAGGAAGCAATGAAGAGTCCCGATGCAGGGCAGTGGACTGACGCAATCAAAGAAGAACTGGATGCGCTGGAAAAGAACAACACTTGGGTGCTAGTGTCATTACCTCCTGGTAAAAATGCTATAGGTTCAAAATGGGTCTTCAAAGTAAAACCCACCAGTGATGGAAACATTTCACGATATAAATCAAGACTGTGCGCTAAAGGTTTCACACAGAAAGAAGGGGTCGACTACAATGACACATTCTCTCCCACAACACGGTATGACTCTATACGAGTCTTACTCGCTATCGAAGCTCAACAAAACTATGAAATAATGCAGTTTGATGTGAAAACTGCATTTTTGTATGGTGAACTCAAGGAAGATATCTTCATGCTTCCACCAGATGGAATCAATATTGACCAATACCTCGTCTTCAAATTAAGAAAGTCACTATATGGCCTCAAACAATCATCGCGTTGTTGGAACGAAAAGTTTGACGGTTCCCTGAAAATGTTTGGATTCAGCCAAAGTGCCGCAGATAAATGTGTTTATCGAGGGGATTTCAATAAATCAAAGGTTCTGCTTGCGCTATATGTTGATGATGGGATGATTATGGCTGAAAACCAAATGGCACTACAACTTGTACTCTGTAAACTGAATACAACCTTTGAAGTCACAATCAGTGAACAAAATTATTTTGTGGGTCTGGAAATAAAACAAAATAATGTGAACGGATCAATATCTTTACATCAGGCCAACTATATCAAACAAATAATCAAGAGATTCAATCTTGAAGACTCTAAGCCAGTCAGTGTGCCTGCTGATCCACACACTTACTTGAGTTCAAACATAGGGGAAAATGAAGAAATAAAAGTATCCTATCGAGAAGCTGTTGGCAGCTTAATGTTTGCTGCAATAGTTAGTCGGCCAGACATTATGTATGCAGTTGGAAACGTGAATAGATACTTGTCGAACTATTGACCTAGTCATTGGAATGCAGTCAAACGCATCTTAAAATACCTAAAAGACACATCTAGCTATAGCATTAAATTTACAAGGAGTGAGAATCCACCCCCATTGATTGGCTTCTCGGACTCTTGACTTCGCAAACGATTTGGACACCCGACGCTCCACAACTGGATACCTCTTTCAATTAAGTAATGGCCCTATAACATGGGCTAGTCAACGTCAACAAACCGTTTCCCTTTCCACTACCGAAGCTGAGTACATCGCTGCATCAACTGCAGCCAAAGAAGTCATCTGGCTTAGACATCTTCTACTTGACATTGGGGAAACAGTGGGAGAGGCCACAGTTCTAGCGGTTGATAATCGGAGTGCAATGCACCTTGTGCGAAACCCAGAGTTCCACAAGAGAACCAAACACATAGACATACTTTACCACTTCATACGTGAGAAGTATGAGAACGGTGAGATTGACATCAAGCATGTACCCTCTGAGGACCAGTTAGCAGATATACTAACCAAACCTCTTCCACATGATCGTTTTCAGACACTCCGCGGTGCAACTGGAATGACGA
Source organism: Timema cristinae (assembly GCA_039000515.1). Lineage (NCBI taxonomy): Eukaryota > Metazoa > Arthropoda > Insecta > Phasmatodea > Timematidae > Timema > Timema cristinae. The sequence goes on from JBCFYV010009882.1 coordinate 88,697,283, forward strand.
GACTGGAGAGCTAATAAATGCTTCTCATTGACATTGATATGTATATAAAGCTGTTTATTATTTTTGTTTTATTTTTGAAGCTAATTAGTAACTACACTTAAATAAGCCATATTTCTAATCATTTGCAAGACTGTAAACAAGCATTTATTTAGTGGGAGTGTCAAAACATGTTTAAAATATCATGCTTGTTTAGGCCTAACCTCTCAACCAATAGTGTGAGTGCCCAATAGTGTGGCGCATGAATACATTCATTAAAGCACTTTTTCCTTTTCTATCTTGTTGGCGTAATGTAACAGTCATGTTGAACTTGTATCGTGTGCGGTCTGTTAAGTAAGAACAGTGTGTTCCAAACTTCAACTAAAGCATTTAATAGTTAGTTACTCGCTTAGGTGTTTCATTGTTATCGTTTTCTTGTTATTCTGTTGTCTGAGTTTTTTGCCGCAATTTCTTCAATAATTGTATCCTCACAATCATAATTTTTATCATGGAATTGAAGGTTATCTTCAATGGTTAAAAAACCTTCACTGTTTTGGACGTGTTGCAGTTCTAGAGACGTTTCATTGTCTGTACATATAACTGCATCTGAATCATAATTGATCGTGAAACCAAATTTAGCAAAACAATTCTCAATTGTTTTGCTGTTTGTTCCTCGCCAGCTATCGGCGATAAATTGTATAACTTTTAACATTTGCAACTAACTTCTATTGTTTTTGAAGATGTCAGCAGATTTTCCTCAATCGCTTCAAGGATGTGACTAATCAGCTTTCCATAATAATACATCTTCAATTTTTTTTATTACTCCTGCGTCCATAGGATGAATCAGAGATGTGGTTTTAGGGGTTAAAAATTCCAGTTTAATATTTTTAAACCATCTACATGAGGGTGTGCCGTACAATTGTCAAATATCAACAAAATCTTTCTGGACTTACGTTGAAGTTCCACGTCCCAGTCCATTAGCCATTGCGTAAACATATATGTGGTCATCCACGTCTTCTTATTAGCAGAATATGAAACTGGTAAACTGCCTATTGTAAGCCCCTTGAAATAACTAGATTTAGAATTTTTACCAATAACCAAAAGTTTGAGTTTATCACTTCCTGACATGCTTGAATATCACAACACAGCTACACGATCCATTGCTTTCTTTGAACCAGAAAATGCTGTGTGTTTATAGCTCAGGGTACCATCAAGGTGTATCACGATAATACAGGTCAGTTTCATGGCGTTGTAAATGTTAACTGCACTAATTTTTTTAAGCAACTGTTATGTCTGCAATTCCATCAAGACAACCAACCATTCGTTGTTTTGAAATTTACATGACCTAGCTTTTTGGCCAACTCTTCTGACTCTGTTTTTAACATAGGGCCGCTCACACGCACACCTCGTTTAGTTACAATGGAAAACTATTGGTTTAAAGCATCCTCAATATTTAGATCTTTGCCTTGCCTCTTTCGCTTATGAGATGTTTTATTTAAACCCACGTGCAATGTTCAATCCTCTCTAAGTTTTTTCTGGTTGCTGTAACAGTCGTGAAATTGTAGATTTCGGCACCTTAATTATCTCCAATAGCTGACGACGACTGATGCTAGGAGGTTGACTTTTTATCTTGTCAGGATCATTAAATGTACTGGAAAAAACTAACTCAGTGCACTGCTTGTTACAGTTTTTAATTTATATTAATCCACACAATGAACCACTATACACCTTAGGGTTCTCGTAAACAATTTTATACCGCAAGCATAAACTGCATAATTTCAAACCGAATATAAATACCACGACTCAGAACAAACAACACAGCCACGCTACAGCACTATTTCTCTATTGACTAAGCTGCTGCTTGCACAATTTCCATGTTACCAGTGCGCTATCAACATGACCTTTACTGCCACCCCACAGAACAAACGCAATCCACAGCACGTCACAATAACAAACTCGGCTGCAGCATATCTACGCTACAAGCTTGTGAGCCTACACTACCTTCACTGCCCCAATTAAGCGGAGAGTTGACCCAAATAATCGGAGTAAATTCAAGGTAAATACGCGTTGTTTCTGTTCTTAGAGTTTTGTCCCAAATAAATGGCTTTTCCAAATAACCGATGCCCCAATTAACCAGAATCCACTGTAATATGGTCATAGAAAGTCAAGAAAATGTAATTTCCTATTTCTTTCTTTTAACCTATATGTTGGCATACAAATAGGTAAATAAAAGCACAGCTTTAATATTTATAAGAACATATGACAAAATTATAAATATACTACTAAAAAACCTTACAAAATAGGTCTATACGACCAATGTTCCAAAAATATAATTACTCGTGAAGTATGCAGACATTTTATTCATTCAATGTTGTAAAGCGAGTGCATTTGATTTTTCAGAGTAAAAGGATGTGAGCCACACCAACCAAAACGGTGTAATGTGGATCACGGGAGAGTGAAGTTGGAGATGATCGCAGTGCTGAAATTGGTTAAACACCATGATTACAATGAAGACTACAACAACCAAGGTAGAGAAAGAACCCATTTGAGGAGGCAGCTGTTTCAGTCATTTGAAAGAAAATATTTTCCCAAGTATATCCAATAATACATAATCGAAAATACAATCAAACGTTAATTTACGAATACACTTTCATATGATTATAGATGTGTACACTTAACAGAAAGGTTGGATACCAATAAAGAACAATATATTACAGGAAGATTAGATAAAATAATATAGTGGTTAATACACACGAGTTATCTGTGTTTTGGATTAAATTTGAACGCTTGGAAATTAAATGAACAGTTATCACTTTGTCTAAGTCTACTTTGTTATTTCAGATCAAAGAGGAGAGCAGAAGAAAAGGAATGGCTTAGAATAATTATTGTTCTGACTGAGAAGCATTGTAGTGGCAGACTAGGGGCATTCCCCTCGAGGGGAATAACTTTCCTCATGTGAGGACATTCTAGCTTAGAAGAAGGTTCATAAGTGCAAACTATTCCCAATTTTGTCCATTTGGAATTTGTCGATGTGTTCAAGGTCCTGGCAAACCCGAAGAAGCATTTAAGAGTGCTATGAAAGGGAGGCAAACACCAGCTCCTCCAAAATCACAGCAGAGTGTCCTGCCTGATCATGGAAGCATTCCTGGAATGCATACGGGCCTGAACATGTAAAACACCTTGATTGATGGATGCCAGGTTGTATAGTTTTGGTCTAAAGGATGCTGTTGCCAATACAGTCCTTGTGATCAAAGGTTTCACAAAAGTTGTGGGTATCGGGCAATAAATAACATGTATACAAAAACCCCAGCTATTAAATCGAGAAGGACTTTATGGCGCACCGCTTGAGTGGTGAATGGTCTAAGCTACAACGTCACTCACATGCTTGACTGGCATGCTGATACGGGAAAATCGGGGTTGGAATCCCTGTCAGCTGTGTTGGAAAGTTTTTTCCTCCTAAATTGTTTTCCACTTTCCTTCCATACAAATGCTGATAAATTACTTAAATTCTTCCTTCCTCATCCCTACTCCATTAGAGTAATTATCGTATTTGCGTATAACCTGAATAGGTAGTAAGACACAGTGATAAGAAACACAAAACAAAAACATGTCCAGGCTGAAGGTCCGTACAATGCCGGGCAATTTTTCCGCCGCCCATCTTGAGCCATCTTAATAATAATTGCCTTTATTTATCTGGTAAAGTTAAGGCTTTAGCCTTTCTTACACTTAACCAGTGTTGAACACAACATAAACTATTACATTTATTGAAATAAAATTTAATAAAGGAATATTCAAATAAGTAGAAAAACATTCGCACACTCATTCATACACTCATTTAAAGCTCAAGTAGTTTCAAAAACTCGGTTTAGCTTATTAGTCAAAATAAATCGCTTAACCGCGCACTTGAAGGGGAGTCTAGATGTTAGCTGATGAGTAGAGTTATCTAGTTTGTTCCAAGCCTGTGATGACAGGACAGTAAAAGAACGAGCATATGTTTGAGATATATGTATGGGAATAGATATCTGTAGAGAGGATTCTGATTTAGTAGCTCGGCTGTGTTTATCTTTCAGAAATAGGAACCGTGAGGATAGGTATTGAGGCTGATATGTTAATAATATTTTGTGAAGCAATACTAATAAGTGTAGCCTTCGCCTGTCATTTATTCTTAACCAACCCAGTTTATTAAAATACTAAGAAATATGGTCATGCTGCTTTAAGTTAAATATGTATCGAACCCATGTGTTTTGTAGTCGTTCTGCTAGATCGTCTCTTAAGTCATTGTATACTACCTCACAGTAGTCAAAGTGTGGCATTATTAAGCTCTGGACAAGGATAAGTCGTACATTTTCTGGGAGAAAATTCTTTAATCTTCTCAGTGAATGTAAGCAGGCATACACTTTCTTGCAAATCGAAGTTACCTGATCTGTCCAATTAAGATTTTCATCAATAATCACACCAAGGTTTTTAGTAATTGTTATCAGTTGTACTGTGGCTACTCCTAATCGTATGTCAGTCAGCAGGGAACGGTCCGGATTCAGTAGTAGTCTGCTTGTTCCTATAGGAATGGCTTGAGTTTTATCAGGGTTCAATTTAAGTCCATATTTTTCATACCAAACATTTATTGTAGCTAGGTTGTAAGTATGTATTTATTGAAGAACGGTCAGTGGAAATATATATTTGAAGGTCATCTAGATACATGTGATATTTACAGTATTACAAATAAGAGGTGATATTGTTCACATATAGAGAAAAAAGTAATGGCCCTAAAACTGAGCCCTGTGGAACACCAGTCTCAACTGCGCATGCGCATAACGCAGCTTGGGCTACGTTTCTAACACACGCAGTGCTGGTTTGTTAAAAAATAACTAAAGAAACATTGAAGTTTTGTTTTAAATTTTTTTTCACGCGTTTTTAAATAGTATTCTATTTAGGTTTTATATTTAATAAAGGGTGTTGTATTAAAATGGAAGCGTTAATTGAAAAATTCAAACCTCAACCTCCTAAATTTTCTTCATCTTCCAAAACAGCTGCTAACAGCAGCATCTACTCTTCCTCAGTACTATCATCTGACCTCAAACAAGACATTTTGGAAAACGTCCTAACTTAACTTCACTGGAGCAAACCAGAAAGAAACAACATCAAGTTCGGGAGGGGAAAGAGGGACCATTGCTGAGCTTAGCAATGAGTGTGAAACCAAACTGACAAAGTCTTATCACAGCACAGCATAGCTTAGCTCAGCGTTCTGTGTATGCTGGCCTTGGGGACACCCTAGCTCGGTCTGCAAGTACGTTTGCCTACTGGGATTATAGTGACAGAGTCAGACTAGGTCCTATCCACCTAAACAGTGCAAACGATTAGTTTTTTTTAAATACATTTTGGGGATTGTATTTTTAAAGAGTTTCTCATACAGGGCTTTCATTTCTAAAGTATCCACTCTAAATATCTCTCAATCTGATGCAAACCAGTTTTAACAGGCTCAAGTGTGATTTTTACAGTTGAACATGTTCAAATGTTGTTTACCAATGTTCAAACAGGATGAGTATGATGAAATATTAGAAAATAAAATTTTTTAGGTGTATTTATTTCCAATAAATATTTTTAAAATCTTCAGTAAAGATTTACAATCCAAAAAATAAAAACTTGTTTTATAGGAAGAGTTAACACACAAATATTATTGGATGTCCTCTTCACTTTAATAGTAACAGATATCACCATAGTCACACTCTCTTTCCTAGTCTTCTATTTCACTTTTTCTTTTTTGCCCTTTCAAGATTTTCGAGGAGTGTTGGACCATCGTACAATTTAATGTAGCCCCTGTCATTTTACAAGTACCAACCATAGTCATTAGGATCAAGCCTGTCATCAGGTATTCTGCAGTTTGCTCTTTTACACAGCTATAAACACTGAAATGCTTCTTGAAATCTTTTGGGTCAAACCCTTTAACTTTGGAGAATGACAAGCCTATCTTATGTATTATTTGATTTATTAAAAGACTATCCTACTTCACTAAAATAGGAGTACTTAGGGTAACCATACATGGCACAGACAAATATCTCCAACGCAGCTATCTTTTCTTCGGTTATAGTGAATGACTTCACCTAGCTGGCTAATGATTTCTCTATTTTTTTTTTCATGCATTCAAAAGGTTTAACTTTTCCCTTTCGTGAAAATTCAGCTGCTGTGAAATTGGACACTGCAAAATGTGGTAGTTAGACCAGTCCTTTACCAGATTACGTCCAAGATCCTCTGTAGTATAGTTGACATTGATCGTCCTTCTGCTATTAGAAGGCATGCAACAATCAAACCAAACTTTAGGATTTAGGAGTGCGTTTGATTGTAAATTAAAATAACTATCACATCAGTTTAATTTTATCTAATTCTTAACCTGATAGCTAACATGTATTGTAAAATGTATATGTTAAATAATCCTTGTGTCGGCCTCTTGATGATGGCAAACAAGATCAGGCATATATGTTGCCATAACATTGACTTCCTTGCAGGTGTATTTGTAACACACTATCCGCTCCGACAAAGAGAATTATGCCCGCCAGAAGTGAAGCCATCCGATTTTTCCACTAGTGTCATATCTTCAAAGAAAGTGCCTCACTTCTAGGTCAATGCAAGAATTGAATAACGCCGTAGTTGTAAAGTGTCGTAGGTCGGGGTTTTCCTGTATGTTTGTAGACTTAATGCGGTGGCTTCGGTCAACGTGAACATATCAATCACTGTCGGGTCCCACAGCTTAAAATACAATGGTCTGTTTCGTTAAATGGAACAATTTATCTATTCTTTCTAATCTTAAAATTCTTTTCAACCCTCCCATACAAACACAATTTAACATTTCAATAATAAATAGTGTAAATAAAGCTATAAAACTTATCTAAAGAACAGAGGAAAGCTCGCTGCTAGTTCTCAAATATCTTATCAATTTCTGCTGTGAGCCTATAAAAAATACTCTATTTGTTATCGAAAGGGTGAATCTAGAGCCTCTTTGGACCCGGCCTAGTATCATTGCTCTATAAATATGTTCAAACAGTCATTGATAATGAGCTGATGTCTAATTTGTTTCTATTAATCAAACTAAAGATAAATGGTTGTTAACGAAAAAGAGCTATATTGGAATATGTCGAATTTATTTTAAAGTGAAGCATATTTTGAAACAACGTATAGTAGAGTTCAATATTGCGTTAGAGATGGACGTCTGGACGGCAATTTATCATTTACTGAAACTGCCCCCTTGATTTAATCCTAAAACTGATACAACAATTCCGTTTTAAGTTTTGCACTTATTACTAAACTTTGTTTGACGCAAATTTTCCCCCCACAGCGTCCTATTAACCCTTCAGGTTATACGCGTACATTAGTTACGGTAGGAAAATGGATGAGGATAGGTAGGTAGAGTCTTATATAAAATTATTAATGAAAATTAACTCCATGTCACCCAACCAGGACTCGCACCTTGATCTCCCCGTCACCTGTAATCCAGTCTAACATGAGATTGACGCACTATACCATAATACCACCGATGCGGGTGAAATTTATGATAAATTATGCATTAGAAAATGATTAGCCGCTAAATAAAAGGTTTCGTTTTTCTCATTTACAACCAGGGACTAGAACCGAAATATTTATCGGTCCTGGTTTAGGTTGGAGAGAAATAAAAATTCCTATTTTTCTCTGTTCTTAATTATATTCCAGTTCACCATTACTTGACAAAAATGCCCAAAAATAATAAAAATTGGTTTGTTTAAAAAACTAGGATAAAGAAAGAAGGGCATAAATTACAATTATATAAAATAATTTAAAAAATTTAAAACTTTATTGATCTAATAAGAACCTTCATGAAAGAAAAATTATACATATATTTCAATTTCGGTTCTTGTTCCTAAGTAATTTATTTTTCAGGTTTCCTGTTACGGTTCATTAAAAAACACTGTCGATCTCGTTTATTGTTTTTGGTTCCAGTTCTACTCCCTGTTTACAACAAATCCTTAAAAATAGTTCTAATTTCACAAACCCCAGTTATTTATAACCCCAAATGTTCCCATGATGAAAAAAGCCGTCAATGTTATATGAATCAATAAACTCATTTCACAAAATACCCAAAAGCCTCTTCTAGCTGTCCACGTCAGTGTACGCATGGTCTTAATGACAGGATCACGATCAAATTAACATTCACGTAATGTTCACGTAACGTAAATCAATGGTCCTCCTCTTGTTTTAAATGCAAGCCATCACGAAGCAGTTAATTTCATGTACACATAACGTTCACTTAATTTAAGAGTTGTCCAAGTAAGAACTATTACGTTACGTGAACGTTAAGTCAAGAATACCACGGGATTCTAGATAACCAATTATGATGCGAGCAACTCAACAGGGCTAATTAGTACTTCATTAGTTTATATATGAATAGGATCATAGAAAAATAAACAGACTTTTAAACATAGATTAAGAGCGTACATTTTCCACCCTTAACATTAAAAAATCCATAATTTGGTTGATTATTAAGACGTAAATGACCCACTTTGGTGGCCGCATGGCCTAATGGGCTACTAGCTTGCAAGAGACCAAAACTTTCAATAATAGGGAGATCGTGGTTTAATCAAGATTTTTCCTAAAAGGTTTTCTAACCTCCCTCCAAGCAAATGTGGGCACACTTCCTCTAAATTCGGCCTTACACATCCCTAACTCATTATTTATTAGTCCATAATATTATCAACCGAATGGGTAGAAAGACGCGCTGCTAATATAAATTAAATATATATATATATAAACCTAGACGCCAGTGAAACAAATGTTAACTGGTATTGGAGCGTAGAACGGATCTTTGTGATTTGAATTATGTAATTTATTAGATGGAGGGTCACAACACAAATTGTAATATCATTTGTGTTCTCTTCCTACCTATTAACTTAGTTCTACCAATGCAGGACAGTTCCCCCATTAAAGTTATAAACTCCTATTGTTTCTGGTATTTATGAATTTATGCTTTACTATTCTATCGCAAAAGGTGTGTGTGAAGGAAATCGAGCTAAGGGTAACATTCGTGAAATTTTCGCATACAAACTTTTTTTGGCCAAAATAATTCCAGATTTTCCAGTAGAAATATAATTAAATTTACTTTTCTTAAAATGATGACCTTAACATTTCATAAATATCTGTCTAGGGTGTCGTGAAATTTAATGACAGCTTTCCCTCTTCAATTAAAAGTATTATCAAATATTAATTTGCTCATGATATATATTAAACAACTGTTGATATCAGCATGTGAAGAAAATTAAACTATGTTTGTACTGGAGAATTATTTTATTTATTTAGACAAAAAAAAAGTTTTCTATAAAAATTGAATCAACACTTACTTACCTTTTCTACTGCCCTCCACTATTTCACCTTAATGCGTCCACCTCGCATAGACAAGATTACCGGTGGCAAGGATGGATGTTAGGTTACAAATTTTAGACGGGAGCATCGCGGGTGGTCTTCCTCATGGAATTTTAATTTTTTGTTTCCTTTACCCTTTCCACGCTAATGCGAGTTAATTTCCTATAAGCTACCTACTTAATACATACACCTATAATATTTTTATAGATAAATTAAAAATATATCAGTAAGAATGTAACATTTATTTCTAACGAGATTTTCCTTACAGTTTCCGACATATACTAAGAGTTTTTTTTTTACCTGTAATATATGATACAAGGCCAAATTTAATTAAACATTAGAAAATACAGTTAAAAAGATTAAATAACACCCATGAGCTATTTGTTTAAATTCATGTTTAGCATATAAATGGCACATTAAAGTAATTTATTTATTAATTTCTTATTTTTGATTTTGGTTTAACACATTTGCCTATATAATAGGAAAATATGAAGAAGAATACACCTGGGAAAGTGTGCGCGTGTTAGGGTGTGCAATAACACGTTAGTAAATTGTGTAACACACGCGTTCACAGGTGTATCAAGTGTGTATTCCTATACTTGTGACCTATATTTTTTGAGCTTATGGACAGATTTTGACTTAGCTTGGCACACACATTAAACTTAAATATCAATAAAATATTTTAAATCAGATTTTATGATTAGTTTGTTTTCATAATCACGTATATTTAATATATTCATGAAATTGTTTGGGCTCTGATAATCCAATTTTAATTCAAGTAATTTAAAAAACTTTATTCTTTGACACATATAATATATAATATGGGTGTGTGAACAGGCAATTTTTCTTTTAGTTGAGTTTGAGTAGAATTTAAATGAAAACGAGCTTTTTTAGACTTAGTAGTATAGAGAAGTATTTGTGCAAGAAATACTTCAAGTTGAATTTCTGTAATAGATCCATAAATAAGCCCAAACAATTTTTTTTGTGAGGGGTACTAACGGGTAGTGATGCGCAATACATGGAACCTACCTAGTGGGTGCCACTAAGCCTCTCCTACTCAATCCTGATCTCACCTCCAGGTGGTGTACCCCGGGATCTGAGTAACCTGGTGGAGGTTGGGTTGAACCCCTGCGGAAACCAGGTCAGGTGCAGACGAGAGACAGGAGACTGGTCAGGGTCAAAAAGAACACGCTTTTAACAAGGTCTAGCCAGTTGTCTCCCCGCTTGGTGGGATTGGAGTGATAGGGTCGATGGTGCTGAACTAAGTCATCATCAGCACACTTTAACCTCAGTTAGGGGAGGTTACCACCAAAAAGAAGGGCTACCTGCGAACCAATAGACGGCAGCCCAGGTGTAGGTAAAGACAGGCTTAGTAAGCTGGTGGCCGAAACAAACCTATACTGCAGGGGAAAAAATAGTAAAATGCTAGATTGGAAAAATTGTTGACAACCATAAGCTAAGAATAGGGACTGTGAACATTGGAACACTAACTGGAAGAGTATAAGATATCTTGGATTTGATGAATGAGAGAATATTGGATGTCCTAGGCCTGAGCGAGATCAAGTGGAGAGGGAGTGGCATGAGATAAATAATGAATGACTTCATTCTACATTGGATGGGGAATAATGAAGTGAGGAGAAACGGAATAGGCTTCTTAGTGAGAAAAAGGCTGCGGCAGATGTAGTAGGGAAGAACGATAGAATATAGAAGATTAAAATAAATGAGAGAGCAAAAAGGGTGGAGGTGATACAAATGTATGCCCCACAAGTGGAGTGCTCAGGAAAAGAAAAATACAAGTTTGAGGAAGACCTAGAAAGGCAGATGGGAAACGGGTGTCAGATCATAAATGGCGATCTGAATGCAAAAGTAGGAAAATAAAGAAAAGGGTTTGGGGAGGTTTTAGGGAAGAAAGGATGGGGATAGATAAACGAAAAGGGTAGAAGGCTGTTCTAGCCCTGTGCAAGAAATAAAACAAAAGTGACAAACAGCTGATATAAGAAGGACAAAGAAGATCATATGATCACTAGATACAGTTGGCATGAGGAGCAAAAGTCGGTGATAGACTACTTTAACATGGATGAAGAAATGAAAAGGCAAACTTTAAACATCAAGATAATAAGTGCATCCTTAGTTAGTGACCAAAGGTTGTTGATGGCGGACAAAGAAATGGGTACTTAGGAGAAAGGTAGTAAGACAAGAAAAAATAAATGTGTAGAGGCTAAAAAACAAATAGGAAAAAGAGCTATATCAAAGAAAGGCAAAAATATTTATACCCAAGGATGAGATACAAAGTGTAGAAGTTGAATGGAAAGGGTTTAATAACAGTCTGGTGGGAGAGGTAGCGGTGGTGTGTGGGAGGACAAGCAATAAGAGGTAATGGAAGGAGACACCCTGGTGGAACGACAGGGTTAAGAAAGAAGTTGAGTAGAATAAAGCATTCAGAGGGAGTTTTAAGAATAGGAAAGAGGAATATTATAGGGGAAGAAGAAACGAGCGAAGCGAGTTTTAGGGGAAGCCAGAAAAAATTGGGAGCAAAAATGGACGGAAATACTGGAACGGAACGTGGAAGGAAGTAATTAAGAAGGTGTTATGTAGCCAAGTAGGAAACCGTAGAGAGAAAAGATAAGAAGTTAGAATTATAGACGAAGAAGAAAGAGTATTGAATACATGAAAGCTAAAAATGAACCATGGAAGAAATATTTAGATAAAATGTTCAACTCAGAAGAGTAAAGGAATGCGAGTGAAACAGAGGAGCAGGAATAAATAGAAGATGAGTAGGGAAGAGGGCCAACATGTAAATGTTTGAGGGCACATTAAAGAGGATGAAACAAGGGAAAGCACTGGGTGTGGACGAATTGACTGCTGAAATGATAAGAGCAGCAGGTAAAGTAGGTATATAATGGTTATACAGGTTGCTGAGATTGGTTTGGAAGGGAAACAATGTTCAAATAGAAAGGAAAAGGGAGTTATAATAACTATATTCAAGAAAAGAGACAGAAATAGGCGTACAAATTATAGGTGGATAACTCTAATGTGCCACCTTACAAAAATATGAGAAAATACTGGAAAATAAATTTAAAAATAAAATTAAGGGAGTTGGAGAGGGGAACAGCAAGGATTTTGGGGAACAGAAGTCTAAAAATGCTTGCCATATGGCAACTGATGGGAAGAAGGTATGAATATGGGAAATACTTGATAATGGGAATTAAGGATATGGAGACGGCATATGATAACGTGGATAGAAATAAAGTTTGGAAAGTAATGGAGGAGACCGACGTGGAAAGAAAATAGGTAATGAGAGTGAAAAGCATACCTATACGAGACTAACAGGAGTTGTGTTAAGAAGGGTAATGGAAGAACGGAGTAGTTTCAAATGAAAAATGGAGTGAAGAAGGGGAGTGCCCTTTCATAATTACTATTTATAGTGGTGATGGAAATGGTCTTAAACAACAGGGCAGGAAAACTCAGAAGTAAAGAATTGAAGCCATGACGTTTGCTTTTACTTGAAGGTATGGGGGGAGAAGGAATAGGAAGTATAGGAACAACTACAATAATAGAATGAGCAAGTGAAAGAGTGTGTAGTGAAATTCAGTATAGCAAAATGTGAAGTGGTGGTAATGACAAGGAAGAAGGAAAGGCCTACTAAAGCTATAGGGTTTGATTAAATAGAGCTGAGAAATGTACATAATGTAAAATAACTTGGAAGAATGATTGAGGAGAAAGGTGGAAGAAGGGGATTTAATAAGAATAGGACAGACGGGGGAGTTCTCTATGTGCTTACGAGACCTGATATGGAGAAGGGAAGTTCCCTAGAAGTAAAAGAAGGTGATTTACAGGGCACACTTTAAACCCAATATAACCTGTGCAGCAGAAACTTTAACATTGAATGTAGAAACTAAAAAAGTGTAGGTATATGAGGTAGAGCAGCATGTAAGCTGTCACGAGGAGAAACAAGATTATGAATGAAGCTATCCGAGAAAGAGTAGTAATACAGGAAGTACGTGAGATAGTAGAGGTATTAAGACTGAGATGGTATGGGCAAAAGATAAGATGCCGAAGAAAATGTTGAAGTGAAGTATGTCGGAAAAAGACGGCAAGGAAGGCCAAAAGATAATTGGGAGAAGCAGATAACAGAAAGTGTTCTAGTGAAAGGAGAAGAAATTAAAGGAGGAAGCGTGGTGGAATTAGAGAGGAAAATAGAAGCGTTTTATTAAAATGAACCAGCCGGAAGCTGGAAACAGTTTATGAAGATGGTTATGATGATGATAATGATCATGAAGATTTATTTACGACAAAAATTAACTTTTAAATAAATTTAGTAAGCTTGTAATTTTTTTTAATCATACAAAAGCAATATGGAAGGATTTTAATTGCTATAAAACTATATCTTAATGTTGAAGAAAATTTATAAAACTAGAAATATTCAAAAATAAAATGAAAATTTGAAGCATTCAAATTCTTAGAGTCGAGATTGAGTAGCTACCAAAAACTCAACTTGAACACGAATCTTAGAGTACTCACACACCACTAATACGTACTAATGAAATTGTTGAAATAGAGTAATAATTAATGCATCAAATTGATATCATGGGTAAGATTAAATATAACTATTGCCAATAAATGCATTAAATATTTAGTTACTGAAAATAATACATATTGGAATTAACAAACCAAAGCAAAAGACTCCAACTTAAATATAAAATGTTTTTTGTTGTTGTTTCTTTGACATATTTTATATATAAAAGGGGCATGTGAGTAGGCATTTTTCCCTTAAAATAGAGTTTGAATAAAATAAAGTTTTTTTTCTAGTTCGAGCAGTATAGAGGATATTTTAACAATAAATATTTTACAAGTTGAACCTCTGTTGTAGATGTACAAATAAGCACAAACATAATATTTTGGAATCACATTCATTTGCGAAAAAAGTTTATAAGCACTATAATTCTTATTTTTAAATAAATTTAATATGACTATCTTTAATAAGACAAATTTATATTGAGGGACTTTATTAACAATGAAATTATATATTAATATGGAAGAACATTTATAAAATTACGAATTTTAGAGAGGAGGAATGAAAATTCCAAGCATTCAAATTTTCGTGTTGAGTTCGAGTAGCTACTAAAATTCGACTCTAACCCGAATCTTCGAGTACTCGCACACCCCTAATATATACTAATGAACATGTTGAAATAGAGCAATATTCAATGCATCAAAATGATCTCGTGGGTAGAATTAAATATAATTATTGCACATTAATGCATTAAATATTTGGTAAACGAAAATAAAAAACATGGGAATTCACAAACCAAAACAAAGGACTCCATCGTCATAAATATAAAGTAATTTTTTTTACCATTGCAAGTTACTAACCGTTTGGAGAAAATTAATAATTAAAAAGCGCCGTATTGAGAACTGTAGCAAGTCGCTGTTTTCCTCTATGTTTATAGACTTAAGGCGGCCGTCTCAGTCAACTAGAACATATCAATTGCTGTCAGGCCACACGGGCTAGAATGCAATGGTGTGTGGCGTTTAATGGAACAATTTATCTATTCTGTCTAAGCTTAAATTACCTTTCACCCCTACCTTACAACCACAATTTACCATGTCCTTAAGTAATAGGGAAAATAAAACTATGAAAACTCTTTATCTCAAGGCAAAGGAAAAAGCTTTCTGCTAGTTCTCAAATATCTTAAAAATGCATGTTGTGAGCCCAGATAAAATACTTTAACAGCGAAAAGGTAAATCTAGAGACGATTTTCATCAAGCCTAGTCTCATAGTAGAGCAAATATCTTTAATCATTAATTGAAAATTAGCTAATGTGTCATTTTATCTGTTAATAAAACTTTTTAAATAAGGGGTTTATTAGAAAAAATAGCCATGTTGTAATCTTTCGATTTTTTTTAAAAGTGAAGTTTATTTTGAAACAACTCTTCGTAGAATTAAATATTGCAGCAGAGCCGAACGTCTGGACGGCAAGTTCACGTTTTCCTATACTGCCTCATGATAGACCGCTAAAACTGCTATCAAATTTTGTATTTAAGTTTTATACCTACTACTAAACTTTGTTTGTCGCACAGTGTCTTAGTACCCGTTCAAGTAATACGTGCTAATTAACACTAGTGGAAAGTAATGAGGATAGGTAGATTATTATATAAAATATATACATTTCTCTTGGAGGGAGAGTGGGACTTCATTTATACATAAACTACCCTCACTACACCCAACCAAGATTCACACCTCGATCTCTCTATCAACAATAAGATAGACTACAGTGAGATTGACGCATTATACGATCTGACCACCGATGCGGTGAAACGCATTATATATTACGAATATGAAAATGTTAAATGATGTTTCGTTCTTTTCATTTACAACTAGGAGGTGGAAACGAAATATTTATCGCTCCTGATTCCTGTTTGAGAGAAATACGAGTTCCCGTTTCTTTCGGTTCTTAATTAAATTCAGGTTCTTTAAAATATATCAATACTTCATAGGTAGACGATATTTAAAAAAAAATGATTTAGTTCAAAAATTAGGACAGAGAAAAAGGGCACAATGTACGATTTAAATAAAATTATATAAATTTATAATCTTTAATCCAATAAGTACCACTAGGAAATAATTTTTTTTACATGTATTCTAATTTTGGTTCTGGTTCGTAAGCAACTTTTTGTTTGGTTTCCTGTTCCGGTTCATTAAAAACAACAGTAAATTTCGGTTATCTGTTCTAGCTCTGGTTCGACTCGCCGTTTAAAACATATCCTTAAGAATAGTTCTAGTTTCTCAAACCTCAGTTATTCATAAACCAAAATTTTACCGTGATGAAAAAAAGCCGTCCATGTTATATGAATCAATAAACTCATTTCCCAAAATACCCAGCAACCTCTTCTAGCTGGCCACGTCAGTGTACATGGTCTAAATGCCGGGCTCGCGAGCAAATTTACCTTCACGTAATATTCACTTAATGTTCAATTAATGTTCACGTAACGTTACGGTTCTCCTCGCGTCTTAGACGGAAGCCATGACGAAGCGGTTAAATTAACGTACACTTAACGTTCACTTAACCTAAGAGTTTTCCAAGTGAGGACTTTTACGTTACGTGAAATTTAAGTGAAGTACACAACGTGTTCTAGATAGCCAATCATGTTTCGAGCAACTCTACTGGGCTATTTAATACTTCATTTGTTTGTTTAGGAAATGCTGACGACTTGTTCGGGACAATTTATTCGCGCTTCGCGAGCTCCACAGCGTCGTGGCCAGTCGTTACACTCTATTCTGTATATCTATTAAAGCTTATGTTGCAAGTACTAGAACCTTATCAGACCCCAATTCTTGGGTTTTAGTTTTATGAACAACTAATTTCAAACAGCCCAGATCTATTCTAGGTTTTTATGCTCGAGTAAACGTTACGGAGGTGATTACTTACTAGTTTGTTTACAATACATAAAGATTATTTTACGTGAACGTTAAGTTGATCGTGATCCCGGCATGAAGGGGCTCCTAGGTAGCCGGGATATTTTTTATCAGAAGTTGCGCTTAGGTTAAATAATGACTAAACATTTAACAGTATACGTATTTAGAGTTCATTGGAATTAACACAAAACACTTTACTATGATCCTATACATATAAAGACTTGGAGATATAGTTTGAAATTGTACTCTATCCACCCTAAAAAATAAAAAGTCCATAATTTTCTTTATCATTAAGACCTAAATGATCCGGTTGCCGCTTGGTCTAAGGCGCTACTCTTTCAATAGACAAGACTGTAAATGATGGGAATATTGTCGTTCGTTCCCGATTTTCCTTAATTGTTTCTCATCCTCTCTACGAGCAAATTTGGGCACACTTCCTTTAAATTCAGCCTTCAACATCCCTAAGCCATTTGCGTTATTATTACATACACGTTTAGCCTGAATGGGTATTAAGACGCAATACTAAAATTATATGTATAAATAAATGTTAACTGGTATTGGAGCGTAGATTTGTGATTGGAATTATGTAATTTAGTGGGTAGAGTCACAATACTAATTGTAATATCACTTGTGTTCTCTTCCTACCTATTAGCTTAGTTCTACCAATGCAGGACAGTTCCCCCATTAAAGTTATAAACTCCTATTGTTTCTGGTATTTATGAATTTATGCTTTACTATTCTATCGCAAAAGGTGTGTGTGAAAGGAAATCGAGCTAAGGGTAGTATTCGTGGAATTTTCTTAAACAAACTTTTTTTATATTTGGCCAAAATAAATCCAAATTTCCCTCCGTGATACTGTAAAAAAGAGTTGTACTTCCAAATTGCATTGATTATATAAATGCGATTTGTACTTTCAAATTGCAATGATTATATAAATGCACTTGGATAATTCTCTTTTACAGTTGCCGGTTGCCAGTCCGGGACACGGCGGGTCCATGGGTGGTGGATAATGGAAAGGCACTCCAGAGGAGAGCTAAGGGATTAATCCCTCCCGAACCAAAACTGGCATAGGGTTTTATTAAAGGGGGTGGGGGTCAATTTTTTTTTGCCCAGGGTGGCAAAGCCCCCAAAAACGGGTCTAGATTGTTTCAAACCATTCAAATCTCGATTCCTCTTCTAGGTATTCAGAATAGAGTAATTTATTTGATATCTTTGTATGTTAAGGGGGCCGCCTCAGTAAGCGGGAAATCGCCGCGCAGACGTTAAGTTCAAATGCAATATTTTTTTCTTCTATGAGTTAATTCAAAATATGGTTCACTAAAAGATAAAGTTGAAAGATTCAAACGGGGATATTTTCCTTTAATAGTCTTAGACTTAAAGATGTATCATTATAAAAAGTTTGAAAATGTGACATTAAATTGTTCCAACGGTTTTTTAAGCATATTTGCGAATTTTGAGACCAGTCTTGATAAAAAAAAGGGGGCTCTAAACTTAGCCATTATCAAAAAAATAGTGATTTTTTATAGGCTCAAAACAGACAATATTAAGATATTTGAGAGCTAGCATGGAGCTTTCTGCTTTATTTTGAAACCAAAAGTCTCGCAGATTTATTTCCCCTCTTTCCTATTGACAGGACAGAGTGTGGTTTTGGTTGAAGGGCGAAAGGAAGTATAAGCTTAAACATAAAACTGAAGTAATTCCAGAAAATGACACAGATAATTGCATTTTAAGCCGTATAACTTGACAGCGATTGATATTTTCTCGCTGACCGAGGTGGCCGCCTTGATATGATTTGCAAGTATGACTAGTTGGTCAACCACAGCAAAGTGTAACCTATATATTCAAACTACCCTCTCATTCTAAATTAAATACTAATATTTTTTTTCACTTCTCTTTATTAAAATGTTACCCAACAATCGAGACCTTTAACAGGCTACCACTGGAGGTACAAACATGTGTGCGGCCTTATGAGAAATCCGTAAGGTGACACATGCCCTTCCAATGCCAACATGTTCATCTCTGGTTTTGACCATCAAACCACTGAAGAGGGTAAAAAGGTATCTAAAACACGATGTTAATTAGTAATCATATATTTATTCTTCCAATCATGAGTTTGAATTCTATACTCTCTACCAAAATTGTCTATTATTTATATAATTTTAAGTTTCAAGAATATACAGATTTCATATTAATTGACATATCTGGCAGCTATAAAAATTACTAGGCATAAAACCCGTATTCATACGTTAAGTAATGTGATCTGCAGTTGTCAATTTTAATAGATATTATCAATGTATCTAAAATAAGGCTAATAATAGTAAAAATGTTAACTTTATTGAAAAAACAAACCATTGCTACTTTCTAAAAGGTGCTTCAAATATCCTGTTGTAAGAAAATCAAGGAATACTAGATATCGTTGAAAGTAGCTAGGATAAAAGTTTATTATTAGTTAAAATGTACAATCCCAATCAATTAGCTAAATTTTGAAAAATATAAAACAAGTACCTCTAAACTGACAGTGTTTTTAATCTAACTTATAATTTTCATTACAGAGATGCTGGGACAAAAAAAACCAACCTGACTGGATCCAAAGAGGTAAGAGATGTCTAAAGGGGCCCAGGAGAACTTATATTTGAAAACATTGGTAAATTTTATACTTTAAGAAAATATGGTTCAGTTGTAGGTAGAATATTGAAATTCTGATTAATGATATGAGCTAGTTAATTTAAGATTAAATATATTTATTGGTTATATTATTGTAGATATCATTAGTAATAATAATCTCAACTTATACTAGTGCTGTACGTTCATAAGACCTTTAAAAGACCAATAATGATAAAATACGAAAGATTACGACACCACATTGGAAAAAAATACATAAGAATACAATATAGTAATTGGATTAAAACATTAAAATAAATTAAAGAAACCAAACTAAACCATGGAACAGTTTATAAAGGTGGAGCTGAATTGTATCCATTCTGAATGGTATCCATTCAGACATTTCTTAAACAAGCACCACAAATAAAAAGTCTGATTTGTATCCATTAACATAATACCCACAAAATCCTGAATTGTATCCATTCTGAATGGTCTCCATTCAGATATTTTCTTAAACGAGCACCACAAATAAAAAGTCTGATTTGTATCCACTAGAAAGATTTGCATTATACCCACAAAATCCTGAATTGTATCCATTTAATTGCGGCACTACTTGTATGATAGATGGCAGTAGCAGAAACTATCCTTAACTCATTTTATGTTTACTAGACAGCAGCACTTATCCTTAACTCATTTTGTGTTTACTAGAGATAGAGAGCAGCACTATCACTATGATAATATATATATAAAGAAAGAGAAATAATTATTGGTGTTTCTTTTAAAAGAATAATAAAAGGGTACTTTACAAACCATTGGAGTTTCTTTATTAAAATTGACTGGCTTCGTTTAACAACAACATTTCAAACTACTAATTTATGCTCTAAGAAATGAAGACGTAGGGCTATATTATTTTAACAATCTGTTATTAAAGGTGGGAAATTGAACATTAAATTTAATGTTGGGTGCCAACAAATATTGTGTTCCTGGCTGTGAAGATAAGACATATCGTTATCGGTTTCATACCTCATCCAAAGATGACTATGCGGGATTAAACAGTTTTAACTCAGTTTATAATCCAAATTAGAGTTGTATTTAATTTCAAAATTGTGTGAATTATTTATTTTCGTGTGTTTTAAGCCTATCTATCGGTTTTAAAATAAATTCAATTTTAAATTCGTATTTATTTTTGTCATGTGCTGACAAGGAATGACTTTATAAGCTTTAATCATTCTTTGTCACCCACTCTTCTTTCGTTCATTAAAGAAATCAAATAGTCCAGTCATCAATTATGAGACATGGTGAAGTTTAAAAACCAATATAAATAAGTTTATCATAGGTGTTGTCTATCCTGAGCTTACGTACTGCTTTACTCGAAGCGAGATAAATAGGGGATTCCCAAGTACTGAAAAGTAGCCTAATATTATCAACGGGGAAGTCTCTCTCTCCCTGGCTGACAATGCGTCGGTTTGCCAGGGCAGAGCCTGTCGGGTGTACTCCCCGAATTGTATTTGTAGGAAGATACAAATAAGTATTTATGGTATCTAAATTGAATGGAAAGAAAATAGCATCAAATAAATAAATAAATGAATATAAATTAGCGTCAGTTTTGTTATTGTATTAAATAATATTCTCTATGAGAAGAGTGAGTAGTGGATAAAGTGAAAAGATATGAAAGTTTAAATGCAATACATAGTATTCAGTAGGCTACATTGTAAAGTGGCTCCCAAAACGTGGGGGGAGTACTCATGAAAAAGTCCGGTAAGCAGATAGTAGTATTGCAAACATTATAAAGTGGCTTTTGCCATGGGGACAATTCGAGTGTGAAAATGTATATTTTATTATAAAGAAATAATGGAAGTAGTATGCACAAAGGGCAGGATTTTTTTTTTGGTTATATTATGAGAAACCTAATATGTTTTAACATTCATAGACACAAAATAGGCATTTTTCCAATTACGGCAAAATTAATAATTTAAATAGTACCGGTAGTTTGAAAAATAATATTTCAGGATCCCGAAATTTCATGAAAAATGTGTTGACGCCTGAAAGGTTAAGTTTTGATCAGGTGGGTTCGTTTATAATGTTAAAAATTATAACTATTTCCTATTAAATACTTTAAATACTTTGGTGCCATGTTGTGACATTCTTTGAATATTCATGTTATAAATAATTTTCAACTGTGATTTATAAGTTTTTTGTTGATTTGTTTAAATTATATAAGCCTCCCTAATTTATTTTACAATATTCATTTTGTTATATATGGAGATTTGTTTTGTTTGTGTGTGTAGAGAGGGCAAATATATAATACAAGTTTATACGATGGCAAAGAAAAACAAGGAATACCGCTCTCGTTTTACTGGTACATAATCACTTTTAACCATAGTCTCAAGAATTCCCTTCAAATAACAAGATGAATTTTATTATTTAACCGTTAGAAGCAAAGATTTTTATTTTTTTACACTGCCCTCTCCTCTCGTTTGACTTCATCTGGATAAATGGTTAGACACTTCTACTTATAGTGGGCATAATGATAAAGGGCTAGGGATAAAATCATATTGTCTGGAGATGTAGCTGTTGAGGAGTGGTAAATATAAACACTTACGGGTTTTTTCAATCAAACTTAACAAAACTAGCATATAAAATGTAGGTCCTGTGTTCAAGTTGAGTATGATAGCCTATAACTTCAACTTCAACACCAACCCAGATAGACCTACATTATAAACTGATGAAATTATCTATAGATAATAGGATATGACACTTTAAAACAGATCTATAAAGATTAAAAGCATCCAATTATAAAAACATTGTTTCTTTATTGCCATGCCTTGTCTTAGATTTAAGTTATATTAATCTTTGCTTAGAGTAAGTGATAGTTTTCTGTGTGCAAATAATATGTCGTCGTTAAAGTAGCTACTGCTGTCAATTGTCATAATAGTATTTAAATACAGGATTGCCAATAAAATGATACTAGGGTTATTTATATAACAATCACCTTATACACAGGTATATTCTGTATTGTTTATAAAAAATAAGTCCTGAAATCCGTATTTAGATTTTAAAGTAATAAGACAATAAGTAAAAAGATTATATTTTTTATATTAATATAAACACATTATAGTAAACGCGGAATGAGTTAAGGGTAAGTGCTGCTATCTAGTAAACATGGAATGAATTAAAGAGAGTTTCTTCTGCTGCCATCTATCAGACAAGTGGTACCGCATTTAAATGAATACAAATCAGGATGGATACAATTCAGGATTTTGTGGGTATATTGCAAATATTCCTAGTGGATACAATTCAGACATTTTATTTGTGGTGCTTGTTTATGAAAATGTCTGAATGGAGACTATTCAGAATGGATACAATTCAGGATTTTGTGGACATTATGAAAATGGATACAAATCAGACTTTTTATTTGTAATGAGTGTTTAAGAAAATGCCTGAATGGAAACCATTCAGAATGGATACAATTCAAGATTTTGTGGGTATTATGATACTGGATACAAATCAGACTATTTGTGGTGCTTGTTTTAGACATGTCTGAATGGATACCATTCAGAATGGATACAATTCAGTCGTCTCGTTTATAACCGTACAATTAAAATAAATATAAAATTAAATTATTCATAAAAAAGAAGAATAAAACAGAGGAATTACAAACAATAACTATTAGAATAATTGGTGGCCTAATGGTCTAGGGGTAAGGTGTCTTAACTTCTGTGCTGGGGGTCCGGGCTTCTATCCTCGGTCCTGGCACAGATTTATCTGATTGCCAAGCCCTTCCTTCACCTCTGACAAGACGTGTATTAATCACAACTTGTGAATGTGTGGAATGCCAGGCCTCCACCGAGGTTCGGATCCCACGTTAAACTGTAGGTCCTCCATTTAATCTCACAATCACCCTACTACACATTAGCGTAAGTGCGTATAACCTGAACGTGGTGCTAAAAATAATAATAATATTAGAATAAAATAAATTTAATAATAATATTTAGCATCACGTCTTACTACCCGTTCGGGTTATACGCTTTAACAACTAATTACGCCCAATGGATAAGGAATTGGGAAGGTTGAATTAGAGGAAGTGAACTCACATTTGCGTGGAGGGAGAGTAGAAAACCATTTTAGGAAAAACCACCCCGAGTTCACACGACCAAGATTCGAACCTCAATTTCCCCGTCCTCAGCAGTCAAGCTCAACACGACAAGTGCGTTAGCCAACTACGCCACCGAGGCGGGTAGTAAAATAAATTAAAATAGAGATATTTTCGGATTAATCTAAGATAAGTTTACGACTAAAGATATTACTTTTAAGAGTGTTCTTTGAATACATATCTAAATTTAGTCCTACTTTTACGAAAAAATTCAACTCGGGAAATATGACACTAACGCTACTTTTACAGTGTTGATCTTTCACTGATGACTATTTATTCAAGGGAAAAATAAGTGTTAATATAAAAGAAATTAAAACAAAAAGGCCTTCAAAATAAAGTATTTGTGAGAAGAAAGAATGAAGCCCTAGAAGGTTTATAATTCTTACCATCAATATAAATCGGTTAAAATTAATGTCATGATTAGTGGCAGCCAAATTCCATTTGACATGTTAAAGTAATGAAATTATAAGCCGCACCGGCATATTAAAGCTTAGATCTTATGGGTTCCTAATGCCAAATAGTAAGTTCTTTGCCACACTTAAAAAAAAAAGACCACCTATTCCTATCTTGAGCTAGTTATATCATTACTCCCTAATTCTTTCAGGTACATTCTCATGTTATCCTTTCGTATGAGCCTGGATTCTCCCACCTGTATCTTCCCATTGGGTTTGCCAGTTGATACCACGGACAAGGTTATAGATTCTTACATTCCTGCTGCGTGTCCTCCTGCCCACCGTCATCTGTGAGACTTGTCTTGTAGTGAGTATAGGGTATGTAACACATCGCCATGTATCCTACTCCACAACCAAATAGTTTAAATCCTTTTCGGTACAAATTAATATCTTCCTTAGAACATAGTTTCCAAATGTCTTAAATTTGTTTTCGTCATGTAAGGTAAGATACGACTTTTCACACCCATAAGGAACGACCGGTGAAATGTTTGTTTTGTATATTCTGAGTTTTACATTCCTTGAAAGAAGGTGAAATGTCAACAACTTGATGACTAATAGAATCCCTTTCCCGAATATATTATGTTTTAAATTTCCAATCTAATATCGTTATTGCTAGTTAAAATTGTTCCTAAATATTTAAACTCATTAACCCTGTCAAATAATAGGCTTATCGCAGTGATATCTAAATTAAACCTATTTTCTTACCATCCTCTAGTAAAATTTCTGAATTTCTTGCAACTGCTTCCTTACTATTATCCAACAAACCTAAATCATCGTCATCTTCTATTAGATGAATTTTACTGTTTTTTCAACCCTTCCCTACTCTCTTGCATACCCTAATAGCATATTGTAAGACTAGATTAAAAAGTAATGGCGAAAGCGCATATCCTTGTAGCTTAGATCTAACCAAGGAAAAGTACAGGCTTAAAATATAGTAAAATTCAGGTAATGAGGAAGTGCTAAACTAAATAAGGTAAAGTAATTTGAATGAATGATACATTATTTGCTCAACATGCCGGTGAAGTAGAGTTTATTATCCAAGAGGACACCTTAGCAATTAATTTAGAGTAAGCGTACTATATAATATAGTCGAATAATTTATAACTGAAATAAATAACAAGGTTAGAGTTTTCCTAGTGATGGATATATATTTGGTTTAAAATTTATTAATAGACATACCGTTTTCAATGGTCCATTGTAATGTTTCATTTATGTCATTTTGTAAATCCATACCATCTGCAAGGGAAATGATGTTTTTGAATAGTTTAAGATCAGTAAAAGATAAAGTTTTATAATAAAGGATGTACCTATAAAAATAAGAATTAATCGTATAAACTGAACGGGTAGTAAGATGTGGTGCTAAAGCCGAAGTAAGAAGTCATCAAAAAACTATTTTTTTTTTTTAAAATGTGGACCTAATAAAGTGTTTGAGAGACGTGAATCTATTTTGATTGCAAATTTATTTTACAGATATATGCTAAGCAAGTTTACAGACAAAAATTGCTAAGATTTGTGAGTCATCCTATGTTGACACAAATCAAAAGCTTTACTTTTAACAAAACAAGTCGTATCAATCTTATCTTGGTGGAGTATGACCCAGAAATTCTAGTTTGATATTAACAGTAGATTTACTGTTTGCAAAACAATTTTTTTTATCACCCCGCCTTACTACTTGTTCAGGTTATATGCATATATGATAATTACTCTAATGGGGTAGGGATGAGGAAGGAAGCATTTTAGAGGTAATCTACTCGCATTTGCGTGGAAAGAGAATGAAAAACCATTTATGAAAAAAACACTCAGTACACCCTATTGGGATTTTAACCCCGACCTCCCCGTCATCAGTAGGCCAGTCTCAAAATCATATCATTAAACAGATAATTTATTTTTTAAATATTGAAAAGCACGTTAATTTTTTTTCTCAGGTACTTTAGGTAAAATATTTTTAAAAAATTAGCCTTTAATTACAAAGCAATGACAAATGAAGTTTTAAGAGGAGTAGTAAAAAAATAACAATTCTGCAGGTAACTAAGAAGAAAGGCCAACTGGATGGGTCGCGCGAGAAGAAAATATCTCGTTGAGTGATGTCATAAAATTCAAAGTGGAATGAAGAAGGGGACCAGCAAAACCATGAATGCAACTGATGGATGATCTAAAAAAAATTAAAGAAGATTACGTCAAATTATTTTAAAAGGGGGAGCTTTTCATAGGCCATTCTAAAGGACTTTATTTGGACAAAGCAATGGATCTGCCGAAAATAAGATCATCCGATAATATGAATCTTCACACCAATTGTTTAATTGAATACATTGGCATGATGATATTCAGGCATTGTAAAAGTTTCACTAAGCGAGATAAGATTAAAAATATAACCAGTTAATGAGAACATATTCTTTAAGAAACAAGTTTAGGATTTGATTAGACCGGCACATAAATATAAAGTTAGTATTTAAATAGAAAGATACACAGTCGTGGGTGTAATGTAACGAGATTGCACGTATACATTGGTTTCAGTATTCAGATACGGTGATAATAGTTAGAGTGGAATTATACGTCGAATGATAGATGGTTCCAACCTAACTATTATAGTATGTTTATTGATAACTTCTCAATTTATTATAATGTTTTAAAGAACCGTTATATCAAATATATTATAAATTCTTCTGGTTTAATTTTAATACTTTTAGATATGACCATACTTAATTAATTTCAATACACAAAGATTTCTGTCATTGTGATTAATGTAACACCAATATATGACCATCCTTGTGATTATTTTAAATAAATCTGTATTGCCGGGACCGTAATTAATTTAAACATAAATATATGACTGCCATTGTAATGAATTTCGATATAACTATATGACCGTCACTGTGATGAATGTCGATATAATTATATGACCGTCAATATGTTGAATTTAAATAAAGTGATACCATCATCATTATGATGAGCTTAAACAACTCTAAATGAACATTTTTATGAATTGAGATATAGCTATAATACAATAATTGTGATGAAAATTAAAATACAAATATACGACTGTCATTATGAAGAATTTAAACATCAAATGTTAACGTCATTGTAATGAATTTAAATATGGTTATATGAACGTAATATTTGTGAATTTATATACAGCTATATTTGCATCATTATTATGGTTTTAAATAAAGATAAATAACAGTAAATGTGATGAAAACAAATACCGATATATTACTGTCATGGTGATGAATTTAAATATAAATATATTACTGTCATTGTAAATAATTTAAATAAAGCTATATTACAGTCATTTTGATGAAATGAAATATAGCTAGCTATATGTGGGTCATTGTGATGAATTTGATCATAACTATATGAATGCCTTTGTGATCAATTTAAACGTAACTATATGTGGGTCATTGTGACTAATTTAAATATAGCTATATGAACACCATTATGACGGATTTATGTATAACTATATGAACGTCATCATGATGAATTTAAATATAACTATATGAACAGCATTATGATGAATTTAAATATAACTACATGAAAATAATTTCTATTGAATTAAATATAGCTCTATTAAATTATAATGTAATACCTAAATATAGCTTTGTTACCATCATTGGAATGATTTTAAATATAGCTAAATTACCGGCATTGTGGTTAATTATAAAATAAATATATGCACGTCATTAGGATGAATTTAAATATAGTTATATGAACGTAATTGCGATGAATTTAAGTATGGCTATACCAACATCAGTGTGATTAATGTAAATATAGCTATATTACCATCCTTGTTATGAATTTAAATATAGTGATGAATTTAAACATAACTATGTAGACGATATTTCTATTAATCTAATTATAACTATATTACCATCATGGTTATGAATTTAAATATAACTTTTTGAGCGTCATTAACATGAATATAGTTACATGAACGTCATTGTGATGAATTTAAGTATGGCTATACCAACGTTATTGTGATGAATTCAAGTATGGCTATACCAACAACAATGTGATAAACTTAGATATATCTGTATTACCATCACTGTGATGAATTTAAATATAACTATGTGAACGTAATTTTGATTGATTTAAATATAGCTATGCTACATTCATAATTAATAACATAAATGTAGCTATATCGCCAAAATTGCGATTATTTTAATATAGTTATATCACAGTCATTATGATGAATTTAAACATAGCTAAATGAACGTATTTGTATTCAGTTTAAATATAGCTATATTAGTTTCATTGTGATGAATTTAAATGTAAAACAATGAAAATAATTGTAATTAATTTAAACATTTTAGAATTACCATAATCATGAGGAATTTAAATACAACTATATGAACATCATTGTTACAAAATGCAATTAAACTATGTGACCGTTATTGTGAAGCATTAAAATATAGCTATATTACTACCATTTTATTTCAATTAAACACAGCTATATAAATGTTATTACGATGAATTAAAACATATAAACATCAATGTGATGAATTTGAAATATATCTATACCATCGTAATTGTGATTGATTAAATTATAACTATATTACCTTCATTGTGATGAATTTAATTATATCTATATGCCCGTCATTGTGATGAATTTAGAAATAACGAAATTACAAATCATTTTGATAACTTTAAATATTGCTATATTATTGACATTGTGATGTATTTAAAAATAATTATATCAACGTAAATAAGATGAATTTAAATAAAAATCTATGAACCACTAAATGAACTTCATATGATTAAATTTAAATATAGATCCATAAATGTCTTTGTGATAAATTTAAAGACAGCGTTATGAACGTCATTGTGAAGAATTTAAATATATTATGTAAGTAATTGTAATAAACTTAAATATAGCTATATGAACGTCATTCTGATGTATTTTAATATAGCTGTATAATATTCATTATGAATAATTTAAATATGGCAATATTATCATAATTGATAATGACATTCATATAGCTATATCTAAATTCATCACAAATACAGTAATATAACTATATTAAAATTAATCTGAATGAATGTAGTATAGCTATATTCAAATTAATCGGAATTAATGTAATATAACCATATTTAAATTCATAACAATGACTTTCATACAGCAGTATTTCTGTTAATCACATTGCCGTTCATATATCTTTAAATAAATTCATCTTATCAATGTTGATATATATATATATATATATATATATATATATATATATATATAGCTACATAACACAAATACCTCAAATGTAAAGAATTTAAACATAACACAATGACCATAATAAAATATGACGAATTTAAATATATGACCGTCATTGTGATTAATTTAAACATAGCTATATGACCATCTATATATGTTTAAATAAATTAGCTAAATTCCTTTCATTGTGATTAATTTAAACTTAACTATATGAATGTCATATGGAGGAATTTTAATGAAGTTATATAAACGTCATTTTTATTAATTTATATGCAGCTATATATTACAGTCACTATGATAAATTTAAATAACGTTATACAATAATAACTGTAATGGATATAAATACAACTATATTGCCATTGTAATGAATATAAATACAATTATATTTCTTTTATTATGAATGATTTAAATAAACTACATTATTGTCATGGTGATGAATTTAAATCTAGCTATATTATTGTGATTGTAAGAAAATTTAAATAATGTGATATTAACGTCATTTTGTTGAATTTAAAAATAGGTATATTAATGTAATTGATAAATTTAATATAAATATACAAACGACATAGTGATCAATATAAAATATGCGTATAACCCGAACGGGTAGTAAGACGAGGTGCTAATAATAATAATAATAATAATAATAATAATAATAATAATAATAATATATAAATATAGCTATATTACAGTCATTGTGATGAATTTAAATAGAGCTATATTACCGTAATTTTGATAAATTTAAAAATAAATATATGCTCGACATTGTGATGAATTTAAAAATAATGAAATGACAATCATTGTGATTAATTTAAATGAAGATATATTACTGTCATTGTAATGCATTTAAATATAGCTATATTATTGTCAGTGTAAATAGTTTAAAGGTAACAATATGGACGTCATTTGATAAATTTAAACAATACTATATAATCGTCATTGTAATTAATTTAAAAAAAACACTATATAATAGTCATTGTGATGAATTTAAAAATCACTATATTAAAGTAATTATGATAAATTTAAATATAGCTACTTTAACATCATATCTATTGATTTAAATATAACTATATTACATTAATTACGAATAATTTAAATATTATATCTATATTACCGTTATTTTAATGAATTTAAACAGAGCTATATTACCGTTATTGTAATTAATTTAAACAAACTATATGACCGGCATTATTGTGAATGTATATATAACTACATGAAAGTCATTATGATGATTTTAAATATATCACATGTACGTCATTGAGATAAATTTAAACATAGCTGTACTACATTCTTTATGAATAATTAAATATAGTCATATTTCCATCATTGTGATGAATTAAAAAAAAAATATATATATATAATTAATATATTACTGTCATTGTGATGAATTTAAACACAACACAATTAACATAATTGTAATGTATTTAAACGTGGGTCAATGACCATAATGTCATAAATTTAAATATTACTGTATAACAATTATTTGATTAATTTATATATGTATAGCTATATTGCTGTCATTTTGATTAATTTAAACATAGTCACATGAGCGTGATAAAGATTAATTTAAATATAACGATATTATAGTCACTCTGATCAAGAATAAATATAGCTTTACTATCGTCATTGTGATAAATTTAAAAATAACTATACGACAGTAAATTTTATGAATTTTAATATAGCTATTTTACTGTCATTGTGATGCATTTAGATAAAAATATATGAACGACACTGCGATGAATTTAAAACGAGATTTTTGACCGTCAATGTGACGAATTTAAATATAACTATATTACCATAATTAAAGTGAATTTAAATATAGCTATATTACAATAATTTTGACAAATTTAAAACTAAAAAGTTACTTTATGGCCGTCATTTAGAAGAAATTAACGTAATTATATAACCGTTATTGTGATGAATTTAAATATAACTATCTGACTGACTGAACATTTAATTTAAACGAAGCTAAATGACCATTTATCCATATTATTTAAATATAGCAATATTCCCGTCAATGTGATTAATTTAAATATGACTATATTACCGTAGTTTTAATAAATCTAAAAGTAAATATATGCCCGTCATTGTGATAAACTTAAACATAAAGGAAGGATTTTAAATGTGTGTATATATATATATATATAAAACCTTCATTGTGATTTATTTAAATATAGCTATATAACCGTAATTTTAAATAATTTAAACATGACAATATGTCCATCATTGTGATGAGTTTATAACATTATACTACCGTCATTATGATTAGTTTAAAATAACTATATAACATCATTATGATGAATTTAAATAAAGAAATTTTACGTAATTGTGGTGAATTTAAGTATAGCTATATATATGTAATTGTGATTAATATTAATATAGCTATATTTCCGTCATTGAGATGAATTTTGAATGGAGCTATATTACAGTCTTTGTGATTAATTCAAACGTAACTATATGATCACCGTCAATGTGTTGAATTGAGATACTAATTAATTATCACCATTATAATGAATTTAAAGATAATATATAAAGTATTTGTGATGAATTTAAAGTTGTAAATATGAACTACATCGTGATGAATTTAAATATATCTATATTAATGTAATTGTGATGAATTTAAGTATAGGTACAGTATCGTCATTGTGATGAATTAGAATATAGCTTTATCATCATCTTCGTGATGAGCTTTAAACTTTAAACGTAAATTTATGACCGTCATTGTGATATGATTAAATATAACTACAAGTTCGTTTTTGTGATGAGTTCAAATATAACTATATATATATACATTTTTGGGATTAATTTAAACGTAAATATATGATCGTCATTCTGATGGATTTAAATATAACTATATCCCCGGTTAGTGTGATTAATATAATTATATGACTTATTTGGATGAGTTTAAATATAACAATATGAACGTTATTGGGATTATTATAAATATAGTAACACACACGACATTTTGATTAATTTATATACTGCTATTTATCATCATTATGATTAATTTAAATAATGTTATAAAACATCAGTGTGATGAATATAAATATAACAATATTAATGTCGTGGTGATGAATCTATATGAGCGGCATGGTGATGAATTTAAATATAATTATATTACGGTCATGCTGATGAATCTAAATATAGCTATATTACTGGCATTGTAAATTATTTAAACATAACAATATGGCCACCATTGTGATGAATTCATACAAAACTATATGACTCTCCTTGTGGTGAATTAAAAATAAATATTTATTTTAACGCCATTATGATGAATTTAAATATAGCTATATGAATTCCATTGTAATGAATTTAATTTTAGCTTTTAAACATAATTCTGATTAATTACAATTTAACTATAACGACTGTCATTGAGATGAACTATATATTTATCTATATGACCTCCATTGTGTTGAATTTAAACTTATCTATATGACATTCAATGTGATGAATCTAAACATAGCTATATGACCTTCATTGCGATGAATATAAACATAGCTATATGACCTTCATTGTGATGAATCTAAACATAGCTATATGACCACCAATATGATGAATCTAAACATAGCTATATGACCCCCAATGTGATAAATATAAATATGTCTATATGACCTTTCCAATAAATTTGAATATTAATAAATGACAATCATGGCGAGGAATTTAAATGTGATAAATTTAAATATAACTAATATTGCGATTAACTTTAAATATAACTATCTATCTGGTATTTTTATGGATTTAACATTGCTATGTGTTTGTCATTGTGATGGATTTAAATATGTTGACATTAATGTCATATTTATATTTAATTTCATAAATTTTATGTCTTATAGTAATTATAGTTAATTAATCAAAATTAAGGTTATTGTTGTGTATTTAAAAATACCTATATGACCATCATTTAGATGAATTTAAACATAATAAGACCCCAATATAAATTAATTTAAATATAGCCGTCATTTAGATAATTTTAAATATACCTTTAGGACCACCATTGTGAAAGATTTAAATATAACTATATGTTCGTAATTTTATGGACACAAATATGTTTATCTATGTGGCCGTCACTGTGATTAAATTCAATACAGTTACATGGTCATCATTGTGATAAATTTGAAAGAGTAAACATAATTATCTAAATGAATTTGAAAAGATTACAATGAATGCCATCATAATACATTTAAAATAGATCACTGTGACTGCCATACCTAAAAATGTAAGGTTATCTTTTCAAATATTTAACAATATGCTCGTTGGGTATATTGAGGATGGTTTTTCCAAAGTTATTTTGCACTTTACCTTAAGGCAACTGCGTGTAAACATCCTCTAAGTTTTAACCTCCTCATTCCTCAAAACATGGTGCTAAATAAACATTAGTTATAACACGATAAAAATGTATTAAATGTTTATTTCGGATGAATAATTAACACAAATTGTGTATGTAAGCCTTCATATGGCAGTTAGTGTTCCAATATGTCCACGTTCAACTAGTTCGACCCCACCAGTCCACGTTCAGCCGTAAGTGCAAATTCCCTTTCACGCTCAGACACGAGTGTTCCCCAACAACAACGTTCAGCCACGAGTGTGTTCCCCCCAGTCAACATCAGTCACAAGTATGTTCCTCCAAGTCAGTCCACCTTCAACCGCGAGTGTGTCCCTCCCACGCAAGTCCACCTTCAACCGCGAGTGTGTCCCTCCCAAGCTAGTCCACCTTCAACCGCGAGTGTGTCCCTCCCAAGCTAGTCCACCTTCAACCGCGAGTGTGTCCCTCCCACGCAAATCCACGTTCAACCGCGAGTGTGTCCCTCCCACGCATGTCCAACTTCAACCGCGAGTGTGTCCCTCCCACGCAAGTCCAACTTCAACCGCGAGTGTGTCCCTCCCACGCAAATCCACGTTCAACCGCGAGTGTGTCCCTCCCACGTAAGTCCACCTTCAACCGCGAGTGTGTCTCTCCCAAGCTAGTCCACCTTCAACCGCGAGTGTGTCCCTCCCCCGCAAGTCCACGTTCAACCGCGAGTGTGTCCCTCCCACGCAAGTCCAACTTCAACCGCGAGTGTGTCCCTCCCAAGCTAGTCCACCTTCAACCGCGAGTGTGTCCCTCCCAAGCTAGTCCACCTTCAACCGCGAGTGTGTCCCTCCCAAGCTAGTCCACCTTCAACCGCGAGTGTGTCCCTCCCACGCAAGTCAAACTTCAACCGCAAGTGTGTCCCTCCCACGCAAGTCCACCTTCAACCGCGAGTGTGTCCCTCCCACGCAAGTCCACCTTCAACCGCGAGTGTGTCCCTCCACGCAAGTCCACGTTCAACCGCGAGTGTGTCCCTCCCAAGCAGTCCACTTCACCGCGAGTGTGTCCCTCCCGCAAGTCCACCTTCAAACGCGAGTGTGTCCCTCCCCGCAAGTCCACCTTCAACCGCGAGTGTGTCCTCCCACGCAAGTCCACTTCACCGCGAGTGTGTCCCCCCCGCAAGTCCACCTTAACGCGAGTGTGTCCCTCCCACGCAAGTCCACTTCACCGCGAGTGTGTCCCTCCCCGCAAGTCCACTTCAACCGCGAGTGTGTCCCTCCACGCAAGTCCACCTTCAACGCGAGTGTGTCCCTCCCCGCAAGTCCACCTTCAACCGCGAGTGTGTCTCCCCATCCACTCACGCATGTGTCCCTCCACGCAAGTCCACTTCAACCGCGAGTGTGTCCCTCCCACGCAAGTCCACTTCAACCGCGAGTGTGTCCCTCCCACGCAAGTCCAACTTCAAACCGCGAGTGTGTCCCTCCCACGCAAGTCCACTTCAACCGCGAGTGTGTCCCTCCCACGCAAGTCCACTTCAACCGCGAGTGTGTCCCTCCACGCAAGTCCACTTCAACCGCGAGTGTGTCCCTCCCACGCAAGTCCACGTTCAACCGCGAGTGTGTCCCTCCCACGCAAGTCCACTTCAACCGCGAGTGTGTCCCTCCCACGCAAGTCCACTTCAACCGCGAGTGTGTCCCTCCCAAGCTAGTCCACCTTCAAACCGCGAGTGTGTCCCTCCCAAGCTAGTCCACCTTCAACCGCGAGTGTGTCCCTCCACGCAAGTCCACCTTCAAACGCGAGTGTGTCCCCTCCCACGCAAGTCCACCTTCAACCGCGAGTGTGTCCCTCCCAAGCAAGTCCACCTTCAACCGCGAGTGTGTCCCTCCCACGCAAGTCCACTTCAACCGCGAGTGTGTCCCTCCCACGCAAGTCCACTTCAACCGGAGTGTGTCCCTCCCACGCTAAGTCCACCTTCAACCGCGAGTGTGTCCCTCCCCACGCAGTCCACCTTCAACCGCGAGTGTGTCCCCCCCACGCAAGTCCAACCTTCAACCGCGAGTGTGTTCCCCCCGCAAGCACAACCCATGTTCAACCGCGAGTTGAGTGTGTCCCTCCCCGCAAGTCCACTTCAACCGCGAGTGTGTCCCTCCCAGCTAAGTCCACCTTCAACCGCGAGTGTGTCCCTCCCACGCAAGTCCACTTCAACCGCGAGTGTGTCCCTCCCACGCAAGTCCACTTCAACCGCGAGTGTGTCCCTCCCACCAAGTCCAACCTTCAACCGCGAGTGTGTCCCTCCACGCAGTCCACCTTCAACGCGAGTGTGTCCCTCCCACGCAAGT
Source organism: Timema cristinae (assembly GCA_039000515.1). Lineage (NCBI taxonomy): Eukaryota > Metazoa > Arthropoda > Insecta > Phasmatodea > Timematidae > Timema > Timema cristinae. The sequence continues at coordinate 88,733,087 of JBCFYV010009882.1, forward strand.
CCACCTTCAACCGCGAGTGTGTCCCTCCACGCAAGTCCACTTCACCGCGAGTGTGTCCCTCCCAGCAAGTCCAACTTCAACCGCGAGTGTGTCCCTCCCACGCAAGTCCAACCTTCAACCGCGAGTGTGTCCCTCCCACGCAAGTCCAACTTCAACCGCGAGTGTGTCCCTCCCAAGCAAGTCCACTTCAACCGCGAGTGTGTCCCTCCCACGCAAGTCCACCTTCAACCGCGAGTGTGTCCCTCCCACGCAAGTCCACTTCAACCGCGAGTGTGTCCCTCCACGCAAGTCCATTCAACCGCGAGTGTGTCCCTCCCGCTAGTCCACCTTCAACCGCGAGTGTGTCCCTCCCACCGCAAGTCCACTTCAACCGCGAGTGTGTCCTCCCAACGCAAGTCCACTTCAACCGCGAGTGTGTCCCTCCGCAAGTCCACTTCAACGCGAGTGTTGTCCTCCAGCAAGTCCTAAGGTCCGACGATTTCAACCGCGAGTGTGTCCTCACCGAGTCCACTTCAACGCGAGTGTGTCCCTCCAGCAAGGTCCACCTTCAACCGCGAGTGTGTCCCTCCACGCAAGTCCACCTTCAACCGCGAGTGTGTCCCCACCCGCAAGTCCACCTTCAACGCGGAGTGTGTCCCTCCACGCAAGTCCATCCGTTCAACCGCGAGTGTGTCCCTCCCACGCAGTCCACTTCAACCGCGAGTGTGTCCCTCCAAGCAAGTCTCACTTCAACCGCGAGTGTGTCCCTCCGCAAGTCCACGTTCAACCGCGAGTGTGTCCTCCCAGCAAGTCCACTCATCAACTGCGAGTGTGTCCCTCCAGCAAGTCCACTTCAACCGCGAGTGTGTCCCTCGCACGCAAGTCCACCTTCACCGCGATGTGTCCCTCCACGCAAGTCCACTCAACCGCGAGTGTGTCCTCCCGCATCACTTCACCCGAGTGTGTCCCCCAAGCAGTCCACTAACTCAACCCGGAGTTGTCCTCCCACGCAAGTCCACCTTCACGCGAGTTGTCCTCCACTAGTCCCCTTCAACCGCGAGTGGTCCTCCCAAGCAAGTCCCTACTTCAACCGCGAGTGTGTCGCCTCACGAAGTCCACCTTCAACGTAGTATGTGTCCCTTCCACGCTTCAACCCGTGATGTGTCCCTTAATGTGTTACCCTTCAACCGCGAGTGTGTCCGCTCCGCAACAGGTCCACCGTTCAACCGCGAGTGTGTCTCACCCGCAAGTCCACCTTCAACCGCGAGTGTGTCCTCCAACGCAGTCCACGTTCAACCGCGAGTGTGTCGCAACCCGGTCCGAGTTCAACCGCGAGTGTGTCGCAAACCGGTCCGAGTTCAACCGCGAGTGTGTCGCAAACCGGTCTGAGTTCAACCGCGAGTGTGTCGCAAACCGATCCGCGTTCAACGGCGAGTGTGTCGCAAACCGATCCGCGTTCAACGGCGAGTGTGTCGCAAACCGATCCGCGTTCAACCGCGAGTGTGTCGCAAACCGATCCGCGTTCAACCGCGAGTGTGTTGCAAACCGGTCTGCCTTCAACCACGAGAGTGTCGCAAACCGGTCCGCGTTCAACCGCGTCAAAGTCAAAGTCTGCCTATGAGAATCGCTCTCCAGTCAAAGTCTGCTTACGAGAATGCCTCTTCAGTCAAAGACGTCTGCCTACTAGAATCCCTCTTCGGTCAAAGTCTGCCTACTAGAATCCCTCTACAGCCGAAGATGCCTGCCTACTAGAATCCCTCTACAGCCGAAAAAGCCTGCCTACTAGAATCCTTCTACACCCGAAGAAGCCTGCCTACTAGAATCCCTCTCCAGTCGAATACATCTGCCTACTAGTACCCCTCTCCAGTCGAAGACGTCTGCCTACTAGAATCCCTCTCCGGTCGAAGACGTCTGCCTACTAGAATCCTTCTCCAGTTAGTTAAGTGTGCCATATATTTTTTAAAAGCTTCACCCAAGTGCATTTGTTGTGAATGTGTTATTTTAATCTCTCCGTGTGTGCCTTAGTGACAGTTCATTTTGATGAACGAAGAGGCTAACCGTGGATATAGCAAGTGTTTGGTCCAGTGTTATTTGGACTGAAGACAGAGGTGAGTACCAATATTGATTATCTAGTTTAAAAAATTAAAAGGACGAATGTTTATTGAACGTATTAAAAAATCTTTTATAATAATATTGCTTTCATTTTAATACTTCTGATTTGAAAAAATGTAACAGTGGTAAGTAGGATATTACTTAATTAAACTAGAAACAACATCCAGAAGAAGATTTAAAGTAAGACTTGTTTGCTCGATTTTCCATACAAACATATATCTAGATACCTAAATTGTGTATATACCTCCATTGTATACATATACACCTTAATTGTATATATACACACACACACACACACACATATGTATATATATATATATAAATATATATATATAAACACTTTATATATGTATATGTATACTTATATAAACACTTTATACAACGTGTATCTAAAACATTGCATCAAACTTTGGCAGGCTATTCCTTGGGTGAAAATAGAACAATTCACATCAGCAACCTAGGGTCCATCTTTAATATTAAGAGCGGTATTCACCCCTAAAGATAGAGATAAAAACGACTGTTGTGTGAAATATTATGAAAACTGATTAAGGTATTACAACGAATCTTTGTATACTACTTATTTAAACCTTGATTATTAATAAACTAAATGTGCCGTTACCTTTACCCACCCCCGTCATGTAAAAAAAAAGGGGGGGGGTTGTTACACTTTTTTCTACAATAAAATATTACAGAGTAAGTATGATTAATTTTGACTTAAGATTACAAAACAAGGATTAAAAATTAACAAAAAAGGTGTTTTGGAGAGACTATATAGCTTTCCCCGTTTCCGAGATAATCACACAAGTTTTAGCTCAGAGATAAGTGTTATTTCCTGCCAGGTAGGCAACCAGTATAGCTGTTGCGTGGCCACCACGCTCTCCTCACCTTAATCCATTAGACTTCTTTCTGTGGGGTTTTTTCAAAGCTTTGGTGTACGAGACGGCCGTTGAATTAGAGGAAGACCTGTTAGCAAGGATAGGTGCTGCATGTGATAAAGTTCAAGAAACACCACGTGTTTTCGAAAGATTACGCCAGTCATTGATACGCCACCTCAATTATTGCAATCACGTTAGGGGCCACCATTTTGAACACTTGCTATGAATCTGCCTTTGTAGCTAGGAACTAAAACATACAAGAACTACACTTATTTCTTAATTTAGCTTTCAATACTCCAGTGAGTATAATAATTAAAATCCCACCCAAGTGTGAACTGTGTAAGCATAACATACTAATGTGATAAATAGCAACACATCGGAGCTTATGAAGAAGGAAAAGTATCCGAGTTTCTCCATCATAATACACAAACCAGCCTTGTTTACCAAATTTACGTGATACATAGTCACACGTGCCGGTAAAAATGGTTAAACGACTGCAGTGCGAAGTAACACTGCGTTTCTAGTTGCCTACCTGGCAGCCATTTACACTTGTCTATCGTCTCAAATTTGTGTGATTATCTAAAAAACGGGGAAAGCTAGACAGTTTCTCCAAAACACCTTTTTTGTTAATATTTAATCCTTGTTTTGTAATCTTAAGTCAGAATTAATAATACTTACTCTGTCATATTTTATTGTAGAAAAAAGTGTTAGAACCCTCCCCCCCCTTTTTTTTTACTTGATGGGAGTTGGTAACGGTAACAGCACATTTAGTTTATTAATGGTCAAGGTTTCATTAAGTAGTATACAAAGATTCGTTGTAATAACTTAATCAGTTTTCATAATATTTCACACAATAGTAATTTTTATCTCTATCTTTAGGGGTGAATACCGCCCTTAATATTTAAGATGGACCCTAGGTTGCTGATGTGAATTATTCTATTTTCACCTAAGGAATAGCCTGCCAAATTTTGATGCAATGTTTTAGATACACGTTGTATATGTATAATATAGATACACACTTATTTTATGTATTTTCAATTTTCATGTCATAATTTCCTCGGCAAAATTTTATTCGTGTGTAGTGAATATACAATAAATGACCTTCAGTATCAAACTACCTAGGCTAATTTCCTAAAGCGACATACTTCCTCAAAAGAGACTAGCCATATCTCGGCTAACAAGGTAATCAGATGTTTCACTTAAGTTAAATAAATATCAACCAAGACTTTTAACAGTACCCGAATTTGATTTTTACTGGATGGAATATATATATTTATATATAGGCTTACATATAGACGTGTAAACATAGTTTAAGAGCTGACCTTTCCCACTATTTACCTGTGAAATTTATTTTTTGGTTGATCCCAAACGGGAAATGAAAGTTAACAGGTACATCTACATAGATTGGATCTCTGTGAATAGAATTAAATAATTTTAAAGGGCAGGAGTGGTCACAACACAAATTGTTGTGTCAGTTTTATTTCCCTCCTTCTCTGTTTGTTCTCCTAGTGAAGAAGGGCAGCTCCACCTTGGAATGTTTTAAGCCCATTTGGTTCCTTAAATTTATAATTACTCTAGCGCCTTAAAGACGTTGCCTGGATGTGACGTCATGATAGGTCAAGAAAATATTTCTCATGTTAATGAGTTTTCGTTGTATTCAGCGAGTTTTCAAGATATAACATTGAAACAAAAACCACCAATTCTTAATTAATTTTTGTACAAGTATGTTTTATAAATCATCTAAAACTTAGGCTATTTGGCTTAGTCACGAAAATGGCCGGTTACGAGTCTTCCTGCTAGGATGCAGATTAAAAATGTCTTTGAATAAAATTGTTTACATAGGAAAAAAAAGAAAAGAGTAACAAAAACATAAATTTAATGTTTTCAAGTGGCAAATAGTATTGTGACTTATGTAAACTCGCCATAGGAAGTTCTATTAGCAGATAAACAAGAGGTCTTGCAGGGTGAAATTCTCATTTTCTCCCTTCTCTTTCGATTTCATACATTGGCATCAAAGTATGATAGTGCATAAAGTAATGTCATCTGCAGATGTTACTTTTGATAGATATTATCAATACCTATCAAATAACGCAAATAATATAAGAAAATGTTATCAATGTTGGCAAAAAATAAATATTTTTGATTTTCTCTACCGTTCTTTCAACCAAAATCAGCGTGTAGTTACGAAGTCTTCAAAGAGGCAAAGTCCTCAAAGCTTGATTCCCACGTCCACAAAAATGGAGGTACAGGCTATAGCCATGTGCGAATTACAAAACTAGCAATTTTCTCCCTCTAGCAACCACAAGGCCTTAAATCGTTACCCGGGAACTTTTTCCGATATTCACATCGGATAAAATTATAATACTTATTAACAATCAAAACCACAAAAACCAATTAATTTACAAGATAATAGTTGGAATGTAATTATTCATAAAAATAAGAAATCTCCCGATTATTAGAACATATGTGGGTAGGTATCTAGAAAAAATTATTTCCAAAACAAACTTTTTGTATTTTAATTATTTTATAACGTTTATTACGCAGCAAGTGCGCACAAACAATTTAAGGCAAAAATACCTCCCACCCATATAGTGGTGTTTCTATGAATATTTTTTTCAATATTAAAGAACAAAATTAAATAGGCCTAAATATAATTATCCATTTGTAGCTTTGGCCACAGTTTTAACTACAACCCCCAAGATAGTATCAAATTTTTATCCTGGTTACAGATACCATTTTTGACCCATATAATCGCAGGGCTCCAAACATTATACGCCCACCAATAACACCTCGCAGAATATTTTTCTCTGTACTCTCTCAATGTTCTCGCTACAGTATTTCCTCTGGCTAAACACTTCCTACCACCTCTCACCATTTACCTCCCCTCTCGTAGCTTTTGTAAAATCATGTAATAAACGTGATAATAAAATACTTGTAAATTGAAAAATGACCCCTGAAAACGGGATCCTTGGTTTAGAACGTCAATGCTCTACCATTGGACTATACAGGATTCACCCCGTTCTCAGGGTCATTCTTCACTCACATTTTAAGGCATAGTCTCTTATGGGCGTGTGTAAATCAGTCAACAATCGATATCAGAGCCACCGGTGCCGCGGGGGTCGACCTTATAATCCTGAGAAACAAATTAAATAATAAGTGTACATGAAAACGAATAACATGGAAGAAAGTGAAGACTTGTGTAGTTAATTGTACACCCGTTTTCTTTCTCCCAAGTAATAATAAAAGGGTAGGCCTATAGCCAGACACTCGCCACCAAAATATTCAAAGCTATTCCACAAAGCGGGTTGCATCTTAACTTTACGCGTCAAAGCACTCTCTCACTTAGCACAAATGCACGAATAGGAGCAGTTCACCCCGTACAGCCTGTCATTTATCTTCTCTTCCACTGACGAGTATAAACAACCACTCTACCATAGCCCCCCTGGAAAACGTTGATTAGACCTCCCTCGGTGACCGCATGGCCTAAGGCGTCACTCTCGCAATAGACTAGACTGACGATGACCGGAAGATCGGGGTTCGAATGCCAGATGGGTGTACTGGGGTTTGCTTTTCCAAAATGGTTTTCCACTCTGCCTCCATAAAAATGTGTGTGCACTTACTCTAGATTAAATATTCGTCATCCGTCGCTCATTAGCGTAATTAGCATATATGCGTATAAACTTAACAGGTAGTAAGACGCGGTGCTAAGAACCATTTACTAGTATTTCAAAATTATATATATTTTTTAGTGCCGCGTCTTAATACCGGTTCAGTTTATATGCTTATGTACTATTATTATTATTATTATTATTAGCACCGCGTCTTACTACCCGTTCGGGTTATACGCACTTACGCTAATGTGTAGTGGTAGAGTGATTGTGAGATTAAATGGGGGACCTACAGTTTAATGTGGAATCCGAACCACGGTGGAAGCCTGGCATTCCTCACATTCACAAGATGTCTTGTCAGAGGTGAAGGAAGGGTTTGGCAATCAGATAAATCTTTGCCGGGACCGAGGATTGAACCCCGGACACCCAGCACAGAAGTCCGACACCTTACCCCTAGACCACCAAGTTACCATACCTATGTACTAATTACAATAATGGGTTGGGATTAGGAAGTCTTAATTTAGAAGAAGTGCACCCGCATCTGCGTGGAGGAAGAGAGTAAAACCAGCCTCGGTGCACTCGACCTGGGTAAACCCCTATCTCATTGTCTTAGGCAGTTTATTAGGCCTACATATTTCTCGTTTTCTATTCTATATATCAATTCTTCGAGGGACTTTTTTTATCTAGATCCTGGCAGGATAATTCCTACAGCCTAATTTTGGGAATACATCAAAGAGACAGTGGTGGACTATTTTAAAAAAAAGCTATTTCCATGTAAGACCTTTTTGAAATTATTTAAGAATTTATTTTTGTGTGTTTCTTTGTTATATCCTTAAAACTCATCGAGTAAAACGTAAATACATTAACAGGGGAAATCCAATCTCGAATTACCGTGACGTTAAAGAAAGGTAACGTCCTTAATGGAAGCACAGATTAGGATAATTTGTCCAATGTCATCGAAATCTCTCCCTTGTTATGAGTTTAATCAAAATCTTCCTTCAGAAATGACTTACGACTTACAATTTTTTTATTCCCCCTCCCCCCAAACACACCTACCCATGTGAACGACGAGTATTCTTCACTTGTTTTATGTGGGCTGAACAGAAACAGGCCATTGTACAAGTAAAACAGTCCGCCAGTAACAACAAATTGACCTCGTGCCAGCGTTCGTTAACATTTTAATTGACTTGACACGAAGCCATAATCTCGCTCTTCTTATGTGACAAACTAGTTTTTCTTTTCCTACCTCAGAGTTGGGTTCTGCTTTCTTCCAAGCTAACAAAAAAAAACACATCAAGATGACAATTTTGAGATTCGTGTAATCTCAAGCTTCGTGGCTTTTTAATACAAATAAAAAAATTACGTCACAAATTAATTAAAATGAAATATTTCAAACTCGGACAAACCACCCCTTTATGTATATATTCTTCCCTATGAATCACCTTATTAACAGCATGAATTTCAAGTTTACAAATCAAAATTATAATTTTCAGTTATATAACGCAAACTAATAGTTCTGAGAGCAGTTGAACTCTTTCCCTCCATGTCCTTATCGTTACTTGGACTACAATCTTAAAATTTATCTTTGGATTTAAAAATGAAACGTCTCTCATAATTTCTCCCTTGATTTTAAGTTGAAATCTCATCTTAGTGATAATATTTTATCTTTATACCGCGTCTTACTACCTGTCCATGTGATACACATATGTACTAATTAAGCTAATGAGTTAAGGATGATTAAGGTTGAGTTTAGAGGAAGTGTACCTACATTTGAGTGGATAAAAAAAATGAAAAATAATTTAGGGAAAGAAACCTCATTATACCTGACCGGGATTTGAACCCCGTTCGCCTTATAATCGGCAGTCAGTCTAACACGAGAGTGGCACCTTATACATTATAGCCACCGAAGCAGGTGTGATCAATTTGGAATCACCCGCCTCGGTGGCCACGTGGTCTAACGCGCTAATCTCGTGCTGGACCAGACTGCCTAAGATGGAGAGTTTGGGGTTCGATCCCAGTCGGGTGCACTGAGGGTTACTTTTCCTAAATGGCTTTCTAATCTCCCTCCACGCAAATGTGGATACATTTCTTATAAGTGAAGCCTTCCTAATCCCTAACCCATTAGTGTAATTATTACATGCGTATAACCCGAACAGGTGGTAGGACACGGTGCTAAAAAAATAAATAACTACTATATTCAAAAGTAAAATACGTTTTTAGAGAACAGCCGTTGTTCACGCTGTTTAAGAAGTCAGTTTCACAAGTGATGTAATTTTTTTTAAATATACTCTCTATGTACTCGAGCCATTTCTTATAATTATAAATTCAAATCATTTGAGATAAGCTATTAAACTATAAAAACTTCTAAACGGCCTCCATATTGAAACAGATAACTATAAAATACATCGTTCAACCTAGGTTCAAGTAATGTCCCTTTCAAATTTCGTGTTAAATGATTCTAGGAGTTTGGCAGTAATCGCGGAAAAACAAACTGTCTTTTTCTGAGTGGCCGCCATCTTGAAAAGGACAACCAGATATTTAAAAAAATAATCATGCATGCACATTTTTCGGTTTAATCTAAAAGAATGTACATACCAAATTTTGCTAGCATTTATAATTTTTTTTACGGATTTATCGCAACAAAGATCCAAACAGATAGAACATGATCAAAGAGCCAGTAGTATTAACCGTGATTGAATTATTTAATTATGTTCCCCGCAATCTATATCGCGTCGACGCGTCGTCATAGCAACGGTTGTTAACTTTCTATCGCTGATTATGAGTGGGAAGGTTATATAAGGGGTAAGCAGTGCAACTATTTTACTGACAAGAGTCAGCTCCTGAGGCTAAAGGAACGCCGAGAATAATTAAAACCAGCTATCAGACTTTAAGATCAAAATAAAGTAGTGAGAAGTAATGGAATATTTGAAGGAAGTTGCTTACCTGTGACGTCACGTTAAGTCTACAAAGGATATTCCGTGTTAATATATTAACGTTTCATTCAGTGAGTTTTTAAAGATACAACCCTAGAACGAAAAACTTAAATCCTTAAATCATTCTAAATATAGTCTTACATAGTCACAAAATTAAGTTTTGGATCTTAAAGTAGTTTCGTATAAAATAATTTAAAAAAAAACATCCACAGCTAAGGCTATTTGGTTTATTCTCGAAAATGGCCAGAATGAAGACATCTTCCTGATGGGACATATCTTAAAAAGTCCGTGGTAGCTTAAGTGTAACGTGCACTTTCTAAACCGACTGATTATGTCATCACATAAAAATTTCTATGAGCGAGAGTGAAATACCCTACGAATTTTGCCGGGAAAGGTATTTTAAAACACTTTCCAAGGTTCTTTACATGACACAATCGACATGGGATCGATGTCTTTACTTCCCCTCCAAAGGAAGTTATAAGGATTTTTATCGCTCAAGAAAAATTCGTTGACTCCTTCTGGGTTTTAACCCACGAAAATCGGGTCTTAAAGCGATGACTTTACCTAAGGCCACCGAGGCCGACCTCAAATAATAGAGTGGGTAATTATACTCGTCAAAGGAAGAGGGGAAGTAATATCAGCAGATAAAAAAGGTGTCTCGCTAAGTGAGCTGTTTATTTTACTCCTACTTCTATTTCGTACATTGGTTTCTTAAGTGTGATAGTGCTTAGAATACTTAGGTGCATCAAGTTAAGATGAAACCCGCTTTGCAAAATAGCTTCGAAATCCCCAAGTATGCAACGTTGTGAGCCGACGGGTTGTATCAGTATAATTTCACTTATAAACTAATTTAAATCTAGATTAGAAACAGCACCAAGCCCCCCCAGTCGTTAATTTGTCCCTGTGAAAGACGGGGGAGGGCCTTATTTTCACTTATGACAATTTTTTTCGGCCTTGCTTGTAGTCAAAATATGGACCCTAAGTTCAGTAGGCAGATACACTATCGACTGAGCTAAGGCGTTGGGACCAATTATTATTATTAGGTGTTTTGTCTTACGACAGGTCCATTTCTATTTTTAATTAATCTAGGCCACCAATGCGCCCTGTCCTCAGACTCCTCCTTCAGCTCCCTGAATTTTCTTTTTTCCTTCAAGTCATCTAATATATGAATCCTCCTCCTTCCTAAGATCCTCTTCCCCTCAACCTTTCCTTCTATGACGTCGTGCAAAGATAATTCATCCTAAGGATGTGCCCGATCCCATTGGCACCGAAGAATCACATCCAAAATGGATCTCTTCTCACCCACTCTTCTTAGGAGTTATTCATTTATCACCCTGTCTGTCCACCTGATCTTTTCAAATCTTCTCCAGCACCACATTTCTTCTCATTCCTTTGCCCCCCCCTCCCCCGCCATCCAATACCTTCCCATTCCCCTACCCAGATGAAGAGAGGAGCTATTACCATATATATATATATATATATATATATATATATATATATATATATATATATATATATATATATAGAGAGAGAGAGAGAGAGAGAGAGAGAGAAGAGAGAGAGAGCAAACAAAGGTTTGTGAATATTGGTTCAGATAGGATAATGGCGGAGGCTTGTGGTTTTTGGACTGAAGAACGTGTCTAGGGGTCTTATTCTAAAGGCCGATTGACACATAACCCTAAGCTATGCTATGCTGTGAAAAAGTGTTGTCAGTTTGTTTTCACACTCATTACTAAGTTAAGCTATGGTTACTCTCTCCCCCCCGAATTGACTGTGGTTTGTTTCTTTATGGTATGTCCAAGTTAAGTTATGGCATTCTACAAAACGACTTGAGCTCGGATTATAGTACTAAGGAAGAGGATATGCTGCTGATAGCAGCTGTTTCGTAAGAAGAAAAAGGTAGGATTTGTAAGTTTGACTTGTTTAATTATCGATTCGATCTTGATATAAAAACACTTATTAAATATGAAACCTAAATAGAGTGTTATTTAGATATAAGTGAAACAAACTGAAAACAAAATGTCAACATTTATTTGGTTATTTTCAACAATTCAGCAACAATACGTATCATCAGCTAAGAGATCTAAGTTATAACCACCTTTTTATATATCTTCACTTATTATTCCCAGTGTTAATGTTGGGGACAAAATTAGTAATTATATTTATCTCAATTGTTCAAGACCTGTGACAAATAAAGTGAGAAAATGATCATAAAAGAACCTAAAACTTCCAGGGGATATAAGCACTCTCACTAAAGTAAGTTTCATCATTCTGATGAGCATATCATGCTTAGTTTCTTGTATCATGCCAAAGAGATAAAGAAGTGATGAAATCACTATAAATATAACAAGCAAGGAAAGTAGGGAAGATATAGAAAAAGGTGGTTATAGCTTAGATCTCTAAGCTGATGATACACAGAGTATTGTTTCACGTACTAAAATCAATTATTTTAAAAATCTAGTAATTCAAGTAAACTGTAGTGGAATAACACGTAGCCAAACACGTGGCCCAAGATGCGTTATGCGAATGCGCAACTTAAGATGGCTCAAGATGGGAGGGTGATGGGAAAAATTGCCCGGCCAGCAATCGGAAAAAACATCGCGCGGCGTATCAAGTCATAGCTTATCTTTCAGTGTGAACTGGCTTTTATACCTGGTTTGCTCAACATCCATTTCTACTTCACTTGCCACCAATACAATATAAAACATCCATATTTGGTTGGTAATTAAGTGGCTTGCAGTCTTAAGCAAACTTATTCTATCAACCCCAATACGAAGGTAAGCTTGATAGTTTGGTTGTGTCTCATAATAAATAATAATATAGTACATTTCTTGTTCCCCCATTTTATCTCTACCATTTGTTTAGTGTTAATGTCAGTTTTTTGGTTAATGCCTCTACGTCTCTCAATCTTAGTTGAGTCTTTGAATTCTTTTGGGTGTAACTTTTTTATAACTAATACTTAATACTCTCGCATTGGTTTGTCTCAAACCTGAAGATGGCGTAATTCGCCGAAACATGTCGTCACCCAGCCAAGAGTTGCAAATTTTTTTATAAGGAATGGAATCAAAACATTAGATAAGGAACGTCTCTTTAATTCAATATTTTCAATTGACATTTTCGTTTATTACACTTCTTTTATAGCAACCAATAACTTATATATAAACAATATATATGTATTCAACATATCAACACTATTAAGAATAATATGGATGACATCTGTTATTACAACAATTCTTTAATTAATCTTTATATGTGGAAGTTTCACAAATTAAGTATCTAGTCAATTAGCTAACTTCCTATCAATCACCTTTTTTATGAATGTTATTGTAATTGTGTAAATATTCCTTGTCAACATTTTCTTAGGCTGTTATTGGTATAACTGACCATTCAAATGATGGGTTTGTTGTTGATCTATTGTTATAGTACTAACGGCTCCAAACTAGTCATTTGAATATTTACACTTTTTATAGTTTTTCAGTTAATTCTTCACAATATTCTGCTACTGCTTAGCAGTATTTTGTACAGCTCTACAATTTTAACGATATATGAAATCAATTGTTGCCATTTAACAATCTCTGAGGTGATTTTTTAGCAATATTAATATGTCCGTGTTAATTGATTTAATTTCTCTTTGAATAAATTAATTACTTGTTATATTCATAATGTATATTGTATGATTGACTAAATAAGTGTATCAATCAATTTATTTGCTGTTCTACCAAAGTACGTTCCTTATATTATAAATTTTATTTAATAGTAGGGAGACCTTTTCAAAGAAATATCCTCATCTTACGAGTTGTGAATATAGGTTAAATAAATTTTACGACACAATTGTAAAAACTCTCTCATATAGTGTATTAACTTCGAACACAATTTAAAAAAATAGCTTTTCAGTAAACTACCCTCGAATAAGCTTACCTTATAAAAATAATCAAATCAACTTGTTAAACCACAATAAACACTCTTCAGATAAAATCTTAAACAAAATTGTTCAACCAAATTTAAAATTTGTAAGAAATTAGACATAAAAAAAATCGTTAAGAGGGTAATTTACTTATCTCCAAAAAATGAAGTATAAATTTTTAACAACATACTAGGATATTCTTTAAAGTGAAAAATGATTCCTGGACACTGGAATTGAAAGCGGGACTCGTGGCTTAGTATGCCAATGCTCCAACCACCGAGCTATCTGGGAATAGTAAACCTTAAAGAGACGAAGCTGGCTGCGTTATCTGATAGCTCGTAATCTTAATTGGTCACACATTTGTAGCTGACGATTTATGCATGTCCATCACAGACTCTATCCTTAAAATATTAGTAAAGGATGACTTTGATCACTGGAATATTCCTGGATAGCTCAGTGGTTAGAGCACTGGCCTACTAATCCAAAAGTTCCGGGTTCATTACCCGTGTCCAGGTGTCATTTTCTTAATTTAAAGAATATAAAATATAGATGCGGCTATAACCATAACTATCAAATATAATAACTTTGCTATTTAATCCATCAACATTTTAGAAGCAATTTTCGAAAAGTTAAAAATTTTCAAATATAACTAATCAATAAAATATTGTTATTTTAAGGACTAGGTTCAAAATGGACACTCTATATAAAGTTTGAACAAAATACATCAAACCGTTTCGGATCCAGGGCCAAGGACAGACAGAATACTAAAAACAACTTTTTTGAGTTTGGAGGCACAATTTCTAGGTATATACTTTCTATTTATGTGATAAAGTAAAAATGCTAATTGATTCCACAATTTATTTTATAATAATTGTATATTGTCAGTAGTAAACTTGAGTCTCAGATCTCGCCATCGGGGACTTAAGGGATATGGTAGGCATCGTGAGTTAGGGTCAGCATTTTTGTAGGATTTTTTTTTCTTAACAAAAAATATTTTTTGCCAAAATAAATAAAATCACACACAAGTAGATACGTTCATATAAATTGTCTACACATGGTCATCTCAACAGTACTTTCATCTTTAAGGGTAGAGGGGAAAAGTGGGAGAATCTAATTTTAACTCAAATTGAGTTTTTGCTGCCATCTGTTAGAAAATTATGGGACATTTCTAATTTACTTTAGATTATGGTTAAAAGAGATTTTTTGTTATATTTAAACTAGCCGACCCCGTGGTTTAGTCACCAGTGCACCTGGCTATAAAACTAGAGGTCCCGGGATCGATTTCCAGCTGGTATTTTGGGTCCTTTTCCCGAAAGGGGAATCATCCCAACAGTCACCAGGGTTTGGTTAGTTAGGTGTGTTTCCACTGGTTCCAAATCCTCATACTCACTATCATCATCATCTCATCTCATCGGGACATGGGAAGAGCCTCCACGGAAAGGATGTACGATTAATACATTCGGGCGTCCCCTTGAGAACGGTACATTAGGACTGGATAATCTTTCCACTACTGGACTACGATTGATGTAGCTCAGACAAGCATGTTTATAATTTACATTAATTTTTTTTAAAGTATTATTTGGGGTTATTTTGGGGTTTGAGATGTAAAAGTTGTTGTCCTGGAAAATGCGTGTAGTTGGATTCTCCCCCTTTTCCCCTTGTAGCTTTCGAAATAGAAAAAAAAAAAATTAGCTACTGCAATAAAACATCAGCGCTTGTTTTAAACAACACATTCCTGTTGTACATTATCATGAGAGTGAGTTGTTAAGCGTTCCCACGAAGATAGTTGAGGTGATAATTGAAGGAAGTCTCACGATATCACTACTATCACTATCACCAATGTCTAGCCGGTTAAATGTTGCGATAGTGCCATCCTGAGACAGTGATAGCATGTCTAGAAGATGAGTGTGATAGCAACTAGCACAGTTTATTATCATTGTTAGAACCAACCTTTCCTGAAGCCCCTAAATCAAAGGAATATGATGAGGTGGTTGAATTGGATCTAAGCGCAACCTTTGAGAGAATGGAACACCACAAAATGGAACCCACTAAATCCCCCTACGTCCCTCCCTCACATTCGCTTCTCAATTTCCCCAATGTCCCCAGTCAGGGTATAAATGGCTTGGAACGTCTTCTAAAAAGAGTTGGGGGCCAATTCTGTAAATTTTATTTCGTACAGAACTATTTTTAAAAATGTTGACTACTTCCAAATAACCACGCACGTGGTGACTCTTCTTCCCTTTATTCGTCTGTTTTCATTTATACAGGATGTTAAAAACATGTTTCAGAACTTTATGATATTGTAGTAGACTTAGTCATTAAAATGAGTAAACCAGTAAATTTAATAAATAAAGGTCCTCACCAACTCGCACAGTGATACAGGCAATTTAGTATTTCAGTAATAAATAACACTATCATGAAAATAAAATGTTATTTGGGTTTACGTGCCACAAATGCATTATACAGGATGGAGCGGAAACAATTATACGTTTATGCTGAGGCAAGTGATGGACAGCGTGCTGAGATTTGCCTGACGTCCAATGGAACTCACCTGGGTGACGTTATCTTCAAAAAGTTAAACAATGCAGCATGTAGTTTACTTTTAGTTAACCATTTAATATTTACTTTTCAATTAAAGTGTTAATTTTCAAGTCACTGATCGTCTAATTGTTTCGGCCTCTACAATGTATTCTCACTTTTAAAAAAAGAAAGTATACTACAGACTAAATGTTGTCCTTCCATTTCCACACAAATTCCATATCTTAGAATCAGACTGTTGTGTTCTCTCAGAAAAATCCCTGCCTTCATCCGAATTGTCTGATAATCGTTTACAGCTCTCTGTAGTAAGTCTGATAAATCATTTATTAAATACAATAAACTCTTTAGTATCTCCATAAAAAATCGTCCTTAATGATTAATTAATGTCAGGAGACCGCTTGGGGGGGAGAGGGGGGGAGAAAGGGCATGAGACTGGATGCAATCGATAGGTCAAGAAGGTCCAGTCGCATTACATTAATTAAATGGAGTTAAGTTTGTATGGGGATACTTCAAGAGTCTGGTGTATTAGTCACCAATAAATGATTTATTAGACTTACAACAGTGAGATGAAAACTGTTGTCAGACGATTAGACTAAAGCCAAGGATTTTTCAAAAAGTACACAAGAGTATTATACTAATTTCTATTATGTGAAATTTTGTGTGTATAGAAGGAAGTAAAATATGCAAAACACCCTATTTAGTGATTAGATTATAAATTTGTGCCACAGACGGCCAAATAAAATTTCAAATCCATCCTAATTTTGTTTATCACCTAAATACAACGGTGCCTGTATCTCTCTCTGTGTTGGTTTGAGGAACTATCTTCATTAAGACTTATATTATGAATGAGAAGGCCCACTACAATATCCTAAAGTTCCTATCCCTTTTTTTTATCACCCTGTAAATATGATTTAGCAACGCATCTTACTACCCGTTCAGGTTATACGCTTACATACCAAATTACGATAATGTGTTTGGAATGTGGAAGGTTGAATCTAGAAGTAGTTTACCCACAACTTACGTGGAGTGAGAATGTAGAACCATCTTGTAAAAACCATCCCAGTACACTGGATATGCTTTTGGGTTTAATCAAAGAAATGTCTAAATCTGAAAGTTTCAAAGCAGTTTAAAATGTGTTTGTTAAATATGAAGACACAACTCCAATTGTTTTTTTCTCTTTTAATTAATAGATAAGCTTTGGTAAGCATACAAATAAATATATATATGAATGTTTCACGGTCCATCATTAAATATGTTTGACGTGATTGACATCCAGTTTTGTAGTCACATGTATAGTACAACACATTTTATCAAAGGGGATGTAACTCTTCTATAACGTGCTTCGGGGGTTGCATGGCATAAAGCTTAACTCTCATAATATACTAGGGATTGGGGCTCAAATCCTGGTTGGGTGTACTGAGGATGCTTTCCCATAAATGGCTTTTCACTCTCCCTTCACGCAAATGCGGGTACACTTCCTCTCAATTCAACCTTCCTCGGCCCTAATACATTGCAGTAATTAACAAATAGGTGTATAACCTGAACAGATGATAAGACACAGTGCTAAAATAAAAATAGTCAAATTTTAAAAAAAGATCCTTTCATATAACACGTACTTGTTTTTTTTTTATAAAAAAAATAGGATAGCATTATACCGCCCTTAGTAATGTATTATGTATTCATCCAATCTGAATCTAAATTAGGCTTTTTAAGACGAAACTTTGTCAAGTTGGGACACGTTGTTGTCGAGCCTGTTGGAATAGAGATAATATGATTATGTCGAGCCTGTTGGTTGCTGTCAACTGTATCTAGCAGATGTTGGCCCCACCATTTCCTACAATACATACTAATTAAGTTGAGACAGTGCTAATCAGCCGAGTCAAACAATAGGGGCTTTGCGAATTAATAATATAACTATCAACACCATCCAGGAATTTGTATCATATACATATTTTTTATGGCCATAGAGCTATTTTTAAACACACTTCGGTGGTATAATGGTCTAAGACACGGGTTTACAAGGGATTGCCCGTGGGTCGCATGCGGTCCATATGATCTTTTTTTGGTGGCCCACGGAGTTTCGTGGAGAAGTTGTCTACCGCGGTAGAATTGATGTTTTCAGCCGAGAAACGGAAATTTTTAACTGGAGTGATAAATATCCATGAAAGCTTCAAATGATGTTCATGTTTAATTTCTTCCTTACATCTGCTGTATTATATTGACGTACCAAATATAGTATATATTTTAGTCAGAAAATTTGTCTAAGATATAATTAAAACGGTTTAAATTCATTCACAATTAAATACGTTTAAAATAAAAACACGTCCTACTACCGTTCGGGTTATACACCTATGTACTAATTACACTAATGTGTTAGCAATTAGAAAAGTTGAATTTATAGGGAGCGTACCCAAATTTGCATGGAGGGGGATTATAAAACTATTTAGGAAAAACCACCCTCAATAGGCCTACACCCAACCAGGATCCATCCCCATCTCCCAATTTTTGACAGTCTAGTCTATTACGAGATTAGCGCACCAGACGATAAAGCGGGTAATAAATACCTGTTCTCGTTTTTTCATATCTTGACAAAAAAAAAAATATCTGATTATGATGCGGCCTCTAGACTCTTGGACCCAATTGTGCCCCTCGGGCACTTTTAAGTCCCCTGGTCTAAGGGTCACTCTCACAATAGACTGGACTGCTGGTGACGGGTATGTCGGGGTCTTAGCCCCGGCAATATGTACTGAGGATGGTTTCTGTTTTTTTTCGAAATTATTTTCCGGTCTCCATACACGCAAATACGAGCACAGTTCCTTTAATCCTCTCTCTCATCCCTAGCATATTAATGTAAAAAGTACATATGTGTCCAGCCCGAACGTGTAGTAGGACGCAGTACTTAGTAAAAAAAACGCAAGTTATTTATTTATTGTAAAGAAAATATTTAATTAAAAAAAACTATCGAGGACAGTGTGCAAACCTATATAAAACATTTTCGTTCATAAATTTATTTAATTGAGATATTTAACCTGCACTTTCTGAAACGACTGATAATATCAGCACACGAGAATGTATATGAGCGAGAGAGAAAGACCTATCTAACTGGCCGGGAAAGGTATTTTCAAATACTTTCCAAAGTTCTTTACACGCCACAATAAACAAGAGACCGATGGTTTTTACTTTCCCTCCGAAGGAAGTTGAGCTAAGAATTTTTATCGATCAAGAAAAATTCATCGAGCTCGACTGGGTTTGAACCGACGAACATCGGGTACTGAGGTGAGCACTTTACCTAAAGAGCAATTCGTACATAAAATTTTAAACAAGACTTCGGAATGTTTTTTTACCGATACACGAACTAGTCTTTCCCCATTTGTACCATCCTCTTAAATGATGGTTTCATTGGTGCATTAGGGAACCGAGGACGCTATAAGATTGGGACCGTGAATCTGTTACGCACCTTAGGAATTGTCAAAGAGAGAAGACTCCAAATATTCGTTTATACGTAGCGCCCATGTCTTTTCAGAATTGTAGAAGAAAGAAACCAATTTCCGATTAATTCAGTGTTAATATTACTATAATCACTACAATTTTATTATTTTAGCAATTACTTTTTAAGATGTAGATTATAAATGAGGCATTCGGGTCAAAAATATGAAAACCTTTATTTTATGAAAAACTGTGCTAGCAGCTTTCTCTGTTAGCTTACTTACTCCCTGTGTTTTTTTTTTATAATCAGTCAAGACCTTGAGGATAGCTTATATCGACGAATGTTTAGTTATTTTATTTATAACTAAATTTACAGTTTTCGTAGAAGTTTAAATATATCGCATCCAAATGTATAAGGGTTATAAGGTTTTCACCCCGACCCCTAAAATATACAATGTTCGTATGAGCTTATATAAACGTTAAAATTTCCAAATTACTAATATTAATAAAAAAAAAGTATACTCAGTTTACCCTGAAAAGTGGCTATCCTAAGGTAGGACACTATAGCCCTATCTTAGAAGCTATATCATCCTAACGCATCAAGGTAAGCTAGCTCTATGCCGTATGCGCATTGGCTCATTAGTGCAATCATTTTTGGTTTATATCACCATGAAATCCCTTATTTGTGTATAATTGTATGTTGGTAAATAAAGTATTTATCTTTGTTCATAAATAAAAAACGCTAATTTAGGCGGTTAAGTTATGTTTTAAGGTAATTCAGTTTACTTTGAAAGGTAAGATACCTTAAAACATAACTTAACCGTCTAAATTAAGAGTTATTATTTTTAAACAATGAGACATACTTTATTTGCCAACACACAATTATACACAAATAATGGATTTCATGGTGATATAAACAAAAAATGATTGCACAAATGAGCCAATTCGGACACAGTATAGAATCTGGAAATTTTCTAGAAAAATCTAATATTCTTTGGAAGCTACCATATTTGCCGACATCCTACAACCCTAACATTTAAAATGATTAGTCGAAAGTGTTCAAGTGAGAGGAGAAGAATGGAATAAATTAAAGGGGTAAGAATGGAATAAATTAAAGGAGAAAGAATGGTGGAAGGACAGGGGAAGATGGAGATATTTTACTAAACTGACCCGGTCACATGTTGGAAACCGTTAATGAAGACGATTCGTTTGTTTCAAAATCAGTTCATACGTTTTCTTGTAATTTCAATTACCGAATATGGGCTTATCAAATTATATACACAGATATACACACAATTTTAATATTTTTAATTGCTTTAGCTCTATGTGGTATCCTCCACCATTCTCTGTCTCGTGCGCTCCATTTCCCTATTTGCTGTTAATAAAGACCTTGAATGATAATCTTATTCGTAGTTTGTTTGACATGAATCATGAATATTTCAGGCTAAAGCATGGTAAGACTCTTCAATCACACATTATTAGTGATCATGTAAAATAGTCCCCCTATTCCCAATTTTGAACATGATAGCTTTTTTTTTTCAAAACATTATTCAATTTTTACAACAATAAGTTATAAGTAGATTACTGTAAAATGAATTTTATTTATATAAACAAATATGTATACATATTTATAATGTAAAGAATTTAACAGATACCCATGATGAATCAAAGTGCTTTAGCCATTCGGAACATGTTCCTCATGTAAGGAATGACGACAAATTGGTTGAAGGGATAAAAAAAAATCTTTGGCTGGTGTAGGTTCTCAGTTAACATAAACAATGTTATGAGGAGACATTTATTTAAATATTAATTAATGTGGTAATATATTTCTACTATTAAGAGGCGTGTGATCTAAAAAATTTTCCCTAAAATTGCAATGCATTATTATATTTTTTCTAACTACTACCCCTAATGTGTTTTCAAAATGGTTTTCAGGTTTCGTAGAATTTTTTGCTACAGGTATTTATAATTATTATTTTTCCGGCTATAAACATCTATAATTATCATACTTTTCCAACTAAATTCTACACATTTATAAATGTTACGGTGCTAAACTTGATACATTTATAAATACATTTTACTTTAAAACAAATACCCGTACATTTGCTTAGACTACGTTGATATGTTTTGTCATTTGTAACAATCATGTCTGGTAAACGTAGGTAAATTCCAATAAAATATTTTATATGCTAGACATAAATGTTTTATGGAGGTAATAAAACGCTCGTACGGTTAAATTGTACCTGACTAGCGAAGCGTAGATGATGTAAATTATATTTTTAATAACGGATGTATCCGTTGCAATGTATGAGCGTTTAATTACCTCCTTGTTAATCGCATTCATGTACAAATTTCAATGCTCTAACAGTAGCACAAATCCTACCATAGGAGTCGCTGTGATATCAATGATATATACATGTTAGCCAATGATTTACACACGTCCATCACAGACGCTGTCTTAAGATATGGGTGAAGAATGTCCCTGAGCATAGGAAGATTCCTGGATAGTTCAGTGGTAGAGATTTGAGGCGCTAACGAAGGGTCCAGGGTTTGATTCTCATTTTCAGGTGTCATTTTTCAAATTTACGAATATAAATGGCTTAGTTTATATACACATTTTAAAACTGTATCCAAACAATAAAAGTTCACCAAAATACATAACTGTAGCACTCTCACCTTAGTAAAGGCCATAATATCCTCTCGAGATACTTAGTACGTAGTATAAAGCGTAAATAGACACTGGGTGAGAGCATTATGTTGTCAACCTGAGCTATAGATAACAGATATTAGAAAACTGATATTTTTCAGGGCCACCCAGCTTACCTGGGTGTGAGAAGTGCTGATTTTGGTAAATATATTTCCTCTTAGAGGAAATAACTATTCGTTGATTGGCCAGGAATGAAACGCAACTCTGAAGAGTCAAAACAAAATGGCGCTCGATGGAGAAGACAAGAATATACAGATCTTCATCTATTTCCGTTATGTAGCGTGATCATGGTGGATTATCTCGACCAGGTGTTGAACTTTAATATATCATACCATATGTAGCTTCACCTAGAACACTATGTCACTCTTTCAGATGTAGGATATGAATAATCAACATTGTTATTAGAATTAGTATAGAATAGTGTAGGTCTACCATGGTTATGTACTTGTGATATGAGATTACCTAAGAGCGTAATTTAAAGTACTACATTAGGCGTCCATGCCACGTAGTTTTAATCAGTTATCCATAGTTTATTTTATTTTGTTTGGCAAAATTTCGGGAATGATTAATCTCATAATACAAGCTCTTGTATAGGTGACCCCATGTTTGTCGTGTGGCGTCCTTGCGTGTTGAAGGTGGCAACTAACGGAAAAAAGCGTCTGATATTGTTGGTAACGATCACTCTCAATAATCGAGTATAGTAACTGGAGGAAAAGAGTGTCTACTCTTGTTGGTAACGATCACTCTCAATGTTTCATTATAGTAACTCGAGGATAAGAGCGTTTACTCTTGTTGGTAACGATCACTCTCAATGTTTCATTATAGTAACTCGAGGATAAGAGCGTCTACTCTTGTTGGTAACGATCACTCTCAATGTTTCATTATAGTAACTCGAGGATAAGAGCGTCTACTCTTGTTGGTAACGATCACTCTCAGTGTTCGAGTATACTAACTGGAGGATAAGAGCGTCTACTCTTGTTGGTAACTATCACTCTCAATGTTCGAGTATACTAACTGGAGGATAAGAGCGTCTACTCTTGTTGGTAACGATCACTCTCAGTGTTCGAGTATACTAACTGGAGGATAAGAGCGTCTACTCTTGTTGGTAACGATAACTCTCAATGTTCGCGTATACTAACGGGAGGATAAGAGCGTCTACTCTTGTTGGTAACGATCACTCTCAATGTTCGAGTATACTAACTGGAGGATAAGAGCGTCTACTCTTGTTGGTAACGATCACTCTCAATGTTCGAGTATACTAACGGGAGGATAAGAGCGTCTACTCTTGTTGATAACGATCACTCTCAATGTTCGAGTATACTAACTGGAGGATAAGAACGTCTACTCTTGTTGGTAACGATCACTCTCAATGTTGGTTGTACGGAGTGATCTGGCTTCACTTAGACCAGGTGTTGTGTATGTTCACATGAGACATGTGGTAGCACGGAGAGGGGGAAGACCATGTGCCTCTCGTGTTGTCGAACATTTGACAGATAACTATCAGCTAGGACGTGGCAAACCGCGCGTGTGTTTTACATAGTAGACTTCTTTGTTGGTTCAAACTACATGTAGCAGCGTTATTCCGGAACACCTTTTTTTTTTGTAAACGGGGACATTTTTTAGTGTATTTGGATTCTTTTTAATTTCTAATTCTTATTTTTTTTTTAGGGGAGGATAAAAATCCTTATTAACTTTTAATTAGTTTTGGAGCAACATTGGATGTTTAAAATAATAATAATAATAATAATAATAATAATAATAATAATAATAATGCTTGGCCAGTACCTTTTTATAGATGTGTGTGTTTGAGAATAGGATATGTACATACAATTATTTTAGTTAGGAATATAAAATATATATAACTAAATAAAGTAAGTGGCTTTGCACAAGAGACATGTTTTTAGTTTGATGACTGTACGTGGAAGGTAACTTTAAAGTTAATGCCTCTTAGCCCTGCGTTTCCCACGGCCCTTTTAATTTCTAAGCCGGTTTTTAATTATTTAAACATCATTTAATCATTATTATTATTATTAGCACCGTGTCTTACTACCCGTTCGGGTTATACGCATTTACGCTAATGTGTAATGGTAGGGTGATTGTGAGATGAAATGAAGGACCTAGAGTTTAATGTGGAATCCGAACCACGGTGGAGGCCTGGCATTCCCCACATTCACAAGATGTCTTGTCAGAGGTGAAGGAAGGGTTTGATAATCAGATAAATCTGTGCCGGGACCGAGGATTGAACCCCGACCGCCAGCACAATCATTTAATCAAAAGTATAAAATCGCTGCTTTGAGGTGCACACGTTCATGCACAGGGGCTACTAATTTTTAAAATTTCTGACCCCCGGGTGGAGTAGATATAGGGTAATGCTCACGAAAGACAAATACATTCTTTATTGTATTAATATTATTATATGAATATACTCTGTAAGCTTCAAATCCTTGAGGATATTAGATGTTAAGAAATATTTTATTTTCCAAATTTTTAATTGGACATTGTTGTATAGCTCTAGTACTGCTTATTTCTGGTCGACGTCTCACCTGCTTTCAAGGAATGTAAAACTCAGAATATACAAAACCGTAATTAATTTTACCGGTTGTCCTCTATGGGTGTGAAATATGGTCTCCTACCTTATATGAAGAAAACCAATCTAGTGTTTTATAAACAAGATGCTCAGGAGGATATTTGGCCTATAAAGTCATGAAGCTACTGGGAAGTAGATGAAGTTACATAATGATGAGTTGCATAATCTGTATTTATCATTAGACAATGCTAGTATAATAAAGGCTCACAAAATACAGTGGGAAACACATGTAGTGTGAATGGAAGAATCTAGAATCCCATTCAAGGTATTGATTGGCAAACATAATGGGAAGAGACCATTGGGAAGAGGATGCCATTAGAATTGACCTAAAAGAGATGGGGTGTAATGAGGTGGACTGGATAGAACTAGATCAAGATAGGGATAGTGTGTAATTACTGGATATAGCTAGCTCAAGATAGGGATTGGGTGTAATGAGATGGGCTGGATAGAACTAGCTCAAGAAAAGGATAGGTGGCGTGTTTTTGTAAGCAAGTGAGTTGTTGAATTCCTAAAGCCAAATAGTAAGTGAGTACTGCTTATTAATGGTAAAGCCCACACACAACAACAATAACTCATTTCATTAACTTAATATTTAATGAATGTATGAATTTTATTATGAAAGCACTATAACAGGAATAATTAACATTGGTTAGGCCTACTATTTTTTTTTCCCCTCACAATTTTCATTAAGCTGGATTTACACTGTCTGTGGTTTCCGATGCGGGATTCGTATTCGAGATTCATCGACACTTGATTGTCAATTTTGTATTCATATTTTTGCTTGAACAGTATGACTACACCTTGTGCTGATTCGTGGTGCCATCACACACCATAAACCATGAACGTGTCAGTCAGTGGAACGTATTATTAGTATACTACTACAACGTTTTTAAAAATAAAAACCAAATTTATCTCCAAAAAAACAAGTAGCCTCCTAAACAGTTTTATTTGTAGTGGCAAACACTTCCCAGATATACATTTTATACAAAGTCCTTAGTGCCATTTTCAAAAATTTTGTATTTCAAATAAGTCACGCAATCGGTAAACTGCCCTTAGATTAAGGGCAAGGGTTAAAATAAAACAAACTTCCAGAGGTAAATTCAGATAAGATCCATATAAGAAGTTTGAACCAAATCCATCAAACCGTTTTAGATATGTGGCCACAAACAGACAAAATAGTAAAATCCACTTATTTTGGCTTGAGAGGTACATTAAAGTATAAATTCATCATTTTCTCGAGATAAATTTTTTTCACGATTACAATACTTCCTCGATGATTTAGCGGTCTAGGGGTAGGGTGTCAGACTTCTGTGCTGGGGGTTTGGGGTTCAATCCTTGGTTCCGGCACAGATTTATCTGATTGCCAAACCCTTCCTTCACCTCTGACAGTACTTGTATTAATCACAACTCGTGAATGTGTGGAATGCCAGGTCTCCACCGTGGTTTGGATCCCACGTTAAACTGTAGGTTCTCCATTTCATATCACAATCACCCTAACATTACACATTAGCGTAAGTGCGTTTAACCCGAACGGATAATAATTATAATAATAATACTTCCTCTTTAAAGGAGAAAGTTAAAAAATAAAACTCGAACGTTATCTAATGAGAATAAAGCTTGGCCCATACGCTTCAATGGGGATCTTTGGAACCTTCCGAGAATAATTTAATTGAAACAATAGTTGGACTTCAATTGCCAAAAGGGTCTCTCTTGGCCTTGAGACTGTTGTCGCCAACACCAGAGGGTTCCAGTTAATTCAAGTGTCTAAAAGACGTCACAAAAGAACAACCTCATAGCGTGAAAGAAATTAGTTTTATTTGTTAATGATACAAATATAACTGATCTCTTAGCTACGAGTGATAGTTTACAACGTATGCACATGGTTATTCAATACGGCTGTTTCAATATGGCAGCCGCTTAAAAGGTTTTTCATTTAATAGCTCTTCTCAAGTAATTTGAATTTAATATTCTATGCAATCGATCGAGCACCTAAGGCGTATTATTTTAAAATTGACATATATCGTGAGACTGTCGTCTTAAACCACATAAACCATGGTTAACCTCTATAAACATAATGTACTATTTAATATAGTATTAATCGATTTTCTAACTTGACCACCAAGGAGAAACTACAGTAAATATTTCAACTTGAAATCCAAAGAAAATCTTGAGACAATAGTAATAATAGTAATAATAAGACAGAGTATGGGGTCTACAGCTCACAAAACTACCAGTTATTTCGTTAAACATTAAACCCTATTTAAAATGAAATAAATCATAAGCTACATCGCAAAGGATCTCTCTTTTATCTTAAAATAGGTACAGATACTTAAAACTCTTAAGATTTGTGAAACGAAATAATATACATGGTTGAAGAAACCCTCCACCAAAGACAATAGCAATCAATTTCACATCTCAAAGAGCTGCATAAAAATATGTATACTTTTTATAGCTCGTAGACCATTGATTTTATGGAAAAAAAAAGTTTTAAATAAAAGATTTTTGGTTATAAAAGTACTTACACTTTACAATAAGTTAATTTGTTTCTCAAAGAGTTGCGTAGATGTAATCAAAATCGTATATTTCCACTGGAGTAAAGTAACCTTAAAGTCATTTTCGTTAAAAATTGAGAATTGCCATGCTGTTTGTAATATTAAACCGTGTATGGATAAGAAAATAATTAAAATAGGATTTCTAGAAAAAATATATCTATTTTTAGCTTTCAGTAAAATACCCTTAATTTTAGGGTTAGATATCCAATTCCAAAGACCCCTCGAGGGAAACTTATGAAAACATATCTACCAAGTCTCTGCCCTATCCGCAAAATGGTTTCAGATCTATTTCTAGATAGAGAAAGACAGACAGACAGACGGCATCACGAAAACCACTTTTGTGGTTTCAGGGAGTCGTGAAACGTCGAAGTTTATCAAAATCGTCTCTCTCCAAGGGATTGAAAGCGAGTAAAAATACAAATTTTACCGGTGATCAGAATCATCCGCGTGGTTGTTATCGTAACATTAATGAAACTATGGACACACCTTTGTGTTAGTAGTTGCTAAGCCGGATTTCCAAGTTGTCTTGATTTTATGGACTGCACTGCTTTTGTAACGAGCAATAATGGAAATCATCCACACCGATGATATATCAGGCAAAGGTGTCAGACTTGTCCTATCTTTATTGACTTTGACTGGTAGGTCGGAGGTGAAAGCGGGATTGGGGGTGGGGGTTGAATCCTGGCTTATTGTAGAGTGGTTTATTTTTTCCTTAAGGTCATTTGACACTGATAGTTATATATTTTTTTTTTTTGCGTCTACAACATCTTAGCAGGGAATTTAATATTTGTGGTGGTTTGGAAAAGATTGCAAGTTGGCCATTCCAGCCACACCGACCAGGTAAGGAAGCTGGCGTCCGGTTTATCTGGGTTTATCATTAGTTGGGATTATCTGACCTTCTGCCAAGGCCTGGCATTTTTGTTCTGCTAGTCGGAGTTTTCTCTACAATCGATACAGTCCTAACAATAAATGTCATGAGCATTTCAAATCTATATTTGCAATGATCAATTTGGACACAGGTTAATAAACCAAACTAATAATAAATTTCTATCCCATATCTCAGGTATTTTAACTTAACAATGGTACATAAAAAGCATAAAATAGCATGTCCGACCCTTCATAGCTCATGAACTATATTGATTTGAGATAATTGAATAAATATTTATAGCTTATAACAACTATACGATTGTTAAACTGTGTGGTAAAATATTTATTTTCAAATGACTTTAATTGTTTACTACACTCTCACTACACAAAATTTGGATGTTATAGAGTTCACGAGATGCGGGCAAACTATATCGAAGATGTCGTCTGCATTCCATAACCAAACAAATAAAGTACTAAATAGCCCTGTTGACGTGGCTCGCAGCACGATTGACTGGCTAGAACATGTGGTATTCTTCACTTAAAATTTACGTAACGTGAAAGTTCTCTCCTGGACAATTCGCTAGTTAAGTGAACGTTTAAGTTAACTGCATCATGATGACTTGCGTTTAAAAACACGTTATGTTACGTTGAGTGAACGTTAGGTTGATCGTGATTCAGGCATTACGGTCAAATCTAATTAAGATATATATTTACCACTAAAGAGGTGTATTGAACCGTTCTCAATTAATACAATATTAATATTAACACCGTTCTTTATAAATATGCCAAAATACTCATTTCTATCGGTGTATGTAGCCTTTACTAACACAATAAAAATTAATGTTAATTTATTACGTGCTCCTGGAGATGGGACATGGGTTCGTCTCGTGTCTAAGGTCATAAACTATCCCTGCTAGTCCCATGCCCAAGGTCATAAGCTATCCATGTTAGTCCCATCCCCAGGGTCATGAACTATCCATGTTAGTCCCATGCCCAAGGTCATAATCTATCCATGTTAGTCCCATCCCCAGGGTCATGAACTATCCATGTTAGTCCCATCCCCAGGGTCATGAACTATCCATGTTAGTCCCATGCCCAAGGTCATAAGCTATCCATGTTAGTCCCATGCCCAAGGTCATAAGCTATCCATGTTAGTCCCATGCCCAAGGTCATAAGCTATCCATGTTAGTTCCATCCCCAGGGTCATGAACTATCCTTGTTAGTCCCATCCCCAGGGTCATGAACTATCCATGTTAGTCCCATGCCCAAGGTCATAAGCTATCCATGTTAGTCCCATGCCCAAGGTCATAAGCTATCCATGTTAGTTCCATCCCCAGGGTCATGAACTATCCATGTTAGTCCCATCCCCAGGGTCATGAACTATCCATGTTAGTCCCATCCCCTGGGTCAATAACTATCGATGCTAGTTCTGTTCCCCGGGTCATGAATTATCCAAACGTGTGAGACAGCCAACTACTTGGAACCACTAGAAATATTATACAAAAAGCTGTCCACGAGCTGATGAACTTGAACCTGTCGTGTAGTTAGTGATTTATAACCCTGGAGACAGGGCATTCTTGATTAATAAGTGGGAGAGCATTAGAGTGCTAAGTTAAAGTTCCCTGGTTTGATTCTATTCACTGTATCACTACTTTTTAATATGTATATACACACAATATACATATATAAATACATACACACACGTGGTCTCTTACCTTACATGACGAAAGTGAGTTAAAGTGATCGAAAGCGAGGTGCTTAGGAAGATATTTGGTCCTAAATGGGATGAGGCTACTGGAGAGAGGAGGAGGTTACATAATTATGAGTTACATAACCTGTACGCATCACCAGACATTGTTGGGATAATCAAGTCTAGTAGATTACTGTGGTCAGGACATTCAGCGCAAATGGGAGAATCTAGAACCGTATTCAGGCTGACTGGCAAACCCCATGGGAAGAGACCATTGGAAATACCTAGCAGCAGATGGGAGGATAGCATTAGGATGGACCTGAAAGAGATAGGGTGTAATGAGTTGGACTGGATAGAACCAGCTCAAGATAGGGACAGGATGTAATTAGGTGGAGTGGATATAACTAGCTCAAGATAGGTATATGGTGTAATGAGGTGGAATGGATAGAACTATCTCAAGATAGGGATGGGTGGCGTACTTTTTAAGTGCTGCAATGAAATTTCGAGTTCCTAGCGTCTTAGAGTAAGTAATATATTGGTCCCAGTATGGTTGAGCAGACTCGCAGTTAACTATTTCTGTACTGTATTTAGAAAATATATATACAATTTTAAAGCTAGGTAACCTAATTTAATTCGAAACAAGAAACGGCCACTGCTAAATCGATACAGGCCCACGTTTCCGACCCAATATTCTAATTTTCCTGAAAGTCTTTCTTCGCAAACATTGACAAATGGAGGCTGAAGTCTTCTTGAAATAAACTTGGTGCCTACGCGTCGCCCGCATGTGAGCGTCTGTTTCCCTCGATTTTTTTTTCGAGAGTGATTGTTGGTATGCTTACCGCGTCCTCTGCCAAAAAATGTGTGTCCTAGGAGGAAAAGGTTTTCAAGTTTCGATCTTGTTTGAACAAAACTAGCGCCAGGATTCTCTAGAGGGCCCTCACAGCGGATCCCTTACTCCCCAGAGTAGTTTACAGTCTTGTGTAGAGCTGTGTGACATTTTGTACTACAAGATAATAGATTAATATCATCGGACCATCATTACATATTCGAAATTAAGGTGGGATGGTAGGGAACATGAGAAAAAGACACTCATAGTTTAAGGTAGAGTTTGTG
This sequence comes from Timema cristinae, assembly GCA_039000515.1. Classification (NCBI taxonomy): domain Eukaryota; kingdom Metazoa; phylum Arthropoda; class Insecta; order Phasmatodea; family Timematidae; genus Timema; species Timema cristinae. The sequence continues at coordinate 88,763,978 of JBCFYV010009882.1, forward strand.
ATGGACCTGTGGATTAATGTGACTTAATAATATATCTAGGAGTTAAGGAATTCACACGTCGATCATAAACTCTTGTATTAAAATATGAATTAAAAAATACCTTTAGCACTGGATGATTCCTGGATAGCTTAGTAGTAGAAGATTGGTGCGCTAGGAAAAATATCCGGGGTTTGATTATAGTATCAATATGCTATTTTTTAAATATAGCTAACTTAATATATAAATATGTCAATTTCATTTTCGAAACTTAATAATATACTTATATTAATAGTGATTCATTACCAACTATTGAACACATATTTAAATTACGAGTAATCGAAAATAGTTTGATTTAATTTCAAAATGTAATGTAGCTTAGTGGTGTTCAAATATGTTAGTTTTTGGACCATCATTAATGATTTAACAACGATATCTTTAGCTATAAAAGAATGCATTTATATTTGAGCTAAGACCAAGATGATAACGTGGCATTAGATTCGACTTAAATTTTATTTCCTTTTCCTTATTTATGTCTTCCAATGAATGAATGAGTGAATGAATGAATGAATGAATGAATGAATGAATAAAGAGCTACGTGAGAAATCTTTATATATACTTTAAAAATGAAATAAAACCTCATAATTTGCCATCACTTTCTTGCGAAGCCCTTGCTTTTCCATGCCGTCACTACGTTTATTTAAGTAGCGACAGACCTAGTTTCAGCTGTTCAAATACGAGTAACAGAAAATAGAAAAATAGATAGAAGGGGAAACAAGAAAAAAAAAACACAGATACAAAAAATAAAAAGAGGAAAAATATTAGAAAGAAACAAAAAAAAAAGCCAAGAATAAATTCAAGGCATCAGAAATGGCTTAAGTGATCAACGTAAAAGGATGGTAGCCTTCACTCCGTTTCAATAAAACAGTCTGACTTATGATGCGCAGATATTCGGTTTCTTAATCACTTTAAGGAGGCATACTACCACAGTGATATAATGCGTTGCAGAATCCCAGAATTCCAGCATTATTTAAGTAGTAGTTTGTTATTTCAAAATATGGTTAATGCCATAATGGAAGTGAAAGCAGCATATACCCTTTAGAGCTAAAATAATTACCTTTCAAGGTTTGTAATTTTAAACCTCATCAAAAGTTGAAACTAGCTAATTTTAAGGAGGTTTTACGTGAATTGTCAAAGTTCTAAGATCAAAGTAAAATATATTCTCGTATCCTGCCCTCATTGATCCAGATTTCCGATTTATCCAAATTGAATTCTCTATTAAATAATGTATTTGTAATATATTTCTATGCCGTTGGAATGTCTGCGTGGACCACACCGTTCGTAAACCCCATTCAAAAATATACAACAAAAACTTACTCATTATTTTATGCGTGAAAAGTGGTTGTAGTAATATTATATTGTTTTAATCCATTTTTACTACAGCTTCTGGATTATTCCAGTTTTCGTAAATCTGGATGACACCTGGTTCCAGTTGGGCCTAATAAACGAGGTTCCACTGTAAAACGTCAAAAGTGAAAATTATTAAAATTGTTTAAGATTGTTTTAGTGGTTTTGAGGCGTCAGTTGTCATTCCCTTGAGAAATTCCATAGTGAGAGGACATTTTCCTTCAAGAAAACGGCACCCTTAAGCACAGACAAGAATGTTCTGTAGTACAGCATAAGTTAGTGATTTGACAGACACCGTCCCAAACACGTTTATTCCCGGCATGCATGAGACTCGCACTTTTGCATATAGGCCTATATAGATAGGATTAGCTCATAATAGGAATAATCTGTAATGATATGGACTGGATAGGACTAGTTAAAGAAAGGAGTAGGTGGCGTACCTCTATAAGTGTGTCAATTAACTTTTCGAGTTCCTAATGCCATAGAACAAGTAAGTAATCGCACTACAATATTTAAAACTAAATTTCCTAGAACATTCATATAAAAATAAAAAATAGAAATTTTATAAATCTACCAATTGTTCAATAAAGTCGAAATTGTCTTGATAACACTGCCTGAGGTGGACAGATTGAAATTTTCGAATTGTTTTGGTTTTTTATAGTAATCTTTATTGGTGTTCATTGGTGAAACACAATGCAAGTGAAAAGTTCGGGGCTTGAACAATAGCCTGGTATACTGAGGACATACACTTCCTCCACGCAAATACGAGTATATCTCCCTTAAATTCTACCTTCTTCATACTTACCCTATAAGCGCAATTTTTTAAACACCCAAACTTTAGTGAAACGCGATTAAAAATAAAGTGGAAGCGATTTTGAATTAATATGAGTACACTGGAGGTTGTTTGGTGTTTACTTTTCTAATACATATGTTTATAATAATGGATAGCATACAATTAATGCATATCCTTGTATAACTATTTAAAGTATATACTTTAAACTCCACTTTATTTCCCAAACTCATGACCATCTCTTAGGTGCAACTTAGTGAAAATAAGTGTAGAGTTTACGAGACTAGATTTTATTAGGTAAACGGTTTAAGGTAGTATGAAGGGGTATGCGATTTAAGATATTATTTCAGTTGTTATATAAAAGGAATGGTTTGGCCGAGTAAAATAAAAATATTGCTTCAGTAAATAGAATTAGTTTAATTGTCTCTATATAGTAATCTCAACCGTTCTTGAATATTTGTCATGGGCAAGATGTTTGTAGATTATTATTAGATGTTCTGTCTCTCAACAAGTTCGTTGCCTTATCAATGAGACTAGCACATCCTATTCGAAGCTCCCATTTTTAGAGCCATTCTTTCCTTGTTTGAGGTCATCAGTCAGTTAAAATCGAGGTATTCCAGGTCCCTTTTTCCCTTGCAATTTGCCTTCTATGACATCACCGAATAAGCCATTTATTTTTATGTCACACATCTGGTTTGGCCTTTATTTGTAGAATCACCTTAAGAATAGTTTTATTTAAATTAATGTTTATACTGAAGAATTTTTTTATTTTTATTGGTCAACAACTTTTTGGTACAAAAACTACCAAAAGACTGGCTTTAGTTGACGTCCCTTTCACCCCCCAAATTAACGTCTAACTATATTAGTACCCACATTTGTAGACGCATGGTCCTGTCGATGACTGGGATATCAAGGTTCGAATCTCAGTTGGGTGTACCTTAGGATGGTTTTTCATTAATTGTTTTACATTCTCACTCCACGCAAATGCGGGTACGCCTCCTTTAAATGTAACCTTCCTCATCCCTAACATCCTGAGAGTAATTAATACATAAGCATATAACCCGAACGGGTAGTGAGACAAGGCGCTAAATTAAATTTAAATTTAAAATATTTCATATCGGTCTAACTTTAAAAAAATTCATACAGCCTACAATATCAAAAATTCTGCCGATCCCCGGTTTAAGGCGTCACTCGCAAGAGACTAGACTATTGGTTTCCAACTGGTGGTCAGCGATGCTGTTTTTATTTCGTCCCACGAAGTTTCTTGTAAAAGTAGTCCACTGAAGAAAAATTGATGTTTTTAGCCTAAAAACGGAAAGTTTTGACTTTCGTGGGAAAAATCCATGAACGCTCCAACTGATGTTTATTTAGTAATAAGCTTAATTGCGCTCTATTTTTTAATAACTTGTTTATCCACGTGAGTATTTATTTACTACCACCCCTTAGCCGATTATGACACTAGACTCGTGGATTCATGGGCCTAAGGAGAATTTAATTTGGGGGACGGAGTAGGCAGGTGGTCCAAATCATAGGTTTATGAAATTGTATTAAGATTTTCTACTATACCATAAGAAATAAGAACATTGTTATTTGATACGTTAATGGTGGAAATTTATTTGTTTAAGAGGAGTGAGGAAGAGTGATGGAGGTCAACTAAGAAAAAAGTTTTTAGAGATTTTCTACCCTCCTTTCCCTAGTAACGTTAGAAAATTGGATTCTCTTAGAAGCTATTTGTAGTGGTTCTCGTTTGGAAGGCTTCTGAAAAATATAGTTGTTTGACAGCTATTTAGAATAGTAAACCCCCGATTTTTTTAAAGATGGATACATTTAAAAGCTACTTGAAGTAGTCCTCAAGCAATTTAAAAAAATTCTCATGCATCGAAAATCTATTTTAAAAAGTGCTCAGCATATATCTTTTTAATAATTTAGATCCATAGAATGTATTTGAAGTGGTCCTCAACGAGATTTTTTTTTTGTTGTTGCTCTAGAAGTTATTTAAAATTTCTCCGTTTGATTTTTTCTTTTAGAAAATTAGATATTTTTATAACCTATTTGGAATGGTACTAGCCTGGTAATTTTTTTTCAAAACTAGATGCCTTTAGAAGCTATTGAAAGGGGTCCACCCTAATATATTTTTGAAAATTGAATGATTTTAGAAGCTAATTGGATTTGTCCTCACTTGGATTAAATTTTTTTATGCATTTTGAAGCTATTTGGAGTGGCTCCCTACTGGTATTTCTTTTAAAAAACGGATGCCTCTAAAAAGGTCGCTTGTTCGAGAAATACGGGAATGGTTACCATTCAAAACTGATACAATCACGATTTTAGTGGGTATAACTACAGTGGGTACAATTCCGATCTTATTATTATTATTATTATTAGCACCGCGTCTTACTACCCGTTCGGGTTGTACGCACTTACGCTAATGTGTAATGGTAAGGTGATTGTGAGATGAAATGGAGGACCTACAGTTTAACGTGGGATCCGAACCACGGTGGAGGCCTGGAATTCCCCACATTCACAAGATATCTTGTCAGAGGTGAAGGAAGGGTTTGGTTATCAGATAAATCTGTGCTGGGACCAAGGATTGAACCCCAGACCCACAGCACAGAATCCGACACCTTACCCTTAGCGCGTCAGGTCACAAATTCCGATTTTTCAATAAGGTTGCTTGTTTGAGAAATACTGGAATGGTAACCATTCCAAATCGGTACAATTCAGGCAGTTCTAGTAGGGCGGTTTCTCCCTCCGCGCAAATGTGAGTACACTTTTAGCACACTAGCGTAAATAGTACATATGCATATAACAGAAACGGGTAGTAAGACAGCGTGCTTTTAAAAAACAAAACGCAACTATCCTAAAATCTTTGCAGGAAGGCACTCTTTAAAGGGGGTCTGGGAAGCAAACTTATATCTTGTTTTTATCACCGCGTCTTACTAACTGATCAGGTTATACGCATACGTACTCGTTACGCTAATGAGTTAGGGATGAGAAAGGTTTAATATAGAAGTGTACCAGCATTTACATGGAGGGAGAGTGCAAAACCATTTAAGAAAAAAACACCTTCAGAACACATGCCCGGGATTCTAAACTCAAATCTCCCCGTCATCGGTAGTATAGTCTATTGCAAGTGTGACGCCTCAGACTATGCGGCCACCGACGTGGACTAGAAAACGTATCGACGGCGTGGAGGCCCCGCCTTTCTGTGTGTGGGGAGTATGATTGCGGCAACAGACTATTGATCGCGCGCGATTCCAGATCGTGTATGTGCCCCTGACTTTTATAAAGCTCGGACCTGCCCCTCCCCCTTGCCACAACGCATTTATACCCAGGGAGAGGACGCTTTAGGGGGAGAGGGGGGAATAAAGGAGGGATGGCGAGCTGGGGAAGGGAAAGACATCATCGATCGAGGAGTCCAACATTCCACCGATGGACGAAATGAGAAGCCAACAAAACAACGTCCCAAGGAGTATGGGCACAGTCCATTATTATTTATTATTTGAATTCAAAGGAAATGATAATATTTCACCAAAAGAATTCTTAGCTGATGGCCTGTTTGACTCAAATAGTTTAGACTTCAATATGCATTGTGAAGATTGAAAACAAGAAATGGGATATTTAAACTGGAAATAATATAGATTTAACCCGCCTTGATGGTCGAATGGTCTTAAGGCAGTTGTTCACAAAGGGTGTGCCATAAAACACCAACGCTCCCCGAAACTCGCTAGATGTGCTGCAAGATTCTCGACGTTATGTTATTATTAATTTATTCATATATTTGAGGTATTTAACGTGACACTTTCCGAACCAACTGCTTATATCAGCATACGATAATTTCGATAAGCGAGAATGAAAGAGCCTACCAATTTTGCTAGGAAAGGTATTTTTCACATACTTTCCAGGGTTCTTCTACATGCCACAACCAGCATGGAACCGACGCATTTACTTCCTCTCCGAAGAAAGTTGTGCTAAGAATTATTATCGCTAAAGAAAAACCCGTTGACTCCGACTGTGTTTGAACCCACAACCTGAGGCAAGCACTTTTATCTCAAGGCCACCGAGGTCAACTACGTTATTGATGCTTTTATATGTATATTCCATCAAATCGTCTTACTACCTCTTAAGATTATTCACATAAAGTCCGTTCACGATATGATTTTCGAACTGTCATACAGGTAAAAACCTATGTTTAAGTTTTGGGTTGCCAACATTTGTAAAAAATCACTGTTTTGTTTTAAATGTAAAGATCATTAATTACCTATTATATATTTCATTTAAAATAACGTAAACTTAAGTTTTCTCATACTATTTCATTTTTTAAATATTTTTTTTCATCCAACTCGAAACAATATTTTAAACATAATTAAAAGTACTTATGCTTCGTTTTGGAACGTTATTTATTTTGTGTAATATAGTGCACACATAAATACCTTTTAATACAGGCATTGTATTTACTTGGAAAAGAGAAAATTGTTGTCATTTTTTCTACATACAATAAATGGTTTTACGATTATTTTATCTTATTTTGAAATATTTAACTGAATAAAATATTTTCATCAACTGCGTGTCTGCATCATTGTGAAAACACTTGTTTACCGTTATGTTCAATCATATGGTTTAGATTCGTCAGCCACCATTTTGAAGCTATGTTCGTTAGAAGTTTTTGTGAACGTGGTGTGAATTTTCTTTTTAAGTGGAATAAAACGATAAATAAACTTTGTCTCCGTCCTCAAATAAATATATAAATAATGTAGGCCTAAATTACTGTGGTTAACCATCACATTAATATATTTTATTTTTCTTATTTTAGCACCACGTCTTACTACCCGTTCGGGTTATACGCTTTAAGTACTAATTATGATAATGGATTAGGAATTGGGAAGGTTGAATTAGAGGAAGAGAACCCACATCTACGTGGAGGGAGAGTGGAAAACCATTTAGGAAAAACCACCCCCAGTTCACCCGATCGAGATTCGAACCTCGATCTCCTCGTCCTCAGCAGTCGAGCTCAACACGACTAGCGCGTTAACTAACTACGCATTAATATATTACCATCTGTTTTCATTACAGTCATCCAAAGTGATAGGTCAGCTTTTGGCGTAGTGATATATTAGGGAATACTTCTAGTAACATTCCGAGTTGTCATCCAGGTAAACTTAGGTCGTGAATGAATTGTACATGCTAGTTAATCTAATGAATTAAGGATGAGGATTTTAGAGGTAATCTACCCACATTTGCATGGAAGGGGAGTGGGAAACTATCCAGGGGAAAAAACAACCTTCAGTAGATCCAACCGTGATTTGAACCCAGATTTCCCAGTTGTCAGCAGGCCAGTCTAAAATGAGGATGCCTTAGATCATTCAGACAATCAAGCGGGTAAGAAATAGTTTTTTTTATTTAGCACCACGTCTTACTACCCGTTAGCTCTATACGCTTAGGTACTAATTAAGCTAATTGATTAGGAATTGGGAAGGTTAACTTAGAGAAAGTGAACCCGAAGTTGCGTGGAGGGAGAGTGGAAAACCATTTAGGGAAAACCCTCAATTCAGCCGAGTTAGATTATAGCCAGATATTCAATAAATGTAGATATTATGTGAAGAAAATTAAACTATTATGTTTCTACTGGAGAAATATATTTTTTTTAAGTTTTTATTTATATACTTCAAACATACTGCCCTTAGCTAACCATCTATTACATCCCACCTTAAGTATATGAATGGGTGAATAAATTGTAGTTCCATTATTATATGTCCAATTTATAAATACACAACATTATAACCATTTAAGGCATTTATTTAGTTTTATGTATTATTGGTACTAGTTTTTATGGCATTAATGACCCCTTGTTTGTCAATACATCAATACAATTAATACTCATAACATATCAATAACCACGTCACAAGGCTATTATATATACAAACTATTTCAAAGGACATTTATATTAATATTGTCTGTGGTTCTTGTATTAATAATGGCTTCTTTTGTTTAGAAGTTCCATTAAACACTAGCGCTACAAGGTCAAACTAAAATAGAAACAAAGCAAAGCGCTAAGGAAAGAGACTATAGGAATAATGTATTGTAATTTTAGCACCACGTCTTACTACCCGTTTGGGTTATACGCTTAGGTGATAATTACGTGAATGTGTTGGGGATAAGTTTTAATTTTGATAAGTGAACCCATATTCGCGTGGAGGGAGAGCGGAAACCAATTTTAAGAAAAACCACCCTTGTTCCACCCGGTAAAGATTCGAGACCCGATTTTCCCCGCTATTGGCAGTCCAGCCTAATGCAAGAGTGAAACCCTAAACCATTCAACCATTGAAGTGGATAAAAATCTAATTGAAATATCAAACTGAAGATATAAACTATTCTAGAATTCAAAGGACGAGACTTAAAAGAAATACCCACGACCACCACAACACTTTGAGCATATCAATAATTTACAAAGGGCGTCAACTCACATTTCATGGGGACCTTTGTTTCAAACCCCCAGACAACCTACATCACGTTCCCTCAAGTTTATACAACTTTTAAGTAATTAAATTCAGTGGTTTAAGTTTCCTCTATAGTCTAACTTACTTATCTATGCTCAATTAAGTCTCGTCTACAAACAGTCATACCCGCTTGTCGAACTAATAATATTGTATATCTACAATGGCACACAAAGGCGCAATAGCTTTTCAGGATTATTGGACCCGTTTGTCGGAAATAGCTAACATTGTTCATTTATAGCGTTTATGTGGCTTGCGTTCAGCCAATCAGAAACAAATATAGGTGCACTACTGTATTTAAATAAAGTAAATTAGCTATTTTGTTAAGGATAACAGTTTGTGAAAATATAAAGTAAAAGGTAATGAATTCAAAATTATTTGATAATAGTAAATATTTAATCACTTTTTCATATGTTAATGTTGATTATTATAAAATCTTAATTATATCTTTGTAAACTTTAATATTAATTTGATAATGGTTTAAATTACCTATCCCAAAATTTCATTGTGGCCAGTCTTTGACTAAGTAGGAAACGGACAATTTTTGCGAGGGTACGCTCTACGAGTGTGGGTACGACAAACGGGCACAATTGATTGTAAAGTGTGTAACCCGAAAGGTTAATAAGACGCGATGCTAAAGAAAAAAAGAAAAGAAACTGATTGTAGATGGACCATTAGTATGATTAAATGAGTATATCTTGGACGGGTAGTAATACACACAGCATAAAAAATATGGATCAAAATGAAGTGGTATAGGAAGAGTCAAGCGCCAATCAGAATTGGAATAAGGCTAATTGTACAACTAACGTTGACAGTTTGAACTTGTAAACAAATCCTAACGCACTTCAGACAATTATACTTGAAAACATTTTTTTATACTAGATTCTCAGTCAATCTGCGTTATGACTTAGCGTAAAATTCAGATAGGGTTACCCGTGTTAATTTATTCACGTTTTTTTGGTGACTTTTAAAAGAAATAACATATAAACAAACACCCTACATAAATGGTTCCCAAACTTGATTGAATCGTGGAGCACTTTTAAAGTAGAGAAATTCATCACGGAGCAATTTCGTTTCCCTGATGGCAGAGGTACCCAAGGACTTTTTTTGCCGTTTTTCCAAACTGCATTTTTAAAGTTGTTAATCGATAAATTATTGCATAGCAAAAGCACAAATTATTGTTTCTAGTTCTAAATAGCTTAAATCTTGATATAGCCTTAACTTAAATTTTCTCTTGGAAAATCATTGAAAATTGTAGCTTTAAAAATCATTTAATCAAAACAACAATTTTGCACATACGTGTCTTTGGCATAGGGGCGACGATATTTTCAACCAACACCTAGATAGGTACTCAATTGAATTAAAACAGTATGCCCAAAAAATTCTAGAAACTTATCGAAGCTTACCATCGTATCTGAAAGCGTGGCGGCGAAGTTCTCACAGAGACGGGGTAAGCTGGCACCCTCGAGTATCCGTCTGGTTTTGCCATGTGCAATCTATGCGCTTCGCCGACATTTTAGATGTTTTTCAACAGTACCAAGAAGGTGCGAGTGCCCAAAGATCGACTTAGGTGACGCATGACAAAATGCACTTCGGCTTTATAATACTTGCTATCTACACTTATTCACAGCACGCTGCTAGATCTGAATAATGTATACCCATTTCTTGCGGTACCTAAACACAGTTCATGGCCGCAAAAACACACAGTTTTGATATATTGTCACATTTTATTTATTTATATTTCCAATCTATTCGCGGAGCACACTTTGGGAACCGCAGCTCTAGATTATTACATAATTCTAAAAATTGTCTTACATTGCCAGAAAATTATTCTTTTGGATCACTAGGTAGTTTTTTTTTTTTGTAAACACATTTTAAAAATTGTATACAGCTTAGCCTAATTGATTTATTTACAAAAAAAAAAAAAAAGTCCAATAGGAATCTCCCTGTATGGATGTAGATTAAAAAGATCCATGAGAGATTATGTCCATCTAGAAGAGAAAACAAGAAAAGGGTCATTTTGAAATCCAAGTCGATGCTGTCCAGGTACATATAGTAAAGTGCGTGTCTATATTCGTCAGTGGAAGAGGGTAAGAGCTATCAGCGGTTAAATTAGAGGCAAGACAGTAGGAAATGTCCATTTTATTCCATATTTTTTTCTATTTCCTACACTAGCGCGTAAGTTTGATAATGAATAGGTGCGTCAAGTTAAGATGCAACCCGCTTGGCAAAGTAGCTCCGAATTTGCCAAGTAAGCAACATAACATCGTCAATATTAAATTCCTGCTGTCACAATTTATGAGCTTGTTAGTGGCATCGCATACTTTAACAAAAACTTTGTCTCTCCAAATTAGTTATTTAGATGGAAGATCCACCACTAATTTTGGTCTAACAAGAGAAAACATTCTTCTCTTCTAAATTTATCGCTGGGCCATCGGTCCATTTTTGGAAAATAGCACTTACATTTTGTCGAAAGTAAATTATCTTAAAATAGAAATTTGACCTCTTATGATATAATTATATAATATAAAATCACAATGACTTAGCATATGACATTGAATAAAGTGAAAATTACAGACTTAAAAACAAAACTTAAAGAACATTTTTTTAATGCACCGGAACATGGGAATCAAACCTGGGATGTTATATTTAGATTCAGCTATAACCGTACTAAATTATATTAGTTTGTCAATTTAATCAAAGTACATGGTGGAAACTTAAGAAATATTTCATATAAGCGACAAAAAAACAAAAAACAACGAGACTGCCTACTGCAGTAATGAAAATATATTGATCAAACCTTATTTAACCCTATCATAAAAAAACAAATAGTATATTTTTGGCGGTTATCTTGGCTACTTTCATTAAATTCTGGCCAAATTGCTCACTACTTTACGATTATCTCCCAATAAATTTCGGTTGTATTCAGAAACTCACATGAAGCGCTCTTTGAACAACCATCAAGGATGGCTGACAAGTACAAATGACATCAAGGTCGCCAATATAACACGGTAAAACAAAAAGATTTCTATACATAGTAAAAATTATTATTTTAGCAATGATGTCAATATTAGAAGAGTTTTGTCCTTTCACAATAATAGGAATACACATATTGTGTTAATTATAGAATAATTAGGGTCATGTCTAGTGCAGTTTTTGTCAAGAGTCATTTAAGCAATAATTTAGAATAGAAAAAAGTAGCTATGATTCATATTCACCAAATTTCTTATTGAATTTTATGTGATATATTAACGTAAAGGATGCCAGCAAAATAGAGCAACACCTTAACGTATTTACAGGTTGAAATATTTAATTTTCAACCTTTATTAATATTAATAATAGCCATAGAAATGTATCAACAATTACATTAACTAATAAAAAATATGCTTTAAAATACCGATAGTATAAAGTTACAATGCTTACCCATAAAGATAAAGCTTTGTATGGTTCCTTATATGATTTGAACTATTTATTTTAATAGTTTGTGCAATTATTGTATAGCATGTTTACAGTATTAAGTAAACAATATAACTTCAAAGTTTAAACTTAGAAATATGAAACGCATTTAATTGCAGTATGATTCTACACATGTGTGTATGAACAGTAACTCTAATTATACTACTTGTATTATTTTTAATGAAACATTTTGTTCATCAAATACAGGAAAGAGTTTCATTTAACACATATATTTAGATGGTAAAATATAACCTTTACAAAGTCAAAAGGCATCTAGTATGAATGTCATGTTTTATCAATTTTGCGAAATTATTCTAGATTAGGTAAATAGCCAGTTAACTGAAGATCAAAAATACATATTTAATAATATGTGGTTTGGGTGTTTATTATTCCCTAGTTAACCGCATATATGCGTATATTTTGCGTTAGAATTATAATAACTTGGTGGAATGACTATTTATGATATTTTATCAACACACAGTTTAATTCGTTCATGTGTAATTACTTTTCTAATATCACACATAATATACCAAATCAAATGACGTTCACAATTATGTATTATGCATTGTTCTTGTAATCGAACACTCCACAAATCAAAAAGAGTATACTAAACTGATAGAATCAAAGTTGGGACCACATGATTCGGATAACGTTGTAGATTTTTATTGAAATAATTCACCACAATCCCCCCATTATCAGCAGTAGAGTCTACAGCGAGAGTGACGCGTTATACCATGCGGCCACCGAGGCGGGTGCGGCGTTTATTTAAAGCTCACCAAAGTCTAATAGGCAAGTTTCAATTGCCTAAAAGTGTAAGGATATTAAAAATAATTGGTACTAAACTATGAAGTTCAACGTTGCTTGGACCTAGTATGAAGCCAATGTAGACGGATGCCTGAAATTTAGGTGATAAATATTTGGTTTCCAAGCCTGATGACAATTTGTATAAAATTTTAGAAAGCAATTCTGAGACTATTTTTGAGCTTAAGCGTGTAAATTGATACAGCTGTGTCCAACAGTCAGGTAGGCATCTTTATTAAATAATAATAATAATAATAATAATAATAATAATAATAAACGAATTTAATCTTTCAGTTGCAAACAAGTTTATAAGTATAGACAGAGAGACACATAATACCTATTTTAAAGAAACAATATAAATTAGGTTTGATAAGACTGTGCTAAGATCCAGCTCTATATATAATTCAGTTGGTAAAAATGCATTGATTGCTGTCAAAAAAGTTTTGGCAAAAATATTGGCGAACAATTTAAACAATTTTCTTAAGTTTTAACTGACACATTGATGTAAAATTTAATCTTCTTTTTATAACTGAATATTAGCATGCATTTTTTATTTTTTTTGCCTAAGTGACTTTTGTTTCGGGCCTTATTTTATTTAAATTAAATTACATCATTGAATGGTTGCAAATATTAATTCTATGTTATTATAAGCTTGGGTTGATTTTGATCCAAAATTTGTTTTTAATAATTTGGTAAAGCTTTGAATACATACTAGGAATATTTTGGTGTTGGATGCATATATTTAGTAATTTAATAGTTTAAAAAGGTAAAAGCTGATTATTTGATAAGCTTGGCATCCTTATTCTCCACACATTGCGTTTGTACTTGATTAAATAAAGAACATTTTATTGAAATAACGGCCTATATCAAGAAATAAGAACTTGGCTACAATCTGGACTATACGACGCGTATTCATATGGTTATTGCTTTCACCCTTGTTTAGAGAATAGTTAATGAAACAAAGAAAAAATATACATTTCATAATTTTTTTTGTTTAGGTAAAATTAATTTATTGTATATTTTTTAGACAATCCATCCTATTTTCAAAAATTATTATATTTTTAAAATAAGTTTACTCACTTCTACAAAAATAATTTTCAAAATAAACTATTTAGGCTTAAGTTTACTTTAGTTTGAAAGACTAGGGGATTAAATATGTATTTGCTTGTATAAGAATACCTACTTATTTTCCTTCTGCGCATGCATTTGTATTTAAATATCTCTGAGAACTATATGCTGCGCTAGTTAAAAGCTGTGTAATGGTTTTACTGATACTCGTCTTGTAATTAAGAGCTGGCCGTTCACATTTCAGTAATGAATTAGGGTCGTTAACATTTCTCGAGTGTATGGGGCATTCTAAGTAAATAGCCACATTGTATGTTGCATGGGCTATTGCTATTAAGGAATCAGCTTAAGTTTCAAAGAGTGTCCAATAAAAAACATAAGATTTGAATATTTTCTTGGTTATGACCAATTGTAAGATATAAATTTGTTATTGTGATAATTAAGATTAACTATTAAACTTACCAATTTAAAGAAGGTTCAAAGAAAATAGAGTCTTAATCTTGAATTTAAATAAAGATAAAGATATAGTAATATTTAATATAAAAAAGTCATCATTAATAGTTGAACAGTGATTTTTAAAAATGTATAATTTATAATAAATGAGACTATAGCAGTACATTTATTTGAATACATAAAGATTCGTGACTGTAACATATTTTTTAACTATAAATAAGTGCTTTCATAAAATGATACTACAAGATTAACACCCAGACACAAATTTTAGGTGTAAGCACACATGCACAATAAATTCCTCTGTATTTACGATTCTTGGAACAGTGGACAGTGCTGCACACGAAAGGAGAAAGTGTTCCAGTTTTTATAATTGTATATAAAATAGCAGTGCATTTATTGTGAGGTCCATACAAATATTATAAATGCTTTTAAATGGTCTCTGATCACTATAATATAATTTTTCAAGTACATAAATATGCAGTTTTTGTAAATATAGTTTTAATCTTGCAGCATTAAAGAGATTCCTTCTCTTGGATAGACCAATTCCATAATTTTCGCTATTCGATTGTATTTAGACAGCTCTAAGCCATCTCTGAAATACCATGCACAAATAGTAACCTAAATGGCGATTAAATGGTGAATTTTTAATAAATATTAATTTGGAGTTTTCAAAAGATAGTGGTATTTATAAAGGTAACACATAACATTAAAGGCATCTAGATGAAATACAAAACCTATCTGAGATTATATTACAACAAAGCTTAACAAGTAAGTTGCGTGGCAAATGCAAATTTAGTGACTTAATATCTAGAACTAACACACAAGATGGTGTTAAATTAATAAAACATAAAAGGAAAGTGAAGTGAAATGATGTGTGTTCTATGAAATGTGCATTTTTGAGAGGAATATGGGAAAAAAATCATAAACAATCACAAACAAAAAAGGTCACTCACACAGGATAATGTTAATGTTAGGGATGGGCATTTTCTTAGAAAAAATAAAGTTTGAAATAATATCGATATTGTCTTGTCAAAAGTAGAAAAACTAATATCGATATAATTCAGTGAATGAAAATAAATATAAGCTGTACTCACGACCAAGCAAACTGGCGCACGGCTCAGAGTCAGTGTCTAAAAAGAAATCGAAAATTAATCGAGTTTAGAATAAAAAACAGTAGAAAAGAGTTTTTAGCAAAAAAATTTAAATAATAAGAAACAAACACCGCGAAATAAAAATAATCATAAATTAACACTACGTGATAAGGTTTCTTTTAGGCTATGCCCATCCTATATACAAAACCAGAAGTGAGAAAAACTACTCAAAAATAAAATAACTTCTTGGCTTCCCTTAAAAAAAATTGATGAATATGGGCAAAAGTGAAATATCTTCTTTCATGTAGAAAAATCAAACTTAACCTAAGCCACTTGTGAATTTATTTGTATCAACTAGCAAATTTTCCTTTCTTACAAAAATGTATCAAATGTAATTCTAACCAGTGAAAGTCACCGGAAATTTTGTTGAATTAATATTTTGTTTAGTTGGCAAGTGTAGTAGGTACATATTGGCCAACAATACGTGATTACATTTGTTTGAAGTAACATCAACACTCACGTGGCCAGGAATATATAAAAAAAAATATTGGGCTAGCTAGAAAACTTGCCAGTTTAATGCAATGAGCACGAGTCGAATAATTATCTAATTCAATTTTTTAAATAAACTTTACATTGCTCTTACCTGTCACTTTGTCCCTGATGAGTTTACAGCTCTCCACCTCACCGATTGATGAAAACAGTGAACGAATTTCCTCTTGTGTCATTGTCTGTGGCAAATAGTTGACGATCAGGTTTGTTTTGCTTTCCTCCTGCTGACCACCCGCATTCGTTTGCGATGATGAATTGTGCGAATTGGACGATGAGGTGGATGAGTTGGTGTGCATGGTGCCATTCTGTTGGGGCACGCTGTCCATACCGTTTTGCATCATATTAAAATAATTATAAAGATAGTTTCTTCCAAATCTGAAACAAAAATTTAAAACAGCTCCATAAGGCGCAATTCTTCAAATGGAGTTGCAGCAACGAGTGACCTATTTCATAGGGCTACCAAGTAAATGCTTGATAGACTACTTAGGAAGCTCAAGGAATTTAAAATAATATTTAAAATACTTAAAAAAAAACCTATTTGAATTTATTCTTCTCAACTAAAGGAATCAAGTTAATTAAACGCAGATTTCTACAGAACCTGTGCCGCAAACCGTTATACCAAGTCTTTTCTGGGTGAAATTAGAGCTTCCCACATTAAATAGCAAAGGAAACTTGTGTCATGCATTGACAAGTTATTCAATAGACGATTGCATAAATTACTGTGACATGATCATCTGCCATTTGGTGGATTGCACCTACCTTCAACTCATATGTTCTGAGTGAGTGTTTTTAGTTGTGAGCTGTGTAATTAGTACGTATTAAAAATATGATCACTAAATGTAGAAAATTACACATTTTTTAATGTTCAAATAAATTACTCTAAAATAGTGTTAATGTCCTTATATAACATTTTTATGTTATGTCAGCAGGTTTATAAAATAATAATTCATTATTTATGGGTTATTTAAATTAATAAATCACTCATCTTAAGTGTTTATAAATAACGTTGATATCATAGTCCCAGAATATTATGATATGTCAATTATGTTAATGTCCAAATACTATTGTCATTCAAATATCAAGACATTTTATTTTACAACAAAGTAGTTTTAGTAAAATATCTAACAAAACAGCTATTAATAGCTTCATTTAAATGGGTGTGGGTGAGGATGGATGTTAAGAAAAAATAAACCTTATTGTAAATTGAGAATGTATGAGAAATCACTTTAGGAAAAGTACTCTAAATGCACCTGGCTGGAAATCAAACCATGACTGTCACCAGCAAACGAATGCTCAATCACTAGTGTGCGCATCACTAGACTGAGTGAAACACAATAATTTAAAAAACATTAACTATCCCCTTTCATCATCCCCCTCCTAAAATTAATATGCTTGGTAAACAAACGCACCTTTAAATAAACAAACATTTGAACTTAAACGCAAATTAAAAAGAGTATTTGAAAATTGAAAATTTCTTATACTGAAAAATTAACCGGCATGGATAATTTTTAGTAATTGATATAAATTGCACTAATTGAATTAAAACATCCATGGCATATTTATAAACTATAATAATCACACCTTTTCATGTAATTATTGAAAACATAACAATATAAAATACATTGGCAAAAGGTGAGGTGGGAGTAATGCTAAAAACAACTTGTACACATCAATGCCATTATTTCATATCTATTCTTCAGAAAACATTTGTTGAACCTAGCTAACATGTAAATTAATGTTAATAATAAAATAATAATTAAGTAATAATAATATCCCTTTAATGGTGAAGTTTAAGGTTTCACCTTATATTACAATTAAACAAAATTGACTATTAAATAAGAAGATCGCAAATAAATCAATCATAAATAACTGTATCTGTACACACACATTATGATAAAATAGAAAAAGTAATAATAATTTAAAAAAATAAGTAAAAATAATTAAAATAATAATAATAATTAATAAGTAAAAATAATTATTGAATATAAATATTTTGATTTTTGCATCATTTGCATGTTTAACTTAGTAAACTGTGAATTTGAATTGCCTTATATCATTGGTTAGAGTATTCCATGAACGAGAAGCTGAAACAGTGAAAGAATATGACTAGTGTTTGGAATTAGAAAACGGAATAAATAAACTATGTGGTTTTTTTCCTATGCGCACACACATACACTTTATAACTTCAAAGAAACATTTGGGCAGTGAATAATTTGTTTGTTAAAAGGTAAAATTTGAAATTATTTTTATAGGGGATCAGAATGAATTACAATTTCATTAACCTTGCTTATGTGTGGAAATAAAACCCTTAATAATTTGCTCTTAGATGGTAATTGTAAACCAAGTATGAACTTTGGTAAATAAGAGGCAATCCACCCTATGCCTCTAATTCTCTACGTATGACCTGGGTGTGACAGTATCCTGATGTTTCTTGCAAATAATTTAAAATACTCTCTAACCGTCGAGTATTTACAGATAAATTTTATTTCAAACTTCATTCCGTTAATATAGTGCGAAACAACCTTTATAACTAAAGTGTTCCACCAGGTTAATTGCAAAAATTTCTCGAGAATAATCATTTCCGAAATGTAATTGAAGCTGAAGTTTACCTCAATGCAGACTAGTTTTCAAGGTTGAAGTTTGTCATTCAAATAAAAAGTAGTTTTAATTGGTTGCGTCCCCGAAGACCACGGGGTCCGAAAATAGATCAGGAACAAAACCGTGCAAGTGTACAGTTGTACAGATCGCGCAAGTGTTTCGTGATCTTAGAGTGTGCCCTCTTTTTTCTCAAAACTACAGAAGGGTGTCTGTGTTTAAATGGGTAGCGATTTTATAGATTGCGAAAGCAGCCTTAAGGTGGCTTTTAAGTTACTGGCATTGAGCATTTAGGGTAGGTTAGGTAAGGTTATGCTAGGTAAGCTGCTAGAGGACCATCAGGCTTCAAAGGGTGAAGTTGGACAGCTTTTAATTCCAGTAGCCTACGCATTCCTGCCACCAAACAAAAGAAAGGAAACATACACTATACTTTTTACAACAATTAAGAATTACGCTCTTATGTACCTGCGTTCTTTTGCACCCCATCGTTTGCATTGTTTTGTACACACTTTTAGCTTGCGCTTTTATGTACCCACGATCTTTGGTAAAATATTCGTTTTAATTTATTGGTTATCGTGGATTAAAATAAAAAGTTGAATTATTTAGGTAACTAAAATCATTTTGATAACTCCTTCCTTTTTTTTAACTTTCATATAAAGAAGCCAAAGATCCTTACTGTTAAAAAAAATTGTAATGAGCTTTCGACATGAATTAACAAAATTTAGAAAAAAAATATGCAAGCACTGACTAATCCAGTGATGTTGGGTATAATTATATGATTAAGTCTAATATGATGGGAAAACCAATCTAAATCCCAAGTAACTCCACTATATACATCAGATTAGCCTATCAAGAATTTGTCAAACAAGTGTATAGCTTAAAAACAGTAGTAACTCATGAGGAAACCTGTTTTTCACGATCTATGTAAACGCATCCAATGCGAACACTCAACAATATTGAAACGTTAACATTATTTTTCCGCTTCTTAATTTAATGATTTTATGAATTGATACAATAAAATAATTCAAATGTCAACATTTTTTAATTCAATACATTAACTTGACTATATGGGTGTATACCATTGTGGTTTGTGGTTACAATACTTGAGCCTGGTTTACACACTTCAATCTACTCGCCCATACAAGTTTGCCACCGGATGCCAGCTACTGGTACAATTCCATTCGCTGGCATGGAGCGTTTATACGTGTGCCAGTAACTGGCCCGCCAGCAGCTGTCCTGTCCTCGCTCTACAAGTAACTCACCCAGACTGTTAAAAATGGCCAAATTCTTCATGTAGGGTCTTCATATTTGCATGTATATCTAGTTGTTATTAATTACAATATCTGACGAATTGTAAATTCTGGTTAGGAAAGTGATGAGGACAATATAGATGTTTGCTCAGAACCCCACGTCTGCTAAGGGCAGCCCTGTCCACAACACCTCATGATCACTTTATAGTTCTAGTAATTTTAAAGCTAGCCGACCTCGTGTTATAATGGTCAGAGCCTCTGGATGCTGACCAAGATGTTCCGGTCTCGATTCCTTGCTGATACCGGGTGATTTTTCTTCAAAGGGGAATAATTCCCATGGTCACCAGGGTCTTGTTGATTAGGCTTGATTTAGGTTAAGATCATTTCTTTACTCCATCATATTCACCCTCTCATCTCATCGGTACATGGAAATAGCCTCCACGGAAAGGATGTACGATTAGTACATTCGCGTATCACCTGGGTAATGTTACATTAGTACTGGCTAGTCTTTCCGAAAACCAAGCTATAGATTGATTACGTCATTAATACTATTTCAATGTTTGATTCCTCGCTCCAGCGTCCCGTCATCGTCAAAAGATCAAACAAGAGAACACGAGATCCAATAGAAGAAAACAAAATGTCGAGGCAAACACAAGCAAGTAACTGGCAAGGCAGACAGTCAGTCAGTCAGTCAGTCACCTGCCAGTCAGTCACTGGGCCTGTACGTTTACACGGGTATAGTTGCTGTCCACACATTCGGGTGGGTTGGTGGGGGAAGGTGTACTGGCACGAAAATTAAAAGTGGAGGCAAGTAGACTTGATCTGCCAGTCCCCATTGTCCTGCCATTAACTCACCCCAACTGTTTACACAGGACGAGTAACTTACATCCAGTTATTGGACCACTCCTATCGGCCCGTCTACTGGAAATGTGTATGCCGTCCATTAGGTTCCATACTGGAAGTCTCACGTGCAGCAAGAAGGCCTTAGGTATATCTCAAAGCATGAAATATATTTAAATTGTTTGTAAATACTTTTCATCCAGTATTTTACACTTTTGTCATAATCTTAGATTTATTTTACTGTATGAAATAATATATTAATGATATAAACATTACACAAATATTATTATTAGTAGAAAAACACTGTTGACATCACCATGTGGAGAAAATTAAACCAGGTTTGTTCTGAAGCTTTATTTTATTTGGCAAAAAAAAAGTATTGATATGAAAACTGCAAAAACATTGGTCTTTTCTAGCGTACCCTACATCCCAACTTTAAATAAAATAATTTAAGCCACTTAAAAAAAATTCATTGATTTAAAAACACTATTTTCAGTAAACTGAACTTAATTTTGGAGTTAAAATTGACATCACGATTTAGCCTTAAGGAATGATCATATAGCTTTTAAATACTGAACCATTTAAGTTGTAGTTCCTGGTGTACATATAGAGTCGACAGACTGACAGACCGATTGAGGGACAGACTGACAAAATGATCGAGGGAGAGACGGACAGACTGACAAAATGACCTAGGGACAGACGGACAGACTGACAAAATGACCTAGGGACAGACGGACAGACTGACAAAATGACCTAGGGACAGACGGACAGACTGACAAAATGACCTAGGGACAGACGGACAGACTGACAAAATGACCTAGGGACAGACGGACAGACTGACAAAATGACCTAGGGACAGACTGACAAAATGACCTAGGAACAGACGGACAGAAGGACAGATGGACAGACTGTCAGGTTAATTGAGAGATTGACAGACGGACAGACTGATTAAGGGACTGAGGGACGAACAGACAGAGGGACAGACATACAGACATACAGACGGACGGGCGGGCGGACTGAGTGACGGGCGGGCGGACTGTTGGACGGACGGATGGACTGAGTGAGAGACAGACAGACTTACTGAAGGCTGAACGGACAGTCAGAGGCAAACATTTGTAAAACACGTTTTTAAGAAGTAGGGGGCACATAATAACCAAAATAATTTTTCAAGTTCAAAATTTTCACTTTCTCTCTAAGGGCTCAAACTACTGTTTAAAATTGATTTCTAAGATGTCATTGGCCTGATAAATAAGAGTGCATAAATCTTTTTTGGATTATATTTTGTTTAAGGTTTTTTTACAGACAAATTCTTTTTTAATTTTAAATATCTAAAAAATGGGTAAATTGTTACTTATTTACACTATAAATAATTTTGTTGAAGTATATTATTATTATTATTATTATTATTATTATCACCGCGTCTTACTACCCATTCGGGTTGTACTCACTTACGCTAATGTGTAATGGTAGGGCGATTGTGAGATGAAATGGAGGACCTACAGTTTAACGTGGAATCCAAACCACGGTGGAGGCCTGGTTGAAGTATATTGTTACAGTGAAATAATTAATTCACAATTAGTTTACTGAAGGCTTATTAATGAAAAAAAAAACAAGTAGAATTGGAAAAAAAAAAGCTTTATCGACTTTGTTCGAAATTGGGCAATATTTTCCATGATAAATAAAAATACACATTAATTTTTTAAATCAATTTATCTAAGTATAGTTAACATAAATTCCTTTAGAAAAAATCCACTTTTTAAAGATTTAGTTTAAAATGGGTGCACGTTGATAGTTTTTTTTAGAATAAATAAACTTTTTTTCTTTTCAAAGTATAAATATTAATTCGAGAATAGTTTAAAAATTAATTATTTTTAAAAATTAGAACTTTTTGTTTAGCTCTTAAATGAATAGTGTATTGTATTTACCAGGGACACAACCTAGGGGTGTGCGATTGGCGTGGCCACACAGAGCCCCGTGATCAGAAGAACCCCGCGCTTTCTTAGGTGACAAGAGGGGAAAAAACAATTTGGGGTTGGACATCTTTTGTTTGTGCGCTCTTATAGTAGACTAAAATGTATAAGCGATTTATAAAATATTGCAAGTGTGTAAAAAATAAATAAAAACAAAATTATTCATGTGGTTTGATTTATTGAATTGACCGATTTAATGTCTTTTTCTGGGGTTGGCATGTGTCACAATAACTTTTGAATGCAATAACCGATTTATTTCAAACTTGGAACAGTCGTTCTTCGTACCATTATACATATCAAACTCGTTGGGGAAGAAAGTTGAAGGAAGGGTTAAGGAGAAACCAGCTATTGTATGCATAAAACACGGCTACTCGAATTATGATTACATTTATTTACATTTTATGGAATTTCCTGGTATCTTAGACGGCTGAAAATTGAAGTATGGGTCCAAATTACTATAAACTAATGACGTAAACATTTTTTTCTTTATTTTGTGTAGAGGGTGAGGAAGATAACTAGGAGTCTCACAATTGATTTTTTCCATAGCCCATCTGCTAAGGGTGGGCCTAAGGGCTAGCAAGACGATACATTTGTTTTTCTCAGCAAATTTGCTTTAGGGTAGTTTACTAAAAAAAACTATTTGACTAATTATTTCTTCTAACAATTTACACTATTTTGTACTATTGGGTCTTTCCATCTCTTTTTTAAAGTTGCTCCTCAGATATAATAAAAAATGGGTGTGTGTACTTATGTACGCGCGTGAGAAGTTATACTTCTTTGGCATCATTAAAAAATAAAAAATAATTTAATAATATTTAGTATTAATTATGTTAAATAATAATATTTTAATTTATATCAATAAATAATACATACGGTTAGTTAACCTCAATTATATTGGAGCACTTGAAAAAGTCTATAAGCACAATATTTTCACTAATATTTACGAATAGTAAATAATATTAATCAAAATATTCAATTTAAATCACTACTGAATATAATTTATTAGCACATATATAATTCGTACTTGTATGAAACTAAAACACGTGTTGTGAATGTAGAAACTAGAAACATGTGGATAAATATTATATATATGAAAACAGTGATCAGAGGCGACGAGCGTACCAACATGCGCGACTAACAGAGGTTCTATTTCTATTTTGTTGGTTGCTTTTTTTTTTTTTTTCAAGATTTAATGAGCGGCTTAACTTCAACCTGTTACTTTTGTGTTACAGTGATGCGCGCGCATCTTAAAATTTCACTCTCATCATTTTTTCATAACGGCCTAAAGAAATATAACTTCAATAATATAATATTGCGCATCTGGGCTACATCATTCGTAGCCCAGTTTGTGGCAAGATTAGCTAGTACTAATGTACCATTGCCCATAAGGGGACGCCCGAATGTTTTAATCGTACATCCTTTCCATGTAAGCTCTTTCCATGTCCTGATGAGATGAGATGATGGTGCTAGTGAGTATGAGGGTGTTGAAACAGTGGAAGCACTTAACCTAATTAACCAAACCCTGGTGACATTTGGGGTAATTAATTCCCCTTTCGGGAAAAATACCCAAGGTACCAGCTGGGAATCGAACTCTGAACCCCTAGACTCTTAGCCAGCTTAACTTACTACTGCAACATGGGGCCGGTTTTTTCCTCAGATAAGGCTACACAAACACCAACGGTTTTAACAAAGCTTCCCCCCCCCCACCCTCCCCTCTAGGTAGAACGCAAAGCAAGGCTGCGCCCAGAACAGCTAGAGAATACTATCGATCCAAACGACGGAGGTGTGGAAATTGATGAAATATGGTGGACTACACGCGTGGGTCCTAGAGGAATAAGGGGGTGACTCACCCTATGATTCACCACGCAAACCCTTACCCTTCTCCCCCTTTTACTAATGGGATGTACACACACAGAGGAAATAAAATGGTTCATTTCCGAGGATTAGCGAGCACTCGAAAAGCTCGCGAGTCAGCCAAAAGTTGTTTATTGAGACAGACAGGTTAGATACGTCACTCAATCGTGTCAAACTCGTTTGATCATAAGGGCCGCATAAAAAAAAACTCTGCAATAGTATTTCCTTAAATCAAAATAATTCCAACTGAGTATTTTGTTTTTACAAAAAAAAAAAACGATTAGGCTTATATATAAAACAATAAGACCACACTATATTTTTTACCAAACATTTGAAACATATTTCCACAATGGAGTTCCAAATGCAACCACCTATATCAGCGAGAAAGTATCAATAGTTGTCAGGACACACGGTTTAAAATACAATGGTCTCTTGTCATTTTCTGGAACTACTATATTCTGTCCAAGCTTATATTTCCTTTCGCACCTAGCTTACAAGCATCATTTGTTATGTAAATAAGAAAAAAGGGAAAGAAAATTAGGAAACTGACTATCCAAAGGTAAAGAGAAAAGTTCGCTGCTAGTTCTCTGTTGCGCGACTATATAGAGCCCTTTTTCATCAAGTATAATTTCGTAGCTCCGCAAATGTTTAAATGTCGTTTAAAATTAAATAATGTCCCATTCTTACACATTTGTTTTCTATTAATAAAACTCATAATATAGGGTTATGGAAAAAGATACCTTCTGGAATCTTTCAACTTTATTTTGGTGTAAGCCATATTTTGAAATAACATCTCATTGATTCTTTTTTTATCACCGTGTTCATAATATATGCACATATGATAATTACTCTAATGAATTGGGGATGAAGAATGAAGAATTTAGAGGTAATCTACCCACATTTGAGATATAGGAAAGTGAGAATCCATTTAGTAAAAATCATTTATAGTAGACCCAACCAAGATTCGAGCCCCGATCTCCCCGTAATCAGCAAGCCAATCTAACACTAGAGTGACGCCTTATACCATTCGACTACTGTTTGTAGAATTCAATATTGCCTTAGAGCTGAATGTCTACGTGGCAATTTCTTGCTTACCGAGACGGCCACCTTACTGTCCGGCTTAAAATCTCGTGCTAAAGTCAATTTTGTCGAAAAATGTGTGTCCGTAAGCCAGGATCTCTTGGATATTTGGTTTCATTTCCCGTGAGAAAAATTTTAGATGCGTAATTTCTGCTAAACAATGAACATATATGGTTCACAAATTCAACTACATTTTTAAGAACTCACCCATATAGAAGAAAGAATACATATCTGGTGTAACAAACCTCTTATTGCAGAGTTCTCCAAATTATGCCAAATCCCCAAATATCACATTCCGAAATTCTGTTTTTTCTCAACATTTATAAAAAAGGGAATAACGTTGCAATGCATGATGGTACATCTTAAGGTCCACGGACCGAAGAAATGCAAATGCACATTAGAGACGCGTGCGGCCCACGAGCTGAGAGTTTGACCCGCTTATACTAGACTCGCTAAACCAGGGGTGTCACACATGTTTGACTATAAGTACCACATTGGAAATTGAAAATACCGGGGGAGCTGCATCGTAAAAAAATTCAACATTTTCATATTCTATAATAAAGTTAATTCAATCCTAGTACCTTATAACTACAAAAAGAAAAGCGTGGACCCATATATAAAACAATAAGAAAGAACCTATTTATTTATATTAAAAATTGAAAACCATTTATTTGAGGCAACGATGTGAAGGTTGGTTCTTAAAACCTTGCGTTCTGATAGACATTCATTTTTTTTTAATGTGACAAAACAAAATGTTTACTTACGTATGTGCTCCCAAACATTGCACATGTCTGTTGCTTAAATAAACAACTTTGTTTTCAACGTGGATCAATCCCCCAAAGTATAAATTTATTACACCTAACTCACATAGCTGACTTCCTCAAATCATGACAAATTCCAGAGTTTTAAATTTCCATGCGACTTTTATCAAAAAAGAAGAATAGAGCTAGATTAACAAAAGGACCGCGGGCCTCACAAAACCAGTGAGTTTGACATGCCTGCACTAAATAAATACGTAGCACGACTTCCTATTCAGATGAGCGTCCCAGATTCGATTCAAAGTAACGCCAGAACTATTCAAACTTTCAAAATGGGTTTGCTCCCTCTCGATAAAAAGGTAGATCATAAGTCTTAGACACGCTTCGGTGGCCACGTGGTCTAACGCGCTACTCTCGCAGTAGACTAGAGTGACCATGATGGAGATATCAAGGTTCAAATCTCGGCTGGGTAATTTCCACAATAGGTTTCTACTCTTCCTCCATGCAAATGCGGGTACACTTCCTCTAACCTTCCGCATCCCTAAAATCAATTAGCGTAGTTAGTAGGCAACATGAGAATATAACCCGAACGGGTAATAAGACGTGGTGCTAAAAAAACTTTACATGGTGATACCAACAGCTCTTAAATATCTATCAAAATGTCCTGGAACTAAATCATATCTTTTT
Organism: Timema cristinae; assembly: GCA_039000515.1. Classification (NCBI taxonomy): domain Eukaryota; kingdom Metazoa; phylum Arthropoda; class Insecta; order Phasmatodea; family Timematidae; genus Timema; species Timema cristinae. The sequence continues at coordinate 88,791,091 of JBCFYV010009882.1, forward strand.
CTCTTCATTTAAAATGTGAATTATTAAATTCTAATATTCTCACGACAAATAGGCCTACTTAACAACAGTTACTGCTGAGGTCACCAAGCGTAGAAAACCAAACTATATTTATACTTGAGTAATACTTGATTTATTTTTCACAACAAAATTGTTTCCTATATCAACTATAAAATCACTGGCCTATTTTCGCATACCCTTCCATCCCAGCTTAATATTGCCAAGTGACTAAGTAATACATACTAAAACTACTTATAAACTCAGCTCCAGAGATATTTTAGGTTTGTAGATCGATTTTTGAGCGAACTATTTAGTTACGAGATACACAGCTTTGAAAAATATATTTAACTTTGGGGAAACAAAAGGCAAGATAAGTTGTCAAATGAGGATTTGTTTATGTAGGCTAGTTAAACTAATGCGTCACAAGCCTACCATCTTGTTAATGACGCAGGTATCACGACAAACATAACGTTCAGGTAATGTAACGTAGCGTAACGTAACGTAACGTTTTCCCTCTGTTTTTTAAATGGCAGCCATTTTGATGTAGTTAGATACACGTTCATAACCTACAAGTTGTCCAGGGAAGAACTTTAACGTTTACATGAAAGTTAAGTGAAGGGACCGTATGGTCTAGCCAGCCAATCATTTTACGAGCAACGTTTTTAGATCTTCATTTGTTTGTTTATGAAATGCGACTTCCTCGATATATTTAGTTTGGTTTTTTATGTTTCATGAGCCCTAAAAACATCGTGGCTTCTTGTTACACTTTTATTTTGTTACTGCAGTAAGGTTTGTGTGGATCGTATTAGCGGTGACGAGGAGAAACAAGATTATTAGTAAAGTTATCCGGGAAAGAGTAGGGGGAACAGGGAGTACGTGAGATAGTAGAGGAAGGAAGACTGAGATGGTATGGTCATGTAATGAGGATGTTGGAGTACATGAGATAGTAGAGGAAGGAAGAGTGAGAGGATATGGGCATGTAATGAGGATGGAGGAGAGTATGCCAAATTAAATGATGGAAATTAAGTATGTAGGAAAATACCTCAAGGGATGCCAAGAACGCGATGAGAGGAGGAAGAGTGGTGGAATGATAAGAGGAAGATGGAGGCATTTTAACAAACTTACCCGACAAAATGCTGGAAAAAGTTGATGTTGATATGATGAGTAAGGTTCTATTGCAAGTACTTGTAGCCTAATCAGTCCTAAATGCTGATGTTCTATTTTAGCGAGCGATTTCAAACAGTTCACATTTGTTGGCTATGTTTTCAAGTTTTTACGTTAAGTTACATTACATGATTCCTGATCATACATTGTGTTCATTTATGTTACGTGAACCTTATGTTATTATTATTATTATTATTATTATTATTATTAGCACCGCGTCTTACTACCCATCCGGGTTATACGCAAACCAAACCTTATGTTAACCTTATGTTAATCGTGGCCCTGGTATGCTAGTTTTAAGTGTGACTGGTGCGTACCGATTGGTTGCCATATATAAATAGCCCTGCATGTTTCACAAAAGAAAACAAATTTATAATCTTAAAATGTTTGAGATCTACACTTTTAAATTTCTAATGAATATACAGAATAATATCTTTGAGAGTTATACTCTCGCAATAATCTATTAAACATTACTAAAGTAAGAGAAAGTTATTTCAATGACAAAATTAGCACCTGTAAAATATATTGATTCACTAAAACTTTGTTGAAAGTGACAAACTTTATATGTGGTATTTGATTTATTATCAGGTATACAACTAATGAGTTTATCATTTATATATTCGTTTTTGAAATGATTGTAATAAAATGATATACGACTAGCTTTTACGTGAGTTACAATAATAAAAGAGAATTCAAAAAAAGGTAGGCCTATTACCAGGGCTTGAAAAAGTTTAGTGTGGATCACCAGTTAGTCAAACATTTCACATGTCTGCATGATCGGACTATATACACGCAATTTATGTTAACAAATTTAATCTAGGCACTCATTCACTTTTACGTTAACACTGCGTACTAAACCAAAATATAGTGTACTACTTAAACTGCGCAGTTTCTTCACCCCTCACACACGATCAAACAAGTTAATAAAGTGACAAAACGCACCAAATTTTATTCGCAATTCTTTGTTTTCATTTTGTTTTGAGATCCAAATGGTTTCAATATTGGCAACCCTGAATTATATATATATATATATCGAAATTGCCCTTGAACTATGCAATAAAATAACGATATTGTCTTGCGAGAAAATCGCCATTTGGTTATATCAATAGTTTATCTACGATTCAGTAGAAAAGTAATATCGACATTTACCTTGCGAGAATCGCTATATCCATAGCTAAAGACCCGTTGACACGGTATTAGTTGACTAATGCAAGTACACTAATTTGGCTGCGCGCGCACAACTTGCACCGTGTAAACAGACAAGCAAGCTACTAACAAGCAAGTCTACTTGCAAGTGAAAAAGTTGGTCCCCTTCCAACTTTACTAATGCAAGTAGACAATTAAAAATGGCGGAAACTAAAGAATTGGTTGTTCAGGGGACACTTATTTGTGGAATGTTATGAAAAGAATGAATTTTGTGCAATTTTAAACACCGAATTTATAAAGATAAGAATGGGAGGGATATTGCACTAGAGGATATTGTAAAGTTATATCAGGTGTACATATTCTCTAGAAGTTTCCAAAATAAAATGTTAGGCTTGCTTAAATATTACAAATCTGCCTTGTGAGAGATATTATTTAATATCGGTAAACAAATTTTATCAAACCATTATTTTTTACCACTAAACGTGGCATGTGTAAATTATTTTATATACGATCACAAAATATAATAAAACATTGTAGTACCGTGATTAGTTCCGGCAATATAATATTCGCGTTATCAGCAAGTAAGATATGAATGGCCGGCGGTTTTCACGCGAAATCTTCGGCACGTTTTCCAATCACTTTAACCAATCTTTATAAGTTTTAATTATAAATGTTCAGCCCACACAGTTCAAACACTTTGTAGTAATGCTTTGGAATCTTGAGTAGATACATAACATAATATTATCTTGTAGCAAACTAGATAATCTATATTTAAACCAATCTACAAATTAATGAATTATTATTTTTAAGGAATATTTTAGGCCTAGCAAGCTAGCATTTAACAAAATATTTTGTTATTAGTATACCAACATTTAAAACAGAGTTTAAAAAACCTGCGTTAGGCCTATTTAAAAAAAATGCCCAACAGAGGGTTGTATTGGGATTTATTGACCTTATTTGAGTTTAATTTTATTTATCGTGTATGCTAAGCGAGTTAACAAATCAATAAAAATAGTATAATAATTATTTGGGATCAATTGAAATACATTTTAAACTATTAAGGAATTAAGAAATATGAGACATACTAATCACTAACTTTTTTATGTAATACAATTTTTTTAAACAGGTCATCTAATTATGATACATTGCGTTTACTGAGAATATGTAATTTATTTGGCCGCCCATTCATATTCTATATTCACCCTTTCTAGATCCTAACACATAAGCTTAATTAATATATACGTATAAATAACCCGAACGATAAATGAGGTGCAGTATTTTTAAAAAAAGGCACCAATAGAGAGACCAGTTAGCACAACATTTTCAGCCATGTTTTTAGAAGCGATACTAATACAAGTGAGAAATACGTGTCAACACAACTAACATGTTAGTAAGCTAATACCACTAAACTTGCATTAGTCCACTAATATCGTGTCAACGGGCCTTAAATAGTGATTTACACGGTGCTGCTTTTAATAATATTAGCTGGCTTCTTTTGACGCAACCTTGACGCTTTCCCTGAGCGAGTATCTGGCTGAAAAATTCGCTAGCTGATGAACGTGTGCACAATGCTTCTAAAGAGTGGTAAGTCCCCAGCGTTTAGCCAGTCTTGAGTGTCATGGCGTCAAAAAACACCTCGCACGTGCGTCTCAAACAAGGTTTGTAGTGAGATGCCAGCATCGCGCATGCGCATTAAGGCTGGTCGCTCTTAAAAGTACTGATACGCCGCTTCTTTTGACGCTGCTGGTAAACGCAGCTAGTTATTCGCTTTGTGGGAGCGTTAAAGTTGGACATGTTCAACTTATCAGCAAGCGTCTTTTATTCGCTGCGTCTTCAAAATTATTACCCGAGAGAATAAAATATGCCACGTCTTTAAAAACCTTTTACCAGCGAATTTGCCAGCTTATAAAGAAGCTTGTTCAAAGAGAATAAAACCAGTACCGTGTAAATCACCCTTTATGTACGATCTAATCGAACCGTAAAATCGATAATCTTACGAGAGTCATTTTGTAGTCATATCGACATATCTTCCTGTTCTCGCGGAATTGCATAAAACTGAGGGGAGTCAATACTCTACCCCCCTCTATCATAAAATTGGAGGAACCAAACCATTACACTCTTTACTACAGTAGCCCCAAGGCTTCTTTGGTGCTGACTGACAGCTCAAAGCTGACTTCCGACACTCAACACTTAGGCATATACCTAAATTTTGACTTTCAGAAGTGACAACTGCTAAACACATGTTTTTTCAGATCATATGATTCAGCGTAGGGATACATAATTTGATCTGGTAACTTTTCAAAGCCGTCAGCTGTGGGCTGTCAGTCAGCACCAAAGAAGCCATGGGGCTACTGTACTTATCCTTTCCTTGAGGTGTCGTGGAGGAGCTAAACTTTATTTTAGCACCGCGTCTTACCACCCATTCAGTTTATACGCTTGTGTACTTATTGCGCTAATGCTTTTAGGGATTAGTAAGGCTATATTTAGAGGCAAATTTACCCGCATTTGCGTGAAGGGAAAGTGGAAGACCATTTTGGAAAAAAAAGACTCAGTACACCAAATCGAGATTCAGCCTCGATCTCCCAGTCATTGGCAGGCTAGTTTACTGCGAGAGTAACGCCTTAGACTATGAGGCCACCAAAGCTGTTTTAGACCAGTGTTATTGGTCTACTTATCTCCATGGAGGAACTCGACACCTGTTCATTGGAAATATGCCCATATGGGTGGTAAAACATGGATACAAAAACACGATTAAAACGTATGAATTAAAAACGGGAAATAATCAAAGATTTGAGTCATGACTATATATATGGACTTCGAAATTAATCTAACGAGCTACTCGTGTGTAAGGCTAGACTGTTGATGACGGGGAGACCAAAGGTCATTTCTCAGTAGGGTGTACTGAGGGAGATTTTACACTATCTCAACGCCAATTAGGGTACACTTCATACAAATATAACCTTATAATCAATAAAACCATTAGCGTAATTAGTACTTAAGCGTATAGAACCCGAAAGGGTACTAAGATGCGGTCCTAAAAAAATTCTTTTTTAAATAATTATCAGAAGTAAATTTTATTAAAACATTAAGATTGTAGTTCCATTAAGGGAAAAATGACAACGTGGGTACGGGAATCAACCCCTGGACCTTTGGCTTTCCACGCCAATGCTCTATCACCGAACCATCCTTGTCTGTCTCGTATTCGTCTATTAAGACTGATCCTGTGGATAACCATCACGTATCGGTTTGTGATACACATGAATTAATTATTAATAATTTACACATGAATTAATTATTATTAATTTATCTTTATAAATGATTTACATTTGACCTGGTTCGGAATGGTCCGATATTAATTACACTCTCTCGATCCCTCAGAGATAATTATTATTATAGTAAAATATTCGAGCTCTAGATGTAACGTTTTGCAATAAACATCACGAATAGACTTAACTTACCAATCGAAGCACTTCGCCGTGTCCCTGGATCACGGACCAAGGACACTTTAACCAAGTCTACCACTCGAAGTGACTGTGTGTTAGTACAACAACAAAAACATACCGACGCGACAGAAGATATTCGTATACTAGTGTGACTTAGCGGAGCTCTTGTCTGAAGATAGTTCGGTTCAACATCACGTGTCAAGTTCTTCCCCCTCACACGCACCTCTGTCCTGTCCTGTACTCATTGGTCACTAACCCCACGATCAAGAATGTATTACCTTTTATGGGGATATTTTAGGGTAGCATTACTATCTCTGATAGTACATATTGGCTTGTTATAATGGTTTTAATTTACAATTACACTTGGTTCTAGACGGTTATGGAGGCCACCCTTAAGGTGATTATCTCTTGTTCGCGTTTCACGCTCCACGATTCAGAAAGTGAGAACATAGAGCCTAGATAATACCCTTGTTTTAATGGGTCAGTGTGAATTTGGTTATAATTGTAAATATATATATTTCATGCACTTCACGCTAGTACATTAAGGAGTTAGTTTGCATTTAATTATAATTGTCTATATATTCCTTGCGCTTCACGCTTATACATTAAGGAGTCAGTTTGCATTTGGTTATATTTAAATATATTAACTTAAGGGGGCTTGTGCTCAGGCTTTATCATAAATTCTAAATTTCGGCAAGCCGCGCTTAACGCTACATGTGTACTCGGCTCAGTGGAGCCACGACTTTGCCCTAAATACAGATTTGTTTAAAATGTTTTCTTAAATTAGCTCTGAAGAGCTATCTATCGTTATGTTAACTTGTTCGATAAAATACAATGCATTAATTGTTAGTGTGAAAATAAAATTGTTATCTAGAAGGTCGTTTTTCCTTTTTGGGTAAATATATTTTGATGAATGACAACGTTTCATGATACCATAAATCCATTTTTTTTTGCAACAAAACATATTTCGGTTTCCAAAATATTACAAGATTTTTGTAAATGTCTTTATTTTAAGATAAAAGAGAATGTCTGTGTGATGCAACGTACCATATATTTTTATTTGCAAACCTTCCCTTGAATACATTTTGTTTGGTCAAAATCTTGCAGTGTTGTGTGAAAGCAGGCTAAGTACAAATGATTCAGAGATAATCCCAAGAGCTAATTAACCTAGGGAAGTATTATTAATCTGAACAAAATTAGCTAATTAACTTTTTAAATATACTACATACCTCTTATATACGGACCAAAGAGGAAATGAATGGAAAATTTTGGGTCAGATGGTGGGTGAGCTTTTTCATTTCTACGCCTGCTAATGGCGATAACCAGCATTAAATATCTGCTTGGCCAGTTTCAGATGTCTAGATTTAAGGGGTACTCCCTAAAGAGAGTATATTTCACCACATCGATTCAACAACGCTACAAAGCAAGATTGTTTCAACAAATTGTGGTAGTAAACATCCCTTTATTAAGCAAGATATCGTTAAAGAACAATTAAAAATTCAAAGAATCTTCTTACATTATTCGAGGAAAAAAAAAGGTCAATTTCTCAACGCTTGTAAATTTAAAGTAACTAAATAGTACAGAGTTTATTAATCCTTAGAAAAATTATTTTAAGAAATGTTAACCGATAAATAAAGACTTTACTGTGTCTTCAAGTCAATTTATTTTTCTAATAATAGAAGCATTTGCGTGGAGGAAGAATGAAAAACCCATTATGTATAGCTCATCTTCAGTCTAGTCTATTGCGAGTGTGATGCTGGATTAGACCATGGGGCTCCTGAAGCAGGTATCAAGCTATTAACACATTTTGAAGTCATACTGATATGTAAAAAGGAGTTGTGATGGTGGTTGTGGTATTGGTGCCGCCGTTGGAGACGGTGGTGTTGGAGCCGACGTTGGTGTTGGTGTTGTTGGTGCCGACGTTGGAGTTGGTGTTGGTGTTGTTGGTGCCGACGTTGGAGTTGGTGTTGTTGGTGCCGACGTTGGAGTTGGTGTTGTTGGTGCCGACGTTGGAGTTGGTGTTGTTGGTGCCGACGTTGGAGTTGGTGTTGGTGTTGGTGTTGTTCGTGCCGACGTTGGAGTTGGTGTTGGTGTTGGTGTTGTTCGTGCCGACGTTGGAGTTGGTGTTGGTGTTGTTCGTGCTGACGTTGGAGTTGGTGGTATTGGGCCTGACGTTGGAGTTGGTGGTGTTGCGGCCGACGTTGGAGTTGGTGGTGTTGCGGCCGACGTTGGAGTTGGTGGTGTTGGGGCCGACGGTGGTGGTGTTGGTGTGGTTCTGACGTTGGAATTGGTGGTGTTGATGTCGACGGTGGTGTTGGTGTTGGTGGTGTTGGTGCCGACGTTGGAATTGGTGGTGTTGGTGCCGACGTTGGAATTGGTGGTGTTGTTGGAGTTGGTAGTGTTGGTGCCAACGTTGGAGATGGTGGTGTTGGTGCCGACGTTGGAGTTGGTGTTGGTGGTAATGGTGGTGGTAGTGGTGGTGGTGGTGGTGGTGGTACCGACGGTGGCGTTGTTGGTGTTGGTGCCGACGTTGGAAGTGTTTATGGTGTTGGGGACGACGTTGGAGTCGGTGGTGTTGGTGCCGACGTTGGTGTCGGTGGTGTTGGTGCCGACGGTGGTGTTGTTGGAGTTGTTGGAGTTATTGGAGTTGTTGGAGTTGGTGGTGTTGGTGCCAACGTTGGTGCCGTTGCCGACGGTGGTGTTGTTGGAGTTGTAAGTGGTGTTGGGGCCGACGTTGGAGTTGGTGGTGTTGTTGGAGTTGGTGGTGTTGGTGCCGAAGTTGGAGTTGATGTGGTTGGTTCCGACGTTGGAGTCGGTGGTGTTGGTGCCGACGTTGGAGTCGGTGGTTTTGGTGCCGACGTTGGAGTCGGTGGTGTTGGGGCCGACGTTGGAGTCGGTGGTGTTGGGGCCGACGTTGGAGTCGGTGGTGTTGTTGGAGTTGTTGGTGTTGTTGGAGTTGTTGGTGTTGTTGGAGTTGGTGGTGTTGTTCGAGTCGGTGGTGTTGGGGCCGACGTTGGATTCGGTGGTGTTGGTGCCGACGTTGGAGTCGGTGGTGTTGGTGCCGACGTTGGAGTCGGTGGTGTTGGTGCCGACGTTGGAGTCGGTGGGGTTGTGTGCCGACGTTGGTGTCGGTGGTGTTGGTGCCGACGGTGGTGTTGTTGGAGTTGTTGGAGTTATTGGAGTTGTTGGAGTTGGTGGTGTTGGTGCCAACGTTGGTGCCGTTGCCGACGGTGGTGTTGTTGGAGTTGTAAGTGGTGTTGGGGCCGACGTTGGAGTTGGTGGTGTTGGTGCCGACGTTGGAGTTGATGTGGTTGGTTCCGACGTTGGAGTTGATGTGGTTGGTTCCGACGTTGGAGTCGGTGGTGTTGGTGCCGACGTTGGAGTCGGTGGTTTTGGTGCCGACGTTGGAGTCGGTGGTGTTGGGGCCGACGTTGGAGTCGGTGGTGTTGGGGCCGACGTTGGAGTCGGTGGTGTTGTTGGAGTTGTTGGTGTTGTTGGAGTTGTTGGTGTTGTTGGAGTTGGTGGTGTTGTTGGAGTCGGTGGTGTTGTTGGAGTCGGTGGTTTTGTTGGAGTCGGTGGTTTTGTTGGAGTCGGTGGTTTTGTTGGAGTCGGTGGTTTTGTTGGAGTCGGTGGTTTTGTTGGAGTCGGTGGTTTTGTTGGAGTCGGTGGTTTTGTTGGAGTCGGTGGTTTTGTTGGAGTCGGTGGTTTTGTTGGAGTCCGTGGTGTTGGAGTCGGTGGTGTTGGGGCCGACGTTGGAGTCGGTGGTGTTGGGGCCGACGTTGGAGTCGGTGGTGTTGGGGCCGACGTTGGAGTCGGTGGTGTTGGGGCCGACGTTGGAGTCGGTGGTTGTTGGAGCCGACGTTTGATTCGGTGGTGTTGGGGCCGACGTTGGAGTCGGTGATGTTGGGGCCGACGTTGGAGTCGGTGTGTTGTTGGAGTCGGTGGTGTTGTTGGAGTCGGTGGTGTTGGGGCCGACGTTGGAGTCGGTGGTGTTGGGGCCGACGTTGGAGTCGGAGGTGTTGGGGCCGACGTTGGAGTCGGAGGTGTTGGGGCCGACGTTGGAGTCGGTGGTGTTGGGGCCGACGTTGGAGTCGGTGGTGTTGGTGCCGACGTTGGTGTCGGTGGTGTTGGTGCCGACGTTGGTGTCGGTGGTGTTGGTGCTGACGTTGGAGTTGATGTGGTTGGTGCCGACGTTGGAGTTGATGTGGTTGGTGCCGACGTTGGAGTCGGTGGTGTCGGTGCCGATGTTGGAGTCGGTGGTGTCGTTGCCGATGTTGGAGTCGGTGGTGTTGTTGGAGTTGGTGTTTTTGGAGTTGGTGGTGTTGTTGGAGTTGGTGTTTTTGGAGTTGGTGGTGTTGTTGGAGTTGGTGGTGTTGTTGGAGTTGGTGGTGTTGGTGCCGACGTTGGAGTGGATGTGGTTTGTGCTGACGTTGGAGTCGGTGGTGTTGGTGCCGACGTTGGAGTCGGTGGTGTTGGTGCCGACGTTGGAGTCGGTGGTGTTGGTGCCGACGTTGGAGTCGGTGGTGTTGGTGCCGACGGTGGTGTTGGTGCCGACGGTGGTGTTGTTGGAGTTGGTGGAGTTGGTGGTGTTGGGGCCGACGTTGGAGTCGGTGGTGTTGGTGCAGACGTTGGAGTCGGTGGTGTTGGGGCCGACGTTGGAGTCGGTGGTGTTGGGGCCGACGTTGGAGTCGGTGGTGTTGGGCCGACGTTGGAGTCGGTGGTGTTGGGGCCGACGTTGGAGTCGGTGGTGTTGGGGCCGACGTTGGAGTCGGTGGTGTTGGGGCCGACGTTGGAGTCGGTGGTGTTGGGGCCGACGTTGGAGTCTGCGGTGTTGGGGCCGACGTTGGAGTCGGTGGTGTTGGGGCCGACGTTGGAGTCGGTGGTGTTGGGGCCGACGGTGGAGTCGGTGGTGTTGGGGCCGACGGTGGAGTCGGAGGTGTTGGGGCCGACGTTGGAGTCGGTGGTGTTGGGGCCGACGTTGGAGTCGGTGGTGTTGGGGCCGACGTTGGAGTCGTTGGTGTTGGTGCCGACGTTGGAGTCGTTGGGGTTGGGGCCGACGTTGGAGTCTGGTGGGTTGGGGCCGACGTTGGAGTCGGTGGTGTTGTTGGAGTTGCTGGTGTTGTTGGAGTTGCTGGTGTTGTTGGAATTGCTGGTGTTGTTGGAGTTGCTGGTGTTGTTGGAGTTGCTGGTGTTGTTGGAGTTGGTGGTGTTGGTGCCGACGTTGGAGTCGGTGTTGTTGGGGCCGACGTTGGAGTCGGTGATGTTGGGGCCGACGTTGGAGTCGGTGATGTTGGGGCCGACGTTGGAGTCGGTGATGTTGGGGCCGACGTTGGAGTCGGTGATGTTGGGGCTGACGTTGGAGTCGGAGGTGTTGGGGCCGACGTTGGAGTCGTGTGTGTTGGGGCCGACGTTGGAGTCGGTGGTGTTGGTGCCGACGTTGGAGTCGGTGGTGTTGGTGCCGACGTTGGAGTCGGTGGTATTGGTGCCGACGTTGGAGTCGGTGGTGTTGATGCCGAAGTTGGAGTCGGTGGTGTTGATGCCGACGTTGGAGTCGGTGGTGTTGGGGCCGACGTTGGTGTCGGTGGTGTTGTTGGAGTTGGTGTTTTTGGAGTTGGTGGTGGTGTTGTAGTTGGTGGTGTTGGGGCCGACGTTGGAGTCGGTGGTGTTGGGGCCGACGTTGGAGTCGGTGGTGTTGGGGCCGACGTTGGAGTCGGTGGTGTTGGGGCCGACGTTGGAGTCGGTGGTGTTGGGGCCGACGTTGGAGTCGGTGGTGTTGGGGCCGACGTTGGAGTCGGTGGTGTTGGGGCCAACGTTGGAGTCGGTGGTGTTGGGGCCAACGTTGGAGTCGGTGGTGTTGGGGCCGACGTTGGAGTCGGTGGTGTTGGGGCCGACGTTGGAGTCGGTGGTGTTGGTCCCGACGTTGGAGTCGGTGGTGTTGGTGCCGACGTTGGAGTCGGTGGTGTTGGTGCCGACGTTGGTGTTGGTGGTGTTGTTGGAGTTGGTGTTTTTGGAGTTGGTGGTGTTGTTGGAGTTGGTGGTGTTGGTGCCGACGTTGGAGTTGATGTGGTTGGTGCCGACGTTGGTGCCGGTGATGTTGGTGCCGACGGTTGTGTTGTTGGAGTTGTTGGTGTTGTTGCCAACGTTGGAGTTGGTGGTGTTGTTGGAGTTGGTGGTGTTGGTGCCGACGTTGGAGTTGATGTGGTTGGTGCCGACGTTGGAGTCGGTGGTGTCGGTGCCGATGTTGGAGTCGGTGGTGTCGTTGCCGATGTTGGATCGGTGGTGTTGTTGGAGTTGGTTGGTTTTTGGAGTTGGTTGGTGTTGTTGGAGTTGGTGTTTTTGGAGTTGGTGGTGTTTTGGAGTTGGTGGTGTTGTTGGAGTTGGTGGTGTGTTGGTGCCGACGTTGGAGTCGGTGGTGTTGGTGCCGACGTTGGATCGGTGGTGTTGGTGCCGACGGTTGGAGTCGGTGGTGTTAGTGCCGGACGGTGGTGTTGGTGCCGACGGTGGTGTTGTTGTGAGTTGGTGGAGTTGGTGGTGTTGGGGCCGACGTTGGAGTCGGTGGTGTTGGTGCAGACGTTGGAGTCGGTGGTGTGTTGGGCCGACGTTGGAGTCGGTGGTGTTGGGGCCGACGTTGGAGTCGGTGGTTGTTGGGGCTGACGTTGGAGTCGGTGTTGTGTTGGGGCCGACGTTGGAGTCGGTGGTGTTGGGGCCGACGTTGGAGTCGTGGTGGTGTTGGGGCCGACGTTGGAGTCGGTGGTGATGGGGCCGACGTTGGAGTCGGTGGTGTTGGGGCCGACGTTGGAGTCGGTGGTGTTGGGGCCGACGTTGGGAGTCTGCGGTGTTGGGGCCGACGTTGGAGTCGGTGGTGTTGGGGCCGACGTTGGAGTCGGTGGTGTTGGGGCCGACGGTGGAGTCGGAGGTGTTGGGCCGACGTTGGAGTCGGTGGTGTTGGGGCCGACGTTGGAGTCGGTGGTGTTGGGGCCGACGTTGGAGTCGTTGGTGTTGGTGCCGACGTTGGAGTCGTTGGGGTTGGGGCCGACGTTGGAGTCGGTGGGGTTGGGGCCGACGTTGGAGTCGGTGGTGTTGTTGGAGTTGCTGGTGTTGTTGGAGTTGCTGGTGTTGTTGGAATTGCTGGTGTTGTTGGAGTTGCTGGTGTTGTTGGAGTTGCTGGTGTTGTTGGAGTTGGTGGTGGTGGTGCCGACGTTGGAGTCTGGTGTTGTTGGGGCCGACGTTGGAGTCGGTGATGTTGGGGCCGACGTTGGAGTCGGTGATGTTGGGGCCGACGTTGGAGTCGGTGATGTTGGGGCTGACGTTGGAGTCGGAGGTGTTGGGGCCGACGTTGGAGTCGGTGGTGTTGGGGCCGACGTTGGAGTCGGTGGTGTTGGTGCCGACGTTGGAGTCGGTGGTGTTGGTGCCGACGTTGGAGTCGGTGGTATTGGTGCCGACGTTGGAGTCGGTGGTGTTGATGCCGAAGTTGGAGTCGGTGGTGTTGATGCCGACGTTGGAGTCGGGTGTTGGTGCCGACGTTGGTGTCGGTGGTGTTGTTGGAGTTGGTGTTTTTGGAGTTGGTGGTGGTGTTGTAGTTGGTGGTGTTGGGGCCGACGTTGGAGTCGGTGGTGTTGGGGCCGACGTTGGAGTCGGTGGTGTTGGGGCCGACGTTGGAGTCGGTGGTGTTGGGGCCGACGTTGGAGTCGTGGTGTTGGGGCCGACGTTGGAGTCGTTGGTGTTGGGGCCGACGTTGGAGTTGGTGGTGTTGTTGGAGTCGGTGGTGTTGGGGCCGACGTTGGAGTCGGTGATGTTGGGGCCGACGTTGGAGTCGGTGGTGTTGGGGCCGACGTTGGAGTCGGTGGTGTTGGGGCCGACGTTGGAGTCGGTGGTGTTGGGGCCTACGTTGGAGTCGGTGGTGTTGGGGCCGACGTTGGATTCGGTGGTGTTGGGGCCGACGTTGGAGTCTTGGTGTTGGGGCCGACGTTGGAGTCGTGGTGTTGTTGGAGTTGGTGGTGTTGGTGCCGACGTTGGAGTCGGTGGTGTTGGTGCCGACGTTGGAGTCGATTGATGTGATTGTGTTGGAGTCGTGGTGAGTCAGTGGTGTTGTTGGAGTCGGTGGTGTTGTTGGAGTCGGTGGTGTTGTTGGAGTCGGTGGTGTTGTTGGAGTCGGTGGTGTTGTTGGAGTCGGTGGTGTTGTTGGAGTCGGTGGTGTTGTTGGAGTCGGTGGTTGTTGTTGGAGCCGACGTTGGAGTCGATGTGGTTGGTGCCGACGTTGGTGTCGGTGATGTTGGGGCCGACGTTGGAGTCGGTGGTGTTGGGGCAAACGTTGTAGTCGGTGGTGTTGTTGGAGTTGGTGGTTGTGGTGCCGACGTTGGAGTCGGTGGTGTTGGTGCCGACGTTGGAGTCGGTGGTGTTGGGGCCGACGTTGGAGTCGGTGGTGTTGGGGCCGACGTTGGAGTCGGTGGTGTTGGGCCGACGTTGGAGTCGGAGGTGTTGGGCCGACGTTGGAGTCGGTGGTGTTGGGCCTACGTTGGAGTCGGTGGTGTTGGGGCCGACGTTGGAGTCGGTGGTGTTGGGGCCGACGTTGGAGTCGGTGTGTGTTGTTGGAGTTGTGGTGTTGTGTTGTGAGTTGTTGGTGTTGTTGGAGTTGGTGGTGTTGGTTGGGCCGACGTTGGAGTCGAGTGGTTGGTGCCGACGTTGGTGTCGGTGAGTTTGGGCCGACGTTGGAGTCGGTGGTGTTGGGGCAACGTGACGTGTGGTTTGGAGTGTGGTGTTGGTGCGACGTTGGAGTTGATGTGGTTGTGCCGACGTGGAGTCGTGTGTGGTGCCGACGTTGGAGTCGGTGGTGTTGGGGCCGACGTTGGAGTCGGTGGTGTTGGGGTCGACTGGATCGTGGTGGGTCGACGTTGGAGTCGGTGGTTGCGAGTTGAGCGTGTGTTGGGGCCGACGTTGGAGTCGGTGGTGTGGGCCGACGTTGGAGTCGGTGGTGTTGGGGCCGACGTTGGAGTCGGTGGTGTGTTGGGGCCGACGTTGGAGTCGGTGGTGTTGGGCCGACGTTGGAGTCGGTGGTGTTGTTGGAGTTGTTGGTGTTGTTGGTGTTGTTGGAGTTGGTGTTGTTGGTTGCCGACGTTGGAGTTGGTGGTGTTGTGGAATCGGTGTGTTTGGGGCCGACGTTGGAGTCGGTGGTGTTGGTGGCCGACGTTGGATCGGTGGTGTTGGTCCGACGTTGGAGTCGGTGGTGTTGGGTCCGACGTTGGAGTCGGTGGTGTTGGGGCCGACGTTGGAGTCGGTGGTGTTGGGGCCGACGTTGGAGTCGGTGGTGTTGTTGGAGTCGGTGGTGTTGTTGGAGTCGGTGGTGTTGTTGGAGTCGTGGTGTTGTTGGAGTTGGTGGTGTTGGTGCCGACGTTGGAGTTGGTGGTGTTGTTGATTTCGGTGGTGTTGGGCCGACGTTGGAGTCGGTGGTGTTGTTGGAGTTGTTGGTGTTGATGGAGTTGGTGGTGTTGGGGCCGACGTGTTGGCCGACGTTGGAGTCGGTGTTGTTGGTGCCGACGTTGGGTCGGTGTGTTGTGCGACGTTGAGTCGGTGGTGTTGGTGCCGAGTTGGAGTCGGTGTGTTGGTGCCGACGTTGGAGTCGGTGGTGTTGGGCCGACGTTGGAGTCGGTGGTGTTGGTTCGACGTTGGAGTCGGTGGTTGGTTCCGACGTTGGAGTCTGTGGTTTTGGTGTCGACGTTGGAGTCTGGTTTTGGTGTCGACGTTGGAGTCGGTGGTGTTGGTGCCGACGTTGGTGTTGGTGGTGTGTTGAGTTGGTGGTGTTGTGGAGTTGGTGGTGTTGTTGGAGTTGGTGGTTTTGTTGGAGTTGGTGTGTGTTTGGAGTTGGTGTGGTGGTGTGTTGTTGGAGTTGGTGGTGTTGTTGGTGTTGTTGGTGTTGGTGGTGTTGGTGCCGACTGGTGTTGGTATTGGTGCTGACGTTGGAGTTGGTGGGGTTCGTACTGACGGTGGAGTTGGTGGATGTTGGTGTTGGGCTGACGTTGGAGTCGGGGTGTTGGTGCCGACGTTGGAGTTGGTGGTGTTGGTGCCGACGTTGGAGTTGGTGGTGTTGGTGCCGTCGTTGGTGTGGTGGTGTTGGTTCCGACGTTGGTGTCGTGGTGTTCGTGCTGACTTGGTGTCGGTGGTGTTTGGTGGTGTTGGTGCCGACGTTGGTGTCGTTGGTATTGGTGGTGTTGTGTTGTGCCGACGTTGGAGTCGGTGATGGTGGGTGCGACCGTTTGGAGTGGGTGATGTTGGTGCCGAAGGTGGGTTTTTGGTGCTGACGTTGGAGTTGGTGGTGTTGGTTCCGACGTTGGAGTTGGTGGTGTTGGTGTTGAATGGTGGTGTTGGTGCTGAAGGTGGTGTTGGTGTTGGTACCGAGGGTGGTGGTGTTTGTGTTGGTACCGACGGTGGTGTTGTTTGTGTTGTGGTGTTGGTGTTGGTGCCGACGGTGGTGGTGTTGGTGTTAGTGGTGTGTGTGTTGGTGCCGATGTTGGAGTTGGTGATGTGTGTGCCAACGGTGGTGTTGTTGGTGCTGACGGTGGTGTTGTTGGTGTTGGTACCGACGTGGTGTTGTTGGTGTTGGTACCGACAATGGTGGTATTGGTGTTGGTACCGACGATGGTGGTATTGGTGTTGTTGGGTTGGTGCCGACGTTGGATTTGGTGGGGTTGGTACCGACGATGGTGTTGGTGGTGTTGGTGTTGGTGTTGGTGTTGGTGTTGGTGCCGACGTTGGAGTGGGGAGATGTTGGTGCCGACGCTGGAGTTGATGTTGGTGCTGACGTTGGATTTGGTGATGTTTTGGCCAACGGTGGTGTTGTTGGTGCCGACGTTGGTGTTGGTGGTGTTGGTACCTATGGATGTGGTGGTGGTGGTGGTGTCGGTGCTGACGGTGGTGTTGGTTTAGGTGGTGGTGGTGTCGGTGCTGACGGTGGTGTTGGTTGGTTTGGTGTTGGTTGCCGACGGCGGTGATGGTTTCGGTGTCGGTGCCGACGGCTGTGATGGTGTTGGTGTGGGTGCTGACAGTGGTGATGGTGTTGGTACCGATGGTGGTGATAGTGTTGGTGTTGGTGCCGACGGTGGTGATGGTGTTGGAGTTGGTGACGGCGATATTGGTGTTGGTTATGGTGGTGTTGCTGACGGCGGTGGTAGTGCCTACGTTGGTGTTGTAGGTGTTGTTAGTGTACATTTAAAAAACACTTAATTATTTAGTCTATCGTATAAGGAACTCAAAAATTTGATTCCTGCACTTACAAAGGTACGCCACATATCTTTATCTTGAGCTAGTTCTATCCATTCCACCTCGTTACATTTTATCTCCATTTTGAGCTAGTTATATCCACTCTACCTCATTAAATTCTATCTCCATCTTTAGTTAGTACTATCCAGTCCACCTCATTACACCCCATCTCTTTCAGGTCCATTCTAATGTTATTCTCCTATAGTTGTCTAAGTGTCTTCCCAATGGTTTCTTTCCATTGAGTTTCCCAGTCAGTACCCTGAACACTGTTCTAGATTCTCCCATTCTTGCTGCATGTCCTACCAATGGTAATCAATGAGACTAGATTATCCTAACAATGTCTTGTGATGAGTACAGATTATGATACTTATCATTATGTATCCTCCTCCACTCCGTAGTGCCCTCATCCCTTTTTAGGACTAAATATCTTCTTAAGCACCTTATTTTCAAATATCTATATTTATTTTTTCGTCTTGTTACGTATGAGAGCACGTTTCACACCCATAGAGAACCGGTAAAAACCTACAAATAAAAAGGTATAATAGATTCAACCGCGAATAAAGATTCATAAATATATAATATATTCCTTTTTGGGACAAAGTTTAATTCTCTAAAGCAAGTATGGCAAATTCGCGGGCCGCATGCAGCCCTATCCGTGATTTTGTTCAGCCCTCGATTCTTATAATGAACCGGCAGACATCACAACGCTATTCTTTTTATAAACTGAGTAAATACAACATTTGGGAATGTGACTTTTGAGAAATTGGAATAATTGGGAAAATTATAGAATGTGAGGTTGGTGTATCTTTACTCTTTATTTGGCATGGATCAATCCATTAAAATAGTTGAATTTTGTGCACAAAAAATGTGCAGTGCTTGGTGGCATACACATATGCTAGCAGCTGTTCTCTCACATTAAATGGAACTAAACACACGAGACATAGGCCTATCGGCTTACGGACACACATTTGTAGACAAATATGAAAATCACGTTGGCATAAGTTTTTAAAATCGAACATTAACACAATTTTTGCAAATAAAATGTTTCAAAATCTTGGTAGAATTTGTGGGGTTAGTTATTCTTCTTTGTTTCGTATAGAGGGCCTACACTTTCCGTTTTGTACAGTAAGCGAGCTGGAATTTTTTTTTTTTTAATATAGGCCCTTAAGTATTTTAAAATGCCAATGGGATCCTCATGATCGACGCGCTTGGTCTAAAGTGAATGGATTCTACACCATGTCTTACTAACCATCAGGAATTTAATTACTTTAATTACTTTACTTTTACTTTTTTAGGGAACGTTGGGTAAGGTCAGTGTGTTTGCAGTTATTATATCCAAAAATTAGCACAACCACTCTCTTTAGAGCCTCAATTTGGCCCTTTTAACCTTTTGATTATCTAGTATAATTAGAAAACAGTTTCTACGCTATTACTTCATTTAATTTATAGAGGCCGGTGTTCGAGGGTTTTTTTTCGGGCTTTAGACGCGTTGTGGGAATAATAATTTCCGAAGTTTCGGAACAGCCCTTATCTCGAATGAGTGAAGAATAAATAAGTGGATGAAAAATTGTATTTTGGGATATGTACTTGGTTTTTTCTGAAATTGAGCTAGATAAACACAAAAACAAACAAAACAAACTGAGTATGCAACAAGAGTGTGGATGTTTGTGTCAAGTTTGGTAAAGTTATCGATTAGGTCAGTTGTCATAATATGATGCTTGCATGTGTTTATACATGGGTGGAATAGGAAAAAGCTATTAAATGGTTTAAGCTTACCAAAACCTGGTCCAATCAGGTGACAGTTTTGAGTTATTACAGTAGAATATGAAGCAAACTAGACTATCAACGTCGTAATCATCATCATCATCATCGAATATTTCCAGCCTGTGGCAGGATCAGATTAGTAGAATGCCTTCATCTTCCTCCTTTATTTAATTCCATTATTCTCCTCTCACACACTTGCTGTTATCTGCTACTCCAATCCATTTCTTGGTCTTCTTTATGATATTTTTCCTATATACTTACGCTCCATCATTCTCTTTAGTATTATATTATTTTACATCCTCATTACATGATCAAACCATCTCAGTCTTGCTTCCTCTACTATCTCATGTACTTCATGTATCATGTACCCCCATTCTTTCCTTGATAACTTCATTCCTAATCCTGTTTCTCCTCATGACAGCTAACATGCTCCTCACAAACTTCATTCCCATGGGCCTTAACTTTACTGGTCTCTCTTACAATCAATGTCCATGTTTCTGCTGCATGTGTGACAATGGATACAAAATAAACCCTGTACAACACTTCCTTACACTTAAAGGGCACTTCCCTTCTTCATAGCCGGTCTCTTACGCACCTATTGAGCAACTCACCCTGCTACGTTATCGACTTTTTTGATATAAGATATTTAAATGGACTAGTATTTAGTTTTGAATCATTTTATTTCGGCTGTATAACGTAACTTCCGGAACAACCTACACTCTTCTTAAAAATATCTTCTTTGTAGTTCATTAAACAGTAGATCACGATCCCATCATGGTTCTTAAGTTAAGGCAATTTAACCTAACGAAATTTCGTTAATATAACGCTAAATAAATCATGAGATAAATATAGATACATAGATATATACATATAGACTGGTAGATTGATAGACGTATACGCGGATAGATATCTATATATGCGGATATATATATATATATATATATATATATATATATATATATATATATATATATATATATATATATATATATATATATATATATACGCTGATAGATATTTACACAGATAGATAGAGATAGAAATATATATATACACATTAAAATTGATAAAGATAGGCATAGAAATGGTTGGATAGACATACAGATAGTCATATATATAGAGATAGACAAAGATAGATACAGATATACAAAGATAGAGAAAGATACATATAGATACAGATAGATACAGATAGACATAGATATAGATAAACTAAGATAGAGATATATATACAGATATATAGTTGTATGGATAGGGATAGATGTGTGTATGTATATATATATATATATATATATATATATATATATATATATATATATATAACAAACTATGTTTATTAGTTCAAATTCAGAGTGTTGTAGAGTTAATTATTTAAAAACGATGAAGATTCGTAATTTTTGATTCATAATTAAATGACCAATTATGGAAAATGCCGCACCGATCACCTTCATAAGCCACATGCGGCCCTAAGACGCAGGTTGCCCATCCCTGGTCTAAACTATATAGGTCTAGCAACTGAGAGCCGTATTGGTGGCCGCATGTTCTAACGCGTCACTCATGTTAGAAAAGAGTGCAAGTAATCAAGGTTCGAATCCCAGTTAGATGTATCTAGGGGGTTTTTCCTCTCAATTTTCTCCCACTCTCCCTCCACGAAAATGTGGGTAAATATCCTTAAATGTTACCTTCCTCGTGCCTTAAACAATATCGTAATTGACGCATGTGTATAACCTGAACAAGTACCAAGACGCTGAGAGTAAAAATAATAAATTAATAGTAAGTTTCACCCCACATACACTCTTTTATCTATAAATAGTCTCATTTACTAAAAATCTTATATTTATGGAATAATATAATATATATTTTTGCAGAAACTTTCCACCCACGATCATAAATTAAATAATATAACATTTATAAAACGGGAATATCTCTGTTCCATAAAGAACATAGCAATCAATTTAATTTTCAAAGGCTTGAATAAAATATACATATTTGCTTAGCACTCAAAACTATTGGTTTTATAAAATATATTTCAAATTAAAATATTTTTAATTTCAACAGTACTCTAAACTTAAGGGTGATAAGTTATTTCGTATCTCAAATAGCTATGGATATCTGATCAAAATTGAAAATTTCTACCCAAGTAAAGTAAGTACTCTCAAAGTCATTTTCATGGGAAATTAAAAAATTGCCATTTTGTTTGTATGTTAAACAGTGTATAAATATCAAATTTAGTCATAATTGTTAAAAACTCTTTTAGCCCTTCAGTAAACTACCCCTTACCCTTTAGGGTTAGCTATCTAATTCCAAAAAAAAACTCGAGGAGACTCATACGCCTATGTACTAATTGCACTAATGTGTTAGGGATTATGAAGGTTTAATTGAGAGGAAATGCACTGGAATTTGCGTGGAGGTAAAGAGGGAAAACATTTAGGAAAACCCCCTTAGTCCACCCGACCGGGATTGTACCTCAATCTCCCCGTCTTCGGGAGTCTAGTCCAACATGAGAGTAACGCGTTAGACCCCGTGACCATTGAAACGGGTGAGTAAAGAATTAGTTAAAACAAAACATGAGCCCTTTTTATTTTAAGCCATAGTGTCAGACAGAGATTGAAACTTTCCATATAACCGAGGTGGCCGCCTTAATTCTATGAAAATATAACTGCAATCTTACTCCTAGAACAAGTTGATATAAAATCAACCTATTTCTAGAATAGATAAATCCTAGGTAGTCTGTGAATTGAACCTGAACCTCATTTATCAGCAGACAAGCTAATGACCGACTGTATCGTAGTAATAAACATAAGTGAATATTTGTGTGTCTAGATACCATTCATTCAGAGACGTATTCTGGTGATAATACAGTTTTGTTATATACATTTTTCTTTATAAAATGAAGATAAAGTGTAATTTTCTGGCAAAGAGTGGATAAAGCTCAGGAAAAACATGTTTAAAAATTCAAATATTATCTTCATTTACAAGGGCACAACAATGAGTAGGATTTTTTTTATTGTACCACGTCTTGCCATCCAATCTGGTCAGCACACATGTAATACTTAGGCTAATGTGTTAAGGATAAGGAAGGTTAAATTTAGATTAAATGTACCGTTATTTGTTTGGGGGTGGGGTGGGGTGAGGTGAGGTGAGTGTGTAAAACAGAGGAAAAATACCGATATTTATCAGTCCTTTCTATTGCGGTGGTTAAGAATGTAAAAAAATAAAGTGCATAGTAAGATATTAGCGTGGAAGATGAGAAAAAAAACTAGGAGTATTAATAAATTATGTGTGGAAAAATTAGAGTATATAACAAGACTAACGTATTAGACCGTACTACCCACCGGTGCGAGTTGGAATACATTTCACTTTACTTGCGAATACTAACAACTCAAAGTGAGTGTGCCTTTGAGCTGACTAGAGAAGAATGACTGCTTTCATGAGAGGAGGATATGTATGGCCTGAAGCTCTTCAAAGGAAGACATGAAGGTATTGAAAAGGAACACCGTGCTCACTAAGATTATCTTTCTTATCACCGCTTCTTACTGCCCGTTCGGGCTATACGCTTATACACTAATTACACCAATGGTTTTAGGGATTAGGAAGGTTACAGTAGCCCTATGGCTTCTTTGGTACTGACTGACAGCTCACAGATGACAGCTGATGGCTTTGAAAAGTTATCAAACCAAATTATGTATCCCTACGCTGAACCATATGATCTGCAAAAACATGTGTTTAGCAGCTGTCACTTCTGACATTCAAAATTTAGGTATATATCTAAATGTTGACTGTCAGAAGTCAGCTGTGAGCTGTCAGTCAGCACCAAAGAAGCCATGGAGCTACTGTATATTGAGTGTAAGTGTACACACAATGTACCCACCCTTATTACACCCAAACAAAATTTGAACCTCAAATCTCCCCGTCATCGACAGTATAGTCTACTGTGAGAGTAGCGCCTTAAGCCATGCGGCCACCGAAGCGGGGGTTCTATTAAGATTCCCCGGAGAAAATCTAACGTCTATAGCGGGAAACATATTATTAGGTGGTAACATTTATTTTTGGGTCACCGCGTCTTACTACCATTTCGGGCTAGTCACATATATACTAACTATGATAATGGATAAGCGATGAGAAAATATGCATTTATAAGAGGTGTACCCGCATTTGCGCCGAGGGAGATAAGAAAACCATTTTGGAAAATCAACCCTCAATATACCTTACCGGGATTTGAGCCACGACATCCCTGTCATCAGCAGTCTAGTTTAATACGAGAGTGACGCCTTAGACCATGTGGTCACCGAAGAAGATTATAGAAAGTATTAAATTGTATTAAATCTAAAATTCTATTAACTGTTTAATATTTTAAAATTGAGTTTTCTTCACTTGAAGTTAGTAACGGTAAGTATTGCATTTTTTGAAATGTGGCCCGCTCAGTATCATAGTTTTGCAATGTTGCCCTTAGGATCAAACTAGTTTGAGACACCAGCCTTATTGGGCCCCTACACGATCAGTCAGACTGTCAATCCTAAGATTAACAGTCTGACTGACAGCATGCATCAGTATTTACAACAAGACCGTACACAGTCAGCCTTCATGTCATTATTTTTATCAGTATCAGCTCCTGCATGCAACGTGCAACAACATGGATAATAAGAAAATAGTATGTGAAGTGATATTATTAGCATTGTTTGCCTTTTTTTTCCCAACTCTCCATTGTAGTTTGATTGCAACACATTAATTTTCTTTCTTGCGTCTAGTTTCGTATATTTACTCGCTTTGCTCTTTGGGGGCTACACCCCTAAACCCCCAGTGCATTTTCTTTGCAAGTGGATGTAAACTAATGTAATTCCAGAGCAGTTTTTTGATAGGTCTTACCGTTTAGCCACAAGAGACCTCCAAAGAAAGGTCCACATCGACTTTAAAGTGGCTCCGATATTTCGAATTTTTTTTTTCGGGGGTTAAAAATATATTTTTAAAACTTTTTGGAATTTTCCCGCCGGCTACAGGATATAAGCTATAAGATTGCCAAAATTCAAGTTTCTAGCTCATCTGGAAGTTAATAAACTTTAATGTCAGTGAGTGAGTCAGCCATGTGGCTTTATAGCAGTATAATATATGAAGTTTATTTAAAGCCAAATTTATTTTGTTCTTATTCTACATTGCATTCGAGATGTCCCACAATTCTGGCATGGTTCCCTAGAGCTCTACGAAATCTCTTAAAACCTCTACATGCTCTGGTCGTTCCACCACATTATCTGCGATCACTACTAGAGCACTCAACATCTGCTTGTCCCGCGTCCATGTTTGTTACTTAGGCTGAAGGAAGTAGTGTCAGTCTCTCCCACCATTTGCAAGACTGATGGAATGATACTGATGTGAACAGAAAATTCGGATCACATCAGTATTTTCCTAAGTCAGTCCATCAGTACTGCCCCTACACTATTAGTCAGACTGACAGTATTAATTATTACTTTATTAATAGTGACAGTCTGACTGATAATTTAGGGGCCCTATTAGATTAGTCGACCACCAAAGCTTGTGTAAAATTAAACAAAATAAGTTGCAAAATAATTAGTTATTTTACTAATGAGAAAGGACACTAGTGTGTGAAATTCCTCAAGTGTGAAATAAATTGACCGACTGAGTTGAAATAACTACAATCAGCAGAAGGATTTATATTTTCTTGGTGGAATAGGCGGTATAAAATAGGCTACATCAGACTTTCAAAGCATAGTGATGATTACATACATATCTTACGGGTAGTGTGCGAAATCTGGATATGTCAAGATTAGCCGGGAGATATCCGGATTATCCAAGTGCAGTGGATAAGTCAGAAATATAAATTAATTTCTCTCATTTAAGATACTATCCGGATAATATCGTCACTAGCCAGCAAGACTTCCAGACAACGTGGAATAAAATTTGTAAAACTAAGCAAGCACGTCTAAATACAAATATTATTTTGAAACAATATTCCGAAATTGGATAGTAAATCGGAACGTAGCGGTGCACTTACATTCAAAATTCCTCATTTATGCTTTATTTTCCGACAACCTAACCTAACCTAGCCTAACAAACTAATTTATTAGCCTAAGTTAACCTTATTTAAGTTAACCTAACCTAGCCAGACTTAACTAGCCTAGCTTCAACCATAGAAATTGCCACTATCCAAGTGCGGATGGATGTCAATACTATCTGTATGAACTTCAAAAAAAATATTGAATCACCTCTCACTCAACATTATCTCCGTAGTTTGGATAAGGTCAAAATTATCTGGATAATATAGACCTTACTCGCCTTGGTGACTTAGTTAGCTAACGCGCTAGCTTCGTGTTGAGCTAGACTGCCGAGGACGGGTAGATCGAGGTTCGAATCTCACTCGGTCAACTGGGGGTGGTTTTTCCTCAATTGTTTTCCACTCTACCTCCAAGCAAATGCAGCTTCACTTCTTCTATATTTAATCTTCACAATTCCTAATCCATTAGCGTAATTAGTACTTAAGCGTATAACCCGAACGGGTAGTAAGACGCGGTGCTAAAAAGAAATAGACTTTATTCGGGAGGACTTTACTCGTGGCACATATATAAATTGATTTTATTAAAGAACACACCTGAGAGAGGTTTTTTTTCTTCTACCAAAATCCTACTATCTAATAAGATTTTAGGTGACCTGGTGGTCTAGGGGTAAGGTGTCAGACTTCTGTACTGGCGGCCGGGGTTCAATCCTCGGTCCCGGCACAGATTTATCTGATTTCCAAACCCTTCTTTCACCTCTGACAAGACATCTTGTGAATGTGGGGAATGCCAGGCCTCCACCGTGGTTCGGATTCCACGTTAAACTGTAGGTCCTCCATTTCATCTCACAATCACCCTACCAGTACACATTAGCGTAAGTGCGTATAACCCGAACGGGCAGTAAGACGCGGTGCTAATAATAATAATAATAATAATAATAATAATAATAATAATAATAATAATAATAATAATAATAATAATAATAATAATAATAATATTTTGGTAGAAAAAAGACTTTTCAGATGACAATTCCTATAAAAAAATCCGTGTGTGCTTTAATATACATGGTTTACAGCCAAACTTATTTTAAAATCCTTGGACTTTTTCATGTTTTCCAGAGTAAATGTGTTTTTCCAGATCCTAAACCAATATTAATATCAGATCTAAGTATGCATATTACAAACATTATTTTAATAAGCACCAATTTAATGTATTAATATATTTAGACATTTAGCCCTACACATTCTGAAACTGTCAAACCCCATATAGGGGTTAAAGGAGTTCAGCCTAAAGCAATGAATGGGCTATTGGGTAGTAATATCTAAGTTAGATTTCAGTTAATTCATATTTATACATTAAAAGACCACCTTACTCCAGTGCAGTTTAAAATGGTTGCAAGACACATAATTTTTTAGTTTATTATTCCTATAACGTAATCGAATTCTCGCGCATGCGTATAGCCATGCAAGACTTAACTTTTGGCTAAAGAAGCGGGGTAGAAGGATGGAAAGGCGAGAATAAAATCAAATTTTAACCAGTTTCGGTGGCTGTTTGGTCTAACACGCTACTATCGTGTTGGACTAGACTGCCGAAGACTAGGAGATCTGGGTTCTATCCCGGTCGGGTGCACTGAGGGGGGAGGGGTTTTCCTAACTGGATGTTCACTCTACCTCCACGAAAATGCGGGTCCATTTTCTATAAATTAAGCCTTCCTAGCCCCTAACCCATTTGTGTAATTAGTACATAGGCGTATAACCCAAACGGGTAGTAAGACGTTGTGCTGAATTTAAAAAAAATCCAATTTCGACCTTGATAATCGAGATTAGGATGCTCGACTGGAACCACTTTGTTAAATGAGACTCGCTGTGTGTATTTGATAAAATTTTCCGACCTTCCCCAAGCAAACTGCCTGAAATTTCCTTTTTTTTTTTCCAGGCCTCTGGACACCCTGATTTGTTGTGATCTAGAGAATTTCTCACCTCAAAAATAACTTATTATTTTAACATAGTAAATATGATTTCCAACATATAAAAATTCTAAGAAATCCAGGTTTATTTAAATATATTTTCCACGCATAATCGAAGACAAATGAGAGCCAAGTTGAAAGAGACTTTCAACCAATATAATCAAGACAAAATAACCACGTTGAAAGAGACTTTCAACCAATATAATCAAGACAAAAGAACCACATTGATATAGACTAAACAAAATATAATCTGAGACGCTTGTGCAAACTAAGAAGGTAAGAAATTACACATCATGAGGCTCTAAACTTATTTTAATGGAATACATACAACTCTCAGTGTGTGCTGTAAACTGTAGGCATATATATATATATATATATATATATATATATATATATATATATATATATATATATATATATATATCTGTAATATTATACGGGAAGTGGTTGCAAGCTACTTGGCTCTCGGTAACATGAGTGGGAGCTGGACAAGAAACAGAGTACAGTCAATTCAACTGATAATAGCACAGTACCCTACACCCTCTTGGACGAAGGTCCAACTCTCTGGATAGTCCAGGCACAGACAAAGTATTTCTCTATGGTCCAGGAGACCAGAAGGAAGAGAGGGAAAGGTCTGATCACTCAAAATGTTTTCTCGTTTATTAGTTTATCTCAAGTAATAAGCAATAAATCGAAGATATGTTTTAAAAGTGTTGACATATATTTCGAGAATTAAGTTTTAAGCCACATGAAAAACTATTATTCTCTATGAATATAATGATTTATAGAGTATTCATTTGTTTGTATCTATAGCACTAATCTTACAGTAGACTAGACTGCTTAAGACTAAGAGATCGAGATTCAAATTTCGGTTGGCTGTAATGAGGGTGGTTTTCCAAAAAAATGTTTCTACTCTCCCTCCACACAAATGCTGGTACACTTAATCTAAATATAGCCTTTCTAATACAGTTTATCATTAGCTTAATTAGTGCATAAGCGTATAACCCGAACGGGTAGTAAAATGCGGTGCTAACAATAATATATCAAACGTATCCGTTTTGATTTGTTGGTTTTTTAGCACAGTGTCTTACTACCCGTTCTGGTTATACGCTTATGTACTAACTACACTAATGGGTTAGAGACGAGGAAGGTTGTATTTTTGTTTTTCTGTAACAGTGTATTTCAGTGGACGGCAATTAATGTTGGTTTTGTATCCATCAACAAATTTTTTCGGACCAGCTGTATTACAAATAATTTGTAAGTCCCGATGCCTCCCTTTTTACCCAAATACACAAGGTGCCTTTTTTTAATTTTTTTTTACTTAGTCGTGAAGATTTAAATTCCCAGACATTTTGTAGCTATGTTCGCGTTTATACTATGTTCTCTTTTTTCCATTTCACGCGACTCCCCCACCTGCAGCCACAGTCTTGTGCAGTGTTGCCAACTGTACGATCTGGATACTACTTGTACCATAAGTTCCACCTCCTCTACAATCCAATACAGAGATATTTTGCTAAAGTAATATCCTAATAACCTGTCAATATATTAGTTATTAATTTATTGTAAAAATAGGCTGAATGATCAATGTTGTCGTAGTTTAATGTTTAAGAGATGGTTTGGATCAAATCGGTGTGGAAATAAATGTTTACGTGATGTAATTGATTTTGACTAAATTATATTTGAGGACTTTCCAACCAGTATCGCTACTTTTGTATTAAGCGCCAGTTTTTGTTTTTTACATAGAAACAAATGTAGCAAATGCGTCAAAATGTAATCCATTTCATGTCGGCATACAATCGAATGTCTAATAGTGTTTATGAATGAGTCTGCCTTTTAATAATTTGGTAGCTTTATTCATTCAAGTAAATACTTTATGCTTCAGACAGACAGTTACGACTCCTGGCTCCGTGGGACACCAATTGTCGAGCGTTGGTGTATATTATTTCATTTCCTCTATTTGTTGGAATGTGGTGATCTTTTCCATTACGTTTCAGCAAAGATGTCTATTATCTCGTTTCACATATAAGCTTTGAGTGACTGTCTCGTTGAGTCCATCAACACTGGGGTGCGCTAGTGTCAATACTCAGTGTAAAGAGACCTTCCAAATGAGTATTTATTAGAAGACTCACTTTTAACATGATTGTCATAAAGGGACCAT
This sequence comes from Timema cristinae, assembly GCA_039000515.1. Lineage (NCBI taxonomy): Eukaryota > Metazoa > Arthropoda > Insecta > Phasmatodea > Timematidae > Timema > Timema cristinae. Next base: position 88,819,984 of record JBCFYV010009882.1, read on the forward strand.
TATATTCTTGACTTGCAGTCAGCGTAAGCTCTTTGCGAGGGGGGGATTGTGTGAAGAGGGGGTTGGTTCGCTACCTAAATAACTCTGTGGAAGCAGGTCGATTGACTCGAGATGGATATTCACTTAAATTTTGTGAAACCATTTATAAAGTGAACTATTTTTTTCTTTAAACTACCTCTAATGCCACCTCGCGATCCCATGTTCATGGACTCAAAATATGAGGCATCATGCCTTGTCAATAAAGTTCGGATGTAGGTGACGCAAGAAAAGGTCCGTATTTTTGCAGTTTTAATAAATTATCAAAACTATTTCATCAACTTATTACTTGAGTAGAAACAGAGTATAATTGTCTTCACATGGTGATCTCAACAGTTCTCTAATATATGTCAAGGATATACTAGAATTTAATGACAACTTTTCCTCTTCGTTTAAAAAATTTCTCATCAAATACTAACATGCTTATGACAAATATTCAACAAATGTTGAGGTCAAAATGTGAAGAAAATTAAACCATGTTTATACGGAAGCAATATTGTATTTATTTTGGCCAAAAATGTTTTGCTATAAAACCTAAAAAAAAAAACAGGTCATTTCTTACGTTTCCTGCAGCCCCACGCTAAGAGGGCTGCCTCAGTAATCGAGATATTGCCAATTAGATGTTGCACTTAAGTTTAAATATTGACTAAACCTTTGAAAAGTACATGAGTTTGATGTTTACTGAAATGAGCATGAAACCATTTTTTATGAAACTATAGTCTATACTTATAAAATAACATGTCCTGATTGACTGACTGACTGACTGACTGATTCATCATCGCCGAGCGCAAACTATCAAGGCTACAAGCATGAAATTCGGACTGTATATTCATTTTGTTATGTAGGCACCCACTAAGAAAGGATTTTAGAAAATTCCACCCCAAAGGGGTCAAAATAGGGGATGATGATATGTATGATAATATGTATGAAAGTCCGTCATTTTGAAAGTTACATAAACAAAATTTTGTAATTCGGTTATTGACGTAAAACAAATAAATACGTGTTTCAGGAATTTTGGAAATTTTATTTAATAAGGGATGAAAAAGGGGGTGAAAGTTTGTATCGGACTTGCATTATTTTTGATCTGAGGTCAAGTTATGGTCATCAACGTAACGTAATATTTTAAATTAATCTGCAAATACATATGTATATTTTCGTATTTGTATATAATCAACTTCCACGCGAGCAAAGCCGCGGGCAAGCTATCTAGTCTTATATATATACACTTATAAACATGGTTTAGAAATTGAAATTTTCTACTATTAAAATTCCAATACTTCACATATTTTGGTTAATTATTAAGATCCAAATGACCGAGAAACGATGGTAAATGGAAAAGGAGAGTAGAATGGATCTTGGCGAATCGAATTATATCATTTAATTGAGGATTCACTGCGAAAATTGTATGGTCATTTGTATTTTCCTCCTACCCTTTTTATTCTCCTACTGCCGATCATCTCCATCCAGGAAAATTATTGACCTACTTGGTCTATGGCTTTTAGGATTTTCTGCTCAACTATTCTAGCGTCATTGAGGTCAATAACATATTTCTGTGGTTTCAATTTCTCAAACACCCACTTCGGTGGTCGAATGCTTTAACTCCTCACTCTCACAATATACTGGACTGTCGATAGCGGGGAGATAGGGGTTCCAATCTCGGTCGAGTGATTTGTTGGTGGTTTTCCCTCAATGGTCACCCAATCTACCTCTAACATCGTCCATACTCATTCCTACATCACTAGCCTATTTAAATGCATATATTTCAAACGGGCTGTAAGATCCACCCACCCTTCTCACCACTTCCCCTAAATAACAATATAATATTAAGCATTGATAAACTAAAGCGCAGAGTAGACAGCATTGAAATAATACAGCGTAAAGTAGCCAGTATTGATACAAAAAAGCATACAGTAGTCAGTATTGATACAATAAACACATAGTAACCAGCATTGACACAATATAACGCGTAGTAACCAGCATTGATACAATAAAACGCATAGTAGCCAGTATTGATACAATAAAACGCATAGTAGCCAGTATTGATACAATAAAACGCATAGTAAACACAATTGAGACAGTAAAGCGTACAGTAGTCAACATTGAGACAACAAAGCGCATAGTAGCCAGCATTAAAAAATAAATAAAGCGTATAGTAGCCAGCATTAAGAAAATAAAGCGCATAGTAGCCAGCATTGAGAAAATAAAGCGCATAGTAACCAGTATTGAGACAATAAAGCGTGTAATAGCCAACATTACCAATATAGCGTAATACAAGAGATAATAATAATAATAATAATCGACTTTAATGGTGAAGTTAAGGCTACCGCTTATTTCTTACAATTAACCAACTTAATTATATAGTTTGCGTGTACTACAGAGAGATCGATCTACTTTCTTCCATAGACAACGGGGTAAGCACTTTCAGTTACAATCACAAAAAATTTAAGTCTTCAGCCTCTTATACATCCACTTGTAACCTGGCCTTTTTTATAATGGAAACAATCTATAATTCATTATCAATTAATTCAATGCTTACTTACGTTAATAATAATTTAGCTAACTAAACTTGGTATTACATTTAAAATACACTTACAACTAAAGCCAAAAACCACTAACATTAAAGCATCAGGGATGCAAGTATATTAATCTTAAAATTTAAGAGGCCGAGGCCTGATCGTGGCAAGCCTCCTCATTACAGCCACAGTGTGATTTACAATTCTCTATCTAGACTAGTGACGTCGTAACTTAAGTCCCTTTAGTTTCTGCCAACCTAACCTGATTTCTTGATATAGAAAATAATCTCAGATTCTGATTGCAAACGCTAACACAGGCTTATACAAATAAAACATGAACACAAAGAACATAAGCAGGTCCATGGTAATATTTCATCCTGCTTACCAACTTCAATAGATATGCACAGATAGACCAAAACTAAATAGAAGTGACTTTGCGATCGGCGGCACTGTTTACCCTCTCGCCATGGATGCGAAAGATTTTACATTTCTACGTACTACGCCTGGGCCTAAATGTAACATTTAACAACAGAACTAGTGTATTAATGCCTAATTTACTTAAATATAACAATTATATTCATATTAAACTGAGTGAAGAAACTAACTAACTATGGCTTTGTAGTCATATGATTCAATTTTCATTAATAATAACAGGTTGTCTAGCAAACTTATTTTTATTTCCTCGATTCTTCCAGATCATTATATATCAATCACCAAAATAATTTTATTTATGTCAGAGCTAGGTAAAACATTTTTTTTTTTTACTAAATACACACACATTTTTATATTGTGTCACATAATGAAGGGGCTTAACGATTTCCGCTTAAGGCAATGAGCTATTGGATAGTTCAAAATAGATTCCGGTGATATCATATTTCACCATTAAAAGATTGCCTAGCGCCAGAATTGTTTACAAATAGTTGTTACACTGATTCATTCTTAGTTGTTTTTTTAGCACCACGTCTTACTACCCATTCGAATTATATGCTTTATGTACTAATTATTCTAATATGGTATGGATGAGGTGGGTTGTGTGTATGTAGGAATTGTGCCCCCATTTGCGTGGAGGGAGAGTCAAAAACCATTTTGGAAAAAAACCTCGGAACACCCGAACGAGATTTAAACCTCGATCTCCCCGTCATTGGCAATAAAGTCTACCACAAGAACAGCGCGTTAAACCATGCGGCCATCGAAGCGGAGTCATACTTAGTTCCTTATACCTATAGTATAATCGAAGTCACACGCATGCACATAGTCATGACTCAACTCTGGCTCAAGAAAATGTAAGGTAAGGGTGGAAAGCTACACGAAAAATCACATGTTGACCTTGAGATCTGATATTAGTCTACTTGACATGATCAGCTGTGTGTGTTACAAGAGATATGTGGTATGTATTAACTGAAATAAAAATATAATTTTGAATAATGTAAATCAAAGGTCATTTTGTTTTTTTCATACAAACTTTTAAAATTACAAAAATTTGATAAAATTCCATGAATTTCCAAACCAATCCAATTCCGTGACAATTCCCTGTTTTACATAATAATATTATTATTAGCACCACGTCTTACTACCCTTTCGGGTTATACGTACTTAGGCTAATGTGTTATGGTAGGGTGATTGTGAGATGAAAAGGTAGGACCTACAGTTTAACGTGGGATCCGAACCACGGTGGAGGCCTGGTATTCCACACATTCACAAGTTATGATTAATACTCGTCTTGTCAGAGGTGAAGGAAGGGTTTGTCAATCAGATAATTCTGTCCCGGGACTGAGGATTGAACCCCCCACCCCCAACACAGAACCCCTAGACCACCAAGTCACCATTCCAAGTCAATATACACTCTGAATAATATTATAGTAAATTATGGTCTAAATCTTCTCGACAGTTGAAATGTAAAATATGGATTAGTAAGTATTTAAATCCTCGGAGCTTTGGACTAAGTGATTAAGCCAAAAGTGCTGGGATTTAGTCCCTGCAAGGGAAAATTTTACTAATAAGATCTGCCATGAGCGCCTAATGCCTAAATAACTGTCCACGTCTTACTACCAAGGATGAATGGGTTGTAATTACTCTAGTGGGGGTAAAGATCAATATGGTAGAGTTTAATGGAAATAAACTCACATTTTCAAGAAAATAGAGAGCGATAAACCATTTGAGGTAAAGTCACCCACTTTACAGCCACCGGAATTCGAGACCCCAACCTCCCAGTTATCGACCAACCAGGAAAGATTATCCCAACAGTCATTCCACGTAATCATCATGCTGCTAGATTTATGAAGAGCTGAAGATATAATTTATTGAGAGTTAATTTATGCCCACATTAACTTATTATTTAGAGAATAAGCGCAATAGAAAAGATTAATAATATCTACTTCCAGAGCACGCCGACTTAACAAACTTAACCCAAAAGGGCATTTCCAGGAACTATACCGTTTCTGTCAAGTTAAAATACAAAGTAAACACCTTTAGACGTAAGCCCCTAAGATCAAACCAATAGTTTCTAGTAATAAAACACATCTGACCTCTTATAACCTCTTTAACATTCTGAAAAAAAATATTACCCACAAATTACCCTCAGTGTTTGTAAAATATAGAACACACATTATCAATAATATGATGCAATCTTAAATGATCTAGAATTAAAATTAATATCCATTAAAACATTTAAACTCTAAAATAAGTACGTTTCATTTCACCTGGAAGGTAGAAGCAGTATCACTACTGCACGATAATGGATAAAAGGAAGGTAGGCTTGCTACTCTACAAGGTATACGAAGTGTACATTTTTTAATCTAGATAGAGCAAATATCATATTTTTCTAACTCTAGGAGATGCCTTTTAAGAAAATATGTTTTACAGAAAACGAAACTATACGTTTTGAGAATATGTTCCATAACATTACAGTAACCTTATTTTAACGCAACGGAAGTACAGCTATTGGATTTGGTACGACTACGCTGGTGGACACAAATGCAATAGTAAGTAGTTACATTTTGTTAACGTCGATACAAAATAAATAAAACTAGGCTAAAAATCGTCTAAATAAACTTTCTTGCTTGCTCAAATCCCATGGTTTGTAGTTAAGAACAATGACAATACAACCCAATACCTTTTCTTGGATAGGCCTATCTCTATCTTTTTTTTATGGTAACGGCAACCCTATCATTGCTCATAAATGCATTGATTAATGTTTTAATTATATATACTTATCGATAGGTGATTCAATAGCTTTGATAACGAATTATAATAAAGCCGCTGCTGGGTCACCTGATTAGAGTGATAAAAAAAGCTATAAGTCTAAAAGACTTTGGTTTGAATCTTGATAGTACCTAAAGTTAGAGCCTACAAAAGTTGGGTCAAGGAAGTCCTTCATTTAAACCATGCACTCATACCATCGGATGCTTATAAAACTTACGTTAACTATTTCAACGCATTTAAAATTCGATCCCAATATAAATTAAAACCAACAAATTGTAAACAAAAGTCAGCTTTACAATGTAAAAACTGCCCTTAATTAAAAGAATATATATATCCTATATTCCAGCTACCACGATTGTTTTACAACCCATTATGGGCATTATGTATTGTTAAACAAGTAGGGTTAAGAATAAGGTATAAATTAGAAGAAATGTACCCACATTTGCGTTGAGATTTTTATTTAGAACCACGTCTTACTAACTGTTCGGGTAGTACGCATTTTTACCAATTACGCTAAAGTGTTGGGGATGAGAAAGTTGAAGTTAGAGGAAGTGTACCAGCATTCGCGGGGATGATTAGTGGAAAACACATTTTTGGAAAAAAACTCAGTACACACAACAGGGATTCGATCTCTGATCTCCCTGTCATCAACAGTCCAGCCTATTAGAGACCATTCAGCCACTGAAAAGAGTGGAGATATTGTGAAAAACCAGTTGGTAAAAACACTCAGTACACCCGTCAGAGATTCAAACCCCGAACTTCCAATTATTGAGAAACGAAACAGACACCTTTTAATCAGTTGAAAATATTTTCCAATTATATAGAATAAAGTATAAATTTTAAAATTAATTTAAGGCTCCATTGTCTTGAGGTTTTAAGGGAAAGAGAGGGTGTGTAGGGAATGTTGGGGGGGAGGCTTGCTGCTGTGGCAACACCGCGCGTAGGGAAAAGTCGACGTCTCAGTCGAGACCAACGCCACAGGCAGGTTCATCAGACCATGGCAACGTGGCTTGAGGTCTCGTCTAGAGGTTGGGGGGGGAACTCAAATAATACTGAGGGGATCGTGAGTAGTTTGTCTCTACGGAGAGTTGAGGGGATGGGGCCCGAGGGAAGTTAAATGCAACTGTTCCGAGCCACGAATTTCATTTACAAATCCAAGGAACGTTGCTATCTATGGGATGGCACACAAATATTTCTTAAAATAGTGACTAAGAAAAGTTAACCATTAAAGTCTACATATATTATAGTAAAAAAAAACTATCAAAGTAAACTAAAATAAACCTACATTTCTTTTTTTTACGGCTGTTTTTATGTCAGCCATTCAAACATAAAAAAGGCTTTTTTTTTTAAAAAAAAACATGAAACTGAATTGACTTAAAAGGGTGGACCAACTAAATTTAATATTTGTGCGTAAAAAAATATATAAAAATCAAAACGTAAACGAGATACAAAGATCTTAAAATAATTATATGAACATCATAAATGCGTATCTTGATCAGAAAAATAAGAGTAAGTTGCACATACTTTTTAAAAGAATATACAGAGAATATTATTTTTTGATACGTTATTCATCGCCTAACAGGCTTACAAGCTATAAGCCACTTGTATCTGACCATTGAAAACTATTTTGGTTTTATAATAAAAAAAATAGATTAAAACTAAACTAAATGTTAGAACTTTTGTTTAACCATATCAACTAAACAGCTTATAGTAAAATATAACACACACATTTAAAAGGCCGCTGTAAGCACATACGTCAAATATGTTGAATTATTATATCCACACACACGGCTTTCACAATAAAATCAGAAGAAACTCAACGGCCAAATCTCAAGAGGCACATATAAACTGATGCAGTTAAACTAGAAAGCCTACCTAGCACAGCTTCGATGCCACCGTCAGGGTAAAGCGATGCTCCAATAGGCAGGCTCAGCTGCACTGGACGTCCGCGAATCGGTGGAGACACTCAGGAGGAGAGAAATAGAAAGAGAGCGAGAGAGAGAGATAGAGATTGTTTTTTTTTATGACGTCGAAACAAGCAAGGTCTAGACCCCCACCCCGTTAGTCCTAGCGCCCAGCTGCAACTAAACCCGGGAGCAACGCGCGCCAGAGCTACACCCTGGATCACGAATCCCCTCCCCCTCCCACACTCACTCACTCACTCCCCCACCCTCCCTTTGCAAACCTTACTACTTCACGCAACGCGCCACCAACCAGACTTCACACAAGTTGGCAGGGCAGCACCTATAACGGCACAAATTCGGAAACTAAGACCAATCTCTTGTGCTCTTGGTGCCATGATAATATTCTATTAGAATTATTTGTGCCGCCATAGTTTTCGTTTAGGCACCAAAAAACATTGGGTGCTACTGACTTCACATAGCAGTCAGCACACATTCTCAAACCTACACCAATATTTAGTGATGAATTTGTCCCAATCCTATAATTTGTGCCACTATAGATTTAGAGAAAACCCTAAAAAAAACCCACCCAAACGACACAAATTCGGAAACCTCCGCCAATACTAAAGTGTGCTACAAGAATACACTATTCTCATAATTTGTGCCACCATAGTTTTCATAAAAACACCGGAGACCAGCAAGATGTGATTTACTTTCCCCCCTTCCTCTTGACAGCCACCACCCCTTATATTTTCGTTTTCTGGTTTCGTGGTGCTGCGGCAGCACCCCTAACGGCACACATTCTAAAAACTTTGGGAATATTTAGTCTCGAATTTGTGTCGCAATAATATCCTATTCTCATATATTGTGCCACCATAGTTATAATGATCAATATTTTCAGAAGAAATGGGGAAGTTTGTTTAGAGGAAGTGCACCCGCACTAGCATGGTATATGTGGATAAAAGGTGATATATGTGACCAAGATCACGCGTAAAACCATACGCAGTACACATGGAAGACATTTGAATCATGACCTCCCAGTCACTGGCAATCCAGACAGTTGTGAAAGTGACCGACACCTTGGCCCATTCAACCACCAATGTTAGTTTTCTTTAGCACCACGTCTTACTACCCGTTCAGTTTATACGTGATACCATGTTGTTAAGAGTATTAGTGACAGTTCTGGTCTCCTCTATCCACCCCAATATTACCACTTGGTTTTTTCAATAATATAGGCTACGGCCAGATGAGCTGTAAAATAAAGCATGAAAATGCACATAGAAAATTCAAATGGAGCCGGCTACACAACGCTGTAAATTACTGACTATAGAAAGTGGAACTCATTTCAAGGTCATGTCCCAGACGCATAGCCCTGCGCCCATAATTCTGGCGACAGTTTACAGCGAAAGAGTGGTCACACGTGCAGTATTGTGTAGCGGCGTCATATTCCTGCCTCATGTATTCTCCTTATTTTATTTACCATTTTGTTCCAAAATGGATATGGATTCGGTAGATAGCGAGCACCTAATTTAAGGTACATACATATCCATGTCTGTATGACGTAAAAGTGTGGAGAGTACAAAAACTGCTATTTGAAGTTGCAATGTTGGTCTAGCGTAATGGAAGCTTTAGCAGGCGATGGTTGGGATGAATTTAGTTTTAAAGAAAAATATTAATTTTGGAGTCAAAACGAATTAATCGACATTTGATAATACTCTAAGAATATTATAGAGTAGCTACAGTTTCAGTTGTTCATGAAGTAAAACAAATAACCCATATGCTGCTCGGTTACTAATAATGATGGGATGAATACACCATTTTCTTTCTTTTCTAGGCGGTGCCGACGTCAGACAAGTAGCACGCAAACCCAAATTTGGTATTAGGATCCATCACATTTATTTCATTTTCAAATATGCACACAAAAAGCTACTTGTTGCTAGTGTAGCGTGAAGAAACAACAGTACAGCCGTCGTCTGGCCACCCACAATTTGTATCAGCTTTGTTTTACTACTGTTTTTGGCAGTATTTTACAGCTCGTCTGGCCACCCACATGCTACAATCTGTAGTAGATTTATTTTACTGCCATTTTTGAAAGTATTTTACAGCTCGTCTGGCCGTATGTAGTCTTAGTGCGGGTTCACAAGAGAGGTATTTTATCACGTGATTTTTTTGTCGCACGAATTTTATCAACTGAGAGACATTGGTTATAAAATGGGAGCGTTCACACACGGAGAGAAATAATCGCGTGGTAAAAATCCCACACCACCGGTATAGAACAGTAGCTTGCATACTGCACCACGTCAACATCACAAATTGAACGTGGGGAACAAGCGGTATTCTCCCTCTCGTCTGAAAGTAACGTCAGAATTATTATAATTATTATAATTATTATTATTATTATTAGCACCGCATCTTACTACCCGTTCGGGTTATACGCACTTACACTAATGTGTAATGGTAGGGTGATTCTGAGGTGAAATGGAGGACCTACAGTTTAACGTGGAATCCGAACCACGGTGGAGGCCTGGCATTCCCCACATTCACAAGATGTCTTGTCAGAGGTGAAGGAAGGGTTTGGTAATCAGATAAATCTGTGCCGTGACCGAGGATTGAACCCCGGCCGCCAGCACAGAAGTCTGACACCTTACCCCTAGACCACCAGGTCACCTACATCTTATTCTTACGGATCAAATTTCTCACTAAATATTGGTATGTTTTTCTGAATCTGCACCGTTATTATTGCTGCAGCACCCACTGTTATGACCTCTAAATGGTAACCCCGCTTCTCAGGTGTTGGCCATGACAGGCTTATTAAAGTAGTGGCCGAAACAAACCCAAGTACTCGGAAAATAAAGTAAGATGCCGTATTGGAAGATAAGATACCTATTGCTTAAAATGAAACTAGAGCACATGTAGTGACATGGCGTGACTATAGTGTAAGTCTGTACAGCAAGTCACGTCATATATTTACAATGTGCGGTCACATGAGTTCATCTGACGTGACGACAGTGTCCCCACCTTTTAGCTATCTATATCATATGTCCACGTGCTAGCGAGCGAGTTGTTTTTTATTAAATCTATATTGGCACTTTGAGTGGATTATGGATCGCTCGTTAGTCTAGTGGGTGATGAGGATAGTCCGGAATCAAATCGCCAAGTAAAAGTAATGGATGAAATAAAGCAATATATTATACGAAAATGACTGAATTTGGTCCTGATATTCAATGAAAACGGAAATTATAGTTTGAACCGTTTGGCTATAAAACCTCTAGTTATGGGCACTATCGAATGAAAACCATAAAATAATTTGATAGTATTATTAGACTGTCGACCCATTAGATGGTTTTTCGAATAAAAAGTATTGAACTTATTCACGTTTATTTTTGTAGTCCCCTAAAGTTTGATTCACACTGGTAGGACTGTGCGCAGACTGTGCTGGGACTGTCTCGTGCTGCCAACAATCTCGAACAGGTCCTTTCCATAAGAGTTACCTTGTAAGACCGTTTTTGATTTACACTAATAGGACTGTGCTCAGGCCGTGCTGTGACTGTGTCGTCTTTGATAGTTTCAAAAGTGATTTCCCAAGGTCACGGTCCAGCACGGTACGAACACAGTCCCAACAGTCCTATCAGTGTGAATGTAGATGATGTCGCCTTAATGTCGTCTTAGTGTCGTTTCACCTACTTCGGCTTCTTCCGCCAAGCGGCGAACCTTCACGAAGGTTCTTATCTACAATCTGACAGTGGCTGCGGAACATTCCAACATTGTTATTAATATTATTAGCACCGCGTCTTACTACCCATTCTGGTTATACGCACTTACGCTAATGTGTAATAGTAGGGTGATTGTGAGATGAAATGAAGGACCAACAGTTTAACGTGGAATCCGAACCACGGTGGAGGCCTGGCATTCCCCACATTCACAAGATGTCTTGTCAGAGGTGAAGGAAGGGTTTGGTAATCAGATAAATCTATGCCGGGACCGAGGATTGAACCCCGGCTGCCAGCACAGAAGTCTGACACCTTACCCCTAGACCACCAGGACACCTCCAACATTGTTAACACAACTGTGTACGATAAACCAAAACCATGGATGAAGAAAACTTAATAATGTTGGTTCAAGAATATGAATGATTGTATAATTTGCAGCATAAAAAATATAATAATAATAATCTCACTAAAGAAAATATTTGGAAGGAGATAGCTGAAAAACTGAATGCAAGAAGTTTCTGTAAGGTTTCAAAGTTCGGGACACTCAATCTTAATATTTGTGAAGCTTTTGATGGTCATCTCCGAGTTGCCCAAATATATTGTGGAATTCTTCTTCTCTTGCTCTAAACAAATGATGAACCCAGTATTTTCTTCGTTTTCTCCTCTTTTTATCAAGTGAAATAAGATAAAGACCACATGCAACAATCGCATCTTCCTCTGTTTGATCCATGTCTACTGCTGACGATGAGCAAAACAGCGCTAACAGCACAGTCCCAGCACAGTCCTATCAGTGTGAATGGTAGCGACACGACACGACACGACACGACACGACACAGTCCCAGCACAGTCCTATCAGTGTGAATGGTAGCGACACGACACAGTCCCAGCATGGCCTGAGCACAGTCCTATCAGTGTGAATTAACCTTTAATGTTCTTGAAAAATTAACTTGCTATGCTTGGCAAATATTCATTTCTTTTAAGGCCACTATTGGGAAGCAGTACCTTTTTCTTCGATATTCATTCTTGGTGATCCGAATGTTTATCTTACTATTCTAATGGGATACATTCAATTGTTTTTAAGGTTTTATATCAGAAAACCGCTTAAAATATGTTGACAGTAGGAAATATGACTATTTTTTTTTATATATATTTAGATATCTTTGTATTGAACACCACAAAAATCCAATGAAATTGTTGTCATCAGAAATAGGAAAGAATCTTCTTTCCTGAGTAAGGTTATAGGTTATTTTTCTGCGTCCACTTCTTTAACATTTAGAATTATTTCTTTCGTACCATTATTAATTTGTGGAATTCATGACTTACTTTGCGTGAAAGCATTTTGATTTTGTCAGATGTATTTAAAATATTATTAAGTACAAGTAAACAATAAATGTGGCCTGTGCATTGTTGCCGCTCATACCAACTTCATTCGTGTTGTTATCGAACAGTGATGCGTGGTGCTCTGGGTTGTGGTCGCCTAATTTACCACCACGATACACCAGTAGGCCCTACTATCCTATTCGCATAATCTGTCCCGATGTAGCTTTAATATGAACACCAAAAACGTTGAGTGCTGCTAATCCCGCGTAATATCAGATATGATGGAACCAATTCTGAAAGCCATATTATTATTTAGCTCTGAATTTATGATACAGGAATATTTCACTCACATAATTTATTACGTGGTAGTTTTCGAGAAGACACCTACAACCTTTGGATGGTGCCAACTTCAAATGTCATTATAATTAAATTAAGCGCACAAATTCTAAACTTATGTCACCACCTAGTTCTGAATTTGTATTACACGAATATCTCACTTCCATAATGTGTGCCACCATTGACTTCGTGAAAATACCTTTCAGTAGTAACCTTCCCTAACTGAGGCTCTGGTGTTGATGATGATTTATCTCATCATCACCAACCTTCACACTCCCAGCCTACCAAACTGGGGGCCAACATGTTCCAAGTTTGTTGGTTTTGGCCCAGACCAGTCTCCTGCCTGTTGTCTGCACCTGACCTGGTTTCCGCAGGGGTTCAACCCAACCTTCATTAGGTTACCCAGATCCCGTGGTACACCACTTGGTGGTGAGATCAGGAATGAGTAGGAGAGGATAAGTGGCACCCACTAGGTAGGCTCCTTGTATCAAGAATCACTACTACGTTAGTGGCTCCTACTCCCTAAAGTTTGATACACACAGAATGCTAAGCTAAGCTATGCTGTGCTGTCCTCTGCTAAGATTTAGTCAGTTTGGTTTCACACTCATTGCTAAGCTAATCAATGGTCCCGCTTTTCATTCCATAACTCATTGTTGTTTCTTTCTGGTCTGCTCCAGTGAAGTTTAGCTATGATGGCGTTCTCCAAAATGTCTTGTTTAAGTTCAGATGATAATACTGAGGAAGAAAAGATGCTGCTTCTAGTAGCTGTTTTGAAAGATGAAGAAAATTTAGGAGGTGGAGGTTTGACTTGTCAAATTAACGCTTCCACCTTAATATAAAAACATTTATTAAATACAAAACCTAAATAAAATATTACTTAAATACACGTTTAACAAACGGAAAACAAAACTTTCCAACACTTCTTTAGTTATTTTCACCAAACCAGTACTGCGTCTGTTCAACACGGAGCCCAAGGTACGTTATGCGCATGCGCAACATAAGATGGATCAAGATGGGAGTGAAAAAATTGCCCGGCTAGCAATCGGAAAAAACATAGCACGGCGTAGCAAGACATAGTTTAGCTTAGCTTTCTGTGTGAACCAACGCATTTAAATACATGATCCGCTATTTTTCTAAAGAGTTAGCAGAGCAAATCTTAGCTTAGTGTTCTGTATGAAACGGCCTTTAGAACCCTTGCTAAGGTAATACATGAGATAGTTGAGGAAGCAAGACCGAGATGGTATGGGCATGTAATGAGGATGTTGGAGAGAAAATTATGTAAATGAAATATTTAGGAAAAAGACCGCAAGGGAATCCAAGAAAGAGAAGGGAAGATCGGATAACAGAAAGTGTTCAAGTGAGAGGAAAATAAAGGAAGCAATTAAAGGAGGAATATTTGTGGAAGGAAAGAGGAAGATGGAGGCATTTTTACTAAACTGATCCGGCCGCAGGTTGGAAACAGTTGATTGTGTTTCTTATTTAAAGTATAAAGTTCTACTATCTTGGAATAACCATGGGGGTTAGTGGATTAAAAGCGTTCATCAGAGTAGGCCCAACTCAGCTCCCGGATCGCATCTGCATTTGTGTGCGCGTGCGTGGTATTGGAGTAAAGGCCTGCGATATGCCAGAAATGTGTGCAGTGCATTCGTATTTTAAGATTATTCGAAACTTTCCGTGATGACGATGGGAAACAAAGCGACAACGTTACTTGTTAATCACTACAGTATGTTCCTGTTATGACAGAATGAAGATTTGTACACAGAGCTTATCTGTGAAGCCATTCTAAAATAGTAAAAACGGCCTTTTCAATATAGTTCTTATCCAAATATCATTTAATATTTCAACAATGTTTGGTATTAGAAACTTCTATTAACTCTTTATCTCCATTAATGTTCAATTATAAATGATCCACGTGCAATAGCGTTGGTGTAAATTTACGATTTCTATACGACTGTATCACAGAGTTGATTGGCATGTGATGCACGCTCGCAAGCAGTTCCTCCGAGTTTGAAGAGGAGTAGGAAAATGCTTTTTTGGTATTGTGGCTAATACAGGGAGTCATAGGAAAATTGTGTGGGTGCATCTAATTTTTTGAAAAGGAAGGAGAAGACGAGTTTAATAAATTTGTTAAGGAACTTCAAGAACATCCAAGTTGATTTGAATTGTACTTTAGGTTGACGGAGGAAGAATTCAAGTTCTTAAATCATCTTATAGTCTCGTAACAAAAACACCTGACTACGCATGTTTTGAAGACGCCTTTCTTTCATACTTAACGATTTTCACCACTCTTGATAACTAAGAAAACAACACGACTTGTCCACTCACGCGACTTCACGTAATTATGGCTCACAAAATATGTGCAGCCACAGAAGTTGTGAGAGAGCGTATGGGCATTAAGAGACATAAACTCACGTGATGTGTATGTAGTGACTCCAGTGTGAATGCACACTACTCCATTAAACAAAAATACGGCTGCTCACATGAGTTAATGTGCCCTCACGTGACGTGACGGCAGTGTGTCCTCACCTATCGGAACCCTAAAGCTGTGGTTTCCTAGGAACTGTTGGCTGCTACGACTGGCGTTCATTCATTGGTTCTTCTGAATGGAAGTGTTTTACTATCGCGACTGCTCAGCCGTGCTGCGATACTTTGGTTATGGCTGTTGGCCGTCGGGAGGGACTCCTTGGACAAGTAAAGTCATGGCCACGCTGTACCATTTAGAACTTAGCATGTGTTTACACAAACCTTGTCGGTTTGAGACAAAGGCGGCTTTTTATTTATCGATTTTTATTTGAATGGAGTGATATAAATATTGTTAAATTTGAAGACGAGGTAGTTCTTTAAACAGCCACTTTTAGTTGTGCTAGTTTAGTTGACACTCCTGACTTCAGTGGCACACCCAAGGAGAAGAAAATGAGTCAGTAACCTAGTGACCCTCGTTCCCCACAAGGCCGCAAATTAAAATTTTCAAAAATATGCTAGCAATGGACCACTCCTTAAATAGCTTCTAGAGGCCAGTAGTGGACCGGTCCACCAGGACACTGATAGCTATCCCATTGGGCCGGTTTGATTTGAGCTGAGGCAACTACTTTCAACTAAAATTAAGCTATTGTTCTATTAAACTCTAATAAAAAGTTAGTGATAAAATGTTTTTGGTTGCCAAGAATACATCATTTGTGTTTATATACTATGGCATGTAAATTCCTCATGTTTGTTGCTTCCTTGGTGTTTGTAAACGATTTCTTAACTCATACTTAAACAAATTTGTTTAGTAAATATGTACTTTTTTTTGGCCCCGCGTCTTACTACCCTTTCGGTTTGTACGCATATGTACTAACTACACTTTTATTAGGGATTAAGCGTATAGCCTGAACGGATAGTAGACTTGGTGCTAAGTACTATTAGGAATTAGGAAGGTATTCATTTAGAGCAAGTACAAACACATTAGCGTGGAGAGAGAGAAAGGAAAACAATTTAGGAAACCCACCCTCAGTGCACCCGATCTCTCGGTCTTCGGCAGTCTGGTCCAACACGAGAGTGGCGTATTAGACTACATGGCCGAAGTGGGTAATAATACAGACTATTACTAGCTTTGTTGTTTAAAAGAGTAGCGACTTGGCGATAAGACAAACGAAGTAGCCGCTACGCCAACCTTAGTCTCCCGTGCCCAAGATAAGAGTAGTAGCCGCTACGCCAACCTTAGTCTCCCGTGCCCAAGACAAGAGTAGTAGCCGCTACGCCAACCTTAGTCTCCCGTGCCCAAGATAAGAGTAGTAGCCGCTACGCCAACCTTAGTCTCCCGTGCCCAAGATAAGAGTAGTAGCCGCTACGCCAACCTTAGTCTCCCGTGCCCAAGACAAGAGTAGTAGCCGCTACGCCAACCTTAGTCTCCCGTGCCCAAGATAAGAGTAGTAGCCGCTACGCCAACCTTAGTCTCCCGTGCCCAAGATAAGAGTAGTAGCCGCTACGCCAACCTTAGTCCCCCATGCCCAAGACAAGAGTAGTAGCCGCTACGCCAACCTTAGTCTCCCGTGCCCAAGACAAGAGTAGTAGCCGCTACGCCAACCTTAGTCTCCCGTGCCCAAGACAAGAGTAGTAGCCGCTACGCCAAACTTAGACCCCGTGCCCAAGACAAGATTAGTAGCCGCTACGCCAACCTTAGTCTCCCGTGCCCAAGACAAGAGTAGTAGCAGCTAACACAACCTTAGTCTCCCGTGCCCAAGATAAGATTAGTAGCCGCTACGCCAACCTTAGTCTCCCGTGCCCAAGACAAGAGTAGTAGCCACTACGCCAACCTTAGTCCCCCGTGCCCAAGATAAGATTAGTAGCCACTACGCCAACCTTAGTCTCCCGTGCCCAAGACAAGAGTAGTAGCCGCTAACACAACCTTAGTCCCCTGTGCCCAAGACAAGAGTAGTAGCCGCTAACTCTAATCGGTCTCGCAGCCAGAAGCTTATTTAAGTTTGGAAGAAGATCGTTTCACATTCTAGGCATATTCCAGTCCTCAGCGCAGGATCATTCCACTCGGTTTCAGTATTGATCTGAATCAGAAATGTGGCAACCTTGGAACCACGCCATGTTGCCGGATGTCCAGGAGGAGCGTTATTAGGAGTTTTACTTTTTATGAGGTGGAAATATGCAATCTATTTATAGTGACTTCGAAACGACCCCAACAACATTGTAGGCCTCAATATAATTGGATGATTAATTTAATAAAAACATGTAAAAAGTATTTGGCCGATGACAGTTCTAATCCATTTATGTTTATTAACTGATTCTAGTTCTTTTAATTTTGTGAGCGTGTTTTTTATTTAGCATGGAGTCTTACTACCTGTTAAGAATTATTTTATATTTGACAAGCTCGTGTACTTGTTCTTCACACGGGGAGTCTAATAAAATGGCATTGTTATTTTTAATATATTAAATAAACCACAGGGAATAGTAACCAAATATTAGATTATGTTTAAATATTAATCCTTTATTGATTTAAATTGTGATACAAAACGCAAAAGTAGGATGACTTAATAATACACTATGTATAAATAGAGATATAATTTTAACATATTTTAAAATATGACAATTCTTTTTAATAAAAAATAAATAAAAGTGTCATATCATAAATAATGGTTGTTAAGGGTATTAATTAAAGCTGATCAAAATTATTTTATCACTTTTTTACCCCATTTATTCCTTTTAACAATTTTACCCGGGTTGCTATTTTTACCCATTTTTGACTTTTTGTAATTTTCATGCCTATTTACGTTAAAGTAATACCCTTTTTGCCCTAATAGCCCCTTTTAGCCTTTTTACCATATTTGTCCTTTATACCCAGTTTAAACTTTGTAAACTTTAATCTTTTTTCCATTTTTGGCCCTTAGGCGGCTTTTTAATCGTTTCTACCACTTATTTACTTTATCCTCTTTAACACTTAAGGCCTAGTATTGTTATAAGTTTTATTTTTTGCCGTTTTTACAATTTTTCGTTAAATTGTGCCCTTTATGACATTTGGCATTTTGGTCCCTTTACAACATTTTTGCAATTTTTGCTCTTTTAGTCTTATTGCCATTTATGACTAGATTTACTTTTGATCATTTTTAGCATTTTGGGCGAGTTCGCCCCTTTTGCAATTTTTACACCTTTTAACATAATTACTTGCCTTTGCCCGAGATAAATATTTTTAGGTTAAAAAGCTGTAAGAAGTGCAAAGTGGACGTAACGGGAACAAAGGGTAAAAAGAGTAGGTATATAAAAATATATTTTTATAAAAAAGGGTATCAAAGGGTTAGAAGGGTAAGATTTAAATTTTAAAATTTAGGCTTCCAGGGAAACATGTTTTTACACAGGGGCTACCATAACTCGCATTGCACAACTGTATTAACTTTGTACTAGTAAAGTTCTCTTGCGGTGTTAATAGTTGTCTATTATTTCGGTTTTTAATTAATTGAAAAAAATTCTAATACAAATTTCAAAATTCCGACTTAGTTCTTAAATTTCAGACCTCTGTGTGACGTAGATATCGCACAACGCTCATGGCAGACAGACAGATACACAAACTCTTACTTTTATAAGTATAGATTTATATTACCTATTTGATAACTTAGCTACACTAAACATATTCACTTTCATTAATAATCTTCACGTGGAGTTGATAAAACAAAGATATTTGAATTTAGTTACATAAAAAGCAATGACATGTCATATTTTATGTTAATATATACAAGTCGAAGATAAAAAATAAAATGATCCAAAATGTAAATACCAAAATAATCTGTAAAAAAGTAATAAGCTTCGTGTAAATGTTATTAGTATGGTGGTTTACTTAGCACAATAATGTTATTAATATGGTGGTTTACTTAGCACAATAATGTTATTAGTTTGGTGATTTACTTAGCACAATAATGTTTTTAGTTGGGTGATTTACTTAGTAAAATAATGTTATTAGTGTGGTGGTTTACTTAGCACAATAATGTTATTAGATTGGTGGTTTACTTAGCACAATAATGTTATTAGATTGGTGATTTACCTAGCACAATAATGTTATTAGTTTGGTGGCTTACCTAGCACAATAATGTTATTAGTTTGGTGGCTTACCTAGCACAATAATGTTATTAGTTTGGTGGTTTACTTAGCACAATAATGTTATTAGTTTGGTGATTTACTTAGCACAATAATGTTATTAGTTGGGTGGTTTACTTAGCACAATAATGTTATTAATATGGTGATTTACTTAGAACAATAATGTTATTAGTTTGGGGGTTTACTTAGTACAATAATGTTATTAGTATGGTGATTTACTTATAACAATAATGTTATTAGTTTGGTGATTTAGTTAGCACAATAATGTTATTAGTATGGTGGTTTACTTAGCACAATAATGTTATTAGTATGGTGATTTACTTAGAACAATAATGTTATTAGTTTGGTGATTTAGTTAGCACAATAATGTTATTAGTATGGTGGTTTACTTAGCACAATAATGTTATTAGTTTTGTGATTTACTTAGCACAATGTTATTAGTTTGGTGGTTTACTTAGCACAATAATTGTATTAGTTTGGTGATTTACTTAGCACAATAATGTTATTAGTTTGGTGATTTACTTAGCACAATAATGTTATTAGTTTGGTGGTTTACTTAGCACAATAATGTTATTAGTTTGGTGGTTTACTTAGCACAATAATGTTATTAGTTTTGTGGTTTACTTAGCACAATAATGTTATTAGTTTTGTGATTTACTTAGCACAATGTTATTAGTTTGGTGGTTTACTTAGCACAATGTTATTAGTTTGGTGATTTACTTAGTACAATAATGTTATTAGTTTGGTGGTTTACTTAGCACAATAATGTTATTAGATTGGTGATTTACTTAGCACAATAATGTTATTTGTTTGGTGATTTACTTAGCACAATAATGTTATTAGTTTGGTGGCTTACATAGCACAATAATGTTATTAGTTTGGTGGTTTATTTAGCACAATAATGGTATTAGTTTGGTGGTTTACTTAGCACAATAATGTTATTAGTTTTGTGATTTACTTAGCACAATAATGTTATTAGTTGGGTGGTTTACTTAGCACAATAATGTTATTAATATGGTGATTTACTTAGAACAATAATGTTATTAGTTTGGGGGTTTACTTAGTACAATAATGTTATTAGTTTGGTGGTTTACTTAGCACAATAATGTTATTAGTTTGGGGGTTTACTTAGTACAATAATGTTATTAGTTTGGTGGTTTACTTAGCACAATAATAGTTATAGTTTGGTGGTTTACTTAGCACAATAATTGTATTAGTTTGGTGATTTACTTAGCACAATAATGTTATTAGTTTGGTGGTTTACTTAGCACAATAATGTTATTAGTATGGTGGTTTACTTAGCACAATAATGTTATTAGTTTGGTGATTTACTTAGCACAATAATTGTATTAGTTTGGTGGTTTACTTAGCACAATAATGTTATTAGTTTGGTGATTTACTTAGCACAATAATGTTATTAGTTTGGTGATTTACTTAGCACAATAATTGTATTAGTTTGGTGATTTACTTAGCACAATAATGTTATTAGTTTGGTGGTTTACTTAGCACAATAATGTTATTAGTATGGTGGTTTACTTAGCACAATAATGTTATTAGTTTGGTGGTTTACTTAGCACAATAATTGTATTAGTTTGGTGATTTACTTAGCACAATAATGTTATTAGTTTGGTGGTTTACTTAGCACAATAATGTTATTAGTTTGGTGGTTTACTTAGCACAATATTATTATTGGTGACCTGGCGGTCTAGGGGTAAGGTGTCAGACTTCTGTGCTGGGGTCCGGCGTTCAATACTTGGTCCCAACACAGATTTATCTGATTTCCAAACCCTTCCTTCACCTCTGACAAGACTTGTATTAATTACAACTTGTGAATGTATGGAATGCCAGGCTTCCACCGTGGTTCGGATTCCACGTTAAACTGTAGGTCCTCCATTTCATCTCACAATCACCCTACCATTACACATTAGCGTAAGTGCGTACAACCCGAACGGGTAGTAAGGCGCGGTGCTAATAATAATAATATTCTACGATTTAAACGTGTTGTATTTTATTATTTTAATAATTGGCTGAGCTTAACGGTTTGTCTTACAAGATAATGGGTTGCTCTATTAAATGATCTTGGAGTGAACCCGAATCCAATCGAGTAAAAAAGCGAGGTTTGTAATTTAATCAAACTTTCTCTTCGGTCTGATATCTAGGCAACCTCGCCAAGCGTCCATAGTGAAACTTACACCCACTCTTAAATGGCAGTACAGGCTCATCTGGGAACTTAGGATCTCTTTCTGACCTATTGGTTTCCCCATGAGTGCTATCCTATTTCTACCCAGTCGAGTTGCCATTTTGTAGCTTAAAATGAACTTAGTTATTTCTATTACATTGGCATACTTTATTATACAACATTCGATATGTTAAATATATCGTAATGTGTATATATTCTCTCATAATTATTGACATTGTGTTGTTGACTGCTGAAGAGGAAGGTGGTTGCGGCTCATAATAAAGGGAAAGGGATCCATTAGTGGCACAGCTCTGTTGATGGCTTAGGTTAAGATAAGAAATATTTCACTCTTTGTCAGCGGTGAAGACCAGATATCCTCCATTCCCCCCAAAAAGGAGGGTCGTTCCAAGTGGCAAAGGCCATTCATTACACCAGTGGCCAGGAAAAGGCTTTGATTGGTGTATTATTGGTGAGCGGGGGTAGCAAGCTTCTAGAATGTTCTTTTTGAATTTTTTTTATCATGTTTGGAGTGGTACAGATCTGCCCAGTTTTCAAGTGAAGGTTGAGGAACGTAGCTGTCCGGGAAATAGGTGACCCAGTTCACTATAATGTAATTAGTGCAACGTGTAATAAATACTCTCAATCATTTGGGATATTGTTAATTAACCCTAAGAATCATCATAAGTTAAGATGCTAATTTATTATTAAAAACCAATTAACTATAATTACAGCTAGGCAGGAAAAAGTTTGAGCGTAACACATTCAATGAATCATATATTTAAAGAAAATATACCAATAAGCATTTTAAACTTTTTTTTTATATTAAATTAGCATTGTGTCTCAGTTTCAAGATTTTTCAAATATATCACGTCATAAGTCTCGTTACAATTTTGTGGAGAAGCCGAGAAGTATTTTTATAGAGTCTGTAGTAAGTCATGAACAACGCCCGCAAAGTCTTAAATGGATATATTTTACATCAAGTCTGATATAACCATATTAAACCTCTTTAAATATTTAAAGTAAAACATGACAAATTTGCCTTATTTTATTTTATTTTACATGGGTATATTATGCAAAGAAAATAAGAAAAGTTCTAATTCCTTTTTGAGAAAAACTACGAGCCAATAGCACCTCCCATTTACGTGTGGTGGTGGTGTTTTGAAGTTGCACAGCTTATAGCTCGATTTAGACACCCCCAGTATTAAATAGTACAGCACTATAATATAGTTGTAAAGTTTAAAACTCAAGAGATATGTCAGCTAGTCCCATTTAACACAAAAATTGATAATATCGGAGGCACATATTTGTTTATTTAGTTCTATAGGCTGCAATTTCCGATACATTGTTAAATATTTGATAATATATTATATGTGCAATAACAATTTTAGCAAAATATATTTTCGGGCGAAGAAACCAGCTACCTACAGTGGTGGTCGATCGGTCTAAGTAATTATTCTCTCATTTTGTCACGGTTAGTCATCAAGTCGGGGTTAAAATCCTAGCCAAATTTACTGGCATATGTCAAAACACCTTACCACAGTCGGTAGCGCATGTTAAAAAACGATATTTGTGCCCCAGGTTCCCTCCTGGCATTGTCGAAGACTTATTATTAATAAATATTGTTGGATGGAGGACTGAAGGATGTGTTTTTATTAATACCAGGCCAGTTTTTAGGTCATGTGTTGATAGAATAAGGGTATTTGAAAAGTGAACGTAAAAAAAATCTTTGTATTGGGTTTTATCCAGTGATATTTTCATAGTTATAGGTGCAATTAATTTTCCTCGCACACTACATTATATTTATGATTTAATTAGTATAAGTTGATGATTATCAAAACACAGGCTGTGCCAGAGGTAGCACTTGTAAATATAAATATAACCCTGTTGAGCTTAGCTCCAATAAATACTACTAGTGCTGATAGTCGGAAATGTGAACTAATATCCTCTTAGAAGGGCCAAACACACCTTTTTGTAACATACCTAATAGCCACTAACCGCGAGCTATTAGTATTAGTTTTTCGGTAATTATTTTGGTGCAGGCTTACCTGGTGCTTGGTGATTTTTTCGTAATTGTTATGAATGACTCATTATATTAGAATCAGTCTAATAATGTATGACTAAGTTAACTAATGGTTTAAGAAAGTGCACACACATTTGCATGAATAGGGGAGAGGAGAATCATTTTGTTTTAACGGATTTGTAAAAACACATTTTCAGCTCGACATTCCAGAATTCAAAGCCTAACCTACTCATCGCAGGTGATTTTGTTCAGTGTCCAGACCAAGATTTAAAGGGGTGAGGGTGACAGGGGTTAAGGCCCCAGGGCCTCCCCAAATCCAGGGGCCTCTACAAACTTTTGTGAATCTATTAATAAGATTAAAAATACATCTATTTTCAAAGTTTTGAATTTAGATTATGTCCTTATAAATAAAAAACAAACGAAATATATAATATTTTGGTTTTGGTTTTAACCAAATATATCTTATTGTGTTGACAATAGTTCATTATTTAAATACTAACTTTAACATTGAGCTCTTAACAGTAACTTTAAAATAAAATAATTTTGAAACGTTTGAGGAAAAAAAACTTTTTTAATGTTGGGGGATTTTTTTTACAGCCCCGGGACCTCTACAGTTGCAAATACAGTCCTGAAATATTTTGTTTATGGTGGGTGTAATATGATAATAATGATAAACACCATTTGACATAAACCAAACTTAAAATATTTTACCATAAAATGCATACACTTTGTATAACTTGAAAAGTTTCTAATATAATAATTGCACAATCTATTTCACGCGGATAATATCTAGCAACTGCGCACTCCAGTAGACCCTGTACTGAAATTTTAATAGTGGAACGGTCTGTATAAGTTGCTTCAGTCCTCTCCACTGAATCTAAGCTTCCCCGCCTGAGATACATGCAACCATCCATGCCCCTATAGCGAGCCCTACACTACGAGAATGTAGGATTCTTTACCACTAAGCCTAGCTCCACGCCTGATATATAGGAAACCCGCCAAACCTAAACAACCAGCTATACATACATTAATACATATAGCCTGATTTTCTTAAAAAGAAACATCTGGAAGGCCTTTTCCCCTACCAGAATCTTACTATATAATAGAATTATGTTAAGAAAAGAGGCCTTCCATAAAGTTTTTAATAAGAAAAAAGGGATCTACCTACATCTAGTGAGTGATATGAAACATTTGAAAAAACTATGAAGCTTTATTAAATTTACAAAAATCTCCAATTATTGTGCTGTGGAACCTTTTAAACATGAAAATCTTATTTACAAAAATGTTGCTTCACAATTTGCTTTACATTAAATCACATTCGACTTCAAATGTTTCATAAATTGTAAAAAAGAGGTTTTGAAAATAAAAATTATTATTATTATTATTAGCACCGCGTCTTACTACCCGTTCGGGTTATACGCAGAAAATAAAAATAAAATTGATGATAATACCTGGAGGAAAGATATGTATGTACCAAGTTTTGTAAAAATCTTTCCATTAGTTCAAGCCTCCCACCCCCTTTTCTCTCTATTTGAAAGATAAAAATGTAACATTAATGTAAATTAAAGAATAACAATTAAATATGCAGGAGAAAATCTACCAATTATACTCGTATGTAGGATATTAAAAAAAAACAATTACTTTTAAACGCGTTTCTAGTGTGTTTAAGAAATAAATATTTATTTAAAACCTGCACTTTTTTTATTTTTGGAACTTTGTTTTTAACGCAGATAAGTTACTATAAAGATAGTGACTGTTCTCCCAGATCCCGTAAATCCGGAAGTTAACTGGATGTTAATGTTGCCACTTTTATGAGTCATCTGTAACCAGCAGGAAAATGCTAAGTAAAACATTGATTTATTCACCGTACTTTTTTTACTTTCTTATATAAAGAGAAGTTACTGTAATCCTGAAATGTTTCAACCTCTAGATTATAATGAATCCTTAAGCTTTATATCTCTTAAAACACAAATAATGTTTCTTAAAATAATGTATGTCAAATACAAATACAAAATGGAGCCCAGATTATTACTCGTTAGAATGAAGTTCAAAATTCGAATTTAAAAATATAACATTTGAATAATTCTTTTTAAAGAAAGTTGGCATACTCTTAGATCCATAATTTTAATTGACCACATAAACTCGCGTATCTCAGTCAAATTCAAAATCTAGTCAAGGTTTAATGCCTTTATTTTATTAGACTCAATTTAAACATATATAAAACTTATTTTAGTATTCGATTTGGAATCTATTAAACACATTTTTTTATATTCAATTCGGATTTGATTATCAACATTTAAAAAATATCCTATTCGGACTAGATTCCAACGATTTTAATTACAAAATATTCTATTCGGGTTAAATTTGAACTAGAGAATGTTTGACTTGCACAGGCTTAGAAGATACTGACGTCTTGTCTGCGTGTCCACTGTTCACCATTGCCGGTAAGTTTGTATTATTGGTATATTGAAAGTTTCACTTAGATGTGAACATAAATTATTTATGAGGTTGATATAGGTGTAGGTTTATACCCGCAAGGCCCATAGAATGATGGCAAGCCAAATAGCTGCAACACAAATTTGGACTATATTTTTGTTTCCATTATGTTCATATTTCTTCTTCCTCTTACGTCAACAACCCGAAGGTTTGTTTGATATGATTCTACCAATCAGGAGCTTGTCATATACACTCAGCCCTTGGGCTGGTTAGTGCTGTCTGCACCATCTGGTAGAAATCCAATGTACTAGAGTGTTCAGGAAGTGTGGTAGTTCCCCGATACCTTACATATTGAATTTTGATAAGCTAGTGCGAAAAGGTCTACCAATTTTGCTTGAAAGGTATTTTAAAATACCTTCCAGGTATCTTTCACATGCCACAATCGACATGGGACTGACAGATTTACTTCCCCTCCGAAGGAATTTTTATTGCTAATAGAAAAATCCTTTGACTTTTAATGGTTTTGAACACATAAACATCGGGTCCTGAGGTGAGAACATCACCTCAAGAACACAAAGGTCAACATAAAGGAACCCTGAAAGTACTTTCAACTCTGATTGAACAATTTATAGACTGTTCCTATAGGGTAGTCAACCATTCGTATTTGATTTTATGTGACATTTTTCAAACTCTCTTTGGAACCTCTGGTAAAAAAATACCTTGGTCAGACCGGTTCACCGATGCATGACTCGAGTTGACAGTAGTTGAAAGTGATTAATGAACGGTCTCTTTGTCGGCATGCTCTTAACGTAAGCTTATTCTTGTCCGTTAGCTTGAAGAAAGTCTAGAATTTAATGTTTAGTCAAGCTGACAGCCACCATTAAAATGTAAATCGTGTTAAAAAAAACTATTTAAAATATTCATATTTTATTGATACAATCTAATTTATAATTAAATAAACTTATTTTATTTATACTGGATTTGCATTTAATTATATATTTCAGATAAAATTTATCGATCATATAATCTTTCATTCACACCTTAAATATATCAATCGTATCATCATTACAAACAAATTATTAAAATACTAATACATATAATCAAATAAATGACAATGATACATTATTTCATGCAATAAAAATATTTTTTTTTATAATTTACTTTATTGTTACAGTATTTTTTTCTATCTGGCAATTTTTAAACGTCTCTTTCGATAGTCTTATTAGTCAAATCAACCGTGCCCATTCCCTTGTTCGCATTTCTTTCTAATAGAGTCTACGGTGCCCAAACCACCTGTTCACAATTCCTTCTAGTCGAGTCGACGGTGCCTAAACCACCTGTTCACAATTCCTTCTAGTCGAGTCGACGGTGCCCAAACCATCTATTCACCATCCCTTCTTGTTGAATCGACGGTGCCCAAACAATATATTCATAATTCCTTCTAGTCGAGTTGACGGTGCCCAAACCATCTATTCACCATCCCTTCTAGTTGAATCGACGGTGCCCAAACAATATATTCATAATTCCTTCTAGTCGAGTTGACGGTGCCCAAACAATGTATTCACAATTACTTCTAGTCGAGTTGACGGTGCCCAAACAATGTATTCACAATTACTTCTAGTCGAGTTGACGGTGCCCAAACAATATATTCACAATTCCTTCTAGTCGAGTTGACGGTGCCCAAACAATATATTCACAATTCCTTCTAGTCGAGTCAACGCTGCCCAAACAATATATTCACAATTCCTTCTAGTCGAGTCAACGCTGCCCAATCCAACGGTTCACAATTTCTTATAGTTGCATCACTTGTGCCCAAACCACCAATTTCTCACATAAAAAGTGCATAAACAACCTAATCAGACCAACTTAAGACTAATAATGTTATTTACTGTTAATTATTTATAAAACCTAATTGGACGATCATGGAAAATGTTAATTTTTACCACTTTGTTCATGTTTTAAAAATAGTTTTGGGATATTTCTTAGATATTATATTCATCAAACAATCAATTATTTATTATTAATACAAGTGTTTCTTAAAAATGTCTTATTATGCTGGAATTTCTTTATTTCAATTACTAAACAGAGAAATAAACAAAAAAAAACCTTAACCAACTAACTAATATCACGCTAAACTTTATTTTTTGTTACCACGTCACACTAACCATTTGGGTTGGACGCTGCTGTCCTAATTTAACCGTGTGCTAGAAATGAGGAAGGTTGAATTTAGTGTACCCGCATTTGTATGAAGGGAAAGTGGAAATTTGATTTGAATGCCATCCCCAAGGAACACGATCATGAATCAAACCACAATCTCTCCATAATCGTCAGTCTAGTCTATGGTGAGTGTGATACTTCAAACTATTCAACCACCAAAGCGGGTAATTGAGAAGTAGTTTGCACTATTTATAATAAAAATTAAATCAAGTTAAAAATATTAACCACAATGATATCCTAGTAATCGAAGTTAGATAGAGCATTTAATTAAATAAATGGTACGGTGTACCACACATACTTTCTCCGATTTTTATCTTAAAATAGACATTTACTAAAAACTCGTAAGATTTGGGAAACTAAATAATTACATTATTGTGAAACACTACACCAAATATCGTAAATGGATTAATACATTCTGTTACTTACTCTATGGCACCAAAGAGCATAAGTATCAAATTCATTTTCAAGGACCTGGATTAAAACGTGCATTTGCTTATAGTTTAGAAACTATAGGTTTTTATTATTATTATTATTATTATTATTATCGCCGCGTCTTACTACCCGTTCGGGCTATACGCACTTACGCTTATGTGTAATGGTAGGGTGATGTGAGATGGAATGGAGGACCTACAGTTTAACGTGGGATCCGAACCATGGTGGAGGCCTGGCATTCCACACACTCACAAGTTGTGATTAATACACGTATTGTCAGAGGTGAAAGAAGGGTTTGGTAATCAGATAAAACTGTGCCGGGACCAAGGATTGAACCCCGGACCCCCAGCACAGAGGTCTGACACCTTACCCCTAGACCGCCAGGTTACCTATTGGTTTTATAAAATTATATTTCAAATAAAATAATTTTGTCTTTATTAGTACTACAACCATACAATGTTAAGTTATTTCGTATCTCAAATAGTTGGGGAGAAATGATGAAAATTGGAAAATTTCTCTCATGTAAAGTACTCTCAACGTCATTTTCACGATAAAATGAGAATTTCCATTGTGTTTTTAATAACAAAGTGTTTAGATATACAATTTAATCAAAACCATTAGAGCGAATTTTGAGAAAATCAATTTGTTCTCTTTTTGTCCTTCAGACAACTATCCTTAAATTTAGGATTCGATATTCAATTCTAAAAATCCCTCAGAAGGACTTTTTGAAAACTCCAGATACCAAATTTTAACCCAATCAGTTAGATAGTTCAAGCTCAAGCTCAAGGTACAGACAGACGGACAAAAAGACGGCATCGCGAAAATTACTTTTTTGGTTTCAGGACGTCATGAAACTTCCGAATTCTCGAGTTCGATTCTTTTTTTTTTTACGATCACAATACTCTTCTCTCCAATGGAACGAGAGAAAGTAAAAAATTACAATTACACTCTTTGTTTTTTAATAAAGATTTTTGGGTTAAGTATTTTGGAGGATTTATCAACGCAATGTGGTCACTTTACGAAATACGACGGTATATTTTTTCTAGAAATGATCACATAATTTTATGAATGTCAAATCTTTTAGTTGAAACGGTATAATTACGTACTATGTTATTTATGAATTAAGCGTGAATTTATGCTTGGTCTTAGTATTGAATGTGCAATAACTTATTTATGTGTGTTGTGCCATGACCTCAAATTTCAAATATACTGCATAGTGGATCTCCATTTCGAAATATAGTCTAAATAATTACCTTAAGGTCTAAAAATAGTGTAGACCAGGGGTTCTTAGTTAGGAGTATCAATACCCCTAAAGGATATGGGAAACAAATAATTGCGATATGGGACTCGGATCTTTTAACATTTGTTTTTAAGTTTATGCTATTAGATGATTATAAATTCTCACCATTATTAATACGGATTGAAGAGGTAAGGCTGTTCATTTGCCTTCGGCATTAAACGAGGCGTGGGTTCCAAAGCAAAGTGTGGCCGACCAGGAGAAGAGATTCCATAATTTTAATTGGGCGAAAACAACAACAAAAATACCACTATATATGATAACATACTTATAATTTTCTTTCAGTTGTTCTGTTCCTAGATATCCATATGTAAAATAAAATCAAGCTAGACATTGCTTTAAGTCATACTCATACCTAATAGGACTGTTATGATGATTATGAATTTGACAGTATGACGAAAAGGGTGCCGGGACATATTGAGAAATTTTTGGAGGTCTGTAATTATAAAAAAGGTTAAACATCCTTGTTGCATACGTTCACCTCAAGGTTCAAATACAGCGTTTACCGCAACCTAAAGGTTCAAAACTAATATTTACCACTACCTTGAGGTCTAAAGGTAATTTATACCACTGACTAGAGGTCTATAAATAAGGTATACCCCTACCTTGAGGTCTTAAGATAATGTATACCATTAACTCAAACTCCAAAAATAGAGTTTATAGCTACCACAAGGTCCAAATATAGTGTTTACAGTCACCCCAAGGTTTTAAGACACGATAATTATACTATTACAATGAGGTTCAAATATAGCGTTTGCTCTTACTTCATTAGCTTATGATAATAAACACCATTACTTTTGGGCCCCGAAGATATTTTAATAGATACCTCAAGATTTATCCCTGTTATTGTTCTAGACCACAAAGGACTAGTGCAACTATAGATGTCCATTGAAAGTCTTAGGGAAAGTGAAATGTTTCGAGCGGATATTAGCTAGCCCCCCCGATCTCCCTAGTGGCCTCTCATAGAGATGGAGAAGAAGCGCCCAGTCTCTGCACCTAGACGACGCTCTATAATTAGCGACGTCCTCCCTCGCTACAACATTGTAGAACGGTATAGGAGAGCCTGAGTGAGGGGCACAGCTGCTTACTTGAGTTAGCAACTTTTTTTTACAAAAAAACTTTTTTTTTAATGGATATGGAGTCGTGTCTCTAGTCCAGTGATTCTTAACATTTTAAAGATTAGAGACCCCCCAATGGATTGACCAATATATCCTAATAACCCTTTGGTCAGGCTGTAGAACAATAATAATAATAATAATAATAATTATAATAATAATATTCATCTTAAATCGTCCTATTAGGTATAAGTATGAATTCAAAATATATAAATAGCATGGTTTTATTTTACACATAAATAGGTGACCTAGCGGTCTAGAGGTAAGGTGTCAGACTTCTGTGCTGGTGTCCTGGGTTCAATCCTCGGTCCCGGCACAGATTTATCTGATTGCCAAACCCTTCCCTCACCTCTGACAAGACGCGTATTAATCACAACTTGTGAATGTGGGGAATGCCAGGCCTCCACCGTGGTTCGGATTCCACGTTAAACGGTAGGTCCTCCATTTCATCTCACAATCACCTTACCATTACACATTGGCGTTAAGTGCGAATAACCCGAACTGGTAGTAAGACACGGCGTTACTAATAATAATAATAATAATAATAATAATAATATGGATAGCTTGGAACAGAACAGATGATCCGAAAACTAACTCTTAATTATTGTGCGGTGAGGTGGTTTATGAAAAGTAAATTTTTCCTTTAAATTAAAAAAAAAAGAGTCATTTCGTACCAAATGTATAGTAAGAAAAATATAACGGAAATAATTATGCAGGTAATATAAAAAAGTTACCTTTAATTCTTATATATGTATTTCTTCAAACTTGGATTTTAATTTTTAGGATTATTGGGGGAAGGGATCCCCTTCATCCCTCATCTGACAACGCCCGTGATTCTAATCAATATTCTATTTACTTATGTGCCCCATTCGTTTTTTTATTTAATTTATTTCAAATTAATTTTGAAAAGAATAAATAGGAGAGTGCTATGGTTAACCCTTAACTAGGCGTTCCAGCACCGACATGCCATGTTTAATGTTTCTTGAAATGTTTTTATTTATAAATGAAAATATCTTGAATCGGGTTTACTGAAAAATAATGTATCTCGATAATAACCTCTTATTTTAAAGACCGGGATGTTCAGTTTCAATGTCATTTTTATTATATGGTATAATATTTTACTTGCTTGTGTTGTTAAGTTTTGAAAATAAATTCTAACCTAATTTTTAATAAAATTTAATGAGTTGATCGATGGCCTTACATGAAACTCCAAATATTTACTAGGGTCACTTAGTTTTTTTTTAAATGTGTCCAGATAAATATAATTTCAAATAACATCTAAAAATAGAGCAGATATAGAAGTGTAGCCTTAAGCGTCAAATACAAAGAGTCTGTATCTACATACAAAATATAAACTGAGGTGATATTTTATGTAAACAAAATAAAGTAGGGGGGTAGGGGGGGGGGAGCGGAGAAAGAGCAAGTGATCTGCGGCACACTTCTCCTTAAAATGTTATTCCTTTTTATTTTATTAATAGTAACTTTAATATTTCAACTTTTAAATATTCACCTTATTAAAAAGTTAAAAATACATTATTTTTGAATAGCGTTAGTCATATTTCATATAATAATATGGCTACACTCAAGGAAATAATTTTGTAGACCGAGGTTTGAGGGAAGCTGTCCAGATAATGAAACAACCAAACAAAACAATGTTTTCTCGTTAGAAAATGAACTCCAAGCAATTTCGATTAAATTCTTTATTTATTTCTTGGTTGAGTGTAATTTGAATATGACTAATGTTTATGGATAATTTTAATTCAATGGTACTAGGTCCTAACGCAGTATTATTACAATTATTTTATAAATGAAACAAATTTCTTGAATTAAAGAAAAATATTAATATCATAAATCACAAGTCACGATAAAAGTTCTAAGACTGTATTTAATGAAATACGAGTTATTACGTTGCATCACATTTATTTCAAGGTTTGTATAATATACAGAGCGCAATGAGAATTAACATCTGTCTGCTCTAAAAACTTTAAATTTATGTGTTGGAATCATATCAAATGTAATTACGAATGAATTGAAAAAACTTTTTAAAAAGTTGCTCACCAAAGTTTCTCCATTAGGTTAATGATAAACATACATATTATAAATTATTTAAGTGTGAAGTCATGTAAGAAAATATTATATTCATATTGTATAACAGAGTTTCTCAAAGTGGAGTCTCTGAGGCTCGTCCAGGGAATCCGTGATATATCTTTATAATTATTTTGTAGATCTTATAAAATTTTATTTAAAAAAAAAAGGGTAAATCACTGATATATACTAAACACAATGGAGATGCCTTCCCATATTAAATCCTGTCAAAGTGAGAACAAAAAGTGTGGGGGGGGGGGGGAAGGAGTTGGCATCATCCCTTGTGCCCACATATTTGAGAGGAGCATTTAGAAATTCACTTTTCTATTAGTGTTCTCGTCAGCCAACACAAATAACTTTCAGATAAAACAATGAAACATTTTATGCCTTTTCCAACAACTTTTTTTTTGTGTGAGCCAGCTATTCTGCTCTTTGTGGTATAAAAATGTAAAACTAAATCTTTATAATGTTGAATCAGACTTTATTTCTATTAATCACATAAATTATTATTATTATTAGCACCGCGTCTTACTACCCGTTCGGGTTATACGCACTTTACGCTAATGTGAAATGGTAGGGTGAATGTGAGATGAAATGGAGGACCTACAGTTTAACGTGGAATCCGAACCACGGTGGAGACCTGGCATTCCTCACATTCACAAGATGTCTTGTCAGCATAAATTATCAGTGATAAATAAATGTACAAATATGATACATATACATTTATGTTTTTATATTATTTGGTTTAACAATTATTTAAAAATATATTATGTCTAAAATTCTACATTTTATTTTAATCTATATTATGATTTTTTTTACGTTAAAAATGATTATGATTAATTTATCCGTATAATATACTATACATTTTTATTGTCTTTTTTAATCATAAAAAGGTGCGTAAATAAGCTGTTATTTGAAGAATTAATAATATGAGCGTCACTGCCATATATTATATCCTGGACTGCTTATATTTCAAATGTAGCCAGTTTTTCTTATAAAACCCTACTGCATGTGCAATAATGTAAATGTTTAATAATATATATTTTTTATAATAAATATTTGATCCATTATTAACGTTACATCATATTTATTTTATAAAAAACTTTTATAAAATAGCTACGACAGTGTAATAACACGCTTACAAACTATCTGTTTAAGAAATAATAGCTTACATATAAAAGTTTAGCGACATTTTAAGAAAATGTTTCCGTATCCAATAATATATTTTGAACGGCTGTTCTTGACAGTCTGACCAGCCAAGGGGTGAAGAGGGAACGGTTTACTTCACCTTCACCTATCAACATATTTGAAATAAAGTGTGTGTGTGTATATATATATATAACAAAATTGTGTGTATTGTAGGGTACAAATGTTGTCAAGAACTACAAATGGACACGTCCTAAAATAGGCCCGTGTACCAAATTTATCCAAGTATCGCTTAGTAATAATTTTTAAAATTAAAAAGTGGTAAATCAAATGGAAGGCCCAACCTATCATCTTAGTTTTAGTATTATTAAATAAGTACAAGAAACTATAGAGTTATATTTACATAGCTAATTATATTACATCTTTGGATATATTAAATCTACTTTAACAAATTTTTGTAACATTTATTTAAATTTTACAAAACTTGACTGGAACAAAAATTTTGATAGCATACTTTTGGAATTTCTACTGAGTTATAGAAAGCTGGTCTAGACTTGAATTAAATTATTGAACACTTGTTTGCTATTTGAATTCTTATTTATTGATTTGAAGTTAATATTAGCATGGAAAATAATTTTTTATTTTAAATGTGGTGCAAAATAGAAAATAATATTAATAGATGCTTAGTTTATTAATTATTAAAACTATCAATCAATGTTTTTGGTCAACCGCTCATTTTTATTTAACATCCTGATTTGATTTACGTTCAAGTAAACTTGAACTCGAATGCTTTTGATTTTTTTTTTAGGTTTGCAAATATCCCATTTTAAAATAATATTTCATAAAAGAATATGATAGTATGTATGGTAAGTTAGAACACACGCTTAAATTTTATAACCGTAATATAATTTAAATAGAAAACATCTCTTAAGTGATTATTTTTATCAACTAGAAGTACAAAAATAATTTCACCATGCTGTGATCAGATTAATTTTTTTTCATCCGCTATATGTTGCCAAATTAAACAAGGTCACAAAATTGATAAATAAAAAAAGATTTATAGGTGAAGGACCCTGGGTACAGGTCAAACCTGGATAGCAGAGTGACAGAGAATTGGCTCTAAGCCAAAGGTTCCGGCTTTCCGTGTAAAGGTGTCGTTTTAAACATATATTTTAAATATGTTTGTCAAATTAATTTCCAAAAGTAGCTTTTAACGGAGTTTAGTATAACTGCCAGCAATATCCAATTTTAAACGCCGAAAAAACTGAGGGTAAATAACTGACACGGCTCCAATCAAATAGTTTTTCGTTAGGGAGGACAACCGACATCGGTTTATTGTATGATATAATAGAGGGTAAATGCTGTCAAAAATGCGTGCAAGAAGTATATAGGTACCCCAATGCACGATTGACCAAATCAGTACGGTGCCAGTCATTTAAGTTTGGACACCAAAATATCCCGAAAACTAAATATTTTGGGAATAAATTGTTTCGAACAAATGATGTTTGAGCGGGAAAGAGAACAACACTAGTTATTTTTGGTTTGATGGACATCTTCAAGTTTATTTTGAGATCAACTTTTTTTTTTAAAATGAAAACCTATACTTTTTATCGTTAATTTATTCTATATAAAAACTACACAACTTTTTCTTAAGTTTATTTTATTTGAAACCCATTTTTGAAGATATTTAAACTTTTATTTCTTACCACAGTTTTTATTCAAGAATTTTATTAC
Organism: Timema cristinae; assembly: GCA_039000515.1. NCBI lineage: Eukaryota > Metazoa > Arthropoda > Insecta > Phasmatodea > Timematidae > Timema > Timema cristinae. Next base: position 88,856,238 of record JBCFYV010009882.1, read on the forward strand.
TTTATTATTTTATTCGATGTTTATGGTAATCGTTTTAAACTTTATCAAAGAAATTTAATAAATAATATTGCATTTAAAGTAATTCAGAATTACATAGGCCTAATGTAATAACAGGTTCTTGAATAAAAACTGTTATGAATAAAACAAGTTAAAATATCTTCAAAAATTAATGTCAAAATGAAAAAAAAAAAGGTTTTTGGCAAAGTTTAAAAAAAAATTCCCTTAAAAATTATAGGTTTCTATTTAAAGAAAATAAAGTTGAAACAATTTTTTTCTAAAATTCTTTGTTTTCAGGATATTTTGTGCTCTCAACTTATATGCCTCACCCATTATACAGGGTGTACCGTAGAATGTGTGATACACTCTAGCAGTGTACAGGAGTCACAAAAATAACGATAAAAGTTAATATAAAACATGTCCCATTTGACCTTGTTTCAGAGTTGGAGCTAGAGCTATACATATGTTTGTAATCCAGTAATGTGGAGCTGCGTAACGTTATAGGAAATGCTCTAATGTCCACTTTCGGCTTTAATGCAAGCCTGAAGTCGTTATTTCGTAAAATACAGCATTCTTTCAAAAATACCAGGGGTTTGGAATAACTAGGAGTAACTCATATAACATACAAACTACCTAGTCAACAGGTCGAGCGAGAGCTATTGAGTATGGTATATAAATGGTTTAGTTAAATAACTTGGCTGTAATTTTGAAACAAGTTCAAATGGGACTAGTGTTTGCATACAAAACTTTTTTTGGAGGGGGTCTTTCTCCTGTCCACCGCTGAAGTAGATTCCACATATTACGGTACATTCTGTATATATAGTTTGAAAAGCACATTTACATTAATTTAAATTAAGATAAAACAGCTGAACCGATGTTAACAAACGATCACACATTTTAAAAGGTTAGGGGGTCAAGAAGGTCGGCAAAAATAGTGGCTTCAACTAAAACCATGTTTCCAAACAAATTTCCAGTTTTTATGATGTGTGAGTATTAGCTCCTATGTACATTCATTCTTTGTTTACATCACCATGATGTGTATGATTGTATATCGATTAATAAATATTTATCTTTAGTAAAAATAATAACTCAATTCTCAACTAAGTGGTATGATTCAACAAATATTCATAGAGCTGGGAAAGGGTGGTTTAAAAGCTCCCATTGTGGTGTGAAGGAGAAAAATATACGTTGTGATTAAAATTAAACACCGAAAGCTCAAAATCTATGGAAAGTTGATAGCCTTTGTATAATAAACCTCTAACTAGAAAGTCAAGGGAGGACTCATTCAATACAACTTTTCCCAATAAAAAGTTTTTAGTAAGAAAATCTACAATAATCGCTGCAACAATCTACAAGTGTGAAGTTGGTGAAGTTTTTGTTATTTTAACTTACTTTACCTTCCAGACTATTGTCTATTCACAATTATTTTGGCGGTACGTATTTCAACGAGAAAGATGACGATCCTCCAAATTCCACTTCTGATTTGTGTAATGTGGAACCATGCTCAAAATTTTCTAAACAACCAATAGTCATTGAGCCCTTGATTTGATCTTGTTCTATTTTAGATGTAACCAACCTTCGTATTTGGTTTGTCTTAATCGCAACTATTCAGAGAAATTAAAAGTTAAAGGAAAGCTACCCTGTTTTATAGGAAGCTCAATGTAACAAGCAGGTTAATACTTCGCGATTAAGATAATTTAAAATAAAAAAAAGTAACCAAAGATATTTATTTTTCTTATCAGTTGAACATTAACAATTTTTTTGTTTGTTAACAATATATATAGCTGTATTATCTTTAGTTGATTTCGGTTGACAATTTAAAGATACATTTTCTATAACGGAAAAAATGTTTTTTTTAATGTAGGAATATTTAACTTTAAAACAACAATTATAAATCTAGAATTAGTTTTAAATAATATTGTTTATTGCAATAAAACCCTGTTAAGACTGAGCTGAGGCCCTAATGTCGTCCTTGCACGGATTCAAGATAACACTCCCTTCTCCATTCTCTCATTGGTCAGCTTTCCCCTGTCAACGAGTCTGCTTCAATACAGTGGAAAGTTTGTTTTTAATATCATTACATTATTTTATCGGTGAGCACGTGAGTTTAATGTCAAGCTCATCTTGTTTAGTTTGCTTATGACGGGGAGGTCAGATGATGATATCCAGCAGAGAGTACTCAGAGGTTTTATTCTAAAGAGATTCCCACTCTTCCTACATGCGAATGCGGGCACGCTTTATCTGAATTCCATTTTATTTACCCTTATACCGTTGGACTAATCAAGTGTATCTAGTTTAGTTGGCTAAGATATTAAGCAAATATTATTATTATTACTATTAGCACCGCGTCTTACTACCCATTCGGGTTATACGCACTTACGCTAATGTGTAATGGTAGGGTGATTGTGAGATGAAATGAAGGACCTACAGTTTAACGTGGAATCCGAACCACGGTGGCGACCTGGCATTCCACACATTCGCAAGATGTCTTGTCAGAGGTGTAAGAAGGGTTTGGAAATCAGTTAAATCTGTGCCGGGACCGAGGATCGAACCCCGGCCGCCAGCACAGAAGTCTGACACCTTACCCCTAGACCACCAGGTCACCAGTGTTTTAATTATCTTAGCAATGTATTGTGATGAGTACAGGGTATGTAACTCATCACTCCACTCCTCAATATCTTCAGCCCTCTAACTACCAAATATCTTCCTAAGCACTTTGTTTTCGATCACCCTATATTTCTTTTTGTCATGTAAGGTAAGAGACCATGTTTCACACCCATAGAGAACAAATGGTAAAATTAATATTTTGTATAGTCCGAGTCTTACATTCCTTGAAAGCAGACGAAATTTTAACAGCTTACAGACCGAGTACTAACATACATTTCCAGACTTATTTATAATTTCCTAATTTACCTCTCTAATATTGTTATTGCTAGTTAAAATTGTTCATAAATATTTAAACTCATCAACCACGTCAGCTCATTTATATACTTTTCTGAGCAACAATTCAAAAATTTAGTTAATTATGATAATTGTTAACCTTTATGATTTTTTTTTCGCTGGATCTTAGTACACATTCGTGTTTTACCCATACTCTATTTGAGTAGGAATGAAGAAGGTATCATTTTAGGGGAGATGTACCCCAATTGGAGGGAAAGAAGAGTGGGTAATCATTTAGGATAAAATACCCGACCGGAATTCAAAATCCAATCCCTCAGTAATAAGGAATTTAGTCTAGCACGAGTGTGACGCGTAATAGCAGAAGTTATATTATTATTAGAAATATAGATAAACACACATAAAACATGCATTAATTAAAAGATAATTCGAAAGAGAAATAATGTTGTATTTTTATGTTATGGTGGTATTGTGTGGTCATAGATTTAACATTTATTCCTTGATAAAATCTAATCTATATTTAATATTTCACTTAAGTAAAGGTATAGACAGAGATATCAATGTTATTCTAAGTGGTCAAAGTATCTATAAACGTATTGAGTTATAGATTTGAATAAAAATCATGAGTCTTAACTTACGCTAGGCTTTACTACAAACCATCTGATTTGGACACCGAAGAAAGTTTACAAATATAATTTTTGACCCAAGTAAGAAGATTATTAGTCTGTAAAGTAATCATATATATTATTTATGTTGTCAACATCCCTTTTTCTCAACTAATACAAAGCATACAGCGATGAATAAGGTATCAGTGGATAGGATATTATACCGACTTCTGACATAGCATATTCAGTTTACGTTAAAACACAATGTTTAAAATTCAAGTTAAAAGAAATATCTACTAATATTTTTGTATCACTTACCGAAAATAAACTCTTTGCTATTATATACACTTCACTGAGTATTTAATCTCAACAACCCAACAAAAGAATAATATTTTTTTTGGGGGGGGGGGGGGAGGGAGGTTGTATGTATTAAAGTCTCGCAAGGATTTACTGGTTATAATATATTAAAGTATTACTCAAAATACAAATGAACATAGTTTTAACTGTTGTTCACCATTATAAACACAAACTTTTTCCTGTTGCCATAGAATTAATCTTTTGCCAACTGTTTGAAATTAGTCTTAAAACTATACTGACTTACATAGCAGAAGTATGGGCCTACTAATTAACGTGTTGGAGACATTCAAACTATTCTGTTGCCCTCATATCTTATTACCAGAAGGCATAGTTTGTGAATAATGTATTTGCAGCAGTCGTGAACATTTTCACCCAATGCTAAAAATATATTCGTCTCTATAAACTCAGCCAAGAGACCACTGTGTAGCCTCCAAAGACAAGATACAATATCCCTAACTTGGAGTCTATGCTAGCACTAAAAATAGAAAGGTATATTTGTATTAATTTTAATAAAAATAACCTTTTAGTAATACAAACTCATTCTTACGCATAAATTATTTTGATGACTTTTTAAAAACATATATAATTATAAGCCTATAGTCACATTTTTGTAAATGTGCCCTTGAAAATGTAGGCATTTTTGTGTCCTTTCGGGCATTACGGAATCTAAAATATTTTTTATCAGTAACTCTTGGGAAAGTCAGCTGTCTCAGCTGATGTATTCGTGGCGCCAACTAAAACTATGCTAAGTTTGACTTTGATCTTAAAAGAAGAGCCAAACTCAATTTTTTGTTCACCGCATCTTACTAACCGTTCGGTTTCTAAGTCAATGATCAATTAATGGCTCCCTTACCACTATGTGCTTTAATATTATGCTAGACATTTTTTTAAATACTTAGTTTTTAATTATAATTAATTTTGTATAAATAGTTTCCATGTATTGATTTTGGTCACTGTGCTACACTGTTTTAACTTAGTTTTTTCCATTTTCAAATTAAATTGTTTGTGTCGTATTTTTATGTTTATCAGTGCTGGCTTGTTATAGGTATTGTGGCTTTTAGTAATAACTATAACAAAGGAAATTGAAAATTAAAATAGGTACTTTGGTACAACTAGCTAAGAGAGTTGAACAGAAGGACATTATAACCGGTCTCATTTTTCTGAGGGTAGGACAGATAATCAAGGATTATATAGGCAAGATCGTTGAATCAGAGAAGTTGATTGGGTGGGAGACCTAACCATATTGTCTAGTGGTAAAGTCCAATCAAGGCTTGGGGTAGCAATGTCTCAGATCTCAAAGCGAATACCTTCAATATTATTTTAAGAACATGATTTATTGTGTAATTTAATTAATTTTGACCAAGGCTACTAATGTGTTTGTTGCATTGTCCATTTATGAAAATATAAAATCTTGTAGGCATTTAATTGAACTATTCTAACCAAGCCGAATTTTAATCCCTAATTTATTCATAGTTTGCACAAACATATTTATGGTTAGGATAAAAATATATTTAACTGCTCAATACAGGCAACTTCAACAGGCTAAATGTGATATAGTGAAACAGAACAAAACTTTTTGCCGCAAATCATGGATGTGCTAACAATGGATGAACGAATAGTGTGTCTTTAAAATTTTCTTACCTAATCTGTTCTATCCTCTAAAAATCAAAGTTTCACACATCCTTATGCCCTCCCTTCAACTGTTTACCTCGTCACCAGCGTTTGTCTCAACTGTCCTATGTTAAAAAATGGTCACTTCTTTTGTCCTACTCTCTAATTATTTTTATTTTTTTACAATTTTAAATGCAACTTTGGTTCAAATGTTCTACATAAAACTTAGGAAAGTTCAATCATTTTCCTAATAAAAATTCCTGAAATACGAACTACCATCTTTAGACATTTTATCTTGGCTTGATTTATGCAGCCAGGCAGCAATTAATCGCCAAATTTCCATCAGGTCCGTCTGTCTACTCGTAGCACAAGGACAACTAGACTTCGATTCCCGCCAGCTGGATCCAGAAAAAAGGGGTTGGCCACGAACAATTGCGTCTGGGAGGGTGATATTATACTTTAGAGGGGGAGGGGATCAAACAGCTGGACTGTAGAGCCTTACACGCTTGGGGTTGTGCTTCCTGCATGTGTCTTCATGCGTTAGTATCCCTCCGTTATTGAATGTTTAGGGGGAAAAAAATGAATATGTATGTAACGAAACGTTTAAATGTCTCTTTGGTTATGGTTTTAGGGTAAGTTTCTGAAAACCAGGGTAAGTTTCTGAAAACCAGGCTAAGTCAATTTAAAAATATATTTGAAAAAACTAAACGCAAAAAATTGGCTTGAATAACAAATCAGTCATGTATATTAAGTATTCTGGTGGTAAGACAGTAGTAAGAAATTTTCCGATTTAAAAGCACCCTTTTATATATAAAAAAAAGTAGTTAATAGCTTGCTACTAGACCATCGAATTAAATCAGCATTGATTGGTATGGATTAGATTAGGTTAGTTAATCATAATTTAGGCGACTTAAGTTAAGGTAATTTAGATTAAATGAGTGTTACCCGCTTCGTTGGCTGAATAGTTTAAGGCAGGCGTTAGTACCTTTTGTGATACCACATGCCGTATAGGTTTATTGTTTTATAAAAATAGTCCACCAGTTTGAAAAAAAAATAGAACCAAAGATTGTATTTTTATTTTTCTCAAAGAGTAGTCAGATATTAAAATATAGTTTGTATATTTTTATGAAAACAGGTTTTTTGCAGGCCAGTTAAAAATCAGTTGGCGGGCCAGATCAAGCCCATGGGCCGTAGGTTGCCAACCGCTGGTCCAAGGCATTACTCGATTAAAAGAGTGTACTGCCGATGACTGGGAGATTGGGGTTGAATCCCAGTCGGGTGTATTTGGGGGTGAGGGGGATTCTTAAATTTTGTCCCTCTCTTGATGTAAATACAGGTACCCTTTCTCTAATTTCAACTTTTCTCAACACTGATCTATTAGCTATATACATGAGTACATCCAGAATAGGTATTGCTTAAATGAGGGAACATTAAATTTTCTCAAAATTTGTTTTAATCACAAAAGAGAAAACTTTTTGACGCAAATCGTCAATGCGCAGAGCAAATGGACAATCGAATGGGATCATTTAAGTACTGATTATACTATTATATTAGATAGTGAAATATATGCTTGGCTTGTAAATGAACGGTGCAACAAACATATTTGCAGCTTCGATTGAAATGAATTAGATTAAACAATACATTACTTTTCTTAACATAATTTTCAGGTTATTCGTTTTGAGACATGAAACGTTGTTAATCCAAGGTTTGATTTGACTTGCGCAATATATAATATGGTTAGGTCTCTCATCCACTCAACTTCTTGGATTCGACTTTCTTACCTATATAATCCTCGATTATATATCCTACCTTCTGCAAAAGGAGACTGATTTAAATGTCCTTGTGTTCAACCCTCCTTTATCAGTTATTTGTACCGAGGTAGCTATATTAATTTTAAATTTCAATTTCCTTTCTTATAGTTCCGACCAAAAGCCACAGGACCTATGACAGGCTAGCACTGTGATGCATAAAATATAGTAATATATATATATATATTAATTAAATGTCAAATTATTATATTATATATTTTATCAATAATATATTAAATACTTTATCAATATTATATTATAACTAGACCAAAATTTTAAATTGTAAACGGACACACTAGGTTAATAAGGCGAAGTACAGTGTCCTAAATCAATACACATGGAAATTATTTTTATGAAATTAATCATAGCTTGATAAAGGGAATATAAATTATTTTCAAATATTTTAACTGTCGATCATAATAATAAAGCACTTTATGGTAAGGGAGTTCCTTAAATAACTCAGAGTTTGGATTTTCATTTATGATAAAAATAAACACAATTCTAATCTAAAGCTTTCGCTGCGAATACAATGCCAAGAGAGCTGAGCTTATAATTGGTACGGATAGACAATAATTATGGATTTGAGCAATAATTTTGGATTCCAATATGAACATTATGGCACGGGAATGCTTACATTTTAAAGGGCACATTCACAAAGAATGTCTCTTATAAAAAATATTAAAAACCAAAAAGGTCATCAAATAAAAAGTGTTCGGGAGGAGTGAGTTTGTATCCCTAAGAGACTACTACTACTACTACTACTACTACCACCACCACTACTAGGCCTACTACGGTTTAGGGGTAGGGCGTCAGAATTCTGTGCTGGGAGTCCGGGGCTCAATCCTCGGTCCCGGCCCGGATTTATTTGATTTCCAAACCCTTCCTTCACCTCTGACAAGACGTGTATTAATCACAACTTGTGAATGTGGGGAGTGCTAGGGCTCTACTGTGGTTCGGATTCCACGTTAAACTGTAGGTCCTCCATTTCATCTCACAATCACCCTACCATTACACATTAGCCAAACGGGTAGTAAGACGTGATGATAATAATAATAATAATTATTATTATTATTATTGTGATGATAATAATAATAATTATTATTATTATTATTATTATTATTATTATAGTAGTAAATATAATAATAATTAAAGTAGAAGCCCCCTTCTTCCCCTCCCCCCCCCCCCCCCCCCCCCGTATACAATATTTCAGTAACCGCAGTTTAGTGCTAGTCAATTTTACTTTATTTTAATTAAAGGAAAAAATTGTTTATTAGTCCCAACACCTACACCAGCACCCCACTTCATCTCCACATCGTGGCCATTTTACTATCATATCACCGTCAACATCATCGTCAACATCATCATTATCATGTTGTCGTCAAAACAAGAATAATGGAGAATAGTAAGTACACTGTAGTGTACAGTACACGTTATTATACTTTATTTAATGTTGGCAATGTCTTACTGTGAATAATTTATAAATTATACTTTACCGTATTTATGTATGTTTCATGAATATCACGTTATATCATAGTTCGGTATTATCCGTGGTCTCACGTATCCGTGATAGAGCTAGGAACGTATTACCCACGGATATTGGGGCCCTACTGTATATATATACACAGTAGGGCCCCAATATCCGTGGGTAATACGTTCCTAGATCTATCACGGATACGTGAGATCACGGATAATACCGAACTATGATATAACGTGATATTCATGAAACCTACATAAATATATGTATGTATGTATATATATATTCTATCACTGGAAGTGTATACTGCGAGCTAGCGAGATTGAATCTCGTCTTTGGAGGCTGAGTTTAAATTAATGGAGGTATATTTCAACATATTGTAAAAATAGTCATATTCCCAATACACAATTCATCAATCAATGCGTCATGATATTAAGATACAAATGTGGGCAACAGCAAGAGTTTGACTGTCCTCAACATGATCATTATTAGGCCTATACTGCTGCTCTCTTTATGTCAGTCAGTATCGTTTTAAGACTAATTTCGAACAGTAGGCAGAAGAATGGAGTAAACAAGAACAAGGTTTGTGTCTGTAATTTAAAATATATTTAAAAGTATGATGCTAATAGCTTTTCTTCGTGGTCAATGCTTTCTAAAATATTTAATGTCTCGAAATTTGTTCTTACGATTTTAATAAGTTCGTAAATGGGCACTGTTGAACATAATAAAGAAAATTGTACATCTCATTTTCCCATGAAAAGATTAATTTGATACCCTTAAGTAATTTTCATGGGAAAATGAGCAGTGCAATTTTCTTTATTATGTTTAACAGTGCCTTGACCCACCTCGGTGGTCGCGTGGTCTAAAGAGCTACACTCATGTTTGGCCAGTCGGGTGCACTGAGGATGGTTTTTTCTAAATAGCTGTACACTCTCCCTCCACGAAAATGCATGTGCACTTCTTCTAAATTAAACCTTCCAAATCCCCAAACCATTAGTGTAATTAGTGCATAGGCGTATAACCTGAACAGTTAATAAGACGTGGTGCTAAAAAACAGTGCCTATATAAGAGTTTTAGTCAAAATCGTTAAAGGAACTTTCAAAAAAATATTTTTTTCTCTCTTTTCGCTCTCAAGTAAGCTACCCTTAATTTAAGGGTAATCATAAAACCCTAGATACATGGTTTAAGCTTGATCGATAAAATGATTTCGGATCTAGTACCATAAGCAGACAGCATTACCAAAATCACTTTTTGGGTTTTGGGAGATTATGAATCGTCTATATCCATCAAAATCCCAAATTCGATTTTTTTTAACAATCACAATACTTCATATTCCCGTGGGGTTGCGAGAAAATTAAAATGGTTTTATACTTTTAAATATAATGTAAGGCTATCTGTTAAGCAGAAAGGTTTATTTCACCAGTAAATGAATCTATTATTGCGTAGATAGCTCTTTACAGAATTATCCATATTTATACTCTATCTAAGCATAACTCGAAGAAATTTAAACTGGTTCAAAATTAAATAAGTATTTATAGGCTTCAATTTAGTAATATTCTGTTCCAAGTATTTTTTAAAGTCATGATTCTAAATCAAAAAATCAAGTTAAATATAACCAAACCACAGCGTTGAATGACGATTCTCAACTGTTTTTCGTGACGCATGCTCGGTGGTGTTCTGTTCTAGCCACTCTTGTGCGTATTTTAATATAAACAGTGTGCTTGTGACGAGTTATTTTTGGACTCTCGTCCAATTATTCCTGATGTCGCTGTTAAAGCGCACAAACAGTTTGACCAACAATAATCAGATTAAATTCGGTATTTATAAAATGATATTTCTATTTTTTTAAATACCGCTTTGGTTTTATCATAAAAACACATCATTTATCAATTATTATCGGCAATTATTGTTGGTAATTAATCCAGTAGCGTGTTTTCACCCAGATGCAATGTTTCACATGCCATTTTTTCTTGCTGTAATAAACTTCAATTGTTTCACGCTACGCTGTTCTATCCTGAAATAATTTCGTCAACTGAAAACAACACCTTTAACATAGATTCGTTTTGTATACATAAGAATGAGATAATTCTAGTTTAAATTCATCACGCAAAGGGGGCCAGCTTTAAGGTGTACCGAAACCAGTGAGTTTCTTTATTTCAAAGTTTAAAGGATTCTAAAATAAGGATTCTTGCAAAATTACTTTTGAAAATATGACTTGACAAAAGTTAAAATTTAGCCCTATATATGTTCACACGATTGTCTGTGGACTAATTACCCTCAATAAAAACGAACTATTAATATGCAAAGTCCAATGTGATATTAAATTTATTCATATGATTTTTAATAGTGATACTACTAGTAGTCATGATAAATTAAAATAAATCTTCAAAACTGCTTAATTACGCCTTATTATGCTACTTTACCTAACGATGGGTTGGGAAATCTCTACAAGTTTCTCTTTACACAAATAGCGTGAGGAATTGCCGGGATTTAATCAACCTATTTTAAGAAAAAATATTTTTATAATATGGTGTATTATGAAATGAAGACAATTACGACGCGAATACTATTACATATAGGTTTTCTTCAAGATAATCTAAAATATCCTCGTCTTCAAAATAATTACAAATCTGGCATTAAATCCAGTTAGTCATACTTTTATTTACATTATTAAAGACTGCATGGGGCATTTAGTAAGCGATTAAATGTATTAATTTAATCTTAAAAAAAAAACATGTTTAGTCTTTTTTTAAATGGAGGTGCTGGACTTTTGTTTGACACGCTTGATGTAGTGATAATAATATTGCACGTCTGGGCTACATCATTTGTAGCGGAGTAGTGTAAAGATTAACCAGTACTAATGTACCGTTGTCCATGAGACACCCGAATGTACTAACCGTACATCCTTACAGTGGAGGTTCTTTCCATGTCTCGATGAGATGAGATAATGGTAATAGTAAGTTTGAGTGTGTGGAACCAGTAGAAAAACTTAAAACTTAACTTAAGCCTTGTTAACCAAACCCTGGTGACCGTTGGTATAATTCCCCTTTCGGGATAAATACCCAAAGTACCAGTCGGGAATAGATCCCGGGACCCCTAGACCCGTAGCCAGGCGCACTGACCACTTTACCACGGAGCTGGTTACCTGACGTAGTGATTTACATCGTTAAATTTTATCTGAAAGTTCTGGTTTTGACTTTGTTAGAATCCTTGCCAGGTGGGTGCACTGTGGGGTAATTTTACATATTTTTACCATCACTGCGGTTTTCCATTTGTTTCTCAAGACATTTTCTTGACAAAATTAAGGCCATTCATTAGATTAATTATTATTGTAGTTTAAATTAACCCCGAATATATACCGTTTGACTAGGCAATAAGAGCTAGAGTTGTGGTGACTATATTGTAATGATATATAGCCCATGGAACCACTCATTTTTGTGGTTAACTGTTTAGAGGGGTTGCTTGTAAGTCAAGAGCACCTTGTTTATTTTCAAAATAATGTTGAAAAAAGTGTTTATAATTTTTTTATGAGCTCATCCTGATTTTTTGTCGGCAAATATCTAGGCGCTAGGACTGAGTGTGTAGTATTAATAGTACATACCTGGGTTAAGATTGTAAGTTGTGTTCTTGTATAAACTTTCTTTATGAAATAAATGTGAACTAATACAAAACAATTTTCAAAATAATATTTTGGGGGAAACAAATTGCCTGAAATTTACTGATATGTTTTTGCTCAATATGTATGCAACGCACTTTACTTCCAACTAAAGCTATCTGCATATTTAAATTAATTATATATGTATATATAAGGTAAAATTTGAAGAAAATGCACCGCATTTTTATAGAGGAATAGTGGGAAATAATTTAGGCAGCAAATCCTCAGTAACACACAGCTGGGATTGGAACTCTTTTCCTCTCCGTCACTGACAAACTAGACCAAACTAAACTGACAACTTACTGTGTAATCACACGTTCACCGAAAAACAAGAGGTGAGTAAAAACATAGTCACGTGACGAGCTTTAAACTAATCTTAAAATTTCAGTCCCATTGCGCTATCCACTTGGTAATACTTAAAACCAATTCAGCGTTACTTTTTCTGCGATAAAACATCAGCTTGGGAAACTCAATCATAATATTTCAAAACAAACCGACGTAATCAGAGCGAATGCGTCTACAAATCGTGGTACTAGAATGCAACTGCATTTACTGTTTTGATATAAATTGTTTAATGGAAAGCGCGTGTTTAGTTTTAATTATATTTTGATTTGTTTCATGGCACAATATAATAATTTGAAAAAATCCATCGTGATGATGTTCTTAAATTTCTGTCTATCCAGTAGAAAATGATATCGGTCAGTTATCTGCTGTTTCTTGTTTGTCTTGCCTGAATGCATTTCTGGTAAAGTGTGAACTGTTGCACCAATCAAGAAGATTCTGCTCTAGTTTCATCGAAAGTGTAAATCAAGCATCATTATGGATTTATATGAGCAGAACAGAAACGTGGTCATGAATCATTCTCCGGTCCTTCACAATATATCAGTGCAATCCGTTTGCTCACTGAGTGCCAGAGGAACTAGTTTTAGTTTTATCCACTTTGTAGCACGTGGATGTGCTACAAGAGCTGATAATAACAATCATAATTGTATTCCCGAAATGATAGGAGGCCATAGTCATTGAAGCAGTGATACAAGACTTTATCATCATCTACTGTTTCCAACCTGTGACTGTCCTCCATCCTTTCACTACTCTTCCTTCTTTAATTGATTCCATTCTTCTCCTCTCACTTGCACACGTTTTTTGTTAACTGCTCCTTACATCTCTTTCTTGGCCTCCCTTTCGTTATTTTCCCTACATAATTCCTTTACATAATTTTCTTTGGCGTTCTCTCCTATTACATCCTCATTACTTGCCCATACCATCTCGGTCTTGCTTCCTCTACTATCTCATATACTCCCTGTACCACCTCTCTTTACCGAATAACTTCATCCCTAATTTTGTTTCTACTGCATATGCAACTATAGGTACAAAGTACGTGGTGTGTAACACCAAACCTAAAACACCATCAGTTGTTTCTAATAGAATCGCAAAGAATCATGGAGCAGCATACATTCCTGGAATCATGTGCTTTTACTATGACCCTCAAATATATTCTGCCCTCTATTTTTGACATGATATGAACCTAACCTTAGACCACATGCCCACCAATACGAGTGACGCAAATGTTCACCTCTAGTAAGTAAGAGTGAAACTTGTGTCGTTTAGGGAAATTTCTCTCCATTAAACAAGTTTTGTTTGAAGAAAATATAAAATGGACACAATTCATGAATTATTCCTCCCTCCCCAATAAAATACAATTTAACTATTTTAATATATTAAAACACACCACCTCTCCCTGCAAGGACGTAAAAAGCTAGTATTTCTAGGGAAGGCGACATTCAATTCCATTTGGTGATTCACCCTTTCTTTGCACCATTGCATTTCAGTAATATTGCGTTATTGTAAACTCAAAGAGTTGATCAAAATAAAACACCTGAAGCATCATCCAAGCTTTGCCCAACCTTACATAAATAAACCCCTCGTTTACAACTCAACAAATTATTTCGAGCTTTAGGAATAGTGGAATAGAATCAAGCTTTACATAGTTTAATTTAGGTATTTTACCCCAAGTGGTGGTAGGGGCGTGGGATGAGGTATAACTGGTTTCTCAGTGTTGTCAAACCTCGGTCACGTGGCCTCTGTCATAATATGGTCTCCCTTCACCCCCTCTGCCCCTTTCCTCTCCAAACTCCATACGCAGAAAGACCGTTACTACACTTCCTTCAACCACCTGGTCTAGTTTCTACCCCCACCGGGCCTTTGCAGACACACCCACCATATGATCCGTCAGTCACTAGACCGAGGTGAACCCCAACAGCTGATCGCTGCTAGGATTCCCAACTGGCTGACTTTCTCGTTACTCATTCGACACTGAACACCAAGCTATAGTTGCATTTTGGTAGAAAGGAACCGTTAGAAAATGAGAAAATAATTTCTTCACGGTTAGCATTGATAAAAATAATACTTTTATAGTATTTTTTTTATAGATATTGATATTTATCTATGAAAATTGGCAGTTGCAGATCACATGACCTTACCTACACATTTAATACTGTTTTAGTAACACTTAAAACTGGTGAAAAAGTGCCCTTTTTTTTATAGAAATCTGACTGTAGCAGAAGCACCACACAAAGAACCTTTCACAAGTTACAACTTCCATAAAGATTAGCTAAAGTTGACACAATGTCTACTTATCTTAAAACTGTTAATATTTACATTATCTATCAAAAGAAACAGCTGTACAAAACTCTTTTTTTGGCGTATGACTACATGGAAGGAGATTTAGAAGTTCTAACAGTCAGATAGTAATCCTAGTTTAGCGATTCTAGTATAAAAGAAAGTAAACAACTAATGAGTCTACTAGAACAGCCGCGGATTGAAATTTATATTTCAGCTTAGTTTATTTGGCATCCTGTAGCAAGGCTCTTTAGTGCAGGGGTTCCCAAACATTTTTATTTAGAGCGGAGAAGCCCTTGCACTAGAAAAAATTACATGTTGGAGCCCCCATACAATTTTCTACACTAATATATAAACATTCTATAACTACAGTTAAAATTTACAAGCATAAAGCAAACGGAAAACATCACATTTTATGAATAGCCGTTGGCAAATGGCTTTTATTTAGATTTGAAAATATTGGCCAACCTAATTACTTGTTCTATTTTAAAATTTGAAAAAAAATAAAAAAAAATTCATAAAGTTGCCTCACGGGGCCTGGGATAACTATAGCAGAGCCCAAGGCCCCGTGGAGCAAAGTATGCAAAACGCTGAGCTATTGATTTATATTCACCCTTTCAGACTTTTTTTAAAAATATTAATCTTGGTTCAAATTTTTTCCGCAGCTGGGCGGTGCTACAGTAGGTGAGATGGTGAGATGTATGCGCTTTCCCCTATAAACTTCTTTATTTTTACTATTAGTTCACATTCTTACCGTATATTATTATTATTATTATTATTATTGGCACCGCGTCTTACTACCCGTTCGGGTTGTACGCACTTACGCTAATGTGTAATGGTAGGGTGATTGTGAGATGAAATGGAGGTCCTACAGTTTAACGTGGGATCCGAACCACGGTGGAAGCCTGGCATTCCCCACATTGACAAGTTGTCTTGTTAGAGGTGAAGGAAGGGTTTGGTAATCAGATAAATTTGTGCCGGGACCGAGGAGTAAACCCCGGACCCAGCACAGAAGTCCGACACCTTACTCCTAGACCACCAGGTCAGCCCTTACCGTATACAATGTTAACGTAGCTGTGTAGCAGTGCAGTTAGTGAGCAATATTATTAAACATTCTGGGTGTAAAATAAACTAAGGGTAGATAAGTTAAATTCAGTAAATACAAGTCATGTTTCAAAAGATAACAAGTACTCGTATTTTGGGAGAGTGTGAACTTAATAATATTTTTCCTATTTCAAAATATTAGTTAATTATTATTTCGGCTTGGCTATTAATTTTATCCTGAACAATGGTAAAATCATATATTTAAAAGAGAGTTGCCATCATCCAGTTGTTTATATTATAATATTGTTCGGGCCGACTTCACCACACAAATGAAATAATTATATAGTAGGTAACTATTTAGTCCTTATTGGGAACATAACGGAAAAGATTTAGTTTCTTTTCAATATGAACAATTTCAAAAATATTTCCACAATATTTTTACATATTTAAACTATTATTTTTATGCCTCCTATAGCGTCACCAGTGAGGGTAGTCATGCATCTTTAAATATGTTAATTTTTGACCATTTGACATTATTTAGCTAAATTTTTAATGGACATTATAACATGGCGACGAGGGTACCAGAGTACCGAGAAGTGGAAATTTTGATAAAATAAACAAGAGATACAAATTTTAACCAAAAAAGAGTATATCCTGATACAGAGATCTGTAACGTAGTCTAATTTACCTTTGAAAAAAAGGGCGATGATGAGAAATCCAGGCAAAATTCGGCGTTACATATATTTTTCAGCAACAACGTATGCAAATTCACGTAAACAAATTTTAATGTATAGATCCCATTATATTTACGTTAGTACTAATAAAGAGAAATTTAAAAATATTGGTATTATTCAAATAACTAAACATTAAAACCTAAATAAACATTTATCACAATTATAAATTACTAAGCATAAGAATAAAGTTATTTTTCTATTCCATTCGACATATTCAACTATTACACTGCGTGTGTCAATAACGAAGAGTATAAAGTTTGAGCGCTTACAGAAATGAGATTAAATTGCTGATGCGATGTTAAATATTCTGCACGTCCATCACATACTCTGACCTTAAAATATGAATGGAGAATGACACTGGCCACAGGATGGTTCCTGGATAGCTCAGTGGTTAGCGCATTGGCGTAATAAGCCACAGGTCTCAAGTAAAATAGCTTTAAAAATTATAGAATTGACAGTTATTCATATTTTAAATAACTGCGATTCACAATCACGACCAATATATTAAAAATCAGCCAATATTTTATTAACCTTTTTAAATGTAAAATTTATATTTGTAAGAACCTATAAATACAAAAATTCCATGTGAGCTAACTCAAAAATTAGAAGGGATTAAAAGCCAACCAAATCTTCATTCTTCTAAGCATCAACTTAAGTAATATTTTGATATTGTTAACAAAATATAACTATAATAGAACTGCGTAAAACTCGAACGGGTAGTAAGACGTGGTGCTGCTAGTAATAATAATAATAATAATAATAATAATAATAATATAAATATGAATAGTGAAAGCATAGTATGATAAAAACTTTCTAAAAGATAGATTCCACAGTTTATTATATTGAAGATAATGTTGAACGCTGTTCTGATTAAGTTATGGTGAGTATTTGTGTAACTCAATGACCAATACTTGGGCCAATTCTCTTTCTATTATATAGTTATAAGACTCACTTTGCTCATTCGGGGCTACGCCCCCAAACACCCAGTGCATTTTCTTTGCGAGTGGATGTAAACTAATGTAATTCCAGAACCGTTTTTGATAGGTCTTACCGTTTAGCCACAAGATACCTCCAAAGAAAGGTCCGCACAGACTTTAAAGTTGCTTCACAACATTTTGAATTTTTTTCGGGGGTAAAAGATTTATTTTTTTAACTTTTTGGAATTTTTCTTTCGGTTACAGGCTAAAAGAAATAAGTTTGCCGAATTTCAAGTTTCTAGCTCATCTGGAAGTGCGTAAATATTAATGTCAGCTATGTGGATTTACAGTAGTATAATAATAATAATATGGTATTATATGCAGATAGCACATGCATCTTATTTACAGACGAGGATCCAATTACTATTACACAATACAAAGCTACACACAGATATATACAATAAGGTTAAGGTTATTTGTTTGACAACTAACACAAACAAGACAAGTATGCAATTTTCACAGTGTAATAGCAATTTTAACAATGTCAATACTTACCCTAAGGCATTAGGACCTTTAAGTTCATTGCCACACTTACAACTACACCTAATTACACCCTACATCTATCATGAGCTAGTTCTATCCAATCCACCTCATTACATCCTATCCCTATCTTGAGCGAGTTCTATACAGTCCACCTCATTACACTATATCTCTTTCAGGTCCAGTCTAATGTTATCCTCCCATTTACGTCTGGGTCTTCTCACGGGTCTCTTCCCATTGGGTTTGCCAGTTAGTGCCCTGAACAAGGTTCTAGATACTCCCATTCGCACTGCATCTCCTGTCCATCATAATCGAAGAGACTTTATCATCATCATTGTGGTGGGACATGTCATTTCTACTATTGTATACTGTATCTTTGAGCAACGGTAAAAGTAAAGTATAATAATAATAATAATAATAATAATAATAATAATAATGTAACCTCATCTTCTCCCCAGTAGGCAAAGTATTAATAGCCAATTTATATCACCACCGACACTTTTATAATATTATAAAACTGAACTCAATAAAAAACCTAAAGTATTAAAAATGAATAGTTACTACCCTTACGAGTATGATAGGATAGACACATTACTTCCTATTGGAGAAACTTATCACTAAACATCAATTTTCAAAATGAGTTCATAGTTGCCAAATTAGGTGCCTAAATATCTATTTTTATTGAATTAATTCTAAAGATATTATGTTGTACTCTTACATATATTTGATCATTTTTTTCCAACTTAATACCCAAAAGTTTTATGTAATACCGAGCCAATAACACATTTATACTAAATTATTATTATTATTATTATTATTAGCACTACGTCTTACTACCCGTTCGGGTTGTACGCACTTACGCTAATGTGTAATAGTAGCGTGATTGTGAGATGAAATGGAGGACCTACAGTTTAACGTGGAATCCGAACCACGGTGGAGGCCTGGCATTCCTCACATTCACAAGATGTCTTGTCAGAGGTGAAGGAAGGGTTTGGTAATCAGATAAATCTTTGCCGGGACCGAGGATTGAACCCCGGCCGCCAGCATAGAAGTCTGAAACCTTACCCCAAGACCGCCTTATACTAAATTAATCACTTATATTCTAGTATTATCAAAATGTATCCCATTAAAATTAGTTCATTATTGTACAAAATAGACACGTATCCACAGAAATAATTAACATGACCTACAATAAATAAAAAAAATCAAATACATTAGATATTGATTTCAAATAAACAAAGATATAGATTTCAAATAAACAAAAATAAAAGGTTTACCTAGGCTGAATATGGTGCCGATCATTTAAAAATAACTTAAAATATTATTATAATAAAATTGTCAGAAAAAAATCTTTATCAAGTATTTCAAGCAATTTTAGTAATTAAGAATGGTAACGTGTTTTAAATAATTTAAAATTATTAATTTCCTAAATATATAAACTTTTATTGATTGTTAAGTAGGCCTATTGGCATTTTTTCCTTTCTTACATTATACCAGCTTTACTTACTTTATGCCTTTAGGAACTCAAAAGTATTATTATTATTATTATTATTATTATTATTATTATTAGCACCGCGTCTTACTACCCATTCGGGTTATACGCACTTACGCTAATGTGTAATGGTAGGGTGATTGTGAGATGAAATGAAGGACCTACAGTTTAACGTGGAATTCGAACCACGGTGGAGGCCTGGCATTCCCCACATTCACAAGATGTCTTGTCAGAGGTGAAGGAAGGGTTTGGTAATCAGATAAATCTTTGCCGGGACCGAGTATTGAACCACGGCCGCCAGCATAGAAGTCTGACACCTTACCCTAGACCACCAGGTCACCTCATAACTCAAAAGTAATTTGCTGCATTTACATAAGTACTCCACCTGTCCATATTGAGCTAGTTCTATCCAGTCCACCTCATTACACCCTATCTTTTTAGTCCACACTGATATTATCCTCCCATCTGCCAATAATCCAATTTTTTTAAATGTTGAGTGCACATGGCTATAGAATTATTGGCTTTTAGAAATGAAATAAATATTTTTTTATCAATAGTTTTTTTATGAGATTACTAAAGCAATGATTGATCAAATTCACTAGCACTATAATCAAGCCTTCTTTATTATATTCAAAGATATTTTTTGTATATAATGTTTTTGATGAATCTTTATTATTAGAAACATTCATATTCGTATTAATATATAGCGTAAAACATTAGGTATTCTTTAAAATTGAGTATTTCCCAGACCCAGGAGTTATTAAGAACAGGAGTGAAATATTTGTGTTAAGAGTATCAACTTATAAGATTACTATTTACTCGTATTAGTTTAGTGAAACTTATTTAAATTGAACACATAAATCATAAAGTATCCCAATTTTATAAAATATGGTTAGAGGAAATTTAAGGTGTTCGAAATACAAAGCGATTTAGAAAATATTTGGTTCAAAAAGGGATAAAGAAATTGTAGCGCGGAGGTTAATTAACTACGAGCTACATATCATGTACTCATCACCAAACATTGATAGAGTAATAAAATCTCACAGAGTATATTGGGCAGCGCAAATGGAAGATGTTAGAACCACGCTCAACGTATTGACTGCCAAGCCTAATGGGAAGAGACCATTGGGAATTAGACGCAGATTGGACTGGATAGAAATAGCTGAGGATAGGGATAGGTGGCATGTTTTTGTAAGTGTGGCAATTAACTGAGAATCAAATATCCTAGAATAATTAAGTAGGTAATGATTTTTATAGCAAGTACCTCACAAATAAGCGTGCTCATTTATATTGGAATGCTTATAGCTAATTCATTTACTATTTCTTCTAGCACTTTATTGTAAATTTGCTGGATATTAACGGCTGGAATACCTCACTAAAAGTAAAAGGTAAACTTATTATAGTCTTCTGCATATAATCATAGATGACTTAATTACGCAGGGAGAGAAACATTATTTCAATCAGTCAAGTATCAAATCTTGTATTCCTGACCAGAGACAAACTGATTAATAAAATTTGCTATTTTTGGTCTCTTAGCTTGATGAATCGTACATTTAATGTGCAGTAGTATTAAGTCCACATAACATAGATATACAAAATCAATGTAGGCACAAATATAATACATCTGTACCATATTTTTTAGAAAACAATTAAAATAGGTATTTTTTATAAAACTTGCCCCATTAAAATTTAAACACTATCATATATTTATAAATATTTTAGTAAACCTATACCCAATTTAAAATGATGGAAAAAAAATTAAGTGTTATAGTTTTGGTGTATTTACTAAGTTGTTCAATAAATATATATTAGATTATTTCTTTGTAGCCATAAAGTGGACACACCCACACGCAGCATGAGATCATATACCAGTAATTCTTTGAAAAGTTAAGGTCCACACCAGTTCTCACACATTAGAAGGTGTCAGGATCACAATAGGATGGCATATAAGTGACTAAGATGTTTTAATATTAACCGTGCGTATTACCTTGTCCACACAGACAAAATATGGACGCTATGAATCAAAATTATCGCAACCATATCAGTTAGTAAACGTGGCCATACAGTGTCGTGTGTGCTACGTGCACTGCGCTCTACGTTGAACGCTATCCAGCGATCCAAGGAAACTGATTTTTTGGACACGTAGTGGACTACGCGTATGTGCAAAATAAATAATCTCGTGTTTTTGTAAATTAGTTCCATTGATATCTCAGGTCTGGATTTTATGTTCTTGTTTTATTTTACTATTCTACTTACACAATAATCTACTTGTATTTTTTCTCTTGCACTTTTTTTAACCACAATATGTCGGAAGCTTTAATTGAAGAAATTCGGAAATATAAATGTTTATGGAAAACGTGTACTACCGCTTTGAGCAGTGGTAAAAGTAAAATAACATCAGAATTATCACAGTACCAAGGTACATTATGAACATCTGCCATCTTTGAGGAAGACTTACAGAAAATGATCACAGTGTATCTTGATTCTGTGGGCCCAGTGTAGTATACATACGTAGCGGTCTGTGTGGCTGAGGCATAAAGGTGGTTTTCAAAATTATATATCTCGATGGGTTTCAGAACCTATCTCTGCGTTTATTCGGCTGCACTATCTCTAAGCATACCCCCCCCCCCCCTCATCCATTTGAAGTCTGTTAAAACAAGACACACAGAACAAACCAATTGGCTTACAAATATAAATCTATATGTAATGCATAATAATTTGGTACAATTAAAGAACGATTATTTTTCCAATTCATGGTATTTTTTTATTAACATAGCGATAAGTTTATTTTTAAAGTGTGTTAACACATTTGACCATTTAATAACT
The DNA here is from genome assembly GCA_039000515.1 of Timema cristinae. Lineage (NCBI taxonomy): Eukaryota > Metazoa > Arthropoda > Insecta > Phasmatodea > Timematidae > Timema > Timema cristinae. The sequence goes on from JBCFYV010009882.1 coordinate 88,878,815, forward strand.
AGACTAAATACTTTATTCGTAACTAAATCGAATTGCCAAAAATTGGATTCATGTATAACACTATTAAGCCTACTCAATTTTTAAAGATTTTTTTTTTAGCACCACGTATTACTACCCGTCAAGATTATACCCCTATGTACTGATTAGGATAATGGGTTAGGAGTGAAGAAGATGGAATTAGGAGGGAAGTGTTCCCGCATTTTTAAGGACAAAAACTCCCTCAATACACCCGACCTGAATCGAGCTCCGATCTCCCCGACATCAACAGTCTAGTGTATTACTATTACGAGTGTGACGCCTTTAACCATATGGCTGTTGAAGCGTGTGCTAAAAAGGTTCAATAAGTGCTGATTTATTTTCACGTTTTATTAAATAAGTTTTAAAGAAAAGAGTCTTAATAATTAAAATAATTTGTATAAATTGGTTATTTTTATTGGTAGGTGTCCCCGATTTCAAAAGTATCTTTTTTTGCCTAACATGTCTAGTGCGGCACTCATATTTTTCTTTGAAAGATTTATACAAATGGCTTTATACTTTTCATTGACTATTTATAGTTCCATAAAGAGGTGGCCTTTGAATATAAACACAATGGAAAAAGTAATACGTTAGTTAAAAGATTGAAAAATAAAAGAAGGCTTTCTTGAAAGTCACTAAATCAAATACATTACTACTTAAATATATGGATGGACACATGAATTTTACTCTGGTAATTGTTAATATTATGCTTATTTAATAGGAAACTAAACTTTAATTTAATCTGTAATGTTAAAGACATTTTAAATTAGTCAATTTATAAATAGCAACTCAAGGATGAGAAAGTTTCGCTAGTTTATTTTGTATTCATCCCTACTTAAAATTTACTTAATCTTAAAATAACTTAGTATTTACAGTTATCTATACTTGAAGCTTAGATAAAAAGTTAACATATATCTGCTGATGACTTCAAATAATAAGATGTATAAATTTTTATTTTCTAAAATAACTATATTATTTAAGAATAATTATAACTCAGCCCCAAATTTTAATTCAACTTTTTCAACATGTAGAATCAAGATGCTGAGAATCGTGAACAACGACCTTCTGAAATGACATAAAAACCCTGGATATCACACAACACTGATCATGCTACAAAACATAACACAGAACAAAAAAAACACGCGTTCCCCACACTCACATAGTCTTTCTGAGAATATTCAGTCATTGGTTAAAATGTTTGTTAAATATGGTGGAATATAAAACATTCCATCATTAATAAAGGAATCCTGTAGCTTAGAATGTTAAGCTTTCACTTAGTCTGACTGCCAGAGAAACTAGATTTAGAAAATTCATCATCAACTGTTTCCAGTCTGGGGCTGGGTCAGTTTAGTAAATTATCTCGATTTTCCTTCTTTCCTTCCACCATTATTCCTCCTTTAATTGCTTCCATTCCTCTCCTCTCGGTTGCAAACATTCTGTTATCTGCTCTTCCCATGTCTTTCTTGACCTCCCCTTGCGGTATTTTCCTTACATACTTCATTTCAAAATATACAAGAAAATCGTGGAGTAGCAACCAATAAGATATATTTATATTCATCTTCAAAATGTTAATATTTGATCAATATGTCTAAAATGACAAAGTAGAAAGTATAGAATTTTTAAACTAATAAATGAGGTTATAATACCGATAGTACAATATACATTAAAAAAGCCATCTAATGTCTTGTTTGAAAAAACTCTCGACGGACAAACTTAATGCTAAGACTTCGCACACTAATTAATTTGTTTAGCAGCCACCAAAATTATTATTATTATTATTATTAGCACCGCGTCTTACTACCCGTTCGGGTTATACGCACTTACGCTAATGTGTAATGGTAGGGTGATTGTGAGATGAAATGGAGGACCTACAGTTTAACGTGGAATCCGAACCACGATGGTGGCCTGGCATTCCACACATTCACAAGATGTCTTGTCAGAGGTGAAGGAAGGGTTTGGTAATCAGATAAATCTGTGCCGGTATCGGGGATTGAACCCCGGCCGCCAGCACAGAAGTCTGACACCTTACCCCTAGACCACCAGGTCACCTACCAAAATTATTAAGACCAAAATTTTTGGCATGGTGGCTGCCCTAAGGGCAATTTAGCAATCCTCATTCACGTGGCTAAAGTAATAGATATAGTTTTAACCAACGAAGATTCCATATTTATATCATCCTAGACTTGAAATACATACATCCCGATAATCTGTCAGATCCATGGACATTAACCTCTAGTGTTGAACAATATAAACATAGATAACATAACAGGAAACAGACTTCTTGCCAAATCCGTAACGTCCCAAAATGTCGTCGCTGTATTATTACCACGTGTTTAAACATAATTTAAAAATCACATTAAAAACCCTTGCGCATTTGGTTATAATGAAGTTCACCCGCCACACCTTCCCCCCTAATGGAATTATACCAGAGTGCTCTAGACTAGTAAGTGACCATAATGACTATTTGGCCAATATGACAGACATTTTGAATAGTGTTCTAAACATTAGTTACTAGGGACAGAACATATCAAGTAGCATGAGATCAAATGGAAAGTTAGAAAATATTAAGTTGCAAAATTGAGTGTATTTTTTTCATAAAATGAAATAGATGTTAGGATACAATCGTACAGACTTTCTTATATAGTGTACAATAACTATGGAACTAAAAAGAATTCCAAAATAATTTGTTTTTAAATTATCCTTAAATTAATTAATTTTATAAAACTATATTAACTAATATGAAAAACTATTACCAGATACAGTACCTATTTTTAGCTCTATATGTATTAAAATACATTTTCACAATATTTCAAATTTTCTAAAATGCATCTTAAATAAAGAACCCTTAAATAAATTTTAGAAAAACCAACAACAATTATTACTATAATTTAAAATAGTCTCCAAATACAAGTTTTGAGCCAAGACCTAAAGTATATTTTCAAAAATATTTTAATTTTTTCAAAAATAAGTCATCAGTTAACTGATTAAATTATTTTTTAAAAGAAAAACAAACATATATAATTATTTCTAGTTTAAAAAACTTTAGATACCCATTAACCAAATCACTAGAGCAATTTCTTAAAATATTCAAATGAAAATAAAAATCACACATAAGTAAAGGAACCTTAATTTGAGGGCTAGAGTAGACATAAAAAAAGTAATTAGGTACTGCCCTATCACATTAAAATATAAAGTTTGAACAAAATCCATCAAACCATTTCAGGTCAGTAGTCATGAACAAAAATACATATGGGGACAGACAGAATTGTAAAATGCCACTTCAAGAACCTTATTGTGAAAAGAACTTGCTTCAAGAATAAGGACATTCAAATCATTAATATACTTTAACCTCTCCAGATGGGAATAAACATAATTAAATAGATTACATTTTGATTGATAAAATAAGTCATACAAGCTTACTGGATATCAGGTGATATAGGAGCGCTGTTTGTGATTCAGACCACTATTTGGTAGTAAAACATAGGGAACATCTTTCAATAACAAAAAAGAAAAATCTATCAAGGCAAGTTAGAAAGATATGATGTAGAAAAACTGACAGATGATGAATGAAGGAATAGATATAAGATTGGCATTTTAAATAGGTGTGCTGTCCTAGAGTGCTTAAAGGATTAAGAAGAAACCGTGAATACAGAGAAATTGTGGGAAAATGTCAGGAATAATATCAGAAATGCAGCGAAGAGTTGTGTAAGTCAATGCAAAAAACGTAGGAAGAAACCATGGTTTGACAACTAACGTTCAAAATTAATAGAGGAGAAAAGGGAAGGAAAAAAAATTAGCATCGCGTCTTACTAACCGTTCGGGTTATACGCTTGGGTACTAATTACGCTAATGGGTTAGGAATTGGGAAGGTTGAATTAAGAAGTGAACCCACATTGGCGTGGAGGGAGAGTGGAAAGCCATTTAGATAAAACCACCCCAGTTCACCCAACCGAGATTCGAACCTCAATCTCCTCGTCCTCGGCAGTCAAGCTCAACACGAAACTAGCGCGTTATCCAAAAACGCCACCGAGGCGGGTCAGAAGCAAAATTACATCGGTTATAAAGTCATAGTGAATCAATCTTAAACACATTTAGCAATACAAGAAGGAAAGCCAGTGTGTTATCAGAAACAAAAATATAAAAATATTTAAATGGTAACGTTAGCGAGATGGAACAAAATAGCAAAACTAAGATTGTCTTTGAACTTTATTTAGGTATTAGCGGATATAGGAAAAGTTATCAGGTTAGGGACAATTTAGTGAAATATGAGAATAGTAGTCTCCAGGACAGTAGAGGTGATTTGCCTCGACACCCAATTCGGATCCTTTCTGAACATTCAAAATATGCCTGTCATGGTCGTTCCATCCACTCAAAACATCACTCGTATCTGCCATCAGGCACCATTGGTATCCATCAGCCTATCATTGGTAACCATGGTCTAACGCACTACTCTCGTGTTAGAATGGACTCCCGAAGTCTCTGATATCGGGGTTAGATCCCAGTCGGGTGCACTGAGGATTATTTTTCCTAAATGTGTTTCCACTCTTACTCCACGTGAATGCGGGTGCACTTAATCTAAATTAAACATTTATAATCCATAACACATTGGTGTAATTAGTATATAGGCATATAACCCAAATAGGTAGTAAGACGCAGTGCTAAAAAAAAATTGTACGGAACTCCGCAAGGACTTTCTCGCTCTAGTGTTTGAAAATGGAGATAATTACTCAAAACTTTTAATATGTGAAGCCAAATTATATACACTAGAAAACCAAAGCTTAAATTGCACTATACTTATACAAAACTTTTTTTAGTCCTGGTTTTAAATCTTATAATTTTGTTTTTAAATAATTAATGTCCTCATTTGGATGTTTGGACCGATAAAAAAGATCAATGTTGGGTCCACAAGGGTCAACACTTCTTAATAAAATTTCAACTTCAGGTTAAAATTTTCGACATTTTATTAGGTGTTGCTAATCTTCACGCCATCGCATTGCTGTTAAATTCCTTATTTATACATTTTGACCAATAAAAACTGTAAATATTTACTATTGAGTCTAAAATGGATATATATCATTGTTGTACAAACATTTCTCCTAAGAGGTTTATAGAAAAACAACAAACTTTTAGAGTTACTTATATTTAATTACTCTATGGCATTAGATAATTATTGCTTTAAAACATATGTAGTATTTCTTTACAACTAAAGCTCTCAAAATTGTATTAATATATTTGCCAATATCTCAAAAACGGTTGGATTTATAAAAATATATTTCATATACAAGTTTTTTATTTTTAATAGTACTACAATTTTGCAATGATAAGATATTTAGTATCTCAAATAGTTGCTGAGATACGGAAGTTTCTGCTTCTGTAATGTACCCTAAATTTCATTTTCATTGTAAAATGAAAATAGTTTATTTATAATCTTAATCAACACCTAGATACAAATTTTAATCAATATTGTTATTGTCGATTTTGAGAAAATCAACATTTTCTCTTTTTGCCCTTCAGTAAACTACCATTAATTTTAGAGTTAGATATCCAATTCCAAAAACACCTCCGGGCAAACTTATGAAAAACTTAGATACCAAGTTTTAGCCTGATCGGTAAAATAGTTTAGGCTCTAGTTGGAAGTACAGACAGACAGACAGACAGACAGATAGAGAGACAGATGGAAAGTCAAAAACAACTTTTTTTGGATTCGGGTCATGGAACGTCAATATTCATCAAATCTTGATTTTGATTTTTTTGACGATCACAATACTTTCTCTACCTGTAAGATAGAGAGAAAGTAAAAAGGGAGATAAAACAAAGTGTAATGACTATAGAGCTAGTTCACTACTACCAACATGAATGTTATCTAACATAATTTAATGAGATTGATTCCATATGCAGAGGAAATATTTGGAGATCATCAGTGTGGATTTTGACTAAATAGATCAACAATGAATCAGATTTTTACTACTAGGCAAATATTTAAAAAAAAATGTGGGGATACAACATGACTGTTCATAATTTATACATAGTTTTTAAAAAGGCCTATGATTCAGTTAAAATAAATAAATTATATTAAATTTTGTGTTAAGTTTGGGCTTCCCAAAAAACTTGTCAACCTAATTCTGATATGTTTGACTGATGCGCGTGGCAGAGTACAGGTTGGATTTCACTTATCAAATACTTTTTTGAAATACATAATGGATTGAAACAAGAATCTGCACTTTCCCCATTACTTTTTAATCTAGCCTTAGAGTATGTTATCAGGGTAATGTAAGAGAGTAGGGAAGGGTTGACACCAAACGTCCAATGCAGATGATTTAGCTTTGTTGAGTAAAAGTGAGGAAGCTGTTGCAAGAAATGCAGAAATTTAATTGGAGGCTCGTAAAAAATAGCCTCTTCAGCGATCAATTTTAAACTTAAGTATATGACCACACAGAGAGAAAAAAAAAATCGAGGGCGATAATTTTTAGGTTACTGTGAACAACATATCATTTGACAGGATTTATGAGTTTAAATATTTATGATAAATAAGTTTAACTATCAATAACGATATCAGATTTGAAATTAGGAAAAGATTACCGTCAGGAAATGCATGCTATTGGTCATTCAGTGAGTAGTTGACATCTCGCCTTGTTTCAAAGGATATAAAACTCAGAATACACAAAACAATAATTTTATCAGTTGCTCTATATGGCAGTGAAGCGTGGTCTCTTACTTAACACGACTAAAACCAATTTAGGGTGTTCGGAAACAAAGTGCTTAGGAAGATATTTGGTCCAAAAAATGGATCAGACCACTGGGGAGTGGAGGAGGATACATAATGATCAGTCACATACCTTGTACTTATTAAAAAACATTGTTAGGATAATCAAGTCTAGTAAATTACGGTAGGCAGGACATGCAGCACAAATGAGAGAATCTAGAACCTTGTTCAGAGTATTGACTGGCAAACCAAATGGGAAGATACCATTGGAACGACCTAGACGCAGATGGGAGGATAACATTAAAATGGACCTGAAGGAGATAGGGTGTGAGAATATAACTAGCTCAAGATAGGAAGGAGTGTAATGAGGGGGACTGGGTAGAACTAGCTTAAGATAAGGACAGTGTGTGATAAGGGGATTGGATAGAACGAGCTCAAGTTATGGATAAGGTGTGATAAGGTGGACTGGATAAAACTAGTATCTTAGGCCATGTTTGTCAAATATAATTGCAGATTATCTTATATATTCATCACGTTTTCTAAATGTAGTCTTTGTAGCAGTATACAATGAGAAATGTTTGCTCAAAGATATAATGTTAAGAAACAATGTTAAAGTTTGTTTCCCTATTTTAGAGCGTTTCATGGACATTTAAATTAAAAATTTGTAATTTCTTCCCCCATACATTTTGTTTTTAAAGCATAATTTGTTGAAATTTCTATAAATTGTTCTCTGGCTTTTAAAGAAAATTAGTTTGCACTGGCAAATGTCTTATTCAGATTTGAAAAAAAAAACTATCAATCTTAATTACAGATTCTATATTTTATAGTGTGAAAAATAAATTAGTATTCTAAAATTGCCTCACAGCGTTTGAGATAGCCATGGCTGAGTTCAAAGGATCCATAAAACACGGTTTAGCAACCGCTTGCTTATGCCACTGGCAAACAATTATTTGATTTATAGCAATAATTCTGTGTTTTAGTTCGATAAATTGGTTTAGACTTTAACGTGTCTCTCTCATAAGCTAAGGGTCCCCGCCTCAATTCCCAATTGTAGGGTCCCCTGTCTCACCCCCTTAATCCCTTACTAAAAAAAAGTATATTAAAAAACACATCTTTTTCAAAAGTCATAACATTAGATTGCACCTATATACACATTTTCAGCTATTAAGGTATCAGGGAATGCCTTAAAATGAATAATTATGCTAGAAGCCATGTTTTTATACATAATACGGTTTGATTTTTACCCAATAATTAGTTAAATTTACTTCTTTAAAAAGAATTATAAGTATAAAGTTACAAAGGAAAACTTTCCCAAGTTTGAATTAAATCGATTAGTGTGCTCAAAATTTATCGTGAGACACATCGACCACTTATAGACAAGCAAACCGGTAGAGTTAAAACTGAGAACTATTTTCACTCGTTCAGAAAATAAAACTACGTGATTATGTTTTATTTTGTTTTTACACTTTTGACAATATTTAATAGATCGCCTATATAAGGTTCTTACGTGCAAGCAAGTTCTTCCGCCCCCTCCTCCCCCCAATCCCCGAACCCTGTGCAGCCGTACCATTTGCACACACCTAAAGGTGACCCTGTGTGTACGCATAAAATAATACAATGTTAATTACTAGTTTCTATAAACTATTTTATTTATTTTATTTGCATTGATGCACTTAATGGATAGATAAAAAATAATAATTAAAAGTAGTGTCATGTGACAAGAACTAAGACCTTTTCTTCGACTTCCATTCAAATGTTTCAAGATTCACTTCGACTTCGATTCACATTTAACAAGTGACCTTCTCAGACGTATAAACCCTAACAACGGTTATAAAACTTTAGCGCTAAGGCTTTACTAAAAACTACTAATTCAAGCAACTTGGTCAGATCATAGAAAAATAAAGCTAAAGAACTTGAGTTCCTTAGTTAAATTATAGAATTAAATATTATATATGATTAACTAAATCAGATTAAAAATTAGAAGTTAAATAGCCCAATATAATCCTAACAAAGCAAGAGCGTGTGGCCAGCCAGTTCTGTGAAAACCTTCCAATCATTGTAAATACGAGAATGGCAGAAAACAATTACGATTGCTATCTAGTTCTGGTAGTTCTGGAAGACTTCGCCAGGATCGATAGACAACAGTCAAACCTAATATTAGAATAAGGAGGCATGAGGATAGTCTTAAGACGACAAATTTGGGCTTACTCTGACAGTTTCTTTGGTATTTAGGTTCTCAATGCAATGACGGAAAAAAATGGCATGGTGCACCACACAGACTTTATTTCTATTTTATCTTAAAATAGAGAAATTCACTTAAAAACTCGCAAGAATTCTGAAACAAAATAATGTACACTGAAGCAGAAACACTCCGCCGAAGAGCACAAATAAAATAATACACACTGTTACAGAAACTTGTTAAGGGAAAAGTAACATCTCGGTTCACCAAAGAGTGTGACAATCAATTATTAATTGATCAATAATTACAAAAAAATTGATTTGCCAATATCTCTGATATTGCTGGTTTATTGAATATGTATTTGGAATGAAAGTTTTTATTTTTAATAGTATTATAATCGTAAGATATTTTGTATCGCAAATAGTTACGGAGATATGATCAAAACTGGAAATTTTCACCAATGTAAAACTCTCAAAGCCATTTTCCATAAGAAAATGAGGATTTACATTTTGTTTGTAATGGTAAGCAGTGCCTAGCTAACATTTTACAAAATCGTTTGAGCTAATTTTTAGGAAATTGATTTTCTGTTTCTTGCCAATCTTAATAATAAACTACCCTTAATTATAGGGTTGGATAAATAATTCTAAAAATCCCTCCTAGGAACCTTATTTACACTCTAGATAGTAAGTTTTAGCCTAACTAGTAAAATAATTTCAGCTCTAGTCCCAATAACAGAGAGAGAAATAGCATTACAAGAAAAACACACTTGAGTAAAGGAGGTCATGAAACGTCGACATCCATCAAAAACTTTGTGAGGGATATGTGTATACGAATTATATTAAGGTAGGATGGAAAAGTCCGAGAGTTTTTCATATTTTATGCCAAAATAATTAATTAATAATAATTTTTTCTCAGTAGATACATTTGGTTTAATTATATATATTTATTATAGTCTCAAATTCGTGAATTTTATTTATGAACATCGTGACCTTTGACTATAATAGTTTTAAACGAAGAGGAAAAAGTCCTAGTCAAACCACCCAAAGCCCGTGAAAGATATTAAAAACCCGTAGATAGGCATACATAAAAAATTAAATACAATTAATCAACTTAGGAATTATTTGCTTTATTTTGTTAAAAAAAGTTTTTTTATATAAAACTGTAAAAATACTGCCCTCCATCCCGGCATAAATCTGCGCTTTTATCTCAAATAGTTTGTTATAATTGAGAACAGTATTTTAATTTTTAGTTTACCCAAAAGCTAATTATAGTTATATGGAATAAAATGCTCACTTTAATTGTGAATGCTATTTACACACAAACTTTTTTTTGTTTTTGTTCATGAAAGACTGGTTTACCTAGAGAAAAGCTTAGCAAAGTAATGCCTGCTAACCCCCACGGGTCCGTGAGCTTCGTTAGTGGGGGGGGGGAGGGGGTGTTCGTTACATAATTTTATATTTATTGTAAGCAATTTTATTTAAAAGGGTAGATCACATATCTACTAAACACGATGGTGGTATCTTCCCATAATAAGGCCAGATGAGAAAGTGTGACCAAAACGTGCGTGGTGGTAGTGATGGTGGTGAGGGAGGGGGGGTTTGGCCACGCCCCTTCTGCCCTCAACTTTGAGAGGAGCATTTGTGGATTCACTTTTATTTTAGTTTTCTTATCATTCAACATAAACACATTCTAGAAAAAGCACTGAACCATTCTATGCTTTTTCCAACAAATTATTTGTGGGAGCAAGCTTTTTCTGCTGTTTGTGTTTTAAAAAATGTGAAAAAAAGTTTTAATGTTTATTCAGACTTAAGGCCGACGTTCATTAAAATTGCCAACCTTAATGATATTTAAAGTCACACAAATAGATCCATTCCTCACATAAAATATCGATGACTATAAAAATTCAGTCTACAAATATTATACAAATTTTATTTTAATTTTTATTGTAATTATTCTTACATTTATTTTAAAAAAATATTACAACTTATTTATCTTTATAGTATACTATTTTAATTACTTTTTATAGATCATTTATCTCAAATAAAGGGGTCCTGTTTCCTAATTAGAGGGTCCATGTGACTAAGAAGTTTAAAATCACTGATAGAAACCATAGTAAATTATGTACTTTTTAAATGACGTACTTTGAAAATATAAAACATGTATTTAGTTCAATAGAGGTGCACAACTTTAAACCTACTTGAACAAACGAGATATTTAAACAAAATTAATTATGTGTTGTACCACAAAAAAGTGATTTAAGTGACCAAGACCTTTCAACTTTGCTTAAAATGGACCACCACTTAAAGAGATATTTTTTGAAGTCTTGTCGAACAATCATGAGCTCATGTCTCTGTGCGTCCAATTATCTTCAAACTTATCTTATAAATTTGGTTTAGCTTGTTAAATATTAAAAAAATATGAATACATTAATAACTTATTCTGTTTGATCACGAGTGTTTCAATAAATATTTTTCCAGGGAACTGTTGAATCGAGTTTTAAATTTGGTTGATTGTTAGCGCACAACCATTTTAACACTTTTCTCTTGAAAACAAACATCTATTGGCAGATATCAAAACCTCCAATTTCCCTTTATCCAGCTGTACCCTATAAATATTTAATTTAAATCCACCCTCAGAGTTCTACAATCTTTCATTGTTAGTAAATATACAGGATTTTTGGAATATAGATATTTAATAATAAAAGATAGGGGGTTTATTTTTTTATTGAAATTTTGAAAATGTAAGGAAATTGATAAGCTTAACACTGGGGTTACCCATGGTTTAAAAAAATGAAACCCGAAAAAACGCAGTTCTCGAAAATTACTTATTCCCAAAACTTTCATTTACCTATAAAAATAAACAAGGTTCAATATATATATATATATATATATATATTTTTTTTTTTTGCAAAATATAGTTTATTTAAGAATATTGACTGCTATTGGCTCAAACTTGTACTTCCTGAGTTTTAAAACTTTGTTTATATAATTAATAAAAAGAGTCACACAAAATTTCCAGCTCATTGGAATGCTGAATTAAGCCAGGAATGTAGGGAACTCGATAAAAGAAGGTTTTTTTGCAATCTTTATGTCAAAACATTTTGTTGGTCAAAATAAATCAAATATTGCTTCAGTAAAAACAGTTTAAATCAACAGTTGTGGAATATCTGTCGAGGGTGTCCTGAAATTTAGTGACAACTCTCTTCATTTAAAAAGTGTGTCATCTATTGTTGTTATGCTCCTGACAGTTATTTAACAACTGTTGATATCACCATTCTAAGAGAATTAAACTCATATTTCTATTGGAATAATATTTGAAATATTTTGGCAAAAAAAAAAGTTTTGCTATAAAAAGTGCAAAAACACTGGCCTTTTATTTAGTCCCCTTACATCTCCATCTTAAGCTACATGATTATGTAGAATGTACTTCTTGGGAGGGAAGCCTTGGTAAAGCGAGAAATTGCCGCGCAGACATTCAGCTCAAACGCAATATTTAAGCCTACAATGCATTATTTCAAAATATAGTTCACGCCAAAATAAATCCGAGAGATTACAAGAGGGCTCTTTTTCCTTAGTGATCCTCTATTTTGAATATTATGAATATATTTTTTGGGGGAAAAAATAAGCATTGGCTTATTTTCAAGGACTTTTTAAGCATATTTGTAGAACACTGAGACTAGCCTTGATTACATAATTTTTAGATTTAATCTTCCTCTACCAAATACAGCAAATTTTTGATGAGCCAACGTAAGAAAATTTTAAGATTTTAGAGAACTAGCAGCGAGCTTTCCTTTTGAGATAATTTCCGTAGTTTTTTTCCCCTCTTTCTTATTAACATGGCAAAGGGTGGTTGTAGGTGAAGAGTGAAAGTGAATATATGCTTAAAGAGAATAGGGAGAACGTCCCATAAAATTACACTAACTATTGTATTTTAAGATATTTGGCCTGACAGCAATTAATACTTTCTTGCTGACCGAGGCGGTTGTCTTAAGGGCCTATGTAGTTTCCAAAAGACTAATATTTCTAATTGTATATCAGTCTCCATGGTTTTTATTTAGTTACCAAAATGGCTTACAGGACTATATGGGTAAAATTGGGTAAAAGAAGTCGTGGAAGGAAGGGGATAGTAGCTCAGGTAATCCCACTCAGATCTCGCACTTAAGTTAAATATTTGTAAAAACCTTTAACAGAACACGAGTTTTGTGTTTTCTGGAATAAACCCAACATTAGTTTCTATGACCTTATAGTTTATATAAAATATATAAACTTGTGAACATAGTTTAAGTGTTAAAATTGTCCACCTTTCAAAGTAAAAAAAAAAAAAAAAAACACTGTTTTTATCACCAAGATCTAAATGCCCGGGAATCTAAAGTTAATTGGTATAGGAGTCTATAATGGATCTTTGTGAAACGATTGATGACACTTAATAGGGGAGGTAACAATACATATTGTACTATCATTAGTATTTTCCTCCTTTTCTTAGTTCTTCTGCCGGACAGCTCCACCTAGGGACGTTATATAGATCAATCACTCTGTTTATGGTATTAATGAATTTCTGCTTAGCTATTTTAGCGCCTTAATGCACAAATACACTGCAGCGTGAATAAATATAGTTATAAAATGTTTAATTCTTATTTTGTATGAGTTTTTGGTGATTATTTTATATTATAACCTTATTTTAAATCCTTAGTTGTATAATACTGAATGTAAAAATCCCTATTAGATATAACAAGAATATTTTAATGCCTCTCTAACATTATTATAGAAATGCGTTAAGTTTTTCAAACTATAGTTCACTTCCAAAAGATTTCCCTAGGGGCGTTGTTTTCACAATGCTGAAGAATAAGAGAAATGATATAAGTTTTTACTGTATTTTCTTGTTATTTCGATAAGGATATTACTGTAGAACAAGAACTTTTTTTTTTGCTATCGTATCTCAATATCATTTTGGGTTATATTCATATGTTAATGTGTTAATAATTAGGAAGTTTCAACTCAGAGGAAGTATTTTGCATAGATTAAGGATTGAATACCATTTAGAAAAAACCTCAGTCCACCCATACGGGATTCAAACCCTTCTCTCCCAGTCATAGTTATTCTAGTCTATTGCGATGCCTTACTGCGGATTCCCACGTTCACCGAAAAAAAATAGCGTAGAACAGAAACGGCGTAATTTAAAACGTTTTCATCCAATCACAAGGTTTCCCTTACGCCTCATCGACACAAGCTGTTCTGCTGTAGTTAAACTCGTATCTATTTCCTCCGCTCTGTTTGAGATCTTCGCCACGGGAGAACCAAACAAATCTCAAAACCAACCATCTTACATCAGTGCGCGTGCGCATTTGAAGGCGCATGCGCTGTAGGACTAGAACTAAGCAGATAGCTTTGTTGGTTTCTGTGAGGGGATTTGAAATGAAGCTTTAATGGAATGCGTGGGTGTGTTGATGTATTGGATTATGTCACGACACAACGTTATAATTTGAAAACAGGCATCGTGACAATTATCTCATGTATATTTTTATCCACCAGAAAATTAGATATATTGCTAACAAGCTGTTTTAAGTTTGCGTTGTAATGCATTATGGGTAAACAGACATCCTGTGAGTTGCTTCACCCCTTAAGCAGATTCTGCTCTCTATTTATGGCGAACGCGTGACTCAAGCCTTAGACTGACCACTTTAAATAGAGATGCAATCTAAAGGGGGATGTTATTTCAAACTCCATGTATTCAAAATGAAAAAAATCATTTATATATTCATTATGTTAATTTTGAGTCTTTTTCGTACTATGTCTTATTACTTAGCCAGGATTTTGGCGTATTTTCAATAGCTAGAAAAGATAGAATATTGATGAAATTTACTTAAATTTGAGTTGATTAAGAGTGGGAAATAAAGACAACTGCATTACACACTTCCGAGATTCAAACCCTATTATCTCCATCACCTACCAATTAATAGGATGAGAATGTCACAAATAAAACTATGCCCACTGCTATGGGTAATGCTTCTTTTAAAAGGAAAAATATCTCAAGATCAAAGATTTGAAACCTGTTTTTAGGCATTAGAAGTTTTTTTTTTTTTACAATCTATGTAAATCATCTCTATTGGATTTTTTAAAGATACTGTTTCTAAACGATATAATTGTAGCGATTATTGAAACTGGTTCAAGGACTTTGATAACTTATATAGCCACCCAACCCAAGCGATGCTCGAAACAGGTCCTAATGCTCTCATTCAAAGGTTAGAGAACGCTCAGTAGCAAATGGGTACTCCTCAGTAGTTCTAGAGTGTATGGTAAACTACTTCAGTCTAACTCATAGTTTGTTAAATTGCCTGTGTGTAAATGCTAACGGCCCTAATGAGTAGTAAAGCGCCGTACCCAGAAAAAATAACTACTTAATATTTTTATTTGAAATTAATTTTAGGACACATGAGTTTCTGTAATGCGCATTTAAACTAACTGACTTTTGGTGAAATTAACTTTGGTGAAATAATTTATCAAACATAATTTTAAGACTAAATAACTTAATACAAAGTTATATTTGATTAAATTAATTTTAGGCCAAACTAAATATGTTTGTGTTGTCCTTATAAAGGGGTTGTTACATATTTAATCAATTAGGTTACCCTACCGTTTCTAAGTACATAAACTTTCCTTAAGTAATAATAATCTGACTATAGCAACTGGACAGCGTTGAAAAATGTTCAAATTGTTATCTGCACATTAATTCGTAAAACGAGAGAGATAAATTTTCGGGTATTTATTTCATTCTTAAACACGTATAAGACTATATGGTATTTGAACATTGTAAACTATTTAAATTTATTTTTTAAGATCGTGTGTCATATTTAATGTGTTAATTTTGTTACTAAAATGCCTGATTTGGATTAACACGTTCAAAACGTTTTCTATGTGATTAATAAGGACTTAACAGTCCTTTTATAAGAAAAAAGCTGTTTTGCACATTTGACCAAATAGTTTAGTATTTAGACAAATTGAGTATGACATTGCAAGACTACCAACTGGCTTAAGATTTCTTTACATTCATTACTTTTTGCAGCCACAGTCATTTTTTATTCAAGTCACACATTTTCCACTAGCAGCTTGCTAGGCCTGTCGTAGCTTCATATGCCTTATAATCTAACTTAAGACTAGGACAGGCACAACATCCAGTCTCCGGCCGTTAATTTATTAATGTGAAAGTGAAAACCTACATTTCACTAATGATACATTTTCAGCCATGCTGGGAATCGAACCAGGGATCCTTAACTCAGTAGGCAGATACACTACAGACTGAGATAAAGTGTCAAATAATGACTAAAGATTCCTAATTTCAATTTACACCGTTGACAAAAAAACGTTATTCCATTGCAATTTGTCGTTTATGGGAAGGTATGAGTTAAAATCAGAGCTGAGGGATTTCCCTTCCTTTTCTCAGTAATTAAAAATTATTAAATTTCTTCTAGATATTTTAATTAGACTAACCCCATTATATTGTTATTGGATTTTTTAATAAGCTCACCAATGAAAATTTTTAATCGACAGATATCTCATTGTAGATACAAGGGAGTAGAAAATGGTGATCAGGGGTCTCTGACCCACTCTTAGGGGGCTATATGTATAAGTAAAAAAACTTTTATCAACTAAAGGTACATTAAAATTTTTCAGATGGCCCCTTTAGTAAAATTAACTTTTCCTTTTAGAAAAAATAACTTTTTCACGCCCTTGTGTACATATTATTCTATAGTATTATTTACTATATTATATAATATCGATCAGGTTAAAAATAATATAGTAATAAAATAATGATTTATTTATTACTTAGCCCTCCACCCTAAAAGCAGAATGCAAACACGTTACTGATTGAGCTAAGTTAAAAATGTTTTGTATTAACTTAAGAGCTTTTTGGCTTTCACATAAAATCAATCTCATCTTATTGTATAATATGGTGTGAGGTAACACTTTATCCAGGCTTATAACCCAAATTATTAAAAAAGCGTAAGAGTTCTACACAAAGTTATTTTTCAAGCTATCATATTTTTATTCTTTCATTGTTATTATTGAGAATTTAATATTGGTTTATTTTATTATAGAAACAACAGACGTGTTAATTAGTGATCCTTTATATTTTATTTGAAGCGGGCCTCAGAAGAATGTAAACAAAGAGGTTAGCAGCTAAATATCCACCAGGCAAGGGCGGATTTACGACTCTGCCGCCAACAGGCACCAGATAATTTGCCGCCCACCTTCCCTATCTTAATTTACCCCTTCTAAATCGCCGTCTCTCCCCTTTCGCCCGTGATGCACCGACACACATGTACCTTATAAAAGTGCTATATGTGGAGTAACAGATTATATTATTATTAATATTACTTCGTCTTACTACCCGTTAGGGTTTTACGCACTTACACTAATGTGCAATGGTAGGGTGATTGTGAGAGGAAATGGAGGACCTACAGTTTAACGTGGGATCCGAACCACGGTGGAGGCCTGGCATTCCACACACTCACAAGTTGTGCTTAATACACGTCTTATCAGAGGTGAAGGAAGGGTTTGGTAATCAGATAAATCTGTGCTGGGACCGAGAATTGAATCCCACATATATATATATATTGTTTTTCTGAAAGCTTATTATTTTCAAAAACTATATATATATATATATATATATATATATAGTTTTTGAAAATAATAAGCTTTCAGAAAAACAAGACAATTTACTTATAAGAAAAGCTTGAACAAAGCTTAGTACAAAAATATCTACTCAAAGAATATGTCTTTTTGGCACATGTTTATTTTTTTGTTGAAAGTGCTTCGTTAGATGAGAGAGGCTATTGATTCTTTGGAAAATATTTTTTTAACATTGCAGATTATTACTTCATTGATTGATCTAAATTATTTTGAATTTCAGGAGTTTTCAGTATTTTTTTTTATTGCTTTACGAATTTAATCTTTCAATGACCACGGTGTAGTTATAACTTCTCTTCTTGCTAATTTTTCTTTTAATACTTTCATTTTCCATACACGTTTCATTATAAATAACATGAATATATAAAATGGGCACACAAATGTAATACACGTTCTTTACAAGTAGATGATTCCAGGGAATCCCTTGCATTGACTGTTCCATCTGTTTGAATAAGATACTAATTATGACATCATTAATCAACAATACAAATTATAGACTGGTGCTTACCTATTTACATGCATTCAAGCGTGGCGGATTAAAAAAATTAAATAATCTTTATTCAGAAAACGACGGTTTTCGGACACGGTTTTGCGGTTTCGGTTTATCATCGAAAAACCGCGGTTTTCAGCTTCAGGTGGACCTCAATCCCAAACTATAGAATATATTTATAGAAAACTAGTAATATTGGTTATTTATATGTGTTTATGTGCATTGCTAACAAGTAAGGCATGATTATCTAAGACAATGCTATTTGGTAAATCATAGTGCGTTAAAAATGATTAAGTTTGTGTTTAGAATTTTAAAAAAATTGTGAATTAATTATTTGTAATGAGGTTCTTATGATAAATATGTCTATCCAATAAATATTAGTGGATTTTATGTTTTATACAGGCGGAAATCACAAAATTACCTTTACGCCCATAAAAAAAAGAGTGCTTTAAGTTAAAAGTACTAGTGAACAAAGGCAATTTATAGAATATCCTAAGAGTTAATTTGGGTAGCCTAATAATTAATTTGGGCTTTAAATATGTTTAGTAAAGGGCTTAAACCAGCTTAAGAACATATCAGTTTGAATCTACAAACATTTCTTAAATGCTTCTCACAACAGATTATTAACCTCGAAATCTCATCTAAATGCAGTTTTTCTGCAATTATCACTTACAAAAGTAAAAGTGAGATTAATGTAATTCTTTCGAAATATTTATTGATTTAGTTTAGTTCAATTTTTTTTTTCACTAACGAAGATTGCTCTTTTTTTTTTCTAATAAAAATTACATAAAACCGTACTGGTAAGGTTTGAGCTGAATTAACTATTGAAGATACCAATTTTCTACTTAATTTTCAAATATAGCGTCATAAAAATTTTTTTAAATGGAATTAATTTGTCTTATGAGATTAGTTTTATAATCTTTAACTTTTGGAAGTATTCAGTAAGAGGATGGTAAATATATTTACAGCCCTTAATTTAAAACACGCCAAAATTTATGATAAACTATATATTTAGAACCAAATCGATTCTAAGCTTCCTATGAAATACCATAATCCCCTTTGATGCCAAACCATCTCAGTGCGATCTCACACTTTAATGGTAGATGTAAGGTCTACAGAGATTGATAGCATGTTCATTTGTTATGACTAGGGATTGGACCCATGAATCTCTCGAATCCTTAAGGGTATTTTAGAAAATCTCGGATTCGAGACTAAAAATCATTAATAAATGTATTTTTCCATTTTTCAAGTGAAATTTGTTTTCGAGCTCTAATACTGCTTTTTGGTGGTTCAGAACCAACTACAATTATAGGATTATCTTAACAACCAGGCCCCAGACCAGTAATTTAACACTTAGCTGAATGTATAATGTTAAATTATATTAAATGAATGATAAAAAAGCATGTTAACATTTAGCTACTAGTTGTTATATCTATTTTATTATATTTATATTTTCTCTTATATTCATAATTTTTCAAAGATTCGGATTCGATTTTCGAGAATCTTGAGGTAAATTGGAGATTCGGGTTTGAGATCCGGATTTGTAAAATAGTGGACTCAAACCATCTCTGGTTATGACCCTCATAAATTCAGAGTTTTTAAATTCATTACTAATACACCATTCAATTGATAGCATTTTGCATTAATGGTAACATGGTCTAACGCGTTACTCTCGTGTCGGAAAGTATTGTTGACTATAATGGGATTGGGGTTCAAATCCCTGATGGGTTTACTGAGGGAATATTTTACTTAATGTTTTTCCCAATCTCCTTCCTCGCAAATATGGGTATACCTTCTCTAAATTCAACCTTTATCATCCCTAGAACAGCAACGTTAATTGTACATTTGAATGCACTTTTTTTTATGTATATCAACTTATGACTTACAAGCTAATAAAATTCTACAACCCACATACATCTTGCTATTAATTCATAACTATGAAAGGATAGGCCGAAATCTAACCAATATTATTTTTGGTCACTCTTGGAATCGAATTCGGGACCTTTATCTAAATAGATAAATGCACTACCGACTGATCTAAGATATTGGACTTCTTTTTTTTTAAATAAAAAGCAAACTTAAGGTCAACTATTTTATTTCAGAGTGTTTAATAAATGAATAGCCCCCAATTCAGTGACCACATGGTCTAAGGCGTTACTCTAGCAGTAAACCAGACTGCCGATGATCTTGAGATCAAAATCGTGTGGGTGTTTTTATTTTAGATTTTCCAAAATTGTTTTCCACTCTTACTCCATGAAAATGCGAGTATACTTACTCTAAATATAGCCTTCCCCATCCCTAAAAACCACTCGCGTAATTAGTATTCAAGCGTATAACACGAACGGGTAGTAAGATACGATGGTTTTAAAAAAACACTTAATTACGGCTTCGGTGGGCACGTAGAATAAATTCCAGACTCATCTACTTTGATTTAACAATGATTAAGATGTCACGGCTTAACTTAAATCCTCTAACATGGAGGGTGTTTTTCCTAAAAGATCTTCCAATTACTATCCATGCATATGTGGGTGAATTTATTCTTATTTCGATCTTTCTGATCCCTACTCTATTATTATTAAAATGCATACAACCCTGACGTGTGATAAAACATGGGGATATGCGACGACAAATATCTAACTTATTTTAATGGTACTCTCAAAATGAACAGAGAAATAGAAATGTTCGCGTTCTAAATAAAAACTACATGAATAAATTAAGAATGAAGTTTTATTAATTATATTAATATGTCAAGTGTTTTGAGATTTCTATATTAAAATTAAGTAAATACTATTAAGTAAATACCTGAAGTAGAAAAAATAGATTTAATATAAATATTTTGAAATTAAATAACTTGAGACGCATTCAGATTAATCTCTGTTTAAAACAAAACATTATAAAGATAATGTTCAATGTAAATTTAAGGTGTATTACATTTTGTTATTGTATCACTATTATTATTATTACTTTAGTAATATATTTATCGAATGCTTTTGATTTTTAAACGCATATTAAGACGCCTATCATTAAACCATCTTTTAGACAAACTCAAACTATAATTTCCCTATATAACCTACCCTCTTACTCTATGGAATTAGGAAATCTAAAGTTCATTATCGCCGTTATAAAAGTATGCTAATTATCCTTATCTTGAGCTAGTTCTATCCAGTCCACCTCATTACACCCTATCTCCTTCAAGTCCTTTCTACTGCTATCCTCCCATCTGCGTCTAGGTCTTCCCAATTATATTTTCGCCATTGGGTTTGCCAGCCAATACCCTTTACAAGGTTCTAGATTCTCCCATTTGCACTGCATGTTCTGTCCACCGTAAGCCACGAGATTTGATAATCCTAATAATGTATTGTGGTGATTACAGGGTAAGTAAATCATCATTATGTATCTTATTCCATTCACCAGTAGTCTTAATTATTTTTTTAACCAAATATCTCCCTAACCACATCGTTATCGAACACCATTATTTTTTTTCGTCATTTAAGGAAAGAGACCACGTTTCACACCCTACCCTATAGTATAGTGAAAACTAAGAGAGACTCTATAAGCTATAGTCTAGCTTGCCTCATAAATCTAAGATTCCCTTCTATAAGCTATATTCTAGCTTGCCTTATAAATCTAAGATTCCCCTCTATAAGCTATATTCTTGCTTGCCTCATAAATCTAAGATTCCCCTCTATAAGCTATATTCTAGCTTGCCTCATAAATCTAAGATTCCCCTCTATAAGCTATATTCTAGCTTGCCTCATAACTCTGATATTCCCCTCTATAAGCTATATTCTAGCTTGCCTCATAAATCTAAGATTCCCCTCTATAAGCTATATTCTAGCTTGCTTCATAAATCTGATATTCCCCTCTATAAGCTATATTCTAGCTTGCCTCATAAATCTAAGATTCCCCTCTATAAGCTATATTCTAGCTTACTCCAAAAATCTATTATTCTCTTCTAAAAGCTATACCCTACCTCAAACTAAAATTACCGTCTATAAACTAAACCGTAGTTAAACCCTAATATGTCACAATCCTCTCGCTTAACACAATACACAAAAATTAATCTTGAGTACGGTATCTATATCCTTAAGATCCAGTCCAATTTTTGTAGGAAGAACCTTATCTGACAGCTATACTAAGTTACTACTAGAGCTTCTTTCAGGTATTCATACATCAAGTCATGTGATACACAGCTGTCACTTAATAGATATTATAAATACCTATAAAATAACAATAATAATACAGTAAAATGTTATCATTGTTTCCCGGAGATAATGTGTTTGTATTTTTTTTTTTTTAAGTTTCTTCCTACCAAAATTCTACTTTACCTGTCAAAATGCCAGTGACAAGAGACGATGACCCATGTGCATGGAATTTATTTTTACAAGGGCCACTCGATTTTTAGTCTCAAGTCATCTGGGCAACTAATTTAAAGTTTAACCATTTTATAAAAAGCTAACCTTTCTTGATATTAACACAAATATGCTAACGATCAAAATTATATTAATTAACTTAACTAAATTTTCAGTTAATGTTAATGCTGTAGAAAAACTTTTATTTTTAAAATAAATAAATTTTAAAGACAAATAAATGTTCCCTTTACCGATCTTATTAAAACAACAAACAATGCAATTTGAAATAGCATTATGAATATTAAAGTTCACCAATACGTATATTAAATTAGTTTTAAACAAAACAAATATTGAATGTTTTTTTAAACATAATATATGACATTTGAATATATATGTTTTTTTATATATAGCTTTTAAAAGAGGTGAAACTGAATATAAGATGGTTGGAAATTATACCCACAAAACTCTCGGAACGCGTATGAATGTTTGCAAACAGGCGGCTTAAAATACTCTCAGGAGAAACTATATTCTTCGCATAGCCTTCAAGCATTGTTTTCTCGAAGAGTATACAAATATTCTATTTTGGTTTTAGAAGCTATCAATTGAAGTGGGTAATAACTAAGAATAGAAGTTGAATTTATAACCGATTTCAGTCAGTCATTAAAAATTAAAAATAAATATTGACAATAAATATTTTTAAATTGTTTGGTTCAATATTTGAAATTTAAATATTAAGTTTAACATAATATTAATATAATTAGATCTTCTAACTTCACCACATTGTTAATATTTTTTCAAACTTTTCAAACTAATAATAAAAATAATTTAAGAAATTAATACTTAGGGAACTAGAAAAGTATGTTGTAAATATTTTTTGTGGGTTGTAGGAGGGGTGGGGAGGTTATATATATAATACTCTACTATATTACCACGAAAAAATCTGGAAATGCTTTAAATCATTCAAAGATTAAAATTGTTGCATTAAATTATTATAAATCGGTTACCGACAGGTATACAGATGCAGTACTGAAACAACATTATCAACACATAAAATGTTACCAAATTTCCATCCCCGACAACATTTTGTCACTGCAAGTACAGACCAGCTATCCTATTTGTCAAGTCGTCCAACCCCAGTTTTAGCTTCCCAGAGAAATTATCTAGCCGTGGCAGCCATGTTGGAGTGAAAACGAAAGCAATCGATAAGACTATTAATGTGGTCGGCCAGTGCAAGCGGAGCACCTCCCTAAAAAATCTAAGGCTACAAAAAACATACTAACAAACTAAATGGAATACCTTTTAACTCCAAAATCCAGAGGACTCTCTTCCTTATACATTACCAGAGCGATCGGAGATTTGGATTTGAGACCACGTAATTATTAAACTCATACAAATAGGTGTAGTCACAATTCACGTAGATATATTTATTTGTTTTCTAATTAAAAGTCCACTCAAAATGAACTGATTTAATTTCTCTCAGTAACGTGACAGTGTCAGGATGTTTAGTAGTACCGTGTGGGGGTAAGGGGGCAAGTGGGGGAGGGGAGGCGAGAACAAAATCTTAACGGTACTATAACAAAACACAAAGCATGCGATAAAATTAGTTTTAATTTTTTTTTAAAGTTAAAATTATCCAAAATGAAAATAATGGAATTGGTGACCTCAGAGAACGATATCAGGGGACAAATTTGCTCATCTCTTTTATTATACTTCGAACAAAAAATTAGACGAAAATTAAAGAAAGCTTAAAACGGAACGTGCAGCAAGAGCCAAAAATAAACAATAAAATAAAATATCAACTATAATTTTATTAACCTCCATATACGAAATCACATAACGTGCTTAAAATATAAAATTAAAAAAAAATCATATGATACAAATCTGTTAAGTAAAAAAGATCAAAAAATGATTAAAATAAACACCTACCAATTTGAAGAAAATTATGTGATGACGGGTCAGTTAGAAAATGTAGAATCTAACCAGACCAAAACAGATCAAAAACGGAAGGAAAACGGCAACCAAATCTGCGACGACCCCCTACAAACGGAACACAAGTTGCAGTCAGACAGTGCGCGAACTAAATGACAGTGATCAACCAAACGTACGGGAGAAGATCGGGCCGCGCCGCACACAGCGCCAATAGTAAGCTTGCCCCGGATTTGCACAACTTGACCGCAATCAAAATTCACAAAAATTTCACCTAATTCAAGTGATCAATACCAAGTTTCCTGCGGAAATGTTCAGAGGCCTCTTCGCGTCTCATTAATTGGAAATAAACGGGAAAATATTGAATCGACGAGGGAGCTTTTTCTTGTGGCGTAGTTTTCTCGTAAACGAAGGGCGCGCTGCGTCCCCGGTTAGAGCGGGTGGTTCAAAGGCAGATCGATTCAGGGGTTGAGGGTAAAGTACGTCCACCGTAGTAGCGTGGCACGAGATTCGTGATGCAGAGATAACGGGCAGGCGGGCGGGCGGGCGAGCAAGCGAGAGAGTAGAGAGTAGAGAGTGAGACGCCCGTGGTGGGCCGGACGCGCTCAGTGCGAGTTGGAGGCGGTGATGTCTATGGGCAAGGTGAAGGAGGTGGTGGGACGGCCGCTGTGGTCTGAGCCACTGAGCTACCAGAAAACCTATCTTATCAACATAGCCCGCCACCTTCATGGGAGACTTTGACTCAGGTTGGTAATGCACGCATTCCAAAATTACTACTCTACTCAAATGTAGCTCCTCCTTTCCTATCGGAGAATTTGGACACCCCTTCTATGGCCACCCGGCTATACTCTTTGGACACATGGCTGGGGGGAGGGGGGAAATAATTATTGACGAGATTATGACGTGTGAGTTTGAATGTATTGATCAAACGATGCGTCGCGTGTAGTGGGATTACTTTAGCCACACGCACTTTCGTTATGAAAACTACGTGTTTTTTTGTTAAGAAAGATGGGGATAGGGTGGGGGAAGGGAAGGGGGAAATATATCATTTTAGCACTCACAAGTCCAAACGATGTAAAAAAAAATCATTACTTCTTTTGTTGATATTCCAACCTTCCCAGGCAAAAGATTGATTTCTTGAATTCGTTCATGAACTAGAAGATCTGGACTCATTAAATATTCTACATCTTACAGCCTTCCGTTAGGCTTTAAAGAATATATTAACACAGAAACTACAGTCATAAGAAAGTTTAATTTCCTGAATGGTTCAACAAGATTCAGGCATAGTGTCTTTCTGGCTTCATCAAAGTCTACTACAAGACAATTAATAAAACATCAGGTTATACCAACAGAGAAAACAAAAGTCTGCAAAGCCACTATTAGAGCTCTGATCATTTTACGTAAAACAACCTTCAAGCAGATTTAACAAAACCAATTACCTTATTCAACATGACTGTCTAACGATGGCAGCGCTACGATGAAATATTGTTTGAACTAACCATCACAAAAGCGGTGATATTGAAAAACAGTAAGTTTTGTTTGGCAATATGTTATTTTCCAACACTTAAATGTTGGCACACTTATTTCTAGGTATCACTAGAATATACCATCGAGTGTAAGATAAATAAAGAACACTATACTATGACTAATTCGCACAGAAGCTTTTTGTTCATATCATTTGATTAAAAATAGGAAATTCGTGTTTAAGAAAGTAGTTTATAACATAAGAAATAAAAAAAAATCAGTTGGTTTAAGGACGTTGACTACTTGAAGATTTCGAAGATATTTTGTGAAGCGGGCTGCATCTTAACTTGATGCACCTAACCACCCAAGTACTATAACACTTAAACCAATTTACGAAATAAAAAGAGAGAAGAAAATGAGTAGTTCAACTTGCGAGACCTCTTGTTTATCTGCTAATAAAACTTGTCCTCTTCCCCTGACGAGTTTATACACTCACTATACTATTTGCACCTTTAAAACATAGACTTGCTTTCATAAAATTACATTTTTTTGTTTCCTATTTAGATAGACTTATGCTTCACCGGACTTCTTTTTATCTACATCCTGGCAGAAAGAGTCTTAATGGACCATTTTCGTGACAAAGCAAAATATACTAAGTTGTAGATGATTTATAAAATTATACGTTTACAAATAAATCTACTTCAAGATAAAATTAATAATTTTGTAACACTTTAAAACTATTCTTAGAATTATTTTGAAATTAATCGTTTCTATTTAAACGTTCTATTATTAAAATTTGCTGAATAAAACGTAAAGTCATAAACATGGGAAGTCCAATTTGAACTATCGTGACGTCACAGATAGGCAACATGTTTAACATTGATATATTTTTCGCAAATATAATCCAAATAAAGTAACAGTTAATGTGACTTGTCACTGTCGAACTGCCATTTCATAATATTTTGCTAATATGCATTTTAGTAGTGCTGAACCTAAGTAAATGCACTTCCATACACAACTCAAAGTCACAAACCTTAAACCAAATATTACTTAAAGTAATGGATATGGAGGAAAAAAAACTAACATTTTCAAAAACTTAAAGAGTTATAACGATAATGAATACTTAGAACAATCTCGTGTGAAAAAGATAGAAAACGATCAGAGTGAAACCATTCGTCTTAATGTAATGGGTCCGTATCAGTTCCTATGTGAAATTATTATTATTATTATTAGCACCGCGTCTTACTACCCGTTCGGGTTATACGCACTTACGCTAATGCGTATTGGTAGGATGATTGTGAGATGAAATGAAGGACCTACAGTTTAACGTGGAATCCGAACCACGGTGGAAGCCTAGCATTCCCCACATTCACAAGATGTCTTGTCAGAGGTGAAGGAACGGTTTGGAAATCAGATAAATCTGTGCCGGGACCCCTATGTGAAATGTGAACATAATATGTCAATAGTGGTGAGTGAGAGGTTGCCTCGCTTTATCGCATTCGAGCCTAGGTATAATCTGGCTACCTATTATGATCACTCTTCTTTGCTCATTTACCAGTGTTGCCCCTTCAAGAATCCAGGGAACCGTGATATTCATCTAATTATTCATCTCTATAACTATATCTTTCTACTTATTTTTCTATCTAATAATGATCAACTAACCCTCTGCCCATTCCCAGTGTTGCCCCTTCAAGGGTCCTGGGGGCGGTAACAACACAGACAGACTATATGGGCGGCGGGCGGGCTGGCGATCTGGCGGCTCCATTTGGATGGCGGCCAACCAGAAAGCGCACCGCGCCACAACCCTTCGGCTGCGACCTTGACTTCGGGACAAATGTGACTTTTAGAGGAGATTCAGCACTGTGCAACTGTCTTTAGATTACAAACCAAACTGACAAAAAATTAACGGTTGTCAGATTACCAAGAAAAAGCAAAAATAATAGAGCTCAATAAAATTTTACTTCAAAATGACTCATCTATCAAAAAATTTAGGGTAGCTTAAGAAAAGGTGTACGTTTGATTTAGTGAGCAATTTGACTATGCACCTCTAGGTGAAAGTAAAATTTTGAGCCCCTGTTGTGTTCTGTATACTTTAAATAAACCACGACCCTGAGTTACGCAAATTAATAATGATAATAGTGTTCCAAAATACTGGAGAAAAATAATAAAAAAAGAAATAAATACAAAATAAATGGCACCCACCAACTTTATCAATGTGTGCTAAAATATCCCTTTATCCCTTAATTCTCTCAACATTTTCGGAATTAAATATCAAAGTGATTCGCCGGCAAAGCTACCCCGATTGTCATAAATTTTAAAAGGGATTATGTTGTTTATCAATCCCTTTTTTAAATTTAATATTAGGCCAAATATTTAAATGTTATTTCTTTATTTAGAAATAATCATCTTGTTTAATTAAAATATTTATTCCTAGGATGTTATATTTTGTTGGACTGCACCCATAGGACCTTTGCGCCCACCTAGGCTCACATATATATTTCTAAATTACGATTTACTTACATTTCTGATATGTTGAATATATTTTAATTAGAACAATTTAGCGCTTTCGTAAATACATCTGATTTTAACCAAATGAATGTATCTTAATAAAGCTTAATTAATACGTTCACCGAAAATTGGAAGTAGAATCTGATTGAGTGGTGCAACAATTTACACGGTAGCAGAAATGTATGTTTACCGATGATACCTTGCAACACAAACTAGAAACGACAGATTATAAACATTTTGTTTTGAGTGAATAACACTTATTTAAAATGGATGTCCCGATAGATGTTTTCATATTAGTATGTTGTGTAGCGAAAATAATTTTAACATATTTAAATGTAAAGAGGGTATATCGATCTTGCTAACTAGAACTATCTCAATATAACCTCACAACAGTAAATGTATATGTCCGCTTGTATCTCCCACTGTGGGTGCATGCACACTAATTGATTCAGTTTTTTTTTAAATTTTATTGATTCTCCCAAGCTGATCTTAAGGAGGAGCACGAACAAAGCTGAGATGATGTCTGCTAGTATAGAGTGACAAGCTTGGTTTGCAGAAATTTCTTATTGGTTTAGAGTTCATCACGTGACTACACTTTGAGTGCCGCTCTTGTTTCTTGGCGCACGCGTGAAACCAAAATCACACAATTAAATTTGTTATTAACAGTTTTAAAGAAAAAACTTTTACTTAGTAGAGTGATGCTACCAAAAGGATACAGGGTTATCGTTTTGGATGAAGAAAAATTTGATTCGAATTCAGCGTTAGCGCATTCAACTATTAGAATTTCCATTAACATTAATGAATAAATAGAAATGCGCTTATTATGTCCATAAAAATAATTTTCGTTTTCATTGTCTTAACCTAAGATTAGCTGTCAAAGGCACTCCAGATATCTTCTAACAGGGCTAGCATCTACATCGGTGGGAACGTGGTCCAACTGTCAGGCTCATTTTGGTCTAATTTGCTGGTTATTTGGAGGCTTGGTTTTGAATTTCAGCCAGATCTACTAAAGAGAGTTTTCCTAAAATGGTTTCTCACTCCCCTACCGACAAATACGAGTATGTGTCACTTAAAATTCTACCTTCATAATCCATACTTTATTTGTCATGCTGTATATGCTTATAACCCCAAAGGTTACCAAGAATAAAATACTCCATGGCTTGAGTTTACGATCTAGCTATGCCGATCAAGCGGCCGCCGCTGATAGCGATAATAGTGCTGACATTTGAAGATATAGAAAGTCACGTGTTCATCAGAGTTTATTAACCCTATGGTCGTTTATATCAGTTTTATAGACTGGAGCCTCCACATATTTATTCAAGTAATCCTCATTTGATATCACGAGGCTGAGTAACTCCGTTCCAGACCCATTTTACAGAAAAATCTGGAAGTGCAGGGGATTGAACCTGGGAACTCTGGATCTGTAACCAAGAACTCTGAACACTAGACCACAATGCTACCAAGACTGAATGGAAAACTAAAAGGGTTTGTGAACCTTGAAAGCGCGTTTAACCAATATGTCAATTTACAGGAGAAATATTTTTGCGTGTGCATGTTAATTCTGGTAATCCAAATGGAGTATTTTGAACTGCCATTTTTTATTATCATCAATAATTATTCAATTATTCACGCATTTTAAATATTAATCCATACTCGCACAATAGGTATCATATCACCCACACACACATATAATTATTAAATTACATTCATTTAATAATAGAAAAGTATAAATATAAGCACTAATTATATTCGATATTTAATTACTTCATTATACCATATATTATAAAAAACCCTCTCTATCCTACAGATGTACCAAATATAACCGGCTCCAAACACGCGGTATCATAAAGTATGTGTGTGAAATGTGCGCCAATAAATAAACGTTTACTAGTCGGCGAGTGGAAATATGCACAGCGGCTGGTGGTGCACATTTCAAGCACAGATAGTGAAATACTGTGCGTTTTGGGGCGGTTTTGTTTGGGACATCCTGTATAATAATTATAGTTTTTAATTCTTTTATTGAAAAAATAATTTCAGGGATGTAAAAAAATGAACAGATATTTAAGGAAACCTATTTAGGCTACGCTTCAATAATGCTATGGAAGAAAACGTTTGAAAATTGCATTTATATATATAGTACTTTACAAGATACTGAAATAATAGTTTTATGAAATTATTAAGTGAGAAAATTTGTATGGGATTAAAATAATTATTAGATGTTATTTATGTTTTATTTTAATGTTTCATTCAATTAATGATTAAGCTATTGCTTACTTTATGTTGACCTGGTAAGTGGTGGTTGTTATCTAATCAATTTTATGTTATAGCTAACACTGGTTTTATGATGAATATCTTAAAATACTGCTTGGGCTACCCACAGAAAAATTACATAAAATCTGTTTCATGCTGTTTTTGTAATAGCTCCTATTATAATAAATGAATCAATGAATACATATCCATCTAGCTCCAATTATTAAAGTCATAGTTTTTTTACAGGTTTCATAGCAAACAGTTATTTTTCGGCCAAATAAAAAAATAAAATATGATTTATTTATTTAGCACCGCACCCGCCTCGCTGGCGTAGTTGGCTAACGCGCTTGTCGTGTTGAGCTAGACTGCTGAGGATGGGGAGATCGAGGTTCGAATCTCGGTCGGGTAAACTGGGAGTGGTTTTTCCTAAATGGTTTTCCACTCTCTCTCTCTCTCTCTCTCTCTCCATGCAAATGCGGGTTCACTTCCTCTAATTAAACCTTCCCAATTCATAATCCAATAGCGTAATTAGTACTTAAAGCGTATAACCCGAACGGGTAGTAAGACGTGGTGCTAAATATAATATATATATTTTAGCACCACGTCTTACTACCCGTTGTTCAGGTTATACGATTAAGTTATAATTACGCTAATGGATTAGGAAATGGGACGGTTAAATTTAGAGGAAGTGAACCCGCCTTTGTGGGGAGGGCGCGTGGAAAACCATTTTAGGGAAAAACCATCCCCAGTTCATCCGACTGAGATTTGAACCTCGATCTCCCCGTCCTTGGCAGTCTGGCTCAACACGAAACTAGCACGTTAGCCAACTACACCACCTAGGCAGGTTGGATAAAATATTGGTTCCGTAGAAATAGTGTTTAATTTTCTTCACTTGGTAATATCAACAGTTGTTGAATATCTGTCATGAGCATAGCGGCATCAGATGGGAAACTTTTTAAAACAAGAGAAAAAGTTGTCGTTAAATTCCAGAAAATTCTAGACAGATATTCAACACTTGTTGATATTACCACGTGAACCAAATTAAACTTTGTTTCTACTGAAGAATTATGTTATTTATATCGCTGAAAACCTTTTTGGTATAAAAACTGTAAAAAATAACTCGCAATACCTACCATCCCACCTTAAGAGCCAATTTCAAGATCGATTAACCGGTTAACCAGCAAAAAAACTACACTCAAACCTGGTTTCGTAATATACACTATGTAA
Organism: Timema cristinae; assembly: GCA_039000515.1. Taxonomy (NCBI): domain Eukaryota; kingdom Metazoa; phylum Arthropoda; class Insecta; order Phasmatodea; family Timematidae; genus Timema; species Timema cristinae. Next base: position 88,910,613 of record JBCFYV010009882.1, read on the forward strand.
CTCAAAACACAGCTAACGATATTTTTCCCCCCCCACCATGTTCTACTACCCGTTCGCGTTATACTCTTATGTACTAATAACGATAATGGGTTAAGGATCAAAATGGTTGAATTTAGAAGAGGTTTAGCCGCATAAGCGTGGAAAATTATTTTGGAAAAACCACCCTTAGTACAGTCAACCGGAATTCTAACCCCAATCACCCCGTCATCGGCAATCTAGTCTATTGCAAGAGTGGCTCATTAGACCACGTGACTACCGCAGTCGGTTGGCGAGATTCTTGATGCAATATGAACAAATACACCTTTGTATGTTAATATTCAACTCAACTGAACTAGCGCTAGAAGAATATTCTAATATATATAACATACTAGCCCCCTTCCCCATAAAAAAAATATTGTAAAGAATCCTGTACAACAAAGCTTCAAATCATCCATCATGTCAATATAAAAACAAAACTTTTTTACTTTTTTTTTTTTTGAAAATAAAGTTCTACCATCACTATATAGCCCCCCTCTCTTTTTATCCTCCCTACTATTTTCATCTCATTCCTCTTTCCTCACCCCTACCCCCCGCCCCTTCACCAACCCCACTTTCCCCTCAACTTTTTTTTCCAACAACTATATAATATACTATAGTCATTTTTATAGGGAATAAATTAAATTTTCAAAATAAAATATAGCCTATGTTACTCGCTGATAATGTAGCTTTATATTGGTGAAATAATTTTTAAAATCGGTCCAGTAGTTTTTGAGTTCATCCATTTCAAACAAAAAAAAATCAAATCTTTCCTCTTTATAATATTAGTATATATATATAGATAAGCTAATCACGGAAATATTCTATCTTTCTATATTGTGGCCTAAAGTTATTGTGGGCAGCGTAGGCCTTATCTACTACTAGCGCTCCTGCTTTTAATTTCTCATACCTCTCTTTGGCAGGTTATTTAAAACAACTCTCTTTTCAACCTCAATAGATTTTGGTTTGGTTTTGTCGAAACAAGATATTTTATATATTATTTTCTTTACTCTAAGGCTATATTTTATTTTCTGCACTTCTTTTCATTCTTCATTTTTGGGGGGCTAGGCCTCCTAGAATTTTTGGAGGGTATCCAATGTTCTCAGGCCTCTTAAGGTTGGCGCTTATGAGCCCCTACAAATGATTACAATGTAGAAGAGGTTACAATATCCCACTGCTAAGATTTATTTGACCTTAACCAATAATTTAAGATTATAATAATTAGGTTATCAAAAATATGTTCTGGACAATATAATGTTTGATTCAATTTTATACTCACAGAAGGATAACTCTACCTCTAAGATATTTATATTTTGGAAGGGAGTTTGATAGAGTAAGCATTTTCATCAACAGCTCTCACGGAATGAAAGAGTTTGGGAAACGTTGCAAAGGGTTGCTTCATACATAATGTATCGTACTTTCTTGAGGCATGGAAGCGTGTTATTTGGTTCTAGCACCTCTTTCCACTAACATATGAAATTGGAAAATATATCAATGCTATGATCATTTCTGTGTGCATGTGTTACGCTCCAATAGTGAGACTTCCAATTTATTAAATGGGAAAATTTTTACCAATTTCATGAACTGGTTTCTTCGCTTGACTATTTCACGAAATGGCCAAAAATTGCATTAGCTCATGCCCATTTCATAGACTAGAACTTTATAATATATACTACAGGCTTAACTGAAATTAACGTTAAGATATTATATTAAACTAACCTACCTAACTTGACGTAACATTTCATTATAAGACTATTAAAAGTTAAATTAACTTAAGGACAAAACCTGTTATTCCCTTGTTCATTTCAGGGACACTGTAAAAAAAATTGTCCAGTTCATGGTTTGGTTAACGATTAGAGCGGCCTAGTTCATTAACTAGGCAGCGCAAGCACTGTATAGTTCATGAACTGGACTATTATTTTACCCGTTCATTGAAATGTCAGGATGAGAGGTCAGTTCACGTATTGGGCAAAAATGTGCCCGATTCATGAACCGGGCAAATTTACGAATGGGGTGTTGTATATATACATATATATCTACATATATACGCACATAATGTCAGTTACAGGTTAAGACTTCGAAAAAATCTAAGGTCAATAAAGAGGTAAAAGGATAGTATACTAAAGAAAAAAAAAAGTAATTAACACGTTAAAACATAAATATTTAATATAGATAAAAATTCAAGTAGTGCTTTCGATAACACTAAAATATATGAGATAGAAATAATATGATTAAAAATAATCGTGACATAACATTATCAAGTCAAATGGTGACCACCTATCAGAAGGATAAATACATGAAAACATAATTAAATAATTATTGACCTTAGATTTTTTCGAAGTCTTAACCTGTATTATAACTGCTCCTTACTTTTTTCAAGTTTAGAATGTTTTCTAAAATGATAATGTCAGTTGTTAATTCTAACTAAATAATTCTCTGTACAGGAGCGTGCGTAACCTCCCCTCCAACCTCCGCCATGGATCCGCCCCTTAATTGCGACGCAAACATCCGGGAAGTGAACCTTCTACGGGGACGGGAGTGAGATATATACGCAACTAAAATAGGGCAAGACTGCAACATTGTAGCGCTAAATATTTAAAAGCAACGTTTCGAAAAATGTTAGCCAAAGTATTCCACATTTATTATAAATATCAATCCTGCCCGCTATCTAAATACGAAGTAACATAAATACACTACTTTACCTCATACAACATATTTATTTTAAAAAAAACAACATTTCTGCCCTTCTACTTCAAAGATTTGGTACTCTCTATACTAGTATTATGCCTTCCTTCCTATTCGGAAACGCGTCCATTTAAGAAAATCTCTTACGTTCAAGTTACGAACGTTGTTCAAAATGATATGTTGCAAACATTTCCGCTTCCTTTGGTGCGTACAATAGGAACTATACACCTATGGACGTTTCTCGTGCGTCACTAAACGTAACTAGCAAGCCTTTGTTATTAAAAAAAAAATCCTAATTACAATAAATTAAGGGTATTTAATAAACATCTGCTACCTCAACATAAACACGGTATACTATTTCTAACCATTCATCCATCCATGATAACGCTACAACATGGGTACGCTCTGAATTATAATTATTTTCAAGGCTGGTCCTTAATAATTATCATATTTGGTGAATTAATACTATTTTAATGGAAGAAAGCAACGTTTTACAATTAAGTATATACGAACGGCGAGGCTTGGGGGAAAATGATTATAATCACGGAAATCGGACACATCTGAATCATATTCAAATAGATTGAAAATTTACACCAAGACACAGGAAACGGGGGGTCATGGGTTCGATTCCCATGTCCAGGTGTCAATTTTCGACTTATTTGAAAACAATACTATTTTGGTTGATTAGTTATTGCTTCTTGACTTATAAATTGCTTGACGTGACAAAATTATGGATCGCATATACCTTTAGGATCTAGTATAAAGACAGGGTAAGGCGAGTGATTAGCATACCTGACTAGTCAGGAAGATAAACAAAGGGAGGCGAGTGGTTAGCATACCTGACTAGCTTAGAAGAAAAAACGTTGGAAAACATCAACTTAATAAACAAGGGGAAATAATGTAAGATAGTTAAACTTGAAAGCCAAAGATAAATCTTGAGCCTGTATTAACAACCAGAACATGACCTAAGTTAAAAGTTTTTAAATACAATATCGAGATTACTGTTTACAAAACTTGTATTATTGTATGACTTTCTTTAATTTAAGTATATTTTGTGTATTTTTTAACAAACTTTTTTTTAACATATGCACACCAAGTTTTGGCTAAGAAACTGGTCCTCTACAATGGCCATTTGTCATCCTAAAATGTTTTAACGAGGGCTGAGTTGATGGAAATCTCGGATTCATATCAGCTCACGAGAATTTCTATGAGTGAGAGCTAAAGGGCCTAACAATTTTGACGGAAAAGGGTATTTTCACATACCTTACAGGGTTATCTTACATGCCACAATTGACATGGGACCGGAGGATTTACTTCCACTCCGAAGGAAGCTATGCTACGGATTTTTATCGTTCAAAAAAATCCATCAACCTTGGCTGGGTTTGAACCCACAAACATCGGGTCCTGAGGTTAGCACTTTACCCTAAGGGCACCCATGTCGAAAAAGACTGGTTACCGTTGTAAAATATGTGATGAGTTCTGGTGGGATAACGTGCTACTATGTCGCTATTTTCTAGAACGTTCTTCTTTGATATCAGACAGACATAAAACACACGTCGTCACAACCACCAAATCAGACTGGGTATAAATTCACGAAAAAACTCTTAACTAATAGTGATTAATATTTAATATATACTGTACACTTACTAATTCATAATGTGTTATCACCAAGTTTAATACTTAGTTCACAATTTATTCCTTTTTTGTTACTTTTTCGCAACTCTTTGGAGAGTGATCGACCAAAAATCGAACTCGAGATTTTTATGGAGTTTGAAGTTTCATGACCCACTGAGCTAATTTTTTTTCCCCTCCAATGGTGTCATTGTGTATCTTAGCCTAGAATTGAAACCATTTTACCCACCAAGCTAAAATTAATTATAATATTTTATTAGGCGTGTAGACCAAATGTGTAGTAAGACACAGTGCTAAAAAAAAATTATGAAATTTTAGAATGAGATGATTCAAAATGGATATCTGAGAATTGTTTTTCATGATAAGTAAGAACATAAGTATTTTTTGTTTGTACAAATATTTTGGTGACCTGGTGGTCTAGGGGTAAGGTGTCGGAACTCTGTGTTGTGGGTCCGGCGTTCAATCCCTGGTCCCGGCACAGATTTATCTAATTACCAAACCCTTCCTTCACCTCTGACAAGACATTTTGTGAATGTGGGGAATATCAGGCCTCCACCATGGTTCGGATTCCACGTTAAACTGTAGGTCCTTCATTTCATCTCACAATCACCCTACCATTACACATTAGCGTAAGTGCGCATAACCCGAACGGGTAGTAAGACGCGGTGCTAATAATAATAATAATAATAATTTGTACAAATACAAATAATTTGTACAAATACAAATAATTTGTACAAATACAAATAATTTGTACAAATACAAATAATTTGAGGGTTGTCTACAAACGATTGATTTAAAAAAAAATGGTTTGGAGAGATCTTAGCAAATTCAAAATATTTTTAAAATGAACCTTAAGATTTAATTCTAAATGCATACTTTATCTACCTTGGAATTGGTTTTCATAATAAATAAGAAATTGTTCTTTGTTTTTTTAATGGTTTTATTTTTTTTAAATATAAATTTAAGGATTATTTACATATAACTTACTTTTGAAAATTTGTTTTTTTAATGGCTTAAGGAATTTCCTTTAAAATTTATATTTGAATAATGTTTATTGTGATTAACAAAACATTATACTTGTTTTTCTAAGAAAAATATTCTTATATTTAACTTAAGAAAAAGTTATTTTTGAAAAATCTTGTTCGAAGCTATACTTTACAATATGAGAAAGTTTGTACGATTGTTTCGCACAATTTATTTTGGTAAAAGGTACGAGAAAACTAGTGCGGTGCACTATATAATTTATTCTGTTACTAGCGCTACCATGTCCACGCCAGTCATTTCACCAACTAAACTTTCACCCGGTGCCATGCTTCCGTTATTTGATAAAAAAAACTTCAGAGACAAAATACACACAGAATTATGTTTATAAACACCAACGAATACGCAAATCTAATAATTTATAATACAATATCACAACTATACTAGTTATTGGATTAAATGGAGCTTTAAAACACCTGAAAACTATGTAAAACACGAGAAAAACTTAGATAGGTTTACTCAGTTGACGTCATATTACCACTCGTTCAGGTTATACACCTGTGTACTAATTATGCTATTGAGTAAGAGATGAGTAAGGTTGAATCTAAATAAAGTGTATCTGCATTTGCGAGGGGTTATATTGGAAAACCATTTAGGATAAGGCACCTTCAGTATACCCAAATAGAATTCGAACCCCGATATCCCCATCATAGTTAGTCCAGTCTATTGTGAGAGGACACTTAAGAATATTCAAACCTCTAAGTAGGGAAATATTTAAATTTAATTTAAATTTCATACATTATTATTATTATTATTATTAATATTAGCACCGCGTCTTACTACCCGTTTTGGTTATACGCACTTAAGCTAATGTGTAATGGTAGGGTGATTGTGAGATGAAATGGAGGACCTATAGTTTAACGTGGGATCCTAACCACGGTGGAGGCCTGGCACTCCCCACATTCACAAGATGTCTTGTCAGAGGTGAAGGAAGGGTTTGGCAATCAGATAAATCTGTTCCTGGACCGAGGATTGAACCCCGGACCCCCAAGCAAAGAAGTCCGACACCTTACCCCTAGACCACCAGGTCACCTAATGTTGATATTGCTCTTTGTTAATCTCAGTTTATGATACTGAACCTTCTCATAATGGAAGGAATAATGGCCTAGACCAGCGGTTCTCAAACTTTTTGAATGGCGTACCACCCCATCAATTTTCGTAATTCGTAGTACCACAAAGATAATGTTGCTTATTTACTATTTGGTACATTTTTAATTGTACCCGGGGATATAACAACACAAACTTAAGGGCAGCCCTGGCTGTCTATGCTTGAATCAGTGTTGCTACCTCTCCAACCTCTGTTTATATTTGTTTGACTTTTTATTAAAATTGGTCGTAGTATATTGATAAGATTTTATCAAGACTAATCTTTTAACTACTTTTATTTGTTAGTTTTGTTTGATTTCTCACGGTGCACCACCAGGAATAATATTGCACTTATGGTACGCGTACCACAGTTTTAAAACCACTGGCCCGGAATACATTAGTGCCTATGTGAAGCACGGCCGTCTTACATTTTTAAAGGGCAAGATGTGGATCCCCATTTAAGGAATGTTTTATGAGCTGATATATCACCACGTCTTACTACCCGTTCAGGTTAATCGCACATATGATAATTACTCTAATGGGGTAGGGATGAGTAAGGAAGCATTTTAGAGGTAACACCCTCCATTTGCGTGGAAGGAGAGTGGGAAAGCATTTAGGAAATACCACCCTTAGTAAAACCGACTGGGATTATAACTTCAACCTCCCGCTTATCACCAGGCTAGTCTAACAAGAGAGTGACGCCTTAGACTATTCAGCCACTGCTGCAAACACTGCTAATTCCACTCTTATACCCCTGATCAATACCGATATATAAGCGACAAATGATGCAGGTTTCCGACCCATCCTGTATATAGAAAATGGTGAAACACGCACACGACAAAACACAGTGGTAAATGATCCAATCATAGGGAGTGATGAGTACAATACGAGCTGGACCACATTTATGACACGGCAGTTAAACGCCGGCCATGGTATATATTCTGTACTAACAGTATACATACTATTCAGGATGGCGCAGACTACTGTCTCAATCGCTGTAAACTATGTCTAGGAAGCTAGGCGACATACGTAGCGTCTAATAATTATAGATCTATCTAGAAATACTTATTCCCTTTGTTTAATCTAGAGACTGCAGTGTTATGGAAACAATAATACGATTATTGGATCCTGAACGTTACAAAAAAATATTAAAACTGCTCGCATTTATTCTGAAAATTGAAAAATTACACCTAGACACGGGAATCAAATCCGGGACCTTGGGCTTAGTACGCCAATGCTCCTGGGTTCTATTCCCGTGTCCAGGTGTCATTTTTTTCAATTTTCAGAATATGATATCTCACTAAAAGCATATATAATAGCTTTGGCTATTTGATGCTCGCATAATAGTTACGCCAAATCATGTAATCTGAAGCTGTCACTTTTGATAGATATTATGTACCTATACCTGTAAAACAACAATAGTGCTTTGGTAAAATATTATCAATGTTGATCGTAAATAAATTGTCTTTGTATTTAATAAAATTCTTAATTAAGTCAGTGACCCAGTGGTCTAACGGTCTAAGGGATTACTCTCGCAATATACTATCTGGCAATGATAGGAAGATCGGGGTTAGAATGCTTGTGTTTTCTGGGGGTGGTTTTTCACTCGTCACCAATGCAAATGTGGGTACAAATCGTCTAAATTCAACCTTCCACATCTTTGACACACTTTAATTTAGTACTTATGCCTATAACTTGAACGAGTAGAGATGTATGGTACTAAATATATAATAAAAGTTATGGCTTAGGCTTACTTCCTTAAGGGCGTTGTTTTCTTGTTATGTAGCGGCCAGTCAAGATAGGATTTCCCATGATAATGTATCTACGTTGTATTAAATAGTTTTTAATGATAAAACCATGTTAAAACATAATTCTAAAAATAGTTTTATATAAACACAACAATATATTATTTAATGAAGGATTATTTTGTAAACTTTTTTTTTTTAATCGTCTACAACTCAATCTAACTATTCTATTCAAGAAAATGTCGTGGAAGAATCTTAGTTCCAGGATGGGGGACTGAATGCTGTATTTCTCTCAGTGCCTGGCTAGCTTGTGAGTTGTGTGTTGATAATAATCTAAAAGTGCACGTTTAAATACATCCAATTAAAAATATATTATCTTTAGTTGGTTTTATCAAGTGATTTTTTTGTTTTCATAGTTTCATGCAAAAACCTTTGCACTTATTTTTATAAGTTTTCACTGTTCTTTTCGATTTAAATTAGTCTTAGGGCAAGTTTAATAGCCATGCTTAGTGCGTCTCTGTACCAAATACAAGACTACAACAACCTAAGATCTGATGGAATGGGCCAGTTTCACATATGAAACAAGAGCCAAGTTTGATAGCCTAAACACAGGTGCACTGCGTGCCCTGCTTAGCTTAGCACCAATGAATACCCCTACCGAGAACAGTAAGATATGTGAACTAATGTCCTCTTGGAAAGGCAGACACAGCTGTTTGAATCGTACCTAGTCGTGAGCTATTATAGTTGTTTATTGATCATTTCCTTGGTGGAAACCTACATGGTGTTGGGTGATTTAATCGTAATTGCTATCAAACGTAAAATACTTAAATACTTAAATTACTTATTATAATATAACCAGCATCTTAAGTTATGGATGAGTTAGGTAATTGTTTAATAAAGTGCACACCTATGCGCATGGATAGATGAGTGAAAATCGATTGGTTTGAACTATTGCTGTGTGGGATCCCGAGCTTCGGGAAATAGATTGTTCCCGAAATTTGAAGGGGAAAATATATTTCCCAAGATTTTCGTGATAAAATAAAAAAACAGTTACATAAAGGAACGTCTTTTAATATCACGTTCGTATTTAATTTCACCAAGAATATTAGTTTATTAGATTGAAGCTAACCTTACCTTTCGTTGATTATTATTATTATTAGCACCGCATATTACTACCCGTTCGGGCTATACACACGCTAATGTGTAATGGTAGGGTGATTGTTTGATGAAATGGAGGACCTACAGTTTAACGTGAGATCCGAACCACGGTGGAGGCCTGGCATTCCCCACATTCACAAGTTGGGATTAATACACGTCTTGTCAGAGGTGAAGGAAGGATTTGGCAATCAGATAAATCTGTGCCGGTACCGAGGATTGAACCCCGCACCCCAGAAAAAGATAAATATAATCCAAAATTAGAAAAATACTTCAATTTTTTCCCGCTTCTCATCTTGTTCCCAGTCAATTTTTTTTTCCCGAAGTCAAAATTATATTCACGCACACAACCAGTTTTGACTGACTTTTGAAAACTTGCTTTAATTTGACAAACCTCAACCTACTCATTGCAGTGAGTTTTTGCAGTGTAAATTTAAATCTGGTTTGCTATGATACTACTACTACTACTACTACTACTACTACTACTACTACTACTACTAATAATAATAATAATAATAATAATAATAATAATAATAATACACAATTATTGAGATAAATCAAATTTCAAATGTAGTGTCAAACTGTTTAAGCTTTCCATAACTTGATTACGTTTATAATATAAAATTAGGCAACCGTCTCAAGCAATAAGATCGAACGCGTTGTATTTTAAAAGTGGAATGTCATACACAGGGTTATTTGTAATTATATACAATAAAATGGTGCAGTTAAATCTATACTGAAAAAGAAACTAAACGTCTCCTTACATCATATTGCCCGGACCACTTCTTTATCTAGAGTGAAAGGGACAGGTCAGACAGAGACTACCATTATTTCATAAGAGTTTTATTATTGCCCTGGATAATGGAATATTGCACATTCATAGGAGATGTTCGAAGTGTCCACAACTAAACTTACAACACAATTCAGCCCTCCTCTAACACGACTGTCGTGTTCGTTGTAAGATGTGTGGCTTATCCCGGACAGTATTTCCAGCAGCCACAATTGCATTCCATTCTCTCTTGTTGTGCCGTTAGGAGTAGCTTACACGATTCCCTTCATGTGGCCCCACAATCAGAAGTCGCAAGGTGTGAGATCAGGAGATCACGCTGGCCATACAACAGGCCCATTGTGTCTAGAACATCGCCTGGGATAGTATTCGTCCAAATGGCTTCTCACGGCATGGTGGTAATGTGCAGGAGATCCATCCTGAACCAGCCTGTTGTTCAGCTACGTTTCCAGCGGAACGTCCTTCTGTAATTGGGGGAGGACGTTCTGCAGAAAATGTAAGTAGTTTTCATTTCGTAGTCATGCAAGCATTTCAACGATCCAAATAAAAAATCCCCCGCGACTCCCGCCCAAACGTTGATAGAGTATTGATATTGCGACTGGTCCTTGAGGATGGCATTTGGATTACTGTCAGCCAAAATGTGCTGGTTGCGGACACTGCCATATCTGGTCAATGTTGCTCCATCCATTGCCAGTACTTTAGTGAAGAATTGCTGATATTTGGCACGCTAGTGCAGCAGCCACTCGCAGAATGTCTTAAGGCGTTTTAAATCGAGATCTGGGTTCAACTACCACACAGTTTGTAAATGGAAGGGATATAGTAATTGGTCATTTACTTTTCTCCACATGTACGTCTGTGAGAGGTGATGACGTGCAGCTAATCACCGTGGACTTGTATCCGGTGAGTGTTTCACAGAATACCTAATTGCCTCTTCCACTGCAACGATTCTGTGACGTTGAAGCCTACCAGGGTTGACCATCACAGGTGCAAAGCTACTGGTTCCCCTCACGCGAGTATTCAATGCCAAAATTGTCCCTAAATTTTGGTGTAATCTGTCAGGAAAACGTGCATCATTGCATCATGCATACGAGGAGTGGCAGTGGACTTCTGCCTTTACTAACCTAAAATCAGAATCATATCAGTCCAAGTCCTCGGTGTATTGGTCTCCCATCTTGCTGCCCAAGTTCCATGTCTCCGGCAAGCCGTAAGACGCATGCGTAATTCTACCCCACAATATTTTCTTATCTCCATAATGAAGCAGTCCCAGCGATATGTTGCTATGAGACTTAATTTATTTTTCAGTGTCTATTCCACTGCATCACTTTATTATATACAATTACGAATCATCCTGTAGAAAGTTTATACTCTTATTACCGTTATGACAACGTTACAAACTAAAATCCAAATGTAAAATTATAGTATTTTTTATGTAGTCTTAAGAATATACTTTTAAAAAAAATCTTGGTTGAAAACCACATTAAAAAACCATGTCTCTAGAGAGATTTAAATTCTCGTATGGATACATTTTTCAAATATGTCAAATCAAATTATCACATACTTTCTGTAGTTGCTGTAGCATAAACTAACCTTCTATATTCGATGTATTTTTTTCTACCATTAAAAGAAAACTTAAATAAAGCGAGAATTTGAACTTTATGCCTCTCGTCGAATACTAACATTTTCTCACGCGTTCAAAACGTCCTATATCATGTGAGCCCAACCTATTCCATATCGTGTTGCCCTTATTTTCCTCCGCCATACGAGGGGAAATTGTAAACCTACGTACACATTTCTGGTAATTCTTCGTAACCCATTTCATATTAATAAAAGAAAAAGAGGTTTAGTCAGGCAGTAATGGAAAAAAACAACAAGATATATTTAAGTATATTGGGAATATCAAATTGTCCGAAAACTTATCTCAGTCAATAGCGTTTCTGTATGCTGAGCTAAGAATCTAAGGTTCAATTACTGGCCTTGTCAAAAAATTTAATAATGGTGAAATGTGGATTTTCCCCTTCACAGTGATGAATTAACGGCCGGGGACTGGATGTTTTATACTATATTCTCTAGATTTAGTTCATAAGTTGTGTGCTGATATAATAGGTCGGTTCAGTAAGTGCACGTTAAATGCCTCAAATTAACGAATGAATAGCTAATATATATGTATATTAGGTGGACATACAAATAACTTAAAAATCTATATTTGTTCCGTGAACCCCAGGCTGGATGCCTCTGTACTAGTTCTATAGATCTGTAGTAGGATTTTCGTAGGAAAAACGTTTTAGAAAATACACACTTTGTTTTCAACATTTATAACATATTATACTAATATTATAAGTTTATGGGTATTACCTACCAAAAGCGACATCTGCATATCAGATGACTAAGTATGAATAAATGAAAATGTTTTCAGTAAATTTTTTACCGCGAGAAAAGTTTTCTTCCTATTTGAATCTGAATGTAGATTGAAATTTTTAGTGTATTATTTTAAAATGATAAAGAATTAACCACATTTATCTGTTTTTAATTTATAATACGTTAGCTTTATGGAATATATAAAACACGACGGTCAAATTATTTTTTAAAAATGTATATTTGTTAGAAATTCCTTATAAACTCTGATTTTTATAGGAAGTCACTTTTGACCACCAACATTGTTTTAAAGTCACTAATATTTGGCGTTATAAATATGTGTTTTACTTGCTTTATTTATGAAAAGTTATCAAAAGCTTCTAATAACCCATCACTTATTACAGTATAACTTATCTTTACATTATTAATTAAAGGGACTGAGAATATAAATAAAACTATAATAATTTTTTTTAGCACCATGTCTTACTACCAATTTGGGCTATACGCTTATGTACTAATTATGATAATGGTTTTAGGAATTAGGAAGGTTACATTCAGAGGATGTGTACCAAAATTTGCATGGGGAGAGTGGAAATTTTTTTTTGGAAAACCACCCTTGGTACATTAGATTGAGATTTGAACCATTATCTCTCCATAATCGGCAGTCAAACTTATTGCAATCGTAGCCCTTTAGACCATGCGACCATCAAAGCGGGCTACTCAATCATTATATAACGAAAACGGAGCTGGATTTTTTTTTTTTGTCAAACGAACCGTAAAACAGTTACTTCTTGTAATTAGAAATGTTCAAAATCACTTTCTGAAGAACACAACATATTTAAAATATTCAAAAAAATATGGTTAATTAAAAACGTACCATTTATATCGACAAAATTTAACGGATAGATATGTAGAAAAATCGGCTATATGAGCTACCATTTTCTATCCTAGTAATTATAGTTTATTTTTAATCTAGCTTGCTCATTCTTCTTTGAGGCAGGAAAGTTTTATACTTTGATGGCTATTAAAGCTTGGATGGAAGGGGGTGGGAGAAAAAGCCAGTGTTCCTGCAGATTTAATAGCAAACTTTTCTTTTTGCAAAATAAATCAAATATTGCTCCAGCAGAAACATTAGAGTTTAATTTTCTACACCTAATACTATCAACAGTTGTTGAATATTTGTCATGAGCATGAGAAACTTTAAATGGAGAGGGAAAAGTTATCAAATTCTAGGACACCATTCAGTCCTTCACAGATATTCAAGAACTGAGATTGCTAATAGTTATTAAATGAAGAAAGCTAAACTATGTTAACACTTAAGAAATTTTCAATTTAAATCTCAAAAAATTATCTCGAATACAATGATTATGAAAACTTTGACTTTGTATTACATTTATTTTAAAATATTAAATTATTTAGAGGATTTATAGCATACATTTGTGTTGTTGGGAGGCTGATGGGAAATAAAAATTCACAAAGGACAAAGTTCTATTAATATAACTTATTTACTTAAAGAGTTTTCTTTGTTGTTTGTAACGTAATAGATATAATAAATAAAATAGCATTTGTCAGTGGTGCCAAATTTTGAACAACCTTTATTGTTGTTAGATTTGAGATATTTTCACTTTAAACAGAATTTTACATTTTTAAAAATTCGAGGATTTGAACTCGACCCATCTCGGTTACCAATATATTTATGGTTACAAAATAATTTATCATCATCGCGGTTAAATAGCTTCGGAATAGACAACTTTAAAAAAAATTAAGCTATTTATATAAACACCCGACTTATTAACTAACTTAAATGAATAACAAAAACAACATCCAGCCCCCATCCGTTAATTCATCACTGTAAAAGGGTGAACCCACATTTCTCCAATGATACATTTTTCGGCCTTCACATGAATCAAACTAGGAACCCTTATCTCAATAGATAGACACACTACCGATTGATTTAAGATATCGGACTAGTAGGCAAAAACTTGTAAATTTATAGATTAGGATAATAATATAACCAGATTTTACCATTAGGCTTTAAAGTAAGCTAAAACCCAACAGTTCTTGGATATATGTCGCGACTAAGAAATTTAAACACGAGAATTTTAAAAAAGGGGAAAAATCTTGATCGAATTACGAGAAGACCATGACAAATATTCAAGAGAATGTTTAAGAAATGTAGAAAATTACACTAAACGCACCTAATCAAGCAATATTTTATTTTGGCCAAAAGAGGATTTTTGTCATAAAAATGGCAGAAATACGTACTGTATTTGCGAAACCTTTCATCTCTTCTTAAGTTCGGGTTTATATTAATGCATAACTTATAGCTAGTAGCAAAAAGTGCATAGCACATAATGCGCAAGAAGTCGAAACAAATTATTTTCAACGATGCCGTTCATAATCAATAGGTTTTTTCTTAGCACAGCGTCTTACTATCCTTTAGTTTTATACGCCTATGTACCAATTATTTTAATGTCTTAGGGACTAGGGGGGTTGAATTATAAGGAAGTGTAGCCATATTTACATAGTGGGAGGTAGAAACAACTATTTAAGTAAAGTCACCCTCACTACACCTGACCGAGATTGAATCTCCATCTCCCCGTCATGGTCAGAACAATCTATTCTGAGATTGGTGCCATATACCATGCGGGATACATAGTTAATAATGTTCAATGCATAAATTTGATTTAGATTAAACTTTGTCTGCGTTATGCTTGAACTTATGCTGGACATAGACAACCCTTGTATCAGCCAATGAGAATGCAACGAGTGGCTCTAACCAATTAAAGACCAGTACACACAGCAGATGGAATATATCTTCTGTTCATGTTTGACATGGCTGGTGGTAGGTGTACTTGTTTGTTAGCAACGAATTTTATTTGTTTTAGCGTCAATGGCTACGATTGTAAATATTAATTGAAAATAAAGGGAAAATATTACATTTTTAGTTTTGTTATTGAAAATAGTTTTACCATAATATTTATGACAATAATAAAATAAGAACTGAATAAAAACCCATTTTTTTAATAGCACAGCCACTTCTTAAATTAGTTTAATTCCATATATCAAAATACACAGTTTAATTAACGGTTTTTTCAGAGTGAGCCCTTAAGAAAAGTATTTTTAGATACCTTATCTAGTAGATAAATTACGCTAAGGCAGTTTCTATGAAAAAAAGCCTAAAGATTTAGCTAAGACTTTAATCACAAATTTTCGTTATAAGCCATTGTATTTTTCTTATGAATTGTTCACTGTGCGCTATGTATTATTCACTTTTAGCTCTTCACATTATTATACTACTATAAAGCCACATGGCTGACTCACTCACTGACATTAATGTTTACCCACTCCCAGATCAGCTAGAAACTTGAAATTTGGCAAACTTATAGCTTCTAGCCTGTAACCGACGGAAAAATTCCAAAAAATTAAAAAGTTTAATTTTCAACCCTTGGAAAAATTCAAAATGTCGGAGCAACTTTAAAGTTGGTGCAGACCTTTATTTGGGGGTTTCTTGTGGCTAAATGGTAGGGCCTATAAAAAAAAACTGCCCTGGAATTACATTAGTTTACATCCACTTGCAAAGAAAACTCACCGGGGGTATTTGGGGGTGGAGCCCCTATCGAGCAAAGAGTATGAATAAAAACAGACTAACGTTTAATTAAGGAATAACTGAGAAAACGAGTGACTAATCCTACCTGTCTCTACCAAGGTTGTAATGTCGCTCCATGACCTTGTCTATGAAGGACGAGACGACAAACTGAACGGCCATTGAGAAGGGACAACAAACCACGAGCGTGTTGATTTGGCGGTTCTTAGTCTGAAACACTACCACAACTATCATCAGATGGAAAATTATTGCCAAAGATATATTAGGAAACATCTCTCAAACACCAACTAACAAAATTGCAATCCCATTGGAGATGATTGCCACTAAACATTGTCTAAAATATCTCAAACACTAAACTACCACAAATTACCATTATATTTAGAATTCTTACCACAATAAATTTGCGAAAATATTCCTCTAACCCCAAGTACCACAATTTATCATCGTATGGAAAATTCTTACAAGACATTTTAGAAAATCTCTTTCAAACCCTAACTACCACAATTACCATCATTTGGAAAATTATTACAATCCATTTTTGAAAAAATCTCTCAAACCCCAACTTACACATTACCATCATTTATAAAATTCTACCACAATATATTCTCGAAAAAACCAAACTATCACAATTATTACCATCAATATCTCTAAAACACCAAACTATTGCAATTACACACTCATTGAAAATATTCTTGCAATAATACACTTTTAAAAATCTAACTCTAAAAACCAATTCTTTACCAGTTCTATTTTAAAAAAATCAATCAATAAACTTAGGTTTAAACGCTTCATGTATTAACTAATAACCAGTTATACTCAAATATACGCTTCTTGCATCGTTAACCCTACTGATTAGCAATTAACATTTTATACATGAAACATGTATTCCTATTGCAATTACATAAATTAAGATCATGTGTATTTACATTTAAATTCTTTAGATTAAAACTCACGACTTTCTGAACCGACTGTTTAGATTATAACACTACTGATAAACGAAATAAATATAGAACAGATAACACCAACACCCCCTGACGTTAATTATTCACTGTGATAGACGAAACCCAAATATCGATGATGATAAACTTTTCGGCCATGCTGGGAATTGAACAGGGGACCCTTAGCTTAGTATGCAGACACACTACTGACTGAGCTAAGTCGCAGAACTTTCAATATTGTTTTTAATTGCCATTTCAATTCAGAGCTCGAAACGATTCCATCTCGTTTGTTTGTTTCTAGTCTGCTATTATGCTTCTTTCCTCGCAGAAAGTTGTATTAACCAGAGCTCTTAACTGTTTCAGTCAGATATTTTATCTTAAAACTATATAATGGACTAGTTCTGAGTAGCTGTGATCACGTCGAGTCATCATAGTTGACACGAAATAAGTATTCTAATCCTTTTCTGATTACTCTGGTAAAGTGGCAAAGCTGACCCAAATGGATCTAGGATATAGGACGAATGCTTTCTATTTCTATGCCACACAATGCATTCTAGAGTTGTTTTGTGTATATTAGAGTCATAATAACCTTTATGCTATATTTGAACAGATACGGAGGCAATCCATCCAAAACTAGCATTAACCCCTTATACCCCCTCAGTTGCCACGTGATATAAGTGTAAATATAGGTAAATGGTTAGCTGTAGATAAGGTGGTTAGGGAACTAACTCCGGCCCTGTATAGTGAGATTGATTTTTCCTAAATGGTTACTCCCTACTTTCACACAAATACGGGTATATTTACTCTTAAAAGTCAGGTTCTTCATTCCTCCCACATTAGTGTAATTAATATATTGTGTAAAAGCACCATTGTGCGACAGAATAAAATATATAAAAGCACCATTATACGGCTAAAGAAAATATGTAAAATGACAGGATGTAAAATCACGAGTACGTTACTGAAAGAATGAATGTTGTAAAAAGGTACAGAAATATTAACTTTAATACTTACTTTCTCTATAACTTAGCTTTAATACGTACTCTATGACACTAGTAGCTTGAAAAACCATTGCCGCACTTTCAAAATTACCCCATTTATCCTTATCTTGAGCTAGTTCTAGCCATTCCACCTCATTACAACCTATATCTTTCAGGTCCATTCAAATGTTATCCTTCCATCTGCGTCTAAGTCTTACAAATGGTCTCTTCCCATTGGGTTTACCATTCAATACCCTGAACAATGTTCTAGAATCTCCTATTCATGCTGCATGTCCTTCCTACAGTAATCCACAAGACTTGATTATCGTAAGAGTATCTTGAAATTAGTACAGGATGTGTCACTCATCATTATGTAACCTTTAATACATTATGAGTAAATCAATTTACAAGACTAAGCTCAATACCATAAAAAAAACATCTAAAATAGATTTTAAAAGCATTTAATATCACAAATGGTATTTGGCTCCCAGAGGTTAGAAGGCTTCACCATCTCCCAGCCCTTTTCATAAATTTTATTTTAGCTTGTCTTGATTGGATGCTCATCACAAATAAACTTATGGGTGCGCCACTACTGGTTTAACTATTTAAATGCCCTAGATTATTTAATCATCGAAAAAAAAATGACGCACCAAAATAACACCTGTAGAATATTTGAAATAGTATTTTTTTTATGTGTCTATCTTATTAGGGTTATATTTTCAGAAAAGTTGAGCCCTGTTTTAACTCAGAAGCTAAGTACTATTTTTTAAATTATTTATTTGTGCATTTCCTCTTAATACCTAACCAAGCAAATCGTATATTCACACTAACGGGGTAGGGATTAAAAAGGTAGAATGTTTGCTTGGGTCGATTTCACTATTTTACGAATAAGAGTCCAAATCTTGGGGAAAAAAAAATACGGACATAAGCAGGAATATAAATATGGTAGAGTAATAGAAAGTACAAATTATTAACTAAATGCTAACATTATTTCTTATTATTTGCTCATTATAACTTTCATACATTCATTTAAGTGTTTTGGTTCTAAATCACCAATGAAGAGTATTATAACTAAAACAAATTTCTCTTGAAAGATTAAGAATAAATAAATAAATAAAGGATTGAGTCTCGAATCGGAAATTTTTACCAATCTTTGAATCTCTAATATCCTTAAGGCTTCAAGGGTTTGATCACTATTAGAATGTATAATAAGTGTAACAGCAATTTCAGGGAGGAATAGTGAGACACTGTTTGGGGTTACACTCTCAATACAGACAACTTGGTTTCAAACCCCAAACTTTCTGTCACAGGAAATATAAAACTGTGTTTTGAAAAAGTGACTTCTTACACCATGTGATCACCGATGTATATACAATTATAAGTATAAAAGAAATAAGCCGTATCGTTAGGTATGCTGGCTCACGCATAAGCCTCGTCTTGTTTTACAGTGACGGATTTGAATCCCGCCCAGTCATATAGAGTTTTTTTCCCTTCGTTTACTTAAGGTATTTATTGTGGACTTTCTGAACCGATTGATTATAACTGCACACGAAAATTTGAGTGAGAACGAAAAAGCCTACACATATTTTCACATAACTTCGAGGGTTGTCTTACATACCACAATCGACATAGAACCGACGGCTTTACGTTCCCTCCATAGAAAGTTGTGCTACGAATTTTTTATCGCCCAAGAAAATTCTGTCGACCTCAGCTAGGTTTGAACCCACAACATCGGGTCCTTAGACGATTACTTTACCACAAGGCCACCGGGTTGATGTGTTTTTATTATTAAATAGTTTTAGACTAATTAAGTTACTAATTCCCTAGCAAACCACTGCGGTGGCCGAATGGTCTAAGGCGCTACTCTCACAGTAGATTAGACTTCCGATGAAAGGAAGATCAAGGTTCGAATCTCGGTCGAATGTATTGAACGTGGCTTTTCCAAAAATAGTTTTGCACATTCCCTCCACGCAAATACAGGTACACTTCCTATAAATATATCCTTCATAACCCCTAAAACTATTAGCTTAGTTAATAAATAAGGGGGTGACCTGGTGGTCTAGGGGTAAGGTGTCAGACCTCTGTGCTGGCGGCCGTGGTTCAATCCTCGGTCCCGGCACAGATTTATCTGATTACCAAACCCTTCCTTCACCTCTGACAAGACATCTTGTGAATGTGGGGAATGCCAGGTCTCCACCGTGGTTCGGATTCCACGTTAAACTGTAGGAGCTCCATTTCATCTCATAATCACCCTACCATTACACATTAGCGTAAGTGTGTATAACCCGAATGGGTAGTAAGACGCGATGCTAATAATAATAATAATAATAATAATAATAAATAAGGGTATAACCTGAACAGGTAGTAAGAAGTGGTACTAAAAAAAACCTCAGCACACTGGCTGGATCTAACGAATACTTTACAATAACTACAACAATATTGGAAGAATATTTGGTCCTCTAAGTTTATATTTGAGGCTTTAAGATAAGTTTTTAGCCTAATCCTGTGTCGTATTATGATAGTGGAATATAAATAAATGGTTAACTACGTAATCTAAATTATATTCCTACGTTTCCTTCTGTCTTTCCAGTTAATATGGCAGCCACATTTTTTTATTCTATAGGTGAGGAAAGTTTAAATATTTTGTGTGGTTTATTATTATTTAATTTTGAAATTATTAACAATTATATATTTTAGTGGGAGGTTGATTTGTCAGTTAAAAGAAAGAGATTTAATGAAGTGCGTAAGCAATCAAATAACGAAAAGATGTAAAAACATTTTTTTAACCACCACGTCTTACTACCAGTCCGGGCTTTGCGCATAATACGTACTAAGTACTATGTGTTGTTGATAGTGAAGGTTGAATTAATAGGAAGTGTACCCACATTTTCGTTGAGGGAGAGCGGAATACAATTTAAGAATAACCACCCTCATTACATCCGACAAGAATTTGAACCCCGATCTCCCAGTCATAGTCAGCATAGTCTATTGCGAGAGGGACACCTTACACTATGCGGCCACAAATGTTGGTGGGGAAAAAAATTACAGCTTGGAAAACCAACCACATTGTAGCTGGTCGGGAATCCAACCATATCTCGAATTCCCGGGTCATAGTTAAGTTAACGTTATTCGAGTTCACTGGCGCGGAGCCAGCCCTGTCGGCTTAAACTTATTGATCAGGGGCTCGTAGCCCGGTTGTGGCCTGCTAGATCAGGGTTCAAATTGATCCATATTTCATCTTTTGGATTTCATTATGTGATGCCCACTGGTGCATTGAAAAGCAGCTAATGGCTTTTCAACAGATTTTATGGCTGAATATTACAAATATTTTGTTTAATCTTTGAATTATCACACTCCTCTTCCCTAGCTCCCCTTTCCCCTATCACCAAAAATAATTTGGTATAGTGTAATTATTCAAAGCTTAAACAAATTATGAATACAACTGTGGAGGGAAAATATTTAAATTTTAGGGGTGCGCGAATCATCGAATTGGCTTCCAAACAAATATCGGCTTCTACTTCGTTTCCAAAAATATATCCGGCTTCAACAAATTACGAATCTTCGCCAATAATGGTCAATTACTGAATTACTGCCATTCTGAGCTGTTATATTCAATACAATATTAATATGGGGAAACAAAATTGAGTAGGCCTAATGGGATTTTAAGTTGAATTATCAGAATTAAACTAAATATTAGAAACAACTGTGCAATAAAACATTTTCAAAATAGTTTTAGTACCTAAAATTATATAAATAGTCAGAATATAATATTTTTTCATAAGACAACTCCAAACAAATAATTCTAAATTCGATTCCACCTCAGAAATATTTAATATATTCGATTAGAATTCGTTTCGAATTGAAAAAGTGGACTTAACACACCTCTTGATTTTTATATATATATATAATATTAAGGCCATGATGCAAAGTCCACTAGTTCAATTTATATGTTTTTATATCTATGCTAACGGTAAAGTTCGAACACGGGTAAAGTTCGAACTCGGGTAAAGTTGGAACTCGGGTAAAGTTGGAACTCGGGTAAAGTTGGAACTCGGGTAAAGTTGGAACTCGGGTAAAGTTGGAACTCGGGTAAAGTTGGAACTCGGGTAAAGTTGGAACTCGGGTAAAGTTGGAACTCGGGTAAAGTTGGAACTCGGGTAAAGTTGGAACTCGGGTAAAGTTGGAACTCGGGTAAAGTTGGAACTCGGGTAAAGTTGGAACTCGGGTAAAGTTGGAGCTCGGGTAAAGTTGGAGCTCGGGTAAAGTTCGAACTCGGGTAAAGTTCAAACTCGGGTAAAGTTCAAACTCGGGTAAAGTTCAAACTCGGGTAAAGTTCAAACTCGGGTAAAGTTCAAACTCGGGTAAAGTTCAAACTCGGGTAAAGTTCCGAGCTCGGGTGGATTCGATATTCTCCAGATAATTTTGAAATTATCCAAAATACGTGGATACTGTTAAACGATAAACGAGAGGCGATTAAATTTATTTAGAAGTTTATCCGGTATAATATTGGCATCCACCCGCACTTGAATTATATCTATATTTTAGGATTGAGATGTGTTAGTTAGGCTAAATTAGGTGATTTTAGGCTATGTTTGTTTAGTTTAGGTTAGTAATAAGAATCAAAATAAGGCATTTTGAATTGTGTTTGTTTAATTTAGTGGAAGAGAAAGAATAAAATTGAGGCATTTCGAATGTTTTTGTTTTGTCTAGTTTAGGTTAGTGGAGAAGAAAAAAAATCAAAATAAGGCATTTCAAATGTTAGTGCATTGCTATGATATAATTTCAGAGATCAAAATGACGTTCCAAAATATAATCCATATTCGCACGGGCTTAGTTTTACGAATAATATCCAACGCTATCCAAGTCTTGTTGGATAATGTCAAGATTACCCAGATAAGGTCTAAAATGAGATTGATTACTTTTTATTTATGACTTTATCCACTGCACTTGGATAATGTCAAAATCTCCCGGCTAATCTTGACATTATCCAGATGTGTGTGTGTATATATGTATATACATATATATGTATGTATAATTTCTAAAACTATCCATTAAGTGCATCTAGATATATAAAAAGATGTAAATAATAACAAGATCAATTATATTCTTTTAAAGTGACATTAGCTTAATTTCCTTATATTTATTTATAGTTTGTATTTAAAAGGAACTTCAAGATGCGTCACAGATAATTCCAATGAGATATAATATCCAGGACCTATATATTATGTTAATGTATACGTGTTACAAAGAGTGAAGGTAAGCAAAGAAGATGGCAGTGCACAAATAAAAAAAGCTTTGTATTATATTTCCTTTGCTTCATTACAATGGCTGCCTATTCATGGTTTTACAACATGGCAGGTAGTTTCATTTTGAACAGAATAACGTGTGCAATATTTGATTTAACACAATCATTTATATTTTACTTGTTTGCCTGCCTTATCTATGCTTAGGTTAAGATGCCATCTAACCACGAGTCGGTGTTAAAATACTCTTTAATAACAGAGCTGAATATGATTATATGTTGGAAGTATTTCATACTGGGAGATATTTCAAATCTGTCCATTACACATCTATGTTTTCTTCTTTCTTTAAAATGTTTCAAATATGCAAAATTAATGTCTGTATTAAAGTCGAAGCGAAGAAGATTTTACCTTAGACTTCCATATTTTGAATCTTCGCACACGCGCACGCACACGAGTGTGTATATATACATACACACATTTGAATACAAAGTTTGCTCAAATTGTTTAGACTTTAGAACATTAGGCCTACTTGGCAAAGTTTGGACGATATTTAGTAAGGCCGTAGCCAGAAGGAATTTTGTGGGTTCAAACCCCCTGCGAAATTTTATGAACAAAATATATATGGCTTTATTTATTGTTCAAACAATATCAAAATTAAGATAAAAATACAAATTAGGGGGCTGTATTACCATAAAAAGCACTTCAGAGAGCTTCTAAAGTTGGTAAATATTTAGAAATTTTCTAGCCTTCGGCATTTTGGGGTTATTTTACCATAAAAAAAACCCTTCACAGAGCTTCAAAAAGTGTTTAATATCCATAAATTTTTCCAAGCCTTCAGCAGCTGGGGGTTCTTTTACCATGAAAAAAAACCCCACTTAGTAGAGATTCTAGAACTGTTCATCATTTAGAATTTCTCTTAGATTCTAGCACTTGGCGGATGTGCCCACCAGACCCCCCCCCCCCCTTAAATTATTGGTGGCTACGGCCTTGTGATTCACGGTGTCTTATGCCAAATGAGTTTTTTTTTTTGCGTGGAACCACTATGAATGATAGGTGATCGATCTCTGGTAGTTTCAAATGGTCAAATATGGTCAAATATGATGAAATTATTGTTCATTTTAATATTTTACACCAGTGATTACATTGTCCATGGTAATGGTTCTTAGCCTTTGGTGTTTTAAGGAATCCTCAAAGCTGATTGTGAAATTGTTTGAAATCTACTTTTAATTAAAATGTACCTGCTTCAATGGCCAAATGGTCTAAGGTGTCAATAGCGCTATAGACTAGATTGCAGTGACAAGGAAATTGGGGTTCGAATCTCGGTTATGTGTACTGAATGTGGTTTATCCTAAATGGTATTCCACTTTCACTCCACGCGAATGAAAATACACTTCCCCTAAATTCAACCTTCTTCATTCCTAGCTCATTATCGTAGGCTTAATTAGTACATAATATGCGTATAACCTCAACAGGTATTAAGACACGGTACTAACTAAATAATTAATATGGTGAAAAGTCTAACATTGAGAAATAATTACTCGTATTATTGGTTGGATGCATACGTTTAACTCATTATTTGAACTCTGTATAATATACCATTACAAAAAACTTGGGTTGGGATTTTCGAATCCTTAGGATATTCAATCAAGAGTTTTAAAAAATAGGATTCTAGATTTTATAATTTATTTTATTTTTTTCAAAATTTTGAATTTGTACTTTTTCTAGCACGTATACCTGTATGCACAAACTTTCTGGCCAGTTGTCGTAGGTTTAATGAATGATCTAACACACGGTTTTTTAATACTCTTTCGATATAGGGTTCAATGTTAGACACAACAATTAGCTATTTTTCCTCCAAAAGTTCATTAGTCATACCTGAACGACCTTTTGATTTGATCTGTTTCATTAAAAAATGTGACTTCACGTAAGTGGGGGAGGGGGGCTTTCGAATAATGTTGCCGTTTTTAGAGAATGACCTTTCAGTTCTTCCATTTTCTTAGGAAAATTATTTTTATAAAAATATAGTAGGGAAAATTATGGAAATTCTGCCTTCAATTCAGAGTTACATTGAAGAACAATTAGCTACATCCGGAAATACGGTGAAGCAAAACCAGACAGACAAATTGATGCTCTGAGTCGATTCCCGAACACATTTTTAAATCATGTCTACCTCTCGTGGAACGCAGGTTGTATAAAACCGATATTAAGCATATAATTTTTTATTTTGACCAATACACAAATATATTATGATTATTTTAAAAAATAAATTAATACAGCGAATCAATTGACACAAAACAAAATAATTGTTTTAGTAAATTTTACAAAATATTATTATTTAGCACCGCGTCTTACTAACCATTCGGGTTATATTCTTTAAGTACTAATTACGCTAATGGATTAGGGATAGGAAAGGTTGAATTAGAGGAAGTGAGCCCGCATTTGCGTGGAGGGAGAGTGGAAAAACCACCCCCAGTTCACCCGACCGAGATTCGAACCTCAATCTCCCCGTCCTCAACACGACTAGCACGTTAGCCAACTACGCCACCAAGGCGTGTTTTTACAAAGTAAAAACTAGCTCATGAGATATTGGTTAGCTTATTCTACTCTTGTGCGCTCAGCTCTCTAATAACAAACTTGTGAAAGGATATCTAGGAGACGTATTTTTTAAAACATGCAATTATTTATAAACATATTATCATGGTACATTACCCGGCTAACTTAACCTAACCTTCCATGCCTAAATAAAATAATATTTCAAATTTTTAGCCTTTAATGGGTCTTAATCATAGGCCCTAGCTTCGATTATGTGTTAGTAATGAAGATTTAGATTTTGAGAAAATGTACCTAAATTTGCCTGGAGGGAGTGTAGAAAACTATTCAGGCGAAACCACCCTAAGTACACCCGAACGGATTATATCCCAAATTTCCCCATTATTGGCAGTTTTAGTTTATTGCGAGATTTAACACCTACGAATATTCGACCAATGAAACAGATTTCAATTAATATTGATACATTAAGCAATTTAAAGCCTCAGTAAATAATATATATACGACGTTATAGATAATCAAACGTACAGGAACCTAATAGGACCATAATAACGTGTTCATATATATTTACGTTCCTGTGTGATTTATTTGAGATTTGTTTTAAATGTAAAGATATAATAACTTTTGAAACTTTATAAGTATTATATTATCCGTTAATCTGTACTATTAAATTTGAAATAAATAATAAAATATGCATTAATTACATTGCAACAAATAAAATAATTGGTATGTACACTTTTCGAAACGTACTTAGCCCCCCTTTCAATAACAAACCAGATTATACGAGACAAGACACCACCACGTGCCCAACAGCGTGGGTCAAATTGGCCTAAGCCCCCCCACACACATACACAAAATTTCAATTAAAGTCAAAATATTTCTTGCTCCAGGTTTCCCAATATTGTTTCCAAAAGAAACTAGAAAAGTAAAAGCATCCAATTAAAAATAATGAACTTGGTATTTGAAAAAGCTGACAGACAGACTCACCACAATGCCAAGTAGTAAGATGGGAGATTTGTGTTGTTGTTTTTTAATAACATACACTTTCGTATAAGCTTTATTCCTTGTTATTATAAGAATGGGTTGTTGATTTAGGTTAAAGAGTTTGTCCTCCATTTTTAAGTACGAGCCTGATTTAATAATGTGTGTGGTTACAATTAATTTTATTCAAAAACATTTTATTATTATTATTATTATTATTAGCACCGCGTCTTACTACCCGTTCGGGTTATACGCACTTACGCTAATGTGTAATGGTAGGGTGATTGTGAGATGAAATGGAGGACCTACAGTTTAACGTGGAATCCGAACCACGGTGGAGGCCTGGCATTCCCCACATTCACAAGATGTCTTGTCAGAGGTGAAGGAAGGGTTTGGTAATCAGATAAATCTGTGCCGGGACCGAGGATTGAACCCCGGCTGCCTGCACAGAAGTCTGACACCTTACCTCTAGACCACCAGGTCACCTACAAAAACATTTTAAAAGGGCGGATAAAATGCGATTTTTGAATACATATATTTAGCGTCGTTGAAGTAGTTAGTAAAGTAATTTATAAACAGGGATAACATAACTAAACATGCCTCAATCGATTTATTTTAGCACCGAATCTTATTACCAATTGGGGTTATGAGCTTTTATACTAATTACGCTAATGGTTTTAGGGAAGTAGAAGGTTATATTTATAGGAAATTTACCAGCATTTGGATGGAGGGAGAGTTTTTTAAACACCTTCAGTACACCCGACCGAGATTCGAACCTCTATCTCCCCATCATCGATAGTTTAGTCCACTACAAGAATAGCGCCTTAGACTATGCGGCCACCGTAAAAGTTTCAATCGACTATTAATTGTCGTGTTTAAAAAGGTAATATGGCGAGACATTACAAAATACGATGACTTTAAGAAATTAATCAAGTAAAAGCAAAAATTAAATTTTAATAAGAGCTTTTGGTGGGATGAAATTGAATGCAAGTAGTTTATCAGTTTTTATAAAAAACTAATCTTTTGGACAAAACAAATATAAAAATACTTCATTATATATGATTAGTTTAATTTTCTACACATAGTAGAATCAACAGTTGTTGAATATCTGTCATAAGCATTGCGGCATTAGAAAATAAACTTTTTAAATGAAGAGGAAAAACCATAGAATTCCAGTGTGACCGTAACAAAGAAGTATTGAGACTTGTACCAAATCAATGAAAGCGCAACTAATAAATCAATATTTTATTAACTTAGCATATCGAGGTACTATTTTAACTTTAAATATTTGGCATTTCATCTGTCTGTCCGGATGTTTGTTTCACGAAAACAGTCAAAAACGCGGAATAATTTTAATTAAATTTGCAGGGACATTCTTTGAGACTAGGTCTACGACGTATATATACTCAGTTTACCCTGAAAGTACACTTTGAAGTCTTACCTTGACTGATTAAACCCTGGCCTTATCGTATAAGCTGCGCCATTCATAATGTAACCATGCATTGCAAGCCTGCAGGGTAAAATAAAGATACGAGATTTCTCGATCTGTTTATACGTTTCAATATTACAGCCGCTCCGAAGGTTTATCATTTACTAGATTATATCAAGTGATTTGAATTAAAAATGTATAATACTTAGGACGTATTATTAATTTTTTTTTACATATATTGTGAGCCTGACGTCCTAAGCAGTATGAAAACGGTTATTCTGTATGAAAATAGCGGCCGGGGTTCAATCCTCGGTCCCGGCACAAATTTATCTGATTACCAAACCCTTCCTTCACCTCTGACAAGACATTTTGTGTATGTGGGGAATGCCAGGCCTCCACCGTGGTTCGGATTCCACGTTAAACTGTAGGTCCTCCATTTCATCTCACAATCACCCTAACATTACACATTAGCGTAAGTGCGTATAACCCGAACGGGTAGTAAGACGCGGTGCTAATAATAATAATAATAATAATAATAATAATGTATGAAAATAATTTACTGTTAAGTATATCATTCATTTTCTGTCCAACTTAAATCAGCATGGAAAAATATCAACTACAAACCTAAAGATAAATTATAGGAAATATTTAAACGTTAAATCTAAAAATAATCTGTAAATCTAAAAATAAGACTGTAGTAACGATAACAACATGGAGGAAGTGAGGTCTATTCAACACATTACTAGTTTATTGTGGTAAAAAAAAATCTTATTATAATACTTCAAAAATACTGGATTTGATTCGAAGTTCCTTTCACGCCATTTTAAAATACAATAATGATAACTAAGCGTATAGCCTGAATGGGTATTAAGACGGGGTGTTAAGAAAAAAAAAATTACAATACTGTTAATCTAATGGTACGAAACATGAAAAACAGTGAAAAAAAACAGCAAAAATAACAGAATACGATAGCTACTTTCTTGCATTCATACGTCAAGTAATATGATTTGAAGCAGTCAATTTAGTTTAGATTGTATCAGTGATATCAATGTTGACGACAAACAAAATACGTTTATATTTTCTAAAATGTCCTTCCTACCGTGATTTTACTGTCAAATAGGAGTATAACCTAAAATAAACAATTAATTTGCTTGTAAACATTAAATAAACTTTGTGTATTTACCTTGTCAATGAAGTAAAAAACCACGTGCCGTGTTAGATTAAACTTGTTACAATTAAAACACTTTTCCTCTTCGTCCCGAGTACAGCACTGTAGTGGCTCAAATAACGATAGTTATGGAGTACCAGCCAAGAGAGGTCGTGTGTCGAGAAGGTAAACAGCCAATCAGAGTTCAGAGACAAGTTGATCTCGTGGTTTAAATTGGATTGTCTCACAAATAATCTGAGTGGCTGCGTGGTGTAGTGGTCAGAGCCATTTCTATTCATTTTGAGACCTCGGGTTCAGTCCCAGGCTGGTCACCGAGTTTTTTTTTTTTCGAAGGGGAAATAATTCCCATGGTCACAAGGGTTGGGTTAATTAGGTTTCAGTTAAGTTAAGATCTTCATTGACTTTACCATGTAATAGACATTACCATTCTCTTACGTCATCGGGACATGGAAAGAGCCTCCACGGAAAGAATGTACGATTAGTACATTCGGGCGTCCCCTGGGCATCAGTACATTAATACTGGATAATCTTTCCGAAAACTGAGCTACGAATGATGTAGGCCTGACACGCAAATATTACGGCTAGTCTACAATCAGTCGTATCGTATTTTCCGAATAATCACAAGACGCGTTTTTTTTCTTGCCTATCTGTAAGTAGCATCAGGACAAGATAGGATCCATGATAATGTATTTAAATTTTATTTGTGTCAGTTTTAAAGTTGAAAACAAAATCATAAATTTGTACATAGCTCTAAATATAGTTTTAAACTATCACCAAATTATATTTTTGATCTCTTAAGTGGTTTTTGAATTAAATAGTTTTTTTTTTAAGTCGTCTACAACTTGAGCTATTTGGCTTATTCACGAAAATTTTCTTTAAGAATCTACATACCAGGAAGTTGATTAAAAATGTCCTTGGAAGCATAGTGGAAGCATATGTCTATCTATAGTAGGAAGCAATAAAAGGGTAATTTTGAAATGCAAGTTAATACTTAACAGGTGGAAAGAATGGTGTGTGTTTATACTCGTGAGTAGAAGAGGGGAAGTATTATAAATAAGCACGTTAACAAAAGGCTCCTTATAATGAAATACTTAGTTCCTTCCATATATTTCTATTTCATGGTGAAGTATGATAGTGCTTAAAGTGCTTAGGTAAGTCTAGTTAAGATGCAAACCGCTTTACAAAATATATTTGAAATCCCTCACCAAGTTGGGGTTATTCATAAGCTACGTAACGCTGTTGAGAGGGATAGAGTGAGCTCTAATATATATACAAAGTATCACATTAGAAGAAGGTGGGTACATAACCATGTTACCTAAAATAGATCTTATACATTCTAATGTTGAAAAAATAGTAATATTGTTCATGTTTCCACCGTTTGTACAAACATTTCTAGATAACGTCCACTATGAGTTGTTTTAAATTTGAATACCTCTTTTAGTGTCACAAAAGATACCCTATAAAATATAGACATTTACTTTTGATATGAAAAGCTACGTAAATGTCTACATGGTGTTATATGGGGGATGGGGGGTCTGGAGGCTAAATGTCTACTTGGTGTTACAGGGGGGAGGGCGGTCAGGCTAAATGTATGCATGATGTTAATAATAATACTTAGCACCGCGTCTTACTACCCTATGCATGATGTTACATAGGGGGGTCGAGACTTGAGGATAAACGTCTACACGGTGTTATATGGGAGCAGGCTAAATGTACACATAATGTTACATGAGGGCGCAGGCTAAACGTCTACATGGTGTTACATGGGGAGCAGGCTAAATGTACACATGGTGTTATATGGGGAGCAGGCTAAATGTACGCATAATGTTACATGATGGGCAGGTTAAACGTCTACATGGTGTTTTATAGGGGAGCAGGCTAAATGTACACATAATGTTACATGAGGGGCAGGTTAAACGTCTACATGGTGTTATATAGGGGAGCAGGCTAAATGTACACATAATGTTACATGAGGGAGCAGGCTAAATGTCTGCATGATGTTTCATAGGGGGTCAAGATTGGAGTATAAACGTCTACATGGTGTTATATAGGGGAGCAGGCTAAATGTACACATAATGTTACATGAGGGGCAGGATAAATGCACACATTATGTTACATGAGGGAGCAGGTTATACGTCTACATGATGTTATATAGGTGAGCAGGCTAAATGTACACATAATGTTACATGAGGGAGCAGGTTATACGTCTACATGATGTTATATAGGTGAGCAGGCTAAATGTACACATAATGTTACATGAGGGAGCAGGTTATACGTCTATATGGTGTTATATAGGGGAGCAGGCTAAATGTACACATAATGTTACATGAGGGAGCTGGCTAAACGTCTACATGATGTTATATAGGTGAGCAGGCTAAATGTACACATAATGTTACATGAGGGAGCAGGTTATACGTCTACATGATGTTATATAGGGGAGCAGGCTAAATGTACACATGTTGTTACATGGGGGCACAGGCTAAATGTACATTTGGTGTTACAAGGGAGAGTAGGGCAATAAAAAGCGTCACGTGGTTTATGGTTGACCCGCCAGGCAAAGTCACGAGGAAAGTACTGTCTATAATGAAATATCGGGAGACAATATGACTTCATAATCAAGGTCATATCAAAGTCTACTAATAAGAATTAAATATAATTAAATTAACATTTGTATGACCCACATCGATGGTCGCATTGTCAAACGCGTCGTTCTCATGTTATACTAGATTACCGATGATGTGGAGATCGGGGCTCAAATTGCAGTCAGGTCTACTGAGGACGTTTTTCCCCTAGATTATTTCCAACTCCATATCCCTGCGAATGCGAGTACATTTCCTTTAAATTCAATTTTACTCATCCTTGACACATTAGCATAATTAATTAATAAACGGAAAGCTCAAACAAAAAATAAGGGTTTGCGCTAAATAAACCCAACAATATCTGTAAAATTGGGCAACTTACGTTAAGTTTCGTGGTAGGCTGATCTGTCATGCGCAGTATTCATGTTGGATGTATTACCCAGGGGCGTTCCCGAGGAAGGAGAGGAGGGGAGGCTGGATGTTTTAATACATCCCTCTTATCCAACCCATACTTTAATGTTCACAGATATATTTCAATTATTTATGATGACGTACTCAAAGATTATTGAAGCGTCCACGTCATATGAAATGTAAGCGTTAATATATTTTGTATAGCACCGTGTCTTACTACCCGTTCGGATTTTACGCATATGTAATTGTTACTCTAATTCATTAGGCATGAGGAATATCAAATATATAGGAAGTGTACCCACATTTGCGTGGTGGGAGAGTGAAAACCATTTAGGAAAAAAATACACCCTCAGTACATCCGACTGAGATTCGAACCTTGATCTCGCCATCATAGGCAGTTCAGTCTGTTGCGGGAATGATGCCCTAGAATATGCCACCACCGAAGCGTGTCATATTTTTTAAATTAATCAATACTTTGAATAGCATACACACTCACGCATGTAAACTGTCTCCATACTATAGTTATTATAAATAATAGAAAATTTAAATTTAAAAGCCTTCTTGTTTATGAAATGTTCATTTAACACTTTTATGGGGAGCATGAGCGTTGTTAGAGGGGGTTCCCCCTTATAATAAGTTTTGTATATAAACAAGTTAAAATTCACTTTTTGGGCAATAAGTAAATGACTAAGCGAACTCTTTATAGATATATTACGAATATAAGTTCTGTTATGTTATTCACGTTATTAATTTAGTAGGAAATAATATTTAATTTTCTGGGTTGATGTTAAAGTGAGTTATTCGGTCCCACCCATAACTAGGGTGTAGTGGTAGGAGACGCGAGAAAAGGTCAGTGTTTTTTTGCAGTTTTCACACCAAACCTTTATTTCTGTCAAATTTAACCAAATATGGCTTCAATATGAATATAGTTTAATTTTCTTACCACGCTGATATTAACAGCTGTTAAATATCTGTCATGAGCATAGCGACATTTAATAACAAACTTTTTAAATTAAGATAAAGGTTGTCATTAAATTTCAGGACACCTTTGACAAATATTCAACCACTTATTCAACAACTGTTAATATCACCATGTGAAGAAAATTAAACTTTAAATTTGTACTAAAGCAGTATTTGATTTATTTTGAACAAAAATAATGTTATAAGAACTGCAAAAATATTGCACAAAGCTCGCAATTCATATCATTTCAACTTAGGAGCAAGCGGTGAATATTATGATGAGGTCAAAGTTCAAATACTTTTTAGGTTTAATTAAATATATTTTCTTTGTATTTTACATATGATTAATCCCTGAAATTAGTTCTTGCCCTATCTATCCAACATATACGAATGCTCTTCCTGTAAAACCATACACCTCTCTTACTTAGATTAAATAGTTAATTAACAGTTTGTTCGAAGCAACAAATGAAATTCCAACACATATTTGTATCTAAATTGTTTTCACAAAGACAGTGTTGTTGAAACTACTTTAAATGCATCAAGATTAGCATCACTAAAAACGTGTGTGAGGTATAATTTTCTGGCAGTTAGTATAATATAGGTTGGAGGGACGGGGTTAGAAATATCTTATATTTTGTGAGCAGAGGATGTACCGCTTCATTCTCACGGTGAGGTTTCAACATCAAATTCAGTAAAAGTCTACTATTTCCACCCAGCATTAGTGGTAAACTGACCTAAAAACAGAGTTCATCAACTCACAGCCCATGAGATATATCTGACCGACTAGCTTATCTTCTATTCTTTTATACTACTATCTGGCCTGCAGTTATACACAAAAAATATAATAATTTAGTTTAAGTATGTACAATACATAGTTTAGAATTTAAAAAAAAACCTTAGCACTATTTCAAACTTTGATGGATATATTTTTATCACTTCAATTTCTTTATGGTCACCCAGTTTGGTAGCCACATGGTCTAAGGCACTATTCTCGCAGTAGACTAGACTGCCAGCGACGGGGAGATTGAGGTACGAATATAGGACGTGTATACGGAGGGTGGTTTAAAATAAAAAATAGTTTCTCACTCTACCCCCACGCAAATGCGTTTAATTTTCAGGGGTTTTTTTTCGTTTTTTCTCATCAATAATTATATATATGTAACACATGAAAACACAACGAATACAATACATACCAGCCCCGAAGGGCTCTCGGATATTATTATTATTATTATTATTATTATTATTAGCACCACGTCTTACTACCCGTTTGGGCTATACACACTTACGCTAATGTGTAATGGTAGGGTGATTGTGAGATGAAATGGAGGACCTACAATTTAACGTGGAATCCGAACCACGGTGGAGGCCTGGCATTCCCCTCAGATATTACAAACACAGAACTATTATACAGATTGATTAATAATTGACGCCCTGATGGGTTGATTATTTGGTGTCGTAAGGATGCAAATGCATGTACACTTCCTTTAAATATAACCTTCCTTGTCGCTAACGTCATTGGCTCAAATAGTACATAAGCGTATAGCCCGAACGGGTAGTAAGACGCAGTGCAAAAAAAATAATCAAAAACTTGCTGGTGGGAATTTTTATTTACATAATTTTATGAATACCTCGTCAACCCATACAAACACACCCTCGTGAGAACCAATTAAGAGCAATTGAATAAATAAGTAGCAGCTCCATTCTAGAAAACTGAGATTAATGGCCTGAGGGTTCGTTGTGCTGACCACATGGTACCCTCTAGCCACAAAATTAAGCACTATCACCGCTAAGGGTTGTGGGTGCTCGGTCGGTATAGAACTCTTGCTGGTTTACACCATGGAGTTATTTTAAATACATAATATTAAAAAACTAGTATGGACATATATCGGTGTTCAGGCAGATTAAACGTCAGACTATTCTGGTCTAGTTTGTCAGTGTCTGGGAGTTCAGGGTTAGAATTCCAGTAGGATGTACAGATAGGGTGGATTTTATAATATGATATCCCCACATTTTCATCACTCAAATGCGGTTACATTTCCTCTAAATTATATTTTTCTTCACCCCTTACCTGGTAGTGTGATTAAAATGTAAATAGTCCAGAAGGGTACTAAGATGCGCTGTGGCTAGGAATATAAAAAAAGTATCGATACTATACTAAAATCGATATATTCCTTTCGATAATAGTTTATTTTTACTCGTTAATTTTTTTCCGACACTTTTAATGATATTAGAATTCACACTACAGTATCGGATCAGTATCGAAAGAAACAACTTTTTGCTATCTTCACTCATGGTGGGATTAAATGCTTACTATGTTGGACTATGAAGGAAGAACAATGACACTACTTCTCAATTCTCACTCATTATCTGCAAGTCTAGCATTACATCTCTTTTAGCTCATCGTAATTCATTAATAGCTGTTCTTCTTCTTATTATTATTATTAGCACCGTGTCTTACTACCCGTTCGGGTTATACGCACTTACGCTAATGAGTAATGGTAGGGTGATTGTGAGATGAAATGGAGGACCTACAGTTTAACGTGGAATCCGAACCATGGTGGCGACCTGGCATTCCCCACATTCACAAGATGTCTTGTCAGAGGTGAAGGAAGAGTTTGAAAATCAGATAAATCTGTACCGGGACCGAGGATTGAACCCCGGCCGCCAGCATAGAAGTCTGACACCTTACCCATTGTTTGTCATTAGTTAATAAGCTATCTAATAAATTTTGCAGACTAACATTTTAATACCGATACTTTTATTTCGATACTAGTGTGGTATCGATATATTTCTTCCGATACTTTTAATGAGTACAATATCGCTACTTTCCTTTCGATATCACATCCTTAATTATGACGGGGTGAGTAAAAATAACAAAGAGAAACAAACACGCAGGTTAGGAACCAACCTGTCTCAGAGCAGTAAATATAATTAATGGGTTTGTTCGTTAAGGACATTTGACACCAAAAAGACAAAAAGCCTCACATTTTCGTCGCTCTTATGAAACAAGATATTCATAAACAGCACAGAGTGAGGCTAGAAATCTAGTTTATTTTCACTCAATTTATAGCCACCCTTTCTACCATCTCGTTCTCTTTTCACACTGCACTTCCTCCTTACTCTCGTTCTCTTTCAGCACTGCACACCCTCTCTAGCCTATTTCTCTTTTCACACTGCACTTCCTCTTTACTCTCGTTCTCTTTCAGCACTGCACACCCTCTCTACCCTATTTCTCTTTTCACACTGCACTTATTCTTTACTCTCGTTCTCTTTCAATACTGCACACCCTCTCTACCCTATTTCTCTTTCAGCACTGCACATCCTCTTTACCCTCTTTTCACTCTGAACATCCTCTTTACCCTCGCTCTCTTTCGATACTGCACATCTTCTCTACTCTCTTTCTCTTTTTACAATGTACATCCTTTTTACCCTCGTTCTCTTTCAATACTGCACATCTTCTTTACTCTCTTTCTCTTTTTACACTGTACATCCTTTTTACTCTCTTTCTCTTTTCAGACTGAAAATCCTCTTTACCCTATTTCTTTTCAAACTGCACATCCTCTTTACCCTCTTTTCACTCTGAACATCCTCTTTACTCTCGTTCTCTTTCAATACTGCACATCTTCTCTACTCTCTTTCTCTTTTTACACTTTACGTCCTTTTTACTCTCTTTCTCTTTTCAAACTTTACATCCTCTTTACCCTCTCTCTCTTTGCGCATTCTCGGCAACATTGCCAAGCGTGATCCATGGAGAATGATTTGGAAATGTGTGCCCTCCCTATTCGTGCAGGTTCTGTGTAACATATGCAAATTAGAGATGAAGCAACGGGATTATTTTCCCGGCACACCCCCCTATCCACTCTTCCCTCCCTCAAATCATGTGTATATATTATATGTCGACATAAATCCGTTGGCTGGTTACGAGAACCGCTCGTTGGAAGTCTGCAGAGGTAGGAGGAGGAAGGGTGGGTTCGAGGGAGGGAAAGGGGTTGCTGAGGGGGAGGGAAAGGTGGTTCAGAAAGGAACAAAAGGAAAGGGAGAGAAACTAGGGTTCGTGCCAACAGCGTACGGCCGCGAGTCGGCGAGTGTCGGTAATGGAGGACGATCGATGTAACTTTAGGCCTAGCAGCCTGCATCGCCCTAAATCTGAGCTCTACTTGCACGCAACACGTGCGCTTTTGTGTGGGAACAGATTCACAAGACTAGGTTTTAACGAAAAATAATAGCTCAGAAAAGCTCACTTGCTTCTGGCTTTTCTTTTGTTCGTCAAGTTGTTTCGAAGGTACCACTGTTGCGCGGTACACGCACGCGCTTTACTAACGAAGACCCAGTTTGCTTGTTAACGCTGACTGTATAGTGCACCTGACTAAAGAGCTTAGACTGGATCCAGAACGAAACCTGCTGCTACTGGCGAAATCCCAGACGAGCTCGTGGATAATGAGTTGTGGCTTTCTCGTTTGTCTCAATCCTTTTGTGTTCTTCGTGGTTGATCGGTTTAAGGGAGTAAGGTAGTGTCGGTTTTACTAGGCGAGCTAATCCCACACTGTAAAGTAGAAGCCCCCTACACTTCAACCCCTAATCCTTCTTTTCAACCGATAATTGATTTGAACAAAATTAATTGTGTTTAGGTTTTTTTAAATCAAATTATTTCCTGAGGTACAACTTTTGCCGTAGTTTGGACAAATATTAGTGTTTTATCGAGGTATTTTTAATTACCATACATGAACTGTGTCTTCTTTTTAAATGTATTGATTATCGGAATAAAAATTGTGTTTTTAATTTAATGGTTTCATCAATTTGAATTTTCAAATAACTCGTAGTTTAAATCACCAGAAGGCTGAGTAGTTAGTTTTCTGTGGTTTATCTCCAATTGGTGTATATTCATGACAGAAATATACTAATTAATTTTTTTTTACCTTCATTTAACCACTAATGAAAATAAAAACCTAGTTTAAATAGCTTGTCGATCTTGAAAACCTACTCTGTTTTTAATCAGCAGTCATTTGAACCTTAATGAGTAAAGGGGAGTTTGATTTTTTATTTTATCAAAAGCATTTAATTTGTGCACGCCCATCATTAAAAATTATGTGGGAAATGAATGGCTTTATAATTAAATAACACTATACAGCCTATTTATATTTATATCTATCAATATTAACCTAAATGTGATGATTTTCAAACTGATTACCATTATGATCTATATATATATTTTTAATTAGTTATTTAAACACATACATTAAAATAATAATATCAAATAATAGCTTACTTAACCTACATATTGATCTAAGAGTGAGGAGAAGTAATTTTTTTTAGCACCGTGCCTTTTTACATGTTCATGTTACACACCTATGTATACCTACTAATTACACCAGTGAGTTAGGGATGAATAAGGTTGATTTTAAAGAAAATGTACCCGCATTTGTATATAGGGATAGTGGAAAAAAAAATATTGAAAAAAAAATCAGTACACCCGACCAGTATTTGAACCCCAGTTTCCCTGTTATTGGCAGTATAGTTTATTGTGAGGGTAGTGCCTTAGACCATGTAGTCACCGATGCAGGTAGTAGCAGAAATAAATTTGTGATATTTACAGTATGCTTATCTACTTTTGACATGCATGAAAGATAATTATGTTAAGGTTATACTTTTCCATAAAATACTATCATATATAAATATATATAATCTGACACCTTATCTCAGTTGGTAGCATGTCTGTCTACTCAGTCAAAGGTCCCGGGTTCAATTCCTGGTATGGCCGAAAAACAATATCATTTGTGAACGGTGGATTTACACTTTCGCAGTGAGGAATTAATGGCTGGGAACAGGATGTTGTGTTTGTCTTAGTATTAAGTTAAATTGTAAGGGATATGTATTATTATTATTATTATTAGCACCGCGTCTTACTACCCGTTCGGGTTATACGCACTTACGCTAATGTGTAATGGTAGGGTGATTGTGAGATGAAATGAAGGACCTACAGTTTAACGTGGAATCCGAACCACGGTGGAGGCCTGGCATTCCCCACATTCACAAGATAACTTGTCAGAGGTGAAGGAAGGGTTTGGTAATCAGATAAATCTTTGCCGGGACCGAGGATTGAACCCCGGCCGCCAGCATAGAAGTCTGACACCTTACCCCTAGACCACCAGGTCACCAGTGTAAGGGATATGAAGCTACGACAGGCCTAGCAAGCCAGTATTGGAAAGTATATATATTTTGAATAAATAAACTGACCCAGGCCACAAGCTGGAAACAGAAATTGATGTTTTATATACCTATATAGGTAAAGGGATCTCGTAAATCAAGTGTAAGATAGGCTATGCTCAATAATCCGGTGGTTCAATAAAGATTTAGTAAAAGATAGCCTCAACTTCAAAAGTTATTTACTGATTTAAAAGTTTTAAGAGCTTTGAATTATAGCTAGGAATGAAAAATGGTGTTACTTTCGGTACTTTATGTAATAGTTTGGGCTATAATACATTTTACGGATGTGGAGCGTGTCTCTTTTGCCCTGTACCAGAATAATAAATTGAAAGTTTTTGAAAACAGAATTCTAAGAAATATATTTGTACCAAATTTCTTCGTGGTGCCGTGCAGTCTACGACACACTACGAACGTTTCCTTTGATGCCTTTTTGCAGTTAACAAATTGATTTTATAGTGAAGCTACTGTGTAATTGTGACTATTGTCAAATATATAGTGACTATTCAAAATGTTCCAATTCGTACTGATAAATCGAATATGATAATGATGCGTCATTATTAAAGTAGTGACAATAAAGGGAAAATAAATAATACAACACAATATTACTTACTTTTTCATATAATTTTTATATAATAATAAAAAAATAAGTCATAGGGTAGTTTGTTAACTTTAAGGTAATTCGAAAATAAATAATAATACTTAGCGCCGCGTCTTACTACCCGTTCGGGCTATACGCTTAAATACTAATTACTCTAATGGGCAGTAAAAATGTATCGCACTTTTTTAACATTATTATAAGCTGTAAATATTGAACCATTCATTTCAGATCTTTAAAGTTCATGAGCTTTAAGGGTTCAAACTTTTTTTCTTAGTACCATAGCTAAGGTAAAATAATCTGTAAGGCTATGTTCACACTATTACGGTTTATTCGATTTGGTTTTCTCATACGGTATAGCCGTATGAATTTAAAAAAAATCGGAAGTGTTCACATTATACGGTAGAACCGTTTCGGGGCAGCATACGTTTTGTGTTCTGTTTGCTGCAGTTTCGTGAAAGATGGACAATGACGTTGCGACCTTGGTTATTTACTGGTATAATAGGCGTAGAAAAAATAAACAAAATCATAGAAGATTTTGGGAGCATTCTATTGTATCACGATGTTTAAATCTGGGTCACTTATGGAATTGCGAAATGATGAAACAAAATTCAACAATTATTTTCACACGTCGATGTCAGCGTTTAACGAACTTCTAGGAAGATTGGAAGGAGATTTGAAAAACAACATACGTTTATGAGAAACAGTATTAGTCCAGAAGAGAAATTGGCAATATGCACTAGGTAAGTAAATTGATCAGTCACTTTATGATCAAAGGTTTTTTTGGAAGAAAACTCAGTTAATTGGGTATACACACATGTTATCATCTCTGTAGGTTATGTTTTTAAGGGGAAGCAAATAAATAAAATGAATTAACTGTTCCACTAAGAAAGAATCAATAGTCATAGCTTTTTACTATTTTATATTTATTGGCAAACATAATAATCACATAATATAATCATACAATATTTTGATCAAAATTAAATATGGAGGTAACTCAAAAATTAGAAAAATCAAATATTTCTTCCGTATTATTAAAATCGGAAGCTGGCGATTGTAGATCTGATGTTGAATGGAGTGAAGAACTATACAGTGAGTTTGTCGATTTTTGATAATGTACTGTAGTATATCCTGGATTTTGGTAATAATTGGTTTGTTTCTTAATACTTTGTAATAGGTTAATGATACCCGCTTGAAATTGAAGGATTTCATCTGTGTTCAAGCGTTGAAGTAATGGGTAAAAGATTTTAAAAAAAAATGTGATTGTGGATCTTCTCCTTTCTGATTATTAGTGCTAATATTATCAAGAAATTTGATCATTTTATCGTCGACCTCGTTTTGTTTCCTCTTAAACTTTATATTTTTCCTTCCTTCCTTCCTTTTCATTTTTCTCCACTCTATTGTTCTCTATTTCTGCACTTGTTGCATTTTCAGTCCCCTCTTCAACGTGGCTTGCGCTTCCTTCTCCACTTTCATTAGTTTCTCTGCTTTCTTGACCCACTAATGTATCAGTAACTTTCTTGAAAATGACATCTGGTCAGAATATTTATATGGTTTGTATTTATTAGCAGAGGAACCAGATTTCTTTTGATCTTTCCTATTTTTTACGATCTTTAATCCACCTTTCTCAAATCTGTGTCAATTTTTTCAGAATTAATTTATCTGCAAAATAATTTGATATTATTGTGTTTTTTTTCCAGATATATGGCTTCTGGATGTTCATATAAAGACTTTCATTATTCATACAGAGTCGGCATCTCAACAATCAACGCTACCACTAAAGAAATGAAGCTCAAAATATGGAGCAATTTATGTGACTAATTTATGCACCTTCCTACAGCTCAGGAATGGGAACAAATAGTAAATGGTTTTAAAACAGTTGCTGATATCCCCAACTGTATTGGTTCCATAGATGGGAAACATATTAGAGTTAGAAAATCATCAAACAGTGGCTCAATGTTTTTTCATTTATAAGGTGTAGTTTTAGATTGTCTTGTTGGCTGTTGTGAACTCTAATTATATATTCATATTTGTAAGTACTAGATATTATGGTAAATATTGCGATTCTTCAATTTTCAGACTACAAACTTCTGGGAAAAATTGAGATGTGGTACTTTGCAAGTACCGGAACCGAAGCCTTTGCAACCAAATTCTCAAGAAAACGTTCACTATGTTCTTATTGGCGATGAAGGTTTCGCATTGAGTGAACATTTATTGAGACCTTTTGGTGGAACACACTTAGAGAAATTTTTTTTTTATAATTATCGTTTGACAAGAGCTATAAGGTATGTGGAATGCACTTTTGGTATCCTTGCAAACAAATGGAGAAATTCGCATAGGCCTTTGGACGTAAATTATGACACGGTGGTTCAGATAATTAAAGCATGCACTGTTTTACATAACTTCACTATAGAAAAAGATGGACTTAATTTAGAAAATCTTAGTGATCAAAATGAAAGTGTGTGCTTTCAAAACATGCCAAGGGAACAACGAAGACGTGGTGGAGTTACAGCTTATACAATTAGAAATATGTTTGCCGATTATTTCGAATCTGAATACGGATCAGTTCCGTGGCAAAATTAAGCTATTGGTTTGACTAATTAATAAATAATGTTGTGTAATAAATCAATAATAAAACTTACCAAATCCTTGTCTTTGGTTTTTATCAATTTTTCCGAAATCTTCTTTCAATATTACACAAATCTCCCTCCATGCCGATTCACGTAAGACTTTGTTTTTATATATTTCTAATGTTTTATCTCATATGACGGGTCTTTCTTCAATCAGTGTTATGAGTAATTCCACATTAATTGGATCCATTGAGAAAACGAATCTAAACACGTCAAAGCAAGTGCAGTGAATGCCCGACCTACGGCGCGCGCGGGCGGCGTACGGATAAAAAAAAACAAATTGTGTGAATTCTTTCGTTTAGATACTATACCCACTGCGACTGTTTCGGTTTTTTTTTACCGTACGCCGCAAACAGTTTTCAGTGACAACAACGGCGGCAAAAATAAAGGATTCGGTTTTCTTTACTTCATTGGGTTTTACCATATAGTGAGAACACACGCATATCGTTGCATACGCCACTGAAAAATGCATAAGAAAAACGTCTCGGTAAACCGCAAGGTGTGAATCTAATGTAACCCAAACTGATAATAAGACGCAGTGCTAAAAAAAAAAGTCAAAGTAATTATTAATTAACTATTAATGAAATATTTATGATATTATAAATATTTTATTTAGTACATCTCATATACATGTCTAGTTACACTAAATTTGATCCTCATACATTAATTTCTTTATCTTAACAAAAGTAAGCATAAAGCATAAAATAGTAAGTTTGACTCCTTATAACTCGTTAACTGTGACGATTTGAATCACTAAATCACCATTTATAGACCCGCCTCGGTGGCGTAGTTGGCTAACGCACTAGTCGTGTTGAGCTCGACCGCTGAGGACGGGGAGATCGAGGTTCAAATCTCGTTCAGGTGAACTGGAGGTAGTTTTTCCTAAATGGTTTTCCACTCCCCCAACACGCAAATGCGGGTTCACTTACTCTAATTCAACCTTCCCAATTCCCAATCAATTAACGTAATTAGTACTTAAAGCGTATAACCCGAACGGGTAGTAAAACGCGGTGCTAAATAATAATAATAATAATAATAATGATAATAATCATCTATTTATAGCTTGTGATTATAAAATGGTCAAAATTGTGTGGTAAAACTTTTACTGTCAAATTACCTTAAGTACATTTTCCTTGATAAAACAAACATGGTATTTTGATAATCATATGAATCTCTCTTCATATATAAATTTCAGGTACCCATTAAAAAAAACCAGTCATGGGTGAGATGTCCTTAATTTCAGGACTAGAATCAAAATCATGAAGTTTTATTTGAACATGAATTTTAAACAAAACCCATCAAAAGACATGTGTATGGAGGCAGACATAATTCATTTTAATTAATATCCAATATTTTTGAGTTTAGGATGCATATAGCTTCAAGGTAAATCATAATATCGTGGATTAGAATATTTCACAATAACACTACTTTCTCTATATGAAAAATTAGCTGAATTTGCAGAATAGGAAGTTTCTTCAAAATCCTCACTTTTCTTCAAAGATCAAATTTTTACAGTAAAATAAGAAATATTGAAAAACCAGTTTCCAAAGAATCGACTGATTACCGATCCTGGTCGTTAAAAAACAATAAACAATCAGACTCGAGATAACTGGTTACTTAAAGGTCCATTAACTTTTTAGAACGAAGATTTAGACTTCACGCATACTTACACAAAGAAAAAAAAATGAAATATATATAGCTATATATACATATATTTTTGATTCTTGACCTCTCTAGAACGGGTCTACCAGATATTTGTATTTATTTAGTATTTGAATTTTTCCAGTTGTCTTATATACACTCAACCACATTCTTGATATTAAATTGGTAGGGGTGGATTGGGCACTTTTTATGTGAGAGATTGTCAGATTGGGTACCATTGATTCAACAATAATGAATTGTAAACACGTGGATTCGGTACCATCGATTTGACTAAAAGGAATTGTAAACAGGTGTATTGGGTACCATTGATTTGCCTAGAAAGAATTATAAAAAGGTGGAATGAGCACCGTCAATTCAACCGGAAGAAATGTGTAATGGTAGGGTGATAGTGAAATGAAATGAAGGACCTACAGTTTAACG
The DNA here is from genome assembly GCA_039000515.1 of Timema cristinae. Lineage (NCBI taxonomy): Eukaryota > Metazoa > Arthropoda > Insecta > Phasmatodea > Timematidae > Timema > Timema cristinae. The sequence continues at coordinate 88,955,462 of JBCFYV010009882.1, forward strand.
TGGAATCCGAACCACGGTGGAGGCCTGGCATTCCCCACATTCACAAGAGGTATTGTCAGAGGTAAAGGAAGGGTTTGGTAATCAGATAAATCTGTGCCGGGACCGAGGATTGAACCCCGGCTGCCAGCACAGAGAAGTCTGACACCTTACCTCTAGACCACCAGGTCACCTGTACCATCTTGTTGCCTGGAATGAATTATAAAAAGATAGATTGGTCACAGTTGATTAAACTAGAAGGGATTGTATTATTACTACTACTACTACTACTATTATTATTATTTATTATTATTATTATTATTATTATTATTATTATTATTATTATTATTAGCAGCAGCACGTCTTACTACCCGTTTGGGTTGTATACACTTACGCTAATCTTTAATGTTAGGGTGATTATGAGGCAAAATGGAGGACTTACAGTTTAACATGGGATCCAAACCACGGTAAAGGCTTGGCGTTTCCCACATTCACAAGCTGTGATTAATACACGTCTTGTCAGAGGTGGAGGAAGAATTTTGCAATCAGATAAATCTGTACCGTGACCTAGGATTGAAACCCGGACCCCCGGCACAAAAGTCTGACACCTTACCCCTAGACCACCATATTACCTGTAAAAGGGATTGTAAACAGGTGGATTGGTTAACATGGATTCTACTAGGAGTTTTAAACAGTTGGATTAGGTTACATTGACTTGAATAGAAGGAATTTTAATCAGGTGGATTAGGTACCATCTATTAGACTAGAAAGATATGTAAACAGGTAGCTTGGGCACATCATACTATAGTGTAGCAAACAGACTATAGTTCAATATAAGCTATTCAGGTGAACGTTAGATATACTCCGTAAGGTATGTCCATGATAAGATAATTTCTTAGTGAGAGGGAAAGCAAGGTTAGGTTAGTTTACGTTGAGTTGAGCTCAATCAATATTGAGAGAGAAGATGAACTGTATGGTAGGAGTGCCCAATCAACCTAGGAATATGAAGAAGTACCTCAAGGTAGCAGTGCCCAATCCACCTTGGAAGGAAAAGAGTACTGCAAGTTAGCAGTGCCCAATCCACCTTGGAAGGAAAATAGTACTGCAAGTTAGCAGTGCCCAATCCACCTTGGAAGGAAAAGAGTACTGCAAGTTAGCAGTGACCAATCCATTTTGGAAGGAAAAGAGTACTGCAAGTTAGCAGTGCCCAATCCACCTAGGAAGGAAAATTGTACTGCAAGTTAGCAGTGCCTAATCCACATATGCCCTTATTAAATGTTTGCCATTTTAACATTTCACAATACGCGGGAAAAATGTTATAAAAATACATCTTAAAAAAAAGAGAGACTAAAAATTGAGGTCATATAGCCTTTAAATACCTTAAGACCCCATTCCACGACACGATGAACTCAAAGTTGAAGGCTATGAAGAAAAAAGATATCATCTTGGGGGGTGGAGCCTAAATTCTGTAAACTGCTAAGGAAGGAGTAAAAGCTGTTTATGTGGGGGTCTTTGAGTGTCAATCATTCCCTAAATCTTCCCCTTTTGTCTGAGTGAGGTGGAGGAATGTAGTCAGCCAGGTATTTATGAGTCATTATCTCCCTCAAGTAAAGTAAGAAAAGACAGAAATAGCTTGATCTCAAGTGCAGATAAGCTTCTTGAGTTCCAAATTCCAATGTTCAGACCACTCTGGATGCTAACAGTTTAAATGTTGCATTTTATTATTTTTTTGTAGGTACCTAACACATTTAACAAAATTTTACTTTAATTATATATATTTTTTACTTTAAGTTTTTAATTAGCGAACACATTTTACAATAATTGCTGATAAATGAAAATACTTTTAACTATCAATACCCGCTTTACTGGCCGCATAGTTTAAGGCGTCACTCTCGCAATAGATTAGACTGCCAAGGCCATGAGGTCGGACCTCGATTCCGGTCAGCTGAGCGTGGCTTACCCTAATGATTTTCCACTCTCCTTTTCACACATTAGAGTAATTTAGTAAGTCAACATAGGTGCATAACCCGTACAAGTAGTAGATGCAGTGATAAAAACTACTCATAAAAATTGTAAATTCGGTCAATAGTTTTATTACTACATTAATTATTGTAGCCTTTTACCTAAAGAGTTGGCTCAGTTACAGTGAGATCGCCTGGTGGGTTCAACCTGACACGGGAAACGGGACATTGTTATAGTCCAGTCCAGCAGGGATATACATTGAACATAGATGTTGAAGGTTCAATGTTTTCCTCATAGATGGTTTCAGCCATCAATGTTTGGTAGCAATGTCTGAGACAGAGATATGTTTATGTATTTGTTTTAAAAAAAGTAATTTTTTATTATTAGTTTTTAATACAATTTTTTAAATTGATATGAGTTTCATATTCATTTATTACAAATACACTTCAGTTACAGTTTCAATTGGTTTGAAAAATATTACTGATATTTTTGGTTCTATAACATTGATGTTTTCAGACGATGTTCTTTTTTCATCTATGTTATTATTATTATTATTATTAGCACCGCGTCTTACTACCCATTCGGGTTATACGCACTTACGCTAATGTGTAATGGTAGGGTGATTGTGAGATGAAATGGAGGACCTACAGTTTAACGTGGAATCCTAACCACGGTGGAGGCCTGGCATTCCCCACATTCACAAGATGTCTTGTCAGAGGTGAAGGAAGGGTTTGGTAAACAGATAAATCTTTGCTGGGACCGAGGATTGAACCCCGGCCGCCAGCATAGAAGTCTGACACCTTACCCCTAGACCACCAGGTCACCTACTTCATCTATGTTACTTCGTTAATAGGGATATCGATATTTATCCTCAATGTTCATCCAAATTATTGTCCTATTATTTTAAAGAGAGATTTGACCCCATTAATGTAAATAAGCATTAAAAATTGTAAATTTTTCTAAAATTGCCTTAATTATTTATATAAAAATAGCTATTTTGGAATTGAATAGACACACAACGTGTGTATATTAGAATGGTTTTACATATTAAATTTTAATTTTAATTTAGCATCGCGTCTTACTATCCGTTTGGGTTATACGCTTAAATACTTATTATGCCAAAGGATTAGGAATTAGGAAGGTCGAATTTTAGGGCAAGTTAACCCGCATTTGCATTTAGGAAAAACCACCCCCAGTTCACCCGACCGAGATTCGAAGCTCAAGCTCTCCGTCCTCGGCGGTCTAACGCAACACGACTAGCGCGTTAGCTAACTACGCCACCGTGGTGGGTTGGTACATAATAATAAGAACATATAAATAGTTTTAGGGTCGTTCATTCATCACATTTACAGTAGCATTTACTTATGTGTGTTATTAGGTTTAAATTGTCTACATAATTACTATATATAATGTTTTATTGTTTTAGGGATCATAAAATATTGAATTTGAATTTAAATAGTAGACCAAATATATTAAAATATATGATGTAGCTTATACTAGAGTATGTTCAATATCAATACTGTATGAATAAAAGTTTTACCTAGGTTTGAAGGACAAATTACCAGAGAATACTTTATCAATAAGATTTTTTTGGAATAAATTAAACAAAACTCTTGGCTCTTCACTAAATATTAAAATAAAATAAGCATCTGTTTTTAATAATTTTCAAAGCAATTTGGCGTTTAGATTTTATTTATTTATTTATAGAAAAAAATCTTTCAATTTATTTATTTTATGTTAGTGAACTTATCTAAACTTAATCTAACTAACATAAACATCATAGGCCAAATCTAATACACTTTGATTGACTTCAACCAAATAGATTAAAACTCTGCTATTCCAAAATTCCGGATAATCTGATCAGGGTCCTATATATTGGCATTCCTTTCCCCCTTTCTTGAGTTAGCCACAAAATAAATCCCCTGTCAAACTTGGCAAACAATTACTCTTTCAATGTTCGACGACTATTTAGAAATTCAATCAATGTTGAGGAAATAAACAATTATATTTTAGAAATTCTTTTTTTCACTCACTGTGGCTTTTCCAACTACAAACTTCTCGGCTAGTTTAATCGCACTTTTATAATTACCGATACATTTTAAAACTTTCATTTTTTCCATAGGTGTGTCTACAGAAGAGCCCATGTAGGCCCCTCTTTTATTACTTCAAATATTGTGTTCAATGAGGCAGGCACACACACACACACACACACAAATGTAGGAAATAATTACTTAGTGTGAGAAGGATGCATATAACTCTTATTACAACTAAAAGATAGCTCTAAATAACTTCTAGAGGCTTCTGATTTGATCATTCCTAATAAAATATAAATATATGAAATTTAAAATAGATCCGGGAGTGGATCACTCTAAATAGCGTACATAAATAAAAGCTTAATGTAAATATATTCTTATGAAGTTACTCAGGGTGAGTGTGGAGGGAACCGAGGGTAAGGGGGGCACTGCCCCTGGGATTTTCAAAATCTATATTAAAAACTACTTCTCATTGTGGTTAAAGATTTAAATTTGTCAGCCTGTTATAAGATACAGCTCAAACATTATGAAAACAAACTAAATTTCAAAATGAAAGATCGGAAAATTTCAAAGCTAATATAATATAACATTTCCTTTTATATTTATTTACATATATAGGGACAACACCAAATAACCAGAAGCGTCTGAATTTTTTAAATTTCAAAACCAGGGTCAGATAATTGGACTGGGAGTGGGAGTGAGGGGGATTTAAATTTCCAACCGTATAGAAATAAAAAAACTTGTTGGTGCAGTAGGAAACTATTATACATGCAAGTAGTTACAAAAACCACTCCAGATGATCAGAAAATACTGAAAATTGGTTCCAAAATTTAAGGCGTATAAGATTTCACACTTAATTTTAAAAAAAACTTGCTGTATTATAAAATCTAAATATTGCCGGTAATTACAGGGACCCATATGTATCTATAAAAGGCCATTATTTCATTTATGATATTTTTTTAAACTTTGCTGCTCCTTTTACAAATTTTGTTTAGTAGTATAGTTATATTTCTAATATGATTGGTTTTATGCAAAGATTTTGGGGTTACAGTAAATCCCTATTTTGACATAATGTTTAGTCAGTCTGCCTATTTTTCATGTTTAGTCAGTCTGCCTATTTTTCATGTTTAGTCATATAATTTAAACCAATCAAGGATTTATATTTAAAATTATATAAATTTTTTGATACCTTTACCTTTGATTAATTTTATATTATAATTAAAAATAAAGTTCCCTAAAGATTCCCCGTGCGAAGAACGGGCACTCAAGCTAACTAGTTCTAATAACAGATACACGGCACACTCAGATTCTTACAAAAATACAATTTATAACATGGCTAAATATTTTGTCCAGACTACTTTATCGGTCATGTTTGCACACGCAAAGTATGAACGATTATTTAAACTAATCGCTCCCATTCTGTAACTGGGCTCAAGCAGCATTAGGGATTTACTAGGTCTAATATTTTTAAGTATGGTTAGTTAAATCCCTAATTTATTTTTAGTACCGCGTCTTACTACCTGTTCCGGTTAAACGCATATATGATAATTACTCTAATTAGGTAGGGATAAGAAAGAAAGAATCTTAGAGGTGATCTACCCACATTCGCGTGGAATGAGAGTGGGAATATTTTTAATGAAAATCCACTCTCAATAGACACGACTGGGATTTGAACCTCTATTTTTCCGTTAGCAGCAAGTCAATCTAACACGAGAGTGACGCCTTAGACCGTTCGACCACATAAGGGGGTATCGATCCTCAATTTTTTTTAATATACTTTGTAATGATATTGATTTAGATCACTCTAAAATATATAAAAAGTCATGGATGAAGGTAATTTTTCTTTAAAGTAACATATGTAGAGTATCCCATTATAATTCATCCATGAAGAAACACGCGCATTTCAGAAACAATGGGAAATGGAATACACCATTAAAATATATCTTTTATACCATTTTTCCTGTTAAAGGAACAGCTCCGCAGTATTTGACAAAGACGCCAATTCCTTATACCAATAAGAAGCTAGCCTTCACAACACCTGTCGCCAGGACTCTTTTTATTAGTTAGTTTTTACACTGTTGAGTAAGAAGCAAGGGGTATGTCATATATAAGCCGTTTGTGCGTATGTTTAAGGCAGCCTCAAGCAGCCACAGACAGACACGCATCCGCTCACACACAAGTTGCTCTAACACCCACGCTCACACAAGTAACGCAGTCAGGGACTCACTAGCACTGGCTCTCGCAGTCACAGTCTAACACAGAATACAATAATTTACATTAATATCACAAGTGTGCATTGATATAAAGCATTTTATTGGAGTATGTATAAATAATTAACAGATGTCATTTGAATAAACCGTGTGTGAATAAACAGCCATCAATAGTTCTCTTTCTTACATTTATTAATTATACCGATTTAATTAGTTCTCGACCACGGCGCTATAGACAACCTAAATATTGTCACAGCATATTATATCAGGGAATTCATCCGTAGTATTTCAATCGACGCCCAACGCGGGGCGATTAATTCAATAGTGTTACAACTTGACACCCATACTTTACTCATATATCCCCCTGCGGGACGGGGCTTAGAATAGTCCCGCAGTAACCCCTGCTTGTCGTAAGAGGCGACTAAAAGGGGAGGCTTCCGTGCAGGACGTATCTCGTGCAGGACAAACCTATCCTATACATTTCCTTTCATCACCTTTTTTCTTCCTTCTTCTCGCTCCTACTCCCTTCTCTTTCTATTCTTCCTTCCCTCTCTTTCCTTACTTCTTTCTTCCCTTCCCCCTGGCGTTCATCCTTCACGGAAGCCCTTAGCCTCTCCGTTGACGACCTTGGCTACTAACCTGGCTCTTCTCGGACAATTACTGGATAACTTTGCAATTGAGCTCCTGAATGAAAGGGCGCGAGTCGTAATATCTTAGTAGAAGGGCCTTAGGGATGACAATAACCGGGTACCCTACTTTGGAGAAAAGATCGGTTGCGTTCATGAGGGCCCGGACGTAAAATTGGCACTTTCCTGCACCCACTTGCTGCGACAACCTCTCTCCTGTCGATGCCCCATGTGAAGGTTGTCATGTCTAGCGTCGTGTGGAGTCTCCTGTTGGAATGGTTAACAAAGCCACATGTGGTAGAACCAACTTGGATCACCCTGGGTCTACTATCCAAGTATTGTGCGGGTTGTCCCCAAAAAGGCATGGCCAACTCCATTGTCGCAGCTGACACCTTACTGTCCGCTAGCACCGTACTGCCAAATTCTGCTGGCAACTCACTGCCTGGCCCCTCGCAGGGTCGTTATATTGATAAGAGGCGGAAAAGGGTAAGGCCATCCAGCCCTTTAATTGAAAAAGTCCAGGAAGTTGTGAGGCCCCATCCCCGCTTCCTGGTTATGTCTCGAGTAGATGAAAATGAGAACCTCAGGCGTGTCAGCCCATTTGTGCTCGAAAGAGTGATAAGTGAAGCTGCCGAGTCTGGGGTTTCAATTAGAAAACTGCGCGATGGAACAATAATGATCCAGACTGACAATGACCTTCAGACAGCGAAAATAATGGCAATAACTATGATATCGTTGAGCCCCTCGAATCATTTAAAGGTGAAAGTGGAACCGCATAGGTTCCTCAATGTTTACAAGGGAGTGGTCACTTGCCATGACCTCGACTGCGTGAGCATTGAGGATATCTGTGAGGAGCATTCCCCTCAACATGTCACCGAAGTATATAGGATCACCACCAAAAGGAACGATGTAGAACGATGTAGTGAAGAAAACTGATAGTTATATCCTAACATTTGCCACTCCTTCCCTACCAAAGGAGGTTCGAGTTGTCTTCCACGTGCTCAGGGTCCGGCCGTATGTTCCCAACCCTCGGCGCTGTTTTCAGTGCCAGGAATTTGGACATGTGAAGCTGCGATTTCATGGTAAGCAAACCTGTTCAGATTGTGGACAGGAGGCTCACGATCAACCATACGAGTCTCCTAAATTCTTTATAAATTGCAAGGGTCCGCATTCTGCCTGTCCGAACTGCAAGGTAGAGAAAAAAGTCCTGGAGATCCAAACAGATAAGAAGATCCCTTATGCCCAGGCACTCAAAGAGTATACTTCACTGCAAGCTCCGGTATTTCAGCCAAATTGTTAGCCAACATATAAATTGCCCTAACTGCCATTGCGCAGTCAATATTGCAAAGACGCCTACATGACCTGTACCATTCGTCTCTACTCTAGACACACAAAAACAACCAGCACCAACTATTGTGCCTTGAAGAAGGACCAGCAAGGGACCGCTGAAAAAGTTAATGCTAACAAAGCGTCGAGGGCCTTAACAAAGTCTTCGCGCAAAGAACCGACGACCCAGTCCCCCAAATTAAACTGAAGCCTCTACTGAAGCGGGAGGTCCAAGAGAGACTAGGAAAGGTAAGAGGACCCAAAAAGGTCCTCAACCAATTTTTATTCTTAAGATACAGTGCCATGGATTGCGAGGATAACTAAATGTTATATTAATAAAGTGTGTCGCTACTACAATGGAATTGTAGGGATTTCTATGCTCATGTAGAGGAAATTAAACAACTGATTTTTTTCATGCATCCTTCCGTCTTTTGTTTGAAGGAGACTCACTTCCGCCCAACTGACAATCATATGCTACGTGGGTACGATGTATATCGTACCGACAAACCATTCTTTGATGGGTCTAGCGGAGGTGTGGCTATACTCGCACGAAGCAATATATATCACAAACATATTAATATTATATCTAATCTCCAAGTAATCGCTGTCCGAAACTCCCATTCTATGTAATTTACAGTTTTCTGCATCTACCTCCCACCAGGTGAACGTGTTTCAAAGAGGAGCCTAGAGACCCTCTTTATACAAAATCCCGCCCCCTATATTATCTTGGGGGATTTTAACGCACATAACCTGGTGTGGGGATCTAATTTTACAGACACCCACGGGAGGATGGTAGAGGATATACTTGTCTCGGGAAACCTGGTGTTAATGAACACCGGTACACAGACACACTTCTCTACCTTTAATGGTGTATCCTCTGCCATGGACCTAACTCTATATAGCTCCGGGATCGCTGCTCACTTCCTTTCGGAGGTTCACTCGGACCTATTTGGCAGCGATCATTTCCCCATTCTGATTTCACCACTTCAAGATTCTCCCATTACACCCCGACTACCCCAGTGGGTTATCAAACGTGCTGACTGGGATAGATTCCGCAAGCTCGCCGTATTTAACGAGTGCAATTCTCTTGACGTCGATGTTAAGACTGGGCATTTTAATTCGATGGTCATCATGGCGGTGAGGGTTTTCATCCCTAAATCCTCGCCAAATCCGCGCCACCATCCGGTCCCCTGGTGGAACGAGGAGTGTCGGTTGGCTATTTCTGACAATCGAAGAGCCCTACGACTATTTTATCGACGTCCTACTTCACATAATCTGGAATAATTCCGGATGCTACGTGCTCGAGCTCGACGTGTCATTCGAGAAAGCAGAAGAGAGTCTTGGAGAAAGTTTATTTCTACCCTTACAATTTCCACTCCCCCGACTAAGGCTTAGGACAATATCCGTAAATTACGTAGTAGCAAAAGTCCCATTACTAATATACCTGCCCTCATGTCTAACGGTTCGCTTGTCTCCTCCCCTGCGGAGGTTGTCAATGTATTGGGCTCGATGCTTTCCACTATTTCTAGCACTGCGAGTGACTCTTAACGAGTTCGTGGTGCATAAGCGGAAGGTCAAGTGCCATCCTATTGATTTTGGTCCAAGTCCAAGTCAATTCCCAACATTGTGGAGGCAAGCAACCGTTATTCCTATATATAAAAGTGGCAAGGACAAATTAGAACCAAATAGCTATAGGCCTATAGCCTTAACTAGTTGTGTATGCAAAATATTAGAGAAAATGGTTAATAAAAGCTTTATATAGTATTTAGAATCCCGCAATCTACTACCTGATATGCAATGTGGCTTCCGCAGTAACCGATCCACGGTTGATCCTCTTGTCTGCCTTGAGACAGCAGTTCGTGACGCCTTCCTCCATAAACAGCACCTCTTGGCTGTCTTCTTTGATTTGGAAAAGGCGTACGACACCACCTGGTGGTACGGCATTTTATCGACCCTTTTTAATTGGGGGCTCCGAGGGAACCTCCTGTTTTTATTGATAATTTTATGTCAGATATACACTTCCGGGTAAGGGTAAATAATAGATTATCCGATGATTTTATTCAGGAAAATGGGGTGCCTCAGGGTAGTATTTTGAGCTGTACGTTGTTCGCTATTACGACAAATAGCATTGTGGACAACGTGCGCTTACCTGTTCGTTCATGCCTTTTAGTGGATGACTACGCAATTTATTGCAGTTCGTCAAGTCTCCATAGGGCTGAACGGCAGATTCAAATTTCTGTCAAAAGTCTGAGGCTTGGCTTTTGCTTCTCTGCAGCCAAGACGACGGTCGTCCACTTCCACAGATTGCGCGGAATACAGCCGGCCCCAAACATTTTAATGAATAACGTTGTTTTACCTGTCTCAGAAACTATAAGGTTCTAGGATTTTTATTTTATTTTAAAATAACTTGGATCCCCCACATCAAAGACCTGAAAGCGAGATGTGTCAAAGCATTTAATCTGCTAAAAGTAGTTAGTGGTCGCTCTTGGAGTGCAGATAGGGAAACCTTAATGCACCTCTATAGGGCCTTGGTGAGATCACAACTTGATTACGGCAGCTTTGTTTATGGCTCAGCTAGACCTTCAGCACTAAAGATGCTAGATAGTGTCCACCATGCTGGCATTCGACTCGCTACTGGTGCTTTTCGTACCAGTCTAGTTGTCAGCATCTGTGCTGACGCCGGTGAGCCCCCTCTCTCTTACGTGTCGAAACTGTATTGCATGCCAAGGCATGTTGCTTACCGTTCTGTGTTCCATCCCCCAATCGAGTCTTGTATGAAACCAAATGGCGCAGTGCAAGGCCGGTTGGGATCCAGATGCTATCGGTTTTCGACACGTGTGGAATAGTCCTGCCAAAGGCTATCCCAACATCTCCAGGTCGAGTTCCTCCCTGGAAGATACGCCTTCCGAAATGCCATTTTGATCTTGCCATGTTTCCCAAAGCGACCACTCCATATGCTATATGGGAGGATCTTTAACGAGCCCCCTCCACTCGCTTTCAGGGCTTTTAGCGCATTTACATGGATGGTTCAAAGTGTGGAGCCTCTGCGGGATGCGCCTTTGTTGTGGAGGGAAACAATTTTAAATTGGGTTTACCTGGTGAATCCAGTGTTTTTACGGCTGAATTATACGCCATTTTTAAATCTTTATGTTTTGTTTATCTTAAGTGTCACCGTTCAGTTCTCAACTACACGAATTCCATGAGTGCTCTGTTGGCATTGTCCACTCTCTACTCCTGAAATTTCCTCGTGCAGATGATACATGAGCAAATTTTAAATATTGATTTATTAAGCATCCGGCTCGCCTTTTTCTGGATTCCTGGTCATGCTGGTCTTTCAGGAAATGAACTGTCAGACCAGGCAGCCAAGGAGACAGCACACCTGACTCTAGGGGCGAATCTGAGTGTAATGTTTTTAGATGAAAGGGTTATGTTCGGCGTGGGGTTTTACTCACCTGGCACGAGCAGTGGGTTTTAACCCCTGCTCAGAACAAGTTGCGTTCAAAAAGAGACGGTGTGTTGCGGTAACCCGCTTCCATACGAAAGTCTAGAAGAGAGGCGGTCATCGTGACAAGGCTCCGCGTCGGACACACATAATTGACCCATGGATTTTTATTGAGAGGGGATCCACCTCCAATGTGTAAATTTTGCGATGCTCCCTTAGTGTGTACCACATTTTGGTGGAGTGTCGTAAATATGCCCCTAACCATCTGGCTCTGTATTTTAAAGGTGACCTACGTTTTTTACTACGTGATAGTGCGGATGGAGTTATTTGTTTACTCCATTTTATACGCCAGGCGGGTCTTTTTAATGTTATTTGAGTCGATTTTATAAAGTGGCTCATGTGGATTTTTTACTCATATTGAGATTATTTTTAACATTTTTAGTCCACTTTAATAGGTTGTTTTGTCTTGTTATCATTTTATATTTTATTATGTTTGTTTTGTCTTTTTAACTCAAATATATTCTTAATATGTTTGTTTTGATTTTTAAATTGCGTTATACACCTGCGGAAACAACGGAAAATTTGGATTTGTGGCTGTGAAGTAAAAAATGCACTGTTTTGCTTCCCGTGTTAGAAGCACCCCCACTAATTTTAGCTACGAGCCACCACTGTTAAGAGCTGAACAGTACAATTCAATGTTTCATATACCTGGCAGTTATGTCTATTTTGACCCTGAACCCTCACAAACTACCAGCCAGCTAGCAAGATGTTTAAAGATATAAGAAAGGAGGGATTCCGTTTTAGAAGTGAAGTCAACTACCTGAATTTTTTTTTAAATATGCTGTCCTTACCTCTAATATAGCAAACATTTCCCTAAACCAGTGGCTCCCAAAGTTTTCTCCACGAATATATTTGAAATAAAAATAAATAAAATGTGACAAAATATCAAAACTGTGAATTTGTGCGTCCATAAACTGCGTAAAGGTAGGTATTGGGTAGAAATTATTTACAGACTGCACGCGGTGAAACCATAGAGACAATAGGGTGATAGTTAACCCCGGCTCTCTGAGAACTTCGCCACGCATTCAGATACGATTGTTAGCTTGACACCTTTATAAAATTCTCTGGGAAGTTTCTATTGCATATTAAAAACTCGTGTTTATTCTCACCTTCAGTCAGTTGAAGTTAGTTCATTCAGTATACAGTCGATAGTTGAAACAAATAAAGTAGCAATGCAATGTTATTTATTTGAATGTCGTAAAAGCCAAGCTGGCATCGGAGCAGTATGAGTGCTTGAACGATTTGACATCAAAATCTGCGGTAAAAGAGAATTTTGGGACTAAGAAGTCACTATCAGAATTTTGATGTCAGCTACGAGACGAATTTGAAGTTTTGTCAGAAAGAGTGAAAATAATCCTTCTTCCCTTTGCAATAACTTAATTATGTGGATCAGGATTCTCTGCCTATGTGGCTACTAAAACAAAAGGTCTCGGCTCAATGCAGAGCCAGATATTCGGTTGGAGCTGTTCCAAATTCAACCAGATATAGCCACATTGTGCAAGTCAAAACACAGCAGTCCCATCCCTCTCATTGGAATTTAAGTTCGCGGTCTATACTTTATCGTTAATTTTTTTTTATGCCAAGTGACTTTTTTTTTTGCAGCCATGAAAATGGTTTTAACACTATCTGTGTGGGTAACATATTGTGGATTCACAATACCTACTTTGAATTCGTTATCAAATGTTGCTTTAGATTAAATTATGTTTATTGTTGTTGGTTTGCGTTTATGTAGTTAAGTTCCTTATTTCTCTGAAATTAAGGGAGAAAATAACATTTAAAATGAAATAAAACTTGATGTTTAACATGTCCAAATGCTTAAACATTTGTTTCAATCGTGAATACTACTGTAATTCGGTCTAGTATTTATCTATGTAGAGTCTATGTGAAAATATCGTCGTCCTTATACCAAAGACACTTATGTGCAAAATTGTTGTTTTGAGAAAATTATACTTAAAATTACAATTTTCAATGGCTTTCAATGGGAAAAATTAAGTTTATATCAACGTTTAAGATATTTAGATATCTAAAAATAATTCGTGCTTTTACTATACGATAAAATATCGACTAAAGATATTAAAAATTGCAGTTAGGTAAATATAGCACAAAATGAATGTGCATACATTTAGTATCAAAGCAACTATAGTTCTCCGTGACAAATATCTCTCCTTAAAAGTGCTACGCGATTCAAAAATTTTGGGAACCGCTGCTTTAAACTAAGGAGATAATGGGAAGACAATAATGAGAAACCCTCTTACTGTGTCAGTGGTTCCGGGTTCGATTCCCAGCAGACTCGATAATTTATCTTTGGTAAAGTGTCGGTCTAGGGACAGGGTGCTGTGTATGTAATATTATAAAGTTAGTTCATAAGGCATGTGCTAATATAATTCGTTTGGTCATAAAGTGCACGTTAAAAAAGACCTATGAAAAACACTGAAAAAATCATATAAAATAGTCTAAGCTTGGCCTAAACATTTAATATTAGACATTATTACTATAAGTATGGGGAAGGAAAGGGTGGGGAAAGACGGGGGAAAGGATAAGATAATGATAGTGACTGATGTGGAAATAGATAATGAAAAAGAACCAAGCTTTTATTTTCAGTTGTTTGGACAAAATATTTATAATATTGACATAAAGGAAAATTATCAAAATAGCTATAGTTATCATTGTTGTATATATGTGCTTTATTTATATTAAACTTAATAAAATGTTAGATAAACAAAACTGGAAAATAAATGTTGATGAACGTATAGAAAATAATAATAATAATAATAATAATAATAATAATAATAATAATAATAATAATAATAATAATAATAATAATAATAATACATTAAACCAAGCAGACTCCAAGAAGGTTTCTGTACAGTGTACATGCTAATCTGAAAAAAAAAGAGAGAATATAACATTAGTAAACTGTTTAAAATAAAATATGAGTCAAGACTTAGATATTATCCTTTTTAATTTATGAAAGTATGGTTCCGAATTAGATAATTAATAAATGAACTATCGCGTATAATTGACAATATGATTTACCCTTGCAGGACGTTAGCATACTTTGGTATTAACTATTTACATTTACAACGAGTGCTGTAATATGAATTAAATAGGTACAAACTGATAACATGACATAATACACCATTAATTGACCACTTGATTAAAATGAAAATAAAAGTCAAACAATTATAACAGTAATGAACTAGTTATGAAAGACGTTAAACTGTGGGACAATTTAAAACAACAATTTAATATAGGTTATACAATATTGATGAGTGGTTTGAATTGTAACATTTCAGTGTTCAAGAAGTTTCCATAAAGGTTTAATTTAGTTTGATAATTATCTAAGTCTTATCTGATGTTTTGGTCCCTGTACTCCTTTCGGTGTTCCAGTATGTGCTGGAAATCACTGGAACGTTATTCAGCCGACATGTTTCGATACTAGAAACAACGTAACATATTCATGGAACTGAAATTAAAATGAAAGACTTGCTAAATATTGAAGGTTAAAACAAACTTAAAATTTTAACCTTTATTCAAGTATGCTAATGTCCTGTAAGGATTAATCATATTGTAAATTATACGCAATAGTTCATTTATCAATTATCTAATTTTGAGCCATACTTTCATAAATTTAAAAAGATAATATCTAATTCTTGACTTATATTATATTCATTCACTCCTTACGAAAGATCAATTAGAATGTTTTTTAAAAAGTTAAACTGTTTAAAGTTTCAAATAAATAGACTAGGCTAGTAACTTTCATATCATGAGTTCTATAATTTGTGAAGTTTAGAAATTATAATATAAAAAATATATTTATATAAGATTTCACATTAGGGATTTTTTTTTTAATTAAGAAATAATAACAATTTTTTAGAAACAGTATGTTTGCAATATTCTGCATGATATAAAACAATTAGATTGATATTTTTACCTGGGAACTATTATTCAGTCGCATTTAGAAAGGAAGGTTCTTTTTCCTAGATTTATTTATACTTGCTTCTTTTATATACAATGGGTCCTTTAAAGCTTTCTTGTTTAATCTTTTGCCATACTGTGGATTTATTAACTCCGGGAGTAAACCCTCAAAATAAAACCTGGGCAAAAATTTAAAAAGTGAATACTTACATTAAATTATCGATTTAATTATTTAATTGAAAATTAAAGAAAAACGATTGTGTATATAGAATATTAAAACTCATTATTATTAATATTTAATTCCTATACCTTTTTAGATGTTCAAATATTTTATTTTCCCAAAATTCATCATCTTTTTCGATTTCCTCGATACATACACAGTTGCTTGTGTGGACAACACCTTTCTTCAAATGATATTCCCCACATAATAATTTCAAGAACTTTATCTGGAAAACGTTCACAAATCTTTACAAAAGCAATTTTTTTACATTAGTTTTTAAACATATTTTTATAATTAAATCTACCTTTCCAGAGTTTACAGCCTCTTCTAGATCCTTTGTGTGATATACTGGTAAAGTAAACTTAATCTCAAATATTTCTTCCTCTCCTACTATACCATCTGTTGAGTAATAAAATAAATATGATTAATATTGAGGTAAACCCAAGCCCTGCATCAACACATACTTGTAAATAAAATGTATTATTAAAAATAATATTAAATCATTCATCATAGTTTAACTGCCTGGACTAGCTCCTAGGAAAGGTATGTATCAATGAACAGTCCGCAATATACGGACTGGATGCCATTTTCCTTTTTCAATTTCTATTTCCCAAGCTCTTATTGCTCCATACCATGCCTTGTTGCAAGGGTTGATGTGTCGTTATATAATATAGCAACTCCTGTATTTCTACAAGACGTAGTTGGTTGGAGGTGGGACACTTGCTCAAACATAAAAGCAGTCAATCTCTTCTGTATTTCAGACTTCCAGAGGTGGCATCTACTTTGATTGACTATCGCTAGTTCCAAATCATTTATCTGAATATCTGTCTTTCTAAAATCTCCCAAAAACATTAATTACACATTTCTAGTGAATAGAGAATAAGAATAAAAGCAATATTTATGATAATATAAAAATAATATAATAATATTAGCACCGCGTCTTACTACCCGTTCGGGTTATACGCTTTAAGTACTAATTACGCTAATGGATTAGGAATTGGGAAGGTTGAATTAGAGGAAGTGAACCCGCATTTGCGTGGAGGGAGAGTGGAAAACCATTTAGGAAATACCACCCCCAGTTCACCCGACCGAGATTCGAACCTTGATCTCCCCGTCCTCAGCAGTCGAACTCAACACGACTAGCGCGTTAGCCAACTACGCCACCGAGGCGGGTCAATAGTTATGAAATTATGACAGACCTACGTATGTAATAAAATATAGCAAACTGTTATAAAGGGCAGCATCATACTATTGTTGCCTTGTAAATTTGTATTTGAATAAATTAATGCTCTCAATAATGAATAAGAGTTTATAGTTAAATATCTATATTGCCTAGAATAGGTCAATAGGATGTTGCCGGGTAGAATTTCACACCGTCTAAATGTAGCTATGATGCTTTATTTTAATACATCAAACATCTACGAAATAATCTGAGTCACAAATCTGGCTACTAATTAACCATAATCAATTATAGGTCTAACATATTTTGAAAGTGTGTTTCTTGGTATCTGTACTATCGTAACGTTCCCCCTCGTTTTATTATTTTAAACCATGCCAAAATATTATTTAAAAAAAATTGAAACAAATGGGGAGAGTGGAATTATAACCTTTCTTCCCCACTCCCCCTTCAAAATCTTTTCTCACTTTCTTTAGGTTAGACAACAGCTACACATTGATTGATTTGCAAGAAAATTTTATGTATATTATGCCAAAAATCTGCAAGGATCATAACAATTTTAGTACTGCCCAAATGTAACAAGGCCACTTATAAGTTTTGGTCACATAATTTAATTTACTTTTCATAGATATGACGTGATATTTGGACATTGTTATGGAGTTTTCTAGTTAGTAGATTTATGTTAATAGTTTTATAAAATATAAGCTTGTAACATTTTCTATCTTTAAATTTAAATTTAAATGACATGAAGGTGGTTATTGTGTGGGTTTAGTGACGTGTAGACACATAAGAGGCCATTAACACCATAAACTCTATATTAAAAATTACTGAAAACATATGGAAGAAGAGAAAAGAAAAAATACAGTAAAGGCAAGTCTAATAAGGGTGAAAGAGAAAAAATAAATTAAATTGAGGGTGAGAAGATGAAACATGAAAGCCAAACCCTCTTGGAATGGTGAACGTCTTATTGGTTGCATCCCTTCAAAGGAAGGTCACTAAAGGTCCCCGTCCCAACCCCACTGACGACCAGGTAACGACTAATGACGTTACTGAAATAATTTAAAGGCGATAATAAACAAACTTTTACTTTAGCTTTAATAATTTATTTAATAATATATTAGATTTAGTAAAATTAGTCTAATGCCTAGAATTGTTTTATTTCATTTTTAACATTAATTTGTATAAAAGATAATATGCATTGCAATTTTTAAACTATGCAATTATTTAAAAGATAAATTTTGCTTTACATTCCTTCTACATTATTATTTTAGCAAGTGTAAGAGCAAAATTATTTTAAGGTTTATTCTGGCAAGAGGTTAACCCAAACTTGTACATTTCCTTACAAGTCAAGTGTGTTGGGTTGCCATCCTGCTGAGAGTAGCATATATCTCATATAGATTGCATCCTGTTGACGAGCGAGCACGGTGCGACCGATGGACCTTCCTGGTTTTTTGGACATCAAGATCAGCAAGTTTAAGTAATAGTAGTGACACCATGTTTAGTGATAGGTTGATTAAAATGTAGGGGTAGAGCTTCACCCCAGTTGAAGAGAAGCCATGCTTGGTGCAGGATTGTTGGCATCTAGCAACGACTGATTAAACCACGGAGGGAATAAAATGTGATCAGGTTGTCACCCCCGCCGGAGGGTCGAACGCGGGTCTATTGGAAGGTTTGCGAGTCCCGCTATCGTGCCTGCTCCCTCGTCACGGGAGATCTATCCGGTTACCTATGTAGTAGTTTAGTCATCTGAATCGATTAATAAATATACATTATTGGACTAATACTCGAGTCTCACTCCCCACGAACCACCCATCCCAACCCCTACCACTCGGGGTCCATCCCAACCATGTAAGTCCTTACGATGCCGCGGTAGTGCTGTAGTTAGGGTTGACTACCAGGCACCCAAGTAAAACGAGGGACGTTATACAAGATTATTAATATAATCTACTTACCTACCCTTCATCCAGTTTAATAGTGACAACCCTCTACGTTTTTTTCCTCTTTGCACTCAAATATAGATTTCGATTACCATACTTCAACATACGCAAATCTTTTTGTATCCATTTCATAGACGCTTTCATATAAAAAAGCACTGAAAATATTCACTTTCTTATTTTCTACGTCTACACTCCACAATATGGTTTTAAGAGAAACTTGTAAATACTAACCATGGAAGTGGAATGTTTGTCCGATTTCCCACTGCCATTTTAACAGGTCGATCGGGGACTCCCACACCCAAATAGTTAGGCTAAGCCATAAAATAATGAGGCATAGCGAGAAAAGAACGGAATCCAAATAACCTATGTCACACTGCTCTTCAAAACATGGCAGTCTCTCACAGACAAACAAATCGTTAAACATGCACCATCGATTAATCTGATTTATCTTATTTTTGTGTTGTGACAATGGTGGAAAATGAAAACAAATCACTTTAGAAAAAAGGTAGAATTTGAACTAGTTTTTTGAGAAATTAAAATTAAGGGAAATATTTGAGGTTTATAATTTTCAATATATAAGAATATAACCAAATTGGAGCATATATTATGGATAATTTTAAAACTTTTTTTACTAAATATCGTACTCTGAAAATTGAAAAATGACACCTGGACACCTGGACACGGTGTCCAGGTGTCCAGGTGTCATTTTTCAATTTTCAGAATAAGATATCTAGATGGTACTGTCCTCAATAAAATGCATGGGCGATAGCTTCGGCTATCTGATTCATTATTTTTTTTACTAAAATTGATCACATAGAATTAAAATTACGTGCTTTACTTGAAAGATACTAAAAAAAAAAAAATCAGTATCTTTATTCATTACCAATACATTAAATTAGAAAGAAGTGTCCACGTACTGACTTTCAAAGGATAGTTTAGCCTCCTCTTAAAATGAAATATTTTGTGTTGGGTAGGACGCTTTAAGTGTGTCTTACTACCCATTCAGGTTATACGCTTATGTACTAATTAAGCTAATGGGTGAGGAAAGTTTAATTTAGAGAAAATGTACCCTCATTTGCGTGCAGAGAGAGTGGGGAGCTATTAAGGAAAAATACTCATTAGTACACCTAACCGGGATACAATCACGATCTCCCCATCATCGGTAGTCTAGTCTATTGCAAGAGTAGCGCCTTAAACCATGAGTCCAATGAGGCCGGTAAAAGAATAATAGTTTGGTCAATTTTATTGGTCCATAATATCATTTACGAGAGTAACGTCAGAAGACCGTCTCGCCAAACCCCTCTACTTGACATTTAGGAAAAAAAAGTAATGAAATGTATATATTAATTGAACTTAAGCAAAAACTCACAAAGCGATAAAAAAAAAGGACATAAATGCTTCTCGCACCAAGAAGTTAATATTTTCTCTCTCATTATTGCTATGGAAACTCACCCAAGTCAGTAACAAATCCAATTTTTTCTAAAATTACATCAGCCCTTTGAAAGAAATTCCTCCCTACAGTGGTACCACTATTAACCTCGGTAACCAGATATGAAGGCAAGAAGATGTCAAATTGAACTGGTGCTGAGATGGGCTTTTAAAATTTTTTTAGACTGAGGATGTTTGTAATACTATGCGTGCAAACAATCAGTTATATATAAAAGTTTCAAATTGAATTGGCGCTGAGATGGGCTTTTAAAATTTTTTTAGACTGAGGATGTTTGTAATACTATGCGTGCAAACAATCAGTTATATATAAAAGTTTCAAATTGAATTGGTGCTGAGATGGGCTTTTAACATTTTTTTAGACTGAGGATGTTTGTAATACTATGCGTGCAAACAATCAGTTATATATAAAAGTTTCAAATTGAATTTGGTGCTGAGATGGGCTTTTAACATTTTTTTAGACTATAGATGTTTGTAATACTATGCGTACAAACGATCAGTTATATATAAAAGTTTCAAATTGAATTGGTGATGAGATGGGCTTTTAACATTTTACTAGACTGTGGATGTTTGTAATACTATGCGTGCAAACAATCAGTTATATATAAAAGTTTCAAATTGAATTGGTGATGAGATGGGCTTTTAACATTTTACTAGACTGTGGATGTTTGTAATACTATGCGTGCAAACAATCAGTTATATATAAAAGTTTCAAATTGAATTGGTGCTGAGATGGGCTTTTAACATTTTACTAGACTGTGGATGTTTGTAATACTATGCGTGCAAACAATCAGTTATATATAAAAGTTTCAAATTGAATTGGTGATGAGATGGGCTTTTAACATTTTACTAGACTGTGGATGTTTGTAATACTATGCGTACAAACAATCAGTTATATATAAAAGTTTCAAATTGGATTGGTGATGAGATGGGCTTTTAACATTTTACTAGACTGTGGATGTTTGTAATACTATGCGTACAAACAATCAGTTATATATATAAAAGTACAACACTAATTATTTTAGAGGTGTGAATGCTCAATTATTACATTTATTTTTTCATATTATGTAAGAAGTTTTAAATGTTTTTTGTTGTATTTGTTGTGACCTGGTGGTCTAGGGGTAAGGTGTCAGACTTCTGTGTTGGGGGTCCGGGGTTCAATCCTTTGTCCCATTCCCTTCCTTCACCTCTGACAAGACGTGTATCAATCACAACTTGTGAATGTGTGGAATGCCAGGCCTCCACCGTGGTTCGGATCCCACGTTAAACTGTAGGTCTTCCATTTCATCTCACAATCACCCTACCATTTCACATTAGCGTAAGTGCGTATAACCCGAACGGGAAGTCTTGTCAGAGGTGAAGGAAGGGTTTGGTAATCAGATAAATCTGTGCCGGGACCGAGGATTGAACCCCAGACGCCAGCACAGAATTCCGACACCTTACCCCTAGACCACCAGGTCACCTCTTAGATTATTGAAGGATCATAAAAATTTGCATAATAGAGTTGAAGAACCAATGGCTAGGCCATTACAAACATATTAAAACATGATAAAAACATAATTTGATTCTTATTCAATTGAATGTATATTGATTCCTTACAAAGGTAAGTCATAGATTGTTTGAAAAAATAATTTATTTAAATTTTGATAAAGAGATGATGCTAGCGAATTATTTTTGTTAGTGAAACAAATAAAAATAAATGTATTTAAAGTAGAAACTCATGATTTATCGTGGTTATCGGGTGACACCAAGTACAAAAAGATGCGGTACTAATAATATTTTTAGTTACGGATATAAGTCGTATCCATTTGTTGCATGTCAATCAGATAGATTGGACAGTTACAATTAAACTTTCAATATTTTGATAATTTACGAAAGAAAGAAGTAATGAATGTATTTGAAAAGTAATCTACCTCAACGTTTATTGTCCCGGACTAGATGCAGTCACATATAATTACGTGTCTCCCTAAATTGAAACACGTGGTTGTTCAAAAAATATTGCTTTTTGATAAATAATATAGCAGATATGAAAGAAGAGGATTAATATTATCATACTTATGAATAAAATACTTTAACGCATGCTCTCTGCCATTGGATGATGTTGGATAAATTTACATACACTTGACATGCTGCTTACAAGAAAATATAGTAAAGGACGTCTATATCAAAAATTCTCATAAAAATTATAGCTGAGCCTAAATAATATAATTAAACCAAATATATTTAAATAGAAGATGCTTTAGTATTTACTCACCATTTCAAGATGTTCTTGGATTCATTCGCCAGTCGACAGTTAATCCATTTCAAGTCTTGTTGACTTCAAAATTAAAAAGGTTTATTTTATTGGTTAAATATTGTGACCTCCAGTATGAAGGACAAGTCTCTTATGACCAGTATTAGATTTCGTACATCAGTCCTAGCGACTATGTTTCTCTGTATCCTTATGATACAGTCTTTACATTATGAGCCTTTGGATTAGAATGTAGTAATGTCTTAGTCGTAGACTTGCTTACCTCCACAAGTTATATTTATTTATTCTGAGTCAATACCTCACATGACGCCATGGACGTCGTGTGCATTTGTTAAATGTTTGTATGGTTACAACCAGGCTCTCTGTCCAGTTTTTCACAGTTTTTCACATAGAGATCTATGTTTTGAGTTAGTCAGGTAGTCACACTTCACGTACGGTATTACCTTGGGTGAGCAACCCGTGGAACTCCACTTGTGTCATAATGGGGTTCACGAAAATAATACCCTTTGTCCTAGCCTGTTTTAGGCCCCTTTTGTTTTTTGTATTGTTCTCAGCGAATTTGCAATTAGATTTGTTTGTACTATTGAACGCTCTGGCAGTACCGATAGGGAAAATAACCAGCCATAGTACCTGTTTATTGACACCTGTATGCTAGCCATAGACCACTGTTATCTACAGATCTTTCTATTGTCTTTCATTATCCAAAGTGTTTTAAGAATATTGTTTTAACACACAGTCAAGCTAACAGATTAAAATTTACATGTATATCTTGTTCGATACCTTTTTTTAATAACTATTCACTTGTTTTCTCCTTTAGAAAACACCTACCTGTAGCCTGGCTCTTGCTCAACTACAGCAAGGCAATCAAATTTCACAAGTCTTACTGTTTGTAACTATCTTCAAAACTATACTCTTGTATTACTATTGTAAACCTAATCATAATTATTTCTGTTTTTAATTAAACTTATTTATTGTTTATCAAATTTTTATTACATTTAAATTTCACCTTGTTTGTAAAGCTACCAAATTACCCCCATAAGGAGTAATGTAACAGATTATAATATTTGTAAATTTTGAAACAATGACACTAGGTCCCAGGTTCAATTCTCGTGAGCTGAGGTCATTTTTCAGAATTTATGAATAGTTAGGTTAAGTCCAATTTTCATACATAAGGAGCCTCTTCTGATATATAAATGTTACTAGATTTACTTTCACGTAATCATACGTCAATCTAGGTTATCTGCAGCTGTCATCTTTTTATAGAAATTATTAATATCTATAAAAAAAACATTAATAATATTGACACATTCTTATTTGTCCACATAGTCTTGGGCGTAAATCTCGTAATAGACTAGACTTCCGATGACCGGGAGATCGTGGTTTGATCCCAGCTCGTGTACTGATGGTGGTTTTTCCTAAATTGTTTCCCACTCTCTCTCCACACAAATGCGGGTACACCCATTAGCGTTATTAGTATATAAGCGTATAACTAGAATGGGTAGTAAGGGGCAGTGCCGAAAAAAATTATGGCACTGATTGCAAAATAGTATATTAAAATTTGCTAAAAGGCTTTTATTATGAAAATTTAAATGTAAACAGTCATACAATGCATTTAAAAAATAATTATTTCCAAACAAATTAAAGGTTAAAATCCAACCATAACTCTTAAAAAGTGCTCTTTAATTTCCTGCAGCTTTGTCTCTGGTTAATTTAGTATTGTAATGTTCTGATCATTCGAACTTTCTCGGGTTCTTTGGACAGTTTCGAACTATCCCTTTAAAGCTCACGCCTGTATATTTATTAGTTTCAATGTAAACAAAAGACTTCCGAGCTGGGATCCATTCTCTCAAATCCCTTCACTGGGTAATGTAAAACCTGAAATGTGGCTGTTTTTTCTGTTATGTCAACCCATTCGTTTGTGTGGAGGTTTTTTTATAACGGAGCGTGGAGAAAAATAGTAAAAAACGAGGTTTATTTACGTCTCGTCTGACTGTGTTGTTTATAGAGGCGATGACGCAATCGCCCTGACACATATTATTGCAGTCTCTATGTTGTATACCTCTAAAGATTGATTCACACTTACAGGACTATGCAGAGACCGTTCATCATATGCGTCTTGTGTCGTTATCATTTACATTTATAGGAATTTGCGACGATTTTGTACTAAACGTGTTTTGTCGTGTCGGTATAATTCACATTTAAAGGGATGTGTGCTGACTGTGTATCAAACGTGTCTTGTTAAATCGTTATCATACTCATTTACAGGAGTTTTCACCAACTATGTAATAAATGAGTGTTATGTTGTTATCATTCACATTTACAATCAATGTAGTTGACTGTTTACAAGCCGTTTCTTTAGGTTACGTTATTATTCACACATACAAGACTGTGTGCCTACTGTATACCAAACGTGTCTTGTCGTGTTGTTATCATTCACTTTTACAGCACAGCGCGCTGATTATGTACCAAACGTGCCTTGTCGTGTTGTTATAATTCGCACTTACAGGACTATGCACCGACTGTGTACCAAATGTGTCTTCTCATGCCGTTGTGATTTACATTTACAGGACTGTGCTTCAAATGTGTATCAAACGTGTAATTTCGTGTTGTTATCATTCACATTTACAGGACTGTGCATCGACTGTGTACCTAACGTGCCTTGTCTTATCGTTATCATTCACAATTAAAGGACTGTGCGCCAACCGTGTACCAAACGTGCCTTGTCGTGTTGTTATAATTCACATTTACAGGACTGTGCACCGCTTGTGTACCAAACGTGTATTTTCGTGTTGTTTAAATTCACATTTACAGGACTGTGCATCGACTGTGTACCTAACGTGCCTTGTCTTGTCGTTATCAATATTAATATTAGCACCGCGTCTTACTACCCGTTCGGGTTATACGCACTTACGCTAATGTGTAATGGTAGGGTGATTGTGAGATTAAATGAAGGACCTACAGTTTAACGTGGAATCCGAACCACGGTGGCGGCCTGGCATTCCTCACATTCACAAGATGTCTTGTCAGAGGTGAAGGAAGGGTTTGGTAATCAGATAAATCTTTACCGGGACCGAGGATTGAACCCCGGCCGCCAGCATAGAAGTCTGATACCTTACCCCTAGACCACCAGGTCACCGACCTTGTCGTTATCATTCACAATTAAAGGACTGTGCGCCAACCGTGTACCAAACGTGAATTTTCTTGTTGTTATCATCCAAACTTACAGTACTGTGCGCCAACTGTATACCAAACATGCCTTTTCTTGATGTTATCATTCACATTTACAGGACTGTGCACCTACTGTTTACCAAACGTTTATTGTCGTGTCGGTATCATTCACATTTAAGAGGAGATGTGCCGAATGTGTACCAAGCGTGTATTGTTATTTTTCGCATTTACAGGACTGTGCAGTAGTCGTACATCAGCCGTGTTTTGTCGTGTCGTTATCATTAACAATTACAGGATTTTGCGCCGACTGTTTACCAAATAGGTCTTGTTGTGTTGGTATCATTCACATTTATTGAAATGTGTGACAACTGTGTACCAAACGTGTTTTGTCTCGTCGTTATCATTCATAATTATAGGACTATGTAGCTAACATTCACCATCCGTTCTTCTCGTGTATTTAAAATTTTCAATTAAAGGACTCTGGGTCGACTGTGTACTAAACGTGTCTCTTCATATTGTTATAATTCACACTTACATTCCTTTTCGCCACCTGTTTACCTAAACTGTCTTGACTTGTTTTTATCATTCTAATTTACAGGACTGCGTGCTGACTGTAAACCAAACGTGCCTTGTATTGTCGTTATCATTAACAATTAAAGGTTTGTGGGCCGGCTGTGTACCAAAAGTGTATGGTCGTGTTGTTATTATTCACTCCTACAAGACTGGACGCCAACTGTGTAACAAATATGTTTTTTCTGGTTTTTATGAACCGCATTTAATGGACTGTGCGCAAACTGAGTACCAAACGTGCCTTGTTATATTAATTATCATTAACACTCACAGAACTAGCGCCGAATGTGAAACAAACATGTTATGTCGTGTCGATATCTATCGCATTTACAGTACTGTGCGACGACTGTCTACCAAACGTGTCTTGTCGTGTTGTTTTCATTCACATTTACTGTACTGTGCGCCGACTGTGTACCAAATGTGTCTTCTCGTGTCGTTGTGATTTACATTTACATGACCGTACTTAATATGTGTATCAAACGCGTAGTTTCGTGTTGTTATCATTCACATTTACAGGACTATGCATCGACTGTGTACCAAATGTGTCTTGTCGTGACGTTGTCATTACCATTTACAGGTCAGTATGACGACTGTGTAACAAACGTGTCTTGTCGTGTTTTTATCATTCACGTTTACCAAACTGTGCACCGACTTTGTACCAAACGTGTCTGGTCGTGTTGTTATCATTAATTTTTACAAGACTCTGCGCGTACTGTGTACCAAAATGTGTTTTGTCGTGTTTTTATCATACCCATTTAATTGACTGGTCACCAATTGTGAACAAAGCTTTTCTTGTTATATTTTTATCATTCACACTTACATAACTAGCGCCAAATGTGTACCAATAATGTTATGTCGTGTCGTTATCATTCACATTTACAGGACTGTGCGACGAGTGTGTACTAAACTAGTTTTGACGTTTACATTTAATCTAAATTTAAAGGGCTATTTGCTGACTGTGTACGAGGCGTGCCTTGTCGTTTCAATATCTTTCGTACCTAAAGGACTGTGAGCCGACTGTTTAAAAAAACGTGTCTTGTCATATTGTTATCTTTCACACTTACAGGACTGTGATCCGACTGTGTAACAAAAATATCTGGTTGTGTCGATATCAATAACATTTACAGACCTGTGCACCAAATGTGTACCAAATGTTTTTTTGTAATCCTAGCTAAAAAAAATAGAGGGATTCAATACATAAATATAAACAAAACCTACAGTTAAAGAAAAATAAAATAAAATAAAAAGGAGCGCGTAGAGTGAATGTCATAAAATTGTGAGTTATAAAGTGCCCCCAGCGCACGCATCTCACTCTTTTGAGTAGCGGGTAACTACGGTCCACTTTCACAGGTTGCATAACATAATAATATATGAAAAGGGTCGAAGGCTAACAAAAGTGTTGTTATAATTCACACTTACAGGACTGTGCACCGAATGTGTACCAAAAGTGTATTTTCGTGGTGTTATCATTCACATTTACAGGTCGATGTGTAATAAACGTGTCTTGTCGTGTTTTTATCATTTACGTTTACCGGACTGTGCACCGACTTTGTACCATGCGTGTCTTGTCGTGTTGTTATCATTCATTTTATAGGACTCTGCGCGTACTTTGTACCAAATGTGTTTGTCGTGTTTTTATAATACGCATTTAATTGACTGTGTGCCAATTGGGAACAAAGCTTTTCTTGTTATATTTTTATTAATCAGTCTTACAGAAATAGCGCCGAATGTGTACCAAACATGTTATGACGTGTCGTTATCATTCCTATTTACAGGACTGTGCAACGATTGTGTACTAAACTAGATATGACGTGTACTTTTATTATACATTTAAAGGGCTATGTGGTGAATGTGTACCAAACATTTTTTGTCGTTTCAATTTCTTTCGTACTTAAATGACTCTGAAGCAACTGTGTACCAAACGTGTCTTGTGGTGTTGTAATCTTTCACACTTACAGGACTGTGATCCGACTTTGTTACAAAAATGTCTGGTTGATTCGTTATCAACAACATTTATAGAACTGTGCACCAACTGTGTACCAAATGTGTATTTATGAGTTGTTAACATTCAAATTTACAGGACTGTTCGCCAACTGTGTACCTAATTTGTATTTATGAGTTGTTAACATTCAAATTTACAGGACTGTGCGCCAACTGTTTTCCAAACGTGACTTCTCTTGTTAGTATCATTCACATTTACAGGACTGTCCGCCAACTTTGTACTAAACATGCTTTAACTTTTTTTACTATTCACATTTACATAACTATGCAGCGACCGTGCATCAGACGTGTATTCTCGTGGTGTTATCATTCACACTTACAGGACTGTGTACCGACTGTATACCAAACTTGCCTTGTATTGTTATCATTCACATTTACAAGAATGTGCCCGGACTGTGTAACAAACGTATCATAACGTGATGTTATCATTTAAATTTACAGAACTGTGCTTCAAATATGTCTCAAAATTGTTTGTCTGGTTGTTATTATCCACACTTACAGTACTGTGTGACAACTGTATACCAAACTCGCCTTTCTTGATGTTATAATTCACATTTATAGGACTGTGCGCAAACTGTGTACCAAAATTAAATTCTCTTGTTATCATTCACATTTACAGGACTGTGCGCCAACTGTGTACCAAACGTGACTTATCTTGTTGTTTTCATTCACATTTACTGTGCTGTGCGCCGACTGAGTATCAAACGTATCTTGTCGTGTTGTTATAATTTACATTTACAACACCTCGAGCCAACTGTTTAGCAACCCTGTCTTAATATGTTGTTATCGATCACACTTACAGGACTCCGCGCCGATTGTGTTACCAAAAGTTCTTGGTCGTGTTGTTATCATTCAAATTTACAGGACTGTCTGCCAACTGTGTACTAAACGTGCTTGTTGTTACCATACACATTTACAGGACTATTCAGCGACCGTGCAGCAGACGTTATTCTCGTGGCGTTATCATTCACACATACAGGACTGTGCCCAGACTGTGTAACAAACGTATCATATAGTGATGTTATCATTTATATTTACAGAACTCTGCACCAAATGTCTCAAAATTGTTTTGTCTGTTTGTTATCATCCACACTTACAGTACTGTGTGCCAACTGTATTACAAACTTTCTTTTCTTGATGTTATCATTTCACATTTACAGGACTGTGCGCCAAATGTGTTTACTAAAAGTGCTTTGACTTGTTATGAACATTCACATTTACAGGACTATGCAGAGACCGTGAATCAGACATGTATTCTCGTGGCGCTATCATACACACTTACAGGACTAAGTACCGACTGTATAAAGAATTGCCTTGTATCTTTATCACTAACATTTACAGGATTGTGCCCGGACTGTGTAACAAACATATCATTGTTATCATTCATTTTATAGGACTCTGCGCGTACTTTGTACCAAATGTGTTTTGTCGTGTTTTTATAATACGAATTTAATTGACTGTGTGCCAATTGTGAACACAGCTTTTCTTCTTATATTTTTATTAATCAGACTTACAGAAATAGCGCCGAATGTGTACCAAACATGTTATGACGTGTCGTTATCATTCCTATTTACAGGACTGTGCAACGAGTGTGTACTAAACTAGATATGACGTGTACTTTTATTATACATTTAAAGGCTATGTAGTGAATGTGTACCAAATATGTCTTGTCGTTTCAATTCCTTTCGTACTTAAATGACTCTGAAGCAACTGTGTACCAAACGTGTATTGTCGTGTTGTAATCTTTCACACTTACAGGACTGTGATCCGACTTTGTTAAAAAATATCTGGTTGTGTCATTATCAATAACATTTATAGAACTGTGCACCAACTGTGTACCAAATGTGTATTTATGAGTTGTTAACATTCGAATTTACAGGACTGTTCGCCAACTGTTTACCAAACGTGACTTCTCTTGTTAGTATCATTCACATTTACAGGACTGTCAACCAACTGTGTACTAAAACGTGCTTTAAATTTTTTTTTACCATTCACATTTACATAACTATGCAGCGGCCATGACGTGTACTTTTATTATACATTTAAAGGGATATGTAGTGAATGTGTACCAAAAATGTCTTGTCGTTCAATTTCTTTCTACTTAAATGACTCTGAAGCAACTGTGTACCAAACGTGTCTTGTCGTGTTGTTATCTTTCACACTTACAGGACTGTGATCCGACTTTGTTACAAAAATATCTGGTTGTGTCGTCATCAATAAAATTTATAGAACTGTGCACACACTGTGTACCAAATGTGTATTATGAGTTGTTAATATTCAAATTTACAGGACTGTTCCCCAACTGTTTACCAAACGTGACTTCTCTTGTTAGTATCATTCACATTTACAGGACCGTCCGCCAACTGTGTACTAAACGTGCTTTAACTTTTTTTTAACATTCGCATTTACATAACTATGCAGCGACCGTGAATCAGACGTGTATTCTCGTGGATCTATCATTCACACTTTCAGGACTAAGTACCGACTGTTAAAAAAATTGCCTTGTATCTTTATCATTAAAATTTACAGGATTGTGCTCGGACTGTGTAACAAACGTATCATATCGTGATGTTATCATTTACATTTACAGAACTGTGCGCCAAATATGTCTCAAAATTATTTTGTCTGGTTGTTATCATTCACACTTACAGGACTGTTTGCCAACTGTTTACCAAACAGTGACTTCTCTTGTTAGTATCATTCACACTTACAGTACTGAGTGCCAAGTCGTGTTGTTATAATTTACATTTACAACACCTCGAGCCAACTGTTTAGAATCCATGTCTTAATATATTGTTATCGATCACACTTACAGGACTCCGCGCCGATTGTGTTACCAAAAGTTCTTGGTCGTGTTGTTATCATTCACATTTACAGGACTGTCCGCCAACTGTGTACTAAACGTGCTTGTTGTTACCATACACATTTACAGGACTATTCAGCGACCGTGCAGCAGACGTGTATTCTCGTGGCGTTATTATTCACACTTACAGGACTGTGCCCAGACTGTGTAATAAACGTATCAATATAGTGATGTTATCATTTATATTTACAGAACTCTGCACCAAATATGTCTCAAAACTATTTTTGTCTGTTTGTTATCATCCACACTTACAGTACTGTGTGCCAACTGTATTACAAACTTTCTTTTCTTAATGTTATCATTTACATTTACAGGACTGTGTGCCAACTGTGTACCAAACGTGACTTCTCTTCTTAACATTCACATTTACAGGACTGTGCGCCAACTGTGTACTAAAATTGCTTTGACTTGTTATTAACATTCACATTTACAAGACTATGCAGCGACCGTGTATCAGACGTGTATTCTCGTGGCGCTATCATTCACACTTACAGGACAAAGTACCGACTGTAAAAAAAAATTGCCTTGTATATTTATCACTAACATTTACAGGATTGTGCACGGACTGTGTAACAAACGTATCATTGTTATCATTCATTTTATAGGACTCTGCGCGTACTTTGTACCAAATGTGTTTTGTCGTGTTTTTATAATACGAATTTAATTGACTGTGTGCCAATTGTGAACAAAGTTTTTCTTGTTATATTTTTATTAATCAGACTTACAGAAATAGCGCCGAATGTGTACTAAACATGTTATGACGTGTCGTTATCATTCCTATTTACAGGACTGTGCAACGAGTGTGTACTAAACTAGTTATGACGTGTACTTTTATTATACATTTAAACGGCTATGTAGTGAATGTGTACCAATATGTCTTGTCGTTTCAATTCCTTTCGTACTTAAATGACTCTGAAGCAACTGTGTACCAAACGTGTATTGTCGTGTTGTAATCTTTCACACTTACAGGACTGTGATCCGACTTTGTTAAAAAAATATCTGGTTGTGTCATTATCAATAACATTTATAGAACTGTGCACCAACTGTGTACCAAATGTGTATTTATGAGTTGTTAACATTCGAATTTACAGGACTGTTCGCCAACTGTTTACCAAACGTGACTTCTCTTGTTAGTATCATTCACATTTACAGGACTGTCAACCAACTGTGTACTAAACGTGCTTTAAATTTTTTTTTACCATTCACATTTACATAACTATGCAGCGGCCGTGAATCAGACGTGTATTCTCGTGGCGCTATCATTCACACTTACAGGACTAAGTACCGACTGTATAAAAAATTGCCTTGTATCTTTATCATTAAAATTTACAGGATTGTGCTCGGACTGTGTAACAAACGTATCATATCGTGATGTTATCATTTACATTTACAGAACTGTGCGCCAAATATGTCTCAAAATTATTTTGTCTGGTTGTTATCATTCACACTTACAGGACTGTTTGCCAACTGTTTACCAAACGTGACTTCTCTTGTTAGTATCATTCACACTTACAGTACTGAGTGCCAACTGTATACCAAACTTGCCTTTTCTTGATGTTATCATTCACATTAACAGGACTATAACCAAATGTGTACCAAACGTGACATCTCTTGTTATTATCATTTACACTTATAGTACTCTGCACCTACTGCGTACCAAACGTGTCTTGTCGTAACGGATTCATTCACATTTACTGGACCTTGCATCGACAGTGTACCAAACGTGTCTTGGTTTGTTGTTATCATTCACATTTATAGGAATGTGCACCTAATGTATACCAAACGTTTTTTGT
This sequence comes from Timema cristinae, assembly GCA_039000515.1. Lineage (NCBI taxonomy): Eukaryota > Metazoa > Arthropoda > Insecta > Phasmatodea > Timematidae > Timema > Timema cristinae. Next base: position 88,988,441 of record JBCFYV010009882.1, read on the forward strand.
CATGTTGGTATCATTCCCATTTAAAGGGACCTGTGCCGACTATGTACCAAAAGTGTATTGTTGATATTTTTCGCATTTACGGGGACCTGGTTGTGAGACTTTTCCTATACTTCTAATGTTAATGTAGGTACAAGTTTCTCAGAAACTATTCAATATATTTTGACGAAAAAAATATTGTTTCATAAGTAACCTGTTCTTGTTAAAGTGTACTAAAATAAATTGAGTATGACTAATAGTTTGTTTATAAAAAATATTTTTTGATTTGTTATAAAAACTAACATTTTATAGTTATTGATTAAATATATACAGCATATTTATATTCCAATAAAGATAATTGTAGTACAAAATTACAATAATATATTTGTAAACATGATTGAAAAATTTTGGGTTTCTACCTTTTAGAGTTTTTTAGTAAAGTGTACCTAAATCCAAAAATAGTACATTTAGAGAAAAGGGCCTTTAAAGGTGACAAGTGGTTTATTTAAATGAAAAATTATTGTCTAAGAACATCCCAGAGCCATAATCCTCTTGATTCTGGCTTTCTTCATCTTTTAATTTTTCTTTAATTCCTCTTTCTTGTCCTGGCTTCTTTGGTAATTTGAGGTGCATCATTTTCAGCTTTCTGTAGTCTCACAGTTTCGATTGCTCTAAGTGCCTTAGATGCGTTATGTCCAGGCTCAATTCCCATGTTTTCTAAAACCTTTAGTCGGCTTGCAGCCCCATCATTAAAACAAATAACTGCATCCATTACACCAGCTCTGAGTGTAGTGAGCCCTACAAAAACAGTTTTTGGAAGTCGTTCCCATATAAAATTATTAAAACTCTCATTAGGATTTTGAGTTTGACCATGAATGCATTTTTCATTTGACAAAAAAATTCAAAACAATTATTATATCTCCACTTTGTTATTATTAAAACTAATATTATCTTTGACATATGCATTCAAATGTGTATATTTTCTCTTTGGTGCGCTAGGAGGTGTAGAATTTAGAGTAGGCTCTGATTGATGAGCATTAGGTTTATTTATATCATTCAAATTAGGTTCTGGTTACTGAACATTATGACATAGGTTAGAATTGTTTATTTTTGAACTAACATTTATGTTGATTATTTTTGATGTTTGGACAGTATATCTATTTCCCTTGAACTTATGTTATATATTAAACTTATTAATTCTGCCCATGATTGTTTCATTAGAACAATAAATAGGTAAATATTTTTTACTCACAAATTAGCACTAAAAACAATATAATATTAAATAATGGAATGAAATATACCATGGATAATCAAATCAAAGATGCAAAGATAAAGATAATGAAATTAACTCTTTATTCAAACACTACCAACATAATAAAAAACTATTATCTTATTTGTAAGTACAGATAAAAGTTGTAGCAGATGAGGTTGAGATACTGTACATGTAATAAAGGTGTATGGATAGATTCACAATTCATTTAAATTAATTTTAAGTTATAGAAAACATAATAAAAATATATGAAACTACTAATTTTCTTGTTCAGAAAACTCTACTGTATTTAATAAGGCCAAAAATCAAATTTCGAATTTTTTCGAAAGTTTCAAGACCAGGTCCCCTAGGACTATGCAGCGGTCGTACACCAGCCGTGTATTGTCGTGTCATTATCATAAACAATTACAGGTTGTGCGCCGACTGTTTACCAAACAGGTATTGGTGTGTTGTTATCATTCACAAATAATGAAATGTGTGACAACTGTGTACCAAACGTGCCTTGTCGTGTTGTTATAATTCACACTTACAGGAATGTGCGCCGAATGTGTACCAAATGTGTCTTCCCGTGTCGTTGTGATTTACATTTACAGGAGTGTGCACCACTTGTGTACCAAACGTGTGTTTTCGTGTTGTTTAAATTTACATTTACAGGACTGTGCATCGACTGTGTATCAAACGTGTCTTTTCTTGACGTTGTTATTCACATTTACAGGTGGTGCGACGACTATGTAACAAACCTGTGTTGTCGTGTTTTCATCATTCACGTTTATCGGACTGTTTTCCGAATTTGTACCAAACGTGTCTTGTCGTGTTATCGTTCATTTTTAACGGACACTGCGCTTACTGTCTACCAAATGAGTTTTGTCGTGTTTTAATCATACACATTTACTGTACTGTGCGACGACTGTGTACCAAACGTTCCTTGTTGTGTTGTTATAATTCACACATACAGGACTGTGCGCCGACTGTGTACCAAATGTGTCTTATCGTGACGTTGTCATTCACATTTACATGTCGGTGCGACGACTGTGTAACAAACGTGTCTTGTGTTTTTATCATTCACGTTTACCGGACTGTGCGCCGACTTTGTAACAAACGTGTCTTGTCGTGTTGATATTATTCATTTTTACAGAACTCTGTGCGTACTGTGTACCAAATGTGTTTTGTCGTGTTTTTATCATAGGCATTTAATGGACTGTGTGCCAATTTTGAACAAAACTTTTCTTGTTATATTTTATCATTCACACTTACAGATCTAGCGCCGAATGTGTACCAAACATGTTATGTCGTGTCGTTATCATTCACATTTACAGGACTGTGCAACGATTGTGTACTAAAACTAATTTTGACGTGTACTTTTAATCTACATTTAAAGGGCTATGTGCTGCTGTGTACCAAACATGTATGTCGTGTCAATTTCTTTCGTACTTAAAGGACTGTGAGCCGACTGTGTACCAAACGTGTATTGTCATTTACAGGACTGTGCGCCAACTTTGTACCAAACGTGACATCTCTTGTTGTTATAATTTACACTTACAACACTCAGCACCGACTGTGTACCAAACGTGTCTTGTCGTGAATGTGTCATTCATATTTACAGGACTTTGCATCGACAGTGTACTAAACGTCTCTTGTTGATATTTTTCGCATTTACAGGACTGTGCAGCGGTCTTACATCAGCCGTGTATTGTTGTGTCATTATCATTAACACCTACAGGATTGTGCGCCGACTGTTTACCAAATAGGTATTGTTGTGTTGTTATCATTCTTATTTAATGAATTGTGTGACAACTGTGTACCAAAGGTGTCTTGTCTCGTCGTTATCATTCATAATTATAGGACTATGTAGCTAACATTCACCATCCGTTCTTCTCGTGTATTTAACATTTACACTTAAAGGACTCTGCATCGAATGTGTACTAAACTTGTCTTGTCATTTTGTTATAATTCACACTTACATTCCATTTCGCCGTCTGTGTACCTAACCTGTCTTGCACAATTTTTATCATTCTAATTTACAGGACTGCGTGCCGACTGTAAACCAAACGTGCCTTGTATTGTCGTTATCATTCACACTTAAATATTTGTGTTCTGACTGTGTACCAAACGCGTATGGTCGTGTTGTTATTATTCACTCCTACAAGACTGTGCGCCAACTTTGTAACAAATGTGTTTTATCTTGTTTTTATCATCCGCATTTAATGGACTGTGCGCCAACTGAGTACCAAACATATTTTGTTATATTTTTATAATTAACTCTTACAGAACTAGCGCCGAAAGTGAAACAAACATGTTATGTTGTGTCGTTATCATTCACATTTACAGGACTGTGCGACGAGTGTGTACTAAACTAGTTTTGACGTGTACTTTTAATCTACATTTAAAGGGCTATGTGCTGACTGTGTACCAAACGTGTCTTGTCGTGTCAATATCTTTAGTACCTAAAAGACTGTGAGCCGACTGTTTACCAAACATGTCTTGTCGTATTGTTATCTTTCACACTTACAGGACTGTGATCCGACGGTGTAACAATAATATCTGGTTGTGTCGATATCAATAACATTTACAGAACTGTGCACCAAATGTGTACCAAATGTTTTTTTGTAATCCAAGCTAAAAAAAATTAGAGGGATTCAATACATGAATATTAACAAAACTTACAGTTAAAGAAAAAATAAAATAAAATAAAGAGGAGTGCGTAGAGTGAATGTCCTAAAATTGTGAGTTATAAAGTGCTGGACACTCAACATGTCCCCAGCGCACGCATCTCACTCTTTTGAGTAGCGGGAGACTACGGTCCACTTTCACAGGTTGCATAACATAATAATATATTAAAAGGGTGGAAGGCTAACAAAAGTGTTTTGGACATTGCCCTTTTTTAGACATAGGGATAATATGGCGTAACTATGTTATAGAATAATTTCATGTCTTAAAATCTTTTAGATTTTATTTATGCCAAACTTTATAAAATAACAAGCATATAATTGAAGAACATTCAATAGTTCTTTGTATATATCATAGTCGTGAGTGACCAAGCATTATCAACATAAATAAATACTATCCAATAAAAAAATTGTTCCATAAACATTTACTCTTTTCCTTCTAATCATTACGATATTTATTATTATGTACCCTAAAAATATTACGTAAATATAAATATTAATGCATAACATTAATAGACTTGAATATGATCATACTTAATATAGTAAATGATCTCTCCTAACTAACACATTTTTGTACCTGTTGCAAAAAGGCAACATGTCAATAAAAGTTTTAGTTCCATCAAATATACCTAATGTCACTACCTTTTAACATGTATGCTAATAACCTAATTGCAGAACTCAAAATAACCTTCACATATGTCATAAGCAAGGATAATAGTACAATTATAAATATTGAGGATATTTCCTAACTTTACTACTTTTTTAAGATTTCTTTACATTTTTGACACAAAAGAGATTAAAAGTTACAATCTAGAAATTAGTTAAAAAAATATAAAGTTATGTTGATATATACAATACTCCAGTGCAATACTCCATTCTACTAATACTGAAAAACCCGGCGTTACATTTCTACACTTTCCCACGTTAATGTTTGCCAAATCCAATATGCAACACCATTTGCAATTGAGACGAAATAAAGTTAGTTTGAAATGTATGACTTTCAAGCATTATGGATAACATTGAAAAGTTCTGATCTAACAACACTCTCCTATTTTAATATTTAGTATACTTATCTAGCCAAAATACTACAGAGAAACAAATAAAGTTAATTTGTTAAGTATAAAGTTCGCGCATAATGCCTAATATCAATAAAAGAAAATTTCTGACTTAACAATACTCTCATTTTAAAGTAAATCAAAGACGAAGATCTATGCCAGTAATTTATAATTAAATTTGATAGAAAAAGACCAAACAGAATTTTGAATAGTTCCAATAATTTACATTTAAGACGAAAATGAATTTATCCTTACATTATCTAAATATGTCCGTTACGCCGACGCTTAGTCCTACATGGTCCCAGCCACGTCCAAGAGTGACGTCTCCCTTGACGGATGGTCATTTATATGGCGCACACTCGTCGAACAGGAGAGGCACAGGGGAGGGGAGCGCGCGCGGCCGAAGAACATTCTATATTATTCTGGCAAAACCTGTCAGTTACCATCATCTTCTTTTCTTTTCTTTTCTTTGAAGTTGAGCGGATTAAGCATTTTAGTGGTGGTGGTGGTGGTCTCTAGAGGCGATATGCGGCACTAGGCTCAGTGTTGGCAGTTGCTCGCGTGTGGTTTATGAGGATGGATGTTTGTTGTTCGAGGTGCTTAGCCAGGTAGGTGATAATGGGTAAGTGATGTTTATGTTTGACTGGCCCCATTCTGTTTACTTGGAGCAATAATTGCTACATTTTTATGTGTTGTTAACATTCACATTTACAGGACTGTCCGCCAACTGTGTACCAAACGTGACATCTCTTGTTGTTATCATTTACACTAACAGGACTCTGCACCGACTGTGTAACAAACGTGTCTTGTCGTGTTTATATCATTCACGTTTACCGGACTGTGCACCGACTTTGTACCAAACGTGTATGGTCATGTTTTTATCATTTATTTTTACAGGACTCTCCGTGTACTGTGTACCAAATGTGTTTTGTCGTGTTTTTATCATACGCATTTAATGGACTGTGTGCCAATTGTGAACAAAGCTTTTCTTGTTATATTTTTATCATTCACACTTACAGAACTAGCGCCGAATGTGTACCAAAAATATTATGTCGTGTCGTTATCATTCACATTTACAGGACTAAGATCTGACTTTGTAACAAAAATATCTGGTTGTGTCGTTATAAATAACATTTATAGAACTGTGCACCAACTGTGTACCAAATGTGTTTTTATGTGATGTTAACATTCACATTTACAGGACTGTGCGCCAACTGTGTACCAAACGTGACTAATTTTGTTTTTATCATTCACATTTACAGGACTATGAAGCGACCGTGCATCAGACGTGTATTCTCGTGGCGTTATCATTCACACTTACAGGAGTGTGTACCAACTCTATACCAAACTTTTCTTGTATTGTTATCATTCACATTTACAGGACTGTGCCCGGACTGTGTAACAAACGTATCATATCGTGATGTTATCATTTAAATTTACAGAACTGTGCGCCAAATATGTCTAAAAATTATTTTGTCTGGTTGTTATCATTCACACTTACAGGACTGTTTGCCAACTGTTTACCAAACCTGACTTCTCTTGTTAGTATCATTCACATTTACAGGACTGTCCGCCAACTGTGTACTAAACGTGCTTTAACTTTTTTTTACCATTAACATTTACAGGACTATGCAGCGACCGTGCATCTGACGTGTATTTTCGTGGCGTTATCATTCACACTTACAGGACTGTGTACCGAATGATTACCAAACTTGCCTTGTATTGTTATCATTCACATTTACAGGATTGTGCCCAGACTGTGTAACAAACGTATCATATAGTGATGTTATCATTTACATTTACAGAACTGTGCGCCAAATATGTATAAAATTTGTTTTGTCTGTTTGTTATCATCCACACTTATAGTACTGTGTGACAACTGTATAACAAACTTGACTTTTCTTCATGTTATCATTCACATTAACAGGACTCTGCGCAAAATGTGTACCAAACGTGACATCTCTTGTTGTTATCATTTACACTTACAGGACTCTGCACCGACTGCGTACCAAAGGTGTCTTGTCGTGACGTTGTCATTCACATTTACTGGACTTTGCATCGACAGTGTACCAAACGTGTCTTAGTTTGTTGTTATCATTCACATTTACAGGAGTGTGCACCTTTTGTCTACCAAACGTTTTTAGTTATGTCGGTATCAATCCCATTTAAAGGGGTGTGTGCCGACTGTGTACCAAATGTGTCTTGTTGATATTTTTCGCATTTACAGGACTGTGAAGCGGTCGTATATCAGCGGTGTATTGTCGTGTTCTTATCAATAACACTTACAGGATTGTGCACCGACTGTTTACCAAACCGGAATTGTTGTGGTTTAATCATTCACATTTAATGAAATGTGTGACAACTGTGTACCAAAGGTGTCTTGTCTCGTCGTTATCATTCATAATTACATGACTATGTAGCGATCATTCACCATCCGTCTCTTCTCGGTATTTATTATTTACACTTAAAGGACTCTGCGTCAACTGTTTACTATAAGTGTCTTGTCATATTGTTATAATTCACACATACATTCCTTTTCGCCGCCTGTGTAATTATATTGACATGCCTTGTTTTTATCATTCCAATTTACAGGACTGCGTGACGACTGTAATCCAAAGGTGCCTTGTCTTGTTGTTATCATTCACACTTAAAGGATTGTGCGTCAACTGTGTACCAAACGTGTCTTGTCGTGTTGTTTTCATTAACATTTACTGTACTATGTGCCTACTGTGTAACAAACGTATCTTGTCGTTTTGTTATCATTTACATTTACATGACCTTGAGACAATTGTTTAGCAACCGTGTCTTAATATGTTGTTATTGATCACATTTAAAGGACTCCGCGCTGATTGTGTACCAAACGTCCCTTGTTGTGTTGTTATAATTCCCATTTACAGGACTGTGAATCGACTGTGTACCAAATGTGTCTTATTTTGCCGTAGTGATTTAAATTTACAGGACTGTGCACTGAATGTGTACCAAACGTGTATTTTCGTGATGTTATCTTTCACATTTACAGGACTGTGAATCGAATGTGTACCAAATGTGTCTTATTGTGCCGTAGTGATTTAAATTTACAGGACTGTGCACCGAATGTGTAAAAAACGCGTCTTGTCGTGTTTTTATCATTCACGTTTACCGGACTGTGCGCTGATTTTGTACCAAACGTGTCTTGTTGTGTTTTTATAGTTGGCGTTTACCGGACTGTTCGCTGATTTTGTACCAAACGTGTTTTTGTTGTTGTTAGCTTTCATTTTTACAGGAATCTGCGCTTACTGTGTACCAAATGTGTTTTGTCGTGTTTTTATCATACGCATTTATTGTTCTGTGAGACAATTGTGAACAAAGCTTTTATTGTTATATTTTTATCATTCACACTTACAGAACTAGCGCCGAATGTGTAACAAACATGTTATGTCGTGTCGTTATCATTCACATTTACAGCACTGTGCGACGAGTTTGTACTAAACAAGTTTTGACGTGTATTTTTAATCTACATTTAAAGGGCTATATGCTGACTGTGTACCAAACGTGTCGTGTCGTGTCAATTTCTTTCGTACTTAAAGGACTGTGAACATACTGTGTACCAAACATGACTTATCTTGTTTTTATCATTCACATTTACAGGACTATGAAGCGACCGTCCAGCAGAGGTGTATTCTCGTGGCGTTATCATTCACATTTAGAGGACTGTGTACCAACTGTATATCAAACTTGCCTTGTATTGTTATCATTCACATTTACAGGACTGTGCCCGGAATGTGTAACAAACGTATCATATCGTGATGTTATTATTTATATTTACAGAACTGTGCGCCAAATATGTCTCAAAATTGTTTTGTCTGGTTGTTATCATCCACACATACAGTACTGTGTACCAAATGTATAACAAACTTGCCTTTTCTTGATGTTATCATTCACATTAACAGGATTCTGCGCCAAATGTGTACCAAACGTGACATCTCTTGTTATCATTTTCACTTACAGGACTCTGCACCGACTGTGTACCAAACGTGTCTTGTCTCGAATGTGTCATTCACATTTACTGGAATTTGCATCGACAGTGTACCAAACATGTCTTGGTTTGTTGTTATCATTCAAATTTACAGGAGTTGCACCTACTGTATACCAAACGTTTTAGTTATGTCGGTATCAATCCCATTTAAAGGGATGTGTGCCGACTGTGTATCAAACGTGTCTTGTTGATATTGTTCGCATATACAGGACTGTGCAGCGGTCTTACATCAGCCGTGTATTGTCGTGTCCTTATCAATAACACTTACAGGATATTTCGCCGACTGTTTACCAAACAGGTATTGTTGTGTTGTTATCATTCACATTTAATGAAATGTGTGACAACTGTGTACCAAAGGTGTCTTGTCTCATCGTTATCATTCATAATTACATTACTATGTAGACATCATTACCCAGTCGTCTCTTCTCGTGTATTTATTATTTACACTTAAAGGGCTCTGCGTCGACTGTTTAATAAACGTGTCTTGTCATATTGTTATAATTCATACTTACATTCATTTTCGCTGACTTTTGTACATAACCTGTCTTGCCTTGTTGTTATCATTCCAATTTACAGGACTGCGTGGCGACTTTAAACCAAACTTGCCTTGTCTTGTCGTTATCATTCACAGTTAAAGGATTGTACACCGACTGTGTACCAAAAGTGTCTTTTCGTGTGGTTTTAATCCACTCTTAAAAGTTTGTGCGCCAACTGTGTAACAAATGTGTTGAATCTTGTTTTTATCAACCGCGTTTAATGGACTGTGCGTCAACTAAGTACCAAAAGTGTCTTGTTATATTTTTATCATTAAAACTTACAGAACTTGCGCGGAATGTGTAACAAACATGGTATGTCGTGTCGTTATCTATCGCATTCACAGAACTGTGCCATGTGTGGTTACCAAACGTATCTTGTCGTGTTGTTATCATTTACATTTACATGACTTCGAACCAACTGTTTATCAACCGTGTCTTAATATGTTGTTATCGATCACACTTACAGGACTCCGCGCCGATTGTGTACCAAACGTGCCTTGTCATGTTGTTATAATTCACAATTACAGGACTGTGCACTGACTGTGTACCAAATGTGTCTTCTCGTGTCTTTGTGAATTACATTTTCAGGACTGTGCACCGAATGTGTACCAAAAGTGTATTTTCGTGTTGTTATCATTCACATTTACAGGACTGTGCATCAATTGTGTACCAAACGTGTCTTGTCGTGACGTTTTCATTCACATTTACAGGTCGGTGTGTAATAAACGTGTCTTGTCGTGTTTTTATCATTCACGTTTACCTGACGGTGTACCGACTTTGTACAAAACGTGTCTTGTCGTTTTGTTATCATACATTTTATAGGACTCTGCGCGTACTGTGTACCAAAAGTGTTTTGTCGTGTTTTTATAATACGCATTTAATTGACTGTGTGCCAATTGTGAACAAAGCTTTTCTCGTTATATTTTTATCAATCAGACTTACAGAACTAGCGCCGAATGTGTAACAAACATGTTATGCCGTGTCGTTATCATTCACATTTACAGGACTGTGCAACGAGTGTGTACTAAACTAGAAATGATGTGTACTTTTATTATACATTTAAAGGGCATTGTGGTGAATGTGTACCAAACATGTCTTGTCGTTTCAATTTCTTTCGTACTTAAATGACTCTGAAGCAACTGTGTACCAAACGTATCTTGTCGTGTTGTTATCTTTCACACTTACAGGACTGTGATCCGACTTTGTTAAAAAAATATCTGGTTGTGTCGTTATCAATAACATTTATAGAACTGTGCACCAACTGTGTACCAAATGTGTATTTATGAGTTGTTAACATTCAAATTTACAGGACTGTTCGCCAAATGTTTACCAAACGTGACTTCTCTTGTTAGTATCATTCACATTACAGGACTGTCCACCAACTCTGTACTAAACGTGCTTTAACTTTTTTTTACCATTCACATTTACATAACTATGCAGCGACCGTGCATCAGACGTGTATTCTCGTGGCGTTATCATTCACACTTACAAGACTGTATACCGACTGTATACCAAACTTGCCTTGTATTGTTATCATTCACATTTACAAGATTGTGCCCGGACAATGTAACAAACGTATCATATCGTGATGTTATCATTTACATTTACAGAACTGTGCTCCAAATATGTCTCAAAATTGTTTTGTCTGGTTGTTATTATCCACACTTACAGTACTGTGTGACAACTGTATACCAAACTCGCCTTTCTTGATGTTATAATTCACATTTATAGGACTGTGCGCAAACTGTGTAACAAATATGAATTCTCTTGTTGCTATCATTCACATTTACAGGACTGTGCGCCAACTGTTTACCAAACGTGACTTCTCTTGTTAGTATCATTCACATTTACAGGACTGTCCACCAACTGTGTACTAAACGTGCTTTAAATTTTTTTTACCATTCACATTTACATAACTATGCAGCGACCGTGAATCAGACGTGTATTCTCGTGGCGCTATCATTCACACTTACAGGACTAAGTACCGACTGTATAAAAAATTGCCTTGTATCTTTATCATTAAAATTTACAGGATTGTGCTCGGACTGTGTAACAAACGTATCATATCGTGATGTTATCATTTACATTTACAGAACTGTGCGCCAAATATGTCTCAAAATTATTTTGTCTGGTTGTTATCATTCACACTTACAGGACTGTTTGCCAACTGTTTACCAAACGTGACTTCTCTTGTTAGTATCATTCACACTTACAGTACTGAGTGCCAACTGTATACCAAACTTGCCTTTTCTTGATGTTATCATTCACATTAACAGGACTATAACCAAATGTGTACCAAACGTGACATCTCTTGTTATTATCATTTACACTTATAGTACTCTGCACCTACTGCGTACCAAACGTGTCTTGTCGTAACGGATTCATTCACATTTACTGGACCTTGCATCGACAGTGTACCAAACGTGTCTTGGTTTGTTGTTATCATTCACATTTATAGGAATGTGCACCTAATGTATACCAAACGTTTTTTGTCATGTTGGTATCATTCCCATTTAAAGGGACCTGTGCCGACTATGTACCAAAAGTGTATTGTTGATATTTTTCGCATTTACGGGGACCTGGTTGTGAGACTTTTCCTATACTTCTAATGTTAATGTAGGTACAAGTTTCTCAGAAACTATTCAATATATTTTGACGAAAAAAATATTGTTTCATAAGTAACCTGTTCTTGTTAAAGTGTACTAAAATAAATTGAGTATGACTAATAGTTTGTTTATAAAAAATATTTTTTGATTTGTTATAAAAACTAACATTTTATAGTTATTGATTAAATATATACAGCATATTTATATTCCAATAAAGATAATTGTAGTACAAAATTACAATAATATATTTGTAAACATGATTGAAAAATTTTGGGTTTCTACCTTTTAGAGTTTTTTAGTAAAGTGTACCTAAATCCAAAAATAGTACATTTAGAGAAAAGGGCCTTTAAAGGTGACAAGTGGTTTATTTAAATGAAAAATTATTGTCTAAGAACATCCCAGAGCCATAATCCTCTTGATTCTGGCTTTCTTCATCTTCTAATTTTTCTTTAATTCCTCTTTCTTGTCCTGGCTTCTTTGGTAATTTGAGGTGCATCATTTTCAGCTTTCTGTAGTCTCACATTTTCGATTGCTCTAAGTGCCTTAGATGCGTTATGTCCAGGCTCAATTCCCATGTTTTCTAAAACCTTTAGTCGGCTTGCAGCCCCATCATTAAAACAAATAACTGCATCCATTACACCAGCTCTGAGTGTAGTGAGCCCTACAAAAACAGTTTTTGGAAGTCGTTCCCATATAAAATTATTAAAACTCCATTAGGATTTTGAGTTTGACCATGAATGCATTTTTCATTTGACAAAAAAATTCAAAACAATTATTATATCTCCACTTTGTTATTAAAACTAATATTATCTTTGACATATGCATTCAAATGTGTATATTTTCTCTTTGGTGCGCTAGGAGGTGTAGAATTTAGAGTAGGCTCTGATTGATGAGCATTAGGTTTATTTATATCATTCAAATTAGGTTCTGGTTACTGAACATTATGACATAGGTTAGAATTGTTTATTTTTGAACTAACATTTATGTTGATTATTTTTGATGTTTGGACAGTATATCTATTTCCCTTGAACTTATGTTATATATTAAACTTATTAATTCTGCCCATGATTGTTTCATTAGAACAATAAATAGGTAAATATTTTTTACTCACAAATTAGCACTAAAAACAATATAATATTAAATAATGGAATGAAATATACCATGGATAATTAAATCAAAGATGCAAAGATAAAGATAATGAAATTAACTCTTTATTCAAACACTACCAACATAATAAAAACTATTATCTTATTTGTAAGTACAGATAAAAGTTGTAGCAGATGAGGTTGAGATACTGTACATGTAATAAAGGTGTATGGATAGATTCACAATTCATTTAAATTAATTTTAAGTTATAGAAAACATAATAAAAATATATGAAACTACTAATTTTCTTGTTCAGAAAACTCTACTGTATTTAATAAGGCCAAAAATCAAATTTCGAATTTTTTCGAAAGTTTCAAGACCAGATCCCCTAGGACTATGCAGCGGTCGTACACCAGCCGTGTATTGTCGTGTCATTATCATAAACAATTACAGGTTGTGCGCCGACTGTTTACCAAACAGGTATTGGTGTGTTGTTATCATTCACAAATAATGAAATGTGTGACAACTGTGTACCAAACGTGCCTTGTCGTGTTGTTATAATTCACACTTACAGGAATGTGCGCCGAATGTGTACCAAATGTGTCTTCCCGTGTCGTTGTGATTTACATTTACAGGAGTGTGCACCACTTGTGTACCAAACGTGTGTTTTCGTGTTGTTTAAATTTACATTTACAGGACTGTGCATCGACTGTGTACCAAACGTGTATTTTCTTGACGTTGTTATTCACATTTACAGGTCGGTGCGACGACTATGTAACAAACCTGTCTTGTCGTGTTTTCATCATTCACGTTTATCGGACTGTTTTCCGAATTTGTACCAAACGTGTCTTGTCGTGTTATCGTTCATTTTTAACGGACACTGCGCTTACTGTCTACCAAATGAGTTTTGTCGTGTTTTAATCATACACATTTACTGTACTGTGCGACGACTGTGTACCAAACGTTCCTTGTTGTGTTGTTATAATTCACACATACAGGACTGTGCGCCGACTGTGTACCAAATGTGTCTTATCGTGTCGTTGTGATTTAAATTTACTGGACTGTGCGACGGATGTGTACCAAACGTGTCTTGTCGTGACGTTGTCATTCACATTTACATGTCGGTGCGACGACTGTGTAACAAACGTGTCTTGTGTTTTTATCATTCACGTTTACCGGACTGTGCGCCGACTTTGTAACAAACGTGTCTTGTCGTGTTGATATTATTCATTTTTACAGAACTCTGTGCGTACTGTGTACCAAATGTGTTTTGTCGTGTTTTTATCATAGGCATTTAATGGACTGTGTGCCAATTTTGAACAAAACTTTTCTTGTTATATTTTATCATTCACACTTACAGATCTAGCGCCGAATGTGTACCAAACATGTTATGTCGTGTCGTTATCATTCACATTTACAGGACTGTGCAACGATTGTGTACTAAAACTAATTTTGACGTGTACTTTTAATCTACATTTAAAGGGCTATGTGCTGCTGTGTACCAAACATGTATGTCGTGTCAATTTCTTTCGTACTTAAAGGACTGTGAGCCGACTGTGTACCAAACGTGTATTGTCATTTACAGGACTGTGCGCCAACTTTGTACCAAACGTGACATCTCTTGTTGTTATAATTTACACTTACAACACTCAGCACCGACTGTGTACCAAACGTGTCTTGTCGTGAATGTGTCATTCATATTTACAGGACTTTGCATCGACAGTGTACTAAACGTCTCTTGTTGATATTTTTCGCATTTACAGGACTGTGCAGCGGTCTTACATCAGCCGTGTATTGTTGTGTCATTATCATTAACACCTACAGGATTGTGCGCCGACTGTTTACCAAATAGGTATTGTTGTGTTGTTATCATTCTTATTTAATGAATTGTGTGACAACTGTGTACCAAAGGTGTCTTGTCTCGTCGTTATCATTCATAATTATAGGACTATGTAGCTAACATTCACCATCCGTTCTTCTCGTGTATTTAACATTTACACTTAAAGGACTCTGCATCGAATGTGTACTAAACTTGTCTTGTCATTTTGTTATAATTCACACTTACATTCCATTTCGCCGTCTGTGTACCTAACCTGTCTTGCACAATTTTTATCATTCTAATTTACAGGACTGCGTGCCGACTGTAAACCAAACGTGCCTTGTATTGTCGTTATCATTCACACTTAAATATTTGTGTTCTGACTGTGTACCAAACGCGTATGGTCGTGTTGTTATTATTCACTCCTACAAGACTGTGCGCCAACTTTGTAACAAATGTGTTTTATCTTGTTTTTATCATCCGCATTTAATGGACTGTGCGCCAACTGAGTACCAAACATATTTTGTTATATTTTTATAATTAACTCTTACAGAACTAGCGCCGAAAGTGAAACAAACATGTTATGTTGTGTCGTTATCATTCACATTTACAGGACTGTGCGACGAGTGTGTACTAAACTAGTTTTGACGTGTACTTTTAATCAACATTTAAAGGGCTAAGTGCTGACTGTGTACCAAATGTGTCTTGTCGTGTCAATATCTTTAGTACCTAAAAGACTGTGAGCCGACTGTTTACCAAACATGTCTTGTCGTATTGTTATCTTTCACACTTACAGGACTGTGATCCGACTGTGTAACAAAAATATCTGGTTGTGTCGATATCAATAACATTTACAGAACTGTGCACCAAATGTGTACCAAATTTTTTTTGTAATCCAAGCTAAAAAAAAATTAGAGGGATTCAATACATGAATATTAACAAAACCTACAGTTAAAGAAAAAATAAAATAAAATAAAGAGGAGTGCGTAGAGTGAATGTCCTAAAATTGTGAGTTATAAAGTGCTGGACACTCAACATGTCCCCAGCGCACGCATCTCACTCTTTTGAGTAGCGGGAGACTACGGTCCACTTTCACAGGTTGCATAACATAATAATATATGAAAAGGGTGGAAGGCTAACAAAAGTGTTTTGGACATTGCCCTTTTTTATACATAGGGATAATATGGCGTAACTATGTTATAGAATAATTTCATGTCTTAAAATCTTTTAGATTTTATTTATGCCAAACTTTATAAAATAACAAGCATATAATTGAAGAACATTCAATAGTTCTTTGTATATATCATAGTCGTGAGTGACCAAGCATTATCAACATAAATAAATACTATCCAATAAAAACATTGTTCCATAAACATTTACTCTTTTCCTTCTAATCATTACGATATTTATTATTATGTACCCTAAAAATATTACGTAAATATAAATATTAATGCAAAAACATTAATAGACTTGAATATGATCATACTTAATATAGTAAATGATCTCTCCTAACTAACACATTTTTGTACCTGTTGCAAAAAGGCAACATGTCAATAAAAGTTTTAGTTCCATCAAATATACCTAATGTCACTACCTTTTAACATGTAAGCTAATAACCTAATTGCAGAACTCAAAATAACCTTCGCATATGTCATAAGCAAGGATAATAGTACAATTATAAATATTGAGGATATTTCCTAACTTTACTCCTTTTTTAAGATTTCTTTACTTTTTTTACACAAAAGAGATTAACAACGCTATCATAAAAGTTACAATCTAGAAACTAGTTAAAAAAATATAAAGTTATGTTGATATATACAATACTCCAGTGCAATACTCCATTCTACTAATACTGAAAAACCCGGCATCACATTTCTACACTTTCCCACGTTAATGTTTGCCAAATCCAATATGCAACACCATTTGCAATTGAGACGAAATAAAGTTAGTTTGAAATGTATGACTTTCAAGCATTATGGATAACATTGAAAAGTTCTGATCTAACAACACTCTCCTATTTTAATATTTAGTATACTTATCTAGCCAAAATACTACAGAGAAACAAATAAAGTTAATTTGTTAAGTATAAAGTTCGCGCATAATGCCTAATATCAATAAAAGAAAATTTCTGACTTAACAATACTCTCATTTTAAAGTAAATCAAAGACGAAGATTTATGCCAGTAATTTATAATTAAATTTGATAGAAAAAGACCAAACAGAATTTTGAATAGTTCCAATAATTTACATTTAAGCCAAAAATGAATTTATCCTTACATTATCTTAATATGTCCGTTACGCCGACGCTTAGTCCTACATGGTCCCAGCCATGTCCAAGAGTGACGTCTCCCTTGACGGATGGTCATTTATATGGCGCACACTCGTCGAACAGGAGAGTCACAGGGTAAGGGAGCGCGCGCGGCCGAAGAACATTCTATATTATTCTGGCAAAACCTGTCAGTTACCATCATCTTCTCGTCTTTTCTTTTCTTTGAAGTTGAGCGGATTAAGCATTTTAGTGGTGGTGGTGGTGGTCTCTAGAGGCGATATGCGGCACTAGGCTCAGTGTTGGCAGTTGCTCGCGTGTGGTTTATGAGGATGGACGTTTGTTGTTCGAGGTGCTTAGCCAGGTAGGTGATAATGGGTAAGTGATGTTTATTTTTGACTGGCCCCATTCTGTTTATTTGGAGCAATAATTGCTACATTTTTATGTGTTGTTAACATTCACATTTACAGGACTGTCCGCCAACTGTGTACCAAACGTGACATCTCTTGTTGTTATCATTTACACTAACAGGACTCTGCACCGACTGTGTAACAAACGTGTCTTGTCGTGTTTTTACCATTCACGTTTACCGGACTGTGCACCGACTTTGTACCAAACGTGTCTGGTCATGTTTTTATCATTCATTTTTACAGGACTCTCCGCGTACTGTGTACCAAATGTGTTTTGTCATGTTTTTATCATACGCATTTAAGGGACTTAGTGCCAATTGTGAACAAAACTTTTCTTGTTATATTTTTATCATTCACACTTACAGAACTAGCGCCGAATGTGTACCAATTATGTTATGTCGTGTCGTTATCATTCACATTTACAGGACTAAGATCTGACTTTGTAACAAAAATATCTGGTTGTGTCGTTATAAATAACATTTATAGAACTGTGCACCTACTGTGTACCAAATGTTTTTTTATGTGATGTTAACATTCACATTTACAGGACTGTGCGCCAACTGTGTACCAAACGTGACTAATCTTGTTTTTATCATTCACATTTACAGGACTATGAAGCGACCGTGCATCAGACGTGTATTCTCGTGGCGTTATCATTCACACTTACAGGAGTGTGTACCAAATCTATACCAAACTTGTCTTGTATTGTTATCATTCACATTTACAGGACTGTGCCCGGACTGTGTAACAAACGTATCATATTATGATGTTATCATTTACATTTACAGAACTGTGCGCCAAATATGTCTAAAAATTATTTTGTCTGGTTGTTATCATTCACACTTACAGAACTGTTTGCCAACTGTTTACCAAACGTGACTTCTCTTGTTAGTATCATTCACATTTACAGGACTGTCCTCCAACTGTGTACTAAACGTGCTTTAACTTTTTTTTTACCATTAACATTTACAGGACTATGCAGCGACCGTGCATCTGACGTGTATTTTCGTGGCGTTATCATTCACACTTACAGGACTGTGTACCGAATGATTACCAAACTTGCCTTGTATTGTTATCATTCACTTTTACAGGATTGTGCCCAGACTGTGTAACAAACGTATCATATAGTGATGTTATCATTTACATTTACAGAACTGTGCGCCAAATATGTATCAAATTTGTTTTGTCTGTTTGTTATCATCCACACTTATAGTACTGTGTGACAACTGTATAACAAACTTGACTGTTCTTCATGTTATCATTCACATTAACAGGACTCTGCGCAAAATGTGTACCAAACGTGACATCTCTTGTTGTAATCATTTACACTTACAGGACTCTGCACCGACTGCGTACCAAAGGTGTCTTGTCGTGACGTTGTCATTCACATTTACTGGACTTTGCATCGACAGTGTACCAAACGTGTCTTAGTTTGTTGTTATCATTTACATTTACAGGAGTGTGCACCTTTTGTCTACCAAACGTTTTTAGTTATGTCGGTATCAATCCCATTTAAAGGGGTGTGTGCCGACTGTGTACCAAATGTGTTTTGTTGATATTTTTCGCATTTACAGGACTGTGAAGCGGTCTTATATCAGCGGTGTATTGTCGTGTTCTTATAAATAACACTTACAGGATTGTGCGCCGACTGTTTACCAAACCGGTATTGTTGTGGTTTTATCATTCACATTTAATGAAATGTGTGACAACTGTGTACCAAAGGTGTCTTGTCTCGTCGTTATCATTCATAATTACATGACTATGTAGCGATCATTCACCATCCGTCTCTTCTCGGTATTTATTATTTACACTTAAAGGACTCTGCGTCAACTGTTTACTATAAGTGTCTTGTCATATTGTTATAATTCACACATACATTCCTTTTCGCCGCCTGTGTAATTATCTTGACATGCCTTGTTTTTATCATTCCAATTTACAGTACTGCGTGCCGACTGTAATCCAAAGGTGCCTTGTCTTGTTGTTATCATTCACACTTAAAGGATTGTGCGTCGTTTGTGTACCAAACGTGTCTTGTCGTGTTGTTTTCATTAACATTTACTGTACTATGTGCCGACTGTGTAACAAACGTATCTTGTCGTTTTGTTATCATTTACATTTACATGACCTTGAGACAATTGTTTAGCAACCGTGTCTTAATATGTTGTTATTGATTACATTTACAGGACTCCGCGCTGATTGTGTACCAAACGTGTATTTTCGTGATGTTATCTTTAACATTTACAGGACTGTGAATCGACTGTGTTCCAAATGTGTCTTATTGTGCCGTAGTGATTTAAATTTACAGGACTGTGCACCGAATGTGTAAAAAACGCGTCTTGTCGTGTTTTTATCATTCACGTTTACCGGACTGTGCGCTGATTTTGTACCAAACGTGTCTTGTTGTGTTTTTATCGTTGGTGTTTACCGGACTGTGCGCTGATTTTGTACCAAACGAGTTTTTGGTGTTGTTAGCTTTCATTTTTACAGGAATCTGCGCTTACTGTGTACCAAATGTGTTTTGTCGTGTTTTTATCATACGCATTTATTGTTCTGTGAGACAATTGTGAACAAAGCTTTTATTGTTATATTTTTATCAATCAGACTTACAGAACTAGCGCCGAATGTGTAACAAACATGTTATGTCGTGTCGTTATCATTCACATTTACAGCACTGTGCGACGAGTTTGTACTAAACAAGTTTTGACGTGTATTTTTAATCTACATTTAAAGGGCTATATGCTGACTGTGTACCAAACGTGTCTTGTCATGTCAATTTCTTTCGTACTTAAAGGACTGTGAACAGACTGTGTACCAAACGTGACTTATCTTGTTTTTACCACTCACATTTACATAACTATGCAGCGACCGTGCATCAGACGTGTATTGTCGTGGCGTTATCATTCACACTTACAGGACTGTGTACCGACTGAATACCAAACTTGCCTTGTATTGTTATCATTCACATTTACAGGATTGTGCCCGGACTGTGTAACAAACGTATCATATCGTTATGTTATCATTTACATTTACAGAACTGTGCTCCAAATATGTCTCAAAATTGTTTTGTCTGGTTGTTATTATCCACACTTACAGTACTGTGTACCAACTGTATACCAGACTTGCCTTTTCTTGATGTTACCATTTACATTAACCAGACTATAACCAAATGTGTACCAAACGTGTCATCTCTTGTTGTTATCATTTACACTTACAGAACTCTGCACCGACTGCGTACCAAACGTGTCTTGTCGTGACGTTGTCATTCACATTTGTTGGACCTTGCATCGACAGTGTACCAAACATGTCATGGTTTGTTGTTGTCATTCACATTTATAGGAGTGTGCACCTAATGTATACCAAACTTTTTTGTCATGTCGGTATCAATCCCATTTAAAGGGATGTGTGCCGAAAGTGTACTAAACGTCTCTTGTTAATATTTTTCGCATTTACAGGACTGTGCAGCGGTCTTACATCAGCCGTGTATTGTTGTGTCATTATCATTAACACCTACAGGATTGTGCGCCGACTGTTTACCAAATAGGTATTGTTGTGTTGTCATCATTCTTATTTAATGAATTGTGTGACAACTGTGTACCAAAGGTGTCTTGTCTCGTCGTTATCATTCATAATTATAGGACTATGTAGCGATCATTCACCATCCGTCTCTTGTCATGTATTTAACATTTACACTTAAAGGACTCTGCATCGAATGTGTACTAAACTTGTCTTGTAATTTTGTTATAATTCACACTTACATTCCATTTCGCCTTGTGTACCTTACCTGTCTTGCCCAATTGTTATCATTCTAATTTACAGGACTGCGTGCCGACTGTAAACCAAACGTGCCTTGTCTTCTCATTATAATTCACACTTAAACTATTTTGCGCCGACCTTGTACCAAACGTGTCTTTTCGTGTTGTTATTATTCACTCCTACAAGACTGTGCGCCAAATGTGTAACAATTGTGTTTTATCTTGTTTTTAACACCGCATTTAATGGACTGTGCGCCAACTGAGTACCAAACATGTCTTGTTATATATTTATCACTAACACTTACAGAACTTGCGCCGAATGTGTAACAATCATGTTATGTCGTGTCGTTATCTATCGCATTTACAGCACTGTGCGACGAGTATGTACCAAACATGCCTTTTCTTGTTGTTATCATTCACATTCACAGGATTGTGCACCGATTGTGTACCAAACGTGTCTTCTCGTGTTGTTATAATTCACACTTATAGGACTGTGCGCCAACTGTGTACCAAATGTGTCTTCTCGTGTCATTGTCATTTACATTTACAGGACTGTGCACCGAATGTGTACCAAACGTGTATTTTCGTGTTTTTATCATTCACATTTATAGGACTGCACCCCGACTTTTTAGCAAACGTGTCTTGTCATGTTGTTATCATTCACATTTACAGGACTGTGTGCCGACTGTATACTAATTGTGTTTTGTTGTGTGGTTAATGGTCACATTTAAATGGCTGTTTGTCGGCTGTGTATCCAACGTGTCTTGTCTTTTCGTTATTATTCACATTTAGAGGACTGTGCCCCGTCTTTGTAGCAAACCTGTCTTGTCATGTTGTTATCATTTACATTTACAGGACTGTGCGCCGATTGTTTACGAAACGTGTCTTTTCCTGTCCTCACCTTTCACACTTACATGACTGTCCACCGATAATGCCCTTGCCGTGTCTTGTGTCGTTTGCATTCCTTGCATGATAGCATCACGGTTGACACACAATCCTATGAATGTGAATCAGACAAAGGTTTTTACCAGGTAGCTCATATGAGAATTACCTGTTCGAGATTTACACTATGACTAACTCGATGCAAGTCCTTTTTGTGTAATTCCTATTATTAAGGGGGGACGTAGCTTATCTTTACTTACTACCACACAATCGTGTTAAACACATATCTACTAGTTACAATATAGTATTAGGGATGAGGAAGGCGAAATTTTAAAGGAATTGTAGCAGATTTTGTGTGGATGTGTCAGCTGTCAAGTTTATTGTTCAGGTCTTTTTGTTTATCCTTGATAATATTTTTAATTTTTTCTTTTATAAATTTCTTCAACTACTCTGTTTTGGCTATCTCCATATTTCTAATCTAATAAAGAAGAGGAAGATCAAATTACCTATAATTGATGGCTGCATAATCCAGCGTCACGCCTGATGACTCGTTTGATCATAAGGCCAACATTGAAAATTGAGAATACTGAGGGGGCAGAGTTCAAAAAAATTCAATATGTCACTATATAAACAGAAAATAAATACAATTTATTTATTATTTACTTACTCTATGGCACTAGGAGATTGAGAGTTCATTGCCGCACTCACAGAAGTACGATACCTCTCCCTATCTTGAGCTAGTTATATCCAGTCCACTTCATTACACCCTATCCCTATCTGGAGCTAGTTCCATTAAGTCACCTCATTACACCCTATCCACTATCTCTATCTTGAGCTTATTCCATCCAATCTATATCATTAAACCCAATTCTTATCTTGAGAAAGTTCTATATAATCCAACTACACACTTTCTTTTTCAGATCTATTCTAATTTTATCCTCCCATTTGAGTTTAGGTCTTGCCAACGGTTTTTTTCCGTTAGGTTTGCAATGCCCTAACGTGAACAAGGTTCTAGAATCTCCAATTTTTGTCTAGATATTCTCAACGGTATCTTCCCATTAGGAATTAGGCATTAGGTTTGCCAGTAAATACCCTTAACACGGTTATAGATTCTCCTATTTGCGCTTCATGTCCTGCCCACCATAATCTACGAGACCTGATTATTCTAACAAGGTCTTGCGATGAGTACAGGGTATGTAACTCATCATTATGTAACCTACTCCACTCTACAGTAGCCTCATCCCTTTCTGGACCAAATATCTTCCTGGTCACCTTGTTTTCAAAAACCCCATTCTTTTCCCGTTATGTAAGCTAAGAGACCACTTTTCACACCCATAAAGAACAACTGGTAAAATTATTGCTTTGTATATTCTGAGTATTGAATTCCTGGACAGCATTAACGACGTTAAAATCTTACTGACCGAGTAATAGCATCCATTTTAGACTGTATTCTTTTCCTAATTTCCAATCTTATATCATTATTAATAGTTAAAATTGTTCCTAAATATTTAAACTCTTTAACGCTGTAAAATGCTATGTTGTTCCCAGTAATCTCTAAATTATCGACCCCAATCTGTGTTCTCCGTCTGATCATATAATTATTAAAGGAATTTAACTTTTTTTAGTATTTTCTGTAAACTCTATTTTTTTATTTTACTGGATATATGGAAAACTTTATTTTCAACAATGATATTCAGAGTTGAGCTTTAAGTTCTATGGCAACCTTACTTTCATAATTAATGACAGATGCGTGTCCATAAAAGCTACGTCCAGAGGGAGGGAAGGGTTTGATTCCCTTTTATCTAGTAAACAACTGTTCACAAGTGCTTCCAAACATAGCACAGATTTAAAAAATGTATCTGTAAATCGATCTCCGCTGGAAGCCGCTTCAGTGGCTGCATGGTCTAATGAGCTACGCGCTCAATAGACTAAACTGCCGATGACGGGAAAATCGAGGCTCGAATCTCAGTCGGGTGTACTGAGGGTGCTTTTTCCAAAATAGTTTACTACTACTTCCACGAAAATGTGGGTATATTTCCCCTAAAATTCTATCTACAAATTGTTATTATTTGTCTTAGTATTACGTCTTACTACCCGTTCGAATTATACGCCTATCTTCTAATGTGTTAGAGATGAGAAAGGTTAAATTTAGAGGAAGTGTAAATACATTTACGTGGAGGGATAGTAAAAAACCACTTAGTAAAAAACCACTTAGTAAAAACCACCCTCAGTTTACCCGACCAGGATTCTAACCTTGATCTTCCGTTCATCGGCAGTCTAGTCTATTGCTATAGTGACACCTTAGACTTTGAAGCCACCAAAGCAGGTCTAGTTGCTATTTAATTAGCGCAATTAATATATGCTTATAGCCCAAACCGTGGCGGGGAGGGGGGGGGGATGGAATTTAGAGGAAACCTACTTTAATTTTGGTGGTGGGCGTGAAGGAAAGTCAATCTCAGTAACACGGCCGGGATTTGAACCCAAACTTCTTGTCATAACCAAGTAAGACCAGACGAGACTGACGACTTAGCACTGAGCCCACCACTACATAATGGAATGTTATTTAATATATTTTTTACCACATCTGGGAGACCAAATAATCTAATTATATCTTCTTTAAGCTACATTTACTCCGCCAATATTTGTTGGCTGGCGGGGTTAGCCGACAAATGCCGTGAGCTCATACCGGAATGAAAAACTGTGGTTAGCCAGCAGTAAATAAATTCCCGACGAAAGCAAGATTCACAATTTTGCTGAAGAACAGGAGCTGAACAGAAAGATAATCACGTGCCGCGCTCTAAGCCTATCACCAGACTCATCGACGTTGTTTGCTCTAAGCAACTTGAAATTATTTCAGCTTTCCTTTTTCTGCACATCAACTTGGGAGATTATATTAAATTTAAATACTAATTGACTCAATCAGTGGGCATGCGTATAAGACCAACATACAGTATTAATCATTGCGCATGCGTCTTAATACCAACATACAGTATTAATCATTGCGCATGCTTCTTAATACCAACATACAGTATTAATCATTGCGCATGCGTCTTAATACCAACATACAGTATTAATCATTGCGCATGCTTCTTAATACCAACATACAGTATTAATCATTGCGCATGCGTCTTAATATCAACATACAGTATTAATCATTGCGCATGCGTCTTAATACCAACATACAGTATTAATCATTGCGAATGCTTCTTAATACCAACATACAGTATTAATCATTGCGCATGCGTCTTAATACCAACATACAGTATTAATCATTGCGCATGCTTCTTAATACCAACATACAGTATTAATCATTGCGCATGCTTCTTAATACCAACATACAGTATTAATCATTGCGCATGCGTCTTAATACCAACATACATTATTCTATCACTACGCATGTGCCTACAAATCGATATACCTACTTGTAGTAGACTGCCACATCTATTGATGTGAAACACGCTTATGTGGCCACATTGGCTAAGGCATCATTCTCGAAAAAGACTAGACTGCAGATGACGGGGATCCCATCCAGGAACACTGAAGGATGTTTCTCCTAAACCAATTTCGACTCTTCCCCCATGAAAATAACGGGTACACCTCCTTTAAATACAACTTCTTAACCCCTAACATATTAGATTAATGAATACATAGGCAGGTGACCTGGTGGTCTAGGGGTAAGGTGTCAGACTTCTGAGCTGGCGGCCGGGGTTCAATCCTCGGTCCCGGCACAGATTTATCTGATTACCAAACCCTTCCTTCACCTCTGACAAGACATCTTGTGAATGTGAGGAATGCCAGGCCTCCACCGTGGTTCGGATTCCACGTTAAACTGTAGGTCCTTCATTTCATCTCACAATCACCCTACCATTACACATTAGCGTAAGTGCGTATAACTCGAACGGGTAGTAAGACGCGGTGCTAATAATAATAATAATAATAATAATAATACATAGGCGTACAACACAAACAAGTAGTAAGACGTGTGCTAAGAAATATATTGTAGTGAAATGATTTTAAATAACTCATTAAATGGAAAGCGCGTGTGTCGTTCTCATTCTAATTTGATTTGTTTCACGACTTAATTGAATAGTTTGAAAAAATCTATGGTGATATTAATTTTAAATATCCATCTATCCACTTAATTAATATATATGGAATTAGGAACTCGAAAGTTCATTGCCACACTTACAAAAGTATGCCATCCATCTCTATCTTGAACTAGTTATAGCCAGTCCACCTCATTACACCCTATCCCTACCTTGATCTAGTTATAACCAGTCCACCTCATTACACCCTCTCCCTATCTTGAACTAGTTATAGCCAGTCCACCTCATTATACCCTATCCTTACCTTGATCTAGTTATAACCAGTCCACCTCATTACACCCTATCCCTAACTTGATCTAGTTATAACCAGTCCACCTCATTACACCCTATCCCTACCTTGATCTAGTTATAACCAGTCCACCTCATTACACCCTATCCCTATCTTGAACTAGTTATAGCCAGTCCACCTCATTACACACTATCTCTATCTAGAGTTAGTTATATCCAGTCCACCTCATTATAACCTATCCTTACCTTTATCTAGTTATAACCAGTCCACCTCATTACACCCTATCCCTACCTTGATCTAGTTATAACCAGTCCACCTCATTACACCCTATCCCTATCTTGAACTAGTTATAGCCAGTCCACCTCATTACACCCTATCTCTATCTAGAGGTAGTTCTATCCAGTCCACCTCATTATACCCTATCCTTACCTTGATCTAGTTATAACCAGTCCACCTCATTACACCCTATCCCTACCTTGATCTAGTTATAACCAGTCCACCTCATTACACCCTATCCCTATCTTGAACTAGTTATAACTAGTCCACCTCATTACACCCTATCTCTATCTAGAGGTAGTTCTATCCAGTCCACCTCATTACACCCTATCCCTACCTTGATCTAGTTATAACCAGTCCACCTCATTACACCCTCTCCCTATCTTGAACTAGTTATAGCCAGTCCACCTCATTACACCCTATCTCTATCTAGAGGTAGTTCTATCCAGTCCACCTCATTATACCCTATCCTTACCTTGATCTAGTTATAACCAGTTTACCTCATTACACCCTATCCCTACCTTGATCTAGTTATAACCAGTCCACCTCATTACACCCTATCCCTATCTTGAACTAGTTATAGCCAGTCCACCTCATTACACACTATCTCTATCTAGAGGTAGTTATATCCAGTCCACCTCTTTATAACCTATCCTTACCTTTATCTAGTTATAACCAGTCCACCTCATTACACCCTATCCCTACCTTGATCTAGTTATAACCAGTCCACCTCATTACACCCTATCC
This sequence comes from Timema cristinae, assembly GCA_039000515.1. Lineage (NCBI taxonomy): Eukaryota > Metazoa > Arthropoda > Insecta > Phasmatodea > Timematidae > Timema > Timema cristinae. The sequence goes on from JBCFYV010009882.1 coordinate 89,016,137, forward strand.
CTATCTTGAACTAGTTATAGCCAGTCCACCTCATTACACCCTATCTCTATCTAGAGGTAGTTATATCCAGTCCACCTCATTATACCCTATCCTTACCTTGATCTAGTTATAACCAGTCCACCTCATTACACCCTATCCCTACCTTGATCTAGTTATAACCAGTCCACCTCATTACACCCTATCCCTATCTTGAACTAGTTATAACTAGTCCACCTCATTACACCCCATTCCTCCCATTCACGCTGCATGTCCTGCCCACAGTAATCTACGAGATTTGTTTATACTAACAATTTCTTATGGTGGGTACAGGGTATGTAACTCATCATTATGTAACCTCCTTCACTACCCAGTAGCCTCATCCATTTCTGGACCAAATATCTTCCTAAGCGCCTTGTTTAAAACGCCCTAAATTCTTTTTCGTCATGTAAGGTAAGAAACCACGTTTCACACCCATAGAGAACAACCGATAAAATTATTGACTAGTATATTCTGAGCGTTACATTCCTTGACTGCAGATAAGGTATCAACAACTTGCTGGTAGATTAATAGCCTAGATTTTTCGACTGTATTCTTTTCCTAATTTCCAATATAATATTGTTATTGGTAGTTAATCTTCTTTATAAATATCCAAACTCATAAACCCTTTCAAACGATATGTTGTTCACAGTAGCTAATAGGTAAATCACTATTCAACAATGTTTTGGTAACATGGATGAAATCAACTCTTTTTCATGTATCATTGTAGGTATATATTAGATTCATAATTGAAAAAATTAATTATGTCACATTTTCTCTGAAATCAACATTTTTTTTTCTAAAATGAACATAAAACATAAAATCTAACATAATTATTTTTCTCCAAAATGTGGTCTTCGACGCTTTCTTATAAGGGGGGAGAGTTTATTTTATATTTGTTGTTCATTATCACAAACTGCACTTTCCTCCCGAATACGTGACCTTGAGATGGTGTTCGGTAAGCGCTAAATGACCGTTTTTGTCATTATGCTGGCGTATGGAGACTCATCATTTTTACGGAGGGTAGGCGCCACCTTTACCAACAGATGTGGGGTTGTATGAATGTAAAGGCAAGAAATTGAGTTTTAGGGGCACTCATGTGATAGGTAGTGTCCTTGTTCGTTTCTTATTATCTTTGTGAAATCGTGATTTCATGGTTGTGATATCACGATAGAGAAAAAACGATGAACATGTCTAGATGCACCACATAATTTTGATTACATATGTGGGCAGTTCACAATGAGGTACCAGCTTAGGTCTATAACATATAGAGTGAAGAAAGCTTATCTATACTAATATTATAAAGAGGAAAGATTTGATTTTTTGTTTTTTTGTTTGTAATGGATAAACTCAAAAACTACTGGACCGATTTAAAAAATTCTTTCACCAATATAAAGTTACATTATCAGCGAGTAACATAGGATATATTTTATTTTGGAAATTTAATTTATTCCTCATAAAAATGTCGATAGTATATTATATAGTCATAGGGAAAAAAAAAGTTGTTGAAGGGAAAGTGGGGTTGTTGAATGGGGCGAGGGGATAGGGGTGAGGAAAGAGGAATGAGATGAAAATAGGAGGGAGGATAAAAAGGAGGAGGGGGCTATACAGTGATGGTAAGACTGTATTTAAAAAATAAGTAAAAAAAAGTTTTGTTTTTATATTGATATGATGGATGATTTGAAGCTTTGTTTTACAGGATTCTTTACAATATTATTTTACGGGTGTCATTATTTCGGGTGTCATTTCAGAGGTTAAAATAATTCCAATCCCTGTATGTATGTGAATCTCATAGAATGGATGAAAGAAAAAGAGAAGAGAATGTTTTTTGTCGTTCCATTGATCTGATTTGAGATAATTAGCCACCTTGAATACTGTTATTTCTGCCTTACAAAAACCGGGAGGTATTCAAAGAAAAACAAATATAAAATAGATTATTCGAACATCCCATCTGCAATAAATCCAGTACTGCATGGAGACTAATTCCCAATTTCTGATCCACCTTCCAATTGGGAATGATTCACAATATCTGAAGAAGATAATCCAAACAACAAACAGAGTTTTTGAGATCAAGACTGCAGCAGTGGAACTTGGTGGTTAAAGTCACAAGAATATACATCTTCGGAAAGAGGCATAAAAGATGTTCAATCTATTACAGAAATCAGGGTTCCCTTTGCATCTGCAGTGATATAAGTGTTTTGATGGAAGAACTGGGATTTCTTCTAAATCCAGAAGAATGGAGAATATTTATTGACTCATCAAAACTAATCTTGAAAGCTATTTCGTTACACAAAGGAAACATAGATCATAGCTCAATCAATTGCACATCAGTAGATATATCACGCTTACGAAACATAATAAATTACAAGGATTTTTGCTAGCAAATTTGTGGTAGTGTGAAAGTGATCCAACTTCTACTTGGACTGCATACAGGATTTACAAAATAGTGTTAGATTTTATACCTGTGGGACAGTCGAGCAACTTAAAATCATGACCAGCTAGCGAAGATTATGTTTAAAAACTTAATGTAAATAACACGCCCTTGGTGAGTTCTGAAAAGTTGTTTGCCTCCACTGCACATCCAGTTGGGGCTTATGAAGAATTTTGCTAAAGCCTTGGATAGAACTTGTGAAGGTTTTCAATATTTTTTAACATTTCGCAGCAAGCTCCCAACTCTAAGTGACGCCAAAGTTAAACAAGGGATCCTTGTCAGGCCACAAATAAGAAAAGCAATGTTTGGCGAAAATTTCAAAAGGAAACTCAAATTAATTGAATTGACTGCATGACATTCATTAAATTCAGTGGTCCACGGTTTTCTGGGTAGCAAATTTCATGGCAACTACCCCGAAATTGTGCAAGACCTATTACATAATTACCAGAATCAAGGATGTTAGATGACGTTAAAATTCACTTTTTACATTCACATCTCAACTTGTTTCCCGAAAACCTAGGAGCCGTTAGCAGTGATGAACAAGGAAAACGGTTTTGGACATTGCAAAAAGGGAGCTAGGGTATTAAGGAAGGTTGGACCCAGCAATGATGGGCGATTACTGCTGTTTTATCACTAGGGAAGGTAAAACATCCTATAAAGGAAGAACGTAACCTTAAATTAATAGATCATAGCATTTCTATGGGGTTCTATTATTATAAGGCTCATATCTCAAATCAAATAATCTTTAGGTCTAGATTTTTAAAAGCTAATATCAATGGTTATAAAATATTAGTGTTACATTTTGTCAATATTGACAGAAAACATGTTTTGCTTTTAAATCTATTTTCATGCCACGATTCTGAGACGGAACATTTTCAATTTTGGTTAATTTTCCCATAGGTTTTTTTTAAATCTTCAATTTCTTCCTTCTGGTAAAAATTCCAGCTATATAAATGGAACAAATTCAGTCTATAAAGACCAAAACTAATTTATCCTTAAGTCCAGAAACATTATAAAATGAGTTACAATAAAACAAAAACCGCGATTCCATTTCTCTTCCCACGCTCACGTATCGACTACAGCGCTTGGTGGTTGAATGTGTCAAGTGTGTTGTAGACTAGATACTTAAGTTACTTCAATATTTTGATCAAAGCTTTAAATAATAATTATCACCTTCCCTTTGGATTATTTAATGATCTTGAAATTTTACTGAAATAGTTTCATCTCCTATTGCTATTATTTGTTTAGATTTAGTAATTGCTAATAAAATTGTTTTCTTTCTCATACCTCTTCCTCCTCTCTTATATCCTTACACACTGTTTGATGGTTTTATGATTTTATGCAATATGATCTATGTGCCACCGTCCCAAACCCTAGCACCTTCACCTACTTATTTGAACCCAAGCCACCACTGCACACAATTTACCAGAAAATATCTCAATATTATCCGTCTAATAATATGGGGAATCTTCTTTATTGCTCAAGCGAACTGCGTTTTACGTGTTTGAGAAGACTGTTCAAGTTTATGCGGACGGATGGGGGGAGGAGGGGGGGAGGACAGAATTAAGTTTTAACAATGGATCCTTCAAGTACAAAAGGGAAAACTATTCCTAGTTAAACTCTAAAAGCGGTAATAATAGTTAGTAAAAATCTGACTAACAGATAAAAGAGAAAGAAGGGGGGAAATATTCAATAAAACAGATCAATTTTTGAATTTAAAACTATTCGGGATTTCCAACTCATGCAGTGAGTGGAATTCCTAATAAGGTTAAGGATGTTACAAGTGTTTTCAACATATTTTTCTGGAGGTGGGGGTGTGGATGGGGATGGGAAACCATTTGCATTCTCTTGAATAAAATAATTTTGCCTCAAAATAAACTTTGTTTGGGACCTTCCTTAACATTTTTATTATTATACAAACAACTTCAATGTTTTTAATGAAGTTTGTTGAGTTTGTACTGACATATCATTATAACTTAATACTAATGAAGACACGCTTCGATGGTCACATTTTTCTAAGGTATTACTTCCACAATAGACTGGACTGCCGATAACGGGTAAATTGGGGTTCAAATCCCAGTCGGATTAAGATTTTTTTTTCAAAATGTTTTTCCACTTTTCCTCCACAAAAATAAAGGTAAATTTTCTCCTAACTCAACCGTCCTCATTCATAGCTCATTGCGTAAATTTTAAATATGCATTTAGCCTGAACGGGTAGTAAGACGTGGTGTTACAAAATCATTCTTACTAAAACTTTCGAAAGCATTTACACTCTACAGTACTATCCTATGAAGCTCATTGATGATTAGCCAAGTCCATTTTCTTAGTTTCATCATCAACTGTACATGTAAACACAGATAGATGGTTTTAGCTTTGCCATTAAATTTCGAATTGTTCTTAAACTGCCACATGTTCCAAACATTTTAACGGTTTGAAACGTTAAAATTGTTGCATTTGAAGACACTCTTGTTTACATATATCATGGTGACTGAGATTTCTGTCTATCTGTAGTATAATTAGATCTATTTGTCTAAAAAATATTTTAACCATCCTTTCGACGGTCTAAGTTTATATCCTATTTTATCTGATTACCAAACCCTTCCTTCACCTCTGACAAGACATCTTGTGAATGTGGGGAATGCCAGGACTCCACCGTGGTTCGGATTCCACGTTAAACTGTAGGTCCTTCATTTCATCTCACAATCACCCTACCATTACACATTAGCGTAAGTGCGTATAACCCGAACGGGTAGTAAGACGCGGTGCTAATAATAATAATAATAATAATAATAATAATATATGCTGTTGGCTGGATGTAAACTAGTAATTAAAGATAGTAGACGAAGTAGGACAAAGAGGGCTTTACGTTATTTTGGCAAGACGTTCTATCTTTGAGTGTATGCCTATAATTTTTCGTTTTTCTCGACAAATTTTGGGCTGAAAACAACCGTTCTTTCAGGATTAACAGTTCTGAGTACTAAAATAAATATTGTTGTAAAACATAATCAATTTGTAATTTACGTATAGCCTTAACAGGTAGTAAGATTTGGTGCTAAAAATAACAATATAATAAATTGCAATGGTTATTTACTCTATTGCATTAGGAATTAGAAAGTTCATTGCTGTACTTATAAAATTACTCCACCTATACCTATATTGAGCTAGTTGTATCCAGTCCGCCTCATTACACCCTATCCCTTTCTTGAGCTTGTTCCATACAGTCCACCTCATTACATCCTTTCGCTTTTTTGAGCTTGTTCTATCCAGCCCCCTCATTAAACCCTATACCTTTTATAGTGTTACTGGTCGGCGATGGGCGCAGATTGTAGTGATATTTAATTAATCGGGCCTCGCTTGGCGTCGATTAAAACGTTATGGATCGGCGATGGGCACCGATTGAAGTGATACCGTTTAATCAGCTGTAAATTGCTCCTTGAACGAGAACTAATTAAAGCAGTACGGCATTTTGATGATATAATTGGTATTTATAGCCCCGTGATCGAGCAACAATTATGTTGATACGGAATTATGTGTGATATTTTAACTGAATAAATAAGACCTTTAATGTTGCACACGATTAATTAAAGTTATTTATCTTCGGCACTGAAGATATAAATGTATATGATACAGCCTAGTTGAACTACAGATTTCAGTTAGTGGCACTGTGAATTCCTGCTACTGCTTGCTATATTATGCTACCGGCACTTAAGATATAATTTGTTAGATTTATGCGACCGGCACTGATAATTTGTATTGGCACTCTCTGTGTGTTCATACGCACAAGCAGCTTATATATGACCTACCCCTTTCCCCTTCGATCACTCGTAACCAGTGTCAGAATCAACAAATCTAAAGAGTCCTGGCTACAGGTGTTATGAAGGCTAGCTTCCTATCTGCAGAGGGAGCTAGCATTACTTGTTTTTTTGGTAAATACTGCGGAGTTGACTTTTTAAAGAAAAAATAAGTTTTAATTGTGCAATCCTTTGACGTTATTTTTGAAAAGCGCGTGATTCTCCATTGATGACGTGTTGAAAGGATATTTTACATACAATACTTTAAATAAAAATGCACTTCACCCATGACTTTTTGAAGTTATACTTCTTTAGGCGCGTTATGAAAAAATGATGAGAGTGAAATTTTAAGATGCGCGCGCATCACTGTAACACAAAAGTAACAGGTTGAAGTTAAACCGCTCATTAAGTCTCGAAAAATAAAGCTACCAACAAAATAGAAATAGAACCTCTGTTAGTCGCGCATGTTGGTACACTCGTCGCCTCTGATCACTGTTTTCATATATATAATATTTATCCACATGTTTCTAGTTTCTACATTCACAACACGTGTTTTAGTTTCATACAAGTGCGAATTATATATGTGCTAATAAATTATATTCAGTAGTGATTTAAATTGAATATTTTGATTAATATTATTTACTATTCGTAAATATTAGTGAAAAAAATTGTGCTTATAGACTTTTTCAAGTGCTACAATATAATTGAGGTTAACTATCCGTATGTATTATTTATTGATATAAATTAAAATATTATTATTTTTTATTTATTTATATTATTAGTTTAAAGTTTATGTTCCATTAATAAAACATTAATGTTTATAGAAACTTTAAAACTTATTTTAAAGTTATACTAACTGCCATATTTAGTGACGAGATGTCTTTGGACTTGGAGGAATACAAACCTCTATGGATCTAGACGAAGATTACACAGTTCGTAGTTTTGTTTTGTAATACTGCAAGAAATGCCATTGCGTTGTTTGAATGTAAAAATCCAACAATAAAATGTACGTAATTGTTTTGTTACCACTGTCTAAATTGAAACAAATTTTGTGCTTGACATATGTTTTGTTATTTTAATTAATTCATTATTAATTGGAGTACAGTTATGTAACTAATTGTATTTTAAGCCAATACAATAATATGCCGCCATTTAAATTTATTGAAGTGACAATCATGATTTAATAGTTGCGCCTACTCTTGAGTGGTGGCAAATAAAAGGCGCAACTTTGCTCTCAAATTGCGCCTGCTCCTTTTAGTGAATAGGGATTTGGAACATATTTCAAACTTGCGCTGGCGCAACTATTTGCTCCCTTTGGTGAATCCAGGCCCAGTAGTGATTTAAATTGAATATTTTGATTAATATTATTTACTATTCGTAAATATTAGTGAAAAAAATTGTGCCTATAGACTTTTTCAAGTGCTCCAATATAATTGAGGTTAACTATCCGTATGTATTATTTATTGATATAAATTAAAGTATTATTATTTAACATAATTAATACTAAATATTATTAAATTATTTTTTATTTTTTAATGATGCCAAAGAAGTATAACTTCTCACGCGCATACATAAGTACACACACCCATTTTTTTAATATATGAGAGGGGTACAAATCAGTATCGTTACAAAAACATATCCGAGACAGCAATAGACCACCTCACACTGATTTTCAACGCGGCCCTTAAAATTGCATATTTCCCTAATGTCTGGAAAGAGGCTAAGGTGGTAACCATTCCAAAACCTGGAAAAAACGCCATCTTCCCTCAAAATAGGTGCCCTATAAGGCTTTTAAACACTACAGGAAAACTATTTGAAATAATGATACTAAAGAGACTGAAAAGACACACACAAGAACACAAGATAATTCCGGACATTCAATTTGGATTCAAAACACACCATTCTACCATCCACCCATTACTGAACTTCACTGAAGACGCCAATGACGCCTTCAACAATCGCGAATATTTAATAGCCATATTCCTTGACGTTGAGAAAGCGTTCGATAAGGTATGGCATCTCGGCCTTATCCAAAAAATGATAAACTATAACTTCCCACGTGGCGATATACATCTTATTTACAACTACCTTAATAATAGACAGTTTCAAGTACCTGACGAAGGCACCCTATCGGAAAGAGTACAAGCAGAGGCGGGAGTACCGCAAGGGTTGGTGCTGGCTCCCTTCTTGTATAACATCTATGTATCAGACGTCCCGACCAAACCGAGAATGACTACAAGACTTTTTGCCGATGATACTCTGATATACACCAGGGAGAAAAACATATATTACGCCTCTTTAGCAATTCAACGATACTTAATAACTTTTTAATCCTGGCTCTCCAAATGGAGAATCAGAGTAAATGTAACCAAATCAACAGCTTTAGTCATATCCAGAAGAAGGCAGATACCACCGGAAAACTTTACGATACACCAAGAAGAAATACCGTTCAAGACAGACACAAAATACTTATGGGTACATATAGACAGAAAGCTAACGTGGGCGAGACACACCACTGAAACCAACAGGAAGGCAAAGGCGGTTTTCACTCAACTTTACCCGCTTCTTATAGGTAATCAACTCAGTCAACATACAAAACTTACGATCTACAAATGCGTGATACAACCGATCATTCTTTACGGCTGCGTAGCATGGGGCTATGCAGACAAAACCCACCTCAGCAAACTCCAAACAGCCTAAAATAAAGTACTTAGGACTATAACCGGCGTGGATATACGGACTAGAATCGAGCATCTACACGCAATGACAAAAAGCAAGACTCTCGCCGAACTCTTCTGTGAAAAAAGAACCAGGTTTTATGAACAAGTAGTAAACCATGAAAACCCCATTATAAGGACACTAGGTAGCTACGACCCGCAGGAAGAGAGACCATATAAACGGCCAAGGCTAGAGTAAAGAGGTAACACGATAAAAAAAACGGTAAGGTAAAAGGTGACAAGGTAAAAAGGTAAATGGTAACACGGTAAAAGGTAGCGGTAAAAGGTAACACGGTAACATTCACAACCTCACCATCATTCCATCACTCATCAAACCATCCATTTCTCACCATCATTCCATGAGGATAAGGGCCAGCGAATGCTGCCTGTAACTCACAAAGCAATACAGCCCTTTCACAGGTGACCTAGCTTGGCGCTTCTGTCAAGGTGGATATCTTGTGTCGGGCTACAGACAACTCAAACCGTGTACTTTGTACAAATAATTCATATGTACCAAGTCATATAATGCTTAAGCTCATGCAACGAGGATAAGGGTCTGTGAAAACAACCTGTGACTCGCATATCAAATCAGCCAGAGCTTCCCAATACTTGTCAATGACTCTATTGGCAAGTGGGGAGGTTTAGGCAACAGGGTAAACCCGGAGTATCGTTACACTTTCTTGAGCTAGGTCTATCCAGTCCCCCTCATCACACCCTATTAATATCTTGAGCTAGTTCTATCCAGTCCCCCTCATCACACCTTATCCCTATCTTGAGATAGTTCCATCCAGTCCATCTCATTACAGCATATCCCTATCTTTAGCTAGTTCTATCCAGTCCACATAATTATACCCTCTCTATTTCAGGTTCATTATAATGTTATCCTCTTATCTACTTCTAGTTCTTCCCAATGGTCTCGCCTCATTGGGCTTAGGTCTACAAGTCAATACTTTGAACACGGTTATAATTTCTTCCATTCGCGCTGCATGTCCTGCCCACAGTAACCCGTGAGATTTAACTACCTTAGCAATGTTCGGTAATGATTACAGGGTATGTAACATAATTAAAAAAAAAAACTCTACTACATTTTCTTCATCCTGTTTCAGACACATTATTTTCTTAAGTACTTTGTTTTCAAACACGCCAAATTTTTTTATCATTTTCTAAAGTGAGAGACCATGGTTCACAGATATATAATTTTGTAAATAGTGAACAATTTTGACTTTTTGTTGAAATTGTGCTGCTAAAGCTTTTAAATATTTTGAGCCCTAAATATATATTTTAAAATGTATATTCGGAAAATTGCCCTTTAATCAAGTAGTGTAAAGGATATCATTTCTGAAAATTGAAAAATGACACCTGAACATGGGAATCGAACCCAGGACTTTTGGATTAGTACGCCAATGCTCCTACCACTGAGCTATTCAGGAATCGTCCCGTACCCAGGGCCATTCTTCACTCATATTTTAAGGCAGAGTCTATGATGGACGTGCGGAAATCGTCGGCTACAAAAGTGTGATTTTATTAAGATCACGAACTATCAGATAACGCAGCCACCTTCGACTCGGTAGTTGGCTTATTGCAGCCATCTGTACAGTTATTATTGTACGGGATTGTATATTAACGAATCAATTAGCCAAAGCTATTATTTATGCATTTTAATGAGGATTACTCCTCACTAAAATTCATAAATAATAGCTTTGGCTATTTGATTCATTAGTGTAAAGGAGTTTACTACACTTGGTGACAAACTAAGGGAACGATAGGTATTATGAGGGAAAGAGTTAACGCATTTCCCTTTTCTTAGGCTAGCTACAGCTCACAGCTGATAGTTGATGGCTTTGAAAAGCTATCAGATCAAACTTTGTATCCCTACGCCGAACCATATGATCTGCAAAAACATGTGTTTAGCAGCTGTCACGTTTGACAGTCAAAGTTTAGGTATATACCTAAATGTTGACTGTCAGAAGTCAACTGTGAGCTGTCAGTCAGCACCAAAGAAGCCATGGGGCTACTGTAATTACAAACTTACCCACACATAGTTGTCAAGACGGGAATTAGGAATCAACAGGAATCTGACCAACACTGATAGATAATTACTCACCATTGCAAGAAGGGTCAACTTTGAAGGGAGACAGAACACAATCGGACTAGTTTCAGTCAGATTTAGTGCTGCTCAAGAGCGGTGCAATACTCAATAAAAGACATCTACCTAGACTCAAATGTAAAGTGTCAGTTTCTCATTATGAATTGTCCCATTTTTTTCTGGTCTAGGCAAGTGTCTTCTTGTATTTAGTCTAGCGCCGCACTTGAGGCGTACTAAGTCTGACTATGAAACTTCCCCGTCATGTTACCCGTTCGAGTTGTACGCACTTACACTAATGTGTAGTGGTAGGGTGATTGTGAGATGAAATGGAGGACCTACATTTTAACGTGGAATCCGAACCACGGTGGAGGCCTGGCATTCCCTACATTCACAAGATGTGATTTATACACGTCTTGTCAGAGGGGAAGGAAGCGTTTGGCCATCAGATAAATCTGTGCTGGAACTGAGGATTGAACCCCGGACCGCCATCATAGAAGTCTGACATCTTACCCCTTGACCGCCAGGTCACCCAACCCCTGTCATGTTAATAGCCCTAAGCTCATAGATCTCTGAAAGTTTGTAGACTAGTGTTTGAGGTGTGAGAAACAAGATATAATGCTTTATTGTTTGTGGGAAACAACTTCCGAACATGCGGGTTATTTCCTGCAACAAGAGAGAGATGGAATTCCCTCAGGTTTTTTTTTTCTCCTGCCTGCCTTCTACTACAATATACCAGCACACCCGTCTACACTTTCCTTTACAGGAACAAGCTTTGTTGTTCATATCATAAATACAGCCATGTGGGAGAAGAAACGATGGAAAAAATGGCCAGTCCAAGGGACCTAAAATGAAATGTTTTAATTTTAACTATATCAAATTTTAACTTACTAAATAATTCAACAAATGTAATGCTTTAACTTCACCCCCTTTCCACCTTTTCTAGACAGGTGCAACCATCACAAGGTGTACACGAGGGGGCCAACGTATTTTCAGCTGAGGGTTGTAGACATCTTTGATCCAACACATAAAGACAACACAATTAAAGCATGTTATCGAAACACAATATTTGTAAAAAAAAAAAAATGTATTTAGCCTTGGAGGCTAGATATCTTAGCTATGTACTATAGAAGCTTCCCGTATAGTTAAAGCATGTTTTAGAAACAACCCAAATTATGTTTTAAAACCCTTAAAAATGCTTCAAAAGGGATATATTATAAATATTATTTGATATCTCTTCTTGGGAACTTCACCATAATCCAACACCGGTAGTTCCCAACACCCTTCTTCCTTTCCCTACACTGTCCTACCCAAAAAAAAATCTGGTCATGGCTCTGCTGTATACATCATGAATATTGTATACTTTCATTAGGCTACTGACTAGAACATCTACTGCAAGAGCTTACAAAATAAACACGTGTCACGGCACCAGAATTAACGTACGGTACTCTCCCAGAACGCTTTGTATTTATATCAAGGTAACTTATGAATTTGAAAACGTTTACGTAATATATTACTAGTAGTTCTCTGAGTAGTAGACCTCACTTTCTCAATGTTATTATCGTTACTACAGTCTTACTATTAGTACTGTGACACTACTTCCATGTTCTTATTGTTACTACAGTCTTACTAGTAGTTCTGTGAACAGTAGACCTCCCTCCATGTTATTATCGTTACTACAGTCTTACTAGTAGTTCTGTGAACAGTAGACCTCACTCCATGTTATTATTGTTACTACAGTCTTACTAGTAGTTCTGTGAACAGTAGACCTCTCTCCATGTTATTATCGTTACTACAGTCTTACTAGTAGTTCTGTGAACAGTAGATCTCACTCCATGTTATTATCGTTACTACAGTCTTACTAGTAGTTCTGTGAACAGTAGACCTCACTCCATGTTATTATTGTTACTACAGTCTTACTAGTAGTTCTGTGAACAGTAGACCTCTCTCCATGTTATTATCGTTACTACAGTCTTACTAGTAGTTCTGTGAACAATAGACCTCCCTCCATGTTATTATCGTTACTACAGTCTTACTAGTAGTTCTGTGAACAGTAGACCTCTCTCCATGTTATTATTGTTACTACAATATTACTAGTAGTTCTGTGAACAATAGACCTCCCTCCATGTTATTATCGTTACTACAGTCTTACTAGTAGTTCTGTTAACAGTAGACCTCTCTCCATGTTATTATCGTTACTACAGTCTTACTAGTAGTTCTGTGAACAGTAGACATTTTTCATTGGCGATAAAGTTAGACAGAAAAAAATGAATACAATGTTCAAAAGTTAATTAGTTTCATAAATATTAGCCGTGGTTTACGTGGCTTAAGAAGTCACTCTCGTAATATATGTCAACATTACAAATAATACGTACTAAATACTGGATCGATTGCTAAGAATTATAAATTCAAATCACTTTAGATGAGTTAGCCACAATTTTGAAACGGAAAACCATTTAGAATAACTGTGTAGGCCTACGCACAGCGCTCGGCATAGGATCAAAGAACGTCCCTGTCAAATTTCGTTAAAATTGGTCAAGGCTTCTATTAGCAACGCGCAATGGTGGACATTCAATCAAAGGCGTAAGTATCGTCTTGTATGGTTTTCCACAAACAGAGAAGTCTAGGTTTGAATCCCCGGTGGGTGTGCTCTGGAGTTCTCACTTACTGGCCTATTTTTTTAAATCCCTATCTCATTAACTCAAATATGTAAATAGATTAAAATGTAGACGCAAAGCTCAACTAATTTTTTTAAACATGTGTTTGGGACATTAGAAAGTTTGGGGCATGTAGGACCTAGCGCCGAGTAGCAGTTACAGAGGCACAATTTAGAGAAGATAGAACACTATCATTTTATTTATTATTTGTATCTTTCACTATTCATTAGAATCTTTCTAACTCTCAGTTTAGTAGGTTTATGCAAACCCGCTTCAATGTAAGAATAGTGTAAACGGTAAGGTGTCACTCTATTTTTGGACTGGCCTGCTGATGACGGGGAGATATGGGTTTGAATCCCAGTCGGGTCTATTGAAGGTGGTTTTTCATAGTGGTTTTCTCACTCTCCTTCCATGCAGATGAGAGTAGATTACCTCTAAAATGCTTCCTTACTCATCTCTACCACTTTAGAATAGTTATCATATATGCGTTTAACCTAAACAGGTAGTAGGACGTGGTGATAAAACCAAAATAATAAATATATATAATTTTTTTTTACGTAGATTTTAGAAACACTTCAATTGTTTAGTAATGTTCACTCCGATTTCTTGTAGTTGATAATCGAGTGAGAAGTTTAACACATTGCATTGCGCGTTAGAAAATGCTTCAAGGTTAGTGACAATAATTAACCAGACGTGATAAACTTTACCTTCAACCGTGGAGAAAAATATCAGATGAAAAAACTTAGAAAAACAATGGGTAAAATGGACAAAAATATAACGGCATTCTTCAAAATTGGATAGATTGTAGGTTGTCATGCTATATACATATTAGGTAAATATTAAACATACACATACACACAAACACACACACAGCCCTCCTATCAAATATTATTTCATTATTGTATTTCATTCCTGGTCCAGGGTTTAATCCCCGGTCCCGGCACAGATTTATCTTATTACCAAACCCTTCCTTCAACTCTGACAAGACATCTTGTGAATGTGGGGAATGCCAGGCCTCCACCGTGGTTCGGATTCCACTTTAAACTGTAGGTCCTTCATTTCATCTCACTATCACCCTACCATTACACATTAGCGTAAGTGCGTATAACCCGAATGGGTAGTAAGACGCGGTGCTAATAATAATAATAATATTTCATTCCTACTGCCTATATAAAATGATCCAAAAAGGTCTGGCATTTCAGAAGATTTGAAGAAACCCTACATGAATCTTGAAAGATATGAATTGTCGTACACTAGTAAAAGGTTTTACATTACAATGGTAAGTGTTTGGGGTTGATAAATAGTATTTTAAAATATGTCCAGGATATTAAAACAATATTAAAAAATGTAATTAAATAAACTTATTTAGATTAAACCTTAAGTATAAGAAGCCTTCCCTTAAGGTGAGTCTGTAGGGAACGCTAGAAAAGACCAGTGTTTTACAGTTTTTATAGCAACACAATTTGTTTGTTGAAAATTAATTAAATATTTCTTCAGTACAAATATAGATTTTAATTTTCTCTCCTTGATGATATCAACAGATATTCAACAATTGTTGGTTTCAACATGCGAAAAAAAATAAACTTTATGTTTGTATAGAAGCAATATTTGATTTAATTTTGCAAACAAAAAGTTTTTCTATAAAAGCTGCAAAAACACCTATCTTTTCTCGCATTATATACACTTCTACCTTAATTCATCAATGTAAAATAATTATCTTATATTTACGATGTATACATTATCCAGTAAAGTGCAATTAAATATGTTGATTAATTACACTTTATCAAATTCTGTACTAAAAATTTACAAGAAATAATTATGTTGCCTTTTCAAAATAGAACTACTTTCATACGGCTAGAGCTGTCATAGGTCTATTTTAAAAACGTTTTACGACTGAAATATATAATAATAATAATAATAATAATAATAATAATAATAATAATACAACTTTTAAGGTGAAGTTAAGGCTTCTTACACTTATAAAATTGCCTGTTAAATGAGTTTAAGTTTGAAATTAAGTTACATAACATAATACGACAACACATATAAATAGCAAAACATTGTTATAAAGGTACCTTATAAGAGCTATTTGTGAGTTACGTATAAAATGCACATACATCATAAATATCACACGAGTCTTACAATCCACAATTTGACGACTAAGCTCACACACGCAGACTATTTGAAAGTTTTACTTAGAAATCATTCATTTTTAATGGCTTTATAATATTTCGTTGGATAGAGTAATCCATGAACGAGAAGCTGAAACAGTATGAGAATTTGAGTAGTGATTTGAGCCATACAAAGTAGTCCTGTGTGGGAATAGCATTTTGACTTTGGAAAATATTCAGTTGGGAAATAACGATTTCTCACTGAGACGGGACGGGAAATGGGAAAAAGAATAAAAACAATTTTCCAATTCCAGGCATAGACCCTATATTTATTTTTTAGATCTAAAATTTTATTCTAAATTTAGTCTTCTCGTTCATTCAAAATAATAATAATAATAATAATAATAATAATAATCTGATAGTTCCAATTAAGTTATATGTTATGTATGAGGTCAAAAATATTTTTGAATAGTTAGGAAAAGGGGCGGAATCTCCGATTCGATTGCCACTACAGGTATCGACAGTATATTTAAAGTCTGGAATCTCACAAAAAAATAAAATAGAATAAAGGGAAAAAAATTGCACATTCAAAATTGTCATATTAATTATCTTTTTTATTTTCTTAAGTCTTACAAATAAAAATTAAATAATATTTTGTCTAACAAGTGTTGAGTAAGATTTTTTATGTAATTTAAATAAAAATATTGGCCTAGAGTAACTATTATAATTGTGTATTCTTAATTAAGTATTTTTGGTAGAAATATAATTGAATTAATTCTAAAAATTGATTTTAAGGTTGACTAAAAAGGTGTTGGTTAAAAAACTCATGTAGTGAAATTTATAAATACTTACACATCGAAAATAATCAAACTAATCTGAATAAATAAAAGTGAGCTAAATTATTGTCCGTTAGAATGACAAAAACATTTATCAATTGAGCCAGTGTGCCTGGTTACCTTTTACGTTTTAGTTCCTAACGCTCTCACTAAAAGCGCTGTTAGAATTAAAACATATTATATCCAATTATTTTCATTGATAGTACAAAAGCAAATAGATGACATTCCAAATAATAACATTTATTTGTCTTATGTAAATAAGTGTGGGGAGGGTGTATTTTGTACATAGGTTAATATTTAAAAGCCACTTTTATAAATATTTTGAGCAAAAAGGTTTTCCTGTCTTTAATAAATTCAGGGATGGATATTTTTCCAATAATATTGTGTGTGGTTATATTATTTAATGGAGGGCGACTGAAGTTTCAGGTATACATCTACTTAATGGAAGTTAAGGTTAATTTAAATTTCATAAATAAAAACAATTTTCAATGAAACACAAATACAGACGGGACATTGATTACTATTGGTAACTATTGTAACTTTTTAAAAACTTTCCCCGAAAAATCCTGCTAAATATTTTTCCCACCCAAAGAACCAATTTCCCTATTTTCTTCTTTTTTTTTCCAGAAATTCTGGATGTCTCAGAATCTTAATAAAAAGTAATTTAATAAAGTTGGTCTATTCTGTGAAATAACGATTATACTCTAGTTAATGTATCGACGGAGAGAAGTTTCCCAGAGAGTAATATATTAAATAAACCCAACACATGTGTTTTGGAGTATTTGATGTCCTGCTGCAATTTCAGCAGTCAAGTCATACACTTTATCAGAGTAGTAAAATTGTTGGACGATACGGGATTCTTATAGGAGTTCATTTAATATTCAATCAAACACATTTTTTCAGCCACTTAAGTAAAATGACAAATATAATTTCTTAAATAATACGAAGTCCACTTTTTCAATTCGAAGCGAACTCGAATCGAATATATGAAATATTCTCGATGCCGAATCGAAGCTCGAATATTTTTTTGTTCATTTTTTCACATTATAAAATTATATTATATTGTTATTTATTAAGCTTAATATATTGAAATTACTTGGAAAATATTTTATTGTACTTATTTTTACTAAGATTTCATTTTAATATAATGAATAAAGTCATATTACAACTTACACTTCGATTTCTTAGAATTTTTTTACAAATAAATATGGTTTTGCGTTATATATAAATGGCAATAATTGACCATAAATTGAGTATTTTAGCTCTCAAAATTTTATTGACGAAGCTTCGAAGCCGGAATTATTTTGGAGGGGAAGTCGAAGCTGATATTTGCGTCGCATACCCCTAAATATCATGAGTGTTTGTTGTTTATCTACAAACCAAGCTTACAAATACAAATACGAATACAATTGGATCTTTGGATTGATATTTAAATGAATATTGTTTTGAAATGAGATTCACTGAAGTGAGTAATCTATTTAACCATATTATGACCATATTAAGATTGACTTAGATTTTTTTTTAAATTAACGACAATACCCTTTGGTTGATTTACATTCAACATTCATATTAAGCACAGCACTACGATTATACAGTATATGTCTTAAATAAACAAAGAATAAACTTTTGGGAAAAATTAATTTCTATTGAGTCTAAAATATATTGGGCCTATGTAACATCAAAAATAAATGACTTTATTTTTTATATTTCCGTGGCTTTTGTTTTATAACACCTAGGGAGGCCTATAATATATGCCCATTAATGTGGGAGAGTAGGGAACGTGATTTAAGGGCAGTGGATTTTCAATTTTCAAAACAAATACGTTCTAGAATATCGGTCAAGGGTGTCCTAGAATTTAATGACAACTTTCTCTCTTCATTTAAAAAGTTTCTAGTCTAATGTTGCTATGCTCATGACAGATATTCAACCAGTGTTTATCACCATGTAAAGAAAATTATATTATATGTTTCTACTGGAGCAAAATTTCATTTACTTTGGCCAAAATAATGTTTGGCAACAAAAACTTCTAATACACAGAGTTTTTATCGCGTCCCCTACAGCCCCACCTATAGTTGATTGGGTGGGAGACGTACCTAGCCTTAACGGAATCCAGTTTGAAACCTCTGCGTTCATTGGGAGAGCTTGAGTCCTTCAACGCTTGACAACAACGATATCAAACAGGCATTTTTAAAAACAGTTCACATTAAGAATTATTTTATTAGAGAGCAGACAAAAACTGACTTCCAGTCTCCATAAACCTAATTTCACAAAGCTAGATTCAGGTAGCGACCCCACCTCCTTCCCATAAACCAACCCCCAAAACTAGCTAATTCAGACCGTAAATTACAAAGGAAACGTGGAATACAATCGGTCTTTTTTTGTTCTAGCAATTGTTTGTAAATTGTCTATTTGTAAATATTCTTCAAATACTATCAAATTCGGTCTTGTTTGAAAAGGCGTGTTCATTGAAAAGCGGTTAAATGGGGGAAGGAAGTATTTCTGGTACCTGAACTATTTATTGTGTTCGGAGCTCAAGCTGATAACGTTTACAATGAACAATTTGAAAGTGAGTCATTTCACCTGGAAGTGTTGTTATCACTGATAACTGCAACTAGCACTCCCCAGTGCCCAAAGACTCAACCTGGCTCAAGGAATGTAGTGAAACTCCCATAATGCTGATTATCTGGTGTTTCCTTGTCTGTGGCCCGGGTTTTATTATCTACTTTTACATATATTGTATGCTGAAAATCTAGACCACGTGATCAGTTTATTCAACTAATCTAACAATTAAATATTCTGAAAATTGAAAAATGACACCTAGACACAGGAATCTAACCCAGGACCTTTGGCTTAGTACGCCAATGCTCTAACCACTGAGATATCCAGGAATCGTCCCGTGCCCATGGTTATTCTTCACTCATAATAATTGTAAAAGTGGCAACATTAAGCAACTATAGAGTCGAAGGTGGCTGCGTTATCTGATAGCTCGTGATCTTAATAAATCACACTTTTGTAGCCGACGATTTCCACACGTCCATCATAGACTCTGCATTAAAATATGAGTGAAGAATTAGCATGAAAAATGGGAATATTTCTGGATAGCTCAGTGGTAAGAGCATTAGCATACTAATCCAAAGGACCCGGGTTCGATTCCCGTGTCCAGGTGACATTTTTAAATTTTAAGAATATGATATCAAGATGGAGTAATCCTCATTTAAGGCATAAATAATAACTTGGCTATTTTATTCATAATACTCTAAAACTCAATCCTTTATTCTTATTTTTCTACTTCTCTATTTCCTAAATATTCTTTGTTTCCATTTTTAATTCAAAGCCAAGAGTATTTAGCTCCTTATAATTATTCCTAGACTTAGGGCCAGTTTCATAGTCAAATTTAGTACGCCTCAAGTGCGGCGCTATACTAAGTACATGACGACACCTACCTAAACTCGAATGGAATGGGCCATTCTCGCATTGGAAACTGGCCCATTCCATTCTGGTTTAGGTAGGTGTCGTCATGTACTTAGTATAGCGCCGCACTTGAGGCGTACTAAGTCTGACTATGAAACCGGCCCTTAATATAAATTTATTCTAACTACACTTAAAACCAATGCAGTTTACTGCAGTCACATTAAGGGATGTGACGCTGTCCTTATAGTTCCGGAGGCGGATGTACAGTACTTATAGCAGATGGTTTGTTTCCACTGGGTGGCTAGTTGGTAGCTAGCTGCCTTCTCAGGCCAGCTCGTGGATCCGTTGCCCGACACTCCGACACTTCCGACCCTACACCACCATTTGTTCTCAAATGGAGCACGGCCACAGATATGCTCCCACCATCTTTACTTACTTCCTCTCTTCCTTATTGAATCATATGCTTTGTAAATCATTTAATAAAGGTTCTTTATATTATTTTTTATAATATTAACGATTTTTTTGGTCTCTTCCAGACTAGTTAAATAAAATAATAATATACCTTGAGAGATTGAAATATACTCTCAAACGAACTGAGCAAGTGCAGACTCGGCCATGAATTATTTGTTTTCCAACACACTTCAGTCTGATTTGTAAGGCTGTGTAATTTGTTGTTTTACCTCTGTTTATAACATTGAATAAATAATTCAAATATTTATTTAACTTGCAAATGTTTTACCTTTTATTAAAATAATTTCCTTAGTTTCCGTCCACCCTCTTTTAGGCTAGTAATGGCCTCTAGCTTTTAGACGTAGGGTGAGAACGGTACATTATGTTTGATCTGAGGAATGTATAATTTAGATTAAATGCATTATAATTCGCATGGTGGTATAGTGGAAAACCATTTAGAAAAAAAAAAACCACTCCGTAAACCCAGCCCGGAGTTGAACCCTTACCTCCCCATAATTGAAAAAAAAAAATTGATGCGCTTGTTATCCAGCCCACCTGCTTCTACTGCGGGTCTTATCAGTTTTGAGATTTACGATTTGTCAAACGTGGTAGTTGAACATTTTATAATATTAAAACGAATTTTATAACGTTTGTACCTTATCTTACCTTTATTCCACGATATAGATTGACGGATTTTAATTCTGTAAATAATGACGCTGAAGATAGGATAAACCAGAATAGCTAAGTTTTATAGAATTGATATAAAAATCAAAAGGTTCAAGGTTCGATTCCCTTTTCCAATTGGTAGTATTGCAATTCAATTGATTTTTAATGTTTTTAAAATAATATAAATAACGGGGCTGGCTTGATTGGTAAATGATTTGACAAGAAATTTTATCTCTGAGCTTGGAGGTTGAGATTAGGTTTGTATTACATTGTGGATATATTGTGAGTGATTTTACACCATATTTATGTTAATCAACTAGCCACATTCTAGAAACATTCTGATTAATTTCATTAGAACAAAAATGTATCATACTATGCTCATAATTTTTTTTAACCTAAATTTAAGATTCTCCGAATAGCCAGCAAGAAATTAGTGCTAACAAAATGTATCTTTACATATATTGGACGGAATAGAGTATATAGGTATGGGTAGGGATATGTGGAATTACGTGAAAGTGAATAACATAATTAATTAAAGAACGCTTTCAAATACATAGTTTGTTTTTTGAAAGTACAATTTTATTATTTGTAGAATTCTTCCTAAAGCACTCGCCTTGGTCAGCGAGATAGTATCAATCTCCGTTATTCCACACAACATAAAGTACAAAGTATGGCTTGTGTCGTTTTATGGAACAAGTTCTCTATTCTGTCGAAGCTTGTACTCCTTTTCACACTTCGCCCACACCCACCCTTTCTCATGTCAATAAGAAAGAGGATGAAGAAAACTAGGACACTTCTTTCTTATCTAAAGATAAAGGGGAAATCCCGCTGCTAGATCTAAAACATCTTAACATTTTATTTTGTGAGCTTATAAAAAAAGATTATATTTGTTAAAGGAAGGCTAAATAAAGAGCCCTCTTTTATCAATCTTAGTCTAATAGCTCTACAGATAAGCTTATAAAGTCAATAAAAATGAGCAAATATCACATTTTCACACTTTTTTCTCTAATAATAAAATTCAAACTATAGGCTTGTTAGAGAAAAAAAAATACCTGTTGGAATCTTTCAACTTTATTTTGGAGCGAACCATATTTTGAACTTACTCATAGTAGAAATGAATATTGCTAGGGCTTAGAGCTAAACGTCTGCACGGCAATTTATTGTTTACCGAGGCGGCTTTTAAAAAGTGAAGTGCATTTAGATGGGCCCATTTGAAATTGTTTGTAGTAATTTATTTATTCCTTATACATCATAAACTAATACGTGATGATTGATAACGGAATAGCCTAATCTAAATTAAAATGTATGTAGTTATAGCTTATCAAACTATATATTGTAACATTAATATTTTCACGGACTCGAGTGTATTTTATTATTTTGTCCATGAATCACATCTTACTAGCTATTTGGGCTATCCACATATTTAATCCAATGTGACAGGAATAACAAAGGGAGAATTTAGAGGAACTACACCCGCATTTGTGGGAAAGGAGATAAGAAACCATTTAAGAAAAACCACCCAGCTTGGATGCAAACTCCAATCTCTCCGTCATCGGCAATTTAATATAACGCGAGAGTCAAGTTCAAAAATAAACGAGTATTCAAAATAATAGGACCACCCCATTTTTTAAATAAAAATGTGAGCCCTTAATTTAAAAAATGGTGTCAATATCCGGCTTTAGATCTCATACCAGTCTTTTTTTATTATTATTGTTGACAGATGTGTGTGTCTATAAGCAAAGATTTCTCGTGTGTTTGGTTCCTGTTAATAAGTGTCCACGTGATCTAAGGCGCTACTCTTGCAGTAGACTAGATTATCGATGACGGGGAGATCAAGGTTCGAATCTCGGTCGGGTATACTGAGGGTGATTTTTACCAAATGTTTTTCCACTCTCAATCCACGTAAATTCAGGTAAACTTCATCTAAATATTCTTAACATATCCATCCTAATCCCTAACCCATTAGCGTAATTAGTACATAAGCGAAGAGCCCGACCAGGCAATAAAACGCGGTGCTAAATGAAAAAAAAAAGAGAAAATAGCTATTAACATACGTATGGGCTGCTAACCATTGAATATACTTGTTACGCAATTTAAACGATATTTGGGAATTGATCCATAGAGATTTGAAAAACCAACCTCACGTACCATATAGATCAAAATGATGCCCGATTGCCAAATATCACTATCATAAATATTTTTTATCTCAACGTTTATACTTATAATAAAAGTAATGTTGCATAACATGATGGTTCATTATAAGGTCCATGGACCGTGAGTTTGACAAGTCTTCCTTCTGTCATTTGTATGTCTACCACTTTGTCCTCTCGTGTCGAACAATTTGTTGCCGATAAATTTTCCTGAAATCAACTATTATTGTTAACAATTTATAGTTCCAACACACTTTTATTGGTGTAACTCTTTCTTCCCTAACGTGATGCACATGAGCCATTCTATTAACTCTAATGGAAATAATGTCAACGTCTTTCTCTGAGCCAACGTAAGCTTTAGTTAGTTTCTTATCGCACTTACGTGCCCATTTCCAAGAATTGAGGCACGAACGTGTCAAGGTATATTATTTTGTTCTTTTCTTTTACACAACCTTAACTTGGCCCTGTCTTTATCGATCAGCTCCGTGGTGTAATTGTCAGTGTACCTGCTGTGAGCCTAGGGTTCCCGTGTTTGATTCACGGTCGGTACCTTGGGTATTTTTCCCGAAAGGGAAATTACGACCAATGGAAGGATCACCAGGGTTTGGTTAGTTAGGCTTAAGTTTGATTTAAGTGTTTCTACTGGTTCTAAACCCTAATACTTAATTTCACCATCATCTTATCTCATCGGGACATTGAAAGAACTTACACATTCGGACTTCCTCTGGGAAACGGCACATTATAACGGGCTAAGCTTTCCACATATTAGACTTGTAGGCGGAACAACAATACATTTCCTAAATAATCATCTTAAAATCAAATATATTGCCTAATTCCTGCTGATAATATGATAAGATTTATGGAAACGTGATAATTAGCTTATTTTGAAGGGACTGTGCTTTTATTTTTTTCTTGTTTCCTTCCAAATCACAATTTAATTTTAATGTATTATTATTATTATTATTAGCACCGCGTCTTACTACCCATTCGGGTTATACGCACTTACGCTAATGTGTAATGGTAGGGTGATTGTGAGATGAAATGAAGGACCTACAGTTTAACGTGGAATCCGAACCACGGTGGAGGCCTGGCATTCCCCTTTAAATTTAATGAATTCGGCTATAATTTATGACTTTTTAGAGACGTAATGAAATAAATTAAATTGTAGGGGGGTCACCACATTCTTACCCTCTTCAAAAATATAATTTTTTATTTTTCTATAAACACAATTTCTCTAAAGGTTTGCACGGTGAACTTTGCCACATTTAGGAGCTAGGACGAGACGGAGATAATATTATTTTACTGCAGTATCTGGCTCTCAAAATTGACCATAAAGATTAAGGTTACAACACATAACAAAGTTGACATCTATCTACTAAGAGTCTCATAATAAGCCATATAAAAGATGGCTAAGTCTAGAAAAAATATTCGAAGAACACAATTCGTTTTAATGGATTTCGATCAAAATTGCTAGCCATCAAATTTCTCAATAATTTATATGAATACTCTCATCCGACTGCCATAAACATTCATTTATGTGTGTGTTTCAATAAGTTGTATTCTTCCAATTCTTGATATAATCAGTTCATTTTGAAAGGAAAACAGACGTGTTGTGTCAATATGGCGTTTAGAAAAAGCTGAAATTATAATTCGGGTAGTATAATTAGCTTTAAAAAGTTTTTAAATTTGCTTGTTGTCTTGGATTAAAATATTTATATTTAATTAAACTTGACAATTGCATTGCACAATTTTTTTCAGAACAAATTATGTGTTTAATAGTTTCAAATATGTAGGAACAATTTTAACGCGTAATAACGATATTAGATTATAAATAAGAAGATTATATAGAAGCGTATGCTACTATTCGGTTAGTAAGTTTTTAAACATCTCGCCTGTTGTCAAGAAATGTAAAACTCTGAATAAATAAAATGATAGTTTCGCCGGTTGTTCTTTATGTGAAACTTTGTCTTCTACTTACATAGTGAGAATAAATTTAAGATGTTAAAGAACAAATTAATTTGGTATAATTATATTTAGCAGAAAGGAATTAAAATGAGAGTAGAGAAGGTTACGCCATTATGAGCTACATACCCTGTTCTCATCAAAAGACGTTTTAGGGTAGTAAAATCTCAAAGGTTAAGGTGGGCAGGACATGCAGGGCGAATGGAATAATCTAGAACCGTATTCAGGGTATTGACTGGCAAACCCAAGGGGAAGAGACCAATGGGAAGACCTAGACGCAGATGGCGGGATAGCATTAGAATTAACCTGAAAGAGATAGGGTGTAATGAGGTGGACTGGATAAAACTAGCCAAATTTAGGGCTAGGTTGCGTTCTTTTACAAGTGTGCCAATAAACTTGGAGTTCCTGATGCCATAGATCTAGTAAGTGAACGAATGTATTTTTAAGTTCATAAAGTTCCCTCGATTTTAAATACAAAGCAATAGGAACTAGCTCTAACTTCGCTAAATACAAAAAATTAAGCAACACAATATATAGCACAATTATACTTAGAATAATATATGCTCATTTAAACGAAGTATAAAATACCTAACTTAACCTAGCATAAACTTTATATAGAATTGTCTTGAGGTGACCTAGTCTCACTAGAATTAGCTTAGCAAGCCATAACACAGTTCATTAACATTGTTTTAAAATAACCTTACTTTAACTAAAGTTAACTAAAGCATGCTTGCAGATTAAAGTTTAATTTATATTTATACTAATGAGGCAGACTGGTTTATCTTTACTTGAAATTAATAAATTTATCAAACCATAATATACTACTAACATATTTATGAGCACACCTGTAAAAGCGTCAGTATGTACAAATTGTATTCGCTTTCCTGCTTCGTTAAATTCTCCTTCACATATCACGTCGTTCTTCTAAAGCAACCTTATGGATTTTTTCTCTGTTAAGAACAGTCCAAGAGGCGCAAAGAGGGTTTCTGTGGGTTCTCAAATAATGAGAAATTCCTCTTTCATCCGATGAAAGACAAAAGCTTATTCATGGACGTCTTTACTATTCCCCTATCCGTCCCATACCACCCCTCCACCTACCTTATTACAGAACTGCACTGAACTGCCTCCTTTTCTTAAGAACTCTCCTTTGTTCCGTTTGTTAGGAGCGATGGAAAACTCTTGCTCCAATACCTAGCTCTATAGGACGTCCTGGCGATAACAATGGTAGTGACAGAAAATTGTAAACGACAGCCGCATGATGCTGGAGCCAACATCACGGACTTCAAAATGACTTGAAGGGAACTGAAAATATTGCCTTTTCTGAAAGGAGTCGATTCTTGTTTTCTGGGGTGTCAGGAGGGGGGGGGGGGTGTTAGGGGGTTAGGAGTTGGATACGATACGATACTACAATGGAACCTGGCTCTACTTTTATGAGCTGTAAACAACATATTTGTTTGTATATACGTGTTTTATTACAGAGTCTATTGATATTATTTGTATTGGAATATTTAATTAGTAAATAATGTACGTATCCTAGCGTCAATTAAATAGCTCTACATGAATTAATTTCCTTCACCTAACTTAATTTTCTCTATTAAATCTAAGAAAAAATAATCAAACAAATGAAGCATGAATATAGACGTTAGACCCTATCTACTTTGGTTAGCGTGACAATTCCCTTTCAAATGAGGCACAAGGGTAATGCTTTAGTATTTTTTATTTAAGGACATGTTTAGTTTCTATGAAAACTTATGAAATAGTTTTGGTTGTGTTTTGGGACAGAAAGAAGCCTTAAACCTGAAATATCACAAATAAAAAATTACAAATAGTTATTACGGATAGAAATTTACCAAAATCTTAAGAGGAATCGCTCAATTTGTAGCTCTACTATTTGACTGCTTTATTTAATAATAACTTATTGTAAAATTTTAGTACTATTAAAAATATATTTTTTATCCAAATCTATTTTTATAAAACCAATAGTGTCTGAGATATTGACAATTTATTAATAAAATGTTGTGAGCTTAAGTTGTAAAGAAATACTACTTATGTTTTAACGCAATAATTAATTCTCTAATGCCATAGAGTAATTATTTCCAAGTAAGTCTCTCAAAAAGTTTATCTTAGGATAGATGTTTTTTACAACAATGATCTATCTCCTTCATTTTAGATTCAATAGCGTGTAACCCGAAAGGGTATTAAGACGCGGTGCTTAATATTATTATTATTATTATTATTATTTAGATTCAATAGTCAATACATACATTTTTTACTGGTCAAAATTTATAAATGTGAAATTTAATAGCAATGCGATGACCTGAAGATGTGCAACACCTAATGACATTTTAACATTTTAGCCGGAAGTATAAATTTTAATATGAAGTGTTGACCCTTGTGGACCCAATGTCAATCTTTTTTATTGGTCCAAACATACAAATGAGGACATTAATTCTTTAAAAATAAAATTATAAAATTTAAAACCGGTACTAAAAAAATGTTTACGTAAGTATAGTGCAATTTATGCTTCGGTTTGCAAGTGTATATTATTTCGTTTCACATATATTACGAGTTTTGAGTAAATATCTCCATTTTTAAACAATAGAGCGAGAAAGTACGTGTGGAGTTTCGTTATGGTCATTTGTACCCTAACACACTATTTGATGATTTTGTGTATATATGTAATAGGCCTCCTGCAATATTTAGTCTCTTCCCCTACTTTTTAGATCACAAGCTGCCACTGCACAAAATTTCCCATTTTAAAATTAACCGGAGAGTGTTTATCTAGATATAAGATATTATATTTTGGACCACGATTTTCATATCAAAGTCATAAAATTTGCCCCCACTCCACCTCACTCCCTCCCTACCCCCAGCTTTTCTATAAATTTAAAGAGGATATAGTCAAAAGATGAAACTGACAATATCGATAGCTCTGTGATGAGAAAACAAAGAAACAAAAAATATAGAGCTATTTTAGTTCGGGAAGGCTGAAAAGTTTTTTTCCTCTCTGTTTATCTCGGTGATGAATGAAGAAGAATAGTTATGTAGGGAATAGGAAATATCTAAGAAAATGCTCAATTGAACTGGAAGGAATAAAACACCAGTTTCTCAATACAGAACAGAACACATATCTTGTTCTTGGCTTTTTTTCTAGTACATATATTTATAGAATAACAAATCGAAACAATTGAGTTTAATAATTTTTTGTTCACTGATTTTTTTTTGCAACATTTACCTTATAGATTAAGCTTAACCATTTATTAAACTCATATAGCTCTATTTAAATATGATAATAACAAGCTTTTAGTCAGACACCTACTGAGCCAAGGATGCCTGGTTTGATTCCCAACAAGGCCAAAAATATTATTTTTGGTGAAACGTAGCTTTCATCTTTCCCAGTTATGAATTAACGCCTGAGGAATAATATAAGCCCTAAGGTGTCACTCTCGTGTTAAAGTCTGTTCAGCAAAGGAATTGTTTACCTAAAGGCTTTTTTCCCTACCAGAAATCTATTATATATATTGGTAGTAAAAAAGACCTTTTAGATAGTAATTCCTATCGTGAATGGAGTACATACTTCATTAACGGTAGGAATTACTCTGTGAAAGGTCTTTTTTCCTACCAATATCCTACCTACTATATAATAGATATTTGGTAGGGAAAAGGGCCTTTCAGAAAACAATTCCTACAATGAACTGATTTTAGATTGTCCTGATGAAGACGGTAAGATTGGGGTTAAGGGGCTTGCATAGGGGAGCCAAGACAGTGTCACTCAAGTGTTCAGCTCTTTCACAATTTTGATTAAACTATTAGTAGTATCGAGGTTTGGTCTTCACTGTGATGAATACAAAACTTTATTCTATGTTACTATAATAAAGAGAGATGTCAAAATAGTTTAAAATATGAAATTTTGCCCTTAGAGAAGTCATAATAAGGGATATTTGAGTTGATCGTTAAAGACCTAAATCCGAGGGAAACTAAAGGGCAATACTCTAGGAACATAGAATAGAGATTTGTGAATCGAATTATATAATTTATTAGGGGGGTCACAACACAAAATTTATTGGTATCATTATTAAGCTGAGAGGTAGCAACTGGTAGCATTTCCCTGTACGCTAACGCCATCACTAGGCAAAGGACCAGTCAAGCTTTGCTCTGAACGTAGGAGGCGGTAGGAGAAGGGAAAGAATGGCAGACGAGCAGGCTAATCCTTCTCTCGCTTCCTCTTGCCGTTCGTACTTCCACTCGGCGGCTCATCACCTTCGGTAGAATATTGCAGGTCGTGGCACGCTTAGTTGAAAAATACGTACATTGACCACATTTTATTAAGTGGAAGCTAAAAAAAATTAGCGTCAGTATGGACGAAGAAAAAACAACTGTGGCCCATAGAAGAGGGAAAAAAAGAAGATTATACCTCACAGCCCATCGCAAGAAAAGAAATTGGAATAAGGGGAAGAAACTATGGATTGGTGATTCTGGGTGACTATTTTTTAAGTTTATATAGCAATAGTGAATTGGTCAAAAATGATACTGGCCTATTTATATTCATGTATTTATCATACACTTTTTAAACACACAACCTAACTTAGGTAACAATGTGATCTGTACATCACATTCAGAAAAATAGCCTAGATATTCACTATTCAGATAAAAGGACGTATCCATCTAGAAATAGAAATTTTATTTTATAGCACCCCCTGAATCAGCTTCACGAATCTCCACACCAAGGTGCATTAACGGTAGTTTTTTAAATGTGAAATTCACTTTGGTTTTATAATCTATCTACACGCTAATGTGAGAGCACTTTTTTGTATCAAATACTTTCTCTTCCTCACCCCTAGTAAATTATTTTTTATAATGTTGTTTTAATTTAATTTTTTAATAGTTCCTCCGTCCGTCCCCCCCCCCCCTCAAAGTAACAAAGGCTTATTTTTGAACCAAAACTGTGTTATTAAAAATTCATAAATTTAATTTAAGAATAATATTTGTTCCCATGACTTCATAATAATAAAATAGGGTACTGGAATATTTGTTTTAATTTTTTTGGTTAAATGGTTAGTTTAAAAAAAATACAAGTTTTATGTGACAATAATTAATACTTGAACATGCTTGACAAAATTAAATCCTGTATTATTTTGCATGCAAATAATATGTCCTATCAATAAAATAATCAGATAATTACACTTTCCGCCTGAGATTTTTGAGTCACATGCTGAAATACTAATTATGCAAAATGTAAGGCAAAGCATAGCGGTTTCTTATATTTAACCAATATTATATTCAATTTACAGAAAATACTTACTGGTTATAGGAAAATAAATATTTAATAAAAGCATATTATAAATTTCTGTGATTTTGGTGAATGATCAATGACCAAAACACAAAACATCATGGCGGGATAGTAAATTCGGCTTTATGTTTTTCTACTGTCAGAAATGTTCAAATATACAATTTATAGGCTTTTGATGTTGTAGTTTTTATAAAAAAAAAACAAGTTTCTTAAAACGTGATCTTATTTATCTACAGAGTACGCTTTGTAAAGGCAAGTGACTTAAATACTAAAAGAGGTGGTAACAGTTCATAGAGCGAGCAAAAACATAATATTCAAGAACAGATAGAAACTGTGGATTGCAATTCTACGTCTCCTTCTTCTGAAGAAAGGTGAGTTTCTAAATAATTTAATGGTGTGGTCTATAATCAGCTGGTGACCTGGTGGTCTAGGGGTAAGGTGCTGGACTTCTGTGCTGGAGGTCAGGGGTTCAATCCTTGGTCCTGGCACAGATTTATCTGATTACCAAACACTTCCTTCACTTCTGACAAGACATCTTGTCAATGTGGGAATGCCAGGCCTCCACCGTGGTTCGGATTCAACGTTAAACTGTAGGTCCTCCATTTCATCTCGCAATCACCCTACCATTACACATTAGCGTAAGTGCGTATTACCCGAACGGTTTGTAAGACGCGGTGCTATAATAATAATAATAATAATAATATAATCAGCTCTCTGTCGACTTGCAATAAATATTATTGCTTGAAAATCTTGAGTATAAAAACTTTATAATAAATATTAAAGTGCTAAAAAGCTGTACATATATATAACCAAATTAATAGTTCCTAAGACGAAAGGACCACAGCATCCTTACTAAAACAAATTTATTTTATATAGCCCTACCAATAGTTGTTTACATTTTGATTTTATGAATATTCATCGTGATATAATCCCCTCTCCACTTTCGGGCACACCTACCAGCATCTTATCTGATACTATTCGGTATCCTCACTGCAGCGTACAAATTAATATATCCACACATTCAATAATTAGTATGCCTAGCAGCAGCACCTTTACAGAAGATTTTATGGACATATCCTCCGGCAATTAGTCGAAGACATAATTGTATTCACAACTGTAAATATTAGATTTCATAATTCACTTTAGTGTTTTAATTTATTTAGTGAACAAGTTAAGGTGGGCTGGAAGAGGACGCGAGAAAAATTAAGTGTTTTTTTTTGCAGTTTTCACAACAAACTTTTTTAAATCAAATGCTTCATTAGAGACATCTAGTTTAATTTTCTATACATGGCAATATCAACAGCTGTTCTTGAATATCTGCTATGAGCATAGCATCATTTAATGAGAAACATTTTAAACGAGGAGAAAAAGTTTTCACAAAATTCTAGGACAATCATGACAGAAATTTAACAACTGTTGATATCACCTTGTAAAGAAAATTAAACTCTATGTTTGTACTGGAGCAATATTTGATTTAATTTGCTGAAAAAAATGGTTTGATACGAAAATTGCAAAAACAAACAAACTAGTTTTCCTGGCATCCCCTTTGATCCCAACCTAAGTACAGTTAATAGGAGTGCCACATTCATAGAAGAAGGGTATAAAATCTGAAACTAGCTATGATATCTATAGTTATAACTATGTGTTTTATGTATTTTGAACTGGTACAGAGGTATCAACTATAATCTGGCATACTTGGAACCCTTCCCTGCCATGACAGAACCATTTTATGAGGTTCATGGTGAAGCCGCTGCAGAAAGAGGAAATTTAGATCAATTGTAAGTCGAAGCAAAATGTTTATCTTACTATTTTAGACAACACTTTTGGGTAAGAGTGGAATTCACATTTATATGAGAAACTTAAGTCAAACATGAGTGAAAAGGACTCTAAATAGTAGAAAGAAATACACGCCCACACACTGTGATTTTATGGCTGGCTACCTACTAAAAAATCGCGCTGAAAGACGTGTCATTAGTTTGGGCTAGTCTTCATTTGAAGTAACTATACGGTTGGGATGAAATATATATTATTTTTATTTCACCCTTCCAGGCTATTCTTATTTAACTACACTTCTAGGACAAGAATGAGGAAAGTATAATTTTGAGCAAATGCTACAACATTGGTATGGATGGGGAGTGTGAAATAATATACTATATAATATAAGTTACAGGCCAGATATTGAGGAAGAATACATTAATACCTAATTAATCTTGCTTTCAAGATCAGGGATGGAGTTTAACGTATAGAAATCATTACTTACTACGAATTAATTTCCATAACAAAAAACGTTTTAGAGGTCATCGTTAGATCTCAAACTAGCGTTGAAACAAGCCATTTTACCAAGTTGAATTAATTTTTTTTATTAAAGAGTTTATTTACTCATACATGGTATTACTATTGTGTGTGCTTATTGCGAGATAAAAAATTGCCAATTTATTCCTCATATCTCCCCAATTTTACAAATTAATTGATTTGCTGTAGGGCAAAACTAAACTGGTTTATTAAATATATGATATTACATTGTGCGAGAATGAGAATTAAAAAAAAAAATGAAAGTCATAAAATGTATGTTAATAGTCTTCCTGAAATATTTTCTTTATATTATGTATGACCCGCCTCGGTGGCGTATTTGGCTAACGCGCTAGTCTTGTTAAGCTCGACTGCTGAGGACGGGGAGATCGAGGTTCGAATCTCGGTTGGGTGAACTGGGGTGGTTTTTCCTAAATGGTTTTCCACTCTCCCTCCACGCAAATGCGGGTTCACTTCCTCTAATTCAACCTTCCCAATTCCCAATCGATTATCGTAATTAGTACTTAAAGCGTATAAACCGAACGGGTAGTAAGACGCAGTGCTAAATAATAATAATAATATATTATGTATGTATTTGATTAACTCAAAATAACTTTAGTAAGAAAAACAAAATAGGAGTTTAACTTTAAACATAATAGTGTAAAATAGGTGTATGTATTTTAATGAAAAAATTAAAGAATGCACAAGACATAAATTCAACAAAAACTTTAGTCAATGATTTATTTATTACAAATTATTATTTTTACATCATTAATCTTTTTTTTCAGGAATACTACAATCGATACATTTCAAATAATCCTCCCTCGACATTCAGAGATGTCATCCTGTAGCTTAACTGATGGTGACACTATTGAAAGTATTCTCCTTCCACATTTAGAGTCGCCTAACCCCACATCTCTAGATAATACCATACATTCGACTAATGTTAATTCAGAAACAGAAGTTATAATGGATATTTTCCCGGAAGATGTGCCACAGACACCATTGTCTTCACAACAGTAAATATTACATTACACATTTTAGTGTTAACTTATTTAGTGAACAATAAATTAATTTCAAATTTTGAATTAAATTGTTACCAAGCTACCCTGATTAAATATGATACATATTTAATAGGAGTGTCACCTAATAAAAATACAATTAGAAGTTGAAATACAATATCTAGAATTATGAATGTAATAAAATAAATGCTAATTAAATATCACAGGCTAAAATTAAGATTAGCACAATCATGGCAGTGGGAAGGTGATCAATTTAAATTAAGCCTAGTATTAAATTAGTTGAAAAATTATACATGTACACGGGAATTGATTCCGTGAGTGCTAAGCCAAAGGTCCGGGGTTCAATTTCCATGCTAAAGCTATCAGTTAACATTTATGGTTCTGGTTCCAGTTCCATTCCTTGCATTAAATACGTCAAGCTACAGTGCACATTTGTTTTGTTTTTTCTTTCCAGGGACACAAATGTTTTTAAAACACCCTATATCATAGAAGGACGCAGAATAGTCGACTTACAGTACTTTTTGGAATGTATTCAAGCAATAAAGCATAAAGGGTTCGACTGCACATTTTCAAATATGAATATTACAGGCGAAACAAGGAATGGCTTCTGCAGCACATTACACTTGCAGTACAAGATGTGTGGGGTTCTCGAAACACTCCGTACTGAAAACCTCAACTCACCGATGAATGTTAATACCGCAAAGGTGGCTGGCATTATTAACACAGGCCAAGGTTTTTCTCAGATGGAAGAGTTGTCTGCAGTACTAGATATGCCTTGTATGGGCAATCTATGTACCAAAAGATACACCAAGAAGTAGGTGAACACCTAGGAAGCATTGCTTCTGATGAAATGATGGCTGCCACGCGTGAGGAAGCAGCATTGGCTGTCAAAGCCGGAAATGTGGACAAAGAGGGTCGACCAATGATAACTGTTGTTGCAGATGGAGTATGGTGCAAAAGATATTATAAAAGCAAATACGACGCTCTCTCAGGAGTGGTAAGTTATATATAACACATAGTATTGAGACGTAGAACTTTGTGTTGAGCTAGATATATTATTTAATATAATATAGTATTTACTAAATAAACTTTTAAAACTCAATTTTGTCTTTGCTTTTCAGTTTAAAGTATTTAAATGGTCCTGTAGTTAATATACCCTACACTAAATTTTGTTTATGATACTAGGCATGCATAGTTGGCTTCAAAACAAAAAGGTGATATACATGTGGGTTCGCAACTCCTATTGCTCTATTTGTGAAAGAGCATCTTCTCAAGAAGAACCTACTAAAGAGCACATATGCTATAAAAATTGGACACAATCTGCCAATGCAATGGAAGCTGACATCATAGTTGATGGGTTCAAGCAAAGTGTACCAATGTATGGAATCGTGTATGCCGAACTTATAGGTAACTTAACATAGCGCCTTAAACAATTAGTTAATATCGTAACATCAAAAAATTTTAATTTATAATCCAGTTATTTCATTGGGAACCCAACAAAAATTAATATTAATAAATGATATTGCCTTACCAGTATGATATTGAATTAATAAGTTGATTTAATTATTTTTTTTAGGAGATGGGGACAGCAGTGTCATGAAACGTTTGAGCCTAGCCAAGCCGTATGGTCCTGATTTCGAGATAAAAATGATTGAATGTGCAAATCATATTCTTCGCAACTATGTGAATAGGGTAAAGGAAATTGGGAAAAGAGAAAGGGCCAACTAGGTACAATTCCTGGAATTATTAGGTCATCCATTCAACAAAGAGTTTTAAGAATGCGATATGCTGTAACTGAGGCAATAAAATATCGTCAAGTACAACCTTTCCCTCATCATGAAAATGTCAAACCACTAAAGGAAGACATAAGTAATGGGCCCAGTAATGTTTTTGGTGATCATTCTCGGTGTGGGGAGCGAGGATTTTTTTGTCAGGGACCAAAAGAAGGTGAAACAAATTTAGGGCCAGAGTTGATAAAATATGGCTTATGGGAAGATATAGTTAGTGCTCGTAATTCCTTGGCATTCCATGCTCAGAGCCTAATCTTTAACGTTAGTAATAATATTGCAGAGTCGTTTAATAGTGTAGTTGCCAAATTCATCGGCGGAAAGCGCATTAATTATGCTTTGAGGGGCTCTTATCAAGTTCGCTGTACAGCAGCAGTAACTTCCCACAACAAAGGTCCTATACTACACAACCTCCTGCACAAAAAGATGGCTATTGTCAGTCCTGGTGTAAACAATAAAAGGTTTGTCACACGAAAAGTTAAACGTCTAAATGCAAGGACCAAGCGGAAATTGCAGTACCCTCCCCTCAGAAAACCACAAAAGAAGTCTTCAGGTCCAGATGAGCACTATGGGGTTCTGGACATACCGGCTAAAGCTGACCTCAATGAAGAAGACTATAATCTGAAGAAAGAACATTTTATTTATAGTTTGCGTATGACAGAAGAGCAGAGGAAAGCCTTGATTTATGAAACGGTCGAACAAAGTCAGAATGAAGAATGGAGAAGACAGCGAAGGAAGCGAGTGACAGCTTCATGATTTGATAAAATTTGCAAAATGAGACAGACCACATCGAAGGCAAATCAAGTAAAGACTATGTTACATGGAACATTCTTTGGAAATTATAGGACTCGATATGGTGTTGAACATGAACCTATGGCAATAGAAGCTTTGGAAGAAGTGCTTGGAGTAAAAGTTGAAAGGGTGGGGTTGGTAGTCGACAGAAATATATCATTTATTGCAGCATCTCCCGATGGATTTATAGGTGATGATGCTATCGTCGAAATTAAGTGCCCTGCATCGGCGAAAGATTTTACACCAAATGAAGCCATAAAATGCAAAAAAATCAAGTTTTGCACATTACGAGGAAATGATATCCTTTTAAAAAAAAGAGATAGTTACTATTACCAAGTGCAAGGACAATTACACATAACTGAAAGACGGTGGTGTTACTTTGTTGTCTGGACAAGAAAAGGAATGTTCTTCACGAAAATTGAGAGGGATGACATCTTCTGGAAAAGTGAAATGGAGCCTCAATTAATTAGATTTTATATGGATAGTTTACTTCCAGATATGATCGAGGATTGCCAATAAGGGACACCTTTTAGAGAAAACCAATATTTAAAATGATGGCCAGCCATCAAAAAGAAAATATTTTAATTGGGTTGTGAATGGATGAAATTTTGTTTTACTCCTTGTTGGAGTTTAGATAAGAATATTAGATAGATAAGATAGATAAGACTATTTCCCTTCAGTTTATTTTTCATCATATTTTGAACATTACTGACCATAATTTCCATTCATTACTTAATAAACGTTAAATGAACATGAGAGGTCTTAATTTTGTGATGTACGCAATGGTGGATCTACATAAAATAGCACCTATGGCAAGCACTGGAATTGCGCCTCTGTCCAAACACTTGACACCTGTTTTTTAAACAACTTTACCACAATATCTGCTCAAAAATAAGACAAACTCATTAATTTTATATTTAACACATTATGGTAACATAAGAAAACTATGAATGCACCTTCCTTGTTTTTACTGACGCAAATTGATCTATGATATCTTAAAGTCTGTTGTTTCTGTTTATTCTCTTTACACAATCAACAGAGCAAATCACACAATCAGCTTTGACCCATGAAGACTTACAAAAACGAAGATATTAGTTTCAGATCTCACAGCTGACGATGGTTAGCAGTATCTGAATAGCACTGTGAAGATTGTGGAAAATGCTCTCATCCGCATACTGAGCAATACATTCTGGAAGTTCTTCAAGTCTTGATATTTTCATGTTGGCCCGACTTGAAAAAACATGTGACAATCTAAAATGTCTTCATATAGTTGTTGTCCATCAACAACACAGCTATAAAATTTTCCTAAATGTTCGCACTTCTGGTTCGAATCTTTAATATCGTCAGCGTAACACAGTCCCTTGGCATCAATAAGAAAGTCAAAGAAAGTCACTTCTTATTTCACTGGTTTCATTTCCATCGTCTGTAATGTCCTGGATAGCTCTAAGTATCTTCTCAAGGTACTTGTTAACCGGCTTCATTGCTTTTATCCTTGCACTCCATCTGATTTTGGGCTCCGACTTCACAACCACAGGCGCAGCGTTTTGAGTGAGTGATTGTCGCAATTCACTAACAATACCAGGCTGTTTGTCTCACTTATTCTTTGTTGAACACTACTCTTGTGTCAACCATCACAGCAGGGTTGTCATAAAACTGTGACTGAAACTCCTTTAGCTCCTTTTCGTCCTTCTTTTTTCCTTTTCTGTTAAAATTTTCTTTAATCATTAATAAAAATCAAAGCGACCTCAAACGTCATAAAACAAATGTGATTGTGTTGTTGGTAATTTTTTAATATATTCTCAATTTTAGATAAAATTATTTATTTATTGATAAATAATTAGAAACGTGTTTAGTTTAAATATTATTTTACATTTAAAACAAAACAAAAAGTTGAAATACGCCCTTAGGACCTTTGCGCCCTAGGTTCGCTTTATCTCAACGGCCAAGTTCTGACATGATAATTAGTATGTGATCTTATATAGGCTATTTTCAGTATGAATCTCATGGATTTAGCTACAGTTTATACAAAAACAAATATTTAACGTTCTATTTAGTAGTTTATATTATAACAACTAAAAATGATTTAAAATATAAAAGTATTTGGAATAAAAAAGTAAGATAAATTACAATAATTGAGTAAATAGAACCTATTTAGTGACGTGCCCCCGTTAAGTGGCGCCCAGGGCACTTGCAAAATCTGCCATACCGTAGGTCCACCACTGTATATAAGTGAAATGATTATGATTTTTCTTTATTTAGAGATATGTATGTAATGGGCATGATTTTAATTTGTTTAGTGATATATTGTGATAGTGTATTGCATAAAATTTTACTAAACTTTGTTGTAGGCATTTATGTGTGGTGAGCATAATTTTATTTTATTTTGTGGCATATGTGTATTGTACATAATTTTCTAAACTTTGTGTATGTGTAGTGAACATAATTTTTCTTTATGTTGTGATATAATAAATATATCATGTAAATTTATTTTATTATGTGATAAAACTTTTTTTTAACATTATTTTTTAAGCGTTATGTATGTTTGTAGTGAACATTATTCTCCTAACTTTTGTGGTATACGTGTAATGAATAAGATTTTCCTTTATTTGGTAATTTAGGACTACGTATAGTGAACATATTTTTTCTAAGCTTTGTGGTATACGTGTAGTTTTTCATACCCGAATACGATTTTATGAGATGGTAAATAATTGTAAGGAAGTTGTACGAGAGCGTATGGGTTTGTTACTGATATTGCAGGAATAATTCTACGCTAATAAACACAGGCAAAAAAATATTTAACAAAAGGGTCTTAAATTAAATACTGTATTTATGTTCTATAATTTTGACAATACGATTTATTCCTTATATTTGTAACCACTTAACATTAGTTATGTTTTAACGAGTGTTTTATTCATAAGAATTATAAATTATGCCACGTAAAAAGTGAATTTATTTTGTAATCATGTTTATTTAAAAGGAGGTAATATTGACTAAGTGGGAAAGAAGTATTTCTGCAAGGTTATTATCATTGATTTCAGTATGCATATTACATATAACTTAGGGTTAGGGGCTGTAGCAGCATCAAATTCTCAGAAGAGGGCAGTAAGCTAAAAAAAAAAAGGTTGAGTATTACTGCCTTGAACCATACTGATAGTGAAGTCACATATAGTTAACATTACATTGATAACTTTCATCAGTTGTACACGTATAGTGGACATTGTTAACTTTCATCAGTTGTACACTTATAGTGGACATTGTTAACTTTCATCATTTGTACACGTATATTGGACATTGTTACCTTTCATCATTTGTACACGTATAATGGTCATTGTTAGCTTTCATCAGTTGTACACGTATAGAAGACATTGTTACCTTTAATCAGTTCTACACGTATAGTGGACATTGTTAGCTTTCATCAGTTGTACACGTGTAATGGTCATTGTTAGCTTTCATCAGTTGTACACGTATAGTGGTCATTGTTAGCTTTCATAAGTTTTACACGTATATTGGACATTGTTGCCTTTCATCTGGTGTACGCATATAGTGGATATTCCTTGCCTGAATTTAATTCTAGATTTATATTTACTTCAACTTTATTAGGTTGTAAAAATATATTGAACATTACTTCCCTTGTTTAGTCTCTCCACGTAGAGATTGAAACTAACAGATTTTACTTGATGGTAAATATAATATGAAAGCTAGTTTAATCACACATTAACATATCAATCTAATATGTTATATAACTTATGTAAAAACTATATCCAAAAAGCTTATTGATAGCTATTGTAATATTTTTGTTGGTTTAGGAATATTTGGAAACATACAAACTAAGCTATAAATGTAAAAATTTAAATAAATCAAAACACAAACATAATATTTCGTGATTATTTTATGGGTATAACTAATAAGTAGTTGAAATGTCACGCTTACCTACACCATCTTATCTAATTTTACTATTTATAATGACAGGTTATAAAGTTGTCATATAATAGTTTTAACTACAACAACTAGAAATTAAAATATTGTACCACCAATAGCTAAACGTTCTATACAATACAAGTTTTCACCACCACTTAACCTTTAAAATGGGAAAAAAAGGTAATTGTTATGCAACTGCTACACATTTAGGTGCTGCTAGTTTTGCCTTTAAATAATGATGAATTCCCTAATAATACAATAATTACACCAAAGGAAAAGAAAGTGGAAATTATTAATCAAAGGTCTTATACCCTCATTTGTGTAAAGGAAGAGTGGAAAATAATTGAAGGCAAACAATTTCTGAGCACACGACTGGAATTCCAGCCCCAACCTACCATCACCTGTAAATTAGACTAGACAAGAGAGATGATTTTGTTCACGTCCCCACTGGAGAGGGCTATTATTTTTCTATTCATGGTTTTATAAGATGTTTAATCTAAATATTAAAAGAGTTCAAGCTACTGTCCGGCTGGGATTTACCCAAAGGGTCGAATGATCTAAGGCGTCATTCTAACAATAAAATTGGTTGCCAATAACATGGAAGTTAGGGTTAGAATTCCGGTCTGGTGTATCGAAAGGGATTTTGCTCTCAATGGTCGATTTCCACTCCCGCTCTTCGTTAATGTGGGTGCAATTCCCTTAAAATTAAACTTTGCTATTCTATAACAAATTAGCGTATTAATTGGTGCACATGCAAATAATCCATAACAGGTAGTTAGATGGTTGTGGAAAATTAACCTAATGATTTCAATATTTAGATACAAATTTAAAAAATAAAGTTATAAGTACCTAATTAATCTATGTACATGAATGTAAGTACCTAATTATTTTATGTATATGAATGTAAACCACGATTTAATATACAAGAGCAGCATTACTAGCAACTTGAAATAGTAATGTTCTTATTTCTTTTAAACAACTCACACTGTCTAAATTTGTAAGAAGATTGGTTGTGCATCATGCCAGTGGTCTATTGTGAAATATAAACCAAAAGAGTGGAAAAGCTGTCGCTTTTACTGGTGAATGAATCATCACGGCCTTGAGTGACAAGTCTTTCGTCCTTCCTCTTTCACTAATCTGTTACGAACTCATTGAAAGAAAGATAGGTAAAGAAAAGACGGGAATATTTTTTTTACTCCCAAAAGGCGACGAGGTATTTCTACCTGCCCATGTAGCACCCTTAAAGTAAGGTTTGTTAGAGGATTATACATTAGAACTTAACTCTCTACCGTACGTGATTTATAGATAACACTTTAGCACAATTTAATGTTATAAACTTTTAAGGAAATCTTTCAAATTTGGTTTCTACTTGCATCAATAAAATACAGCAACGCCTGTGAAACTCTATTCCTACTACTTGTATAGCTTGACTGCTTATCACATTATCTAAGCTTAAAGGCGATCTCAAGTTTTGTCTTGTTTCGTCACATAACAATTGAATACTTGTATTTACTATTATTGTTATTACCGTTATTTGGGATTAAAGGTACATTAACACTAGTGAGATTTGCACCTAAACATTTTGTTTATTATTGGTAAGTTTATCATATGGGTTATTTAAATAAATCATTACGTTAAGCCCGCTCGGGCTATATGCATTTGTACTAATTACGCTAATGTGTTGGGGATGTGGGAGGTTGAATTTAGCAGAAGTGTACCTTTATTTGTTTGGACTAAGAGGTGTAAACCTTTTGAGAAATAACTACCGTAGCTACATCCGACCAGACTTTGAGCCCTGATCTTCCCATCCTCAATGGTTCATTATTTTGCGAGAAATCCTCTTTGGTGGCCACATGGTCTAAGTAACTATTCTCAGAGTAGGTTAGAGTGCCGATTACGGGGAGATTGAGGTTAAAATCTCGGTTGGGTGTACTGTTGGTTTTTTTTTCCAAAATTGTTTTCTGTTTTCCCTCAAATAAAATGTGGGTACACTTCCTATAGATATACCCTCCTCACTCCTAAAACTATTAGCGTAATTAGTAAATAAGCGTTAAACCTGAGTGGTTAGTAAGACACCGAGCTGAAAATAAAAACATTTCTAGAATGAATCTTTGGTAAGATCACCCATCAAAGTGACATGACACGTGATCTGGCAGTAACATGGCCGAAATATGACAGTGGCATACAAGTGACAATACTCACGTGTGACGAAAAGCACCTTGGATTGACTTAAAAGCAATTCATTTAATAATAATGTCTGCCTCTGTTGTTAAAGATACTTTGGCCTAATTTATTTGAGTCAATGTTATTAGACATAATAATGATGATCGCATTAAACAATGCTTTTGGGTGCAATATTTTTAGCGAGGAAATGTAAAGATAGGTGCTTTCAATGTTTTAATAATCTATATATTTATAGAGAAAATTTTAAGTCGTTTTTAAAGAATGAGTAAAGAAACATTACATTTATTACTTACTAACTCTATAGCATTAGGCACTTGAAAGTTAATTGCCACACTTGCCAATCTATCTTAAGCTAGTTCTATCCAGTCCACCTCACTACACCCTATCCCTTGCAGGTCCATTCTAATGTTATCTTCTCATATACGGTTAGGTACTCCCAATGGTCTCTTCCTATTGGGTTTGCCAGTCAGTACCCTGAACCAAGTTCTAGATTCTCCCATTAACGCTGCACGTCCTGCCCACCATAATTTACAAGGCTTGAGAATCCTAACATTGTCTTGTGATTAGTATAAGGTATGTGACTCATCATTATGTGATCTCCTTCACGTAATTCTAAAATATCTTATAAGTGACTGATACCTTATCTCAGTCTGTAGTGTGTCTATTTTCTGATCTAAGGGCTCCAGGATCGAATCCCGAAATGGTCGAAAAATTTATCATTGGTGAAATGTGTGTTTACCCTTTCACATTGATAAATTAATGGCCGGGGACTGTATGTTGTGCTTCTCTTAGTCTTAAGTTAAATAATAAATAATTTGAAGCTACGACAGGCCTTGGTGGTGACAAATATATGGCTTGAATAAGGCTGTAGCCTAAACAGTAATGGATGTAAGGAATCTGATAAGTGACACCCAGCCCATATTCTACCATGCCTATCACTTAAACATATCTAAATTATTCTGAAAATTGAAAAATGACACCTGGAAATGGGAATCAAACCCGGGACCAGGTCCAGGTGTCATTTTTCAATTTTCAGAATATGATATCTGTGTAGAGTG
Source organism: Timema cristinae (assembly GCA_039000515.1). Classification (NCBI taxonomy): domain Eukaryota; kingdom Metazoa; phylum Arthropoda; class Insecta; order Phasmatodea; family Timematidae; genus Timema; species Timema cristinae. Next base: position 89,059,757 of record JBCFYV010009882.1, read on the forward strand.
ATCCCTCACTAAATGTATACATAATAGCTTCGGCTATTTGATTCTTAATATCTCAATTAGCTTGACAATATTTTTGGATATCCCAAACTTAACAAAATGTCATATAGTTTGCTTCTTTTGACCAAATTATAGTTTTTCTAAAATATATATGTTATTTGTTGAACCGTTATTTTGTATTCCCACATTTTTCTAATATTTGCCGAATAGTAAAAATCTGATCCATTGTTGATCTATTTCGTCATAATACACACCGATGATCCCCAACTATTTTCTTTGCGTATGACGTCAATATTATTAAAATTGTGTTAGATAAAATGCTATAGCATGTTGGTAGTATTGCAATACCTTTATAGTTTTTCCATCCTGTTTTATCTCCTGTTTTTAAAATAGTAATCATAATATCTTACTTCCATTTATTACTAATAAAAATTGAACTTGTGGTTTTAAAACAGGATTCAAACTCTAGAAAGTGTGTTGCTCTTGAAGAACTACTTTTAAACATTAAACGAATGTCCAGCGAATAAAATGAACTAACTTGTACGTATCGTGTGACAGCAGCAATCCAATCATCTGACACTGACGTGGCATGTGTTAAGTCACCAATATGACGCGTCACTGCGGTGGGCGCTGATTCATATATCTACATTGGTTTAACCTGAAGATTCATGTTAAATACCAGATCACACGTCAGGCCACACGTCACGTCACTTTGGTGGTTACTCTGCCTTAGAACATATAGGTCACCAAAATAATTGAGTTTGGGAGCTATTTCCAAGATGTCAGATTTTTTCACAAGCTACTCAGATTAAAAATATGCCGTATCGCGTATTGTTTATTATTTTAACCTGTACAGAGACATTTCCATCAAGGGTGGGCTCTATGACTTTGATTATTAATTGTAATGGAAATAAAATAAGAACGTTAGTACAACATGTAATTTTTAATGCTCAAAAATACAAGGTTTATTTATATTTAAAAAAATGAGAGTCACAATAAACATTTTTAAAAACACAGTTTGCAACTTGCTAAGAAAATGACATTCACTTTTATCAACAATGATTTTAAATGTCGGTGAGTAACTTTTCATTCCCGTTCGAATGCAATTATCCATTTTTTTTTTTATTTTCACCACCTTCAGACGCAAATGTTGACTCACACAGTTTGGTAGAGCAGAAGAATGTGACATTAACAACAACTAGATCCCTTTCTTTCGAGAAAGAGGCCCCACTCTTCCTAAACTTGAGGCAACACTTTTTTTTTTTAGCACCACGTCTTACTAACCGTTTAAGTTATATGATATGGACTAATTACTCTTATGATATTAGTGATTATGAAGGCTATATTTATTGAAAGTGTACCCACGCTTTCGTGAAGGGAGAGTTGAGAACTATTTTGGAAAAACCACCCTCAGTCTACCGACCGAGATATTTTAGCCTCGATCTCCCCGTCATTGATAGTCTAGTCTGACACGAGAGTGACTCCTTAGACCATGAGGCCACATCAGCGGGTGGCAATACTCTTCAACAATAAGTTATTTTGGAAAGTGCAAAATAAATTACTCATGCGAGTTACCGAAAATATCACCGCTAGCTACCGGTAGCTCGCACTTGACCTTTTGTCGATAACTGCCTTAGATCTTTTTGCCATCGAAGTGTCCCTACGGGTGACCTGGTGGTCTAGGGGTAAAGTGTCAGACTTCTGTGCTAGGGGTCCGGGGTTCAATCCTCGGTCCCGGCACAGATTTATCTGATTGCCAAACCCTTCCTTCACCTCCGACAAGACATCTTGTGAATGTGGGGAATGCCAGGCCTCCACCGTGGTTCGGATCCCACGTTAAACTGTAGGTCCTCCATTTCATCTCACAATCACCCTACCATTACACATTAGCGTAAGTGCGTATAACCCGAACGGGTAGTAAGACGCGGTGCTAATAATAATAATAATAATAATAATAATAATAATAATAATAAAGTGTACCTACAATAATAAATTGATATTTGAGTTGATAAATACGACATACATATACATTTATATAGGTTACATTGGCTTTGATAATAGTATGTGACCTGCACTGGTGGGCCCACGGACTGTTTATCGGGCTAATATTACTCTGATGGAAGAAAGCAGTGCTATACAATTAAGTATGTATGAGAGACGAAGCTTGAGGGATAAATTATTATAATTAAGAAAATCAGCCATAACTGAATCATATTCGAATAAATTGAATAATAACACGTATATATGGAAAGCGAACCCGGGACTTTTAGCTTATAGTGCCAATACTCTACCCGGAGCTATACAGACATCGTCCCAGGGAAATTCTTCATTCATACATAGTCTACAGCAGTGTCTGTGATGGACGTATGGATATTATCTGCTACTAAAAGCTATCCTTTCAATTTGACAGGATTAGAAATGAGAGAGTAAGAAGAATAGTAAAGGAATATCCAGTCCAGGACGGGATAGAGAAGGCACGACTAAGGTGGTATAACCATGTGAGAAGAATAGAGAGGGAAAGGATGCCTAGGAGGATGTTGGATATGAAGAGGAGGCCTAAAGGAAGACTAAGGGAAAGATGGCTGATAGGAGTAAGGAGGAGTGAGGAGAAGAGAGGAGAGGACTGGACCAAGGTTGAGGGAGAGAGATGGCGAGAGTAAAGGAAGTGGTGGAGAGGTTTATCTTCCAAACAGATCCAGCCTGTGGCTGGAAGGTGTTCATTATGAGGATGAAGACTAAGAACTATCATTAATATCACGTTCACTGGCGACTCAGTTGTGGCTTTATGCTTCCAATAGTACAAATACTTCATAATTTCTAAGCAAATCAAGATGGACTATAGTGATTCATTCACCAAGCTTCGCTTTTTATACATACTTAATGATATGGCGTTGCTTTATTCGATATCGATTCGCTTGGAACGTACGATTTCTTTGTTTTATTATTGGCAGAATAAAGATATGACTGAGTCGCCAGTGGCTGAGGTCTCAATGATAACTTTTAGTAACCAATGCTATCCACACGTCCATCACAGACTCTACCTTAGAATATGAGTGAATACCTACCCTGAGAACTGGATAATCCCTGGATAGCTCAGTGAAAGAGCATTGGTACTTTAAGTCAAAGGTCTCGGGTTAAATTTTCGTGTCATTTTTCCATCTATTCGAATAATATACTCTGGTTTACCGATGAAGGAAAGTTTGATGTTAAAAGTCCCTGTCAGTGTACTGAAGGTTCCCGCCCCCGTCCCCTTAAATTGTATTTTACTCTCCCTCAACGTAAGTGCGGGATATTTTTTATATAAATAATTACATCTTCTTAATGTAATGATATGCGAATAGTCCTAACGGGTAGTAGATCTAGGAGATGTGAGACATTAAAATATCCTTATGAGAAATTTCTAGTTATTTATTTCCCAGGAAAAATAAAATCCCAGCTGTTTAAACGGAACAAATGCAATTAATAAGTTCCAAGCATTAAAGGTAACACTTCAGTTTAATTTTTCGTAAGAAAGTTACAACCAGGAATATTATAATATGAGCTTACATAAAGCCATGATATAAATTCCAGTTCTCTTCTCAGATTCACATATCGACTACAGCGCTTTGGTTGTGTTATTTGTCCCTAAATCATGTCTGCTTTAGTATGTAAGCCAGATCAGGTAGCCTGCAACTTCAATACTATAGTTATTATTATTATTAGCACCGCGTCTTACTACCCGTTCGGGTTATACGCACTTACGCTAATGTGTAATGGTAGGGTGATTGTGAGACGAAATGGAGGACCTACAGTTTAACGTGGAATCCGAACCACGGTGGAGGCCTGGCATTCGCCACATTCACAAGTTGTGATTAATACAAGTCTTGTCAGAGGTGAAGGAAGAGTTTGGCAATCAGATAAATCTGTACCGGAGCCGAGGATTGAACCCCGGACCCCAGCATAGAAGTCCGACACCTTACCCCTAGACCACCAGGTCACCAATATACTATAGTTACCCACTTCAGTGGTCAAATGGTCTAAGGCGTCATTCTAGCGATAGTTTGGATTCCCAATGATGGGAAGAGTGAGGTTTGAATCCCGATTGAGTATACTGATGGTGGTTTTTATTAATTTTATTTCCACTCACCCTCCATGCAAATGCGGCCACACATCCTATAAATTTAACCTTCGTCATTCCTAACTCACAAGCGTAATTAGTACATAGGTTTACAACACAAACCGGCAGTAAGACGCAGTATTAAAATGTATATATATTCAGGCTTATTTAAAAAAAATATTTCCTGGTGTTTTCTCTTTACCACCGCGTACGGGTTGTACGCCTATGTACTAACTACACTAATGATTTGGGTATTAGGAGGGTTTTAATAGAGAAGAAGTGCACCCGTATTTGCGTGGAAAGAGAGTGAAAAACCGTTAAGGGAAACCACCCTCAGTGCACCTGACCGGGATCAAACCTCGATATTCCCGTCTTCGACAGTTTAGTCTAACATGAGAGTAGCGCGTTTGACCAAGCGTTCCCCAAAGAGGGTTTTCCAGGCGCTCATCTCAAAATGTATTTAAAATACGATAATTTATAACAAATGTTGTGTGGTTTTGAAAGAAATAGAGGACAGCATTAACCATTTTCGATCTGGTGGACGTTTTCAAGGTTTTTTCCTGGTAGACCTTTTTTTAAAATTAAACCTATATTATTTTTAGTGGAATCTTGTTCTAGGCAAAAAAAAAACTTGTACGTACATTACTTTTGTATTCAAACTCTAGACATCTCAGGCATTTATTATTATTATTATTATTATTATTATTATTATTATTATTATTATTAGCACCGCGTCTTACTACCCATTCGGGTTATACGCACTTACGCTAATGTGTAATGGTAGGGTGATTGTGAGATGAAATGAAGGAACTACAGTTTAACGTGGAATCCGAACCACGGTGGAGGCCTGGCATTCCCCACATTCACAAGATGTTTTGTCAGAGGTGAAGGACTCAGACATTCAAGTTCTACTATAGCAAAATATTGTACTTAAAGATATTATAATTATCGTATTTTACTACTATATAATGTATTATGTTTAACTTTTACACAAATCCATATTCTTTAGTTAAAGGAATCCTATTTGTTTGTTTTTTTGTCATGAATTTTGTAAACAAGAAACTGTAAATTTAGAATAACGACTCGTGGCTCTTATTACTAAAAGTTTTTATTTATCAAAGTAAGTTGAAACACAAGTAGCTCTCTATTCAACTAAGATTTAAGAGTGAACAAGAAAATGTAAATAAAGAATAATGACTTGAGATGCATTGTACTAGAATAAGTTTTTATGTAACAAGGTAAGTAGACGCACAAGTGGCTCTATATTTAGTTAAGAAGATTTAAGAGTGTTTTATAATGATTTACAGTTTAGAGCAAAGAGTTGAAATTATTTTTATCCAAGGATCTACAAATAAAGTGTGAGATAGATAAGCCTTAGATGAAATGGAAGAATTGCTGGTAGAAATTTAAGTCATACTATATTTTTTTTAATATTGAAATATTGGTATATCTATGATCTGTAGCTAATAAAAAATGGACTTACTTTGAGTGTGTGATGAACTAACTACAATTTAAATCTTGGAACAATTTAGCAATTGATACAAGAAGTTCTTTTAGAAAAGCATCCTCTGTTATTGGAATTTCAAGCAGTTAAACGCTTAAAGGGCTGAAGGAATTTAAGTTTCATCCTTACAAAATTCAAATACATGAAAAATTTACTGAGCATGACTTCGATCAGAGAGTAGAATTTGTGAGCTGAAGTTAAACCTACTTCTAGTAACACCTAAATTAATAAAAAATTATTTGTTTCAGTGATTAATGGTTTTGTTAATAAGCATAATTGAATACATTGGAGTAATTACAACTCACAAATTTTGAGGGAAGACCGTGCATAATGACTTTTGAAAACTAGTTTATGGGCAGTTATTCAAGGGGATAAAATCATAGTACTATTATTTTTTGAGCGAAATCTCAGCGGGAAGCTTTACTTAAAAATATTATTAATGCTCTTATTACACAAGAAATAGAAAACCAAATAAATGAGAATGGTTTTATTTATTGGTGGGCTAATACTCGATTCCTCGATACCGACTGGTATTGCAATAATCGATTCTGTACGCTAAAATTCTCAAAACCACTCTTTAGTGTTCAACACAGTTAACTACTCAAAAGGGTTTATTTAATTATGTTTTCTTTACATTGATGGTATCCTACAACATGACAAATATCTATATTATTCTACATGTAATTAAATATGCTAATATGTTTATAAAAACTGACTTTCATGATATTTTATTTCTTAATGAGTAATTACATTTCTTACTGTAAACCCACTACTAATTGCAAATGTTATTTTTGTCTGGTTGCATCTTGCTATAATTTGTTTTAATAAACTAATTGACTAATTTACATAGTATTTAGTGATATATGGCTACAAATAAATTGAAACAACCTAAGAACTTTACTTTTGACCTAATTTCTCTGCTTATAAGATGAGGATTTATTCAATTTCATGTTGAATGGTTTCGAATAGGGTATCGAGTATTGAAGAGATGAATTGATAGTATCGAGCAAGGTATCGGAATAGATAAGAGTAGGTATCAGCTCACAACTAGTTTTATTGCTTTAGATGAAGACTTGCTTTGTTTCCAACCAGATGTAGCAGTACCATATTATACAATCACTTTACAAGAATGGCTCAAAGATAAATTTTCAAACCAATGGATTGGTAGAAGAGGGCATCAAAATCCTTTAAATTTTTTCCCAAGGGATACTTAGTCATTTCTTTATAAAACAAAACTTAACACGTTTAAAGAACTCCGCCAAAGGATTACCACAGGTTGCAAAACCATTCTTAGAGATGTTTTTCAAAATGTCAGACTTATATGTATAGATAAACTGTATTATTGTATGAAAAATAACAGAGAACACTTTGAATAAATGTTGTTATTATTTGTGGTCATATTTTGTGATAATAAAATAATAATACCTTAAATTAATACCGTTAAGTAGTAAATAAAACATTGTAATAATGTCTTGATATCGTGTCAAGTATATTTTAAATAGAGATCGAATAGAAAAGGTTTCACACAGAAGTACTTTTATTTTTTTTCCTTTATTTTTTGTAGAATAAGATGGCGCCAAAACAATATAGATTTACATTTAAGAGAATAAAGTTTACCTTTAAATAACCTTGAAAACTTTCATCAAATAAAAAAATGAATGATGCTTCTCTCTTTCTCCCTTGAAACCATACAACTTTTGTTAGAAAATGTTTTTGTATCTTTCATACTTTTTGATATAAATCACTGTAGACTTAAGAAACACCATATAATAGATTTCTTTATTAATACATTTGCTTTTCCTTGGATTCATCTAACTGAAATATTTACAGAGGAACGTTCCTCTCTAATTGCCAATATTTGTTTGGATTCTATTTCTATAATATCATCAATTAGATAATTGAAATAATTTTAAGTTTGGCTTCAGTAATTACTGAATACTTTTACCAACCCCTTTTCCCACACTCTTAGCACAACAGAATATTTTATGGCTTACATGTAACATGCTAAAGGAAAATATAAATCTAGAATAATATATAACTTCATTCAAAGCTATGTAATGTTCTGCATAAAGCTACAGTTTATTTTAATTAATCTGAAGTTGAAATTTTTTTATCATATAGAATTTTTCAACATTATTTAAATTATTCAACTTTATGCAACCTACTTCGGTGGCCTCATGATCCAAGGCGTCACTTTCGCAGTAGACTAGACTACCGATGACGGGGAGATCTAGGTTTGAATCTAGGTCTGGTGTACTGAGGGTGGCTTTTTCAAAATAGGATTCCACTCTCCTTTCACGCAAATGCGGGTACACTTTTTATAAATATACCCTTCCTCATCCCTATAACCACCAACGTAATTAGTGCATAAGTGTATAGCCCAAACGGGTAGAAAGGCGCTGTGCTAAAATAAACCTTTTCTAATTTATATTAAGGGTACAAAATTTAATCATATTTTTTGTATCCTGTTCCTACCAATTGGACTGGTTTTATATACCTATCTATATAATATATTCTATTATTATTCTAGTACAACACATTTTGACTAAGACCATAACATATAGTAACTCAGCATACAGGTTATTTCTAAATCACTTCCTTCTTAAATATTATATCTCATTTTTAATCATTTTATAATGCTTTCTAAAAGGTTATCTATATAGGTCTATTAGGCATTAAGTGCCACCTACTACAACAAAGCAAGTAGGCCACAAGTATTCACTGCAGAAAATTTAGCAGAACATTTTCAGATTGTAAATTAAGGGTAAGATTTTCAACTCTAGTATTAAGGCACGTAGCAAATAAATTAAATTCAAAAACAACACACAAATACGTGACTATTTGTCTGTCTGATTTCTGTAAATGATTTACTTCCAATACTGCGCTAACCTCCAGTGTTTGGTAAGACTGCGTGCTTTCCAAGCCAAACCCTTAACATTAGAAGGGGAGGGAGGGTTACTATAAATGTGACGTTACTAGTATGACGTCACAGCAGGGCGGCAAGTATTGACTCGAGCCTCATACATCGAGGCACCAAGCCGAGTGACTTGCTATTCGGGCTAATGACAACTCTAAGGGTTTCCATTAACACTTAACTCAAGATATATTAGGAAGGTGTATACCTTCTAACACCCAGTTATGTGCTAGAAGTTAGAAAATAAACGGATAATACTGATGGAGTCCCTTCAATTAAGAAATCCCAACCAAATTCATGGTTTCGGTACCTACTAACATAAGCTGATGCTACAAGTCACTTCTTCTTATTGTATAGTTGGAACTAACATGAGCTATTACTGGAAAGAGACACGTTTCTTTCTTATCATTGTATAGTCGGTACTAACATGAGCTATTACTGGAAAGAGACACGTTTATTTCTGATTATTGTATAGTCGGTACTAACATGAGCTATTACTGGAAAGAGACACGTTTCTTTCTTATCATTGTATAGTCGGTATTAACATGAGCTATTACTGGAAAGAGACACGTTTCTTTCTTATCATTGTATAGTCGGTACTAACATGAGCTATTACTGGAAAGAGACACGTTTATTTCTTATCATTGTATAGTCGGTATTAACATGAGCTATTACTGGAAAGAGACACGTTTCTTTCTTATCATTGTATAGTCGGTATTAACATGAGCTATTACTGGAAAGAGACACGTTTCTTTCTTATCATTGTATAGTCGGTACTAACATGAGCTATTACTGGAAAGAGACACGTTTATTTCTTATCATTGTATAGTCGGTACTAACATGAGCTATTACTGGAAAGAGACACGTTTATTTCTTATCATTGTATAGTCGGTACTAACATGAGCTATTACTGGAAAGAGACACGTTTCTTTCTTATTATTGTATAGTCGGTATTAACATGAGCTATTACTGGAAAGAGACACGTTTCTTTCTTATCATTGTATAGTCGGTATTAACATGAGCTATTACTGGAAGAGACACGTTTCTTTCTTATTATTGTATAGTCGGTATTAACATGAGCTATTACTGGAAAGAGACACGTTTCTTTCTTATCATTGTATAGTCGGTACTAACATGAGCTATTACTGGAAAGAGACACGTTTCTTTCTTATTATTGTATAGTCGGTATTAACATGAGCTATTACTGGAAGAGACACGTTTCTTTCTTATTATTGTATAGTCGGTATTAACATGAGCTATTACTGGAAAGAGACACGTTTCTTTCTTATCATTGTATAGTCGGTACTAACATGAGCTATTACTGGAAAGAGACACGTTTCTTTCTTATTATTGTATAGTCGGTATTAACATGAGCTATTACTGGAAGAGACACGTTTCTTTCTTATTATTGTATAGTCGGTATTAACATGAGCTATTACTGGAAGAGACACGTTTCTTTCTTATTATTGTATAGTCGGTATTAACATGAGCTATTACTGGAAAGAGACACGTTTCTTTCTTATCATTGTATAGTCGGTACTAACATGAGCTATTACTGGAAAGAGACACGTTTATTTCTTATTATTGTATAGTCGGTACTAACATGAGCTATTACTGGAAAGAGACACGTTTCTTTCTTATCATTGTATAGTCGGTACTAACATGAGCTATTACTGGAAAGAGACACGTTTCTTTCTTATCATTGTATAGTCGGTATTAACATGAGCTATTACTGGAAGAGACACGTTTCTTTCTTATTATTGTATAGTCGGTATTAACATGAGCTATTACTGGAAAGAGACACGTTTCTTTCTTATCATTGTATAGTCGGTACTAACATGAGCTATTACTGGAAAGAGACACGTTTATTTCTTATTATTGTATAGTCGGTACTAACATGAGCTATTACTGGAAGAGACACGTTTATTTCTGATTATTGTATAGTCGGTACTAACATGAGCTATTACTGGAAAGAAACACGTTTATTTCTTTTCATTGTCTAGTCGGTACTAACATGAGCTATTACTGGAAAGAGACACGTTTATTTCTGATTATTGTATAGTCGGTACTAACATGAGCTATTACTGGAAGAGACACGTTTCTTTCTTATCATTGTATAGTCGGTACTAACATGAGCTATTACTGGAAAGAGACACGTTTATTTCTGATTATTGTATAGTCGGTATTAACATGAGCTAATACAAGACATGGGCTAAAAGGGGAAAGGGGAGGTCTATGGGATACAAACCCCCTCAGAAATGTTATGATAATTTTAATATAAAGCTTTAAGATTGACTTGTATTATACTTCAAAGAATTATTAGAATATTTCACTTTTCAAAAATCTTACAGGATGGACCACTACAAATAGATTCTAAAAACATTTCATTTCCATAATGGTTCAGACGAATGGCCTCTAGATTCTTCCGATAAAAAAATAACGGTATGGGTGCCACTCCAAATATCTTGTGTATGAATATATATTTTTTTTTAATTCAAGTGGGAGCCACTCCAAATATCTTCTAAAAGCATTCAATTATTAAAAATGTGTCAGGGAATGACCACTTTCAATATCTTAAAAAGCCATAGAATGTTTTTTAAATCTTTGAGATGAGCATTCTAAATAGCTTCAAAGTGTAACCAATTAAAAAATAATGCTGGTATAGGATTACTTCAAATAGATTCTAGGGGTGTCTAATTATCGAAAAAGAAAAATCAAATCATTTGGGAAACACTATAAATAGCATCTAGGGCAGTGTTTTCCAAACTTTTTTGATCATGATCCTAAATATAATAATTTACATGCTTGGTGAGTCGAAAAGTAATTTTTATTTCTTATTATTTTCGTCTTAGCGTTTATTAAATGAATTTAATTCAATTAATTAAATTAACAAAATCAGTATTATTTCAATAAATTTATAACCAAACCAAATGTAAAGCACAATTTTTAATTAATATGTTACTTTGCTACTTTGTTACAATGATCGGTAAATGAAATAAAAAAATGGGTGTGTGTACTTATGTACGTGCGTGAGAAGTTATACTTCTTTGGCATCATTAAAAAATTGAATAGTACCATTAATAGTCATCAAATCTAAACTAAAAGAATCTTAGATTGATGAATAAGATTTATTGTAGAGAATTATATATTAGAAATTAATAATATATATTTAAAATTGAAAATTAATAATTTAATAATATATATATATATAATTATTAAAATTTATAAAATAATAAATATATATGACATAATTTGTACTAAATATTATAAGATTCTTAATTTTAAATATTTATTATTGATTATTTAATATTTTAAAAGTAAATGAATAAATTTAATAATAAATTCAAAAATTGAATTTAAGTTTATTAATTTTTTTAAATATTTATTATTTTCTTAATTTAATATTCACTTTTCATTTTATCAAAAAGTTTTCATTGAATTTGTTCATTTATTTTTATAAATATTTATTATTTATTCAATTTAGTAATAAATATTAAAAATTAATATTTTAATTTGATGTTCAATTTAAATTTTTATCACAAATGTTTTATTAAATGTTTTATTAATTTTATTTCTTTATTTTGTAAATATTAAATAACCAATAAAAATATTTAACAATAATAATTTAATAATATTTAGTTTTAATTATGTTAAATAATAATATTTTAATTTATATCAATAAATAATACATACGGATAGTTAACCTCAATTATATTGGAGCACTTGAAAAAGTCTATAAGCACAATTTTTTTCACTAATATTCACGAATAGTAAATAATATTAATCAAAATATTCAATTTAAATCACTACTGAATATAATTTATTAGCACATATATAATTCGCACTTGTATGAAACTAAAACACGTGTTGTGAATGTAGAAACTAGAAACATGTGGATAAATATTATACATGTGAAAACAGTGATCAGAGGCGACGAGCGTACCAACATGCGCGACTAACAGAGGTTCTATTTCTATTTTGTTGGTAGCCCTTTTTTTTCGAGAATTAATGAGCGGTTTAGCTTCAACCTGTTACTTTTGTGTTACAGTGATGCGCGCGCATCTTAAAATTTCACTCTCATCATTTTTTCATAACGCGCCTAAAGAAGTATAACTTCAAAAAGATTATTTCAGTGGATGTTTTAATGATGTTTCATACTTAGGGGGAGTTATTTTGAATTTTTATCTTGTATCGATCAATATTATCAACTAAATGAGCCAGCTCCGTGTTGTAGTGGTCTGTACATATGGCTATGAGACTAGGGGTCCCGGGTTCGATACCCGGCTGGTATCTTGAGTATTTTTGCGATGTGGGAATCACCCCAACGGTCCAAAGGATTTGGTTTATCAAGATTAAATTATGTTTAAGAGTTCCCACTGGTTCCACACCCTCATATTCACTATAACTATCACCTCATCTCATTGGGTCAAAGAAATAACCTCCACGGAAAGGCTGTACGATTAGTATATTCGGGCGTACACTGGGCAACTGTATATTAGTACTGTATAATCTTGCCACACGCTGGGCTATGATTGATATATCACAAACGCACAATATTTTTATTATTAATATAAACTAAATTGAAATTATTCCAGTAAATTTTTAATTTGACAAATAGTAAACTTTCAAACTATGTACCCGTGAAAAAAATTGGTAGCAAAAAAAAAAAAAGAAAGAAAAGAGTCTTTTCTGTGATACCTTTATATCCTCTTCGCTTTTAATTAATTTTTCGAGTGTTATTGTTTGTTTATGTTATGGAGGGAGAGAATTGACATAAAGATTTGGTCGCCGTGATGGTGGCATAGAACGTTGCCCAGGATACTCCTGTGGAGGTTGTCTACATGTCGTATTCGCAATGGGGAGATGTGATGATAATAATTATTAAGTTGTAGAGCCGGCGTGAGTCTTAGTTTAACTCAAACCTAATTAATCATACCCTGGTAACTGTTGGAATAATTCCTCTTAAAAGAAAGTACCAAAGGTACCAACTTGGAATCGAACCTGGCACCCCCAATATTCACAGCTTGGTGCACTGTCCACTACATCACAGAACCAGTTTATGGGCAGAGTGTAACACAAATCATTATAAGGATCTTGATCGTTACAATGACCTGAAAATCCTTTTTCACAAAAGTATGCTATAGTGTCAAAAGAAGAGAAAGGGCCTTTTAAACTTCTCGATTGAGAATGGGCACGTCCTTTAGCTGGACCCGAAATTCGGTGTACAGGAGGGTATCATAACTTTGTTTCAAAACTGTTGCTATTTTCAATATTGCAGTTAGTCTTCAACATGTCCCACTTTGATTAAGTGTTTGTAAACGAATTATTGAATAAAGTTTGAAAAATAAATTTCGAGACCTTACCGTGACCCCCAGGAACATCCCTGCGACCTTCATATGGTTCATGACCCAGGGTTTGGTAATCACTTTTCTAGGGGCATCCAAATTTCAAATAAATTCTGGGTGAGGATAACTTAAATATATTCTAGTAAATCTAATTTATAGCTCAAACTTCCAGGTTAGCATTTTTTTAAATAGCTTTTAGACGCATCCAAGTTTTAAAAGTTTGCATAAGGACAACTCCAAGTAGCCTATAGAAGTAGCCAAATTTCAAAAAAAAAATAAGGGGAGACCTATTCTAAATAGTTTTTAAAAAGTACATAAGGTTTCAAAAATTTTCCAAACGAGGACTACTACAAATAGATTCTATATGCATTAAATTCTCTAACATGAACTGGGGAAAGAGTGTATAAAGTTCCTAAAATGCTTTTTTATTACTTGTGCCCCTTCCTCCTCACATAAATAAATTTCCACCACTTGTGTATATAGTAACAATGTTCTTATTTCTTATAGTTTAGTATTAAGTCTTAACATCATGTAATAAAGTTGAGATTTTGAACACTCCTTCGAAATTAAATGCTCCCTTTGTCCATGATGCAGAGTCTCTTCTTTTTCTTAATATAGTATAGTAGGTACTAACATAAGTTGATACTGCAAGAGTCACATCTCTTTCCTAGCATATTATAATAGTTACTAACATATTAAGGTAATACTCATTGTGTCCCTTCTCCCTATTAACATTGAATAGTTGTTACTATTATTAGCTGACACGCCATGTGAAATAGAGGGGAATGATCTCGATATAAATAATACAGTCGTACCCTATCTATCGGATATTGCCAGAACTAGCGTGAATCTGGACAGTTGAGATCAGATCGGCTCATGACGGATTAAACTCAAAAAGGGGCGCCCATAAGATGGGAACGTGGTATTCTAACAGTAGAAAGATCAGATTATCTCATGATGCGTTTAACGGTAAAAAGATCATATCGGCTCATGTCACTTTTAACTGTAGAAGGATAAGATCGGATCATGGAACTTTTAACTGTAGAAAGATAAGATCGGATCATGGCACTTTTAACTGTAGAAAGATAAGATCGGATCATGGCACTTTTAACTGTAGAAGGATAAGATCGGATCATGGCACTTTTAACTGTAGAAAGATAAGATCGGATCATGGCACTTTTAACTGTAGAAAGATAAGATCGGATCATGGCACTTTTAACTGTAGAAAGATAAGATCGGATCATGGCACTTTTAACTGTAGAAGGATAAGATCGGATCATGGCACTTTTAACTGTAGAAAGATAAGATCGGATCATGGCACTTTTAACTGTAGAAGGTGGAACCGATCCAATCAGGTCGTAGCACTTTTAGTGGTAAAATATGGAACTGATCACTTTGGATCGCGGCACTAAAAGGACTTCCCCGGTAAAATCGTATAGGCTCTCATGGTTAAACACCTAAGACACAGTGACATCACTCATAATCCCAACACTCACAGGGTACTAATTTATATTATTGTATTTTATTACAGCATCTGCATTCAAAGGTTTCGCCCATTCATTGTTTCACCCTCATACCATGAGGATGAGGGCTAGACTGCTGCCTGTAGCTCACAAAGCAGTCCTGTTTCTTTACAGGCCAGAAGACTATAATGTCACTGGCAGGTTTGGAAGGGACAACAGCTGAAAGGCGCTTTCTCAATAATGGATAAGCAGACTGTTAGAGACGCATTGATAACAACAATTATAGATGCCAATCCATATAATATACAGCACAGATTTTATAAATGCCACTGTCCAGTTTACATTGTTAGCTATCCACCCTCTTTAGCCCTGTAGCGAAACAATTCAATTGTTTTAACAGCCTATGTTGTCAGATGTACATGTAAAGGGATTTTTAAAACATTGAATTAGAAATATACGATTATATCTAAAGTAAAATTCAAAAGACACACAAAAATAAGTGTTCTATTTTTTTTAATCATAAGCTCATCAATGAAATACTGTTGAAAATTTTGAGCTAAAGTAATTTTAAAACCGTACAATAAGATATTTACCGTATTTATTCGTACAGTAGGCATTATTATATTGAATACAACCCACTTCAATGGTCTCGTGCTAGACTGGGCTGCTGATGAGGGTGAGATAGGAGTCCTAATCCTAGTTGGGTCTACTAAGGGTTGTTTTTCTTGATAGGTTTCCTCTCTCCTTCCACAAAAATGCGAGTAGACTACCGCTAAAATTCTTCCTTTCTTGTATTATTATTTTTATTATTATTATTATTATTACTATTATTAGCACCGCGTCTTACTAACCGTTCGGGTTATACGCACTTACGCTAATGTGTAATGGTAGGATGATTGTGAGATGAAATAGAGGACCTACAGTTTAACGTGGGATCCGAACCACGGCGGAGGCCTGGCATTCCACACTTCCCTTCGTGTACCTGCACCATTAATCATATATGCGTATAGCCTGTACAGGTAGTAAGATGCAGTGATTTAAAAAAATATATATAAATTCCCCTATAATACAATTTAAGATCTGTTCAAAATCGACATGAATATGCTTAACACACTTGTTAAACCAACGACTCAATTTTATGTAGGTACGTAGTAAAATTTGAATTGTGGTTAAAATTTAAGTCCACCATTTAGTTTCAAGATGGTAGCAGCAAAACACTGTTTTTTGCCTTTATCTCATCTTTTGAGTCTTTCATTAGACCAACTTTTGAAAGGTTTCATGACGATCATCTTGAAAAAAATGGTGGCCATGGAATAGGGCCTACTACATTTTAGACTGCATGGGAAGCCTGACAAGGGAAAGCTGATATATAACCAGTAGTAATAATTTTTCTATAAAATTGTTTTATTATAATTTTAAGTAGGGTGTCTATTTTACGTTTTAAAAAGATCAAATACACTTATTTTAACATGATATATTACCATCTATTTTTAACATTGAATACTTATTAAAACACTTCCTGTACATAAAACGGGTGACTAGATAGTTTAAATTTTTTATCTTAGCACTGAAACATATTTCGGGACATATTATGCTCATTAAGTAATGAAAAATATTTTATTTGTATAACCTAAACCCTTTAATTGTGTAAGATTCAAATATCTAATTTCATGGCTAGTTTTAAATTAAAATCTATCGCTGTAATTAAAGACGAGAATTATTATTATTATATATTATTATTATTATTATTAGCACCGCGTCTCACTACCCGTTCGGGTTATACACACTTACGCTAATGTGTAATGGTAGGGTGATTATGAGATGAAATGAAGGACCTACAGTTTAACGTGGAATCCGAACCACGGTGGAGGCCTGGCATTCCCCACATTCATAAAGACGAGAAGAAATTTAAGCTGTAATTAAATATATTTGTGATTAACGTTTACGACTCAACCAAACATAAATGGCAGGATATTTTATAGCAGTATATTTTCCATTGTTCTCGTGATTTAACACATTCTCACCTAGCTAAATCAAAACAATTGGATGATGATAGATGGCATTGAACCTGGAGTTTTTGAATTTGGTATAAACTTCATATGTCATTAATAAAAATAAACTTGTAAGTTTGCGAAAAGATTGACCAGTATTAAATAACCGTTTGGAATGCCAGGCATCCACCGTGGTTCGGATTCCACGTTAAACTGTAGGTCCTTCATTCCATCTCACAATCACCCTACCATTACACATTAGCGTAAGTGCGTACAACCCGAACGGGTAGTAAGACGCGGTGCTAATAATAATAATAATAATAATAATAATAATAATAATAATAATAATAATAAATAACCGTCGTCTGGCTGCCCAAATGTACTAATCGTACATTCTTTCCGTGGAGGCTCTTTCCATGTCCCGATGCGATTAGGAGGTGCATAAACTTTACCCCGCCCATGAAATCATTAACGCCCGAACCTAGTGCAATCGTTAATTCTACGTTAGTGCTGCTTAATAAACATACAAATTTCGTTAGTGCTACATTTTTGTGGGAGCTATAAGCCCCAAAATCATTGGGCGGGGCCAAGTTGACTTCAACCTGGCCCATCTTATGGTGCAGCACTAACGACAAAACCCTAGGCAATCTTTTGTGCTACGTTAGTGCTGGTCATTGAACACAAAAATTTCGTTAGTGCTACATTTTTGTGGAAGCTATAAGCAGTCAGCTATAAGCAGCAGTTTGGTATATTTTGAGAGTGATGCCTTAATGCGCGTTGTCCAAGATCCGCCAATTACCTGTGACTGCGGCTGGAGCCACGCGGCTTCAGCCGCAACAGACCGTAGCACTAGCTACATGTGACAGTCGCATGGGGTGTTTTCCAAGATGATAATCCAGCTGCAGTTGCCAGATGATTTTGGGATTAATTAGAGTACAATGCATTCACGACCTTAGTTTACTTGGATAACAGCTCAAAATGTTACTAGAAATAATTCCTGATCCATCACTACGCCAACAGCTGACATCTATCACTTTGGATAACTGTAATGAAAACGTATGATAATACAAAGCTTTTATACTGTTTTATTCCACTTAAAAATATTACTATTCACACCCCTTTCACAAAAGCTTTAAATAAAATAGCTTCAAAATGGCGGCCAACGAATTTAAACCACGTGGTTGAACGTGACAGAAACGAGTTCTTTAGAATGATGCACTCACGTAGTGGAAAAAATATTTTATTCAGTTAAATATTTCGAAATACGATAAAATAATCATAAAATAATTTATTATATATACAAAAAATTACAAGTATTTTCTTTTTTCCAAGTCAATACGATGCCTGTATTAAAAGGTATTAGTGTATGCACTATATTACACATCATAAATAACATTCCAAAACTGAGAATAAATCCTTTTAATTATGTTTAAAATATTGTTTTGGATTGGGTAAGAAAAAATGATTACAAGTTATGAAACGGTGTGAGAAAACTTTAGTTTATGTTCAGTACCTTCTTGGATATCTTAAAAGATGAATAAGAGGACAATGAAATCATTTTTATATGGTTGTACAGAAGAAGGAAAATACAAAAGATGAACGCATATTTGCGGCATACGACGAGGAAGGATGCTATAGTATTTTAATCAATAGACATATTTTAAGTGATGAGACCAAGTTCTGGGAATATTTTAGACCAGTTCAATCATCTCTTCTTACAACCACAGCCTGCGGGTGTAAAACTCAACGCCAGCTCACCCACAGTGTACTAAGGCACGTGTTCTTAAACCAAATTAAAGGCAAGAAAGAAAAGTTCAATGTTTATACCTTTGTTTGGGACTTGAGGAAAATAACTTTTAATAAACAAAATATAAATTCCTGAATATTTAATTGTCTTGATTGGTATGAAATGATTTATTTTTAAGTCTATCAGTGAACTTAGTATTACAACAGGATAAAAACATGTCATATAATTAAAAGTATATGCTCAAGATAAGAAACTAATGTCTACTGTATTCTTAAATTGCAAAGGGTCATTTCTATAATAATACAATGTCAACGTTTAGTTAATTATTTTTATGAAATATAATTTTTTTTTAATGTACAGTATTTCAGTAACAATTTATGTAATTTTTGTTCTTCTTTGTTATTGTAATGTAATATTTGTGATGAGAAATTTCAATGCGTTGTAGTTAAAAAATATGACGTGTATGTAAAATATGAAAAATAATGTAGAATTAATAACAATTATAAGCCTGTAGTTCCATCTAAATGCTGTGTTTCCTTTTAATGTTTGCACACAAAAATCATTTAAATTAATTAGGGGGTTGTAAACCTATTTGAGCTGATGCACCCTTAAACACTAATTCTACTAATAATTTAAATAAATAGGAATTTGGAGGACCACTCAAAGGACATGTTTATGTATTTTCTTGGTGTAAGGATGAAAGAAACAAAGCGATAAACTTTGGTTGAAAATAATTTCGACTTCTTCCTTAATGCAATCAAGTAAGGTGTGCGTATAAAAACATAGACGACATACCCACTGGCGTGAGTTCCACTAAGTTTTAAATGCGTGTTACTGCATAATAAGTTATTAGTGTGTGAATCATGGAAATATTTCTATTTCTAATTCAAAATTTACTATTATTTGGGTTTTTATTTTTGCTCATAGTGACGCTTAATTGACGAAAACTTATTTCTAATGAGTAGCACAAATGGAAAAATAACGTTTATATTAGTTTAAATAGTTAGTTATACTACTAAATGATATAGGATTTGTCAATTTTATATAAATTTGGCTCCAAAGCAAACTATGCGCTTTATGTTTACTTGGCAGCAATAACTTTGCACTCATAGTTCTATTTCGTTTTGTTGTTGGTTTTGTATCATTATGGTGGCCAAATCTAAGTTGATGACAACTAATTATGTGATATAGCTAAACAAACTAAATATTTAATAAGCAGTGATCAACTGACGTGTCATCCTCTTCGGTGGCCACATGGTAAAAGGCATCACTCGCGCAGTAGACTGGCTGCCGATGACAGGTAGATCGGAGTTCAATCGCGATCGAATGCACTGAGAGCAGTTATTCCTAAATGTGTTTTCCAATTTCACGCCACCCAAATGTGGGTGCAATTCCTACAAGCTAAACCTTCATCACCCCTATCACATTAGCATAATTAGTAGAAGGCGTATAGCCTGAACGGGTAGTAAGTAAGACGTGGTTCTAAAAATACCTGACGTGTTGATGGTGTGAACCTAAAGCATTGTTTTGGACTATAACTTAACAATAAATACAGAACTAGCTACTTTTCTGACTAAATTAGCAGACTGACGAATTTTTTTGTTTACTGGGCAGCACTAACGTTGCACTAACGATTGCATTAGGTTTTGTCGTTAATGCTGGTCTGTAAGATAGTAGGCCGGGCCAGGTTGACGTCAACTTGGCTCCACCCAAAGATTTTTGCTTTTATCTTCCACAAAAATGTAGTACTAACGAAATTTTTGTGTTCAATGACTGGCACTAACGTAACACTAAAGATTTACTTGGGTTTTGTCGTAAGTGCTGCACCATAAGATGGGCCAGGTTGACGTCAACTTGACCCGCCCAATGATTTTGGCTTATAGCTTCCACAAAAATGTAGAACTAACAAAATTTTTGTATTTATTGAGCAGCACTAACGTAGTACTAACAATTGCACTAGGTCCAGTCGTTAGTGCTTTCATGGGCGGGGCTAAGTTATGCACCGGCGATGAGGTGATGTTGATAGTGAGTATGAGAGTGTTGAACCAGTAGAAACTCTTAAACCAAACAAAAGCCTACTGACCATGGGAATTACTTACCTTTAGAGAAAAATCTCCCAGTACCAGCCGTAAATCAAACCCGGATCTTCCAGGTTAGCAACCAGGGCCTATGAGTCTATGACAGCTCACTATACTATGAGGCCGGCTTTTTATTTTCAATCAAGTATTAGTTATTAATCAATTTTATATTTGAGTTTTAGAATTAAGCTCTATTTTATTACTAGATCACGATAAACTTAAGGTTCTAGTAAGGTAGCTTAGTGCCAAGGTTCTTCTCATGTTTTATATGGAAGCCATCACGATGCAATTAGCTTAAAGTTAACTTAATTTAAGAGTTGTCCAAGGGAAAACTATAACGTTACGGAACGTTAAGTGACGGTATCACGTGTCCTATCAAGCCATGTTGCGATCAACTCTACAGGGCTATTTAGTACTTCATTTGTTTGTTTATGGAATGCAGACGACTTCTTAGGTAGAGTTTGTCCGCGTTTCGCGAACTCTAAAACGACGTAGACTCTTGTCACACTTTATTTTGTAGATCAAATAGAACTTTTACTGCAAATAATAATTGTAGCCAAACCAGCCCTAAATGATTGGAATTCATTTTAGTGAAAAATTGGTTTTCAAACCGTTTAAATCCTTTGACTGTGTTTCACTCAAATTGTTCCATGAGTACTGATCACACATTTATTTCTTTATATTACGGTAGGTTAGAATTAAGTTGCAAGAACGTTAAGATTATCGTAATCCTGACATTGGTTAATTTTTTTTATGAATCAAGTGGTGTAAGAAAATGCAGGTTAACTACCAATAATGCTATTATATTAATTAATAGATACAATTCAATCAAAACTGATTAGACATTTTTGCTAAACGTCGCAGATTAAATAAACATTTCAAGAAACTATATTTTACTTAAAGAAAAAATATAAAATATAATTCCAACAAATGAATCAATTATTTAATATGCACCAGCGGTCACGAGGACTAAGGTGTTGGTCTCACAATAGTCTGGATTGCCATTAATGGAAAGTTCAAGGCTATAATTTCCCTCACTTTACATGTGATTTATCTCTCACTGTGTTTTATTTATTGTCCTTCCACAATAATGCAGGTAGTCCTCCTCTAAAACTACCTTCCTTATCCTTAATGCTGGTATAAAACATTAAATGTAACGATTGAAAACAAAATTGTTTGATGTGGTCACACAATTCATCCTTAAATGACGTAAACATTAGACGTAACAAATTAAAATACCATTGTTTATTAATATTTTTAAAAAACTATTATTTAAAAAATGACATGAACTACAATTGGCTTTATTTGAAATTTTAAGAACGATGAACAATAAATTAAATAATTGAGAATAGCAACAGTGTAATCGTGTTGCTCATAAATAACTAATGA
This sequence comes from Timema cristinae, assembly GCA_039000515.1. Classification (NCBI taxonomy): domain Eukaryota; kingdom Metazoa; phylum Arthropoda; class Insecta; order Phasmatodea; family Timematidae; genus Timema; species Timema cristinae. The sequence goes on from JBCFYV010009882.1 coordinate 89,082,281, forward strand.
CAGTTTTTAATGACTTAATCTAATTGGGAAATAATAAGATAGTCAAGAAACAAGAAATGTAAATACATTTATCCAACCAGTTTTGCTGGCCGCATGGTCTAAAAGGTATCAATCTCATAATAGACTTGACTGCCTATGAACGGGAGACCATAGTTCAAATTTCGGTCACGTGTACTGAGGGTGGTTTTTCCAAGAATAATTTGCAAATATTCCTTTATGTTAATGCGGGGGATTTTCCTCTTAATTTTACCTTTCCCATCACCCACCTCTGTGGCGTAGTGAGCTAACGCGCTGGTCGTGTTGAGCTCGACTGCTGAGGACGGGGAGATTGCGGTTCGAATCTCGGTCGGGTGAACTGGGGGTGGTTTTTCCTAAATGGTTTTCCACTCTCCCTCCACGCAAATGCGAGTTCACTTCCTCTAATTCAACCTTCCCAATTCCTAAATCCATTAACGTAATTAGTACTTAAAGAGTATAACCCGAACGGGTAGTAAGACGCGGTGCTAAATATTATTATTACCTTCCCCATCCCTACTCCCACAGCGTTGTTAGCATTTTATGTGGACAGCCCGAACGGTCTAGGACAACTGGGCGCCACCAACAGGATGCGGCCAAATGGGCGCTTGAGAACTGGGCGTTGGTAAGACTGGGAACTAGTATAAAAACGTAATATTTTTTCTTACTAAATATTCATTTTTTGAGTTGCTTAAAAGATTTAATAACAGAGGAAACTAAATGTGTGTATATTTATAAAGTTAGACTACTTGATGTTATAAAATTTTGAAAAAAGTCATGATAACACCAAAAACCATGACAAATAAGAATTTTGTGTAAAATTAACCACGTTAAGATGAATTAACCTAATCTAACCTAACCTAACTGGCACCTAGTTGTTTGTTTTCATTTTTTTACAATTATTATAACATTTAAAAAAATGAATTACGCGCCCAGTCTTCCTTATGCTCAGTTCGCAAAAGCCCATCTGTAGCCCGAATGAATACTGAGAAGGGGTGAAATAAAAATATATAAAACCATTTAAAATAATATATTAATCTGGAAGTAAGATTGCTAGTTAGGGGAAAGAAAATTAGACTTATTGCACCCGTGTGGTATTGAACCCTGTATTTTCAGAGGAGCTATTAATACTTTTGTGTGTGTTTTAGCACCACCTCTTACTACTCATTCTGGTTACACGCCAATGTACTAATTACACTACTGGGTTAGGGATTGATAAGGTTGAATTAATAGGAAGTTTAGCCACATTTGCGTGGAGGGAGAGTGGACAAACCATTTAGGAAAAAATAGCCCTCAGTACATCCGACCGGGATTGAACCATGATCTTCCCATCTTCGGTAGTCCTGTCTATTTGCGAGAATGACGCATTAGACCATGCGGCCACTGAAGCGGGTGACATCTAGGAAGGAATAGGAAAGCTTTATCAATGTTAATAATTTAGGTTGTAATTTTTGTTAAGGGGGAGGAATGAGAAATATTTCTCAGTGTGAATCACCTTTGGCCATAAGTCGCTAATAACTTGGGCATTAAATCATTATATAGGTGAGGAATGAGAAATATTTCTCCGTGTGGATACATTTTGGTTATTATAACTTGGATCTCAAATAATAATAATATTTCCCAGTGTTGATAACTTTTGGTTATAAATCGTATTGTTGGTAAGAAATGAGAAATATTTCTCTGTGTGGATAACGTTTGCTCATAAATCGTGGTGTTAGGAAGGAATGGGAAAGTTTTATCAATGTTAGAGAACTTGAGTTGTAAATCTTAATATAAGGGAGGAATGAGAAATATTTCTCAGTGTGGATAAATTTTGGTCATAAGTCGCTAATAGCTTGGGTCTTAAATCCTATTGTGGGCGAGTAATGAGAAATATTTCTCAGTGTTGATAACTTTTGGTTATAAATCGTAATGTTAGGGATGAATGAAAAATATTTCTCAGTGTGGATACATTTTGGTAATAAATTGTAATGTTGAGCAACGATGGGAAAGCTTTCTAAGTGTTGATAACTTTTCTTCATAAATCGTAATGTTAGGAAGCATTGGGTAAGCTTTGTTAATGTCAATAACTTTGGTAATAAATCTTAGTTCAAGAAATCTCTCTTAGTGTCTGCTGGTCATCTCGCTTAGGAGGGAATGGGAAAGTGTGTGAGGTGAAGGATTTAAAAGATTTACAATTCCAAACCATAAAAAAATAGCAAATCTTTGAGAGATTCGATTTAGTTCAAACGGTGGGTCACGCGGACAACCTTACGCGATTAAATCAGCTCATGTAAACTCCCCAGGTCTCTACCTAACTCCCATTAAAGTGTAGAGCTTAGCTCGCTAATAACAAAGTTGGAAGATAAGAGGGGATGGGGGAGGGAGAATATATTCAACCTTCCGATTTTCCCCTCTCCTACTACCAACCAACTACCTTTCTTTCGATTAAAACCTACTAGCTAATATTGAAGTTCTCAGAGAAGACTTAAGCTTACCGCACACCGAATCGGATAGGAACAGATCCGAACGTACAGAATCAGAATCCTATGAATGGAAACGAGTTTTGTCCGCCCAGTGGTTTGGAATTCAATTCATGTCAGTCGGAAGACATTAACCAAAAGTATACATCAATCTTAGTGATTTGGTGATAGTGAGGGATAACACCTGTGAAGAGTTGGTAACGGTGGTTGTTACGAGGAAGAAGAGAGATTTTCTCCTATCCATTTTTCTTTTTAACACAGTCATACTAATGTTTGTTAGGAATGTCATAATTAATAAATTGTAAGGTACTGTTAAATAAATTGATTATTTATTCGTCCAAAAACCAATTTTTAAATAAGCAAATATTTTTGAGGGACAGAAAACGAACATCAACATGGTGTAAACTGAGCTCGAGTATAGATGATGCAATATTTTATTGCTGAGGACTTATGCGAATAGATTTGGAATCCATTAGAATTCGTCAAAATATTCCCTCCTGGCCAACCAATTCGTTTCGTTCCGATCCGAGGTTGACGTTTCTCATCACATCCAAGCCAGTGTATGGGCCTCCATTAAAATGTAGGTAGTCAAAAATTGTCTATGCGTTCTGTTCTGATCCAAACCAGTGTGTAGCAAGATTAAGGCCCAAACCCATAATATTTGCATGGATATATTTATCCTGAGGGTAGAGAGGACCAAAGGTTTGAGCCGACCTTCAATGTTACAAGTAAACACTAAACAAAATTGACATTAAAAAATAAATTCAAATATTTCAAAAAATATTCTTTTTGTATTAAATTAACTGACTGAAAACGTTATCAGTTATAGCATTTTTATAATACAGAAAATATTGTTTTGGGGGATAAACAAGTAAATAGAATCCTACGTAATCTTTAAAAAAATTATGTTCACATATAGTATCTAGTTGAGGTAAACTTTTTTTCTCTCCTCGCTAACACTTGTTCTATATCAAAGCAGAAAGGTTTTTTTTTGTCACCGTCTTATACTACACGTTTGGGTTATACGCATGTGTACTAGTTTCCCTAATATGTTAGAAATGAAGAAGTACAACCAAATTTGAGTGTAAGGAGGAGAGTGGGAGCCCATCTAAGCGAGAAACACCCTCAGTAAACCCTACTGATGACTCAAACCCTGATCTCCCCGTCATTGGTAGTCCAATCTTTTGCAAGAGTGATGAACTAGATCATTTGACTCACACTTGAATGATTTTTTTTTTCTTTCTTTCGTTTAAATATACCTCCTAATCCTATGTGCTCTGTTTTAATATATAATAGACGGGAATAGTGTTTTGTAATCAATTGTTAACAATACTTTAATATATATATATATATATATATATATATATATATATATATATATTTGTGTGTGTGGCCTGGTGGTCTAGGGGTAAGGTGTCAGACTTCTGTGCTGGCGGCCGGGGTTCAATCCTCGGTCTCGGCACAGATTTATCTGATTTCCAAACCCTTCCTTCACCTCTGACAAGACATCTTGTGAATGTGTGGAATGCCAGGCCTCCACCGTGGTTCGGATCCCACGTTAAACTGTAGGTCCTTCATTTCATCTCACAATCACCCTACCATTACACATTAGCGTAAGTGCGTGTAACCTGAACGGATAGTAATACGAGGTGCTAATAATAATAGTAATAATAATAATAATAATAATAATAATAATATACATAGTTTTTATCATCATGTCTTACTACCTTTTCGAGCTATACACATGTATGAGAACCACTGTATTGGCGTAGGTGCAAGAGGAGTGAGAAGCCATTTAGGAAAAAAAACTCAATAGATCCAACCGGGATTCTAACCCTGATTTCATCGTCATCAGCAGGCCAAGCTAACACTAGAGTGACGCCTTAGACCATCCAACCAATGAAGCAGGAGATAGGTATATTTGTATTATTATTATTATTATTATTATTATTATTCTTAGCACCGCGTCTTACTACCCGTTCTGGTTATACGCACTTACGCTAATGTGTAATGGTAGGGTGTTTGTGAGATGAAATGAGGGACCTACAGATTAACGTGGAATCCGAACCACGGTGGAGGCCTGGAATTCCACACATTCACAAGATGTCTTGTTAGAGGTGAAGGAAGGGTTTGGTAATCAGATAAATCTGTGCCGAGACCGAGGATTGAACCCCGGCCGCCAGCACAGAAGTCTGACACCTTACCCCTAGACCACCAGGTCACCAAGGTATATTTGTAAAAATATTCCAATATCACGTATAAAATCTACAACTTTAATGATACTCCACCAAGCTTCTTAATATTTAGAACTAAGTTCGTCAAGGGCACTAAACACATAATGGCCCAATCCAACAAAATGTATTTTTTTAGTTTAAAAAAATATAATTTTAAATTAAATACACTAAATGTTATTTTTAATTAAGGAAATAACATATAAATATTTGACCCAATATTGAGAGTATATAATTAAAAAGTGTATTGTTTATGACATTACTCTACTCTACTACGAAGAACTTTGCTTTTTATTCAAAAGTTTTCGAAATAATTAAAAGAAAAGGAATGGAAGAAGGGATAATATTTTTGCACACACATATCAAGGTGGCGCGGCTGCGGTTATTACTTTTTTATGCAAATATTTTTATTACATCGTTTTATTTCCAAGTATTCTAGCATTCTCTTGTTAATAATAGTATTCTGCGTCACGTAAGGGGACGGTTTATTTATATTATACAAAATATAACTGGTAAACAAATACATAGCTAAAAAGTGTATGGCAAGATCGCTTACTTTTAGGATCAAAAGAATGTACATATTTTGCTGTAAAACATACTGTTAAAACTTAATAATTTGAACTTGACATTCTCTAATCCAAACTTGTGCTGGGTCCAATTTTGGCAATCTGTCGACCGGATGCTACGACACATAGCAAGCGAGACCTTTAGGGAACCGTTATGTGTGTGTTTTAGTATTCAGCTCGATCCGTCGATAAGAAACGTGCCCTCATTCTCAACCCACCCCTTAACGCTAGCACGATCGTTACAGGGGCTGAGATATTCTCTATCTCCCGCGTGCGAAACAAATAACGCTCTGAAACAAATATTGCTTGACAGCTAGTTCCCTAACTAAAATTGTGTACAATGTTAGATTATATGGGTGCTTTAATGTAGCTAAATAAACTATATTACTAGTTGTTATTCTTGTAACAATGTTAGATTGTATGAATGCTGTAATGTAGCTAAATAAACTATATTGCTAGTTGTTATTCTTGTTACAATGTTAGATTGTATGAATGCTGTAATGTAGCTAAATAAACTATATTGCTAGTTGTTATTCTTGTTACAATGTTAGATTGTATGAATGCTGTAATGTAGCTAAATAAACTATATTACTAGTTGTTATTCTTGTTACAATGTTAGATTGTATGAATGCTGTAATGTAGCTAAATAAACTATATTGCTAGTTGTTATTCTTGTTACAATGTTAGATTGTATGAATGCTGTAATGTAGCTAAATAAACTATATTGCTAGTTGTTATTCTTGTCACAATGTTAGATTGTATGAATGCTGTAATGTAGCTAAATAAACTATATTACTATTTGTTATTCTTGTTACAATGTTAGATTGTATGAATGCTGTAATGTAGCTAAATAAACTATATTACTATTTGTTATTCGTGTTACATTGTTAGATTGTATGAATGCTGTAATGTAGCTAAATAAACCATATTACTAGTTGTTATTCTTGTTACATTGTTAGATTATATGGGTGTTTGAATGTAGTTAGATACCTATATCACAAATTGTTAGTCTTGTTACAACGTTTATCATGTGGGTGTTAAAATGTTATTAACTCAATATAATGCTTGTTGCTATTATGGTTACAATGTTAAATCATAGAGGTGTTTGAATGCTGTTACCAAATATTAATTGGATTCAAAGTTAGATTTTATTAATTTTTAAATAACGCTAAATAACAATCTTTCTGGATGTTATTTGTGTTAAAATGTTAGATTACATGGGTGTTGGAATGTTTTATCGTTGCTGCAACAGTAGATTATATGGGTATTTGAATGTCGCTAAATAAACTATATTATTATATGTTTTCCTTGCTAAAATGTTATTTTATAAGGTTGTTGTACTATTAATAATAATCTAAATTTTTAAGGAAACAGGAATGTCACTAAATACAAATATTATCAGTTAATATCCAACCTTCAATGTTAGATTATTTTGGCATTGGAATCTCGCTAAATAAGCAATATTACTAGCTATTATTCGTGTAATATTGTTATAGTATATAGGTTTTGGAATGTCAATAAACAAACTATAATGCTAGTTGTTGCCTATATTCAATGTTGGATAATAACAATATCGGAGTGCCGATAGATAAACAATGTAACAATATGTTATTATTGCTAATTTGGTAAATTACATGGGTGTTGAAATTTTGATAAATATACTATATTAATAGTTACAAATTTTGTTACAATGTTTAATCATATGACTGTTCGCCATAAACAATTTTATTGGTTGTTATCCCGGCTACACTGATGATTTTATGTGTGTTGGAATATCACTAATAAGCTATATTATTGGTTGTTATCCTGGCAACACTTTAAGAATATATATATATCTTGGAATATCACTAAATAAACTATATTACTAGTACTAATTAATTATCCAAGGAACACCCAAAAACAGTACAAAGGATTAAATTTAATTAGCAAAAGACAACTGGGATTATCATAGTTGAGTGGTTGTATAAAACAATCTGAATAAATATATATTACATTATTTAAAAGAAAAATTACTGAATATAATAATGTAAAAACATTATCAAGAAACTCTAACCTTGAAATTATTATTAAGTTATGAGCTCAGGTAAAATACGAACAAGATATATGATAGGTTAAAATACAAAAAACATATTAAAATTAGACAATAATAAGATAAAAATCATATTTCAAGGTTACATGTCAAAAAGTAAAACATTATTAAGTAAGATATTGATTAAATAAACCAGTTGAATTAAGTTACAGGTAGATTATGACAGATCCAGAGTTGCCAAGAGTAAGAATTACATTACAATATGGTAGTAACAGAGAAATTAAGTTAAGAGTTGATTAATAGAAGCTAGAGACAAAAATTCCAAGGTGAGGCCTGGATCAGTCTATTTATGTATAATACGAAAATTGATAGAAAAATTGATTAAATATAAGTGTTCCTTAGCTGGTTTTAATTCCTCTCCTTAAGCCTTGGATGCCAGAGGGCCGGTTGACTGACTACATGTTTCGACGTACAAACGCCATCAGGTCTCTAAATAAGGGTTAGATGTTGTCCTTGTTACTCCACAAGTGCAATAGTTTGAATAAGTAATCATAAGTTTGAATAAGTGATTACTTATTCAAACTATTGCACTTGTGGAGTAACAGGGACAACATCTAACCCTTATTTAGAGACCTGATGATGGCGTTTGTACGTCGAAACATGTAGTCAGTCAACCGGCCCTCTGGCATCCAAGGCTTAAGGAGAGGAATTAAAACCAGCTAAGGAACACTTATATTTAATCAATTTTTCTATCAATTTTCGTATTATACATAAATAGACTGATCCAGGCCTCACCTTGGAATTTTGTCTCTAGCTTCTATTAATCAACTCTTAACTTAATTTCCCTGTTACTATCATATTGTAATTTAATTCTTACTCTTGGCAACTCTGGATCTGTCATAATCTACCTGTAACTTAATTCAACTCGTTTACTTAATCAATATCTTACTTAATAATGTTTTACTTTTTGACATGTAACCTTGAAATATGATTTTTATCTTATTATTGTCTAATTTTAATATGTTTTTTGTATTTTAACCTATCATATATCTTGTTCGTATTTTACCTGAGTTCATAATTTAATAAGAATTTCAAGGTTAGGGTTTCTTGATAATGTTTTTACATTATTATATTCAGTAATTTTTCTTTTAAATAATGTAATATATATTTATTCAAATTGTTTTATACAACCACTCAACTATGATAATCCCAGTTGTCTTTGGCTAATTAAATTTATATCTTCATTTTTCCTTTTATTTCATTTCAATTATATATATATTCATTTAGAATTAATCCTTTGTACTGTTTTTGGGTGTTCCTTGGATAATTAATTAGTATATTATAATTCTCCTTACTATATCACTATGAATATAACTAATATTATAATACTAGTAGTTATCTTGGCTACATTGTGAGATTACATGTGTGTTGGAATATCTCTAAATAATAGAGTATGTTACTGGTTGTTATCCTAGCTACACTCTAAGGTTATATGTATGTTACAATGTCGCTGAATAAACTAAATTACTCGATATTATTATGGTTACAATCTTAGATATTGTTTTTGGAATGTTGATATATAAACTATATCACTAGTTTCTATCCTGGATTTTTTTTTAAACGATATAGGGCTTGGAATGTCACTAAATAAACTAAATTATGAGTTGTTATTATTCTTACAATGTTAAATTATATACTTATTGGGATGTGTCTAAATAAACTAATTTATTAGTTATAATCCTGTCTTTAATGATATATCATACAATGGGTTCTAGAATCTTTCTAATGTGTGGAAAGCCAGGCCTCCAACGTAGTTCGGATTCAATGTTAATCTGTAGATCCTCCATTTCATCTCACAGTCACCCTACCATTACACATTAGTGTAAGTGCGTATAACCCGAACGGGTAGTAAGACGTGGTGCTAATAATAATAATAATAATAATAATAATAATAATAATAATAATAATAATAATAATAATAATCATAATATTAATAATAATAATAATAATAATAATAATAATAATAATAATAATAATAATAATAATAATAATAATAATATAGCATCTTTCTCATTAATCTGTGTAACTAAATATTATTCTTGTACAATGACAAATTATATGGTTGTTGGAATATCGCTAAATAAACTATACTTCTATTTGTTATTCTAGAGTAACTGTTAGATTAGTTTAGTGTTAAATTTTGTCAAATAAACTTTTATCACAAGTTTTTATCCTTTATGAATGTAACTCCTATAAGTGTTGTAATTTATTTAAATACATAATATAACAATTATATGTCCTACTTTAAAGTTGGATCCTATGGTTGTTGGAATGTCACTAAATTGTATATACTACTTATTGGTATTTTTGTTGCATAGTTAGTTTATTTGGGTTTTGGAATGTAACTATCTAAATGTCTAAACAAAATTACCAATTTTTTATTTTCGTTTCATTGTTAAATTAGATGGGTGATTGAATTTTGCAAATTAAACTATATTAATAGTTATCATTCTGATTTCGATGTTAGATCGTATGGGGGTTAGAATATTTCTAAATAAACTTTATTACTTTTAGTTATCCTGGCTTAAATGTTAGATCATTTGGGAGTTGGAATGTCGCTAAATAAATAAACTATATTACTAGTTCTTATTATTGTTACAATACATATGGAGATAGAATGTCACCAAACTAACTATATTCTTACATTCCGATATCTGGTTTATGGATAAAATAGTGATATGTTCGTTAATTTTTTTATTGTACCAACCTAATATACAAATAATATTTTTTTACATCATGGCTATATATTTAATTACCAATGTTTTTTATTTTGTACTTTTCCAATAAGGCATGGACTTTAAAATAATAATATACATTTACCACTTGTGGTGGCTAATAACTGACATATCGTACAATAATTAAGAATGTAGCTGCACTTTAAAATATATTGTGTTATGTAATCCCATTAGTATCAAAACAATTTTCACCAATACAAATACTTAAGTACTAAGAGTCTTCTTATCAAAAACTACCTGAATACCCAGCATTGTCCGGGAGTTTTTTTAATGAATTAAAGCAATTTTCAGTGACTAAATAGCCTAAGGCGTCAATCTCGTGCTATACTGACCTTTTGATGACTGGAGATCGGGGTTCGATTCCCGTTTGGGTCTACTGAGTGTGGTTTTTACTAAATCAATTCGTTCAAGAAAATGCAAATATATTAGCTCTAAAATGCGTATTTTTCGCCCCCACCTTATATGATTAATTATCATAAGCGTAAACATGAACAGGTAGTAAAACGAGGTGATTAAAAAATCCAATTAATTTAAAAATTTGGCATCGAGATGCACACGTTCATTCATAAGGTATACTACTTTTTAAAATTTCAGACCTCTATTTACGGTGGATAACGTGTAGTTCTCATGACATAAAAATAAACTCTTCTTTTTATTAATAAAGATACAATTTTGTTCGGTTTCTGTGAAGTGAGAAATGGGGTGGATGTAAACTAATTTTAAATCCAAATTTTATCAAATATAACTTCTCATTTTCTTTTCTTTTTCTTTTGAACTTCCCCTGGTGGTTAGATTTCACACCTTGAAAGAAGTTAAAAATAGCTTTGAGCCAACATAAATAGAGCTAAGGCCCGGATAGCACTGCCATGTAAAAGATACGTGTAAAACAGTCCTAACAAACATATAGATTAGATTTTTTTTTTAAAGAGCTGATATCCAACTCATTCAGAGATCCAACCTGCCACCAGTGTGTGCGTGGACTATACGAGTGGTTTCCAAACTGGGGGTCACAATCCGATCATTGTTGGGTCACAAATAGTTTTTAAATTGTGATAATTTTAAAAAAACTTGAAAATGGAAGATCATAAAAAATATTGAAAGTGGAAAAAAAATAAAACAATAAATGAAAAAATAGAATTAATAAGATGCAAATATATACGAATACAGGAAACTTGTTCATTTTCGCACCTGTGAAATTTACGTGAATAACGTCAAACATAAACCGGAAACAAGACCACCCTTTTCACTCTCTCCATTATGAAAAAAAAATCTGTTTATAAAATTATACTATTGACTCTAATTTTACAGTCAATTAATTTCAAATCGACCTCGGTAGTCTTGGGTAAAATGCTCGCCTCATGACCCGATGTTTGTGAGTTCAAACCCAACTGGGGTCGACGGATTTTACTTGAGCGAAAATATTCCGTAGCACTACTTCCTTCGGAAGGGAAGTAAAACCTTCAGACCCATGTCAATTATGGTATGTAGAAGAATCCTGGAAGATATGTGGAAATACCTTTCCCTGCAAAATTATTAGGCCTTTTCGCCCTCACATATATAAATTCTCATGTGCTGATATAATCAATCGGTTCAGAAAGTAAATAAAAATTAAAATATAAATTAAAATTAAAGTGAATTGTAATTAAATTTAAAAATACACCCTCTACACCCTTTTTCATGTATTTTTTTGTAATTCCAATCATTGAGCCGTTCGAATGTTCGAGAAGCACTGGTCTAGAGCAAGAGTAATCAACTTCGAGAATTCGTAGAGGAGTTGAGATCACTGAGTCTTACTACCCGTTCGGATTATACGCGTTTTAAAGGAAGTGAACTCACATTGGCTTGGAGGGAGGCTGGAAAACAATTTAAGGAAAACCTCCCTCAGTACACCCGACTTGGATTTTAACCCCAATTTCCCCTTCATCGCCAGTCTAGTCTATTGACAGAGTGACGCCTTATACCAGGTGGCCACCCGAGTGGGTCGGGGGTGAAGAGGTTGTGACAAGAGGGGGAGGGGGAGGGGGTAGCAATTCTAATCAGGTCTACCATGTTTTCTCCATACAATTTTCGGTAACCTGTTTCGGTGGCCGCTTGGTCTAATGCGCTACTCTCATGTTAGACTAGACTGCCAATGACGAAGAGATTGAGGTTCGATGCCAGTCCACTGAGGATGTTTTTTCCTAATGGTTTTCTACCCTAACACCACGCAAATGCGGGTGGACCTACTCTCAATTAAACCTGCATAATCCCTAATACATTAATGTAATTAGTACATAGGCGTATAACCCGAACGGGTTGTAAGACACGGTGTTGAAAAAAAAATTGTTGGTAAATTATAATTTAATCAATATATCTCATTAGTTTCGTCTCTTTAGGCTTAATATCTCATTTTATAGTAATCTATATATAACTTAGAGCGCAAAAAAATATTTAAATAAAAAACTATAGTCCCAGCCTACAATCGAGCTATACCAAACGAGTAGCCTCCGCAGATAGTGCCAACTTCTGTGGATAGAGGGTGTGGTCAGTACAACGGAACCACCAGCCGTTTATATCAGTTTTCTAGAACGGATCCTCTAATTTTCCATTCAAGTAACTCCTCATCGGTTCTCATGAGTCTGAATTGACCGCGTTACGGACCCACTGCTTCACAGACAAATCTGGAGTCTGTGGGTCCCGAACCCGGGACTTCTGTTTCTTCAGCCAAGAACTCTGACCATTAAATTATTTAAAAATAATTACATAAAAAGTACATCCACGCCCTCCTTTTTCATGTCCATTATATATATAAACCTAATTTGATATATTTTCATCAAAATCGTGTTGCAATATTTTATCTATCGATTAATTATTTTTAATGTTTTGAATAATTGAATTGGAAGATAAATTAGCATCAAATGGCGAGTCATAATGAAATAAAAATCAACTTAATGGTCAAGTAATTCTAGTGATTGGTATTTTACCGATGACTCCCAATGAATTGCACACAGCTATAGTTAATATGAACCCGGTAATGAGTTTTATAGCAAAGTAAAGACGCGGTGCTAATAATAATAATAATAATAATAATATAGCAAAGTAATTAGTTTGGATGATAAATTTTAATACGGTACTTTACGTTTCTCGTTTCTGATAACAGGGTTGGTTTTATATATACATACAGTATAATTTTTATACGAATCCCGTTATTTGAAAACTTGAAACTTATGTTGCCACGAAGGCACGAAACATTATTACAATTATATTTACAATGTTAGGCCGTTTAATTAATGGTAAATAGAGAACTTATTTAATACATTAGAAAGTATTATAGGAAGAGTTTGATAACATTTATATTATCTCTATGATTAATAACTCATATAATACATATTTTCGAAATAAAAATTGTAATGACTTTTAACCAATTTTTTTTTCTCTTGGTCTTTAAGCACCACATTCTAACGACTGTTCGGTTTATACACTTATGTACTAATTACGCTAGTGTTTTTAGAGATTAGGAAGGTTAACTTTATATGAAGTGTACACGCATTTTCGTGGAGGAAGAGTGGAAAACCATTTTGGAAATGTCACCCTCATTAAACCAGACTGAGATTCTAGCCTCGATCTCCCCGATATTGGAAGTCTATTCTACTGCGAGATTAGTGCGTTAGACCACGTGGCCATCGAAGCAGGTTTCAGCCAATGTTGGTGTTTGAAAGTGGGCTTCCTATAAAAATCGGAGTTTATGTCATATGACCATGGGATTGGTTTTTAAAAGTTGTTCTAACTCACGGCTGTAGCCAGCGCTTCAAAACATCTCAATTCTCATACCCCCTTTAAATTATATTTGTTTTATCGTGCCCCACTGCGTTAATTATTTCATAAGCTCCACGAGGTTCTCCTAATCGATCCATAATGGGACTAATATGGTCGGCTATATGGATGTATGTGAGCTCCGCTGAGGTATAAAAGGGCGATGCACCAAGTCTGGGTTACGGCAGGTCTATGGTAGAACCATAGAGAAATGTACATAGAGAAATGTATACTACCTTTCTCTATGGTAGAACCAACAAACCAGCATTAAAAAAAAAAGCCTGTCTCAGTTTAGTTTATTGGGTGAATCTACTGGATTATCAAATGTTCATTGCTAAATTACATGTCTTCATTTCTGTATAATTTGATATTAAATTAAATGTACACAACTACATGCTAATTACTAACACTAGCCGTTTACATTTACATGTTACTTAATAATAGTACGCATTTAAAAATACATAGGAGTGTGCGAGTACTTGAAAATTCGGGTTAGAGTTGACTTGAACGTGACTCAAAGCTTTTACCAAACTCAAAAAATTTTAATACTCGAAATTTCCGATTTTTTCTGAAAATTATGAACATAGTTAATTTGTTCAATATTATGATACTCTTTTATATCAAATGGTGTTCCTCAATATTTCCTTCTGTCTAATTTAAAAATAAAAAAGTTGTATATTTATATAAAATTTATGTAAAATCCAAATTTGTGTGAACTTTTTTTTTCCCCGTCAAAAAATATTTTATTCTAAAAAAAAATTTATGTGTGTACAGTACATATGATTTATTTATGGATCTATTATAAAAACTCAACTTGAAATATTACCAGTACAAATATTGATCTCTATTACTCGAACACAAGAAAAGTTCTAGGTTTTCATTCAAAATCGGTACGAGCTCAGCTCGAAGTGAAAATTGAATACACTCACACCCTTACAAATACATGCTAGTTTTCAAAGCATATGCCCCGATTTTATAAATTCCACAAGATATTTAGCCTACTAGTACCTTCAATTTCATCTTGCTCATAAGTTTCCATTTTTATATTTTCCTTGTCATTAAAAGAAGAACATTTTTTTGTTAAAATATTAAAAGATTATTTTTAATGAGCTGATTTTTTCTCCTAGCACCACGTATTACTAACTATTCAGGCTATACACATATATATTAATTACTCTCAAGAGCTAGGGATGAGGAAGATTGAAACTAGAGGTAGTGTACCAGCATTTGCGTGAAAGAGTAGTGGAAAAACCTTTAAGAAAAACAACCCTCAGTACACCAGACCAAGACTAAACCTCAATCTCCCCGTTATAGATAGTACAGTCTAATGCGAGGATAACGCCTTAACCAATGCGGCCATTGGAGGGGGTATCTATAGTATTAAAATCACATAATTATTCAATGAACATATCTTATCATAGAGGGGTTAAGCGTAAGAAAAGGCACTGGCCTTAGCTTCCCCTAACTACGAGTAAATACGATATTTACTAATTTAATTTATGGCATCAGGAACCCAAGTTCATTGCCGCACTTACAAAAGTATACCATTTATCTCTAACTATAACTAGTTCTATCCAGTTCATCTCATTACACCCTATCCCTATCTTGAGCTAGTTATATCCAGTTCATCTTATTACACCCTATCCCTATCTTGAGCTAGTTCTATCCAGTTCATCTCATTACACCCTATCCCTATCTTGAGCTAGTTCTATCCAGTCCACCTCATTACAGCTTATCCCTATCTTAAGCTAGTAATATCCAGTACACCTCATTACACCTTATCCCTATCTTAAGCTAGTAATATCCAGTTCATTTCTTTACACCCTATCCCTATCTTGAGCTAGTTCTATCCAGTCCACCTCATTACACCTTATCCCTATCTTAAGCTAGTAATATCCAGTCCACCTCATTACACCTTATCCCTATCTTAAGCTAGTAATATCCAGTCCACCTCATTACACCCTATCCCTATCTTGAGCTAGTTCTATCCAGTCCACCTCATTACACCTTATCCCTATCTTAAGCTAGTAATTTCCAGTCTACCTCATTACACCCTATCCCTATCTTGAGATAGTTCTATCCAGTCCACCTCATTACACCTTATCCCTACCTTAAGCTTGTAATATCCCGTCCACCTCATTAAACCCTATCCCTATCTTGAGCTAGTTCTATCCAGTCCATATCATTACACCCTATCCCTATCTTGAGCTAGTTCTATCCAGTTCATCTCATTACACCCTATCCCTATCTTGAGCTAGTTCTATCCAGTCCACCTCATTACACCTTATCCCTACCTTAAGCTTGTAATATCCCGTCCACCTCATTAAACCCTATCCCTATCTTGAGCTAGTTCTATCCAGTTCATCTCATTACACCCTATCCCTATCTTGAGCTAGTTCTATCCAGTCCACCTCATTACACCTTATCCCTATCTTAAGATAGTAATATCCCGTCCACCTCATTAAACCCTATCCCTATCTTGAGCTAGTTCTATCCAGTTCATCTTATTACACCCTATCCCTATCTTGAGCTAGTTCTATCCAGTTCATCTCATTAAACCCTATCCCTATCTTGAGCTAGTTCTATCCAGTTCATCTCATTACACCCTATCCCTATCTTGAGCTAGTTCTATCCAGTCCACCTCATTACACCTTATCCCTATCTTAAGATAGTAATATCCCGTCCACCTCATTAAACCCTATCCCTATCTTGAGCTAGTTCTATCCAGTTCATCTTATTACACCCTATCCCTATCTTGAGCTAGTTCTATCCAGTTCATCTCATTAAACCCTATCCCTATCTTGAGCTAGTTCTATCCAGTTCATCTCATTACACCCTATCCCTATCTTGAGCTAGTTCTATCCAGTCCACCTCATTACACCTTATCCCTATCTTAAGCTAGTAATATCCAGTCCACCTCATTACACCCAATCCCTATCTTGAGCTAGTTCTATCCAGTCCACCTCATTACACCTTATCCCTATCTTAAGCTAGTAATATCCAGTCTACCTCATTACACCCTATCCCTATCTTGAGATAGTTCTATCCAGTCCACCTCATTACACCTTATCCCTACCTTAAGCTTGTAATATCCCGTCCACCTCATTACACCCTATCCCTATCTTGAGCTAGTTCTATCCAGTCCATATCATTACACTCTATCCCTATCTTGAGCTAGTTCTATCCAGTTCATCTCATTACACCCTATCCCTATCTTGAGCTAGTTCTATCCAAATCATCTCATTACACCCTATCCCTATCTTGAGCTAGTTCTATCCAGTCCACCTCATTACACCCTATCTCTTCCAGGTCCAGTCTAATGTTATCCTCCCATCTCTGTCTAGGTCTTCCCAATGGTCTCTTCCCATTTGATTTATCAGTCAGTACACTGAACACAGTTCTGGAATCTCCCATTCACGTTTCATGTCCTGCCCACCGTACTCTACGAGAATTGACTATCCTAACAATATATCATGATGAGTTCAGGGTATGTAACTTATCATTATGTAGCCTCTTCCATTCCCCTTTAGCCAATACGATATTATTATTGTTATTATACTTCAGGCCACACAATAATTTTAGCCTTTTTTTAGTATATTATACAAGTTGTTGCATTTTACGAAATACACCTGATAGATAACGGATTACTGTTAAAATGAAATGTTTTAAAAATAGCAAACATAAGCATCTATATTTTTTGGAGGTTTGTACAACGCACTACTTAATGGGTACAAGGTAATAGATATGTAATAATCCTTCTTAGAATAATGACGATTAATGTAACCCTTATTAGAGTCGGGCTTTGAGACTTTTGCGGGTTAATAATTTCATTCTTAAGCTTCCAGATGAGAGTATTGGCTGAATCCGGTATTTAGTGACAGTTTTTATGTCAACTTGATCACGTGAGTTGGTGGCAATGATCGGCAACTAGAGCGCTCACATCGCTAAGGCCACATTACCAAGGTCGTTGTCGTGGGGGGGGGTTTCAAATCCCCTCTGAAATTAAATGACAAAATATATATGGCTTTATTTATGGTTTAAACAATATCAAAATTAAAGTACAAGTACAAATTAAGGGCCTGTGTCACCATAAAAAGCACTACGAAAGCTTCTAGAGGTGCTTTAATATTTAGAATTTTGCCTAGCCTTCCACAGTTAGGAGGCTGTGTTGCCATAAAAAAAAACTTCAGATAGCTTCTATAACAGTTTATCATTTATAATTTTGTTCTAGCCTCCGGCAATTGGGCGATGAGCCCATAGAACCCCCCACACCCCTTGACATTATTGACTGGCTACGGCCTTGCACACTCCAGATACCTATTACCTCAAGTGTTAACTAAGCTGGGCTTCTCCATAGGAAAGTTGCCTCAGGTTGGTACTTATACATAGGAGCTTCCCCATCATTTTCTTTGAGGCTATTGGTAGAGACAATATCCTTTTCAAATCTTCCTGGCTAGTTCACCTCAAGATGCGTGATCATATCACATTACCCTTATTTCAGTGTTTCCAAAACTTTTTTTGAACGCGACCATAAATATAATCTTTTTACCATCCTGGAAAACTAAAGTTCCAGAACAATTATACCTCAATTTTTTTAAAAAAGAAATTACTCTTTAAGCACCTTTTAGACAATACTAACATATTTGTTGTGTTCAACATTGATACCATATCACTATATTATTAATTTTTTAGCACCGCATCTTACTACTCGTTAGGGTTATACGCTTATGTGCTAATTACGTTAATGATTTTAAGGTTTGTGAAAGTTATATTAATAGGAAGTGTTCCCGCATTTACGTGGAGGGAGAGTGGAAAACCATTTTGTAAAACCCACCTTCAGTACACCCGACCGATATTCGAACTTCGATCACTCCGCCATCGGCAGTTTAGTCTACTACAAGAGTAGCACGTTAGGCCATGCGGCCTACGAAGCAGGTTATATATATATATATATATATATAATTAAATATTAGTATGATCCATAAAAATGATCAAATGTGACATTGACAGATTACATAGCTTGACGTATGAATATGTGAACGTTTATGTAGTAACTTTTTAGCTATTAGATATGTCTATTTGCAAGAATAATGTGGTATGGCTTCAATTGCCTAGTATTTTCATAAATAGTGTTTATTATATATAATTATAATTAAGAAAAAGGCACTTTTTTGGTGTTTTCCACAATAAATTACTTAATTGTTATAGAGCTCCTGAATTGGTAAAACAAATTAGGAAAATGTAAAACAGTTAATAGATTATTCTGAAAATTAAAAAATTATACCTGGACACGGGAATCAAATCAGGGACCTTTGGATTAGTACGCCACTGCTCTAACCACTGCTCTATCCAGGAATCGTCCCATACGTAGGGTCATTCTTCACTCATATTTTAAGGCTGAGTCTATGATGGACGTGTGGAAATCATCGTCTACTAAATGTGTGATTTCTTCCCGTGTCCAGGTGTAATTTTTCAATTTTCAGAATATGATTTCTTGGTGGAGAATTCCTCAATAAAAAGCATAAATAATAGCTTCGGCTATTTGATTCTTAGTTAATATATTGTCAAAATTTAATCTATTTCAGTAATATTAATATCTCAATCTTTAGTAATCCCCTGAGTCCTTAGATGTGTCAACATCGGTACTGAATGTTAAGGACGTGGTCCTTCTTGGTCTTGTAAAAGAGCTTTGAAATTCTCTCACACTCATGAAAGATACATTTTAATCCTGCACTTTTACTTAATTACGCTTTCTGTATTTATAAGGCAACAATATGCAATATGACGTGGAGATCGAGGTTATAATCTCGGTCGGGTGTACTGAGGGTGGTTTTCCACTCTCCCTTTACTCAAATGTGGGTACACTTCATATAAATATAACCCCTCTAATTTATAAAACAACTATCGTAATCAGTAGCTAAAAAAGGATGGAGATAAAGATTGAATGGTTTACAAAATGAAACTAAATCACGATAAAGACGAAGGTGGTGGAAATAGCTGGTAGCCCGTTCTGTAGTATTGGTATTTCAAGGCTCTACAATGGGTATTAGAGTATTGGACGTGTCTGACTCAAACGTGTGTCAAGTGGATATGAATGCCTTTTTTAATTCGCACCATTTTTCTATAATTAATATTTAATTAATCCTCCATTAAGTCTTAGTTTCACAATTAATATGTAATCACCATAATTTTTGACATTTGTTGTTGTTGTTGTTTAAGACCTTCCCGCAGCCCTTAGGAACATCCTTCTAGCCCCCATTTGGGTCACGACCCTGGGCTTGGGAACAACTGATTTAGTTGCCTCATTCTTTACTTCTTTAAATATATTCCCTAAAGTGTCCAGACCCTTTTCTTTGAAGTTTCTATCTAAATATTACTGACTATTTACTCGCCATAAACATGGCATGGTTTTATAAAGGTTGATTACTTCAGTAAAAAAACTTCTTAGTGGACTTTCCCATGTGCTTTCGCAAGATATCAAACCATTCGAATATACATGGAGAAGTCAACATGTTCTTACTCCCCACGGGGAAACACATCTCACGTAAACACATGGGGGAATCTGTGCGTGTAGAACGGTCTTTAGAAAGGCTGGCATAGCCCTTAGGCCCAGTGTACTCGGGAAAATGTGGGTCTTTTTGCATTCGCATACTGTGAAGCCAAGTTGACGCGGTTTCTAGAATTACATTGATTTGAATGAAGGAGTTCACACAGGACGCTAGGTCCAGCATAAAAAAATGGCGTCAGTTGCACGTCACAATAAGGGACGCGTGCAGTGGTGGCTCGTGTATAGGCACTGTGGAACTGCAGCACCCACCTAGTATTATCGATAACATTTAATATAATGAGTCCTTTTATCTTTAATTCTTTCTTTATTTTTGTAGTACAATATATATTCCTTAAGATTAATGTCAGTACTTCAGTAGTCATCCCCCAGTTTATGAAAAAAAAATACAAAAATCTTTGTATTGAACTGTGCGCTTCACAGTGCCAGTGACGTGGTGTTTGACTGTTGTGCACATGCGCACATAGGGGAGTGGGGAGGAAGGTGGGACTGCCAGGTAGAGAGAGCACTGTTGTTCTCGCAGTGCCGGCTTTGGCGTGATGGTGGAAGGAAGATTTTTTTTACTCGGCGTGTGTTGTGCTTAAAAACCATGTACTATATTCTTGAATGCGATAAAGTGTAGATGAGTGTAGAATTAGATTATTATTGTGCTTCCAGCTATTCTATTTAATTTATTTTTTTCAGTTATTTTATTTAACAGAAAGACTAAATGCGCTTACAGTACTTTCAATGGAGAAAAATTTCCTCAATTGTCATCCAGACATTAAGGAGAAAATTATTGAACTTTTTTGCGCAAATTAAAACAAGAACAATAGATTTAATTTTTAAATTAAAAGATCAATCTTGAACTGTAACAATTTAAGTTAAAGTCAGTAAAAAAATGTATTTTTTTGTTAAGATTTTATCAAGTTCCTGAATAGATTTTCTTTTTATACATGTTTTTTTTCCTTTTACACAATTTTAAAACAAACGCTAAAAAATTTCTGGAGCAGCACCCCCACTAATTTTAGCTACGAGCCGCCACTGGACGCGTGTTTCTTTGAGATGCGGTGGTGACGTTGCCACTCAGCATCTCGCTTAGTACCTGTAAAGAGAGCGGTGCCCACTAGTGACTTGCGTCTATTTTGGACGTCCACAAACAAGCAGCACAATAACGCGTCAACCTAGCGGCACAAAGTACAGGCTGCTTGTGTAAACTTCTTTCTAGCATTGATGCGGAATCACAGAACGCGACTGCAAAGGTGCTGTCCTACGTGAGCGAACAGGAGCTAGCGGTGCGGGCGACACGATAATATAAAAATGCACTGTTGGCATGGAAGTGTCCTATGTAAAGGCGACACGGCGTGGTGAGCTGAGCGGGCGAATTCCAAACAGAAGACGCGAGCAAATATTTTGATATGTCCGCGCTAACCGCACACGACTCTTTGTCCAAATGTGTTTCCAAGCAATCAGACAAAGGCAGTGTTTATATACACAACTGCTGTTCTTATGCATTTACACTTTCAGAGGCAGTAGAGAGTTTGCGTGAGTATTAAGTAGCGTCAAACTATCTTTCTGGTAGTAAAAATGTCAGAATTAAATGAGTTAATAATCAGTGAAGTAAAGAGTAGAAGAATTCTTTGGTTTATGCAGAATAAACACTATCATAACAGGCTACTTGAGAATAGAGAGTCGTCTCAGATGTCTGAAAATGTTTGAATACCAAGTAAGTTTAATTTTTTCGAAATTATATATTGCGGTAACAAGTAAGTTTAATTTGTTCGAAATTATACTGCATTAATGCTGCAATGAAAATGTGAATTAAAATCTAATCAAGTTAATAAATCCATTAAACATCATATATATGGGAAAGGGGCTAATTGTATTTTTTTATTAACATATATATAATTATCTTTTATTTAAAATATATAAATATATATTTATCTTATTTATTAATATATATAATTATAGTGTATTTATAATATATAAATATATATAAAATTATATTTTATTTATAATATGTATAATATATATAAAATTATATTTTATTGATAATATATATATATTTATTATATATATTAGCTCAACCAGATCAAATTCATGTTGCTTGTAATGATTTGGAATTTGTTGAATAATATTGAAATAATTAATTACTTTCTTATTAATTAAAATAAAGTTTAAATTTTTGACAAATAAATTATCGTTATGAATACAATAAATTGTCACAAGAAGCAATATATTATGTTTGGAAAATTAATATGTTAAACATTGCTAGGATTACACCATGTTTTTGTACCTCAATCAAACACATTTATTTCTAAAACTATTTGATAAATATAACTCACAAAAATTGTTAGTAAATATTTATGAGCCAAATTTCAGCTACGTAGCTTCGGAGCTTAAAAACTTACAAAATTTCTTTCTTACGAACAAAGATTGTTTTGATGACGAATTTTGTTTCATTTTTTTGTTGGCTGAATGTTTGAACTAGGATTTGTTCTAACAGTGCTGATGTTGTTTACGTCCAGATGCACTCCCTTTAGATATCTGATTATATTATGTAGTAATATTATTTGTTTAATAATATCCTCAGCATTTACAATTTTTGTCTCTATTGCCTTTCCTAAAAGACTAAATTTTATGACGGTGCTACCAAAAGAGCATACTACTACCATCCTAGCACGTAACAGTATATAATTAAATACATCATTTTCTTCTCCTTCTAGCAATTGAGCTCGTGGAAATGGTCTCATAAGAGGAAAGGCCTCATCACCAATGAAAACAAAAGGCGCTCTTATTGTTGATTCTGACATATTTTTTTCTCCTGGTAATTTCATTGTTCCTGACATAATTGCGTGACGTAGAGGTCAGTTATCAAAAACCCCGTCATCATTGTCTTTTTAGTAGAGCCTACATTCATCATTTGCATCGGTAACTGAAAGTAGACTAACGGAATAGCAGTTATTGTAACAGTGATACATAGAGCCAGACTTTGGCGGGCATTTTATTCTTATGTGCTTACCATCAATACACCCGTTACAATTTGGAAATTGCCACTTGTCCCAAAAGTCATTGGCGATTTTTTCAAAGTCTGTAACTAAGGGCGTCGGCATATGATCTTATGTAACTTGTTCCAGATAGTTTTACACACTTGTGCAATAATGACAGCCACGGCACTTTTTGAAATTCTGAATGAATACGCAAGCTGTCTGAACTGTATGCCCGTGGCCAAATATCTGTAAAAAAAAAAGAAAAATAAACCTTTGTAAAAATAATATTATTTTGATTTTATGTTTATAATTTTTCTAAAATTGTAATATATATATATATATATAAGAGGAGGCTGTCAAGACGGAATGTAAAAATCTGCGAGACACTTTTCGCAAGGAATTCAAGAAAATACCGAAAAGCCGCTCTGGTGATGGTGGAGGGCATGCCCCCACTATCTTGGAGTCTGGTCCCACTTTGAAAATATGTTATTTCTGAGATCTCTTTTGACACCTAGACCAACTGAAGGAAATATTGAAGATCCTAACATTTCAGGTATACTCACCGATGCTGGCAAAAACGTTTATCAGCACCAAGAGTAGGTTGATGTTTTTAAAAGTGATAATGATACTTCACAATCGCTTCAACAAAATGGGGTAATCAATCAGATGATAATTCCCAAGCATTAGCTTCCAATCCATCTGACGCTAGTGCATCAAAACCGCCACGGAAATATTATAAGCAACAACCAAGTAGTAGTTCCAATTTTCAGAAGGAACTTCCAGAACTTGAAAATTTCTTGCCCCCTGCAATTGGTCCAGTTAATGCAGTTAATATTCTCTCATCTTCATCCAAAATACGCACGAAGCACTCGACCACAAGTCTCCTAAATTTCGAAAAGGAACTATTACAACTAAAAACTAAGAAAATTGCATTACTAGAAGACAGGCCTGAGAACGATGAGGATATGAGCTTTTTTAAATCACTTATCCCTCACATCAAGGAGCTTCCCTACATTAACAAGCTAAATTTTAGAAGTCAAGTCCAAAATATATTGGTTCAAGATCTTTCCAATATACAGCAGAGAAAACTACACCTGAATGCTCACTATCAACAGAGTCCTCCACCAGTCTCATCTGCAGTTCAAGATTGCTATTCTGGTGAGCACAGTATTCAACATTTGCCTCACCAACAGCCCAATCTCACCATTCAAGTGAACGTGATGATTCAACAATGATTCAAACTTTTTAATAAACCATGTTATGAAAATAGCTTTGAGCATTATTTCCATTAATCCCTAAATAAAGTAAACACATTTAATTAATAGTTTTATTTACTTATCTAATTGTCAACATTAATCTCTCCTCTGTTGATATAGGAAGTTGAAAGTTAGTTGAACTATACACCATTTCATCTTTTATTGAATTCACAATGTAATCAAATGTGCCAGAAAACATCCTTGGCTACCCATGAAACAAGTTCGAATCATTTCTTAACTCTTCATATAAATGGTGAAATTCACCATAGGATTCCCTCTCCAAATATATATAATTTGTTGAAGATCATTTACGTTTCACTTTTTGACTTGAATAGGTCTTTAAATTTGCTACCATACGGGGGCAATCCAAAAAACCTAATGATAACAAAATCGGGGGATACAGTTTGGCGTTGTAGTTTCGAATCTATCCTCTACATCCAAAATTAAATTATACCACTGGATAGCTAAAAGATCAAAAAATGCATTACGATACGCGAGAACAGTGACGCATAGCGCGCGGTGGAGGGGGAAGAGCCACCATTTTGAGGTTATTTTGCTGCGTATCGAGAGTTGCAATTAGTATAACTTTTGACTCAGAGAAGCTACGATGTTCGTTTAGGTTTTAATCGTCAGCTGTCGTCAAAATCTATCGATTGTATATAAAACATTAGTTTAAAGTAGTGACAGTGAATATAATAAGGTGTTAGAATAAAAATACATTATCAAAAATCTATCTTATCATTAATAAAGTTATATTGTAACACAATAATTATTTGTTTCCTTGCTTTTATCCTAAATATATAAATAAAAATATTTTATTTAAAAAAATATATATAACCCGTTACATAAACGTATTCACGTACAACACACGGCCGTGTCCATGACACAGCCACACCACATTTTTTAGTTTGTTAACAATTATTATACTTTTTAGAACTACACTTTATGACAGTAAGAGTTGACGTTTCCTTGAAGACAACATCATAGCTACTGATTATTAAACTCTTATCGCTTTCTTCTTGTATTCGCCCACATAGGACAATCACTTCAATTTGCTCGCATTGCACCGCACCGCTTCGCCCGCGCCGTGCCGCAC
The DNA here is from genome assembly GCA_039000515.1 of Timema cristinae. Classification (NCBI taxonomy): domain Eukaryota; kingdom Metazoa; phylum Arthropoda; class Insecta; order Phasmatodea; family Timematidae; genus Timema; species Timema cristinae. Next base: position 89,108,057 of record JBCFYV010009882.1, read on the forward strand.
CACTTGGTTCTGTTCGCTAACCTAGGACAGCGCCTTAGTCGTGTTGAGCTTGTCGCCCACTAAGGCACACCAAACCACACTGCATCACCGAAAATAAATTTCTGTCCTCTGCTTCTTATGAAATCAAATGGTGTAACGTCCATTACATTGCAGCGCGTTGAGACGCGTGAAAGCGACTTCTGAAATTTCCATACCAGAAGAAATCTTAAGGGTTTAGTAAAATTATTCTTTCCTTTCACCATGCCTGTGTGTACAGGGGTATACTGAAGGAACCAAGGTAGGAAAGCGTCTTTTCGTCATTCCGACCCTACTCCTGTGTATTGGCTTAATACCGGCATGCCTCGTACTAAAACAAATGCTCATTTGTGTAGTGAATTGTGAGCGTTTTGTCTTCTACTCCCAATGTTCATTTTGGTAACTAAAATTCGCATTTAGTTTGAATTAGATTTCCACATAATCACCATCAAACGGTATGTTTTCATTGTGTTTTCCTTGAATTAATTAATTGAAAATCGATGATAAAAGTGGAAAACAAGAGGCAAAATTATATAGGCCTACTATAAAATTTTGTTCCCTCTGAAAATTATACAACAAAACTTTTCATAACATTATTCAAATAAAAGATAGCAATCTTTCAAATGTAGTGCATTTCCACATATGAGACATGCTACATTGATAGACCTTCAGAGGAAGGTGCATGTAATATTTCACACATTTGCTTGGAGCGGTGCAGGCGCGCTGTTGTGGACGACAAGCTTAGTTCAGTCTCCCGCGAGGTATAGCACTTTGAAGGCAGCCACTCTCTCTACAAAACCGTGAATGAGCTTTATTGGTAACGCTTGAAACAACCAGAACCTCTAACACGCCCAAAAGACTGGGTACAGAAATACCCAATAGCTGCAGCCCACTAAAATAAGCGCTCAGTTTCATAGCTTAGACCCCGATACATTCACGTCAACTTTATTAGTCCGTTATGGTCAGAATACGGACTAATGAGCTCATAAAAGCACCAATGCTAGGGTTTTATAACGTTATAGGGGAAATAAATATCACAAGAGGAGAAATAGATATGATCCTCAAATGATAGGCTACATGCGCCACATTGTGTACACCTTAGCTTAATAGGTAACGTGTCTATCTACTGAGCTAAGGGTCCCGGGATCGATTCACGGAATGCTCAAACAATTTATCATTGGTGAAATATTGGTTTCCCCTTTCACAGAGATGAATTTACCTCCGGGGGCTGGATGTTGTCCACCATATATTTAAGTTATTTTGTAATCCTTGTACTTATATAGTCGGTTGGTGTAGAAAAGTGCACGTTAAATATATGAAAAAATGAAATGGTTGGCTATAAATTTGCGACATAACTTAAAGAGGTAGGGAATTTTGAAAGATGGCGATATGAACTGTACACGTGATTAATAGACTGCATTATATAATGGCTGTCTTGGATGAAAATACCATGGCCTAGTATGCCGGAACGTATTTTTGTCCAAGTGTGTGATTGGAAAATAATGACATTATGTGAGGTTAAGTTGTTTTTTTCTTAGCAATGCGTCTTACTAACCACTTGGTTTACACGCAAATGTAATAAATACTTTTATGTGTTAGAGATGAACACGTTTGGATTTATAGGAGATATACCTGCATTTTCGTGGAGGCAGAGTGGGGGAATGATTTAGGAAAAAAAAAAACACTTTCCCTTCCAACCGGAATGAAAACCCTAATCTCCCCGTCATTGGCAGTTTGGTCTTTTTAAATAGTGACTTAAAGGGAATGCCAGGCCTCCACCGTGGTTCGGATTCCACGTTAAGTTGTAGGTCCTCCATTTAATCTCACAATCACCCTACCATTACACATTAGCGTAAGTGCGTATAACTCAAATGGGTAGTAAGACGCGGTGCTAATAATAATAATAATAATAATAATAATAATAATAATAATAGTGACTTAAAGCCTTATGGGGCTACTGAAGAGGGCAAGCAATGTTATTATTATTATTATTATTATTAGCACCGCGTCTTACTACCCGTTTGGGTTATACGCACTTACGCTAATGTGTAATGGTAGGGTGATTGTGAGATGAAATGGAGGACCTACAGTTTAACGTGAAATCCGAACCACGGTGGAGGTCTGGCATTCCCCACATTCACAAGATGTCTTGTCAGAGGTGAAGGAAGGGTTTGGTAATCAGATAAATCTGTGCCGGGACCGAGGATTGAACCCCGGACGCCAGCATAGAAGTCTGACACCTTACCCCTAGACCGCCAGGTCACCTGGCAAGTCATGTTATATTGAGTAAAATAAACATATAAAGGTACCTGTACTTGCACCATGTTTCCTATTTCCTGCCCCATTCCCTGCCTCTACCTAAAATATAACAGGGGGGGGGGGACAAAGTACCCATGCCCCCCTTAATTACAGCTTTTATGTATTTGGTTATTTAACATACCAGGATCATATTAATCTCCTTATTTAATATTTATTTTATACACGGCATGATATTTGAAAAATTGGTGGTTGACCTTAACACAAAGTGTAGGAAGTTTCTCCTGAAATCCATATTACGGGTATCAGATGGTGGGAACGTGGACTGATCACGCCACTGAAACAAGTGGCAAACACGCATCCAGGGAATAATATCTTGAGATCAGCTTTCTTATTTTCGTTTGTTTTCAACACTTTGGTTGTTTGACCTGCTTTTGAAATGATTGCTTTTAGCAATGGAGGGATGGTAAAAGAAAACACGTTTATTTTAAGTATTATAGTAAAAAATATTAATCAATGATTTTCTTTTATTTGGGGGAATTTGATTTATATATAAGTATATATAGGATAGCTTATGTTTTTTTCTTTTTTTAATATGTGAATTACATAAAATGTATAAATTATTTGAGTCATTTCATTTTAAACCGATTATTAATAAGACCAATATAATTTTAGTAATTTAATATAAATTGTATTAAATTTATGATTAAATAAAGTATATATACATATAATTAAAATAATTTGGATCCACATAATATATAATCGTAAATTATGATTTTAAATTTAATTAAAACTAATTATAATATTTGGATATCTAATAATTATTTGTGTGTTAAACATGTTTTTTAAATAAATATTTATTGACTTATTAAATCTGGTATGGATAAAAATATTATACTGGTGACATATTTTTTCTTATTTGTAGCTAATTGAATAAATAAGTAGTGGATCCGGTCTAGAAAACTGAGATATACGAGTGTAGAGTTCATTGTCCTGACCACATGACGCAGTATATCTGCAAATGTTGGCACTATCTTAGCCAACATGTGGTGGCCGCTTGGTTGGTATAGCTCTATTACGGTCTGACGCCATGGAGTTTTTTCTACTAGATTGTAAAATAATATAATCACGTTAATTTTTATTTAGCCGTGGTGCGTTTGGTAAGGTATTTACTTATTAGACGGAACGAGGTTCGAACTCGGTGGGGGAGTTGGTTGTTTCCTACTATGGTTCACAGAATCGAGGTTAATTCTAACTTAATTTAATTCACAACACCTTCCCAATTCCTAATCCATTAGCGTAATTAGTACTTAAAGTGTATAACCCGAACGGGTAGTAAGACGCGGTGGTATTATTATTATTATTATTATTAGTATTTAATATGCCAATGTGCTATTTTTTTGACCTACTTACGCTATACACGACCCTGGTGGTCTTGGGTTAGAGTACTAGCCTCAGTTCACTCAGATCAGTAGCCGATTTTCGTAGGTTATAACCCAGCTGAGGTCAACGGATTTTTCTTGAGCGGAAATAATCCGTAGCATAACTTCCTTCGGAGGGAAAGTAAAACCATATGTCCCATGTCGATCGTGGCATGTAGAGGAACCCTGAACGGTATGTGAAAATACCTTTCCCAGCAACATTGATAGGCTGTTTCTCTCTCGATCATAGAAATTATCGTGTGATGAGATAATCAGTTGGTTCAGAAAGTGCACGTTAAATACCTCAAATATATAGATAAATCATAATAAATACATTAAAATTATTTTTGTTTTTTATTTAAGATGTTGAAAATACATATTTTATTACTATTATTATTATTATTTTAATCAATTTATAATGTAGCCCTGATAATAATACAAGTTTGGCACGTCTTGTATAATCTATAATGTAGAGATTGCTATCCTATGTTAAATGAATTGTATGTATACAACGTGTATCTAAAACAGAGTATCAAACTTTGGCAGGCTATTCCTTGGGTGAAAATAGAATAATTAACATCAGCAACCTAGGGTTCCTCTTAAATATTAAGGGTGGTATTCACCCCTAAGGATAGAGCTAAAAACGACTATTGTGTGAAATATTATGAAAACTGATTAAGGTATTACAACGAATCTTTGAATACTACTTATTGAAACCTTGATCATTAATAAACTAAATGTGCTGTTACCGTAACCCACCACAATCATGTATTATTATTATTATTATTATTATTATTATTATTATTATTATTATTATTAGCACCGCGTCTTACTACCCGTTCGGGTTATATGCACTTACGCTAATGTGTAATGGTAAGGTGATTGTGAGATGAAATGGAGGACCTACAGTTTAACGTGGAATCCGAACCACGGTGGAGGCCTGGCATTCCTCACATTCACAAGATTTCTTGTCAGAGGTGAAGGAAGGGTTTGGTAATCAGATAAATCTTTGCCGGGACCGAGGATTGAACCCCGGCCACCAGCACAGAAGTCTGACACCTTACCCCTAGACCACCAGGTCAACGACCCCATCATGTAAAAAAAAGGGGGGGGGTTGTAACAGTTTTTTCTGCAATAAAATATGTCAGACTAAGTATTACTAATTTTGACTTAAGATTACAAGACAATGATTAAAAATTAACAGAAAATGTGCCTTGGAGAAACTGTCTATCTTTTTCTGTTTTCGAGATAATCACACAAGTTTGAGCTCAGAGAAAAATGTAAATGCCTGCCAGGTAGGCAACCAGAATCGCAGTGTTACTTCGCACTGCAGTCGTTTAACCATTTTTACCGGCACGTGTGACTATGTATCACGAACATTAGGTAAACAAGGCTGGTTTGTGTGTAATGATGGAGAAACTCAGATACTTTTCCTTTTTCCTAAGCTCCGATGTTTTGCTATTTATCACATTAATAAGTTATGCTTACACAGTTCACACTTGGGTGGGATTTTAATCATTACACTCACTGGAGTATTGAAAGCTAAATTAAGAAAGACTTATTTTAGTTCTTGTATTTTTTAGTTCCTAGCTTCAAAAGCAGATTCATAGCAAGTGTTCAAAATCGTGACCCTAACGTCATAGCAATAATTGAGGTGGCGTATCAATGACTGGGGTAATCTTTCGAAAACACGTGGTGTTTCTTGAACCTTATCACATGCAGCACCTATCCTGGCTAACAGGTCTTCCTCGGATTCAATGGCTGTCTCGTACACCAAAGCTTTGAAAAAGACCCACAGAAAGAAATCTAACGGATTAAGGTAAGTGGAGAGAGTTGGCCACACAATACAGCTGTACTGGCTGCCTACCTGGCAGGAATTAACACTTGTCTTTGAAATCAAACATGCATGATTATCTCGGAAATGGGGAAAGCTAAACACTTTCTCTAAAACACCTTATTTGTTAATTTTTACTCCATATTTTGTAATCTTAAGTCAAAATTAATAATACTTACTCTGTCATATTTTATTGCAGAAAAAAGTGTTACCGACAATAAGTAGTATACAAAAATTCGTTGTGATACCTTAATCAGTTTTCATAATATTTCACACACCAGTCGTTTTTTAGCTCTATCTTTAGGGTGAATACCGCTCTTAATATTTAAGATGAACCCTAGGTTGCTGATGTAAATTATTCTATTTTCACCCAAGGAATAACATGCCAAAGTTTGATACAATGTTTTAGATACACGTTGTATAAAGTGTTTATATACACGGTATATATTATTCTTTTAAATTAGTTTTCTAACATTTTAAAACTACTACTTATTACCAATTAATGTCTGAACATACGGTATCGTACAGTATGTATTGATTAAACCTTATTTATTTCATTAGGCACTTTACCTGTAACTTCTTGTGCCTACGATCGCTTTGTTTATCGTACTCAGTTAACCAATGATATAACAGTTTTTAGTATATCATATAATCACTAAACAAGAAAATTATCATGTCATCGGTTATAGCGTGTTTGACTTGTAACGCGAGTCGGATTCCTACACCTTAACGCTCGTTATAGACGGGGAGTGGTTGAGTTAATTTTAAGTAGTAAATAATATATATATATAAATTTTGCAAACATTTAGTACAATTTTATTTGCTATTTAAAAGAAAAAATTGTATGTTTCCTCTGTTTATTGTAAAAGGAGAACTCCCATAGCTGAATTTGTGAATGCGATGTACAGGGTGGGTTGGAAAGAATTAGTCAACCTATGCTGAGGAAAGTGATGGACAACGTGCTGAGGTTTGTCTGACGTTCGATGGAGCTCACCCGAGTGACATTTTAGTCAAAAAGTGAAAAAATGTATTGTGTTGTTTGCTTTTATTTAGCTAGTATTTAGCTAGTGTTAATTTCTAAGTAGATAATCACCTAATTGTTTCGGCCCAAACCTGTATTACATTAAAGAGGAATTCGTGTTTAGAGTACCGACTGGCAAACCCAATGGGACGACATCAGCGAGAAGACCTAGAGGCAGATAGTATAACGTTAGAATGGACCTGAAAGAGATAGAATGTAACTAGGCGAACTGGATATAACCATCTCAGAAAAGAATATGGTGTAGTGAGATGGACTGGATATAACCAGTTCAAGATTAGGATTTAAAAAAATCAGATTTACTGTATATTAATTAATAAACACTCTTTAATCAAGTCAATTACTAAAATACTAAAATTTAAATGCATAATCGGTTCACTGACTAGTATTTATTACGTATTTGGACCTATTTTCTTAAATTTTAGCTCCAAACTATTTGTAGGGCGGTTCACTACTTTCATGCACAGAACCTGTATTATATCGCTACATTTTATGAATCATTTATTGACACTGTACAATAATCCGAATATACTAATAAACATCAATATAAAAAAAACTCCATGCTTCAGCTGACAATCAAGCCATACCGACCAAACGGGCACCATCTGTTGGTGAAGATCGTGTCAATTTCTGCGTAAATAGGGTTTCTTGTGATTAGCACAGCAAACCCTAAGACTGTTTAAATCAATTTTCAAGATCGGAGCCATTTTCACTCAAGTAGCTCATCAATAATAATTATTGTCCCCATGGGGCTTAATTGACCCAAACAAAACCTACTTTCACACCTGCAAAAATAAAGTTTATAAATTATAATGATTTAATAACTGATGTTGAATATAATATATTTTTTTTAAATTAAATATGTTGATTATTTATATTTCTCATTTGAACAAAACTGCAAAAAAAAAAAAAAAAAAAAGACGCTATAGATTTTTTTTAAAATCTTAAATTTACTTGACCATTATCTCCTGGAGTCATAAATAATAATGGTCTCTATAAAAAGTGGCTACGAATAAAAACTATTTAAAAAACTGTGCTTTAAACTATCTGTTCAGATATATATTATTGTTTTTTGTAACTTCAACTAACTATAGCTAATAAACTACGTGATATGCTTTATTATCTTATAAGAAAACCACTGGATATTTGTTTGTGTGCGTCTAGCTCGAATGTTGTTTCCCAGCTCATGGAAAAGTTTCTTTTGATCCCGAAACCCCAGTTTTCCACAGCGAGCGGAGCTGTACTGTTGAAAACCGCACATAAATCACGCAGCCAGGGTAGGCCTTAAAACTCGTTCACTGCACTAACATGACAGCCCTATAATGGAGTGGAACTACGCACAAAATCAATACATGGAAAACAAGGAATGAGAATTTATACCAAACACTAGCCTTTTGTGCTATAATAAAGTCCATTTTTTTAGGAAGGACCTTTTAAAAAATATCAACATACTTTCTTCACCCGCTTCGGTGGCCGCATGGTCTAGCAAGCTACTCTCGCAATAGACTAGACTGGCCGATGACGGGGAGGTTTGAATCTTTGTCGGGTGTACTGAAGGTGGTTTTCCCTAAATGGTTTTCCACTAAACCTTCACACAAATGCTGGTACATTTCCTAAAAATTCAACATTCCTAATCCCTAACCCATTAGTTTAATTAGTACATAGCCGTACAAACCAAACGTGATGTTAAAAAATTGGTATATACTTTTTAAGGCCATTGATGATATTTATATATCATTAATGTACGGTATATGCATACACATGTATACATATGTATAAAATTATGTCATCATTAATGTATGATAAAAAACAGACACATAATATATATATGTATATATATATATATATATATATATATATATATATATATGTATGTATATAAGTGTTTGAGTGGATCGTAACATGTGGAAACTACTTGAGTTGTGTACAGAGACACAAAAACTATTAAAAAGTGCATATAATCGTGTATTCCATTTGACATTGTTTCCAGTTACACTCCATGTTTGTACTTGAGTTGTGGCCTTCGGGCTGAATGCAAGCCTGCAAATCATCGTGTGTAGAATGCAGCACTCTTTCCAAAATAATAGATTTTTTTTTTCTTTTGTCAGATTAGTTGGCAGCCTTCTTGTACACGTTGATGACGTATTTCAATGCTGGAAATGGGTGTGGAATAAACAATTGGTTTCAAGTTGCCACATCAATAAAAATAATACTGTATTTAAGGTGCGGCCGAAGGGAACGCAAGTATTTTTACAGTTTTTATAGAATTGTAATTTGTTGGCCAAAATAAATCAAATATTTCTCCAGTAGCAACATAGAGTTTAGTTTTCTGCACATGCTAATATCAACAGAGCATGAATATCTGTCAAGGGTGTCCTGGAATTTTGTTAAAACTTTCTTTTGTTATTTAAAAAGTTTTGATAAAATTCCAGGACACCCTTGACAGATATTCAAGAACTGTTGATACTAGAATGTCCATAAAACTAAACTCTATGTTGCTACTGGAGAAATATTTGATTTATTTTGGCCAAAAAAATGTAATGCTATAAAAACTGTAAAATTACTCACGCTTCCTTCTGCCGCACCTTAAGTCAGGGGAATGCTCATGACGGACAGTAGGTACTACACGACCTATGTGTTCGCTAGGAATTGATTCGTTCAAGAAATTTCTGGCTAGTTGGATAAAGTGGGGTAGTTCTTGTATTAAAAATTTTTTTGGTCAAAACAAATCATTTGTTTCTTCAGTAAAAATATTAAGTTTGATTTTCTTCACACGGTGACCTCAACAGTTCTTAAATATCTGTCCAGGCTGTTCTGGAATTTAATGACAACTGTTTCTCTTTATTTAAAAAGTTTATCATCTAATGTCTCTATACCCATGACAGATACTCAATAACTGTCATATCAAAATGTGAATGAAATTAAACTCTATATTTCTATTGGAGGAAAATTTATTTAGGCCAAAATATGTTTTACTATAAAAAAATTGCAAAAAGATTTATCTTTTCTCACATTCCTTAAATCCCCACCTAAATCTAAAGACTTACACTTTATCTATTATAATTTACCCAATCATGGGCTATATTATTGCAAGGTGAAATGATAATTTTATTTAAGTACCCAATTCCCCATACCATTATGATTATTTTATCATTTAATAGTTGTGAATTTATTATAAGCTACATCCAGTATTTATTTTTAAATTATGTATTATTTAGAAACTTAAAAATAAATAAAAATGGTCAAATCAATAGCCCCAGTCTTCCCTTCAAGAATGAAGGTAAAGTGTCCTATTTTAACTTCTTTGTGTGAGTCATGTCTTACTACCAATCCGGGCTATCTTTATTTTTAGCATTGTGTCTTACTACCCGTTCAAGCTATACACCTATGTACTAATCACACTAATTGGTTTAGAGATTAGAAAGGCTTAATTTAGAGGAAATTCACCAGAATTTGCGTGGAAGGAGAGTGGAAAACACTTAAGGGAAAACTACTCTCAGTAAACATGAACGGGATCGAACCCAATCTTCTCGTCTTCAGTCAAACATGGGTTTTGAGCGTTAGACCACGTGTCCACCAAAGTGATCCGGGATATCCACTAATAAGATAGGGGTGATGTTGGTAGGATATTCAATGAATGACGTTTTTGTGGAGGTATAGTGGAAAATACATTTAATGAAAAAAAAACCACTTTAGTTCACCCAGACGGGATTCAAACCGTGACCTACCAGCACTAGCCAAATCGAACTATTCGAGACTGACACCTCTCCGTACATACTAGTACCATACATTTCTGATTAGTTCAATTTATAGTTTTATTGCATTTTTAAATGTCACACCTTCTCATTTGATTGTTCCCGAATAATAACTTAGTGAAAAATCTAGCTGGCATAAGAAAAAGGGAGACATTTTAATAAAGGAATTATAAAAAACAATGTATAGTTAAAATAATGTAATTAATAGAATAGCAGTGTTTTTTTAGCACCGCGTCTTACTACCCATTCCGCTTATACGGTTATGTACTAACTACTCTTATGGTTTTAGGGATTCGTAAGGTTATATTTAGAGTAAATGTACTCACGTTTGCGTGGAGCGAGAGTGGAAAATCTTTTTGGAAAACCATCCTCAGTTCACCCGACCGAGATTCAAACATCTATCTCCCCGTCATCAGCAGTCTAGTCTACTGCGAGAGTAGCGCCCTAAACTATGTGGCCACCGAAGCGGGTAATAGTATTGCTAAGCAATTTAATTTGAAGAGGATTAAAAACTATAATTTATAAAGTCGGTCATATTGATCAAGTGTGACACATGTTTTATATTAACTACTTCCTTTTTTTAGTGTGTGTCTCTTGTCCACCGCTGAAGTGGGCCCCACATGCTACGGTACATTCTATATATAAATGTATGTATACATATATGAAAGTATCTAACGAGCACGTTTTGAACTGACTGATTTTATCAGCTCATGACCCATATTTTAGTAGGCAGGCATGCTACCAACTGAGCTAAGGTGTAGCATTTTTACGATATTATTAGTGATTTTTATTGATATTGATAATATCTGAAGATCATATAACCTCCCATACAAATACTCGAAAGTAAATCTAGTAAATTGTTTAACTGTAAGATAAGGATCTCCCCATGAACTAGGGACTTTATTTAATTATTCTTAAACTTTAAACAAATAACTTGGACACGTGAATCGAACCCAGAACAAGGTGTCATTTTTACAAATTTACGAATATGATAGTTGATTTGGCTACTTCTGTAACTAAAATATAATTCCCATTTTCTAGTCTTTCTTAGTCAGGTACTATTAATTGCACGAGCGTTTGATTACCTCCATTTACTTAAAATACATTAAAAATGCTTAAATATGCTTATGTTTTGGGGAAGAGGGAGATTGTATTTAAAGGAAGTGTGCCCAGATTGTCGTGGAGGCATGCTGAAAAACTATTTAGGAAAAAACACCTTCAGTACAACCTACCATGTTTCAAACCTAAATATACACGGCATGGCAATCCCGTATGTTTTAAGAGTGACATCTTAGACCATGCAGCCACCGAATTTGGTGAAAACATTATTAAAATATCAAAACATCCTTGTGAAAATAGTCATGTTGCATGCCAATGAGTGGTTTTAAACTCCCAATTAATAGGTCGATACAATTTCATATCAGGCGTTTAGGAAAGGTAATATTGTATAATGAGTTGCGATGGAAATTTCTTTAAAATTCCTGGAATAAAAATATTTATTTTTGTGTGGCCAGAAATTGAGGACATTTCCGATGTTGATCGCCACGACTCTAATTATTATCCTTGATATTAAATCACGCAGAAGCATGTTTATTTCTCAAAGGCTTTCTGACCTCAATATTATCGTCTTAGCACGCACCATGATTAGACGTGGAGGGTGCTAGTGAGAACGAATGAAACGCCGATGGGCAAAATTGTAAAGTTTTGAAGTTTAACATAATTTATAAGTCATACTGGAACATGTCGGATATAAACAGAGTATTATGTATATCTTGTGAAACCTCCTTTTATTACCAATTATGAAGAAGGCCCAAAAAGGAACAGAAAATAAAATAATCAGAGTGAGTCGTTTGAGTGAAATCAGTTACAATAGTCTGATAACAAACTACTGTTACTCAGCGCACGCAACTCAGCTGGTTACGGAAACATTTACCAAATGGTCGGTCATCCTTCGTGACTCTCATCATAGAAACCTCATAGCAACCCAAACATAAATAAATAGATAAATAACCTAAGGGTACTCTTAAGACGTGAAATCAATTTACCATAACATAAAGGAAAAAACAAGAAATACACTTTAAATGTTTATATATATGTTATATATATATATGATATATATATATGATATATATGCTATATATATGATATATATACGATATATTATATATATCATATTATATATATCATATATATGATATATATACGATATATATGATATATATACGATATATATGATATATATACGATATATATGATATATCTATCATATATATATATATATATTATATCTATCATATATATATGATAGATATAATATATAATATATAATATATATATCATATATATAGGATATATATTATATATATAATATATATATATCAATAGAGATTAAAACCATGTATTATGGTACCAAAACTAAATATGATAGATGTATTTCAAGACTATATTAAAGGTTATATATGTGTATGTAAAAGTTAATATAAAAGGTAATTTCAAAATTGCGGTCTTGATTAAAACCAGTAAATTTATTTTAAAATTTAACAAGTCCAAGGTTCTCATATAACCTACTCACAAAATAATATTATATAGTCCAAAAATAATTAAACTCATACTCTCCAAGAACTTGACCCTATTTACAAAATTACTAGAATGAACCGCTAAGATAAATATAGCCACGAGAGTAATTGATATTTCAAACTATCGCAAATAGATACCGATATAAAATGAATCTGAATGGATTCTTAACAAACGCAAGCAATGTTGAGGCGTTTATCTTCAGTCATTACCAAAATAGACTTTATTCTTTACTCTTTCAAAAAGACTAAACACCCTCCATAAATATTATTATTATTATTAGCACCGCGTCTTACTACCCGTTCGGGTTATACGCACTTACGCTAATGTGTAATGGTAGGGTGATAGTGAGATGAAATGAAGGACCTACAGTTTAACGTGGAATCCGAACCACGGTGGAGGCCTGGCATTCCTCACATTCACAAGATGTCTTGTCAGAGGTGAAGGAAGGGTCTCCATAAATAAATAATAAATAAAATTCAAGATTACTCGCAATACTATTTTATGATATTTCAATACTAAGTTAATATCTGCCACACTAGAGCAGTATTGGTAAAGATTTACAAAAAATTGTATTATTAAACACAATGAAATAAATATCCGATCTTACTACATACAGAATTATTTTTCTATACATCTCCACGATCAAAGATATTTCGTAAAACGATGTCTACAATGTCTAACCATCGATAGATATCGATCTCATTCATGATTTTAATGCTCATTATTACAGTATTTATAAAACCTTATCATAATAGAATTTAAATTCAATCTCCACTACCAGAGAATTTTAAATTACAAACAAAGAAAACTAATAAGCTGAAAGAATAATTTTTAAAAGTTACATATTTAAAATTATCTAAGCCAAAACATTAAATTTCCCTTACATTTTTAATACGTGCAGCCAAGGCTACGTTCTCCTCTACCAAGATTCAAATCTAAGAGTTAAAACCAAGTCTGCTGGTAATGGCAATATACAGGCATTATATACGCTTAGAACGAGGGAAGATGAGGAACAAGGTGAGAGGAACATAAATTGGTCACGAGAGAGGGGATATGCATGACAAAACACATTATCATGAAGCTCTGAGAACGAGCTCAATTGATCGAGAGCATTTTAGAACTGGAATCACTTCCCTTCTCAAACACTTTGGAATGTTCCTTCCCTCCGCGACCTCTAGCGGTCACTGCTCGAACTTGGGTTGGCTCAGTCAGTTCTTTACGCGTTGCGATCTTGATCGGATGTGTTGTTGGTAAATTGGGGACTCGTCGTGAGAAGCTTGGATGGTGCAATGGGATAAGTAGGTCATGCCACCTCGTCTTCTTTCTTCTTGTTTTGTAGCTAATTCTACACTGGTTTTCAAAAAGTTAATACTGGTTATAATTCTCATCAATTATTTAATGAGGGAGGTTTACTCAAATCGAGTTTGTAACTATATTTGACTGAAGTTTCATATGGAAACTCGATTTGTAAAACTTCTAAAATTTTAAGGTAGAAGTATGTGGATTTAACACCTCATAATAATAATAATATTTGGTCTATAATGGATAAGTCTCATTCCATAGGACCACTATATGTGATCTTTGTGCTTTCCATTATCATCCAAGCATTTATGTAGCCTAATGTGGAGATTCTGGCGAACTCTGGTAAGCAGAGTGGTATTATCAACGATATTTTCGGAGTATTCGTGTATGCTTTCAAAAAGATGGATTTTAGTCACGTATCTTGTACACCAGCTGTTTCAATTACTCCCAGAGAAAGAATTGAATAAGGGTGAGGTCTATGAAACGTGGCACCCACCACTTTGAATCAGGCTGTCATATCCATCGTCCAGGGAAGTTGTCATCCAGCCATTTATGAACATCAATGGCATAATGGGTAGAAGCACCATCATTCTGGAACCATGCATGGCGACCATCATTGATAGCATTCAGTTCAGGCATCATCTCATTACCCAACATATTTAGGCATCTCTCACGCTTAACATTGGGATCAAAGTTAAATGGTCCAAATAGACGATTATGCTACAGTACACAGCAAAGCACCAACAGCAATCTGGTTAATCCTCGGTCAGTGACTGCAGATGCTACCATTTATGTGGTTGGAACTTCGCATTCTTCCCCACTCAGAGTGAACAGGTTATTTTTGAATGTCACAAAAACTAAATATATAAAGTTCTCAATCAACTCTAAACAACATAAAAATGAAAATATTGATATAAACATAAATGGAGAATAAAATAATGCAAGTAAACTACGTTAAATATCTGGCCATGACTTTAGACGATAACCTAAAATGGGTCTCACACATAAGGTCTCTGAGCTAGCCTCTCTCCAAATATATTGTGGTTTTCCTATAAACTAAGACATATTTTCCCAACATTGATACTAAGAAATTTGTACTTCACACTTGTCTACCCCCACCTTCGTGATTGAAATTTGGGGACTCACTTAGACAAACCATCTTCAACCACTAGTATTATTAATGAAAAAAATTGTCAGAATTATAACTTTTTCAGATTTCAAAGCACATAATATACCATTGTTTAGATTACTTGGATTCTTAAATATGAGACAGCTAATTAAATATAAGCTCTTAATACTTATGTATGATATCAAACATGGTATTAATACTTCAACTTGCTTAGATTGTAAATATTTTAATCAAAGCTTATCGACTAGAAATAAGACCACAAAAAACTAATAGTGCCAAAAGCTAGAACTAAATTTTTATGAAATCAAGCTTTCATTGGAATGGTGCAAAGACTTGGAACTCATTGGACCAAAAGATTAGATTATCATCAAGATTAAAATTTAAATCAGTCTAATATTATATTATTCTTGACGATACATAAGACAGATATTAGTATTAGTAGTGATAGTAATAGTAATAATAATACTTATCGTCTTAAGACTCTTAATATAAATAACATCAGAAGAAGATCCTTATGATTTTGTAATACTCAACTACACAATTTGTTTGATACTATCATCTAGTTATAAAAGCATCCTTTAGTCTTGGTGTAACGATACTCTTCAAATAAAAATACTCATGTCAGATTAACACCTGATTTATATAGCAAACAGTTTATTTTATGAAACAGCCTATTATTAGCTATTCAATTTATATATATATATGTTTAACTTGTTTATCTACAATTTCACGGCTTCAGCTCTATATTGTATGTACACAATAAGAGGCGCATTAACCAGATTTTCTGTACTGCCTTTAGAATAATAATAATGTATAACTCTAAACTTGAAACTAATAAATAAATTGTAATAGTCTGTTATTTTATTGAATAGTATTGTATTAATTAACTAATAATAATAAACTCTCTCTCTTTATATGTACTGTACATCGTTGGTTGCGGGACTCTAATTTCCATTCTGGATCCTCTCAAAGATGTCTTGGAACTGGTGAACACTTTTACAATCATCACTTCACGCGTCTCATCAAAAACGAAGGGAGGACCAGACTGCGACCCATCATGCACACTTCACTTTTTTTTTATAACTTATCCAACAAAAGACACACACCGGTACTTGACAAAGATGAGTCACGTTCTAGATATTTCCAATTGGACTTATCTTAAACCTACTGGTCAACACAACCCAACACAATTACTTCAATTCGTTCTTCTTTGTTTAACATCTTGCCTACACAATCAGCAGATCACCTGAAATGATACAACGTGAAAGGTTGACAAGATATCCCTGTGGAATGACACTTTATGACACTATGCATTGTTGATTGATTTTGTCATTACAAATTAGCAACAACAAAACTTTAGATGAACTTGTCATTATTTTGTTAAAAAATACAAGGTACGGTGATGATATTTCCAAGGGCCATGACTGGTTACTGGACACGTCTATTAGGGACTACAAAGTTTAATATTTCAGTTTGATTTAGTAACAAAAATAGAAACAAAAATTAATTGACTTCTTGACATATTTCTTAGGTCATCATTTAGAAAGTCAGGATTCATGAAAATATAGATAATAGATTTACTTAATTCTTGATATTAACTGCTTGAACCTACATGTTTCGATATTCTCAATCCCATAGATTAACAGGAAAATTTTAAAATGTATGTATTTCTTAGTGTTTCCATATCAATTGAAACCTCCTACAATGCAGCAACTATTTTGCCCATTCTGTCACTTTTTACTTTACTCATTGTATTAAAATTAATATTATTTATTTATTTAAGGTATTTAACATAAACTTTCTGAACCGACTGATTATATCATCACACAAGAATTTCTATGAACTAGAGTAAAAGGGCCTACCAATTTTGTCAGGAAGGTTATTTTCACATACTTTCCCGGTTCTTTTACATTCCACAATCACCATGGGACCTACATCTTTACTTCCCCTCTGAAGGGAGTTATGTTATGGATTTTTTCGCTAAAGGAAAATCCGTTGACCCCAGTTGGATTTGAACCCACAAATATCATTTCCTGAGGTGGGCACTCTACACCAAGACCACCAAGGTCCACGTAAGCAATATAATAAAACAAGGTTTTAGCGTGTGTGTGGAAAATCAACAAGCAGTAATTAGCTTTGTGTTTCATCAATGGCCCTCACTTTTGAGTAAAATTTTAAGCCACTACTTGTGCCAACAACGTATGGTGTCTATAGATACAAAAATGGTATTTTAGATAAATAAGGGCCTTCATGAATGTTTTGAAATATCAAAATAATTTTTAAAATGTTTAAAATTGTTTATCTTTGATGTCATGTAAATAATAATATTTGTTTTAGTTATTATTTTACAGAGCTGTTTCATATTATATTATATACAGCAGCAGCTGTTTAAAACTGAAGCTCAGTCAGTAGCGTCTATGTATACTTGGCTAAGGGTCCCTGTTTCGGTTCCTGGCAAGGCCAAAAAAATTATCATTGGTGAAATGTGGGTTTCCCCTGTCACAGTGATGAATTAACGGCTGGGGGCTGGATGTTGTGTTTGTTTTAGATTTAAGATAGTTTATAAATTGTATGATGATATAATCAGTCGGTTCAGAAAGTGCAGGTGAAATACCTACAGTAAATAAATAAATAAATAAAGCAGCAATTTATCATCTTTCTATCCATCAGATGTTGATACCCAACTCTCCTTAGACCTTCCTTACTCTGCCGGTAGCTCGATTTCTGCACGCGCGTGGCTCATCTATGACTGAGAAAGAACCCACTGCATGACTTCACTAAGAGATGGAACTGTGGATGTATACTATACTTCCTGTATAAAGAGACCTATTGAGATAACTTTGACATCAAACTAAGCCAATTCCCTCCGTCAGTACTAGGAGATGTAAAATTGCAAGCTATGTATTAAACGGACTGTCATCAAAGTCAACTAAAGATTTTTTAAACAATGTTATGTTAGTTTTTAATAATACAGGAACATAGCAGTTTAAATAAGCTAAAATATAAGCTGGTCATAAATCAATTATTAAAATACGGTTCTATTACTAATCATATTTATCCTAAAGAAAACACAATAATAATAATAATAATAATAATAATAATAATAATAATAACCAGCTCAAGATAGGTATAGGGTGTAATGAGGTGGAATGGATAGAACTAGCTCAAGTTAGGTATAGGGTGCAATGTTTATTATTATTAGCACCGCGTCTTACTACCCGTTCGGGTTATACGCACTTACGCTAATGTGTAATGGTAGGATGATTGTGAGATGAAATGAAGGACCTACAGTTTAACGTGGAATCCGAACCACGGTGGAGGCCTGGCATTCCTCACATTCACAAGATGTCTTGTCAGAGGTGAAGGAAGGGTTTGGTAATCAGATAAATCTGTGCCGGGACCGAGGATTGAACCCCGGCCGCCAGCACAGAAGTCTGACACCTTACCCTTAGACCACCAGGTCATCTTATAGGGTGTAATGAGGTGGCCGGATAGAACTAGCTCAAGATAGGGATAGAAATGTAATGAAGTGGACTGAATAGAACTAGCTCAAAATAGGGATAGAAATGTAATGAGGTGGACTGTATAGAACTAGCTCAAGATAGGGATAGAAATGTAATGAGGTGGACTGGATAGAACTAGTTCAAGATAGGGATAGAAATGTAATGAGGTGGACTGGATAGAACCAGCTCAAGATAGGGATGGAAATGTAATGAGGTGGACAGTATAGAACTAGTTAAGATAGGGATAGAAATGTAATGAGGTGGACTGGATAGAACCAGCTCAAGATAGGGATAGATATGTAATGAGGTGGACTGCGTCTGCGTATAGGTCTTCCCAATGAATTTCTTCCCACTGGGTTTGCCAGTCATTACCTTCATCCTTCAATATTACATTTATTAATCTAGTTAATTTATTTAAATACTTAATCGTGGTCTACATAATATTATAAAATACTCTTGCCTTTATATCATTGATGATAAAAGCCTAGTTTGTGTGTCTTTCCCACATCCATCTCTCTCGACTGATAAATTACGAGTCGGGAGTGATTAATTCACCTCCGGACTGTTTGATTACGACCAAGGGGTTTGCTTTAAAACTCATGCAATCCTCACGAAAGAGTCCACCGAGACGTTAGAGTTGGAATGAATATTCCTCTAAAAAGAATCGTACCAGGGTCCTGCTTTCACTTATATAAACTTTCGTGATCCGATGGATGGGGTGAATCTTCTTCTTATTATTTTTTTAGCACCGCGTCTTACTGCCTACAAGGGTTATTTACTTTATATGTACTAATTACACTAATGTTTTAGGGATTATGAAATTTTAATTCTAGAAGAAGTGCACCCTTACTTGCATAGAGGGAGAGGGGAAAACTATTTAGGAAAGACCACTCACTATCAGTATATCCGACTGGGATCAAACCCCGATCTCCCCATTTTTGGCAGTCCAGCCTAACACGAGAGTGTGACTCTTCTTGAAGGCCAGTTCTTTCACAAAGTTATTTTTACTTTCTCATACAAAGGCATACTATTGTAAGCGTGAAAAAAAATGGATTTATTACAAATTTTTACGCTTTATGTGAGCACCAACCCAAAAAAAGTGTATTTTACAATTCTCTATGTCCCCCACCTCTCTGTCTGTCTGTCCCTGGCCACGGATTCAAAACGGCTTAATGGATTTTGTCATTACTTAATAATTAGATATAATAGGACTATATCACAATACTTTTTTTACCATAGCCCTTAAGCTAAGTAGTTTATTGATAAGTAATTTTTTTGAATTTCAAATTTTTCAAAAATTGTTCTAACGATTTTGTTTTAAATACATATCTAGATTATGTTTGACATAATAAATAGCATTATTAACATTTTTTTTGGAGAAAATTTGTTGAAGGGTAGTTTACTAAAGACTGATTTTTTTTTTTTTTTTTTTTTTTACAAATGGCCCTAATGATTTGTTTACAAATGGGTATCTTGGGAATGTTTGTTTGACATGACAAATAACACGGTCTACTTTTTTTTTGGGGGGGAGGGGGGGTTAAAGCTCGTTCATGGGTAATTTACTTATGACTACTTTTTCAAAAACTGAAAGTACTTTCAAAAGGGCCCTAAAGATTTGGTTCTAAATAGTATCTTGAGAGTGATTAACATGCAAAATAACCCTGTATAGTTTGTTTTAAGTAAACATTCGATAAAGGGTCCTTTTTTTGAAAATTTGAATTGTTTTAAAAATGGCTATCAAAATTTCGGGAGTGTTTGACATGAACATGATAAACAAAGCTGTATACATGTTTGGGGGAGGGGGGGGGGGAGATTTGGCGATGTATGGTTTACTAGTGACTTTTTTAATTTTAGTATTTAAAAAAATGGCTTTAGCAATTTGGTTCAAAATCTGTTTTGGGAGACTATTTTACATATCAATAATAATGTATATTTATTTTTATAAAATAAATTATTTCAAGGGTAGCCTACTTACCAAAAATTATTGAAAATTTGAATGTTTTTTAAATTGACCTTAAAGTTTGAATTCAA
The DNA here is from genome assembly GCA_039000515.1 of Timema cristinae. NCBI lineage: Eukaryota > Metazoa > Arthropoda > Insecta > Phasmatodea > Timematidae > Timema > Timema cristinae. The sequence goes on from JBCFYV010009882.1 coordinate 89,128,919, forward strand.
AATAGAAATCTGTTAATAGACTTTTATGATAAATATGAATACATTTTTATTTTTACAAATAATTTTAGGGTGGGTTGCAAATAATATATTTTTTAAATATGAATTTTGTTAAATATAATTGGACAATTCGGTTTAAAATGTATACATAAAGAGTGATTATTGTTACTAACAAGGTGATGTGTTTGTTTTTATGAGTATAACTTATTTTAGGGTAGCTTGAAAAAAAAATATTTTTGAAAATTTTCTTCGAAGCTACGAAACACATTATAAGAATATAATATAAGTTAAGACTTAGCTATTGTCGTTTATAATTTACAAAGGTAGATGTTAACATCTACGAGTCGTAAGAACACATCGTGTTCCATCACCTAACGACTTCCATGACTTTGGTACATTAAATCGAGTACCGAAACATGTCGAATAACTAAAGTTCCAGTAATATCCATCATATACTGGAACACCGAAAGGAGTAACGGGGGCAAAAACCATTCAGATAAGACTTAGATAGTTTTAAATAAATATTAGGGTTAAAATAACATTTATTAAAATAATGTGGATACTGAACTTTTACATTCCAAGCCAAATCATCAAATTTTGAATAGATATGTTTTAACTTGTTTTAATATGTTTTATTTTCACTTTCGTTAAAAACTAGTTTTTAAATTATCTGTGTTTTTAAAAAATAGGGTTAAAAAAATTTATGAAAATAATTTAGATAATGCAACTTTTACAATCCAAGCCAAATTATCAACTTTTAATAGACTTTTTTAACTTGTTTTAATTTCACTTTCGTTAAAAATTAGTTTGTCAATTATTTGTGTATCATGTCATGTTGTTAGTTTGACCGATTTGGCTCACACTAAATGCAGTCAAGGTAAATAGTTTAATATCAAAGTGTGTTAAAGAAAAATCATATACAAATTGAGTATAAACAACTTGTAAAGGGTTAATCATAACGATATTTATTCTCAACATTCTATCTATTAATTAAATTAATTTGAGCTCATAACTTTGTAAAATATAAACGACAATATATAAGTCTTAACTTATATTAATTACTCCTTACGAAAGATGCAAATAGAATGTTTTTTAAAATGTTGTTACATTATAAGAAAGTTTCAACAAATGTGTCTTACCATTTATCTATGTCATAGTTCTCCTGTCACGCTATCTTGTCGGTAGAGAGCTAGAAAATAAAGGCCAAAATAATATTTATATAAAAATTTGGGGAAGCTACAAATAAATATGTTAATTTCAATCTCTAAGGATGAAGAATGTTTTCTTGGGTACACGTATCTAAACTTATAGTGAAGAACTCTAAATAAAAAAGTTACCTTAACCCAAAACTAATCTAAGACTCTAATTGGTCTTTGTCCTTATTGGCGAAGCGGATCGGGTTTCGAATCCTTAACGCACCCACTGGAGGTGGTTTTCTACATTTTTAGGGTCGTTTTCATGTTTTATCTTAATATAATTACGTGTGTGTTTCTTTAGTCAGCAACCCTTTTGGTTTAATGAAATGCTCAAAGTTAGTGAAATTTACATTTTACCATCATCGGTTACATACCTCTTGGTGTAGTGGTCAGTGCACCTGGATACAAGCTTAGAGGTACCGGGTTCGATTCCCAGGTGATACCTTGGATATTTTTACCGAAAGGGGAACTACCCCAATGATCACGAGGGTGTGGCAACTTAGGCATTAGGTTTAAGTATTTCCACTGGCTTTAAGCCACCGCTATAACCCGAACGGGTAGTAAGACGTGGTGCTAAATATTATTATTAGTATTATTATTATTATTTAAGCCACCGCTACTCTCTCCATAAATTCAACCTTCCCAATCCCTAAATTGATCAGGTAGTGAGACGTGGTACTAAAAATTATTATTATTATTATTATTATTAATAGCACCACATCTAACTACCCGTTTGGGTTAAACGCACTTACGCTAATGTGTATTGGTAGGGTGATTGTGAGATTAAATGGAGAACCTACAGTTTAATGTGGGATCCGAACCACGGTGGAAGCCTGGCATTCCTCACATTCACAAGTTGTGATTAATACACGTCTTGTCAGAGGTGAAGGAAAGGTTTGGCAATCAGATAAATCTTTGCTGGGACCGGGGATTAAACTGCGGACCCCCAGCATAGAAGTCTGATACCTTACCCCTAGACCGCCAAGTCACCTTAAAAGTTATTATTGTTGATATTATGCAAACTATATTAATAAAATAATTAAGTTACATTATTTATCAATAGCTTGTTGGTAAATTGTTTGAACGTTTTTCTAGGAAAACCGTCTGATTTGCTTGGTTCCACATTTTTAAATTATTATTACACGCTTTCTTTCTTTTCATATCTAGTGGACAGGAGATTTGAAACTAAGTATGTGTTCAAGATGGTGGACATTCGATAGCTCTGTGACCCGCCTCGGCGGCGTAGTTGGCTAACGCGCTAGTCGTGTTGAGCTTGACTGCTGCGGACGGGGAGATTGAGGTTCGAATCTCGGTCGGGTGAACTGGGGGTGGTTTTTCCTAAATGGTTTTCCACTCTCCCTCCACGCAAATGCGGGTTCACTTCCTCTAGTTCAACCTTCCCAATTCCTAAATCCATTAACGTAATTAGTACTTAAAGCGTATAACCCGAACGGGTAGTAAGACGCGTTGCTAAATATTATTATTACTAGATAGCTGTTGCCCGCGGCTTTGCTCGCGTGGAAGTTGATTATATACAAATACGAAAATATACATATGTATTTACAGATTAATTTAAAATATTACGTTACGTTGATGACCATAACTTGACCTCAGATCAAAAATAATGCAAGTCCGATACAAACTTTCACCCCCTTTTTCATCCCTTATTAAATAAAATTTCCAAAATTCCTGAAACACGTATTTATTTGTTTTACGTCAATAACCGAAATACAAAATTTTGTTTATGTAACTTTCAAAATGACGGACTTTCATACATATTATCATCCCCTATTTTGACCCCTTTTGGGTGTAATTTTCTAAAATCCTTTCTTAGTGGGTGCCTACATAACAAAATGAATATACAGTCCGAATTTCATGCTTGTAGCCTTGATAGTTTGCGCTCGGCGATGATGAATCAGTCAGTCAGTCAGTCAGTCAGTCAGTCAATCAGGACATGTTATTTTATAAGTATAGATTAGCTCAGTGTTTGTCAGTTAGAATAATGTCAGTGTGGCGAGGAAAACTGTTAGTGAGGAGGTCTAGACTCGAACCTGGGAATTATAGGCTGGCCGGATGGTATCCACCCTTTTAGAAAATCTTGTAAGTTGGTAGACTATTTTACAATTTTTAATTCGGTTTCAGGACTAAGAATATTCATCTTGAATAAATGTATTGTATGGTTGAGTGTACAATGTAATAAGTACGTACAAAGGCAATTAAAAAATACAAAGCCTATTTAAAGAAATAAACATATATATATAAATATGTTACATATACATGAATGTGGTAGTTGTTGAAAAGTGTTTGTTCAGTAAAAATATAGGTTTTTTGCCATGTATAGAAACCAAGTATATTGCTTAACCAAAAGCATTATTTATTAAATTTAATTAAGTCAAAGATGACAACCTGGACATGGAAATCAAACCCGGGACCTTTGACCTTGCACGCCAATGCTCTACCACAGAGCCAGAGCTATCTACATTCAAAGTCTACTGCGAAATACTGTCAGTTACGAGTCGCCGTGGACCAGGAGGACTCAGTGGTAAAGTATTGATGCTTAAAACCAAAGCTCCCTGGTTCGATTCTTGTGTCCATGTTTTATTTGGTTCACTAATAAATTTGATTCAGTTATCAGTAATGATCCTATGAATCACTATCACGTATAAGTTTGTGATACACATTATTTTTTTATCACCGCATCTTTCTAGCAGGGGCGTACGCAGGAGGGGTGATGTGGGGGATATATCCTCCCCTTCCTTCAAGTCTAAAATAATCCGAAGCAATATCTGCAAACAAAAGAAGAAACCTAAAACACATAAGTTTCAAATTTTCTAAATCAAAACATGTAGCTTAAAGCCTTTGGATATAATATCTTCTCTAAATAACTGCAATGAAACTATTTTTTCACCTATAAATAAACTGCTCAAGTTGTTTTCTGTAATACCAGTTACTACTGCGACACCAGAACGCTCATTTTTAACATTGCGTGTGTTAAAACATTTACCTGAGAAGTAACATGGCAGGACACCGACTTATTAATAATATTAGCACCGCTTCTTACTACCCGCTCGAGTTAGACGCCAAAGTACTAATTAATCAATGGGTTAGGAATCGCAAAGGTTGAATTTAAAGGAAGTGAACCCACATTTTTGTGGAGGTAGAGTGGAAAACCATTTAGATAAAATCACCCCCAGTTCACCAGACTGAGATTCGAACCTTAATATCCGCGTTCTAGGCAGTCTGGCTCAACACTAACCAGCGCGTTAGCCAACTACTTCACCAAGGTGGGTACCGACTTTATGGATAGGCGCTTATATATGCATACAATGATGGACATAATCATTGATATGGTATTAGATGAAATGGCAGAGAAACCTCGTCGGTTAGTCCTTCTCTAAACTATAAGATTCACATGGGCTAGATTGGCTGACAAGAACAGGAATATTAAATGTATTTGTGTCATGTTGTTTCTATGGCTATTAGTGTCAATTTTATTTTGTTAGTTATAAAGAGCGATTGTTTGATGTGTGTATATATATATATATTTGTACCTGATTAATATTTAATATCTGTTGGATATCTTGTGTTGAAGTTCTATCACCCCCCAAAATTAAATAAATAGCCGGTACCGTGGTGTTAGTGCACCTGGCTATAAGCCAAGGGATGCCAGGTTCGATTCCTTCCTTGTAGCTTGGGTATTTTTCCCGAAAGGGGAACGACCCCAATGGTCACCAGGGTTTGATTAATTAGGCTTAAGTTAGGTTTAAGTGTTTATACTGGTTCCACACCCTCATACTCACTATCTTTATCACCTCATCCCATCGGGACATGGAAAGCGCCTCTACGGAAAGGATGTACGATTATTACATTTGGCCGTCCCCTGGACGACGTTAAATTAGTGATGGATAATCTTTCCTCTTTCCATAAAATGAGTTACAAATTATCTAGCCCAGACACGTAATATTAAAATATAAGTACATAAATAATAATCAATATTGGTGCCAAAGTCCTAAACAATAAGCCCATAGTCCAGCACCTAGTTTAGTCGGTATCGTGTCAATATTTTGAGCTAAGGATTCCGAAATCGATTCCTGGCATGGCATGGTGATGAATTAATGGCCGGGTGTTGTGTTTACTATGAATAAATAAAGTTTATCAATACAAATTATAAACAATTATAATTTACATTTTAAATTTAAGTTTAGAGATATTAAATATTATTATACTAGAGGCATTACAAATAATCTATTTAATATGTCTCCTGATGTATATTTAGAAAGCGAAAAATTGTAGATAGACAAAGTAAAAATATATATAAAGTATATAAATTATTATGAACCGTTTTATAATACTCAACTGTTTACTATATAAATAAGGTTATAATTTGACATTTATCATAGTATTCTTAAATGAAGGATTTAAATATAATTGTTTTACATGATGAAAGTATTACATAACTTTAAGTTAATTTATAAGTCATGTGCTGATATAATCAGTCGGTTCAGTAAGTGAACGTTTTATAAATGAAAATGAGATAAATGAACATTGATAGATCTTGTATAATATTATTAGTGGTTTTAAGGTTTAAAACGTAAAGCCTTGTTTAGTATCGGTACAATAAATGTATAGGTACTTTTGATGTTTACTTTCATTTTAAACAAATAAAGTAATAGATAGCTTACATCATACTTTATATTTATTTTTTTATTTATTTTTTTAGCACCGCGTCTTACTATCCGTTCGGGTTATACGCTTTAAGTACTAATTACGCTAATGGATTAGGAATTGGTAAGGTTGAATTAGAGGAAGTGAACCCGCATTTGCGTGGAGGGAGAGTGGAAAACCATTTAGGAAAAACCACCCCCAGTTCACCCGACCGAGATTCAAACCTCAATCTCCCCGTCCTCAGTAGTCGAGCTCAACACGACTAGCGCGTTAGCCAACTACGCCACCGAGGCGGGTCATACTTTATATAAACTTATATATAGCATAACTCCTTGATAGATAATAATATGGAAAGTATAAAAATGGTACAGACTATGGATTAAATGGATAAGCTATTATAGTTTAATACGGTTATAGCCGCATTTAAATATATTTTTTTAAATTGTAAAATGACAACTGTACACGGGAATAGATCCTGAGACCTTTGGTTTAGTGTGCCAATGCTTTACCACAGATCTATCCAGGATTCGTTCTATACCCAAGATCATCTTCACACAAATTTTAATGCAGTCTGTAATGGACTTGCAGAAATCGTTGTGGGACGACAACTGGATAGTTCAGTGGCAAGAGCATTGGTGTATTCCCCCAAAGGTTCAAGGTTCGATTTCTGTGTCCAGGTGTCATTTTTCTATTTAAATAATACGGTACGGATCACTAACTTATTAGAATATGATAGTCTAAAAAATGTAATCCCACTATTATGGTTTGATGAGACTTATCTCTTGTTAGACAATTTCTTTCACGTAGGCCTACATTGTATTATTTGAGGGATAGTATAGTATTAAATGAGCTATATTTCCACGCTATATTTAATTTTAGATGTTCATTTAAACATTTTATGGAAAGTTCATGTCTCATGGAATCAGATATTTGAAGAGAAAATAAATATTTCTCTAACGTTATGTTAGCCAAGAGACTACATACTAGGATGAATACTATAATACTCGCTTCAGTAGCCACGTAGCATAAGACATCAATCTCACAATTGATAAGAATGCCAATCAGGGTTCATATCTCGTTTGGGTGTAATGTGGATTTTTTTCCTACAATGGCTTTCCAATCTCCCTCCATGCTAATGCTGCTATACTTTATCTAGATTCAACCTTCCCCATCCCGAACACATTAGCACAATTAGTAAATATGCATTCAACCCGAAAGTATTGTAAAACGTGGTGCCAAAAACAATTATGATAATGGTCTTGTGAATTCAACTTTGGATTGGAAATAAAAATTTAAGCATTCACTAATGTAATTCTTAAAACTTATATTTTTTATAAATATGTTTAATAATATTAGGGCCTTATGTTAGAAAGGGCGTGGTAGAAAAAAATAGTCCAAAAATTTCCCTTAAGTTTCAAATATTCAAACAAGTAGAAAAATATTATTAGATTACTAAACATTGAACTACAGCTTTTAAAATAAATCCATCTTTGGTTTGATTGTTAGTTTTCCCAAAAATCGCAATTAAAAATTATATTGATAATTATACCTAGATATGCATATTTTGGTTTGGCTAATCAGTACCCTTGCTTTTGTCTATCTAGAATAATTCACCAATCACTCTTCAAAGGTCTTGTCAAGTTTAAAAACATAGTTTTACACAATATGTTAAAGTAAAAGAAGTATTTAAAATTTTTAATAACAGTTTAAACCTAATCTCTGCCCAATTAAAAGAACAAAAAATATGTAATGTTCATTCATTAATAATATTTGCACTTATCATTCAAACTTGATCGCTGCCCAACGAATAGCGAAAACTAATTAATATTTATTTAAATTTAATATCGCTTAGTTGTTTGGACAGGAGTACTGCCAAATGAATATAACAAACACTTTGCGATGTTTAGTTAATTTTTATATATATTTATTTAGCACCGCGTCTTACTATCGGTTTGATTTGAACGCCTAAATACTAAATACGCTAATGAGTTAGCAATTGGGAAGGTTGCATTTAGAGGAAGTGAATCCGCATTTGCGTGGAGGGAGAGTGAAAAACTATTTAGGAAAAAATACCCCAGTTCACCCGTGCGAGATTCTAACCTCGATCTCCACGTCCTTGTCAGTTTAGTTCAACACGAAACTAGCGCGTTAGCTAACTAAGCTAACTAGGTGGGTGATATTAATATTACCCTTATCGCTTGGACCTGATAATGCCGCAATGAAGAGAACGAAAGCGATGCAATGTGTGTGTGTGTGTGTGTGTGTGTGTGTGTGTATGTGTGTGTGTATATATATATATATATATATATAGAGAGAGAGAGAGAGAGAGAGAAAGAAAGAGAGATATTTTATTTTATGGAGCATACCTTACTATCTAAGTTTACCTTTTTTCATCTTTATATCAGTGAGGTAGAGATGAGGAAGGTATATTTTGTAGGATTCGTACTCGCAGTTGCCTGGATGGAGAGGTGGAAATCATTTAGGAAATAAACCTTTCATTGAACCTAACCGTAATTTAAACCCCTGACCTCTAGTCACCAGCAGTCTATTCTATTGACGAGGGGACGCCTATACCGTGAGACCATTGACTCCGGCGATGTGTACGTAAGCTCGCCTGGGGCTGTGACGTCATTCGCACCAGTTGGCATGGCACGGCTATTGTCTGACTAAATGTGCGTGGAGAACGACGGTCTGCTATCTGGCACACATTGCTTAGTGTTATTTAACCGAGATAAAGCTGGGCATATGTTCATGCATAACGCATCACAAATGATAACTACTGCATAGACTACAGTGCATAATTCATAAGAAAAACACAACGGCTTACAATGAAATGTAACCCGCTTCAGTGGCCGAATAAGTCATCTTGTGTTGGGCCAGCCTACTGTGGGGAGTACTGGGATAGAATCCCGGTCACGTCTACTCTGGGTGGGGTTTCCCCTAAATGTTTGTTTCTAGCATCACGTATTAATAGCCGTTCGGGCTATAGGCTTATGCACTTATTACGCTAATTGTTTTAGGGATTAGGGAGGTTATATATAGGAAGTGTATTCACATTTGCGTGGAGGCAAAGTGTAAAGTTATTTTGGAAAAACCACGCTTAATACAGCCAACCTATGCTCGAACCTCGATCTCTCTGACCTCGGCAGTCTAGTCTACTACGAGAGTAGTGAGTTAAACCGAGCAGCTAACGAAGTGGAATTTTCTTAAATGGTTTTCCACTTTCCTTTTACGCAAATACGTGTAGATTACGTCTAAAATGCTTCCTTTCTCATACCTAACCTCTTAGAGCATTTATCATAATAGGCGTATAACCTGAACAAGTAGTAAGACGTGGTGATTAAAAAAAAATAATCAACAATAGTGATTAAAGTATTATATAAATACATAATTGTATTTATTCATAAAAAAATTGTCCTAATCTTCTTGCTCGACTATGAAAAGCTTTTAAAAAAATCTCATCAAATGATAACGTTGATTAAACTGTATATTTTTAAACATAGAATATACCTAATTTAATTGGTGCCTATATTAATAAATCAAATTTAATTTTTATTTAGTACTGATATTATATTGATATTAATATTATGGAAGGCCTTCTTCTTAAATACAAAATCCAAAATCTAAAATTTCCTTTTTATTTTCAATTATTTATGCAATTCTAATCATTATCATTAAAATAAAGAATATTCGTCGATTAAAAAATACTAGTTTGGCTATCGGAAGGCATTTCAAACATGGAAAAGAGATAATTACCGTCTTATGTGAATACTGACGATCAATTGGATAGATACCCTCCTCGCATTCTCATTAGCCGATGCAAGTGTGGTTATTACTCCAGTACACGCATAATGCATCAAAAATATAAGTTCACTTCATGCATCGTACCTCATTCACTGTTTATCTATTATAAATGCTATCATTGACAATAATCTCTTCAACTCTTTGTAAAATATGCTATATGCACTATTTGTTATTTGCTATGTCTTATGCCTTAATATAAGCCGTTTGTATTTACAAAATGGCAAAATTAAATATGACAATAGTCTATTAACATTAATAAAGCCGTATAAGACGCGGTGCTAAAAAAAAAAAAAAAAATATATAAATACGTATTGAACATCTACATTAGCGATGTAGGTATGTAACAGCTAGCAGAAAGTTCTTTATTGCAAATATTGGCTGGAAGTAAATATTAGAATAAACTGTTTGATAACCACTGTGTATCGATAATATAGTATTTCTAAGCAAATAAATATTATTTCCACATAGGTTAGCATTAGTGACTTTCAGATAATGTTTGTAATAAGGAACCATCTGTTAGGTATCAGTTACCTTCACCTTAAACCGGCCCCGTGGTGTAGTGGTCAGTGCACCTGGCCAGCCTAGAGTCCCAGGTTCAATTTTTAGCTGGTAATCTGGATATTGTTCCCGAAGGGGAATTACTCCAATGGTCAGCCGGGTTTGGTTAATTTGCCTTAATTTGGGTTTAAGTGTTTCCACTGGTTCCACACCCTCATATTCACTATCACCATAATTTCATCGGAACATGGAAAGAGCCTCCAGGGAAAGGATGTACGATTAGTACATTCGGACGTCCCCTGGGCAACTGTACATTAGTACTGGCTAATCTTTCCACGAACTGGGCTACGAATGATGCAGCCCAGACGCGTAATATATATAGTTATATAGTTATATACCTACACTACTACCATAGAAGAGCTATATTTGAAGCCGTATCCTTCACTACAAAAATGCATCTTATATTTCCCAGCATTATACTAGCCAGTGTTATATATAGTACGGTACTATTATTTTAATGAACTATCTCTTGGATAGTAAAATTCAATTTCATTAGGAAGTTGGCCATATAATTTATCTATCATATAAATTACTTGCCCTTATTAAGTTTATCACCTACTATACTCATTTTATTAAAGTTTACTGTACTCTAAACATATTAACTAGAGCTAAACTTAATTATGCTAGTGTATTTTTGGATTCTATTGCCTTAAATGTCGCGCTCGGATTGACAAGCCTTCAACGCTAATTGGTTGGTGCTTACTATGGCAAATTCACTCTTAAATTATTTTATAGGGATTATAATAGAAGTTGATACCTTTTTGGGGCTCACAACTCTCTTAACACGCAATAATTATTATGACACCCTTTATGTTTTAAAAATATTAACAGTAACATTGAGTGTATTGAGTGTGTGGCTTTTCCCTAAATGGTTTTCCTTTCTCATTACACGCAAATACGAGTACCCATCCTCTTAATTCAACCTTTAAGAACCTTAATACACTATCGTAATTAGTATACATGCGTATAACCTGAACGGTTAGTAAGACGCGGTGACAAAAACCAACCTCTCGTATAAATCTGTCCCTAATCAGGTAGGCAACATGTGCTCTCTTAGATCTTTCTAAATCAAAACAGTTTTTTTTTAATACGTAATATTCCTAAAAGTCAAGCTAACAGCATATTATGCAGAACTAATTCTATATTTCATAAATTAAGTTTTAAAACGGAGAAAAAACAAAATTAGAGAGTATTAATGTGACACATCCCCATCATTAATAATTTTATAATTGCCTTATATTGTTTATGTAAACGTCATTTTATTCTTTACTTTTTTAGTACTCTTTATTTTGTTTAATATTCAACAATGTCGCTAAATACATGGTTTCTACCATGAGAATCCGATATTTTAAACAAATACAGTTCATTATAGTAGAGTTTCATAGTTGACATACTGCTTAACTTCTTGTACCCATTAATATTTTGTTCTTTGTATTCCTATGCATTTTCCAGTGCTTGCTGTTGAAGAGACTTTAACTAAATAAGAAATGAAAACTATAATTCGTTTTTAACTGAAATTATCAAATTTATTAAAAGGGAAAGCTTTAAAAATATTGTTTGACATATGAGTGTATAGAATTATATCTTTTGTCTTAAACGCCGTATAGTAAGTGTTCAGACCATAGACATCCCATAAATATCTTCAATATATAATTATTTTAATTTGTATGATGTTTAGTAATATAGTTTGAATATTATTTAACGACGCAAACCTCAATTCAGTTTTATTTCTATGTATTTAGTTTAGGTTTCAAACCCGTTTTACTAATAATCTATATCGGCAGTTCTCAAATTGGGGTTATGTAAAGTTATTTACGGTGGTACGCCGTGAGAAGCCAAACAAAACAATCATATTTAATTTAGAAAAATATATAGGGCCTCATCCTATCTTATAAATATATTACGACCCAGTCTAACCAAAATTAAAACAGATTTAACCAGTGGTTGGAGGTGTGGCAACACTAATTAAGGCTCAAACAGCCGATGCAGCCACGCAATCTGTGTTATTATATTCCCGGATTACATTTAAAAAATGTACCTAAATAATAAATAATCAGCTTTATCTTGGTGGTACTCCAAATTACAAAAATTGTTGGGATGGTACGCAACTCAAAACGTTTGGGAACCACTGATTCATATCACTTTAAACAAGTGACAGAAAATTAATGTAAGCATAGACTAATAATTCAGGATTTGCATTTATTATCTAATATATTACTCACTATGGTATAATTTTTCCATCCTTTTTTACTTTCTCGCTATCTTACAGGTAGAGAAAGTATTGTGATCGTCAAAAAAATATAACTCGAGATTTTGATGAATCTCGAGGTTTCATGACCCCCCGAATCCGAAAAAGTTGTTTTTGAATTTCCGTATGTCTGTCTGTCTCTCCAACTAGAGCCTAAACTATTTTACCAATCTGGCTAAAACTTGCTATCTAGGGTTTTAATAAGCTTGCCCGAGGATTTTTTGGAATTGAATATCTAACTCTAAAATAAAGGGTAGTTTACTGAAGGACAACAAAAGAAAAAGTCGATTTTCTCAAAATCTTCTTTAAATATTTTGATTAAATTTCATTTCAAAAAATTCGTAAATATTCCTAACAATATGGCTACTTTCAATATTTCGGCAAAATGACTTTTACTTATCGTTGCCAATATTTAGATCTATTTATATTACAAATATTTTATCCGAGACATTTTTTTATTAAACCACCAATAAATTTCAAGCTATACGCAAATATATATATATAAACTTTTCTAAACTAAAGGTAAAAGTATTGCGATCGTAAAATAATCTAACCTGAAATGTTGATGGATGTCGACGTCTCATGACCCCCAGACATTTAAATAGTAGTCTTTGCAATGCCGTCTGTCTGTGTATCCTTTTAACCCCAAAATTAAGAGTAGTTAAGTAAAAAGAGAAAAAATCGATTTCTCAAAATTGGTTCTAACGATATTGATTAAAATTCGTATCTAGGCATTTATTAAGATTATAAATAAACTGACTGAATACATTTTCCCATGAAAATGACTTTTAGGGCACTTTACAGAAGAGGAATTTTCCGTATCTCCGCAAATATTTGAGATACTAAATAACTAATCATTGCAAAATTGTAGTACTATTAAAAATAAAAAACTTTTATATGAAATATATTTTTATATAACCAACAGTTTTTGAGATATTGGCAAATATATTAATACAATTTTGTGAGCTTTAGTTGTAAAGAGATACTACTTAAGTTTTAACGCAATAATTATCTAATGCCATAGCGTAAGAAATAAGTCTTTCAAAAAGTGCATGTTCTCTTTCTGTCAACTTCTTAGTGGAAATGTTTGTATAGCAATGATCTATTTCTATTATTTTTGTTTAAATAGTCAATATTTACATTTTTTTATTGGGCAACATTATTAAATGAAGAATTTAATAGCAATGCAATAACCATAAAATGTGCAACCCCGAAAATATGTCGAAAATTTTAAATCTGAAATTAACATTTTAATAAGAAGTGTTGACGCTCGAGTAGCCAATATCAATATTTTTACTTTATCGCTACCTTATAGGTAGAGCAAGTATTGTGATCGTCAAAAAATTGAACTTGAGATTGTGATGGATGTCGATGTCTCATGACACCCATGAGCCCTAAAAATATGTTTTCGTAATGCTGTCTGTCTGTCTGATGCTGCTCTCATAGCGAGTGGACGTGTGGGAAGCGTTGCTCCGTAAAGTTGTATGCTACACTGTGAACTTTGTGTTTAAATATACTCGAGGAGATTTAGAGTGTTTCTTATTAATAGTATATTTGATGTGTTGTGTTGTGCTATCCTCCACATGAATGGAGGCCACTCAGGTGTGCCGTGTTCGGATCCTGGACGACATGGGATGTCGTCGAACAGGCCGGACCGCAAATTGGCGATTGTTTTGGACACCATCGTTTCCGGTAAAGTGTTAGATGATTATTTAGTTAGTGTAGGTAATGTTGTGGGACCACATAATGTTCGTTATGCGTCCAACATAAGTGGTGTACGGGTGTGTTTGTTTATGGTGGATGAAGAGTGTGTTAATAAAATGTTAGAAGATGGGGGTGTGTCCGTAGACAATATTTGTGTTCCAATTCGAAGATTTGCTATGTCGTCCACTAAAGTAGTACTTTCCAATGTCACAACAGATATTACAAATGGTTTGTTGTTAACGAACTTGTCTAAATATGGGAAAATTACGAGGCAGATGAGGGAAATTAAAATAAGCTCTAGATTACCACAATTCTCTCATGTCTGCTCGTTTAGACGTATTGTTTATATTATCCCTAACAGGGGAGACACACTTCCTTTGTTTATTAATATAACAATAGATAATATGCCATGGCGAGTATATTTGTCCACTGATGATGCTAAGTGTTTTCGATGCTCGCTTCCCGGACACATGGCAAGGAACTGTACGCAAGATGTGTCGACCACCGAGCGGTCAAGTGAGCCCCGCCGAAACACTACTTTTAGTGATGTCGCTGGCACTTGCGAAATTACGCGGTTGACTGAGGCCAGGGGCAGCGCTGACCCCGTTAAATAAGATAATCTACCATCTGTTGATTATGTACCCACTATTAGTATACTTACTGTTCCTAAACGTCGTCCTCGGTCACTTTCAGAAATAAATAACAACAACAAGCACAACAACAAGAGCAACAACAACAACAACAACAGAAAGGTGAGGTAACAGACAGTTCTCTAGTCTTTGAGAGTGTGGAAACTGATAGTGTACTACAATGTGTTCAAAAATCGCCAATAAATTAAATGACTCTCACATGGAGGATAGTATTACTGGGGAGTTTTTAATAGCACTTAGTGCTATCAGCTCTATTGGTGGGAAAAGGTCAATTAATGCCCTTGAGGAGTCATAAGATGTCAGTGAGTAAGTAAAATGTCGAGCGCTAGAACATAATGATGACTCTGATGATCGATCATTGGTCAATTGTGTCAAAATGTTCTTCGAGTTAACAGGCAGAAAAATTAAAAGTCAAAGATGCTTTGAGTATTGATTAATTAATCCGGAGATTTAATTTTAAAGACAAACAATATCCTTTGAATAAAGAAACGTTTTCAAGTTAAAAAAAAATCTAGGGGTTTTAAAAACGCAGCTGCAGTGGCGTGTGAGTTTACAACCAACTATAAGGACCTAGCAGAAATGTTGCAGGATTCGTTATCCTGTGTCCGAAGTCACAATTTAAGACGGCGATTGTTGCGTTTGAAGTCTCTGTAAGAAGGAAGATTATTAAGTTCCAATATTATTTAATGATTGATTGATATAAAAGCACAATGTGTTTCTACCTTTCTTTATGTTTCATTATTTGTGCTTTAACTCTTAATGCACGGGATCTAGACAGTGATGGCAAACAGTACATGATTTCTCTGTACTCAAAACGGGTAAGAGCGGATATTTTGTGTAGCTCTGGTGTATTAATTGCAATTAGATCATCTATAGATCATGAGGTTATGATACACACTGTATTGGAACCAGGATATGCACATGGTGTAGTATTAAGAATGTTTGGTAGAATTTATCATTTTGTTAAAGTATATATGCCTCAAGATAATACTCATGCCATCTTTGTGGTCGGGGTTTAAACACGATACTTACAACGCCTTGGAGTCTTAGAGAATGTGTTTCTGGCCCGTGATTGGATCGTAACGCTTCTACCAGATGACAGGATTAATTGTACTGAGACCAGACTAGCGCTTAGCCAGGCCCTTCAACGCCTAGTTTCACTTAATAAATTGTCTGATGTATGGAAAACCGCACATTCTGATAAAAGAGGTTTCATATATACGGGTGTTCATAAAAATGTGCCACTATCACGTTTAGACCGCATTTATGTAAACTCTAGCTTGAATTATATTCCTATACAATCAAAAATAGTTCCATCTTTTTCTGACCACTCTGGGCGTATTTGTTTGCTTCAAGTAGATGCAAAGAAGAGTAGACAAGCATATTGAAGGCTCAATACACAATTGTTAGTGGATGAACATTAAAAATTAATTATCAGTAATATTGCCAGTTTTTATTCAGAACATATGTACCATAGTAAGAACCCATTGTTGTGGTGGGATGAGTTTAAGTCAGAAGTGCGTGAAGTTTCTATGCGATTCTGTGTGGACAAGTTCAAAATTGTTTTTGCGGAAATTAGTGAATTGGAAGTTATGGCTCAACAAATTCAATCCAAAGGTATTTTGACGGCAGATGAAAATTACTTTCCTCGTCTTTGTGAAGCAGATATTAGAAAACTTTACAGTCGTTTGGCCATTGACATTCAATCTATTGAGCGTTCTCGATATATGGATATACAAGCCCCCGAGTTTCTTACACCGTTTAGACAACGTCCTGCCCACCTTTCTTTAGCATCTCTGAATATAAACGGACAAATCACGTCCGACCCAAATGAAATTTGTAATTATACTTGTGAACATTTAAGGAAACATTTTTCTTCACGCTTAGTAACGTGTGTTTAAGTGTCAGAACTGTATAATGGTCTTCCCTCCATATCTGAAGATCAAAAGGATGTGTGTGACTCTGACATTTCTTTGGAGGAGTTGACGGAAGCAGTTCATGCACCCAATAAAAATAAAGCTCCCGGATATGATGGTCTACCATGTGAGTTCTATCAATGTTTGGAGGGAAATCTCACATTGTTTTTAAAGATGATTCATGGTACTTTGGAATCTGGTAAGTTACCATCGTCAATAAATAAATATGTTCTTATTTTACTTCCCAAGGATGGGGATAGGACTTTGATACATAATTGGAGACTAATTCCTTTACTTAATGTTGGCTATAAAATACTGTCTCGCACTACAGCTTCTAGTATGCAAACTGTTCTGATGTGATTCACTATTTCCAGACGTTTTGCATTCCACAATGGTCCATATATGAAAATTTGCATCTTATACGAGATGTTATTCACAGTGCCAATACCAAAAATATCCCCCTCGCTGTACATTCTCTGGATCAGGAAAGTGCTTATGACTCAATTGAACACACCTACATGTTTACCACGCTGTCCAATTTCGGGTTTAGAACAAAATATATATCGTATATTCGTACCTTATATCTAATGTCACAATGTTTGTTACGAATTGGAGAAGTACTAACGGCGTCAATTTCAATGTTACGTGGAGTACGGCAAGGGGCCCCATTATCTGGCCCATTGTTCACTATTTGTGTAGAACCTTTCTTACATATGTGCAGACCGACTCTGTAAAATTATGGGTTTAGATTACCGTCGTTTAGAGAAGCGCTAGTTGTCTCCACATATGCAGATACAACTAACACTTTTCATTACCCATGATGAGGTGTTCAAGGAACTTTCTACAGCATTTATGAGATTTAGTTGTAAGTCTGGAGCAGAATTGAATGTAGGTAAAACTCGTATAGAGGCAGAAGATTATTAATAAATCAACTCTCTGGATCTAAGTTGACACATTTACTTACAGTACTCCAACCACCAGTGAAATTCATTTGTGATGTAAAATAGATTGTATGTAAATATGTTTTGGAATGGTAATCATTGGCAAACGTCACAGTACATGTTTGCTGATATACGATTTGGGGGAGCTTCAGTTACCCACCTTCCTAGTAGAGTAATGTCTCTCCGATTCAGATATCTAGAAAAAAGTTTAATGCAAAACCGGAATTTGTCATCTTACAAACTTCACCTTGAAGGTTTAAATAGTACTTCACTTGGTAATCTGTCGGGATTTTATAGCTCAGTTCGCAGTGCCTGGCAAATGTTTGGTATTCGAAAAGTTACCTATTCGCACCCAAACCAGGTTAATATCAATGTTACTAAGTATTCCTTCTTGAGTGGTCGTCTCGGGAAATATGTAGAATTGCCTCAAAAACGTAAGAAAATGTATGTGGAATGTACCGCTAAGCTGATTGATGGTGGTCTTCCAGATGACACGTCTAATTGAAGTGATAATGTGTTTCCATGGAAAATATTGTAGCAGTACCCCACGGATAGCTGTGATGCAGACATTTCCTGGAGATTTCTTCACGACCGCCTGGTTACACCTGTTCGATTGTTCACATAGAAAAGATTCCACAGTAGCCTGTGCCCATGGTGTAATGTTCCTGGTACTGCTATGCTCATGGTTTTACAATGTACTCGTGCTGAAACGCTTTGGTTGTTTGTAATGAGTTGCTGAACAGAACGTTTGTAAATGAGGGCATTTTAATTCATGGTGATCAATCAAGCGAATCTGATATAGCAGGACAGTTGATAAACTTTCTAATTACATTGGCAAAATCAACAATATACAGGACATACAATTACTTTTTAAAGACAGAGCAGCAAGTACCTGATTACCATAATTCTTTCTGTGTAAGGTTTAAATACCCATTAAAATTTGAATTTGTTAAATATAAAAATAAGGGTAAGTTGACTGAATATATTTCTTTCTGAACATACAGAAACATTTTGTGCAAAGTAGTTGGAGGAAATTTGATTGTTAATTTTTAAAGAAATGTTTTTACATGCATTATGTAGATAATTTGTATTCAACTCAATTACTGATTGTATTGTATATCATGGTATATGTTTTAATTTGACAATTTAGTGTATTAATATATTAACTACAGATCATTAAAGAAAGAAAGAAAGAATGTCTGTCCATCTGTCTGTCAGTCTGTATCTTGGGCTAGAGCCTAAACTAGTTTACCGATTGGGCTAAAACTTGGTATCTGGGGTTTTCATAGGGCTACCCCGAGGAATTTTTGAAATTGTATATCCAACTCTAAAATTAAGGGTAGTTTCCTTAAGGGCGGAAAGAGAAAAAATCAATTATGATTAAGTTTCATTTCTTAGATTTGATCAATATTACAAACCAAATTGCTACTCTCAACTTTTCTTCAAAATATTTTAAGGGTTCCGGTCTGATGCGTAAGTTCTAATTTTTAATTTTATCTCCGTAAGTCTTTAAGATATGAATTTACTTATCATTTTATACATGTAGATCTATTTATAATAATAATCTTTTACTTTAATATATTTTTCTTAGACCAATAGTTAACCTAAGTTATACGCAAATATATATATTTAACTTTAGGAACAATAAAGTTAAAGTTTGACGACCGTCAAAAATATCTAACCCAAGATGTTGATGGATGTCGACGTTTCATGACCCCTCGAACCATAAAAAATTGTTTTTGAAACACCGTTTGCCTGTGTGTTTGTCTAACCCTAAAATTAAAATCAGTTTTCTAAAGGTTGAAATAAGAAAAATTCCATTTTCTCAAATTCGGCTATAACGATTTTAATTAAAATTCGTATCTGGGCGTTGATTAAGATTATAAACAAAATGGCTTTTTTAATTTTCCCTTAAAAATGTATAAATCGCTGCGACTATTTGAGATACTAAATAACTTATCGCTGTAAAATTTTAGTACTATTAAAAATATATTTGAATTATATTTTTATAAAACCAATAGCTTCGGAGATATTGGCAAATATATTAATACAATTTTGTGAGCTCTAGTTGTGAAGAGATACTACTTAAGTTTAAACGCAATAATTCCATAGAGTAAGCAAATAAATAAGTCTTTCAAGAAGTTGATGCTGTTTATCCTTTAACTTCTTAGGGGAAATGTTTGTACATCACAGGGGTGAATCAAGGATTTTCGTTAGGGTGGGTGGGACGTGGGTGCTCCCATTGGGATTGGGTCAAGGAAGGGGGTGGGAGACACCTCAAGAAATTTTGACGTAAAAATACTTCAAAAATTGAGAGTAAATCTTTAAATAATTTTTCAGTGTAACGCTAAACTTGAGAATAATCCTCTAATGAAGGGTATAAATCGAAATTTGCTATTAGTATTGAAATTTATTAAAAGCAAATAATAAGAGTATCAACAAATAGTGATTATTAATAGGGGAATAAGCTTAAATATTATATTATAACAATTATTATATAAATAGTTTTTTTTAGCTATTCAATCAATTAGTGAAAATAGATGGAATTATTCAGATTTCGAACAATCGAACTTTAACTCCACTCTAAAAAAGTATAGCATTCTATAACGAAATTTTACCAATAAGCCATACTAACACGTTATGTATGTGATATTATTCAAAGATTTTGTTTAAAGCACGTTATTTAAAATAAATTATTTTAAAGAACTGTTTCTATTATTAATCATTGAAATAATAATAAATATTATAAAATAAGTTTTAACCTAAACAAGTATTGTGCCACAAGGTGAGTTGCGCAACTTAAATTTTGGTAATTTCAATAATGCCTATTTTCACCACTTTAATACTTATTCAATAAAACTAGTGGTGACTCTAACATTGATTTAATCTGTTTAATTTCTTGAAGGGGGACGTGCGACCTCCATCCCCCCGTCTTGGATCAGCCGCTGGTACAGCAATGATTTATCTCTCTCTCATTTTAGACTCAATAGTCAATATTTACCTATTTTATTGGTCAAAATTTATAAAAGAAAAAATTTAATAGCAATGTGATAACCATAAGATGTTCATCCCATAGTAAAATGCTGAATACTTTAACCGGAAGTCAAAATTTTTATACGAAATGTTGACCCTTGGGGATCCAATATTGATATTTTTTATTGGTTCAAATATACAAATGAAGATGTTAATATTTTAAAATACAATTATATAATTTAAAGCCGTGAGTCAAAAAATATTTTACATATTTATAGCGCAATTTATTCTCGGGTTCACTAGTGTATATTATATTATTAATTTTGAGTAGATATCTCCAATTTTAAATAATAAAGCGAGAAATTTTGTTTGAAGTTCCGTGCCATTTATTTACAAATATTATTGGAAGATGTAGGGTTTAATTCCTTTAATATCCTTCCCTCAGGTTTCCTAAAGTAGGTATATAAAGATTCATCTCTCTAGGTTTCCTGGTTTTGGATATACCTGCACTGGTGAACATGCAGTCTAAGGTGTTAAGCTATGAATAAGCTGACTCTTAATGGAAAAGTCGGTTGTTTGTCTTAATACATAATTGCCATTGTAAGATAAAATCAAATAAATATTCTACCTAATAATGTGAGTACGAAAAAAACAACCAAACGGAACTCGTTTATATCTTTGGATTTAAGAGTTAATCTATTCTTTAATTTCTCTTTGGATTTGAAGTTGATATTTCACCTAATGGATCAAGTTTGTTAGAAAACGAATGAAAGCTATATGTAATATTACTTTATATTTATATTGAATAACCATTGTTCACGTGGATTAAGACGTCGGTCTTGCAATAGATGTCAAAATAAAAGTTAAAAATACTTCTGAGGTACACACCCTCAGATTTTCCAAACACGTATGACAAGTTTAGGTTTATATATTTCTTAGTTTTTGAGCTATATCATCCACAGACACACAAATACTATACTATTTTACTTTTATTAAATAAAATATTATTCCTAATTAAAAGAAAATAGAAGTGAATATAAAAATAGTCAAATCGTCAATGTGTAAAAACTATCCCACTCAGATATATAGACCAGGAATCAAAATGGATATTATTATTTACATAGCTAAATATCTCCCTTTTTAACTGCGATAATAAATATGAAATATTAGTCAGTTATAACTGTTATACTTTTAAGAAAAAATGCGTCTTAAATAGCAAATGTTGTTTATTTTCCCTTCCATTAGTGATACTCACGTAATAACTTTACTATTTTCAGTAACTTGGTATACATAAAATATATCTTGAGAAGGTATTTACAATATTGTATGAAACTTTTCATTACTAATAATAGTGATCATTTTGATTTAGTTGTTATATTAATTTAAAGATGCCTACAAATGACCTATCAGGGGTGAACTGGGACGTCGGGGAATCGGGAGAAATCCGGGTGGATTTGTTTAATTTGGGCTGCCGCAACTACTTTAAACTAAATTAAAACTGTCCATCAAACTATAAATGACAACTGCTATTTAGTGCATTTTAATCAAAAGTTTCAGTGAGTAGGTCTGAGGGTGCCCAAAATACATAATTTTGTAAGATATACGATGGAATTAGATATAAAACCATCCCGTTTGTCGTTTTTTGGTATTGTTTATAAACAATTTCTTAAGCCTAAAGTATAAGTGTTCATTTAGTAAACACGATCTGTTACTATCTTTATAATCTACACACCTAGCTTGTCAAGTTTCATTTTGAAAACATAAATATTAAAAATAATAGACCCCCAGATATTATATAACCATATAGAACCAATTTTTCTCATGTCAGTATATATTTATTTTATTTATTTGAAGTATTTTATTTGCCCTTTCTGAATCTACTGATTATATCAGCACACAAAAATTTCTAAGAGCAGTCGTTAAATAGACTACCAATTTTCCCGAGAAAGGATTTTTTAAAAACCTTCTAGGGTTATTTTAAATGCCATAAGTGGCATGGAACTAGCGGCTTTACTTTCCCTCCGAGGGAGAATGTGCTACGGATTTTTATCGCTCAAGAAAAATCCATCCCCTCTGGTTGGGTTTGAAGTAGCGAACATCGGATCGTGAAGAGAGCAACTTACCCCAAGACCACAGAGGATAATCTCATATCAATAGAAAATATAAACTCATGTTTAAAGTGAAATGAATAGTGACGTATTATTATCAATAATGTATCTGATATGTACTCGAGATAATATTTACTAATAATCAAAATATAAATAATTTGCGACGCCACTTCAGCTTAAACTAAAACTTAGCTACAGTGGTATTTATGAATGTATGCTAAGGGCCATTTGGAACCTGCCAGTTCACCCCTGCAGGGAATTATATTCATATTGTAATGACACACTGATTGTGTTTGTTATTTAATAATAATTAGATATGTTATTCTTGAACTTAGACGCTCATTCATAATAATTTATTATTATTATTTAGCACCGCGTCTTACTACCCGTTAAGGTTATACGCTTTAAGAACTAGTTACGCTAATGGATTAGGAATTATGAAGATTGAATTAGAGGAAGTGAACCCGCATTTGCGTTTAGGGAGAGTGGAAAACCATTTAGGAAAAACCACCCCCAGTTCACCCAACCAAGATTCGAACCTCGATCTCCCCGTCCTCGACAGTCAAGCTCAACACGACAAGTGCGTTAGCTAACTACGCCACCGAGGTGGGTTTCATCATAGTTATGCAGCTACCTACACAATGGTGTAATACAGGTTACCTACCCAGTCTGTCTCACGGCGATGTAGAATTCTTTCTCCTTTAAACTCATTATCAATGTTACGTTGTAGATTAAGCGCAGTGTACTTGAAACACACTTCCACTAGGACGTTCCAGGTGCGAGAGAAAGTTTGAAAAGTGTAACTAGCTAGGAGAGAAACGGAACCCAACACGCCCTGTTACGAACGGTCGTAGCACCTCCATTTGATTTTTATTTCGAGTTCTCCCATTCTCTTTCACCTCTCGGCCTTCCCTCTCTCATAATCCTTTCTCTCTAACTCATGATCGTAGTATCTTGCTCTCTAGCGTTTCGCAAACACCTGAACCTTCTCTGTCTTCCAACATAGTTGTTATATCCTTCTTCTCTATCTTTCTGACCGGCCCTCTTTTCTCCCATCACCTCTCAAATCTACTTTTGCACCTCTCACACCCACAATATCGTACTCTCTTTCTCAGTCGATAGCTTCTTCTCGCTCTATGCTAACATTTTAACTAGCAATACACCTTCAGAGAACCTATTTACAAACCACGTTTCGATGTTGAAGTAACTGGTTGAGTTAGTTGTTTGAATAGGGCCAATCCCTCCCTGGCTCGGAAATTTCCTTTAGACCCACACATCCCGAAGGGCAAAACTTTAATCTTGAGTGTGGAGATGTGCTTGTGCCCTGTGAATTAGTTTATTAATTTTAGTCCAGGTGAATTTTAAACCAATGGAAGCTTGTGATCCGTTAGAGCATGCTGATGTCTACAGGCGGCTGCCTCAACAAGGTAAATCTGCATGCCAGTTTACGCGTTTACTGATAAAATTAAGTACGTAAGTACATACTAATAACTCTTTCATTTTAAAAGTGTTACTATTACACTTTTATATAAATAGTAGTTGCACAAGATTTTCATAGCCAACCGTATCAGTTGTGATTTAGCTTTTTGACTCATAGATAAAGTTTTATCTATTCCTTCAACCCATGTAAATTTATATATTTCAAACCAATTTATTTAAACTCCCCAATTAAGTTTTATCGAAATGATATTTAATTAAATAATGTAAATAAATTTAATCAAACCACATAGTGTGTGGTTGAACCCTTTTTAAACAGTAAAATTTACTGTACAGGACTACGTTATTTTTTTTTAAATTTATTTAATAATTTAGCACCACGTCTTACTACTTGTTAGGGTTATACGCTTATGTACTAATTACGCTAATGGTTTTAAGGATAAGAGGCTAAATTTAAATGAAGTGCACCATCATTTGAATGAAAGGGAGAGTGGAAAACCTTTTTGGAAAATCCACCCTCAGTACACCCTACCTAGATTCGAACCTTGATCTCCCCGTCATCGGCAGTCTAATTCACTGTGATAGTAGCGCGTTAGACCATACGGCCACAGAAGCGGATACAGGACTATGTTAAAATATTATTTGGTTTTACATACTCAACTGTGCTTGTACAAATATCATCTGATTAAAACTATCCAAATTAGGAGAACTGGATAAGTAACGTGAAATTAAATTAGCTATATTAGCATTTAGACGAAGTAATAATTGAAACAAATTTTCAATTTTTCCACTAGATACTGAATGCCAGCTTTCTAATTCATAAAAAAAATATCATTATCAAAAGATTAAAAATGTATAATTTTGATTGATCAGTGTAAACTAATTGATACTATTACTTTAATATTTATCGTAGGGTGAATATTAAAATATTATTATTATTATTATTATTATTATTATTATTATTATTATTATTATTATTATTATTATTATTATTATTATTATTATTATTATTATTATTATTATTAGCACCGCGTCTTACTACCCGTTCGGGTTATACGCACTTACGCTAATGTGTAATGGTAGGGTGATTGTGAGATGAAATGAAGGACCTACAGTTTAACGTGGAATCCGAACCACGATGGAGGCCTGGCATTCCCCACATTCACAAGATAACTTGTCAGAGGTGAAGGAAGGGTTTGTAAATCAGATAAATCTGTGCCGGTACCGAGGATTGAACCCCGGTCGCCAGCATAGAAGTCTGACACCTTACCCCTAGACCACCAGGTCACCCACGTGATTATTAAAATATTTCCTTAACTAATAATATCAGAAGAATAAACAGATTCCATGTTGGCCAAAATACAATTTTCAAGATAAAGAAAGACCATATATTGAGTGTTAATTAATTTAAAAGCTTTATTTTTAGCACTGCGTCTTACTAACTGTTCAGGTTATACGCTTATGTAGCCTAATAGTTACATTATTGTGTTAGGGACGAGTAAGAGTGAAATTAAAAGCATGCCCGAATTGGCACGGAGGGAGAGTGAAAAACCATTGAGGAAAACCCCCTTTCATTACACCCGACCGGGATTCTAACCCCGACTTTTCCGTCATTGGCAGTCCAGTTTATTGTGAGAGTGACGCCTTAGACTATGTGGACACCGAAGTAGGTTAATTTAATAGTTATATTCAAAACCCGACTCGTGACTATAAGTAGATCTCTACCACGAATGATTTAGGGATTAGAGTAAGGAGGTAATAGATCACAATAATCAAAGTTATTCAAATATTTGAAATAATCAATAAAGAGATATTGCTATCGTCGTAGATGAGAAACTTTGACGAAATGATAATAACAAAAATTTAATAAACAAATCAACTTATACGCATTTTCATAGGTATCTTATTAATCAAATTCTCTCATTTGTATCAACTGTGTTTCACTTAAGTTACATCAATCATTTTCAAATAAAAAAACTTAATTCAAACAGTAATGCATACTGACAAAATAACAATAACCTATGTGTACCATTATCTTATGCTGGGACCACACAGAGTGCTAAGATAAGTATGCTATACGCTTTGTTCGCTATGTTCGCTACAACAAGAGGCCACACAGAGCGCTACGATAAGTATGCTATGTTCGCTATGTTCGCTATGTTCGCTACACCAAGGAGCCACACTGGAAGCTACGATTTGTACCAGTCTCTTCAATATCATCCAAGATGTTGGCGGGTAGTTTACCCTGGGAGAGTGGATGACAGTTACGATGAGGTTTTTTTTTAATTCTTTCATTGTGCAATAAACGTAAAAGAAGTGGGTACATGAAGTGGACATGAAAATAAAAGAGTTCGCGGAATTTCATCACTATCTCGTATGTTCAGATTCTGGTATTCTTCAATGGTTTTGTTCCATAGTCATCGTTACTTCCTTACTTATTCAATTAATTGCACCAAAAATGTAATATTCTTACTTTAAACACAATAATAATGCCAGCTGAATGGGGGTGGATACTAAGGCGGGTTTATTGCGCATGTCCGTCGTCAGCGTTGTTTAAAAATATAGCCGAGTATCAAACAAACTGAGACATCGCTAACATAGCGGGTCATATTAACCGTCCGAGATATCCACATTTAATTACAACGATTGGGTACGGATACGTTGGCATGAAAAGAGTATGGAAAGATATTTAGTTATAAGTATATCCCTCCCTAGAAAACAAATTTTTTAAACCTGTACTCACTCTCACGTACTCACTGACTCAGGTCTATTACTGCATGTTTATTTGTATTTTATATTTTCATTTTCATTTTCACTTGACAGTTCCTGATGTTATTGAAATGAAAAGTATTAAATATAAATGATAAATATTTATATAACTTAGATCGGTTTTTAAGACTGTATACGACATGTTGATTGTAATACTAGCCAACCTAAGAAAACCTAACCTTAAATTGATAAGAACATGGAAGGTTGGGCTTTATTACTATTATTGTGTGCTCTGTCTTATGATAGGTCCATTCCCTTTGTCAGTGAACTTAGACAACCAATGCACCCTGTCCTCTGACTCCTCTTTCAGCATCCATAATTTTCTTCTTTCTTTAAAATCAACTTATATTTGACTCCTACTCCTTCCTAAGCTCCACAATCCCTCAACCTTTCATTCTATAACGTCATGCAGGACAGTTCCTCCTAAGGATGTTTCCGATTCAGTTTGCTTTGCACCGAAGAATCACATCCAAAAGGGCTATCTTCCCACCCACTCTTCTGAAGACTTCATTTGTCACCCTGTATGTCCACTTGATATTCTTATCTATTCTCCAACACTACATTTCAAAGCACTACAAGTATTTCTTTCCCATCTTCCTGGGAGTCCAAGTTTCTGCTCCAAACAGCATTGTTTGTAAAATAATATATATTTCTGTTGATTATTACTTAAGATTGGACAAAGTGATGGTGATTTAAATTAATAATTTTTTTTATAAAAAATCAAAACTCGAATATCTGACTTCGTTATGTTCTGTCCCATGGTCTTAACTATAAGTGTACAGACTTTCTGCTTTCTAGGTCATCTAGGGGTTTCTGGAGGGTGTGTAAAAATACACACACACACGAATACTAGGTCATCTAGGGGCTTCTGGAGGGTGTAGAAAGACACACTCACGTACATACTAGGTCATCTAGGGGCTTCTGGAGGATGTTGCAAGACACTCACACATATATACTAGGTCATCTAGGGGCTTCTGGATGGTGTTGAAAGGCACATACACATTAGGAATTTACATATACGTAGTTCCGTAAGGATTTAATTTTCAGTTGGAAATTGTTATACTCGGGCAAGGAATAAGTGGGTGGAAAATGGTTCATTAACAAATCTCCAGCTCAGAAACCAGGGTAAATAAATGTTTTCGTCCAACTTCAACTTGCACTTGATAGCCTAAAAAGCTCCTCTAAGTTCACCCTTATAGAAAACATGACGTCTATTCCTACGCCTATAGCTTATCTATTGTACACTACATTCCTACTACACACACAAAGCTCTAGTACAATGCCAATATAACCAGAATTTATCCATCTAAATGAGTGTTTACAAACATTTAGATAGTTATGTAGACAATATAGGCATTTTTAAACATTTATTTGATGTATTTAACGTGTACTTTCTGAGCCGACTGATTATACATTTAGCAGTACATGACTTATTAATTAACAACAAGCAGCTCCCAGTCATCATTTTATCATTTTTAAAGGGGAAACCCACAAATATCCAGTAAACATTTTTCTGCCAGTCTAGGAATTGAACCTGAGACCCTAACCTAAGTAGATAGACTCACTACTGACTGACCTAAAGTTTCGGACTACAGGCTGATTGTTTAGTGCTTATTTGCAAGTCTTGATTATTTTTGAAGTACCTAGATAATAATATTACGTGTTTGGGCCACATCATTTTTAGCTCAGTTTGTTAAAAGATAAGCCAGTAATAATGTACCGTTGCCCAAGGGACGCTTGAATGTACTGATCGTACTTCCTTTCCATGTCCCGATGAGATGAGGTGATGGTGATAGTGAGTATGAGGCTGATAGTGAGTATAATGGGGATAGTGAGTATGAGGGTGATAGTGAGTATGAGGCTGATAGTGAGTATGATGGTGATAGTGAGTATGAGGGTGATAGTGAGTATGAGGGTGATAGTGAGTATGAGGGTGATAGTGAGTATGATGGTGATAGTGAGTATGAGGGTGATAGTGAGTATGAGGGTGATAGTGAGTATGAGGCTGATAGTGAGTATGATGGTGATAGTGAGTATGAAGGTGATAGTGAGTATGAGACTGATAGTGAGTATGATGGTGATAGTGAGTATGAAGGTGATAGTGAGTATGAGGCTGATAGTGAGTATGATGGTGATAGTGAGTATGAGGCTGATAGTGAGTATGAGGGTGATAGTGAGTATGAAGGTGATAGTGAGTATGAGGGTGATAGTGAATATGAGGGTGATAGTGAGTATGAAGGTGATAGTGAGTATGAGGGTGATAGTGAGTATGATGGTGATAGTGAGTATGAGGGTGATAGTGAGTATGAGGGTGATAGTGAGTATGAGGGTGATAGTGAGTATGATGGTGATAGTGAGTATGAGGCTGATAGTGAGTATGAGGGTGATAGTGAGTATGAGGGTGATAGTGAGTATGAGGCTGATAGTGAGTATGAGGGTGATAGTGAGTATGAGGGTGATAGTGAGTATGAGGGTGATAGTGAGTATGAGGGTGATAGTGAGTATGAGGGTGATAGTGAGTATGAGGCTGATAGTGAGTATGAGGGTGATAGTGACTATGAGGGTGGAAACACTTAAACCTAACTTAAGCCTATCTAACCAAATGTTGGTGACCATTGAGGTAGTTTTACTTTTGGGGAAAATACCCTAAGTACCAGCTGGGAATTGAATCCGGGACCCCTAGGCTCGTAGCCAGCCAAGTGTACTGGCCACTACACCACAGGACCGGCTATTTTTGAAGTATTATAAGATTTTAAAATGTATTTGAAGAACTTTCTTTCTCTACACTAGTACTATGTTATTTAATAGCCTATCATGTAAGATTACAATTTACACTTAAAACATAAATAGGTAAACTTAGATATCAACATTTATGTTGCCTGAAACAATTTTTACGAGGAGATAGTTAGATAGGAGCATATAAAGCTAAGGGTTTAAATGATCTGAAGTGCAAAGCATTACATACTTTGATTAATCTTTATTATTAGTACCACATCTTACTACCCGTTCGGGTTGTACGCATTTGATTAATCAGTGCCTTTTTTTATTTACCAATAAAAATACATAACTATTGTCTTAACAGTATTCATAACAGCTATGAAACTTCACCATTTAAATTTAAATAAACTTTTATTTCTATAAAACACAATATTTTAAATTGTAAAATTATGACTCCTACTTCCTTCATACCTTACCACCCGTCCCAGCTATATGCATTTCTATTTATTTTGCACGGCGTTTTATTACCCGTTCGTGATATACGTTTATGTAGGCACTAATTACATTAGTGGTTTTATGGATTAGGAAGGTTATATTTATAGTAAGTGTACCTATATTTTTGTGGAGGGAGAGTAAAGAATCATTTTGTAAATACCAACCACAGTACACACAACCGAGATTCGAACCTCAGTGTCCCCGTCATCAGCAGTCTAGTCTACTGCGAAAATACCACCTTGGACGATGCGGCCACCAAATCTGGCTATATGAATTATAATTACACTTGTAGGAAGGAATTAAAAAGGTAGAATTTATAGTAAGTGAACCCGTATCGGTTTAGAATTAGGTTAGGAAACCATTTGTGAAAACACACCCAATACAATCAGCTGAGATTCAAATCCTGATCTCCCTATCAATGGAAAACTAGACTAAACAAGGCTGACATTTAGCACTCGTGTCTACCGATGCGGGTCGAATGATTTTCAAAATTACTGAAAAAAGGAATTATGTATTATGTGTCGGTAATAAAATCACTCTGAATATACGATTATAACCCATCTGGATCATAACTTAATATAATTATTGGACTTAGATTAATGCTCGAATATTTATATTGTAAATTAATATTATTTTGACACAGTTGAATCTTTAATTAATCACTTGGTTTACCCCGTAAACTTATTTATATCTTAATATAACATATTTTCATCTTGAATATTGTATTTTATCCTGCTAACACTAAAATCTGGTTATTCTTTATGGACGTGGCGCGTTAATAATCCTAAGGTTCACTATTCGAACTCCTTTCTGGCCAATTTTCAAATTATCAACCAAATTACTTTTGAATGAATTGTTATATTTGAATATGCTCAGGCTGGAAAAAAATTTTTCCTCTCTTTAAGTGTAATTTATTTTCCATATGAAGTTTAAAATAACGATTTATGTATTTAATTTCAGCGTCAGAGCCAGGAATAAAAGATGGAACATATCCAAGCTAAAGAGAAAAATACAATTTTCTTTCTATTATTCACCACCACGCATCTCGACAGATTTATACTGTATATCCTAAGGGGCTTAAAATTGGTGCCGAGTGCAGCCTTACTTCCTCCACCCCTCTCCCAACCCCTCCTACAGTTGAGAGAGGTTTCTAAAGTCATAAGTCAAGTGCGTGAAGTATTTATAACTACTTGGAAGTAATGAAAAGGACAGATACAGCACTTACTTAGCAAGAGAAATACGATTTACCGCAATAAGATTAGAGGTTTGTTAGTAAAATAGTTCTTTAGTTTAGACTTCGTTGTTTAAACATTATTTGTATAGCTTATTGTTTATTAGCCAGAGTATAGGTATAGATTTGGGGGCCTTCAAATGTTGATCTCTTTATAAATCGCTAACTAAAGTTTATACGTCAAAATACCACATTTTTTCTGTACAACTATTTTAACTTTATTTATTTGATGTATTTAACGAGCAATGTATGAACAGACAAATTATATCAGAACATCAGAATTTCTATGGGTGAAAGGGCCTACAAATTTTGCCGGTAAAGGCATTTTCACATATCTTCCAGGGTTATTTTAGATTCTATAATCGATATGGGTCAGACGGTTTTACTTCCCTCCGAGTGAAGTTGTTCTGAGAATTTTTATCTCTGAAGAAAAATCCACCGACCCTGTTTGAACCCACGGTCATCAGGTCCTGAGTTGATTATTTATCTTAAGACCACAGAGGTTGAGCTGTATAACTAGATTTCCTAAAAATGGTTGGCCAATTAGCTTGATATTTTTAAAGGTGTTCATCATATAAGCGAATGCGCACTAATAACAAAGGTAGATTGCTTACTTTTTTAAAACACATACAAGCGATTTTCTTTGAACAGCTCAAGCAATTTAAATTTCATTTTAATCATGTGTATAATATAAATTATGAAATAATACTGCTAGTGTAAAATGCCAAATTATTTCGATTTGTCGTGAAGCATCTTTTGGTTTTGGGATTCATCTGGTGTATAAAAGCTTTGTCCACTTCAGAATACATGTTAAACATAAATGTGAAGATGTTAAATACTTTCCCCATGCCTATGAGCACATATACCTAAAATATTGGGTTGTTTGCGTCAAGGTGTAAATATTAAAAATATGAGTTTCTATTAGGTTCCGACTAATTGTTTGATTATTCTGTAACGATTTATAAAATGCAGAATGGAAAATGTTTTTTTGGATGGACAAACTAACACCAACTTAGCACTATGGATTCTGATAAGTTTTATTTTATGTGAAGAGGACAACTAGCCTTTTAAAAATTATTTTCATTTAATATTTTTGAATGTTTTTATTCAAAATAATTTAAGTACCGGTAGCTATACTAAACAATACTATATACATTTAAGGTATTTAGATATAACGAACTAACCTTCTAGCCTTAATTTTAAGGTACTTGAATTGTCCTGGCAGCCATAACGAAAGTTCTCCATTCAACCCTAGCCTACCTGTTTTGATGGCCGCATGGTCTAAGGCATCACTCTCGTACTGACCATACTTCCGATGACAGGGATATCAGGGTTTGAATCCCGGTCGGGTGTACTGAGCTGAGGGTGGTTTTTACAAAATTGTTTTATACTCACCCCACGCAAATTCGGGTACACTTATTTTAAATTCAACCTTCCTAAATTCAAAATCACTAGCGTAGCTAGTAGGGTAGAGCTGATTTTTCAAACTATGGAAATGTGATCTTCTCACCCTCTCATTTTATTCCTTTTTATGAAAAAAAAAAAATCAGGCAAAATATGATCACAATAGAACCACATTTAGGGTTAAATAAATGATGGTGAAGTTTCTAGTGTATATGATAAATTTAGGGAAGGGCTTGGAACACTAAACTACAACCATACCTTTTGAATTTTTTAAGCTTCACATCAAGAATCATAAATGGCAGCACTAGACTTTCTTTGCATCTTGCAAAGTCAAATGCCAAAATCTAGATCAGCCATTTTGTGTATATGTGATGTTCTGAGCTCGTAGAAGTAAAACTTTCAAAGCATCAGGTATTTTGTATTTTAGGTAGAAGAAACAATAGACACATAGGATTGAATAGGTGTCCTAGAAAGGTAAGCTAGTACTTTTACAAACATATAGGTAATTTCAATTAAAGTGTTCTTGATTATTATAATTTTCTGTTTCAACATGTGGCACAATGAAAAACCCATTTGTGTGGTGAGTCAATATTTATGTATAGTTAAGTAAAATGTGATAAGCCATAGGGTA
Source organism: Timema cristinae (assembly GCA_039000515.1). NCBI lineage: Eukaryota > Metazoa > Arthropoda > Insecta > Phasmatodea > Timematidae > Timema > Timema cristinae. The sequence continues at coordinate 89,162,364 of JBCFYV010009882.1, forward strand.
TTATTTAATGAAATAGATTTGCATTATGTCAGTCAATCTAAAATTGCATAATGATTGAAGTGCTATGGATATATAATTATATATAGCTCATGTATATATGGACTAAGTATTATGTTCGAAGAAAATTATGACTTGACTGGTGGTGCAAATACTTAAGTATTCACAATTTTTGTTCAGATACATTTATATTTTCATTAAGTGAAAGAGAAACTGAAAATGTATCAATGTATCCCTGTCCCACCTGACAGATAAGTAATTCAATAAGTGACAGACGGATATATATTAATAAGAAAATTGCAATTTTGTGATGTTTTATTATAAACTGTATTAATATTAATGATTTAAAATGACATAGTTTATTTCTTTGAGATTTATTACTGATTGAAAATGGCTAAATTAACAAGATCTCAAACTGGGTTATATCTTCTCAAAGACTCTGCTACTGAATTAACACGTAGCAAGTTTCCATAATTGCGTATGGCTCTTGGATGTTTCCTACATCATATTGAATTGACGGAGAACATAAGGTAAGCATCCATAGTTGCCACCCCAGAAATAGCCAAGTTTTGGCAAAAAACTCGAATCCCAATGAAAGACCATTAAAACTGCCAAACCAAGCTTGAAAAGTTATTTGAAGAATGGCGAATTCTGAATAAAAACAAAGCGCGAACGTCGCCAACTCAACGTGCAAGAGAGTTAGCTTTGGTTCCCAAATTTGAAGATCTTTTTGATGTTGCTTATGCTGATGCATTAACAAAGAAGTCAGTATTACAAGAAGACAAGGATTTTTTGATATCTCATATAAAAAAAGGAAGAATTGGGTCAATGGGTTGCGTAGATAAAACGCTTACTGTTAAAGAGAAAAGGGCATCTGAAAGAGAGGAAATAATGAATGCCAGACAACAATGAATGAAGCAAATGAGACAGTTAGAAGATTCTATAGCTGAAATAGTTTCATCTGCTGATTCTGAAAACAGCTCAGCAGAATATGGTTATGAAAATATTAAAAATGAGGACAATGCGATTGAAGAGGCTGGTGGATACATAACATTTTAGGTAAAAAAAAGGGGGGGGGCTAAAAACTGTAGTTTATTCAGAACTCGCAGACGCTCTTGATCTTACAATAGTGTCAGACCAAAAGGCCGTTTTTGTTATAGCACAAACTGCCCAAAGCTTAGGACAGAACGTTGATGAACTTGCTCTAAATAGAGACTCAATCCGCCATTAGAACACAGAGCCGGGAGATATTGAAATACTAAGGCAAAGTTTTAAAGTAAAGTTTCCCTTTTTATTCACTGGAAAGGCAAACTGATCCATGAACTAAGTGGAAAAGATAAAGTTGATCACCTGCCAGTATTAGTTTCTGGGAAAGAAGTTTCTCACTTATTCACAGTTGCCAAGCTTCCATCCGGGACAGGTGAGGCTCAGGCTGCTGCTGCTGCCTTTGAAGCTATTAAAGGCTGTAACTGATAATATGTGCAGTGTTCAAAGTGTGTACGAGAGTCAAATCTTTTCCCGAGGTTGCACTATCTAAACGCTTCCAGAAATCCTGGGGATTCATAAATACTAACAAGTTTGAACCAGGGATTGCAGCTGATTTCGCAAATCTAGTAGAAGATATAAAGCAAGGTACCATCGATTTTGCGAACAAGCATCTAGAACAGAATCAGTCAAAGGTGATTATAAGGAATTATTAGAACTTGTGATTATCTTTCTTGGTGCTGCTCCTGCCAGAGGAGTGTGATTTATGTCACCCGGAGCAATGCATCATGCCCGCTGGATGTCCAAAGTGATATACAGCCTCAAGATATGTATGTTCAAGGCTCATTTCAAACGTACTTCTAAATAAGAGAAAGGATTACGTGATGTGTGTGCTTTCGTGGTACGTGTCTACCTGAAAGCCTGTATCTCTGAACCTCAAGCTTCAAATTCTCCATACAAGGACCTGTTGCTGTTAAAGTTGCTAATTGAATACTCATCAATCCATTTAGCCATCTCAAAGTCAATATCACATAAGTTTTCCAAGCACTTGTGGTATTGGTCACAGGAACTTGTTGGTTTAACTTTATTCGACAGAAGGGTCAGGTCATCAACCAAAAGACTGATGTTGAGTGCCATGCAAAATTAAGGAGACTAAGATCAAAATCATTCTTAGCGAATCACTGCATCTCTTCATTCATTCAAGAACAAAAACTTGGAAGATTTTTTTTACAGCCAAGTCACTGACACTGTTCAATATGTTTGAACTTTCAAATAGATTTCTCGCGGTTTATTCAGACTTATGGGAGGGTAGAGACGACTAAAATCAAGCTATAAAAACAATAAAGTCTCTAAAATTTGTTAATTGCCATGCTGAACGTGGAGTGGGACTCATTCAGGAGTACAGTGGATTAATAACCCATGATGAAATGCAGCTACAATTCCTGCTGCAAGTTGTTGAGGACCATCGTAGAATGTACCCTGAAAGCAGGAAAATAACTTTGTCTGAGCCTCTGGAAAAGCAATAAATTTAGAGTTTGTTATTGTCAAACTGATAACATGAACAAGAAACTGAACAAATTGTTTAATATAAATGTATTTAAATATATACTGACTACCAAGTTGTTTACAGTAAATTAAAATATACTCATCATAATCTGTTGAGTTTTCATAATTTTTGTAATCTTTGAGTCACTTGATCTACCCCTAGAAATAATAATTTAGTGCTCAAAATTTTTATATAGTGTTTTTATATCAAAATGAACAAATTAGGGGTTATACTTGAAAAAAAAAGATAGTTTTTAAAAATCTTTAAGCTCCACCCTAGTAACTAGTACCAATACCTGAACAGGTAGTTAGATGCGATGATAAAATAAACATATCCTGAGACTCCTCTATCCAATCTATAACCTGACACCCAACCTTCTTCAAATAGATCTTCACATTTTCCTCCCATTGACGTTTTGGCCTACCAAAGGATTTTGTATATCCAGCTTTTCCAACTAAAATATTGTGTACACACCTGTCACCACCCATACGCACTACACAACCCCATTTCATCCTGCTCACCTATATAATCCTAATATGTTTGGGGATACATACAACCCATACAGTTCTTCATTATGTAAGTTTATCCATTCTCCTGTTTGTTCATCTCTCTTAGGCTAAAATTTCAATCGCGGCAGTTTGCTCTCAAAACCTCTCAATCTATTATCTTTAGAGTTATAATATTAAAAAATAAAAAGGAAATTTAAAAAATCATGTTTTATAACTATTAATAAATAATTTTTATTTATATTTAATATGATATAAAATTATAATATATAGATAAAAACGGATCCAATATTATCTCATTCAAGTATTCACTATGCCGCTCTTTCCCTAATTGTTCAAATCAAACTTCAGTAGCGCATTGCCCCTCATTCGCTATTAATTTTGCTACTATGCACTCCGTCTTTTTCTACACATGACGTTGCATATCTGTGAATTCAAAGCTATTTTCCTAAGCTGCTCACATATTATCTTGACTCTCGTAAGCACTATCACACTTAGACGCAAGTAAAGGTATGAAATAGAAAGAAGGGGAGAAAATGAAAGGTTCACTCTACGAGGCTTCTTGTTTTTATGTTAAAGCACTTCCCCTCATTCGCTGACTAATATTCACATTCACTCAACTATTTGTGCCAGGATACTATTGGCTTATATTTCAAATGTTTTCTTTTATTTAAACGTACATATTCTCTCACTCACTTTTTAGTTTACATCCTGGTAGGAAGATTTCTGCATGCCGTTTTAATGAATAAAACGATTAGCCTGAGTTGTAAAAGAGTTAAATGAGAAATGCGTTAATGCGTTTGCAAAAAAAAAACCTTCAAGATCGAATAAACAATTATGCAACAATTTAAAGTTAGTTGTGTGTTTGTGTGTGTATATTTATTCATTCGATCTTGAAGTAATTTTATATATACACACCAAACTAGCCTTAAATTGTCACATTATTATATATGTATATATATGTACATATATAAATATATATACACACATATACGTATACATGTATATATATATATATATATACATATATACATACACATATACGTATACATGTACACATATATATATTTAAGTATGTATGTGTTTTGTTTTAATGGTATATCATTAAAACTTACAGTATAAAATTTAAACATCTTAAGATAGTAAATACTATCTTGACTTGGCGTTACGTTACAGGAGGTCAACGTCCTTAATATTGATTAAACTATATCTATTTACACCACTGTGTGAACAAAATATACGTCCCTTTCTCTCCTTCATACTCCTGACGCTTGTTCAAAGAATCCAACAGGTGATACATTATTGATAAAGTAACCGCATCCCTTACTCCTTTAGAGCAGGAGAGATAACAATATCGTTAAACACTTTGTGATTGTGTGCTCAAGGATATTTAGAATGATTGCTAAAAACCGTTAAAAGAGTTCTATTTTTTAAACACTTTAAATATTTTTTTACATCATTAGGTGAAAGTTATTTCAATTGTACTTCGAAGCAATATATTAATTTAATCTGGGCTAATACTCATTATTTTTTTCTAATCTGCCGCACTAAAAAAATTTTGTTTTGTACACTTCATATGATCCAAATTCAAAAATCAGATTTATTTGTGCATAGCTTGAAAAAGAGAACCAAAGAGAATAAAAAATTATCGTCTATTATGCACTTTCTCCACAAAAGTTCTTAGTACAAACAATTAATTTTTGAATTAATCGCATTTTACGGAAAAAGGTTATTATAAATCTTAAGTCCAAAACTATCACAGGCAAACACTTTATTGGATTACAATTTTATTATTTTTTAAGGCATGATCGTTTTTATATTGCCACGTCGTTTTATACTAAAAGGAAAAAATTACATGACATACATTAACTTTTCAGTGTCATACTTGAACTGAAAATTATAAAGAATGTAATTTATTGATAATTTTGATTCTCAAATACTTTAACAATTAGTTATAGTCCAGGAGTCAGGGCAAAAAAAAAGGTACCTAGATTGGAAAAAAACCCAGAAGAATGGAAAATATTTTGATCGCCTTATTGTGGGGGTCTAATTAGCTTAATAATTTTCTCCTCTCGTGCGAGGCCTTCTGAAATTTTTTTTATAGAAAATATGATTTTGTTTAATAATTATGACAAATATTTGTACTGTAAAACTAACCTAAAAGAATATATTGAATTAAAATCTAACTTTTAGGTGTTTTTCAATGTTTTGGCAAACGCGGACCTCGCTCGAGGGGGGAAGAGTTGGTAAGATAATTAATCCCCAAAAATAAAGAGATCAAAACATTTTCCCGCTTTCTAGGAATTTTTTACGATCAAAAATATCTGTTTCCTGGTCTATTAAGGATTTTAATACTTTAATAATGAAATTAAGGTTGTACAGGTGAGTTTTGAAATATATTTAACACGTCTTTACTTGTTAGGAAACCATCAGTGGCCTGATATATTAAGTAACAATATTTTGCTCTAAAATAAAGATGGTTGGGAATCTTCTGTAATATTTTAATTGCGACATAAAAATAGTATAATATTTATTGTTGGTTGTTTAGTTTAGAACTATTTCTTACCATCCGTTTGAGTGGTATGCTTATTTATAACTACACTAATGGTTTTAGGGTTTAGGAAAGTTATATTTAGATGATGTACACTCGCACTAGCGTGGAGGGAAAATGGAAAACCATTTTGGAAATATATCAATTTCCCCAACATCGGTAGTCTAGTCTACCACAACAGTAGTTCCTTAGAACATGCAGCCACGAAGGCGGGTTTATAATAGTTATTGAGTTTGTATAATTTATTAGTACATTCTCAATACACCTCAATAAATACATTAAAATTGGTTTTCATAGTAATGTTTATATAAAAGAAGAAGATTATTATAAAAAGAAAATTGTTTAATCCATAGATTACGAATGGTTTTCCACCGAAAAAATAAAAAAACTGTTGAAACAATTCAAAAATCTCTTGCAGGCCCTCAATACGAAAATATGTGTAATGTGTATGAACAATACAATTCAAATTTAGCACCGCGTCTTACTACCCGTTCGGTTTATACGCCTTAAGTACTAATTACGCTAAGTGATAAGGAATTGGGAAGGTTGAATTAGAAGAAGTGAACCCGCATTTGCGTGGAGGAAGAGTTGAAAACCATTTAGGAAAAACCACCTCCAGTTCACCCGACCGAGATTCGAACCGCGATCTCCCCGTCCTCAGCAGTCAACCTCAACACGAAAAGCGCGTTAGCCAACTACGCCACCGAGGCGGGTTACAATAAAAATTGGGTGCGTTAAATAAAAAGGAAATTTTAAAATTTGTAAAATATCGAACTAAATCTCGATACACATTCAGTTTTTGAGTGTATACAATTATATGTTGGGTGCAAAGCCCGAAAACCGCAGGTAGTGCACGCCCAATTTTGAGCAGCCATATGAGTTTAAGAGGGCAAGTGGGTCTCATTGATATGAAAACAGAACCGGAGATTACAAATGTATTTTAAACTATCAAGACCACCTGACCATATTTGTTTTTTTGAGCCTAGGCTTACCCATCATAACGACTGTATTTTCAACTTTGGTCGTTTAGTAACTAGGATTGGCTGTTTGGAGACCGCCAAAGCCCGCAATTGAATATAACTTTGTCTTTGGTCATTTTAAAACGTCCAATCTTGGAATTGATTAACCCATCTGTAGACTGGCCTTTTTATGGCTTTGTGTCCAACATATAATTATATATATGAATTTATGGATATATATATTTTTTTCGGTTTTAAGTATATGTATATATAAATGGTTTTATGTATATATATGGTTTTAAATAAATATATATATGGTTTTATGTATATGTATGGTTTTAAGTATATATATGGTTTTATGTATGTTTTCATATACATCCAATACAGTTTATGTAAATTAAATTTTAAGCATTTATCAGATATGACATGTGTAAGAGCAGAAGGACACCAACCCCACGTCATTGAAGCACCTCTCTTATTTTTAAAACCTCAGAAGGCGCAACTAAAATTATTGCTTTAGTGTTTTATTTTATTTATTTTCCAATGCATTAAGTGAAGCAACGAGAATTAGTGAATTACCTAATGGAGTCATGTTTGAAAAGAAACGAAACATAGTTTTATCTGATCACAGTTTTAAAGTAGTAATAAATTTTGACTTTATGGAATTAAATGTAGAAAACAACAAACTGTTCAACCTGGTAACTTCTATAATTAACGTTGAGTTGCCGGATGAGTTGATAGAAAATAATTCTTCATGGTATCAAAACTGGAAAACCGCCACTGAGCAAGTAACCGAAACCTATAAACTGTATCAACAAGAAATAAAAAAATTTCAGACTTGTTACCTAATAAACCTAAAAAACCAAAAAGAGCTTGGATTGACTTTGGCACTTAAGATTCTGATGATTTGTATGAAATTAATCAAAAACTTTAATGTTTGTACCAATATGTTGATGATGTTGTTTCTTATATGAATAGAAATATTTTAGTAATGAAAATTGTAGAATATAGAGTTACAAACAATTCAAAATTCATCTAAACAGCTTGCTAAGGAATATCTCTCTCATTTCAATGTTATTAATAGTGAGATCTGCAAAAGTGTAGATGGATTACTAAGCTATATACACGAAATTAACTCTCACATTGATTTAAACAATTTATTGTTTAGGGTAAGTGAATGTATGTCAAATGCTTGATTAAATATTATTAATCTCACTAAAAGCATAAATAATAGCTTTGGCTATTTGATTCTTATTAATCAAAGATAATCCATAGAAATAAGTTCTAACAACAAGTTTAGTAGTGGACTTATAACTCCGAGTGTTTATTTGAATATTTTACATTCAATAGAAAAAAAATATTAACTTACCTTTGACTATGATTGTACCAGTGAAACCAGAGTATTTACATGTTTTTTATGGACTGGCCACTGTACAATCCATAGTAAGTGATGATAATTTACAAATAATAATTAGTGTGGCCCTAGCAAATACAGATAGTCAATTGGAGCTATATCAGATTTATACATCCCCTATGTCTTGGAAGAATATTAATAAGTATGTTCAGTATAAGTTACATGATTATAGGATTATCAGTCAAGATAGAAGATACTTTAATAACATGTACGCTGATGAGCTAATAAAGTGTAAAAAGCATGTCGTCACAATTTGTCCTTCAAATTTTGCTCTGTATGACACGACTGTCAATAGTTGTGAACTCGATCTATTTTTGAACAGAAGTTCCAGTTTAAACTGTCCACGAATAGCTCAAGACTTGTTAAAACCTTTTTTTACGTCGTACAAGTAAAAATGATTGGATTTTTTCAGTAAATAAACCCCTTGATTTGCCATTTGTATGCAGGACGACTTTCGACATTATGCCTTCATATACTTTGAAATTTGAGAATAGTGGTGTCAAATTAAATGCTAGTAACTGTGACATGAGTTATAGAGATTTCAAGGTATTAGCTTCAATTCATGGTACATTGTATTTTCAAAATAAATTACCCCTAATATATATTACAAATTAAGGAAACTTAAGTTTTGAATCAAATTTAAATATTTCTAAAAACGTTATTTTTTCCAGTGAACTAGTGAACGATATTGATAAGGCATCAATATCGTTCACTAGTTAAGCAATCTATTAATCCAGTTGATTTTAATCAAGTAGTAGGGAAAATTAGGGCCCATAGCTTAAAGGAATACCCTAAGTCCTGATCTATAGGTTTAGGCTCAACTATCATCCCTTTGGTAACGTTTATTATTGTAGCTGTAGTAGCCTTTAGTTTTAAAGGGTCATTAGTTAAATGTTTTAGTTGGTCTGCTCCTAGCATTGTAACCCCAATACCTACGCTGGCACAATCTATTGTTGTTACCCTGCCAGACTTATCTAATAGCTAGTGTTAAAGGTAGTAACCACTTAAGTCAAATAAATGTCTCATAAATGTTCAACTTATTTTTCGGAAGGGGGTGTAATGTGAAAGCATAATTATTTTAAGGTTTATCCTGGCAAGACGTTAACCCACGCTTGTACATTTCCTTACAAGTCAAGAGTGTTGGGTTGCCATCCTGTTGAGAATAGCATATATCTCATATAGATTGCATCCTGTTGACGAGCGAGCACGGTGCGACCGATGGACCTTCCTGGCTTGTTGGACATCAAAATCAGCAAGTTTAAGTAATAGTAATAACACCTTGTTGAGTGATTGGTTGATTTAAAAGTAGGAGTAGAGCTTCACCCCAGTTGAAGAGAAGCCATGCTTGGTGCAGGATTGTTGGCATCTAGCAACGACTGACTAAACCACGGAGGGGATAAAATGTGATCAGGTTGTCACCCCCCACCGGAGGGTCGAACGCGGGTCTATAGGAAGGTTTGCGAGTCCCGCTATCGTGCCTGCTCCCTTTTCACGGGAGATCTATCCGGTTACCTATGTAGTAGTTTAGTCATCTGAATCGATTAATAAATATACATTATTGGACTAATACTCGAGTCTCACTCCCCACGAACCACCCATCCCAACCCCTACCACTCGGGGTCCATCTCAACCATGTAAGTCCTTACGGTGCCGCGGTAGTGCTGTAGTTAGGGTTGACTACCAGGCACCCAAGTAAAACGAGGGACGTTATACATGTCTATTTTGGGTTTGGTAATTTTTTATTACATACATTATTATTGGTCTGATAATCAGTAGACTACTAGATTTACTAGGTCAATTATATTTTATTTATTTTATTAATAATTCTATGTTTAACAGCTTTATCATGTTTGAACAAACAATATCGTAGGAATTATAAATCTAGACACATAAGAATTTATTAATATTTTTAAGTCATAAAATATTTTCACTAAAGGAAAAGTAATGCTTCAAAATTTTGTAACACAAATAATTAAAAAGATGCATTTGTTTAATTATTTCAATGGTATTTTAAAATACTTTTAAGTAATTTAACATGTGTCTTAAATCTATAGTATGATTTTGGTAAGAAGAATAGTAAAAGGTAGTTACTAAAGTTACTAAAACATTTTCAATTTATTCATACATAATGTTTTTCATGAAAAAATAAATAAAAATATAATTTTATGTATAAAAAAGTAATATTTAATTCCACAATATCAAGCAACTTGTAACCATAACTAATGTTGTTGCTAGGAAAGTACACCATATACTGTCTAAATAAAAATAATTTTAATACTTACAACTTCCTCAAAGAACGAGAGCAAATTCAGAGCAATTTAAAAAAAAAAAAGACTTGTCATTTTCTTGGGTCCACTAACTGAATTATTCAAGCAGTATCTCCTCCATAAAGCCTCCTGCAAAGCCAAAGAGAAATACATTTTGGAAATGATTTCTACGTACACAAAATGACAGCTAGACTTGGAAGATGAAAAGAAAAAAAATGTAGAAAAATATGGATAAAAGTAAAAGAGAAGAAATAAGTTTAAATTTGAGGGGAAAATAATAAAATTGTGCATCTGGTTCGCTAGTCAAAGTAAATGGGTGCGGCGCCCAAGTTGTGAAGCTAAGCAGAGGGGTTTGATCATTCCAACCACGTTTTTGGCCGCGCGTGCCAGGGAATACTCAACTAGTAGATAGATAGATACTAGTCTCATCTCTCGCTTTCAAGACAAGGCCAGTCAAGATTTTATTTTGCCTCACCAAGTTCTTCTCTTTTACCAATTGTTGGTCTGTGTTCCAGAAACTTTTTTTGTTGTTGCTCAAATCGTACTGACGAGTACAGGACACGAAGGGATCTAAAACAGAAGGGTCTATTGAGAATCCAATTTAATTATAGGCTTACAGACTCTCTCATTCGAAAATATACTTTCGAAAATACATTTCTTGGTCTAACCGCCTGAGTAGTAACTAATATATAAATGATTATATTTAAAATATAATCTAATATATTAAATAGTAATGTTTCAATGATTCAGACATACCTCGCTATTAAGACATGTTAGGTTTCAGACCATTGTCGTAAAGCGAACCATGGCCTTTCACTTGTACATAAATTGGTTGTTGCAGTAATCATTATTATATATGTACAGTACATAACTGAAGCTAAAAAAATTTATAATAACGATTAACCGTTATGAACAGATTATAATTCACTAAATCACAGAACGTAGCACATAGATTCAGCAGCGCTTACCGTGTTTTTAAACGGAGTGTAGCAGGAAGCGGTTGGCAGCATGTCGCTAAGACGTCGTATGAACGAGATTTCCGTATAGGGTACTCGGGATATAGAAACAATTTAAAACCGTCGTAAGAACAAACCATACGGAAAGCGAGTCGTTGCAACGCGGGGTATATCTGTATTGTTAAAGCTAGGTTGATACAGTAGAACCATGGCTTCTTTGGTGCTTACTGACAGCTCACAGCTGACTTCTGACAGTCAATATTTAGGTAGATACCTACATTTTGACTGTCAGAAGTGACAGCTGTTAAACACATGTTTTTGCAGATCATATGGTTCGGTGTAGGAATACAAAATTTGGTCTGGTACCTTTGCAAAGCCATAAGCTGTCAGCAGTGAGCTGTAAGTCAGCACCAAAGAAGCCATGGGGCTACTGTACTTTTGTTAATATCTTGCACTATGTTTTGTATTGTAAATGTGGAAAGATGTGACCATTCACTTTACACCTAAAATAGTTGTGGAGAATATATAGGTGCGAGAAGTGTTATTTTGATTTTAATCTATTAATTACCAAATTAAAATTTAAAAATTATTCTTTTCGTGTGTGTGTTATTTGAATAATATAATATAAAAACCATGCATATGCTATCCACAATGATTGTGAATTATCTTGAATGAATATTTCACAAAATTCATCATTTTAAAGACACTAATATATTTATTATTATTATTATTATTATTATTATTATTATTATTATTATTATTAGCACCGCGTCTTACTACCCGTTCGGGTTATACGCACTTACGCTAATGTGTAATGGTAGGGTGATTGTGAGATGAAATGAAGGACCTACAGTTTAACGTGGAATCCGAACCACGGTGGAGGCCTGGCATTCCCCACATTCACAAGATGTCTTGTCAGAGGTGAAACTAATATATTTACACATATATGTATTTTAGGTAATAAAACTAGATAAGCTACATGGGATTGTAGCTATTTAATGTTGAAGAAATTAAATAAAAAATAAATGTAACTAAACCAATAAATATTATATCCCTCAACCCTCAAACTTAGCGGTCAAGCACTATAGTGGAATGGTCGCACAATTATGGAAATGTGAAATTTACAAAATATTCTGTACTATTAATATCAGTTGCTCATGTTAACACTATATTTTTGAAGCTCAAAGTTTTGACAGAAATGGTCTCTATAATTAAATTAACAATATTGTCACATTCTAACATTTTGGACCATAGAATCATTTTATATGTTCTAAAATAATCTTAGAATTTATTTCTTTTAGCACCATTTCTTACTACCCGTTTGGGTCTTACGCTTATGTACTATTTAAGCTAGTAGTTTTAGGGATTGTGAAGGTGAATGGAGAGTGGAAAACCTAGGAAAAATCACCCTCAGTACACCTGATTTAGATTATAACCTCGATCTCTCCATCCTTAGTAGTACAATCTACTGTGAAAGTGACGCCTTAGACCATGCGAACACCCAGGTGGGTTTGTTATATAAATATATATATATATATATATAATGAAGTCTTGTGCCAAAATCAAGGCAACATTTAAACTAAATAAATCAAATGTGCAGATCCATTGTTTATGTCTTTATTTTGTACACTTTGAGTTTCAACACTTCTTCACAACTATTTTAGATAAAAATATAAATTATTATTATTTTAGCACCGCATATTACTAAACGTTCAGGTTATACGCTAGATAGAAATATAAAGACATACCAGATGGCCTATAATATCTAACTATAACGTCATCTAGACTATATATTTTAACTTATTTAATCATAATCTTAATCGAATAATTAATTTTATCTTTACAGTAGAATTGCTCTATTTGATGACATTTAAATAAAACGTTTTATTAAGAAGAAAGTTTATAGTTTCCTCCTGCCAAACTATTAGTTATTTGTTATATTTACTGTCAATCTGTTGTGTATGAATTTAGCCGCGCTAATAAGATCCGGTTGAGAAAAGTAGAACTTGAAAGGAATTGCATCCATGATGATGTCACAGGTACAGTACATGTGAAAAACACCACAATTTTTCTTCGGTGAATTCCTCTTGTATTTCAGTTTTTCACCAGACAACTTTTTCCTAATTTGACAGTTCGTTTTGTAACCAGGATTTTTATTTAATACCTGACCAAACTTATCAAATTTAATTTGAGCAAAAACGTAATTTTATGAAGGAAATACTACTGAAAATTAATTTATCAGAGAAAGTGACCACTAAAAGGCGTGACTTCGAGCCTACGTGTTATAACTTAAGGTAATTTAGAGAAGTGGTTATGAATGTAATCGATATTTTTTTCGATGCCATCTTCAGAACACACACACATATCCACAAACTCTAGTTTGGTTTTATTTCATACCCAATTGACATCATGGATTTTATTAATTAATTAGTAACCAGCTGATACCAGAAAGGTGACAAGTAATTATTTAATATGTCAGTTCTGAGTAAAACATTCATTTTTACTTAAAAATTTAAATATTGAATGCAAAAATCATAATCGCCGTAAATTCATTTTCATGCAGTATCAAAAAAAAATAGTCTATTGAGATGTTACTTACAAAGTATTATCGCATACTTTAGAATACAAAAAAATGCCGACATATAATCATTTACTAAATCTACAACAACACTAGTACATAATATCACTAATAATCACTTATCATTTATGCATAAAATCCAAGCTCATCTAATAATTTGATTAAAAATCTAAAGAAACTAATGTTAATAACATGTATTGAATCTATAATCAAAATACTATCTAATTGTACATTTAATAAAAATTTCATATTTAATTTGCAAAAAGGTAATAAATATAGTTGCTATAAAAATTGTTATACCAAAATACTTTGATCAAACAGAACGCCATTGTTAAAACTTTGCTTATTATCTCGTGAATATGAGTTTGTATTAACTCGAGTTCACAATCCAAAGGGAGTCAGCAACGGAAACAAATTTGTTCAAAATCCTATTAGAAAAATATTCTTCTGAGTATCTTTTGTGCGAGTAAAGTTTTCAAACCACATCTAACTTTTGTTATTAAAATAGCTTTAACAAATGATAATATCAAAAATATTATATAATAAGAATCAAATAGCCAAACCTATTATGTATGCTTTTAAGTGAGGATTTACTCCATCTAGCTATCATATTCTGAAAATTGAAAAATGACACCTGAACACGGGAATCGAACCCGTGAAGTGAAGAATGACCCTGGGCACGGGACAATTCCTGGATAACTCAGTGGTCAGAGCGTTGGCGTACTAAACCGAAGGTCCCGGGTTCTATTCCCGTGTCCAGGTGTCATTTTTCAATTTTCAGAATATGTATATAATAGTTTATTTAGTTTTTTATAATTGGGGTGACAAACTCTCTTTAGTTGGTAAATAACCACATCGTGTGAATGTGAGAGTAAATATATAGGACACTCTAAATAATAGGTCACCAACAATTTTCCACAAAGGTCCCAACTAGTCAAACTAATAGATTGGAACACGAATTTAAATTAATTTCTACAGTTACTATCAAAAGGTGAAAGTTATAGAAAGTATAATTCAATAATAATAATAATAATAATAATTTCAATTCAATTTCAATTTCCTTTATTATAGTGCTGGCCAACAGTCGTAAGACCTATAACAGGCCAGCACTGAAAAGTACACACGTACATACCTTACAATACATATATTTACACACGAAAAAATGATAGACAAAAAATGGATAAATAATGTTATATACTGATGAATAGTTACGAGATAAAAAAGTAGTTAATAATAATAAGAATAAAAATTAACATTAAAAACAAATAACTAAATAGTAAGCAGTAACATTATGCAAAAAATAGATCAGAATATTGTTAGTTTAAATAATATAGGCAAAACCTCTTAGTGATAAATTATTGATATGGGATGACCTTAAATAACTCTCTGAGTTTAGTTTTCCTTTTATGATAAAAGTCGAATTCGACAAATCTAGAATTGGCGCTATGGATACAACGACCTACAGGGCTCATCTTATAAGAGCTTTCGAGAAAAAACAATTTAGGATTACGAGAAGCCCAAGAAGGGATATGAACGCCTACATGATCAAGGGCAAATTTGCAAGAAATTTTGTTATTGAAAATATTAAAAACAAAAAGGGCATCACAATAAAGTCTACGCGAGAAGAGAGTTTGGAGCCCTAATAGATTTCGAATTCTGTCATAATCATAATAAATCCGGTTACTAAAGTATTTATCATAGCATGCAGCAACAAATTTTCTTTGAACGTTTTCTAACCTAAGAGAGTCAGTTAAGGTAATGGAATTCCAAGCAACAGTAGCATATTCTAACTTAGATCTAACCAGAGCGTAATACAGACATAATAAACAGTCAACTTTCTTAAATGATGAAGTAATAAATTTAATAAGCCCAAGTAATTTCAATTACTGGGAAATGACATGGTCAACATGATAGTGGAAATAAAGTTTGTTATCCAGGAGGACACCAAGAACATTAATGCAAAGTGTACGAACTATGTTATCGCTGCCCAATTTATAAGTAAAAAAGAAAGGATTAGTTTTCCTAGTAAAAGTAATAGATTTGGTCTTAGATTTATTGATAGACATTCCATTTTCCATAGACCATTGTAAAATACTATTTACATCATTTTGTAAATCTATACAATCTGCAATTGATTTGATAGCTCTAAATAATTTTACATCATCAGCAAAGAGTAAATAACTAGAAGAGTTCAAATATTTACCAATGTCATCAATAAACACATTAAAGAGAAGAGGACCTAAATTAGACCCCTGAGGTATGCCACAGGGTGCTAAAAATGTATTAGAGGTGTGTGAATCAATTTTAATAGTGAATGATCATTCATACAAATAACTGCTGAACCAATTTACATATGAGTGAGAAAGTCCAAAATTACCAAGTTTAGAGAGAATAATATTATGCTGACATAAATCAAATGCCTTACTTTGGTCAAAATAAATAGCATCAACCTGACCTTGGGCAGATACTTGAGGGGCAACATGCCCAAGAAATTCTACTAAATTAGTCACAGTCAATTTGTTTTTTATAAAGACATGTTGATTATCTGAAAGTTTATTTTTAAGGTGGTGGAAAGTATGCTCATGTATGATTTTCTCGAATACTTTGGAGAAAGTGTTTAAGAGAGAAATTGGTCTATAATTACAAACATTTGTTTTTACCCCTTTTTTAAAGATAGGTATGACAACAGATTGTTTCCATGTAAGAGGAAAAGTTTCATTTGATAGGCTAATGTTAAAGATATAGGCTAACAAAGGGCTGAAAATGCTGGCACAGACTTTGACAATAAAACTTGGAATTCCATCTGTCCCGGCACATCTAGAAGAACTCAATTTTTTTATAGCATTAGCAACGTCCAAGGG
Organism: Timema cristinae; assembly: GCA_039000515.1. Classification (NCBI taxonomy): domain Eukaryota; kingdom Metazoa; phylum Arthropoda; class Insecta; order Phasmatodea; family Timematidae; genus Timema; species Timema cristinae. The sequence continues at coordinate 89,178,983 of JBCFYV010009882.1, forward strand.
TGTAATGTGGCAAGATTACAAGGGCGCGCTCGTTTCAATAACGGGGCAGGGTAAGACAGGAATAGCTGAATTATAAACGGAATGAAAGTAGGTCCTAACTCATTAGCAATTAATAAAGGATCCACTATAGACTTGCCATTAATTTCTAGGTTGGATGGGAAAACTTTATTCATGCGATTATTTTTAACAAATTTCCAAAAATCTTTAGGTTTGCATTTAATACTATTTTCAATTGAGTTCATCCAATTGGCTCTGTCTATAATCAAAGTAGTTTTAACTAATTTACGAAAGTGAGAAAATTGTGAATAGAATACACTATTATTTGTTAATTTAAACTTTTGAAAAAATAGTTTTTTTTCCTAATATAGTATTTAAGTGAAGAAGAAAACCAATTAGGATATCTAGATGAATTAAGAATATTAATTTGAGGAATATTATTTTTGATTTTCCTTTGGACTAACTTGGTAAAATTATCTACAGCCAAATTAACATCCGTAGTAGAATAAACACAAGACCAATCAGCTGTAGCCAGGTCATTGTAGAGATTAAGGTAATCACCATGTGCATAGTCAATATATGTATTAGGGGTGTCATTAATTTTAGTAGCAATAGGTACATCCAGTGAAATCAATAAGGGCGGATGAGCTATATCAATATTTACTAGTGAATGAGAGCTTTGAGTAATAGAGGGGTGGTGAAAATTAGCAAAAACAAGGTCGAGCAGGTAGTGTCATTATCAGCTTCATTAAGTTGTTCTAATCCCATTATGTTAGTCGAAGCAAGAAGTTGAGTAGCTTTTAATTTAATGTAGAAATGCGAAATGTTCTGACAATGATGATATTTCCAATCAATTTTGGGGCAGTTAAAATCTCCGAGTAGTATTATTCTATAGGGGTAGTTAGCCAACACACCCTCAAGAAAAATAAAGTAACTGTTAAATGCTTCGACTGTTATTTGGGGAGCAAGATATATGTTCCCAATTAACAGTTTTTGGCAATCAAATGTTGGGATCTCAATCCAGACACATTCCATATTATTCTCTAGGTCAGTTCTCCTGACTACACCAGAAATAGTATCAATGACAGAAATGAGAACACCACCACTCCTTGAGATAGTGGCTTCATCATATAACCTATCGGCTCTATAAACATTATAGTTAGGGGGAAAGTAATTTTCATTAACAAACTCACTAGAGAGCCAAGTTTCAACCAAACAAATAATAGAGAATTCATTAAAACAAACATTAGAAAATAATTCCCTAGCTTTAGTTCGCAGACCCCGAACATTTTGATAATATAGTAAAATATCACTATTATTCATTGGGAGATGGGTTGGGAGGTAGCCTCCAGACCTCCATTGATGGTCACGAGTGGGGTTCTAGTTGAATCCTCTTGTGAGCCAAGGTCAGATGCAACAGCAGCGTTTACAGGGGCAGACACACAGGGAGATTCCTCACAGACTATCTGCTCTGGCAGCAACTTCCCATAGTAAGGTGCAATTAGACAACCAGACGGTCAAATGTCACCATTGTTTATAATGGGAAAATCATCTTCTTTGACGGAGATATGGAAGGAGGAATATGAATTAAATTTAGTTTTCAATTTTGAGCAGACAAGGTAATCAAGATTGAGTTCTTTAGTCAGATAAGATTGAATGGCCAGGGAAGATACTTCGGGAGAAAAGCGAGTAACGAATAGAGATTTTTTTTTTAAAACTTTGTTAACTGTTTGTAGGTCGGTGGCTGTCTTATTACCAATAATAATAATAATAATAATAATAATAATAATAATAATAATAATAATAATAATAATAATAATAATAATAATAATAATAATAATAATAATAATAATAATGGTAGAATATTATCGTAGTTTGGCAATACCGTATTAGAATAATATTTGAATATTTTTTTGTGGAGTTTCATAAAATGTGAATGCTTTACATTTATTAAAATTTATTTAAAATGCACTTGCATAACTGATTGGTTATATCAGCACACGAACATTTCTATGAGTGAGAGCAAAAGGGTCTTAACAATTTGGTCGGGAAGCATAACTCCCAGGGTTTTGCGACAACCGATATGGGACCGATGGCTTTTTACATCCCCTTCTAGGAAAGTTGTGCTAAGTATTTTTATCCCTCAAGGAAAAGTCCGTCGGCCCCGGTTGGGTTCGAACCCACGGACTTTGGGTTCAGAGGTGAGCACTCTACCTCAAGACCACCTAGGTCAATCATATGAATCTTACATTTCTACTATAATTGTTATTATCTTAACCTATTGGTGTAGAGAAAATATTGTTGACCCAAATATATTTAAAAAAATACATATCTATAGGCTTTAGATGCTCAGCTTTTTGGAAGAAATTTTCAAAATTACTAAGATTAAAATTTAGTTCAAAGAGCTAAAAATTCATTTTGCTTTATAAATCTCGATTAAGTTATTAAATGCTCAGCTGATTTCCGTAAAATAATACACAGGTTTCTAAAATGAAAGATTATTATTGTTAGTAAAATCTTTAGAATTTTTTTAATACTATATTATAATACTATGTATCCAATTTTGACAAGGCTTGATTCCCGTGATAAGCTCTCCTTTTTTTAACACTTTTAAATAAAGACTTGTGAACGGAAATAACCCGTACAAAATGTTAACTTGAATAGTAAGTGTTAACGATCAATAAATATTTTTCAAACTTTCATCAACTTTCAATTTCAAGTTATTTTTGAAATGACGAAATTTTACTTATGGTCAGCGATAAAATTCTGATCATCTCCCGTATAGCTGTAACATAGTTATGAGAACTCACTCATTGCCTATCCACGTGATAGTTTGTTGAGACTCCATTATTTACTAGAAGTGGCAACTGGATGTTAGCCAACAGTAGTAGCGAAGCTATGAACCGGCACCCACTGTGACTCCTGGGGGTGGAGGGGGAGGGGTGCAGGAAGTTAGGAGAAGGATTTTGGGGCGCAGTGTTAAGAGGGTTTGTGGGGCGCTATATTTTAAAGGGTCAGCGCAATTTTAATCACATTGAGGACGAGATACGTAATACTAGGTTCTTCCTAAACCATCGTTGAATGCGGGATACGTAAATCTAATTTTTTACATTCAACGCTTTATTTCCGAAATCCTAAGCAGTTTCTGATTCTTATGATGAAATATTTTTTTATATAAAGAGTGTCCACTATGAGAAACTCCATTACACTCAACTGTATTTGCTTAAAATGTTGGAGTCTCATTGTAGACACCCTGTACATGATTTAAGAGCTTCAGGCAACATTTCTAATGATGAATAAAAATTATCTGTCATTAGATTCTTGTGTAAGATAGTTTGCTTACAATAATTTTGGAAGTAGATCAGATATTTTTGGCTGTTTGTGACATAGTTTTTATTTACAATGTAAATGTCATTGTTTTATTGTGTTGTAGTCTGATTCCTAAGCTCAGTCGGTAGCGTATCTGTCTACTGAGTTAAGGGTCTTAGGTTATATTCCCACTATTGCTGAAAAATGTATCATTGGTGTAATGTGGGTTCTCTCTTTCAAATTAATGAATTAACGGACGGGGGCTGGATGTTGTGTCCGTTCTAGATTTAAGTTAATTTATAAGTTGTTTGCTGATATGATCAGTCGGTTCATAAAGTGAACGTTAAATATCATATATAAATGAAATGAAATGAAATTAAATTTGTTGTTAAATGAGAAGATTTAAAAATTTAGTGAATTTAAGCGTGAAAACATGTATGAATTCATTTCTGATGCGTTTTCAGATCTACCTAGTAGTGGTATTGAATCATAAAATGACACAACCTCATACGTCTAAGTGTCTAATCTAAGTTCTAGAAGAGCATCGTATATTCTAGACTGTTAGAGACCTTTCTCGAGCTGATGGGGAGCCGCAGATATTTTGTAAAAGGTTATGTATTTTTTAAAATATTTCTTTAGTCAATTAGTTTTTTGTTTTTTTAAAGTCTATGTTAGACTTTTTTTCATAGAGGCTTTGTAAATATATTGCACAATGATATTTAATTGTTTACTCTAATTTTACTTATTCCAGACATTTATTCTAATCCTATCCTTTTGAATTTATTTTTAAAACTGTTGCCTAATAAGTATACATAATAGAAAACAAAATGAAAACATAAATTACGTTATATTATCAAAATATTTATGAAAAAATAAATAATTCAGTCTTTTTTACTTAAAAAAGTGGATGTTTCTAAACAATGAAGTTATATTAAAACGTAGGGGTTAAGAGGAAGGGATGATATAAGGGGGGCACAATGTTTTAAGTTTCGAAAGGAGGAGGGGGCAACCAAACCAAGCTTCACCATTGTTAGCCAACCGCCAAGTGAAGGATCAATCGTAAATATACACGCGGCCTTTAAACTAAAATCTTTTTTTACCTAGGTGTCTTACTACCCGTTCGTGTTAAACGCTTATGTACAGTACTAATTACGCTAGTTGTTTTATGTACTAGGAAGGTTTTATTTAGAGGAAGTGTACCCACATTTACGTGGAGTAAAAGTGAAAAACAATTTTGGAGAAAAAACCTCAGTACATCCTATTGAGATTTGACTCTTGATCTTGCCGTCTTTGGTGGTCTAATCTATTGCGCGTTAGACCACGTGGCCACTGAAGCGAGTAACTTAATATTATTGTGATTATTAAGAGTATGAATTATCTTGAATATTTTTGGCTGTGCCGTTCATTATTGATATGAATGTTAGTGTTGATATGCTGCTCAAATTTGGAGACTAATTTGAGTTCCCTGTGCAAAGATATATAAATTTAGTCCACAATACGCGTCGTGGTTCACTGGAAGTCCTGGTTCGGGTATGACACTACCAGTTTTATGTATGACCTTAATTGTGGTTTATATTTACGGATCACTTAGTAGTTTTTTACTTTCTCTCCAAACCTCAGAGAGAAAGTTGTGATAGTGAAAAAAAATCGTAGGGATGTTGGGAGGAGAGAAAATGGCCAGTGGTTTTGAAGTTTTTATATAAAAAAATTTACTTTTTTTGTCAGACGAAATCAAACATTGCTTCAATACAAACCTAGAGTTTAATTTTCTACACATGTTGATAACAGTTATTATTATTATAATTATTATTATTATTATGATTATTATCACCGCGTCTTACTACCCGTTCGGGTTATACGAACTTACACTAATGTGTAATGGTAGGGTGATTGTGAGATGAAATGGAGGACCTACAGTTTAACGTGGAATCCGAACCACGGTGGAGACCTGGCGTTCCCCACATTCACAAGATGTCTTGTCAGAGGTGAAGGAAGGGTTTGGTAATCAGATAAATCTGTGCCGGGACCGAGGATTAAACCCCAGACCCCAGCACAGAAGTCCGACACCTTACCCCTAGACCATCAGGTCAGCAACAGTTATTAAATATATGTTAAGGATGTCCTGGAATTTTATGACCACTTTTTCTCTTCATTAAAAAGTTTCTCATCTAATGCAGCTATGCTCATGACAGATATTCTAATACGGTTATCACCATGTGGAGAAAATTAAACTCTTTGTTTTTACTGAAGAAATATTTGATTTATTTTTACCCAAAAAAAAGTGTTGCTATAGAAACTGCAAAAACATTTCCTTCAACTCGTGCTCCCCACATCTCCACCTTAAATTACTTTATTTTTCCTAACAGTAGCCTCGAATACTACTAACAACTTTAATTAATACCCCAACTACAATTAGCACCCGTTTGACATCACGTCCACGGCTACTGTTAGCTCAAATACGTTATTTTATTTGTATTCGTTTGTTTAACACAAAGGCTAGTAACTGCATAGTAACCCGCATCGGTGGTCGCAGGGTCTGACGCGTCAATCTCGTGTTGCCATTGACGGGGATATCAGGGTTTGAATCCCAGTACTGATTGTGGATTTTCCTAAATGAGGAGTGTAAATCCCAAGGTGTTTATGTGCCAGTTCAACTATTCTAAATTATTAAGAAACAATAAATTAATTATAAGCTCTGGGAGTTACCACCTACGTTAGATATGAGAAGTATTTCAAACCTGTAAGATACATTGTTGAACTTAGCTCATTTAGGTAGTAAACATTGTATAAATATATATTAGTCTTAGCTGATAAAACAATTGGGTAAATTATGGAACCTAGATCCTTTGGGATACCCATTCCGCAAATGGTTTTCCACTCTCCCTACATGCAAATTTTGGTAAATTTCTTCAAAAAAAAGATACGTTCCTCATCCCTATTCATTTAGCATAACCCGAATGGAGAGTGAAACTTGGTGACAAATTATGTAAAGTCTAGGGAAAAGGGGACCAGTTGATAGGGAAGTCCCCTCATTAGCGTAGACAAAGGATAGTGTAGCCCAGTTCTACTTAGAACCTTCTGAAAGGCCTTTTTTACTCACCAGAATCGTTAAATATATATTAATATTTTGGTATGAAAAAAGGCTTTTCACATAATTTCCTGTAAAAAAAATTTGAATTCTAACCGAAGGTTTTATTTCGCAGCCAACGAACCTATCCTCAATTATTCATACGAATGATTAAGCTAGAATCTATAGAAAATGTAACATAACTTTCTTGGAGGGAGAGAGGGAAAGAACCTATGAAAAAAACAACATAACACCCGTGATTAGAAACCCAAACTCCACGTCATTGGCAATTCAGACTAGACAAGCTTGATGGTTTTTCCTCGTGTCCACCGTTGCAGGTCAGAGGTCAGCCAAAATCCAGGAGTTAGAGAACCATTATGAGAAAAAAAGTATCCTTTCTGACAAAATAAGTTATTCAGAATAGTTTTTTTTTACAGAATAAAGAAGGTCTCTTTTTTTCCTTTGAATAGGCACTTAGCACGTGTTCTTCGTTGCAAAAAAATAGGGGGGTGGGCAGAAAGATGGGTGTGATAGAGTTCGAGATTTATGGTAGGTTGGCAGCTCTTCTCTGCAAGCGAATCTAGAGGGAATCCCAGGGTGAGGATGAAATGAATATAAGTGGCAAGGGTAAGAATTGAAAGCTGTAAGGAGAGAATAGGACTTGAATCCAGTTTAAACTCACGAAAAAGGGGAATGGGGAATGAACGCCGTGTGCCACTGTGCCTTTACTACTGATGCCAACTCAAGATACTTTAGAAAAAGAAACGTTTCGTCGCTGGCAAACTTGCTAGCTACCCTTCCTTATCTGGTTCTAGTTGCACACGTCTTGCCTTACAACATTGGAAAAAAAGGTCTCCTCTATCTAGACTCTGCTTTAATTTGACAGTTTCAATTTAAGGCAAAATTAATACAATATTTCAAGGGATTATTAAAAAATTGCTTAACTTGTTTACTCAATAATTTTCAAAATTAAATGATTTCAAAATAAATTAATTTGTGGTTGATATATATATATATATATATATATATATATATATATATAATATATATATATATATATATATATATATATATTCTTTTAATTTAATGTGTTAATCTAAAAAAAACATAATGGTAAATATGGTTTGATTCCTTAATTTATGTCTTTTCCTGTAAATATAAAATAGTTTTCCAGCCAATGTTTATGTGGTGTTGAGTTATTTAGGGTAAGAGTTAGCTTTCATTCAATCAAATGCTCTAAATACTAGACTAGATCAATAGTCAGGAAACTTGTATAAGCCAAATTTATTAGGAATAGCTAGAAAAAGTTAAGAAATATTCCCACGTGTTCATCAGTCGAGGCACGTTAACTGCAGTTAACACCTTTGATTTATTATCAATACCTATCAAATAACACTATTAATAAACTCTTGATGACCTGGTGGTCTAGGGGTAAAGTGTCGGACTTCTGTGCTGGCGGCCGGGGTTCAATCCTCGGTCCCGGCACAGATTTATCTGATTTCCAAACCCTTCCTTCACCTCTGACAAGACATCTTGTGAATGTGGGGAATGCCAGGCCGCCACCGGGGTTCGGATTCCACGTTAAACTGTAGGTCCTCCATTTCACCTCACAATCACCCTACCATTACACATTAGCGTAAGTGCGTATAACCTGAACGGATTGTAAGACACGGTGCTACAAATAATAATAATAATAGTAAAAATAATAATAATAAATTCTTAACATATACACTAAAAGCGTATTAAGGAGAGTATTTAATTATGAGATAAGAAATAATAGCCCGTTTCAGTGGCTGCATTGGTCTAACGCGCTTCTCTCACAGAAGACTAAACTGTTGATGACGGGGAGACCGAGATTCAAATCTTGGTCGGGTGGGATGGGGATTATTGTTCTAAAACAGTTTTCCACTTCTTTCACGCAAATGTCGGTACACATACTTTAAACCTAACCTTTATATCCCTAAAAACCATTAGCACATTTGATATCTAAGCGTATAACCTGGGTAGAAAGACGTGGTGCTAAAACAATAATACTATAAAGTGGTTTTAATCAATGGTCGTGTAGTCTAAGCCAGTGGTGCCCAACCAGCGGCCTACGCTCACTGAAAATGTGGCCCTCAAAGTATCCTGGAAAAAGGTTGAAGGAAAACACTCAGTAGGAGGTGTTAAATATTTAATTATTTAAATAAAAATATATATTTAAATGTGTATGCATTTATTTGATTAGTAACTATATATATAATACTATGTTTTTTTAGGAAAGGTTGTGTGGATGCATGTTTTTTTAAAAGTGTTTGGGAGATTGGTAAACTTATTTTTATCAGTAAAATTTGAAAGATTGTATCAATCTTAAATAAAGTTAAATATAATAATTGTTTACTAAGTAATGTTTATAGCCCTATATTAAGTTTATGGGATTACTAATATCTTCGGCCTGTTGTGAGAACTGATAATCAGAAATGGCCCTTGAAATGAAAATCGTTGGACTCTCCTGGTCTAGGCAATCAACATTATATTATCAAATTTGTTACAAAATTTGATATGTGATGGAATATTTTATTAGATAATATATTCCAAAAAAACTGTAAAGCATAGAGCTGATTAAGTAAATACATACATACATTCATTAAAATCAATGTAAAGTGGTCAATGATTAAGCAAAACAATATAGAAACATAGTATGCATCGAAGTTTAAACATTTGTATATATAATTTCTCAAGATTGGAAAGTTTGAATTGTTACAAACTTCTGACAATGATTAATGAATAGGTGGAGAAATATACGTACTGTACAATGAGATATAATTTTTTTTTACTGTGAAGACTATATAAAATATTTAATGATAAGATTAGGTTAATTAGTGCCATAAATTTAAGTGAAATACGTTATTGTTTTATAAGATAAAATAAAGCTGTAATATTGTAAAAGTGAATCAATGTAATACAAATTTAAAATTATTAACAATCACCAAAAGTAAAAATGGATTAACAATGATAGTGAAGGCTTTATTTTTACTATTATTATTGGTACCGCCTTTTACTACCCGTTCGGGTTATACGCACTTACACTAATGTGTAATGGTAGGGTGATTGTGAGATGAAATGGAGGACCTACAGTTTAACGTGGAATCCGAACCCCGGTGGAGGTATGGCATTCCACACATTCACAAGTTGTGATTAATACACGTCTTATCAGAGATAAAGGAAGGGTTTGGTAATCAGATAAATCTGTGCCGGGACCGAGGATTGAACCCCGGACCCCAGCACAGAATTCCGACACCTTACCCCTAGACCACCAGGTCACCTTTGTGAAGGAATATAAATAAAGTTATTTGTTATTTTAATGTTAAATTATCTTAAAATTAAACGGTGAAAATGTAATCATGAAAGACATTAATAGTCAAACAATGAGGGAATTTTTTTTTTTCGAATAAAATAAAATATTATCAACGACAACCGCAATAAATATGTTTTTATTTTCCAAAAGGTGCTCCAAATGTCCACTTGTAAGGAAATTAGTGTATAGGCCTCCGTAGTAGACTGTAGCGCTGGCTTGGTGGTAAAATTTGGTGCTACTCAAATTTTGAAACTTGTTGAAGGTCATGTCAAGACATGGCGTTTACTATGCGAGTGAGGCTACTAAGTACTAAACACGATGGAATTTAAGGAATTAAGAGAGTGTGTTGTGTTTGGTGCAGTAGCGAACGCAGAATTGTGAAGTGGGGGGGGGGGGGGATGGGGTTCAACTGGGTGCTAGAGGGGAGCCAGCACTAACCAACGGAGGCAAAATTTGTTTACCATTATATACACCTAGAAGCTTTTTTGGAAGGTTTTTATTGGTATTTGTTAGCTCTAATCATTTATATTTTTACTATTATAAACGTGATAATCTAGCAAAATAATAAATGAATAGGCCTAAATTAAGGTTGGCTTAGCCGTCACATAAGCCTACTGTCACAAAAATCACCGATTAAATATAATAGGTAAATGTGTACATCCTTAATTTTTTTGTAAAACCCTTAACAATTTTAGCAAAGGTTTATACGGTGGTCCCATTTAGTTGCAAATATTGCCACTAAATCTTCGTGTTTAAGACTCAACAAGATATCCCACTTCCATTCCACGAAAGATGGTCCACTCCTTTAATACGTTTGGTGATTGATATAGAGATTATTTGTGATCTCCTGATATTTTCTTTGCTCACAAGGTTTAAATGGTCATTACCTTCCTCCCCTCCCCCAAGCCCCAAAATGTTACTATTTCTTCGGCTCTTCGTTGATCTCGGGGCATCCCCAAACTACAATAGAGGGGATTGAGCCCCTCAAACTCCCGTGAGTACGCTACTGGCTGGATGCTCCAACTCATCGGCAAAAATGTCAGGAATATGGTTATATCTGTTTCGAAATGAAGTTACGCTGAAAGATTGAAAAAAAAAAAAAGGATTCAATCTGTCAAAAGAATGACGTAAGTACACGCCTAATTTTTATTTTCACCCCAATAAACTACTTTTAGTTTTCTTTTACATGTCAACAATATTGTATTTTGCACATTATAACACACATTTCTCGGATGGTTTCTCTACCCACACAACATTAAAGCTCAACTAAAGTAGACCTCCATCAATGTTAGTATTGACTACATTAACAAACAATTCAAACAATAAGAATGCGAGTGTTTATATTTGTATATCTTTTTATTTTCAGTTTTAAAGTATCACTCGTCAACTGTGTAAATTAGCAGACTTCCCTTGCATTGTTCAACTATGGTGTTTGCTTACAAGATAGGACCATAGTGTAATCTATCAAGGTAATACTGCTACCTTTCAGGGTAAATGGAATGTACATAATACAAAACATATATAACGTTTTTTAAAATAATAGTATTTAAATTTTACTGCTATCCAACATGATCTTGTATTAAATTTTATTTTACCAACTTAAATAGCAAATCAACCAACATTATTCAATTTTACAAGGATTATGCTGAATGTTTGGAAATACTTCACGTAATATATGTCTTGTTGCTCATGATAATTCTTTGTTGCCTTTTTATAAATTTTACTAACTGGTATGTTACTTTGCATTTTAAATATATTTTATAGCCAACATAAAAGAGGCGATTGTATGAAATGATTGGAAGTTTGTTTGCCCTTCAGTTCCCTTGAAGAAGCTCAGAGGGTCAGTGATTTTTGCCATGGAAACAATATTGTCACCCTTATACTTCTCCGCTGATAAAGGAACAATGATGCGATCCCAACCATACCGGAGAGCTCGGCACTGGACTAAAATAAATTTCTAAAACAACGTTCTTTGTTACGGATATCATATAAATTATACTATATATTACTAATATGAATTTAAGGACTTGGGAAAGTCGTAGGATGTTGGTAAACGAGTAGTTTTGAAGATATTAAGTTCAGGGACCTGTTAAAATAAAGGTTTTCCTCTTAGCTGACACTCAATTGCCTATAACACTTCTCTAAGATTGTCCCTGTAGACGTCAGGAGTATGCCTGGACTTGGATCCAAGATATTGACGGTGACGTAAGACCCATCCTCCACCCCCTCTACCCCCTTTCTTTCTCCTAGCCCCTTCCCTTACCTTGACCCGGAACCTGCCAAAGGAGGCACATGGTGGACAAAAGTGCCCAATAAAAAGTTTTGAATCAATTCCAGCATGATAGCTCGCAGCAAATGGTGTAACGATCCGCTAATACAATAAGAATATTGTTAAAATGACCTAATCACCTTTGTAAATGAACCATCGTCCCACCTGCTTCGGTGGCTGTATGGTCTAAGGCATAACTCTTGCAATAGAATGGAATCCCGAAGACTGATAATAGATGGCTTGTGTATTGAAAGTTTGTATTTCAAATTTTTTACATTCTCCATCCAATAAAATGAATTTATATTTCCTCTAAAGTCAACCTAGAGTATATAATAAACATGAATAATGTCTTAAATTAAGGCTTGCATTATTTTAACACTTCTTCAACGTGGGAAAACGTGGTGTTAAAAAAAAACTGACACCCAAAACATGCTTCTTGTTTGTTACTAAATACATATATTTATTTTATTGACTTACAAACAAACAAACAAACACAATAGTTATCATTTCTTCATTTTGATAGTAAGTTTATACAATTACGAGACTACTTAGAAGAAGATAAATTGCTGTAAATATTTATTAATATTATTTCTGATATCCAACGTTACTCTGAATTCACTCGTTCACCGAAAACCAACTCAGAACTAAAATGTGGTCACACGACTAGCTCAAAGCCGATCACAATAAATCAGTGAGAATTTCATAGGTCCCTCTGCACTTCTTCTTGCGTCAACAGCACCAAGGTTGGTTTGATGTGATTTCTATCCATCTGGAATTGTGCATACACTCACCCCCTATGCTGGTCAGTGCTACCTGCACTATCTGGTAGAAATCCCATGTAATAAGGGCGTTCAGAAAGTGTGGTGGTTCCCATTTGACTTACACACTGAACACGAAAGTGGCTACAATTTCTGCAAGGAAAGTTATTTTCACAATTTTCCCATACCTTCCAGGGTTCTTTTACATGCGACAGTCGGCATGAGACTTGTGCCTTTACTTACCCCCGAAGGAACAACCCGTCGACCCAGGCTGGGTTCGGACCCATGAACATCAAGGCGAGCACTTTACCCCAAAACCACCGAGGTCAACCCCTCTACACTAGTAGAAAGAACCAATCAAATTTCAATACCAGCCTACTAAATAAGTTCGCATCCACCTATAAAAAGAGATACGAGTAGACAACTACGTCTATTGTTGTGAGGAGATTAGAAATAACTCGTTGAATGAAAAGTGGGCATGTCTTTCTTGTTTTGTGTTTATTTGTCTCACTGAATAACATGAAAAATTAGAAAACATTCATCGTGACAATAATCCAAAAGATATGGTTATCAATATTCTAGTAGATAAACATATGTTTTAAGATTGTGTTGCAAAGTATTATGGGTTAACATTCAAGAATGGACTTGTAGGTTCCAGGCGGCCCGTGACTACAAACATAAATTCACAAATACTACTAAATATATGTGTCAGGTCAGTTCAGGTGATGAGGTGAAGTACCTATTTATATATTTATTATTAGTAAATTTATTCCTGAGGCCATTTCAGCAACAATATTGATCGTTTTTATAGAAATTTTTTTTTTTTTGTAAAAATAAATAAAATATTTATCCAGTAGATTTATTATTATTATTATTATTATTATTATTATTATTATTATTATTATTATTAAAAATAATAATAATAATATCACCGTGTCTTACTACCCGTTCGGGTTATACGCACTTACGCTAATGTGTAATGGTAGGATGATTGTGAGACGAAATGGAGGACCTACAGTTTAACGTGGGATCCGAACCACGGTGGAGGCCTGGCATTTCACGCAGTCACAAGTTGTGATTAATACGTCTTGTCAGAGGTGAAGGAAGGGTTTGGAAATCAGATAAATCTGTGCTGGGACTGAGGATTGAATCCCGCATCCCCAGCACCGAAGTCCGACACCTTACCCTAGACGACTAGGTCACCACGATCCTTAAAATCTAGCATTAAGGAACGAGAAACATCTGTAAATATCTCTCCGAACCTAATATCAGTTTGTTTAAGTGACAGTGAAAGCGACCTTGGCCGATCTCTTTTTAAGAAGGGAAATCGCACAAGGGACTTGGTTAGGGTGGCAATAAGCCCTGGTGACAGCCATTGTTAAAACACTAGTGATAACACCAGCAAACAGAGTAGATATGTGTTCAACTCTTGTGCAGGAAAAGAAATGGAGATGAACTAGTCATGCCAAATCAACTTGCATTATTTATAATCAGTCGGTGACCTGGTTGTCTAGGGGTAAGGTGTCGGACTTCTGTGCAGGAGTCTGGGGTTCAATCCTCGGTCCCAGTACAGATTTATCTGATTACCAAACCCTTCCTTCACCTCTGACAATACATCTTGTGAATGTGGGGAATGCCAGGCCTCCACCGTGGTTCGGATCCCACGTTAAATTGTAGGTCCTCCATTTCATCTCACGATAACCCTACCAGGAGGGAGAGTGGAAAATCATTATGTAAAAAACCATCCTCAGTACACCAGACTGAGATTCTAACCTCAATCTCCCGTCACTGGCAGTCTAGTCTACTGCAAGAGTAGCTCGTTAAACCAAGCAGCCACCCAAACGGGTAGTAATTACAGTTTCAAGATTTTTTATAAATAAGTCCCTTTCACAATTTGACAAACAATATTATTTTATAAACATAATATGTTAGTAGGACCCGCATTGGTGGATACGTGGACTAAACCTGAAGCTCATCTAATCTGTTCGACTGAAAACTTGAATTTCAGGGTTTGAATCTCAGTCATGATTCTTCCTAAATGGTTTCCATCACGAATATGCAGGTATATTTAATCTAAATAATATCTTCCTCCCTCCTACTCCTTAAGTGTCATTATATAATAAAAAATGGGAGTTAACTAACCTGTTAATCTTACCATTATTGTCTGCCATGACTTGATCATAAAATAATATTTTATCTGTGTAGAAATAGTTGGTCATAATCTGGTATTCAACATCCTAATATATTTGGCCATGAGCTTTTCCTTGTTATAAATGAAAAATATTATTCATTATTTTTATTGGTTTAATCTAATGCATATCTCTAAATTATTGAATATCTTTCAATCTTGTTATTCGAGCTTGTTTTCAATATGATTATTGATCCCAGAAGACTATTTAGATTAATAGGATGCATTGGAATATCTTTGAAAACACCAAAATATTCAATAAATATAAACAAATTGTACGTTGATTAATTACATAACCTATGTAACAAATAAATTAACTTACTTATTGAGTATTTATAGAGAATTCACGTGATAATTGATAAGTTTAGATATATCCCTGACATGATATCCCCCCCAAAAAAAGTGTCTGAATGGATTGTTGCAGATAGTGACGACAGCGAAAATGAGGGTGGCTTAGGTAATGTTACACGAGTGGTGATGAGGCCACCAGGACAGAGTGGTAAAGCTAAGAGAGGTCATCTTTGCTTCGATGCTTCATTTGAGACCGGTGAGCACGCTCCGTCTATCCACTCAAATGATGGCATAATAACTCATATGTTTACACTTACTTTTAAAATATCAGTGGATGTCCTTCTATACTGTTGAATGCATGATCTTCTGTTTTAGTTGACGTCCTTCTATACTATTGAATGCATGATCTTCTGTTTTAGTAGACGTCCTTCTATACTATTGAATGCATGATCTTCTGTTTTAGTAGACGTCCTTCTATACTATTGAATGCATGATCTTCTGTTTTAGTCGACGTCCTTCTATACTATTGAATGCGTGATCTTCTGTTTTAGTTGACGTCCTTCTATACTGTTTAATGCATGATCTTCTGTTTTAGTTGACGTCCTTCTATACTATTGAATGCATGATCTTCTGTTTTAGAAGACGTCCTTCTATACTATTGAATGCATGATCTTCTGTTTTAGTAGACGTCCTTCTATACTGTTGAATGCATGATCTTCTGTTTTAGTAGACGTCCTTCTATACTGTTGAATGCATGATCTTCTGTTTTAGTTGACGTCCTTCTATACTGTTGAATGCATGATCTTATCTGTTAGTTGTTGTCCATCTAAATTCTAGACTGCTAAATGCTGAATACATCATATCGTGATTTAGTTGGCTATGCTTACCACAGTTTAATACAACATATTATTGTGACTTAATTGACTCTATTTATCACAGCTTAATACAACATATCGTGATTTAATTGACTCTACTTATCAAAGTTTAATACACAATATCGTGATTTAATTGACTCTCCATCCCACAGATAAATTCATGATTTGTGCAGCCATGACACTATGATATATATCAACAATGTTAAAATATAAAGTTCTGTAAATTTGCAACCCATGACTATGAAAATTTCGTTTTTATATATGCTTACAACTCTATATAACGTTAATTAATATTTTTAAGTACAAACAATAGAGTTATGTTTATTTTTATCATTGAAAAGGAATGGAATATTCAACTATTTTTCTAGCTAGATACAATGTGGTAGTGGAGGAAGTTACATGATGATGAGTTACATATCCTGTACTCATCACAATATATTTTTATCATAATTAAGTCTCGTAGATCACGGTTGGTAGGACATGCAGCGTGAATGGGAGAATATATAACAATGTTCAAACCCAATGGGAAGAGACCAGTGGGAAGACCTAGATGCAGATGGAAGCATAACATTAGAATGGACCTGAAAGAAAGAGGGCGTAATGAGGTGGACTGGATAGAACTAGCTCAAGATAGGGATAGGGTGTAATGAGGTGGACTGGATAGAACTAGCTCAAGATAGGGATAGGGTGTGATGAGGTGGACTGGATATAACTAGCTCAAGATAGGGATAGGGTGTAATGAGTGTGGACTGGATAGAATAGTTTAAGTTTAGGATAGGTGGCCTACTTTTGTAAGTGCGTCAAACTTTCGAGTTCCTAATGCCATAGATTGAGTAAGTAAGTAGGTAAGATACCATGTGGCCTTAAACAAACAAACTCATGTAGATTCAGAGTAATTTATATTTTACAAAGTTGATAAATTGTTTAGAATTTTTTTTAAAGAAGCCATATACTATGACACAACCTAAACACATTATATTACAAATGAATTAATATATGAAAGCAAAACTATGCATCAATTTGAATAAAAAATCACTTAAAAACCATTATTATTGCCTGAATTAGTTAATTTATTACCTGCATAGCTAGACTGGTTCTGATTTACTGTTGACGTAGAGGTAAGAGTATCAGTCTTGGCCATTTTATAATAATGTATTAATTTACCTCCTTGGTTTTCCACTCTCCCTTCCTGCAAATGAAGGGTTTCCTCTCCATCCTAGCTTGCTCATCCTTACTCTGTTGGTGTGGTAATTAAATGCATGGATTATACTTATTATTAACTTACTATTAATTGCTCTTTTTAAATAAATGACAGCTAAATCAATTTTATTTAAAGTAAAAATAATGTATTTAAGTTAGATTAATTATTGCTAGCCTTATGAAAGATAATATCGTGAAAGTAACTTGTACAATGATTTGTAATTTATCATTTTCTAACATACTCCTTAAAGTGTCTCTTTTATTTCTAATATTTATAATTTTTGTAGTTAATGTTGATTAATTTATATTTTTTAAACTTTCTAAAAGGTTTTTTTCCAAATAAGGTAAAATGCCATCATTAATTTTTTTAAATATTGTGTTTAAATTTACTATCCTATGTGCAGTCGAGTTTTAAGAAAAAAGTTTTTATAAAAATGCTAGTAGTCTATTTAAAAATATAATAATTTTCAATTTTTACTAATCTGTTTTCGAAAGAAGTTTATTTACGAGACTATTTAAAACATAAGTTTTTTCCGCGCTATGTCTCAAGAACCGATCAGGCTATACGCGCGTATGGTATTTACGGTAATGTGCCTGGCCTGAATAAAATATAATTTTGAATAAATGTATTCACAGTTGCGTGTAGTTAGAGCGGAAAACCATTTTAAAAAATGATTCTTTCTACACTTGGACGATACTTTAACCCCGACTCTTTACTTACTTAATAATTCACTCACTCTATGGAATTAAGAACTTGAAAGTTCACTGCTGCAATTAAAAAGTACAACACTTTTCTTATCATGAGTTAGTTCTAACCAGTCCACCTCATTACACTATATCCCTATCTTGAGCTAGTTCTAAACAGTCCAGCCCATTTCCCCCTCTCCCTATCTTGAGCTAGTACTATCAATTCCACCTCCTTACACACTCTCTCTATCTTGAGATAGTTATAACCAGTCCACCTCATTATACCTTATCTCTTGCAGGTCCATTCTAATGTTATCCTCCCATCTGCATCTAGGTCTTCTAAATGGTCTCTTCCAGTTAGGTTTGCCAGTCAATACCCTGAACAAGGTTCTAGATTCTTCCATTCACGCTGCATGTCCTGCTCATCATAATCTACGAGGCTTGACTATCATAACAATGTATTGGGATGAGTACAGGCTAACTCATCATTATGTAACATCCTCCACTACTCAGTAGCCTACTCCCTTTTTGAATCAAATATCTTCCTAAGCATTTTTTTTTTTAAACCCTAAATTGGCTTTCGTCATGTAAGGTAGAAGACCACGTTTCACAACCATAAGACTAAATGAGTTCGATATTTATACTGCGTGTCTACTCGTGCGTATGTTTGAAGTTTAATCTATGAGGAAAGGATGAGGAGGAAATGAGCTTCGCCACAGCTTATAGAGGGATGGGGTGACCACAGCGATAGACCACATATGGGAAACCACCCAAATTGTACAAAACGGAAATTTGGAGCTTCGCCTTCCGCTCGCCGGCAATTCGTTCTATGACGAGCCGGTTGGAAACCCACTGTGGCCGAGCGATGGTCAGACGGGATGGCCTTCCAAAGTACCTTGTACCAAGTTCGAACTAAAGGAATAGTTTCAAATACTGCTTCTACAAGTTCCTGGTAGATGAGGTTAAGCGTTGGTTGCTCTGCAGAAGCAACTGTAACTCTTTTATCAAGTTAAATTGTAGAAATTACGATCTTTCATCACCGCATCCTACTACCTGTTTAGGTGACATGCTACTCTAATGGGATAAGGATGAGGAAGGAAACATTTTAGAGGTAATCTGCCATCATATGCTTGGAAAGAGAACTGAAAACATTCTAGGAAAATTTTATTTTAATTATTTGAAATATTTAAATTTAATTTTCTGGACAGACTGATTATATCAAGACACGAGAATGTTCTATGCGCGAGAGTGAAAGTACCTGAAAATTTTGCTTGTAAAGGTATTTTCACATTCCACAATCGATATGGATTCGATGGCTCTACTTCCCTCTGTAGGAAGTTGTGCTATGGATTTTTATCTCTCAAGAAAGTTCCGTCGACCTCAACTGGGTTAGAAACCCACATTCATTGGGTCCTGAAGCGATCACTTTACCCCAAAACCACCGAGGTCCATACAATTGGTCTCAAACTAAAACTAGTTGAAGAGCCAGATTTACGAACGTGGTTACTTTACAGGCTACCCGTCGTGACTATGTACATTTTAATAACGCTATTGGGTAAGGCGGCGGTTCTCAATATGGGGTCCGGGCTAGAAGGTTTGAGGGTAAGCTAAAACATATGAAAAATGGTGGAAATAGCAACATATGCCAGCAGTGTTAGACAAAAGTTCAGTCAAATGTTATTATTAAATTAATGATATTTCCAGGGGCGGTGCGGGGTTTCTTCTTTATTTGACGTTGAGAAAATTATTTCAATTTCAATATAAAAGAGTTTTTATAATTATCAATAAATTAAGAAATAAATTTAACTTGTTATTTATTATTGTAACTTTCGCTTTTCGAATGTAAAAAGATATTACACCCCATTATTACATTGTTTTTAATTCCATTACTAGCCCGTTCATTTTTAATTGAAACAAATAATTTAGAACCAACTACTGTAGTAATTAATAATAATAATAATAATAATAATAATAATAATAATAATAATAATAATAATAATAATATTTAGCACCGCGTCCTACTAACCGTTCGGGTTGTACGCTTTAAGTACTAATTTCGTTAATGGATTTAGGAATTGGGAAGGTTGAATTAGAGGAAGTGAACCCGCATTTTCGTGGAGGGAGAGTGGAAAACTATTTAGGAAAAACCAAACCTAGTTCACCCGACCAAGATTCGAACCTCGATCTTCCCGTCCTCAGTAGTCTAGATCAACACGACAAGCGCGTTAGCAAACTACACCACCGAGGCATATGAGGGCTGTAATTAAACATTTTACTAAAACTAAGGGCACAATTTATGGAAATGGGCTGCCTAGGGGCACGCAAGTGATAAAAGGTAAAGAACAGCCGGTGTAAGGGATGAGAAAGATGTAATCTAGGATAGATGCAAATGCATTTGAGCGAAAGGAATGAGGGAAACCTTCTAGAAATGGTGCATTAGCTGGAATTCGAACTCTAACCTTTCTGACACCATCAAACTATATCAGAATATCCTGATGTTTAATCCACTACCTACAAATCTGAGTCCATACTAACTATTTGAAACTATTTATTTAAAATCTTTAATGTATATTTAAAATATTAAACTTATAATTTCCTAGATTTTTATGTGGTTAGTGAAATACTCGAAGAATTATTTATTAAATTCTGTAAATAAAAACTCGTACAATCAAGTATTTAAGTGATAAAAATTAATAGTATATGGTTTAAAATAATTAAGGGTTTTTAGATAATCAAAATTATGCACAAACTTAAATTCAACTATTATATCTATACTTATAAAATAACATGTCCTGATTGACTGACTGACTGACTGACTGACTGACTGACTGATTCATCATCGCCGAGCGCAAACTATCAAGGCTACAAGCATGAAATTCGGACTGTATATTTATTTCGTTATGTAGGCACCCACTAAGAAAGGATTTTAGAAAATTCCACCCCAAAGGGGTCAAAATAGGGGATGATAATATGTATGAAAGTCCGTCATTTTGAAAGTTACATAAACAAAATTCTGTATTTCGGTTATTGACGTAAAACAAATAAATACGTGTTTCAGGAATTTTGGAAATTTTATTTAATAAGGGATGAAAAAGGGGGTGAAAGTTTGTGTCGGACTTGCATTATTTTTGATCTGAGGTCAAGTTATGGTCATCAACGTAACGTAATATTTTAAATTAATCTGTAAATACATATGTATATTTTCGTATTTGTATATAATCAACTTCCACGCGAGCAAAGCCGCGGGCAACAGCTATCTAGTTTTTTATAAGTAGATAACGCTGGCAGGATAATAAAATAACAGTATTGCCGACAAGTGGCCCGGTCAGATAGATCTATGTCTCATGGCCCGGATGCGGCCCACAGGCCGTTTGTTTTCGAACCCTGATATAGATACATATTTGAGATCTGTACATTTTAATATCCTTTGATACACCGCTGGCTTCCCATCTAAAATAACCGTGCATTTACACTAATAGAATAAATACGATGAAGATAGAATTTTTGAGGAAATGTACCATGATTTGCATGGAGAAAAATTGGAAATACATTTATAGGAAGAATCACCTTCATTATGCGTGAACGAGAGTCGAATCTAGACTTTCTGACCAGACGATATTAACACATCAGTGCATGCGCCTACCACTTTTGGTTTCACTATTAGTGAACTACTATAAAGAGTGGACATTCTTAGAACTATTTATTTGAACATACGAATTATTGAATAAGACAAGGAACAAGTTGTTATAAAAGTACTAACACAAATACAGCCGATAAGTTTTAAGTCTATGTAATATCATAAATATCTGTTACATTTTTAATTTAAATGCGTGACATCCAAATAGATATATTGTATTTACAGATTCTTATAGGGTGACATGGTGGTCTAAGGGTAAGGTGTCAGACTTCTGTATTGGGGGTCCGGGGTTCAATCCTTTGTCCCGGCACAGATTTATCTGATTGCCAAACACTTCCTTCACCTCTGACAAGACGTGTATTCATCACAACTTGTGAATGTGTGGAATGCCAGGTCTCCACCGTGGTTCGGATTCCACGTTAAACTGTAGGTCCTCCATTTTATCTCACAATCACCCTACCATTACACATCAGCGTAAGTACGTTAAACCCCGAACGGGTAGTAAGATGCGGTGCTAATAACAACAATAATACATATTCATATAAAAGGTGAATAAATTGGCAGTGGTTGCTCATAACATCGAGAAAGGTAAAATGCTCTAAGCTTTGCGTTTACAAATTTGCATGACCTTCAATATTAGTGGTTCTTTTCTGACATTTATCTTTACTGTCATGATCCCTACTTTACTATGCGAACATTAACATTTTTCCCTTTTGAAACCCGAATATTCCTAACAGAGCTGAGTAATTGAGAAAGTTTCTTGTACTTTTCCTTGTGGAAGCTTCAACATAGATCTTTACAAATTACACTTTCCGCCAGAGTTACCAGTTCTGTTGTCGCCAGACTGTTATCAGTGGCTACCAAATACACGGAATTAAACATCTTGGAATAATGTATGTCATAACGTCTTTGGCATTACACTGAATATGTTAATAACAATGTAACAGAACCGCCTTGGTGGCCGCATGGTCTAAGACGTCTTTTTTTTCAGCATCGTGTCTTACTACTCGTTTAGGCCACACGCTTATATACTAACTACGTTAATGGTATTAGGGATTAGGAATGTTATATATAGTGGAAGTTTACCCGCATTTGCATTAAATGAGAGTAGAAAATTGTTTTAAAAACTATTCTTATTACACCCAACCGAGATTCTAACATCAATCTCCCCGTCATTGGCAATCTGGTCTACTGTGAGACCATGCAGCCACCGAAGAGGGTCTCAATAAGGTGTCACACTCGCAATAAACTAAACTCCCTATGATGGGGAGATAAGGGTTCGAATACCGTTTGGGTGTGATGAGGGTGGTTTTTCCTAAATAATTCTCCAATCTTCCTCCGCGCTAATTCGGGTACATTTCCTCTATATTAAATCGTCCTCATCCATATCACATTATAGTAATTAGTAAGTAAGCATGCAACCCGAACGGGTAGTAAGACACGATGCTAGGAAAAAATAAACTAAAAAAACAATCATAGAGATAATTAGTATGCCGTATGGTTTGTATAACGACCTAATATATGCAGCAATTATCTCGAAATTTCTTTATACAAGAGAATGTTGATATTTGGAAGCAGAATAGTTCAAGAAAGAGACACTCTTGATCCGCGCCATTTTACATAAAGGGAACCGATAGCAAGTAAAATAAATATTGTATGACACAACCGCACAAACTTTCTCATAAAGTATATATTAGTGACTTTAAGCTACATTTTCAAATAAATAGGTTTTTAGTAAATTACTCTTAAAAGAATTTTTAACAAAAAAAAACAGTAAAAATGTTTTATATTCCCTATCAAAACCTCCCTAAATATCCATTTCAAACCAAATTGTTAGAGCCGCTTTTGAAAAATTTGTAATATTCAAAAATCACTCATAAGTAAACTACACTGAATTTAAGGTCAAGGGCAATGAAAGTGCAAGGTCAAGGCAAACAAACAGAGAGTCAGAAAGACATAATTTTAAAATCCTATTTTTTTTTATTTTTTTTTTGGTTGAGGACACACAAAACAAAGATTTCTCATAATCAAACGTTTGAAAATGTTCACGACTACAATATTTTATCTTTTTTTTTTTTTTGTTTGAGGAACACAAAACAAAGATTTCTCATAATCAAACGTTTGAAAATGTTCACGACTACAATATTTTATCGTTTTTGGAGGAAGTAAAAATTGAAAGCGCTTTATAGAATTTTTTTTTCATTTCAATAATATGTACGCTCCGTTTTTCTTGCCTATGTCTTAGGTCACCGAATTACACTATGGATCTATATTATAAGCTATACCATAGCGCGACCACGCAAGGTAGGCTTGCTACTTTTCAGGGTAAATAGAAGGGTGCATATATATCTATATTTACGAAATTTGTATTATATTTAAAAAAATAATATTAAGTACTTTTTATACTTATAAGTCAATCTCTGTGTTCTTGGAGTATATTACTCACCTAAGGGCCTAATGTTTGAGTGTTCGAACCCAGCCGGAGTCAACGAATTTTTATTAAGAGAAAATAAAATCCATAGCACAGTTACTGTTTGGGGGGGGGGGAGGAGGGGGGGTAATAAAGCCGTGTATGCCATGTTTCTAGCTAAATTGTTAGGCTTTTTCACTCTCGTTCTTAGAAATTCTCGTGTGCTGATATAATCAGTCGGTTCAGAAAGTGCACGTTAAATACTATATATAAATGAAAAAAATAAGTGAAATATACTTGTAAACTATATAATGTTTGTTTTTTTCTGGTTCATCCATGTAAGATGTGTTTTCAATTTTTTGAGATAGGACCGATCCATTTTGGACTAAAGCGACTCAGCTGAATTAGAAATAAGGGGATAAATGTTATTAATTGTTAGACAAAATATAAATATAGTGACTTTTTATGCGTTTGATTTTATTGAAATTCAAATAGGCTTTATTTATTGAATAGAGGTCATTGCTATAAAATAGTTATTTTTTTATGTGTGTGCGCCACGCCTTAATACCTTTTCGGACTAATTGAATATTTTCACTAATGGGCTAGGAAAAAATAAGTTAAAATTCAGAGTAAATGTGGCATCATTTGTGTGAAGAGATATTTGAAAATTATTCACGAAAATTCACCCTCAGTACACCCCACCGGGATTAAGACCACTATCTCTCCATCATTGGCAGTACAGTATATTACGAGAGTAACGGCTTAGACCATACGCCCACCGAAGTAGATAAAAGATAATTGAATCAGTTGTTTGTCCCTTTGCGAGATTTTTCAATGGGATTATAGCTAGCTAGGTGTTTGACGAATTAATTGTTTGTTGGATCAACAACAAATTAATTGGCTGATTGATCTATATTGAAGAGAATGCGCCGGTGGGACGTATGCATCTGACTAATTATTTTCCAATCGCTTGTTTGATGTATATATTCTACATGAACAAACACATTATTATATTCATGATATGTCTGCACAATCTTGATTTATTTTGAAATAATTTAACTTATATTAGAATTCATTTTGTTTTCTATTTAAAAAATAAATAATAATGAGATGTAAAAGAAATTTGTTTCATTCTGTATAAGTTTTATTTATTAATAAAGCAAGGTTATGCTAGGTTTGATTAGGTTCGCAGTGCTCAATCCACCTTGAAAGTGAAATCGTACTGCAAAGTGGTAGTGCCCAATATACTGTACCTTGAAAGTGAAATCGTACTGCAAGGTTGTAGTACCCAATGTACTGTACATTGGAAGGGTAATTGTACTGAAAGGTGGTAGTGCCCGATGTACTTTACCTTGGGAGGGTAATTGTACTGAAAGGTGGTAGTGCCCGATGTACTTTACCTTGGGAGGGTAATTGTACTGAAAGGTGGTAGTGCCCGATGTACTTTACCTTGGGAGGGTAATTGTACTGCAAGGTGGTAGTGCCCAATGTACTGTACATTGGGAAGGTAATTGTACTGAGAGGTGGTAGTGCCCGATGTACTTTACCTTGGGAGGGTAATTGTACTGAAAGGTGGTAGTGCCCGATGTACTTTACCTTGGGAGGGTAATTGTACTGAGAGGTGGTAGTGCCCGATGTACTTTACCTTGGGAGGGTAATTGTACTGAAAGGTGGTAGTGCCCGATGTACTTTACCTTGGGAGGGTAATTGTACTGAGAGGTGGTAGTGCCCGATGTACTTTACCTTGGGAGGGTAATTGTACTGAAAGGTGGTAGTGCCCGATGTACTTTACCTTGGGAGGGTAATTGTACTGCAAGGTTGTAGTGCCCAATGTACTGTACATTGGGAAGGTAATTGTACTGAAAGGTGGTAGTGCCCAATGTACTTTACCTTGGGAGGGTAATTGTACTGCAAGGTTGTAGTGCCCAATGTACTGTACATTGGGAAGGTAATTGTACTGAAAGGTGGTAGTGCCCAATGTACTTTACCTTGGGAGGGTAATTGTACTGAAAGGTGGTAGTGCCCAATGTACTTTACCTTGGGAGGGTAATTGTACTGAAAGGTGGTAGTGCCCAATGTACTTTACCTTGGGAGGGTAATTGTACTGCAAGGTTGTAGTGCCCAATGTACTGTACATTGGGAAGGTAATTGTACTGAAAGGTGGTAGTGCCCGATGTACTTTACCTTGGGAGGGTAATTGTACTGCAAGGTGGTAGTGCCCAATGTACTGTACATTGGGAAGGTAATTGTACTGAGAGGTGGTAGTGCCCGATGTACTTTACCTTGGGAGGGTAATTGTACTGAGAGGTGGTAGTGCCCGATGTACTTTACCTTGGGAGGGTAATTGTACTGAGAGGTGGTAGTGCCCGATGTACTTTACCTTGGGAGGGTAATTGTACTGAAAGGTGGTAGTGCCCAATGTACTTTACCTTGGGAGGGTAATTGTACTGAAAGGTGGTAGTGCCCAATGTACTTTACCTTGGGAGGGTAATTGTACTGAAAGGTGGTAGTGCCCAATGTACTTTACCTTGGGAGGGTAATTGTACTGAAAGGTGGTAGTGCCCAATGTACTTTACCTTGGGAGGGTAATTGTACTGAAAGGTGGTAGTGCCCGATGTACTTTACCTTGGGAGAGAAATCGTACCACAAGATAGCCAGTGCCCAATCCACCTGCACCCTTTGTGTATCCCTAGCCTTACATCTGGGCACTCATGCGTTCAGGCAGTCAATAGAACGAGCGGAAAGTTACTACAACTAGTATCCCGCGTTAATTTCATTGATCTTTCTCCGTTCACTCTAGGCCCGATTCCCAATGAAAAAGTACTAGATCCAACTTCTTCAATAGCACGCATCATTAGTCTCACATACAATTTTGGCCTAAATGCGTTACTGACTGAAGGAGCAAGAATAAGGATTCCTATCACAGAAAAACCCGTTTCAGTGGCCGCATGGTCTAAGGTATCAATCTCTTGTTAGACAGGCCTGCTGATGATGGGGGGATTGGGGTTTTAATCCCGGCCGGGTCTACTGAAGCTGATTTTTACTAAATGGTTACCCTCTCTCCTTCCACGACAACGTGGATAAATTCACTAAAATTAGAGTAATGTATTATATATGTGTACAAACTGAACAGGTAGTAATATGCGGTTATTAAAAATATTAAATGCAGTTATTAAAAATATTAAATAAAAGGATCATATATCTCCAGTAATTGAAACTTTTGCAACTATTGTATAATTTATCTAAGCACAGTAAAAAAAATATTTTTAAAAGTAAAAAATGTTTTTAATAAAATGCTTATAAAATAATTAGTATGAATTTTTACTCATATTAATAATATTTAATATTTTAGCACCGCGTCTTACTACCCGTTCGGGTTATACGCTCTAATTACTAATTACGTTAATGGATTTAGGAATTGGGAAGGTTGAATTAGAGGAAGTGAACCCGCATTTGCGTGGAGGGAGAGTGGAAAACCATTTAGGAAAAACCACCCCCAGTTGATCCGACCGAGATTCTAACCTCGATCTCCCCGTCCTCAGCAGTCGAGCTCAACACGTCTAGCGCGTTAGCCAACTACGCCACCGAGGCGGGTTTTACTGATATTAATCACTTTAATTTAATAATGCTTGGGAATTCTTAAAACTTAAATTGATAGGCAAAACTTTAATATATTGGAAGATTGTATAATTGACTAGGCTTCTGTTAAAATTAAAAAAAGTTATAAGAAAATTAAATAATATGAAGATGGTTTTATTAAGAATGAAAAAAAAATTAGTGGAGCTTAAGATCGTAATCTGAAAAAGCTATTTTTTTTTTAGAAAAAAGTTAGTAAACTACTAAAAAGTTTACAAATAAAGAGCTTAAATTTTTCCTAAGAACTAGGCTAATGTTTTTATTCTGTAATTTGATTGACGTATTAATACACATACATAAAGTAAACTATCATTATAAAACAATAACAAGTTTATACATTGAGCAATGAGGCTTCTATAATTGGCTGTTATTATTTAAAATTCACTTTAATACATATGCGTATCCCTACATTCGATGAGATTTACTGGTAATCTCACGCAAATGAGCATTACTCATTACTGAATAACATAACTAGAACTGCGAATAAACACCCCTATATTAATAATGTACAAACTGAGATAAAAAAAACTAATTATAAAGATTTTTAAGACCCTAGATAACCAGCACTAAGAAATAATAGATTTCTAATGACGAGGAGATCAGGATTTGAATTCAGGTCGGGTCTACTGAGTGTGGCTTACATAAATGATTTTACACCCTCCCTCTATGAAAATGCTGATATAATATCTTTAAATTATACCTTCATCCCTAAAAATTAACGTAATTAGTACTTATGCGTACAACACGAGAGAGTAGTAAGAGTAAAGTAAAGTAAAAGTACTAAGGGGCCGTAGTTCTATTCCAAAGAAGTTTTTTTTTTCTACTCTCGGGCATTTTAGTGGTGCCGTAATTATTGTCAGTTTTAAAATCAATATTATCTTTCTATCGCTCTATCTCTCTATATATACATATATATACATATGTATATAAGTGTATATATAAATATTTATATACAATTTTCTTTTGATACCAAATATTACTACCTGTTTACGTCATATGCTTGTGTACTAATTACTCTAATGTGTTAAGGATTAGGAAGGTTTAATTTAGAGGAAGTGTACACGCATATTTGTGGGGGGGGGGGGGGGGGTAGAGTGGATATTTCTTCAGTGAAAACCACACTCAATACACATGACTGGAATTCTAACTCCAATCTTCCCACCATTGGAAACCCAGAATATTGCAGCCACTGAATCGGGTCTATCTCTGTTGTGCCAAGATATATTATGTTACAATCTTTCTTTAACTATTTATATTTCATTGTTAAGTCCCACTAACGTAATGGGTTGAAACAAGAGGATGCACTTTCCCCAATATTTTCTAATCTAGCTTTAGAGTATGCTATTAGAGTAATGCAAGAGAGTAGAGAAAGGTTGGCACTAAACGGTACAACGCAGTTATTAGGATACGTATATGGGTTAGCTTTGTTGGGCAATTGTAAGGAAGCTGTTGCAAGAAATGAATATATTTTCCTAGATACTAGTAAGGAAATAGTTGTACAAGTAAACGCTGAAAAGACTAAATATATTAATTAACACAGAGAGAACACATATTGGGGATGATAATTTATATTACTGCGAACACAATATATATTTTGACAAGGTCAATGAATGTAATATTTAGGAACAATTTTAACTAGCAATAACGATAGTATGTAGATCGTAAATTAGGGAAAGATTACAGTCGGGAAATGCATGCTATTTTTCGGTCAGTAAGTTGTCATCTTGCTAGCTGTCAAGGAATGTAAATTCAGAATATACAATACCATCATTTTTTCAGTTGTTCTCTATGAGTGTGAAATGTGGTCTCTTGACGTAAACAAACTTAGGGTTTTCTAAAACAAAGGCCTTAGGAAGATATCTATTCTTAAAATGGGAAAGTGGATGAGGCTACAAAATGATGATTTACATACCCTGCATTCATCACAAGACGTTTTAGGATAATTAAATCTGTCAGATTACAGTAGGCAGGACATGCATCAGGAATGGAAGATCCTTGGTCAGGCTAATGACTGGTAAACCCAATGGGAAGACCTAACCGCAGATGGGAGGACAACATTAGAATAGACCTTAAAGAGATGGGGTGTAATGAGGTGAAATGGACAGAACTAGTTCAAGATAGAAATTCGTGGCATACTTTTGTGAGTGCGGCAATGAAATTTTGAGTTTCTGATGCCAAAATTAAGTAAGTCTCACTAAATTAATATTCATGTAAGAGATTCTTAAATTTGACCCATTACTTTTATTTAGTTTCATAAATATATGATATGGTATTTAAAATAAATGGAACGGTGCATCACACAGACTTTCTCCCGCTTTCATCTTAAAATAGACATTTAATAAAAACTCATAAGAAATGTGAAACGAAATAATAGGTATATAAACTCTTGTAGAAACAGTACACCAAAGATCATAAATGAAATAATATACTCAGTTACTCACTCGATGTCATTAGGAAATAGGAACAGAAAAGCTTAACATCTGTGTCCATCAAAGAGCATAAGAATCAATTTCATTTTCAAATACCTGAATTAATATAGATTTTGCTTATAGCTTACAATTTATCTGATTTATAAACATATATTTCAAATAAAAGGTTTTTATCTTTAATACTTTACAATGATAAGTTATTTCACATCTCAAATAGATGCGGATGAATAGTGAAAATTTGAAAATTTAAAACGTGTAAAGTACCATCAATGTCTTTTCCATGAGAAAATGAGACCTTCCATCTTGTTTATAATGATAAACAGTATCTAGATACAAAATATGATCAAAACCGTTAAAGCGAATTTCTATAATATCGATTTTTTTCTCTTTTTAACCTTGAGTAAGCTGCCATTAAATTTAGAGTTTGATATATAATTCCAAAAACACCTTTGGGGGCACCTTATGAAAGCCCCAGATACCAAGTTTTAACCCAATCGGTGAAATAGTTTCAGATCTTGCCCAAGGTAGAGACAGACGGAATTGCGAAAATTACTTTTTTTGGTTTCAGTGGGGTCATGAAACGTCAACATTTATAAAAATCTCGAGTTCGATTTTTCTTTCTCTCTGAGGTTTCAAGAGAAACTAAAAATAACTGCTAATGTTTTCAAACCAGGAATATTTTAGAGAAAAATTAGACCTAGAGAATACTCGTGAAATGAACATTTTAGTATGTTAAATCTACTGACCTGTTGACAAATGCGTAATGCGAGTTAACTGTAGTAATATAAAATGAATAGGTATTCATTTTGTTCTCCATGATAACTGTCTAGGAAGTTTCCTCCTGCGTAATCCATCCACCATGAAATGGTTAAAGATGTAAGCAGCATCACTACCGTTGGGACAAGCTTGTAATTCCATAAAATGATACCTCGACTTAATTGGAGGTCTGGCGGAAACCAATTCTAGCCTTCAACAAAATGGCTCTATTATACGTAGTAGATACTACATAAAGCAACGAGAAAACTCTCTTCGTTGGTCGAATAGTCTAAGGCATCACTCTCGCAATGGACCGAACTGCTTATTGCCAAGATATCCCGGTCGGCTGTACCAAGGGGTGATTTATTCTCAATGATTTCCCACTCCCCTTCTACGAAAATGCGAGTACACTTTCTGTAAGCTCATCTTTCCTCATCCCAAACATATTAAAGTAATTTTTTTAGCACCACGTCTTACTACCCGTTCGGGTTATACGCCTATGTACTAATTACACTAATGGGCTAGGCATTAGTAAGGTTTAATTGAGAGGAAGTGCATCCTTATTTGGGGAAGGATAGTGGAAAACCGCTCAGAAATTCTACCTCATTGCCCTCGACCGGGAACGAACACCAATCTCACCATCTTCGGCAGTCTAGTCCAACACGAGATTATAGTGTTAAACCACGTGGTTAATGTAATTAGTACATATTATGCACTCAATCCGAACGGGTAGTAATACGCGGTGTTAAAAATCAACAGGGAGAAAACTTAAGGTTGGAGTGTAGGAAACATGAGTTAGGGGCAGTGTTTTCGCAGTTTTTATATCAAAATATTTATTTAGCCAAATCAAAAAAATATTTCTCCATAGTTATATCAACAGTTTTTTAATATCTGTCAAGGTGTCCTGGAATTTAACGACAACTTTTTACTTCACTTAAAAAGTGTGTCAGTTATTCCACTATGTTTACGACAGATATTCACAAACTGTTGATATCGCCATCTGAATAAAATTAAACTCTTTGTTTCTGTTGTAGAGAGACCATTATATTAGCTCAGTTGGTATCGTGGCTGTATATGAATTAAGCTTACAGTGTTCGATTCCTGACATAGTCGAATAATTCATCATTGGTGAAATATGAGTTTCCCCTTTCACGTTGATGA
The DNA here is from genome assembly GCA_039000515.1 of Timema cristinae. Lineage (NCBI taxonomy): Eukaryota > Metazoa > Arthropoda > Insecta > Phasmatodea > Timematidae > Timema > Timema cristinae. The sequence continues at coordinate 89,210,990 of JBCFYV010009882.1, forward strand.
ATTAGTGGCCGGGGGGTGGATGTTGTGTCTGTTCTAGATTTAAGTATGTTTATAAGTCCTATGGTGATATAATCAGTTGTATCAAAAAGTTCACGTTCAATACCTTAAAATAAATCAAAATTCAATGCAAAATTATTTAACTCCTTTCACCAAGAAAATGTTTCTATTTCGAGAGTGGCTTGCACTCTTTACACTTCCACCTTAAAATTGAACCCCGTAATTATGGTCGATGTTTAGGTACCTAATTAATGACTAATTTCAATAAAAAGAACTATTACCATGTTCACTACCAATTACTATCCTGGTGACTATTACGAAAACTAGTAGCTAACAAGGGTATTAGTGTTTAATATCGTAGTAGCACGGCTTATAGTTTTCAACGATGTTTTATTACAGAAAAATGTGCATAAGGAATATTATATCAGATTGATTGGTGATTTTCTTGTCTTTTAAACAAAATAAAAACTAAATATCGTCAGTGTTTTGAAAATAATATTTGAAGGAAGCCGTGTCAGATACAAAGAAAGGGGGCGCGGCGATTGGGGTGAACACACTCTTTCTCTGATTCAAAAATATATTTTTTAAATTTTATTTGAGGTATTTAAAGTGCACTTTCTGAACCGACTGGTTATATCAGCTCACAAAATTTATATTAAAGATAACGAAAGGGCCTACCAATTTTGCAAGGAACGGAATTTTCACATACCTTCAAGGGATCTTTTACATCGAACAATTATCATGGGACCGAGGGCTTTAACTCCACTCCGAAGGAAGTTGTGCTACGGATTTTTATCACTCCAAGAAAAGTCCATCAATCCCAGCTGGGAGTGAACCCAAGAACATCGGGTGATGAGGCGAACACTTTACCCTAAGATCACTGAGGTCAGCTCTGAAATAAACAAACATATTGAAACGTATACCTTAATGTTGTAAATATCTGACTCCTATATGCTGCGTACAACAACGACAGAAGAATATCTTTCAGCCACGTTAAACTGTAGGTCCTCCATTTCATCTCACAATCACCCTACCATTACACATTAGCGTAAGTGCGTATAACCTGAACAGGTAGTAAGACGTAGTGATAATAATAATAATAATAATAATAATAATAATAATAATAATAATAGCTTTCAGGTCTTTCATTACTACATCTCCACCACGATGTTCCGGTAGAAGTGAACAAGGATGTTAACGGTGGTAATGGCAGATTATAATTTAGTGTCTAAAACTAAAATCTTACAGTAGTTAGTTTACTAAGTTTACTATGCTAGGCAAATATTTGTATTAACATACATTATTTCTCTACTAATACTAAAACATTACAGGCATATTTGAATATATATTACTTTTAATATGAGAGTTAAATTTTCTTCTTTATTATTATTAAAATAACAAATTTGTTAACCAAAATGGTGTTTGTTTCTACAAGTTTTTTTTTTATTATTATAATTAACTAAAATTATAATTATAAACCAGCAGTTTCATTATTTTTGATTTTATCATTAGTTAAAATTAAATAAATTATACTTGAAAAGGCCTATTGGAAGGAGCTTTAATTAAATGTGTTTTAAATCTATATTCATAATTTTAAAAGAATCCAAATTGTTTCAAAACATACTAGCTTTCTAATTTATGCCTTCACAAACATTATATTTTGAATAATTTTATTTTTGTTTGTATCATTAGTTATAAGGATAAATATGAAAACAATGGCAGTGTTATTGTGTCTTATTTTATAAGTAGTTACATTGTTATTTCATGATAGCTGCCATTGTTATTTGAGAATGTTCATTTATTGAATTAACTACGAAAATATGGTCTGTGTGAATGTGAAATATGCAGGCACAAGGGGTGCTGTTAAAATAGGCTAGTTCGCCAGAAAAATATAGGCTTGGGGCCAATCTAAAATGTGAATAAAAATACTCTGGTCATGTTTGAGATTTAGGTCTACAGCTATAAATTTCCCTATAGGTAATCTTATCTACAATATTTAATACCATACAATAATTTTTTTGTTAATTATGATTTGAGAGTAATTTTTTTTCAAAACATTACATTAAAATATTTCTCTCAGTAGTGTGCTTGGCTCACATTTTCAGAATGAACCAATTGCACCCACACATTCCATGTGGCAAATGTACTCAACAATAATCAGGACCTCATCTTTCTAAAACAACATTGAGCGCAGAAGATTAAGTCAAAAATGTTTGGTTGAACCACTAGATCCATCTACCTGTAAAATATTTTTATTTTGAAAAAAAAAGGAGTAATTACCCAGACTTAAGATGCTTACAAAAAAGTATTTGTGCTGTCCACCAGCAACTGTTTTTCCTGAAAGGTTGTTTTCAACCTCGAGTTCTATTTGCGACAAAAAAAGAAATTCCTTAGATCCAGAAAGAGTCAGAGTGCTTGTTTTTTTAGACAAGAATTTGAGATACTTGAAAAAAGACAATTAGGCCTCAGTAACCTATGCAGGATTGTGAAGTAGGGGGTTTCAAAAGGGTTTGTTTCTCCAACTGACGGAGGTTTTTTAATAGTATTTGTTGACTTCATAATTTTTTATTTTTTTTACTATTATAACTGTGTCATTAACATTTTATGGAAACCCCCCCCCAAACCCCCTCCCCTTATTTTATATGTAAGCTATTAGTCTCACTCAATTAAAAATTGGCATTTATATTGTGTGTGTAAATAGTGTGCGACTATTATTTTTTAGTATTTTTATTTTCTTGACAAATATGTCAATATATAACCTGACAAATATTTATAATAATATTCTGTAACTCTGTAACTAGCCTACTAATTTTATATTCTAATGTGTAAATAAAAAAACTGTCTTTCAAGATCTTTCATTACTTTATTATTATTATTATTATTATTATTATTATTATTATTATTATTATTATTATTATTATTATTATTATTATTATTATTATTATTATTAGCACTGCGTCTTACTACCCGTTCGGGTTGTACACACTTACGCTAATGTGTAGTGGTAGGGTGATTGTGAGATGAAATGGAGGACCTACAGTTTAACGTGGAATCCGAACCACGGTGGAGGCCTGGCATTCCCCACATTCACATGTTGTGATTGATATACATCTTGTTTCATTACTAAATAAGTAAGAATATTTCATGTTGTGGGCCTACTAATCATTGTAAATGTTATTTTTGTTTGGTTGACTCTTATTATAATTTATTTAAATAACCTAATTATTATTATTATTATTATTATTATTAGTAGTAGTAGTAGTAGTAGTAGTAGTAGTAGTAGTACCGCGTCTTACTACCCGTTCGGGTTGTACGAACGTACGCTAATGTGTAGTGGTAGGGTGATTGTGAGATGAAATGGAGGACCTACAGGGTAACGTGGAATCCGAACCACGGTGGAGACCTGGCGTTCCACACATTCACAAGTTGTGAATAATACACGTCTTGTCAGAGATGAAGGAAGGGTTTGGCAATCAGATAAATCTGTGCCGGGACCGAGGATTGAACCCCGGACCCCAGCACAGAAGACAGACACCTTACCCCTAGACCACCAAGTCACCTAAATAGCCTAATTGACTAGTTTTCATATTTTGACACATTGAAACAGATTAAATATTTTTCTTTTGACCCTTTTTTTCTTCTTATAAGATGAGGATTTATTCAATTTCATGTTGAATGATTTCAAATAGTGTATCGAGAATATGAATTGATAGTATCGAGCAAGGTTTTGGAATCGAGAAAAGTAGGTAGGTACCGACCCACCACTAATAAACACTTCAAGCAAGTTGGCCAAAATTTGGAATACATTTTTGAAATGAAACGAATGTGATTCTTTTGAGTTGAATCGAGAATATTTTACAAATAAAACCTTAATAAACAAAATATAGTATCTTAACCCATTATTTCTTCCCATTCTTCCCTTTCCATAGAAAAACCAAGATGAGTCTTCTTCTTTCTGTAGAGATTTTGTCTTGAATGTATTAATGTTATTTCTATGCTCTCTTTTGAGCCTTCTAATTATTCTAAAGTTACCATTTCCAGTAAGTTTGAGTTTTATCTATTTATGATATTGTTAATATTTTAAATGGACACCTATATAAATACTTATTGTAACCATATTATGAAGCGTATAACCAAACGTGTTGTAAAAGACAGTGCTAAAAATAACAATATTATATCCAGGTAGAACTGTTTGGTTACACGTTAAAAGACGTATTGTTCTAATAGTATTGTTTAAGGTTATAAAACGTCTACCACTGAATGGAGATACTAATACACAGCTAGATGTGTGGTTTTCTTGTTTAATCCTGATTCAACTTGAATAGATTCTATTGTTTACTTTAATAACCCATTGTGAACGGATTGATAGTCTTGGAAGGTTTTGTTTCGTAAACAAACACAAAACATAATGGGCTATTGGAGCTGTATGCTACCTTAATGGGAAGTGAAAGATATATATGAATAGGAAGTTTTCATCGGTTAAAGCGGATGAAATAGATGTACAAGAAACCTTTTGTTAATACTTACATGACGTCTGATGATATCTAAAACGGATTCTTGCATTTATTTAAAAAATATCAATATGACTAAAAATTTATTTACCAATGATAATGTCTGATTGATGTATTCGAAGCTATTTTACGAAGCGGGTTGCTTATAAACTTGACATACCTAAGTTTTCTAAGCACAATCACACTTAGACGTTAATATGCTGTTCAAAATAGAAAAAAAGAGAAGAAAATAAACATAGTTGACGAATTAGCATAGCTAGTACATAGTACGTACAACCCGAATGGGTAGTAAGACGTGGTGACGAGAAAAAACTTCAAATTTATAAAATGAGTGCGTTTTTGCCTGGACAAGTGTCTCTATATCTAACCAACCTACCTCAGAGTAAATAAAAAAAAGGCTCTTATTATTAAATAATTATATTATAACCGTATTTATTACATGTCTCAGTTAATTATTACATAATAAAAGCCAAATTATCAGTTCCATGAAAAGATCTATCCCAAATAATAATGTTGGTCTGATGTTTTTAATTTTCTTTTCCCGTGCATAGCTAGCAAAGTAAAGAGACTATAGGGGTATAGTAGCTTGCATTCACTAATTGTATCCAATTCATTTGCCTTTATTAATATAACGTAGATCTTGGATGTTTATGACATATCATATTTTTAGTTTCAACTCGAATTGAATTCTTAGTGATCTATAAACATTTTGTATGCTATCTTTATTTCAAATATACATATTCTTTTTGGCATTAAAGTGCATATTTTGAGCAGTTTTCGATTTTAGGTCATATTTACACAATTTGGGGATCATAAAGTCATATTTTGATAAAAATTATTTAAATAATTTATATTTCTAATTTATCTCGTGCTTCACATTTTATATTGTAATGTATAGGCTCTCCTAGATATTTTTAGAATGTTTATGTGAATTAGTTATGAGCTTGTCAGATCAATAATTAAAGATGTGTCTGCTAATTTCTTTTACTGCAAACTATTTTCTTGGTTTGAGGTATATTTTTAATAATATTGATTATCATTAACATACATTTTTATGGCCTAGTTGTTCATTTTTACGTCATATATTGGTACTTTTAATGGCATATTTGCATGAATATTTTGCGATTCTTAAAGTCATAAACATCCGAGCCTTAAATATAGGTTAAGAATAAGGCCTATATAATTTAAGTTTTAATACACAAACTAAAGTTTCTCCCTAATATTTTTAATAACGTTTATTAAGCCCATAATATTTATGGGTTGGAGGATTTTTAGATATTACGACACCATAACAATGTCCTTAAATAAATTACAGTAATGCATTCAAAAGCGTTTAGCTTTCTCAACACGCGCGATTATGTAATAGCCGGCATAGCTTCTAATCTTTCTTGTCGCGTAAAAATATTCACAGTGTTTATTTGAACATATTCTGAGTTTAAGTTTACACTTTGAGAATTTGGAACATAAAAAAGGCATAAAATTGATATACTATGTGTAACTGTATTACTGAATAGATCTTGTTGTTACAAAATTAAGATGTACTGCAGTTTTTGAATGGGTCGTTGTTTTCTAACTATTTTTTTAAATTATTTTTGAGGTTTGCTAATAAATGCATATGTTAATTTTAAACATAAAATTATGAATGAATAAATCAAATAATTAATTTAATTTTTTGGTTTAGAAGATATAATACTGAAATATGATTCTACCTATATACTATATGGCATTTAGCACTCGAAAGTTCATTAACACACATACAAACCTACCTTGAGCGAGTTATATCCAGTCCACCTCATTACATCCTATCCCTATCTTGAGCTAGTTCTGTCCAGTACACCTCATTACAACCTATCCCTATCTTAAGCTAGTTCTATTCAGTCCACCTCATTACACCCTATCCTTATCTTGAGCAATTTCTATCCAGTCCACCTCAATACACCTTATCCCTATTTTGAGCTATTTCTATCCAGTCCACCACATTGCACCCTATCCCAATCTTGAGTTAGTTCTATCCAGTCCACCTCATTACACCCTCTCCCTCCCTTACACCAGACGAGAGACTGACAACTTTCTAATCGAGTAAAATAGCATGAAATAGAAATTATGATCTTAATAATATATAATATATAAAGTGGGACTTTTGTGATCGGGTTTTAAATAGTATTTTAAGATTTGACTTAGGCTATGCCCTTTCATTTATACAAACATTACAATTTTTTGTAAGACTAGTGTTGTGTAAGGAAACGTTTAAATTATTTTCAAATAATATATAAAAACAATCTAATTGTAAAAGGATTTTTCGAATGAAAATAATGTTTTTAATAAAATACAGTAGTAGCTATAAATAACATTATAGTAAAATTCCTTCACATAATATCAATTCTAGGCACATGAATTGTAGATTTAACACCCAAGAAAAGATATATTTAAAATTTCCTTATTCGAATCTATAGCAGAAATATAACGCAAGTTTCAGCTATCACGCAAACATTTTGTATTATTCATAGAGATTTTGTCAGACCAACTAGTTAAATATAGTTACAAAAATTTTAATTTTTATTTGTTTATTGTATTGAACGTACACTTTCTAAACCGGTTGATTTTATTAAAACACGAGAATATCTATGAGCGAAAGCAAAATTCCTATCAATTTTGCCAGAACAGGTATATTCACATACCGTAACTTCCAGGATTCTTTTACATACCACAATTGGCATGGGACCGACGGATTTGCTTCCTCTCCGAAGGAGGTTGTGCTACGGATTATTATTGCTCAAGTAAAATCAGTCAAGCTCAGCTAAGTTTGAACCAACGAACATCTAGTCATGAGGCGAGCACTTACCCAAAGACCACTGAGGTCAACCAACACGTCTCAATAATATATATATATGATTGTTGTTTTGGAAACGTAAATTTGCATGAAACTAGCTTATATGAGTTTTTATTTCGAAGCAAATATATGAAAGTAGAATGTGTGGATAGAAAAAAAGGGGGTAAATGTTGTTGACCAAAGTGCGAATAAAAGGAACATTAGGAGTTTTAAGATAAAAGAGAATGCATGACTCGTTGTATAGATGTTGTTGAAGCCAAGGGATGGTGTAAAGATAGGGAAGTTTGGAGAAAAATAGTGAGGATTGAATGGTTACGTATTTGTTTTTTAGCTATAGGTACAGTTTGTTACCCACCCCGTAAGGGAACGGCGTGTATGTATGTGTATATTTCGTCCAAAAATAAAATGTTTTCAAATGAAATAGATGGTTCCGACCGATCCTGGTCATATTCCTGAATACAGATCCAGAGGTTCCGGGATCACTACCCGACACTTCCACATTTTCTATCAATTAATGAATCTGGAATGGGGTCAGCTCATCCTCATGAGGTTGAATTAGGAGTTATTGAATAAAAAAAAGTAGTTGATCCTATCCAGAAAACTGAGGTTAACAGCCGGATTTGTTGTTCTGACAACATGACACCCTCTATCAGTAGAAATTGGTATTATATTCACCAACAGATGGTGTCTACTTAATCAGCATGGTTCGGTTCCTGTCTGACGCCATGGATTATTTTTATGTTCCAATGATTATAAATCAATTTTACATAATTTAAAATACAAAAAGTCCTATGTAATTGATTATGTGTTTCATAGATTCGCCCTATAGGTTGAATTGAGACACTATTGTTTTATATAAGATTTAGCAACCGGCCCCGTGGTGTAGTGGTCAGTGCACCCGGCTATGAGATTCAGTGTCCCGGGTTCGATTCTCGGTGTATACCTGGGGTATTTCTCTCTTAAAGGGAATTACCTCAAAATTCACAAAGGTTTGTTTAGTTAGGCTTAAGTTAGGTCTAAGACTCCCACTGGCCAACAACTCTTTATTCACTATCATCTCATTGCAGGTACAGTAGCCCCATGGCTTCTTTGGTGCTGACTGACAGCTGACATTTGAAATCTTTGAAAAGTTACCAGACCAAATTATGAATCCCTACGCCGAACCATATGATCTGCAAAAACATGTGTTTAACAGCTGTTACTTTTGACAGTCAAAATTTAGGTATATACCTAAATGTTGACTGTCAGAAGTCAGCTGTGAGCTGTCAGTCAGCACCAAAGAAGCCATGGGGCTACTGTACGTGTAGATAACCTCCAGTGTTACATCCTGTACAAAGCGCTATGTCACCTGGGTGGCGGGTAGTCTACACATAAGGTGACCGAACTGGAGGCTATGTCTCGCCCGGTTATTATATGCCATGCGCTAAAAGAAAAAAAACCATGTTTATTTATTTGATAGTTAGGGTTATCCCACCTTTGAGTCACAAATATTAACACCCTCAACTCCGTGAGTCACAGAAAAGAACCAATCAATATTTTACCTAGAAAAGTTTGCTTCCATTTGAACAAATAGTAAATGTATGAATCCAATTCACTGGTCGAATGGTCAAAGTTATTATTATTATAATAATTATTATTAGCACCATGTCTTACTACCCGTTCGGGTAATATGCACTTACGCTAATGTATAATGGTAGGGTGATTGTGAGATGAAATGAAGGACCTACAGCTCAACGTGGGATCCAAACCACGGTGGAGACCTGGCTTTCCCCACATTCACAAGTTGTGATTAATACGCGTCTTGTCAGAGGTGAAGGAAGGGTTTGGTAATCTGATAAATCTGTTGCGGGACCGAGGATTGAACCCCGGACCCCCAGCACAAAAGTCCGACACCTTACCCCTAGACCACCAGGTAACCCAAATGGTCAAATTTGTTACACCCGCGGTAGATTAGACTACCTCTGATGGTGAGATTAGTGTTCAAATCTCCACTAGTTGTACTTAGGGTGTGTTTTCTTATTTGTTTTGCCCTTTCCTTCCACGCAAATAGGGTACTGATCCTCAAAATTCAAACTTCTTCATGCTTAACGCAGTAACGTAATTAGTATATATGCGTATTACCCGAACGGTAAAAAGCAGTTCTTAGAAAAAAGTACGGTGATGCCAGAACCCACTGTACCTTGGTTTCACCACATGATAACTAAACATATTATTTAAAAAATATCCAAACACGTGTTCACATTGTCCAAGACGCGCCTCTCGCATCTTTTGCACTTAATGTTAGATTAATTAATTTGAAGGTTGGGGTTTGAATCCTGTCATCGTTTAATAAAGGTATATTATTCCTAATTAGTTTTTCCGTTTTCTCATTACATAAATGGTGGTGCGTTTCTTTAATCTAGTACCTTTCTCGTCTATCCTCCTAATATGCCAATATCTCGGGTGATTAATGAGACGTGGTGAACAAACGATTAATATTCTGAAATAAATGGCAGCGCTAATATATTTGTTAGTTTCGGTTATGGCGGCTTCTAAATATTATTTTCTTTAAATTCAAAAGTGACGGACTAGGAAATTGAACCCGGGACCTTTGGAAATGCTCTTTCCACTGATCTATCTAGGACTCATCCCGTGTTCAGGGTAATACTTCACACATATTTTAAGGTAGAATCTGTGATGGACGTGAGGAAAATCGTCAGCTGCAATTGATCGATCGAATGATCGAACCTGACCACTTCAGTGGCCACGTGGTCTAACGCGCTACTCTCGCAGTAGACTATACTGGCCGATAATGGGTAGATCAAGGTTCGGGTGTACTGAGGGTGTTTTTTTTAAAAAATCCACCCTCCACGCAAATTCGGGTTCACTTCCTATAAATATAGCCTTCTTAATCCCTAAACATCATTAGCGTAATTAGTACATACGCGTATAACCCAAATGGGTAGTAAAACACGGTGCTAAAAAAAACTTGGTTTCCTGTTCATCTAGTGCAACGAATAAACTTAACCAAGTTCAAATCTTCTTCAATGATCCCATTATCTAAAAGGTCACTTTCACAATAGACTGGACTGCCGATGACCGGGAGATCGGAATTCAAATCCCAGTTAGGTGTACTGTGGGTGGTTTTTCCTAGTGATTAGAGGTGTAATACTTTGAATAACTTGAAATATATACTTTCTACACAATAAAATATTACTACCTTAGCTTATTTTATATTTGAATTTGGTTTGCATTGCACGCCACAAGAAATATCACTTGCAACTGACTATACACTTTATTATTTTGAATAGACAGCTTTGTTAGGGTTAGAAATTATGATGTGCTTAAGGGTGACTATGGATCAGCAGCTGGGAAAGAAAAGATAGTTCATTTCATTTGAAAACAAAGGGTCAGTTTCGTAGACAGACTTAGTACGCCTCAAGTACGGTGCTATACTAAATACAGGACGACACCTACCTAAATCAGAATGGAATGAGCCTGTTACGCATTTGAAACTGGTCCGTTCTAGGTGAACTAAGTCTGACTATGAAATTGATCCATTATATTCTGGTCTAGGTAGTTGTCCTGTATTTATTATAGCACCACACTTGAAGCGTACTAAGTCAGACTATGAAACTGGACCATTACATTCTGGTCTAGGTAGTTGTCTTGTATTTATTATAGCACCACACTCGAGACGTACTAAGTCTGACTATGAAACTGGTCCATTCCATTCTGGTCTAGGTAGTTGTCTTGTATTTAGTATAGCACCACACTTAAGACGTACTAAGTCTGACTATGAAACTGTCCCATTCCATTCTGGTCTAGGTAGTTGTCTTGTATTTATTATAGCACCACACTTGAAGCGTACTAAGTCTGACTATGAAACTGTCCCATTCCATTCTGGTCTAGGTAGTTGTCTTGTATTTATTATAGCACCACACTTGAGACATACTAAGTCTGACTATGAAACTGGTCTAAGGTACAAACATTTCATGTTTATTATCAGATTATAATTCGTAGTTTGTAAAATATAGTTTACATCATGTGATAGTCCCCATTACTTAGTGTGTGCGTTCACCCAGGATGGCCCATGATATTACCGGTGTTTGGTAGGCCTACATTGCCCCGTATCAGTAAACTTAAATGTCGCAGAAAACAACCCAGATTTTAAAAAATTAATCCTGTTTCAAGATAAAAATTAATTAATTAAAAATTGCTTCGTGGAATCGGCTACGTGAGTTACATTTGGAAACATGTTTAAAAATTCAGAAGCTTGTTTTAGTCATCTTTCCGTTCAGTTTGAACTTTTGCGCTACCTCTTATTCATTAAAAAAAAAACTAGCTAGGGAAGCGTTACTAATATTTACCGTTAACGGATGCGGCAACAGGACGCATAGGTTATGTTCAGTAATCAATAACTTGTGACCTTAGAAAAATTCCCAGTTTAGCTATGATACCTTTAAATTAATGGTTATTGTTATTATAAAATGCATTTTTTTTTGTTTGTTCCTGTGAAGATTTTAAAAAATAAATCTATTTATTCATTTTATTCAAACAATCTTCCATACAAGTAATTCCATTTAAAATGTATAGTATATTCAATAATACCAATTTATAGCTTGTCAAAATTATAAATTCATTCTGTAATATTTTATTTTATTTATTACAAATTAAATAAACGAAAATATATTTGTTAAATGATTAAGTTTGTTTGAAGCTTCGAAATTTTAATCTAAATATGAATCTTGATAAGATTCGTGTTCGACTCAAAATTACAAATCTTAATATATGAAAGATTCGAATATAACTTTAAATTTTAAATTAAATTGGACTCCTGATTTAAATTTGGTTTTAATTTAATCAAAGATTTGAATATAAAATCAAAACTTTTTATTTGTTAAACCTTTAAAGAAGTCCGCATATACAGTACATATTTGAATAGATAATTGACACCTGAAAATTTTGTAATGTTTATAATATTTTTTTAGCACCACGTCTTACTACTTGTTCTATACACATTATGTTCTGATTATGCTAATAAGTTAGGGATGAGGAAACTTGAATTTAGAGAAAATGTACCTGCATTTGCGTGAAGGGAGAGTGGAAAACCATTTCGGAAAAAACCTCAGTACACCCACTCGGGATTCTAACCCTGATATCCCTGTCATCGGCAGTCTAGTGCAACACGAAAGTGACGCCTTAGACCATGCAGCCACAGAAGCAAGTTATTCATTATTTGAATATGTTGTAGAGTACGTTATTTATTTATTGAACTCTATTCAAATTTAAAAATATATATAATTTAGCCTAATATTTGATTTAAATATTTACTTATACAATGTTCGATTCTGATTTGATTCGAGTTAGAAAAACTTCTTATTGGATTCCAAATTAAAATGTTGTATTCGCGTGGATCTCTAAAATAAACCTCATATTTCTGTTGGTTTTTTCCTTGGCTCATATTGGCATGACGAGGAATTGGTCAACCTATCACTATTAATAGTGAGTAATCTGCACTTGTTCCATGCCTTGTTTTTTCCTCAAGCTATCCACAACCTTCATGTCATCCACTTCAAACCAAGTATTTTCTTCCCTATATTTATGGAATCCAATACTCGTGCCTTTCTAACTACTCGGGTATTGATTATGTACGCTGACGTGAGTCACACCTTTTACTTCTATCATGCAAATTATAACACACAGAAGCTAACCACAAAGGTATTACATTTAATTTTCGACTTAGCATGGCGAAGTTCTGTTTTAACTTGACCGTCTGGTAACTCAAAGGGTTTTTCGATTAATAGCTCATCTCAAGTGATTTTAATTTAAAATTATAATGAATCTATCGAGTACCAAGGGCGTATTCTTTAAAAATGTAGACATATTTTGTGATATTGACTCACATGAAAAATGGTTATTCTCTATGAATATAATGTTTTAAGTAATATAGTACTAATTTGTTTTATGTTTAACTTAATCACCAAGTAAAATATTAACTTCAAATCCAAGGAGAAATTATTAATATTATTTCAGCTTGAAATCCAAAGAGAATTTTTAAGACTATAGTATCAATATAAATAAGACAACATTATTAGCATGATATACTTTTTTTTTAAATAGTGGGCGCGAGTTCTACTGTTGACAGAACTACTAGTTAAAATATATATTATCTACTTTTTTTTCAATAGTTATATGGATACTGCCTGAATGGATAGTAAGACTTTGGTACTGAATTTTTTTTAAAATTTCTTTATTAGAATTTATTCATCTCACTTGATTATATTAATTAATTCAAACAATGTATTTTTAGGGGTAATATACTAATTTCTTCTAGTTCTAAAATATCCTGACAATAATGGATAACTGTTCGCATTAACCTCTCTAAACTAACGTGAAAAATAAGACACTTAAAGGTCATGTGAACAATTATAGATGGTTATATAAATAGTTCTAATATAATTAACTAAGAATTTAATACAGCTTAAATTCTAATTTATAATTATTACAAGATACCAACCATTGATTTTTTATGTTTTGAATAAATGGTTGGTTATGAATTTAATGTTGACCTACGTGGTCTTGAGGTAAAGTGCTCGCATCAGTACCCAATGTTCGTGGGTTTAAACCCAACTAGGGTCGATGGATTTTTCTTAAGCGATAAAAATCCATAGCACAACTTCCTTCGGAGGGGAAGTAAAGCCGTAGATCCCATGTCTATTGTGGGATGTAAAGGAACCCTGGAAGGTATGTGGAAATATCTTTCACGTCAAAATTGGTAGGACCTTTCACTCTCGCTTAAAGAAATTCTTGTGTTTTGTTATAATCAGTCGGTTCAAAAAGTGCACGTTAAATACCTCCATTAATTAATATAAATTTAAGACTTATTTATTAAGTAAATGGATATTTGGCCCATGATTGTTCAACGAGGGTGGATATTTGACCCTTTTAAGAATTTGCTCTCAAACATGTGCCAAACTATTTTCTGAAGGGACTCGAAAACGTCATGATTTCATAGTCCGGTTTGCATATGAAGTGGAGGTAAGAATTCAAATTCAGGTAGATGTATAAAGCGTGGTTATTATTAAGGGGTTCCCAACTATCCACCCACTAAAAATACGAGTACATTTAATCTTCCTAGCCCCCAGCCTAATAATGTAAATAGCTCACTTCAGTGGCCCGTGGTCTAACACGCAACTTTTGCAGTAGACTTGACTGCCGATTATGAGTATATCGAGGTTCGAATATAGGTCGGGCGTACTAAGGGTTTTTTCCTTAACTGGTCCCCTCCCCCCTCCCTCTCCCACGCAAATACGGTTACACTTCCCCTGAATATAGCCTTTCTAATCCTTAAAACCAATAGCTTAATTAGTAGGCCTACATGACCGTATAATACAAACAGGACGCGGTGCTAAAAAAAAATGTAGATAGCCAAGAGGAAAATTGGCACGTAGTGAAAAGACACAAAAAAAAACAACACTCAAGTATGTGTGAAACACTTTCGAATCAATTTTACTTGACATTTTTGCTGAAATCCTTGGCCTATAATCCCACACGTTACTAATCTAGCTTGTCCAAGGCTACTTTTAGGTAAGATATTTTAGATTCTTAATAGATTTTATAATAGAAAACCTCTTTTTATAAAGAAAGTATCGGGTGTAATCATTTTATAAAGGAATATGAATTGATAAGGGGACTTAAGAACACTGATTTTTTAACTAAGCCTTTTTATCATTTACACTAATACAATGATGAATCTTTCTCATACTATTTTAATTATTAAATGTTCTTTATTCTGACAGGTCCGTTGACTTGTCCAAATTGATTTCCCAACATGTCCTCTCAACAGATTCCATTTTTAAATAATGAAACATCATCTTCTTAACCTGTTTGTGGTCTATTGCATTCATTGTCCTAGTCCCTTTATCCCTTCCACTTTTCCTTCTATGACATCATTCAAAAATACATTTTCTTCTCATAATGTGACCGATCCAATTGTCCTTTATTCATATAAACCTGTAGAACACTTCTCTTTTTATTTACTCCACTTATAACTTGTTAATTTGTCACTCGATGTCCAATCTATGCTCTATCTCTCACTCTCTTTGCTAACAATAGTATTAAGTTGTGATAATAATATTAATTATTGATCCACTGTAAGTGTAAATCACTCGTGGACTAATAACTGTCCAAGCATATCTAATAAACGAGTCAATTCTTCAATTTGCCCCACTTGTAAAGATTGCATGATGGTAGATTGGTCTCCCTATCATTTATCCCATATCTTAGCTCTATTAACTTCGCATCCTACTGTCAAAGGCAGCAGTCGGCGATCTCGTGACTTTTCGAAATCCCCCTCCTATCTCATTCTTTATTTTATTCTTAGTTCGCATTCTTTCCGCATGCATTGTTGGCGAAGCCAGGTGGCGCTGTAGTGTATAAGCTGCTGACTTGTATTCTCCCTAACCCCCCCCCCCCCCCCCCCACCACCCTCTTTCATTTTCCTCTTCACATTATTCTTGCGTGCAATGGTAACGTAGCTAGCTGGCCGGTGTGCCATGCTATTTCTAGCCTGATGTCGTGTGAAAATGTTAAAGGTCATCGCATATCATGTAACTTGCGAGCTGATCATTATTAGATCCTAGATATGAGAATTCAAATAATTTCAAGCTTATCAATTTTCTTCTTTTAGCCACGTCCAAGTACGTGTTTGTTTTATACTCGTACACTAATTACGCCAGTGGGATAGCGATAAATAAGGCAGAATGTTAAAGGAAATGTACCCAAACTTGAGTGTAGGGAGAGTGGAAAATCATTAAGGAAATCCACCCTCAGTGCACCTAACGGGGATCGAACCCTGATCTGCCCGTCTTCGGTAGTCTAGTTTAGCAGGAAAGTAGCGCGTTAGACCATGCGGTCACCGAAGCGGATTTCATTCAGTTGTATTACTATTTACAATAAATTATTATTATTATTATTATTATTATTATTATTATTATTATTATTATTATTAGCACCACGTCTTACTACCCGTTCGGGTTGTACGCACTTACGATAACGTATAATGGTAGGTTGATTGTGAGATGAAATGGAGGACCTACAGTTTAACGTGGGATCCGAACCACGGTGGAGGACAGCAATTCCTCACATTCACAAGTTGTGATTAATACACGTCTTGTCAGAGGTGAAAGAAGGGTTTGGTAATCAGATAAATCTGTGCCGGGACCGAGGATTGAACCCCGGACCCCCAGCACAGAAGTCTGACACATTACCCCTTGACCACCAGGTCACCCTATTTAAAATATACTATTATACATATATTTAGTTTTTTGTTAGTGTTATATGATTATTTACTAATTTATACTAAAAGTTTAAGCACGAGTAAGGTGGAATTTAGAGGGAATGTAGCCGCATTTGTATGAAAGGAGGTTTGAAAACAATTTTATGAAATACCACTCTTAGTATACCCAACCAGGATCCGAATCCCAATCTCCCCATCATGACAGTCCATTCTACTACGAGAGTGACGCCTTAATGTACTGTTATTTTTGGGTGACCTGTTGGTCTAGGGGTAAGGTGTCGGACTTCTGTGCTGGGGGTCCGGGGTTCAATCCTCGGTCCCGGCACAGATTTATCTGATTGCCAAACCCTTCCTTCACCTCTAACAAGACGTGTATCAATCACAGCTGCTGAATGTGTGGAATGCCAGGCCTCCACCGTGGTTCGGATTACACGTTAAACGTCCTCCATTTCATCTCACAATCAACCTACCATTACACATTAGCGTAAGTGCGTGTAACCCGAACGGGTAGTAAGACGCGGTGCTAATAATAATATAACATCTATATATAAAGTTCGAACGAAATACACAATGTTTTAACCCGTAGAACCCAGTACAGACATACAGAAACAATTGTTATATAAGATTGGCGTTTTTTTAATTTTTAAGGTACCTAATATATCAACATCCATCATAGTCTTGATGTTGGAAATGTTTACAATCACCTTACTTTCTTTATGAGAAAGTAAAAAGTGTTTTAAGGTTTTGGGTTGAAGATCACATGATATAATAAATATCTGCAGTGAATTCTCTAATATTCTATAATCATGTTAAAAAAATTATATCTATTTTCATATAAACTACTGGCTAGTTATTTGTTTCCAGGTAACTTGGGCAGAGTAGATCTCATCTCCGAGTTTGAATATGATCTTTTCATCAGACCTGACACCTGCAATCCACGCTTCAGAATCTGGTTCAATTTCATAGTCGACAACATCCGTGTTGACCAGGTCAGCAACATATAGACCATTTATTTAGCTATGATTATAAAATTATATAATGGAGAGTAGAGGTGGTTACATAATGATGAGTTGCACACCATGTACTTTTCACCAGAAATTATTAGGATTATAGCCTGCAATGAGTTGGTCTGGATGGAAATAACCCACTATAGGGTGCAATGAGGTGGACTGGATAGAACGAGCTCACGATAGGGATAGCCTGTAATGAGTTGGTCTGGATGGAAGTAACCCACTATAGAGATAGGGTATAATGAGGTGGACTGGATAGAACGAGCTCAAGATAGGGATGGGTGACGTACTTTTGTTAGTGCGTCAGTGAGCCTTCGAGTTCATAATGCCATAGAGTAGGTACAGTAGCCCCATGGCTTCTTTGGTGCTGACTGACAGCTGATGGCTTTGAAAAGTTACCAGACCAAATTATGTATCCTTACGCCAAACCATATGATCTGCCAAAACATGTGTTTAGCAGCTGTCATTTCTGACAGTCAAAATTTAGGTATATACCTAAATGTTGACTGTCAGAAGTCAGCTGTGAGCTGTCAGTCAGCACCAAAGAAGCCATGGGGCTACTGTAGGTGTGGTTATAATACTAAACGCAGCGCTTCATAATATATTTGATCAAAAACAAAATGATAACATCCATTTGTGATGTAGAGTTACATGACAAAATGATTCCTAAAAGATCCTTTAGGCCACTCCAAACCATTTATTTAAATAATATAAATGGAAATACTTGAAGGCAGTAAATATTTAAGAACATTTATTTGTCAAATTACTAGATGAATCAGAGCTTTATCTCCGAGATTATACGCTTTGAAGAAAGTGACAGTTAATATCTTATATTATTGTTAATATCATTCCACAGTAATACCTGGTAAAAGTGACAAGAAAATTTGAAACTTTCACTTGTAAAAAAAAGTTTAATTTTGGTTTGTGAATCCTAGACAAACATAATTATTTTTCATTTTATATTTACTGATTTATAGACTATCTACTATGAAAGAATCAGCATCACTAAAACCACAATAATCTATAAAGTTAAAAATTCCAGAGAAGAATAAGATTAAAAAAATTAATAGTTATGTAAAATATAAACTTAAAATTGTGTTGCACTATTAATAAATTAGTCTAGTATTATAAAGCAAGGATTTATAAATTTAATCACATGAAAAATATGACATTTAAAATACAGAATAGAAATATTCGAAGTAAATTGTGATATTTGTAGGGATTATGTTAGATTTAAGATGGACTCAGTGATCTTTAAGATTTTATCACGGAAAAAATAATTACCCCATTGTACCGTGGCTACAAACTATAACCATCAAACCTCCGCCACCAAGTGTACATCCTGCACTTACCCCATTTAACGGCTAAACCGGCGCTACTTACGGATCAAGAAATCATTCCAGCCGACAACTGTGATCACCACTAGCGATAAACAATATCTGGAGCCTGTCGGGAAAGTGCAGTTGTTACCACAGGACTAAACCCATGTAGTTGTTGATGCGCAAGCGCGGCCTTGTGGAGGATATTGGAGCTGTAGTGTTAAGTGTGCCCACCCTCCATCTTCGTCTTGTACCTCTCAGCGTTGTGCGCAGGCGCCGATGAGGTAATCTAAATTCTCGTTGGCTGTGAATGATATCACCTTACGTCATGCAATCCATCCACATTTCCTCCGCTGTTTCAAGCATTATATAAGCAAGTGCTCAGTGATACTCTGTACTCTTTGACGCCAATAGTTCTAAGGAACATATTAGGATGTAAGTAGTCGTAATGTGGGGGATTCATATAATTTTTTTGTAACTTTTACGTAAGTGGGAAGGGTTTGCGTTCAGATATATATATATATATATATATATATATATATATATATATATATATATATATATATGTGTGTGTGTGTGTGTGTATTTAGCCGCCTCTTTATGCATTGTAAGAAGTTGTCTTTGATTTATATTATGTTTTTTTGGGCGTTTCAATATTATTTCTAAGTTGCGGAAATTGTCTTATAATATCTATTTATTACGGCTAATTTCGTTGAGCTGAGATTAAAGTATTAGTTGATCTATTGTCCTTCCGGTCATGTTTGAATTTATTATTAAAGTTTTGGTCAGAGGGTTAGGCCTTTATGCACTGGCGTATAACTTAGGTTATTCGTAGGTATAAATCTGTTAGTGTTAGTATAAAGGGAAGGAATAGCCTAGATTACTGTAACTCTTGTTTATATGCATTTCATTGACAAGCCAGTCATTTGTCATTTGAACTCGACGTAACTCTTATATGTTTCTTATAGAATACCTATTATCTGATTGTATATTACGGACATTATTATAGCAAAATTTTTATTTTGTACATTGATATTGCTACTCGTCCTAAAATTAATAATTTATAAACTGATTATAATTTTGATTAATTGCAGGAAATTTGTGTTATGTTTAAATGTCTAATTTATTGCATAGAAGTCACAGCCTTATTTCATCTTATGAAGTTTTAAATTTACATGTATACCAGTTATAAATAAACTTGCCGAAAGGCCCTAATTGATACTACTCCTGATTTTATTTATCTACAACAATAATTCCCTGATGTTGTAAAATGGGTAGGTCCTGACACCTGGGTTTGGTTGGGTTGAGTAGTGGTCATTAAAGATCCCTGATGATTTACTAGCGTATTTCTTTTTTTCTCGCTGTGGTGGTATTCTGGTCAGATAGGGAAAGGACGCTACCACCACAGGGGAGGGTTGACCATTATTATTCACTGTAGAAACTCTAAATAGTTCCACCAAATTGATTCATGTAAATTTAATGATTCTTTAAAATGTTTAGCTTTTGAAAGAGGAAACTTCATTTAATATTAAAAAAAGTTACAAAAGATCATACGGTTTATGTAATGAGTTAATTTTTCCCCTTTTTAATTTACTTGCAGACGCCTTCGTAATCAGCAGAATGGTTAGAAGTTTTGAAAGTATATAATATTTAGAATTATGTCTCAGTAAATGGCAAGCATAATTCACGTTGGCTGATGCCGATTATAACTTTGTATATGCTGATGTTAGAAGCCAAGTAAGGATTTCGGATGGTTGTGTATGTTTTTAAAATATAGTGAGACTACAAGAAACTGACAAAAAAATTAATTGAATTTACCGGAAGAGTCAAGTTTACAGGGTCGAGAACAAACAATGTCATATGTATTCCTTTGCATTAAAGCATTTTATTTTGCTTGAAATTTTATGAAGCCCTTCTCAGGAACTTATCATAAAATATATTCTGAACGTACCTTCAATTATAGACTTGTTAGTACTAAAAAGGATAGTGAAAATTGTATTTGGAATTTACTCTGCAGTGTTCAAGGTGTTAAAAAAACTTAATTCTATTACAACCAGAAAAATAAAAGTACGTCACTATGGAAACTATTTAGCTACATAATTTTCTATGAAGGAATCGTCTTTATAGAAATTAGTTATATGCACCACTAGGAACTATATCAAGTGTGTGAAATCAATGTATAATATAGTAGTATGTGGTTGGAGACGAGAAAGTGAAGCTATAACATCGCTAATATCCATAAACAAAATAGTACCGAGAAGATCACCTTTAATTGCACAACAAATTCGTGCCAAATTTACTAACTACTTTATCACGAATGGGTGTAGGTATTGGCAAGATGCTTATTAATGGATTTTTACTAAATCATTACAGCTAATTAAGTGATTGTGTTACCTACAGGATCTTTTTAACAGTAATAATTCCATTCATTTAATTGCGAACCATTTCGATACATTGACTTCCTCAGCACCAGTAAGGATAATTAAATTGTGATCCTTTACAACTAAAGAGTGCATTGCAAATGGTCATTACTGATTTGTACGCAAATTATTAATTCCCTCTTCATATTTCAAGACTTTGTCTTTCATTTGTTTTTCTCTGCGTAGAGAGCAGAGTAATTTTTTGTTTGTTTAACATCAACAATGTTAATGCTCAAATTTTGGGATATGACATATTGTCTGCTTTCAAGGAATGTAAAACTCAGAACATACAAAACAATAATTTTAGCGGTTGTTCTCTATGGGTGTGAAACGTGGTATCTTACCTTACACGATGGAAACTAATATAAAGTGTTCGAAAACCAAGTGGTTGGGAAGGTATTTGGTACCAAAAAGGATTTGGTTATTAGGAAGTGGAGGAGGCCACATAATTATGAGTTACATAACCTATACTCATAACAAGACAGTGTTAGTATCAAGCCTCGTAGATTACGGTGGGCAGAACGTGCTGGGTGAGTGGGAGAATTTAAAACCATGTTCAGTTTATTTACTTATAAATCCAGTGAGAAGAGACCGTTTGGAAGAACTAGTTACAAATGGGAGGATAACATTTGAATGGACCTGAAAGAGATGGGGTGTGATAAGGGTGTCTGGGTAAAACTAGCTCAAAATATGGATATGGGTGTAATGAGGTGTAATGGATAGAATTAGCTCAAGCTAGAGATAGATGGCGTATTTTTGTAAGTCCAGCAATGAACTTTTGAGTTCTTATTGCCATAGAGTAAGCATTCTTCTTCTTATTCCTTGAAAAATACAAAGCATGTTTGGAACTACACAAAACGGGAAATTTTTTATATTCGTCGATTAATTTCAGAGCTAATTCATCACTCCATTCCAATTTGAAAATGAGACGTATGATAAACATCAACCTTATTCTAGATTCTCGTCCACACTGAGCACTGTGTGTGCGTATAATCCTTTAATCTTTTCGCTTACATTAACAACCGGCGGATCGTGTTTGGACGTGTTGAAATACCACGCACACATTCTTTCTTCCCATTCTCATATAATCATTTTTACGCGTAAGCCGTTCGTGCGCACCAAAAGGCTCTGATGAATACGTGCTTTATTTGAAAATATAATGTCATGTGTAATATATATTTTTTAATATTCATATATTTAAATGCAAGACTTAAAAATTTACCTTTAGGTGCTTCAGTAATGATCACTTATATAATTTACGTTTGAATCCATAACACAAATTAGTAAAAATGTTTATTATTAATAATAATCTTGCAGTGTTATATTCTATATTCCATAGGGAATTTTAGTTTTTAATTTTCAACACTATCATTTTGATAAGAAATATCCTCTTAACACTTAATAAAATGTAGGTATACATAAAAAAGTTCCTATTTAAATTTGTCTCAGATTTTCAGTTTTGCTTAACATTTAAACATTAATTTTGCTTGTTCACTAAATCCCAATCTTTTGGAGACAAATAAATTTTGTCCCAGTAAAATAGTCAGCAAATATGACTATTATTTAGGTGAACAAAGGTGCTTGAATATTTAATCCAAGATATTTTACATTTAATTTTGGGAGAGTGATTTATATTACTATTATTTAATGTAATTAATGTTAGTTTTATGAACCCACAGATTACATAAGAACAAGACTTATTAACTAACCTGAAATGATGGGGAAATCGTGGTTCGATCCTGGTCAGCTGTATTGAGGGTAGTTTTACCTAAATGGTTTCCAACTCTATTTCCACGCAACTCCGGGTACACTTCTTCAAAATTTAACCTTCCTCATCCCGAACTCATTATCCTAATAATATAGCCTAAACGGGTAGTAATACGTGTGGGTAAGAAAAACTAACTTCAACCTAGAACACACACAACACCCAGCTCCCCCCCCCCCCCCTCTTTCCCCCAATTAGTTAATTCACCAGTATGAAAGAGGAAACTCGCATTTCATCTAAGCTATGAAGAATGTTTTGGCGATGCCAAGAATCGAACCCTGGGTACCACCATACACTACCAACTGAGCTAAGGCGTCAAACTAGAATTTAAATATATGAATACAACCTATATCAATATTATATTAAATTTTATTTACCATATATCTGGTCTTGAATTGATAGACGGTAGACCTAGTTCTGAAAGAGACCACCAGACTGAAATGTTTGTGATTCTAAAGGTTTCAGACTTAAACCCAGGGTAATCCTTATTTGACAAGTTTTATGGTCTAAAATTGATGGAAAGTAGAACCAGAAGGGTATCTTCAAGCAGAAGTGCCTGAAAGGGAACCTAAACACAGGCTTAGACTAGGGTCTAGGGTCTAATAAAAAGGAAATATAATCCAGGGACTTTGGTCCAGCTGAGGGCTAACAGGCTAGAAGCCTAAGTCAAACCTTCTGGCAGTGGCCCTATTCCAGGGCCCTGGGAGAGAGGTCCTGATATGACCAGGAACCCAGAGAGTAGGACGAGCCAGAAGGACTGGAAGAAAAGGGGGCTGGGAGGTGGAGCAGGTGAGCTCCGAGAGAGAAGGTGATATACTAGAACAGACCTGGCACCTAGTGCAGGGGATGAAGCCCAGGGTTGGAGTAGCCCTGGTTAAAGATGGAGTATATCCTGGGTATGAATGGGGACTAGACTAGATCGATACCATTTTATGTCAGAGTACAAGGGGGTCCTTCTTATGAAATGTGAAGAAACTATAAGTACTATACCTAACTCTTCTAGTGTAAACAATCCTTTAATAAAACTTAAATATCCTTTAAATTGAAAAATGACACCTGGACACGGGAATCGAGCCCGGGACCATAGGATTTGTATGCCAATGCTCTAACTACTCAGCTATCCAGGAGTTTTCCCGTGCTCAGGGTCATTCCTCACTCATATTTTAAGGCAGAGTCTGTGATGGACGTGCGGAAATCGTTAGCTACATATGAGTGATCAAATAAGATCACTATCTGTCAGATAAAGCAGCCACCTTCGTCTCAGCGAGGCTTTATGCTGCCAAATGTACAATGACAACTGTATAAATGCACATATCAAGATGGATAAAAAAGCAAATCTATTATATTTGATAATTAGAATATGTTATTTAGATGAGGCTATAACGGTAACTATCAAATATAATATCTTTGATATTTTATCCATCAAATCTGAAATAATAATAATAATTATTATTATTATTATATCAATGTACATACTGGTATTTATTTACCATGTACACTCAGTCTACGTTGAAAGCTTACAGTATTGACTTGAATATCTCTATTATGCTCCTTATAAGCTGTACCATAGTGGAAGCAAGTAAGGTAAGCTCTTTATATTTTACGGTAAACCAAGTGTACAATTGAGACTAGCGAATCAAGTCGAAATGAGAGAGAAAACTATAACACTTGCCTTTCTTTTTTCTATCTCCCATATGGATTTCCAAGAGGTTATATATAGTAACATGTTTTTTATCATTCAGTCTTAAAGAGGAATACTCGTCTAGTTTAAAACCTACAGAGCTACATTGTAGTTAATGTTATCGGTTTGTTGAATGTATACTTAGAGTAAGACCAGCTTTGATAGATCCGTTAAAATCTCTCTGACTCGCCTTATATCCTGTTACCAACTGTCCGTCAATCAGTTCATTCAAATCATTTTGATACAAGCTTATATGATAAGTTTAAAAACTTGGGTCTTGGACAGAGAATCAATATACTGCTAAGGACAGATTCCAGAGATAGTAGCCTACGCCTCCTAAGTCTGTTAGAAGACACGTTTTATTTATCAGATAACAATAAAACAACATTTTTAATATTATTATTTAGCCCCACGTCTTACTACCCGTTCGGGTTATACGCTTTAAGTAGGCTACTAATTACGCTAATGGATTAGAAATTGGGAAGGTTGAATTAGAGGAAGTGAACCCGCATTTGCGTGGAGTGAGAGTGGAAAACCATTTAGGAAAAAACACCCCAAGTTCACCCGACCGAGATTCTAACCTCGATCTCCCCATCCTCAGCAGTCGAGCTCAACATGACAAGCGCGTTAGTTAACTACGCCACCGAGGCGGGTAGATGTTTTAATACACCCAACACTAATATATAGATTCAAATAATACTAATATTAAAATTATTTGTAGGTTTTCTTCTAATAGAACGTTAATAATGTACTCACCTAAATTACAGAAGAACTTAAGTACTTAGAGAAATAATTATTATTATACACAATACGGCATCAACAAATTAACCTAGCTTTTGTAAACAATTGAAAAAAATGTATCTCTAACATATCTTCCACTAAAATCCCATATTTACGATCACGGCAACTTATTAACATTCGTACGAGATGTGCTATACCCAACATTTCTCATATATATATATATATATATCAATGATCGTGATTACAAAACTTACCTGCTAATAAGTCGCAATTGCATTTATCTTGAAACTTATGTGGCGATATCTTTTAAAAGAAAGATTTACACCTAGGCATCCGTATTGGTGGCCGCATGTTCTAACGCATCAAACTCTCGTGCTGGCTCGGACTGATAATTACAGGTTTTTTTAAATCTTTTTCGGTGTAATGAGAGATTTTCTTTCTATTTGGTTTCCATCCCTCCCGCCATGCAAATGAAGGTATATTTCTTCTGAAACTATGCCTTCCTCAATAGCGTAATTATTTATTTTAATTTGTTTGGAGTTATTTGACGTGCACTTTCTGAACCGACTGATTATATCAGCATACGATAATTTCTATCAACTAGAGCGAAAGAACCTACCAATTTGGCCGTAAGAGGTATTTTTACATTCCATCCAGGGTTCTTTTACATGCCACAATAGACATGGGACCTACGGCTTTACTTCCTCTCCGAAGGAAGTTGTGCTACGGATTTTTCTCGTGCAAGAAAAATCCGATGATCCCGGTTGGGTTTGAACTCGCTAACATCGTATACTGAGGCGAGCACTTTACCCTAATACCACTGAGATGGTTGTCATTAGCGTAGTTAATGTATTCGTATAGCCCAAACGGGAACTAAGGCGCAGTGGGAAATAAAATATACACCAAGGTCATTCACCTGAGAAAGCAATAAATAGATAATATTTCTCTCATATCAAAGGAAAATACTAATGTGATAACCGTTTCGGCTTATGCGTGTCTTTATGTTTGTATGTGAAACCTCCCATACATTTATTTTTTAATTATCGACCATCTTTGAGCAAACATAGTATCTCTTGGTTCCCCCAGAAATACATTTATGGTTTTTATGTTTCATCTTTCTTCGGAGCTAGGAATCTTAAAAGCTAATAAAGTTAACATTTTCAGAAATGGTTTGAAATAAAAAAATAGCATAAAGCTATTATCTTCAACTCTCAATGTTCGCATTTATATAAACAGAGTTCCTCCTACTAAGCACGCTATTTGAAATGAAATAAAATATTTTAATACGTACGACAAAGGCGCTGAAATGTGGTAAAATAACTATGGAAACATCTATCTGAGATAGATTAAAAGATATAGACACGCATCTTTTGAAAAGATGATTATATATATATATATATATATATATATATAGACGCTGTGCATAAAGATGAAGGAAAAGGGTTCAAGGCTTTATCATGGTGACTTCTCTCAATCAACCCAATCACTCCATTGACGTAATATTTTGTGTTTACTAAGTTATTATTATTATTATTATTATTATTATCATTATTATTATCATTAGCACCGCGTATTACTACCCGTTCGGGTTATACGCACTTACGCTAATGTGTAATTTTTACCTTTACCTCTGACAAGACATCTTGTGAATGTGTGGAATGTCAGGCCTCCACCGTGGTTCGGATTCCACATTAAATTGTAGGTCCTCCATTTCATCTCACAATCACCCTACCATTACATAATAATAATAATAATAATCGCCATTAAAGTCTATTATTATTATTATTATTATTATTATTATTATTATTATTATTGTTATTATTATTATGTAATGGTAGGGTGATTGTGAGGTGAAATGGAGGACCTACAGTTTAATGTGGAATCCGAACCATGGTGGAGGCCTTCGCATTCCACACATTCACAAGATGTCTTGTCAGAGGTAAAGGAAGGGTTTGTTTGCTAAGTTGGGTTGAATCGATTAACTTGTAATTAATGTTCTTCAGTGCCCGAATGGACTAAGGCGTCATTCTTGGGTTAGATTGGCCTGCTGAAGACGGGGAGATCAGGGTTCGAATCCCGCGTAGGTCTATTTAGGGTGTTTTTTCCTTAATGGTTTTCCACTCTCCTTCCACGCGGGTAGTAATTACTTACGCTATGGCATTATGAACTAAAAAGTTCATTGCTCCACCCACAAAGATAAGCCACCTATTCCTATATTGAACTAAATGTATCCAGTCCAACTCATTACAGCCTATCCCTATCTTGAGCAAGTTCAATCCAGTCACACTTATTACAACCTATCCCTATCTTGAGCTAGCTATATCCAGTCCACCTCATTACACCCTATCCCTACCTTGAGCTAGTTCTAATCGGTCCACCTCAATACACCAAATCCCTATCCTGAGCTAGTTATATCCAGTCCACCCCATTACACCCTACCTCTATCTTCCGCTAATTCTATCCAATTCACCTCATTACACCCTATCTTTATCTTGTACTAGTTCTATCCATTCCACCTCAGTACACCCTACCCTCATCTTGAGATATTTTTATCCAGTCTACTTGATTACACCCTTTGTCTATTTTGAGTTAGTTATATCCTTTTAACCTGTATATTTTGGGTGCATTCTAATGTTATCCTACCATCTGCATCTAGGTTTTCCCAATTAGTGTTTTTCCAATAGGTTTTTCCTTTAAACTTAACCTAATTAATATTGATATAAGAAATAACTTATTTAACAATCACATTTTTAGGTTAATTACAGCTGAGTAATTTCAAATAATATTCTAAAATAATTAGCACTTTGAGTACATATTTTACAACCCTAGTCCTATTTTAGACTAAGTACCATTTGTTTACAATTATTTCACTCATGTATATCAAATTAACTGGGACAGAAGCAACAAACATAATACAAATTTATTGGTTCTAAAATATCACAAATCTTTGACCCCGACTGAATAAAATTGACATGCTACTATTAAATGTATTACAACTATACAAAAAATATTTAATTTGAAGTAAAATTCTTATGGAAAAGCCAACATTTTGTCAAATAAAATCCTTTGTATTTGAATATATTTGGAAATAAAATAATTAGTTTGATTTTTTCTAGAATAATATTAAGGTTAGATAAACCTATCATAATATAAAGAGACCTATTATCATTTTGTATATCCTAACATCAAAATATGTATTATAATAATGGTTGCTAGTGGTACTAAGACGCAATGATAATTAAATTACAGTTTCAATTTAGATAGTTCTTGTTTTCCAAATTAATGCTCTATTTTTGTAGATAAAATGACTAGATAAATATTTATTTTAGTTCAAAAGAACGACTTACTGTGATCACTAGTGTTGTTGATCCAACCACAAATTGTAGCCTGTACTATACATTATGAATCGTTCTAATTCCTTTAACAGAGGCTAGAATATATAAATAATATTAATGCAATTAATAATATTATTAATAATTGGTACTTGATAGTAAGGTATAACAACGATAGTAGGTCCACATAATAACTTAATACCTTGACTCAACTATTATTATTATTACTATTATTACCGCTTCTTACTACCTATTCGGGTTATACGCACTTACGCTAAAGTGTAATGGTAATGATTGTGAGTTGAAATGGAGGGCCTACGTGGGATCCGAACCACGGTGGACGCCTGGCATTCCACACATTCACAAGTTGTGATTAATACACGTCTTGTCAGAGGTTAAGGAAAGGTTTGGCAATCAGATAAATCTGTGCCGGGACCAAGGATTCAACCCCGGACCCCAGGCATAGAAGTTTGACACCTTACCCCTTGATTGCCAGGTCAGCTTCTTGTCTTAACTAATTGTACTAATCAAGATAATGTATTTATTTTTGTTTTTTGTTCACTATACATATATAATGATGGTTGCCATCAATAAACATACTCTTGATTTTAAAATAACATAATTTCAACTTGATTGAGAAGATTACACTATAGTGTATTGTTGTGATAAATAGTATGGTTGGCACTTTTTTATCCTAAGGAATGCTAAAGGCTTAGGTGATTCTTAGAAATGTAATTAGAAATTGATGCCTGTTAATATTATTATTATTAGCACCGCGTCTTACTACCCGTTCGGGTTATACGCACTTACGCTAATGTGTAATGGTAGGGTGATTGTGAGATTAAATGAAGGACCTACAGTTTAACGTGGAATCCGAACCACGGTGGAGGCCTGGCATTGCCTGTTAATAAACGTAGACAATGTTAGCTTGGTCACTATTGTTTATAGTTGATCAAAGCTGATATCGAAATTCGCGTTTGTTAAAGAATTACTAACAGTCAATCTCCTGTAGTATAATTACTAGTGTTAGGAAGGAAATTGTATTTTATAATTCAAAACATGAAAAATCATTTGTTCATTAATAACACTGTTTATGCATCCAGTAAGAAAAAAAAAACACTCAAATACTTATTTACCAAACTATTTATTTTTTTATTTTTTCCATGCACCGTGTCTTACTACCCGTTCGGGCTGTACGATTTTAAATTAAGTGATGAGAAAGGTATGCATTAGGGGAAAATAAATAATAAAAAATAATGTAATCCGTAATGGGCGATGGAATTCATGCGGGATTAATACTCTTTATAGTTACATTTTTAAAATGGTTTAGAATTCTCCTCATATATAAATATTTTTAAACTGTGATACAATAATTTTCGTAGGCTCAAGTTATGCACATTATTTGAAACTTTACTCATACGAACATATTTTCAAATTATGATAAGATTTATTCCCTACACTGGTATTTTAATATTTTTCTGTAAACAATATTTGGCTTGCACATTTTGTTCACATTGAAGGATCCTTGTCATGGTTGATTGATGATGATGATGAACGAACGACTCAAGAGATTGAATACAAAACCCGTCATAAGAAAAAAGTAAATCATAATAAGCATTATTTTTTCTACCAATCATAACAATGAAATCACAAAATACCATTGTTAGCAGAAATATCTTATCGGGTACATACTTTGCAATTTTGATTCTTCAGATTAAATTAATAATATATGTATTTTCTCCAATTGTGTTTGATTTAGTGGAGCAAATAGAAAACGTGTAATCGTGTAAATTTTTGTGAGAACTCATTTGAATTAATATTATTTTATGTGAAACGATATATCAAAATAAACCTTATTAAATGTTCCGTGTCTGCTTAACACATCCGAATACACACTAATTTATTTTTAATTTAGAGTTTTTGTTTATCAATATTCTAAATTACAGTAGCCTCAATACTTCTATGTGGAAGTGAGAGTTAACCTTGGGTTGATAAAAATTCAGACTTTACGGAGTAACATGGGGACAGATTAGCAGAGAAAGCTAATTATTGTAAGTTAAGGAACAATTTAAAAAAAAATCACTATAAGTTAAACAAAACAGACAAACCGAATTTATGAAAAACTAGCGATTATACACGATACGATTACCGTACAAAAGGAATGGACTTTGTGAATAAATCATTTTCTTGACAGTTCTGAAGAAACATTGTAATCGGATGATGTGGTATCGAATAATTAGTATTCTACTGTACATTGACTGGAAAATGTCTGATACAGCTCATGCACAACGTTGTTTGGATTAGCTACTTATGTGATAAGGAATTTCACCAAACCACACTTTTTTTTTGCGAAACTTCATACTATCAGAACTATTCATATATTTTCACTTTTGTGGTATAAACGAGGAATATAGAATTTAGTTTAACAATTGGTATTAGTTGATATCGTGTCTGCCTACTGAGCTAAGGGTCCCAATTTTGATTCCCGACACGGCCGAAAAATGTATCTAAGTGGGCTCTTCCTCTCTCACATTGCTGAATTAACCGCCTGGGGCTGGATGCCGTGTATGTTCTAAATTTAAGTTAGTTTATAAGTCATGTGATGATATATTCAGTCGGTTTATAAAGGGCACGTTAAATAACCCAAGTAAATTAATTTAAAAGAGTAGCGAAAAATTGTATACTTTTCTTAGCATCTCGGTGACCTGGTGGTCTAGGGGTAAGGTGTCAGACTTCTATGCTGGCGGCCGGGGTTCGATCCTCGGTCCCGGCACAGATTTATCTGATTTCCAAACCCTTCCTACACCTCTGACAAGACATCTTGTGAATGTGTGGAATGCCAGGTCGCCACCGTGGTTCGGATTCTACGTTAAACTGTAGGTCCTTCATTTCATCTCACAATCACCCTACCATTACACATTAGCGTAAGTGCGTATAACCCGAACGGGTAGTAAGACGCGGTGCTAATAATAATAATCTTAGCATCTCGCCCGTTCGGGTTACACGCATCTGTTTTAATTATGTTATTGTGTTAAGGATAATAAAGGTGGCTTTTATTAGAAATGTACTCGCATTTGCGTGTAAAGAAAGTGTAAACCAATTTACTAAAAATACACCTTCCCTAGACCCGACCTAGATTCAAACCCCGGTATGCAGGTCATTGGTAATCTAGTATATTGCGTGAGTGTTGCCTTAGACAAATGGTATTAAACCTCTTTTTCTCGTACCCCAAATATAATCTATCTTAAGCTTTGCACCCTCAAAGTGCGTACTGCAAGTTATGCATCCAAAATTAGCTATATCCAAAATAATGTAATTCTATATAGTGGGAAGCTGAAAGTAGATTGGTCCGGAAGAAAACCTCCTTCCAGATGAGCTGAAAAACTGAAATTTTGCAGGAAGGTGGAGGGATTGTCCCATATAACCTTAAAAAACTAAGCTTGGGAAATTCCAAAATGCATTCTGGGAATCGGGGGCCCATAGTTAGAAAAAATGTTTTTACGTAAAGTATAAAATTAAATTTTTGCAGACGGATAGTGACAGTTTCAGGTACCCAAATAGATCTCTAAATTTAAAATTCTTAATACTGAATTTGGAGAAAAAGAGGGTGGAGTATCAAAATTACAAAAACTTATAGTAAACAACTATTTCCCAAGTTTGGTAGAAAACTTAAATTCGGCAGTTAGGTAAAAACACTACTCCAAATTAATATCAAGGCCTGAAAATGTCAACCTTTAATTGGGCTTTGGGAAACAGGATATGGAGGGGGGGGGGGACACACTTTTAGGCGTGGTAGAGAATTTAAATTTGGCAGGCAGGCAGGTAGAAGGACAAATCCAGATAACTATAAGTATTAATTTAAAAATTCAAAATTTATGGGTAGGAGTTGTTTTATTTGGGGAGGTGGTTTACAGTTTCTTAAACTAATATAAACAACTACTTTTATGTGTGGTATAAAGAAAACTGACAATACTGAAGAATTTAAATTTAGAAAATAGGGAAGGAGGGTGTGGTGGAGGTCTTAGTAAAAATAAACAAATCTCTTAGATGAGGTAGAAATTTGAAATTTGCCAGGAATGTAGAGGGACATATTCTATAAGAAAATTAGTGTTAAATATTTAGTATTTAGAAATATATCTGGAAAAAGGGAGGGAGGGGGTATTAGCTTATAATCTTTCCAAAAATATTATAAGATCTTCTTTTCGGAATAGAAGAAAATTTAGATTTGCCAATTTGTGAAAGTACCAACCCACAATAAAAATAAAAGCTAGAAAGTTTTGAATTTAATAATAGGGAGCGGGAAATGGATAATAGAAAAAACGAGTGTTGTAGAAAAACCTTAATTTGTATAGGCAGACGAGAAAAATCTAAAAACAAACGAATACAAAAACTAAAAAAGTTCTTATTATTTTAAAGGGGATCCATTAGCATTGCGATAACAAAGCTAGGAATCAAAGGTTAAATTATTACCTAACTAGCTGCGATATAACAATTAGAATAAACAAATTCTGGCTACATAGCTTGGTGGACCTTGATGCTCCTTGGAAAAACTTGATTAATTTTATTCAATATGTTTATGTGAACGATGATATTATTTATTTATGCTCTTTGGTGAACTGTGATACTCTTTTATCCCAAATATTTCTGTAATAATTTCTACTAGTTCCTTTACCTTATTTTATGTACGTAGTGCATTATTAATAGGTCGCGTATGTCTGTGAACCCAGTTTATGAACAAGTTAATATGGCGTATCAAATATTTATTTTATTTTAATTCCATTAATCACCATGATCGGTTTGTGATTGTGCAACGAGGAACTATCATAAAGTGGACATCCAGCTGTTAAACTTTTTCGTTTTTAATTTGATATGGTTTTGGTGCTTCTTAACCATTTGAAGATTGGTTCAAATTGCTAGTTAAATAATAAGTTTTGGATGATATATGTATAATTTTACATACTCCTTTTGATGTCTTCACGTAAACCTGATGATAGACGTACCTCAGGTAAAATTCTACTGACTTAGTTATATCATAAGACCACCAAAGCGAGTATCTAATTGTTCATCGTTCATCAACAGTCTCCCGTATATTCTTAAATAAGAAAAAAAAAAGTGTATTTATATGAAGGTCCCTTAATGTATTTTCATCCTCCATTGAAAAACATGCCAAGTTTGAAGGAAATGCACCCACATTAGAGGGGAGAGTGGTTGGATAACTAACCCCCTACCCCTTCACCCCACTAGAGAGAAGTTTGACCCTCCTTCAATGGCAACAAATAATCGCAAAGTGGTTGTAACGTTTTATACTTCCATACGCCAGCTGTGTTTCTAATATAATACTCACTCACGCTGGTGGCTACATGGTCTAAGGAATCACGATCACAATATGTTGTATTGCAGGTGACTGTGAGGTCAAGGTTTAAATATCGGCCAGGTACACTTTAGGTGATCTTTCCATGTGTGACTCGTCACTGTAGTTTTACAATTCCCTGTCACATGCTAATGCTTGTGCATCTTATCCAAGCTACACTACCAATCTTTACCTATTAAAATAAGTTGTTGGTAACATTAGTATTGAACTTAATAGCATTATATAATACAAATAATAATTATTACTTTTATTATTATTATCATACCGGGTATGAAACTTTTGATACTTTTGTTAATGAATTTACTAAAATATACTATGCAATAATTACCACTAGCTAGCAATATTTTTTTTCCCTACTTCCAGGACATAGGTGGCTGATTCTAAAGAAAATTGATGCGCTGATGCCTAAAATGCCACTATTCTTTTTGTGACACGTTTACATCAAAAGAATAGTTAGGCCTATATACTTTTTTTTTTAAATAAACAACTTTTAGTACCATATGGTGTACCCGTGATTCGCACAGCAAATCTTTAAAGTGTCGGTAGGCTAAGATTCTTTTTTTAGTAGGGATATTTTAATTATTAACCACAAGGAAAAGTAGCCAAATCTTAAATTATGTTTAGATATTAATATTTTATTGGTTTAAATAGGGATACACTCCTACTTGCTTTGTTGGAAAAAGGTATAGCATACATTGAAGTAACACTTCCGTATTTATGTCTACAAACGTGATATAAAGATTAAGCCAATAGGGTAGGATGAAGCGGTGGTCTTCGTTAAGGTCTCAATATTTGTACACGAATAAAATAAAATTACTCTTGAGATGCACATATTCAGACAGCCTAAAGGTTGAAGGCTAAGTTTCTTTACAAAGTTTCTTGGTCTTGAAGCTTGCTATCACACAAATATACATATGAATGTATTTGCTTATTTCCTTGTCTACTCTGGGGATTAATCTAACTTTTAATGCTGAAATTTATCTTTTTGTCTGAATATTTATTTATGTAGATGTAAAATCAAATAAAACAAAAATATTTGACGTCACCAATGTGTAGTTTTACATGTTTAAGAAACATAATTTGTCTACTAATGAGTGTATAAAACAAAAAACATAAAACATATTTTATTGATTATTATTAGCACCGCGTCTTACTACCCATTCGGGTTATACGCACTTACGCTAATGTGTAATGGAAGGGTGATTGTGAGATGAAATGAAAGACCTACAGTTTAACGTGGAATCCGAACCACGGCGGAGACCTGGCATTCCCCACATTCACAAGAAGTCTTGTCAGAGGTGAAGGAAGGGTTTAGTAATCAGATAAATCTTTGCCGGGACCGAGGATTGAACCCCGGCCGCCAGCATAGAAGTCTGACACCTTACCCCTAGACCACCAGGTCACCATATATTTTATTAAATGCGATTGTAATTAGATATATAAGAAATGTTTATTGACCAATTCGTATAGACAGAGTCACTAATGAATAGGTGCTGAAGGAGTGTGGTTTGAAAGGGAATTCAATAGATAAATGTAAAAGAGGAGTTTTACGTTGGTTTGGGCATGTTGAGGGGATGATTGTGGATTGAGTGACGAAGCAAATTTATGAAGGTAGAATGTGTGGATCAAAAGGAAGGGGTAGGCCATGTAAGACTTGTTTAAATATTGTAGACGAATGTGTGAAAATGAGAAATATTAAGAATAAAAGAGTATGTATGACTCGCTGTATGGATGTTGTTGAAGCGATGTGAGTTTGCAAGGATAGGGAAGTGTGGAGAAATTTAATTAGGATAGAACAGTTATGGAGTTGTTGTTTTTTGAGATATTTTCAATGTAAAATTAGGGGAACGTTGTGATTAGGTATTAATGTATGTAAATACAACATTTATCTAGCACCGCGTCTTACTACCCAATCGTGTTATACACCTAAGTACTAATTACGCTAATGGATTATGAATGGAGAAGATTGAATTTAGAGGAAATGAGCACAAATTTGCGTGTAGGTAAGGTGAAAAACACCCCCAGTTCACCCGACCAAGATTCGAATCTCAATCTCACCGTCCTCGCAAGTCTAGCTCAATACGAAGCCGGCACGTTAGCCAACTACGCCACCGAGGCGGGTTGAATACAACAATTTTATCAATTTATCTATAATAAAAGGTAATATATACAATTTGTACACTCTTTATAATATTTTAAAATGATTGTCACGGTTTATTTTAAAGGCCTGTTTCGAATTCCCGCTTAAGAAACTGGCTGTAATTTCCGTCATTGAGATATTCAAGTGACTTTGATAACGCTTTTCCATCGTGGTTATGTTAATATGAAAGCGTTCGCTATGCTTATCACTTACAGCTCCCAAATTATCAGGAAGAAACAAAACAAATGTGAAGGCAGAAAATAAATATGGGCGATAGATTACTTTTTGTGATTTTTTCACCGATACCATTTGATCACCGATACTCCCAGTGACTCGATCTCAAAAGTATCGGTGATTGAGATATCAGTGATCGGAAATACTCCATACTCGCATCAGATGGCAACAGTTACTCGAGCCACGGAGCTAGTATTGCTTCCTCAAGACACTCGAGTAAATACTCGCTACGCGGCCCTTGTTATTCTTATATTTTCTACCAGATAATTGAGAATCGACTCTATTGACTGGCATGTTTTACGTGCTATTTCTATTTAAAACATTTGATCTCGTAGAGCTCATTTTTCAAAAACAGTATCAGATTGCTATGTAAAAATGACTTGAATGGTTTAAATGTTTCATTCACATGCGTTTTCAATACAAAATATTTGTTGTTGAGAACTAAATCAAAAAGCTTGCTTCCTAAGCAAATCATATTTCGGATTCTTTTTAAAAGTAGGCTACGAAAAAAATAAAAAAAATTCGGTGATCCATCCTCAAAATCGCAAATAATAAATTAAAATAATTAACAAAATAGAAGATATATAAATAAACCCTAATATTTACTATGTGTTGATGATTCTAATCACCCTATAGTCTAATCTAAAGTGTGTCTATATAATAATTGATTTAATATTTTCTAGCATCTTTTAATTTAATGTGGAGTCTCAATGCTGTGGCTATGAGTTTTATTCCTCTATATTTAAATTATTTTATTTAATTCTAATAGATGTATAGTTCATCTACTATTAGATGCACAGTAATTATATTAAAATAACACTACAATAATATAATATATGACCTGCATTCCAAACAACATTTCCTAAACCAATCGCCATTATGTTATGTTCATTTTTAATGTCCAATAAAATTTAACTGTATTAAAACAGATCACAAACAAATTACACCATTACAAGAGTTTCTCATAGTACGTCAAATAAGTTTTAATATTGGTATTCAAGTTTAACATAATGCTTGTTGGACCACTAATTTTGCCCAAATTACATAACATTTCACTATAAAATATTATTAAATTACATTTTTTGCTATCACTTTTTTCATTTGTATGAAACTTCTTAAAACATATACTTTTGTATTGACTGTACTTTAGTCAGTCAACATGAAACCCAGATGAAACCTGAAGATTAGGTAGCTGTATATCGATTGTCAATGTCAGTGCCAACAGGAAGAGTTTATGTTAGGCCTTTAAGTATCAAATTCCATTGCAAGCCGCCAAACACCCGAGTAATTAGTTTTCCTTCCAACAGATTGTCATGCGACTATTCGAGTAAATACCCAGTACTCATAAATACTCGATACTCGATTTTACTCGCCTACTCAGGAGGAAGCTAAATACTATCTTTGATCGTGGTTGACAAAATATCAGTTCACGTCCACACTTCATTCTGTTGACGATATGGTGACCAGCAGGGGCGAACAGTGGCGATCTTTGCTTTGATAAACCGCAACCGAAATAAGCATATAGCAATTTACATTTTCTAAAGTATAGACAGATGGACAAAATATCGACCTACTAGGTACCTACTACCTAGCAACAAACTGTGAAAGTGAAAAAATATATCCGTCCATCAAGACACTGTGAATGCCAGTCATAGTGAAAAATCACTGGTATGAATCACCGATATTTTAAAATAAAGTCACTGTAGTCACTGTTATCGTAAAATCACTGTTTAGCCCATCTTTAGTAGAAAATGAATGTTCAATTATAATCAGCATCCCATGTCTTTATATCATTGTAGTAAAGTTTACACCAGAGATTCATAATTTGGTCTTCTTTTCTGTTTCCAATAAATATCCACTACTGCTTTAAATGAAAGCCGAGCTGTCAACTCAGTATTCTGTAGATTCATCATAAGTACACTATCTTTTAGAAGTTTCCTTATTTTGGCCACAGTAAAAATCCCTTCTTCAAGTTTAGTATATGCTCTAAAGGGGAAATAATTTGCAAGATAGCTGAATTCACTTCCTATTTTATCTAAGACCTTAACGAAAATCTTCAATAAACTAAGTTTTATAATTTAAAGGTGGAAGAACAACTTTTATTTGTTAAACCAGCGGAACATATTTAAACTACTTCATCTGGATAAATGTTCGCTTCTCTTTTCCTAGAGTTGCACAATCTAATCCTTTTCTGTTGACCTTTAGACTCGTAAGAATTCCAATAGCATTAAGATTGCCACAAGTATGTCAATAGTAGCCTCTGCATTTATCCGTATTCAGAACTATCGACATAATTTCGTACGTTTATTTTAAGCCAGTACGTGGCATTAATAATTATAGGAATTAATAGATACTTATTTTCATTATGCAGCAGAATTTCTTTCAAAGTTAATATTGATTCATCAGTAAATATGTGCCATTCATTAGGATTGTGTCCAATGTCTAAATATTGTATGAGCCCATACATATAATGATGTACTGGGACTGCACTTTAACAGCGATATTGATACAATGATATTTTAGTTCCTGATTCAAATAATTTACTTTGTTGTAAACTGAAACCAAGGAGTTTCATCCTGCTATTTAGTTCATTTTAAGTCACTAAGTAAGTCATTCAAATCTTCTTGAGTAATCAAATGTAGCATGTCATTAGTTGGTAGTCTAAGTCCTCAAAAGTGGATGGTTCAGTAGAGTTTGTAATACATTCATCTGCACAATCATTCTAACTGGTTCCTTCATCCCATACTTTTAGGGGAACTAGAACTGGCTGGTCTTCACTATGTGGAGACAGCCTTACTGCAGGTAATATGTTAGGATATTTAAAATTGTGCTTGGCTTTTTTCTTCTTTTTTTTTTTTACACCCCCGATATTTTTTTCATAGCACTTACCAATGTGGCTACGTTGCTATTGCCAAAACATAGGTGCAGCAAAACGCATAATTTTGAGTTTTTCAGCTAGACACAACCCCAGATTCATTGTGCAGGGGATACAGCACATATGTAGAGCCCAGTTTCGGTTCTGGTTACCAATATTTCAACCAAAAATACAAAGAATATGTATTTTTATTGTTGCTAAAGATTTATTTCCTCAGAGTTTTCGTTGTAAACCTACCCCACCTAATAGATATTGCCAAGATGATTAAGACACTTAATTAGCTTCGGAATTATAACAATACTATGGAAGACAAATCAAAAGATAAAAATACTCTCCAAATAAACTTAAATCAACCGATCATACTATAGCTGTTTCTCCATAACTGAAAGAGCTATTGTGTGCACGCATATACGTAGTAAAGCAATGGTGCTCTCCGGACACTACTGACATCTATGAGCAAATGCGAAAAATATCTCGATATATATCTGATCAGTCTTATGTTTTATTAAAATGCTACGTATTATGTTTACATGTGATAATACTGTGGGTCATATGACAGATCGGGGTCATATTCCCTTCACTAAATCGTAATCAGATAAACGTATTACGTGTGAACACAAACACTTATATAAACAAAAATGGTGGACGTGATATGACATTTTTACCGTCATTTCTGAGTTATACACACATAAATTGACCAAAAAATATAAAAATCATGTTGAGTAGTGAATTGTTAAAATGGTTATAATAGATGTTGATACTTTTGGTATTGAACCTACTGAAATACAGCATACAATAATTAATATAATATGTATAATGAGTTTTGATACTTTTGGTATTGAACCTACTGAAATACAGCATACAATAATTAATATAATATGTATAATCAGTTTTGATACTTTTGATATTGAACCTACTGAAATACAGCATACAATAATAACTATAATATGTAAAATAAATTTTGATACTTTTGGTATCAAACTTTCTAAAAAATAATATAAAATAATTATAATAGTGTGTATCATAAATTTGTATACTTTTGGTGTTGAACATACTAAAAATACTCTAAAATAATTGGTGTGTCATTTATTTTGATATTATTTGTACTGAACTTATTAAAAAAAATTCATTTTTAATATGGGCATCATATATTTGTATACGTTGGTAACTGTTATTTTAAAAATTTTCTCTTGAACTAGATAAGTTAAAAATATTTGATTTCATAATCGTTTCAAACTGGCCGAGTTAGAAAGTTTATTTTTTCCTTCCCCCTTCCCCCTTCCCCTATTAAAATGTTGGAGATGTGACCCGTCTATTTGAAACAACTCGAGACCCCGGGAAGAGCCAGTCCCCAAATTTCGTTTGCGTCCTCCCTCGCTCGACCTGACAAGGGAAGGTTTGTGCTCCCGGCCATCGATTTTCTGCTCCAACCGGGCTGCGACCCATTCCCACCCCCTTCCCCCCAACCTCCCCAACCAACACACAAGTACACACCACCCTGCCACCTTTCAAAACTTTCAAGTTGATCCGCTTGTTTGCTGAATTATTTCATTACCAGTCCATCGGTCGAATTAGACGCTTATTTAGTGGTCAACTTAAGCTAGAATGAAAGGAAAGTCGAGTTAAGGCCAGTATTTGTTTTGCAGTTTTTATAGCAATACTTTTTTATGACCAAAATAAATGAAAGAATTGCTTTGTTTGATGTGTTTAGCTTAATTCTCTATCAACAGTTCTTGAATATCTGTTATGAGCATATTGGCATTTGATGAAACATTTTTTAAATGAAGAGTGGAAATGTTCTTATCAAATTCCACTCTGGCCATGTCAAATATTAGATAACTGTTGAATTAACTATGTGAAGAAAATTAAACTTAAATCATCTACTAAAACATTATTTTATTTATTGTGTTTAAAATAACATTGAAACTTACCTGGTATGAATAAAAGTAGCACAATATGGGAAAAAGGTGTAATGAGGTGGACTGGATAGAATTATTTAAAAATAGGGATAGGGTGTAATTAGGTGGACTGGTATAGAACTAGCTTAAGATAGAGATAGGTGGTAATGAGGTGAACTGGATAGAACTATCTCAAGAAAGGCATAGGGTGTAATGAGTTGGACTAGATATAACTAGCTCAAGATAGGGATAGGGTTTAATGAGGTGGATTGGATATAACTAGCTCAAGATAGGGATAGGGTGTAATGAGGTGGACTGGTATAGAACTAGCTCAATATAGAGATAGGTGGTAATGAGGTGGACTGGATAGAACTATCTCAAGATAGGCATATTGTGTAATGAGTTGGACTAGATATAACTAGCTCAAGATAGGGATAGGGTGTAATGAGGTGGACTGGTATAGAACTAGCTCAATATAGAGATAGGTGGTAATGAGTTGGACTAGATATAACTAGCTCAAGATAGGGATAGGGTTTAATGAGGTGGATTGGATATAACTAGCTCAAGATAGGGATAGGGTGTAGCTCAAGATAGGAATAAGGTTTAATGAAGTGGACTGGATGGAACTAACTCAAGGTAGGGATAGGGTGTAATGAGATGGACTGGATATAAATATCTCAAGATAGGGATAGGGTGCAATGAGGTGGACTGGATATAGCTAGCTCAAGATAGGGATAGGGTATAATGCGGTTGACTAGATTGCGTAAAATCAAGATAGGAATAGGTGGCATACTTTAGTAAGAGCAGCAATGCACCTTTGCAATCTCAATGCCATAGAGTAAGCACGTAGGTTTAAAAAATTATGGTTTTTAGGAAAACAGAAAAAAAATACTGGCCAGAGCTTGCGTACCCTTCCATACCATCTTAAATGTAGAACTTTGGGGGAGAGAAAGATTGGATTTTATTGTTAGCTTTATTGCAATCCAGCATATTTGAAGTCGAACGCTTTGGATCATATTTTAATTTATCAATATAAAAGTTGTGTTTTGTCAATAAAAAATACGTTTTGAAATAAAAGAATATTCTTATAACGTAATTTAGAATAATTTGTTTGAACTCAATAAAAATACCGGCCCGAGCCATATTTAGGCATATTAATATTAATCACAGAAAAATCCTGGTATCATTGGAGGTACACTCGTAGGCATCGAAAGTAATGGCATTATTATCATCATCATACTAAATTTTTTATTATTAGTAGTGTTACTACTACTAGGCTACTACTACTACTACTACTACTACTACTACTACTACTACTACTACTACTACTACTACTACCACTACTACTAATACTACTATTGATATTATGTGCACCGGAACTTACTCCACATTATTATACTAATTAAATAGAGATGGAAAAAAATAGGATTTTTACAAGCATTTGCTTGTAGGGAGGGTGGAAAATGTATATAAGGAAAACCACTCTCAGTACACCCGATTGGGATTCAATCCTCATTCTCCCCATTATCAGAAGGCCAGTCTATTGTGAAAGTGACGCCTTGGACCATGTAGCCACAGAAGTGCTCATCAATTTAATTAATAATAGTAAAACCAATAATAATGTTACTAGCCCTAGGTATCTAATGTAGACTAACTCTTTGCCAAATGGCTACACATTAAAAAGAATGTTCAAATCATATTAATAAAAAAAAAATATTTTGTTTGTAAGCTGTACATAGATTTTAAAAATAAATTCTCAAATAAATGTTTCTTAGACTATACCTTGGTTAATTTGGGCTGGAAAGGGCTAATTAAAATTAACTTTCATTCAACTTTACATTTTGATTTCAAAGAGCTATAATTTATATAAATGATCAATCTTAATTAGAGAAAATATATCTTTTCTACACAAACTAAACTATAGTATGATTTTATATATTCTGACTAGGACCTGTGTACTCTTTATTGCCATGAGTTGTTTTTATCCTGAAGAGCTCCGAATAATATCTGCGGGTCTCTGTCTGTGAAAGGGGGAAGGTTCATTGGATTATTGCTTCCATTTGTACACGTGTCTAATCATCCCAACACGTGGCAACAAACTTCGTGAGAATTGAACGTTTGGAAAGATAGCTTATCTTCCCTCTCCCTCTTCTAGCCGTTGCCAATCCTCGACCCTATGGTTGTTAAAATAAATGACGCCAAGGTATAAAGCTAGTACACGAGAATTCTGGCAACACCGAGAATACAGCGTTGTAAGATGGGCCGTGTTTGAGATAAGAGAGAACACTCAAGTACAAGAGAATGACAACACTGCTTCCCCTACGTAAGCAGTTCTATCTAAGATTTTATCTGAGTAATTGTGTTCAATCTATTTATTTTGTTATCTTTTTAATCCAACTAATTTATTATCCTTGCCATCTAAATACATTTTATGTGCTAAATAATCATTTGTTTGAGATATAATATTGTCTTGCTGAATGTAATTATAAAATTGTAAAACATATATATGTTTATCAATATCTTCGTTTATGCCATTTTTAATAATTTAAATTAATTTACCCTTTGAATTTATAAATGGGTTATGGCTACAATTTTAATTTAGTATATCTACGATTTAAAAGTTGTAATTTTCATAAGATTTGTTGATTTTTCGTTTTCATTTATTTTAGGTATTTAACGTGCACTTTCTGACTCGACTGATTATATCAGTACATGAGAAATTTATGAGCGAGAACAAAAGGGCTTACGAATTTTTCCAGGATATATATTTTCACATACTTTCCAGGGTTCTTTTACAAGCCACAATCGACATGGAGTCAGCGGCTTTACTGCCCCTCCGGAGGAAATTGTGCTACGTATCTTTGTAGCCCAAGAAAAATCTGTCAAACCCATCTGGGTTTGAACCCACATACAACGGTCCTGAGGTGATTACATTACCCCAAGACCAGGGAGGTCAACCTTTGAACGATGAGAGAAGGGGGGCTAAGTAAAAATTTATAAATATAAATTTAAATACTGTAGTCTCTTC
The DNA here is from genome assembly GCA_039000515.1 of Timema cristinae. Lineage (NCBI taxonomy): Eukaryota > Metazoa > Arthropoda > Insecta > Phasmatodea > Timematidae > Timema > Timema cristinae. The sequence goes on from JBCFYV010009882.1 coordinate 89,255,422, forward strand.
TAAAAGCTATTTGAAGGAGGCTCTATAAAGATGGTTTTTGTACCACTTGTAAAGATTGTCATTGTTTACAAATTTTTGTTTTATGTTGATTTGTTTGTTTTCTATCGAGCTCTTAGTGTCAATACACCATTAATTCTTGGTTATAGCAAATTATTGAATAGTAAATATTATTTTTCTTTACTAATAAAAAAATTATCATGGAATTTTAAAAGAAATATACAATTTGAACCAAATTTATTAAATTTAGATAGTAAAAATTAATACAATTTGTTTAAAAAATATGTCTATTGCAGATGATTCAGGTTCATGAATTAAACCTGGGAATAGCATTCATTTTAAAGTTTAGTTTCATATTTTTAATAATGCTAAAAACAGTTTATTTGCGCTATCCATCTGATATCAATAAATTTGATTAAAAAGTAGTCAGCGCAATAGCCCTCCAGGGACAAGCTAGTCCACTCCTAACGATAAAGAGTAAATATTGTAGAGGGGGAGGTAGTATTAATACCCCCTCCCCACCATTTTCACCATCTCTCACTCTAAACATATTACATGAGTATCGGGTTTAAAAAGTTTGATCACGGTTAATTTCTACTGATAGCTATATGTTATTCAATTACTAAAATGTTATACGTAACATGACAAGTAAAATTGTAACCATCTCATTTTATTTCCTGAAAAACTTTTAAATATATACAGGACTCGAGTGCTGGCGATTCATTATTTTTCTAATCCTGAGTGGGTATACATACTCCTGTTGATTTTTCAAATTGGAATTCCCCACATTATTAATTTAAACAATTTTTGCCAGTAGAATTATGGCCAATTTCATCTTAATCAGTCTCCTAATCCTTATTATCACCTGGCTACAAATCTAAGGGTCCCGGGTTCGATTCTCTGCTGGTACCTTGGGTATTTTCCCCATTAAGGGTAACCATCCCAACGGTCACTAGAGTTTGGTTAATTATGCTTAAGTTAGTTTTTAAGACTCACACTAGCTCCACAACTTCATAATAATTAATAACTATCATCACATAATCTCATTATGGATACGTGTAGACAACCTCTATAGGTGTACCTTGGGTAACGTTCTGTGCAAACCAGAGCGACAGATAGTCTACATACAGGCGACCGAACTGGATGTCATATCCCTCCCGATAAATAATGCCATACGCTAAAAAAAAATACTTATTATCATATTAAGTTGTTAGTAGCCTTTCTCTTAAAAGTAATTACTAACATTACCCCTATATTATGGTAGCCTATCATTTTAAGCTTCTAAGAGATAATGTCACATCACAATTTGAATACCTACTACTGATTCGTGCTAAAACTATGCGTCTTTTAAAATATTAGAACTTATATATGCATAATGATATTTACTTGACCTTTAAGCATATTAGTCCATACTTAGTATTATTTATTATTATCAATGCATTTAATATAATAAAAATATACTATCACATTTATGGTTTAACATGACTTTAAACATATCCAAATAGTTTGTTCAAACCCTGATAAAAATGTTTTTATGGCATGATTTTCATTTTATTACGAATAATAAAGATAAAAGAAAATCATAAAAGTTCTAGCAAAAACATAAAATCCAAGTATTAAAAGTTATTATTTGTGAAAAACAAGCTTTCAGTTAAATTATTAAACTCTACTTTTTTAATGTTAAAAAACAAATAGCAAATATATATTTGACCTTATTATGTAGTAAATTTTTGTAAAGAAAATTGGTATATCATAATTTTTATTATATATTAGTGTAATAATAATACCTTTTTAATTTATGTAAGAAATATATGAACTAACAAATAGTATATTTAATTAAATAATTAATTAATATGACGTATGAATTTATTTAAAATGAACATGATTATCTCACCAAATGTAGGAAGATGTAAAATCTATAAACCAATTGGTTCTGTGGGCAGATATCCCTACCAGTATATATACATGTATTTATTAGTTAATCAAGAGTACCCATGATATTTTTAGAGGTTTATAATAAATCACAGTATATAGTATTTAATCCTGATAAGAATGCAATTGAAATATTGTTAAGAAAGTTTATCCTATTTAAATTGCCTTTTCATCAATCCTTCATTTTCGTGTTACGCCGAACCAAGTTGCCACTTAGACGTTTTAACAGTACAGCAAACAAATATTTGGACAACCGAAAATAATTGAAGAATTTTGCATCGTCTTTTCGTAGCTCTGTGAAAAATGTCAAAAATGCTCCCACTCTGTCCCACCCAACATTCAAAGGATGAAACCATCTTATTCTAAATCATAGTTTTTTTTCTTCATAAATATAATAAATACAAAGTAATTGGTTTTCTGCGATCAATCGTACTGACTATCTGTAGATAACTGGTGTCATTTGGTGATTTGAAATCTTGCCGTGTCGTTACCACACCGTGTGTACCACGGCAGCCTACCGTAGCCTACATGGTGCCGTAACATGTACGGCCACAGGAAAAAAAAACCTGCTGTGTGCAAAGAGCCTATCTCTCTCCCATCTGCGTCTAAGTCTTCATAATGATCTCTTCTCATTGTGTATGCTAGTCAATATCTGAACATGGTTTCTTCCATTCGCGATGAATAACCTGCCCATCATAATCTGTCAGATTTGATTACTCTAACAAAATTTAGTGGCGTAGTTGTCTGACGCGCTAGTCGTGTTGAGCTCGACTGCCGAGGACGGGGGAGATCGAGGTTCGAATCTCGGTCGGGTAAACTGGGGGTGGTTTTTCCTAAATGGTTTTCCACTCTCCCTCCACGTAGATGTGGGTTCTCTTCCTCTAATTCAACCTTCCCAATTCCTAATCCATTAGCATAATTAGTACTTAAAGCGTGTAACCCAAACGAGTAGTAAGACGCGGTGCTAAATAATATTAATAAAAACCATATTTTGTCATGAGATCAGGGTATAAACTTATTATTATGTATTAATCCCTTTTTGGAACAAATATTTTCTCGAGTATTTTGTTTTAAAGCACCATAAATGTTTTATCATCATGTAAGGTATAAAACCATGTTTTACAACCATAAAGAACAAAAAATGAAACAATTGGTTATTATATTCTGAGCTTTATATTTCTTGACAACAGACGAGATATTAACAACTAACTTACCAAGTAATAGCATGCATTTTCGACTGTAATATTTTATTAGTTCTCACTATAATATCGTTATTACTAGTTGAAATTGTTCCTAAATATTTTTAACTCACCAATATTATCAAATTTATATTGTTTGCAGCTTTCTCTAAACTATCAGCTACAAGAGTTCAATAATAAAATGATTAATAGGTTATGATTGCATATATATATATATATATATATACTAAACACAATACGGGGATGGTGTGTAAGATTGTCACAGTTTTATAAATGTAGAACTACGATAGGTTTTAATACTTACTAAAACCTTCATTTTCAGTTTCAAATATTCGAACTCCTAAAACGAGGAGAAGTTGATGTTACTATTCTCGTTAGTATTCATAAACATGTTCTACGGACAAAGCTCCCTTGGGCCAATCTTATTTTAAAAATAGTGTTTTGGAAAGACCGCCATTGTAGAAGCTTTCCAAAGTTTGCTTGGACCCTTTCTGTCCAACGTTCAGGAGTAATGCAATCCTCTACTCTCCCCTTCTAACATCACCAAATCCCCTCTCCCTCACCCCCTTCAGCTCTTCCTCACATGTACCATTCTTCGCCATTACGACCACCTGCGACACAAGTTTTGATTAAAAATGAAAACTTTCTCTCTGAGTAAGAACTTAAGTGGTTGATATATTTTCTACTTCGAAGCATGAATGACGTCAGAATCTCTTTAACTAAGAATACAAAATGTGATATAAAAAAGTTATCAAGATACTAAAATATATGTGTAAAACAAATATTAATCATGAAACAATTTACTAATTTTATAAAATTTATGCAAGAATATCGAAACTTCCAGAAATATTATAAGTTATATATATTTATTTTTAAATAACGAGTGGCAGGTGAAATTTTACTTAAAATAAGTCATTAAATTCGTTTAAATCCTAAATATATTGTAAATTTTTTATAAAATAATGTATTTAGTATTTATTTGATTATATGCTTAATTCCTTGATTGCTTTCGAATTTTTTTTTGTTGAAGAGAAATAAAACATAATAAACATTTCAAATGTCTTAGAAATCATAACATTTATTGTTTAGTTTGGCGAATTATAATTGACCTTGAATATCTTACTTAATTTGTTTCAATAGTAACCATGAATATACTCTTCAAGAACTTCTCTCTTAATAAAAAAATAATAATTTTCATGTCAATTTGAGGCCTTATTTTCAGCACAAACAAATGACTTGGCTACCATTAAAGGTCATATATATATAAACATATAGAGGTTGTTTGGAAACTCATAGCCCAAACTGTACCCATAGCTTGTTAAGCCAAAAGTAATACAAAATCCCTATACACCTACATCCGGAAACCTATGCTAATATGCTAATACAATTAAATTGTGTTCAACTTTACGGTGTATAGCGCTGGGATAGCAAAGCTGTTCAAACATGTGTGTACAGCAGGTTGGATAGTAGTTAGGCGTGTGGCACTGCAGATGTAATAATATCAAGCACTTTCTGTGTTGTAGGACCGTTAATGAAGATCCTCAGAACGTATTCACAATTCTAGATGGACTGGTGTGTTGTTTACTATTAATTGTGGTATGTTCTGCTGCCGTGCTCCAAGATGTTGAGGTGTGCAGTTCCGTGCGCCTATCTCTTATGCAACCTGTTGTACATGCACGCTTGAACAGCTTTGCTATCCCGGCGCTGTACGCCGATACTTTGGACACAATTTAATGGTTTTTGCATAGCTTTCCGGATGTAAATGAATGGGATTTTGTATTACATTTTATTCTAACAAGCTACATGTGCAATGTATGCTATGAGTTCCAAACACTCTGTATATATAAAATACATATAAAAATATTATATATATACAAATGTACACTATATATATATATATATATATATATATATATATATATATATATATATATGTATGTGTAAAAAGATACACATGGTTTTAAAGTTTTAATACATATATTTATTTTGTTCTAAACTCTCTTCTTTATTAAAAACCATCTTCCTACACGTAAACATAAACAATATTATTAAGTCTTAATTTTCTCTATTAGAGACGAAGTTGTTTTATGCAATACAACGCCAAAACTTGGCATTATCCAAATTGTTGGATATAATATTAATAAGTTAAGATATATCTTACCTTTATATCCTCCTATTCCTTTTTCGGATTCAGATCAGTGGATTCAGAGTAGGTTTAGAAATATCTCTGGGGAATATGCGTAACTTCTCCCGATCAAATTAAATGTCTGGGAGAGTTGTTAGTAATAGTAGACCAACTTTGGAAAATTTCAGTAGGGGAAATAAGCTATGCTTATTTTCAATGAAAACAAACTTTTGAAAATGTAAGTGATATATTGAAAATTGACTAAACATACGTGTTTTTAAATTACTTTACTGATAAGCTTAGTAGCTTTGGTAGCCGTATGGCCTAATGAATCACTCTCGCAATATAATTGACTTCCGTTGGAGGGGAGGTCGGGATTGGAATTTCGGTTGGGTGTACTAAGGGTGTTTTTAGTAGGTTGTTTTTAACTCCACTCCCATCCGCCTCGGTGGCGTAGTTGACTAACGCGCTTGTCGTGTTAAGTGAGCTTGACTGCTGAGGACGGGGAGATCGAGGTTCAAATCTCGGTCGGGTGAACTGGGGTGGTTTTTCCTAAATGGTTTTCCACTCTCCCTCCACGTAAATTCGGGTTCACTTCCTCTAATTCAACCTTCACAATTCCCAAATCCATTAACGTAATTAGTACATAAGCGTACAACCCAAACTGGTAGTCAGAAATACAGGGTCATTAAAAAACTAAATGCATAAGTAGGCTAAAAAAAAGTAATAATTCAAATCTAGTTTTTCATAAGGGGAATGCCGATTGGCAAATTTTCAGAAAATTAAGTAATTCCAACCCATTTAAAAAAATTGTATTTCCATATTGATTAATATCCATAGCTAAGCTCTTGGATTTCATCAACATCTTCCGCCTCGGTGGCGTAGTTGACTAACTCGCTAGTCATGTTGAGCTAGACTGCTGAGGATGGGGAGATCGAGGTTCAAATCTCGGTTGGGTGAACTGGGGGTGATTTTTCGTAAATAGTTTTCCATTCTCCCTCCACGAAAATGCGGGTTCACTTCCTCTATTTAAACACTCCCAATTCCTAATCCATTACCGTAATTAGTACTTAAAGCGTATAACCCGAACGGATAGTAAGACGCGTTGCTAAATAATAATAATAATAATAATTCATTAACAATGGAAGAAACTTGAATTTTTTTTATCAAATGTTTGGGACGAAATCATAATGAATTCGTTATATAATTAATAATAATAGAAATATAAAATTTAAATTTAAAAATTATAAAGTGTTTATTTTGAAATACCTAAAAGAAGCCCAAATTCAGGAAAAAAAAATTAAATGTCTAATGATTAATCGATTTATCCATAAACCAGGCAACAAATTTATAGAAAAATTGACTTTAATAAGCGCAAAATTCCTGCGCTGGGGAACCAAGTTTTTTAAAAAAGAAAAATTGTTTATGATAGGTAAATATATGAGGAATGTAATAAACTATTGGATAGTTAATTTAAATGAGTTATTTAGTTTAAAACAGGCTTACTTATTCAATAAACAAATGAAGTAGATTATTTTTATTTTATATTTTGCATGTTTGTGTTCTATACTAGGAATTTCCGATAATAAATAACTGGATATTACAATACTAGGGATTAATTTTTGGCAATATAATACTATCAGTATAAAATGACTTTTATTATCATTTAATCATATCTTCATTTTGTTAAATGATTTGAAATTATTAACACCAATCTGGTTTGATGGTTACGAGCAGGTCGATATATTTATTCATTGAAGGTTGGACATACTAAGGTAGTTTTATTATGTTTTCCACTCCACCTTACCGCAAATTTGGGTACATTACATCTAAATTATATATTTCCTATAGTTACACCATTACTATAAAAAACGGGTATCCTGAAACCCACTTCAGTGGCAAATGGTCTAGGGCGTCATAATCACGTTAGACTGACCTTCTGAAGAACGGAAGATTGGAAGTTGAATCCCATTCAGGTCTACTTTTAGTGCGCTTTCCTAAAGGGTTTACCACTCTTCTTAGACGCAAATGCGGATAGATTACTTCTATAATGCCTCCTTCCTCTTCCTTACCTCATTAGAGTAATTATCATGGATGCGTATAGACTGAACAGGTATTAAGATTCGCTGACAAATAAATAATTTATGATATGTAAAAATAGTAAGAGATAGTGCGCAGTGAAAAAAAAAGGAATTTCTATTAATATTGATATTAATATAAAATATCCAAGAGGATATAATTATTATGTTAGTACTGTTTCAATAAGATAAATCAGCTTCAAACATTTTATTTATATCTTTATTAGAAATGCTTATCGTTATTACAATGTTTATAATACCATTTCAAACACAACCTCCAGAACCCTGGCTTTCAATACACCCCTGTAAATATAGAAGCTCTAATTTTAACAGTCATACATTTTTCAGATGGACCAGACGTTGAAACTGGGACTATTAGATCAATACGTTCTACCGAATGACCTTTAAGTGTTGGACCTTTAACTTGTTTTACTTTCACTCAAAGCTTAAAATACTGACATCTTCAAGTAGAAATATTTTAAAAGCTTAATCTATAAGTTAATATATATATATATATATTACAACAGTTTAGCTTGAAACAACTGTCAATACTTTACACTAATAATGAAAGGTTTTAATGTAATTGCAAAAATCAATGCCAATTAAAAGAATTTCAACTATATTAAACAGCATTTAGGCTACTTTATTAAAAGCGTACTCAATTCTCTTTTAGAAATAATTTTAAATGAACATCAATCATTAAAAACAATATATTCTTTTCTTTATAACATTTTAGTGTTTATGATGTCTAGACAAACGAACATTGTAATAAATCACATTATTTTTTAGTATCACTATGGTCGCATGGTCTAATGCGTCACTCTCGTGTTATAATTGATTGCAGATGACTAGGATATCGCAGTTCAAATCTCAGTTGTTTGCATCGAGAGTTTTTTTATTAGATGGTTTTCAACTCTCCTTCCAAGTAAATTCGGGTAAATTTAATTTAAAATTATCTCTTCCTTATACCCATGTTATAAACGTAATTAATATATGCGTATAGTCCGAACAAGTACTAAGAAGGGGTGAAAAATTATTTATATATGACCACATTAGTCAGCTTGCCCCCCCCCCCCCTCTCTTCATTAATGAATATAATTAAATTAAAACTAGTAGGGTGGTTATTTTCTTGGTCTACACCAGGTGTCGGAAAACTTCTTTGGGCCGTGATCCAACCTATAAATTTATCAATGGTCTCGTGATAACCCATCTTACCACTCACCTTACGTTTGATTTTTTGGTCTATACTATCTTTCAATTACATCTTTGCTCAAATGCTTATGTAGAAAATAAAATAGAATCAATGAAACGTATATTCCCATATTGAAACTGTTTAGATAAAAAAAAACATTGCTTATTATTACCGATCAAGGTAGCTATAGTCACATTCTAATATTAATTGAAAGTACTTGATATATTTACACGTTTAGAAGATTCAAATATAAATTTTTAATGATAATCTAATTTTCTTACACGATCGACTAGATGTTGCTGGGAAATCGACCGGTCAATCGCGATCGACTAGTTGGCTTCCCCTGGTCTACACTCAACCAGCCAAATATAACCTGATCATATAGTGTTGGTGTGGTGAGTATAGGAATCATAGAAATATTTTGGTTATTTTACTTACATTACTTTCACATTGTTAACATCATCTGTACTGTTCAAATTAAACTTCAATGTAACTATATCTATAAATTATAAAGTTCGTTATTTTACCACCGCGTGTTACTACCCATATGGGTCCTACGATTATGTACTAATTACGTTAATGGACTATGGATGAGGAAGGTAGAATTTAAAGAAAGTAAAAGTGAACTCATTTAGGCAAAAACCACCCTCAGTACACCAGACTGGGATCGAACAACAATCTCCCTTATCGGCAGTCTAATCTATGGTGAGTGAAGCGCCTTTGACAATGCGGCGACCTTTATTTTCGAAACTGTACCGTAGTTTCCTGGGCTAGTTAAAAAACAGTGCAAGGGACACGAAGGAAACTATGGGTATAGCCTTACATCTTCAACCTCCCTTCTCCAACCCCTCTGTTTTCCCCTTCTCTTGCAGGAAGATAGTAACCCTTCCCAACTCCTTCCTGGCATGGATCCAGGATCATTTCTACCTTAAAAAAAAGGTCTACTGCTCACAATTTAAATTCCCCTGTGATATAGCATCTCTGAAGATATTTGATGACTGCCTTAGAACATTCAAAAATGAATCTAGTCCAAACCATATCTGTCAAAATTATCAAAACCTTATACTACATAAACTATAGTTACCCTTTATAAAACGTACTTGGGGTTATCAGTTACACCATAAGATTTTGTTATTTATGTCAATATTAATTCAAAGAGGTGACCTGGCGGTCTAGGGGTAAGGTGTCGGACTTGTGTGCTAGGGGTCCGGGGTTCAATACTCGGTCCCGGCACAAATTTATCTGATTACCAAACCCTTCCTTCACCTCTGACAAGACGTGTATTAATCACAACTTGTGAATGTGTGGAATTCCAGGCCTCCACCGTGGTTCGGATTCCACGTTGAACTGTAGGTCCTCCATTTCATCTCACAATCACCCTATAATTACACATTAGTGTATGTGTGTATAACCCGAACGGGTAGTAAGACGCAGTGCTAATAACAACAATAATTCAAATTTTTAAAATATGATTGTATCCTCTTAAAGGCATAAATCTTGTTAAATTAAACACTAAATAATTTGTTTTTAAATGCACTGATATAAATAAAAACCATCAATTAAACATATGTGCCTTAAATTCTTTGAATTTTATTCACTGCAAAGAAGTATCTCTGTTTACTCTCTCGCACCCCTCGCGTATAGAAAGAATTATTGCGATCGTAAAAGATCTAACTAGAGATTTTGATGGATATCGAAGTTTCATAACCCCCTGAAATAAATACATTATTTTTTGCAATACTGTCTGTTTATTACTGGGACTATAGCCGTAATCATTTAACCTATTGGTCTAAAAAAATCATATCTAGGTTCTTCATTAGGTTCCTAAGAGGTATTTTTGGAACTATCTATCCAATCTTAAAATAAAGGATGTTTTACTTAGAGTGAATAATCAAATAATCTATTTTCTCAAAATGGGTTCTAAATATTAACATTAAATTTCTCGAATCTAGGCACTGTTTAGCATTAAAAACAAAAATTTTGTTTGTCATGTCATGGATAAATGAGAATTGTTATTTAATAACAATTCTCATTTATCCATGACATTTATTTTGAGGGTAATTTACATAAGCAGAAATCTACAATTTGTTTATATCTCAGTACCTATTAAATATACTAAATTGCAAAGTTGTAGTACTATTAAAAATAACTAATATCTATTTAATATTTCTTTTAAACCAATAATTTATTTTATAAATCTAGGTCTGAGAAATAGATTGTAATGATCGTTGGTGAAATGAGATGTTATTTTTTCTAGATATATTTCTATAACCGTGTATATTAATTCTTTTTTCTATTTTGTGGAATATAAATATCTTTTTACCCAATTTGTTTCTGCTACAATAACTTTCGAGCTTTAAGAAAATGTATATAGTTATATGTAAAGGAGCTAGGAAGTCTCTGCGGTACATTGTACCATTTATTTTAATTTATGTTTCTAAATTTGTACAATATTTATCATTTTATTAAAACAGGAAAACATGCTATTAAAAGCAAGTATGTGCAAAGCTCCTAAATTTTATATCCTAATCTAAATATAGCTAAGATTCATGTTAAATTCGAAATTCACTAAGCTTATAAATAATAAATTCTAATCACCACCACCATCATCATCATCATCATCATTATGAACAGCTTCCAGCCACTGGCTGGATCTGTTTGGAACATACTCCTCTCCGCCACCTACTTTCCTCTTACCACCTCTCTCCCTCCACCTTAGTCCAGGACTCTCTTTCTCCTCCACACTCCTCCTTACCTACTCCTGTTCCCATCCTGCGTCCTTAAGAGACAGGGGGAGGACGTACAAAATAGCGACATAAACAACAAAATGGCAAAGGGGCCCATATGAACAATGTACAAAATATATACCCATATATATATATATATATATATATATATATATATATATATATATATATGTGTGTGTGTGTGTGTGTGTGTGTGAATTTTCTCCAACTGGCTCGCTTCACACACTGAGATCTTTAAAAAAGAATAGGAGTTAACTGGCAAAAGGTAATTTTCATTTTTGAAACAACCTCGGTAATTTTTGGGTGGGATGACACAAAGATACATCACAGGAGAACGATAAGTATATAATTTATTTAAATGAATGATATATGAGTTTAACAATTCAATACATAATGCTTTTAAAAAAAAGGATTATTAACTTTAATAATGCAACAAGGTATGTACATTCAAAAAGGTTAAATAATTATTACGGCTATAACCCTCAAGAGTAATATATGAAAATCTTCAGCTACACTACACCAACCGGCAGAGCTTCATTTAATCTCTTTGATCTAGGCAAATAAATTTAAATTAAAATGATTGCAATATGTACTCACAATAAACAATCAAGAATGATCCCAAAGATATGTAACAAACAAAGATAGCATCACTGACCCAAATCACCAATCTAAGAATATATTTATATACAACTTTTCCATGTAACAAAAAAATGTATGCAGAGGGACTACTAAACTATCAACTTTAATTATACACAACAATATATAAAATAAGTATAAACTATTAAATAACGGGAATAAAATATCTAACGCTATTATGTATGCTTTTTAGAGAGGAATACTCCATCTAGATATCATATTATGAAAATTGAAAAGCATAAATAATAGCTTTGACTACTTGAATCTTAGTATGCAACCCCTTACAATTATAATAATTTTACAAGTGGCAACATTAAGCACACTATCGAGTCGAAGGTGGCAAAGTTATCTGATAGCTCGTGATCTTAATAAAATCACACATTTGTAGCCGACAATTTCCGCACGTCCATCATAGACTCTGCCTTAAAATATGAGTGAAGAATGACCCTGGGCACGGGACGATTCCTGGATAGCTCAGTGGTAAGAGAATTGGCGTATTAAGCCAAAGATCCCGGGTCCGATTCCCGTGTCCAGGTGTCAATTTTCAGAATATATTAAATAACAGTAAATTTGAACTAAGTTTCCTTAGATATCAATTTTAAATATGCAGTAAATGCTGTCATAGGCTGTTCTCGGCAATTAAGCCCTTACGTCATCACGTATTCAAGGATCCCTTGAACATAATCTTTAAAATGAAAATAAGTTATATACCTATTGACAACAAACATTACGAAATTATTCTCATAAATATGTAGACGGTAGTCTCCGAAAGTTTAAAGTCCAAATATTTACTAAAGATAAGCGCACTACTAATATAAAGTTTTTTACAATTAGTTTTTTGAGACAATCTGAAGTAACGTACAATATATCCAAGTTAAAGTATAATATTCATCAGAATCTATAGTAAAAAGAAAGAAAGAAATATCTGAGTGCTGACAGATTTGAAAGGTTCGAGAAAGCATACTGATTTTAAATTAATGTAATTCGTGATAAAAAGAATGTAATATAAAAAGAAAATATTGACACCAAAATAATAAATTTGGAACAGAGAGTTTTGACAAGCTTACATTATGTTATGACACGAAGTGTTCTCGGTGAGAATCCAAACAAGAGTAAAGAACCAGCGGAAAATTATCAGCTTATATTCAAATCGCAACGGATCTAGAAACTTCATATAATGGAATCAGGATGGAAGGGAGGGAAGCAATACAATGAGAGAGAGAGACGATTGAAATGCAATGTGGCCAGGCTGTCAACGAATAATCTAGATCATGGCACTATCTTCCACGAGTTTCTACGGAGTGTCAATGGCAGGTTATACCATGACTTATCGGTGGGGCTCAGGCCTACTTTAACTTCGCTGCTGATTATGTTGATGTTTAGGTTATATGGAGCTTATCAGGTCAAATGCTGGCAGGGTGAGCATCAACGACCATATTTAAAATGTTTTATATTTAATTTCACGGTCCTAGTTTCTTGTAACTTTGATGATAATTAATATATTATTACGTTATTTTAATATTATTGTCTCTTGTAACTTAATCTATGTTACACTATCTTGAGCCATCTTTCCCTTAGTCTTCCTTTAGGCCTCCTCTTCATATCCAACATCCTCCTAGGCATCCTTTCCCTCTCTATTCTTCTCACATGACTATACCACCTTAGTCGTGCTTTCTCTATCCTGTCCTGGACTTGCTCTTCCTTTATTATTCCTCTTACTCTCTCATTTATCATCCTGCCAAATTTTGTCACCCCAATCGTGCTTCTTAGAAATCTAATTTCACTCACCTGCACTCTGCTTTAATTCTGTTCCTCCATTACATACATTACTGCAGCCTACGTTCATATTGGTAATTAATAGGCATTTTAGAACTAGATTTTAATAGGATTCAAAATATCAAATCAAAATAGATTCCATATTTAAATTAAATTGAATTTGGTTCGATATTAGAATATGAAGTCAAACATTTCTTTGATAACATTTTTAAAAGAAGTAGGCATTTTTATTTGAATATAAGCTAGTATAGAAACCTGTGAACGTTTTAATATTTATAATTTATTCATTATATACACATTGTAGGCTTGCCTTAAATTTTATCATACGCATTTAAAAATATTTATATAATAAAGACTTATATTTAATGTAATTTGGTTATAAAATTTTCTATTCCAAAAATTTTCTATTTCTAATATTTGATTCAGATTAGTTTCAAATTAAAAAAATCTTATTCGATTATAAATTTAAAATATTGGATTCACACAGGCTTTATTAAAAACAATTACTAAAAATGAACACCCGTTTACCCTGAAAGCTGTCAAACCTACCATGATGGGTTCTACTATGGTGCAGATTATAAGATAGTGGTATAGTGAAATACGTCACGCTAAGACTGCTACAATCCAGAATAAACGGATTGTTAATTAAAATTGCAAGGAAAAAAATTTTTATAACCTAGGCCCACTTGTCACCCTGAGTGACTGCTAACACGAAATACACCCCAAGGGGAGCGATGGTGTACTGATGACTCGAATTGTACTAACTTGAGATATGAAAAAGCAGGGGGAGAAAGCGACAGTAAGAGTGTGCGCTTATGTAGCAGACATTTTTTATTTTATTTTGCTCAGCCAATTATCCAATCAGGAGTTAAACAATCCTTACTGCTTTTAAACTACTTCGAACATTTTATTTCTTTAATATGGAAAATTACTTTAGAGCTTTTTTCCCTGGAAATAGTCAATAGTTGTAAAACATCAAAATTGTGACATTACAAAATATTTTACGGGTCAAATATACAAATGAGGACTTTAAAATAAATGTGTTCACCTGAAGATGTGTAACTACTATTGAAATTACAACATATTTTTAAAATCAAAAGTCAAGGCCCCTATGACCTCATTGTGTTGGCGGGCCTATAAAACCTAAAAATAACAATTTATCGAAAGTCAAAAAGGTCACCCATCCCCTTCACGCCCTTCTTTCCCCCAAGACGCAGCTCTGAATCATTGGGGCTATGGGGCTCAACTTTAGGTGAGGGGTACCCTTTGAGACCTTACCCGAACAAATTCCCCTTAGCCCCTTCCAGCCTCTTCTCTCCCCCCCCCCCCCACACCTCCCCCACCACCCATTTACACGCCAAACGCATCTTTGAAACCGCTGGGACTATAGGGCCCCATCTTCGGATGTGGGATAACCCTTGAGACCTTATTAAAAAAAATCCTTCTTCCAACCTCCTTCCTCCTCAACAGACACATCTACGGAAAAAATTCTCCAATCCTTTCCAGCCTCACCCTTCCCTCGAAGGGTGCGTGCATGCCAAGGAGCTTGCACATCACTCCTATCTCCACACATCACTCCTATCTGCGCTCATCACTCCTATCTCCGCTCATCACTCCTATCTCCGCTCATCAATCCTATCTCCACACATCACTACTATCTCCGCATATCTCTCCTATCTCCATACATCACTCCTATCTCCGCTCATCACCCCTATCTCCGCTCATCACTCCTATCTCCGCTCATCACTCCTATCTCCGTACATCACTCCTATCTCCGTACATCTCTCCTATCTCCGTACATCACTCATATCTCCGCACATCACACCTATCTCCGCACATCACTCCTATCTCCGTACATCACTCCTATCTCCGCACATCACTCTTATCTCCGCACATCACTCCTATCTCCGTACATCACTCCTATCTCCACCCAACGCACAAGCTGGAGAAACAAACCCATGTAAAGAAACGGGGGCGTGCTTGCCGAAAGACCCACTCTCCACACTTCACTCCGACCAGACACAAGAGACAAACTGGTTTGTTTCTGTGGAGGGTTGTGCGTGGTGCTCTCATTGCTCTCATTGGTTGGTTCAAGGTCAAAGCAAACTCTCACTCTTGTTCAGTGCACATTTTATTTCATCTTTTGTCAATTTTACTTTTGTATTGTAAGGATTTTCTACAGACAGTGTATTTTAGGAATAATATCAGTGACATTGAAGCTAAACTAATAATAGTATTTCAAATAAATGGTGAAATTATTCAAGTCTTTGTAATTTTGCCACTGTTGACATGTCATCACTATCACCACTATTGCTATCAAGGGTTTTTAATTTTTTTTTAATATCTTAGAAGTTAAATTAAAAATCTTTGAATCAAAAATTTTTAAATAAAAAATTAAGTTTAAGAAACAATACAGTTTGAATGCTCCTTGCAAACTGGTTTTCTGTACCCGAGTATATGGTATGAACAGGCTGTTCCATGTGCGATGAGCTATGTGTGATTATAGGAGTGATGTGCGATGTGTGAAGTTAGGAGAGATGTGCGATGTGTGAAGATAGGAGTGATGAGCGATGTGTGATTATAGGAGTGATGAGCGATGTGTGGAGATAGAAGAGATGAGCGATGTGTGGAGATAGGAGCGATGTGCGATGTGTGAAGATTGGAGTGTTGAGTGATGTTTGGATATAGGAGAGATGAGCGATGTGTGGGGATAGGAGAGATGAGCGATGTGTGAAGATAGGAGTGATGAGCGATGTTTGGATATAGGAGTGATGAGCGATGTGTGGAGATAGGAGAGATGAGCGATGTGTGAAGATAGGAGCGATGTGCGATGTGTGAAGATAGGAGTGATGAGCTATGTGAGAAGATAGGAGTGATGAGCGATGTGTGAAGATAGGAGCGATGTGCGATGTTTGGATATAGGAGTGATGAGCGATGTGTGGAGATAGGATAGATGAGCGATGTGTGGAGATAGGAGAGATGTGCGATGTGTGAAGATAGGAGTGATGAGCGATGTGTGATTATAGGAGAGATGAGTGATGTGTGAAGATTGGAGTGATGAGCGATGTTTGGATATAGGAGTGATGAGCGATGTGTGGAGATAGGAGATATGAGCGATGTGTGAAGATAGGAGCGATGTGCGATGTGTGAAGATAGGAGTGATGAGCTATGTGAGAAGATAGGAGTGATGAGCGATGTGTGAAGATAGGAGCGATGTGCGATGTTTGGATATAGGAGTGATGAGCGATGTGTGGAGATAGGAGAGATGTGCGATGTGTGAAGATAGGAGTGATGAGCGATGTGTGATTATAGGAGTGATGAACGATGTGTGAAGATTGGAGTGATGAGCGATGTTTGGATATAGGAGTGATGAGCGATGTGTGGAAATAGGAGAGATGAGCGATGTGTGAAGATAGGAGCGATGTGCGATGTGTGAAGATAGGAGTGATGAGCTATGTGAGAAGATAGGAGTGATGAGCGATGTGTGAAGATAGGAGCGATGTGCGATGTGCGAAGATAGGAGTGATGAGCTATGTGAGAAGATAGGAGAGATGAGCGATGTGTGAAGATAGGAGCGATGTGCGATGTGTGAAGATAGGAGTGATGAGCTATGTGAGAAGATAGGAGTGATGAGCGATGTGTGAAGATAGGAGCGATGAGCGATGTGCGAAGATAGGAGTGATGAGCGATGTGCACACTACTAGGCATGCACGTACCCTTAGGGGCATCATTGGAACGGTTGGGGCTAGGAGACCCATTTTTGGTCTCATCAATATCTTAAGGAAATAAATATTTATTCATGTGTAATAATTTCTTACAAAACTTGTTTTTAAGTCTGCCTATGACAGGCTGATATCAATATTACTCAACCTAACAAAACTGAACCTTCAGTTTGTGGATGCAGGAAAGATTAGGTTTTCTTAGATTGGGCTTGTTTACTATAAAAGTATATTTCTTTCTGTCACTTAGTTAAATTAAGTAGGAATGGCTAAATGGCGAATTAACTAAATTAATTTTATTTTTAATACATTAACTACACAATTTATTTATATACTATATTTTTGTATGAATACTGTAGGGTTTTTTGATATCATTGTTACCTTATTTGATCCTTCCACGACTTTAACGCCTACGTTTGTTGAGTTTAGCACCCTGGGAAAAGCCACGTACAATAAATAGGTAACCTTGGCTGAAAACTAGCTTGGGAAGATAAATATCAACCCTAACCAAGGTTGAAATTGTGACTTTTAAATATTCATTGAGAATGCTAGTCCTAACTGGGAGCTGATGTCAGAGAATAAAGTGGACAAATAGTTGTTTGGCATGAAACAAACATTCCCATAGATGAACCCGTTAAAATTGTTGCGCATATTAGATTGTCAACAAATGCTGTCATTGTAAGGCGGGTTCTGGTTCCATTAGATATGCCTTGTTTGATATTATACACACACACGCACCAACAATTATAAATTAGTTTTATTTATAAAGTTATTTTATTTGTTACTCCGCAGTGCTAGCTGTGCTTAATTAGAGTGGTATCGGTATGTCTGACAACTAGGTAAGACCTAGCCTTAAAAAAATGCGACTTTTTGGAACGGCTTAATGTACATACAAACAGATAAATACACACACACACATATATATATAAATAGATCAATAAATATATATATATTTCTATATACATATATATATATATATAAATAGATCAATAAAGTTATATAAATACATATATAAATATATATGTGCGTGTCTGGGCTACATCATCCGTAGCTCAGTTTGTGGGAAGATTGGCCGGTACTTGTGTACTAATGCCCAGGGGACGCCTGAATGTACTAATCGTACATCATTTACGTGGAGGTTCTTTCCATGTTCCAATGAGATGAGGTGATGGGGATGGCTAATTTGAGAGTGTGGAACAAGGCGAAAATCTTAAACCTAACGTAACCCTAATTGACCAGACTTTGGTGACCTTTGTTATACGAGTAATTTCCCTTTCGGGAAAATTACCCATGTTCTCATTCAGGTACCAAACCTGGAACGCTTAGGTTTGTTAGCTAAGTGCACTGACCACTACACCATGGGTCCGGTTAACTAACGTAATATACAGTTGAGCGTTCTTTTTTTTTAGCACCATGGCTTACTACCCATTCAGGTTATACGCATATGTTTTAAGCTACACTAATGTTTAAGGTATTATGAAGGTTGAATTTAAAAGTGTGTAGGCTATCAGCGTTTTCAAAGAAGGAGAGTGAAAAACCATTTAAGAAATATCACCTTCCGTACCCCCGATCGTAATACTAATCCCGATCTCTCCATCACCTGAAATACATTCCAAAATGAAATAAACGTGTGAAACCATGTGACCACCGATTCAGATACATAAAAATAGACCTAGTAGATTTTCTAGCTATCGATGTATCCCTTCGTATTATAATTTATTTTCACTTTGGTAGTCTATAAAAGCAGCATGCTATTCATATAATTCTCATATTTTATTTTTTCCTTTTATGCTCTTCCTTTATTAAATGTAGACAACATGGCAACGAGGTGTTATAAGAAATAAACTAGGCGGGCAACTATGTAATGGTATCAAAAAGTTTGGCTAGACCAGGCTGACACAACAGCAAGCTTTCCCTTTCTTTCACCAATATGCCATCGACTAGTAGACTTAAAATTCAGCTCCCGTTCGTGTACTTTCGTTCGTTTCATGTGCCGACACAGCCATCCCTGTCTTCTGCAACCCCTTACAACTAGCCATCCCCTTTTCCATGTTCCAACCCCGCCACCCCTCTTCCTCACATCCAAAACTTCCTCATCATTGGCCCAATCGCGTTTATCCAATAGGAACGGCAGAGAGCCAGGAAATATCCCCAAATACGACCAGAATACCAAAGTAAAAAGTCTGCAAATAAAAAAAAAAGTAGGAAGACGCTGAACAATACAGTTCAACGTTTTATAGACCTATTCTGGAAAGAACTAGAAATAAAAATCAAGGATAAGAAATATAGTTCTAGACATTTGAATAGACTTTGTCTACTTCTAGTCATTCACACTAATATTTTCATTTCTCAATTTTGATATTCATATGTTTGTTCATACATTCACAAAACATTGCGGAATATATCAGCAAACACAATGAGCAAAAACCACTATGTGGCGGCAACAAATAACGAGTATTTTACCGGAAACTATGGGACAAGTGCTAAGCAAAATAGTTATTAAACCATATATTTATGTAAAACTAACAATAATAGGTACCTATAACATTTCCCTCCCAAGTTCGAATGAACTAACCAAATGATATTATTAGTCATATTGTAGATTTAACTATTGAATTATTATATTTTATATAAATTACCCGTTGTGGTCCTGATTGCTATGGAATATTAAAATGTCCACTGGGTACCTGCTTCTGTGACCGATTGGACTAAGGCGTCACTATCACATTAAATTAGGCTGCCTATGATGGGGACCTCGGGGTTTGAATCTTGGTTGTGTGTACTGATGGTTTCTTCTATATGATTGTTCACCCTCCCTCAACGCAAATGAGGATGTACAGTACTTCCTCAACAATTCAAACATCCTCATTCCTAGCTCATTACCGTAGCTAGTACATAAGTAGTAAGACGCGGTGCTAAGACAATGAATATACATCCGCGGATATGCGAGACAGATGCGGATGTTATTTTGGTCGTCCACGTAGGGATGTTTAAAACTGTTATCAATATTTGGTCTTTAATATAACTTTATTTATATGTTTTTTGGCAGAATTTAATTTATATTTAGAATCCAACACCTTAGCTTATTCGGTAGCGTGTCTGTCTATTGTGTTAGGGGTCCCGGGTTCGATTCCCGGCATGGCTGAAAATGTATAACTTGTGAAATGTGGGTTTTCCCTTTCACACTGATGAATTAACGGCTGGAGACTGGATGTTGTGCCTGTACTAGTCTTAACTTGGATTATAAGGCATATGAAGCTATGACAGGCCTAGCAAGCCGGTAGTGGAAAATATAAGACTTGAATAAAAACTGACGCAGGCAATCGGCAGAAGCAGTAAAGGATTTAAAAAAAAATTGTATTTATCCTGAATATTTTCTCTTTAAATTTTATTTTATATGCGATATAGGATTGCTTTAACTTTCTCATATCAAGAGAAAGTATAGTAATCGTGATAATTTTCTACCTCTAAATTATTATTAATCTTTACGTGGTATGTGTGTCCGAACCCAAAAAACTATGTATTTCAATTGTGTTTGTCCCCATGTCTGTCTATCAGTCTGTATGTTTTTCTATCCCTGGCCACAGAACTGAAATGAGTTTATAGATTTTGTTCAAACTTTATATCTAGATTTTATCAGGCAATATCCCAATTTTTGTTTATCTTGGCCTTCTAATTAAGCGTAGTTTACTGAGGAGTGATTTTTTTAATTCCTAAGTTTTAAAAAATGGCTCTAGCAATTTTGTGAAAAATTTTTGTAAGCTATATGTACCTTACAAATACCACTGTATATTTGTATTTTGGGTAAAAATTCGTTAAAGGTTTGTATTGTATTTTAAGAATGATTTTCGAAAATTCGAAGTAGTTGGAAACTTGCTTCTATAATTTGGTTTAAAATGTATATCTGGGGAATGTTTGACATGAGAAATACAACTGTGTACATATTTTTTTACGCTAAATTTCTTTTAAGGGTGGTTTACTGATGGCTTTTTTTTTAATTGAGTATTTTAAGAAACACTTCTAGAGATTTGGCTAGAAATGGGTAACTGTTCAGTTTTTTACATTATAAATAATTTTAGTTATTTATTTTTCTTAAAATAAAATCATTTAATAGTTGTTTACTGATGAATGATTTTTGAAAAAACTGAAATATTTTGAAACTTGTTTTAATAATTTTGCTTAACTTGTTATTTAGAGAAAATTTTTTCAGTATTTCTCTATTTTATCTTTATGGTGGACCACTTGATAAGTGTTCGATGAATATGAGGCTCTACCCACCTTAATATACCATTAGACTCCAAAATTTTAAGCAAATAGAGTTCCGGAATTTTATGGTGGACATACTTTACTTCTTACCTGTCAATTGTCGAAGCAGGAAATCTTATAATGAAAATGTTTACCAAGCAGTAAAGAAAGAATATTTCTTTTCCTTTGTTTCATATAAACATTTTATAGACCGATTGTCATAGGAAGAGCCTTATCTGAGAGCCAGAAACAATAATTAATCGACTATTCCTATTAAAATTTGACTGTACTTGTTGAACAAACCGGAGTTTACTTAGCTGATTTAGCCTGTCAATATTGTACTCTTGATTTATTTCACTTTTTACTTTCTAATAAAGAGATAAGATATTTTTACAGTGAAAAATATATACCTCGAGATTATGAAGAATATTTAATTCTCATGTGCTCCATGGTCCAAAAACAATTATGTTAGTCCTCGGGTCATTTTATATTATTATTATTGAAGACTAGTTTAAAATGTTGGGTGATTTTCAAAAATTGAAAAAAAAAATTGTTTAAAATATATACCTGGGAAGTCTTTACATGATGGTAATATAAAGTTCATTTGAGATTAGATTAATGATTATTTATTTTTGAAAACTCAGTCTTTAATTATATTGGACTATTTGAGAATGTAAAGACGGTGATGCCATACCATTCATTTTCCTGTGGTCACAAGTACGTACCACTTGGCACACCACAACGTAACACCATTGACCTACGGGCCCCAATTTGAATAAAACCATTGTCTTTACATGATGATTAATAGCGTTTGCTGATTTTTCTAAAACAGATTAATTTAAGGGTAGTTAACTCACGAAAATTTTTTTTAACTGTAATATTTTGAAAATGGCTTTTAAGTAGTTCAAAATGGTTAACTGGGAATAGTTTTTCATCATAAATAAGAATATATTTTAATTCTTACAAACATTTAAGTGTAGCTAATAAATAACATATTTTTATTAAATTCTGTTCTAAGCCTTAATACACCATATTATTAAGTTTGGACAATTGTGTTGTACCATTTTTTCTATATATTTTTTATTTGGAGATTCTTGGTCTGAATATTGAAAAATGGTGGCTAGAGGGGGTCTTATAAGAAAATAACCTATATTAGTCTTACTAGCCACGAGCACGAATGTTACTATAGAGCAGTGTTTTTCAACCTTCTTGAATATGCGACCCCTTTACAAGTAAAAAAATTCTGGCGACCCCCTGTACGTAATAAAATTATATAAGTGATTTTAAATAAGATGTATTTGGCGCTGTTGAGCGGGGAGGGGGGAGTGCGCGCGCAGGTGGTTGATGGTCAACGGTCAGCGGCCGCATAGTAGAGATGGGCGAAACAATTATTTTATGATATCAGTTAATACAGTGACTGTGATCTTAAAATAACGGTGATTTTTACCAGTGATTTTTCACTGTGACCTGTATTCACAGTGTTTTGATGGACCGATATTTTTTCACTTTCCAACCACGGTCAAGGCTAGTATTTAGCTGCTGTCCGAGTATCGAGTATCTAGTATGGAGTATGGAGTATTTATTAGTATTGAGTATTGGGTATTTAGTATTTACTCAAATAGTCCCATGAGTATCGGTTGGAAGGAAAACTAATTACTCGGGTGTTTGGCGGCTTGCAATGGAATTCGATACTTAATGGCCTAACATAAACTCTTATTGTCGGCACTGACATTTACAATCGAAATACAGCTACCTTATCTACAGGTTTCATGTTGCATGACTAATATACAGTCAATACAAAAGTATGCGTTTTAAGATGTTTCATATCGTTGATAAAAAGAGAAAGCAAAATATGTTATTTAATATTTTATAGTGAAATGTTATGTAATTTGGGCAAAATTAGTTGTCCAACAAACATTATGTTAAACTTGAATACCAATATTAAAACTTATTTGACGTACTATGAGAAACTCTTGTAATTGTGTAATTTATTTTGTGATCTGTTTTACTACAGTTAAAATTTATGTGACATTAAAAATGAACATAACATAATGGCGATTGGTTTAGGAAATGTTGTTTGGAATGCAGGTCATATATTATATTATTGTAGTGTTATTTTAATATAATTACTGTGCATCTAATAGTAGATGAACTATACATATATTAGAAGCAAATAAACTTTTGATTATACTATAGAATGATTAGGATCATAACGCATAGTAAATATTAAGGTTTATTTATATATTTTCTATTTTTTTACTTATATTAATTTATTATTAGCGATTTTGGGGATAGGATCACTGAAAAAAATAAAAAAAATATTAGTTTTCGTAGCTTACTTTTAAAATGAATCCGAAATGTGATTTGCTTAGTAAGCAATCTTTTCAATTTTGTTATTAACAACAAATATTTTGTATTGAAAACGCATGTGAATGAAACATTTAAACCATTAAAGTCATTTTTACGATACTGTTTTTGAAAAATGAGCTCTACGAGACTAAGGGTTTTAAATAGAAATAGCACGTAAAACATGCCAGTCAATAGAGTCGATTCTCAATTATCTGGTAGAAAATATAATAACAAGGGCCGCGAAGTGAGTATTTACTCGAGTGTCTTGAGGAAGCAATACTAGCTCCGTGGCTCGAGTAACTGTTGCCATCTGATGCGAGTATGGAGTATTTGCGATCACTGATATCTCAATCACCGATACTTTTGAGATCGAGTCACTAGGAGTATAGGTGATCAAATGGTATCCGTGAAAAAATCACTGTCAGTGATTTATCGCCCATCTCTACCGCATAGGAACAGTCGTTTGTCAGTTGTCAGAGTACACCAGCGTGTACAGTCATAATGGAGAAGTTTCTAAAAAGATCTGCGCAGCCCTCCACGTCTAGTACAAGTGGTAGTAGTATAAGGGAGTCAAAACCGGAAAAAAAAAGACTTTATGATGACAATTATTTGAAATATGGTTTTACTGTCATGAACCTCAATATGTAATTTGGGGTGAAGTTTTATCACGGGAGAGTATGAAGCCATCAAAGCTTATGCGTCACCTCTCAACTAAACATAACAAGGATGCTGATAAACCGTTACATTTCTTCGAACGGAAGCTGAGAACCCTTAACAATCAGCAAACTACTATGATTCAGGTAATAAACTAGTATTATTATTTGTTTAAAAATAATATTATGTGAGGCCTTTTATAAAAAAACCTAGCAATCTCAATTTTTTAAATTTAATAATTATTTAGGAAAATAAAAAATTTGCCATTCCAATAAATTCACAGTCGTTTGTTGTTAAGGTTTTGAGAAATACTTATTATCAACTTCTATTCGAAATTCCATACAAATCTAAAGATTAAAATTTTTCAATATCACACAAAGAATTAATCTAACTTTAATATCCACCTCATTTTTCATTAAATACATCTACAATAATTAAAAATTATAATATATATTGATATAATAGTAAAATTCATGTTAAAGCTTTAGTTCTTTAATCTTATTCTAGGTATCCAATGTATATGATAAAGCGTTATTAGATAGCTACCGAGTCGCATACCGAGTCGCTAAAGCTGGGAAGCAGCATACAGTTGCCGAGAATCTTATTATGCCAGCAGCCCTGGATATGGTTGAGATTAAGTTAAGTAAGCAGGAGGCAAACAAGCTAAAAAGCATACCCCTTTCTGATAATACTATTGAACGCAGATTAAACGATATGGCCAGTGATATTCGAGAACAATTAGTCGAAAAATTAAAGAAGAGCCCACATTTTGCTCTGCAGTTTGATGAGTCGACTGGTGTTGCAGATTGTGCGCATTTTGTGGTATTTGTGCGCTTTGAAACAGATGAAAATATCAATGAAGACATTTTATTTTGAAAACTGCGTCCTGCGAACACTACTGGCCATTATTTGTACGACACATTTTTAGAAAGCACTCACAACTACGAGATTGATTGGACTAACTATATCGCTATTTGTAGCGATGGTACTAAAGCTATGACTGGCAATCAAAGCGGGCTCGTTGTGAAATTAAAATCAATAATGCCAAATGTTTCATGGACACACTGCTTTCTTCATCGGCAAGCTCTGGTAGCCAAGGTTTTACCTTCTGATTTGAATGCTGTACTGAAAGGGGTGATCAAAGTTGTGAACTCTATTAAAGGTAAAGCTTTGCAAACTCGACTGTTTAGACACATTTGTAAAGACATGGGTTCGTTCCATAAAAATCTCCTTTATCATACAGAAGTCAGATGGCTATCAAAAGGAAATGTATTAACACGAGTTCTGGAACTAAAAGCTGAATTGTTATTGTTCTTACAAGATCATAAGTCTCAATATGCGAATTACTTTTGTGACCCTGTATGGCTATTAAAATTAGCATTTCTCATTGATCTTTTTAATCACCTAAATATTTTAAACAAAAGCCTCCAAGGGAAAGAAGAAAATATCCTAACGGCCAAGGATACAATCAAAGGATTCCTCACAAAACTTCGTTTGTGGTCAACGTCTTTACAAAAATTGATGTATGATTCTTTCCCTTGCGTTCAGAAGATTGTCGAAGAAATTACAACGAACCAATCGTTAGTAGTAAGTTCTCACATTCCTTGCATGATTTGGAAAAAATATTATTAAATTACGTTCCAGAACTGAACTCTGACGCTGAAAATGGGCATAGATGGATACAAAATGCTTTTTTGGATATGTCATTTGATCTGACCACGAAGATGAAAGAAAATCTTATAGATGTTGCAGCTGATGGCATGCTTAGAATGGAATTTAATTTGCAAAATATTGACGTCTACTGGATGAAGAGAAAAGAAGAATATCCAGAGCTGGTAAGGAAAGCTTTGAGATTATTAGTGCAATTTGCCACTTCCTATCTATGTGAACTAACTTTATCTTCAATGGTGAACATAAAAACTAAGAAGTTAAATAGACTCCAATCAGAAAATGATTTGGTTATTTGTGTCTCAAAAATAGAACCACGATTCGACAAATTATTAAAAAATAAACAGGCACAGCCTTCACACTGAAATTATTGCTATACCTTTAATGCAGTGTAGATTGTAGAAACTATATTTAAAAATAAACTTTTCTCTGAAATTGTTGTATTTCTATTGTAGGGTAGGACCTACACTTGCTTTTTATTTACTTGGCTTGCGACCGTGACCACCCCTCCCCCACCCCTCCCTCCCCCATCAAGCCTTTGCGGCCACCCCTGGGGGTCATGACCCACAGGTTGAAAAACACTGCTATAGAGGATAAAGTGCAAAACAAATCTTTTTTTCAGATAAGTGACTACAGTTTTTGTGATTTAGTAAAATTCTCAAAATTAAGCCATTTAAGAGATTATTATAAAATTTGATAGTTGGTGAGAAAACCTACCGGTGTAAATGGCATCCGTCAGATAAACCGAACGGGTAGTGGTGCTAAAAATAAAAATCATCTAAGCTGATGTATATTTAATCACCGCACATTTCCTTCTTCTATTACAATTGTATATTTATTTTATTACAACTTCTTATCAAATAATACTGTGAAATAGCAGGTCACCTTTTCAAATTTAAGTAGGTGAATCTTAAAATCTATTCAAATTACTGTCCAATTTTGTGTTTTCAGTTTATACAACTTAAGAAATATACAAACACGTTTCAGAATGATATTTATTTTCTTCTAAAAACTCTATACCTATTTATTAAAGGTCATTATATTATTACTATTTATTGCTTATTATATCCATATCAATGGAAATGGGAACAAATTCCTCATTATTGTATTTATGGTTTGTTTATGATGGGCATGTCGGGGTTTGAAATCTTGACGAGTATATCGCAGTAAATTTTATCAAATGGGTCCTTTCTGTTCCTTAACGAAAACGCTAGTACATTTCCTTTGTAATATTATTTCATCATCCAGACCTAGTTAGTGTAAATATATGAATATCTTGGGTGGCTAGTAAAATGTGGTGCAAAAAACAATGGTATTATAATCCATACGTCATAAAGGGACTAAGAATCCAAAATCTTGCTTGATTGTTGAGTAACTTTTATATTTTTTGAGTTTGAAATTATATTTATATTATGTTTAGAATGAATAGTATAATTTGTCAAATAATCATAAATTGTACTATCTCAATACACCATTGTATATGTGTTTTGGTATAATACTTTGTCTCAGTAAGGTTTCGTCCTAATAGGAGGTCTCTAAGAAGACCATAAACAAAGTATAAATAAATGGTAACAAGTTTTATCTATTCCTGTTATTCTCGTGTTTATATTATATTTCTAAAACTCACCGTCTAATCTACATGGATACTATAGACAGTGGCGTGTCGTGAAATGATGCCAGGTTAAGCAGCTCTAGTTGTAACTATATCTGTGAATTGTTCTCATCACTCAGAAGAACACTAATTGATCAGGAATCTGTGTGTGAGCCTACACATGATCGGTTAAATGGGGACTGAGTGGGAGAGAACATATCCACCTTTGAGTACCCTGTTAACACTCCACAACACACCACTGACTACAGACCACAAATACCTCATCCAATTATTCACATACCTATCAAATAATAAAACTTTTATACAATTCAGATAAGATAAATTGAAATGTGCGATTTGCTCTTATTAAATGAACTAGTATAATTGAATGTTCTAAATAGAATATTACATATGAACTCATTTTTTTGGGGGGATTGATAAAAGATAATCTACATATTTTTTGTCATTTCCCTTATATTGAAAACATAATTCAACCAACAGTAAAAAGATTGAAAGTAGATTTATAACTTTAGAATAGTTAATATATGAGAATGTATTTGAAGAAGGCTATGTGTCAGGTTAAGGATTGGATGGAGGTGTCTTAGGATGGGATTGAATGGCGAACTTACACTCTGGTGGCCATGAACTTTCAAGAGCCTAAATGCTGTACAGCTGGAGGTAATATTAATGAACTATGTGAAATAGTATTTTATGACACTATATAGGCCATATAAATTGAAAAATGACACTGGGACGCAGGAATCGATCCCGGAATATTCGGCTTAGTACACCTATGCTCTAACCAGAGAGCTCAGGAGTCGTCCTGTGCCCAGGGTCTTTCTTCACTCATTGCTTAAGTCATAGTCTTGGTATTTACATATTTAATTGTATTTATAATATGTATATATACATAGTATATATACAATATATATAAATACATTGTATATATATATACAATGTATATATATATATGTATTATATATATACAATGTATATATATATATATATATATATATATTGTATCCCAATAAAATATATACATTCTTTGAATGTTAATACCAAACATAATATTGTGAATAAAATAAAAATGAAAGTGAGAATATTAGATGTATGACTTTACCTGTGCCTTCAGAAGTTTAGTAGTGCTATATTCCGCTAGATGGTTTCACAACTATGTAAATATAAATGGCGCAGCTGCGTTTATCGTTGGTTTTTGCACATGTGTGAAGAAATGGAAGATATTTAACGGTTTGGTCTGATGAAGCCACCTTTAAACTTAATGGTACTGTTGATCATTATAACTGAGTGTACTAGGCTACCGAAAATCCACACGTAATGCTACAACAAGTAGTTAATCTACCGAGGATATCCGTGTGGTGTGGTCTCTCTTCCAGACGAATGATAGGACCATTTTTCTTTGAAACGTCTGTCACAGTTCTCATCTCACCTCATTTTTGCAAGACAAAGTCGTACCTCATCTTAGTGACCCGTTTTAGGATGAATAAAGTGATTTCAGCAGGCTGGTGTACCACCACTTTACCACACCGATGTTAGAGATGTTCTTGATGTCACTTCCCCCGGAAGATGGATAGGACGAGGAGGAAGGGTGGAGTATCCACCTACGTCTCCTAACATACCACCAATGGACTAACCAGCCCCATGGTATAGTGATCAGTGCACTTGAGAAAGAGGAATTACCCCAACAGTTCCCAGGGTTTTATTGATTAGGCTTAAGTTAGGTTGAAGAGCTTCCACTAGTTCCAAACCCCCAATCTCACTATCACCATCCCCTCATTTCATCGGGACATGGAAAAAGCCTCCACGGAAAGGATGTACTATTAGTACATTCGGGCATCCCTTGGGCAATGGTACATTAGTACTGGCTAAACTTTCCACTACTGGGCTACGAATGATGTAGCCCAGATGCGCAATATCATTATTACCACTGGACTTTTACCTGTGGGGTACTGTCTACAAAACTAAACCAAGAACACTACAGGATATGAGACACGAAACTGAAAATGCCTGTGCTTCTATTCCACAGTAAACAATAGAGCGCGTATGTCTCTCTTTTGCACATCTTTGTCAACGATGCATTTGTGCTGATGGTAGACATTTTGAACATTTGTGACACTAAGGTAACCAACACATCAACAATATGCCGTCTGTCCTTTTTACTTGTTATAAAATATGGTAATAAAATGTGAATACATTTGTGAAAATAGAATAATTCACATCAGCAACCTAGGGTCCATCTTAAATATTAAGGGTGGTATACACCCTTAAACATAGAGCTTAAAAAGACTATTGTGTGAAATATTATGAAAACTGATTAAGATATTACAACGAACCTTTGTATACTACATATTGAAACCTGTATCATTAATAAACTAAATGTGCTGTTACCGTTATCCACCCCCATCATGTCAAAAAGGGGGCGTTGTAACACTTTTTTCTGCAATAAAATATGACAGAGTAAGTATTACTAACTTTGACTTAAGAATACAAAACATGAAGTAAAAATTTTAAAAATGGGTGTCTTGGAGAAACTGTCTATCTTTCCCCATTTCCGAGATATTCATGCATGTTTGATTTCAGACAAGTGTTAATTCCTGCCAGGTAGGCAGCCTGTATGGCTGTGTTGCGTGGCCACCATGATCTCCTTACCTTAATCCGTTAGACTTCTTTCTGTGGGGCTTTTTCAAAGCTTTAGTGTAAGAGACAGCCATTGAATCCGAGGAAGACCTGTTAGCCAGGATAGGTGCTGCATGTGATAAGGTTCAAGAAACACCACGTGTTTTCGGAATATTACGCCAGTCATTGATACGCCACCTCAATTATTGCTATGACGTTAGGGGCCGCCATTTTGAACACTTGCTATGAATCTGCTTTTGAAGCTAGGAACTAAAACATGCAAGAACTAAAATAAGTATTTATTAATTTAGCTTTCAATACTCCAGTGAGTGTAATGATTAAAATCCCACCCAAGTGTGAACTGTGTAAGCATAATTTACTAATGTGATAAATAACAACACATTGGAGCTTATGAAGAAGGAAAATTATCTGAGTTTCTCCATCATTACACACAAACCAGCCTTGTTTACCAAATGTACGTGATACATAGTCACACGTGCCGGTAAAAATGGTTAAACGACTGCAGTGCGAAGTAACACTGCGGTTCTAGTTGCCTACCTGGCAGGCATTTAAACTTGTTTCTGAGCTCAAACTTGTGTGATTATCTTGAAAATGGTGATTATCTCGAAAACGGAAAAAGCTAGAAAGTTTCTCCAAGGCACCATTTTTTGTTAATTTTTAATCCTTGTATTGCAATCTTAAGTCAAAATTAGTAATAATACTCTGACATATTCTATTGCCGAAAAAAATGTTACAACCCCCCCCCCCTTTTTTTTTTACATGATGGGGGTGGGTAACGGCAACAGCACATTTAGTTTATTAATGATCAAGGTTTCAATAAGTAGTATAGAAAGATTCATTGTAATACCTTAATCAGTTTTCATAATATTTCACACAATAATCATTTATATCTCTGTGTTTAGGGGTGTATACCACCCTTAATTTTCAAGATGGACTCTAGGTTGCTGATGGGAGTTATTCTATTTTCACCCAAGGAATAGCCTGCCAAAGTTTGATGCGTTGTATATATGTTACATGTTTGCATATTACTGCACCATGCCTTACTGCTTATTTAGGTTATCATTATTTAATTAACAATAATCAGGTAAGGTCACGAGAGGTTGAATTTAGAATAAATTTACCCGCAGCTAGGTGAAAATATGAAAGGAATTTTTGTTTTTAAAAAATATACCTATATCAAACTGGTTTTCAAGACTTGACTTTCCGGTCACCGGCAAACCAAACTATACAAGATTGACATTTATTCTGCCTGTCCACCGATGCAGATATTTACATATTATGTGCTATGATATTACTGGAGCAAATTCTTTGTAGCTTTTGTAAGCAGTAATTAGTTTGCCACGCTTAAGTTTGGATGCCGATAACTTTGTTTTGTAAAGCAATAAAAAACTAGAATTGTTATTAAAAATAACTATAGCTTTCTCTAATAACATTTTTATCATGAAGTCACATCTCACAAAATAAAACATTTGGAAGTTTATCTTTTGTAAACTTTAACTTGCACTTCCATTCCACTAAGCAAATATTCCCGTAGGGAATCCCCACCAAGCTTTAATGAAAACGCATGTGTCTACTTTACCACACCCCTTCCCGCCCGTATCCTTATAATAATTTTTTACTACTAACCCCAATTTTATTTAAGAACCAGAGCAACAAATAAAGTTGATTTTAGAAAGAAATGAAATATCACTTTCCCAAGTCACTAAAAAAAGTGAGCACATTAACGAACTGGTACATACTTTTGAAATATTTAATGGTTTAGTTCTTTTTTTTTAATATTGCAATCTTTTTTCATTTAAATTATTATTATTATTATTATTATTATTATTATTAGCACCACGTCTTACTACCCGGTCTGGTTATACGCTAATGTGTAATGGTAGGGTGAATGTGAGATGAAATGGAGGATATACGGTTAACGTGGAATACGAAACACGGTGGATGCTTGGTATTTTTTCATTTAAAATATAACAGTCCTGGTAAAACTAAGTCTAGATGAAAATATAAATAGGCTGAAAATTCCATTCAAAGATAATCGGAAAAAAAAGGTAGTCCTTTAATTTTTTTTTTTTTTTACCCGCATCTTACATCTTACTACCGATACCTTTTTAATTTTTAATTATTTGATGTATTTAACGTGACTTTCTGAACCGATTGATTATATCAGCTCACAATAATTTTTATGAGCGAGAGTTAATGGGCCCACAAATCTTGCCGGGAAAGCTATTTTAACTCCTCTCCGAAAGAAGTTATGCTACGGATTTTTATTTCTCAAGAAGAATACGTCAACTTCGGTTAGGTTTGAACCCACAAACATCATCTCCCAAGGTAAGAAATTTACCCCAATACCACCGAGGTCGACCGAGGTCGACCTACCAATACCAACAATGTCGGAATAATTAAGGTATAATATAGATTAAATGTTCCCACATTGGCGCGGAGAGCTGTAAAAAAAAGTTTAATGGTTATTATTTTATGCCCTAACGTACAGTAAATTTTCTAACGTTAATGACTTCTTCAACTGGAGTTTAAGTCAAGTTGGTGAGATGTCATTACTTTAAAACATTTAAAAACTTATTCAAACCAAAGTTAAATGTAACTTCCAAAAAACCCTTAAATCAAAATAAAGGCCCTAAGGAGCGTATATAGAGTATTGTCTCTGAAGTGAACACATGTCCCAGAAAACGATAAGTTCAGGCAGTGGCGTAACTAGGGTAAAGCAGATGGAGAACGTGTCCTGGGCGTCAAATTTATTAGCATCTATATAGTTTTATTGTTTTTTTAATGTTTTAACTGGTATTATAACGAGTAACCAATTTGATTACCAATATAATAATCCAGTCAAAATCTAATGAATCGTTATCAAGGGCCATCAATTTGTTGATTTGACCTTAGCACCGTCAACCCTCATCAACCCTAGATATGCCTCTGAGTTCAGGTCAAATGGGGGATTGGCTGACATCCAAATCTCGACTATATACATGGCCTTAAGGCAGACACCCTGGTCAGCGAGAAATTATCAATCACAGTCAGGTTACACTGATTAATGTACACTGGTCTCTGTTATTTTCTGTAACTTCTTCTATATTCTGTCAAGTCTTGTACTCCCTTTCGCCCCTCCCCTACAAACACCCTTTGTCATGCAAATAAGAAAGAAAACAAAGGTACTTTTTATCTCAGGTTAATGAGGAAAGTTCACTGCTATTTCTCAAATAGATTAAAATGTTCTGTTGTGAACCTATCAAAAAATTACTGTATTTGTTACAGGAAGGCCAAATAGAGAACCCTTTTCATCAAGCCTAGTCTCAGAGCTCTGCAAATATACTTAAAACACTCGTTGAAAATGTCAAATTTTAACACACTTTTTTTATATAATAGAAACTCAAAATATAGGGTGCACGGAAATTTCTCGCTTACCGAGGTGGCTCTCTTAAGTCAGTAGTAGTCCTTGTGCTATACATATCAAACAATGTGTATTATGTAGAAGAAAAAAAAAGGCTCGTACAGTACATGTGTACATAATACCATTCATGACAAATTATCTCCCGCACCAGAGGCCACGGAAACAAAGGAATCATTCTCTTTTAGTCTGGTTTTCCTACGCGAGAAAGACAGCTTTTCAAATACTGGCTAGGTACACAAAGGAATTTCTAATTGAAAAACTGTTTTATTTTCTCCCTCACAACAAATATGGATACAATTCTTCTAAATTCTACCTCCTGAGTGTAGGATAGCTTGGACAGATAGTAAGACACTGAGTAAAAACCACACTCTCGATATGGATCAAATTATTAAAACTAAATAATGAACCCCAATAATGAAGATGGTGATTTATTATTATCTGGGTGGTGACCTGGTGGTCTAGGGGTAAGGTGTCAAACTTCTGTGCTGGGGGTCCGGGGTTCAATCCTTGGTCCCGGCACAGATTTATCTGATTAACAAAACCTTCCTTCACCTCTGACAAGACGTGTATTAATCACAGCTTGTGAATGTGGAGGAATGCCAGGCCTCCACCGTGGTTTGGATCCCACGTTAAACTGTACATCCTCCATTTCATATCACAATCACCCTACCATTACACATTAGCGTAAGTGCGTATAACCCGAACGGGTAGTAAGACGCGGTACTAATAATAATAATTAATAATAATAATAATAATAATAATAATAATAATAATAATAATATCTGCATATTTCGGTCAAAAATGTCATACATGTCAGTTTAATCCCTCTTATAATCATCTGTGTATCTTAAACAATCAAATCTTAATTTATTGTTTTTCCTGTGAATTTCTTTTTGAACTATTTAACACTTACTGTTACAAAGAAAAATGAAATATTTTATATAGCTGTTTAAATTGTTTATAAACTCTTTATTTTAACTCATAAATACCTCAAATTTATTAAACATTTACAGTTGATTTTTCTAAGAATCCTTAGATATTTGCTTTTTGCCTTTATGGCCTCAAGTTTTTGCAAACAATTTGTACACATCACATTGTGTTTATCTTTCTTCTCCAATTTCTCCTACTTTACAACCCTTAACTACAAAAACTATGCTCATTACGATTGGAATAGTGCGATGCTGACGGGATTTATAAGAGCTCGTTTTACCCTTTATTTATAACCTCTTCTCTTTTCCCACCCATACTACCTTGATTGTCTGACTAACTTTGCTTTACTAACAAATTTATTATCTCCATTTCTTACCCCCTTTTGGTGAAACTTGTAATCCTGTGGAGCCTTACAAAATAAATACTAGATGAAACAAAAAGGTAAGTTTAATTTAATGAGGCAAAACTATTTTAGTTACTTGAAACTATTTATGATGCAGGCATTCAATTAAAACATATAATTGCTATTTCTAAGTGGTTAAACGTAAGAATTTGTAGCCGGGCTTCCAGAATTACACATTTGGGGTGCGGTACTATAGTATAGTTAAGTTACACAGTTTTAATATTCTTATCTACACTTATCCAAGATTATTATTTTAAAATTGTTTTTGTAATAAATGTCCCTATAAAAATATAATTTTCAGAAGGGGAGTGGTGAACCTTAAGAAAATCTTGGATATTTTTGTTGTTAGTAGCTATAATTATTATTTATTTTCTTGCATCTCGTCTTACTATCCATAAGAATTATTCACATAATTCTAATCATAGAATACAGTTGACGAGGTACATTGTATAGGAAACATACCCAGATTTGCGTGAAGGTAGAGTGAGGAACAATTTTGTAAAAAAAAATACCCTCAAATACCCAGCTAGGTTTTAGAGCTCAACCTCTCAGTCATCGTGTAATCCAGTATTATGAAAAAGTGACACCAACACTAAGCTCTATTCTTAAATATGATGTAAGGTGGCATGGCTGTCTAGGGGTAAGGTGTCTGACTTTTGTGCTGGGGTCCGGAGTTCAATCCGCGGTCCCGGCACAGATTTGTATGATTGCCAAACCCTTCCTTCACCTCTGGCAAGACGTGTATTATTATTATTATTATTATTATTATTATTATTATTATTATTATTATTATTATTATTAGCACCGCGTCTTACTACCCGTTCGGGTTATACGCACTTACGCTAATGTGTAATGGTAGGGTGATTGTGAGATGAAATGAAGGACCTACAGTTTAACGTGGAATCCGAACCACGGTGGTGACCTGGCATTCCACACATTCACAAGATGTCTTGTCAGAGGTGTAGGAAGGGTTTGGAAATCAGATAAATCTTTGCCGGGACCGAGGATTGAACCCCGGCCGCCAGCACAGAAGTCTGACACCTTACCCCTAGACCACCAGGTCACCCGAAGTGTATTAATCACAACTTGTGAATGTGGGGAATGCCAGGCCTCCACCGTGGTTCGGATCCCACGTTAAACTGTAGGTCCTTCATTTCATCTCACAATCACCCTACCATTACACATTTGCGTAAGTGCGTATAACCCAAACGGGTATTAAAACACGGTGTTAATAATAATTTAAGATGGTGTAGTGCTAAGTATTAATACAGACAAAGAACAAATTATGTGGCACATAAGTTGATGGTAGCTTCGTTATCTGATAGCTAGTAATCCTAATTGATCACTCATATATAGTTGATAATTTCAGCACATCCACCACAAAATATGGCTCAAAATATGATTGAAGAAATTAACTTGAACGCTGGAGGAATTCTGGATAGCTCAGTGGTTAGAAATTTAGAGTAGTAAGCAAAAGGCCACCGGTTCGATTCCCATGTATAGGTGTCTTATTTAAATTTAAAGAATACATTACAAAAATGATAAGTTAAATTACTATTGGAAGACAATTTTTAGAAAGATTTACATTTTGTTATACATAATTCATATGTACAAACTCTATAAAAAATGTGTTTTTCAGTTAACACTTTTGAGAATTGGTGCAAATTTTTACAACAGTAAGATGTTTTTCAAAGTGGTCTGGGCCAGATATAATTTTTTTCGAAGATATAAAATTAATAGTGGTGAAGTAAGTATTAACATTTTAACCATATAGATTTTATCTCGATTTCCTTACTTATTCTATGGCATTAGAAAATCGAAATTTAATTCCCGCATTTTCAAAAGTACGCCACATATACCAATCTAGAGATAGTTTTATCCAGATGAGCTATTGACCACTATTTTGTGTTAGTTCTATCCAGTCCACCTCATTACACCCAATGTGTTTCAGGTCCATGTTGTTGTTATCCTCTCGTCTGCCTCTAGGTCATCCCAATGGTCTCTTCCCATTGGGTTTGCTGGTCAATATCTTGAACATGGTTCTAGATGCTCGCATTAGAGAGGCATGTCTCGATACGGTAACCTTTAAGATTTGAGTATCCTGACTATATTTAGTAATGAGTACATACAGGTTATGTAACTAACCATTATGTAACCTCCTCCACTCTCCATTATTGTCATCTATTTTTGCATGATGAAGAAATACATTTTGGACAATCACAGAAACAAATTGAAATTTTGATACAAATATATATGATAACTTGAAAAATAAACTTTGTGACTTAGTGATTATAAACGCTGTAGACCTGCACTTATTATGTGTGAAAGTGTTTAGGAGGATTAGAAAAAAATATACATTTTGTGAAAATTTATTTTTGTTTTATATAATAATCGGCAAGAAATGTGGATTTACCAAAATGAAGTTTTTTATTTTTTATTATAATCATAAAAATTAATACCATATTCTGAAAATTGAAAAATGACACCTGGACACAGGAATCGAACCCGGGACCTTTGGCTTAGTACGCCAATGCTCTAACCATTGACCCATACTCAGGGTCATTTTTCACTCATATTTTAAGGCAGAGTCTATGATGGAACGGAAATCGTCGGCTACAAATGTGTGATTTTATTAAGATCACACATTTGTAGCCGATGATTTCCGCAAGTCCATCATAGACTCTGCCTTGAAAAATGAGTGAAAAATGACCGTAGGCACTGGACAAATCCTGGATAGCTCAGTGGTAAGAGTATTGGCGTACTAAGACAAAGTTCCCGGGTTCAATTCCCTTGTCCAGGTGTCATATTTCAATTTTCAGAATATGATCTCTAAATGGAGTAATCTTCACTAGAAAGCATAAATAATAGCTTTAGCTATTTGAGTTATAAGACTTATAATGAAAAGTTTTATTTCTAAAGGCACTTGTTGATACCTACTCTGTTTTGGCGTGAGCCATATTTTGAAATAAAAATCCACTTAGTGAGCAACGTGGAGTCTTTGAACTTTTGCAACGCGTTTGAGTTCCAATATGCTCCCCTTAAATCCCAAAATTGGATAATAACTTACTCCTTTGGTGTTAGTACCCATTTAAAAGCTAGCTAGTCTTAATATATAATATAATATTCTTTTGATTTCAGAGAGTGATCTTCAATATAGTTAACTTCAGTAAACATAAGAATTTGTTTCGTGAAGGGATGACTCCTTTGGTGAAATCGACAAGCCGACCAAAGTGGTATGTTTTAGCTCAATTAAACAATTAATGGTTTTAACAAATGTGCTCTTACACTTTTATAAACGTATCCTACGCTTTATATTGATTGACCAAAAGGTTGAAGTTCACATTAACAAGATAATATAAAGTTATATTATTAACAAGCACAGCTAAGTGAAAATAAGTGAAAATTGTTTGTTTTTTTTCCTCTGCCTCTTTTTACCCGTAAGCTATCTCTTTATTACGAAAGTGTATATTCTTGCCAGACCCAATATCGACATATTTTATGGGTCAAATGTACATATTAAGACAAAATTAAAATGTATTGACCTGAAAATGTGCCACCACAATTGAAATTAAAAGAAAATTTTCTGGCGCTCAAAAAGATCACTCCCTCCATCCCTCCCTCCACCCTCCGTCCTCCAGGATGCATCTATGTAAACACTGGGGCTATAAGGCGAAATTGTAAAAAAAAAAAGTTGCCTGTACTGATTTTTTCTCAAACACTAAATATGAATGCCTTATGTATATATTATAAAATTTCCATTTTAAATAAAGTTTCTTTAAAACTAAAATTATTTACGTCT
This sequence comes from Timema cristinae, assembly GCA_039000515.1. Taxonomy (NCBI): domain Eukaryota; kingdom Metazoa; phylum Arthropoda; class Insecta; order Phasmatodea; family Timematidae; genus Timema; species Timema cristinae. Next base: position 89,294,520 of record JBCFYV010009882.1, read on the forward strand.
CTTAGTACTTCATTCACACAAGGAAAATATTTATTTACTGTATTTAGACAAAGTCTTTATTGAAGAAGGTGAACTGGTGGTCTAGGGGTAAGGTGTTGGACTTCTGTGCTGGGGTCCAGGTTTCAATCCTCGGTCCCGGCACATATTTATCTGATTACCAAACCCTTCCTTCACCTCTGACAAGACATCTTGTGAATGTGAGGAATGCCAGGCCTCCACCGTGGTTCGGATTCCACGTTAAACTGTAGGTCCTTCATTTCATCTCACAATCACCCTACCATTACACAATAGCGTAAGTGCGTATAACCCGAACGGGTAGTAAGACGCGGTGCTAATAATAATAATAATTTATGGAAGAAAAGATTTGTTTCTAGTTTTTTCTAAAGAAGGTGATATTTGCGCACAGGTTTGCTAGTAGGTACTAATTACACTAATGGCACAGCGATGAAAAAGGTAGAATTAAGATTAAGAGCCCGCGTTTGCATAGAACGATATTAGGAAATATTCCACCCTCAGTACACCCAGCTGGTTTTCTAACTCCGATATCCCTATTAATGACAAAGTGCAATAGGTGAGCTTGATAATTATTCCGCTTGCAAACCGTATGCATGAAATATATTACTCATATTTTGTTCCGGAGTAATAAAATTTAATTCTTAACTTAATTAACTGGGAGTGCATATTAACTTAACAATATCTAAGATCAGTATAATCATGACTGTACCAGTCTAGAAAGTTGAATATTCCGTTAAATATAGGCGGCTCAGCAGAAAAGAAATGTTTGGAATATAATGGCATGTTGTGACATGTGGGAGGGGTCATTTAATAATGAGCTTCTGAGAATTTATCCTTTCTTCCGCCATTCATGAAATATTAATGAATACATTATTTTGGTAAACAAAATAGTAAAATTTAGAAAAAGAAATAAGAAGTAAAACACATTTTAAAAAAATTTGGAATATCTTACCAAATATTATGTATTTTAAAAATAAATGTGTTTTTCCCCGTATATATTTATCTAAATTGACCATTCCAACTAGTCAAGTTAATAATATATTTTGAATGCTAATATTATTGAAAACCAGAATGTCTGAATATGAATTGTGTATCTAAATACTAATTTTTAATAGTCTGAAACACAAATAAAATATAAATAGCACTCTATTAACTAACAAATACTTTACAAAGAATATTTTTCAAAAGTGGAGAGAGTAAGATTAAATAGCATAATTTTTATTAAAAAATAAATAGCTAACTTACAATTTAAATTAAAAATAGCTAACTTACAATTTAAATTAAAAATAGCTAACTTACAATTTAAATTAAAAATTTGAGCTATTCAAAAACCAGGTGTTTAAGAAGATAATTTCTCCACAAAGAATTGAGGCTACTGGGGAGTAAAGGAAGCTATGAGTTACATACCCTGTACTTATCACAAGACATTGTTAGGATTGTCAAGTCTCGTATATCACTGTGGTCAGGACATTCAGAACGAATAGGATATTCTAGAACCCTGTTCAGGGTATTGACTCTCAAACACAGTGGGAAGAGACCATTGGGAATACTTATACATAGATGGGAGGATAACATTATAATGGACCTGAAAGAGGTGGGGTTTAATAAGGTGGACTGGATATAACTAGTTCAAGATATAGATAGGGTGTAATAAGGTGGACTGAATATAACTAGTTCAAGATATAGATAGGGTGTAATAAGGTGGACTGAATATAACTAGTTCAAGATATAGATAGGGTGTAATAAGGTGGACTGAATATAACTAGTTCAAGATATATATATATAGGGTGTAATGAGGTGGACTGAATATAACTAGTTCAAGATATTGATAGTGTGTAATAAGGTGGACTTAATATAACTAGTTCAAGATATAGATAGGGTGTAATAAGGTGGACTTAATATAACTAGTTCAAGATATAGATAGGGTGTAATAAGGTGAACTGGATAGAACTAGTTCAAGATATAGATAGGGTGTAATGAGGTGGACTGAATAAACTAGTTCAAGATATAGATAGGGTTTAATGAGGTGGACTTAATATAACTAGTTCAAGATATAGATAGGGTGTAATAAGGTGGACTTAATATAACTAGTTCAAGATATAGATAGGGTGTAATAAGGTGAACTTGATAGAACTAGTTCAAGATATAGATAGGGTGTAATGAGGTGGACTGAATATAACTAGTTCAAGATATAGATAGGGTTTAATGAGGTGGACTGGATATAACTATCTCAGGATATAAATAGGGTAAGGAGGTGGACTGGATAGAACTAGTTCATGATATAGATAGGGTTCAATGAGGTGGACTGGATAGAACTAATTCATGATATAGATAGGGTGTAATGGGGTGGACTGGATATAATTATCTCAGGATAGGGATATGGTGTATTGAGGTGTACTGATTAGAACTAGCTCAAGATAGGGATAGGTAGCATACTTTTGTAAATGCGGCGATGAACTTTTGCGTTCCTAATGCCATATAGTAAGTAACCATATATAGACCACTTAAATCAACTTGCTGATTCAATAAAAAATATTATTTTGTTCTTGATTTAACTAGAGGAACAAGGGCCATGCTCATAATTAGTTTAGGGTAGTAGATAACATAAAGAGGCTTTACCTATATGCGTTGACTTTTAGTGAAGTTCCCCAACTGCGGATGCCTTAAGCTATTTTTTTTAAAGTAACACATACTTCTTAAATCAATTTAAATTTGATTTTCAAGATAATTGGAGTTGTAGAAGTAGTACTTTTTATAAAGAATATAACAAGATATTAGTCTAAGTTTGAGGAGTAATATTATTAAAATAGATGGTAAATAATACTTTTTCGTAGAAGGGTTTGTCCTTGAACCATAAACATTCCTCCTACTTCGGTACCACTCTTAATGTAAAAGATAACTTAAAAAATATATAAACAATCAAAGAAGTGGTAGGAAGTTCAGTATCGAAGTTCCCAACTAGAAGAATACATGGTACAATATCCCATTATGCAATACTGCTAAAGTAATGACACGTTAATTGAGGAATGGACCTAGCAAAGAAATACAATGGTATCCAAACGACGTAACCAACAAAGGGCCGGTCTTATGACTACCAGATAAATATTGCTATCGGGAGCAGTGGCGGCTAGTGTATAGGCACTGTAGAACTGCAGCACCCCCTATTTCCACTCAATATTAATGATAACATATTTTTATAGTAAAATATATATTCCTTAAGCTTAATGTCAGTACTTCAGTAACCATCCCCCAGTTTATGAAAAAGATACAAACATCTTTGTATGGAACTGTGTGCTTCACAGTGCCAGTGACGTGGTGTTTGAGTGTTGTGCGCATACGCACATAGGAGGGACAGCCAGGTAGAGAGACCACTGTTGCCCTCGCAGTGCCAGCTCTGGCGTGATAGTGGAAGGAAGTTTTTTTTTAGTCAGCGTGTCTTGTGCTTAAAAACCGTGTACCATATTCTTGAATGTGATAAAGTGTAGAAGAGTGTAGAGTTAGATTATTATTCTGCTTCCAGCTATTCTATTTTATAATTTTTTTTACCGTTATTTTATATAACAGAAAGACTAAATGCGCTTGCAATAATTCAATACTTTCAATGGAGAAAAATTTCCTCAATTGTCATCCAGAGATCAAGGAGAATATTATTTTATTATTTTTGTGCAAATTAAAACCAAAAGAATGGATTTCATTTTTAAGTGAATAAATCAAGCTTGAACTGTAACAATTTAAGTTAAAGTAAGTAAAAAGGATTATTTTGTTAAGATTTTATCAATTTACTGAATAAATTTCCTTTTTATAGATTTTTTTTTTTCCTTTTACACAATTTTAAAACAAAGGTTAAAAAATTTCTTGAGAAGCACCCCCCCTAATTTGAGCTACGAGCCGTCACTGATCAGGAGGTTAAAGTTAAAGACCAGATGAAAGTTATCAGGCACTTTAATATTTAATTCTTATTATGAACTGAATTTATCTGCCGGATATCTATCTGTAGGATAAATATATTTTTATGCATAAAACGCAAGGTTGGTACTGTTCTTACTGGTGCGCGCATGCATATGAACCGTGTTGCTACCGCTACAACCTAGTGAGTGGGGACAACGCTCAACATTAAGTTAAATAATGGCGGCTAAACAAGTGCGAGGAAACAGATTACAGATGGCGTCACGTGGGCACAGTAGCTAAGTTGTCTTGCAAGTATTAATTTCAGTGTCTGCCAAAATTTGGGCAATAATTTGGTGCAGTGTTTACAAAATTTAATTTATTGTACCAACATTTAAATAATTTGTTCTTATACAACTATAACTCTCCAAAAAGCTTGTCACTTTTAATAAAAGTGTAAATTAGATGTTCTAACTTTATATATAGTTAGACCCTGGGCCTGTGCTTACTAAACACGCGAACCAAAATTTTAACCTAAAAACAGAATCTGATTGGTGAAACCTCTTGAAAATCAATGCGTCACTATGACAACGACCATTTTAACATTCAAATAAAAGTTATCAGGTACTTAAACATCCCGATAAAAATGTGATGGATAAATACATTTTATCTGACAGATAAATGCTATCTGGCGGTCATAAGATCTACTTTTAACTTATCGACCAGATAGAAATATTAATCGGACAGATTAATATTTATCCAGGAGTCATAAGACCGGCCCTAAGAGAAGAAAAATCGGGCCTAGACCCACCAAGTTATGAGCTAGCACTCGATTCGGTGGTTGTAACCAGATAACAACGTCAATAGATGCAAGTGGGAGCTGAATTTCATAAACCAGGGAAATTCTTACGTACGAGGTGTAACAGGCACACAACTTTTTATCATCGTCACGAGTCATTAAAATTGGGGGGGGGGGGGATGTAATGAGAGTTAAGGAGTTAAGGCGCTAAATATGGCGAACAGAAATTTATCAATGTCAAAAACCAATTGTGTTTATAATGGGTTGAGATGCAATAGTGGTACAAACAGGGGAGGAGGAAAATACAAACGCTAATACAATTGGATAAGTGACCACCTGATTAAGTTACAAAATTTAAATCGTAAAGTTCCATTTAACGCTCTTATACCACCTACCTTTCTCTTACCGGGAATTTATCTCATAATAATAAACCAGAGTATGCGAATTTTTGAACTTATTATAATGTAATTTTAGCTTTTAAAATTTGTTTACAAATTTATAAATGCATAATGTCTTAAAAATAGTTTTGTGATCATTATCGTAAACACCAAACTTATGTAGCTACTGTCAAAAATTTGGTCAATACTTAACTTAAGTGCAACATCTAATTGACAATATCCCAGCTACATAGGCTCCCCCCTTAAGCAATATAATTTTATTTAAGTGTTTATGACCTAAAAAAATTGCTTTGGCCAACATAAATAAATATGGCTTAGATAGTTTGAATTTCTACATATTATGCATGGTAACAGTTTTTGAAAGTATAAACGTTATTTGACAAGGAATATTTTCTTTGTTTATAAAGTGTCTGTTCCAAAACCATGATGCCTATACAAAATATTTAAGAGCTATGGAAAATACAGTATTTAGAAAATAGTAATAAATGTGAAGCAGGATTTTATTATCCTTTTCAAAAAAAAAAAGATGTTATTTATATAAAAACTACAAAAACTTAGACCTAAAATCCCGTTATCTTCAACCCCACCTCAAGGAAGCCATTTGCCGGGAACACTAAAACACGTTGCAAACATCCACAAATACTGCCTTATTTGAAAAATATGTTGTTGTTGGTTTCAAAATACGGCATTCTCCAAATATGTAATATTTAGCTACATGTTCCCCAATATTTAAATACCTTACATTTTTAGATTATAAGTTTAAAAACTCTTTGAAAGGTGAATTTAGTTTATTTAAAAGACGTATTACGTAAAATATAGCGATATTTAGGTCAAATTAAATACGGTAAAGCCCCGTTGTATGCTATGCGAATTGAAATATATTGTATTGGTTAACAAATTCAAAGTTAAAAGAGAAATTGTTAAAAACGATGATAGTTATTATTATTAGCACCGCGTCTTACTACCCGTTCGGGTTATACGCACTTACGCTAATGTGTAATGGTAGGGTGATTTTGAGATGAAATGAAGGACCTACAGTTTAACGAGGAATCCGAACCACGGTGGAGGCCTGGCATTCCCCACATTCACAAGATGTCTTGTCAGAGGTGAAGGAAGGGTTTGTAAATCAGATAAATCTGTGCTGGGACCGAGGATTGAACCCCGGCCGCCAGTACATAAGTCTGACACCTTACCCCTAGACCACCAGGTCACCACGATGATAGTTAAAGTTTAGTATTTACAAGTTGCAGCTAACACATTTTATTTTTCTTTAGTTAAAATTAATAACTTATTTAGGCACCTTATCTATGGCATTAGGAACTTTAAAGGTAATTGCTGCTCTTACAAGTACTTCACCTTTACCTATCTTGAGCAAGTTATATTCAATCCATCTCATTACATCCTATCCCTATCTTGAGCTAGTTCTATTCAGTCCAATTCATTACACCCCATCCCTATCTGGAGTTAGTTCTGAACAATTCACTTCATTACACCTTATCATTATTTGGAGCAAATTATATTCAGTCCACATCATTATACCCTATCCCAGTTGAGCTAGATCCGTCCAGTCCACCTCATTACATTTACACTCTATCCTTATCTTGAGAAAGTTATATTCAGTCCATCTCATTACAACCTATCTCTTTCAGTTAAATCGTAACCTAATCCCCCCCATCTTCGTCTGGGTCTTCCCACTGGTCTCTTCCCATTAGGTTTCCCAGTCAGTACCCTGAACACGATTCTAGTTTCTCCAATTCACGCTGCATGTCCTATCAACCGTAATCTACGAGACCTGACTATCCTAACAATGTCTTATGTTGTGTACAGACTTATGATTATGTAATCACAGTACTGTAAACATTTATATTTTTAATGTAAAACTACACTACATATTACGTGTTATACATCAGTCATATAAATTAAGTTGTTATAAAATTCATTCAACTGGATTTTAAATTTTTTGGGAATACCCTGTTTCTCGCAGACCTCTTCGTTTTCTCCCACTAAATCTGAATTTTCTTTATTCAGATCAAGCTTCGGTCCCAATTTGTTTGGATTTACGAGGGTCTACTGTAGTTATAAACATAAAAACTTCCTCAAACAAATGAAATAATGTTTAAAATACTGTCACATTAAATCATTTTGAGATAGTAAGTATAGGCGTAATTTCAGCATTTTGATTGGGGATAAACATTGAACAGGGTGGGACTCATACTTGGGGGGAGGGCGGGTATTCCCCACCAGTAAAACCAATACTGTGGGTCAAATATCTTTTTGGAGTGGACAGGATTAGATTCAGCTTTCATCTTCACATACCTTGGAAGCATAATTTCTAAGAACAATACTGTTAAGCAGAAAATACTCACTAGGACATAGAAAGAATCACACTTTTACAGTCAAGTGGGGTGACCTGGTGGTCTAGGGGTAAGGTGTCAGACTTCTGTGCTGGTGGCCGGGGTTCAATCCTTGGTCCCGGCACAGATTTATCTGATTACCAAACCCTTCCTTCACCTCTGACAAGACATCTTGTGAATGTGGGTAATGCCAGGCCTCTACCGTGGTTCGGATTCCACATTAAACTGTAGGTCCTTCATTTCATCTCACAATCACCCTACCATTACACATTAGCGTAAGTGCGTATAACCCGAATGGGTAGTAAAACGCGGTGCTAATAATAATAATAATAATAATAATAATAATAATAATAATAATAATAATAATAATAATAATATAATACAGTCAAGTGATAAACCCTAATTTGGGATTATAAAATGCCCCAGAAATCAAAATTACTTGTGTTTCATACTTATTGTGTAATGCCTTAAAAATTCAAAATGGTTATCGGAGATTGCGTCAAGGGGGGAAGTGAAAAGAAAGTTTAACTTAAAACAAAACTAATATTGTCACTTACTTACTTTAACTATTAATCAATTTTATTAATTTTGCGGTTTTTAAAAATATTTAAATGTAGGAAAATGAAAACTCAAAACTTAAAGAATTTACAAAGTGTTTAAGAAGTTATAACAAAGAATCATATGATTTGAATAACATAATGTAGTTCTTAATATATAGGGATATTTTAAATATAAATTACTAATTAAAAGACACCATTTATAGGAACTGAGGAGATTTGTATTACTTAAAATCACAATTAGTTTCAGTGTAAATCCTCTCTTTCACTTTAAATGCTACCTTTTATTTTGTATTGTATCAAAATATTTTATCCCTCTTGAAATATCAATGTTTATATCCCGTTTAATAGCTTAAATAGCCAAGAATGATAACCTTTATTTCCTGTAGTATGTATGTTTTAGTACTTAGTATGTTTTTAAATGTCGCAAACATGAAATGGTTCGTTCACAAGAACCTGAATTCATTGGAATGGTAAAATACAGTAGCAAAGGCTCAAATATAATTGAAAACACATCTTTCATGTTTTTTTCCTCATAGACTGCTGCTCTTTCTTCAGCACTCTTCTTCTTTACTGTTTCTATTCCGTAAAAACACTGCAGCCTCACCTTAAGACGTTCCTTCCAAATTGTTTTCAGCTAGTCTGACTCTTTTTTTATTGGACAAGAATGTCAAGAAGAGGAAAAATTATCGTAGCTCTGTAAAAATACTCCACGTTCTCAAGTGGAGCTTTACTCCCGCCATCGATTTTTGCTGCGATTCGTCCTTTTCTCGATAAATCTTTTGGCTTAAATCTATATTTTTTGGTTACCTCTGTGCAATGATTGAACAGTTGAGTGAAAAGAGCATCAGTTCTAAAAGATTGTAAGGCTTTAATCGTGTAATTCACCATTTTTTTCTCGACTTCGTAGTTCACACTTCTGGAATGATGGGTCTTAAATAGAACGTCACACTGGGAAAGAACTCTTCTTAACAACAAGAGATTATGAACAAAATTAAAATCCTCCATGCATTTTAGCAAGACCATGGCCTTGCCACCACAGTTAGAGTCAGTTTTAAATCAACTATATAATATTATAAATTATCACTTAAATTACTTTGTTTATTTTATTTAAATATCATTATTTATAAGAGATGAATCAGATTGTTCCATGAGAAATTTGTCCGAGTCAAACGTGAATAATGCTTGTCGACTTATATTTAGTTGTTTTTGTCCTCTAAAAATTGAGGGGCAACTATCCCCCCTTGAAACCACCAAATTCTGCCTCTGCAAATAAGGCTAGTTTTAGTTATTTGAAGCCTTTACCATTAGAAATACGGTAGTGTGAGGATATTTATTTTCAAGTAGGTGGAGCCTTTAAGCTAAGCTGGCATTGATGTCTCTGTTTAATATTTCAGCCATTGCTTTATTGTTTGGTGTGTAGACAACATGTGTATGTGACTTGCTTACGCACGGGAAAAGAAGTAGATGACACGAACACTTTTTGTCAAATATTCCTAGACAACCGTGGACACGCGTACAGAGGTGTCAGTTGTGTCTAGTCTAGCTTATCGGTGACCGAAGCTCCTGTTTCGAATCTCGGCCGGTTTCATGGAGACGGTGTTTCCTAATTGGTTTCTCACTCTCTCTTTACGCAAATGGGGGTATATTTTCTTTACGTTATTCCTTCCTTGTTCCTTTTGAAGACAGCCCTGATGGGTAATATTAAGCAGTGCACATGTCAAAAATTATAAACGAGTATTTAATATATTTCATATAAGCTTTCAAATTATATTTATTTTCATAATATTTTAACAAATAAAAAAAATTACTTGAAACATAGTGTGATTTTAAGCTTAATATTTTTGTTTATTCAGTTGAGCTAGCAATGAGACAAGGTAATTACGGAATTTTCTAAAATATTGATTTTTAACTGTTAAAATAAGTTTTAAAATGAATGTTATTACATGGCATTCCTCACTATAACCTCACAGGTTATTTCTTCTTCATAAATCATAATAAGCTAACATCCTACACACAATCTTTGATAAACTTGATCCAATTCTAGTTATATAAATAAATATTTGTTTTCTTTTGTCTGTCCTTGCTTTTCTCTCATAATCTTGCACTGCTCTGTTAGAAGTCTATGCCTCAATTCTGTAAATTGCCACTCTACGTGACACAGTGAAAACTCCGGGACTTATCTATATTTGGCTTAGTACATAAAGTTATAGTATTTCCACGAAATCGTAGACTTAAAAATTCCTAGAATTCATATTTGGGAATGTATCGCAATATCCTAAGTACACTATTTCCACATTCATTAGCATTTTGTTTTTAAGCTTGACAGAATTTACATTAAGTCTATAAATTTTGGCTTTCTAGTTTTCAATATTGAAGTTTGTGACTGTTTTTTTTATCATCACAAGGGTTTCCACTCTCCAAGACTTGTCTTAGAGTTGTAAACAATTTTAAGAGTCTATAGCTAACACCAAAACTGTTGTGAACATTTTTTTTACAATTAATACCTCTTGGTATCTTGAATTTTTTTTAAATATGCTATAAAATTAGAATAACGCATTAAAACACTTTATAGAAAGCACCAAATTTACAGAAAAAAATAGACTTGTAAGATAAATGCTTTGCTCTAACTTAATACATTAATATAAATGTTAATATAAGCTCAAGTTGTAATAAAATCATCTATAATTATTTAAAACCTTTGTTTGATCAAAATTATAGCACTATAAATATTAAATAGCCTAATTGTTTTGTTCCCCTTTATTTCAATCTTGAAAGAATCAACATAGCAATTTAAAAAAATTATACAAAAACGTGGATTTTTTAAATCCAGCCGATAACTTTTGGAGTTGAACATCAAATTTGATAGAATTTTCTGTTCAAAAGAAATAACTGTTTAGTGTATATGGATGAAAATTAAGTTTGTGTGACGAAACTGTGTGGAAGGCCGATCATAGTTGGAAGATTCTCTCATTCGATCTCAGGTGGTGTCTGAATGAGTTTAGTGTTAGTTTATGGCTTCGTACCGCCAAACAGATAATGAAATTATTTTCACCAGGGTCGAATGTCCTAGGGTTAGTTTGAAAGTTGCGCACTTGAATTGAAATGGCTAGAAGCTTGTGACTCGGTAAAGTTTATTAAATGAGAAAATAAAACTCTTTGCTCGTAGCTTCCATCCACTCAAAGGGTAAATTACGTTATTTCATTGTTCGCTCGGTTGAAGAGAAAGAGAGGGAAAAGTTTATGGGTACATGGAGAAGTATTCATCCGCAATATATTGGAAAATGGGTAAAGGTCTGATTAATTGCTTCCAACCACTAAGCAACATTCGTATAGCCTGGATTTGAGAATTTTTATCTAGAAATTTATGGTGGGGATGTAGGGAAGGTGAGCAAAGGTCAATCAATGTGTTTGCAGTTTTTATAGCAAAAATGTTTAGTCAAAATAAATTAAATATTGCTTCAGTACAAACAAACATAAAGATTTATTTTCTTCACATGATGATATATAAAGTCCTTGAATATCTGTTAAGCGTGTCCTGGAATTTAATGAGAACTTTTTTTCCTCAATTTAAAAAGTTTGTCATATAATGCCGCTACGATAATGACAGATGATCAAGAACTCTTGATATCATCGTGTGAGGAAATTTAAACTCTATTTTTCTACTAGACCAATATTTTATCTATTTTGGCCAAAAAAATGTTTCGCTATAAAAATCTGCATAAACATTTACCTTTTCCGCTGACCCCCACACTCCCACCTTAATGTGGTTAGTTTAAGATTGGATAGAGTATTTAAAGTTAGAAGAATCTCATCACGATATGCTTAGCATATTCATGGAGGTCTCAAGTGAAAACAAAATAAAAACAAATCTAATTAAATTGTTAGCTTTCCTGACTACTCGAGGTGTCGCTCATTCAGTGAGAGGTTCGAGTGAGTCCACCCATTCATCTAAAATTATGTAGGAAAGGGATAATTAATATGGTCAATATTATTATTTTTATACATCTTATACAAGTACAGAGGTGGCTTAAGGGTGGATGGAAGGGTTTCCAGGAAAAGGCAGTGTTTTTGCAATTTTTACGGAAAAACTTTTTTGGCTAAAATAAATAAAATATTACTCCAGTACAAACATAGAATTTAATTTTCTTCACATTGTGATATCAATATTGGTTGAATATCTGTAAAGGTGTCCTGGAATTTACTGACAACTTATCCTCTTAATTTAAAAGGTTTTTTTATATAATGCCACCACCCTCATGACAGATACTCACAAACTGTTGTATCACAATGTGAAGAAAATTAAACCCTATGTTTCTACTGGAGCAATATTTTATTTATTTCAGCCAAAGAAAGGTTTTGCCCTAAAAACTTAAAAAACACTACCTTTGTCTCTTGTCCACTTACATCCCACCTTAAGGGTCGCGTGGACCGGGTGGCTCCCTGAGGCACCGGCTTGAGGGGAGCGCCAAACAAAGCACCAACCTAACCTAGCTTAACCTGAGCGTGATAGGAAAATATCCCCCAAACCTTACAACTCCAAACATAACCTAACTTGGGCGTAATAATAGATTTGCTAATGATCACAATCGTATACTTTTTGATACTAACATGAAATTTGACATATCCGTGTAGTTTTTTTATGGTGACTAAAATATAATATAGTGGCACTCTTAACAAGTTATTTTACATTTGCCATCTTGGAAAAATGGCACCCTAAAATGGTTTTTTGCCATAGTAACAAAAACCGTTAATTTTGTCAAAGCGATTGTTCTAATACAAAAAAATACGATAACATTGTCTACAAAACATGCTCTTATAGTGTTCTTTGAAATCCTAACAGTTTTTGTAAAATTTCGCAGTCAAACATTGGGAGTATAGTTATCATTTGTGGAGATTCCTTTCAGATTATTTTCTTATTACACCCAGAATACTTTAGGTTTGAAGTTGTTAGGTTTGGGGATTATTTTCATATTTACCTATAGTCCATTCGACATGCAAAGTGGGGTCGCTTACAGCTAGCAGAAGATGTAAAAACTGTTAAAGAAAAACATAATAAAATACAAATTGTTTTTTGTGGACGTTTTGACTGGCAAAGGTGAGAACAAACAAATATATGGTTTATCTGATCATATGGTTGGGTGAATGGATACATGAGAGTATATCTGATAACTTTTGCTAGCTGTCACTTACCAGCACACTTATGGTGAATGGACTATATTATCCCCCCGTTATATAGAAGGGCGGAAAAAAGCAATCCCACCAGGGCGCAAAATTGGCCTTGGGCCGTCCCTGTATATTTAATCAGGCTTAGATGGCTTATTATATTTGTACCTGAAAACATTTTAACAATTTATAAAGTTAAAGAAAATAAGAGAATTTGTTGAATAACGATATTTATTAGGTTAGAACGTGTATATGTGAGCTTAATGGCAGTGGCGGCTCGTAGCTAAAATTAGTGGGGGTGCTGCTCCAGAAAATGTTTAACCTTTTTTTTTAAATTGTGTAAAAGGAAAAAAGAAAATGTATAAAAAGAAAATTGATTCAGGAACTTGATAAAATCTTAACAAAAGAAACCCAAACATTCTTTACTTACTTTAACTTAAATTGTTACAGTACAAGCTTGATCTACTCATTTAAAAATGAAATCCATCCTTCTTATTTTAATTTGCGCAAAAAGTTCAATAAGTTTCTCCTTGATCTCTGGATGACAATTGAGGAAATTTTTCTCCATTGAAAGTACAGCAAGCGCATTTAGTCTCTCTGTTAAATAAAAGAACCGAAAAAAAAATGAACAAAATAGAATAGCTGGAAGCAGAATAATAATCTAATTCTACACTCTTCTACACAGAAAGGATGTACGATCGTGTACATTCGGACGTCTCCTGGGAAACGGTACTTTAGTACTGGCTAATATTTACGCAAACTGAGCTACGATTGATGTATCCCAGACGTGCAATATTATATTATTATCTTTATAGATTGGTTAATAATATGCTATATTTATAATGCTTATTAGAACTTTTGTTGTTGTAATAATATCATAATATTAAACCATATATTTGTGCTGGTGTTTTAATAGAATATTATATCGATGTATTTATGTTAACGTGCTAATATTATTATGTTTTTAATATACATTTGTCATAATGCTAATAGCATCATGTTGTGATTTTTGTGCACCACGGGTTATAAACAAACATAGTGTTAATATAATTACCTTAATAACCGCATTATTATGTGCAGCTAACATGGCTTATATGCTCAATTAATTTACATAAATTGAAATCTTATTAATGGCATAACATTTAAACCCGATTATTTGCTAATTAACTTCATATTATATTAAGCGCAAGTGGAGATAGAGCCGTCAATAAAAATATGAAATATTTTTTTTTAAACTTGAGACATAATCTACTGTCACTTGTGACCATACAACTCTCCAATATCTCATTAAGTGTCAAAATCCACGCAGGCAAGTTCACGTCTTACAGGCTCCCTCCCTCTGAGATATATTGCTTATCAGATTGCTCGGCAACCAGAGATAATCAAATTGATTAGTGTTGCTGCACAGCGGAAAAATCCAGTTCCCCATCTCGAGCTTAATTTTAGCCTACATCAATACTCTAGAGAGGTTAGGGTGGAATATAGGCTCTGCATTTCCTCCAATCATACAACATCGTGAGGAGCTCTGAAAGATGATACACTTTCAGGCAATAAAGTCTCTTGTATATTTATGTCTTAGATTCTTATTTTAATATTAGTAATTCTTGAATTTTTTTAAAATAATATTTATATCAACTTCAGTGCACGTATGGTCCCGGGCGTCACTTTTGTGTTAGACTAGCCTGCTGATGATGAGTAGATCAGGGGTCGAATCCCGATCAGGTCTACTGAGAGTGGTTTTCCCTGAATAGTTTCAAACACTCCTTCCACGCAAATGCATGTAGAATACCTCTTAAATGTTCCCTTATTCATCACTACTTCAGTATATTAATTATCATTTATACGTATAACCTGAACGTGCTGAAATATATTTAAAAAAACTATTAATACTTAATTCAAAGGCCTTAATTTTACATTTAGTTTAACCTTAAAGTTAGCAATCTTACCTTGACGGATTACAGTATCGCCCTATCCTATAACTTATAAGCTGTACCATAGTGGGAAATTGCCAAGGTTAGCATCCTACCTTACAAGATAAACGAAGGTTAAGTTAGTCCGATATTTTTAAACGTCTAGTTAAAAAAAATATAAAATAATTAAAATCGGTATTTTTGTTTTAGTTAGAAGATAAAGTATAGAAAAAATATATTTATTAGAGTCCAAATCTAATCATGTCACGGCAGGAGAAAAAACTATTTTTTTTTATTTCAACAACATATAAAACCAATATATGAACCTTGACATTCTAATGTATCTTATAAACATACAATCTGGAGTGAAAAAGGCCAGCGAAATAAAGTGTTCAAACCTTCAATAGCTAATATTTATTTTTCAACAAGTTTTAAAGATTTTTTTTTTTTTTGCTATCAGATAGTCACTACTGTTTTTCAATTATAATAAGCATTCTGTGTGAATATTTATTACTTAATAAGTTTGAAATCTTTAATATTAACTATCATTTGGGGGAAAAAATGTATTTTTGAAGCTAATTTTTAAACCTTATTAATTAAAATTCATAAACTACGTGCAATTTGGAAGTGAGATGTAGATATAATATAAATTGTTCCTAGGGTGAGCACCATGCATGAAATACGTGTTATAAAAAGAAGAAAAAACTCACAAAATAAGGGACGATAATGTAGCCACTCCCCAAGTCCCGGATTCACTAAAGGATAAAAATAGATGTACAGTTACAAATTTGAAAGATGCGCATATATTGTATTCTTTAAAAATATTAGGGACAATTTGAGAGTAAATTTGAGTAGCATATCTGCACCAACTCAAGAGTAGATGCAACATGTAAATAAATAATAGGATTTCAAAAACTAAAGTGGCACAATACTATCGTAAAGTCTCAAAATATATTTATTTAGGTGTACACTATTGTTATTAACATAAGAGTTAAAATAGCGTACCTCTATCAAGTATTAATCCATTTGTTTCAAACTAAAGTAAGTTAATGTGGTAACTGAGCTATTACATAGACCCACTTGGTATTTTTACATGTTATAGGCCTACTAATACAAGGCTTCGTGTAATTTATCTTATTATTATAAAATAAAAAACCAAAGATTAAACAACAAACTGTGGAATATTTCTCTAGATCCAAGGAGATTATGTAATATTAAGTTACTTCCCTAAAATAAAATAAGTCTTGTCACTAAATTTGATGTGTAGCAGTCTATATTTTTAAAACACGTAGAAGGTGTATATAAATTATAAAGGTTTTAAAACTGTAACTAAAGCTCTGAAATAATATTGATAGGCACTTTATAATGAATAGTAATTAAAAAACGGAGGTGAAATCATTTAACTTATAGTTTTAAAAAGGTTATTTAATATAAATTTTTAATATCTGGTATTTTCCACAGAGATTTAAAGTAAGGCATCATCGACTCTAGAAGTAAATTATTCACACAGATTGGTCAAAGAAAGCGCTAATGATAGCGTTTCTGATAATGTCACAGTAGTAATTGCAACCAGTTTTCTCCTTGATTAGTGAATACAGAAAGGTAGAAATTAGATAAGGCACATCTTGGGGGCTATATTAGGCGTAAAATTTCTTAATTTTTATACTTGTTCTTGAGAATATTTGTACCCTTAAGTTATTCTGGACTCAAGAGTAGTAAGAGGCCCTATTTTTATCCCACAGATCAATGGTATCTATGAAATGTCCCGTTTCCAAAATTTTGGTTTCCAGTCTACTTTGTGAAAACGCTTGACCTTATACGTTGTTATATTGATTGATAATATTTTTAAAGAGAACATTCTTATTGTATTAAACTACTGTCTCTTGTTTAAAATAAATAATTTATCTATTCTTCAACTGTTACAAGTGATAATACTGGAACCTCACTACTCGCCTCATTACTGGGACTTTATTATAATTAGTATATGTGGAAAAAAAAAAGGCTAGACAATTCTTTGTGCTACACATTTTGGCCGAAACGGATTATGGAAATATTTATTTTTAGTAATATTTTTCATAATCTACACAGCATTTGCTTTTATACAACAAATACTTTAAATATCGAAATGTCACAAACTAATAAATTATATATCATTAGTATATTTTTATATGTAAGAGATCAAGTACACTGACTTTAACTTTTGAATATTTTAACACTTTTTTCAAGGACAAATTTCACATTAAAATGTTTGTTAATCAGAATCAAAATTATTATTAACAAACTATTTTCAAGTATAAAAATCTTATTGGCAGCTATACAGTTACTATTGTTGAAATATTGTCTATAAATTATTAACTTTCACTCTAGCCTCTATGAAAAAGTTTAATTATGGTTTTTTTTTTTTTTAATATTCTTTGCACCAACAATTTTGCCAATCAGTCACCTAGCCTCATTTACCTTTGCGCAAATAAAAATTTGAAACTCATTAATAATCATAGTTATTAGGGGATGTGAGAATAATATGGTTTGTTGTGTTGATTAAAATAAATATAGATTAATATTAATTTTTCTTAAGGCGGGGCTGTACGGAACATGAGAAAAGATAAGTGTTTTCGCAGTTTTTATAGCAAAACTTTTCTGTTAAAATTAAATCAAATATTTCCCCAATATAAACATAGAGTTTAATTTTCTTAAAATTAGGACATCAACATTTTGTTGAATATTTGTCAAAGGTGTCCTGGAATTTAATGACAACTTTTTCTCTTAATTTTTTTTTCCATCTAGTGCCGCTATGCTCATGACAGATATTCAACAATTGTTGATATTATCAACTGAATAAAATCAAACTTTATGTTTCTACCGGGTGACCTGGTGGTCTAGGAGTAATGTGTCGGACTTCTGTGCTGGGGTCCGGGGTTCTATCCTCGGTCCCGGCACAGATTTATCTGATTAACAAAGCCTTGGTGAACTGGTGGTCTAGGGGTAAGGTGTCAGACTTCTATGCTGGGGTCCGGGGTTCAATCCTCGGTCCTGGCAAAGATTTATCTGATTTCCAAACCCTTCCTACACCTCTGACAAGACATCTTGTGAATGTGTGGAATGCCAGGCCGCCACCGTGGTTCGGATTCCACGTTAAACTGTAGGTCCTTCATTTCATCTCACAATCACCCTACCATTACACATTAGCGTAAGTGCGTATAACCCGAACGGGTAGTAAGACGCGGTGCTAATAATAATAATAATAATAATAATAATAATAATAATAATAAATAATAATTATAATAACAAACCCTTCTTTCGCCTCTGACATAACGAATATAAATCACAACTTATGAATGTGTGGAATGCCAGGCTTCCACCGTGGTTCGGATTCCACGTTAAACTTTAGGTCCTCATTTAATCTCACAATCACCTTACCATTACACATTAGCGTAAGTGAATATTACCCGAACGGGCAGTAAGGCGTGGTGCTAATAATAATACTGTATGTTTCTACTGAAGCAATATTTTATTTATTTTGGCCAAAAAAATTGTGTCTATAATAATTGAAAAACACATTTTCTCTTGTTCCTTACATTACCATCTTAATACTAATGGTTAAAGTCAAATAACTTTTTTCTTCTTTACAGGCAAAGAATGCCGAACAAATATGTTTATTACTACCGATCCCCACAACATCAAAACCATTACGTGTTGTCTTTCGCCTTCGCCTTTGACCGCGAAGAAGATGTTTATCAATTCGCATTTAGCTACCCGTATTCCTACTCAAAGTGTCAGGTTCATCTGGACCTTTTGGAGAAAAGGCAGTTTCCTCACTTCCATAGGGAGTTGCTGGCGACTACTGTGGTGAGTATAATAATAATATTATTTAGCACCGCGTCTTACTACTCTTTCGGGTTATACGCTTTAAGTACTAATTACTCTAATGGATTAGGAATTGGGAAGGTTGAATTAGAGGAAGTGAACCCGCATTTGCGTGGAGGTAGAGTGGAAAACCATTTAGGAAAAACCACCCCAGTTCACCCGACCGAGATTCGAACCTCGATCTCCCCGTCCTCGGCAGTCGAGCTCAACACGACAAGCGCGTTAGCCAGCTACGCCACCGAGGCGGGTTGTGGTGAGTATAACATGTTTCATAAGTTTCTACTCAAACAATGGATGTACTCATATTTTGTAAATTTCATTTGAATATAATATATTCCTTTACTTTCTCATTAATACAAGGTATGGATAAAATATTTAGTTATCCCAAAAATTGAACATAATATTTTGATCCCAAATATTGAACATAATATTTTGATCCCAAATATTGGACATAATATTTTGAATAAAATGTATTTTATGTAATTACCCTCGATTTCGATAAGATTTTTTTAAACTATTCCATCTGAGCGTATATATGTGATGTATGTATATCTGTCTCTAATAATTTCGATCTTTTTTTTTATCAACATGTATTACTACCTGTTCAGGTTACATATATGTACTAATTACGTTAGTGAGTTAAGAATGAGGAATGTTGAATTTATAGGTAGTGTACTCGTATCTGAGTAAAGGAAGAGTGGAAAACCATTTAGTAAAAACCATCCTCAGTACACCCAACCGGTTTTCGAACCCCGATCTCCCTATCATCGGTAATCTAGTCTATTTAAAGAGTGTCACCTCAGGCCATGTGGCCACCTAAGCAAGTCAATTTGATCTTGATACTCCAACTAGATATGAGGGAGAAAATATACAGGGTGTACACAAAAAACTGATACAACGCTTTAGGGAAGTTAGGTGGCTGGAGATGGAACAATTTGATATAAGGAACCCGGAACCGGAGGAGATATCTTCTAGGCAATGCTCTGAGGCAGCTAGGCAACTGGAATAATGACGAGACACATAAAACGCTGACATAGGCATTTATTAATAAGCGTTACACACGTGGTGAAAAGAAAGCAAGTTCACAGTAACTGCTCAAACTGTCACCCAAAATGACCGGTGTGGTTTCTTCAAACCTGATGGTGCTTCACTCGTCGTCTTCTCTCAGTCTCTGCGAGGGGACCTAGTTTCCCCATAGTCGCTATTCCAGTCGTGGATACATAGTATGAGTTGGATGCCGCCTGTTAGGGTATCGTCTACGGTACAACATGTCCGCTTTTCTAACATTTCTACACCAGTTATCCATACTCGAGCACCATGTCCACGTGGCGTGCTCACAGTCACGTAGCAACGGCAAACACGTATTAACGAACACCGTAAGCTCGTGGTGTTAGCTACCCTCCAGAAGCAGTGAGTTTAATGGGACAAACCGTATACGCACGTGCAATGCCAGACTCCAGTACCAACAGTTGCTTGTCACATACACTGCCCTAGCGCATTTCCGTCGCCAACTTTGCTTAGAAGGGATCTTTTCCCGATACAGGTTCCTTATATCAAATTGTTCCATTTATATACAAATAGGTGACCTGGCGGTCTAGGGGTAAGGTTTCAGACTTCTGTGCTGGCGGCTGGGGTTCAATCCTTGGTCCCGGCACAGATTTATCTGATTACCAAACCCTTCCTTCACCTCTGACAAGGCATCTTGTGAATGTGGGAATGCCAGGCCTCCACCGTGGTTCGGATTCCACGTTAAACTGTAGGTCCTTCATTTCATCACACAATCACCCTACCATTACACATTAGCGTAAGTGCGTATAACCCGAACGGGCAGTAAGACGCGGTGCTAATAATAATAATATATACAAATAACTCTCATAAAACCAATGTATTGTTTGCTCGTGTACAGTGGTGGCTCGTAGCTAAAATTATTGGGGGTGTTTCTCCAGAAATTTTTTAGCCTTTGTTTTAAAATTGTGTAAAAGGAAAAAAAACATGTATAAAAAGAAAATTTATTCAGAAACTTGATAAAATCTTAACAAAAACATTTTTTACTTACTAGAACTTAAATTGTTACAGTTCAAGCTTGATCTTTTCATTTAAAAATGAAATCCATTCTTCTTGTATTAATTTTCGCAAAAAGTTCAATAATTTTCTCCTTGATCTCTGGATGACAATTGAGGAAATTTTGTCTCCATTGAAAGTACTGCAAGCGCATTTAGTCTTTCTGTTAAATAAAAGAACCGAAAAGAAATGAATAAAATAGAATAGCTGGAAGCAGAATAATAATCTAGTTCTACACTCTTCTACACTTTATCACATTCAAGAATATGGTATACGGTTTTTATGCACAACACACGCTGAATAAAAAAAAAACTTCCTTCCACCATCACGCCAGAGCCGGCACTGCGAGAGCAACAGTGCTCTCTCTACCTGGCAGTCCCACCTTCCTCGCCCTCCCCCTGTGTGCGCATGCGCACAAGTCAAACACCACGTCGCTGGCACTGTGAAGAGCACAGTTCCATACGAAGATTTTGGTATCTTTTCCATAAACTGGGGCATGGCTAGTGAAGTACTGACATTAAGCTTAAGGAATATATATTGTAGTACAAAAATAAAGAGAGAATTAAAGAAAAAAAGGAATCATTATATTAAATGTTATCGATAATATCAAGTGGAAATAGGGGGTGCTGCAGTTCAGCAGTGCCTATACACGAGCCGCCACTGCTCGTGTATGTTAATAAAATCTAGAAAATTGTTCAAATAACGACATAAGCTCCATTTTAATGGAAAACAAACAAGATTAAATCATAAGTCTTTATTTATATATGCCATATATAGCTTATTTGTAAACATCAGTTTGTACAAACAATACATTGATAAATTGTTTTGGTTAATTGACAAAAAAATCGCAAACTTTAACTTCACAATGAGTGAGATAGAATTTTGGCTATTTTTGTTTTTTTGTTTTTCATAAATCTTATCAAATACACTGTAGTACTTCGCATTATAATTGTGAAATTACGATATTAATTTGTAGAATATGGATGATTTACCTTTATTTTAGAGCATGATAAAGCTGTCTACTTAAATAAAAAGTATATAAAGAAAGTACAAGCCATTCTGATTGCCAAACCCTTCCTTCACCTCTGACAAGACGTGTATTATCCACAACTTGTGAATGTGCGGAATGCCCGGCCTCCACCGTGGTTCGGATTCCACGTTAAACTGTATGTCCTCCATTTCATCTCATAATCACCCTACCATTACACATTAGCGTAAGTGCGTATAACCCGAACGGGTAGTAAGACGCGGTGCTAATAGAAAAATAATAATAATAATAATAATAATAATAATAATAATAATAATAATAATAATACAAGCCATTCACCCTGGAAGGTTGACAACTTACCTTAATCGGTCACACAGTATAGTGCAGATTATAAGATACGGCCATGATGTAATCGTTCAAGGTAAGCGGATTGTACTAAAGTATTTAAATTTTATTTGAATAAATGTTAATATATTTCACATTATATCCATTGAATATTTCAAACAATACTATTTGAATAATATAATTGAAATTTATGGTTTGCGATAGGAATATGTTTTAATGCATTAAAATATGTTTTCTGGTTTTGGTAGACATCGGGCTATAGTAAATACAGGACAACACCTACCTAGACCAGAATGGAATGGGACAGTTTCATAGTCAGACTTTAGCTAGTATACCTCAAGTAAGGTGCTATACTAAATACAGGATGACCCCTACTTGGACCAGAGTAGAATGAGACAGATTCATACGCGGAACTGGGCCATTCTATTCGAACGTATGTGTATAATAAGTATAACAGCGCACTTATTTGGTCATTCCGGGAATCGAACCCAGTACTTTTAGCACAGTAGACCAACACGCTACCGACTGAGCTAAGTTGATGGACGAATAATATTTAAATTAATGACTATAAAAATAAAAGTATAAAACTCAAACGAGAATAAAAACTATACATATTAAGTTTGAATTCTCGAGCTTCCTCCGGAATATTGTTCGCATAAAATTGCATTCCTGGTAAAGCTCGCTTGGTGGTAGGTGACATGCTGCGAGGATGGTTGAAATACTCCTTCTCTTTCTTTTTTTTTTTCATCTTCTGCTAGGAATGTTATCTGACTTAGTTTCAAGGAGGAACGAGCTAAGACTTATTTCGAGTATAATGTTAATGTGAGAAAAATGGGACAAAACTATTTAATTAGAAAGCAGACAGAACGAGAGGGTTAAATACAAATCAATAAGGATTTTCATAGAATAATCAGAGTTAAATATGAAACCTAAAAACAATAAAAATTAACTAATCATATAGAGAAAGTATTGTATTTGTTAGAATCGGGGAATGTTTGATCAATGTCAGTATACAGGGGTTCATTACATATGTTCCAATATCTCCGTCAAACCTTAAATACCTCACTTGAATGAAACCGCCGTCGACAGTAGGCTGGCTACCTTACCATCCTATCCTCAAAGCTTATCTTATTACATTCAGAGACATTTAGGATAAGCTGTTTCATACTTAAGGTCATTCGACCACCAAAATTATTATTATTATTATTATTATTATTATTATTATTATTAGCACCGCGTCTTACTACCCGTTCGGGTTATACGCACTTACACTGATGTGTAATGGTAGGGTGATTGTGAGATGAAATGGAGGACCTACAATTTAACGTTGGATCCGAACCATGGTGGAGGCCTAGCATGACCACCAAAATTGTATTGCACAATATTAACAAGTATATTTTAATCTATAAATAATGATTCAATAATTTTAAATCATTTCACGAGTTTTACGGGGCTAAAATTGCTATTTCATGATTCTTGTGTACCAATGTTAAGGTAAAGTAGTTTATGTAGGAGCTGAAATTTGGTTTAACTAGACATGTATATTATGAGTTGTAAACGATTAAATATTTCTAGTAAATATTATTACTATTAATATATATTATTAGTATTTCATTGAAATATTTATATTATTATTATTATTATTAATATAATAAATACTTTGTCGTGTACATCTCATATCTCCTAGCAGTACTAAATTTCATTCACATAAATTAACTATTTACCTTAATGATGGTAAGCAAAAAGCATGAAATAGCAAGTTTGACCCTTATAACTATTGAAATGTAATAATTTCAAATCATTGAATCACTATTTATAGCTTATGAGTTATAATTATATACTTGTTAAAATTGTACAATAAAATGTTGATGGTAGACTGAGATAACTCTTACATTGAGGTCATCCTATTATAAGCATCGGGTACCTACTGGAAAATGTAATCACGAATAGGTGAAACGATATCAATTGTGACCAAGATGAAATGTTTATCTACACTGTTAACACCAACTTTGATAATAGTGGAAGGTTTTCCAAGGAAACTGAATGATAATTGCACCAGCACAGCTGTAGAACATCATAGTGGGGTATACCTTGATCTTCTTTAAATATACATTTGTAGAACAATTTTTAAAACAATAACTTTATTTTTTGAGGTTAGCAATAAAAACATTTTACTATATTTAATTTAATTTATTTTATGTGTTTAACGTACAATTTCTGAACTGGCAGATTATATCACCACACTACTTATAAATGTGCTTAAATTTAGAACAGACACAACATACCCCCCCACCCCCCAACCATTAATTTATAGCTGTGAAAGTGGAAACCCACATTCCACCAGTGATACTTTTTTTGCCACTCCGGGAATTGAACCCGGTACACTTATCTCAGTAAACAAACACGCTACCGACTGAGCTAAACTGTCACCCCTTTACTGTATTAATATTTATTAATTGTATATCATTAGAGAATAAAGTGAAATTTGAAATTATCTTTAGTTTGCGGGTATGGCCGCATTTAGTATCATATTCGTAAATTTGAAATCTGACACCTAAACACGGGGATAAAATTCAGTCACCATTATCTTTAGTGCACCAATACTATACCACTGAGCTATCCAGAATTTGTCCCTCGTTCAAGGTAATTATCTATCTTAAACTATGAGTGAAGAATGACACCGTGCAAGTGACAAATGTCTCAGATATATTGGATAGCTCAGTGGTACATATATGCACCAAGACAAGGGCCCCTGATTCTATTCCCATGTACAGGTGTCAAGTTTTCAATACTTCGAGTATATAATTGGTGTTTTATAGGTGTTGAAAATATTGATCAAAAGTGACAGCTGAGGATCACGTAGATTGACGTATGAATACGTGAAAGTATATCTAGTAAATCTTTTCAAGCTTTAAAATGAATCCATCTGTGATAAAATTGGAGCATAGGGAATATTTCCTAGGTAAATATTCGAAAAGTAAGACACCCTATTATTTTGCTTACGTGCCAGGCGCGATGACTTCAAATTGGCCCTTAAATAAAATGTACTACGAATTTTATCCATATTCATTTGTTTCAAACCCAAGATTAGAAACGTTTAAAGGGGCAATTACCCGATTTTGTACACAACAAATGTATTTTTAAAAAAAACAGGATTTCTCTTTTTCATTTCAGTCCAAAAAGTTTTTGAAAATTCAAATGATTTTAACATAATATATAGTTGGACCTTGCCTTGTAATTATTATTTATTACTCAAATTGTTTTATTAATTTTTGATTTACTATTGATTGGGTACACAAGATCGTTTAGTAATCGGAGCTTTCTCTCAGAAATCAAACAAACTTGGCCAACACTGAAGAACAAATGTAATTTGTTGTATTAAAACTATAAAAAAGAGCATTTATAAACTCTTCGACTAAGGGACTAAAGTTTTTGTTTGTAACATGATTATTTTACGGTGATAAAATTTTACGGGGATAAAATTAATAGCTTAATTTAAAGATAGTCTTATTTTAGGACATCCTCTTCTCTAGGGCCGTTTTTCTAACGACGGTGCTGCTGTCCACATCGGCAGCGCCTCTGGTGTCATATTGTAGAAGCTCGAAGGTAGTCCTACCTCGAGCCGTACGTAGGGAAGAAAGGGGAATTTAATGTTTGCCAACGTGTGGATGGATGTTATTTATTCTTCTTATATTTCACACGCTGTGTTAAAGGAAGAAAAACGTAGAGGAGGCGTATAAGGAGATGAAGGAAGCAGGGTGCTCGTGTTATTGCAAGAGTTAGGTGATGTAGATGAGGGGGAGAAGAAAGAAGGGATGGAGAAGATGGAGGTGACAATTGGCTTGATGTAAGAACGCCTTAGTTCTCACATCACGTTTTGGTGTATGCATGGTGACTGCTTTAGTTCGTCTTCAAAGTGGTGTTGGTGGGGAAATAAGAGGGGAGGATAACGAACATGAGTTAGTGCATGCTATCAATACTAAATTAGCCCGCATCGTTGGGTTAATTTTAATATATACATTTTGTATCCAAATTAAATTTTTCGATGAAATAAAATTACCAATCATAATAATATTATTGATTTTGTGGTTTTTGGTTAGTAGGTTCTGTAAGAATATGAGCTAGTGCTTGGGAATATAATGCAAATTATCTTAAGAAAAAGTATAGAGAAAGCGAGAGAAATATATACTGGTATGTACAAATTAATATGGATAAATCAATGGCTCTATGAATGTATAGATTGTTTGTTTTAAGACCATAGCTGGGTGAATCTATTGGGAAAAAAAACGACTCTCAAATCGCCAAGGCTACGATGGGTAGGACATGCGGCGCGAATGGAAGAAACTAGAACTGCGTTCAAGGTATTGAATGACAAACCCGATGGGAAGATACCAGTGGGAGGATCTAGATGCATATGGGAAGATAACATGAGAATGGCCCTGAAAATATAGGATGTAGTGAGGTGGACTGGATAGAACTAGCTCAGAATATTGATAGGATGTAATGAGGTGGACTGGATATAACTAGCTCAGAATAGGGATAGGGTGTAATGAGGTGGACTGGATATAACTAGCTCAGAATAGGGATAGGGTGTAATGAGGGGGACTGAATATAACTAGCTCAGAATAGGGATAGGGTGTAATGAGGTGGACTGGAAAGAATTAGCTTAAGATATCTTTAGATAGCGTACTTTTGTAAGTGCGGCAATGGACTTTGGAGATTCTTATGCCCTAGAATAGGTAAGACCATTTTGTATATCTAGAACTGTGTTTGTCCCTATAAGTCTGCTTGAATGTGTAAAGCAAATATCATGCAATTACGCGAAAATAAGTTATTTTTCTAAAAATTCTCACTTGGACTTAAATTACTCTAACTATCAATCTCCATTTATAGTCCCTTGAAATTTTTATAAATATCGTGATATTGTTTTATTAAAAGGTTATGTAAACTAGGTGGCATTCCTAAATTAGACTAGGCAGCCACGGTTCATTAATAATAGAGTACACAGGATTTTGATATTTTACCATGAATGGATGTTCGTCCAAATTCCAAGCTACTGTTAGTGAGTTTATTTAAAGCTCACTCTCTTTAGCCAGAATGAACTAGTTCATTGGTGTGAGTTGTTATTTAAGGAAATTGCTCACTATCCTGCTCTTATACTGTTAATGCATTTTAAAAACTGTCAAATTCCTTCTAGTCCCTTTCCATAAACATTATTATTTAAATTTAATATGGTGAATAAACCTTATTTTACTATCTTACTTACTCTATGGCATTATGAACTCGAAAGTTCATTACCGCACTAACAAAAGTACGGGCATATATCCCTATAATGAGCTAATTCTATCAATTCTATCTCATTACACCCTGTCTCTCTCAGGTATATCCAAATGTTATCCTCCCATCTCCTTCTGGCGCTTCTCAGTGGTCTTTTCCCATTGGGTTTGCCATTCAATACATTGAACGCGGTACTCACATTCGCCCTGCATGACCTGCCCACCGTAAACTGCGAGATATTATTACCCTAACAATGTAATTTACATAAGTTATATTTATTAATAGACCTTCATTAACCACAAATTAAAATACATGGTACCGGTAGATTCACCTCATTCTCTCATTTAACAATAAAATGGCAGATAAAGATCCTAACCCTAAATTCAATCACCGTTATATTAGCCTTGTGAGGTTGACGCCACGTTCCACTACTGTTAATACAGACTAGAGACTGTTTAGGACCTATAGCCTACTGTATGCTATAATTAGATGTTAAAATAGATAGATTAATAATTATTAATATTCACTTGCTTGCAGTCGTAATGTTGCGATGTTGTTTTTAAAAATGCACGAATATATAACATTCAAAATACACACAATGACTATACATTAGTATTTACACATGGCATAGTAAGAGTTAGCCCGATGGATATTTCTATATCAAAAGAAAATTTATTTAAATTAAATTTTGAATTGTGACATGTCTCATTATTATTATTATTATTATTATTATTATTATTAGCACCGCGTATTATTACCCGATCGGGTTATACGCAATTACGCTAATGTGTAATGGTAGGGTGATTGTGAGATGAAATGAAGGACCTACAGTTTAACGTGGAATCCGAACCACGGTGGTGGCCTGGCACTCCCCACATTCACAAGATGTCTTGTTAGAGGTGAAGGAAGGGTTTGGTAATCAGACATGTCTCAAAGACTGCTTAAATAATAAAAAAAATATACATCTATAAGGAAAGCCTCTTTTCACTTTATGAACTAATTGATTTATATTATGAAGAAAATACAGGAGAGGTGAATGGAAACATATAAAAGGCTCGAACACAATATGGAGTTTGCAATGAAAAGAAGAACACCATTCACACGTTATATTTTTGCCATTGTACAAAGAGGTAATGGCTGCCTCTTAAAGAAAATCGATCGTTACCGCCCAATCTCCCGACCTAGGTTTCATTCTATCGGAATCAGAAGGAGTAAAACCTAAGTTGGGGGATTGGGGGGGGGGGGGGGGGGGGTAACGATCAATTTTCTTCCAGAGGCAGCCATTACCTCGTTGTTCAGTGGCAGTATGTTTAATAATGTGAACTGTATCCTTTTCATTGTACAAGATTTATTGTGTTAATTCCTTTTGTATGTCTCTATCCACCTTGCTTGTACCTTCTTCATAATATAATAAACTTAAATAATATACAGAAAGTGATTTACAAAGTTTTCTGATTTGTAGAAATGTGCTAACAATTCTTATGTTGAAATCATCTGAAAATATCACAAAATTAAAGTAGACACTGGCATTATGCAAATTATCATAGTTGGGTTGATTGTTTCCTTATAGCAACAACGCCGCTTAGATCTTGTGACAATAACCCACCCCAACAATATGCCGTTGGGTAGCAAGAAACAACACGTGGTAGTGATACTCAGCCGCATACATCCAGGGGAATCACCAACCAGCTACGTCTGCCAAGGTAACAACAAGGGTTGCCAACAAAATTGAGTGTAACTTAATCTTATATTTATTTATTGAATTAATTATTCACGTTTAAATGAGCCAAGGATCTTATAGGAACCGTAAAAAATGCGTATGCATATATGAAGAATTACAGTATTGAAACTTGGAAGAAAAGAACAAAAAGGTATAGAAACTTAATGATTAATGCAGTAGGAGATGTATTTATTGTGTAAATTTATTAATTTGCAGTGGCGTATTCTGAGAAAAATTAATAGGTATTCTGTACTGTAAAAGTTGCAACGTAGACTTGGGGGCCTAGGACCCTCAACCACCGTTGTTCAAGAACGTCAAGGGATTATTTCAAGGGATATATTTGAAGATGTGTTCATATAGAACAGTGGTTCTCGAACCTTTATTATTTCCCTTTTCACTTTAACTGTATTTTATCTTAGGAAATTTTGAGCCCCCCCCCCCTCCCTCTTCCACTCCCATATTCTCTCGATTTTTATTTATCCATAACGATGATTACCATCCACTCAAAATGTAATAAAATAACTCCATGGTGTCAGCCCGCATTCAGGCTATACCTACCGAGTGGCTACCAAACTGTTTGGCGAATTAGTGACAACTCTTGCCGTTAGAGGGTGTCATGTGGTCAGCACATCGATGACTCCGGCCATTAAGCTCAGCTTTCTATACCGGAACCACTACTACTTTATTCGAGTAGCTCCTTATTTATCCACTCTAGACTGACTCTAACCCGTTCCAGACCCACTGCTTCCCAAATAATCTGGACGCGCTGGGAATCAAACCCGGGACCTATGGAACCGTAGCCAGAACCTATGACCACTAGACCACATAGGCGGTCCTCAAATTGTAATGATATCTACAGGGTTATAAATTTAAGTAAATATTAATGTCGGGGCTAAGTGTGGTATGGGCACATTTCTGAATGCATAAGATAGACAGATCCTATTCAATTAGCCTAGTGTAATTAAAAGCACACGGTTAGCAATACTCAAAGAAAACAATCATAATAAGAGCAAAATGAAGTGATACAGCGATCAAGAGTCCATCAGTTCTTGGTGAGAGGGAATTAGGTGGATTGTCCAGTTTACGTTGCAATTAAAACTATTTCAAAAAGTCTAATTTATCTCACAGAATGCCGCTTGGAAACATACGCGTCTACCAATTTGAGAATTTATCCTCTAGAAGCTATTTAGATGCGTAAACTCTGACTAACATAGGGGAGATTATCTCGGACTATTAACACTCTATCGCTAAGTCATTGGTTTATTGCTAAGATATTTACACAAATCTTTTATTGTGAGCAGTGGTGCATCCAAGGGGGAAAGGGGCAAACAGGGTATTTGACCCCCCCCCCTCTTTCCTCAACACTACAAATATTGTTAATAGAAATTTAAATAATATTAAGTATAGCTAAATTATTTAGCATTGAAGATATGTCGAATGTATATGCTACATTTTAAGACCAGGCTTCAAACTTAAGCCTCATATTCAAATGGTTTACCGTTACACACAAAATTAGCAATTGAAGAAACATATAAATAATAGCTTCGATACCATTAGCATTAATAAATATCTTAAATACTATAAAACCACTCCAAATGATTTATAAAAGTATTTAATATTCATAAATATTCTCGGCCTTCAGGGCTTAGGAGGCTGTGCAACCACAAACCCGCTCTCTCCATCAAAATGTCATTCTGGCTACAGCCTTGATTGAATGCCTCCCCCCAAAGTAAATGGCTGGGTGCGCCACTGATTAAGTAAGTAAATTATATGAAAATATAGTTTATTTTACCTTTTCCTTCAAAATCATCTTGAAATGGTGAAATCACACACCTGACTTTTGGGATTATTTGATGAATAACTATAAAATATCACAATGACTAATATGTCATTAATGTAAAACAAAAACTAAAAGAAGACTTAAAACCCCACGATCCTTTCTACTAAAGAAAAACAGAATTACCGTCACCTACGGTTAAAGTAGCCTAGTCATCCCCCCTCCCCCCACCCACCCCACCACCACTTCCCCACTCTTATCAGTGTTGAAATGCCTAATGTTAATACATGTGACTAGAATACCTAAACATAACTCAATGTATTTAATTAGTGTATAATTTAAAGCTTGTTACGTATACTATTATTTTACAATTAATTATATATTTATTATGTAATTTTACTTAAACTACACTAAATTAGCTTAATAAATAAACATCGTGATCTTGAATCTTTTTTCAATAGTTGGCATAATGCTTAGCTTTCTTCACGTGAACAGCATGACCTGGGGTGTAAACAGTGAGTTCATTGGCCAATTACTTATGGGCGAGCGGAAAGTAATGTGTTGCAACCGCCTAGACATTAGGCAAAGTCATTAGAACCTCCCTAGCTTGCTTTGCGTTTTTCAAGTAGCAAGCCTTGGGTTTCCTAGTGTGCTAAGTAGAAACTTTTGGAAGAAGAATTAATTAAAACACAGTATTATTGAATTATGAAGCAATATTAGTTTTAAAATTAATAATTCATTACATGTATATTTACTAACAATTTAAACATTAGTGTCTACACAGTTCAAACAGACAGCAATGAATTAAAAAACTAGTCCGTAGCATTATGGGTATGCAGCGCAGGACTAGCATACCCAGAGAATACGCCACTGTTAATTTGATATTTTGATTTCATTGTAAATTATTTTCTGTACTGCGTAAAATATACTAATATAGAAAATAAGAATATAAATTTAAATACAATACCTTTATTAAAAAGGAATATTATATATATAATAAATAGACTGTTACTAAGTATACATAATCCCTCATTAAACATCAATATGACATTGAAGACATATGAAATACTGAACAAATAAATAAGTTATGTTTTTCAAAGTCAACCTTGTTGGTCTAGAGGTAAAGTTCTCGCTTCAGAGCCCAATGTTTGTGGGTTCAACCCCGATCGGGGATGACGTATTTTTCTTGAGTGGTAAAATTCCATAGTACAACTTCCTTTGGAGGGGAAATAAATTCGTCTGTCCCATGTCGAATGTTGCATGTAAATTAACCCAGTATAGAATTCGAAAATATCTTTCCGGCCAAATTGGTAAGCCTTTTCGCTCAGACTCATAAAAATTCTTGTGTGCTGATATAATCATTCGTTTCAAAAAGTGCACGTTAAATACCTCAAATAAATGAAAATGAATATATCTGCTAAATACTAGTTATACAAAAAAATCTACAAACCCACAGGATATCACTAATTTAAAAATATCCGGGAAAACTCCCTAAACAGTTTTTTACCACTATTTTAAACTAGTTTTTATTGGAGGTTTTAAACGTGATGTCTCCTTTTTTCATAAAAAGATATATTTTTTATTATTACATGCGTCTCTTGTGCCGATATTTGAAATAATACTTTTTTTAATACTTAGCACCGCGTCTTACTACCCGTTCGGGTTATACGCTTTAAGTACTAATTACTCTAATAGATTAGGAATTGGGAACGTTAAATTAAAGGAAGTGAACCCACATTTGCGTGGAGGGAGAGTGGAAAACCATTTAGGAAAAACCACACCCAGTTCACCCGACCGAGATTCGAACCTCGATCTCCCCGTCCTCAGCAGTCGGGCTCTACACGTCTAGCGCGTTAGCCAACTACGCCACAGAGGCGGGTATATATTTGAAATGGATATAGGCAAGGATATCTTATTGCTCAGTTTTGAAGAACCACTATTAAGGTAAAATATTTTTAAGCAATGCGTCTTACCACCTGTTAGGGTTATACGCTTATGTACTAATTACGCTAATAATTTTATGGATTAGGAAGATTATATTTAGAGGAACTTTACTAAGATTTGTGTGGAAGAAGTGTGGAAAGCTATTTTTGAAAAAGCATTCTTAGTACAACCGACTGAGCTTCGAACTTCAATCTCCTCTTCCTCGAAAGTCTAGTATAGTGTGAGAGTAGTACCTTAGACCATGTGGCCACTGGAGTAGGTATATTATTAGTCTATAACAACTGGTAAACTAAGGTTTAGAGATACATAAATACTATTTTAAAAATAGGAGAAAGTTTTTGGTCTCACCTGGACTGGTTACATTATGGCCCTCTTCTATAAGACAAAGGCATAGTGAAAAACCAAATCAAAGTAAGCTTGCAACATTTAAGGATAAACTAAAGGTTACGGTAGATAACAAATTGATTTAGTTGCTGAGACACAAAGATATCTTGGCTATTAACTAAAATACTACAGCCCCAACAAACACCTTGATTCCAAGGGATATCTCTAGGATGTGTTAGTGGGACGTCAATGACAGGAAATCTCCTGGACGTCGAAGTTACGTTTTAGCAGGTATTTCCAAACAAATTATGATCGGGTTGTGCTGTAGAGAATATTAAATTGTTATTATTGTTCCGATGAGATACCATTATAATAGGTCTGGGTCTTCTAGGTGGAGAGAGATTTACAAGAGATATCTCTAGAACATCTTAAGGACGTCCTTGCATATTTATCCCATTCTCTCAGTCCTGGGGTGTCCATATGACACCCCGACTACACAATATGAAAAGTTATACATACTTATTAGGCAAACTTTTACGACATCATTAGCATCAATGAGTGTAGTAATTAGCTTCAGTTTATTTGTTTTTTAAACTTGCTTATGTATTTATTGAGATTATTTGAATGGCCATAAAATATTTATTTTTAAACAATCACTAGTATTATGAAAAAATATTTTATTTGGAATCGATTATTGGTAGTAATTAGTTGTGTGATGATATTAACTAAATATGATTCAATTGATAATTTGAATTTATGACTATAAGGGCTGTTGCTGAATTAATATTCATTTATAATACGGTACCTATATTTAATGTTATGTTTGGTTCAAAATATCAATTTTGGCTCCATGAAGTACCAAGATTATTTGTACACTTCATGTTTATATTATAGAGTCTAACATACCACATTAATAATACTTATAAAAAAATGGTGTATATTTATCATGAAATCTAAAACTATTTACCCCAAACTACTAATTATTAGTAGCGGTACCTATTAATTTAATTATATTTTATATAAATTTAGTAAATAGTACATTAGAAGGAAAGCATTGGTGATAGTGCAGCTCAGTTTATATTGGCTTGCTTGATAGTGTAACTGATTCTGAACATAAAATTAATATTTTAAATATGTTTGGCAAATTAATAAAACTGATTATTAAGAATAGTAAATGTATATCATTCGCCATCAGATTATTAAATAATTAGTACCACTTTAAAAAGAATGACTCAAACAGTTTCGTGTTATTGAATACTGCCAGGGTAGACAGAAATGATCAAAACTCTATTTGTATCATGTTATTTCGTTCTAAGTTTCCATGTGACCAACCATGCATAAGATTTATTCATGTGTATCACAAATTGATACGTGATGGTTATCCACAGGATCAGTCTTTATAGACAAATACGAGACGGACCAGGATGGTTCAGTGATAGAGCATTGGCGTGGAAAGCCAAAGGTCCAGGGATCGATTCCCGTTCCCAAGTTGTCATTTTTCATTTAATTGTATATGGGAATTTATTTTCGGTGATACCTGGCCTATGAATGTTTCACTGAATGATGAGAAGCGTTGCTAGGTGCAGTTTAAACTAATTATACCTATTCTTGCATAACTCCATGTGACGCCACTGGACTTAAACTAAACCATTGTCAAACTGGAAACTGTTCTTCTCGCAATTTCTCCAAAAAGGAAAAGTTACAATTAATTTAAACCTAATACTAGACAATATTAGTTCCTATGTTGTTGGTCAGAAAAAAGGCCTAGGAGTGTAAGGTGTTAAGGTCACCGTTAGTAAGGAAGTAAAGGTTCAAATCTCAGCCAGATGGATTTAAAGTTGTTTTACAACCATGACATTTCAATGTAGTTTTCCCATTTCTTCTCTACGCTAATGTAAGTGCATTTACTCTAAGTTTCCATCCCAATCCTTATACGTTATATTAAGTCATGAATACATCCTTGGTGTTAAAACGCACAAATAAAAAATAATATGTTAGGAGTAATTCATGATAAAAACTTTTAACATGAAACACTTCTTTGAATAATTGGTTAACCTAACCAAACACCTAACACCGCAATCATAAATAAAGTAAAATCATGATAGGAAGGACATTTTATTAAATTCAAGCTTTTATTTTGAGGTCATCATTGACATCCTTAGCATTAATTATAAAGTAATGATACTGTCTATCAAAAGTGTCAATTGTAAATCATATAACTTTACGTATGACCCACTGCGGTGACTGAATGCTCTAAGTCAGGGGTCTCCAAACTTTGTGTACCTTAGAGCACATTCAAAACTAACGGTAGTGCGGTGGGCACCAATCACTTTTTCAAGGCAAATTTATTAACTCCCTCCAGGCTCAGAGGTTAGCCTCAACGCTATACACACGGTTGGTCAACTTCCATTTTAAGTTTCTAACAACGATTGTGATGTTACATGTGGTTGTGGTTAATACTCAAGGCCGTAGCCATGGGAGGGGGAGGGGATTCAACCCCCTCCAAGTTGACTAAAGATAAATAAAAAATTGCTTTGTTTACGGTTTTAACAAGACCAAAATAAAGACACAATGCACTATTTAAATAATCACCACCATTTTGGTATTTGGGTACATTAATATATATATTCTGTTTTATACAGGCAACAAAGCTGGGTAGACCCATGCCAAGATATTTACAAAGCAAATAGGAAGTAATAGCATGAATTAGTGAGTGTGAAGAGAATCATGGAAGGGGGTAGGTCTTTGAAAATGATAAAATGAAAGCAAAACCATTCAGCTTGAAACTACGGTGGTTCCTAGTAAAAGTACACTTTGTGAATGAGCCGGCAAAGAAAAAGGAATGAAAGGGAGGTATTGCAAAGAGGGGGGCTTTCAATCACTAACTTCTTGTGAACATCATACCTGGAGATAAGCACAAACTTGATTTTTGTTGGAAAAGTGAAAGATTAAAATTATTAGTCAAGAACTTTTCAGCTGTGGTCAAAAAGTGGCTGGCAGAAGCAAAAGGATTGGTGGGCGCCATGGTACCCGCTGGCATAGGGTTGGGGACCCCTGCGTTTAAGCTATAAGGCTCCACTCTACCAATAGGCTAGACTTCCGATAACGGAGGAGACCAGAGTTCGAGTCGCGGGTGATTAATACTTGACGGTTTTCCAATCACCCTCCACGCAAACGTGGGTACACTTCCTATAAATGAAACCTTCTTCATCCCTATCACATTAGCTCAACTAGTACGTATACATATAAGTAGAATGGGTAGTAAGTAACACTGGGTATAAACAAACCTTGCGTAACGGTATGATTATTATAAAGTAGTTCTAATAACTTTTGTCAACTGTTAGATATCGCTCCTCAAATCATGTTATTACTTCGATCCACCATGTTTCGTACCATTAGTGAAGCATATTAAAAAACAAGCAAATGAAAGTTTCAATAAACTATAAAGAATCACAAAACGCATATATACTTAAATTAATATATAAGTTAATTAATTGTGATATACCTTTGTTGTAACTATCTAGGTGGTTTAGCTGTTTTATTTACTTGATAAAGCCCACATTTAATGCAAGTTAATTTGAAATTGGTGCCAGTTCTTTCAGGTCATAATATCTTAGTGACATAAGCGACTTGTTACCAGCTTTAACATCTATACTAATATTATAAAGAGGAAAGATTTTATTTTTTGTTTTTTTGTTTGTAATGGACAAACTCAAAAACTACTGGACCGATTTTAAAAATTATTCCACCAATATAAAGCTACATTATCAGCGAGTAACATAGGCTATATTTTATTTTGAAATTTATTCCTCATAAAAATGTCGATAGTATATTATATAGTCGTTGGAAAAAAAAGTTGTTGAAGGAAAAGTGGGGTTGGTGAAGGGGTCGGGGGGTAGGGGTGAGGAAAGAGGAATGAGATGAAAATAGGAGGGAGGATAAAAAGAGGGAGGGGGCTATACAGTGATGGTAGGACTGTATTTAAAAAAAAATAAGTAAAAAAATGTGTTGTTTTTATTTTGACATGATGGATGATTTGAAGCTTTGTTTTACAGGATTCTTTACAATATTTTTTTTTACGGGGAAGGGGGCTAGTAGTAAATATAATATGTTCACACTAATGTTCTCTACTGGATTGTTTTGAAACATTTATTGTTAAAAGTCAACCTGCTTTAACGATATATCCTTATGTATGTTCTATTCGTGAGCATTATTAAATACCTATTTCAAGAGGGAAGTAAGGCTTTTTTTCCTATTTTACACGTCTCATCTAATGTAATGTGCTCAAAAGGAAGGGAATTAATGGAGAATCCCACGGAGATGGGAGCCATCTACTACACTCATGGTAGGAAGAGGGGGATAAAAGAGAGCGAGAAAACGCACATGAGCAGAAACCGATCTCATCAGTCTCTCGGGAAACAAGGGAGGGGGTTGGAATAAATAGGAGTAAGCAGAAACCAGCTATTCTAATCTTGAGCTAGAGAAGACATGGCCTTATGGAGATAAATCTTACCACAATAGAAACAAGTCAATAACATTTTAATAATGTGCTTCATAATTAGATGAAATAAAGCCATTGATCTAGGAAATATCTATGTATCGTTTTGGGACATAAAAATAAACTTGGAGGGATTCCTATTAAAAATGTCAGCATGTTAACAGTAGAGATGTTACTTTAAAATAAAGGTACTTTAAAAGATATGAGTTATAACACTTTCTTATCAAATAAACTTTTTATTGGAATAATATTAACTAATTTAGTTTTGGAATAGCATGCGTATCTTTTTTGTGGTAATTCAGTAGTGCAATGTTAATAATGAAAATATTTGTTCATATGTGGCAGGGCTGATTGACTTCCTTGTGAGCAGTCATCCAATAGCACAAGTATTGAGAGATCATGTTGTCTTCAAGATTATACCAATGATGAATCCTGATGGAGTCTATCTGGGAAACTACCGGTAAATTAGCACCAAGAAATGTCTTGCTGGTTTAAAAACCAGTCATTGTAATGATTACTGTTTTCCACCTTGAACCCTCTTTTAGTCATATTAATTAGAATTTCATTACTTTAATTTTAAAATCTGTATCTATGTAAAGCCAGTTATTTGGTTAGGCCTAAGTATTTTTTTAATCTAGAATATATGGAAAGCTGTCCCCTGCAAGGTATGGTTGGAGTAAGTATTGTACCTTAAGCTCACACACTTATGTACTCGTGCAGTTGTGAGAACGCTGATTCAGAAATGGTAAATGTGTGATAATCGTTTTTATTCCTTAACCATTAATCTGTGTAAAAGAGTAATACATAATAAATAGTAGCATGGTACAACAGCTTTAAATGTTTAAACTAACTTCTATTTAATTCAAATAATAATATATCCATAAAGCCAAACCGTAAACATCAATATTCAACTAACGTAGAAAGGGTAAGCCATGTGGTAGAGTCATTACACAATGTAAAAAGTTAATATTTTCAAAAATTGGGGCCTCTACATTTATGTCGGTGAATAAATCTATGTTTTTAATACTCTAACCCTTATGTTCTACAATTAGTCAAAGTGTTTACAAATAAATTTAAAAATTCATAAAAATTTGATTTAAAAAACTATCTATGGGTCAAGCTGTTTATAATAGGCATAGTTCTTGTGGTATTCCTGAATATAAAAGCCTGAACTAGTTTCTCTGAGCACAATCAAAGAAAGTTGTGAAATTCGCCGACAGAGAATTATTGAATCTTGTAAGGGAAAATGGTTCCATGACGATCAACTATGAATTTCATGCAATGCTCATGATAAGATTTCTAGTCTATCAGAAATGTAGAAATTATTGTAATAAGACTCGATGAAGGGGTGAATATTTATATAAACTTGAGCTGAACTTTTGTAATTCCGAGCAAAACGAAATTCGCTGAACTAGAGAATGTTGAATAACGTCCAAATTATTATCTTATGTTATTTTACACAAAATTCTCGGACACTTTGACGAGAGAAATAACGTAAGTTTTCAAATATAGATTAGAATAATCAAATAGTAATACACTAGAACGTACGATATACTTGACACAAGCACACACTCGTAATATTCTCGCAATACATGCGTATCAGAAAGGGAATTTAAGAGCTTATCTCGAGGAAGAAACGGAGTCTTGTGAAGATAAATAGATTTCAAATTTTGATGGATTAATAAGCACAAGTCGTTGAATTCGTTGTACGCTAATCAATGAAGGAGAAGTTTTAGTCATTTTCGGTGGTGATTGAATGGCTTGTACCCTGTTCATAGAAAGTATATTTAATTAAACATTAATGTAGCTCATCGCAGCCTCGTGCGCGTTCTATATCATTATGTCAAAAGCATTTTCTTTAGGTACTCTAGAAATATTGATAGAAAGCGAGAAACATCTCTTTGGACAGTTCCAAAACAGGTAACAAACGGACACTCAATAAGCCCAGGTATCAGTGGCGGCTCATGCATAGCTGCTGTGTAAATAGGGGGTGCTGCGGAACTGCAGCACCCCCTATTTACACTTAATATTATCGATAACATTTAATATAATGAGTCATTTTGTTTTAACTCTTTATTTATTTTTGTAGCACAATATATATTCCTTAAGATTAATGTCAGTACTTCAGTAGCCATCCCCAGTTTATGAAAAATATACAAGAATCTTTGTATGGAACTGTGCGCTTCACAGTGCCAGCAACGTGGTGTTTGACTTTTGCTCATGCGCACATAGGAGAGGGGTGGGGAGGAAATCGGGACTGCCAGGTAGATAGAGCACTGTTGCTCTCGCAGTGCCGGCCCTGGCGTGATGGCGGAAGGAAGTTTTTTTTTTACTCAGCGTGTGTTGTGCTTAAAAACATGTACCATATTCTTGAATGCGATAAAGTGTAGATTAGTGTAGAATTAGATTATTATTCTGCTTCCAGCTATCCTATTTGATTCATTTCTTTCAGTTCTTTAATTAAACAGAAAGGCTAAATTCGCTTGCAGTACTTTCAATGGAGAAAAATTTCCCCAATTGTCATCAAAAGATCAAGGAGAAAATTATTGAACTATTTGCACAAATTAAAACAAGAAGAATGGATTTCATTTTTAAATGAATAGATCAAGCTTGAACTGTAACAATTTAAATTAAAGTAAGTAAAAGAGTATGTTTTTTTGCTAAGCTTTTATCAAGTTCCTGAATAAATTTTCTTTTTATACATTTTTGTTTCCTTTTTAAAATTTTAAAATAAAGGCTAAAATTTTTCTGGAGCAGCACCCCCACTAATTTTAAGCTACGAGCCACCACTGCTAGGTATATTATTTTAAATATAATATTTTATTCTTCAGTCATATAAGCGAGTACAATAACGTGCACAAGCCTACCAGGAGGAGGGAACGGAAACTATTGGTACTATGATATTTGGCCCGAGATTCTCGGAGCCAGGGCTGGAATCAAGGTCTACACATTTTTCTGTATTAATACATGAAATAAAATAAGATATGTATGACAAGCAATAAATTTAAATAAATGTATCCATACTAAGGATTAGTGCATATCCATCCCCCTCGCTGAGTTTTTCTCTAAAGGAACTGACCACAAACATTGGTGACCTGTTGGTCTAGAGGTAAGGTGTCGCACTTCTGTGATGGAGGTCTGAGGTTCAATCCTCGGTCCTGGCACAGATTTATCTGATTACTAAACCCTTCCTTCACCTCTGACAATAAGTGTATTAATCACAACTTGTGAATTTGGGGAATACCAGGCCTCCACCGTGGTTCGGATCCCACGTTAATCGTAGGTCCTCTATTTCATCTCACGATCACCCTACCATTACACATTAGCGTAAGTGCGTATAACCCGGACGGGTAGTAAAACGCGGTAATAATAATAATAATAATAATAATAATAATCTAACCGCAATGAACAAAGTTGGTCAGCAGCATAAACTATAGCTGAAAACTTGGCAAAGAACTTGGACAGGCCAAGAATATATTTTATACTGAGCATGAGGTCACGTCTTTACTTAAGTATGAAACAATTATTCATGAGTTAAGATGAAGATCGTAATCAAATCAATGTGTTGGTTAAGTTTTTATTCGTAAGAATAATAGTGAAATCTGAAGTGGATTTCAGGCTTGATTCCCTTGATTAAAAAATTTCATTTGGTTGGTTTTTAAAGTCTAGTAGGAGAGGGGACCTTGTATTTCCCTCACATTTAACCC
Organism: Timema cristinae; assembly: GCA_039000515.1. Taxonomy (NCBI): domain Eukaryota; kingdom Metazoa; phylum Arthropoda; class Insecta; order Phasmatodea; family Timematidae; genus Timema; species Timema cristinae. The sequence goes on from JBCFYV010009882.1 coordinate 89,336,109, forward strand.
GCCTGAGATACCGAATGATGTCTGGGTCATCAACTTACAGGGTTTTGCTGAGGGTACGACTGTTATGGATAATGAAGCCTTGGGACGGAGTGACCGTATTCTTTCGTGGGTGCCATATATTCTACCCCTCTTTGGCACTTTTAGCACGACTGCTCTCTGTAGTCCATGTTCCTTTTTTTATTATTTCCCAAACTGCCACGTCCTGCGATTAGTTTCCTATCGAGAGATCTATGTTTTAATTTATCGTGGGGGATTCTAAGAACAATTATTTTCTCTAAGTTTAAGAACTAAAATTATGAAAGTTTTTTTATTAGCGATGGAATATAATACTTATGTAAATATAAACATGCAAAATTTCCAAATATGGTTTGTTCATTTTTATATTTGATTACGCTGATATAACGGAGAGCAAGAAAATAAACAAGTTTGTGTTACTTCTGTGGATCCAAGGCTATTTTTCTGCTCTGGAAAACTAGGAGAAGAAGAACGGAAGCATTTTTATTTGCCCTCGGGGAAATTTCACGTTTTCTTTTAGATTACACTTGAGTGGAAGAACAAGAGTAGATTAATGTCGCTATGTCTAATCAACATATAAATAAGCTTTAAGAAAAAAAGGAAATACAAATGTAATGAACGCTAACAAACAAGGGTATATTTCCTAGACAATTGCTCCCCTATGCATATGCAATCATTTAATTTTATATTGTTTATAGATGCAAAATTCTACCATGATATTTTTTTTTATAAATAAAACTAAAATAATTTCTAATAATCGTAGATAAAATAGCTCACACTAGTATCGCTTATAAACAACTTGCAAATAATGAAAAAATAATATCCAATATATATGTATATTTTAAATTAACTAGAAGATTTGTTCCTTGTTTGTTTAAAGTTGACCTTTATTCGTATGCAATAATTCTCAAACAAATTCTTCTTACCCTTGTATATTTACATACCTTTTAAATGACAAGCTTATATCAACCTAGTCCAACATTAAACGATATTTCAAGCTAGTTTCTTTAGGCATATAACCAGATCAATATAGAAAAAATTAAATCTGATAATTCTTAAAATTACTACTTACTAGATCCTATTTCGTTTATGAGCGTGCCTGGAAGTGTCTTCGTCAGCCTTTCCTTTTGACAGATGCTGTAAGTTCTTACAATTAAATAGATATTTTTTATTGTTAACTATGATACAAACTCTATATATTATAAATAATAAATAATGGATTAAATAACCAAGCTATTAAAGTTGTAAAATACGGCTATAGCTGTATCTACTTATCAAATTATTTAAAATTGAAAAATGAAACCTGGACATAGGAATCAAACCCGGGGCCTTTGGCTCAGCAAGCCAATGTCCTTACGACTAATCTATACACGACTCATTCCGCGCCCAGGGCGATTCTTTACTATCAGCTTACGGCAGAATCTGTGATGGACTTGTGTAGATCTTCAGCTACATATGCTAGATCGATAGCTTTCAGATGACGCAGCCACCTTCGACACGGGAGAGCTTTATGCTGCAAATAATACATGCCAATTGTGAAATCGTAGCTATTTCCACACGTCCATTACAGATTCTGAATTAAAATACGAGTAAGGAACTACCCTAAGCACGGGACCACTCTTAGATAGTTAGTGGTAAGATCATTGGTGTTCTAAGCCTAAGGTACCGGGTTTTATTCCTGTGTTCAGTGTAATTTTTAAATTTAAAGTTTATAAATAATAAATAGTCATTATATAACATTATATTGAACAACCAATAATAGCATTGACCTGGTTTCAATAAAACGAGAGAAAATGCTGGTTCTTCACAAGGAAATAGATTCACTGAAATTTCTGAACATAAACACTATTCATATCAACGGGATCGCCGATTAAGCGACAAGATCAATTAGGTTTACCGTGGGCCTTGGCTATCATCATTAAAATCCTGGCTGGATGTGTCAAGAGTGTTTTTAAACTAAATGTCTTATCACTCTCCCTCCACTTAAATTGGGTACGTTTCATATTTATTCTATACCCCTCATTCTTATCTCACTGGTGTGATTAAACGTTGACATTTCAGACGGGTAGTAAGATGTGACGGGGGGAAAAATATTTATATCAAGCCCAAATAAAGGGCTTATTAAAGTTTCGCCCAAAAATACTGTGCGATAGTCTAGGTATTCCCTTAAAGGTCGGAAAATGGATACCAGACACAATTCAGGAGACTTGTTGAGGGTTGAAATAAAAGTAAAGGTGAATTTATACGGCTCACTTTGGTTTAACAATGCGTTTTATTCAACTAAATTGAAACTATTAAATTTGAAGGCGAATGTTTACACATTTCATTGAAATTAACCAAAATGTTTCGTTTGAAGGCGTTGACGTTAGGGAATTACTCCATGAGTGATGCGTCTAAATAACAAAGGTGCATCAGAAGGTGTATTGAATGAATTAGCGGTGGGAGATCCTGAACAACAAAGAAAATCACTATAAAATACAAGGAACCTCATTAAAAAATCGTTTGGTAGTTCGAATAATCAATAATATTCTTAAAGTCCTTAAAAACACTTTGGTGGCACAAAACATCAATCTCTCTTAACAAACAATACGTTAAAGATGCGTGTTTAGACTTGTTCAATTTTTATGAGTCATCCTGAATGAACAACTGCATTGAACAAAAGTAGAAACTTGTCAACTTATTTTAATGTTCAATTTGGTGGAACACTTTGTTGAATTGTATTTGCTTTCAATTTTGTTGAATCAACCGTATTATTCCACCAAATTGAACCATGTAACTTTGCCTTAAGTAAATCATATATTGCATTAAACATCGTCATCCTTACACGTAGAGGAATTCATTAAGGAGATAGAACATGGATATTAGGCAGAAGTCAGAGGGATTGACTGAAAATTGTGAACATAATTATTCGATGTGAGTGAAGAGATTCACCGTACATAGGTATTCAGTCAAAGTCAGTAAATAAAATGACTAGCTCAAGTTTAATAACGTAATTTCTTAACGCCTTAGCGAGTTCGACGTTCGAATCATAAGTTAGGCACTGTTTGAACATAATTCCTCGATGCCCACTTTATGCTTCTTTCTATGAGGTAGTATTTTAGTGGAGTGATTATTTTAGTGTTTGGAGATATCCTGGAATTTTTATCATACTTGGAATACATCCAGAAATCTCAAATTAATGTAGGCTAATACTTTGTGAGCATATACTGAGAAATATTTTTCTAATTAAATCATTGTTCAGCGTTTTCTTGAAAAGCTCATAATATAATATATTTTGAAAGATGCGTCCACTCTAAAATTACCTAATCGAATCATATATGTTTATCGTTGGATACATTTAGGGTGTATATTAATATTGGTGTCAAATATTTTTGGAGCGTATTCCCATCGACCAAACAATATAGAAAAGTTCACATAGACATGGGTCTAGAAACGCTTCGTTTCTGAGCTAGGAGGAATTTTACTGCTCAATTAATAAGAAATCTAACAGAAGAAGTAAATCAATTAAACAAGACAACGCTTAACAAAAACACAAGACAGAACATTTTGTTACAAAAATATTTCAAAATGGTGTCCTGCTTCTGGCCGTGGTGCTCTGTGCCTCCGATTCATGCTTTGTCATACTCTGTTGAGTACACCTGAGTGTTATGTATTTTCTTACATCCAGTTGTGATATGCACTCTTAAAACGTCAACATCAGACAGGGGAGTTGCATAAACAATGGATGTTGATGTTCCCAAAGATAAACATCCATGGAGTTCAAATCTGGTGACTGAATAGGCCATTTATAGGAATCCCCACGACAAATCCATCTATGAGGAAAACTTTTAATAACTCTAAAACTAATCGTTTCTAGACACATGTTTATAATATGAACTTTTCTTAATGTTTGGTAAATGGGAATACACCCCTAGAATATTTGACACCAATTAATATATAATATATTTTAGTAAAAATCATTTGTCATTTTCAATTGTTTTTCTACAGCTTTTCACTTAGAGCTTTAATTTATTTTTAAATATTACTTTGATACCTATCTGATGAACTGTATCACATATACAACATTTAAATCGTATGCTCTAATGCATTTTAATGATTCACATTTTGTTTATTTGTTCCTCACGTGAAGTTGAGTCTTCTTTCGGTGCCAAATCGATCCTTTTATATTTCCAGGAATATTAAACTTCATTTTATACCCTCACTCAACTTCTATTAATAAATTATATTCCACCACTGATCTGTGGATTAAAGAATACTTTCCCACAAAAGTCTATCCGATCTCCATTCATGATCCTCTCTCCCTCTTACCATTGATATTTTGATCCGCTTTCTTATTTCCCCCATTCCTTTTCCCCTTTACCAACCCCGAACATGACACAAATTCTTTTACTCTACCTCATTTTTCATAAAGTGGCCTACTCTAACTCTTGAACATTTACTTATAGCTATCCTGCATTCGTTCCTTTTTCCAATTCCACCTCCCCCACCTGTCTACTTCTCTTTAATTTTCTAAACTCATATCTCTGACAACCTCTGTACTTTCTTAAGACTCTCCAAACCCACCTTTTGGTAAATCTTGTTCCAGGCACTGGACCCATTCTCGAAAATGGCCTGACTTAAGTGATGAGACTATTATCTGACCACACCCCTCTAATTAACATCTATATTAATCTAATTTCTTAGATCCATTTCTCTTTCATTTTAAAATCTTCTTGCAACTGAGTTATATGTGAACATTTCCAATTTTTTTATAAATAGGTTATTACAAAACCATACAGAAATAGCTTAAGTTTATATAACACCCTCTTTCCAATGTACTGTATCATTATTTTAAATCAAATATGGCCTAAAACAGCACTCTAAAGTATTTAGAACATACCCTAAAAGTATCTTGGAAATTCTTTGAGAATACTTCATAAATTCTTACCGACAGTTATTTCAGTGTCTTGTCAAGAAGTGTTTCCAGGGTAATAAAAGCTTATTTAAACTCTACTTGTTATATGTTATCGTCCACTAGGTCTCCGTTCGACCACTTATTTATAGGATCTGCAATACACACATACCTTACATGGGGAATGTATATCCACTGATATCTGACCTGCCTCTTACTAAATGATAAAAATAGTTTTAGGTACAGTCCAAACTAACTCTGCTCACCGTCACAAGACTCCACAATATGCCACTGAGTTTTAATGACTACCATAATACAATAATTCCTAGGATTATTATACAATATTTGTTTTCTTTGTTTATGCTTTAATTGATTCATTATTAATATGTCTCTACCACTACCTTTTATTTTTGCTCCAATACATTTTGGCCACCATTTTCTTCTTAAGGTGTTAGCACTGGCCTTTTTATACCACACACATGTTCACTGATATCCTAAATGAAGATTAGTTGGGGTGCCCATTCTTCGGACGTAAATTTTATGAGTAGCTTTGGTTAGTTGTATATTCTAAATAAAGTACAAAGGAATACTTAATCAAACCATACCTTCTTTTTAAATGTTAATCCTTTGTTTGTTTAGTCATCTGACAAAATGAGAAAAGTAAGCTTTTTAAAGACGTCAACAACCTGAAGCCTACTATCAAGTTAATCAAGAAAATTCCATCCTAATTATATTAATCAATATATTAAATAAATTAAATCTTTGAAACTACACATTACCCAACCCACAAACTGAATGCACAAACGGATGCGATAGTTGTCTAAGAATTATAATAATATAAGTGAAACTAAGTAATATATATTTATACGTAATTAACACTTTTGAATATAGAGAGTGATGTCTATTTTTCACAGAACTACTAGTAGGCCTGTGTGTATTTGATCCTAGATCTACATTGATGGGCTTCGACTTGAATCGAACGTGGCACCAAATCTCCCGCTGGGCCCACCCTACCCTTCATGCCGTCCATACTATGCTGACAGAGCTAGACCAGATAAAGGTAGGTTGACAAGTATCCATCATCATTGGGTCATTCATAGTGAATACGTTTGCCGCAGCTCTTCACTTTCATCCATCCAGAAACAAGTATCGATACTATCTTAATACGCGGCGATTATTCTCACATCTTCCCAACAATATAACCATATACTTAACTCTCTTTCATCTGTGTATTGAAAAGTTTGGAAACCAAAGAATAATTTCGATACATTGGTATGAACCGTTTCAGTGGCTAAATAGTTTAAGATGTTACGTGTTAGACTGACCTAGTTAAGACAGGGAGGTCAGGGTTCGAATCCTGGTTGGGTCTATTGAAGGTGTTTTTCTTAAATGGTTTCTCATTCTTATTCCACTTAAATGCGTGTATATTACCTCCAAAATGATTCCGTCCTCATCCCTACCCTATTAGAATTATCTATACTTATAAAATAGCATGTCCTGACTGACTGACTGACTGAATGATTCATCATCGCCGAGCGCAAACTATCAAGGCTACAAGCATGAAATTCGGACTGTATATTCATTTTGTTATGTAGGCACCCACTAAGAAAGGATTTTAGAAAATTCAACCCCAAAGGGGTCAAAATAGGGGATGATAATATGTATGAAAGTCCGTCATTTTGAAAGTTACATAAACAAAATTTTGTATTTCGGTTATTGACGTAAAACAAATAAATACGTGTTTCAGGAATTTTGGAAATTTTATTTAATAAGGGATGAAAAAGGGGGTGAAAGTTTGTATCGGACTTGCATTATTTTTGATCTGAGGTCAAGTTATGGTCATCAACGTAACGTAATATTTTAAATTAATCTGTAAATACATATGTATATTTTCGTATTTGTATATAATCAACTTCCACGCGAGCAAAGCCGCGGGCAACAGCTATCTAGTTATCATAAATGCTTATAGCCTGAACAGGTAATAAGACACGGTGATTTATAATAAAATATTCATTTAACACTTTGTTTAAATGATTTATCAGGTATTCAAAACACAGAGGGTTGGAAAGTACGGGTAGTGTGAGTATAAATGTTAATAATTAATGCCAGCGTGCGGTTTCCTTGTATTTATTTTAGAATCTCATCTTACTATCAGTCTGAGATATATGCATACGCATTAATTAAGTTAATATGTTAAGGATGTGAGAGGAAAAAACTTATATAAACTGTACCTTTATTTGAGTGAAGAGAGAGAGAGTGAAAAACTACCCTCATTGCATCCAACCGGGACTCGAACCCTGATATCCTCGTTCTCATCAGTTCAGTCTCTTGTGAGAGTGACGCCTTAGACCAGGGATATTCAACCAGTGTACCACGCGTGGCACATAGGGGTGCTGCGAGATCAGTTAGGAGTGCCGCCAGATTTTAAGAGGAAAAAAATATTAAGAAAATATAAAGAAAAAATATTAGCATAAAATAAAGAAAATAATTAAACGGAAGAAAGTTTTGTCTTTTAGTGTTTCTCTGATAATGTTCGCCATATGTGTGTATAGGTTGTGGGTAAACACTCAGCAATCAGGCAATTGTAGTGGTACTTGGGTACTTAGAAAGCTGAACAAGCATCTTACTACCAAGTACCTTGATGAGTCAGAGGAAAGTTTGTCTTGTTTTTCACGTCTATTAGGGGGAGAGAAGAAATCAGATTGTAAAATGGTTAAAAGAATGATTATAGTTGACACTGCTCTTGAGGCTTATTTTAAAATTGTAGGACTGATAATCAAAATAGTGCACGTTGATAGTTGGACGGAAGCAACAGCAGTTTAAATGTTTCCTTTATTTTGAATTCAGCAATAAATACTAGATTAGCTTCATTAAAGACTTCCTTTAGAACTCAGGATCAGTGAAAGGTTATTTCTTCTTAGCCAGCCCATGCAAAATTGTGAATGAAGCTACAGTAGCAAACATCCACTTCACTAAAAGTCAAATACTATCTAGGAAAAGTGGCAGGCTCACTGCTCTAAATTTTTTAAGCTAAGCTTGGTAAGCCAACTTGTATTTGCTCTCTATGTCAGAGTCTAAACCTGCGCTTGCATATACAGGGTGTTTGTAAACTCAACACCCAAACTCCACATAAAGTTTGTCTGAACCAAAGGTAATACAAAGTCCCTGTAAACCTACATCCGGCAAACTATACTAATACCATTAATTTGTGCTTAAAGATTTGACGTACAGTGCCGGGAGAGCAAAGCTGTTCAAGCATGCGTGTACAACATGCGCAGCACTTTACACCTTGACATCTTTGGATCACTACGGCAGAATATACCACAATAATAGTAAACCACACACCAGTCCAGCTATAAATGAGAATACGTTCTGAGGGTCATCATTAACGGCCATACATAACAGAAAGTGCTTGTCATTATTGCATGTGCAGTGCCGTGAGCCTAGTTCCTATGCAACTTGTTTTACACACATGCTTGCACAGCTTCGCTCTCCCAGCGCTGCGAGCTTAAACTTTGAACACAATTTAATGGTATTGGCATAGTTTTCCAGATCTAAGTGTATAGGGATTTTGTATTACTTTTGGTTCGAACAAACTATATGTGCAGTTTGAGCTATGAGTTTCCAAACACCCTATCTATAGTTATGTCTTTCACCTCTTTCTCTCTCTCTCTCTCTCTCTCTTAGTTTGCTTATTAGATACATCGCCATCAAGATGAGAACAAACTAAAATTACCAATCATGACCGATCAAGGTTATATTTATCATTCTCAAAAATTGTGTGAAAGCATTTGGTACATTTTCAAGTTTAAAAGACCCAAAAATAAAGTTAATTATGATGTAGTTTTCTTACGCGCTCGATTGAAAATTGCCATTAATCGTGGTTGACTTGTTGCTGAGCCCCTGGACTGGGCTGTTCATTATTGTTATTATTTATAAAACCTGTAAATAATAATGATGAATCTACACATTTATTTTATCTTACTTTCAGGATGTGGAGCTTGACTTTGTGCTGGACCTGCATGCACATTCTAGCCTTCTAGGAGTATTCGTGTACGGAAACACATACGATGATGTTTACAGGTCAACTTTAATAAATAACTTACATATTTTTCAACCCTATTGTTTCGTGTTTAACCTAGTTTTTTATTAATCAAATTGGCTTGATTCCATAAAAATGATTGTAAAGTGCAAATAAATAATACAATATTTCCAAAGATAACAAAAAGTTGGAATCAATACACTTCCTTTTGTATAATATATAGAGTTAAAAGAAATAATCATCAACATAAACTGTTTACAACCTGTGGCTAAGTCAGTTTAGTAAAATGCCTCCCTCCATCTTCCTCTATCCTACCACGATTCTTCATTCTTTACTCACGTCCATTATTCTCCTCTCACGTGCACACTTTCTGGTATCTGCCTCTCCCATCTATATCAGGTGACCTGGTGGTCTAGGGGTAAGGTGTCGGACTTCTGTGCTGGGGGTCCGGAGTTCAATCCTCGGTCCCGACACAGATTTATCTGATTTCCAAACCCTTCCTTCACCTCTGACAAGACATCTCGTGGATGTGGGGAATTCCAGGCCCTCCACCGTGGTTCGGATTCCACGTTAAACTGTAGGTCCTCCATTTCATCTCACAATCACCCTACCATTACACATTAGCGTAAGGGCGTATAACCCGAACGGGTAGTAAGACGCGGTGCTAATAATAATAATAATAATAATAATAATAATAATCCCATATATATCCTGATCTCTCTTGCAGTTATTTTTTTCATACACACTTTGTCTCCATCATTATCCTTGAATTTTCCATCCAGCATTTCACTTTATTTACTCGAGTAACAAGAAACAATATTATAATAAAAGTATTTGATTTGTCTCCTCTGAACATGAAATTACTTTAGATTCCTTATCATATGAATGGTAGTGGAGGAAAGTTATCAAGTTTCAATGATAAAACCAGTGTAAGGCTTCAATAATTGTATTAAATAAATATGTTTAACGTCACTGGGTGTTGTGGTTACTATCAAATGTATATTTATCAAGGAGGACTAATTACATTTATTAATTTGCATTTACAGCCCTTTTAAGCACATTTTTGGAAATTTTCATTTAGATCTTAGACAAATCTTTTTCATGATTAGTGGAATTTTTTCGTATATAATTATTTAGGCACTTGTTTGCATGTTTTGGTGGCTTTATGAATACATTTTCACATTATTTTTAAAATCTCTTAGGCGTAATTTTGTAACTGTCGTATCTTACCATTAGTTTAACTTACTTTAGACATGTTTCTAAATATGTTAAGCTATTTTAAGGAAAAAAATTTCATATAGCTGGTGAGTATATTTGTGAACATATTTTAGCGGGTTTTAGACATTGTTTTATAAAAAGTTATAGTTTTCAGCCAAACTGATTGCATGATTCATATATATTTTATATTTATTCTTACTAACTTTTGTAGAATATAACTAATGCAATTCACGTTTGTAGAGTAGAATTATTGTAACTTCTCTAAATGTTTAAACTATATTCAGTTAATATTAGTTGAATACATGCTTACACCATTTGATACTCGAAATTTTATTGCCACACTTACAAAAGTACGCCATCTATCCCTATCCTAAGCTAGCATTATCCAGTACACCTCATTACACCCTATCCTTATCTTGAGCTAATTCTATCCAGTCCATCTAATTAAACTCTATATCTTTTAAATTCATGCTAATGTTATCTTCACATCTACGTCTAGGTCTTCACAATGTCCTCTTCCAGTTACGTTTGCCAGTTAATATCTTGAACGCACTTCTAGTTTTTCCCATTCTTAAAAAAAACTGAAATAAAGCATAAATAATTATAATTATACATCGTAACAAGATTATTTTTTTAATCATAAAGTAGTTTTTTCTTGTAAACGCAATTTTTTTAATAAATATATTATAGATCGGGCTATTATTTTTATTCACGAACATGGCCAACAGGTATTTTCCTGCTGGGATGTTGAATAGGAATAGGATAGGAAGCAATAAAAGGGTAATTTTTAAATGCTAGTCAATGTTGTCAAGTTAAAAATAGTACTTTGGGTGTTTATACTCGTCAGTGGAAGAGTAGAAGTGTTATCAGCAGTTAAATTAGAAGCCTCATTGGATGAACTGTCCATTTTATTCCCTCTCTTTATATTTCGTGTATTGACGACTAGTTGTGGTAATGCTTAGAGTGTTTAGATGCGTCAAGTTAAGAAGCAACCCGCTTCGCAAAATAGCTTTGAAATCCCCATGTAAGCAAAGTTGTTAGTTCCAGGAATAGGTCTTTAAATATCTCGCTTTCACCTCGGTAAATTTCCCCTCGTTCCAACACAGCCTCTTCGAGCGCAAGGCATGATGCTCTGTCACATGCCACTAGCAGCCATCGCCATGTTATTAATTACGGGTTGTTCGCCCCATTAACACTCCCATTATTGGATTCTTGTCAGTCGTTGCCATCGCTATGACCAATGAAATTCCATGACAAATATGAAAACAACGAGTAAAATAGTTAATGCGATCAATAATGAAACAGAATAAACTAAACCTTATTCATGTGACTTAATTAGTTTACATTTTTAATAATAAACTTAGCACGCATAAAATGTTGTCGAGCATTATTCAAAAATTTAAAATAATTAAATGGTTAAACTAATTTTAATTCACTGTTGTAGTCATGGATTATAACACAGCTATTTTACTATCACCATATCTTTAATTAATTTTTACCCTTAGAAAAAAAAAGTCAAATATTTGCACTTAATAAAACTACTCTCCTCTTTTTAAACGAATATCGGAAGGCATTTAATTTGTGCTCCTGCGTTATCGTGATACTTTCCTTCCTTAAATACTATTTTGAGGTTTTATATTTTAATTACTTATTCTATGGCACTAGGAAATCCAAAGTTAATTGCCGCACTTACAAAAGAACGCCACCTATCCCTATCTTGAGCTAGTTCTATCCAGTCCACCTCATTATATTATATCCCTATCTTGAGCTGGTTCTATCCAGTCCATCTCATTACACCCTACACCTGGCTACGAATCTAGGTGTCCTGAATTAGATTCCTAGCGGTACCATGGGTAATCTTCTCGAAAGGAAAATAATAACAAAGGCCCCTGAGTCTGATTAATTAGGCTCAAGCTAGGTTTAAGTGTTTCCACTGGTTCCACACTGTAATGATATGGAATTATACATCTCAATAATTTATTATTCACAACTTTATTCAAAATTACGATATTTTAAATGAGAGCAGGTGGTAAGATTTATTTTTGTTAAGTTAAGTTGTAAGATATGACGACATCCTTCTACGTCTCTGTTTAAAAAGACAACGCAGTTTTGTGAACAGAAACGCACCTGGATGACCACACCTTTTTTCTTTTGGGAAGCTTCGAGAAGGAAATGTCGCTTGATTTACCCCTTCAGGGTACGCATCTCTTAATTTTCCTTCCTGACGAGGAGCCGTGTAGGTAGAGTCTATGACATCTTAATCTGTGTTCTAAATTTCACGTGTCGGGAATTGTTATGTATATAACGTAATAGTCGGGCTTTTATTAAAATCTACAACGTGTGAAATATCTAGCAAAATAACTGTTTATCAACTTAAAATAAAAATAACTATAAAACATCAGAACTTTTAATTTATAAAATAAGACATCATCCCTTTTTAATTATTATAATACAGATCAGCTAACTTGGATACAATTCAATAATTATATCAAATGTCACCCTAATGCTGGCATACAAACATTAATGTATCAGACTAGCTCTTTTAAACGTTACAACACCCTCATACTTACTATCACCATCATCTCATCTCATCGGAATATGGAAAGAGCCTCCACGTAAGTGATGTACGATTAGTACATTCGGGCGTCCCCTGGGCAACGGTACATTATTATTGGTTAATCTTGCCACAAACTGGGCTACGAGTGATGCAGCCCAGACACGCATATATATATATATATATATATATATATATATATATATATATATATATATATATTACTAATTACAATTCCATCTTCTTATAACTGGCCACCATGAATTATAAGGTAAATTAATTTTATAAATTAGTAAATTAGCCCTACAAACTATTCGTTTCAAAACTAAAAAAATAATAATTATAAACACATGCGTTTGAACATAATCAAATACGGTCTGATTCGCCTTTTTTTTATTTCAGTGGCTGAAGAGAAGGCAAACTCTTAGAAACAATCTTTTGTAAAGCATTTTTAAATGCACTACAGATGCCGCTTAGAAAAAAAAGTTAAAATAAACATCTAAATGTTTATTTTCATAAGTTTGTATTTGAATAATGTAAAAACGCTTAAAATAAATAAATAATAAAAAACAAATGGTTTATTATGAAAGTTCTGACTGCCAAAATTGACAAAATCTCAACATTTTTGATACATGAAATTAGATCTGGTAACTTATCCTATGTGTCTGTTCCCACCACGTGATGATTAGGGCCTACAGGTTATGTAGCTCATTATTATGTAACCTCCTCCAATCTCATTATCTCTATTCCATTTTGGACACAATTAAGAAAGGAATTGTTTAGTTAATGCTACACATATTTTATCTTTTTTTTTCCTTGAAGACTGTTTGGATGTTTGACATTATACACGGTTTATATCTCAGTACAAGATGTAAATCACCTGTTTTAGTATTGTTTATGATAATTTATCTATTTTGTTTTGAGTACAGGTATGAACGACACATTGTGTTTCCCAAGTTACTATCTCAGAATGCTGAGGACTATGCGGCCTCCAACACAATGTACAACAGGGACTTGAATAAAGCAGGAACAACCAGAAGGTAAAATATTTACTAAAAATATTGACAAGTATTCTTCCATCACAGTCATATGTTTAATTCATCATGAATGTATTTATATCCGTTTAACCTATATTGTAGTAATCTTACCTTGACAGATTACACTATGGCTCTATCTTATAAACTATAAGCCATACCGATGTGGGATAATGGAAGGAAAGACTGCTACCTTTCATATTAGACGGAGTTAAAAACTTTTACATGGTCTGAGGTGTCACTTTCGTGTTAGACTGGCCTGCTGATGAAGGGAAGATCGGGGATGGAACGATGATAAGAAAAATAGATATGATTAGAAGATTGAAATTACCTTTATGTTACGGAAATGGCCGCTATGCACGGGTACCCGTGTCTCTTGAGTTAATGCCTATGCTACCCAGGTTCCGTCCTAAACTCAGGATCATTCTTCACTCATATTTTAAGCCAGAATTTGTGTGGACGTGTGGAAATAATCAGCAAGAATTTATTTTTCATTGATAATATAGCCACCCGCGACTAGTACTGTCGTCGTATTGTTATTTGCTATCATGTACAGTTTCATTTATTCGATGTTCGGGTTTATGGTGTCGAATACAATTAAATTGTACACGAAAGCAAATAGCAATTTCATTGTACTACGGCAGCAAGAATCTGACCCCAGAGTTGAGATGATATGCATGCCACGATTCTTGACTAGAATAATGTGTTGCTAAAAGATACAACGTTTATTTAATTTTTTCAATATTAATTCAGAGTATGTACGTAGTTTTAATTTAATTTAAAACAAAAGGCCAATTTAAGTTATGATTGTTCGAGTGAAGCGAAGTTTTTGAACATTTTGAATTTCGTCTGTATGTCTGTCTGTCTGTCTTTTTGTTGGTTCCATGATAACTGTCAAATTTTTATGCCAATTTTAACTAAATTTGGCAATTACATTCTTTGAAACTAGGTCAAACAAAGTATTAACATGGTTTTTCGATCTGTTTATATATTTAAATATGACGTCCGATCAAAGGGTTTTTGCGTTAAATAGATCATCTCTAGTGATTAGAATTCATAGTTTTAAGCAATCAATCTAATCCCTGGGGCCCTTTTTACTTTCTCGCTATCTTACAGGTAGACGAAGTATTGTGATCGTCAAAAAAATATAACTCAAGATTTTGATGAATCTTGGCGTTTCATGACCCCCCGAATCCAAAAAAGTTGTTTTTGACTTTCTGTCTGTCTGTCTGTCTGTACCTCCAACTAGAGTCTTAACTATTTTACCGATCGGGCTAAAACTTGGTATCTACAGTATTCATAGGGTTGCCCCAAGGTATTCTTGAAATTGGATATCTAACCCCAAAATTAAGGGTAGTTTACCGAAGGGCAAAAAGAGAAAATGTCGATTTTCTCAAAATCGGCTTTAACGATTTTGATTAAATTTCATTTCTAAACATTTATAAATATTCCAAACAAAATGGGTTCTCTAAATATTTTGGCAAAATGACTTTAAGGGCTCCGGTCTGATGCGTAAATTATCTTTTTTTATAATATCTTCTAAACTATTTGAGATATGAAATTACTTATCGATACAAATACGTAGGTATCATTATAACATAAATATTTTATAAGAAGCATATTTTTATAAAACCAATAACTTCCAAGCTATACGCAATAAATATATATTTTTTAACTTTTCTAACACAAAAGGTAAAAGTATTGCGACCGCTAAAGAAAATATAGCCTGAAATATTTATGTATGTCGACGTCTCAAGACCCCCCAAACGCTAAAAAGTGGTCTTTGCAATGACGTCTGTCTGTGTGTTTGTTTAATCTTAAAATTAAGAATAGTTTAAGAAAGGGCGAAAAGTGAAAAAAATCGATTTTCTCAAAATCGACTCTTAAAGATTTTGATCGAAATTCGTATCTATGTGTTGATTAAGATTATAAATAAACTGGCTATTTTAATTTTACCATGAAAATGAATTTTAAGGTATTTTACAGACGCAGAAACTTCCGTATCTCTTCAACTATTTGAGATATTAAATAATTTATTATTGCAAAATTGTAGTACTATTAAAATCATTTTTTATACAGAATATATTTTTACAAATCCAACAGTTTCTGAGATATTGGCAAATATATTAACACAATTTTGTGAGCTTCAGTTGTAAAAAGATACTACTTATGTTTTAAAGCAATAATTCTCCAATGCCATAGAGTAATTAAATATAAGTAAGTATCTAAAGGTTAATGTTGTTCTTCCTTAAACCTCTTAGGAGGAATGTTTGTACAGCAATGATCAATATCCATTTTAAACTCAATAGTCAATATTTAAATTTTTATTGGTCAAAATTTATAAATGAGGAATTTAATATCAATTCGATGACCTTAAGATGTGCAACACCTAATAAAATATCGAAAATTTTAACCGGAAGTTGACATTTTAATATGAAGTGTTGACCCTTATGGACCCAACATTGATCTTTTTTATCGGTCCAAACATACAAATGAGGACATTAATTCTTTAAAAACAAAATTATAAAATTTAAAACCGGGACTAAAAAAAAGGTTTTACATAAGTATAGTGCAATTTATGCTTGGGTTCGCTAGTGTATATTATTTCGTTTCACATATATTACGAGTTTTGAGTAAATATCTCCATTTTCAAACAATAGAGAGAGAAAGTCCGTGTTGAGTTCCGTACCATTTAATTTTTTTAATTTGACACATATTGTAAGACTGACTGAGCCACGGTTAGTACCTATGAATGTATTTTAATATTGAATATAGTAATATTTGTTTTCTATACTATTTGATCACCAAGGAGAAATTATATAAAAATTAAAATTTGAAATCCAAAAAGAAACCTTAAGACTGTAATAAATAAATAAAATTAAGGGATCGAGGTCTACTTTTCACAGAACTATTATTAAGACTGTGGAAACGATAAGGACATGGGGAAAGTGAGAACTAACAGAACTACTAGTTATAGTTTAAGTAAAACGAAGGATATATAAACAGATGCATCATTGTTATATTATAGAAGTTATTGAACTCAAATTGATGCTCTAACTGGTGATCGAAATCAGTACTCCTTATTGTTGACACCAAAACAAATTTTCCATAACACTTTTGATGGTATATGTGCGTGTAAAGAATGAGTGACAGTCAATCTATTTCAAGTGGTTAAGAATAGAATATTCTCTTTCCGAAGAAACTCCTTGATGGAATGAGAAAATGTCATGTGGATGGAAAAATAAATTTAAGAAGATTTTTTTTTTCTTTTTCCAGAATTAAATTTATTCTGGTGAGAGTAAAATTTCGATGTCATCTTCAACATGATTTCATAAAAACACATTTAATGTGTAAATACACCAACGTATTCCTTAAATATATCAGAACCAGTGATTCAGTGGACACAAGCTATGGAACCTCTTCGATATTTTTGAATATTGCACTGATGTCAATATGGCCTAAGGTGTTGGAATCACAGAAGACTAGATTTCCATTTACTAGATTTACATTTCAATGAGTTTTTGCTAAATAATTATACTTAATCGCTAGCCAATCAAAGTTTTTATATCTACATCTACAATCCCATCAAATCAGGGGGAGGTTGGAGCCCCAGACCACCCCTTTCTACAACCTTGGGATTGACCTTGAAATATCAGATGGTTGGATTGTTAACGGTTTTTGAACCTCAATCTAGTACTGTAGATCAATGGTATTCAACTCTTTTTTTTTTTTTTTTTTTTGTTCACGTACTATCAAATAAAGTTTATCTTCAATTTCGTAGCCCCCAAAGTTGTCGGTGCATAGTACAAGCTACACATGATATATAATCTACACATAAAATAACTCCATGGTGGGAGCCCACAATAGAGATATACCGACCGAGAGGCCGCCGATATTAATGATGATTGTGCCAACATTTGAGGAGAGATGGTGTCATGTGGTCAGCACAATGAGTCCTCTGGCCATTAATCTCAGTTTTATAAGGAGGAGCTGCTACGTCTTTATCAAAGTAGCTCCTCATTTGTCCTCACGAGGCTGTGTTTGACCTCATTCCAGACCCACTGCTTCACAGATAAATTTTGAAAGTGCTAGGGATCGCACCCGGGACTTCTGAATATGTAGCCAGGAACGCTGACCCCTAGACCACAGAGTACACTTAAAATAAATAAAATAAATTACATACAAATTAACGTATTAAATAGTAAGTTTTAAATTATGAGTATATGTACTGTTTATATCTTATAATATTTATATACTCCCTAAGATGTGTTCGTGGACCCCAGTTTGAATACCATTGTTGTAGAATACCAATCCTCTTGCCAAGTTCGTGCGAGTCTGCTCTTTACAAAACTGGCCTCTCCATTTTTATTTTTTAATGGAAGCCATTAAAAAAATTAGTGTTAAATGTACTGTACTACTAATAAACAAGTATTATATATTACTTTTACTAAATACTTTACAATAATGTTTTAACATTATTGATCTTATAAAGAAGGGGGTAGGTAAAAATTAATGCAAGATAAGGTCGGTAATTTTTTTTTAAAAATTGTAATTTCAAATAAGATATTTTTCTATAAATATTCTCTTCCCACTTAGACTCGTAAGATATATGAAATGAAATAATATACATAGTTGAAGAGACATAATGGAAAAAAATAGCATCACATTCTACCAAAAAGCCTAAATGAACTAATATACACTGCTACAGAAACATTTATAAAAAAAAGAACGTTTCTGTCCCTAAAAGAGATAACAATCAATTCCCTATTACAAAGATTCTATAAAAATATATAATATATTTGCTTATAGCTCGTAAACTATTTCATAAATAAAATATATATTTTTTAAATAAAAGATTTTGATTTTTATAGTACTACGTGTTTGCTATGATAAGTTATTTCGTATCTAAAAGTTACTGAGATATGATCAAAATTAGAAACTTCCTTTTATGTAAAGTAAGTTACTCTCAAAGTCATTTTCAAGAGCAAATAGAGTCATCAATTTGTTTTAAATAGTATACAATGCCTAGATACGAGTTTTACTTAAAATCAATATAACCGATTTTAACCGAATCCGTTTTTTTTTCTCTTGCCCTCAAATAAACTACCCTTATTTAAAGGTTAGATATCTAATTTAAAAACTCCTGCAAGGGAACCGCATGAAAACCCTAGATACCAGATTTAGCCAAATCGGTAAAATAAGTTTCGGTTCTAAGCCGGGATAAAGACAGAGATACAGACAGACAGACAGACAGAGGGCATCGCAAAAATCATTTTGTAGGGTTCATTGGGTCATGCAACGTTGATATCCCCCAAAATCTTGAATTAGATTTTTTTTATGATCACAATACTTTCTCTACGTAAGGATTAACGATAAGTAAAAATCAACTTTTATTTATTCATATTATATATATATTTTATATATATATATATATATATATATATATATATATTACCGCATCTTACTCCCTGAGGGGCAGTAAAGCTGACGCGACGGCCCCATGCAAATTGTGGCATGTAAAATAACCCTGGAAACTATGTTAAAATACTTTTTCGGCTAAATTGCTAAGCTCTTTCGTTCTCGCTCGAAGAAATTCTCATGTTGTGTGATATTCATTCAGTTCAGAAAGTGTACTTTAAATAATTCAAATATATATATTTTTTAATACAACAAATTGTTGGAATAATTATTTGTAACGATTATACTGCCGTTAAAAGAATTCATTTAAATGTATCCTAGTTGAAATATAACATCTGAATTGAACACAACAAATTTGGCATGGCTTGCCAATTTTCTTACCACTTAGCTATCCAGGATTAGTCCCGTATTAAGGGCCATTCTTTACTGTGAAGGACGTGTACTATCTTTGATTAGTTAAACATTCTTACTACTTGAAGGTTACACATAGCTAAGTCCTATGAAAATGGCGGCCCTGAAGTATCAAATACCTATAAGGCTGATGACAGACTGACGTTTTGGTCGCTGCCTCACAAAGGCCGCGACCAGGTCTCTAGTGTATTGCATTGTTTCATATGAGAAGGGTCGCTACGGCCAATAAACGCTCATATCGATGATTTCAAATCGCTCGCGGCGTTCGTGTCACGGCGACCAAAACCTCAGTCCGCCACTGGCCTTAAACCATTATCAATTATCTTCTTTCGTGATCCTATTAAAGTCTAATCTAGTTGAGTGAAGAAAGGTGAACTATGCTTCTATGATCTCAGAACTGCAAACCTTTTCGTGGAACCTCTTTGAAATTGAGCTAACCTTTTTGTTATTTTTTTTTTAAATTATAACAGTTAGAATGTAAAAAATGTTAACCCTAGAGGCATTTTGGAGTGAGCACTCTTTTAAAATAAGTCAAATAACCAACCACTTCTTGTATGATGAAATATTTCTAGACGTCTGCAAAGCATCTCGCTTCAAAGGTAGGCAGCCCACCTTTAGTAGCTATCAGAAACACAGAGGCGGCGAATATATTAAGAATAGTGAAAAAGTTGTGATATTTTTACAGGTACTTTTGCAACACCTTGAAAAAAAGCGTCAACTGCTACACCTTAGAAGTGTCGTTTCATGGATACCAATCTCCAAACACCACAGACATGTGTTACTACACGGAAGAAGCTTGTATCCTTTTAAGATCAAAAATCCATACTCATTTACTCTAAAGTTATTTGTCATACTTACAAAAGTACGCCACCTATACCTATCTTAAGCTAGTTATATATCGTATATCTCATTACACCCTATCCCTATCTTGAGCTAGTTCAATCCAGTCCACCTCATCACCCACTATCCATATCTTGATATAGTTCTATCCCGTCAACCTGATTACACCTTATCACTATCTTGAGGAAGTTCTATCCAGCCCACCTCATTCCACCCTTTCCCTATATTGAGCTAGTTCTACCCAGTCCCCCTCATTACACCCCATCCCTAGCTTGAACTAGTTATATCCAGTCCACCTCATTACACTCCTAACCCATCTGTGTCTAGGGCTTCTCAACGGTCTCTTCCCATTGGGTTTACCAATCAGTACCTTGAACAAAGTTCTAGAATCTTCCATTCGCGCTGCATGTCCAGCCCACCGTAGTCTGCGAGACTTAATTATCCTAACAATGAATTGTGATATATACATCATCATCATTGTGTTACCTCCTCCCCTCCCCAGTAGCCTAATCCTTTTTTGGGCCAAATATCCATTACACATTATAGTAAGAGTAACTTATATATGGTTTCAAATATTATATTTTAAACTATTATAGACGAAATAATTAAAACTTGTTTGTAATTAAGTAGATATCGAAAGAACATAGTGCATATATAAAGTCGTTTACTTTCACTGATGTAATTAAAGTTTTATACCTAAGGGAGATCATTTCCATTAACTTCCAGTTCTCATTTTTTATGTGGAGATCATTTTAGTGTACAAGAGTTCTATGTCGACGCAAAACTGCACTTCTGGGAATGTCTCTCTAAATAAATGATATTAAAAAATGGCACCGAAATTAAAATTAGTAAAAAAGTATTTGTAAATAATGTCCGCAAACCAACTCACCCAGACATACAGGCTCTTTTGTCTTTAGGTAATAAATAAAACTAGCATAAAACAATGTTATTTGGGTTTACACACTACAAAAAAAAATGGGTTCCACATGTTATCCTTTCGTTTACACACACATATCAAATCTTCGAATCTTACTGTTGCGTTCTCTTTGAAAACCCCCTGCCTTCATTCTAATATTTTGAAAATAAATTTCAACTCACTTTTGTAAGGTCTGATCAATCATTTATTGGAGACGAATATACTAAAATCTTTAAGTATCCTAAACATTTTATATTAAATGTATCATTGAGATGTTGTCTGACAGTTAGCGAAAGATGAGGGGGAGCCCCGTCATGTATAAGCCACATTTGTTGTCTTTTTCTAGAGCCGGATTCACACTGAAGGGACTCCACATCGGCTGTGTCATGTCACTGCCATGCTCTAATTGTTTTGTTCACCATTGTTACTTTTGATATTGAGTTTTTCCGCTATCTCCTTCCAAATATTTTCTTTAATGATATTATTATCGTATTCTTTATTATGCAAATTATATATGTGTACCAATATTATTAAGTTTTCTTCTGACATACTTACTGCACACGATAATTGTGTTGGAATGTTCTGCAGCCAATGTCAGATTGTAGATAAGAACCTTCGTGAAGGTTCGCACTTGCCGGAATAAGCCGAACTAACAGAAGCGACAAAAATGGTCTTAACAGAGGGCTCCCGATCTCAATTCACACGGACAGGACTGTCCACCTACCATTCTGGACCATGGTTAGTGTGAACTGTGAATCACACAATGGTCTTATAAGGTTACTCATATGGAAATCGCATGTTCGAGATTGTCTGTAGCACGACACAGCTCGCGCACAGTCCTCGCAGTTTGGATCCAAATTAAGGGTCACATCTTCCAATAAATTTGGTAAATCTTTCAGTAGAAAGTTATGGTACCCTTCACCTGTTAGTCAGTACAGTAAAACAAGTGGTCCTATTAGTCCTGCTCCTAAAATGTCCAGCCAAATATCTATTGAATATCGCTGTTTGTGTCTTGATTCGAGAAAGGCATGAGGATTTTAGGCTTCCCAAATAATTGTAATGAAAGTTAATTAAATTTAATTACAAATAATAAAATATTAAATTGCATGTATCCCTGCACAAGATGGTTTGTGGGTCTACTAATACTATTTTTACTCAATTTAATGAGTCACTAGAACCTTGTTAATCTGAGCTAATTGGGACCGAAGCTTGTTCGGATAAGTAAAAATTTTGATAAAGTGTGATAAGGTTACAGTATTTTCTCGAATTTTAAATTACAGTTGAATAAGTTTAATCAAATGTTCGTTTATTTAACTGACGTATAACACGTAATATGTACTTTAATAATTTTTAGTTACAAGAAAACACATTTTGTTGATTACAAAATGTAAATATTAAGCATTTATTATCATAAATAATTGTTTCTTACAATTCTCTTTTAACTTTGAGCTTGTTAACTACTAAAATATATTACATTTGACTTATTTTTTTCCCTCTTTTCCAAAAAGTGTAATTGTTTTATCCAGAATTTCGGACTACCGGAGTTCAATCTAACGTGGTTTTACTGTACTGCATTTTACTAAATCTCTGAATCCTTTTATTTTTTAACACAGTGTAGTAACGTATAGGGAAATTCCTATTCTCTTTGTGTCTCTTTGGTTTTTTTCCCCCCTAATCTATCTGGCCTCCTATAAAAATATACTAAAGTTCTGAAAATCCCTTCTCAAACGCTCTCCTTGTCACTCCTACATACTTTCATAGAAATTCCACTCAAGACCCGTATTTTCTAAGATAAAGTGAATTCCTCTCTCTCTTGCATTCTTTATTTCTCTTTTGTTATTCATTTATCTCCTTTTCTCTTCTTTTTCTTCTCTTTCCTATTCTCTCTTTTTTTTATCACCGCGTCTTACTACCTGTTCAGATTATATGCAAGTATACTAATTAGGCTAATGAGTTAAGGATGAGAAAGGTTGAATTTAGAGAAAGTGTACTCTCATTTGCTTGGAGGGAGAGTGGAAAACCTTTTTGGAAAACCTCCCTTAGTACACCCAACTGGGATTCTAACCCCGATCTACATTTCATTGGCGTCTAGTCTAACACGAGAGTGACGCCTTATACCATACGTCCACTGAAGACAATTTCTTTCTCTCTTTTTCTTTTTTCTCTCTATCTTTCTCACTTTCGTAATCCTTATGCCTCTCATTCTCTTTCTCGCTCTCATGCTTTCGCTTTACTGTTCTTTCTTTCAATTTTGCTTTAGCTCGCTCTCATTATCTCTCGCTTTCCATTTATCTTTCTCTCTCTTTCGTTTCTCGTTCTCTCTTGGTCTCTCTCTCCCTCTCTCGTGCTCTGTCGCTGTCTCTATAACTCTCCTTTCCTCTTTCTATCAATATATTTCTTTCCCTCTTGTTCTTCCTTTATTTCTCATTATCTTTATTTCTCTCTATCTTTCTCACTCTTCCTCTCTCCCTTTCTTTCACACTCGCATTCTTCTCTTTCTTGCGGCCTCTCCATTATTCTCTCTCGTGCTCTCTAAAAGTCTCTCTCACTCTCTTTTTCATTCTCTCTAGCTCCATCTCATTCTCCTTTGCTCTCACATTCTTTTGCGTTCTCTTTTTTCTCTCTATCTCTCTCACTCCTTCTCTTTCCCTTTCTCTCGCTCAGTTTACTCCCCGATTCCTCGCCCCTACTCTCCTCAAATAGGTTTAAAGAAGGGTATCTATTTGTCACCGAATGGAATCCTAAATATTCAATCTGAGTTTCGACATCAACATGAATACGAGTTTTGGAATGTAACCTTGGTCCCATGAATCGGGTACGATGAAGTTGATTCATCTCATCATCTATCTACCGCCCCTTGTCAATAGCATGGTATTTTCTGTAGACTACTAGTTCAACACCTTAGCTCAGTCGTTAGCCTATCTGCCTATTGAAAGAAGGGCCCCCAATTCGATCCCCAGGGTGGCCGAAAATTTGATAGTAACAGTGATGATTTAACTGCTGGGGGACTGGATGCTGTGTCTGTTTTAGATTTAAGTTAGTTCATAAATCATGTGCTGATATAATCCCTTGGTTCAGAAAGTGCACGTTAAATACCTCGGATAAATTATAATAAATTTATCCATAAATTTAATTTTAATTTATCAATAATATTTTGTTTGAAAAAGTATATTTGGTATTTTGCTTAAAATTGAGTCAATATATTACCATTCACAGATATATCATGTTTTCTCTTTGACATCTGATTGCGTCAGACAGACTGTCGTCTGGGTCGCAACGTTGTGCGAACCTATCTAGATTACTACCGAGTTGTAGGTGTCGTCCCAGCAGGATTGCCCACTGCACCCTCGTCTCCTGAGCCCCGTCCAAGAACAAACTCGAGTCGAAGTCCCTCAAGCCGATCCCGGCCCAGGTCCCGCCCACACACGACCAAAGGCCAGGCTCCTACCACATACGTCCTCAGCTTGAATGATCTTGAAGGTTCCACGTCCAGAGAGAGTTCTCCTGAAGAAAAGGGACCACGACGAGTGGCGGCCATGTCGCACGAGCGTTACCAGGTTACACCCAACGCCGTAGCCAGCAAATAATTCTAGAGGGGGGAGAGGGGGGGAGGTTGGTGGCCATATCCCCAATTGTCGGAGGCTAGAACAAATTATAAATGATAAACTGTTTTATAAGCTATCTGAAGTGGTTTTTTTATGTCAACATAACCCCCTAACTGCCGAAGGTTAGGAAAAATTCTAAATATTAAGCACCTCTAGAAGCTCTCTGAAGTGCTTTTTATTGTAACACAGCTCCCTAATTTGTACTTGTACCTTAATTTTGATATTTTTGAACGATAAATAAAGCCATATATAATCCCCCCTCCCTCCCTAACTATGGCCTTGGCTACACCCAGTATCACCCATAAGGGAACTACAGATCTTATGGAGAAACAGTTTATTTTCGATCTCTCTCTTAACTGTCGCCAAATCTTCTAGCTTTCAGCTATGTCGTGAGGTTAAGTGAATGGGTAAAAAGAAACTACTGGTAAACTTGATGAACCAGCGTTGCCAAATTGGTCTTATATCGTAATATTGACCACACTGAAGAAAGAAAATGACAACACTGTTTCCCAACAGTAGCCATGCAGTTCCCTTAAGAGATTATAGCCAGTTTAGTGTCAGGAATTATTGGTGCCAGCTTCGGGGGGTGAAGTGATTTTTGCCCACCCAAAAAGTGCCTTGGAGGGGCATAGAGTAATTTTGCCCTCCCTCCCCCCCAAAAAATTCTCCACGTCTGCATTGTATTCACGTGTGCAACAATTGTTACAAGATACAAGTGTTTCATGGTTTTTAGTAATAATATGCATTTTGAACAGTTTGTGGAATCTTCCCTCTAAATATCCAAACACTTGGAAGTTGCCTGGTTCGCACATAGATAGCTGAAGTGTACGTTTGCGAGCAGCACAATCCTAACGTGCCCTAAATTGAAAGCTGCTATCAATTACTATCATGGTATCGACTCAGTAGTCGATTTTAAGCTTGAGCCTACTCATCAATGTACGGTTCTAAACAAAAATATTTTTTTTTAAATAATTCAACATTGTTGTTTTTTATTTATTTTAGTAACATATCTGGGCATCTTTCATAATTCCTATGGAATTTTCAAAACATGCTAAAAATAGTTATTGAAATATTTTCGTTAATTAAGCTAGAGTGTTTGTTTATAACATATTATTTAATGAATAATTTATTTTTATTTTTAAACGTATTTTTAAATTTGGGCTAGCTTCAATAATCACGACGATATTGAGCTCTAATGACTCCCAAGTCGACACTCTAGTAAATATACATGGTTTTAAATACAACTTTCCTTCTACAAATAGTTATCTTAGTTGATAATAGGTGCCGTTAGTATCATCATTACCCATTTACAAGCTAGTATCGTTTTGCAAGCGTTGGCTAACCTGCTGTATCGGAATCCAGGCGGCAGTGGAGGGTGAAGCTAATCTCTGTCAAAGAAACATTAATACCATGTGTATTGGGATAAGAAGGGTCAATGTCTAATTATGAAAAGTTGGGTGGTTAAATATAAACATCTTAATATATTAAGTAACTAAAATACTCACAAAGTCTTAACTTCTGTGTGACTAAAGATAGTTGGTCCCTACTTAGTTCAATGAGAGTATTACTCAAGTGATACATCATTTTCAAAGAAAAAACCACATGCTTCTCCATACACAAAGTTTTATGACATTAGCCCTTATTTACCTGAGGCAGTAAAACATGTAAAATTCTTCACAAGTATCCTACATTATTTCACGGATTTTCACATTCTTGCGCACTACACGTTGTAATAATAAGTGTTAGTATTCATAGTAGGCCTATATGAAAACCTGTACATTGAATTTTTAATCCACTATTATAATGAATAAAAATAAACATTCCTACACATATCAAACATAGTTATTTTAAATAAAACAGGGTCTAAATGTAATTTGGAGACGTTCTCAGTATATTTTTATCTACTATATTTATTTTATGGTCTAGGATTTGACTCTCATTGAATTTTGGAATAAGTTATTTTTCAAAAAATTAATGAACGAGGTTTTTGTTTGTCAATGTGTAAACATGTTAATTTTATTTTATTAGCTTGTTAAATGTGATTACTTTTAATTTGAATCTATGGCGCTCTCGCAGTTTGTGCGCTAGTTTCAGAAGAAATGTATTGAATCCCGAACAACAATTACCCACGGTGATTACTTTTTATATAATTAACAAAATGTGACTATTTTTTCTTTCGAATAAGATCCAATGGATTGTATAAATTTTGAGGTGGAGTATTTACACAATATTATTTTTATCCTTGTGAATAACAATTTTGTGAAACATGGATCGATGTAAGAAAGGGTGCACAAAGAAACTCAAAGATATAATTGATTATTTAACTGCTTGTCGTAAAGGGTAAGTTTTTTTAATGGTATGCATATTACTGGCTTTTAGACTATCTATTTCTAATAATTTAAGTACAAAGGATGAGTAACGATACTGTTTTATTTACTGTAGAAATAATATCAAAATTAAGATACAAATAAATATTTCTATAAAACAATGTAGCGATTATTCTGATGTTTCAAGTACTTTTTTTAGAAAAAGCTATTAGCCGAAGGTAAATGTTACTAACACTCTGTAACGCACTTATAGTATGTTCAAAATCTCTTGCGCCTTGGCCGAGTTCGTATCACGCTAGTACTAAATAATTTTAACCTTACAGGGAATCGAACTAGTCAAGTTATTAGAGCAGATTAATTTACGCACTCAGTGCTCAGTCATAGCGCTTTAGCATTCTTGACCACGACATGGAGCCGATGATAAGTAAAATATATTTAAACCCATTAAAGTTAATGAACTTTTGTATTCCCTATGCCACAAAGTAGGTAAGTAGTTGATACCCGACCGCCTCTGTGGTATAGTGGTAAGATTTACTGGATTCAGATCCCAAAGTCCCGGGTTCGATCCCCAGTGCCTCCAACTCTGTCCGCGAAGCAGTGGGTCTGAAACGGAACCAAAATCAACCTTGTGAGGACAAATGAGGAGCTACTTGGATGAATAAGTAGTGCTTCAGTCTAGAACCTGAGAGAGAAGGCTGGAGGGGTCGTTGTGATGACCACATGGCACCCTCAGCCCAAAAATGTTGGCACTATCTTCGCCAACATACGGCAGCCTCTTGATTGGTACAGCCTGCTTGCAGGCTGACACCATGGAGATATTGCAAAAGTTAAAATCTACCAATAAGATGAAACATTATTCCCAAAAACATTTATTTTTGAAAAATTGTGTAAATCCTATAGATGTTTGAAAAGTGTAAACACCGTATTAAATAACAAATACCCACTTCAGTGGCCGAGTGGTCTAAGGCATCACTCCAGTGTTAAATTGGCCTGCTGATAGCGGAGCACTTGGGGTTCAAATCCTGGTCGGGTCTACTGAGGATGGTTTTTCCTAAATTTTTTCCCCATCTCACAAAATAAAAATGCTGGTAGATAACCTCTCAAATGCTTCTTTCCTCATTACTACTCAATTAGATTATCATATATGTGTATAACATGAACAGTTAGTATGACGTGGTGATATCAGTAATAAAAATAACCAATATATTTATAGTCAAAATTGTTCTAGTCTTCGAAATGAAACTGCTTTTTAAACATTTTATTGCCTCTTTAGCCTTTAAAGTTTAAAAATTAATCAAAGCAGAGTGGCTAAATTAAGCACATTAAATTGGATCTATTTTTTTATTTTACCTTCCTACTAATAAACACAAATAAATGGTACGACAAAATCGTAAGCTACATACTCTCTCGTATAGGTTTTTTATTATAGTTTGTGACAAAATCTTCAAAAATGAGTCATCTGTAATTTTACCTTAAATAATTTTTTTCTCTGAAAAATAAGTATACTGTATTATTTATCACTACCCTCCCCAGATATTTATTTGAAAAAAATAGTTCAAGACTTTCTTAAAAAGTTGATTTATAAAGTAATGTCCTGAGTTCGTTTCTACTCTGCTCAATAACATGACCCGGCTGCTAGGCCTTGTATCTATGGCCCATAGTTTTTATTGCAAGGGAACCATCCTTAAATTACGTAAGGCTTTTTTACATTATTTTAGATCCTCCCTCTCTCCCCTCGCGTAAGCTCCCTCACACGTCTCTAGCTTACGTAATTTTTAAAGATTTGGTAAGTCATGTTATTTTAATCATTTAGTTATTTTAGACATGAGGATTGGTAATATCCCACATTGGTGGCCACATGATCAAAGGCGTCACTATCGCAATAGATTAGTCTGCCGATGACTGGGAGATCGTGACTCAATCATGATCGGGTGATATTTCCAAAATATTTCCCCACTCTCTCTCCACGCGAATGGAGGTACACTTCCTCTAAATTGAAACGTATTCATCCCTAACCCACTGGCATAATTACTTCATACCTAAACAGGCAAAGTTAATTAATAAAATATACCCACATTTGCGTGGGAGAGTAGAAATAAACGATTGAATAAGATCTCCCCAAAATACCCTCAGCAGGGATTTGAACCCCCAGACAAAAGCGTCTGGCTGGCTGGAATGGATAAGCTAATTTTCTGCTCGAGAGTATGATTGTATCTTGATGTTTTATCTCCCCACGTTTAGTCCAACTTGGTCGCCTACACACTTTACGGTCCGGCACTACATTTCTATCTTTATCAGTTCTAGGAAAAGTTTGCTTGCGGTCTTGACTGATTACCAGTCAGCTAGCCTCCCAATTGTTCAAACAAACCAGTAATGTTGCCAACCTGTTGGCTGGAATTCACCAGTTTGTATAATGTTAACGTCATATATTTTGAGAGCTGAAAGCTCAACACACCGACTGAGAGGGTAGGCAGAGCCTTAACACCCACCTTGGTAACGTAGTTAGCTAACGCGCTAGTTTCGTGTTGAGCGAGACCGCCTAGGACGGGGAGATTAAGGTTCGAATCTCGCTCTGGTGAACTGGGGAGTGGTTTTCCCTAAATAGTTTTCTACTCTTTCTCCCCACAAATGCGGATTCACTTCCTCAATATTTAACCATCCCAATTCCTAATCTATCAGCGTAATTAGTACTTAAGCGTATAAACCGAACGGGTAGTAAGATGCGGTGCTAAGTATTATTATTATTATTATTATTTATTTCTTAGGTTAATATAATGTATCATTGGTTCATTGACCAATACTAGCATGTATAGGATAAATATCTAGACTGAATATCACCTGTGAGAGAATTGAAGGTCTCATGTAGAAAGGCTTTATCTTCAGTTTTCTCTCTCGGCCAACTGTTGACAGATCTCCTAGCTTTCAGTTACTTCGAAAGGTAGTGTACTGAAGTTAAGAGAGAGCTACTGTCAACATCTATGCACAAACTGTATTATATTTAAGAGACTATTTACAAAACAAAAACAAGATCGTGGTAATGCTGTTTCCCAAATGCAGTTCCTTTATAGAAGATATTCAGTAGAGTAATAAGTATTATATAACTTTCCTCATCTACCAAACTACACACGAGAGTGACTTTATTGCTAAACATACGTGTCAGTCAAAGGAAGCACTTCACGTGACGTGGCTAGTGATGGCCTATTGCACCTGTTTTTAGGAAACTACTATGAAATATTTGAAGTAGAGACCGACCAGTCAACATACGTGTGTATTTTTATTCAATTAAAAATGAATCTGTCATATGACGCAGTGAACGGATGTAACAATAAAACGTTTGGTAGAATCTGCCAACTCTATTATCATTGATTTGTGAATAGCACTATTCCTCTACTGGATCGCTTTAAAATAATAATAATAATAATAGCACCGCGTCTTACTAACCGTTCGGGTTATACGCTTTATGTACTAATTACGCTAATGGATTAGGAATTGGGAAGGTCGAATTATAGGAAGTGAACCCACATTTTCGTGGAGGGAGAGTGGAAAAACATTTAGGAAAAACCACCCCCAGTTCACCCGACCGAGATTCTAACCACGATCTCCCCGTCCTCAGCAGTCAAGCTCTACACGTCTAGCGCGTTAGCCAACTACACCACCAAGGCGCGTATCTCTTTAAAGACTACTCGAGAATATTGGTAAATAACAATAATTCGTGCCTGTATGCTCTGCAACGGATAGTAACATATTTTAAAGAGCGGCATCTCCCATGATAAATATAAACCTACACTCTTTTTTTTTCACAGCGTGTCAATACCAAAAATCGTGGTGACCTGGTGATCTAGGGGTAAGGTGTCGTACTTCTGTGTTGGGGGTCTGGGGTTCAATCCTTGGTCCCAGCACAGATTTATCTGATTACCAAACCCTTCCTTCACCTCTGACAAGACGTGTATTAATCACAACTTGTGAATGTGGGGAATGCCAAGCCTCCACCGTGGTTTGGATCCCACGTTAAATTGTAGGTCCTCCATTTCATCTCACAATCACCCTACCATTACACATTAGCGTAAGTGCGTATAACCCGAACGGGTAGTAAGACGCGGTAATAATAATAATAATAATAATAATACCAAAAATGGTCCTCCAACCTCAATCTGTATCGGTTTTTCAACTGTGTAAGGTATCTTTAGAATCTCTTTGATCTTGGTTGCAACTCACGGGGAGGTCAAGATTTGAATAATGGGTGTTTTTCTCCAGAAATGTTCTATTGTCTGTGTTCGCTGAGGATTCGTCCTCGCACATGTAGTGAAATGCTGTGCTCAAGAATTTAAATTAGTAGAGCACAACTCTTTTCCTTACAACAGATTTATTAGTCACTAATAATAATAAAAATAATAATAATAGTAACAGCATGCCTGGGCTATATCAACGTGTAGCTCAGTTTGTGGGAAGATTAGCCCGTACTAATGTACCGTTGCCCAGGGGACACCCGGATGTACTAACCGTACATCCTTTCCGTGGAGGCTCTTCCCATGTCCCGATGAGATGAGATGATGATGATAGTGAGTATGAGGATTTGGAACCAGTAGAAGCACACCTAACTAACCAAACCCTAGTGGGGGTTGAGGTAGTTTAGCCTTTCAGTAAAAAAAAAAAAAACAAGGTACCAGTCGGGGATAGAACCCTGGACTCCCAGTCTCGTAGCCAGGGTGCACTGAACCAATAAGCCACCGGACTAGTTATCAGGCAGATAGGTGTGATTGTAATCGCCTACCTAAGCTGTGAAAATAATGTATAGCTCACGTGCAGTTGTTCAAGTTTGTTTTGTTTGTAAAGTGAGGCTGCAATATAACTTATTACTTTAGTCCAGGGCTACAGATTTATCCTATTTATATTTGAAAATTAATTGGTGTATGTTACTCTTTAACCCAAAAACCAACTACACCAATTATGGTGAAACTTCGCATGGGCATAACTCGGACGTCCAGCTGGCATAAAGGACAATTAAAATTTACGTACGTTATATATATATTTTTTTTCAGGACGGTGGCTACAAATGACTTCTTTTGGTAAATATTATATAACACATTCCGTGCTAAGAGCTGTTAATTAACTAGTTTTCAATAAAACTGACCATAACTATAGAAATGTTAGTACGATATAAAATCAATAAGACATTAAAACATAACAAATAAGTTTATTTGCATTTATTTGAATCTTACAACTTTAACGCAATCATTTATTTTATTTGGTTGCATTGTATCTATCATGTTATGAAGTTATAATTGTGTATATTAAAACCCGAATGGGTAGTAAGACGTGATACCCGCTTCGGTGGCCGCATGGTCTAACGCGCTACTCTCGTGTTAGAAGAGTGCAAATGACGAGGAGATCGATGCTCGAATCTCAGTCGGGTGATTTTTTCAAAACGGCTTTACACTCTCCTTTCAAGCAACTGCGAGTACACTTCCTATAAATATAACCTTCCACATCCCTGAAATCATTAGCGTAATTAGCACATAAGCGTATAACCTGAACGGGTAATTAAGACACGGTGCTTAAAAATAATAAGAAAGTAAATTACGATGCTAAAAACCAAGTTATTATTGTGGAGACATACAAAACTTTTATGGTGGTCCTTTATAGTCAAAACCACCGTATTTTGACTTTCCTCCTCGCTTAAATGTTAGTCCAAATACTGCGTTTCGATTCGCATAAGTGAGAGCGAACCTTTAATAGCTCCAGCAGGAACATTAAAATAGTTTTTAGAATAAACTATATAGAGGCATAGTTATTCGCAATAAGTTAATCATAATTACGTATCTCAATCTAAATTTATAAACGTAATATTTATATCAATTTCACGTAAATTAATAATATCATAAACGTCGGTAGGCAACTTAACTACCTGGCACCCGAATATAAGACAAAGAGCGCCCACGATTAAGTAACAAACGAGATTCAAGAACGAGCAAGGATTACATAGAGCCAGTCAGGATTCGAACACAGGACATATGCTGAAATATGCCACGTGCGATTACTACAACTTATATATTTCAATAATAACTAATAAATAATCAAGCAACACCTTAGATTATTACTTTGGCACCCACTTCGGGGACCGCGTGGTCTAACGCGCTACTCCAGTGTTACACTATACTACCGAAAACGGGAGGATCGTGGTTCGATTCTGGTCGGGTGTACTAAGGATGTTTTTCCTAAATGGTTTTACACTCTCCCTCCACCACGCAAAATCGAGTACACTTCCTTGAATATGACCTTCCTAATCCTTAAAACTACTAGCGTAATTAGTACATAAGAGTATAACACGAACGATTAGTAAGACGCGGTGCTAAAATAATTGGTCTGCGGGCATCCATCCTTTTTTTTTTTCCTATTAAAGGAGGTCTAGTTTGAGCAGCTCCATAAAATTAACTTTACTTGGTCGTGATATTGTTAATTGTATACTCTTAAAACGAGCAATGCGAAAGGTGGTGAGGCGTGAGGGGGGAGTGGAAAATGGTCAACACGTAAGGCAGTAGAGAGGAGAGAGGGAAAAAAAGAACCAAAATGATTACGAGTGAGATGGAGTCTGATTGTTCCAGACAAGAGGGAAATAAAGAGTAAAGGATAGACACGATTGGTAGGCGAGGCGAACAGGCCAGGCTTGAAGAAAGAGGGCACGTTGGAAGCAGTGACTAACCACGAGGCTAGAAAATGAGAGAGAGAAAGAAAGAAAGCGAGAGAGAAGTGTACTGGGTACGAATGACGCGTGGCTTACCAAGGGTGAGAATGGCTGGAAATAGGGGAGTGGAAAGCCCCGGAGCTGAAACATACCGTGCCAGGCTTGGGTTGGAAAGGGGAGAGGGTGAAATAGCAACCCCTATACCAACTCCTCCCCTTAATTCCTTGTTCTATCGGGAAAGGCGGAAAGCCAACGATCTGGATCCAGAAACTCCAGACTCGTAAAGAAAGGGAAGAATGGTATCGATGCAGGAGCCCCGACTCACTGGAAATTTCGCATCAATATCCCAAAATTCTTTTAAATAAGTTTCCTCAACCTTACTCCTTAGATTCTTCAAACAACCAGAAGTTTGTATTGGAGTGCTTTCAATCCATCCGGATATGGGTATACCCTCAGTCCTTGGACTGGTTTGTGCTGCCTGCACCATCTGGTGGAGAACCCATGTACTAGGGGAGTGAAGGAAGCGTGGTTGTCCCCTATTGCCTTACACGCTGAATTTCTCTGGGCAAGCGTGAAATAACTTACCAATTTTGCCGGGAAAGTATTTTCACATACCTTTTAGGATTCTTCTACATGCCACAATCTCACAATCAATATAGGACCTATGGCTTTACTTCCCCTCTGGACGAAGTTGTGCTAAGGATTACTGTTATCACTTAATAAAAATATGTTGACCTCAGCTGGGTTTGAACCTATAAACATCGAAACCTTAGGCAAGGACTTTATCCCAAGGCCACTTAGGTCGACGTACTACTTAGATTATGTTGTTTAACAGCTTTGTGTCTAACGTTGCAATTTGTTAAGAAGGGAGTGTTAGAAATGTGAGAAATGGACAGTGTTTTTTGTTTTGTTTCTTAAGTTTTTATGGAAACACTTTTTTTCTGCCAAATTAATAATAAAATATTGATCCAATAGAAATATAGAGCTACTTTTTTTTCACATTGTCATATCAACAGTTGATGATTATCTGTCATGAGCATTGCAACATTAGACTGTCAACTTTTCATATGAAGACAAAAAGGTGTCATTAGATTCCAGGATAACCTTAACAGATATTCATTAACTTGAAAAATGATCACGTGTGAAAAATTAAAATCCATGTTTCTACTAGAGAACTTTGTTTTCTCTTGAACAAAAAAGGTTTTGATATAAAATCGGCAAAAAATACTGCCCTTAACTGCCATTCCCTCCACCCCCACCTTAAAAATATGTCCTATATCTGGATGTATATTCTCGTATAGTGAATTAATAATTACAAATCGTACGAAACTTATAATGCACAATCTATTATAAAAATACAACTGTCCACAATAAACTGCAAGTTATAAAGATGGCTATTAACTGTTTCAAAAATACTCCGTGGGTTTTACCAATACAAAATTATACAAAGTATATTTGGAAAGCATTTGGTTAGTATCAACTTTTATACCTATTTATTCGATTCATGTATTATTATTATTATTATTATTATTATTATTATTATTATTATTAGCACCGAGTCTTACTACCCGTTCGGGTTATACGCACTTACGCTAATGTGTAATGGTAGGGTGATTGTGAGATAATGGAGGACCTACAGTTTAACGTGGGATCCGAACCACGGTGAAGGTATGGCATTCCACACATTCACAAGTTGTAATTAATACATGTCTTGTCAGAAGTGAAGGAAGGGTTTGGCAATCAGATAAATCTGTACCGGGACCGAGGATTGAAACCTGGACCCCAGCATAGAAGTCGGGCACCTTACCCCTAGACCGCCAGGTCACCCCATGTCTTATTGATCGGGTTTTATTTTTGGTATTTTATTTAATATCTTCCTCACCACAATCCCAGTAGTGTAATGATGGTTTT
Organism: Timema cristinae; assembly: GCA_039000515.1. Lineage (NCBI taxonomy): Eukaryota > Metazoa > Arthropoda > Insecta > Phasmatodea > Timematidae > Timema > Timema cristinae. The sequence goes on from JBCFYV010009882.1 coordinate 89,371,973, forward strand.
TTAAGACGCGTTGCAAAAACTAAATACCTTATTTGGTATTCATTAAAATCAAGGCGGGGATATAGAGGATGCTAGAAAAGGTGTTTTTGAAGTTTTTGTAACAAAAACTATTTTTTGTCAAAATAAATTAAATATTGCTTCAGTACAAACAAAAAGTTTAATTTTCTTCAGATGGCGACTTTAAAAGTTCTTGAATATCTGTCAAAGGTGTGCTTGAATTTAATGACATCTTTTCCTCTTCATTTAAAAAGTTTGTCATTTAATGCCGCTATGCTCATAACAGATATTCAACAATAGTTGATATCACCATGAGTATAAAATTAAACTCTTATGTCCATACTGAAGCAATATTTTATTTATTTTGGCCAACAAAATGTTTCTATAAAAACTGCAAAAACACTTACCTTTTTCTCCTGTTCCCTACATCCTCACCTTCAGGATTTCAAGAAAGTATTGACATTTTAAATTCAAACAGGTGCCAATTGCAAAACAGAATATTAATATATCATTACGAGTATTTAATAGCCTTTGATAGCGTATAAATCGAACGACTAGTAAAACGCGGTGAGGAAAAAAAAAAACACTTTTATAGTGAGGTATAAAATAATGTTTTAAGACAAAAACATAATTGACAGACAACTCATATATTTTCTTATATTCACGCTTAGAAACTGGCTGGTCGAAATGCATTAATTGTGATTAATTGACGTTTTACAACTTCAAAACTGATAGAAAAGTAGTTAATTTACATATTAATTTGAAAAGGAAATTTAATTATGCATAAATATTATTGAAACTATCTCTTTTCTTAATGTTGTGACTTGTGAGCTATGGCAAACAAAATAAACAAAAACTCTCCTTTTCAAATGACACACTAAATTAAAAATATATTGTACAGTTAGGGCCTATCTAGTTTCTGAATTATATCCCTTTGTACTTTTTCTAAAAAATAGCTTAAATTTTCTAGTTAAGGAATTTTAAATATTTGTTTTTATTTAAAACGTTCACAATGTTTGTAACGCTAATGTGTAATGATAGGGTGATTGTGAGATGAAATGGAGGACCTACAGTTTAACGTGGAATCCGAACCACGGTGGCGGCCTGGCATTCCACACATTCACAAGATGTCTTGTCAGAGGTGTAGGAAGGGTTTGGTAATCAGATAAATCTTTGCCGGGACCGAGGATTGAACCCCGGCCGCCAGCACAGAAGTCTGACACCTTACCCCTAGACCACCAGGTCACCTTAAGAACAAAAGAAAGCAGGAATCAAAACCAAAACTGGAACCTTTAAAATGTTTGTTTGGAGAGCTGGAACAAGAACTAGAAAAAAATATATATAAATAGCTTCGACTCACTGTTGGTGAAAATCCAAGAAACACCCCCTCCTGTATCGATGGGCACGTGGACTAAGATGTGACTCTCATATGGTATGTTTCGTCTGTGACTGGAAATTCCGGCTTGATGTACTCGGTGTTTTTTTAGTAAATGGTTTCTAATTATGCTCCACGTAAGTGAAGGGGCATTTTTTAAAATTCTATGATTTTCATTAATTTACTACTATCTCAACTCTTGTCATCAGAATACTACATTTCAGTCTAGTTTTCTCACTTTATACTATCAGGATATCTTGACAGATAAACAAGGTAGGGTATTTATTTAGTTTGTTATTCAGTATCCTGATATAAAAAACAACCAATCTTTGTGAAAGAGCCGACCTTAGACTCACAGCATACACCGGGATACAGTGCAGAGTTCGCTTTATATTTTAGGGAGAATGTAGTCTGTACTTGGTATGATTTTTTTTAGAGGAGAAATCGTGCTCGGCTAACGTTTGATTGGTAGAACCTTCCATAAGGGCTTCGGGGTTGGAAAGCAACCACGAGATTCAACTCAGAAAGAGCACTCGCTGTTTCGCAGTCAACAAGTACGAAGGTGAAGCAATAACGCCTCGTTTTTTCGCAATTAGCAAGTATGGAAGTGAAATAATCACGCCGACTCGTTTTTTCGCAGTCAATAATTTGAGTGAAGTAATTACCCCAACTCGTGTTTTAGCAATCAACCAGCGTGGAAGTGAGAAAATTACTCTCATTTTTTTTTTTTTTTCAATCAACCGGTAATCACGCCCATTCGTTTTTTTCAGTCAGCAGTACGGAATTGAAGTAAACACTCCCACTGGATTATTTTTCTAGCAATTATCAACCAGTACGGAAGTGAAGTAATCACGCCAACTCGTTTTATCGCAAACAACCAGTAGGGAAGTGAAGTAATCACGCACACTAGTTTTTTTTTCACAATCATCCAGTACGGAAAAGAAGTAATCACGCAGACTCGTTTTATCGCAAACAACCAGTACGGAAGTGAAGTAATCACGCCAACTTGTTTTATCGCAAACAACCAGTAGGGAAGTAAAGTAATCACGCCAACTCGTTTTATCGCAAACAACCAGTAGGGAAGTGAAGTAAACACGCCAACTCGTTTTATCGCAAACAACCAGTAGGGAAGTGAAGTAATTACGCACACCAGTTTTTTTTTCACAATCATCCAGTACGGAAGTGAAATAATCACGCCGACTCGTTTTATCGCAAACAACCAGTACGGAAGTGAAATAATCACGCCAACTCGTTTTATCGCATACAATCAGTAGGGAAGTGAAATAATCACGCCAACTCGTTTTATCGCAAACAACCAGTACGGAAGTGAAATAATTACGCACACCAGTTTTTTTTTCACAATCATCCAGTACGGAAGTGAAATAATCACGCCGACTCGTTTTATCGCAAACAACCAGTACGGAAGTGAAATAATCACGCCAACTCGTTTTATCGCAAACAATCAGTACGGAAGTGAAATAATCACGCCAACTCGTTTTATCGCAAACAACCAGTACGGAAGTGAAATAATTACGCACACCAGTTTTTTTTTCACAATCATTCAGTACGGAAGTGAAATAATCACGCCGACTCGTTTTATCGCAAACAACCAGTACGGAAGTGAAATAATCACGCCAACTCGTTTTATCGCATACAATCAGTACGGAAGTGAAATAATTACGCACACGAGTTTTTTTTCACAATCATCCAGTACAGAAGAAAAGTAATCACGCCGACTGGATTATTTTTCTAGCAATTATCAACGAGTACGGAAGTGAAGTAATCACACCGGCTCGTTTTTTCGCAATCAACGAGTACGTAAATTAAGTAATCCCGCCGAATTTTTTTTTTCGCAGTCAACCAGTACATATTTCCCAGCTTCTTGGTACCAGTTCGGGTTATACGCATATAATAATCACTCTAATGAAGTATGAAGATAAGGGTGACCTGGTGGTCTAGGGGTAAGTTGTAGGACTTCTATGCTGGCGGCCGGGGTTCAATCCTCGGTCCCGGCACAGATTTATCTGATTTCCAAACCCTTCCTTCACCTCTGACAAGATGTGTATTAATCACAACTTGTGAATGTGAGGAATGCCAGGCCTCCACCGTGGTTTGGATTCCACGTTAAACTATAGGTCCTTCATTTCATCTCAAAATCACCCAACTATTACCCATTAGCGTAAGTGCGTATAACCCGAACGGGTAGTAAGACGCGGTGCTAATAATAATAATAATAAAGTATGAAGATGGAAATTGAGAGAAAATGTAGCGCATTTGCGTGTAAGGTGAGTGGGAAATCGTTTTGAGAGAAACCACCCCAGTACATCCGACCAGGATTCAAAGCCCGATCTCACCGTCACCGGCAATAGGCTAGGTTTATACTCGTGCATAAGGCCTGATAGTGAATAGTTCATAGCCCCTAGTGCGTAAGAAGTATAACACATTATTTTTCAATGAGTTTGTTCATAATTGATAAAGTTGATTATATATATGCACTGCACCTTACTACCCGTCGGGCTATACGCTTATGTATTAACTACGCTAAGGGTTTAGATATTAGGGAGGTTATATTAATAGGAAGTGTACCAGCATTTTCATGGATGGGAAGGGGTAAACCATTTTGAAATAAAAAGAGCCACAGTACACCCGACCGAGATTCGAGCCTTGATATCCCTGCCACCGGCCGTCTAGTCTTCTGCGAAATTAGCGCCTTAGACCATGCTGCCACCGAAGAGGGTTATTTGATATAGATTTTGGAGGAAATGTATCAGCCTTTTCGTGGAGGAAGAATGAGAAAACTTACCCAAGTACACAAGGCTAGGTTTCGTACCACGACCTCCCAATAACTAGCAAATTAGATCAGATGAGACTGACGCCTCAGTCCGCGTGGTCTACGAATGAGCATTTGGAGTACCTTTAAGAAAACACATTTTTTTAGGTTAACATTGTTAACATTTTGATATTTTATAGGTATTGATAATATCAAAAGTGACAGCTGAAGGTTACATGGCTTGACGTATGAATACGTGGAAAAAGATCTAGTAATTTATTTTTTAGCTATCAGGTACACCTATGCGTAATAGAATCATCCTAATGGTTTTATTTGTCCAGGGCCGTCGCTCCGCCACCATCCACTACCAGCAGGTACCTTCTCCAGAGTCCCAGCCCCTTCACACCCCCATGTCGGTGGGTCTCAAGAGTCTTGCCGGCCGAAAGATCGGGGGCGGCGGCGTCATCTGTCGCTCAGCCGCCTCGAGCAGCGCACCACGCCCTTCCCCGCCGCCTCCGCAGCCACCCCGTCTCTCCATCATCGATTTCAACCAGCTGACTCGCGGGGGTCTGGACCAGGCGACGGGCCGCGCGAGGGGCCAAGCCCGCGGTCGCGCCAGGGGGGAGGGACGTCCGCGTCCCAGACGGCGGAGAGCTAGAGCTGTGAGCAGTGGTACTGCGTTGGGACTAGGCGACGAACATTGATCGTTCGCTTCCGGACAGCCGCTAGAGCTAGGTTCTGCCATCTACAGCAATGCGAGGTCGTCAATCTTCGATGGTGTGGCTCTGCTCGTGGCGGGAAATAAGGACTCTGACTCCTATTCTGGCTTGACCCAGGCTAGTCGGTATGTCCGATATAATCTTTTATTCGCCACTTGTAACCACACCACTAATGGAGAATACACCTAAGCATAGAGTGGATTAAAATAAAGTATGACGGTGAAATAATTCAATGTAGACCTTCAATGTACGGTGTGCTAAAAACGAGTTTATACCTAACGAACGACCAAAAATAACAATGTTACAGCCTGTGCCACCTTCTTTCTGTAAGTGGTGTAGAGGCAAGCTGAAAATAAAGTGTTTTAAGGGACTTCTTGTACCCCCAAGCCAAAGACTTATCCTCCCCAGTAAATATTTGAAAATTTAAAATTCTAGTTGAAGACCATTCCAAATAGATTGCAATTTATTTGGAATGATCTTTAACTAGAATTTTTGGGGAATTGGACTCCTCTAGAAGCTATTTAGAGTGATCCTCCAACATAAATTTTTTGAGATTTGGATACCTCTGGAAGCTATTTATTTGGAGTAGTCGTTGCATATACATTTTTTGAAAATTAGATTCCTTTATAAGCTATTTGGAATTTGATACAAGGTCATCTTTCAGATTCATATTCGAGAATATCAGAGGGAAGTGAGTTAAATATAGAGGGTGGGCAAATTGTATTACTGGTTTCAATGACACGGCACAGAGTGGATTTTTTTGCCTTAAATTAACTCAACCCCTTTAACAGTTAACCTAAGTTTCAAAACTATAATTGGTGGAAACTGAAAACATTGATTGTATACATTTAAAAAATATTTTATATAGCATGGATTGAAAAAAAAAAAGTTATGACTCCACATGATCTTTTTGCTTAGAACTCTGATGAAACACGATCAAAGTCAAACATTATTTTCCATTGCTGAACGAACTTTATAGCAATGCTTTATTGGTTTATGATGGATTTTCAACTAAGCTTTTATATTTGTTTAATTTAAAGGATATAATATCTAGATGTATATAAATGTAACAAATAAAATAGCTTGCTATTTAATCTCTCATGATATGGGCATTCATTCAATTGTATTTGTACTATTGCCAGCAAAAAGCCAACTATCGAGTCAATGGTGGCTGCATTGCCTGATACCGCGTGATCTTAATTGTTCACACATTTGTTAACGATAAATTATGCATGTCCACCACAGACTTTGCCTTAAAATATAATTGGAGAGACCCTAGGCACCGGACAACTCCTGGATAGCTCAGTGGTTAGAGCATTGGCGTACTAAGCCAAAGATCCCAGGTTCGATTCTCGTGTCTAGGTGTCATTTTTGAGTTTATGTTTTTTAAAATTCGGTAAAGTGTTTAAACTTACCTTAGTTTCCCTATTTTTATAATGACGACTACAAAAAAACTACACTATGAAATGATGCCTGGTTTGAGCTTTATTAACAATTTAGAAGCATTTTCTGAAGTTGATACAGGCTCTATAAAGTGATAAGACTGTATAAATAGTTTCATTCTCAAGTGTTGGAAATATTTAATTAAAATAGAAAATGGTTACAATATTTAGATATTTAATTTTTAGAGTAATTTTATTAAACATTTTATTTTTAATAATAATAATGTATCACCTAAGTTTTATTGTTCTCTTTAAACTGCAAATAGAAATGATAGACTTAAGACTTAAATAAAAATAAAACTATATAATTTTATCTATGTTAAAGTGTTTCTAAGAACATATATTCAAATGGATTATTAAACAATAAAAAACTATTCAAAAAATTGGCTTCATAATTGTTTTATAGAAATGTTTATTCACAAAAAGGTAGAATGCAGGATTTTCTTGACCCAGTACCAGAACCTTCGGTGGAAAATAGGGTACACCAGGGTTTGAGTAGGATTGGTGGTGAAGATGGAGGATGTATGAGGTTTGAGTGATGGTTGGTGGTGGTGGTGGGGGAGGGGGACTTAGCAAAATATTTTGAGCTCTGGAGTTTTAATACCAATTAAGGTCTGGAGGATAAATAGTGTCAATATTATTGAATTAGAAACATAGTTTAAAATTAATAATAATAATCAAATTATGAATAGAAAATTCTTCAACCTGTAATTAAATCTTGATTTTTTTTGTGAGATTCTCAATGTGTTTTATAAACATAAAGCGTGATTGTGTTTTGTTTAGTTTAATTCTGTAAGATTCTTAAGAGCTAAATTTATGGCAAAAAATAATTATATTAATTACAAACTCTTAAGGATTAAAAAAAAAAATTAAAATATAAATTTTATTATATATAAAAAGTAAAAGTTTCTTGGCTTCAGGGATATATATGCTAGTTATCTTCATAGTCCTTAATGTAGGTGTTTCATCCCTATGAAGACAGGTCTAGTGTTGACATTTAGCAAAAATAAAATGGGGCAGGATTGTTCCATTCTAATGATGTCATCGCCAAAGAAGGGGGGATTGCAACATTCTGGTGAGGTCATCTAGTTTCAATGAACTCAGGGAGGGTAGGGGGCACCATATGGCCAGTCAAAACCCCTTTAGAGGTCATGACCAGTAGTGAGCTGCGAAAATTTTAACAATGAGCTCACACTTTTTTATTTAAGTTTATTATTAATATAATATGTTAAACATTATTATTATTATTATTATTATTACTATTAGCACCGCCGTCTTAATACCCGTTCGGGTTATACGCACTTACGCTAATGTGTAATGGTAGGGTGACTGTGAGATGAAATAGAGGACCTACAGTTTAACGTGGAATCCGAACCACGGTGAAGGCCCGGCAATAATAATAATATTTTTTTTTCAAATAAAGTAATAAATTCAATACATACATAAAATTGTCCCCCAACAGTAGAAACGTTAGTCCAAAACAAACCTGTCTGTTGAAATAAATACAACACACTATTTGATGATCATATAACATTATTTCTTTGTTTTATAAAACTCGAGCTTCATAAAATAGATTTTATATTTTTTGAAAATTGTCCCTATATTTCACATTTAGTCCTAGTTAATCCATTTTGTACTCTTCCATATGTGAAACATGTTTCATAAAGTTTTTTTGGGGGTGGCTCTGATGTTAAGTTGCAAAGGTGCTGTCCGATGGTTTTCCTCGTAGGTTTTTGAAATTGAGCCCAAACGCTTTTAAATCCATAGGTAGCAAAATAAAATATAGTACGTACGTTGCATTGTGTAAATTCATCCATTCCTCTAAAATCAATATTGAACAGAAGTAGTAGCAATTTGCATAAAATAAAACTGGATGCACTTTAACTCGAAAACTAAAATTAAAAGGTTCTGGAAAGTGGAAGGGCATGAAGAGGGGATGAAGAGAGGAATATATAGGGACTTCGGATCCCAGTAATCCTTCGGGTAAAAGTCAAACAGAAAACGCTTTAAGTGTTGTACTTTGTATAACCTAGTGACCATTTGAGGGTTAGCCAAGTTTTGAAAGCAAATTCCAGGATTGAAATTTTCTATAAGACAACCATCACTTTGGAGAATAGAGAAAGATAGATGCATTTTACTTAAATGACCGGGCCACAAACTAGAAAGTTCATGATGATGATGATGATGATGATGATGATGATGATTTTAACATTTCTGCTATTAAACTTGATTCATGACACAAAAAAATGTGCAGTTTCCTAGGATTTGCAGTAGTACAATAATCTTAAATGGGAAGTCACCTGTAAGTACATATGACTTATTTTTTAAATAAATTAATAATATTATAAATACATGATTAAACATGCAAATACATTGTTATTACAAGATCAGAGGAGATTGTTTTCTTGTTGCATATGATAAATACAATAATACATTTTAAATTTATCTTAGTCTTATATTGTCCCTTTAAATTTGCTCAAACACAGTCTTATGAAAGGTCCATTCGTTTTGTCAGTGAACTTAGACTAATCCTGTCTATTGCACCAAATGATGCATCAAAAGCACAGAGAAAGTCTTTGAAAATCCCTTGACTTCATCCCTGCTTTAAAGTTGGCGTAGTAGGTCAAAGGTAGCTTTACATTTTTAAATCACTCAGGTTTCATGGACTTTCTAATAACGATGGGCACTCTTTTGTCTTAGCCATCGCTGATTGTGCAAAGTAGTACCACCAGTCGCTCCTTTTTACTTTTTCCTCCATGGTAGATCTCTCCTTTAAATACCAACGTTTGGTCTGGCAAGCAATTGAAAAAAACGCCCGTTTCAACTTCATTATAGATGTCCCAAGCCTTGTACCCTTCCAGAAGTCTTAGAAGCCTCTTAAACCAGAGGTTAATGGCATTGGTGTCCAGCCAATTTCCTAAATCCCAGGCCATGGCATTGCTTGAAGTGGAAGATCCAACCATTTGAAACTAAAAAGTTCTCAATCCCCATTGTTGCAGCTATTTGAGGGATTTCTCAAGCAGAATGCTCCCATCCACAAGAATGCCTGATGGCACCAAATAAAGAGGATATTTTCCAGTTCACTGTAGGTCGACACTTTGCCTGTCTTCTCTTCTTTGCTGATGTACCTTAATCAGCCTGCGCTCTCAACTCCTATTTCTTCGCAATAATCATATTTCAGGTTGATGGTGGCAGGTCTAGTCGCTTGGCTACATCGAGTAATTCTTATTGTAGTATACAAACTTCACAAGTTTTACTGAATATTTCTTGCACACCCTAAAAATTTTTTAATGAAGTTAATTTTTTCTGAGGGATTTAATTTAAATAAATGGTTATGTATCATTTTTAACATACTTTTTTTTTAATATTTTAATTTTAAATCAATTCACTCACTGGGGATAACATTATTTAGAGATACTTTTTTTCTTCGAAGCTCACTGGCCATTCTGCTACACACACATGAATTATGCCAATATGTTAGGGTGAGTAAGTTAGAATTTAGAGAAAATGTAAATGCTTTTGAGTAAAGGGAGAGATGAAAACCATTTAATAAAGAGCACTCGCAGTACACCTTACCATAAATCAAAAACTGATCTACCCATTCCTTTATTTGCCTCATACCAGCAAATAAATAACTGTACCATTTTAAAAATGAAACTATTGGCTTTAGCTCTTATTTTTCATAAAAGTTAAGGGTTTCAAAAGCAAGGATTGTATTCTCATTATTCCAGACTGAACATGAACCCGGGTTAGACTTTCTGTCCCTAAATTCATATTTATTTTTTACAATTAATTAGTCTAGAGGCTGGTTGAAGGAATAAAACTGTTTGCTGGCAGGTATAGGGACTGAGGCAACCTTGTATTCTAACAACCTTGATTCAAAGTGACTATCCTACCTGTGTGTGTGACTAACTTTTCAAAATAAAGGTATCCCAACATATCATATGGTGCAAATCTAGAATGCCAAAATGAAATTCGCAAATTATATATATGTTACAAACACACACATATATCTTTAATAAATATCACATTTTGGCTTCTTAATAGTCCACTATATGGCACAGACCCATGCATATACATATATGAACACATACACATAATAACATTTATATATAAATATATATACACACACCTTTGACAGTGGCTATTTTATATAACTACTACTCAATTATTTTAACTTTGAATGTGGAAAGATACTTTGTTAAAAGTAAAAGAATACGAGGATAGGAAGGAACTAGAATATAACAGCACACATTTACAAAATATAAGGAATTATTAACACATAAGATATAATATAAAATATGTAATAATCTAATTGAATTATTTGGGATTTATTTATCATAAGTACAAAAATATAAATATACACTGTACATTTAACATTTAAAATACAATTTTTGCTATGCACTCTCAACATTTTCAGCAACACTCAATGAATTTAACATTTATTTATTTCATATTTTGGCAATATATACCATGAACACTAAACTTTTTTAAACAAAACTCTGGACAAAGATAAGATAAATAAGATATTTTAAAAACTGTCCTTTGTTTCTTTATTTATTTAAAATTATTAATGAGATAAAAGTTAGTCAAAATAGAAACTACCATAAAAGTTTAGTTTTAAAACATATGTCGCCATGCATTCATAGTACAACAAATATGAGGAGAAATATGGTATTTTATAGACCAGAAAATGGTAAGCTCTGTTTATGAATTTAAAACATCAGTTTTATAAATTCAAGGGCACATTTTATATTACCATATGAAAATAAAAAGAATATTTTACTGCTGTGAAGACGATGGCAATCCTCTTTTATCAATAGTTAAAAATATAGTGTCTATAAAATAACAAAATATATAATTTATAATAAGTAACTATTTAAACATTCACTAAATCTCTTATACTCATTATTAAACAAAAATTAGTACCATAGGATTCTTTTTATTCTATGATATCTAAAGGCACCAAATATTTGTCAGACACTTTGGAATATAGCTTTAGTCCAAACACAAGCTTTAAATGTAATTTTTAATAGTTTTCACGAGTAAAAATTTTGTCAACTTGAATCAAATAAGGACTCTTCAATGGTAGGAAATATTGTCTTTCTTCATCTACTGCATCACACTAAAACCAAATAAACAGTCTGTGTAAAATACACAGGCTATTAGTAGAAAGGAATGTTACTTAATTACTCTATTGTATTAGGAACTTGAACTTCATTGCTGCACTTACAAAAGTACACCACCACCTATCCCTCTTGAGATAATTTTATATCCAGTTCATTTTATTACACTATTTATTTAAGGAACATTAAACGCCATAAATAAAATAACATTTTATCATAGTGGAACTTTTAGATTTCCTAAGAAAAATAATAGTTTATGTGAAGGGCAGATATATCTAGAACTGATTTTATTGCATCATAAAAAATATATTCAAACTTAAATCAAATTTATATCCAATGAACATTTTATATTTGTGGGGTTGATACATCTTTTAAGCTAGTGCATGATTTGATCCATATTTGTCCTGCATTGAGGCACAAAAACCTAGTAAAGGAGATTTATATTTGTTATGTTAATTTGAGTCAAATTTTGTGTTGATAAGTGTTCACAAGTTTTCCAATATAAACATAGTTCTTAGTAATGTTTAATGTTTAAAGTCTTCATTTGTATTTGTTAGTGATAGATATACCTATTATGTGCACCACACTTTAAAATAAAAAAGAGTTAAGTTAAAACAATATATGAATTAAGTGGAAAAAGTATCCAAGTTTGACACACATGATATGTGCCGAGCTAATGGATATTAGCTCACAGAATTATGTGACATTTTCACCTCTCAAGAGATTGTCTATGTTTCATGAACTACCCTACTGATTGTTCTCCCCTTGACCTAAATGTCTATGTGAGTGTGTTTCGAGGTCATCGCCTATAAGCTTAATTTCGTTGAAATGCAGTAATCAACCATATCAAGAAACTGTAATGTTGGGGCTTCACTCGTTTCGTATTGCCTCTTTCTCTCTGCTCTCACTGTGTATGCACTTATCCTCACCTTTGATGACCACTCTGACCTGCGCTGTTGCAATACGTGATTGGCTGACACCTGTTCTCCCTTCCTTTTTCCTTCTGTCTTTAAGTTGATTTAATATACCACTCAAGCAGAAAAGACACAGAGCTTGTATGAATTTACGACCGATCGGGTCTCTAACTGTACCTTCTCTACTGTAGCAGTTAATCTAAGTAGGCCCTGGCCGGAATGGAGTTTGGTGGAGCCAATGCAGGGGCTACCTCTAGGTAGCATCCCGCCTCACCTGGATCGCCAACACCACCATAGTCTATCACTGGTGCATTAGAAGTGCGCCGCCTTCTTTACCACTGGGCCTACAATAACGCTGTGCTGTCACAGCTGATTTCTACGTTTGAGTTGGGTTTCGCACGGACTGTTTGCTAGTCGGACTGGCTAATTCCTGTCTATGTACAGTTTGTACTGTTGCTCGCCGAGTTGTGTATCTTTTGCTATGTAATTCTAAAAGTATAGTGACGAGTAATGGGAAGGTTATTAAACATCAGCTCAACTTATTTGGGAGTCGTGAATAGCTTGTTTCTTTCTAAGTCAATACCCTGGTAAATTGATGTACATAAGTATTGAACTAATTAGGCTGATATTACAAGAGTTGTCACAAAAGTCAACTAGGGCATGATAGTGAAATGAGCAGATATAGTTTCTTGCCGATATGTACTACTTCTGTTTTTTTATTGTGCTAAGCGGCTTATCCACATGAGTTTGAGTTATGTTAGAATTATGTTTATATATACAGCCATCACTATGGCTATGTGGCTAATTAACGTTAGATTGATTGCTTGGCAATGTTGTTTGAATAGCCAAGAAGAAAACATCTTGAGTCACTAGTGGGGAGTGCTAGATGTGTTTTGATGACCTAATTCGGTCTCTTGGCCCTAGCCGAGTATCTAGTATTGTGTTATTATGGGATCCTGTATTTTACTTCCTATTATAGGCTCTGCCCTCGAGCAGCCTTTATATCATTATTGCTAGTTTATTGGCAGCCGTGTAGATGGCCTCCTTATGTCGTACACTCGTTGTACTTGGACTAATTGGGTATACCTTGTAGACAAGTTTTGTTCGTGAGTGTGGCCACTATAGCTCTAGGCTGTAGCTATTTTGCCCTAAATGGGGCTAATTATCCCCGTATAAGAGGGACTAGGAGTATGATGTTAACTCACTATTAGTCGCCATAGATAGAGCGTTTAATTGTTTAGTTGCTAAATGCCTACGTAGCTAGGCTTCTTAAGAACCTAAGTGAGCATAAGTTGATGGGATAGTGGTCATGTTCTTTGAGGTACAGACATTAAATCGAGTGAACTCTTTCTTGAGGTCAGTTCAAGGGATTTCTTTAAATGTCTATAACTATTGACCCGCCATTGTCCACTTTTTTGTAGTGGGCGAGTTGTAGGGATTGTCTTCTCGGGAGACTTTATGATCCTGGATATTGATCACAAACAGTAATTAGCTTTAGTTAACCCCTATTGGCTCATTTTCCTGCACTCACAAGGCTATTATACTGGACGTTTTGTTTTCAGTTTGTTATGTATTTCCTTATCTACTTTTTGTGATACAACACTCTACAATCACATTATATTTATTACAGAATACAACGGACACCAAATGAACATATTGTACTATGTTATATGTCTCATTAATAAAACTCTGTATTATTTGTATTTCTTTCTTTGTGTGTGTGTTACCTTTTCTAAACCTTTAGGGAGGGTACAAATATGATAGAAAAATTCAATAAAAATTGGTACACACATAGTGCTTCTTTGTAAATCATTAATACATACCTTTTTGTTCATATATTCAATATATTTTCTCCTTGAGGTGGGTGCTTAGAAAATAAAGGTATACAAACACAATAAGTTACTCTTGTTAAACTGACATATTAATTACAACATACAATATTAAAAACACAAATTTTAATTGAATGAGAGTGAGGTTGAATCTTTAATCTTCATGTGATGCAAAATAAAACTCCCTAAAGTATAGTCTTGGACACTAATAGCCCCACATGCTAATTTGTTAAAAATAATTACGCTAATGATATAGTGTTAACTTTTTTTTTTTTTTTTTTTTACAAATGTGAAAATATTAACACAAAAAATTTATCTTGAAGAATCAAATAATTACAAAATTTCAATACTAAAATCAGAGAAAAATGGAATTAAAACTTACTAACAAAGTTTAATAGCTAGTGCATCATTATATCTAAAAAAATGTGAACTTTATTAATAAAAATATTATGAATAATATGCAGAAAAAGGCCTAATGTAGTTTAAGAACTAGTGTAGGATTATTGGTGAGATTTTCCTGTTAGAAGAAGTATGTGGTCATTTGAATAAGAAATAAAATAAGTGTGTGCGAGTGGATCTTAAGTGGTGAGTTAGGGCTAGATAGACATAAACTAAGATGAAAGTTCATCGCATTGAATTTAGATTCCTCATTTATATATTTTGACCAATAAAATATGTAAATATTGACTATTGAGTCTAAAATTATAGAGATGTACAAACTTACCCTAAGGCGTTAAAGGAAAAAGATCAAACATTTTGAGAGACTTACTTATTTACTTACACCATGGCATTAGAGAATTATTGCGTTAAAACTTAAGTAGTATCTATGTACAACTAAAGCTCACAAAATTGTAATAATATATTTGCCAATATTTCAGAAAGTTGTGAAGATAAGGAAATTTCTGGTTCTGTAAAGTATGTTAAAAGTGATTTTCATGGGGAAGTTAAATTTACTATTTTATTTATAATCTTAATCAAAGCCTAGATACAAATTTTAATCAAAATAGTTAGAGCCGATTTTTAGAAAAAATATATTTTCTCTTGTCGCCCTTTACTAAACTACTATTTATTTTAGAGTTAAACAGACACATAGACCGACGACACTGCAAAAAACAATTTTTAGGGTTCAGGTAGTCATGAAAAAACGACATCCATCAACCTCTTGGGTTAATTTTTTTTTACGGTCACAATACTTTACCTTTAGTGTTATTCTATGTAAACCCTAAATAGCTAGATCAGTAAAATAGTTTAGGCTCTACTCTGAGGTATAGACAGACATTTTCAGATTCAGGGTGTCATGAAACATCAAAATACATCAAAATCTCGAGTTTCATTTTTTTTTATGATCACATTTTCTCTACCTGTAAGCTAGTGAGAAAGTAAAAAAAAAAAAAAAGACAAAGAGCGAGAAAGACAAAGATTGAGAAAGACAAAGAGCAAGAAAGACAAAGAGCGAGAAAAACAAAGAGCGAGAAAGACAATGAGCGAGAAATACAAAGAGCGAGAAAGACAAAGAGCGAGAAAGACAAAGAGCGAGAAAGACAAAGAGCAAGAAAGACAAAGATCGAGAAAGACAAAGAGCGAGAAAGATAAGGCCTCTCTCCCAGGGAGCTACTCAATTGTGATCTGAATCTGCTTCGGTTCTTTTACCTGCCTCAATCAACATGGAACCAACAGCTTTACTTCCCCTCTAAGTTGTGCAATGGATTTATATCGTTCAAGAAAATTACATCAGCCCCAGCTGATTTTGAACCCATAAACCTCAGGTCCTGAGGCGAGCATTCTACCCCAATACCAATGAGGTTGGCTTGAACAATAAAACTTTTGTTTGTATACATATATTTGCTAAATATTAGTAAGTAAAATTAGTATACACTTACATAATCTGTGAATAAAGTGGTATTTTGTTTAGTTGGCTTTATATCTAATGATCCTTCCTTTATTTCCCAAAGTTTTGAGCGGAAACGAGAATCAATTGGTAATATATGTCCCTCTGTTGTGAATAAAAACTTGCCAAAGTGTTTATTAACATAGTTGTCCTTGTCAAAAAGCTGTAATATAAAATAAGTTGAATTAAAATACATATTTTGAATACTAAACATTTAAAAGTAATTATAAGTAATAAATAATAATGAAACATACTTGATTTAAATACTGCATATATATTATTGGTAATTTATTGTAATCTTTTACTAACATATGGTATATTTAAATGAATTCTAAAATTAACTTTAATTTTGAAACAACAAATAATATTATAATCCGACACCTTGGATCAGTCGGTAAATATCTGTGTCTTTCTACTGAGCTAAGGATCCCAGGTTCAATTCCTGGCATGGCTGAAAATTTTATCATTGGGGAAATGTGGGTTAACCCTTTAACAGTGATGAATTAATGGCCGGGGGCTATATGTTGTGTCTGTTCTAGATTTCAGTTAGATTATAAGACATATGAAGTTACGACAGGCCTAGCAATATGGTAGTGAAAAAATATATGGCTTGAATGAAAAAAAAATGACCAAGGCCACAGGCTGGAAACAGTACTGAATGTAAAAGGATGTAAATATTATTAGAGTTTGTTGGATCTCCAGAAAAATTCTTATAAAATTAATATATCAATTGTATCATGTCTAGAAAAATGCGTATTTCAAAAACATTACAGAGTAATAACTAAATATTAGTGGTGGTGGGCAGCAATAAGAACAGGTGATCACAATACTTAGTGAAAAAAGATAGAAAGAAGAAATCAGAGTATAGTAATAGATTTCTATTTATTTATTCATTCATTATTTTAATGACCAGATGAACGTAATTAATGTTCAAGATATGTGACTTTTAAAGAAAATTTAAAACTATATTTTGGTTCGAGAGATTAAAATTAATACTGTAAAATTTTAAATCTAGTTAAAATGTGTATGCATCAGGGTGAATTCTCCATGCATGCTTAAAACATGAGAGTAAAAAGTATTTTTTACAATCCTAGTAATATTATTGCTTTGTTTACCTCAAGCGCACTTCAAAGCATTCGGTAGCATCGCACCTGACTGTAAGTTACCCACAGTGATGCATGCTGTGGTCTATAAGCTACCAGGCTCTAGACTAGAGGAGCGATGATGCGCAGGCATGCCTTCCTCCCTTCCCTCCCCAGCCCATTTTTACAGCTGGCCTTGCATGCGGACTAGAAAACGCCACACATAGCCGCCAGCCAACAAAGCCGGGTTTAAAGTTATTTTGCGAATCTGGCGTGCATTTCGTTTACTTTGTTTTAGTAGGATTTTATTTAAGTGTGTGTGCTATTTAATACCGATTTTGTATATAAATGAACTGTATAGCTGAGAGAATCAGAACTTAAAACATGTAACCAAGTTGTATAGTATATTTTTAATTTTTTCTATGCCTATTATTTTACCATAATGATTTTATTTAATATTTTCATATAGTGTATATGCTCTAGGTTTTTTAATTGATTTGTTCATCCAACCATTTGTAACTAAAATTTATAGTGGTATAGAGTTAATTTAGAAGTTTGAGATATGCTTTATGAGAGAGTTGTGTTATGCATTGTATTAGAGAGAGTGAAACCTCCATATTTTGAGCGTTTACCAACCTCTGAACCCTGCGATTATGAAGTGGCTACTTTCAAAATTTAACTACAAAACATACATAAATTTCATATTTTTATACAGAAAATTTCAAAATGTCATGGGGGAGAAACACCCAGACCCCCACTTAATTAATTCCCCCAGAATTTTGAGGTTAGAATTCGCCAATGGTATGCATCCATTATGTAATTGATTTTGATCAAATTATTCCAATTGAAGCCATTTAAAATTAGCTTAGCTGAATGAACAATGTTTTTTTACACATAAGTTTTATATAACCCCAAATTTTCCTAAATGAACAAATTAAAAAAAATCTCGGTTAACTTTATTTTAGCTATTTCTAATATTTTAAGTTTGTTATGAAGTGTAATTATTTTAAATTATTAAATTATAGTTATAAAATTTTTGTTTGTAATTTCACTAAATTTTTAAAACTCTTTATTCTAAATTGATGCATATTTTAATAATATTCTTATAGAATTTAATCCAATTTTGTTTAATGGTAACATTTAAGAAATTAACTCAGACCTGTCTTTGCCTGATATATTTCTTTATTGGCGGGGATAACAATATGTCTCCAGGCATCCTCCCTCCCTCCCTCCCTACCCCCCCCCCCCTCAAGTTCCTCAAACTTTTGATTCACGTGAAAACAGTTAAAGTCGTACTATGATGGATATTTTCTACTCGGCAGGCCTGTGTGATTAGCTGGATTAGTGTAGTGCTACACAAAAAGCAAAGTATGGATGGGGAAGAGTGAGGCATAAAGGAAGTGGATAGTGTCTCCTTTCTTCGACTCCTTATACACGTTGTGAAGAGCCCGAAACAATTCCAAACACTTTCACACATAAACAGTATAAAATTATTGCCTCTTAATTGAACATGTGAAGGTTGTTACTAAACTCACATATCTTGGTGGCAAGTCACACCAAAATGTAAAATAAGTGTGTTTTTTATGCTCTATAATAGATAAATAAGTCAAAAAGGTACTATCTGAGTAATTCATTCATTTACCTTTTACACTAAAAAAGCATCAAAATGTAATCATATTAAGGGAAGGCTAGAACCATATACCTGATCACCAACTTCATCTAAGAACATCAATAGAATCACTAATATGATACCCGCCTCGGTGGTGTAGTTGGCTAACGCGCTAGTCATGTTGAGCCCGACTGCTGAGGACGGGGAGATCGAGGTTCGAATCTCGGTCGGGTGAACTGGGGGTGGTTTTTCCTAAATGGTTTTCCACTCTCCCTCCACGCAAATGCGGGTTCACTTTCTTTAATTCAACCTCCCCGATTCCTAATCCATTAGCGTAATTAGTACTTGAGCGTATAACCCGAACGGGTAGTAAGACGCGGTGCTAAATAATAATAATAACTAATATGATGAATGAAAGCCTTTGTTTCTACAAATGGGAATTTACATCTACAATGCCAGTTTATTCCCACTTCAGTTACCGTCACAACTTGGGGCTAGTATCAAGTTTCGTCCTGCTTCAGGTTTTATTTTAAACCTTAAAGGTATTTAATGCTTCAATAACAGTGTAGCAAAAAAAAGTACTGCATTTTAGTTATATAATTATTGATGCTCTGTTCTATTGAAGAGCATAGTTTTTATTTTTAATTGATATATTTTTTTCTGAAAAGTATAAACATTTGATAAAATTATTACAAAAGATAGTAAAATGAATAGCTTGTACAGTACTTCTAAATAGATCTAAGCTTTACAAGAAAAATTAGTATAGTGGACTGAATAAAAAATTCAAGAACCATTAATTTATTCATAGCATCAACAATGCTGGATCAAAAAAGTAAACGCAAAAGTAAATTCATAAGTGTGTGAGTAAAGTCTGTTCACCATAGCTTTTTACCTGAATAACAGTTGAAAAATACTTGTAAAAGATCCCCTTTTTGTTATAAATGATTTTTTTTTTTTAATTATGTGTTATGTTTTACATGTAAAATAAAGTAAGCCTTTCTCACATTATTACATTACTTTTAATAATTTATTTTTATCCTATCCAAAAACAATATTTTAAACGTAATTAAAAGTACTTGTTCGTTTTGAAATGTTATCGATGATATATAATATAGTGCATACATTAATACTTTTTAATAAAGGCATTATATTTACTTGGAAAAGAGAAAATACTATTTTTTATATATAATAAATTATTTTATTATTATTTTGTCATATTTCAAAATATTTAATTTAATAAAATTTTTTATCAACTACGTGGATGCACCATATTAAAGAACCTGTTTGCGTCATAACTAATCACATGGTTAAGTTCATCAGTCGCCATTTTAAAGCTATACTTATTAGAGATTTTGTGAAAGTGCTGCGAATAATAATTTTTTTAAGTGGAATAAAACAATAAATAATCTTTGTGCCCAACCTCAAATCAATATAAATAATATTGGCCTAAATTACTGTGGTTAACTATCACATTCATTTATTACCATCAGTTTTCATTATGGTTTTTAATAGAGTGTAATGATGAGAATGTTCAATATACTTACTAAGTACAAATACTTGCATGTTTCACTCAAGAAGAAACTCTCCATTCTATCTTCTAAACTTTTGTCCAACACACTATGAACAGTTGCATACCCACATTTTACTTTAGTGAAGTTATTCAAACTTTGTAATATATCCATTCCCACATGGAGGTAGAAAGGATTTTTTGTTGCCTATTTAAATAAACATAAAATAATGGTAAGAAAACAATAGGTTTTGTTTTATAAATTTATAATATCACTTAATTTAACATAGATTATTGTATTTAGAAAAAATAAAATTCAATTTTAAGTTAATTTAAGTTGGACAAGTTTTATTAGATTGACATGTAAAAACAATAAATTTGTACTGTACACATAATATATATATTTACAATAGTTAAAAGATATATGTAAAAGATTTGGTAAAATTGATTAAAAGTTATGTTTCTATTTGATTAAGAATGTGTTAGACGTTATAACAACCATCTAAAAATTAGGTACATTTTAAAATAAGAGACATTGAGTTATAATTACACTTAAAACTAGGTTGTAAACTCAAAGGATGATGTGACCATGCAGATATCGAATATTAATATATTATTCTGGAGAATTGATAGAAATATGTTATTAAATTTGAAAAAAAAAATATATATATATATACATTTCTTAGCTGTAGTTCCCTGTTCCTTGATTACTGGCTGCAAATGCTGCACCGTTATTTTAACGACATGTAACTATTCTGGTTATACACCTATGTACTAATGAAGTGTTCCTGAATTTGCGTTGAGGAAAAGTGGAAAGAGATTTAAGGAAAACATTCCTCAGTACACCTGACCGGGCATCAAATCAAGATCTTGTTATTGGCGGTCTAGTCTATTGCCAGAGAACTACCTTAGACAATGAGGCTATCGAAGTGGTTTGTATCATGCTACCATTATAATTTTTTTTATTTGCTTTTTTGGACCATGTTTGTAATTTTTACAAAAAAAAATGGGGAGGAGGGATTTTAGTTTAACGGGTTTGTGGTCAGTGTTAAGGCACCTACTTTTTTTATCCTGTAACCTGCTTTCTCTTATCCGAGAACGTTTTAGTGGCGAGCTAAAGTGTTTAAAGAAAAGAACTGAAATTTTCAAAAAGCTGAAAATTTTAGAAAAATTGTTTAAGAAATGAAATAATTGTTGACAAATAGATGTGGAATTGGGAGACTGAGAAATGAAAATGTGTGTGAACAACCTGCTTTGCATGTTGCCTATTTTATATTATCATTGACTAAAAATACTAATTGTAAAGGGTGACATTTGATACTTAAGTTTCAAAACCTACCTGATAAAGCAGATATGTTGATTCTACTAGTTCTGGTCGAAGAGGATAGAAAGTAACATCAGCAAATAAACTTTGCCAGTTCCACCGCTCAGGAAGAACTCCAAAATGTTTCCAGAGAGAATAATATAAAGCATGTGAACAGATAGCTTCTTCAATATCTCCATACAATACCTATGTTTAGAGAAAATACGAGGTTATTAAATAATTTTGACAGAGAATTATCCCCAAACTATATACTTATAAAGCATTTTAAATTCTATTTTTCACTAATGTAGACAAACAAAAAATTATGACCATGAAGAGGAATTTGTTTTAATTCTATTATTTTATTCCACGTGCATGTAGGTATAAATGATTACTAAAATTAGATATGGTGCATTCATTTGTAAATAAGAACTCAATAAATACACTTGATTGATAAATTTAATGAGTTCGTTAGAATTATTTGAATTAAATTGTGTATAAATTTTAAAATTGACATAAAAATGTGGGAATTTATTAAATGTTAAATAAAGTGGCCAAATGTCTTTGTGTAAGGACATTCATTAAGAGTTAATAAGGTATAGTTTAGAGGAAATGTGTGTACTTGCATAGAGTGAGAGTGGGGAGCCAATTAGGGGAAAAAACCTCTATATATCAAGCCAAGATTACAACTACAAACTCTTTGGCAGCAACAAACCAGTCTATTGTGAGAATGGCTGGTGCCTTAGACTAAACGACCATCTAAGCGGGAATTTTACTCTCTACTCGTACTCCCTTCAAAGCACTAAATAGTACACACCTGGTTTTAGACACTGTTAAATAGTTTTATGAATTCTATTTATCTTCAGTACATTTTTGTAGTTAATACTAATAAAAAATTTAACATATATAGAGCAATTATATAAATTTAATTTGATTGACCTTCTTTCACATACTTCCTTTTGTATTTTATACCTTTGACCCTCTCTGTCTACTAACTTATAGAATATACACTACCATTAAATAATACACATAATATTTTACAATCTAACACATAAAATTGGATAGAAGCATATTTGAAGACGCAAATAACTGTATAATTATTTATTTTGGCATCGCATCTTACTACATGTGTGAGTTAAGGATGAAGAGGATTGAATTTATAGGAAATGTGCCTGCATATGTGTGAGTAAAGCAAACAACCCTTCAGGAAAAACCACCTTCAGTAAACACAACCAGACTCTGCCTTAAACTATGAGTGAAGAATGACCATGGGCACGGGACGAATCCTGGATAGCTCAGTGGTAAGAGCAGTGGCATACTAAGCCGAAGGTCCCGGGTTCGATTCCCGTGTCCAGGTGTCATTTTTCAATTTTCACAACCAGGATGAGCTGTGCATTTATAATCCCATCGACACAAATAGACACTTTGCGCCTTATGATCAAATGATTAAAAACACAGAAGTCCCCATAAGGGAAGATGAATAATTATAGCACATCTGTTATACACAACAGATGTGAACACTAACTAATTATTATTATTATTATTATTATTATTAGTCCAGCATCTTATTACCTGTTTCGGGTTATATGCACTGATGCTAATGTGTAATGGTAGGGTGATTGGAAAATGAAATGGAGGACCTACAGTTTAACATAGGATCCAAACCACGGTGGAGGCCTGGCATTCCACACATTCACAAGTTGTGATTAATACACAACACTAACTTAAATAGAAAATACAAACATATTAAAATATAATAAAATTGTTAAAAAAACTAATCTCAATAAGAGCTAATAACCAAGTGAGACTCACAGTGAATTTAAAAGTTTCACTTGGCGGCGTAAAAAACTGAGTAAACCAATAACTCCAATCGCACTATTGCGTGGCAAAAAAACGAAGGACACCATAAAAATCTAGAGCCAGACAATGTGGTACACTCTAAGGGAAGCATCACAAATCTCACACACAGGAAGTGGATCCCCTCTCAATCAAAACCCATGGATGAGTGAAGTATGTCCCAAACGGGGAGTTTTGTCCCGATGACTTGTTTATATAAAGGGGCTATTACTGCACACCATCCCTAATGGACTGCAGCTTGTTCTGAGCAGAGTTCAACATTCACTGATCGTGCCAGTTATATAAGACTCAAAGTCTAACATAACCCTTTAGGTCTAAAAACATTAGACCCAAACTCGCTTTAGGAGGGAGATGAACAGCAGCCTTGGCTGCCTGATCCACCAGTTCATTTACCTGAGAGACAAACAGGATCAGGGATCCAGCAGAAAATGAGCTGGGTGCTTAAACATTCCACATTAAAAATATGTTTGTGGATAATATGCACTAGATTATTATAAGAATAAAATGGGGTCAATGCCTACAAAGCACACATGACGTCTGTGTATATAAGAGCATAACAGGGACAAATATGGTAAACAAAGCACAACAATTTAAAAAATGGAGTAAAGTTTAGATTTAAAAAACACTGGCGTCCCTTGGTAAACCTAACTTTAATTCAAAATCTTCCACAACATAAGCATATCCACGGAGAATCCAAGACTTACAGCCGTCCGTGTGGATGTGACTAAAACCTTGAAAGAAAGTAGGGAGAAGCTCACTAAAAGCCCTCTCTTATGTAATATAGGGTGTTGTCGCTTTTGGGAACTTGAAAGATATAGCTGGCCTTGAGATAGAGAAATATCTTCAAAGAAGAAATTTTACCTGGAGATGTAGTGATAGCCTTTGGAAGGACTATCCCAAACATGCTGTAAACCGATATGAATCCACACCAGACTTATACTCTGTTATTTGGTTTCATAAGAGACGCAGATAAAGGGATGTAGCACAGGACGGTAAGAAACATGCCTTGGAATTCTGAAAAATAAATGGCATGTGTGCCACAATAACCTAGAGGAGTGTAAATAATATAATATTGGAATAAGTATGAATCTAATTTGACACACACACACTACTTTTTTCTTGCTGACCTCAGTGGTTTAAAAGTAAAGTGCTCACCTCAAGACCCGAAATCCGTGGGTTCAAACTCGGATAGGGTCAAAGGATTTTGGATTTCCTTGAGCAATGAAAAGCAGTAGTGTAGTTTCATTTGGAGGGAAAGTAAAGCCATGTTGACTGTGGCGTGTAAGAAATCCCTGGAAGGTATGTGAAAATACCTTTCCCAGCAAAATTGTTAGACCCTTTCGTTCTCTCATAGAAATTCTTATGTGCTGATATAATCAGTCAGCAGTCAATTTAGAAAATGTAAGCTTAATATCTCAAATAAATAAACTACACAAAATACTTATCTCTGATACTTACAAACAGTTTCCTTTTAATAAAATTTAAATATTTTGAATGAAGATGGATTGCGAATTCCAAATTTTTATACAACAAAATGATGTCACAATTTAAAAAAAATAGTAATTAAAAGTAGTTATAGCTAGAACAATTATTTTTTTAAACTCTTCTAATAATGTTAAGGATTATTTATGAATTTGAAGCTTATATTTCTTTGTTAGTCATAGAAATAAAATTACAAGTTTCCATGATGATTAAAATTATAGTATATTTTGATTGTGGAATTTATTATATTATTAAATTATTTTTGGAGAATAAAGTAAATTTCATAATTGAGTGAGAAAATATAGATTTTGTAGCTATTAATGACATCATTTGATGTCACTGATGGTTAAAAACTCTTGTAGATAAAATTAAGATAAGTTTTGGCAAGAGACTTGAACAATTATACCAATTAGAAGTGATGTTGGGATTTTCCCACATTCAATTTTCTGGGTTCTGGTCTTAGGATACCGTTTTCAACATGTTTTCTGATAGCAATACACATTTTTAAGTGGATAGGAGAATTTTCCAATTCCCTTCGCTGGAGTTATAAATCATCATGAGGGATGCTATAAATGGAAGGCACAAGGTCTAGTGGCAAACAAAATCAGATCATTTACGTCTCCAGATATTTGAATTATTTTCCAAAAAAATAATATACCTGACATTCCAAGAAAAAATTCCAAATTTCAGAAATCCTAAAATCATTATAAGGTAAGGACTTAGAAAAATAAGAGATGTCCATGAATAAAAAAATAAAAGAGGAAAAATAAAATGAACACAAAATCAGTTTTCTTTTGACGGCTAGAAATACAATATTCAAATAGCTGCTTTGGAATTAGATCCCAAGCAAACCTTTTAGTTCCTACATCCTCGAGACTCATTCTGGTAGTGGAAGTTGGTATTTAACTCATCATAGTTCTTAACAGTTTGCACATTGACTGCCACCGCACTGTGGTTTGCAAGCTATCTCGTTTGGAGTGACCAAGGATTCAACTCATGGAGAAATTAACATTTAATAGTGTTGGCGAACAAGCAAGCTTAAAATTATATTTATATATAAATTAGCCATCTTTCCGTGTTCTGAAGTGCATAAGAAAAGTTAATTTTTATCATCAATAATTAATTAAAATAATTTTAATGTTGATCGACATTTGACTTTTCCTTTATCCTCGGTGATTCGTATCTACCCCATCCCTTTACCCGTCCCCCCTTCTTATAACCCACTCGTCTCTTAACACACTATATTTTGAAGTATTATAGACACTAGGTGCCACTTTTACAATTTAACCCCTCCATCTCAAGCCACCAGTGCGGAAAATTTAAATGATTCAAAATTTCCCAGAAAATGTGCATCTCTACTTGTGCTAACATCAACCCTGTGAAGGCCTGAGCAATAGGTTGACAGCCGGGTTTGGAAGAATGGTGCCAACCGACAGTAAGGTGTTAGCTTTGACAATAGATTTGGCCATGTCGGTTGGGAACCACTTGCACAATTCTCGGATCGTAGACCCTAGGCGACCCAAGTGCATCCTACCACATAAGGCCATGTTTATTCTACTAACAGGGATCCCTACACAAGGCTAGACATGAAAACTTTTGTTCGAAGCATTGCCAGCAAATGAGGTCATCGCAGCAGGTGGACACAAGAAAGTACCAAATTTTATATCCGGAAACCTCATGAACGCAACCGATCTTTTCTCGAAGTAGGGAAACCAGTTTTTGTAAGACTCAGGTTCCTTCTACTAAGATATTGCAACCAGCACACTTCCATGACAGAGCTCAAGTGAAATGGTATCCAATAATTGTTCAAGGAAAGCTATGTTTGTTGCTAAGGATGTCAACGGAGGGCCTAAGGATTTTTGCACAAGACTGAACAGCATGGAAAGTGAAGAAAGAAGGAAAAAGTAGATGGGAAGAGAAGGAGAAAGAAGGAAAAAGGAGATGAAAAGAGAAAAAGAGAAGGGGAAGGAAAGAGAAGCAATGAAAGTGAGGGGTAGGGGAAGGAAGAGGAAAGAAAGATTAGGGGAAGGAAGAGGAAGAAAAGATTAGGGGAAGGAACAGGAAGGAAAGATTAGGGGAAGGAACATGAAGGAAAGATTAGGGGAAGGAACAGGAAGGAATGATTAGGGGAAGGAAGAGGAAGGATAGATAAAGGGAAGGAAGAGGAAGGAAGAGGAAGGATAGATAAAGGGAAGGAAGGGGAAGGAGGTGAAAGAAAATATATAGGAAAGCTTTGTCCTGCGCAGAAGCTTCCCCTTTTAGTTGCCTCTTACAATAAGCATGGGATACTACAAGACTATTCTAAGCCCCATCCCGCAGGGTAATTGAGCTGTGTTGCTAGCAACATTTGTTAGTGGGCCAGTTCAGTGCAAACATATAGTTTTCATATTTCTTGGCAAAGAATTTTACTGACATTTAAAATAAGATGAAAATGTTTAAGCAGAAGTGTTTGAAATAGTGTTCCCTAAAAATAAAATATAATAAAAATTAAACAAGAAAGTTCAATTTAAGGTTGAATAAGGTGGGGACATGTTTCATAGGGTATTATTTAATCTTGGTAACATTTTATTATATCAAATATTGGGATGATAGATTTCAATGCCACTTTAGCAATATAGTACTATACATGTCACCATTTTAAAATGGGTTTCAGGCCAATTTTTGATCAGATTAATTATGAAAACCAAGCACAACTGCTTAAGAGATACACTAAAAAAACTCCAAGCATTAAATAAAATCAGCAACACATAAAGTAAGTCAAAATATCATTTTTGGATTGTAATCAAAATACATATTAGAGGTAGTTTTTGCTACTACCAAGTGAAAATGCACATTACTTCTCCAACTGTACCAATCAGTTATTTTTATGGGGTATTCAATGCACACTTTCTGAACCAAATAAATGTATCAGCACACGACTTATAAACCTACTGTAGCATTAGCCACAAGTCAGCGACACCCAAGTCAATAACAAACAGATATACCCAATTGCATGGACACCGACCGCTGTTGGCCCGACTACGCACTCGATCAACCCGCCCGAACTCAACGACAAACAACAAAATACTGAGGCCGCGCCAATTCAACGCTCAATTACAAAAATTCCCAGACCAAAGACTTTCAGTAGAAAAGAAGATACTCTTCAGCCATTGTCCAGTTTTGTTTCTACTCCAGTCTAGAAGCGTGTAGAACCCCTGCCCCCTCTCCCTGTTTCTTTGGTTTTCCTCCCCTCGTGATCCCCTCATTCCGTGTTCTGTGGATTGTGCTAAAACCGTATAAAAGAGTGATCGTGTGAGTAGAGAAGCACTCTTGGACTGGCTTCGATAATCGCTAGGGGAAGCTAAGGCTTCGGAGATTAAAATAACAATGTATGCCAAATTCTTTTTCAGCATGTAATCTTTTTCGTTAGCAAAATTTCTTTTTGGCTTTATGAACTTGAATTATTGAACTCTAACTAGAAAACAGCGCTTGTGATGTTGTTAATAATAATATTTTCTTTTGTACTTAAACTTTATCTCAATTGTAATGAACTTGAGTTATTAGACTGACTAGGAAGTAGTGCTATTGATGTTATTATCTCCAATATTTACTTATGAACTTAATTTATATGGCACCATCAGCGCTAGTGTAGTGGTCATTAATAACCGCCATAATAACTTTGTTTATTGATGGTAATTTTTTGAGAGTTGGCAACTAAAATGTGGATTGCTCAACTTTGTAATCAATATAAGAAATTTGATAGTTTTATGTCTAGGGTAAATTGACTTAATACATATTTTTCTTTTTTGTTGGGATGGAGAGATGTAAAGATAATGGTAAATGTAAAGATAATGGTACAAATAAGTTTGATTTTTACGTAAAGATAATGGTATAAATAAGTTTGATTTTTATGTAAAGCATATGAGTATTTCGCGGAGCTTTGATTTATGAGCTTTATATTGTTCTTTCCTGGCTAAAATATGCGCATCTAACTTGTATTTTTGCTAACATAAATTAGTGATGGTGATCGCTAAAATATGTAATGTGCTCTTCTATTGAAACCATGCCATTGTGATCACAATATTTTCTTATTTCTCCCCTTTTTGGGATCTTTTGTATTTAATTGTTGTTCATATCTTTTTTTGAATATCTAATAAACAACCCATTTTTTTAATCTTTTCAACTTACTCTATTTTTCCTCTACTTATTTATCCTTAAGTATAGTGTTATCCCACTTCTAATATTTTTGTCTGGTAATTGAATTAGGGGAATGTTTGTATATTGTTGAGGTTGACCGTGGGGACGAGTTCTGCAATTGTTCCTAATTGTGTGTTCTGGGTATTGGTTTCTTGCCCAGGTTTTTCTATATTCATTACTCACTAAGCACACTCTTTATTTTTGTTGACTTTTTTTTTATTTGAACCCTAATAGTTATGTTTTAGGGTTAGGGATAGTGTTCACTACTTAAATCTAGAACAGACACAAGATTCTGCTCCTAGCCATTAATTCATCTTTGTGGAAGGGGAAAACAACATTTAATCAATGATAATGTTTAGGACATACCAGGAATCAAACTCGAGACTATTAGCTTTGTATACAGACATTATACCTACTGAGCTAAGGAGTCGGACTGCATATTAGTTACAAACAATCAAAATGGTAATAACTTTAAAATATAATGTTTCTGGTCCTTAAAATATTTGTATCAGAAATCTTATATTTATTGAAGGTTACAAGTACATAATTACTTAATCAAATCTACCTTAGTTTCATTTTAAGTAGATTTAAATGTATATATACAATGATATATATCTGCTTAAGTGCTTAACTCTGAGTGTGGAAGCCAATATATGATCATTTAACCAGCTGAACTAGGGCGTTATTCCATAATGTGGTTTACCATTCCCTCTCATTAAAATGTTGGTGCAATTCATTTAGATTTACTCACCCCAACCTGTGATCTTATACAAGATATTTTATGCCTCTAAAATTAAGGAACTTTACACCAAAGTGTAGTATTGGAACTATCTTAAACTGAATAAATTTTAAGAAAAAATAATTTAGGATTTCTAAACCCATTCACCCAAACACTTAAAACATTTAATGCAATACCTGTGTCCCTGAAAATGAAGCTTGCAGGGAATCAATCCACGTAGTATGCGTGTAACCATTTAGCATGTCTACATTTACATATAAAGGATGATCACCTGAACCATGATTGCAAAGTGGTCGTCTGTAAAAAAAAACATAAAAATTAAGGTTGTCCTTTAGTTTTTTAAATAAAATAACAAGTAAACAAAAAATGATAGACTATATTAATCTAAATTGCATACCCTTTACGCATGTATTGTTTAATTTTACTGTATGCTTCAGAAAACATTTCATAATCCTCATGCTCTCCAAATAGAATGTATGATTTTAGAAGATATTCATAAAATGAATCAAGACCAGCACCTAAGCCACTGAGACGACCCAGCCATTTACCAGATGATGCATCTATGGTGTTACCTGAAAAGAATAAATACATTTTATTCAAGATGGGTTATATATACTTTTCTCGAATTCAAATCTTCATTTTGCCTACACATCTTGAATCCGAGTAGTAGAAAAGATAATAATTAAGTATAAGAGGTTAACTTTTCCACATTTGTTTATGTGCTCACCTAGTCACAACCAATGAGACCCCTGGGGGAAGCTGACTAGACTGTTTAGACACTGCCCCCATAGAGAAAGAGAAATGCAAGAATACTCTTTAACTCCTTCGTAATAAGAACCTTACTTATTCCTATTCTCATAGTATAGCTATGGAGATACATGACATACATAATATTCAGTTTATGAGGAGTTTGAGCGTTATTATTTTAACCAGGGATTAAGACGAAAATAATTTTCATACAAAATTTCGAGCTCGTAAAATTTGAAAAAATAAATAAATAGTTGTTAATAAAAAACTGTCAACATTCTTAAATGATGAAGTAATAAATTTAATAAGTCAAGTAATTTCAATGAATGGGAAATTACATGGTCAACATGACAGTGGAAATAAAGTTTGTTATCCAGGAGAACACCAAGATCATTAATATAAAGGGTGCAAACTATGTTTGCATTGCCCAAATTATAAGTAAAAAAAGTAAAAACAATAATAATAATAATAATAATATACTTAAAAATCATATTTTAGGATTTATTTCTGTAGTATAATATTTTCACAAGATAAATAATTATTAATATAAAGAATATTTACATGATAATGGCAAAAGGTTTTGTAAGTACTTAATGAGGAAGAAATACAATATCCTTGTTTCTGATACAAATGTTTGGATCAATATTTTTAAAGCTAATTTTGCTAAGTTAAATTTATCTAACATTATACCACACATAAAAACTCACATTATATTGCTTTTTCCATGAAACAAAAACTATGATAGCAAACTATAGTGTAATGGCCCAATGATTATATCTACAAAAGTTACTTGAGAATGTATATACTCAAATATCAAATTTCATGTTCTACAGCCATTACAATTGACAGTATTAATGCTAATAATGATTCTTAAATCCACACATTGCATTGTTAATTGTAACTGGAGACCATGACTGAAGCAAAGCAATTCTTTCTTTGTGACTTTTGTCCTTTAATCCACATGTACATAGATAATGGAAGGGGCTTTGACATTTTATACATAACATGTTCTGAGTTAAGAGACTGTCATTTACTGTATCATGTTTCAAACTAAACCTAGTCCAGCTTGGGTTCAGTAGATCACTACACAAACTGAACAAATATGATTACAACTTTACACTGAATTATGCATATAGACTATGTGAAATCAAATAAATCTTAGCACTCGTATATACCATTAAATGCAAATATTTCACTAAATATATACTTGTCTAAGGGTTTTAAACAAGAGAAGTGGATAAAAGATTAAACCTTTAAGTCTTAATTCTAAGATAACCAGTGAATGTCCTTAAAAGCATTTAAATTATATTTCTATTGTGAAGTGAATGTCAACAATGATTAAAATATATTGTTTAAAGTTACAAGTTGTACCTTCAACAATATGATGTAGAAGTAGCTTTCAAAGAAATAGTAAACCTAAAATAATACAACTCAAGACAAAAGAAAACATAACAAACCAAGGAGGCCAGTGGTGTTGTCCCTCAGATTCCACAAAGCTTTATTTGCTCTTCTTGCATAACCCTCATACACAGGATCTCCCAGGAGACGACTAAGTACACCAAACTCAACAACAAGAGAGCCCGCACCAGCTGTGCATGTCTCTGAAGCAGAGTAAGGGGGTAACCCTTGCCGAAGGTTGACCTGGAAAAACACATTCAGCATGCATGGAACGTGGATTAAAAGTCTTTAATGTTATTTTTTAGATTCCAATGGAAGTATATGTAGACATGCATATATGTGTCCTCCTTTAAACCTTTGAAATTATAGCTGGATTTTTACCAAGTAGAATGCATGCTAAATTTATGAAAATTAGCTTAAACATCGTGAGATGAAGTCCTATGAAATGCTGTACTGGCAGTTAGTTCTGTTAATATTTACTTCTATTAATTTGTCTCATATTGGCTTATTCTATGATTTCCCTTTTGTCTTTATTAATACCTGTTTTCTTTACATCTAATAACATTTAATATTAGTCTAGTTTTATTTTAAAAGTATTTTACTATCACTTTTATTATATAATAGCATGAGTCACTTAATTTTTTCGTGGGTGAGGCACATCAAAAATGTATTAAATTAAATTGTGCCTCAAAAGAGGCCTGCCATATTATGTATTGTTTCAAATCAGGTTATTGATTTGAAACCTTGATATCCTCTTTGATAATTTAGATGAGTGTTCATTTATTTATTAGTTTTCTTAAGGTTAAATATATAAAAATGGTAGTGACAAGAGAGCTAAGAAAGAGAATCAAAGGGATAAAATATTTAAATTTGTTAAGATCAAAAATGTATTTACTAAAGTTTATTAATATTGCCAAATAAAAAGTATTTTTTTAAAACATTGGTGAAATCAACTGGTTTTCTGTTGTTTTGAAACATCATCATCACCATCACTGCAGCAGCAGTAGTAGTAGTAGTAAAACTACTAGTAATAGTCATAGATATAGTTATAGCTTTAGCTGTGGCCGCTGTCATAGTAGTAGTCATAGCACTATCAGTAGTAGTAGTAGTAGTAGTAGTAGTAACAGGTCATAGCAGTAGTAGTAGTAACAGTCGTAGCAGTAGTAGCAATAGTAATTGTAGTTTTTTTTAAATTGTATATGGAGTAAATATTTTTATTTTTATTTATTTTTATTACTATTAATATTATCACTATCACTATCACTATCACTATCACTATCACTATCACTATCACTATCACTATCATTATCATTATCATCATTATTATTATTATTATTATTATTATTATTATTATTATTATTAGCACCGCATATTACTACCCGTTCAAGTTATACGCACTTACGCTAATGTGTAATGGTAGGGTGATTGTGAGATTAAATGGAGGACCTACAGTTTAACGTGGAATCCGAACCACCATTCACAAGTTGTTATTAATACACGTCTTGTCAGAGGTGAAGGAAGGGTTTTGTAATCAGATAAATCTGTGCCGGGACCGAGGATTGAACCCTGGACCCCAGCACAGAAGTCCGACACCTTACCACCAGGTCCCTTTAATCATGGTCCAGCTAAGCACAATGTGCTTGTCAGCTGGTGCCTCACCATAAATGTCATAAATACAAGTATTAGTGTAAATATATAATAAATAGATTTCATTCTTTTAAGTCTATTCTTATAAATAACATATTTCTAACAATTTATTTCCTTAAATATATTACATTTTATATTTTATTTGATGTTAAAAAAAAGTCTTTAGTCTATTTCTTGGCATAATTATCAATCTAGTATTATCATTTCATTAAATCTGTGAGCCAATTAGCCATTTTTTTTTATTTCTCTTTCAACGTTTTATATTTTATCTATTCTTAAAAGGGTATCCGGTATCATGTTAAAAGGTGTTGGTATTATTTTCAAGTGTTGTTTTCCATATTTATTTATGTATAAAGGTATTTTGTGTTGTCGTTTTCTGGTATTGTGACTATGAGCCTGTCTTACTTTACATGTTTTTGAGTAGTAGTACTGAATTATTTATAATTATACATGTTTTTACTGTCAATAGCTTCCACTCCTTATTCATGACTTTGGGACTATTGTTGTTTTCACCCATTATTTTAATAACCTTAATTTGAATATTTCTTAATGGATTTAAATATAGATCACATGTCTTTCCCCAGGAAGTAATAGCATAGCCTAGATGTGATTTGATTAGCGCCTGTACACTATTTTTAAAATATCAAAGTCAACATATTGTTTTAGTATACATATATTAAACATTTCCGCTCTTAGCTTCCTACTCATTATGTCTATGTGAGTATTCCATTTCAAATGAGAGTCAATCATTAGCCAAAGATAGTTATATGTCTCAACTTGCATGAATGTTAAGCAATTACACGGTTTTATATTATGTAAACAATCTAAGCAATTACCTTTTATATCTAATTTATACTTTATAACATGTGGTTGTCTGATATGCATTGTTTGGGTCTTTTAATGTTAATTATTAATTTATTATCGTGAGTCCAGGTTTGTATCCTATTAAAGTATTCCTGCAACATTTGTTTAGCTCTATCTACATTTTTGTGCACCGCATAAAGTATTGTGTCGTCAGCATACATAAATATACCGCAGTTCTGTATACAGTTTGACATGGTTCTTATATAGATTGAGTATAGTATTGGCCAAAGATTAGAGCCTTGTGGTACTCCAATATTTTTACCCAATCCTTCACTTTCTATATTATTTATTTTAACTATTATTTTCCTATTTGTTAGGTAATCTTTGAACCATTCATACATATTACCTCTGATACCAATTTTATAACGTAATTCTAGTAAAATGTATTTATCCAACGTATCAAACGCTTTCGACATGTCTATAAATGAAGGTTATTTTTATTCTCTACCTTGCATGCTAATAGTTCAGACCATTCATTGGGATCGTCCATCATATTCTTGACAACGTAAAGTCTTAAAATATTATTTAATAGTTGTTATAGCTTTGTTGTCCTCATTTTCTTGTGCGTCAGTTGTTTGTTTTTATAGTCGTATTCTGTTTTTGTTGACAAAACTATCGTCACTTTTAATATGCTTGATCATATTTATAATATATTACAAAACAAAAAATCAAACAAAGAACGTGCTAATTTAAACTAAAGGAGCACACTTTATTATGTTATTAATTTTAATTAAGTCACCTTCTGCCTCTTTCTTAAAGCTGATTTCACCATCACTCTTGCGCATGTAAATTTTACCATTTTTTATCCATACATATTTATAGTCATTTTCCCTTCATTTGTTTTTAACTCACCACAGTGGATTTTTGTTAAATGTGGTCATGTTCTCATTGATGTAGATACACCTCTCTGTTCCTTTTTCAATTGCCATTTTATTGGTAACTATGCGACATCTTTATTTAAGCCATGTGTTTCTTACAGTTTAAGATTAAAATCTGATAATCACTGGTGGTAGTATATTTTGGCTCTTATGAGGTAGACAATGTATTAACTCAATATGATTGTTTTCATATGGCAGTTCTAAACATTTAGCAATGTTTTCCATGATTGTACACAAATCTTCAGGTGTGTGTGTAGTAATAGTAGTAGTAGTAGTAGTAGTAGTAGTAGTAGTAGTCGTCATCGCTAACAATTTTACATTAGTTTATCATGGTGAGCTTGATTAAATGTTTCTCGTTTTGATCTCAGAAGTGGCAAATTTTACTTAATGTCATCAGCTTTGATTTTGGAAGAGAAAAAAATGCATGGTTGTAAATTGATTATTTGTTTCAACTTAGCTAAATAGTGTTTTAATGGTTGAGAACAAGAGTTTTGGGTTCTTACTCAAATTGTTTAAGTGCAATATGAGTATTTTGCATTTAGTGGCAGTTTTAAGACTAGACAATTTCCAGACCTCAAACCAACAGTCAACCAACCATTTAGTGAATGTAAATTAACCAAATAAACAAAGAGATAAATGTTCGGCATGACAGTTTGTGTGCACACACACACACACACATATATATATATTTTTTTTTAAATAATTATTCTTAATATGAAAGTATTACTACGGTTTAATCAGTCACTAATAAACAGGAATGCTTTAAATAAATAAAAAAATAGCCTAATTAATCAGCCAATCAGTTTTTCATGAATGTTTATGATGAATTATTTATGATATTCTTATATTTACGGAGACTCACTAAGTAAATAATCCTACCCGAGGGTATGGGATCCCTGTAGAGCTCCCTTCAAATGCCGGCAATAATCTTGAGGCTAAGTCATGAGCTAAATGCAGTAGTTCTCCATCATACCAAGGTGGTGACAAATTTCCAAAAGGCTGTTCAGGATCAGTCATGAGTAAATGTGTTGAAATTAATGCGCCCAAAACCCTAAAACAAAGAAATAAAAATTTAAAAACTTTGAGCTTAGACCTGAGCAAAGCAAAGTACATACTTTAACTACAGCAAACTTTAGAAAATTAGGTGGTGATGTACTTAATAAAGCCAAAGAACTTCAGATAGTAGAAAACTATTATGATTAACAAGCTAGTGGAAGTAAAGTGTATGATTTACGATAACACAAATATCTCTAATATAGAGACATTATTCCAGATAACTTTTAACTTTATAACTAAAAGTAACTGAGGTTGTTTTCTTGGTGAAAGCTACATATTTAGTTTTAGATTTACTGGTTTCATTGTCAATAGACCATCCTTTGTTCTCTTCGTGTAAATTTGTAATTTCAGCAAAATTACATAACACTTTTAAATTGTAAAATTGTTTCGCCTATTACAGAGAAAAAGCAAATTCTAGTTTAGGTGAAATAATGATTAAATTTAAAAAATATATTTAACACAATAAATATTTGTAAGCTATCTCATAATTACAAAAGTTTATCTTCCTTTATGACCGGTTAGAGCTATAGTTTATATTTTAATTAATGATTGTTTAAAGGATTTTAAAATAGTATATTAGTAGATTATTAACATATAATAAATATCTGTACAGTTACCTTATGTTAACTTCAAACACTTGAACAATATTGTCCTTATCGAAGTTGACATGCTGGATGACCTGTGCAACTGCATGTTGAAACTCTGATACATTCCCAATGACTGCAAGAGTGGTTAAAGAGTCCACAAGAGTAAGACAATAATCTCCGAGAATGTCATTGATGTTGATATTGGAACTAAAAAAAAATAAAAGAGTAAAACCCATAAATTGTTAACACCATAAAAAATTGTAATTTAAAATACAATGAGATATGGTAAAGTTTTTAAAGTAGTAATGTGATGAAGGTTTTAAAGAATTAATATAGTAGTAATTCGAACAATAATGAAGTAAAGTTGAGCAATTATTTTTCTTTACCCTCCTCCTTTCCTGGTTTTTTGCATTTGCCTTATTTAAGCCAAAAATGAAGGTTGGGAGGGTGTAACCAAGTGGTGGATTAATCAGTTGGAGGCACCCAAGCGCAACCTTAATCTGAGCCTCTTCCCCCTAATCTAATCTAAATAATAATTTTAAGGATTTTTAAACAAAAATGTATGAATTGAAAAAAATACATCCTTTATTATTTTTCAAATAAACAAAAATGCTTGTATATAAAAAAATCTAATATTATTGTAGTCTTAAATAAAAACACTTTGTGTATCTCTTTTAGTATTATTAATACGGT
Organism: Timema cristinae; assembly: GCA_039000515.1. Lineage (NCBI taxonomy): Eukaryota > Metazoa > Arthropoda > Insecta > Phasmatodea > Timematidae > Timema > Timema cristinae. The sequence continues at coordinate 89,409,658 of JBCFYV010009882.1, forward strand.
ACTAGCAACCCCGCTTGCAAATTACGGAATAAGTTGATAAAGACTTTGTCTAAACTATAGAACATAACATTTTTCTCAAATTAATAAAACACAAAGAGACACAAATTTTGAATTAAAGAAACTTTTAAGAAAAATTACTAACATATACATGAGGAATTCAAGTGTTAGAGAAAACTTCAGTATAGACAACAATATTTGATACAATTTCGCGCCAGAGACCCAGAGCTTTCAGAATTGTGTCTGGGAAGGAGGGGAGCCAAAAGGGGTTGAGGGAGAAACTTTTCGGGAAAGGTCTCAAGGGGTGCCCCTCACTTGAAGATGGACCCCATAGCCCTGGTGGTTATGGAGATGCATCTGAAAAGGGTGGGGGTGGACCTTTTTGACTTCCAGTAAAAATTGTTGTAATTTTAATAGAGGTTGCACATATTTGGGTAAACACCTTTCTTTTAAGGTTGGTTGATTGCAAACCTGTACCAACTAGTGAAAGTGAGGCTGAATTATGAAGAGACCAATAGTATAGATATAGGAAAAGGAGTGAGTCAGATATGCTGTTTGTCACCCAGTCTATTCAACTTGTATGGAGAGTGGCTGGTCAGGGAACCCCTTTAGGGACATGGATATTGCAGGATATGAGGACACGTCAGCGACACAATAAAATATTTAGTATTGCTGGACAAAAATACAAAAAGTTAGAGTAACTGATGGATCAGCTGGTGGAGGTAGGGATAAAATATGGCATTGGGATTAACAATGAGAAATAAAAAGTTATGTTGTTTTCAAACAATGAAGAGACGCTGAACATCAATATTGGAAACCAGGAGTTTAAAAACAGAGCAATTCAAGTACCTGGGAAGTCAGCTGAAAAAGGATGCCTACTGCACAAAGGAAATTAGTTCAACGATCACCATTGCCAAGGAACTGTTCAAGAAGAAAAGGTTACTGTAATTTGGGTTTGGAACTGAGGAAGAAACTGATGAAATGCTACATTTGGAGAATCGTATGGGGCAGAAACTTGGACTCTTAGAAATACTGTGAACTTTGAAATATGGTGCTGAAGAAGACTTGATAAACTCAGATGTACAGAAAGGGTGACAAATGAAGGAAACCTAGAAAGAGTGGGTGAAGATAGAACCATTTTGGATGTGATTCTTTGATACAAAGCAAATTGGATTTGACACAGCCTTAGGAAGAACTGTCTTCCCCATGACGTCATAGAAGAACAGGTTGAGGGAAAGAGGAACTTAGGAAGGAGGAGGAGGATTAAAATATTGTATGACTTGAAGGAAAAAAGAAAATTCTGGGAATTAAAGGACGAGGTGGTCTAAATTCACTGACAAAAGGAATAGATCTGTCTTAGGACAAAACAAATAATAATAATAATGATGATGATGATAATAATAATAATGGTAATAATAATAATGGATTTTAAGGACTGCCTCTGTGGTCTAGTAAGAGTTCCTGGCTACAGATCCAAAGGTCCTGGATTTGATCCTTGGTGCTTACAGGACTGGGCCTCGTGAGGACAAATATAATACTTGAATAAATAGGTAGCAGCTCTGGTCTAAGAAAATGAGTTTAACGACTATACAGACCACATGCCACCCTCTATCTGCCAATGTTGGCACTATCATCACATCGATATAGTTCAATCTCAGGCTCTGGACAAAGAGATTTTATTTATAGATTTTTAAGTTGCCCCAATGTAGAGTGAATTATGACAAACCCTTCATGGGAAATGTAATCATGTTGAATAAGTGAGTTTAATAATTATTGTCTAATACTATGAAACAATGATATTTATTTATAATGTAAAGGTTTTTTAATTATTATTAACTTAACTAGCTGGTGTACACGTTCTTCGCATGGTGAATCTATAAAGTAGCTTTGTTATTTTTAGTAGGTACAATGAATTAACCAAATATTAAGAAATGCTTAAATATTTATAATTTATTTGAATGAATGGTGATAAAAAATGCAAAAGTAAGCTGACTAGTGCATTATATCAAAATCTATACTAATACTATAAAGAGGAAAGATTTAATTTTTTGTTTGTAATGGATAAACTCGAAAACTACTGGACCGATTTTAAAAATTCTTTCACCAATATAAATTTACATTATCAGCGAGTAACATAGGCTATATTTTATATTGAAAATTTAATTTATTATTTATAAAAATGTTGATAGTATATTATATAGTTGTTGAAAGGAAAGTGGGGTTGGTGAAGGGGGTAGGAGTGAGAAAAGAGGAATGAGATGAAAATAGGAGGGAGGATAAAAAGAGGGAGGGGGCTATACTGTGATGGTAGAACTGTATTTTCAAAAAAATAAGTAAAAAAAAGTTTTGTTTTTATATTGACATGATGGATGATTTGAAGCTTTATTTTACAGGATTCTTTACAATATATTTTTTACGGGGAAGGGGACTAGTAAGATATATAATTTGAAAATGTTTGAAAAGGTGACAGAGTTGATAGAGGGTGGCATATGGTCTGTATAGTAACCTTTTTATTCATTTTGCCCTTTTTACATCCTTTAACCTTCTTTACCATAAAATGATACTTTTTCTTATTTCCTTTATTGACCTATTTACCCTTCCCACCCCATTTCTGCTTTCTATCCTGTTAACCTTTTTTTTCGCTTTCTACCCCTTTTGCTGTGTTTTAATACCTTTACCTTTCTATTCCCTCCACTTTTTAACCTTTATACCATTTTAATCTATTACTCACTTTTTTCCCTGTTTATCATTTTTGCTCAATTGAGCCTGTTTTATCCATTTTGATATTTTTGCAATTTTTGATCTTGATGATTAGATTTACTTTTTATCATTTTTGACCTTTTTGCCCTTTCTATTCCTTTTATTATTAACTACCTGGCTTTGCTCTGGAGTAATATATTAGAGTAAAAAGTTTAAAGAATTGTAAAAGGGTATAAAGGGTATATCATCATTTTTAACCTTTTTGGCCATTCTACCCCTTTTATTATTCAATACCTGGCTTTGATCCGGAGAAATATTAGGGTAGAGATGGTAAAAAGTTTTTAAAAAAAGTTGTTAAAGGGTGTCTAGAGCAAAGGGTAAAACTGTTAAAAAGTAAAAAAAAAAAGTATTAACCCATAAAAGATAATTATCAGAAATAAATAACATTATCAATAACATTTTCATGTTGACATGAAAAGAAGAGTTTGTTGTCGATACCAAAGTCTTCTTGTTTACTCTTCATGGCCACCATACTACATTACAAATTGTATGAAATGTAGTAGTAAATCTTTCTCACAGATATACTGTTTCTTCTTTTCCCTTTAATTAATTAAAATAATTCTAGTCAAAATTTCAAAATTCCTGCTTCGAGGTGCACAAGGGCTAATGATTTTAAAATTTCAGACTTCTGTGTGTGGTAGATATTGCGCAATGCTCATGAAAGTCACACAAACTCTTCATTTTATTAATATATATAAAACATTCTTTAGGCGGATAGTGCTCATCATAGAGAGCATATAAGTTCATTTGTTTTATTACAATGTAGTTTTTAAAACAAGCGTTAATTTATAAGCATACTATAGCGATACCTTCCAACTAACTTAACCTAACCTTCCATGAGCAAATGAATTAATATTGATATCTAAATTAAACTATTTAAAACTTCAAAAAATTATATTTAGATGACTTGGATATGGAAATGCAAAATAACCTAATAGGACCATAGAGTATAATAAAATAGCATGTTCATAAATACTTACATTCCAGTGTGATTTTGGTGAGGTTTTTGTTTTAATTTGATATGTACACAAACTTTTGAAACTTTGTAAATATAGGGGAGTGTGTTGTACCTCTGACCACTTTCAACAGTTTTAATTTTTTTAATTAATATATCACTGCAAAATAATATTTGGTTTGTTTAACAAAATCTTTATTCCACCAGAAGTACAACATATAGTTGTACCTTTGACCAAATAAAAAAACAGGATTTAAGAAAAATAAAATATTTATTGAGTCAAAATATCATTACGATTAAAGAGAAATAATATTCTTAGCTTACAATTATTAGCCTGTATATCAAACAATTTGAAGTTAATGTAACTAAGTTTATTCTATCTGATATGCTGCCAAATCTACTCCAAATGGTAAACATTCGATCTGATTGGCAGATCCTCCAGCCGCAGTTGGATCTGGAAGCTTAGCTACAATATCTTCAATACCTATATCATATAGTTGGTCATCATCTTTTCTAAATTTGTTACCTGAAGGTCATGATATACATCAGATACGTTCCCCTGATGAAACTTCTGAATATTATGAATCTGAACTCCCTGCAGGTATTTTTTTTTACTCTTTTAGGTTTAGGCTTATTGGTCTTTTGGGTGTCAAATACCAAGCGTTTATACTTCTTGTTTTTAATAGCCTCAAGTTCCTGCCTTTCTGGGGTATCCGTGAGGATGTGTGACTTTGCTTTAGGCCTTTCCTTGCTTGTGGCTTTCCTTGCCTGAGCTTTTGGGTGTGATCTTATAGCTTCAGGTGTCACAATGGCGGATGTTGAAGGCAAATTTTTAAACACATCTTGAGAACCGATAGGCCGGTTTTTTTGATTTGGAATTGTAGAAGGTGTGGGAATTTCAGAAACTTAAGAATTTTGTGAGGCTTTGAGACTTTACTGTAGCATCGGCCTGTCAGTCACTACAGCTAGAAGAAATTCATCTTCTGTGTAAATATTTTCGTTAAAAGGTACAAAACCTGTAACCTTGAAACCTTTCATGATATTAATCAAATCGATAAAAATAGAATTCAAAAAGAAAGAAACATTTGTAATACAGGATAAAAAGATACAGTGATAATAAATTCAGGATGAAAATGAACTCTAAAAACTAATAAAGTCCGAGTATGGATATGAACTTATAAAAGAGTTAATAGTATAAGAATAACACAAAAACATTACTATTACATAATTATACTAAAGGAATATAAAATAATTTATTAGACTAATTGATCCAAATGGGTGACCTGGTGGTCTAGGGGTAAGGTGTCAGACTTCTGTGCTGGCGGCTGGGGTTCAATCCTCAGTCCCGGCACAGATTTATCTGATTTCCAAACCCTTCCTTCACCTCTGACAAGTTATCTTGTGAATGTGGGGAATGCCAGTCCTCCACCGTGGTTCGGATTCCACGTTAAACTGTAGGTCCTCCATTTCATCTCACAATCACCCTACCATTACACATTAGCGTAAGTGCGTATAACCCGAATGGGTAGTAAGACGCGGTGCTAATAATAATAATAATGATCCAAATGAAAGTTAATAAAAGTTAGAATAATATATTTCCCATTATCAAAAGGTTATAAACACATTAAAAATGTGAGTCAAGTAAACATATATATAAACAAAAATGCATTAAAACACATGTTACAAAGAACCTGATTTTAGAACTGGAATTAAAAATGATGTAATGATAATAAGATGCTTAAATAAAATAGAATAAGTTGAATGGCGTTAACAGAGAAATGAAATCTATTCTTATCTTAAATTTTTTGAGTTCCCTTGTTCCTTGTATTACTGGTAGTGAGATTTTCACAAATCTAACATGTTTCGGAGCTACATCCTCAGGACTGAATAAGAAAAAAAAGAGAATCAACGCAAGACGCAGCACAAAACTCAATGTTAGCCAATAAAAACCAAAGACAAAGTTAATTGTAAGATATAAGCTAAATTAGAAAGTTGATCGTAGAAAATGAAATGACATATTTACCATCAATGGATCCTGAATGAGTTCATCCAACAGTGAATAGAATAGAACTAAATTAAACTTTGAATATGATGTGTAAATGTAAACTATGGTGTACTTTCTGGAAAGGCAAAGATAATGAAAGGTAAATATACGTTGGTAACTGATGGCTGTAACAAACTAGTATGAAAATGTAGTAGAGATACATAGATAGTAGATTAATAAATGTGAAAGGGGCAATGAAAGAATATTATAATGGGGAAGGATGAAGGTTCAAATTCTTCTCGACACTGGCCCGAACAGCTCAATTGCTACTATGGAATGGAGGGCTGAAACAAGTAGGATTGGATTTTAGTTTTGTGTGTTGGGGAAGTTTTCTGAGGATATTAAAGAGAGTATGGTTCAGGTCAGTCTGGGTCTGGTTCATGATATTGTTCGGCAAAATATCTTTCAAATAAGCCACATCTGCCAGTTCAACAATATTGTATATTGTAATAGGTTTCCCAGCATTCCCTGGAGTCAACATCCAATTATTTACTGCCTGATTATAGTACATTTTGAAGGGACCATAGCAGCCTCTATCTAGGGGCTGCATTTTGTGGCTGTTATGTGGGTGAAATGTCATCAATGTGACACCATTAGCTTTAGCTAAACCAATAACCGGAATAGATACATGTGTCTCATGGTTTTCAATGAGTAATAATACTGGGTTCTCAACACTTGGGTGCACATGCTTGATGAAATATTCAACAAACTGTAAAAATATTGTCTCGTTGCACCAGCCTGAAGGATTACATGCCCCAATTGATCCAGCAGGTGCACCATTTAGTATATATTGTTTAAAAGTTACCTGAGGGAACACGAACAGTGGTGGAATGCTGTTTCCAGAAGCACTCACTGCAACAATCACTGTTACAGTAGTTCCCCTTTCACCTGATGTCATTCCACCTACTTGTTTTTTTCCTTTAGGAGCTAATACTTTTGGAGGTTCATGCACTGTAGTTATTCCAGAATTACTGTAAATATCCACCTAGTGCCCATTGTCAGTGTTGGAGCATGAGCAATGTCAGTTATACATTAAGTATGTTTCCTGGCGGGTCTCATTCGGGTCATAATTTGTATTATTAAAGTGTTAGGTTTTATATTATATCTATCATATTATTTATTTTAATTTGATACAAATTTATATTTTCAATATGTGTGTGAGTAAAGAGGAATGTGTAGTTAGTAAATTATTAGTGAAATGTTTTTCAAGTTTTTGCTTAAAAGTGAGACTGTTAAAACTGGGATCTCCTGCGACTTACTTTCAGTATTTTTATAGAAAGATTTAATCCATAGATTTAAGTTAATTTATTTTTATGATTTTTTTTTTATCTTTGCTATTCTCGAAATGGTCATCTTAAAATTAGTTCCTGATTTATAGTTTATTTTGACTTAAATTATGCTTCAAAGAATTCAACGCCAAAATAAATCAAGGCTGCTTGCCCAGATCCAGAGACCACCAGCCGCCACTGCTATAAAACAACACAAATAATATATACTAGGTTAGACCTAGTAAGATGATAATGTTGGCAGCAGGGAAATAGGTATGGATTTTCAAAAACTGTTCTTCCAACCAAAATAAGACTACATAGCTATGCCTACATGTAATATATAAGATTTGACACCATATTGAAGCAGTTATAGCTTGAAATTAGCAATCAAATGATACTATAAATAACTTAAAAAAACAATATTTTCTGAGTTATCGCATTTCTGAACTAGACAATCAAAATATTGTAATAATCTTCATATTATGCTCGCCATGAAGAGTAGGCCTACTATAACACTATTTAGAAATGTGTGGATTGTAAAAAAAACAACCAAAAGTGACTGTGACCATATTTGTTTAGATAGGTAGGTACCTTACATCTTAAAAACAGGTTTCCTTTTGTTGACAAAATTTGATCTAGGTTCTGATTGATCTTTATTTGGGACAGTATGGATGTAGCGATGCGAAAGTGACTTGGCGCCGAATAATTTGGCGTATTATTTGAATATACCAATATGACACTAAGTATTTCTATATTTTTTTTATATAAGCACATACAAATTGATAGTCTAAATATTCATTACACATCAAAATATTGTCATTGAATTAGTCTAATATTTAACAACTAATGAACAGCAAACATCTTCGAACTAAAATTGTGTTACAGTAAAAATAACTTACGGATTATTATAGTCTGGTCCACGACCTGAACACTTGATGGGATTAAGTTCATCTAGTGGAAATGCGTGTTCCATGTAACTGTCATAACCAAAATAAAACATTTTTTTCGCCTCTTCCAACATTTGTATTCTAAGTTGTTCAGGAAAAAAGCCATACTTTAGTTCTAACCTATCTAAAGGCTTTTTAAATATATTTAGTGCTTCTTCAGTTAAAGTTCCTAAATATGCTACAGTAATAAAAAGGTGAAAAGTGTGAAAGTACATATTTGCAAGCCGGTGAACATAATCCCCGTGTTAAAATGATTCGTACACGAATAATGACTCTTAATAGTAAACAGCGATAGTGCTTATAAGTTTTAATACGTCAATGAATGATGATGTGTCAACTAGTTATAGGTTATTTCGTTAACTGTTAACTCCCTTAAAAACATACAGAGATAATAAAGCGATTGTTGACACTTGACTACTTGTTAAAAGGACTCCCGCAAAATGGGCCCGCTTCTAGTAGTTGGGATGAATACTAATTTAGCGAGACATCTAGTAGAGAATTGTAAACTACGTAATTGGTTGAAGTAAGAATGTAGATAAAATGCACCATTAGTGGAAATATGTGTATCTACTGGTTTGATGCCTCTACGGCTCATAATAGATTTTTCCAAATAAATATAAAAAAAATTTAAACTATTTTGATTTTAGTGTTAAATAGTGAAATTGTTGGAATTGTGAAACTTATTTTTATAGAAATTTGAAATTTTTCTTTGTTGATAAATTTTGTTAGAAAACGAATCTCACAATTAAATTAAGCAATTTGGAGTAGAAAGAAAAATGTGAAGAAGAACAGGGATGACACCTGAGTATGGAAAGGCAAGTGGTGATGGGCAGAGGCGTCGCGCCTGGGGGAGGTGTTGAGGGGGTGCAACCCCCCCCCCCCCCCCAATGTTGGTTAACAGCTTGAAAGTTGTGGATTTTGTGAGATTTGAGCTCTTGAGTTGAGAAATTCTCGGCTTATTCGGTATACCATTACTTTCTATTATGAAAGTCCTTAACCACAGACTTTTAAAAACAAATTTAAAATTCCCCAGCTGTTAATCTCTACTCTACAAAAAATCCCAACTTCGATAATCATCGAATATTGAAAGACGATTCATTCTGTATTATTGTTTCCAAGTGTGTTATAACAAAGCATCGGTTTCCATCTGGGGGTCATAGCTTGTTTTGTGTGGGGTCACAATATAGAGGTTTTCGCTTTATGTTTACGTTTTCATGGATTTTAATGATTATATGAATACTCTATATTCTAATATAAATGTAAGTTGTTAAAGTGCTAAAAACGACCTAGTTACTGTTTAGGTTCCTTTTAGCTATTCCATTCTGATATCCTCTTCCTGACTTGTCTATTGTGGCAACCTTGTAATGCTGCTAGCATTATATAAAATTAGCCCCCAAACCCAAGCTTTTTGATTCTCTTTTATTATATATTAGTCACATATAATCATTATTATAAGCAATTATAATAGTTAAAACAAGCATTAATGGACATGCGGGTCTAATGTCACGCACGTTTGGTTTGGTTTGGTTTGGTTTGTTGGTGAAGGTGAAGTAAGGATTTTAATTCTGGCCATTGGTAGCTTATTCTAATATCCCTCCCAGTAAATAAGGGTACATTTATTTTAAATGTTACCTATCCCACTGGTGTAGTTAACTGTAGATAGTCCGGGCTGGTAGTAATACAAAGTGAAAAAACTTAAAAACCAGAATTTGAACGCTTTTAATTTATCAAAGTGTCGTGATGGCCACAGAGAGAGAAGTTGTGGTCATAAACTCGAAAATGTTGGAAACCGCTATAGTAAGACTAGTTAAATTTTTTAATCCAAAATACACGATTTGAACGATATTTGCAACAAAAAAAAACTGAAATAAATAATAATTCAAAGTTATTAATTAAAAAATACAGTTGCTTTAAAGTTCGGTTCAAGGCTTGATTATCACCCCAGATTTTTTTTTTAAACTGGGAGCCTCCTGCCCGCCCCCCCCCCCCCCAGCCCCCACCTCACCCCGCGCTGTCAACATTGCTTCTTGTACTCTCCTTTGCCACTTGGGAATTTCGAAATGCTTAGAGTTGGGAAAAATACTGGTTCACAACCCCCTCCCTCCCAAATATATTTCGTGCAATGACCCTGGTGATGGGTGACTTAAATTCCAAAATTATAAAGGAAATAAGAGGTTTTGAAGAAGTACTAGGAGCTGATGGTTGGGGAGAAAGAAACGAAGAAGGAATTGTGCAGTAGAAATGGATTGAAGCTTGGTAACAGTTGGCTTAAGAAGACCAGGGCTATGCATAGATAACGCGCTACAGATGTAAGGGTGAGCAAAAATCCTTAATTGACTATGTCCCACTAACTCCATGATGGAACGAAAAGGTAAAGAAAGCAGTAAATGCTAAGAACATAGCATTTAGAGAACGGTTCACAATAGGAACAAGAGAGACTGAGGATAAGTATAGGGAGGAAAAGAGAAATGCAAATAAGATAGTAGGAGAAGAGGGAAAAACATGGATGGAAGAGTGAACAAAAGTACTATAAACTGATTTGGAAGGTAGCAATAAAGTATTATACAGTCAAGTGAGCCAAAGGAGGATGGAAAATAGGTAAGAGGTCCAAATTATGGACGAAAAAGTATGATAATGAAGAGGGACAAAGAGGTAAAGAAGATGTGGAAATCATATTTTTAGAAATTTTGGAATCCAGAGGGGAAATGATTGGTATGGGAGGAAGAAGAACGAGAGGAAATGGATGGAGAGATGGAAGAGAAGGAGGTAGCAGACGTAACCTGGAAAGAAGTAGAAGAGGCCTTGAAAATGATAAAGAAGGGAAAGGCACCAGGATTGGACGAACTCACGATGGAAATTACAACAACAACAACAACAGGATAAATGGGCCTGCAGTGGTGGCATAGAGTAGTAAGGGCAGTGTGGAGGGAGAAGAAATTGTTAGAGGATTGGAATAAAGGTATTATATTACCAATATTCAACAAAAGGGATAGAAAGATGTGCAATGTGCGAAAGTGTACGAAAATATTCTGGAAATGATAATGAGTAAAAGCGTATGGGAAAGATAAAGAGATGATCAACATGGGTTCATAGAAAATAGGTCAACCATAGATTTAATATTCTGAATTAGACAGTTTATCGAAAAATAAAATTAGGTTTGAAAGTATCTGGTAATGCCATTCATAGATGTATAAAAAGCATATGGTAGTGTGGATAGTAAAAAATTCTGGAAAACTATGAAGGAGGCTAGAGTAGAAAGAGGAATGGCTAGTAGAGTAAGGAATATGTATGATAATAATGTGAGTTGTGAAAAAAGGAGAGATGTTGGTTGGAGTGGTTCTCATTAAAAAATGAAGTAAAGCATATTATTTTACTATTTTTATTCGTAATTGAAATGATCATGAATAGAGTGGTAGGTAGACTGGGGGAGGAGATAATGAAAGCAATGATGTTTACAGATGACTTGATGGTATGGGGAGAAAAGGAAGAATAAATACAGGAACCGCTGCAGGAATGGAAAGAGGGAGTGAAAGAGTGTGGAATGAAATTTAGTATGATGAAAAGTGAAGTGATGGTGATGACAAGGCAAAGGACAAGGCTAAATCAGGTGATAAAACTGGATGGAGTAGATTTTAAAGAAACAAAGAGTGCTAAGTATCTTGGTAGTATGATTGAGGTAAAAGGGGGCAGCAGAAAAGATACAATGAGTCAAAGGCATCTTTTCTACTTGTGTGTAAGAGACTTAGTATGAATAAGAATGCTGCCTCTGAAATGTAAGGAAGTGTTGTATAGAGCCTACTTCGTATTCGTTGAATAGAGCATATTAAGTATGCAGCGGAAACTTGGACTTTGGATAAAAGAGAAACAAGGAAAGTGGAGGCCATGGGAATGAAGTGGTTTTTTTAGGAGCATACTAGCTCTCACCAGTAGAAATAGAATCAGGAATGAAGATATACGGTCAAGCGTTGGGGTACAGGGGGTACATGAGATAGTTTGGGAAGCAAGGATGAGATGGCATGGACATGTAATGAGGATAGAAGGGGAGAGGGTTCCAAGAAGATTAATGGATATGAAGTATGTAGGAAATAGACCGCATGGGAGAATAATCATTTTTAATACGAACGCGAACGAGATTTCACAGAAGAGAAATTACGAACTTGGCGGGTATTCTTCTTGTGAACAAAACGACAGCTTACAGAGCTACTCACACAAATATGAGGCCGCTGCAGTTAACTAACTGTGACGGCCAACATGCAGATGGAGTAAGATAAAGAAAATCGATTTGAACTATTTTAGCCTATCCTGTTTCTATTTGAATTTTGAACCTTATTACTAATCAATAAAATTTTGTAAGAGAGTAAATACTGTAAAAGATTGTAGTCATCACAAACCTTGCGCCACCGCTCCAGATTAACGCTGCGACCCCCAGGTTGTAAATCACTTGACTAAGGGTTTTGCCACCAAGACCATATTTTTCCAATTTTCATTTTTATGTGTTGCTGATAAGTTCTTAAATGTTCGAGTCATTAGGGTCAGTAATAATCAATCTCTCTTTACTAGAGAATTTAAAAAAAAAGATCCTTGGAATTTATCTTAACAGACAGTCTAAAAGGAAAGGGGTACAAGTGACATTTCAGTGAAAAATGAGTCAAGTGCATAAATCAAAACTAGATACACCAAAGTAGATAATGGCAAAGGGATACAACTAAATTCCCACACAGTGCTGCTCTCTGGTGACTTGAAATTATACTGTTTGCAGAAACTTTCATCTGCTTACAAGCAAAAGGGTATAAGCTCACTTGTATCTCTTTGCCATTAATACTCTTATCTATGGAGCTAATGTTTTGTATTCGTTTGGTACAGCTTGCTCCTATTCAAAAGTTTATTATAAACATTGAATAACAGTTAACCTTATAGATGCATTTAGTGACAATACAGGTGGGCCAAACAAGAATAAGGATACTGTCCAATTTTGGTCTTATGTCGTCAGTAATACTCCTGTAGCATCGGTAGATAACCGATTCTTGATGTCAGGACACTCCTTAATGGAATGTTATCAGGATTTTGCTGTTATCGAAAAGGTAAAGAGAAAATGTTCTAATGTTTTTGTTCCTGATTACTGGTGTTTAGTGGTTTCCAAAGCCAGCAGAAAAGTCAAAGTATAAAAGATGGAACTCAACGACTTTAGATCAATCCAGGCAATGAAGATTCACATGAAAGATAACATAGTTGGTATCCGAAAAATGCAATGGCTGCATTTTGAGAAGTCCACACCATTTTCACTCTTCTACAAAGAGACTTTAAATGAAGAAATGCTCTTTGAACAGCTTGATTTAAAAAAAAAGTTCTGGCAGACCACCCACCATTTAGCTAACTTCACTCTATGAAATTCCACTAAAAATTAAACTACCAAAGTTCAGAAACCTAATAGAACTGCTCCCATTCATTCCTCCAATTCACCACAACTTCTACAAGTCACTGCCTCATGATGTAGAAGGAAGGAAAAGAAAACCTACAGGAGCACAAGACACAACACGACAAGAAAACATGAATGAAAGAGAAGAAATCGAGGACAATGATGATAACATTTTACAATCATACTATGAGGAATAGAAAAAAAAAATCAGCCATAATGATTGAATTAAATGATTGTTATCATAGCTTCATATGCTTTATAATCTAACATAAGATTAGGTTAGGCGCAACATCCAGTCCCCAGCCATTAATTAATAACTGTAAAAGGGTAATCCCCCATAATTCTTCAATGATACATTTTTCGACCATGCCGGGAATCGAACCTGCCACCCTTAGCTTGGTAAGCAGACACGTTACCAACTGAGCTAAGGACTGATAAATATACTGTATCAAATTTTAGCTGACAGAGCTATTCTTTAAAGCATGTGTATGGTAGGATTCCAGAGTATTTAAAAGTTACAAAATATACTAAAACAAATTTAATATATACACACACATCACTTGTCTATTTTCTTTCTACACTTTTACACTTCCCACTTTCAAACTTCCGCAATTTCACATTGTTTTGAATTTTTAGAAATATTTATTTTTCATGTGAAAATACATTAATGAAAAAGTAATATTTCTGAAAATTTAAACTAATGTGCAACTGTGGAAGTTTTAAAGACGTGGAAAGTGTAAAAGTTTAAGAAGTCATTAAGAGAGAAGTTTATGTTTCGCTAGGAAAGAAGAGAATAAAATAATTTTCAAGAATTTTGAGAAGACAATTTTTTCAAACAATATTTTTAGTTGTAGTACTTTTGTAAAATTTCTTACTTTTTAGTGCTTAAAATAGTTTTGTATCAATAAAAATGTGATAAAATGCAGTACTTTTATAAATTAACTGGCACAAACCCTTCAGAGCAAAGGGGTACAAGTGTACATGTTGGAGACAGAAGGGTATAAGTGAAAGCAAGGGCTTAAAGGATTGTATGATATACTAACAAGATGATGATATAAATTGGTTTCAACTAAATGAAAAAACAGCTAAAGTATGCAGCTTTCCACCTAAGTACACACACCAAACAAAATTTTTACGCAGAATTTACAATAACCAACTTTGAAGCCATTTATTTCAGAAGTAAGAAAATTGCACTTGTACCCCTTTCCGTTTAAGCCCCTCCTGTGGTAGGTAGTACATTTTAGTGACGAATAATACATACAATTAAAGAGTTCAAGCCAACTTCGGTGGACGGATGGTCTAAGGCATACCACTCGTGTTAAACTAGACTGCCGATGACAGAGCAACCAGGGTTCGAATCCTAGTCGGGTGTACTGAGAGAGGTTTTTCCGAAATTGTTTTAAACTATTCTTCCATGCAAATGAGGCTACACTTCTTTTGAAATGTAACCTTCCTCATCCCTAACTCAATAGCCTAATTAGTACATATGCGTATAACCTGAATAGGTGCTAAGAAAAAAAAAGTTCAGTGAACCACTGTAACTGATCTAGCCGCGAAACCACTTGTATTTTTAAAACTGGAAAGCACTGCTATCTAGTGAAGGGAGTTTGAACTTTTAGAAACTGCTGCAGTAGATTTATACCGTACTTTATAATACATAGCAACGCGTCTTACTACCCGTTCGGTTTGTACGCTTAAGTACTAATTACGCTAATGGATTAGGAATTGGAAAGGTTTAATATATAGGAAGTGAATACACATTTGCGTTGATGGAGAGTGGAAAACGATTTAGGAAAAACCACCCCCAATTCATCCGAGCAAGATTCGAATCTCGATCTACCCATCCTCGGCAGTCTAGTTCAACATAAAACTAGTGCGTCAGCCAACTACGCCACCTAGGTGGGTGACAGTAGATTTTGTTTCTTATAGCACCTTGTCTTACCACCCGTTCGGGTTATATGCGTAAATACTAATTACATCAATGGGTTATGGATTAGGGCGGTTTAATTGAGAGGAAGTTCACCCTCATTCGTGTGAAGGGAGAGTGGAAAACCATTCAGTAAAAAAACCTCATTGCACCCGACTGTTATCGAACCCCAATCTCACCATCTTTGGCAATATAGTTTAGCACGAGAGTAGCGCGTCAGACCACGCGGCCACTGACACAGGTAGATGCGTTTTAGGTGTAGGAAATTCCTGCACGACAAAAAAAGGTTGTTTTTTTTTCAAATGAATCAGATATCCATTCACTAATTTTTTTAAACATACAAATGTATAGCCAATTATTAAATTATTTCTTCAAAATGAACAAAACAAATATTTCTATTTTATTCTCATTAGACAGCTGACATAATTTTAACTATTCAAACAAATATCATACCGTACCAAAGTATTTAAACTAAGTGCTATTTTTATTTATCATTATTCTTTTAATTAACAATGAGTGGAACGGATATTGTATTTTATTAACAAAGCTATCACAGCTATTGCATTCAAAGGGAAATTGATATATTATACATTTGAAAATACTTGGTGATATTTTAATTAAAATTCAATGAACCAATAAAATATAGCTGATTAAGCTATTTTGGTTTTGAATGTTATCTAAGTCAATGAATACAAATTTTCAGCATGAATATATTTAAATATTGGATTTTAACTGATTAAATATTTAAAACAAGTTTTGATAAAACCAAATAAGAGATCTTATTTAACAACATTAAAGTCCCTTAATATCTACCAATTTTAATTTATAAACACATTTGAAATAAATATGATTTTACGAATCTATGAATTATGTCAAAGGAAAAATCCTATTTGAGGTCAACTTAATATATGCTAAGTTTATATATATATATTTTATACATATACCTAAGTGGTGAAGGAGTTGTTTATTCAACATATGTACAGATAAATAGGAATATTATTTTCCATGGCCAGTGAAGTTTAGAAAAAACAACTTCTAAACACAACAAAAATTTATACCTAAGTGGTGAAGAACTAGTTTATCCAACTATGTACAAATTAAATAGGAATATTATTTTCCCTGGCCAGTGAAGTTTAGAAAAAACAACTTCTAGACACAACAAAAATTTGGCCTAGTACTAACAATTTTAATCCTATTAAAATGTTAAACATGATATTAAAATAAATCTTAAATAAAAATAAGAAGACTTTATGGAAATCATTTTATAAAATTCTTTTTATCAGTCAATAGGTATAAAATGCTACTATATTACTAGCACTATTCCATCGTTAATGATACTATAGATCAAAAGTGACAGAACGTTCGGCTCATTTGGCCAGACGTATGAATGTTTAATTTATGCATGTAATATATGTTATGTTTATGAAAAATATGCTATACAATAGTCATAGAAAGGTGGTTATTTTATTAATACAGATGAATAACAGCCAAATTATAATGCCAGATGAAAAGTATTATTACATTGACATAATATTATTATGTAACCACTGTTAACTGATTCTTGTGTTTTGCTTTCATATGCTATCTAGCTAATGACATTTGTTTAGTGGCAGATAAAAAGTGAGAACAAATAGCCTTTTCTATATTTTCTTACTGCATACTACATACATACCTAATCACCCAGTTCCCTTACAGGGTAAGCAAGAAACTGTTCACATAGCTTTAAAAACCACTCCGTACTTAATCCATTCTCATTAAGTTTCTCCACAATTCCCTATCTTTGCATACTCCCTTCGCTTCAACAACATCCATACACTTAGACAAACAAGTTCTTTTATTCTTAAAACTATTCATGTTTATCTTTTGCACACGTTTATCTACAACATTTAGCCACGTTTTACGTGGCCTACCCTTTCCTTCTGATCCATACACCCCACTTTCACAAATTCTTTGTTTTGTCACGCGATCCTCACTCATCCTCTCAACATGCCCAAACCAGTGCAAGACACTTATTTCACATTTACCGATTTGATTCTCTTTTAAACCACACTACTTCAGCACCCATTCTTTAGTGATTCTATCCATACGAGCTTTTATAAATACATTTCTTAATTATCTCACTCCAACCGCATTCATCTTGCTCTTCTGTTTTTCCCACGCTTCACATTCATACAACAATGTTGGTGTGAACACACTTTTATATACTACCATATTTTCCTCTTTCGATGCTACGTCATTCTTTGCAATAGTCCACATATATCCAACTACTCTAAAATATGCATTCACCTGTCTGTCGATTTCACCATCTATCCTTCTATCCTTACAGAATATATGCTCATATGCACAAAATTATTCACTTGTTCTAAGAGTTTTCCATTTATACTAAGTTTACAATCATTCCCTTAACCATCCTTATCAAAAACTATCATCTTAATTTTGGAGGCATTTATAAGAAGATTCATTCTGTCTGTCGTCACATACAAACGATTTAATGCAGTCTGCAAGTAATTTTCATTCTCAGCAATTAATACGGCATCAACATTATAAAAAAGCTAAAAATATAATTAGATAATAGATTATCAATTGATAAACATTATTTGACCAATATTTTACCAAACAATGCAATAATAAATTTTAGAAACTAATAAATGTTATGGTAGTTAATTTAATTTATTTTTGATTTATATAGTAAACCCTATAAAGTATTTTATTATAATGCTTTAAATTTGCTATAAGATTAGCACATAGCATTTTAAACCATTACAAGTCCTTTCTTTGTGATATGCTTGGTATTAAAATCTAATTTAAATTGCAAATAAAGCAAAATATTACAGAGAGTTTCAAGGAAGGGTGTCTTGATTCAATAATTATTAAATTTCCAAGTATAGAGCGCACCACTAATCGATCTCGCCACAGTGGTGCCTGAGTTTGTAACGTTGAATACGGTATCTCCCTTGTATTTATCGATGGGTTGGCCGCCTCTCTCTTTCACTCTCTCTCTCTCTCTTTATGCCGTGAAGTTAGATCCCCTAACACCCAACAAAAACACCCGGGAGCTACAGTCGTGACGTCATTTGGTCTTTGGCGGCACGCTAGTTCAGGCTGACACAAAATCATTAACACTCAAGAGGGGAATAGGCACAGAAAAGGACTGAAGAAAAGTGCCACAAAACAGCGTCACTAAAGAGGGGGGGAAAAAATCAATGTAACTCCATGGCCAGGTATACCGAAGTTATAGAGGATTTAGGTTTGATTCCGTGTGGTTACTTATGAAACTATTTTTTTCCCTTACATACTTGTACGTTCTATTAGACAATTAGTAAACATCAAGCCACTAGGATAGCATGCTTAATATTAGGTGTAGTGTCAATATTTTTTTTTAGCACAACGTTTTACTACACGTTTGGGTTATACGTTTATACATTAATCACGCTGATGGCTTTAGAAATGAGGTAGGTTATATTTATAAGAAGTGTACTCGCATTTGCGTAGAGGGAGAGTGAAAAACAATTTTGGGAAAACATCATCAGTACACCCGACCAAGATTCGAACCTCGGTCTCCCCGTCATCAACATTCAAATATATTTGGAGAGTGACGTCTAGGGGTCGTTCATAAACCACGTAACGCTTTGAGGGGGGGAAGGAGGGGTGAGCTATAATGTCTACACGCTGTTACATGGGGGGAGGGTGGGGTACATCAAGGTGTTACATAACACAAATATTATACTCAAATTCTAATGTTCAAAAATAATATTGTTCATGTGTTCACCTTTGATAAACATACTTATAGATAACTTCCAAATATCTGTGACGTTGAAAATGCAAGCTTAGCACTTACTTTTTGTCTATTAATATTTCGAATGCGCTTAGGTGTTACTGTCGGCCCAAGATTACGAGCGCCAAACACATTCGAAAACACATATTTTCATGCGCATGACAGTGACATGTTTATGCTCACCGCACATATTTAAGTTTGTCCAATATACTGACCCCCTCACGTGCTTTTAGCTGGATAACAGATATCTGTTTACGTGGCCTTAATTTATAAGTATGGTTGAGTTTCAGTATAATTTAGATTCCTACTGCACATTCTTTTACATAGGCCGTGAACAATCACTTATGTTTATACATATAAATGCGTATAAGTGCGTATAAAAAGCGATATTCAGAACAAAAAACTGTGGAAGAGTCATAAAAAGATGTAGTAAAATAGAAAGAAGCCAAATTACAGAATCTATCTCAAGGCAAGTTTGAGGAGTCCATCAATAAGTGTTTTATTTCTTCATACCAGCAGCATGTTATGAAAAGTAAAGCTTCAAATATCATTGATTGTTTTCAAAAGTTAGGTGAATTAAAGCCTCTTTTCCCTACTGATAAATTAGTGTGTATGTATATAAATGCAAATATTATACACCCGCTACGGTGGACGCATTGTCTAAATTGTAATTCTCTCAGTATATTAGACGGCCGATGTTGTGGGGATGGGATTAGATTACCAGTAAGATCTACTGTGGGTTGCTTTTCCTAAATGGTTTCCCACTCTTCTTCCATGCAAATGCTGGTAGATTTTCTTTAAAATTCTACCTGTTTTGTATACATTTTGTGGGGTAGTATAGTCAAATTGTAATTATTCTATTTTTATTTTATTATATTTATCTGATGGAGTAGAAATGAGGAAGGTAGAATTCTAGAGGTAATCTACTCTCATAAACGTGGAGAGAGAATATAAAACCATTAAGGAAAAACCACTCTGAGTACACCTGACAGGTATTCGAAACCCGATCTCCGCTTCATTGGCCATCCAGTCTCTTTCGAGAGTGAAGGCCAGGCAGGGGCATTGCACGAAATATATTTTGGGGGGTGAACAAGTGTTTTTTCCAACTCTAAGCATTTAAAAATTAGACAAATTCCCAAGTAGCAAAGGAGAGTACAAGAAGGGCAATGTTGAGAACGTGTGAGGGAGGAGGAGGGAGGAAAATAAGGCTCCCAATTTTTTTTTATTTGGGGGGATAATCAAGCCTTGAACCGAGCTTCTAGGCAAATGTATATTTAAATTTATTTATTTTAAAGGCCGTAACCAGCCAATAATTCCAGGAGGGGTTTGGTGGGCACATCCCCCAAATGCAGAAAGCTAGAAATCATTCTAATTGATAAACAGTTCTAGAAGCCATCTGAAGGTTTTTTTTATGGCAACACAATCCCCTAACTGCCGAAGGCTAGAAAAAATTCTAAATATTTAACACCTCTAGAAGTTCTCTGAAGTGCTTTTTATGGTAGCACAGCCCCCTAATTTGTACTTGTATCTTAATTTTTACATTGGTTGAACCATAAATAAAGCCATTTTGTTCATAAAATTTCGGGGGTGGTTTGAGCCCCCAAAACTCCTCTCCAGCGACAGCCTTGTTTATTTGTTCATACTGGATTTTTAAAGCTACAAGGATTTTTAAACGCAACTTGAATTATTATTTATTTCAGGTTACCTTCATCTGAGCTTAAATTGAGCATAAATATATTTATTTATATTTGCAGATATTGTTAAAGTCGTGTATTTTAGATTAAAAAAATTAACTGACTTTATTACAGTGGCTTCCAACATTATGTAGTTTATGACCACAACTTTTCTCTTTGCAGCTATCGCGACACTTTGATAAATTAAAAGCGTTCAAATCCTAGTTTATAAGTTTTTTCACTGTGTATTATTACCAGTCCGGACTATCTACAGTTAACTACACCAGTGGGATAGGTAACATTTAGAATAAATGTACCCTTATTTACTTGGAGGGAGGTTAGAATATACTACCCGTGGACTGAATTGAAATCCTTACTTCACCTTCACCAACAAACAAAACCAAACGTGCGGGACATTAAACCCGCATGTCCACTAATGTTTGTTTTAACTATTATAATTGCTTATAATAATGATTATATGCGACTAATATATAATAAAAGAGAATCAACAAGCCCGGGGTTGGGGGATGATTTTATATTATGCTAGCAGAATTACAAGGCTGCCACAGTACACAAGTCAGCAAGAAACTATCAGAATGGAATAGCTAAAAGGAACCTAAGCAGTAACTAGGTCGTTTTTAGCACTTTAAATACTTACGTTTCTATTAAAATTTCGCATCTTCTTATAGTCATTAAAATCCTTGAAAAATTAAATATAAAGCTAAAATTTCTATATTGTGACCCCACCCAAAACATGTTACGATCCCCAGGTTAGAAACCGCTGCTTTATTATAACACACTTGGAAGCAATATTTAACTAGTAAGCTCCCGGAGATGTAGAACTCGCTCGTCACTTTATCAAATAAATAGCAATTTGGCCATGTTTATTTAAAAACATTTTCAACTGTAAAATAAAGCAATACAAAATATAATTTATCGATATTTCTAAAGTATTTTTATACCTGTCTACCAATGTCCTGCTTCATAACCTCATGGGAGTTGCCACAAAATGTTAATACTGGTACGTCAATAAACTATTCCAAACATATTGTAATTTAGCGCGTGAGGGTGAAGGGTCTTCCCTGACATTTTACTAAATAATTTATGCCAAATTCGAAATTAGCACGCTAAAAAATATGGTTATACGAAATTTCATGCAAATCGGACACCAAATAACGAATTTAAAAATGTATCCTAATTTTGAAAATGTTAAAGGGCGGAAATTTTTTTTTTTTTGTTTTGTTTAATGTAGTCTACTTAATCAAATGAAAAATTATAAGAGTTTTAACAATGTAACACAGCCCTATTACTCATCTTCCTTCATTGTGGCTTTGAACCTATTTAAATTGCTTTCATGAAAGCCTATTTTAATAAACAAAGAAATAAGATATAGCAGTTCAATTAAAACTAGTATAGATACCTGCTAGAAAAATTAGTGTGTATTTCAGAAGTTAAATATTAACACTAACCTCAATCTCCTTATTTCATCAGTTTCGATAAGAAAAGAATAAAATGTTTCGTAACATTCACTGTATTTATGCCTTCAAAATTTAATAAAGCCTTAATTATGTCATTGGCTGTACAACATATGATAATTTGAATCATAAAATTGTGACAGTCTAGAAGCCACTAAAATCACAACTAATAACACTAAACCATTAATAAAACATTGGCTGACAATGCTGCCATTTTAAGCATTGCTGGCTGAGTGAAATTTTGCTGCTGGGCAGCACATGTTCTCTTACGATTCGTTTCCATACCACATTCGGCAAACACTCACCAGCCGTTGTCTCTATCTACTGACAACTGTGCTAGGTGCTACTTGACTACTTTATTAACTAAGATTTCTACAATCTACTAAACAAGGAATCTCCTTTAAATGTTTGACGATTTTTGAAGTTGGGACTTTTGTAGAGTAGGGGTCAAAATTTGGGAAATTTTAAATTTGTCTGTACAATTCTGTGTACTCTCACAATAGAAAGTAATGGGGTACAGAACAAGCCTAGAATTTCTCAACTCCAGATCTAAAATCTCAAAAAATTCACAACTTTAAAGCATTTAACCAACATTGGGGGGAGACACCCCCCAACCCACGGCGCGATTCCCCTGATTAAACAGGACCCAGGATCGATGTTGGAACGAAACATGAGTTTAGGTATTGATAAGTTAACTAAAGTAAAATTGTAGATTTATCCAAAATATAATTTAGAAAAGTTTTATGCCTAAAATTGTTTAAATATCTGATAATATGACTATCAAAAATTGCACAATATTAAGAAATAATCTTCCCCCAGCGTCAAGTATCGGATGTGGGCACTTTCATCATCATGTAGTGCCACTACAGAAAAGAGCCATCCTAATCAGCACATAGTAGTGCCGTCTGGCTCTTACTCAGATCGCAAACCTGACATCCATAAAATAAATACTGCAGAGGTTTTTCCTCATGAACCTGAATAATTAGAGCTAGATGTCTTTATGTCTGTATGAATAATAATACTCTTTGAAATAATTCATCTACAGGATTTAAAATGGATTTTAAGAAATATTAAATCTGAATCCTTTCTTTAGTATCACAAAACTTCCCTATGAAAAATTGGCATTCATTCTTGGTGAGAAAAGTTACGTAACACAGGTTGGGGCGGGGGGCTAGGATAAATGTCTACATGGTGTTACATTAGGGGGAAGGGGAGCTAAAAAGGTAAGAAAAAAGTGTTACGTGGTTTATGGAGGACCCCTTAGACCATGCGGCAACCAAGACGGGTCTGTGGGAGTTTGTGTTCGTAAATCGTCTGCTGATGTAAGCGTTGTGATAAGAAAGTACCCGTAAGCGTTGTGATAAGATAGTACACGTACCACTTTAAAATCAAACAAAAATAGAACAGGCCATGGGTATCAATAAAGAAGAAAAAATTATGTATCCTTAATAACAAAGACTAAGTGAGTAAGAATTGAAATAATATCTTCTTTTATAATTTGAACAATCTTGTCTACGATAAAACAAAACAAATCACAAGATTGTTGACCTAATTATGGTGATGAAATAAAATTATTATTATTATTATTATTATTGTTATTATTATTATTATTATTATATACTGTTGCTTGGAAATTTATTACCTTAACTGAGTCAGTCAGGTTGGTGAACGTTCAAAGAAAATTTGTCGCTGCGTGCTATGATATATTCTTTACTAACATGATTTTTTATGATTATGAAAGTATTCAAAACCTCTTGGGGCTCCAAGCTCTCTTCTCGCGTAGACTTTATTGTGATTCTCTTTTTGTTTTTAATATTTTAAATAGCAAAGTTTGTTGCAAATTTGCCCTTGATCATGTAGGCATTCATATCCCTTCTTGGGCTTCTCGTAATCTAAAATTATTTTTTCCCAATAGCTCTTATAAGGTGAGCCCTATAGGTCGTTGTATTTACAGCTCCAATTCTAGATTTGTCGAATTCGACTTTTATCATAAAAGAAAAGCTAAGCTCAGAGAGTTATTTAAGGAACTCCCATATCAATAATTTATCATGTAGAGGTTCTGCATATAATACTTAAATTTATAATAATTTGATTTATTTTTTGCATATTGTTACTGCTTTTAACCACTCTTTAGTTATTTATTATTATTGCTATTTTTTAGTTCTTATCATTATTATTTACTATTTTTACGTAACTATTCATCAGTATATATAATTATTTAGCCATTTTTATTTATCTTATTTTCTCGTGTAAATATATGTATTTGTAAGGTACTTGTGTACTTTTCAGTGCTGACCTGTTATAGGTCTTACGACTGTTAGCCAGCACTATAGTAAAGGAAATGTAAATTATTAGCAACGTGTCTTACTACCCGTTCGGTTTGTACGCACTTAAGCTAATGTGTAATGGTAGGGTGATTGTGAGATGAAATGGAGGACCTACAGTTTATCGTGGAATCCGAACCACGGTGGAGGACTGGCATTCCCCACATTCACAAGATGTCTTGTCAGAGGTGAAGGAAGGGTTTGGTAATCAGATAAATCTGTGCCGGGACCGAGGATTGGACCCCGGACCCCAGCACAGAAGTCCGACACCTTACCCCTAGACCGCCAGGTCACCCACATTATTTTAATTTCAAGTTAATTAGGATCTTCTGTTTATATTTAAGTTACGTAGCCTACATATATTTGATGTTTTTATTACTTTTAGTGGTGTCATCTTGATTTTTTTATTTATTAATGCCGTGTCTTACTACCCGTTTGTATTATGCACGTACGTATCCAGGGTCGTAAACATGAAAGGGGGTTGGGGGGCTAGGTCCAGCTGGTCCGGAGCCCCTCCTGGCGAACATGAAGGTTAAATAAAATACATTATTTATCATTACAATAAATAGCTAGCTAGATGTAACGTCTTGGGTTATATTATCTAGTTTGATCTTATAAAGTATTATGTAATTGTTCAAAGTATAAGTCTTAAACGAGTAATGGATCAGATTGACTATTGACTTGTAACTTCTTTACTTTGGACCCCCCCTCCCCCCCTAAGAAGAATTTCTGTTTACACCCCTGTACGTATCAACTACGCTAATGTGTTAGGTTGAATTTAGAGGAAATCTACTAAAATTTGCGTGGAAGGCGGTTGAAAACCTATTCAGTGAAACTAACCTCACCCAACTGGGATTCAAAACCTGGTCTCCACATCATCAGCAGTCCATTCTATTGTTAAGAGTGACAGCTTAGACCATTCGACCACCAAAACAGGGGTCATTTTGATAATATTATGAGGAAATATGCTGAAAGAAGCTTAAATAAATATACTACTAACATTCACCTGAATATAGATTGAAAAACTACAAAGCATTTGTCAGGGATTACAACCAAAGGCTATCAAAGTCACTACCACTGATATTATTATTTTCGCTATATAGTTTAGTCTAGACCAGTAAATAATATAATGTGAAACTATCGTAAATTCCATAGTGTGTGTTTTTTTTGTTTTTTTTTTCGATGAAGCTGATAGCTAAGAATGATCTTATCAATCACTGTCGCTCACTGGTCTGTCAAATTATTGTCAGTCGCTTTCAATCCCTTGCCTGTAACAGCGTATCTAGTTATTATTAAGTTGTTTTCCACCGCATCTTATTACTTAACTGGGATATCCACATTTAATTACATTACGAGACTAGAGATGATGAAGGTGAACTGTTTAGTGCAGGCCTGTCACACTGGTGACCTTCGGGCCACACATGGCCCTCGGAAGCATATTTTGTGGCTCACGGCGCATTTAAAAAGTTTTTTTTTAAAAAATAACGTCATGCAGGAGTTCCGTAAACATGATCAAACGTATATTGTTGAAAATTTATTATATGTATTGTTTGCTGTACTGTAATGTATACCAATCATCATAGTACTTTTAATGTGATATGTTCAAGGTCGGCTTAAGGGCCGTGCGGACCGGGCGGTTTGTCAGGGCGTTGGCTTGACGGGGGCGGCGGGGGAGGGGGGGGGGGGGCTAACAGCCCACCAACATAACCTAAAGTAACCTGAGCGTGATAAGCTTATGTTTGGTTTGGGGATTATTTTAAAATCACGCTCAGGTAATATAAGGTTTGGGGATATATTTTCATATTTTATTACTATCCCCCGTTTACATAATAGGGCGCCAAAACGCAATCCCGCAAAATTAACCTCTGGCCGTCCATGAATATATTAGTTATTAGTCTAGAGGTATCTCATGTAACATTCGTCTGTTTAATTTATACAAAAATTTCTTAGTAAAAAAGCAATGGATTTTCTGTTTTAGAGCATCAACTAAAATTATATATTATTGATAAAGTCTAGGCCTAATTTTTACGTGTGCAGCCCACTCAATGTTTAGGAATATAAAATGAGGACCTAAGCAAACTTAAAATTGGACAGCCCTGGTTTAGAGGATTCACCCACTTTTACGACCAGGTTGAAAATAAACTCTTAGTTCACCCGGCTGGGGTTCAAACTTTGACCACCCATCCTCAGTGAACCAAACCAGACGCACATGATGCTGTGTTGGTAGAAACTCAATACATTAAATCTGTACTAATGTTTGTTGATATAGCTTTAGAATGGACACGTTTTCTATTAAAGATGACACATTTTGAACAGATTCAGTGACATTATAAGCCATATATTACCTTGATGAAATATGAGATAAAAAGGTCCGTGGCTATGTAACCTCCATTTACGTTGAAGGGTAGCCAACTTAACTTGCTTGGTTCCACTACAATGCAGCCAACAAGATAGGCAATAGCGTATCCGTCAAGTTACCTACCTTTCCAGGTATTATATTATTATTATTAGCACGACGTCTTACTACCCATTCGGGTTGTACGCACTTAAGCAAATGTGTAATATAGAGTGAATGTGAGATGAAATGGAGGACCTACAGTTTAACGTGGGATCCGAACCACGGTGGAAGCCTGGCATTCCACACATTCACAAGTTGTGATTAATACACGTCTTGTCAGAGGTGAAGGAAAGGTTTGGCAATCAGATAAATCTGTGCTGGGACCGAGGATTGAACAGCGGACTCCCAGCTCAGAGCTAATATAATAATATTGCTCGTCTGGGCTACATCACTTGTAACTCAGTTTGAGGAAATATTAGCCAGTAATAATGTACCGTTGCCATGAAGATGTCTGAATGTAAAATCACGATGAAATGAGGTGATTGTGATAGTGAAGATGAGGGTGTGAAACCAGTGGAAACTCTTAAATCTAACTTAAGACTAACTAACCACGTCCTGATGCCCGTTAGGGGTAATTCTCTTTTCAGGAAATATACCCAATGCACCAGATGCGTATCGAACCCTGGACCCTTAGACTTGTGGCAAGGTGCACTTACCACTACATCACAGGGCCGGTTACCTTTCATGTAAGTGGAGTGTACACTTCGTTTACCCCGAAAGGTCTTACCTTGACGTATTACACTATGACCCTAAATTATAAGCTATACCATAATGGAATAATGCAGGATGAGCTTGCTATCTTATAGAGTAAACAAAGGGTACCATTTCCCACCAATCTTTTACTTTGTATTGCAAATTTTAATTCAAAATTCAAACCTATTTCACTATTTGTCAATAAATTCAATCAAATTTTGTGCACATCCTCATTATTTGTGGATATAATTTAGTTAAAATACTCCTTTTGGTGGATATGTAGGGTGGTATTTTTTATGTGTACTCTTTTTTTTTTTTAACAAAACGTTAGTTTGGCTAAAATAAATAAAACATTTCTCCTGTAGGAAGGAATAAAGAGTTTAATTTTCTTCAGATGTTGATACCATCAGTTGTTGAAGATCTCTCAATAACATATTAACATCTGACGAAGCACTTTTTAAATGAAGAGAAAAAGTTGTCATGAAATTCCAGGATGCCTTGACAGATATTAAAGAACTGATTATATTACCATCTTAAGAAAATTAAACTTTAAGTTTCTACTTAAGAATTTTTTTAAATATATTTTGGGCCAGAAAAATATTTTGCAAAAAAACCATGCGGTTAGCTCGTCCCTTACACACCTACCTTGAGTGACAGAGAAAGAAAGAGTAAACGCCTATTTGTACTTATTCTCTAAACCAAAGTTTTGAATGTTTTAGAATTGCTTTGGTTCTATCCTCTTAGATCAAATTAATCTCGTTTTCCCATTTTAAAATACAGTATTAAACCGAACCGCTTCGGTAATCGAATGATCTAAAGTGTTACTCTCGTAATAGACTGGACTGTGGATGACGGGTGTATTGGGGTTCAAATCCTGGTTGGGTGTGCTTTGGGTGGCTTTCTCTAAATGGTTTTCCACTCTCCCTTTAGACAAATGATGTTACATTTTCTCTAAAGTGAAACTGTACTCATCTCTAACACATTAGTGTACGTAGTAAATATACTTAGAGCTAAAACGGGTAGTTAAACGCAGTGAATAAAATAATGAAACTGGTAGTGGACCTGTGTGGAAGTGCATTGACAGGTTTGCTAACCAGTTGTAGAGCTGTGTGGAAGTGCATTGATACGTTTGCTAACCAGTTGTAGAGCTGTGTGGAAGTGCATTGATACGTTTGCTAACCAGTTGTAGAACTGTGTGGAAGTGCGTTGACAGGTTTGCTAACCAGTTGTAAAGCTGTGTGGAAGTGCATTGACAGGTTTGCTAAGCGGTTGTAGAGCTGTGTGGAAGTGCATTGATACGTTTGCTAAGCGGTTGTAGAGCTGTGTGGAAGTGCATTGACAGGTTTGCTAACCAGTTGTAAAGCTGTGTGGAAGTGCATTGACAGGTTTGCTAACCAGTTGTAGAACTGTGTGGAAGTGCATTGACGGGTTTGCTAACCAGTTGTAGAGATGTGTGGAAGTGCGTTGACAGGTTTGCTAACCGGTTGTAGAGCTGTGTGGAAGTGCATTGATACGTTTGCTAACCAGTTGTAGAGCTGTGTGGAAGTGCATTGATACGTTTGCTAACCAGTTGTAGAGCTGTGTGGAAGTGCGTTGACAGGTTTGCTAACCAGTTGTAGAGCTGTGTGGAAGTGCGTTGACAGGTTTGCTAACCAGTTGTAAAGCTGTGTGGAAGTGCATTGACAGGTTTGCTAACCAGTTGTAGAGCTGTGTGGAAGTGCGTTGACAGGTTTGCTAACCAGTTGTAGAGCTGTGTGGAAGTGCATTGATACGTTTGCTAACCAGTTGTAGAACTGTGTGGAAGTGCATTGACAGGTTTGCTAACCAGTTGTAGAGCTGTGTGGAAGTGCGTTGACAGGTTTGCTAACCGGTTGTAGAGCTGTGTGGAAGTGCATTGATACGTTTGCTAACCAGTTGTAGAGCTGTGTGGAAGTGCATTGATACGTTTGCTAACCAGTTGTAGAGCTGTGTGGAAGTGCGTTGACAGGTTTGCTAACCGGTTGTAGAGCTGTGTGGAAGTGCATTGATACGTTTGCTAACCAGTTGTAGAGCTGTGTGGAAGTGCATTGATACGTTTGCTAACCAGTTGTAGAGCTGTGTGGAAGTGCATTGACAGGTTTGCTAACCAGTTGTAGAGCTGTGTGGAAGTGCGTTGACAGGTTTGCTAACCAGTTGTAAAGCTGTGTGGAAGTGCATTGACAGGTTTGCTAACCAGTTGTAGAGCTGTGTGGAAGTGCGTTGACAGGTTTGCTAACCAGTTGTAAAGCTGTGTGGAAGTGCATTGACAGGTTTGCTAACCAGTTGTAGAGCTGTGTGGAAGTGCGTTGACAGGTTTGCTAACCAGTTGTAAAGCTGTGTGGAAGTGCATTGACAGGTTTGCTAACCAGTTGTAGAGCTGTGTGGAAGTGCGTTGACAGGTTTGCTAACCGGTTGTAGAGCTGTGTGGAAGTGCATTGATACGTTTGCTAACCAGTTGTAGAGCTGTGTGGAAGTGCATTGATACGTTTGCTAACCAGTTGTAGAGCTGTGTGGAAGTGCATTGACAGGTTTGCTAACCAGTTGTAGAGCTGTGTGGAAGTGCGTTGACAGGTTTGCTAACCAGTTGTAAAGCTGTGTGGAAGTGCATTGACAGGTTTGCTAACCAGTTGTAGAGCTGTGTGGAAGTGCATTGATACGTTTGCTAACCAGTTGTAGAGCTGTGTGGAAGTGCGTTGACAGGTTTGCTAACCAGTTGTAGAGCTGTGTGGAAGTGCGTTGACAGGTTTGCTAACCAGTTGTAGAGCTGTGTGGAAGTGAGTTGACAGGTTTGCTAACCAGTTGTAGAGCTGTGTGGAAGTGCATTGACAGGTTTGCTAAGCGGTTTTACCGGGCTAAAAGGAGACGCGCAGCCCACTACGCCGGCGATATGAACTCAGCCCGAGCTAGCCTGGCCCGTCGTGCTATCGATCCCCTTAGCCTCCCCGCTCTCAGCCATCGTGGCAGCTTCACTCCCGCTACTCCAACTGGCAGGGTAGGTTGTACTCGACCTAACTAGGTCCATTCCTCCTCTTGTGGAGAGAGAGTGAGTGAGAGAGGACCAAGTTTCGGCCGCGAGTTGCCGCTCGCCTGACCCCACCATGAATTCATCCTGTGGGCCCGGCCCTCGCCGTCGTACCTTGACTGACCTTTGCCGCGCTGTCGACATCTTCTCCAACTACTTCTCCTGTCGTCATCGTCTTCAGCCGTCGTTACGACACTAAGGCGCCCCCAAATTTTTGGTGAGTGCTCGCTCTCGTCTCCTTTCTCAACTTCAAATGGCTTTACCCCTTTAGACAGCAGACTTGCTGACAGCACACGTGACGTGGGCTTTCAAAAGCCTCTCTCGTCTAATTAGATTTACCGAAAAGGTTTCGTGGTTTTTTATATATATAATATATATATATATATATATATATATATATATATATACCAAGCTTTATAGTTATGAAAGCTAAATTGATATCAAATGTCACTCATATCTCTCTAGTTTTATAAATAATATTTTTAAAATTAATAACCTTTCAACATCTTATAATAATATTTTTAAATCAATGACCTTTCAACATCTTATAATAATATTTTTTAAATCAATAACCTTTCAACATCTTATAATAATATTTTTAAATCAATGACCTTTCAACATCTTATAATAATATTTTTTAAATTAATAACCTTTCAACATCTTATAATAATATTTTTTAAATCAATAATCTTTCAACATCTTATAATAATATTTTTTAAATCAATAATCTTTCAACATCTTATAATAATATTTTTTAAATCAATAACCTTTCAACATCTTATAATAATATTTTTTAAATCAATAACCTTTCAACATCTTATAAATAGTATTTTTTAAATCAATAACCTTTCTATATCTTATATATAAGATGTTGAAGGGTTATTGATTTTAAAAACATTATTTATAAAACTATAGAAACATGATATTCTTAAAATTGAAAAATGACACCTGGACACGGGAATTGAACCCGGGACCTTTGGTTTAGCACACCGAATCCCATGTCCAGGTGTAATTTTTCCAGTTTCAGAATATGATATCTAGATGGAGTAATCCTCACTAAAAGCATAAATAATAGCTTTGGTTATTTGATTCTTAGAGAGATATGGGTGACATTTGATATAAATTTAGCTTTCATATCTATAAAGCTTGGTAAATCTTCAATAATTTGGACAATATATAATAAGACAATAATGTAGGTTTTCTCAGAACAGTTTACATTCGTAGCTAGACACTATTTTTCAAGTATTTCCAAGCTAGAGAATGATCTGGTTTGCTAAATTCTTATTGGAAATTTGAGTACATATTTATATTATTTTTCTCCCTCTCCCCCGTGAGGTATTAACCTTTAGGGCTATACGCATATAATAATCACGCCAAGAGATGAGCAAGAAAGCTCTTAGAGTAAATATACTCACATTTGCGTGGAAGAAAAGTGGAAAACCATTTCTGAAATCACGTCTTTAATACACCCAACTCGGATTCGAAACCGGATATACTTGTCAACGGTAATCCAGTATAACATGAGAGTGACAAGTTATACTATGCGACCACTGAAGCTGACTAAATATTAATTAGCTTTTGATTGATTTTAAAATTACATTACACGTTTCACTTAGGCCTAGTCTTTTATACTTAAATATATGTGTGGATTTAATGTTTGTGTTTAAAATAAGTATCTGTCATAAAGGAAAATACAAAACATTATTTAAATATTTGTAAATATATGCAATCTCCATATAGAACTCTAATCAAATCCACTGTAACAATGATCTCGGCTATTTTGATTTATTTTATGTAATGTTATTCGTAAGCTTTATGTTTTCGATACACCATATAAAATAAGGAAACAGTATCAAACAAGTGAATTTCAAGAAACTGTACCAACACTAACTTAAAATAGTATGCAAATCCACATTGTGGAAACTTGGTTTTTGGGGTCAAATGGTCAAGGCAGGGGTCGGAAACCCATGGCACGCGTACCACTCTCGGCACGCGGAACAATTTAAATGGCACGCTGAGCGATTTGAGTAAAAATCATATAAAACCTTTATTTTTAATTAAAACAATTGTTGTGAGAAATAATTTTAACAACAACATATTTTATGTTTCAATTATTCAATTGTTTCGTTTCAAAATTTCAAAATAATGTATTCAGAACTTAAATGCTGTACCACAGATTTATAACTTTTGTATTTATTCTGATTTATCTGATTTAAATTAAAATGTTAATTATTCAAGAAATATTAGTTATTTAATGTATTCGATTTAGAGTGATGTTGTTACATTTACATTTTACAAAATCAACTTAAATTTGTTTTAATAGTTGAATTAGCTAACTAGTATAAAATATAAACGATTTGGGTGGGCTTAGAATGGTTGGCACGCTGAGAGACTTAGCAATATTACTTCAGCACAACATATTCTAAAAGGTTGCAGACCCCTCTTCCAAGGGGATGGCCAGACTGGGCGAGCGAGCGACTAAAATATAAAATAGAACACATTGGTTGTAATGAGAGGTGGCCACACTGGAGTGATCCAGCGACTAAAATATAAAATAGAACACATTGGTTGTAATGAGAGGTGGCCACACTGGAGTGAGCCAGCGACTAAAATATAAAATAGAACACATTGGTTGTAATGAGAGGTGGCCAGACTGGAGTGAGCCAGCGACTAAAATATAAAATAGAACACATTGGTTGTAATGAGAGGTGGCCAGACTGGGCGAGCGAGCGACTAAAATATAAAATAGAACACATAGGTTGTAATGAGAGGTGGCCAGACTGGAGCGTGTGAGCGAGTGAGCGAGCGCGCGCGCTTGAAAATTAGAACTAGTTCTATATTTCAAGCGCGCGTGCTCCACTTAAACTTTAGTGTGGTTAGTACACATGCGTAGGCATATTAACCGAATGGGTAGTAAGACGCGGTGCTAAGAAAAAACACCCCAGAGAGTTGGGTTGGAATTAATGCTTGGTTTCCCTGGACTAAGTCAGTGAAGTGATTTTTTTTTCTTTGCATTTTCGGAGGCGGCCATTCTTAAATCACTGGTTGGAAGCCAAAGTTGCTTGCTATTTAATAATTCGTACTGAATACATCCAATAGTCATTATTTCACTTTCTCGCTACCCTTCTGGGAGAATTTTGTTCTCGTAAAAAATTATATATATATCGAGATTTCGATGAATGCTGGCGTTTAATGACCCACTGAACCTGAAAAAGTGGTTTTTGCAATTACGTCTGCATGTCTGTAACTCGGTCTAGAGCCGAGAAAATTTTACCGATTGGGCTTAAACTTGGTATTTAGGGTTTTCTTAAGGTTACTCAGAGGGATTTGTGATTTCAACCTATCTAAAACCTTAAATCAAGGGTAGTTTTCCTAAGGGTGAAAGAGAAAGAATAAATTTTATTGAAATATGCTCTAACGATTTTGATTAAAATTCTTATCTAGGAACTATTTAAAATTTTATCAACAAAATGGCGCAACTCATTTTTCCAGGAAAATGACGCAGAGGGTACTTTACATCCGTGGAAATTTCCAATGCAGTTGATTGCTATGCTCTTTGGTGTACAGTGATGTTCCGGTTTTCTCAATGTTTCTGTAACAGTTTATATGATTTAGTTCATGCTCTGGTGAATTGTGATGCTCTTTATTCCATTAATTTTTTTCAAGAATGTCTATTATTTTGTTTCACAAATCTTACAAGTTTTAAGTAAATGTCCCCATTTTTAGTTAAATAAGTGAGAAAGTCCGTGCGGTAGACCGTACTATCTTTTATACTCCGGGTTTTTTTGACGGTTTTAGTACATTGGGTCTATGGAATCTTACAATATATATAATTAAACTGATAGGAGAAGCTACATGAAACTAGTGAACTAACCTACGCACTAAGACTATAAATGCAATTATATAATATTTAGGACAATTGAGGAGTATCTTGATAATTTTAAGAGAAGGTCTTGCACTGTCAAGTTTATTTTACACTCATTACGGTTTCCAGCCTGTGGCCAGAGTAAGTTTTTTTTTATTAAAGTCATATATTATCCACTACCAGCTTTCTAGGCCTGTCGTAGACTTTGTCAAGTATTTATCTGAATAATGGATCATATTATTAATGTAATAGATTTATTTAACAAATTGGGGACTAGATTGTTCATTTTAGTACAGATATGGTTAAACATAGCTTTTTAAAAAAATGCTATGTTACTTTAAGCATACGATCACACAGTTAACACATATTGCGGTCGATAATTTAAATATTACTCGGAACAACATATCATTTGACAACGTTAATGAATTTAAATATTTTGGAACTATTTTAACGAGCAATATTGATATTAGATTGGAAAGAGGAAAATAATACAGTGGGAAATGCATACTATAACTCACCCAGTAAGTTGTTGACGTCTCTCCTTCTGTCAAGGAATGTAAAACTCAGAATATACAAAACAATAACTTTACTAGTTGTTCTTTGTGGTTGTGAAACTTGGTCTCTTACATTATATGACGAAAAAAACCATTAGGTGTTTGAAAACAAGGTGTTTAGGAAGATATTTGGTCCAAAAAGTGAAGAGTCTACTAGGGAGTGGAGGTGATTACACAATGAGGAGTTATATACCCTGTACTAACCACAGGACATTGTTAGGATAATAAAGTCTTGTAGATTCAGGTGGGCAGTTCATGCAGCGCTAATGGGAGATTCTAGAAACTTGTTCAGGGTACTGACTGTCAAACCTAAAGTAAGAGACCATTGGGAAGATCTAAACGCAGATAGGGGAGTAACATTATAATGAACCTGAAAGAGATAAGGTTTGATGAGGTAGACTGAATAGAGCTACCTCAAGATAGGGATGGGGTGTGTAATTAGGTGTACTGGACAGAACTAGCTCAAGATAGGGATAGGGAGTAATGAGGTGGACTGGACAGACTAGCTCAAGATAGGGATATGGAGTAATTGGGTGAACTGGATTGAACTAGCTCAAGATAGAGATAGGGTGTAATGAGGTGGACAGGATAAAACTAGCTCAAGATAGAGATAGGGTGTAATGAGGTTGACTGGATAGAACTAGCTCAAGATAGGGATATGGAGTAATTGGGTGAACTGGATTGAACTAGCTCAAGATAGAGATAGGGTGTAATGAGGTGGACAGGATAAAACTAGCTCAAGATAGAGATAGGGTGTAATGAGGTTGACTGGATAGAACTAGCTCAAGATAGAGATAGGGTGTAATGAGGTTGACTGGATAGAACTAGCTCAAGATAGAGATAGGGTGTAATGAGGTGGACAGGATAAAACTAGCTCAAGATAGAGATAGGGTGTAATGAGGTTGACTGGATAGAACTAGCTCAAGATAGAGATAGGGTGTAATGAGGTGGACAGGATAAAACTAGCTCAAGATAGAGATAGGGTGTAATGAGGTTGACTGGATAGAACTAGCTCAAGATAGAGATAGGGTGTAATGAGGTGGACAGGATAAAACTAGCTCAAGATAGAGATAGGGTGTAATGAGGTTGACTGGATAGAACTAGCTCAAGATAGAGATAGGGTGTAATGAGGTGGACAGGATAAAACTAGCTCAAGATAGAGATAGGGTGTAATGAGGTTGACTGGATAGAACTAGCTCAAGATAGAGATAGGGTGTAATGAGGTTGACTGGATAGAACTAGCTCAAGATAGAGATAGGGTGTAATGAGGTGGACAGGATAAAACTAGCTCAAGATAGAGATAGGGTGTAATGAGGTTGACTGGATAGAACTAGCTCAAGATAGAGATAGGGTGTAATGAGGTGGACTGGATAGAACTAGCTCAAGATAGAGATAGGGTGTAATGAGGTGGACAGGATAAAACTAGCTCAAGATAGAGATAGGGTGTAATGAGGTTGACTGGATAGAACTAGCTCAAGATAGAGATAGGGTGTAATGAGGTGGACTAGATAGAATTAGCTCAAGATGGAGATAGGGTGTAATGAGGTGGACTGGATAGAACTAGCTCAAGATGGAGATAGGGTGTAATGAGGTGGACTAGATAGAATTAGCTCAAGATGGAGATAGGGTGTAATGAGGTGGACTGGATAGAACTAGCTCAAGATAGGGCAAGGTGAAGTGCTTTTGTAAGTGCAGCAATGAACTTTCGGGTTCCTAATGCCGTAGAGTAAGTAGGTAACTTACACATATTAGGGGTTCTAAAATTACTTTCTATTAATTATATTATATATTAATGTGGTGGGAAACACAGCCCATGCAAGAGGAACAACGTTATAAGAACCTAGGTATTTTTCATTTGTCATGTGCAAAGCGTACTTAATTAAGGACGTTGGTTGACTACTGTGACAGTCAAGTGAATGCATTTTATACTTTAATGTGACATTTCTCACCTGATTTATTTTAACCTTATATTATATATTATTTTAAACTTAAGAACCAATACTTTTCGGAGAGTAGTTGGATGTCTGTGGATTATTGTAAATAATGAAGTAGTATCGAAAGATGCAAAGATTGCAGTGTATAAAAGTGTGTTGACGCCAAAGTCACATTTGAAAAATTGTTTACAAATTTGAAGAAAAATACACTCTCGTCAATAGTTGCGAACCTACATAGCTTATAAAATATATGATTCCACTTTTGGGGGAATTAAAATAGTCTTATAATCCATTTTAATGCAGTTTTAGTCGTAGCTAGCGTTTAAAAATCAAGACTAGACGGAGAATCTTCGATTAAAAAATTATTAATCCCTTTTAACGTCCTATTTCGACATTAAAATTAGGAAATTCTTTATATAGACGTCATATATCGAAAGTAATATTAATTTCTATCACAATCGAGATCTAATAATGGAAAATATTACTGATTATTTATATTTTCTTGGAATAGCTTAGATAAGAATACTTTTATTAATAAATGTAAAAATTACCACTTTGAAATTACTAGATTCTTTGTTAGAGACATGTATGTCTGCTCGACAATTATCTTTGAAAATCATTGCTAAATAATAAATATAAATAAATTGTTCTACTTGGTCTCGTCAAAATATATGTTTTATGTTCACAAAGTCTTTTTTAATACAACTACATAATGTTTCTCCATTTCAGGTTTTAACTTTCTTAGTGTTAATGATAGCTTTTTTTTTTGTCTCCGCGTCTTACTACCCGTTCAAGTTATACAAATATTATGACCTAATTGCGTTAAAGTTTTAGCGATGAGGAAGGTTTAATTTATAGGAAGTGTAACCACATTTACGTGAAGGTATAGTATAAAACCATTTAGCATAAACAGCCCTAAGTATACCCAACCGAGATTCGAACCCTGATCTCCTTGTAATTAATAGTCCAAATAATGTGAAAGGTATGCCTTATACTATCCTACCAAAGAAGAATGTAAGTTAATTATTATATTTTGAAATGGTATTTCCAAACAAATAATTTCACACTTTATTAGATTTTGTTAGGATTTTATATGTGTTAGTAAATTAATGTAAAATAGTACTGAAATAATATGATGTTTAAAAGTTAATGTACATTAGTGCCCTCATATCCGCGGGTAATACGTTCCTAGATCCACTGCGGTCACGTGAAACCACGGATAATACCGAACTATTATATAACGTGATATTCATGTAACATACATAAATACGGTAAAGTTTATTTGATAAATTTTTCACAGTAAGACATTAACAACATTAAATAAAGTAATAACGTGTACTGTACACTGTACTGTATAGCTCTTAGTAGCCAATGATATTCACACGTCCATCACAGACTCTGCCTTAAAATATGAACGAAGAATTACCCTGATCACGGGACAGTCCCTGGATAGCTCAGTGGAAGAACATTAGCGCGTTAAGCCAGAGATCCCAGGTTTTTTTCCCGTTTACATGTGTCATTTTTCTATATATTCGTTTTTAATTAAAGCTCTCAATAAAATGTGTACCCATGCTAATTATCAAGGCTCTGAATAAGATTGGTTAATGATTTGATGTATGTGTGTATGTACCCATTGGTTTACCCAGTAGGTTGCAAGTTTACCTTCCGTGGTTCCGCTAGGGTGCAGTTTATAGGATAGGGTCATAGTGGATCCGATAAGTTAAAGCCCCATCTAGAGAGTCCATAAGCTCCGCATCCTTATAGTATTGAAGTCTTTAGAAATGGAAATCACAGATACACAGTCCATATCCGTTTCCGTGTCAACCAATGAGAAATTTGGAAACAACCTCCAATTAAACTCTTTGCAAGAAAATGTTCTAGGGTTAGTCGTAAGTAGACATCAACTGTGAAGTAGACGATATCACAGCTGAACAATTATTATTAAAAAGAAACTACACAACAAATTTTGATAAAACGTTCAGGAAAGGCTACCATTTGAAAGGTAGGTTGAGTGCTGTCACAAATAATATTTTTAAAAACATTAAATGGTAGGTGTAATTGCTATATTAATGCTATTGATGTTTTCATTTCGATGCGCTCGCACGTTTACTTTGCTGTGATTTGTAGTTCTTAGCAGTCCGTATCGCCTAGCCCTTAAAAAGTTAATGTTGATTCAACTTCTATGGAGTGGTAAGGACTAAGGAATTGAGGATAAGGACTCTGTAGACAGTGAAATCATTTAGAGTAGAATGATCTCTTTCAGAGAACTACCCACCTTACGGATGCGGAGTCTGTAAATGGGGCTTAAGACTTTATGTAAGCGTTCACCCCAAATGGGATCTACGAAATATTCACTAGCTTATCTAGGGACACAGGATTTAATTTAAACTATCCAGATTTTGTCTGAAGATATAATGTAAAACTATTTTTTTCTAAGACCTACACTCACTTCCACCGGACGGGAACGGATCTCAAACTTCTAAGTTGGTTCATTTTACCAAAAATGATGGTTTACACACACAACCACACTTATACACACATCAATAATCAATACAAACATTTGTTATTGGGAGATTATATCTACCAAATTAACCATATTTTTTTATAATTTTTTTTAGCACCGCTTCTAACTAACCATTCAGGTTATACGCCTATGTAATAATTACGCTGATCGATTAGGGATTAAGAAGGTTGAATTTAGAGGAAGTGTACCCACATTTGCGTGGAGTGAGAGGGGGAAAATATTTAGTGAAAACCACCCTCATTACAACCGTATTGTTAACTTTGATTTTCATTTGGTTGCTTAAATCAGTATTTTTGAAATTACTTTTTAAACATATTTTCAAACCTTATATATTTGTAAGGCCCCATCTATAGACTCCGTATCCGTAAGGTGTATAGTGATCCGTAAGAGATCCACTCCACACTAACAGAGTGAACTGTCTACAGAGTCCTGATCCTTTAAGTCCATAGTCCTTACCATTTCGTAAAAGTTGAATCAACTTTAACTTTCTAAGGACAAGTCAATACGGACTGCCAAGGACTACAAATCATAGCAAAGTAAATATGTGCACATGCATCGAAA
Organism: Timema cristinae; assembly: GCA_039000515.1. NCBI lineage: Eukaryota > Metazoa > Arthropoda > Insecta > Phasmatodea > Timematidae > Timema > Timema cristinae. The sequence goes on from JBCFYV010009882.1 coordinate 89,449,788, forward strand.
TAAAAGCACCAATTTCAGAGAAAGGATACATTAACATGGAAACAAATACAAAAAGAAATTATAGTTTTGTGAACGGAGCTATTTCAGAGATATATTTCTGAAAATTTAAATACCCTGGAAAGCGTGATATCTCAGAAACAGTTTTCTGAGAAATGCTTTTTCTGAGTAATGCTAAGTTCTCAGAAAGAGTGGCTTCGCTTTTTTAGGTTAAACATCCCATTAATATTCCTTAAAACCCCTACTTCACATATCACATCTGCTAGTGCCTTGCTCTTGACAATTTTCTTTCGAGTAGTTTAATTGGACGTGGTCGGCGACTTTCTCATTTCTTGGCACTGTTACGTGATTAAGGATACGGACTGTCTGGACGCGATTTCCATTTCTAAGGACCATTAAAAACTTAAGGCTTATAAGAATGCGGAGCTTATGGATTTTGTAGAGAGGGATTAAATCACTTGCTCAAAACATATTTTAGATCATTTTGTTATAGACTTGACTCCTGGAAATTTAGAGGCAAATAGCTAAGGCATGTGATTTTTTATGAGGAAGAACCTTCGTTGAAGTTAAGTCACCCAACTATATGCAATTTATAATAATGCACCACACTAGCTTATTTTAGATTTCGATATCGAATGTGAACAATCATTAGTAAATTAAATATGGTTTGAAGGCTTAATAGTCTAATGTTTCAATGGCAAACGTTAATATAATTTGATGACATTAAAAAAAACAAAAATTATATTTGACCGAGGAAGTGTTTTAATATTATATCACACCAGTTTAGTTTTAAGTTTTATTTGAGGATTGTATGTAAAAAAAATTATAAATAAAGGCCTACACCTTTTGTTCTTTTTTAATATAAAACTACTATATTCACTAAACCCTACGTGGAAATTAGGCATATACAATTTCAACAATTTTTTTAAAGTTGATTCTTTTAAAACAGAAAATCCGTTACTTTTTTACAAAGTTATTTGTTTTAGTTTGAAAGTAATTGCTTTGAATTTTCTAAACTAATCTAATTTATAATTTTGTAATTATTTTGATAATTGATATGTCCTAAGGCCTAAGTAAAAATAAATTAATATTTAAGGCGAATGCTGACTATAGAAATATTCAGCCAAGAGTAATTTTAATTAGATACCAAGCACTCTCTTTCTTCGGTTTACGGTATTTTCAATTTTTGGACAAATTAATTAGACGCATTTTGCCTAACAGGCCAATAACTAACATATTACATTAAAAGTATAATAATAATTAATATACAGCACAGTACAGTAAATAATAACTATAATACATTTTTAACCAAATAAGTCCGATCTTGAGAAGGTACTTCCTATCTTGACAATGTTCATGTCATGAAGTTTGGGTGCACATTATTAAAAAAACTTTTACAGATATCTCAATTAAATTTTCAAGAATGTTTTCAAAACCTTTTTCTTCAATAATAAATATTATTAGTTGTTGAATTTCAACCGGTATTAATATATTTTTTTGTTATTTTTCACAATTTTTTAAATTTTTTTTTGCTAGAATTTAATATAATTTTTTTTTTTTAGAAATTGTATCAATGTCACAGCAAAATCCCTTCTTATTTTTAGTCTTCTCTGACTGGTTAATGTACACAAAAGTTTCACTCTTTTTGGATGAATAGTTTATGAAAAAAAAAAAGGCACCTGAATATGGAAAAATGTAAAACCGAAAAAAACTGCGATAAAGCTTATACACTAATTATTTACCTTGACACTTGATTCAGAACATTCCAACTGCATCATAGATCCCCACTTCAAGAGTTTGTACACCAAAAAACAGTTTTTGCAATTCTTGACCAAAAGACATTTCTAATGCCTCATTAAAGTTTTGGGTTTTTCCATGAAGACATTTCTTCAGGAGGATCCTTGTAAATGGATATTATTTTCTCCATTACTACCATAGGTAGACCATGATGGGTGTAATTTGCTTCCTGTCTGTTATATTTACACCAGGAATCAGGTCCCTTTGGACAAAGCCCATGCGATGGATTGATATTTGTAAATGACACGTGAAACAATATAGCCCACACTGCCTGTTTCATGATCTGTAAATTCTCCAAGTTATTTCTAATTGCCTGTCAATAGTAAGTGTGTAACTTGTCTATCACACTCTCTGTTAGTCGTTTTTCCCCTCTAATTCCTTTTCAATCAGATAAATTTACACCAACCAAGTTTTTCTTTAGTTTCCTAAGCCGACAACCCACACGTTTCTGAACATGCTCTATGCATTCAATTTTTTCTATCTGTACTTCATTTCCATATGGTCTGCTTCCTACAACTCTCAAGTAACCCTTACTATCACCATCACCCAGATACTGTTTATAACAAGCACCTCTTGATTCAACAGATCTCTGAAAAATTATCACAGCAACTTCTGCTTCCATATTTCCACTGACTCCCTCAAAATTCACAGCACCATTTGAATGGTTTCCTGCTTTCTTACATATGTGACAATATTTTGTGAGGATTTCTACATCAATCACCTTATCGGTTTCAACAACTGTTGCCACAACAACACCGTGATTAGACGTATGTCCCCGTTTGTGCCACGTTCCATCCAGCGAAATAGCCAGATCAGAATCTCCATTGTTTAGCTGAACTGCTTCTTTAGCAGCATTTTTCATACTGTAATTTTCCCAGTGACGCAGGAACGTTTTTATGGGGGAGGGCGAGGGGGTAAAAATGATCATGTGCTTTTATAGAGGATAACATTTTTTAGGTTAAAATATGACCAGGGAAATGTAATACAGCTGTCCCTTGCACTACGCGAAGGATCGGTTCTGATAAATAATCGCATAACATGAAAAAGCATTAAGGGAATTTATTTTAACGTGGTTGAGATAAGGATGTTCCAAAGGAAAAAAGTAAATAAAAACACAAAGTTGTAAATAAATGCAATTTTTATTAATTTACCCAACTAGTACAATACTATAGGTAGCTTACACCTTTTGTCAATCTTCAATCCCCTGAAATTTGTAAACAAATGCAATTTTTAATAAATTCGTCTAATTAATACAATACTACAGGCACACTTACTATTAATCTTCAATTGCATGATAAATTAACTGGATCTGGAAAATCTGGATTATCACTCTCTTGCTCTTTGAAAGGTCCTACTCTTACTCTCTTGAAGTCCTTTGGACTGTAATCTCTTGCTATCTGAAAGGTCTTAGGATGGTAAACTCTTGCTCCCTTGACGGCACTTCTACGGTAGGCTCTTGCTCTATTAAAGGCCCTGGGATGGCAAGCTCTTGCTCCCTTGAAGGCCTTGGGGCGGTAGGATCTTGCTCTCTTGAAGACTCTGAGATGGTAAGATCTTTCTCTCTTCACGGCCCTTGCACGGTAGGCTATTGATCTTTTGAAGGACCTAGGACGCTAAGCTCTTGCTCTCTGGAAGGCCCTGGGATGGTAAACTCCTGCTCTCTTGAAGGCTCTTGCCTGACAGCTCTTCCTGTCATGAAGGCCCTGGGCCCTTGGACTGACGATTTTGAACTTTTTTGATGAAATGGTCAATACTCAGCTTATGGGCAGCATTCTTCCTCTCTATATATAGAGTGCTTTTTTTGCATGAAGTCTTCCTGGCAGCTTTGGCATTTCTATCCATGTTAAGAACATTCTCTTCAATGATTCTAATTGCACGGTCAATGTGCTTAAAAAAGTTCATTAATTGGTTTTGTTGAAGCTGTTTGATAAGTTCAACAACATAGGGCTATTCCTCATTATCCTTTATGCCGTTCTCCATTTCTAGAATTGGTGAGTTACATTGAGTGAGATTGGAGCAATGCATCCACATTTGCCTGGTCTACGTACTCAAATCCAACATCTTGCTATGTCAACGATGCCATATTTTGAATTGGAAAGCTCATCTTCAGGATCAAAATAATGAGAATCAGAAACTTCAGGCCAAATATTTTTACAAACTTCCTTCATACAGGACTGTTCCTAACTTCTGCCCATGCGTCTCCATTGCTCTCAATAGCCCCCCTCCCCTACGGTCCCCTCCCCCGCCGATAGCAACAAACTGTACAGTAAAGATATTTGTTCTCACTATAATGTGTGCGCACAAGGTTACGTCACCAACGCACAGAGTGACTGCGAAACTACAGCCAACTATGCAATATTTTTTAATCATCTTTTAATCACGTTATAGCGAATACGCATTAAACTTTAACGAGAGATATCTGTAATAAACGGTCCCATTGTGCAATTTTTTCATTTATTTTAGTCATGCCAAGCGTTATAATTAATACACAAAAAACAAATTAAGAAAAATTATATCTAATGTTGTTCAACTTATAATTATGAACCACTGGAAATTAAAGTAGGTTCCCATACACCTTTGCCGTATATTCGTTATTATTTATAGAACCACCAACTATTTTTACCATTTTCAATTTTGTTGAACCTCTCAGGGTATGCATTCAACATACACGGGTGATTTAGTCTACGTTGCCTCATCGTAGAGTGAAGATAATTTTCTTTTCGTACAAGCAGTGAAAAACTTCTTTCTCCAGTAGCTGATGAGCTGGTATCACATTAAGAATTTTCAAACAGTGTGTGCTCCAAGCACATTTTATTTTTATTATGTTACCTCAGTGTGAACTTTGTATCTTGCCTCAACAAGATCTTCACGTCATCTAAAAGTTTTACTATATTTTTTGGGGGGTAACAATTATACTTTTTACCCCCTAAATTTTAGGGGGGTAAAATTTACCCCACTCCCCCGTTCATGCACCACTGTTTGCCACACTTTTAGTACACTCTAATAAGCATTTACTAATTTTATTGAATTTTATTGGTGGCTTTGGAAGATTCATCATTAAACACGAATTATTTCCTGCGGCATGACCTTTATCTATGCATAAACAAACCTGATGTTCACTTCATGACCACTGGAAGTTTTCTTGGAAGAATCAAAACTGTTTTCGTTTCCACATTCTGAACATTCAATTGCTAAAGATGAGACTAGCCCTTTACGTTTAGTAATGTTTTCCACAGTAGATAAAAAGTTTTCAGACTCACAAAATTTACAATGAGTTTACTCGCACAATGCTTTAGCCAAAATTTCAATGTCTACTAACAAAAAACCAGATATCAATTTTGCATCCTTACAAGTATTATTTTGTTCTTCTTCACAGACTGCTTCGAATAATTGTTTGTAACATGATATTTTTTTTAAGAACTAGGAGCTGTTTGAACATCACTGTCATCCTGAGTAGTACACGTTCTAACCCCAACATTGCACGTGGTTTCATTACTAATTGTTGTATTAGCACTTCTGACATTTTCTGCACGATTTCTAGTAAAACGATTGCATTTAAACTTTCTTTTACCAAAAGATGTTGGCCTACACATGTTCACTAGCTACCAATGGCGTCGTGTCAGGGCAAACAGGGCAAGCACTGCTTGCCTTTGATTGAAGATATGTAATATATTTTTTAATGTTTTTAAAAATATTCTCATGATAATCATTTAAATGTAATTCAGCATCGGTGGGTTTGAAAAAAAATCCCATACATGGCAGTGACCGTAACAAGCATGTAAGACGTGCACTAGTCCATCTAATGGTGGTTGAAAGTCGGTATTTGTCCGACTTTCGTCCCACTGCTCTAGCTAGTGTAGTTCTTATTTGTGACGTCATATATTTCGGAGGGGAGAGAAGGGGAAGAGCTGCGGATGTCAGGTAAAAATGCAAGCAGCCAAACTACGACTTCTCTTGCCCGAAAGGTGACGGCTAGAACCGAAGTCACTACCTCTCTTTCAAGGTACTGACCCCGTGCCCACACATCTTTAAGCCCAGTACTCACGACACCTCTCCTCTACTAGAGTTGTACAAGAAATTGCAGCCTGAAGATGGTGCCGTGTGAGCACCAAAATTTGTACAAGATCTGCTTCGCACAACTTATTGTATACAATTTCAGGAAATAAAACGCGTCCTATATTAGCAGTTTTTCTTGCACAACTTTTGAGTTATAAATATGAAAACTTAGTCTGCTAGACAGTTATTTAAAAAAAAGTGATTATAAGAAAAACAACTAAATGCTTGAAAACAAACAAATAATTATAATTGAAGGAGGTTAAACCCCAAATATAAGGGTTTTCAACAATTTAAAAAAAATATTAATAAATCGAAATAAAAATAATTTATAATAGTTAAGAATGATTAAAAAATTATTTACATTAATAGTCAATATTTTCCAAATCATTCAATCATTATTTTTCCATAAAGAGGGAAAAAAAAACATTTTTTTCAAACATTGTATGCAATCACAAATGCCATATGAACAGTCACTGGCTAGAATGTGTATGCAATCCATGTGACCAATATATTGTACAATATTTGCACAACTTTTTGTACAAGAAGTTGTGTCGTTTGTACCGGGCTTTAGAGTTTTGTGGAGTTTATTGTAGTAGGTGCTTTTGTTATGATGTGTGTATCAGTGAAAGCTAAGAAACGAAATTTTATAAGTATATGCCTATAATAAGTAATAACACAATAATGTATATCACAGAACAGAAGGACCCTAAAAGCCACAACTATCATAAAAAAATCTTTAAATAGCTTCTTGAAGCATACTTTTTTTTAAATTTGGAACCTCCCCTTTTAAGCTTGAGGGCACCCCTTCCAAGCTTGCCTAAGAATTTTGGTCACGAGACGCTACTGCTAGCTACTATTACAACAACAAAATTTATGAAAGAAGCAAGCTATGTAAACAACCAGGAAGGAAGCCTTGAAACAGCTGTTCAGTACCAGAGAATAGAATAAGCGGGCATTGACAGAGGTACCAACATAAATCTCGGAAATTCCCATTCAAAACAAGGCTTAGTTCAGAAATATGTGCCCAGTGGTATTGAAGTTATGGTAGATTATCTAAATGTTTACAAAAGGGGCGTGGCTGCAAGTCATTATCGACCCTATACAAAATTCAAATTAGGATTGAAACATTCCTCCAAAAAAAATTTTAACTGCACATTCTTATTCTACAGATTTCAAACTTTAATAAAAATTAAAAATTCTAAAATATAATTTTTGTCCTCAAATGAAGTACCTTCTTACCTTAAAGAGCTCTTGGAGAACGTTATATATATATATATATATATATAATATATATATATATATATTTTTAAAAAATCTAATGCGTTGGGGGCCGAAAACTATGCGGTCCGCGGGCCACCAGTTGGACAGGCCTGGTGTAGCTTATTAGATCATGCTATGGTTTAATTAGTCAAGGTAAGAAACATACTCTTCAAAGTAAATGAAGCTTCAATCCCTAGATTGGTAAAAGCACTTAGGTTTTTTGAGTAAGTTTGTCTATTCAAAGAAACTTTATGTATAGCATTCAAAACCAGATTAGAATTTAAGTTTTAACCAACGAAATCATGCTATTTTAAAAATATAACATTATTCTTGAATCATTTGTGAATTTCCTTTAACCTAATTCACTTTTGACATGTTCTATACTCATATTCTATATTCCAAACAAATTGTTAAAATAGTGCCCCGTAAATTTATTCTCGTGTTGGGTTTTCTTATGGTGATAAAATAAAAACCACTCAATTTTATAATTATGAAACTTACCATAACCTAATGTTAACTTTTCAACCCCCAATTTAAGTTAATTATATAAAAAAACCTTTAAGTATCAGATAAAACTAGCCTTAAGTTTTAATATTATATTTTTAAGTATCATGCACTATATTTAGACCAAATAATACGGAAGAAAGCAACGCTATACAATTAATTACATATGAAAGGTGAAGCTTGTGGGATGAATGATAATAAATACGGAAATGAGCCGTATCTCAATTATAATAGAATACATTTAAAAATTACATCTGGACACGGGAATCGAACCCGGGAATTCAAACTTAGCGCGCCAATGCTTTACCATTGAGCTGTACAGAGGTCGCATCCGTTTATGAGACGATCCATTGATAGCTCAGTGGTAGAATAATAGAACAATATAGTGCTAAACCATAGTAATAGTGTTCGATTTTCGTGTGCAAGTGTCATTTTTTTTATTTGATCATAAAATAACTATAATAATGTCCTTTATTGTTCTGGAAAAGTTAAGCCTTTAGCCTTCCCTTCCATTTAGCCAGAAATTAAATACAGTACGGTACACATTACATTTATTGTAAATATAATCACGTATAAATAACAATAGCGATAGTAATACAGCAAAAAAAACGAGCATACAGCTATGGTCTATGTATGGAAATAAACATCTGTAAAGTGTATTCTGACAAAATAATCCATATATATGTAAATGTTCAAAGATTAGTAAAACTTAGAATTTACCAGTAAATCCTAACATTCATAATATCAGTTGGTAAACGTCGCAAACATCTTAGAAATTGTCTACATTTTGAGTTTTAACCAAGATGGGAGAGAGGATACCCAGTTATAGCTTTGACCAGCACTCAAAAGTAAACCAATAACCTAAGCTATCCTAACCAAGCCTAATACATCCTAACCTAAACTAACCTATTGGAATTAAAGTGCTTGGCTGTAAAACCAAATTAGCTAATAAAAATAATACATTTAATTAATTAAAATAATGCTTATGATTACTTTTACCAAGACATGTCGATAAATGCTAGGATTTACCAGTAAATTCTAAGATTAACTAGTCTTCTAACATTAACAGTAATATATATATATATATATATATATATATATATATATACACTCTTTTGTAGTTTTATGATTAGCAAACGGGTTACTAACGAATTAAACTAGAGTTTGCAGATGTGGAGGGTAGCTTAGATAAACGTCGATGTAGGATGTAAAGAAACAATAGACATCACATTTAGAAAATAGCCTAAAGTGAACCCATCTGGAATTCGGACCCAGACATCTTCGTCAATGCCCAACAAGTGCTACGCAATTATAATGCCTTAGGCCTCTCAGTCACCAACTTAATTAAAATGATATACTGTTTGTAAAGATATCGCAGTTATATTATTTTAATTAAAAAATAATAATAATTACGTAAAGCGTATAACCCGAATGGGTAGTAAGACGCGGTGCTAATATTATTATTATTATTATTTTAATTATTTAGAGTACAATCTCATATACTAAAGAGGAACATTAATAAAATAATTCAACACTTTTAATTTATAATAACAAAAATATTTTATCTCTAGATTTAAATTAATAGTTTAGGGAAAGGGAAGGTTTTAATTGAGAGGAAGTGTACCCTCATTTGCGTGAAAGAAGAGTGGAAAACAATTTAGGAAAAAACCCTCAGTGCACCCGACCGAGATCGATCCCTGATCTCCCCGTCTTCTACAGTCTAGTCCAACATGAGAGTAGTGCGTTAGACCACCCTGCTACCGAAGTGGGTTACGGTAAAATTATTTTATAGCGGACCCCCATTTAAAAAATTAGCTTTCTACGCTCTTGGCGAATAAATATCCACCCTTCATGATGATGGATGGATGCTTGAAGCAAATTGATCTGTGACTTCATAGATAAAAATAGCCTGGTGACTTAAGGCCCTCCAAACACCACCCAATTTCCTAGGTTACCAAACTTACACCCTGACGTTCGTCATCACCAGAGAGATCCGATAATGATTTGAGTAATTATTGTAATCACTAGTAAATCTATAGGCTATTTAGTTCACAGATTACCCCCAAAACCAGATTTGATGTGTGATGACTAAATTATGTTAAATAATGTAATGAAATAGAGTTTGGGACCCTATATAACCTTTCGGTTTGCAGAATAAGTAGACAGTACTCCATTGCTTCCACAATCAAAGGAGCGTTGAAAGCTTCAATGTGAGTCACCGTCCTAAGAGAACATCACAGGATTCTTTGCTCGATTCGGTATTTAGGCGTGTCTGGGAGCAAAATTTTCTGAGGATGGCATGGCATATATTGAGGACCCCAGCAGACAAGATCAACTGGAACTGAAAATACATGCAGTTTTCTAGATCATCCAATAATTCTGGACCAGTTTCTGGAGGAAAATAATCAGAGCTTGTGTATTCCTGACATATATTTGTTGCAGATGAAAACTAACTTGATTTAGATCCCTGCACCAATGCGCCTATCGTGAAGGAATGTGGAGGCAAACTCCAATTAGGAGTAGGATCACGGTTTTGCTAAGCACTTAGAGGCACGATCTGTACCGACTAACAACCCGCCATATCCAGTGCATGGTAAGCATAAATACGAGATCATCGCCTCGAAATCTTACAGAACTTTAGATGAACCAGTACTCACAAGTGGGGTAGAAATGCCAAGGGTTCTAATCACTCTAAAAATCATTAAGGTACCCGGGCATTATGGTAATAAAATTTAGTCCTCTGAAATTTCTCCTTAGAAGACTTGTTCAACGCTATCATTTTTCCTTGTTATTTCCTGGAGCTCTGTAAGCACGCTAACTTACCCTGCTTTCACAAACTGGGTAATTATCCAGTAATGCCAAATTATTTAGCTTTCTCAAATTGCTTTGGTAAGATTTTAGAATAATTATTACTAACTAAGACGAAATATACTGGAGAGTAGAATTATTACGGAATTGCAAATATGATATTATGATAACCAGGCACCCGCCTCTGTGGCGTAGTTGGCTAATGCGCCAGTCGTGTTTAGCTCGACTGCTGAGGACGGGGAGATCGAGTTTCGAATCTCGGTCGGGTGGACTGGGGGTGGTTTTTCCTAAATGGTTTTCCACTCTCCCTACACGCAAATGCGGGTTCACTTCCTCTAATTCAACCTTCCTAATTCCTAATCCATCAGTGTAATTAGAACTTAAAGCGTATAACCTGAACGGGTAGTAAGACGCGGTGCTAAAATTAAATTGAAATTAAAAAAATAACCAGGCGACATCAAATAAGTTTTTCCACTTTGTTAAGCAGAATAATACGAATTTCAACCGTTACAGGCCAACTGGTACATTCTTTCGAGACAGGAAATAATTTTAGATTGTTTTTGTCCCATTTGGCTACTTTTAAAACTACCTTACTTGGATTTTAACTTCTATCCTATCAACATATTTAGTGTAACCTAACAAATCTTATCCACATCCTTTAAAAACTACATTATGAATCCAAAGAGCTTGAGGGATCCACAATGATTCAAACACTCTTTAATCGGCAAGTGAAATACAAACAAAATATCCCCGTCACTAGTTTGCGATGCATCCGGGTGGATCGGTTCAAGGCTCTTCACACAGAATATCAAGTACGACTTTTTCTATTTTTAAAAGAAACACCTCGTTTTACCACTCATATGGGTTATACGCTCAATACGACTACTATCACACCAGATTATTAGATGGGCGTTGCAAAAAACTTTTGGCCTTCACGAAACACTAAGATAGCCTGGAGATTATAATTGAGAGACAAATTGGCCAAGAATAGATATAGTCTAGCAATTAATTATAAGCCCCCTTTTAAACGGTGTATAGTTCTGTCAACAAGAAATGTTTTGACGCTTGAAAAGTAGTTAGTCAAGCCAATTTTTGGGTATGTGTTCTCCCTTAAGGTTACCTAGCAGATTCGCACATGTAGAAGGGGCAAGTATTTCAGATCAGTGGTCTGATAATAGTTGTTAACACCTCCAGGTACGTCTCCAATAGAACTCTGCACCAATATTTGGAAATATCGAGAACCAAAGACCTACTTTGGAAGCTTGCACAATATTCCCCCGACATTGTGCCAGGTTCAGCCATTTCTCTTACTTAGGGATATGGGGATTATCTGATTAACTCATGAGGGTCCCAGAAACGTCCCAAATCCTTGCTTGCAGAGCGAGAAATTGATCGCTAGTGGATCATTGGAGATTCTCCCCCAGTTACCCATAGAATAGTGTGCCACAAATACTTCTATGCACAATCGTGGTTTATATATGTTTTTATCTTAATATATATGTATACTTATTCGTTATTATCTTGGCATTTTTTCTGAAACTAGACAATTTTTGTTAATAATATACTGTTAAAATTATTGTATGAACTCAAATGTCGGTATATGATTTTTTTTCCCCTTCTTCTCTTCAGGAAGCGTCAGAACATACATTAGGCACGAACACATAAATAGGCCTACAAAGAACGTGATTGCGAGGATTAGAGTGTAAGACAAAAACAGAATATCAATTCATGTCATGGTCCCTAACCTCCTACTCATACTTACCCTACATATCAAATGAAATATTTGCTGTAGGAGGATGATTTTACGTTAGATATCAAAGCCTTCAGCTTTTTTAACACCACATCTTACTACCCGTTTGGGCTATACGCACTATAACTTGCTAGTGACTAGGCGGATTGAATTTAGAGGAAATGCATCTACATTTTAGTGGAGAGTGGAAGACATTTAGGGAAAACCGATACACTCAACCGGGATTGGCCCCAAACTCCCAAGTCATTGGCATTATAGTCTATTTCGAGAGTGACACCTTAGACAGTGGGGCCATTTAAGTGAGAAGCTCTAGCTACTTTATAAATAAACTCCTAAATCTCTCAAGTAATACTCCATGGTACCTGATCTGGGTATAACAAAACTGGTTCCAAGTTTGAGTAAATTCGGCTGCTATAGTACCATAATAGCCCGCTTTGGTGGCCGAATAGTCTAACCGTCACTATCATGTTGGACTATCCTGGTGATGACGGGGAGATAGGTCTACTAAGGGTGGCTTACCTAAGTGGCTTGCCACTCTCCTTCGACGCAAGTGCGGGTAGTTTGTATCTAAAATTCTTTCTTCCTCATCTCTACCTATTAAAGCAATTATTATACATGCGTATAGCCTTGACAGGTAGTAAGAGACGGTGATAAATAAATGTTCTATAATAATGTTCTTAGGAACATTTCATGATATAGCAATATCGCACATGTAGGTACATTTCATATCTACACCAAAATAAATATAATTGTCTTGCAAGGACAAACACCTATATTTGATATTTCACATCACCATTTCATTTGTCTTATTTTTTTCCATATGACCTTAATCCAAACCTAAATGCACAGCTTAAGCCTAAGCCTGTTAAACTTATTAATGTTGACGTGTTTGTTGAAGATGTTGAAATAATACTATTAATATAATTGAAAAAATCAATGCCAAGCTATATTTATTTACTAACACATTATTATATGTGCCAATAGTACATACTGGAGTACTCAATTTGGACAAGGTAACGGACTTGTCGAAAAACAGCACACCTAATAATGATAATCAGTCAAGTTGTAAAACTAGCATGCATGCACCAACAACGAACATGCGTGAATACATCAGATACTTAAATTAGACTTGTAAATACTGACTTTAATGACAATGCATTATGGAACAGGGTACCGTAGGGGATTTTTGTGAGTTAGAACCCTTTCTACCCACCCTTCTAACAAATATTCGCTAAAATATTCTAAAAGTTACTACTGATAATAATATTCCTTGCACCACCCAGTTTGAGCGATTGGCATTTTATGTTGGTAAAGTACATCATTTACATTTATTTTGTTATTTAAATTCTATAAAATTGTTTAGCTCAGAAACAACTGTAAGGGTCATTAGTCCTAAAAACACAATTTGGTCGGGCTAACCCAAATATTATGTCCAAATATCCCTATTCATTAGTAATTTAATTAGTTATTATTCATGGTTTTGTGCAACGCACCGGAAAGTGCTAATAGTTATACATAGATTATGTACCAGCTATTCTAAATAGTAAGTATTGGGGATATAATGTATCCACATTAGCCTAGAGATGGGATGAGAATTGATATTGTTAAAGCACATGTAAAAACAGATTGATTGAAATGCTATAATTTATTAGAAAAGGGGACCCACACCAGAGCCGAAAGTTACTGAGTTATTTTGCTATATTTAATTATAAATATAAAGTAAAATGAGAAAACATTAATTAAAAATTTATTGTGAGTTAACACTGTTATTCTTATTGGAAAAAGTAATTCGCCACTCATCCGAAACTCAGCCTATTAGATCAGTTTTATTTTACTTTAGAAATTTGATCCACTACTAATCTGAAACATAGCTTTAGGGAAATAATTTGGGTTGAGTGAGAAAATGAAGTATTTTATTATGAGGTGAAATTATATGGCTTGTTAGATCCTTCCTTGAAGCATGAGGTCTCTGATGATGGTTGTGTAGCCCAGATCATAGGGGTTGGAACGGGGGGAGGGGGGGACATTGATCCCCCCATGTCTGAAGTCGGGGGTCAGAGGGATCTGAATTATTCTTGTTTTCTAATTTTCTAAAACTGCACAATTGTTTCACATCGATATGACAATGTTAATACTCTATTGCGAACACAATTTATTAAATGTATTGTGTGTGGAATTGACTGCGATGCTGAACCATTAAGAAAAAAATTATCTTTGTGAGCCACCGGGGCCACTGTGGCTGCCTACAGTAGTTGGTTGGGTGGTAGATAGATAGTAGAGTAATGGGCCAAATAGACTGAACCGTCTTGACGATACTTAATACATAGGCTACAAAGAGGAAATTGATAACATCAATATTGACGCTGAGATGAAAGACTTTATCACTAGAAATAAATACAGAGCCCTTTTACTTTGAAATATCTTCTAAATTTTTTTAAAATTAATAATTGACAATTATTTCTTTGTGAATGGTAATGATATGAACGTAATTTTTGTAAGGTGTTTTACTTTGTGTCTATTTACACTTTTGAGACATCCCTTTTTGATACTCTTAATGCTGTTTTTAAATACTGCTATACATTATTTACCCTAACACAACTTTTGATATGATGCTTAAATTTGTTTTTTTAAACTAATTTTTGAGTTTAAGATTATGTAACTTGAGAAAATAGATTTAAAATACCTGTAATGATGTATCCTTAGCAAAGTGCACTGTATAATTTTGTGTAAATTGCAATAATTTGAACAATTTAATGATTAGGGCCTACACAGCACAAAGGAAAAATTTAAGGTTTGAAACGCTAATTTTTTTTTTCCTGAAACGTAAGTAATGATGTTTAAAAATAATCGTGTCCTGCCACTGGCAAAATAGTTTTTCTAGCTCATGTCATAGATTAATACAGAGCAGCCAATAAATCATCAGTGGAGTGCATTCAATATTATATTCTGTTCAGTAATTTATTCATGGTAAACAGGATGTGACCCAAAATATCGTATATAATTTTGATGGGTGCCTAGAGCTAATTGTTTTGCCGCCTCCTCCCCTCCCCCCCCCCCCCCCCTTTACCAAAACGTTCCGGGGTTGAAGGTGATGAGATGATGACTAGTTAAGGTCACATGTATTTATTGTTCTTCCCTTCACATACAAATATATGAATCATGTAAGAGAAAGATTGCTATTAAAAATAGTTTTTGTGACGCTACATTAACGATAGTTATGAAAGTTGTGAACCGCGTTGGTGGGTGACACGTCCATTCAAACCACCACCATTTAGCGAACTTAAAATAAAAACCCACGAAAATAAAACAATAAAGAAAATGTAACACATAACAAATATAAATTAGTTTTAAATGGGTGGAAAATAATATTTCAGTTATATCAAATAATATTGAATTGTAACCAGAAATATCTAGTTAAATAAATAATAATGAAATTAATGATAAAATATTTAAAAAATGGATATTAACAGGAAGAGTGATCTATGTATAATATTACACGACTATAATCAAGATTTATTTACCACAGAGCTGAAATCTAATGTTGTAAATGCTTTTCATAAAGGAGAAAGTAGGTCCAAACTAAATTATTTTGGATCGATGTTACTTTTGCCAAATAAGTCATTTACCAGATATCCAAATGTAATTGGATTGATTAAATATTATCTTAATGGAAAGTGTAATCAAACACAAAGACAAAACTCAATGTGATAGATTAGAAAATATAAAAGGTTCTCTAACCGTCAAAGGTGAATCAATTTTATTGTTTTAATAGAAAGCAATCCTTCCCAAATATGGGCCAGAGATGCAATAGCTGAAATAATCTTATTCTGATGATAGAAAGTTATATACCTCGTTTATCTATATCAAGCCTGAGGGTAGTTTTTATTCTTAGCATCATTATAATAATTACTTTTCCACTTCGAGGTATGAACTGTCAGAGTTCAATCGATACTATTATTAAAACACTTTTTATTCATTTATAATAATTGTCTAGCTCATTTAACATAATTATCTGATCAAAATCGTTAAACATTGTATTTTATTCATGTCAACCTCGGTGTTCTTGGGTAAAGTGCTCGCCTCACGACTCGATGTTTGTAGGTTCAAAACCCAGCAGGGGTCGACGGATTTTTCTTGAGAGATAAAGATCCGTAGCACAACTTCCTTCAGCAGGGAAGTACAGCCATCGGTCCCATGTCGATTGTGGAATATAAAAGAACTCTGGAAGGTATGTAAAAACACCTTTTCTGACAAAATTGGTCGGCCCTTTCGTTCTCGCTCATAAACATTATCGTGTGATTATATTATCAATCAGTTCAGAAAGTGCACGTTAAATACCTCAACTAATTAAAATCATGAAACTAATTTCAGGAATAGCTATAATCATGTTAAGGTTATTTTTAAATGACTTTTTCCCCAAAGGAAATTGTTCAAACATTTTTAATCTATGCTAAAAATGATCGATCAACTCAAGTGGGCCATTAAATCCCTACATAATAAACTCATTTTATAAATAACTAGCAATCCCACATGGCATTGTCCGTGACCCATCTACAGATTCAAAATTAATGGTTATCTCTGAAACGTGTTGTCTTTATCTGTTTTCTCCTTGTCAATGTTCTTCAAAAATTAGTTAAAATTAGCCTAATCGAAAAGCTAATTAAAAATTTAAAAATCCTGCTTCGAGGTGCATTTGGACCCCCTCCCGTCCATCTATGTTAAAAATTTCAGATCTCTACGTGACTAAAATTTTTCTGGGCATCGCACACAAACAAACACACACAAACACTTCCTTTTATTACTATACTAGCAATCCCGCGTGGCGTTACCCGTGACCCACTGTGTTATAGGTATTATATAAGCCCCCCCCCACCCCCCACCCATGCTGCCCATGACCCACTGTGGTATAAGAATTATATAAGCCCTCCCCCCCCCCCCCCACGGTTCCCGATTTCAAACGGAAACGTTATCTCTGAAAAGTAATTCTAAACCAGATTAAAATATTTTGTTCAAAAATTTGTTAAAAATAGCCAAATTAAAAATTAAAAAATCCGGCTTCAAGGTGCATTCCGTCCACCTATGTTCCAAAATTTCAGATCTCTGCTTGCCGTGAATTTGGCTGGGCATCACACACACAAACAAACAAACACACACAGACAAACACTTCCTTTTATTACTATAGATTGATAATTATATAAAATGGTAACCGCAGGAAGAGCAATATGATCGATCAAGATTTAATTAGGGGCCTTTAATGACAATCCGAGCAATATTATCAAATGACAATCTTAAACTAAATTATTTACTCGAGGCTAAATTAGTCATTCTTATCCTTAATTCCCCTATTACACTCTAAATGAGCGGTTATACACTTAGAATGATTAACCATAATACACATATTGCCTTGCTTTTGATGTTACCATTAATTATATTAATAATAAATTAGCTCGCCTATGGATTAAAAAACCGATAGAATTGATTTTGAAACAAAGAAAATAATGATAGGCTTAGTGAGCAGACTGAGCTTAATTAATTAGTATTTTTGAAGTGGTATAGCTCTGGGCCATCGCCAATAATTGACACAAAATAGGATGTCTAAGGCTGCGGTTACATTCGATTAGAATTCGTACGAAAAATGCTTCGTAAATAATTTTACGGATTCTCACGAATTCTTACGAAGTCATAATAAGTAAAAAACTCATGTATGTGCATGGTTATATTTCTTGAAATATATTCTTATGAGCTCGTACGAAGTCTTACGATTTTTTCCATGCGAACAAAATATTTTGTTTTATCATCAGATTTCGTAAGAAAATATAAGTGTTTGGTGTCAAAGTAGATTTTGAGGCGCTAATATTACTGGTTGCTGATAGATAATTAAGGGATCAAAAATGTAAGCAATACCATAAAAAAGAGCTAAACAAGAAATTATAGAAGGAAGTGTCGGGAACATAAAATCAACAGGTAAATCACGTTATATAATATATTTTAATCGTGCATTGTAAAAATAAACTAATTCAACAAATACTATTTTGTGTTTTTTCTTGGATCTGATACATTTTTAACAATGATAGGTATATAAAATCAGCAAAATTGAAGCATGTAAAGATAAAACACTTTTTTTCCTCTCCTTAAACTCACGATTTATTTATTATAGTTCACGATTAAAATATTGTACAAACTTATTTCTAATTTCATGGGTGGTTTTAGTAGCCGTTGAAATATCGTGGTCCTTTGCTTTTGTTTTGAAAATGGTGTAGAGTTTCATTGTTTTCAAAAGCATCTGATACGCCTTGTAAATCAATAATAATGTTATGAAGTAATAAAATTGATTTCACAATTAAATCGACTTTTTCAGAACAATTTTCTATTTCTATTTCCGTTTAGAGAATTCTTCATTTTGAGGTAATAATACCGAAAGCGCAATCAACAAGGAGTCTTGCTCGGGAAAGACTTTGATCAAAAACTTCTTGCTCTATAAAGAGGTCTTGTCCTAAAAATGGTCTCATCAAATATGTTTTTAAGGAATATGCTGCATCTTCTACTAATACATGTGGAACCATTATGTCTGTATTTGGTAAGATTCTTTCCAGAGCTATGATGATGTTTGAGTATTTATGGAGAATTGCTCGTTCAACAGCTTTTAAAATATAATCGAACGCTGATTGTTTCATTCGATTATATTTAAAATAATTCTGGTCATCACTACTGAGTTCTTCAAATGATCTGGAGAATTCCCCATTCTCATTCCTTGATGAAAAGAACGGTTCCCCCATTCACGTTTCTTGTCCATCATGAGAACACTTAACGCAGGACTTTCCAAAAAGAGTAAATCAGACAACAGCTCCATTGCACTTGGTTGAAACAACAAACGTTCTGAAGATTCTGTAAGTAGCCTTACCACGTTTTTGCATCCAATGTAACCACTCTGTCTTACGAACATTTTCTGACATATTCATACGAATTTGTAAGAAACAATTTTCGTATGAATTCTTATCCAATGTAACCGCCAGCTTATGTAAAATAACAAAGAAATAATGATCTTTATTAAGACAAGGTTTCCATTATTTAATAAAGTTTAATAAAGTTAGATTAGGTTTAAGAAGAATACAACAAAGTTGGCATCACTAGCTTCATGTTCAGTCTTACTACTATAGTACTACTTCTTAAGGAATATGTAATAAGAGCATCAAAATATTGAGGTGTGTTTTAATATGTTAGTGCTTGTATTTTTAGTTGTGTTTTGTTTTTCTACAATTCTCTAATTTTATTTATTCTATATTATATCTTGTTTAATTTACTTTATTTCATAATAAAATATTTATTTAAAAATCGACCCTTGTATGAATTTTCAATTTTCACTCAAGTTTAAAAAAATGTAAAATTTCATGTCAATTAAAACCGATTAAATATCTCAAATATTATTATAATAACTCTTATTAATTTTATCATATACCGATATTAAGTGTTTAAAATAAGTTTCAGTTACAAATCTATTTTGGGTGCAGTTCGGTCTCACTTAACCTAAATAATATTTTTTTGAGATATCTTAAAATAATCAATCATACCAATAAAATTACATTTTTTATATTACAATCTTAACATCAAAACGTACTAAATATCCCAACAGAGCAGCTAAAATTCAAGTTGTTAAACATATAAAAATGTGTGTCCGTAACTTTAATATTATTAACAGTTTCCAACATCAAAATTGTAAATAATATTTTAACAACTCAATCAATATACTACCAAAAATAGCCCTTCAAATAAAAACTTATGTTAGCCAAAATTGGGGCCTATAAATTTAAAATAATCAACAGTATCAGCACCCAAAATACCTAGAATAGCAACAGAATTCCTAACTATTATCAAAAAGATAAAACTAAACACAAAATGAAAAACAAACTTTTAATAAACACGTAAAATAGTTCATCTTTATAATAAAAAGCAAACTAATCTCATTATGTTCTATCATACTACAAATGAGCAGCTCATAAACAAAAACAAAGACATTCAGGAGGACCACCTCGGGTAAATATTATTCTTTTTCGAAGTAAAGTGGATTAACGCTATTATAAGGAGAATCTATCGTTTGAAGTATAAAAGTTATTCACCTTCGTAATGAGGTAGAAAAATGTGATTATTATGGGACAAAGTGATCCATCTCTCTAATGAAGGTAACTAATTGAACCTTATTGGAGGGTTTGGTAGAAAGTTGGTACAGAATTATTATTTTAACCACTACTCATACATTTTCTGCAGATCTCCACTTTTCAATGATTAAATAAAGTTTAAGAAGTAAATTTTTTCCAACATTTAATTTTTCAAATTAGATAATATACCTAAATCTGTGAAGTAGGATAATAAATTAAACTTAGACATAACAATTATTTCAAACCCGTTTTTCTTATCAACAGCGATAATCAAGAGACATACCACTAATTTACACGGCATAATATATATATTTATATATTTTTAAAATATGTGTTCTGATATTTCTTTGCCATCAATAAAGATTAAGATATATTTTTACCACACTATTGATAGATTTGTCACAGATAGTTGAAAAATTATTTAAAATGTTTCTAGTCAAATTGTTTAATTTATAGCACTATTTTAAGAAGAGGCGTGAACACACTCATTTTGACATGTCCATTTACACATTCACTTAAGATTTGTTGAAATTTGAATATTAGCCACCTCAACTAGACAAGACTGATTTCCAAATGGAAAATAAGCCCGGTTAACAAAACAAACTATAAATAACAAAAAAAAAAAAACTGTTTGCAAATGGGAAGAACATTTCATAGTTAATATAACCCCTTTTACTATAAAAAACAAAACGAAAAAAATCACTTAACCAAATAAGCTGTTTCTTGGTTAGACCATTTTGATTACCCATCAAAATCCTAAAGCCTTACTTACACATTTGTCGAAAATTGAGAGCATAATCTGCTTGAGTGGTGCTGAAATTCACGTGTTAGAGCAATTCTTTGAAACGCAAACTTAAAACTGACCATCAATGTATTTAATTTTTCTAGTGGATTAACAGATCTTTTAGCTTATTATCACAATGTATGTTTGTCTAATTATTATGCTGTGTAGTGAATACATCAAAAGAACAAAACACGTGTTTTTTTAATTAACGAGTTATTTTTATTCATTTCAAAACAATAGATACAGCTCTATGCTTGTATCTCGCTTTTTATTGGATCTTCAATGCAGATTTTTATGTCTAAATGTAGACGAATATGAGGGAATTATATTTTCTTTTATAACAACTGTGATAACTTTCCCTACTTGCCACACATTAGGCGATTAGTAACCGGTAGTTTCCGGAAAATCTGGTCTACCGGCCAGAAAATCTTGTTTACCGATCGGGAAATCTGGTATATTCTCCTACCGACGATTGAAGCTGGCCAAGTTGGGGGTTTTCCCAGTGGTCTAGTGATGACAGGGATTGATGGCAGGCAAGGGATGGACGGTTACTAAATTGTCCACTGCGCATGTAAAAGTGCTTGGCTACGCTCAAAGGACACCACCAGAATGAGCTAGAGGATCTTCGTAAGAATGCTTTGTTCCCCAGGCAAGTGGATGTCGAACCCTGACACGGCAGGTGAGTTAACGTTTTGAAAAATATCTAACTTATATAAAGCGTCAGACTAGTGACATGGCAGTGTCCTTAATTAACTATGGGAATTACCGTAAACTCTTTGTCACCTACTTGCCTCCAATACGGTAGCTGACTCAAGCTAAAATTCAAACCACATTGCTATGGGTGTGTTTTGGAGTTTTATCCGAGTAAGCAGTGCTAGCTTAAAATGTAATTGTAATATTTATTCTTCATTCAGTGAGACACACTTTGATCCGTTATCAACATAATTATAATACAATGGGAAGTATACAGAGCATAGCCTAAGTGTATTTGGTTTTATGGGGACAAATTGAGAACTACACGACACAGCACATGTGTATAAGAGTTGAAATAACAAAGAAAATATTGTTAAATATATATACCTATGTTAGCAGTGCGTCTTACTACCTATTCGGGCTATACGTTTATGTACTAATTACGCTAACGTGTAAAGAATGGGAAAGTTTGAGTTTAGGAGAAATGTACCCAAATTTGCATGGAGAAAGTAGAAAACCATGCAGGGAAAACCACCTTCATTACACCCTACCGGGATTTGAACCTCAATATCACCATCCTCGGCAATCCAGTATATTGCGATGGTGACGTATTAGAACATTCGACCACTGAAGAGGGTTAATATATATTTTAACTCTGTGAATTATGTAAATCATTTAGAATATATTTTATTTGATTATGGGATTTAAGGAAATAACAACAATACTAAGCGTGTTCGTGTCCAATTTGGCATATGATCCGCTTTAACTGGGGTGTGATCTCACTGCAGATATTCCCGTGTTTCCCCTCATCAATCCCCGAACCCCCTCCTTATCGACATGACGACAATCGAATCCCATTCGCTGAACGCGTGAAGCATTGACCTAGGAGTTCATCAATCATTAATAAGTTTCACTTCGTTGCGAGGGACGATAAGAACTTTAGGTTCTCCAACATCATGAAGTAACTAACAATGGATGTAGAGGACACTTTCATAACAACAATAGATGTGTTCCACTCTATTATCAATATAATAAAATCCACTTTGGTTTGGTCTAAGGAGGCGTCGCTCTCACTTGCAATAGACTGGACTGACGATAGTGGTGGGATTGGGGTTTAAATCCCAAACTGGTGTACTGAATGTGTTTATTTCTAAATTGTTTCTACTCTCCCTACAAGCAAATTAAGGTACAATTCCTCTAAATTCAACATTTTCTTTCCTAAAAAATTAGCGTCATTAGTATATATGCGTATAAAACGAACGAGTAATAAGACGTGGTGATATGTGTGTTTATATATATATATATATATATGCATATATGTATGGTAATATATATAAAAATATAAGTATATATACACGTATATATAAGAGAATATAGACAGATATGACGTGTGTGTTTATATATGTATTTATATAAATATATATGTATGTATGTTTATATACAGATATATATATATAAACACAAATATGGATGTATATTATATACATATTTGTATGTATTAATACATACATGGATGTATATGTTATACATATTTATATACATATATGACGTGTGTGTTTATAAATGTATGTATGTATGTATGTAAGTATGTATGTATGTACAGTACATATATGAAAGAATACAATATGTGTATATACATGTATAAGTGTATATACATATATATATATATATACTTATATATATACTTATATATATATATATATATATATATATATATATATATATATATATATGTCACCACGTCTTAATAACCATTCAGGGTATACGGTTATGTATCGATTACGCTAATGTTATATTATATATATATATAAATATATATTATATACATACACAAAATATTTGATTTCATTGTCAAGCGTTGGCAATATTTGTAACTTAATCTAAAGACAGGATGAAATAAATGGTACGGAACTCTGCACGGACTTTCTCGGTCTTTTGTTTAAAAATAGGAGTTATTTACTCGAAATTCGTAATATATTTCGAAACGAAATAATATGCATTAGCAAACCCAAGCATAAATTGCACTATACTTATGTAAGACTTTTTTGAGTCTCAATTTTAAATTTTATAGTTTTATTCTTAAGGACTTAATATCCTCATTTGTATGTTTGGACCAATAAAAAAGATCAATATTGGGTACTCATGGGTCAACACTTCGTATTCAAATTTTGACTTCCAGTTAAAATATTCGACATTTTATTAGGTGTGGCACATCTTCAGGTCAGCGCTTTACAATTGAATTCCTAATTTATAAATTTTGATCAGTAAAAAATATAAATATTGATTGTTGAGTCTAAAATGGAGATAGATCATTTTTGTACAAACATTTCTCCTAAGAGGTTTAAGGAAAAATAACTTTTTGAGAGACTTACTTAGGCTATATTTAATTACTCTATGGCATCGGAGAATTATTTCGTTAAAACTTAAGTAGTATCTCTTTACAACTAAAGCTCTCAAAATTGTGTTAATATATTTGCGAATATCTCATCAACTGTTTTTTAAATATATTTCATATAAAAGTTTTTAATTTTTAATAGTACTACAATTTAGCAATAATAAGTTATCTAGTAACTCAAATAGTTTCGTAGATACAGAAATTTCCGCTTCTGTAAAGTACCCTAAAATCCCTTTCATGGGAAAATGAAAATATCCAGTTTATTTATCTTAATCAACGCCTAGATATGAATTTTAATCAAAATCGTTAGAGCCGATTTTGAGAAAATATATTTTTTCTCTTTTCGCCCTTTACTAAACTACTCTTAATTTTAATTTTAAACAGACACACAGACAGACGTCATTGCAAAGACCACTTTTTAGAGTTCAGGGGATCATGAGACGTCGACATCCATCAACATTTCAGGTTAATTTTTTTTTACGGTCGCAATACTTTACCGAAAAATTAAAAAATATAACTATTTGTTTATAGCTTGAAAGTTATTGGTTTTTATAAAAATATGTTTCGAATAAAATATATTTCTACATATTTGTAATGATAAGTAATTTCATATCTCAAATATTTTCGGAGATGTGATAAAATTGGAGAATTTACGCATCAGACCGGAGCCATTAAAGTCATTTTGCCGAAATATTGAGAGTAGCCAATTTGTTTGGAATATTTATAAATGTTTTGAAATGAAATTTAATCAAAATCGTTACAACCGATTTTGAGAAAATCGACTTATTCTCTTTACCATTTTTAGGTTTAGATATCCAAACCCAGAAACCTCTCGGGGCAACCCTATGAAAACCCTAGATACCAAGTTTTAGCCCCATCGGTAAAATAGTTTAGGCTCAAGTCGGAGGTATAGACAGACAGACGGAAATTCAAAAACCACTTTTTCGGATTCGTGGGGGTCATGAAACGTCTAGAGTCATCAAAATCTCGAGCTCGATTCTTTTGACCCTCAAAATACTTTCTCTACCTGTAAGATAGTGAAAGAGTGAAAAGTTAGTGAAAGTAAATTTTCCATATTTCGCTTGAAAAAAGTATGAGAAAACTATAGGTGCAATCACAATTTATCATACCACCACAATGAACCCAGATGGTATTAAACTAAATCCCGGTTTCTCAGGTCTGAATGAAATACATGATTCGATAATATTGGTGTTACAAAATGTTATACTACAAATTGAAACTATACAATTATGCCTATGTGGTTCATATAAAACAGTGTCTAGGTAAGTATACTATTGGATTTTGACATATAACCTACAACTTGATTCTACAGCTTCCTTCATCACTTTTGCATAGACGATACTAGATATGTGATTCTATGTTAAGACCATTTGTGACTCCTTAAAAAGAGGGCGATTGATTCGATGTAAAAATGACATAATTTTTAATTACCATTCCATATTTATATAATTTTAAGGTCCAAAATAATACTAGACAAGTCTAATATTCATTTTTAAATAATGATAAGACGTTTCTG
Organism: Timema cristinae; assembly: GCA_039000515.1. Classification (NCBI taxonomy): domain Eukaryota; kingdom Metazoa; phylum Arthropoda; class Insecta; order Phasmatodea; family Timematidae; genus Timema; species Timema cristinae. The sequence continues at coordinate 89,475,522 of JBCFYV010009882.1, forward strand.
CTGTTTATTAATACTAATTTAGCACTCTTTTGAACGATAAGCGCTTTGGGTGACGCCATATAGGATATACCAACTATAATTAATCATTAAATAATAGTGTAACTAATTAATCTAATATATATAAGGGATAATCTCCTTTAATATCGTATAATTAATACAAATACATCAGAAATTAATGTTTGTTTAAATTATACTAGAAAAATAACTATTCATTTTGAAATTTTTGTATTATTATTATTTTAATTTTTCTAGTATTGACAAATAATTGATTGACTGACTAATAAGATAAAGTTTGTGTAGTATACTGAAACGGTAGCTTCAGTATATGTACTGACACCTTAGCTCAGTCGGTATATTAATCATTGGTGAAATGTGGGTTTCTCCTTTCATTCTGATTCTGAAGATACAGTCATCTTTTATCAACTCCAAAGTTTTCACAATGGTAATTTCTACCCAATTCGTTGAGTGATTTCTTCTCTGTGCGGGAAATTAAAATATATATGGAGGGGCTGGAGCTGTATCTGTTCTAGATTTTAAGTTAGTTTATAAGTCGTGTGCAGATATATTCAGTAGGTTCAGAACGCGAACGTTAATACCTAAAATGAAATAAACTAAATTTATAAAATGGAAGGCCCAACTTTGGCTAACGTCATTCCTAACTACATCGATTTAATTCTCTGTCTCCAGGGTCGATACTAGACTAGATAGCTTCACTTAAAGTTCGTGACGTCATCACCAGTGGGCAGAGACTATATAATACGCTATTGTCTCATGGCTCTTTTTTTTTTTTTTTCGTTGTTGATTAGGTATTACTCTTTAGTTTGTGAACAAAGACTTAATAAAATGAATTTGAATATTTAAAAAGTGGTTTTATTTTGAATTTTAAAAGGAAATTTGCTACTATATTATTAAGTTTAAATTAGCTAATCTTTGTTTTAGAGTTACATAGAAGGTGATAGATTTCATAGATTAAAAATCTTTTAGAAAAGTTCATACCTAATTTATATAATACTATTTTTTTTTCTGCAACATCGCTCGAGCTAAAACGTAGGAACATGTTCACACCCCCCCTCCCCCCTCGGTGGCCACGTGGTCTAAGGCACTACTCTCGCATAAACTAGACTGACGAAGACGGGGAGAACGGAATTAGATCCCGGTCAGATGTACTGAGGGTGGGTTTCCTAAATAGTTTTCCATTCTTCTTCCACACAAATGAGTGTACATTTCATAAAACGCGAATGGTTACTAAGACGCGATGTTTATATATATTTACATAAAAACAACGTTTATAACCCCAGAGATTTTAATTTAATAGAGAAAAAAATCACTCAACAATTAGGTAAAAATTACCGTTATGAAAACTTTGGCGTTGATAAAAGATTACTGTATCTCAGAATCAAAAAATGTAATGTGGTGTATTTATTTTTGTTTTAAGACTAGACACACAGAATATTTGTATTAACTAAAGTAAATAAAGTAATGACATCTAAGGCAAGGCCACTTTGTAAACGACGTTAGTGGTTTTATCATCAGGAGCGTGCAGTTACATGCTGATAATAGAACTAGGGAAACACCACATATAGTTGTCCGTGGGACAAACATTTGAAGCGGGGATCAATGTCTACAACATTAAGGGTTGGTCCTGCGCTGTGTTGATGCTAATCGCAAGGCAAACCTTGATAGGAAATTGCAATCGTTTAAACTGGAAGGATGAGTCTTATGGAATCATGAGCACCCTTAGTAACAAGATACATTCTCCCGCGGTGTGGATATTAATGACAATCTCCTTTATGACAATGTTTTGTAGATTGTTTACATGTAAGCGGATACCACTACACAGCTTAAGTGGGTTCAAATTTCACAGCAAAATTATTGGTGCTCAAATTTTAATTGAATAGCGTGGATTGGTAAACTGAATGAACTAAGGTAATTAAAAAATTGGACAGGCTAGTGCCTATATACATATAAGTGCGAGATAGCACTAGCACTTCAAACTAATTAAAAATTTTACTAGCTTATTCATTTTTGGGGATAGAATTGTTTGCTCCTAGAACCACGAAAGAGGCTCATTTTTCAGAAGACGTATATCGGGATGGAAAAAAATTGATTTATTAATGGATATCCTTGACCACGACGTATATCTGGGAGTTATTCAAGGACACTTTGCTTTTGTGCTCTGCGAAGACTCAATTGCCAAGTTTTAGCAATATATCGACAAATAAGTCCAGTTTGTTTCTTTGAACAGGTGGATTAACATGTTGGTTGACAGGGAAAGTTTCACAACATTTGGTCATATGTAACCAGGCGTTGACCTCGTCAGCTCTAGTGACTCTCGGAATTATCGGTAAAGTTTGTTGGAAGTCTCTTGAGATCAATACGATGAGGCCTCCTATGAGCACACTGTCGATTCCGAAATCTCTGAGTTCTATCTAGCTCTTAAAATAAGGTATTATGCAACATTTTACTCTCATTCCATGATAAAATAGTTAATTTTATAGTAATTTTATGTGAAAATTTGCTTTGATATGCTGCACACGGCAATATGATCGTTAGAAAAATGCATAGGTTATGTAAATTTTACATTCGCTGTTCTTCCCCCTTCTAACAAAGTAGCGGCAATACCCAATGAACCCACTGCAAAGGTCACACATCTCTCAAACCTCAGCTTAGCCAAGAAAATGTTAATAATAAAAGTAAGTTGTTTTATTTTCCATAGATATTAAATTAAATTGCACAGCTCCACATACATTTGGGAATCGAACACATTCAACAAGACGTGGTTTTGTGGTACCTCCCAACGATTGTCTAATATCCAACGCTTAGGAATGGATCGTGGCTGAGTGCCTTGCATCATAGGGAGGCTGTCTACGGTATCTCGAATATCCGTTATGCGAATCAACGGAGCTCTTTGAAAGCTCTTTGGATAATCTTTGCTGCATGCACCGAGACGATCGATTCAAAAGTCTGAATGATCCGTTTACCATATGTTTAGTTACACTTGCCTTTAACGTCACTGCTAAGCTCCTTGAAGACATATATAATGATTTTTAAATAGTTTTTAAGCTTTCTGAATACGTTAAACATTATATAAAATTACTGCATTCAAATATTTTCAGTAGCTCTCTAATTATAAGCGAACATAGAAGTACAGAAACTACCATTTATAAGGATCTGTGAATTCAAAGCAACCAACTAAACTAAAATTTTATTTCTCTTTGGCTTTACTAATAAAATTTATTCCTTAATTACTCTTTGAATTTGGCGATAAAGTTATTAAGAAAAATAATTAATTATAAATTCAATAGAAAAATTAACGTTGATCAAGCGTTTTAAGATTAGATTTAATGGTTCAAAAGATAAATTATCTTATTTTATAATCTGCAAAATCATGGAGGAACAAAATTATAAATACATTCAAATATTATCTGTAGCAAAACTAGCTTTCTTTAAAGTTATGTCATGATTTCAATCATCTTCAAAATGCTACAAATTTTACCTTGAATGGATCAGTTAAAATATTAATATTTAAAAAATAGTTTAATATAATTTATTAGTGAGAGTTTTTTTTATAACTGGTGCATAAATGGATGCAGAATGTCCCACAAGCTTTACTAAGTTCAAGAAATAAATAAATGTGGTATTTACTAAACTCCAATGTATTTCTAAATATATGTTTTTATAGCATTACGTCTCACTACCCATTTGGTTTATAGGAATATGTACTAATTATGCTAATATTTTTGGGATGAGGAACGTTTATTTTGGAAGAGGTCTACCCAAAGGCATGGAAAGCAAATTTTTTAGGTAGTACTCTAGAAATTTGTATTATAACCTATGGCCAATAAAAGTTTGTATACTTAAAAACGGTACCCACCCTAAGAGGGTCTATCAAATTTTAAGGAATTGGATCCCCCAACCACCTTTTATACGCTCTTGGGTGTACCTTCAGTTACATGGAAGTAGAGGGAAATCTCATTTAGGATAAAATACCCTCAGTTCATCTTACAGGGATTCAAACAGCTTGACTTGACTACCCCTACTAATCGATAAGTAGTAAGTATTTGGATGAGATTATTTAAAATCAATCTAATTCTATTGCGACAAATGACACTCAAAACAAATGTTGCTCCTTCGGCTTTAAACGTCCCCAATTGATCTATACGTTATATTGTTTCAGAAAAAGTGCAATTCAATTATCTCAATCTCTCTACGTACTCGCAGCTTAAGTTGTATCACCAATCTCTTCAATACCGCACAGGGCTATTATACTATGGAGTTCTCCGAAAAATCCCACATTGGGAATCACACTGAAACATAACACCTTTTTAGACATCTTCCGAGACATAGATTCACTCAGAAGGTATTGGTAATGGTGTTGTTCTACCTTGATTAAGCTAGCTAGCTTATCGGGATCAAATTCAAGGCTAACGTCTTAAGTCCGTCTGGCCAACTGGCTGAGTCCTTTTAGTTTGATTAGTTTGAAATGTGGTCTTACCATCTTCTTTAAGTTGCCGTCAAGCTAGACATGCACTTTGCCAGGGGATATTAACTGTGGTACCACTTTCTTGATAAGTCCTTATTTTGACAAGAAATGGTATCATATTATTAATCTTTATATTGAAACAAGAGGTAGCAATCAGGTATTATTATACAATACATTATATCTATAAAGAAGTGCCAAAATAAATATTAATTACATTTCCCATGATAAAATTTGTATTGCATCAAATTTATCACCTCGTTGTACTCAATCATTGATTATAAAATATAAGTCTAGGTAGTTTCCTTCCTTCGTGATAGTAAAATATTGATAGTTCAAAATAAATGTAAAGTTGATTGAGGTCAAAACTTTGTTTGTCTTTCAAATAAATACTAGAATCTAGAAATTAATTTTGATTAATTTTTCTTATTTTCATTAATTCAAAACTATAAGTGATACAAATGTAAATAATAAAACATGAATTGCTAGTTTTGGATATCGGTATTATAATAATTGTCAATTTTATAGGGGATGTACCTTCTTTCGCGGAGTAATATTGAATAAACCATTTCGGGAATAACACCAACATAAATCCTGGCCGAGATTCAAGCCCAGTTCATCCCGTCACCAGCAAACCCGACCAGATGAGAACGCTTAGCCCACTTGCTCACTGAAGTGCTTTATAAATAATTAAAATAAAAATAAAATGTTTTTATTTACAAGAGATTAGAGAAATTAGATTATAAAAATTGTTAGAACTCACTAGCTTGTCATAGAAGAGCTGCGTGAGCTCACGGAAGTGGCTTTTGATACTTATCATATCCAGGTCTTGATGCAAAGTCCTAATGGAAATGCACCTGAGTGCATCAATAATGATTCTCAGACTCAGTATCTGAAATAACTGCAGCTAATCCTTATGTTTGTCCACGTGGTGTACACCTAAACTAGGATCGACCTGAGAAACTGTTTTACAGTGTCAGACCATTTGCCATGTTTAGAAGTGGGTCTCCGCCTTGCCTTAGTCAGTTTTTTTTGTCAAGTTTAGTCGCCATATTAACCTAGTGAGTAGTGACGTATGATCAAGCTACCAGCCTCTACCTCACATTGGTCAAATTATGGTCAAGTGTAGTCGCCAGATTAGCATAGTGTCCGGCGTATGACTAAAGTAACAGTCTTTGCCTCACATTGGTCGTTTTTTTTGGTCGAGTGTATATGCCTGGTTAACTTAGTGTCTAGTTTAAGACTGAGTTACCTGCCTTTGCCTCGCCTTTGTCAGTTTTTGTCAAGTGTATTCACCTGGTTAGCCTAGTACCCAGCTTAATACCAAGGTACCAGATTCTGCCTCGCCTTGGTCAGTTTTTGTCGAGTGCAGTCACCTGGTTAGCCTAGTGTCTAGTGTAAGACTGGTCAGTTATTTTGTCAAGTGTAGTTGACAGACTAGCCTCGTGGGCAGTGCAAGACCAAGCGCAAAGTACCAGTCTCTGCCTTGCCTTGGTTAGTTTTTCTGTCAAGTGTAGTCGCCTGGTTAGCCTATCGTCCAGCGTTAAGTCATAGATACTTAGCACTCTCCATCCCCTCAATCTGGTCTTCAAACAACCATAGGAAAAGAGGAGGCGGCTTCTTGTCATAATTTCTCTTCCACGTGAGGAGCACAGTTGTGATATTTTCTATGTTGATACTCATCCCCCGGGGAATCATCCCCCCTCCATTATCTGCAGGTGTACCTCTAGGTATCTTCCCAACTACAGCCCTATTCATGACTCCACTACACTGGTGCCTGGGAACTTTGGAATAGTGTTCACATGCATTCTGAATATCGTGAGGCCTACTAGAGATTACTGAGGTAGTTGTTTTATAATGTCAAGTAAGAATAATATTGATTAGGTTAGTTTGGATAAATTTTGCTAGCTTAGGATGTTATATTTTTGGTATTCTTTGCTAGGGTAAGGTTAAGTTATTTTTGGCTAAACTAATCTAGCTCACAATTGTTGAGCCAATACTACTAAAAAATATGAGTAGGCCCTACATGTAATTTCTGGAATGTATGTTTTAAAAAGATGAGGTGGTTCATGCTATTTACATACTTATTCAATGGCACTAGGAACTCGAAAGTTCATTACCGCACTTACAGAAGTATGCTTGCTACCTCAAACTTTCAACTTTGGTCAAAATGCTTCTGTTAATTTAAATATGATGAGACGACATACAAACACATAAAATATATGGTCGTATTATTACAACACATTTTTATTTTATTAGAAAGATGTCAACAAACTAGTTCAAATTGAATTACTGAATGATTTAAAATATCTGGCCCATTCATTGGTGAAAATATCAAAGTTTATGTATACATTTTTTCTAATGCCTATTCTTATACTAGCGTGACTTATTTCATATTAACATTTTTCTACATAAGCTTACTTAGCCTAGCGTAGATTAACTTAATCTAATTCAAGTCAAACTTAAGTAACCTAGCCAAACTTAATAATATTAATTTATTTTTTACATAAATAAACCTCATATTGTTTAACATAACATGAATATAATTAGCATAATCTAGGTTTGCTGTGAAAACTCAATACTGCTAACAGTAAGAATTAGATTTGATCATCTTAGTTTGTCAAAAATTTACCAGATACATTTTACCCTCCACGGTTTTCATTTGACTTGCCATACATACCTCATATTGGAATGTATTTTGTTGATACCTTGCTAACCAGTGTTATTCTGAGTGAACCTTTAGTAATTACCTTTTAAACATAATTTTTTACCTTGCCAACCAGCCATGCTACACTTTTGCTACTTGTTTTCAAATTTGGATACCTTTTACGAAACTGTTACCAGAGATCAATAAGACACAAAATAGTTGTTTGTGCCCTATTAAGGTTTAAACTATTGTTTGTTCCAAATTCAGTTGATATCGGAATATTATTTTATAGCTACGTAAAAGGGCACAGGTCCTCACTAAATATAATTTTAAATCCCTAAACAAAATTTCCTGACACATATGTCCCTTGATAACATATCTGCCAGAATCTAGGTTTCCTATCTTATATTCTCCATGGTAACGAGTTTAGTATTATTATTTGTTTTGTTTTACAACAGGTCCATTCCTTTTATCAGTGAACTTTGACTACCTCCTCCTTTAGCTCCCAGAATTGTTTTCTTTCCTTTAAATAATCCGATATTTGAATCGTCCTTCTTCCTAAACTCTTATTTCCCCTCAACTTTGCCTTCAATGACGTTGTGCAGAAGACAGTTACTCCTGAGGATGTGCTCGATCCAGTTTGATTTGCACGGAAGAACCCCACCAAGTATAGTTCTCTTCTCACCCACTCTTCTTAGGACGTCTTCATTTGTCACCCTGTCTGTTCACCTGATTTTCTCAAGTGCTCTCCAGAACCACATTTCAAAGCTCTCCAAGTATGTCTTTTCCCTCTTCCTATGAGTCCAAGTTTCTGCTTCGAACAGCGTAGATCTCCAAAAGTAGCATTTAATAAGTTTCTTCCTTAATTGCAAACTCAGCTTGCTGGTCAGCAGTAACCTCTTCTTATTGAAAGCTTCCTTGACCATGGCAAGCCTCGACCTAATTTTCTTGGTGAAGTAGGCATCCTTTGTCACCAGACATCCCAGGTAGGTGCTTGAACTTCTCAATGTTTTCCAAATTCGATTTTCAGCGGCTCTTCATTTAAAAAAAAATCCTTATCACTTTTGACTTCTCAATGTTGATATCCATGCCATATTTTCTCCCTGTCTCCACCAGCTGGTATATCATTTCCTGCATTTATTTCATCCATTTTTTTCCAACAGAGTATATCCCTTTAAATTAAATTTGCTTCCTTTCAAGACGGTCTGTGGTGTATTTTGTAGGTATATGTCAGCTATTTTACTCGTAATAGGTGTTTGTATAAACATTAAATTTAGGTTTAAGTTTACATAATATAGCAACAGGATATCCAGATGATATTCCAATATCCAATGTCGAAATATAAATTTTCATTCGACGTCCAAAGGATTTCAAACTCGAAGTTTTTCTTAAATACAATAAACAATACAGGAATTTTACAATATTTTTAATATATTGTATATTCTGAGTTATGGTAAGTCTTTAAGACCTTTCACATTTAATTTATCTGTTTGTCTTAAGGTTTCACTTTAAAATTTTATTATAATTATATTGTTTCAATGTGCTTTTATTACTAACTACTGGACATCAAATTTAGAATCATATTTTATTGTATATAGTATAGAGGTTTATTGAACACTATGTATATATATTCATTGATAATTTCTGAATGTCTTATGGCTATTTTGTAATTTCTTTTGATACATTATGTATAATTTTAGAAGTATTAATTTTGACTTTTTTTTTTTTTAAGAAATTCATAGGATGTTGTGTAGACATATTGGTAATTTGTGAACGTTTCATATATCCATAGATGGATTTCCGAATGACAACTCTAGTTTATTAAAGTTCTAATGTGGCCAATAAACTTGAAATAAGGCATACTAAAAACCAAACTAAATAGTATCTTCTATTTAGCTCCCATGTGAAATTAATATAAAAGTTTATTTCTGTTTACTCTTTAAAAATGCACATTATTAGCTACGTCAACTCTCACTGGTCCATTTTTTTAATTTTATTTTTAACGATGGGTGAATTCTTGGGGTAGTCTAAGTGAAAATGTAGGTCACACAAAGAAGGGTTGCGCAGGGCAGAGGGGAGAAGGGTGTGAAGAGACGCACTAGGCTATGGGGCGTGGCAAAACATTGAGCGGCGTTGGTAACGTCATTCCAGCAGAATATCGACCCTTGGCTTGCTTGTAAGCGCGTGGAATCTCAATTTTAGCCCTTCAACTCACCCCACCCTCATTTATAGTCCTCTCTCTCTCTCTCTGATATGCCTTTCCGTTCATACATCTATCTGTCCGTGCCAGCTTGTATATCTCTTTATCCTTAGGTACAGACTTTGTGCTGCTTGGCAAATGAAAATATTTAGCCGCCCGTATCAGGTTTGTCAGCCAATACATCCGGGCGTAGTGTATATAAATGTTCAACCCTGATCCGTATCTTTGTTATAATTTCATTCCAAATAGGTTTGAGCCATTAAAATAATAATTTTAATGAGCATACAATTTAAATGCAAGTGTGTCTCGTAGCCGTGACGCCAATAAGCTGTCAAGAGTTGTGATGCACAAAATAGCTATCACCTAACTTCTTTCTCTGATTAATTTCCAAATATTATTCATTCGTTCTGTCCTTTCTCATTTAAATCTATACATATCTAATTATTTTCATAATATAATTAACTAGTTCTGTTAATCCTTTCTCTATTAAATAATTTATAGATATTTCACTAACCGTACAGTATAATTTACTTGTTCATATCTCTTTTTATCTCCCTGAAATACCTGAAATATTCTATTATCCTCAAACTTCCTATATCCGACAGTAGTTCACGCTTTCTTACTATCACCACGTTCACCAATTTAGATAGTTACGAAACCCCACTGATGTAAAACGAATGGAAACGCACATTACCTTGGATATAATGGTTTCTATCGAACACATTGGTAGATTTTATGAACATGAATGAACCATTAACCCTCCTGAAGTTGCATATAAACAAAGTTATTAAGTAAGCAAAACTCGTACCTCAGTTGCAGATTTGGCCTGATATATGGGGGGTGAGGGTTATATTGTTGCCTAGAGTAATTCCTTATTAAATTGTTTGTTTTACCTTGTGGCGCTTTAGACCTAATATTTATGATATTTATTCACAAAGTATATTTAGTTGATCCATCTTTATCTTCACATTACCCTCATAAAATAATATTTCCTCTTCCACTTCCCATCAGCTTCCTTTGCAGAAAGATTCACAAAATATATTAAATAAAAAACTGTTAATTTAAAATCTTCGAAAGTTTAATATTAAAATTATAGCTATTTATCATGTCAATAACGGCTCAATGAGAAATGTACGTCTTGTGTTTTATAGATATTCGAATTACTACCATTAACAAGGAAGTCGAGATTAAAATTTTGGCCGGTTTCTAGGGCTGGTTTTCCACATGAGATAGTTCTCCCCAACTTTCCCCCCTCCCCAATGCAGGTGCATTTTCTCTAACCATCCTCCTCATATCTACCAAAAATACTGTTAGAAACGCATTTGATTTAAACCCCTACCTAATTTTAACTGGTATACTAGACTATACGAGACCTATGGCTTTGTGTGATCGCTGGTATGGGCGAGGTACGAATAAATGCTTAACCCAAACAAGTAATTAATTAAAATCTATAGAATACAAGAACAGGATTATAATGAAGTTATTTATCAATAGATCGCACACGTTAAAGGTTCAACGGAACCATGAAATCAACATCCAAAATGTTGTAACTAATGGCAACAGTTAAACAGAAAACACATCGTAGTCACATACATTATTTTAACTAGTTCAATAAAGGTAAATCCTCCTGATTTAATTATGTGTCTATCTAAAATGGAAATAGCAAAACAATATAACAAAATACCATGACTACTGATCCATTTCGCCAAAATCACAAGTACATTATCAGAACACTGATAAATAAATGCCATTCTTCGTGAAACATTATTTTAAAGTTCTTCTTTCATCTCAAGTAAAGGAAGCTGTTGAAATCTAACATCTTTGACAATCCTGGCTTAATGGTTGTAAAAACTGTTTTGTTGACAATTTAAGTGGGTTGAGGTCAAACAAATCTGTTCTCTTTGGTGTTGTAAATTGGGTTAAGACCTGGCTCATGTTTAGTTTTATCCCGTGCACTGGGAAATGTTATATCTTCTGGAGATAAGTCTTCTTAGTGTGTCGTTTCTGAAGTAAACCAAGAAAGATTTTTCTAGCATTTTTATTTGCTTCTTAACATTGTGTTTATGTGTTTTATTCTCAATGAAATTGTAAAATGAAAGTCTACATTCTATAAATATTTTAGTTCAATAAAATATACGATCACTATTTCCTTATTTTATTCTTTTTCTATAATAAAATAGAATCATATCAAAAGATTTTATTTTTGGTGGCGTCAATATTTGTATTTTTCGCTCTCTGCAACATTTGCTTAGGCCATAAATAATTTTAATGGCTGTTAAAGAAAATATACTTCCACTTACATGTGCCTGAATAATGTTTATTGTGTGTTTTTTTTATCTTAATAGTGCTAGGTAAATGTTCAAAATTTCCCTTTATAAATGGTGTTCAAAGTAAAAAACATTACATAATGATATAAACAGCTACTAAACAAGACACTTAGCCATGCGGTAAATATTCGAGCTACCGTCCCATTATTTTAGCCATTCCATACTTAACTGTTCCGACAAACCGACAAGCTTTGCTGGCTTTCATTTCCGAAAAACTGATGGTAGTTATGGTTATTCCCTTTTCGCAACTACCATCAATGCATAAATTCGTAGACATTAAAATGTAAAATAGACCTTACAAATCAAATTGAATCATCGTTATAAGATATTATCTTAACTGCCATATTCAACAGACATATCAGAGAGCAAAGTGACCTAGTGAAGCTACTTTATCGCAATGATAACTGACCGAGCGTAACGAGGTTTTGTTTTAACGTGAACCATTTGGCATTAGATATGTTTGTTTGTACAAACATTTGTCCCACGATAACTCTCAAATAAATGGACCAAAGTTAACTAAATTTGGTAGGGACATTTTATCTACCTGAGCCAAACAACGTGTGTAGGCTCTACATGATTTTTCTCTCTGGTTATCCGTTCCAATATGGCGGCCACTCAAATATATGTTATTCTGTTTGTTCCAAGATAACTACTAAAAGCGTTGTCTAATTTTAACAAAATTTGTTCATAATATTCTTTTAACTTAGGCCGACCGCTTAAAGCACATAGTATTTCTATCCGTTTCAATACGACAGCCACTTAAAAGGTTTTTAAATAGCACATCTCAATTGATTTGAATATGAAATTCTAATCATTTGATTGAGTACCTAGGCCGTATTATTTTAATAATGACATCTCTTGCGAGACTGACATCTTAGACCGAGTGAAAAATGGCTATTCTATTTGATTATAATACACAATTAAATCTATTATTCATTTGCTTTCTGTCCAACCCAATCACCAAGGAAGAATATTAGCTTCAAGTCCAATGAGAAATTATAAGACAATTTTCAACTTTAAATCAAAAGAAAAATAATAAGAGTGTATTAACAATAAAAACATGATATAATTTTTAAGATGACGTACTCAAAATTTTTTGAATGGAAGGAGCAAAATCTACTGTTCACAGAACTAACACTATTAGAATAGACCAAAAAATAGGAATACACGTAATGTGATTTGTGTAGGAATGGCATATTGCTATGTAAAACTTACGAAAAAACTTTAATGTGAAAAATTAATTACATGAGTCCATGTTATAAAACTATCTTGGGTTTTTATTTTCATATATTCGTTATAAACTGATATTAATATAAGCTACAAATACATTTTTATAGCAAAATTGAGTGTATTTTTTATTGATTTTAATTTTTCTATCTTCGACAGCCAACAATTGTACGAGACAACCAATGATGACATCTATGTATATATTATATAACTATAAAAATGTAATCTTTAAAACTGAGTGAAATAATCTAGGTTATTCTAGATGTTATATTGGAAGTTCAACACCTTTGACATGCCTACAGCTAAACTACTAGAATTGAGGGTGGTAATGATGTGTATAGGTTCGTTAAATGTCCATTATATATCAGTATAAATTAAGAAGTAAACCGTACAAAGTATATTTGGCCATACAGAACACTTTAGTCTGGTATTAATTATAAGCGCTAATATTTAAAATTTGTATAAACTTCCCTTGGTATTTGTCAATACTTGAAGGTAAAAACCATGTAAGAAGCTAGTTTCCCAAAAATTAAACTCTTATATAAAGAGCAGGTCGAAATAAATATTAAATATAAAAATCTTATATTCTATTTTCAAATTTTATTGTTTAAACAAAAAGGTTTGAGGCATTTTTTTTACTTAAATACATTGATAGTAGATGAATGAAATAAATATCAGTTTAGTAATAATAATACAATTATTATTATTTTATTTCGGCGTCTTACTACCTGCTCAGGTTATACATAGGTTATACAGGTTATATATAGGAGAGATAATTACTCTAATGTGGTAGGGATGAGGAAGGAAGCATATTAGAGGTAATATACCCGTATTTGCGTGAAAGGAGAGTGAGAAACCATTTAGTTAAAACCAGCCTCAGACTGGGATTCGAGCCCCGATCTTCCCATCTTAAACAGGTCAGTCTTACAAGAAGACGTCTTGGCCACCCAGCCACTGAAGCGGGTAGGTATTTATGGATACGTGACCATTGTCTTATGTGATACATCAATCAATTTTTGTCGTTAGTGTTGCATGTGCTACAATTAAACATGAAAAAATGAATAAGAAAATTACAAAACTCCTTTTTCTAAACCAATTATAAAATAAGAAAATCTATTTTTTACTTTTTAAACTTGATTTTTACTTAGTTTTAATTTAAATAAGTAGTAAATAAAACTGTAGACCTACATCCTCGCTACAATTTTAAGATATACTATTTCTGCGGTCATAATAATTTATCCATAATTTTTAACTTTGCTAAAGTAAAATATTTTTGAAAAATCGTTATAGGCCATCTCTAAATTTATTATTTTCATAAACATAAGTTGCATTAAAAGTCTTTTATTTATAGAAACAAGTTAAACTATACAATTAATGAATCAATATTTTCCTGGTGTAACAACATAGCTTTTATTTATAATTATATTGCAGTGATTGGATAGTAGACACATCAATAACTTACTCCCCACGTTTCTATTATGAATTCAACTCAATTTGTTTCGTTGTACCAGCTAGTTCATACAAGGAACAAAGAGCCATGCAAAGTGGTTGGACAGAACATGATAATCAATATATCGATTGAACCGTGTGGCAGTAGCTTCGTGTGGGATAAAATCGTCCATTCCGTCCGTTGTGATCCAATTAGGATATGGATTGTATTAGGAACATGGTCATTGTTTTTGGTGTTTGTTTCAAGATGTTTTAGGTGAATCAGTATGAAAAGGATTTTTTTTTTTTTTGGTGAGTGAAGAATGCTTTTATCATAAAATGGCTTTCAGATTGACAACACTTAATAACACCACTTTTATTACGTGGATCTCACATTGTGTTACTAAATCGCTGATTATTTTTTATTTCATATTCCAGTAGGCTTATAAAGGAGTTAACAATAGATAATGTCAGAGTTTGTTTTGGTGGGATGATTTGTTTACCAAATCAAATGGTTTGGTTTTTATTTTTACTTTGGAAGGGTCTCGTTAGTAAAATGAAAGTATTCATCGGTAGCTCGTAGCTAATCATGAAAGCAAAGACACATATGTAAGACAAACTTTTAAGAAGAAAAAGTATAATTATATTTAAGACAGACACAACACAAATAATAATGAACTGCTAATTATTACTGAGGGGAAAAACAGGCAATAATCATGGTCACATGACCTATAAAACACTGTTGCCTCAGAAAAACAAAACAGAATCGAAACACGAATAAATTTATTCAATGTACAAAATATATTTCAATCATAAATGTAATGATTTTATCAAAACAATTAAAGGAATTGTATAACAACAGTAACTAATAAATGTTGATAGGACGTGTTTGCTCCAGACTAGGTTAGGACTAATAATGAAACAATAAATCCATATGGGCTAAACCAGGGGTGGTATAATATCAGGGGATCCACGATGTTGATGCATAACTGTCTAATTTTAAACGTATTTTTCAGAGCTATACTTTTTATAAACTTTTTTTCTTATTAATAAGTTCTTGCATAATTTTTTATTTATATATAATTAATATATATTACATATAGGCTACATATATTTTTTTTCTAGCGCCGCATCTTATTAACTGTTTGGGTTATACGCTTACATATAAAAATGTCCAAATTTAAGTTTACCGTTTAGTACTAGTTATATACAGTAAATATAATTATATTACATTAAGTCCATCTAGCATAAAAGAGGTGGTAGCTAATAGATAGCAGAAGATTTTTATTGCAAACATTGGTTAAAGTCCAAGGTCAACCTATGGGGAAGTAATTATTATTTTATTAGTAATACTTAATTATCAATCAAAAGTTTAAGGATTACAGTATAATTGACTTTTTTGAAACATATTTAAAAAAAGAATAAAACATATCAATAAAATCAATGTGTTTATATTTAGTTGTTGTGGCAACAAAATATATTATAGTGCATAAAATAATACATACTCGTATCTTCTTATAACTGGCCACCAAAATAAATAAATGTGTGTTTATAACTTTGAGAAAAGGCCATACAATATATTAGTTTCGAAATAAAACCTTTTCATTTTGTAAGCATACACGCATTAACACAACATAAAACTGTTTGTATGAGGTCATCGAAGCCCCATATTTCATCTGGTTTGTCTGCTACGCAATTTTAATTTACAAAGAGAATGCAACCTTTTAGAAGCTCACCTATGTAAAGCATTTTTAAGTGAACACAGACGCCGTTTACACAAAAGAGAAACATCCAGTTATTAATTTTCATAAGTTTGTATTTATATATACACTAATATTATAAAGAGGAAAGATTTGATTTTCTATTTTTTTGTTTTTTGTTTGTAATGGATAAACTCAAAAACTACTGGACCGATTTTAAAAATTCTTTCACCAATATAAAGCTACATTATCAGCGAGTAACATAGGCTATATTTTATTTTGAAAATTTAATTTATTCCTTATAAAAAATGTCGATAGTATATTATATAGTCGTTGGAAAAAAAATGTTGTTTAAGGGTAAGTGGGGTTGGGGAAGGGGGCGGGGGGTAGGGGTGAGGAAAGAGGAATGAGATTAAAATAGGAGGCAGGATAAAAAGAAGGAGAGTGATGGTACAGTGATGGTAGAACTGTATTTTCAAAAAAAATAAGTAATAAAAAAGTTTTGTTTTTATATTGACATGATGGATGATTTGAAGCTTTGTTTTACAGGATTCTTTACAATATTTTTTTACGGGAAAGGGGGCTAGTACTGTATAAACGCTCAAAAGAAAGAAAATAAAAAACAAAAAATTTGTTGTGAAAGTTTTGATTGACAAATAATGTGACAGCATCTCAACAAATGGTCTAGTAGATCATATGGTTTGGTGAATGGATATATGAGAAATCTGGTAACTTTTGCTATCTATCAGTTATCGTCATTTCTGACTGGCTCAGTGGTATAGTGGTTAGTGTTTGGTTATTTAATCTTAAGGTAGGTTTAAGATTTTCATGGTGACCTGGTGGTCTAGGGGTAAGGTGTCAGACTTCTATGCTGGCGGCCGGGGTTCAATCCTAGCTCCCGGCACAGATTTATCTGATTACCAAACCCTTCCTTCACCTCTGACAAGTCGTGTATTAATAACAACTTGTGAATGTGGAGAATGCCAGGCCTCCACCGTGGTTCGGATTTCACGTTAAACTGTAGGTCCTTCATTTAATCTCACAATCACCCTACCATTACACATTAGCGTAAGTGCGTATAACCCGAACGGGTAGTAAGACGCGGTGCTAATAATAATAATAATAATAATAATAATAATAATAATAATAATTTAAGATTTTCCACTGGTTCCACACCCTCATACTCACTATCATCATCTCATCGGGACATGGAAAGAGCCTCCACGTAAGTGATGTACTATTAGTACATTCGGGCGTCCCCTGGGCAACGGTACATTATTATTGGTTAATCTTGCCACAAACTGGGCTACGAGTGATGTAGCCCAGACACGCAATATATACTTACACTTCTCCCGTAGATCGGTGTTTACATACACAGTAATAAACCTTAAGTTGAACTATATGTATGTATTTGTCTAACATGTAAATTAACGTAAAATATATTTACGATCCTTAATGCGGTACTTGTATATTATTTTTTATAGATAAACGTAGACTCTCAAAAGTTCTATTTGAATGAGACCGGGCATACCTCGACTATCTAAATTTATAATTACACCGAATTTCCAAGTCTAAAATGTAATTGATATATATTTTTAGTCAGATAATATACAAACATAATTTCATATTTATAAACACAGACTACATTGGGCAATTTATTATTAGAATTCAAAAAGATTTATTAAGGGCTTTTTTTATGTTTTTTAATTGTGGATTATTGGTAACATTCTAAAGGTGACTGCGAATAAATGAAGGTAGATATCACTGTGCTAGAGTATTCTGAAAAACTAAACTTTATTTAACACAACGTGCTGATTCGATGGAAAGGGGTGGAGAGGGGGGCAGGTTCAAGTTAACTTGGTTTGAAAACAAGTCGTGTGCAGTGGCAGTGTGATCTTACACATTTTTACTTTCAATAGGATTATTATATTCTCTCTAAGGTTGAATTCTTCTACATTTCATCCAAACTGCCTCTTCATAATGTGTCATCAATAACATTTTTGTTGAACGCAATAAGTAAAAAGTTCTGTCTAGACTCAAATGTTCTTATTGAAAAGGAAGACGAGATCAAATGTTCAACACTACCAATTGCTCAACGTCACCACCTGCTCCGTAAAATGTGTTTATATAAACAGTCTTTGAACTCATGTATTCGTGGCAACTAATTATAAAATATAGTATAAGGACTGAGGAACCTTTTATATCCCCTTTCAAAGCCATGCGTAGCTATATAGATAATTAAAGCTTAAATATAATGCAGGTGTGTATATAGTATATTTTTTTATCACCGCGTCTTAATACCCGTTTGGTTTATACGCCAAATGTATATAATAAAAAGTCGCTTAATTAATCAAAAGGATGTTTATATAAATTCACTCCCGCAGGTGGGGGAATGGTATGGGAAGAAATATATCCTACCGAGACATATATTATTATATTCTCTCAGCTTTTAAGAGTGAGTTTTATCTTCAGAAATTTCAAAATTCCCTCCAGGCTTAATGATCACTAAGTATTGTTGGTCCTCAAAGTTTACAGACACCCTGGTGTGGTGTTTACATCTGTAGGGAGGTAAAGGGAACCTATTTCACTTGTACCTAGTATTGTTTCGGAACTTACAAATATATATTCAGCCTAAACATATTTTAAAGATTTTATTTGTTACATTTATTGGACAGATTATTTTACTCTAGTAAGATTTTGGGATTTGTTTAATTACTTTTATTATTCTATTCGATATTTTTAATGAGATTAAAACATCGATACGAATATATTATTTGTTTATTGCGCTTGAAAAAGAGAAAGGAGACATATTTTCAAAAACTTGAGTGGTCAACCACAGTAAAAATAAACATGAACATAAGTGAGTGAAGTGTTTTCTCCTCAAAAAGAGAAACAAGCTCGGACACGCACAAGAATGACGTCAAAAAAGAAATGAGAGAATCCACAAACAATCACATCCAATAACCTCTCCTAGGAATCTTCCAGCATGTAATAAAAAAAAAATCTTCAGGAAGGTTCTCGTAATCACAGGGATATGAAATTGGAGGAAGAATGACGGTGCCTAGTGAATTCATAACAAGGCTCTTATATTCTCAAAATAGAGGGGAGGGTCCATACATACCTTAATTCACTCTCACAAGATTAATTATGTGTTTAAGATTGCCAATTTTCTTTAAACTGCTACAATATTAAAAATAGATAAACTTTGTTGAACAAAGAATATTAATTTTAGGAGCATACTATATTAAGAACGCAGTAGTGTGTGGTAACACCTCGCATCCTTTGACCTTGACAACTTAGAGGTCACATCCCTAGATCAGGGGTCAGCCACATTTTGGGCTCCGAACTATTAATAAGCTTATCCAAACTCCCGTGATCACTCATAATCTCATCTCTATTTTTGCTTAGTTTTTTTCTGTTTATTACTATTATATTAATTCTCTGCATTTCAACCTGTCCTCAAATACTTATTTCTCCACCTACATAGAAGAAATATACAAGGAATAAAACATACATTTTAATATTAAACTATTTAATTTCCTTATAACGTCATCTATTATGACCAATCAATCTTATCTTCGCCACACTCAAATATTATGAAGGTACTTTATATATTTTCGAGTTAAAAAGACCCAAAGATCTGCTTTTAATAACGATGTAGTTTTCTTACACGATCGATTAAAAATACCCTTGAGATTGATCACTCTCCGGCCCTGCATCAGAACCTTAATTTTTTTTTAAATTGGGGATATTGACCTACTTTGATAACATTGACACATTTGTGGTCGACCTACTTAAAGGTTATTAACCTAATTTGGTAGCATTGATCTTCCTTAGTTTAATTTTGCTACTTTAAGGTAATTGCCTTTATTTAAGGCCAGTATATCTATTTATATAAATTAATGTGCATGCCATTTTATTTATGAATTCTGGTCCATTCACCCTTGGTGTTAGGCAATGCATGGGGCATATTATATTTATTTAAAAATATAAATTTTTGAATTTAGTTAATATGTATTTACATTATATTGTAATAATCTCTCTCGGCTATTGGGGAAAGGAGTTATTGCTTTAGTTACTGCTACTAATGGATATGAATAACTTTCCCTTTTAATCTAAGTTGTGCGTATAACCCGAACGAGTAGTAAGACGCGGTGCTAATAATAATAATAATCTAAGTTATAATGAGCTTATGTAATTATAATACAATTTAGGAATGATATCCCAACGTTAAAATATATTTTGCCGCATGCAATAGCCTGGATATGGTGTCTACATTTCAATATGTTGACACCCGCTTCGGTGAAAGCAAGATCTAAGACGTATCACTCGCAATTTACTGGCTGCTGATGAAGAAGATATCGGGGTTCCATCGGCTTTTTATTGGGTATATTGAGGATTTCCTAAGTGGTTTTCCACTCTCCCCCCATAAACATGAGGGCACACTCAATCTAAATAAAAAATTATTAATTATTAACACTTTAGAGTAATTACTATTTATAAGTATAGCCCGAACGAGTAGTAAGATGCATTGTAAAAAGATTTGTTAACTTTAGAATCTATTTTAGGAACTATGTCTTAACGTTCAACTATCTTAAATGTATCTCTAAGTAGTTTCATTAATTAAATTTAAATATATTGCCTATGGGACTTCATACCATCACCTAGATTTTAATTAACTCTTTAAAGGTCCTGAACTGAGGTAATGATGTTTATTTATATAATTAAAGTCAAAGAATTTATCTTAGAATTAAAATCCTACTTGGAGATCACGAAATAATTTTTTTTTATATTTTTGTAATTGGTTTCAATAAACCTATTTTTAGAGTTGAGTTCATGATAACTTTTTTAGAATTGAGGTAATTGATTGACTACAACTCTAAAAGTCGTTAATCTGCTCTACTTATATGTCATTTACTTGTCTTGCATACCTATTTTATCAAGTTTTTTATTTTCAAATGGGTTTTTGGAAAAAACGCAAAATTTAATTACCCATATGTGAAAAAAAGGTCGATTTATAAAAATATTTCTGAACCACCTTACTTAGCGTCACCTTGGTAATTTGTACCCAAAATGTCAAAACAATGGAGGTCAATTCCCAGTGTAATGGTCAAAGATCAAGATAAGAGTTTTCAGGTATCAAGTAGACAAGTGAAGGTTCCACATTAGCCATTGACGTAATCTTTATTAAATTATAATTAAAGTTTAGCTTTGTTATTGGTGGCCTCTTTAGTAATTGTTGTCAAAATGTGGTTGTTTTCCTAAACAGCATTATTTCAACTAAATCTGACACAAAAGAAGAGAATAAATTAGTTAGGTTTTTAAATAGATTTTGTAACTCCCCACAAAATGTGGCTCTTATATTTTAGAAATTTTATGAGAAGTTAGCAGCCATAAAAGTTATCGCTGATTTACATAATACACAGTGATATCAAAACTTGGGCTACATGGAGGAGAGGCACTAACCCCTTGAAAATAGTTTGACATACTGTATTTTTTATTATAATTGTCACTGCGCCCTACTATCTGTTCAGTTTATACTCATATATTATAATTACTCTAATCGGGTAGGGATAAGGAAGGAAGCACTTCAGAGATAATATACCCGCATTTGCGTCGAAGTAAATTTTAAAACCATATAGTAAAAACCACTCTCATTAGTCCTGAATGAGATTGTAGCCCCGATCACCCAGTCTTTTTCAAGCCAATCTTACATGAGAGGGACACCTTCCAGTGGTTCCCGAACGATGCGGCGTGAAAGGATGGCTGATGTGGCTAGATGATTCAAAGATAAAAAAGGAGTTAGAAACATTTTCCAAAAATTAATATGGCAAAAATAGATTTGAAGGTCATTTTAATATTTCTTTTATTTATTTTGTTACATGTTATATAAAGTGAAAAATATTTATATTGAATATCTCCAGATTTTCAGGAGTAGCACAAAACACTACTAGTTGCAGTTACCGTAAAATAGTTACTACCATCCCTCACTTATCTCTATTTTCTCTATCGTGGCTTCAAAATTCTTAGAACCCGTTACTCTTCTGAACACCTGCTATATCACCAGTTGTTCCTTCAATAATTTTACTATTATTTCAGCGTCTCTCACCACAGGTCATATATTTGTGGCCCTCTCCACCCCTCTCTGTTAATATTACCCAGCGTACTCTAGATGACTCTCCTCGCTACTGTGTGCGGTGATATTTAGGTTTTTATTAGGTTTAATTTTTTATGTTTATTAATTATATCATAAATCAAACTTTTCATAAGTGTTGGAGGGGAGCACCACATGTCGCGTGTTTATGAAGAACGATAAACACAACCATCTCTACACAAAATTAATCTTTCATCTCTCAACCTCTCAAAAGGAAGACCCTTTATATAGAATATATAATCACATAAATCCCAACTTATCCTTTGTTTTCATGAATAAAACGGTTGCTCCAGGATCACATTAATTTTAGTATAATTCTTAATTATTTCAATAATATCGCAAAATATGTTTATAAATCTGTAAAATTTTCCAGAGTATTCCAGATTTATTAATTTATTTTACTTACTTTAAATAAAATGGATTTTAATAGTATTAAAACTAGCTTACAACATTGTAAATTATAAATGTAATATTTAGAATGTGTTTAATCTTTCCAAGTGCAGTGTAAATATCATAGTGTATTATTTTTGCATTGATTTGTTAGATTTACATTTAGTATTAAGAATAAAATAAAATAATTATTTACAATTCATGGATAGATATTGTTCCAAATTGAAGGAAAAGGCATTAAGTGAGTATGAGGATGACCCTAGTCAACGTTGTGATCCAGAATCGTGTTCTTTGAAACCGTACCAGTGGTTGAATAACGTGGTGAGGAAGACTCGTCAAATTCGACAACAGTTACAGGCCAATGAATAAAGTTTGTATTGACTATATATATAGCTCTAGGCTTCACGTGGACTGGAGATAAAAAAAATACCTCCATCTATGTTTTTGAACTTTGATGAGAAGCTTTACCATGCAAATATGGTCACAAGCAAAATTAAAATACATCTTTTGTCAAAACATAAAAAAATCTAGAAAACAACAATGTACAATATTTGAAAGACTTTTGGAACATCAAAAATTCCTTAGGTCATATTTTGAGATACGAATTTCAGTCTCAGAGAAGATTCAAATTGTATATTATTAAGTGACTGATTTGATCGCACAACAGACAAAACCACATCTGAATATCTGAAAAATTGATTCTGCCTGCCATATGCTTGGTTGTGAAAACTTTGTTTATTGAAGATACTTAGCGAGAAGTTTTGAAAACTCCTTTTATATTTTAATTTGCAAAATAATAGTTGATATGTCAGCTAATATTGAGAAGAGTGTTCCTGAAAGTATTATGAACTCTAGATTTGCCATTCAAGTGGCTGAATCGACCGACATTACTGGAAAAGAACAATTGTTTGCCTATATCAGATTAATTCACAATAAGGAAATAATCACACAGTTTTTATGTTGCAAGGAGCTTGAAAAACATACTAGAGAACAAGATAGTTTTCAAACTTTGTCTGAGTATTAAAAAACGTTGAAATTTCGTGGGATTCGTGTATAGGAATCCGTAGGAATGGAGCCCCATCTATTATAGTTACCATACAGAAAGTCCATATGTAATAATAACTTATGTTTTTTCCACTTAGAGGCCTTAGTCAGGAAGATCCTTATAGCTGATTTGAAGTTTATTCTAGATAAAGTTGTGCTTATTGTGGACTTAATCAAAGAAAAAATATCATTAAAGGCGCGATTATTCACTCAACTCTAAAATACAGTGTCAGAACACCAATGCCCAATACTGTGGACCGGAGTTCATTGTATGTATTGTGGAAACATTTTAAATTGGGTTTTAGAACTGAAGAATGTGTTAAGAAAATTTTTTGGAACAAGAAGGGAACTCATTTTACCACTCTCTAGACAAGAATGGCTGGTGTGTAAAGCTGGCATATTTGGCTGATATCTTTACCCGGTTGAATATTGTGCTCAACGATAGTAGGCAAGGCCGTGATGATAATATATGTATGACTATAAGCAAATTAACTGCATTCAATAAAATAATTAGTGTCTGTCTCGGAAGAGCAATGCAACATAACCTTGAAATTTTCCCACTAGTAAAAGGTTATAAAATTAGCAATGAAATGAACGACCTCATACAGGAATATCTTGCAACACTGGTAGGAAATATCTAGCAGTACTCCCCATCGTTGTCTACATAAATACTCGATTTAGTAAGGTAAGCGATCCCTTTTGCGAAATTCAACAATTCAGATCTGACATTGGATGAGGAGGAGGAAATGGCCTGCATTTCGAGTGATCACCTATTGAAATTGAAACACGAAAATATATCACTGGATTTTTTTCAGATATACAGCCAGAAACAGTATCCACGCATCTCTTCAAGGGCGTTATCCATTATTCTATAGTTCTCCACGACATATTGCTGTGAACAGGTATTTTAAGCTCTGACAAATATCAAATACCAGAAAAGAGACAGGCCTATTTGTGTTTCTGAGGAGATAAAAGTATGTACAAAATAAAACCTAATATAGATGAGATTACCCGACAAAAACAAGCTCAAAGCTCGCATTGAATATGTAGATTTTGTAATTAAATCACGTTTTTATGTAACTGAGTTTTTTCACTTTCTTCATATATCATGATCATATTATAAAGTAGTTTTGTTCTATGCTTTGAATAAAGCACTGATAATAGTTTATTTGTTTGTTTTTGATGGTATTTGTTATCAATAAAAAATTCGGTGGGGCACGAGCCAAGTTTCATTCTATAAGTCCGACCCAAAGAAAATGTTTGGGAACCACCGACTTAGACTATCCAACAACCTAAACGAGTCTCCTGCAATAAGCTACCCCTTTACCACCTATATATTTATTTCACACCCTCTGATATTCTAATATAAAATGGCCTTACATAAAACTCCAAATAGATTCTAGAGGCATCCTATTTTTAAATATTTGCTTTTAAGAGCATCCAAATTTTAAAATACTTCAAAATAACTTTTAGGGGAATCCAAATTTCAAGGATTTATTGTGGAAGGTTACTCCAAATAGCTTTTGGAGGAGGCTTAATTTTAAATCTTAATTCTAAACGATGAATTGGTTGGTGAGGTTTCTCAGATCCCTCTTTGGCTTGGAGGGGCCAAGCCCCTCAAAACATATATTTCAGATAACTGCACCCTACATCAATTTCGCTGCAAATGATTATTTACATTACATTTAGGTACATAGTAAATAGATTTTGAATATATCATATACAGTTTTAACATTGACTGTAGTAAGGATATTTATTTTATTTATAAATTCAGTTTCAGGACAAAAAAATTTGTTTATACTGTATATATTCCACTTCAAAACAACAAACATACAAATTTACTAAGTATATATATTTTTTAACTCCATAGTTTTAACACACTTCCCATCAAACAATATCTTGTTTTAAATTTTTTAAATAAATAATACCTCTTCTAATGCTTCATCAATTTTAGATATGTCTTTAATGTGATCATGAGTGGTATAGTAAACGTTGCTGAAAACATCTGGCCTTTTACCATCATGGTTATTGCTGGGTGTATTGTTGCCATAGGGTTTTGTGGAAGAAGGGTCATGATGGTAATCCAAAGTATCCGAGGGAAAAAAATGCAATTTTTTTCACTTTATATGTATTTAAGCATGAATATAAGTTTTACTATTTATTTCTTAAACAAGAACACCACAAACGTAAAACATCATTTGAAATATTATATCTGTTTCCGGCTAAAGATCAAACTCGATCTTTCAATAATACATTAATACTACATTAATTTCCACCATAGTGCTAGCGCTGTCGGTCTACGGGAAACTAACAGTGCATTGATGCAAAGAAGAATTTACTTTTATTGGCGTAATTGGATTGTTTTAATAAAGTGCAGGCATTTAATGGGTTGACCAATATTCCACAAAATATTAAAAATTATTAAGTAACATAAGTACATAACAATATATTATATCAGTTTAATACTAAAATTGATAAACTGATGTGCAAAAGTGTGTGTGGCGGGGTGGGGGGGGGGTGAATTCACATATCTATGCCCTGGGCCTAACATTTTATTAAAACGGCCTTGGATGAGGTGTTGGATGTTGATCCATCATCACTGAACACAATAGCTATAAACTAAATAAAAAAACTCTAAAATTAATATTTATAGTAGACTAATAACAACCATTACCTGAAGTACCTGTAAATCTCAGCCTCCTATTATTATATATATCGGTAAAACGGTATAGCTTCAAAACTCCCATTGCTTCACGAATTATACTTGACATAAATTACTTCAAGAATAAATATAGGTATATTCCGTTTAACCTGAAAGGTGGCGGTTTAACCTTGATGAACTACAGTATGGTCCTATATAATTAGCTACGCCATAGTAGAATCATGCAAAGTAAACTTGATAGTTTATAGAACTAATGAAAGGTACCCGCCTCGGTGGCGTAGTTGGCTAACGCGCTAGTCGTGTTGAGCCCGACTGCTGAGGACGGGGAGATCGAGGTTCAAATCTCGGTTGGGTGAATTGGGGGGTGGTTTTTCCTAAATTGTTTTACACTCTCCCTCCACGCAAATGTGGGTTCACTTCCTCTAATTCAACCCTCCCAATTCCTAAACCATTAACGTAATTAGTACTTAAGCGTATAACCCGAACGGGTAGTAAGACGTAGTGCTAAATAATAATAATAATAATAATAATAATAAAGAAAGGTATATGTTAAATTTCATGTTTACAAAAATACGTATTATTTTCATATAATATCTTCAAAATTAGTCAATGACTTCTTATTAAGTCAATTGCCCTTGTACTTAATCAAGCTCCCTTAACTTCAGTAGTTTTATATAATTTAGTTATCTCAATTCTAATTCTAAATGTTTTATTTAAACTGATTTAAGTTAAATCAATTTATTTTAGCATCAGGTCCTACTAACTAGTCGCTAATGTGTTAGGAATGAAGAAGGTTGAATTTAGAGGAGGTGTACCCGCATTTTCTTCGATGTAGAGTGTAAAACCATTTAAGAAAAACCTTCAGTACACCCGACTGGCTTTAAAGCCCCGATATTCCCATCATTAGCAGTCCCTAACCTGTTTTAACATCAGGGTAACTACACAATATGACATGGTTTCAAAACAGATCATATTGATATGTCAAACCATTAATATGAAGGTCAGAAGCGGATTTACACTTAGGCCCATTAATCACGGGACTAGGGGCGGTGGCTTTAGGGGGCGGCACATTTTGGATAGCATTATTTTAATTTTAATATTTTGTTTATATTATTATTATTAGCACCGCGTCTTACTACGCGTTCAGGTTATACGCACTTACGCTAATGTGTAATGGTAGGGTGATTGTGAGATGAAATGAAGGACCTACAGTTTAACGTGGAATCCGAACCATGGTGGAGGCCTGGCATTCCCCACATTCACAAGCTGTGATTAATACACACACGACTTGTCAGAGGTGAAGGAAGGGTTTGGTAAGATAAATCTGTGCCGGGAACGAGGTTTGAACCCCGGACCCCCCCCCCCCCCCCCAGCACAAAGTCCGACACCTTACCCCTATACCACCAGGTCACCTTGTTTATAAAAATTACGTCTAAAAATTATTGACTAACATTATTGAAATAGTTCAAGTTAAAGTCAGAACGACAATATTTATTTTAAATAACTGTACTTTGCCATCACTTTGTAACTGACGTCAGTCTTCCTTTCTTCATAATGTTAACTCAAGCTACTGTAGGGCATGTGCTGTATATGCCAGATTTTGGTTTCGTAGAAATCTTTTCTCGGATACTAACTTCCACCCCCGCCCCCCGAGACTTCTTTCCACCGAAACCTCTAAAACACTTGAAAAAATTGGGGATGGGGGGGATATTATAATTGTGCCTAGGGGTGGAACATTTTTAAATCCGTCACTGATGAAGGTCCAGTTTAATAGATACTTCTCTTCCGATTATTGCATTAAAGAAGGAAAATTAATCATTCTTTCTTCCGGAGAATCGCAGTACACACATAAATACATATATGATATTTACCTCCAGCACCAAAAAGTAAGTACTTAAAAAATACTAATAATAATATACCACCAGAAGGCCGCCTTCACCAACTAGTACTATTTATTCTAAATAGGTCAATATAACCCCATGATATTAATGACCTGTAAGGGTTTAGTGACCTCAAATATATAAATAAATCTAAGTGTCTTTGTGTAATACCTCGAGACAGGTAAATCACAAACTACTAAGTATGGAGTAGCATAGTAGGCGTGGCTTATATTTATGTATAACGCATAACTAATAGCGAATAGTGAGCCATGAGTTGAAACACATTATTTTCATTTGTGGAGATCATAATAAATTGTTAACTTAGTACATATTACAAAAGTTGGTTTAACTTTAACTTATTATGGGCTATGAATGGACTTAACTGAGCATAGATAGACTACCCTTGTATCAGACAATGAGAGCAAAAGGAGAAGATCGAGCCAATTAAACAACAGTATACATAACAAACTGAATTAATTAACAACTGTGTCCATGTTTGAAATACCGTGTGGTAGCAATGCTTGTTTGATATTAACGAACTTCCCTAATTTTGGCGTCAATGGCGACGATTGAAAATGAAGGGGAAATGTTACATTTCTGATTCTGTTATTATTAGTAGATAGATCTAACATAACATTTTTAACAATTATGAAATCAGAACTAAATTAAAATAAAATTTAATATTTATAATATATATTAGCACCACGTCTTACCACCCGTTCGGGTTATATGCTTTAAGTACTAATTACGCTAATGGATTAGGAATTGGGAAATTAGAGGAAGTGAACCCGAATTTGCGTGGAGGGAGAGTGGAAAACCATTTAGGGAAAACCACCTTCAGTTCACCCGACCGAGATTCGAACCTCGATCTCCCCGTCCTCAGCAGCCGAGCCTAACACAACTAGCGCGTTAGACAACTACGCCACCGAGGTGGGTAATTTGATATTACAGGCAGCACTTAAATTAGGTTAATTTCATGTTCCTTTCTTTCAACGGTAATTTTTATTATTTACACTCAACACATTTGATTATTTCAAAATACATTATACAGGTTAATTAATGTTGTTTTTTAAATGAGCCCTTAAATGAAGATTTTTAAAGACCTGTTTTAGTGGAGCTTAGGCCAATTTCTATGAATAAAAGATAATTGATCTATGTAAGACTTTAATAACTGTGTTTCGTTATAAACCTTTGTATTTACTTATGAATTGTGCACTGTACGATATGCATTATTCACTAATAGCTACGCATTATTCATTAATAATTAAAATAAACCCAGACTTTCTCACCACTAAACTGACGTAGCACATTAGCGCCATCTAAGTTCTATTTTAAAAACACATCAAATTAAGATGCACGTGGTTGAACAGTCCCCTGGTAGAGAGCAGTACTGATCATATTTTTAAAATAAATATAGGAATTTATTTCCAAGTGAGATTAGAACGTAAAATGAATTGTTAATTTTTTTTTAACACCACGTATTACTACCAGCTTAAGTTTTACGTATATGTACTAATTACGCTAGTGAGCTAGATTAAGGAATGTTGAATTCAAAGGACGTGTACCCGCATTTTCGTGGAGAAAATGTGTGAAACCAGTATGGAAAAACCTCAGTACACATGACCGGGATTTGAGACCCAATTTCCCTGTCATTGGCTGTATAATCCAACACGAGAGTGACGTCTTAGACCATGTGGCCATGAAGAAATAATTTGTTTGGTTAAAATAGTAGATTTTTGTTTACGATATTTAACACAGGCCTACACTGTTTCAGTCAACTGAATATATTAGGGTCAGACTCGCAATAGATTAAATTATTGTTCATGAAAAGGTCTAGTTTCAAATCTTGTTCGAGTTTAAGGGGGGTATTTTCCCAAATGTGGTATATCACTATGGTTTTACCAGCTCCTCTTCACACTAATGTAGGTGACTTTTCTTTTAAATTTATCTTATAATCACTAAGGTTGTGCAAGGGGCGGACTCCTTAAATGTCTCATTAAACGTATACCTACTATTATTGATCGATAACATCAAACGAGGAGAGATTATTAAATTTCAGAATCTAAAAAGAAAAAAGGAGGTTATGGATAAGAGATGTGATGGACAAAATTTTAACAAGGCAATGGACCTGTCGAAAGACAAAACACCTTATGATAAAAGTAAAAAGGTAAGAAAGAAATAACTGTTTGAAAAATTATTCTTGTAAGTAATAAAATATCAAATCGATATTTTTTTTAAATATATATTTAAGGTGCACTTTTAAACACACAGATCAGGGAGAACACGACATACATTAGAGCTTAATTTGGGATAGCCCGCATAATATTACAAACACATCTGCAGAGCTTAGCTATTTAACATTCTGGTAGCAGAACATATCTGCATATAAATAGTAAATATTATTTTCTTCGGCACAAGACTGAATCGAACCATGATTTCCATGATTGGTGAACGAAACGACCACTTTACCACATAGCTACGGAGTCATGACAAACTGTTAGACAATTCGGTGATAATTTAATCTTGTTTACCATCTAGTTTATAGCCTTCTTTTTAAATGACAATAAAACTGTGAAGTATAAAAATATATGAAATGTTAAATCTGTATAGTGTTTAGATACAGGAGTTTATTGGGGTTCACAAATCTTTTGAGTTGTTTCTAATTCATTATCCGTCACGCACTACAAAAACTTCATAATGTCTGTTTTGTGAGGTTCTTATACGACGTATTTGGTCTATTTTTGGCCCTATTGAGTCTGGTAATCAACTAAATTTATGGCAGTCCTGCAAACAGTTTTTAAGTATAATGACGTTAGGAGAATATATATACAGCCACCCTGTTACTCAAGTATGTGTTGGTAAACTGATGTATATAATTATACTCATATAAGCAACGCAACAGTAAGGCAACCAGCTTCAGTACTGATTGGTATGGTGATACCCTTGCAATAAACTAGACTACCAATGACAGGGAGATCAGGGCTCGAAACCCGTTTGGGTGTATTGTGGGGGGTATTTCCTGAAAGATTGTACATCCACACAAATGCTGCAGCGCTTCCTTTAAATTCAACCTTCCTCATTCCTAGCATAGGATTCCCCCTCGTCCCGTTTTTTAAAGCAACAATCCCGTTTTTGATCAAATGTCCCAGTGTCCCAAATTTATTCCAAATGTCCCGCTATTTAAGTGTTCTTCCTGAAAAAAAATAATCTTTTGTTAACGGATTTTATCCTGTATTTTAGTATAACCATGTAACATTGATGACCAATTTATATTACAATGTTGGCAATACTCATAGTGATGCTCTTTTTTTTCCTCTCCGTGCTTCTGTTAGCAGTATGTAACCTAATCAATTTCTGGTTACATACATTACAGTGGTTGCTAGTATTTGTAGAGTATTATACTTTTTATATTTTTTTCCACCTGCATAATACCAAAACGTAAGTACAGTATAGGTTAGTGATAATATAAGAGAATTTCCCTTCATTAAAGGTATAGATGAAAATGTGGAATGTACTTTATACAACTCTAAATTTTGCATTTCACAAGGTCAGACATAGTCAATAACGTAAAAACAAAAAACAAAAAAAAACAAAACATAAAGGTGCTGTTCAAAGAAAGGCTTCCAACAGCAGTATAAGTAATTTCCTAAATTCGAAAACCGAGAGTGAGATGAAAAAACAGTTATTACTGGCAGTACAGGAAGCTAACTTCGCTAATCACATGGCGGTGGATAACCACAGCTTAAATCCATAGACTACACAACAGCAATCCAAATATCAGAAGAAAAAACCTTTTGAATAGATCCATAGATCTGATAAATATTCTGATGAATCTTTCTAAAATATAAAGTTAACTATAATTATTATTGTGTATTTTTTAAAGGTGCAATTTTTCTAATTAAGTAAGCTTGTGATTTATAATTATTTTTCAAATTGAAATTAGTAATAATAATATCATAATAATAAAATCTTATTTAGAATAACACATATCTAATATAAAATATTTATTTTTAGTTTTCTTAATTTTGAAAATGTCCCAATTTTTTTGAGTGAAAATTTGGAATGGTTCCGGTTTATTAAAAAAATACCCTATGGGATCCCTATCATAGCACATTAACCTACATATTCATATAATCCGAACGGTTAGTAAGACACTGCGCTAAAAAAAAATGTATGCATGGCTATCAAATTGTATACCTGTATAAACACTAAATAAAAATAAATTCGAACATGGAGTTCACCCAATAGAACAATTCACATGTCAAGAATACAACACCTTTCTAAGCTATATCTAGTTATCTATTGTCATATATATATTTATATATGTTAGCAGGCCCGTATTTAAAGGAGGGTGACAGAAGACAATTATTCACAGTCTCTCTACATACTGCTGCAATAAAAATAAATGGCAAGGAGCACCTCACATACTCTCTTTCTATTTTTATTTTAAAATAGAGACATTTACTATAATTTGTAAGATTTGTGAAACTAAATAGTATACATTGTTGCAGAAAGACTCCAACAAAGAGAATAAACGAAATAGTACACTCTGTTACAGAAATATTGAGAAAGGGGAATCTCTGTCCACCAAGAAGCATATTAATCAATGCTTAAAGCTCAGAAACTATTGGTTTTATAAAACAAATAAATCTGTTTGTTATTATTAATACACCATCTATACTATGAGAAGATATATCGTTTCTGAAATATCTCAGGAGATATGATCAAAATTAGAAATTTCTGCTAATGTAAATTAACTTCAAAGTAATTTTCATGGGGAAAAGAGAATAGCCATTTTATTTGTCATGTCAAGCAATGCCTATGGTCAAAATTTTATCAAAATTGTTAGAATTGTTAGAAAAAAAAAATCCCCTTAAGTAAACTACTCTTAATTCAAGGGTAATTTATCTAATTACAAAAAACTCTCTGGAGGACCTAATGAAAACATCATATCTCAAGACTTAGGCTGATTGGCAAGATGGTTTCGGCTCTAGATAAAGCTATAGGCACACATACACATAGATAGACAGACGGCATTGCGTAAACCACTTGGTTGTTTCAGGGGTTCATGAAACGTTGATATTTTATCACTCTTGAGATAGATTTTTTTGATGAACACAATAATTATCTCTCCGAGATTTAGAAAGAAAGTAAGGAGCGCTGTAATTATGTTCTGTCCTTTTTAATATTAACTAAAAACCAACGAGATATGATTAAAATATTTTTTTTAAAACTAATTTATTGTGATAACAATATTTCCTTATCAAAATGATATATTAAACATTTAGCTTTTAACGGTTAATTTGGTAAAGAAAAGTGTTAATGTAGAAATTTTGAAAAGAAAAATATATGTTTAATATTAGGGCAACCAATTTCTTACATCCCTAGGGCCTCCACAGCTTTAAACTATAAACGACCATCTTTAATGATGGAAACATAATTGAAAGCCTTACACCAGTTATTAAGAAACATTTCTTTCAGTTAAAAAAATATGTTTTTTCCAGATGATCTAATAATAATAATAATAATAATAATAATAAATAATAATATGTGTCTGTGTTACATCGATCTGTAGTCTAGTTTGAGGAAAGATTATCCAGTACTAATGTACCGCTGACCAGGGGACGCCCGAATGTTCTAATCGTACATCCTTTCCGTGGAGACTCTTTCCATGTCCCGATGAGGTGATGATGGTATTGAATATTATGGGGTAGAACCAATTAGCACCGAGTCTCACCACCCATTTGGTATCCGCATTTGCGTGAAGGGAGAGTGGAAAACCATTTTTGAAAACCACTCTCTGTACAGCCTGCTGAGATTTGAACCTTGATCTCCCCGTCATGGGTAGTCTAGTCCAGTGGTTCTTAACCTTTAACTACTTGTGGCCCCCTAACTATCCTAAAATATTTTCGCAGCCCCTGGTTCTTACTAGCATATTAATCATTAAGATTTATTCTAAAATAGTGGCTTTATTTACTGATTATAACAACAAACAAATAAAAAAACTAAAATTAACTTACCTAAATGTGTTTTATGGGACCTCTGCTGTTGAACACTTTCCACTAATTTGTTTATTCTTGTTTCAAATGTATTACTTAATGCTATTCGCATGCAGGAGTCGATTTCGCTGCTTCGGTTAGATATTTACCATTGTGGAAAATCCCTTTTCGCATAAATAAGTAGAAACATAGAGGAGCAAATTTTGAATGGCGATGGTAAACAAATGGGGATTATTTGTACTATCTGTAATTTATAGTGTGTCCGCCTCGCCTCCATTACCTCGGAAAAGCGAGAGCTTACTGTACTTACATGCTTACGATCATCGAAATCTTTCTTTCAAAACGTAAAATATAAGATAATTGATTTCAGTAATAAGCAAATAATGTTTTAAATTATTTTTCGATACCCCTTCAAAAACCTTTCGCGCCCCCCTGGTTAAAAAACGCTGTTCTATTCTATTACGAGAGTAGCACGTTAGACCACGCGATCAGTGAAGTGGGGGCCAATGAAAATATTAACCTAAATTTAGCCTAGTTAACCAAACGCTAGTAACTAGGGCTAGGATTTTGATGACCTACATATGTCTCTAAAATTCCCTATTAAAATTGCATTTATGACCCAAAATTATTTTTAAACTAAAAAAAACGACCAAAAAAATGTTTTTACTTACTAAAACAAGAAAATCAAAACAAAACCTTAAAATGTAATTTAACGTTCCTTTTCTGTGCCAAAGTGAAAGTTTTTTTATTTTGTCAACAAAAATTATTTCATATAAAATAAAACAAGAGAAAATACATAAAAATTCAACTTACATTTTCTGACAGTTTAATTTGACATGGCAAACTTAAAGAGTTTTTATCTAAACAGTCTAGAATTGCAATGCACAGCAAAAATCATGTGCAGATTTTCGAAAGAGAATGCTTTTCTATCCTGCTAGCGATGCTTTAAACATATAGAAGCTCCTTTTCACTTCTACTGACACCAAAGGAGCATGCTTGAAATCTCCTGACATTTCACCAGGGGAAAAGTTTTACTCTTATAGTACAACTGGAATTAAACACAGCATTTCATATTCTTCATTTTTTTTCTAACTTGCTCGATTTTTTTTTGCACAGCCTTTCTCACTTTTCCAGTCACAATATTTAGGTCATTCACAACTTCACTTATCAAATCTATTTGATCCACTAGTAGCACTGCTGACTTCTCCAAGGAAGTAATGGCACTAGGAAGAAATCCTAAATTCTAATGTACGTAGGATAACTTATCTGCAATTTCAGGCTCAGAAAGAAGTTCCTGGGAAACTTTAATTGAGGTTGCTTCATTGCTGTCAAATGAGTCGATGATCTTTTCACAACTTGGAAGTTCTCACAGTAATAGTTGCATGCTTCAATCCAAGTCCCCCACCTGGTTAAAATGGGAGCCGACAGCAAAGGAACGTTCGGGGCCTCCAACTTGAATGATGCCACTCGAGATGGTGCCTTCAGAAAAACTTTCTTCACGCACCCAATCAGCTGGTCAACTTCAATGAATTTCCCTCGTATCTCTTCAGAAACTCTGTGACAGGCATGTTTAGACATGTTAGGTTCACCATTTTTGAGTACAGCGCAATCAGAGCATTAGCAGCCTTTATCATGTAAGGTGCAGCGTAAGTCACGAAGAGCAGGACATTGTTGTGTTGGATGCCATCGGGCCATATTAAGTTCAAGGACCTAGCAAAGAGTTCACTTACTGTAGAATAATTAACTTTTTCTAAATGTTCACAAATGATGAGAGAATGTTCACCAGGGCCATCTTCTTCCATCGTACCTACCACTATGTTACCTACATATCATCCTAGAAAGTCAGTTGTCTCATCCATATGCATCCATATTTTCTTTTCTTCTACTCTTTCTCGTATCTTCTTCGTGGTGTTTTCATAACAATGGCTGATATATTTTTTTTTCTGTGGAGGAGTCCGGCCAAGACTTCCCAGTGTGCTTTTATAAAAAGCTGCGCAATCTCGGATTGTTAACTTTGTTCAAGGGAATATCAGCACAAATGAAGGCTTCGAACAGTTCTTCGTAAAATGCAGCAGAATGTTTTGAAGACTCGCTGGTTTGGCCAAGGAGCATTTGCTGTAGATTTTTCTCATCCTGGAATCGCTGAAGAACTCGTTTGTTTTTCTCTCGCTTAACATGCTGCTGCACAGTATATTTCTTTTCTGTTGCAACTCTCACGTCACAGATTTTGCAATATAGTATCTTTCCATCGGTAGAGAAAACTTTTTCGCCATATTCAGCAACGAAAAGTTTTAATCTATGTGAGGCACGTTCTTTCACTTTAGGCATGTTGAAATTCACATATACAACACGTTCAGCTTCCAAAAAATTTAGAGAGACAATGAGTCACCGTTATCTGCAAAACTTGCTCAGACTAGTTTAGACGAGTTCATTTACAGCCCCACTGTGCTAGAGGGGAGGGGGAAGAAGAGCTATCCATATATCACCAGCTTGTAGGAAGATACAGGGAAGGGGTGGAAGTAGTCTAACCACCGTCTTCGCACCACCGTTTACTATTAAGTGTGCATAGATGTTCTAATCAGGAGTAAATTACTCAAAAGTAACAACATGACCTAATATGGTCTAAAACCTTTAAAAATGCCATATTAGCGTAAACACAGGGGAATAATGAAAAAAAATGCATTAATAAAATTATTTAAATCAGCGAAGTATCTTCTCAAAACACATTTGTATATACTTGAACAACGTTCAAGGTTTGCCAAAAAAATAATATGCAAAATTATCAAAATTCTAGCCCTACTGATAACCAAAGTAATTATTCCCTTTTCAGGAAATATCCATAGGTACCAAATGGGAATCAGACCTGGGGCCTTTGGGCCAACAGCTAGTGGCTTAACCACTATACCACCAGGACGGCTATGAGCTGTGACATTCTGATGACGTATACTTATGACACGGATGATTACGGATAGATCAGTCAGTAGAGTGGACGACGCATAAAGCCGGATGAGTGGAATTCAAATCTATTTTATGGTGTCATTAAAAATATATATATTTACACTCCTTTCAGTGTTGGTTGCTTTAAAGTAATGTAAAAGGGTCAGAGCTGTACTGGCATGTTCCAAGCAGCCCAGGACTAAAAATATGACGGTCCTTAACATCCATTCATAAATACCACCGGTGTAAGCTGAAGTGGCGTGTTAATTTTTTTTTATTATTATAAGTTTATTTATTTTCCGAAGCCATTTCAGATACAATATTGATTATTAAGTCGCTATTCAATCTACTTAAAACAACAGTCGGTATTCACTAACAAATGCGTTTACGGTTGGCTTAAGAAATTATTTATATAAACCACACCAAAATATAACAAAAGGGATGGTTTAACATTTAACGCCCTCTTATCAAATTATGTATTCTTACATAGATCTATGATTTTATATATATCAGTATATGTATGCAACATATATCTAATACATGTTTATTTCATACAATTTTTGTAAATTGTTTACGTAAATGAAGTTGAGTAGTAGAGTATTGCTTTCACAATAAATTATCCTTGTGGAAGCCATTGGTTTTTGATGACAGTGCTAAGTTTTGAGATATATTTTTACTATAAGTTTAGTTTCAGGTAGTTAGATATTTTATAAAATAATTTTAGTAAGGTCCATATATATGTATTAATGCCGGGATCACAAAAAACTTAACGTTCATCTAACGTTCACTCAATGTTTACTTAATGCAACGTAGCTTAAAGATTCTTTGTTCATGCCGGAATGACGATCAATTTAAAATTCACGTAAAGTAAAGTTCACTTAGTGTTCAGTCAACGTTCACTTAACTTTAAGAAACTATTTTAAGATAAGGATTCATGTAACTATACGGAACAACTCGGGCAAAACATAGAACATGGATTTGAACAGTTTGAAAACAAATTGTTCACCTAAATGAAAGCCATTTATTTAGGTCTGATTAGGCTAAAGGCACTTGCAACCGAAGCTTTACTAGATGTACGGAATAAAGTGTAACAAGAGGCTATGACGTTTTAGAGTTCGCGAAACGCGGAAAACTTTACGGAAGAAGTCATCTGGAGACCATAAACAAACAAATGATGTATTAAATAGCCCTGTTGAGCTATTCACAACATGATTGTCCTGCTAGAACACGTGGTATACTTTACTTAACACTCCCTTAACGTGAAGACTCTTCGCCAGACAATTCTTAAGCTAATGCCGGAATCACGATCAACTTAACGTTAACTTAAAGTTAGCTTAATGTAACTTAATTTAAAGGATCTCCTCATGTATTTAAATGGAAGTGATCACGATGCAGTTAACTTAACGTTGACTTGAGGTTAACATAATGCAAGAGATGCCTTGGGAGATCTTTTACTTTAAGTGAACGTTATTTGAAGGGTATCATTATGCGAGTGACGTCAACGGGACAATTTAGTCATTCATTTGTTGATATTATGACTAAGGTTCACTCTTTAGCATAAGTTCTAGTGATCAGACATTGAAACAAAATAATTAAACTAAAAGAGGAAAGCTAGATTTATCAAAATTTTAATAATAGATATTTATTATAACGATTGAAAACTGTAAACATTCAAAGATCATCACTTTACAAATAGTACAAATCACAGATCATACTCGAGAATGAAGATGTTTGGCTCGATTTGTTACATTAAATTACTTGAATCGTTCACACACATCTGTTTTATTAAGTTAAATTAACTTTAAGTGAACGTTACGTTAAGTTTAAGTTAAGTTGATCGTGTTCCCGGCATAAGTGAACGTTAAGTGAACCTTAAGTTAACTTCATCGTGATGGCGTCCATTTAAAAACATTAGACCCTTTATCTTACGTTACGTTCACGTTTTGTTAACGTTAGGTGAACTCTAAAATGAATGTGATCCCAGCATAATTGAATGTTACGTTACGTGAACGTTAAGTTGATCGTGTTCCCGGCATGCTCAAATCAAGTTTGTATCGGTAAGAGTATATTAAGAGTATTTAAAACGTTTTAGAAATCTATGAATAGGGCTTAATATGCTCTATTTTATCAATGGGATTATTTTTGTGGTCATATAAATATGCCAGTGGGCCATATAAATCCAGTAGGTCTGTAGTGCCCTTGTTACTTTGAAACGTCATTTATATGTGTGTGTGATTGTATGTGTGTGTGTTAATTATATTGATTTCTTTCTAAATACTCAATTTGTTTTTTCAACATATCTTTCCAATACAGTTGGCAGTAGTGTCATTGATCTGTAATTTCCGTAATCTAGATGATTGGCTCCTGTGTAGAGCGGTTTGATTGGATGAACACTTCATCTGTGTGTAGATCACGCTTGGTGATATTGACTTTCCTATTTCTATGTAATTGCATTAGTGGACTAGATGGTGTGAATGAGTTCTGGATGTAGTACTCTACGTAGCTTACAGTTATTTTGTAATGTTCTAAGTATTGGTTCTAGAGTATCATTATTATTATTATTATAGCCTATATGTTTTTGGTTTAATTGTTTGTATTAGTTCGTATATTACAATTTATATTTTTAAACCATTTTTTGTTCGCAATGTATTACTGATGTTGCTTTGTAGGTCAACGATATATTCATAAATTTGTGTTTTGTAGAAGTCTATTTTTTATTATTACCTAATATGTATTTAATAACGTTATATTTTTTCAAACGATTTTTTGTGATATTATAACTTATTTGACTATATTCTCATTGTCAAATTAAATTGTATTTGTATTGACGTAGCTAACATCTTGAAGAAAGATAGATGAAACTATAGGGCTATATAATATTGACCTTAATTATGTCATCTTTTATTAGATCTAGCCGACAGTTCATATTCTCAGAAAATACATTATGCGTTCTTTTTTATACGTTATGACAAACCTTAAAATGTAACTCAAAACAATAAATATTTCCATTTTTCATCCTTCCATTTTTTAAATAAATTGCATTAAACTAATTGAGTGGTTGACCTTGTTTTAGGTACTATCACAAACTTAAATACACGAATTTATTGATTTGTTGATATCCAGAGACAGGAAAATGATAATTGAATTACCACATTGGCCCGAATATAATTCGCTCTCGCATATAATATGATCTCAAAATAGGGAAGATGTTTTACATGAAAAATAAAATGTAAATGAGTTGTGCGTATAATGCTAATACAGTTTTGGGAAATACACTTTTAGGAGAATAACATCGCGGTCTCCCATTCTGTTCAATACCCATATGCC
Source organism: Timema cristinae (assembly GCA_039000515.1). NCBI lineage: Eukaryota > Metazoa > Arthropoda > Insecta > Phasmatodea > Timematidae > Timema > Timema cristinae. The sequence continues at coordinate 89,515,924 of JBCFYV010009882.1, forward strand.
AAGTGCTTTTGATAAGTTAAAAGAGAACACTAATCTAGGTGTAAAGATACAAGGCGAAAGATAATTGCAATAATATTCTATGATGTTCTATGATGGCATTGCTGTAATAGCAGAGAGTAAATAATATCTTACACTACTGCTGAATGAAATGAAATATTTTATGGGAAATCAACACAATATGAGGATTAACACCACAAAAACAAAAGTGGTGGTAGGCAGAAAAGATGAGGATACACATGATCGAATATTTATAAAGAAACAAGTCATAGAGGAATTCAGTGAATATACTAAGAGAGTTGGGCAAAGCAAAAGTGAATCATGGTCAAGCTATAAATGCTTTCAATCTAAAGAAACGGCTGCCCACTTCTATTCATATTAGTCTTAAGAAAGGGAATAGATTGCTGAGAAACTACACATGGAGAATCTTGCTTTGTGGAAGCGAAAGTTGTCCTAAAGGCATTACAAAGAAGAAAAGATTAAACCCATTTGAAACCTAGTGCTATAAAAATGTGTTGATATTGAAATGGGCGGGTAAAATTAGTAATGAAGTTTCCAGAATAATATTTGCAAAATGAATTCTATGTAAGAGTCGACAAAAATAAGGAATATTTTTGGCCACATCTTGAGACATGAGGAACTGCTACAATCTATATTAGAAGGATATGTGGGGGTAAAGCCGAGGAAGACCCTGAATACGCTTCATTGACCAGATAATTGAAGACGTACGTTTTCAAGACAAATAAAGAACTCAAGATGAAAGCAGAAATAAGATCGGAATGGAGAGCTACTGCAAACCAATCTTTGGATTGATGACCATTGATAGATGTTGTTTTACATATTGTCCTATACATAAATACATGACTTTATTGAGAAGTTGACCTTGTTTTACGTACTCTCCTATACATAAATGCACGACTTAGTTGAGTTGTTGATAATGTTTTACATATTGTCCCATACTTAATTAAATAATTTTATTGGGTTGTTGACTTTATTTTACATTATCATCCTATTAAATCTATGACTTTATTAAGTTGCTTATAATGTTTTATATATTGTCCCAAACTTAAATACGTAATTTTATTAAGTTGTTGATATTGTTTTGCAAATCGTCCTATGCTTAAATGCATAGTTTTTTTGAATTGTATTTTCTTATATACTTTGTATGTAAAGTTAATAAACATTATTTTTTTATATTGGCTCTTAATTTTTTTTAAAGGAAGGATTCCAATTCTGAGGTTATCTTTGGGTTTGTATCTAATGTTAAGAAGGTCAAGCACACTGCCTCCTCTCAACCACCCTAACGACCAGCCTCGCGCAGTCATAATAATTTTTTTTTAATATATACAACTTGATTAACTTCGATCTGAGCCATGGCAAGAGAGGTGGAGTATATTGCGCTGTATTATGTGGGCTATAGTGGGGTAGCTATACGTTATAGGAAAAACGTTTTAAAGGCCTTTAATGTACAAGTAAATTACAGAGAAACTGGAGGGTGTATGGGCATTGCCCCCTTGGGAGTATTTTGCACCCCTTTAGAACATCAAGGTTTCTTTTAATTCCTTTGTCATAATCTTGAATATGATACGATTAAAAATAAACTCTAAATAGCTAAGAGAGGCACTCAATTTTCTAAAAATGTAAGGGAAAGACCCACCTTATGGCTACGGCCATATTTGTGACTTGGTCAGTGCGACAAAATGCCGTCAATTCTATTTACATGAGAGATACAAAGTCGCTTACGATTGCGACCAAGTAATTGTCGCAAAGTATGACCAGCCTCATATATAACAAGGCATTGCGTACTGGTATCCAGGTCGCAAGGCTTTTGTCACGGTGGAAAGTTCCCCCTAGCCTAAATAACTTCTCAGGGCGTATGATTTTCAAAAATTCTTAGGTGAGGACCACTTCAAATCGATTATAGAGGAATATAATTTTCAAAATAATTGTAGCTGAGAACCACACTAAAAAGCTTCAAACAGTATCCAATTGTCAAAAATTAGCCAGTGGAGGACTTTCGGACACCATTTATATAGTTTAATTCGGGAGGCAGAGAAAATCCCTAAAATACCGTTTTGGATCTAGGGTTAACTACCCCTTCCACCTCTTTAATAAGGTTCCACCACCACTGGTAGAAAATGTTTCTTCATCCTTCCTTATGGAAGAATGATTTGCTCTAAGACTAACTAAAAGCAAAATATAATAAAAATACCGAGTTTGAGTTCCATTTTACCAAGATGGTTGGGTTATCTCGCTTTGAATCTATGAGGACTTTTTCATTGATAGTAGCGAGGTTCTGTTTTAGCTTGACCATTTGGCATTTCATATGTCTATCGTACAGATATTTGTTCCTTCATAACTTTCAAATGCGTGGATCTATTTAAACTAAATTTGGCAGAGAGATTCTGTGAATCTAGGCCAAACAATATATGTATCCATGGTTTTTCGATAGTGTTCTTTGTTTAAAGATGGGCAGCCTCGCAAATATCTGTCTCTTGGGTTTTTCCACGAGATCTACCAAATGTGTGAACCAATTTCAACGAAAGTGATAAGGACAATCTTTTGAATCAAAGCCGAACAATTTATGTACAGTACATAGTTTTATGATCTGTTCATTCATTTCAAGAAGGCCGGTGCTCAAAAAAGGTCTATAAATTCGTTCGACAATAACTGTCAAATATGTCCACAAATATTAGCGAAAATTTGTAAGGAAATTCTTTGAGCCTAGGCCAAACGAGGTATTTAACTAGTTTTTCAATCTGATTATCCATTTCAATATGGCGGCCTTTCAAAAAGTTTTTCGTTTAATTTGTAATTTTAAATTATTTTATTTTAAAATCCTAAGCATTCAATTGAATACCTAGGGCGCATTAAAAAAATACCGTGAACAAGAGTTATTATCTATGAATATCATGTACAGTACTATGTTCTATTTAATTTAGTATTCATTCGTTTTCTGTTTAACCTGATCACTAAAGAATAACATCAACTTGAAATCATAGGAGAAATTATGGAAGATATTTCAACTTGTTATTCAAAGAGAACCCTTAATATTGTAGTAACTATAGTAACATAGAGAGATCGAGGTCTACTGTACACAAAACTAATAGTAGTAGGTTTTTTATGATGTTCGTAAACACGTATCCATACAAAATAAGCTTTTTCGTAATTTCCTCCAGTAAATTTTACTTTAAAATTATTTGCTGATTCTTTCTCAGCGTTTTACTTATTTAAATGACCGGTACTGGTCTTGATGGCAGAGAAGATAACATCCTGGGGTGTAATCTTTGTCTGCCGCTGCCGTTAACTCGGATAATTGCCCTTCAAATTTAAGGTAATCTTGAGGACTCCTGTTTAGGTTTGCCATCCGTCCCGTAGGCCCTATTTCACATTGTTATCCACCTGCTCCAATTCAAAGGTGTTGATGTCGCAAAAATTGCCGTATTCTGACAATATTATTATACATATTTTTTATTTGTGTCATAATATTTGAGGCATTCATATTTGACTTTTTTTCTCTGTATTAATTGGCTGTTAACAAGACAAGTGTAGCCTAGACAATGAACATTGAATATTTTGTGTGTATGTTTTTTTTTATTTGAGGTGTTTAGATTTCACTTTCTGAACCGAATATTTATATCAGCACACAAATTATAAACTAACTTAAATCTAGAAAAGAAAATACATCCCTCCATCCCAGCTGTTAACTAAACACTGTGAAAGTTGAAACCAACATTTCGGTTATGATTCATTTTTCATCATAACAAGAATCAAACTCATAACCCTTTGTTCAACAGAGCAGCAGACATGCTACCGACTGAGTTAAGGTTTTAGAACTAAATAAATTTTAATATTTAAAAAAATAGTTGTATTTAACTCTAAATTCGTAAAATATTCTTCATATATTTATTCAGATTACCTTCTTTTTATTCCAGCTCCAAATGACCATTAATAGATAACCTCAAAATAGCTTGTGAGGACATCCAATTAAAAAAAATAGGGGGCCACACCATTCTATCCCCATTGAAAAAAAAAATCCTTTTTTATTTGGAAAAGATGGCAACCCTACTATTCTGCTGACTCGAAAATGAGCAGCTGAGCGTTAGGAGACTGATTGAGGATTTGCCAAACATCTTCTGTGTCTACGATGGTAATCGTGCAAGGTGAAATCCGTTTCATTTTATTTATAAATGGCACTAATACATCGTGTACAGTGTAGCTAAAAAGAAAGAATTAAAGTGGCAAAGCCTAGGTATATATATATATATATATATATCGCTCGCTTTGCTCTTATAAAATAACTCGCTTAGCTCGTTGGGGGCTCCACCCCCAAGCCTCCAGTGAGTTTTCTATGCAAGTTGATGTAAACTTATGTAATTCCAGAACCGCTTTTTGATAGGTCTTGCCGTTTAGCCACAAGAGACCTCCAAAGATAGGTCCACACCGACTTTAAAGCTGCTCCTGCATTTTGAATTTTTTTGGGGGGTTGAACATTTTTTTAAAACTTTTTGGAATTTTCCCATCGGTTACAGGCTAGAAGCTAGAAGTTTGCCAAATTGTAAGTTTCTAGCTCATCTGAAAGTGGGAAAACATTAATGTCAGTGAGTGAGTCAGCCATGTGGCTGTATAGTAGTATAATAATAATTTACATCATTTCAACCCGTTTCAATGATCGAATGGTATAAAGTGCCACCCTTGCTATACAGGCCGATGACGGGGAGATTGGGGCTCGAATCTTGGTCGAGTGTACTAAGGGGGAATTTTCCTGAATTCAGCTCATGTCATCTGTCTGTATCTTCCAACGGTTTTATCAAAAGCGTAGACCTGTTAAAACTATAAAGAGTTTATATAGCAAATGTTTGTTATCATTTTTCCATAACCAATATTTACATTAAAAAATTGCTGCTTCCAGTCTAAACAGTTATGGATTGAAACGAAGAAACCTCTTTGTTGACTATAAAAACTTTGTTAACCAATAATATAAATAGTATCTTTGAGGTTACATAATGATAGGTTACATACCATGTAATCATCACAAGACATTCTTAGGATAATCAAGTCTCGTAGATTACGTTGGGCAGGACATGCAGCAGAAATGGAATAACCTTGTTCATGTTACTTACTGGCAAACCCAATGAGAAGAGACCATTGGGAAGGCCTAGACGCAGATGAGAAGATGACATTAGAATGGACCCGAAAGAGATAGGGTGTAATGAGGTGGACTGGATAGAACTAGCTCAATATAGGGATAGGGTGTAATGAGGTGGACTAGATAGAACTAGCTCAAGATAGGGATAGGGTGTAATGAGGTGGACTGGATAGAACTATCTCAAGATAGGGATAGGGTGTAATGTGGTGGACTGGATATAACTAGCTCAAGATAAGGATAGGGTGCAATGATGTAGAATGGATATAACTAGCTCAAGGTATAGAAAGGTGGCGTACTTTTGTAAGTGTGGCATTGAATATTCGAGTTCCTAATGCCATAGAGTAATTAGTAAGTATAACTATGAGATTGAACCACTATTTGCTCAAGCTTTAAACTTCTTTGCTTATCATCTATCTTCACTGTGATTTTCCCCAAGCACTTGTGTTCTTTCGTATTTTATTTCCTCTATTAGAATTTTACTAGCGCTTTCAGTATCTAGCTTTTGTTTAGATTATGTAAGGTTTAGTACAATAGGTTTTTCTATAAAAATGTAACCAAGACATAATAATCGATGGTGCAAGTGTTAGCGTTGTCATTTAGAGCTAATTCATCGGCTTTACGGTTTGGAGCTGTGATAGATGCAAAATAACCATCTCTACTTGTCTTGGTATACATTTTTGGAATTATGGAGAACCTTTTGGCATTGGGAAGACCGTCACTTCGCGGATCCAAACAGGGCCGCACACTTGATTTGGCTACGGTACAGTTGACTAAAATATGATAGTGTGCAATCTATACGTCGAGAGATAATAGCGCTTAATTTTTTAACATTATGCTTTGAAAGTTGCGAATTTTTTATTTAATTTGATCAAAATATACAAAATTTGAGAATGTATATTTATTTAACATCGATGAAGATTTATAATTGATACAATATGAAACAATTTCGCGCCAAATAACTTAAAATAATGAAATTTCCCCATATCTGCCATTAATTGTTTTCAATCCTTCCTCCACGCCAATTCTAGCACACCTACTCTTATTTCAAACTTCCTTATCCCTACCACAATAGCGTCAATTATTGGTATCCTACATATGTGTATATCTCTAACGAGTAGAGTGACAATACACATCATTTCAATAATTAATAATTTTCTTAGTAACTGTTTAAGTAGTTGTAGCCCGATGTAAATGTTATAATAGTAGACTGCCTGTTGATAACTGCTTCGGTTGACATAATTCAGGTGTGTGTCTCTAGCTAGACATTAATCAACTCAAACACACCTTCTTTGGTGGCCGCATGGTTTAAGGCGTCACAACCGCAATAGTCTAGACTACCAATAACAGGGAGATTGGGGTTCAAATACCTGATGGGTGTACTGAGAGTTAGTTTCTTGAAATGGTTTTCCACTGTACCTACACGCAACTGTGGGTACACTTCCTATAAATTCACCCTCCACGTCTCTAGCTCATTTGTGTAATTAGTAAACATGTTTATAGCCTGAACAGTTAGTAATATGTGGTGCTAAAAAGATAATCAGATAAACACAGATTAACACGTGTCACAGAACATATTTCCTAGGTAGAACCTTGTCAAGTTAAGTGAAATATTTTTGACTGATACGCGTTGCAGGGTATGGGTTCGATGTCAATTATCAAATACTTTAGAAATACACAATGTGTTGGAACAAGGGGATTTAATTTCCCCATACTTTTTAATCTAGTTTTAGAAAATGCCATTTGGGTAATGCAAGAGAGTATAGAAGGTTTGACACTAAACGGTACAATGTTGCTATTAAGATACATACATGATTTGGCTTTGTTGGGGCATAGTAAGAAAGCGGTTGCAAGGAATGCTGAGATTTTATTAGAGGCTAGTAAGGAAATAAGTTGAGAGTTGAACGCTGAAAAGACAAATCGTTAAGAACGATAATTTAGTGATTACTTCAATCAACAAATTATATGTAATGGTTAATGAATTTAAATATTTAAGGACCATTTTAACCAATAATAACGATATTAGATTGGAAATTAGGAAGAGTCTATAGTTAGGAAATGCATGTTATTATTTGGTCAGTAAGTTGTTGACATTTCGCTTGTTTTCAAGGAATGAAAACTCAGAATCAATAAATACAATAATTTTACCGGTTGTTATCTATTGGTTTGAAACGTGGTATCTAACCGTACATGACGAAAACCAATTTAGGTTTTTCGAAAACTAGGTGATTAGGAAGATATTTAGTGCAAAAAGGAATGAAGATACTGTGGATTGAGGGAGACTACATAATGATGCGTTGTATACCCTGTATTGGACACAACATATTGGTATGGTTATTGGGTCTCGTAGATTACGGTGAACAGGACATGCAGCGTGAATGGGAGAATCTAGAACCGTTTTCGGTTTTTCACTGGCACACGCGATGGGAAGAAACCATTGGGAAGACTAAGACTCAGATGGGAGGATAACATTAAAATGGACATGAGAAGAGATAGGGTTTAATGAGGTTGACAAGATAGAACTAGCTCAAAATAGGGATAGGGTGTAATGAAGTGGACTAGATAGAACTAGATCAACATAATAATAGGGTCTAATGAGTTGGACTTAATAGAACTAGCTCAAGATAGTGATAGGGCGTAATGAAGTGGACTGAATAGTACTAGCTCAAGATGGGGACAGGGCGTAATGAGGTGTACTGGATAGAACGGGGGAGCGGAATTGTATACACTCAGAATGGTATCCATTCTGATAGTTTTGTAATACACTGCTTTTGGGAAAATCCTGAATTGAATCCACTGGAATTATATCAAAAAAACTGGAATTATATCCACTTGGAATGGTATCCATTCCAATAGTTTTGTAATAAACTGCTTTTGTGAAAATCCTGAATTGTATCCACTGAAATTATATCCACAAAAACTGGAATTGAATCCACTCGGAATGTTATTCATTCCGATAGTTTTGTAATAAACTGCTTTTGTGAAAATCCTGAATTGTATCCACTGGAATTATATCCACCAAAACTGGTATTGTATCCACTTGGTATGGTATCCATTCCGATAGTTTTGTATTAAACTGCTTTTGTGAAAATCCTGAATTGTATCCACTGGAATTATATCCACAAAAACTGGAATTGTATCCACTCGGAATGGTATCCATTCTGATAGTTTTATAATAAACTGCTTTTGTGAAAATCCTGAATTGTATCCACAAATGGCCGACTTGAGGTTTAACAGAAGGAATGTTTAACGTAAAAGCTTTGTCACACTTCTGGTAGAGAGCAGCAGGATGGAATTTTCTTAACTTACTAATTGTATACTAGAGTGCAGCCTTGTTATTAGTGCTCTAATTCTTTTTTAAAGTTGGCTGTAAAAATATTTTCTTAAACATGAAGTATTCATTCTCTTTAAAGATTGCACTGCATACTATAAAATTAATTTGCAACCTTATTTAACTTGTAAGATTTTTTTTCAGGTCAATACATTTTAAAGTATGTATCGACTTCTATAATTTTAAAGAGATAAATCAATTATTTTATTTGGCTAAAGACTTTAACCACTATGTTAAAAAATTATTATTGAAAATCTAGCTTTAATTTATTCAAATCTAGTGAAAAACGAGACATTGTTTATGAATTCTGGCAAGAATTTTATTAATGTGAATTGGCAGCACTGCTTTACTCATGTCCTATACTCAGGATAAGGATAGGGTGGGATGAGGTGTACTAGATAGAACTAGCTCAAGATGGAGATAGGGTGTAATGAGGTGGACTGGATAGGACTAGCTCAAGATATGTATAGGATGTGATGAGGTGAACTGGATAGAACTAGCTCAGGATAAGGATAGGGTGTGATGAGGTGTACTGGATATAATTAGCTCAAGATAGGTATAGGTAGTGTACTTTTGTAAGTGTGGCAATGAACTTTCGAGTTGCTAATATCAAAATGTATTTAGATTTTCTATACTGATATTATTATACAATTCAGTTTGTTTTTAAAGTGTTCCTATACTCAAATTATGATGTTTAGATTGGTTACTAATTAAAAAAAGATCTTAAAAGTATTCCTTACATTTCCGTTTTCCGCTTAAGGCGTCACTTTCTCAATAGACTAGACCGCTGATGACAGGGAGATCGTAGTTCTAATCCCAGTACTGAGGGTGATTGTTCCTAAATAGTTTTCCTATCTCTTTCCAAGCAATTACGGATACACTTCCTTTAAATTGAACCTTCCACTGCCCTTAAACATTAGCGCAATTAGTACATACACTCTCAAGTTGGCATGCACGTACGAGACAGTGCATTATGGAAGAACGAGACTGAAGATAGTATGCGAGAACGAGACTTGGGGCAGTATGCAACAACGAGACTTGGGGCAGTATGGAAGAACGAGACTGAAGATAGCATGTGAGAACGAGACTTAAGGTAATAGGCAAAAACGAATCCAAAGGTATAATGGATGCTACTATAGTCTTAGATGATTTTAGTTTTGACGGCACGTTATATTGCAAGCATGCGTTCACCACACACCTTGTGATTTTATTTAATTATTATTATTATTTTTTTTACAAAAGGAGGGAAAAAAATAAAGGATTATTCTATATTCATTGTGTGGATGGTGCATCATCAGCAGGCATTATACAACAACTTGTAAGACGTCAGGATAGCGGGACTAGCTTTGCAGGGTCCGTGCCGACGTCTGAAAATAACCACGACGAGTGAACCGGCTAAACATAGCTCCCATTTCGCTAAGCTTACCCAGGATTATGCCACCCTTCCTTCCCCAATCTTCCCACCGTTTCACCAACCCCCCTCCCCCTTCTTCCCCTCCTATTCCTTGCCTGATAGAACTCATCAGACTTGCTTTCTTGATCTTTTCATTGCCAGCTTTTGTTTGTCCCCCTACATTTCCCCACCACACTCTCCTCCGACAGTCTCCTCCTAGACCGAAAGAAAAAAAAGAGAAGATGCCACCTTCCGGTGATACAGGTCACAGTATTTTTAAAATAACATCTTGGCCATTTTTTTTTTCCAAACCTCTGCCTATCTAGGAAAGGTTAATGGCTATTCAATTCTTTGAAACGCTTAAAAATGCGTTCTGGAACGTCATTTTAATAAACAGTCCCTTTATCACTAAAAAGGATAGAATTAACATATTCTTCGTTTTTTTGGTCTAAAGCTAGGTTTATATTATAGCACTAGAGTTTGCCCTCGGCTTCACTCACATTTAAGTAGGGGGGAATATTCACCCCCCCCCCCCCCCCCCCCAATGGATCGTCAGACATGTATGAGGTAAGAAAATTTCTTATACGTATATGCATGCAGCCACACATTAACGACTACTTGTAGTAGGGGATCAAAATAAATTATTGGAATTTTTGGAGTCCTTGCATCAAAATTTGCTCGCTTACGTGGAGGCATTGGCATTGTTGAAATAGTTGTATCAAGATTATCTCTCTTGTGTGGAGGTATTGTTGCAATGAACACCAAAATAAATAGTTTAATTTACTATCCAAGAAAAAATACTAAATAAACTTAATGTACGCGCGAAACCATGAAGTAACTTAAAAAGTGCCTAAATTTAAGGCACAAGTGCAAGCATACTAACAGTGGCTCTCTTACTTGGAGGTATTGTTGCACTGGACACCAAAATAATTAGTTTGAATCTAATATTTATGATACAAATAAAAATACACTTAATTTACACCCAAAACCATAAAAAAAAGGCTGAATAATTAGCTAAATTTAAGACACAAATGTAGTCTTACTTAGCGGGATTATTGAAATTAACACCAAAATAAATAATCTAAAACTGCTATCTGAGAGAAAAAAAAAAGTAAATTGAAATAATCACTCTATAGTTATCCCAACAAACCCAACAAAATTGTGATTTCGGCTTCGTATCAAACAGTAAGCCAGAATATTATTCACATTGCTAACGCATTCAACACAACAACTTTAAATTCTATAAAAGAATGAAATTTACTCGAGTATCGTACTTTATGCGCATAGTACGAAAATTACCGAAAAACTTACACTATTCCCTGAAAAATAAGGAGTGCTACAGAAAAATCCCTGTCTTGATCCGTTAAGTACATTTTGAGTTGACTGGTAACAAACAACCTAATAAACAAACGAAAATTCTAAAAAGAGATTATTTGGTTCTATCTTTTATAATACACACACAAAAAAATGCCCCAAAAATTCGGATGTACAGACAGACCCTAGATTTTCATTATATATGTATCGATATTAATAAAGTCAGAACCATATAAAAGTCAAATTTGATTTAATAGTACAAGGAGCATTTTAATTAGGTTAATTTTATGTTTCAAAATATACATTTTATTTAACGTTATCTTCTAATGAACCATTAGATTTCGCTAATTTAAATACCTTATTTAGTAAAGAAAAGTGGTTAGGCTAATTTCTATACCTAGTTAAGAGATAACCACTACCTTTAATCAAAAATCGTATTTTAATCACGAATTGTGCACTGTACGCTATATATTGTTTACTATTGGTCAAGCACTGCCCATGAATATAAACCTACCCTTATCTATATCAATCTAAGCAAAAATAACAAGTTATAGGTTACAAATGTGTATTTTTATTTTCTCGCTATCTTGGAGGTAAAGAAAGTATTGTAATCGTTAAAAAAATCGAAATCGGGATTTTGATGAATCTCGACGTTTTATGACCCCCCGAATCCGAAAAAGTTGTTTTTGAATTTCAATCTGTCTGTCCCTCTAACTTGAGCTTAAGCTATTTTACCGATGGGGTTAGATCTTGGTATCTAGGGTTTTAATAGTTAGATATCTAACCCTAAAATTAAGGGTAGTTTACTGAAGGGAAAAAAGAGAAAAAATCGATTTTCTCAAAATGGGCTCAAACGATTTTGATTAAATTTCATTTATAAACATTTATAAATATTACAAACAAAATGGCTTTTCTCAATATTTCTTCAAAATGACTTTAAGGGCTCCGGTCTTATGCGTAAATTATATTTTTTTATAATATCTCCTAAACTATTTGAGATATGAAATTACTTATCGTTACAAATATCTTTATAATACAAATATTTTATAAGAAGCATATTTTTATAAAACTAATAACTTTCAAGCTATACGTATATATATATATTTGAATTTTCCGAACACAAGTGGTAAAAGTATTGCGACCGCAAAAGAAAATCCAACCTGAAATGTTGATGGATGTCGATGTCTCATGACCCCTCAAACCCTAAAAAGTGGTCTGCAATGCCGTCTGTCTGCGTGTCTGTTTAATCTTAAAATTAAGAGTAGTTTAGTAAAGGGTGAAAAGAGAAAAAATCGATTTTCTCAAAATCGGCTAGAACGATTTTGATTAAAATTCGTATCTAGGCGTTGATTAAGATTATAAATAAACTGAATATTTTCATTTTCTCTTGAAAATGACTTTTAGGGTATTATACAGAAGCTGAAATTTCCGTATCTCCGCAACTATTTGAGATACTAATTGACTTATACTTGTACTATTAAAAATAAAAAACTTTTATATGGAATATATTTTTATAAAACCAATAGTTTCTGGGATATTGGCAAATATATTAATACAATTTTGTGAGCTTTAGTTGTAAAGAGATACTACTTAAGTTTTAACACAATAATTCTCCAATGCCATAGAGCAATTAAATATAAGTAAGTCTCTCAAAAAGTTTATGTTATTTTTCCTTAAACCTCTTAGGAGAAATGTTTGTACGAAAATGATCTATCTCCATTTTAGGCTCAATAGTAAATATTTACATTTTTATTGGTCAAACTTTATAAATGAGGAATTTAATAGCAATGCGATGACATGAAGATGTGCAACACCTAATAAAATGTCTAAAATTTTACCTGGAAGACGAAATTTGAATACGTTTGACCCTTGTTGACCCAATACTGATCTTTTTTATCGGTCCAAACATACAATTGAGAAGATTAATTCTTTAAAAATAAGATTATAAGCATTAAAACCACGGCTCAAAAAATGTTTTACATAAAGATAGTGTAACTTATTCTTGGGTTTGCTAGTGTATATTATTTTGATTCCCATATTTTACGAGTTTTGAGTAAATATCTCCATTTTTAAACAATAGAGCGAGTTGGTGACGATACAGAAACAATAGAGAAAGTCCATGCGGAGTTCCGTACCATTTATTTATTATAATATAAGTGTTTCTAAGACCCGCTTCAGTGGTCGTATGGTCTAACGCGTCACTCTCGCAGTAGACTAGAATGCCAATAACGAGGAGATCGAGGTTGACATCTCAGTTGGGTGTAGGCATACTGAGGGTGGTTTTCATAAACTATTTTCTACTCTCCATTCACGCAAATGCAGGTACAATTTCCCTAAATATAGCCTTATCCAAAAATAGAGTAATTAGTACACTGCTCTATAACCCGAACGTGTAGTAAGACTTGGTGCAAAAGTAATACTATTATTAGCAGCGCGTCTTACTACCCGTTCGGGTTATACGCACTTACGCTAATGTGTAATGGTAGGGTGATTGTGAGATGAAATGGAGGACCTACAGTTTAACGTGGAATCCGAACCACGGTGGAAGCCTGGAATTCCACACATTCACAAGTTGTAATTAATACAAGTCTTGTCAGAGGTGAAGGAAGAGTTTGGTAATCAGATAAATCTGTGCCGGGACCAAGGATTGAGCCCCGGACGCTAGCACAGAAGTCTGACATCTTACTCCTAGACCACCAGATCACCTAAAAAAAAAAATATATATATATATATATATATATATATATATATATATTTATTAGTTTAATGTACCCCGTTAAGTGAAGTTGGGCGGTAGATAAAGAAGGGAAAAAAATAGGTTGGTAGAAAAAGAGAAAATATTGGAGACCATGTACAAGAATAAGTAAACTTATAGGTAAAATTTTTTTAAAGAATTTCCAGAAGGTATTTTTAAAAGTTTCAGGGAATTCTGATGCTTAGTTTACGAAATAGATTACACCGTCAACTTGGTAAGGACACCCACCATAGCATACAGCAAAGTTAATGAAAGGTACTACATGAACAATGTAGAAAATTAGGGCCTGTTTCATAGTCAGACTTAGTACTCTTCATGAGCGGTGCTATAGTAAATACAGGACAACACCTACCTAGACCAGAATGACATAACGAACTGAAATTTGATAGTGATTTATTGTATTAATTTCCAATTAATAAACTACTATGAAGTGCCCACCTTACCTGTTTATAATTCCTTTCTGTCACATCGACTGTGCCCTATCCATCAAGTTCTTGCATAAAAAGTTCCTACCCAATCCATCTTTGTCGGTTTGAAATGGCCACCGTACATTTCGAGACAGGCGATATAGAACGTTGCATAATACTATCCTGTACACGCTGTGACATGACAGTTTCGACGTTTGTGAAAGCAGTTTGCAATTGATGGTATCATCTAGCTCACAAACTTAATATTAGATGACGTTCACTATGTCACATCCTTGATTTGCTTTGTGATAAGAAATCTCATTCTGAAGGTGAAGCTATTAAGTGATACATCCCCAAGTCACCAACCCCCCTTAAAAAATAAAAGGGTGCAATATACACAGCATTAATTGAAGCATCTTTTTATTAAAGGCTGGATAACAGGTGCAATATTTAGTACCACAAGCAGATAGTTCTTATATGACCAACTATAATTATGAATATTTCCAAATTAAGCTCTCCCCCCTCCCTTACTTAATCTTAATCTACACAAGGCAGCAGAACACCGAAGATAAGACATGGCAGTTTATCTAATCGATCGTCTGGCAAGAAGCCACTGTGCTGAAAACTTGCCAAGTTCCCGTGCCCGTTCTGAATTCTTCGCATAAGATACTTACGACATAGTTTTTAATAGGTAGGTCGAGACTTTCTCCCTGAAACTATTGTGAGGCTCTAGCACAATAGTTGTCCTTCAAGTCTATGGAAATATTGGTTTGAATAAAAGAAAACTATGGTAGCAGTAAATATAATGATATAGTAGTTACAAATTGGACATAATTATTAGAGGCCTACATAAATATATATTAGCACCGCGTTCAGGTTCAGGTTATATACATATTTACTAAGTACGCTAATGAGTTAGGGATGAGTAAGGTTGAATTTAAAGTAAGTGTACCAGCATTTGCATGAAGTGAGCGTGTAAAATCATTTAGAAAAATACCCTAGATTCAGCCGATCAAGATAGTATTTGTACGATTATATATACATGTATATATATATGAATGAAGACCAAACATGCAAAACAAAGAAAGTTTAGAATAAATAAACCTAGTTGTTGTAATCAACAAGAGATTAATGCCAACTTGAGGAAAATTAATTATGAAGGCTTGATAAAAACTTCAAATTCAATCTTCTTTATCAAATAAATCTTATAGTATTAAAATATATAACATTAAGGTGGATAAGACAGCTATGTAAATATTTTGTCCTAATTTGTCTATAATAAAATAAGCGACAGTAAAATTACATACTACACTAACATTGGTTTAACAATTGTTTTGATTTTAACAACCATTACCCAACTCTAGAGATTTGATTACCATTGCAAATTACAATTCGATCTAGGGCAGCAAACATATTTTAAATTTAAATTTTACTCTAGTTACACAATCGCCATCTTTAAATATTTCTCTACATCATAAAATATTATTTCTAAATGACCCTGCGGATTTTCCTTAATTTTTACTGACAGACGTTCCCTAAGTTTTTAATCCACATGTTCAGTTAGAAATAATATATTATGATGTAGATAAATATTTACAGATGGCGATTGTAGTACTAGAATAAAATTTAAATTTAAAATATGTGTGCTGCCCTAGATTGCTCACAGGATATTTATAAAAACGTGAATCCATAGAAACAGTGGGAAATTGTCAAGAATAATATTTGAAATGCAGTGAAGAGTAGTTAAGGTATATGAAAAAAGAGTACTAAGAAGCCATGGTTTGACAACGAGTGTTCAATTAATCTAGGATAGATGGGAAGCAAAATTACATTGGCTAAAAAATCCTAGTGATTTGAGCTTAGATATATTTAGCCATGCTAAAAGGAAAGCCAGTGCCATGTTCAGGAACAAATAGAGTATTTATAGGTCCAGATAATAGAACAAAATATTATTTTTAAAAAAACAATACCAGGGAACTTTATTTAGGTATTAATGTATCTAGGAAATGTTGGATGGAGGTATAAAGCTATCAGGCTAGGGTCACTTTAGTGAAAGATGAGAATGACATTCTGATGGCAGATCTGAGCGAAGTTTTGAGCTGATGGAACAATTGCTTCAGTCTTATTTTGAATGATAATGAAGGATCCGGATTGGTTGAGGTTATCAAAATAAATACTGCTGAACCACTAGTTTCAGAACCAAGTATTAGTAAAATCATAGAACCTATTAAGAATTAAAGAATTAAACGCTCCATATATAGATTCAATTTCAGCAGAGTTATTAAAGGCAGATGGTGAAATATTAGTAATAGAATTTCATAAACTGCTGTTCCATATGAAACCATGAGGTATTATCACAAAACTGTAAGTAAAGTATCGTAACGTAATACCCATTTTCAAAAAAGGGAGATAAAACAGAATATAATAACTATATAAGTATCTCACTACTACCAACATGCTCCAAAATGTATCTAACATAATCCAACACAATGCCATATGTAGAAGAAATAATTGGGGATCATCAGTGTTGATTTTGACGAAATAGATCAAGAACAGATAAGATTTTTACCAAAATAAAATATTAGACAAAAAGTTGGAATACAATTAATGGTACAACTAATATACATATTTTTTTTAAAAAATGGCCTATAATTCAGTTAAAAAAAACAAACTACATGAAATTTTATTTACGTTTGGGATATTCAAAAAACTTGTCAAGCGGATTGTGGTTTGTTTGACTTGTACGCGTGGCAGGGTATGGGTTGGATGTCACTTATCAAATATTTTAGAAACACATAATGGTTTGAAACAGGGTGATCCACTTTCCCCATTAGTCCTACATTTTAATTCATACTTAGACTATGTTATTAATATAATGCAAGGGATTATGAAAGGGTTGACATTAAACGATACAATGTAGCTATTATTATACACAGATGATTTAGATTTGTTAGGTTATACTTAGTAGGAAAGCTGTGTCAAGAATTACAATATTTTACTAGAGGCTAGCAAGGAAATCGGTTTATTGAAAAGACTAAGAACATTATTACACATAGAGCATAGATTGATAATTTAGAGATAGCTTGGAACAACAATTCATTTGGCCTGGTTTATGAGTTTAAATATGTAGGAAAAATTTTAACTAGCAATTATGATATTAGAGTGAAAAAAAATACAGTTAAGAAATTCATGTTATTACTTAGTCAATAAGTTATTGACATCTTGCCTGGTGTCAAGGAACATAAAACTCAGAAAAAATAAAAGTTTTACTGGTTGTTCTCTGTGGGTGTGAAACTTGGTATCTTACCTTACATGACAAAAATAAATTTAATACTATTTTTTATTTATCACCCCATCTTACTACCCGTTCGGGTTATACGCTTAAGTATTGATTAAAATAATGGATTAGGAATCGGAAAGGTTTGAATTTAGAGGAAGTGAACCCGCATTTACGTGGAGGCCGAGTGAAAAACCATTTAGTTAAAACCATCCCCAGTTAATATGACCTATATTTGAACCTCAATCTCCCAGTCCTCAGCAGTCGAGCTCAACACAAATCTTGCACGTTAGCCAACTACGCCACAGAGGTGGTTCTTTAAGACGTTCGAAAGAAGTTGCTAAGAATGATATTTAATCCAAAAAGGAATGAACCTACTGGAAAGGGGGAGAATATTACATAATAATGAGTTAGATTCCTGTACTCATCACAAGACATTGTTAGGATAATCAAATTTCACAGATTACGGTAGGCAGCGTGAGTGGAAGAGTCTAAAACCGTGTTCAGGGTATTGACTGGCAAACATAATCGGAAGATACCTTTGAGAAGACCTAGACGCAGATGGGAGGATAACAATTGAATGGACCTGAAAAAAAGAGGGTGTAATGAGGTGAATTGGATATAACTAGCTCAAGATAGGGATAGAGTGTAGTGAGGTGGACTGGATAGAACTAGCTAAAGATAGGGATAAATGGCGTAATTTTATAAGTGCGACAATGAACTTTCAAGCTCCTAATGCCATTGCATAAGTAATATGAACATATTATTAACCAAATTACACTACATTCAGCCAGAAGGAATCGAGACCCTGCATCCAGAATCTGAAGCAGGAACACATTCCATGCAACCAGAAGGATTCAAGACGCTGTTTCCAGGATCTGAGGAAGGAATGACTACAATCTAGAGAACCAATAGCAAATATTTACTATCGTAACAGTTACCTTAAATCCGGACTTGTATATAAGTATATGTATAAATACATCATAAATTGAAAATTTTGATTATATATATATATATATATATATATATATATATATATATATATAACTGATATGTTTCCCCTCCCATCTCTTTTGGTGTCTGAAAGAACCTTAATTATTGAATATGAATTTTTCTTAATAAATTTTGTTGAAAATATATGGACCTTATATATGACCACGTGTAAGAAAATCTATAAACTATTTTGACACTTAACTTGAGAGGCCCAAGATTAAATCTAGGCTTCATATGATGAGTGCAGTTGATTCAACAATATGTTTCCAATCATTAACCTGATAAATTCTGATGGAGTTACTTAACTAGCTAACCTTGTAAAGAGGGAGTTATTGGCTACCTTAAAACCAGTTAAATGTTGCAGGATCCTATATATTGTTAGCTAACATCTAGTTAAGCTAACTTTCTGCAGTACATTTAGTTGATTTTTCCTTGCGGAAGTGTTAAAAAGAATTTTTTTTTTGTTATGACAGGGGAGTAAAATAAATTATTTTTTAATAAATAGAATTAAATCATGTGTGACTTGCCAAAATAAATATAAATAAAAACATATATGAGCATATAGAAATTTAGGCTAAGCCTTCAAATTACAAAAAATGGTAATGTGTTACTTTAGGTAGAGTTAGACAAAATTAGTTAAGAAAATACTAGATTGATTAATTATTTTTTTTTCAAATTATAAAAGATAACACATCACAGTTATTGAGTATTCTTCTTTATTTGAAAATAGGTTTTCTGCAAAACTAGTTGGCAATATTCACTGTGATAAATCACTGGAAGAAGTCAGTTGTTCACTCCTTGCCATGCATACCTAACCAAAAGGTAGCTAGTTGTCAACTCCCCGCCATGCATACCTGACCAAAAGGTAGCCAGTTGTCAACTCCCTACCATAGATACCTGCCCAAAAGGTAGCCAGTTGTCCACTACCTTCCATACATACCTGACCAAAAGGTAGCCAGTTGTCAACTCCCTACCATAGATACCTGCCCAAAAGGTAGCCAGTTGTCCACTACCTTCCATACATATCTGACCAAAAGGTAGGCAATTGTCCACATCATTAAAATATACCTTACCAACTTATAGCCATTTGTCCACTCCCTGCTGAATATACCTAGTCAGTTGAACACCCCTAAGAAATATGTATGATTTAAAGGTAGTTAGTTTTACACATATCCTACTTCTTAGCTCAGTCGTAGTATTTCTGTCCACTGAGCTAAGGTTTCCAGCATGGTCGAAAAGTTATCATTGGTGAAATGTGGGTTTACCCTTTCACGGTGATGAAATAATGACCGGGGACTGGATGTTGTGCCTGTCCTAGTCTTGTGTAAGTTTATAGAGCACATGAAGCTATGATAGGCCTAGCAAGCCGGTGGTGGAAAATGCATATTTAGCTTGAATAAAAAAACTCACCCAAGCCAAAAGCTGGAAAGAGTAATGGTTTTAAAGTAAAGTTGTTCACCTCCTTCAACATATCCCCTGACTTAAAAAGTATCCAGATGACCATTCACTGCAAATATATACCCTGCTTAAAGGTAATCACATGTCCATCCCTTGAGTTAAAATATATACCTAACAAAGGTAACCATTTGTTCATCGTTCACTTAAACATCACATCTTGTTCTGTTAAAATATATATTACATATCACTAACAGACAGTAGATTCTTTGTTTCTATCCACGCAAAATGAAGTTTGGTTTGCCAAGTCTCGTCTCACCTACCTCAAACTGTGTTTGGGAAGTCTGGCGTAAGAATCGTGTCTTTTGTATTTCTAAATACTACCTCAGTCTAGTTAAATTAAACATTTCACCAAATGCTCGTCTGTGGAGTGCGTAGAGGAAACTCGGGTATGAAATAAAGAGAGAGTTTGGCATACTTCCTCTGGCAGCTTAGATTTTTATAGGTCTACCTCTTTTAATTTCATCATTATTTGATATGTTCAAGGTATTAAGAAAGTTAAAGTAATTTTCAGGTAAATATACACTATATAATCTAGTAATTTCATATATAGTATAAAACCTGCTTCGGTGGCCGCCTGCTCCAAGGCGTCACACTCGCAACATACTAGGCGGCCAATGACAGGGGGATTGGTTTTTAATTCCAGCCGAGTGTACTGGAGGTGGTTTTTCCTAAACAGTTTTCCATTATCCATTCACGCAAATGTGGGTACACTTCCTCTCAATTAAACTTTCCTCATCCTTGACTTACTAGCGTAGTTAGTACATATGTGCATAATCTGAACAGGTAGTAAGACGCGGTGTTAAATAATGCTTAATATTCATAGTTGGTTTCTTTAACATCAACTCAAGTAAACGGAGAGATTATTCTTAAGAACTTTTTGACAACCAGACCCATGGCGTAGTGATTAGTGCACCTTTATACGAACCTAAGGGTACTGGGTTCGACTCCCGTCTGGTACCTTGGATATTTTTACCGAAAGAGGAATTACCTCAACGGTCACCATGGTTTGGTTAGATAGGCTTCAGTTAGGTTTAAAAGTTTCCACTGTTTCCACACCCTCATACTCGCTATCACCCTCATACTCACTATCACCCTCATACTCACTATCACCCTCATACTCACTATCACCCTCATACTCACTATCACCCTCATACTCACTATCACCCTCATACTCACTATCACCCTCATACTCGCTATCACCCTCATACTCGCTATCACCCTCATACTCACTATCACCCTCATACTCACTATCACCCTCATACTCACTATCACCCTCATACTCACTATCACCCTCATACTCACTATCACCCTCATACTCACTATCACCCTCATACTCACTATCACCCTCATACTCGCTATCACCCTCATACTCGCTATCACCCTCATACTCGCTATCACCCTCATACTCGCTATCACCCTCATACTCACTATCACCCTCATACTCGCTATCACCCTCATACTCGCTATCACCCTCATACTCACTATCACCCTCATACTCACTATCACCCTCATACTCACTATCACCCTCATACTCACTATCACCCTCATACTCACTATCACCCTCATACTCGCTATCACCCTCATACTCACTATCACCCTCATACTCACTATCACCCTCATACTCGCTATCACCCTCATACTCACTATCACCCTCATACTCGCTATCACCCTCATACTCACTATCACCCTCATACTCGCTATCACCCTCATACTCACTATCACCCTCATACTCACTATCACCCTCATACTCACTATCACCCTCATACTCACTATCATCATCTCATCGGGACATGGAAAGAGCCTCCACGGAAAGGGTGTACGATTAGTACATTCGGGCATCCCCTGGGCAGTGGGCTACGAATTATGTATCCCAGACAATATACTATAACTTTTGCAATTAAATAATAATTTATATTGATATTTACAAAATGAAAATACATTAAAAATTGCCAAGTGTATTAAAAATGTGTTGTTTATACATCTAATATATTGTTCGAGCAGTCACCTTTAAGTATCACATATATTATTTTGAACAATTACGTTACGTAGGAACACAAGGTTTCTTCAGCATTCATCTTACAACCCGTTGGGACTAGCACATAGCCTATGTACTAATTAGGTTAATATGTAAGGGATGAAGACGCTTGTATTTAGAGAAATTGTACCCGCATGTGCGTGGAGGGAGGGTGTAACTTCATTTATGAAAGTCCACTCTTAAAACACTCAACTGGAATTCGATCCTCGATCTCCCCGTCATCGGCAGTAGAGTCTATTGTGAGAGTGACGCCTTAAACTAATCGACCAATGAAGCGGAATTTGATAAATTTATTCTTTGTTTAATCCAGCAGCTGAATCACCACTGGATTATTCATTTGTATTCTTTGTATGGGGGTTTGAAGGAGATTTAAAAATATAAGAAGTGGCATGAGCAGGAGTGAGCTATAAGCACCGCGTTGTAAAAATAGTTTGGCCTCTAGTAAGTGGCGGCACGTTGTGTAGGTTTGTGCAACTATTACCCTATACCAAGGTAGAACATACGATGAACGTAAGAAACATCGTCCTATTGTGTCACAATATTTATTTATCCTTAACTACCTGTCTTAATATCTAGTATGTAACTCAGGACCTATTTCTAATTACAATGCTTTGTCTAGTTAAATATAGTTATTTAATTTTACAATATTAGAGTATTGAAAGTAACACTTAAACAGGTTGTCCAAAATTCCTACTTTATAATTTTCTATCTCACTAGTTGGTACTTTATGCTCCTGGTACCCTGTCACAATTAGGTATCCCGTCGTCCCCTGGATCTAATAACCCCCATATCAGTGGAAGACCCAGCGATGTGTCATTATAATAAACTATTTATTGATTAGAGAGAATCTCTATCGGGTGAATTGAGGGTGGTTTTTCCTAAATGGTTTTCCACTCACACTCCATGCAAATGTGGGTTCACTTCCTCTAAATTCAACCTTCCCAATTCCTAATCCATTAGTTTTATTAGAATTTAAGGCTGTGCAAGAGTGATAATATTTTATTTTATTTTCTTATTTTTATTGTTATAAGCCTTTTTAATATAATACAAACAATAAAATAAGTAATAATAGAGCAAATTTGCTATGTATTTTTTATTTAAATAGTTATAATCTTTAATTTAACTCAATAATGCTAATTCTTCTCCAAATATTAAGTAATACAAGTAATAGCCTTAATTGTTTGTATGGGTGTACGGATAGTATAGCATTATATGGTAAATATATTTTAAGCATGATTTGTAACATATTTTCCAAAATATTAATTTTTATTTATAAATAATGAATTTGAATCAGCGGCAGAATTTATCATTCTTTTACAAACAAATTTCCTAATAGAAAACTACTTTGTGTTTTGAAATTAAATTTAACTCTCCTTATTTAGCAATAAATACTGGTTCATTTGACGTTTTTCATACTATCGTTACTATCATATTATCAAAACTAGAGAGGAAATTGCCCGAAACTACGTGATTTTCACCGAAATAAATACAGCTGAACCGGGTCGTACCGTTGAGAACCAAAAACAGGTAGTGTGTTTTGATTGGAAACGGCGGCTGGAAGGCGAGGAGTGATGAGGGGAAGAAGACCATTAGCAAACTTTTCAAAATCAGCTGAGAACAGTATTGAGGTACAAAAACATACAAATAGTAATAATCTGATATTTTAGACTGTTCTTGACTGTTAGCTATATAATGTGTGATGTTAGCTATATAATGTGTTATGTTAGCTATATAATGTGTGAAAGCTGTTCAGTCTATTGTTACCAGTATTCTTTGACATTGTTTAGTTTTATATTTTAGTTTGAGCGTAGGATACAATTTAACCGTCATAAATATAATTATATTAATCAATTTTAATATGAATTTTACTGTGTACAAAATGCCTAAGCCTCATCTATTTCCAAGTAAAGTCTGCAAAAGAAGTAAAAGATCCAGAGATGTAAATAAGAGATGGAGAATCCGGAAAGAATAAGTATATTTCACTGGAAACAAATTTGAATCACTTAAGGCCCTGCCTACCCTCTTTGGCGGGGTGTTAAGCTTTCAGCTATCAAAATAGATGGCGTTACTAAAGTTATACAAACTGGTGGATTCCAGCCATCAGGTTGGCAGAATTACTGGTTTGTTTTAACAATTGGGAGACTGGCGACCACGACCGGTAATCAGTAAAGGCAGCAAGCAAACTTTTTCCAAGAACTGAGAGAGATAAGAAGTGTAGTGCCGGACCGTAAAGTGTGTAGGCGACCAAGTTTGACTAAATGTGGGGAGATATAACGTCAAGATACAAAATCACACTCTCGAGCAGAAAAATTAGCTTATCCATTCCAGCCAGCTAGACGTCCATTAACCTGTAGTACCACTTTTGAATTTAGAACCTTATTAATGCCAAAGTTTAGTACTAGTTTTGTACGATTTTCTAACACAAAGAAAAAGTTTTGTACCCGTACCCGTTTTGAGTAATTAGCATATCAACGTGGTGACTCCAGGTTAATGCTGTTGTACCACTTTTGAATTATTTTATGCAAAAGTTTTGTACTAGTTTTGTACCATTTTGTACCTGTACTCATTTTGAGTAATTAGCATATCAATGTGGTGACTCCAGGTAAATGCTGTTGTACCACTTTTGAATTTTTTTTATGCCAAAGTTTTGTACCATTTTGTACCCGTACCCATTTTGAGTAATTAGCATATCAAAGTGGTGACTCCAGGTTAATGCAGTTGTACCACTTTTGAGTTTTGAACTTTTTTTGATGCCAAAGTTTTGTACCCGTACTCATTTTGAGTAATTAGCATATCAAAGTGGTGACTCAAGGTTAATGCTGTTTTACTACTTTTTAATTTTGAACTTTTTTTTGATGCCAAAGTTTTGTACTAGCTTTTTACCGTTTTGTACCAGAAAGAAAAAGTTTTGTACCCGTACCCGTTTTGAGTAATTAGCATATCAAAGTGTCACGTGACTCCAGGTTAATGCTGTTGTACCACTTTTGAAATTTTTTCAAATAAATATCTGGTGAGGGTAGTGATAAATAATAATGTACACTTATATATCAGAGAAAAATTTATTTAAAGTAAAATTAGAGATAACTTATTTTTGAAGATTTTGTCACTAACTATAATAAATAACCTTTACGAGAGAGTATGTAGCTTACGATTTTGTCGTACCATTTATTTGAGTTTATTAGTAAGCAGGTAAAATAAAAAATTGCTAAAATTTAATGTGCTAAATTTGGCCACTGTGCTTTGGCTAATTTTTAAAATTTAAAGTCTAAGGAGGCAATAAAATATTTTAAAAGCAGTTTCATTTCGAAGACTGTAACAATTTTGACTATAAATATATCTGTTATTTTTATTACTGATATCACCACGTCATACTACCTGTTCATGTTATACGCATATATGATAATCTAATTGAGTAGTAATGAGGAAAGAAGCATTTGAGAGGTTATCTACCAGCATTTTTATTTTGGAAGATGGGGAAACAATTTAGGAAAAACTACCTTCAATAAACTCGACCAGGATTTGCACCCCAAGTGCTCCGCTATCAGCAGGCCAATTTAACACTAGTGACACCTTAGACCACTCAGCCACTGAAGTGGGTATCTGTTATTTAATACGGTGTTTACAGTTTTCAAACATCTATAGGATTTACAAAATTTTCCAGAAATAAATATTTTTGGGAATAATTTTTTATCCTATTGGTAGAGTTTAACTTGAGTAATATCTCCATGGTGTCAGCCTGCAAGCAGGCTATTCCAATCGAGAGGCTTCCGTATGTTGGCAAAGATTGTGCCAACATTTTCAAGCTAAGGGTGCCATGTGGTTAGCACAACGAGCCCTCCAGACTTCTATCTCAGTTTTCTAGACTGAAGCGCTACTTATTCATTCAATTATCTCCTCATTTGTTCTCACGAGGTTGATTTTGGTTCCGTTTCAGACCCACTGCTTCACAGACAGAATTAGGGGCACTGGGGATCGAACTTGGGACGTCAGGATCTGAAGCCAGTAAATCTGACCACTATACAACAGAGGCGGTCGGGTATCAAATACTTACTTACTTTATGGCATAGGGAACACAAAAGTTAATTAATTTTAATGGTTTTAAATATATATTACTTATCATCGGCTTCATGTCGTGGTCAATATTGCTAAAGTGCTATGACTGAGCACTGAGTGCGTAAATTAATCAGCTCTAGTAACTTGACTAGTTCGATTCCCTGTTAGGTTGAAATTACTTAGTACTAGCGTGATACGAACTCGGCCAAGGCACAAGAGATTTTGAACATACAATAAGTGCGTTAGTAAGAGTGTTAGTAACATTTACTTTCAGCTAAGAGCTTTTTTTAAAAAAAAAAGTACTTGAAATATCAGAATAATCGCTGCATTGTTATATAGAAATATTTATTTGTATCTTAATTTTGATATTATTTCTACAGTAAATAAAATAGTATCGCTACTCATCCATTGTACTTAAATTAATAGATACAGATAGCCTAAGCGCCAGTAATATGCTTGACATTAAAAAAACTTACCCTTTACGATAAGAAATTAAATAATCAATTATATCTTTGATTTTCTTTGTGCGCCCTTTCTTCATAAACTTGTTATTCACAAGGATATAAAATACTATTTTGTAAATACTTCTCTACCTCAAAATTTATACGATCCATTGGATTTTGTTCGAAAGCAAAAAGGTCACATATTGTTAATTATATAAAAAGTAATCACCGTGGGTACTTATTGTTCGGGATTCGATACATTTCTTCCGAAACGAGCGCACAAACTGCGAGAATGCAACAGGTTCAAATTAAAAGTAATCACATTTAACAAGCTAATAAAATAAAATTAACATTTTCACATCTTGACTACCAAAAACTTCGTTCATTAACTTTTTGAAAAATAACTTATTCCTAAGTCCAATGAGAGTCAAATCCTAGACCGTAAAATAAAAACTAGTTTATAAAATTATACTGAGATCGTCTCCAAATAACATTTAGACCAAATTTTATTTAAAATAACTATGTTTGATATGAGCAGGAATGTTTATTTTTATTTACTATAATAGTGGATTAAAAATTCAATGTACAGTAGTTTTCCTATACTTTGAATATTAACACTTATTATTACAACTTGTAGTGCTCAAGAATGAGAAAACCCAAGAAAGAATATAAGATAAGAGTGAAGAATTTTTCATGTCTTACTGCCTCAGTTAAATAAGGGCTAATGTCATAAAACTTTGTGTATGGAGAAGCATGTGGGTTTTTCTTTAAAAATAATGTATCACTAGAGTAATACTCTCATTGATGTAAGTAGGGACCAACTATATTTATTCACGCAGCAGGAAGACTTTGTGAGTGTTTTAGTTACTGAATATATTAAGATGTTTAATTGTTTATATTTAATTACGCAAATTTTCATAATTGGACATTGGCCCTTCTTATCCCAATGCACATGGTATTAATGTTTCTTTGACTCAAGAAGGTCACAGAGATTAGTTTAAACCTCCACTGCCACCTGCATTCCGATACAACAGGTTAGCCAACGCTTGCAAAATGATACTAGCTTGTAAATGGGTAACGATCATACTAACGGCACCTATTATCAGCTAAGACAACTAGTTGCAGAAGGAAAAGTTGTATTTAAAACCATGTATTTTGACTAGAGTGTCGACTTGGGAGTTGTTAGAGCTCAATATCGTCGTGATTATTGAAGCTAACCCAAATTAAAAAATATGTCTAAAAAGAAAAAGAAATTATTCATTAAATAATATGTTATAAACAAACACTCTAGCTTAATTGTACAAAGAAAATAAATAAATCCATTAATAGTTTTTGTTTTCCCATTTAAAATGCATTGAAATGGAAACATTTTAATGAAAATATTTCAATAACTATTTTTAGCATGGTTTGAAAATTCCATAAGAATTATGAAAGATGCCCAGATATGTTACTAAAATAAATAAAAAACAACAATGTTAAATTATTAAATATATATATATTTTTAAATTTTTGTTTAGATCCATGCATTTATGGGTAGGCAGAGTCTTAAACGGTAACTGTAATTTAAAAATATTACAACTAATTTTTATTTTTTGTTTTTTAACGTATATCTAGGCTTATTTTATCTGTTTATTTTCTTAAAGAAATTCTGCAAGTATGCCGGAAATATGCCAAATATATTTATGTTGATAAATAAATCGTAAAAAAAAGTAGAGTCTTGTACATGAAAAGTGGCTGCGTTAAATTGGTTGATGGCTAGTTTTTGTAATTGGTTATGTTGGCTACCTAAAGTTTAAAATAGTCCTTAGATATACACAAAATCTAAGGTGTTGATTATCTTATTATATAATTTATAAGTTATGGTTTAGTAACTATAAATCCTAATCAGTATGCATGCCGAGGAAATTATACGTTTGTCTGATATGTCGGTGAGCGGGAAGTCAAGGTTTGAATTTCGACTTGGAGTAATCTACTAAAGATTCTTTTAGTAAGAGTTTCCCACTCGTCCTCCACGCAAACAGGGTAGAGTGAGATACAATCAATTTTATAACCTTACTATTTATCTTATTGAGAGATATTGTGAGATATTTTCTTGCCTCAAGAGCTGGTTCAAAAATGTAATCTCCGTTGATCACCAGGAGGAAAAGACGAAGAGGATGTTTAGAAGAAGCGAGATAAGAGAAAGGGCGAGAAGAGGTTAATGATAACGTCATCACATCACATTCTTGGTGTTGTAGCGGTAAGACAGTATCGAGCCTGAAATGATATTGGGAAAGTTTCGTACTTAAATGAAGTGATTTCTTACCACACTATCAACTTTTTGGTAACACGAATTAAATTCATGATTTAGTAGGGACTGAGCTCTGGCATGAGAAGAGAACAAATAGCTCAGTTGAAAAGAATTGACATATTTATTTAATTCCATTTTTCTGGTCTCCTTTACATCTTTGTGAGAGAAAGAGGGAGAATATGAGTTGGCTACATGTGTGTGATAGTGAAATAGAGAATAAATTAGTGTCAACAAGTGTGTGAGAGAGAGAGAAAGAGAAAGTATATGAGTTATTACATGTGTATGAGAGATAAAGAATAAGTAAATGAGGTCTTACATGTGTGCGAGAGAGAAAAATTGAGTAAATTAGTGCTAACATGTGTGTGATTGAGAAAGTGTGAGTATGTGAGCTATTGCATATGTTTAAGTTCTCATTACATATGTTTTCATTTCTTCACCACACAAAATAGTTTATTTGATAGAGTATAAACCGAATGGGAAGTAAGACGCAGTGCTAAAAAAAAGTTTGAAAAGTTCAAACATCTATTGGGACTGAGATTAACTTGACTATTTGAATAACTAATTGTTAGACAGTAAATTAATGATTATTCACTATTGTCCTTACATAAGTAATTAATGGTTTTACTATCAAACAACTAGGTCATTTATTTTTACATAATAAAATTATATATGGTATAATATGAGTTATCAATTTAGTTAATTAATGCAAATTTCTTCCTAGAATGTCATGCGAAACCCCTTTTTACGATTATTACGATATGAATGGTATTTATTGATTTACTGGGAAGATCTACTGGAACTTCTTACGGGTTAGTAAGCAAGGCCGAAGAATGCTAATTTTTATAAAGAGGTCTTCCAGAAAGTTTATTTAATACATAGTAGGTCTAATCTTTAGTAAGATTAATATTCAATGTGTTTTTCGACCTCGATAATCTTAGAACCCCAATGCTCTTGGGTTCAAATCCAGCTGAGGTCTACAGGTTTTTCTTGAGTGATAAAAGTCCCAAGGAAAACTTACTTTTGAAGGGAAGTATATTATTTTTATTATTATTTAGCACCGCGTCTTACTACCCGTTCGGGTTATACGCTTTAAGTACTAACTACGCTAATGGATTAGGAATTGGGATGGTTGAATTAAAGGACGTGAACCCGCATTTGCGTGGAGCTAGATTGGAAAACCATTTAGGAAAAACCACCCCCAGTTCACCCGACCGAGATTCGAACCTCGATCTCCCCGTCCTCAGCAGTCGAGCTCAACACGTCAAGCGCGTTAGCCAACTACGCCACCGAGGCGGGTAAATTATTATTATTATTATTATTATTAGCACCGCGTCTTACTACCCGTTCAGGTTATACGCACTTACGCTAATGTGTAATGGTAGGGTGATTGTGAGATTAAATGAAGGACCTACAGTTTAACGTGGAATCCGAACCACGGTGGTGACCTGGCATTCCACACATTCACAAGATGTATTGTCAGAGGTGTAGGAAGAGTTTGGAAATCAGATAAATCTGTGCCGGAGGCGGGTAAAGGAAGTATAGCCGTCGGTCCATTGTCGAGTGTGGTATGTAAAAAAAAAATCTGGAAAGAATGTGAAAATACCGTTCCAGCCAAATTGGTAGGCCCTTTCGAGATCGTTCATAGAAATTCAGTGTGGAAGACTATGGAGGGCCCCCACAGTTACTGAATTCCCCTAGAAAAGGTGATTTATACTAGATGGTGCAGGTGGCACTAACCAGCCGAGAGGCTTAGTACATGCCATGCTCCGGATTTATATAATCACATCAAACCAATCTTAGCGTTGTTGACGTAAGAAGAAGATAATGCGTTTATGTGTGTGTGAGAAGGAGAGAGTAAGTTGTATTATAAAACGTTTAATGTATAAGATTATCTATGATAATGATATACATCAGAGTTTGACATTCTTGATATGAATTTTATATGATTTTAATAGGGCTCTTTCACATATTATACTAGTAAAGGCCAATACTACTTAACCGATGATTTCACTTCACCTAAACAAAACACATCAATACAATCTGGCACTACCTTGTAATAACTACGTAGGATTGCCTCTTGACCTTTTAAGTTTGCCAAGGTTGGGTGGAAGCGATAGTAGGTGGATATTAATAAACCTACATAAGTTACCAACTTAGTTTTAAAAGTAATTTTATTAAATCTTATCTTTTCCTTTCTGGTGATTCTTCAATTTTGATCTTTCAGTTAATAATACATTTTTTTCCTTCTTTTCTCAGACCCAATTTAATGTTTTTTCTAAGGCTGGACTTTTAGTCATGCATAACCCAAGACCAAAGTGTGGATTGTGATGACATGAATTCTTTTTTTTTTTTTTTTGTCACATACAATGCTCATGAGCAAATAAAATCTGTTCATGACCCCTTTGTCGTAGTAATGTATATTTTATAGGTAATTTGTCATTTTTAAATCCAAGGTCATATTTTCTTGGTTGATAATTTAGAGATTACTGCAAACAACATATCATTTGACAGGGTAATTAGTTTAAATATTTGGAAACAATTTTAACTAGCAATAAAGATATTAGATTGGAAATTTATGAAAATAATACAGTTGGGAAATGCATGCTATTACTCGGTCAGTAAGATATTTACATTTCAGCTGATTTCAAGGAATGTAAAACTCTAATTTTACCATTTGTTATTTTTGGGTGTGAAGCGTGGTCTCTTACCTTACATGACTTGAACAAATTTAGGGTGTTCGAAAACAAGGTGACCAGGAAGATATTTGGTCCAAAAAGAGATGAGGCTGCTGGAGTATGGAGTAGGTTACATAATGATGAGATTTATACTCTGTACTCATCACAAGACATTTTTTGGATAATCAAGTATCGTAGATTATGGTGGGTATGACACGCAGCGTGAATGGGAGAATCTAGAACCGTGTTCAGAATACTGACTGGCAAACACAATTGGAAGAAACCATTGTGAAGACCTAGACGCAGATGGGAGGATAATATTAGAATGAACCTGAAAGAGATAAGGTGTAATGAGGTGGACTGGATAGAACTAGATCAAGATATGAATATGTAGAGTACTTTTGTAAGCACGGCAATGAGCTTTTGAGTTCTTAATGCCATAGAGTAAGTATTTTCTTGTTTTGCCTCATTTTTAGTTATTTTAAGATATTTTTTAGTCATTTTAAGGCATTCATGTTGAATAAGTTTATTTTTTAATCCTATTAATATTTTTAAAATGCATATATACTCAAACATACATTTTTTTTCAGCACACAGATGTCGGAATGAGAAGATAATTTAGTCAATAAACTTTGTTGCCTTTTTGCGTGTATTGTTGTAAAATACACATTCCTGGAGAGACTACAACTAGGCATGTGAGGGTTGCGTTGGGAAGGAGTAGCTATTACTTCTGTAGGAGACATTTGTAAACTAATATTATAATCAACAGAATGTAAAAGTTTAATTTTCAAAGGCTTTTCATTGCATTTTATTTATAAAGTGCGTGTTTGAATTAGTCGTGTGCATTTATTATGAATTTTTGTTAATTTTTTTATGTCACTTTTTGAAAATTTTAAGTCAGATTTTGGATATTTTTTTGAGGGATACAACCATTTTCAGAGGGGTACAAAACCCACCCTTCCAATCCTGATTTCCCAACTTTCTACGACTATGCCAGTGTGCAGGGAGTCAAACCCAAATATTTATTAGTTCTGATTCTAGTTCTGTTTATCCAAATAAACATTTTTAAGTAAACTTCTATAGTTCTGGTCAGAGAAAATTAAAAGTTGGTGTTGTTTTCGGTTCTAAATAGGTTAAGGTTTTTAAAATTTGTATATACTAACTTTTACTATCGTTATGATTTGATAAAAAAAAATCTGATTATAAGGTAAGCATTTATAAAGAAAAAAGGTAAATTTACATACTAACTTAATGGCATTAGAACTAGAAAGTTCAACGTACTTACAAAAGTACGCCACCCATCCATATTTTGAGCTATTACTATCCAGTCCAACTCAGTACACCCTATCTATGTCTTGAGCTAGTTCTACCCTAACCACCTCATTTCACCCTATCACTATCATTAGCTAGTTCTATCCAGTCCACCTCACTACACGCTATCTTTATCTTGAGCTAATTCTATCAAGTCCACCTCTTTATACCGTATCCATATCTTTAGCTAGTTCTATCCAGTCAACCTCATTCCACCTTATCCGTATCTTGAGCAAGTTATATCCAGTCCACCTCACTACATCCTATCTCTATCTTAAGCTAGCTCTATCCAGTCCACCTATTACACCCTATCTCTATCTTGAACCAGTTATATTTAGTTAACCTCATTAAACCCTATCTTTATATTTAGCTAGTTATATCCAGTCCACCTCACTACATCCTATCTCTATCTTAAGCTAGCTCTATCCAGTCCACCTATTACACCCTATCTCTATCTTGAGCCAGTTATATTTAGTTAACCTCATTAAACCCTATCTTTATATTTAGCTAGTTATATCCAGTCCACCTCACTACACCCTATATCTATCTTGAGCTAGTTCTATCCAGTCCACCTCACTACACCCGATCTCTTTCAGGGCCATGCTAACGTTATCTTCCCATTTTAATAATAGATACATATATAGATCATAATTCAGGAGTTAGATAATGTTGTCAAATAAAGCCGCAATGTTTATAATTGCGTTTTTGTCATAGGAATATCCTTTTAGAAAATACAAACATATTTTTGTCTGCCAACATTGATAACATTCTATTTTATTATTGTTTATTTTACAGGTATTTATATATGTCAAAAGTGACAGCTGCAAGCATGCATGCATATAACAACTGACGACTCGAATATAGTTCTATTAACTATTGGATGTGTCAGATAGGGGCTTTTCTATTTATACTGGGTGAAATGTGGGGAGGGGTGGAGACACGTCTCCCCCAATATTTGTACTGTAATGGAAAATCCCCTTTAATATAAAATTTAATTTGATTGGTTTAATTAAATATTTTATTTACTTAGAATATTTCAATTGAATTAATCGTATGCCTCTTTAAACAGACGTACCTTGGAATTTGACACTATAGGGAGAAAACATTTTGCTAATTTTTATGTCCCTTTAAAACATACTTGAGAAACCATGTATTTTAAAAAAACAAATATTTACAATGATGTTCCAAACACATAAATATATTTTGGACGTGATCAGAATTTATTATGTTTGTTGAACAAGTTTTTGTCTGTGAAGCATTTGGTTTGGAATGGAGTCAACTCGACCTCGTGAGGACAAATTAGGAGCTACTTGAATAAAAACGGAGCGGTTCTGTTCTAGAAAACCGAGATTAACGGCCGTAGGGTTCGCTGTGCTGACCATTTAATATTCTGCAAATGTTCTCGGTGACCTGGTGGTCTAGAGGTAAGGTGTCAGACTTCTGTGCTGGCGGCCGGGGTTCAATCCTCGGTCCCGGCACAGATTTATCTGATTTCCAAACCCTTCCTTCACCTCTGACAAGACATCTTGTGAATGTGGGTAATGCCAGGCCTCCACCGTGGTTCGGATTCCACGTTAAACTGTAGGTCCTTCATTTTCATCTCATAATCACCCTAAAATTACACATTAGCGTAAGTGCGTATAACCCGAACAGGTAGTAAGACGCGGTGCTAATAATAATAATTCTGCAAATGTTAGCACTATCCTTGACAACGCATGACGGCCACTTGGTGGATATACCTCTATGGCAGGATGACGTTCTGGAGTTTTATTTATAATTATTAGTACCGTGTCTTACTACACGTTCGGGTTGTACACATTTACGTGAATGTGTAATGGTAGGGTAATTGTGAGATGAAATGGAGGACCTATAGTTTAACGTGGAATCCGAACCACGGTGGAGGCCTGGCATTCACCACATTCACAAGTTTTTATTAATACCCGTCTTGTCAGAGGTGAAGGAAGGGTTTGGTAATCAGATAAATCTGTGCCGGGATCGAGGATTGAACCCCGGACACCCAGCACAAAGGTCTGACTACCTTACCCCTTGACCACCAGGTCATGCTAGAGGTTTATTTAAACAAGTTTATACATAGTTAGTGTAAGAAGGTGTTTGGCGAAGTCAATGTTCGCGTAAATTAAGTGTTTATTATCAAACAAGGAATGAATAGCGCTCTTGTAAATAGGCCTTGTTCGTCTAATTACAACAAATATTGAACATATTGTTGAAATAAGTGTTAACCTACAGTATTATCGATTTTTTTACAGTGGCAGCATTTTGGTTATCATATGGGTAACCGGCCCCTTGGTATAGTGGTCAATGAACCTGGTTATGAGCTTAGGGGTCCCGGGTTCAAAACCCAGCTGGTACCTTGGGTATTTTTCCTGAAAGGGTAATTACACCAACAATCACCATGGTTGGGTTAGTTAGGATTATGTTAGGTTTAAGATTTTTCACTGGTTACACATCTTCGTACTATCACCATCACCTCATCTCATTGAGATATGTAAAGAGCCGCCATGGAAAGGATGTACGACTAGTACATTTGGGCGTCCCCTGGGCAACGGTACATTAGTACTGGATAATATTTCCGCAAACTGGGTCGTGAGTGATGTATCCCAGACGCGACAAAAAATATATGTATCATTCGGGTTCTCTGCTAATTACTAATGATACTAATTTTAAATGCTTGTAATTTCGTTACTTTAGTTTTAAAATAATGGTTAACTGTGTCTACATTTCTTTGATTGGTATTTTTATGTGTCTTGTTTGGTTAGTACATATTTTATTTGGTATCAAAGTTAAAAGTATAATTTTCAGATATACATTTTATTTTATGTTGTGGTAAAAATCTTGACAATGAAGATATATGAATATAAAACTGAGTATTTTGGGTAGGATTAAATTTGACTTAATTTATGTTATATAAGTCGTTTTTTGTGAGGGTAAAATTAATAATAATGTGTCCCCCATAACCAACTTATACTACCGCTTCCCCCCTCCCCAGTCAAAAAGATAACTTTTTACATCCTGTATATGATTCTGTGGTGTATTAAACATCTTGAAAACGAATACTTATGAATATGAAGATAAGAATTCTTAGTAATATTAGATTAGGTTTCATTTATATTATATAATTCGTGTTTAGTGAGGGCAAAACTAATAATAAAGTTCCCCCACCACCTTCTTTCCACTCCTCCACAAAAAATGTTGGAAAATCAAGAACTTCTATGTTCCAATAAACAATGGGCTTTAACACCTGCGTACTTCCTCTTATCTACTTATTGACCTTATTTCATCACCTCCTTTTATTAGAATCTTTACTTTGCTTCGTAACAAGGTCATTTAGTGAGTTTATTTACTCCTACCATCCATAAAATAGGATTTTATCTTTAATACTTCAATTCAAACTAAACCTATTTCTCGGAGATAACAAAACTGAGCATTGCTAAACAACTTTACAGATCCGACGCGCGTTATGTTTCCGCAATCTCGTTTAAATGACGTTATCTACTTGGTGATTTCGAAGCTATTTTGCTTGGCAGGCAAGGCATCTTAACTCGACGCCCTATACCACTTTAATCACCATTACACTTGGACATCAATGTACAAAATATAAAGAAGGGGAAGAAAAAAGTAGTTCGTACTGCAAGTCCTTTTGAGTATGTGCTGATAACACTTGCTTCCGCTAATGAGTATAAACACTCTACTATTAGTGCCCGAATAGCATTGAATTGCATTTAAAAATCACCTTTTACTTGTTTCCTAATCTCGATATATTTTTCACAGACATTAGTTATTATTATTATTATTATTATTATTATTATTATTATTATTATTATTATTATTATTAGCACCGCGTCTTACTACCCGTTCGGGTTATACGCACTTACGCTAATGTGTAATGGTAGGGTGATTGTGAGATGAAATGAAGGACCTACAGTTAAACGTGGAATCCGAACCACGGTGGAGGCCTGGCATTCCCCACATTCACAAGATATCTTGTCAGAGGTAAAGGAAGGTTTTGGTAATCAGATGAATCTGTGCCGGGACCGAGGATTGAACCCCGGCCGCCAGCATAGAAGTCTGACACCTTACCCCTAGACCGCCAGGTCACCCCACAGACATTAGTAATATACTTACTGGAAGGAAGGTTCCTACTGGCCATTTTCATGAATATACCCCATAGCCTGGGTTGTAGATGATTTAAAAATAACATTCATTTGCAAAAAAACTACTGTAAGACAAAAAAAAATGTTGTGAGTATTTTAAAACTATTTTTAAAACTATTTCATAACTAAGGGTTTTGTTTTAGTGTTATATCTTTAAAACCAACTGAATAAGACGTACTAACATGGGAAATACAATCTTTACTTGCCCCTACGTCTACAGGTAGGCAAAGTCATTAAGGTGTGTATGTAGGGAACGTGATAAAAGACGAATGTTTCTTGCGGATTTTATATTAAAACTTTTTTTTTTTTTGACCAGAATAAACTAAATACCGCTTCAGTAAAACCGTAGAGTTTAATTTTCTTAATATGGTGACATTAACAGTTGTCAGTGATGTCAAGGGTGTCCTGGATTTAATGAATCCTTTTTCTCTCCATTAAAAAATGTTGTTAGCTAATGCTGCTATCCTCATGACAAATATTCACATACTGTTTATATCACCATGCGAAGAAAATTAAACTCTATGTTTCTATTGGAATCATATTTGATTTATTTTGAGCAAAAATTATGTTATATAAATATCAAAAATACTGATCTTTTATTTCGTTCCCTGTATCCTCACCTTAATGGTGCTTCATGTTAAAGCACTGAGAATCATTGCAGATGTTTAAAAATTTCTCATTATTTATGAAGTTTTTTAAAAATTTAAAAATATTGTTTTCACCAAAATATAGGTTAAAGTTCTCAACAGCTAAAAAAAAATAATTCTTGAGTTTAAATTTTTTTTTAAAAAAAGGTGTGATTACTTACATAAATCCCTATAAAACAATCTCAATTTATTAAAAAAAATCTCTTGTAATCTTTTCAAATCATGACTTTATTTGATAGACAGAGGCTTTTATCTAGGTCTCTAACCCTTTAATTTAATCTTAGAAGTACAAATTTTCGCGTAAAGTGTCATTGAGTTTTTTTTTCACTTTAAATTTAAAATTAAGTTTTTTTAACTGGTAAGAAACTCGTTCATAATTTCCATCTACATTTAGTTGAAAACAATATTTTGAAATATCAAACAACTTTAAATAATGCGGGTCTTATAAACGTCTGAAGTACGTATTGGAGATCAACATTGTAGCATCCTTAAGAAGGTGCTTTACTATTTACAGTCTACATGCAGCTCACACTACTCCTATTTACCTAAATAATAATATTATTTTGCACTTTTCTCAAATACCTTAAAATATAGCAAGATTGTCTTAAGATCATAATGACTAAAGTATCAAAATAAAATTACAATTTCAGACTTCATAAATAAACACATTAGTGATGAATGAATTTAAGATTTTGCTCTAAAAATAATGTGAGAAATTTAATTTTAGAAGATAAAATTTTTCATCGCAAATATCTTACGCTTCCAAAGGTGTGAACAACAATTTATTTGATATATTAATTAGCTAAAAACTTAAGAACTTTATTTTAGTGTTTTAATTATTTAATATTGCAAGGGAGATATGTCACTTAACCTTTTTTATATTGTTGGTTAATCCTCTTTGGGTGTGGCAAATTGGATCACTTTTTTCCCTTACCTCCGAGTCTTACTACCCATTCAGGTTATAAGCATGTTTGCTAATTACTCTAATGAGTTAAGTATAAGGAGATTGAATTTAAAGGAAGAGTATCCGAATTTACATGGAGGGAGAGTGGAAAATCATTTTTGAAAAACCACCCTCAGTATACCCAACCGGGATTCAAACTCAAATCTTCCTGTCATCGGCAGTCTAGTTTAATACTAGAGTGACGCCTTATACCAAGTGACCAACGAAGTAGGTTGGACGGTACATAATGGAGGTTACCAATATAAATCAATGGTAAAAGATGTAATGTTAGTATATCTCCCAAACAAATTTAATATATACACACCCGCCTCGGTGGCGTAGTTGGCTAACGTGCTAATCGTGTTGAGCTCGACCGTTGAGGACGGGGAGATCGAGGTTCGAATCTCGGTCGGGTGAACTGGGGGTGGTTTTTCCTAAATGGTTTTCCACTCTCCCTCCACGCAAATGCGGGTTCACTTCCTCTAATTCAACCTTCCCAATTCCCAATCCATTAGCGTAATTAGTACTTAAAACCTATAACCCGAACGGGTAGTAATACGCGGTGCTAAATAATAATAATATTAAATAATAAAAAATGTATACATACACACTACAGATTTGGAATGTGGACCAACGTCTACTAATAATGCAGCCAAAATACAGAATGGTTACAAATTCACTCATCACGCTACAAATATAAATTCAATTTTTTTTCATAAACGGTAGTTGTAGTATTCGAGCTCCTTTTACTCCCTTGATAACATCTGACTTCGGTAGACAGCCTAATACAGTTCTAACCTGACGTTGCATCATGGTGTAGACTTTTTTGTATTACAATTTAGAAAAAATTGGACAGGTCAAACCATTTTACCATTTTAAACGAAATACAGCCAAATTGAAAAAAAAAAACATTATAGTGATACTACAAATATATTGATCCCCATTTCACAGTCGTAGAGCTAAGAATGAAGAAATCAAAATTTATAAAAGTTTTCCCGTTCTTGTCTCTTATTTTCTTGTTAATCGGTCGTGATATCACTGATATATTTTAAGGATACTCTTGTTTATAGATACGGATATACATATTTTCGCACTAGTTTGGCTTAAAATTTGAGTCCAAGGATTAAACAATTACCCGTTTCGGTGGCCGCATGGTCTGAGGTAGTTTTTTTTAAATTTAGCACCACGTCTAACTACACGTTAGGGTTATCCGCTTTCTAAGGTAGTTAGCTATCTGTCTACTGATATACTGGCATTGCCGAAAAAATTATCATTGATAAAATGTTGGTTTCCACTTTAACAGTGATGAATTAATGGCTTAGGGCTGGTTGTTATGTCTGTTCTATATATAAGTTAGTTTATTAGTCGTGTACTGATATAATCAGTCGGTTAAGAAAGTGCACGTTAAATATCTAAAATAGATGAAAATGAAAAAAACTGTAGGGATTCTCAACTGGTATGCCGCGAAATTTTGAGAGAATAAAGAAATTTAAAAAATATAAAAATAAAATATAGAGAAAAAATTATTAGAACAAAGTAATACAAATAAATAAATGGAAGAAAGTTTTGTCTTTTAAGTGTTTCTCTGAAACGCACGTGTCACTGCACCCGATGCGAGACACTTCAACACAAAATTTAAATTCGACAAGAATAGTGAGCCGTCATTGGCTGTTTTTTTGGCTTGGACTGGTGGAGGAGTACCCTAACTTAGTGAGAAAAGCAACAGACCTACTTTTGCAATTCTCAACTTCCTATTTGTGCGAGCAAGCCTTATCAGCTATGGCAACAATAAAACCCAAAGCAAGAAATATTGAGAATGATAATTATGTGTGTTGCGTTGTCAACCATTAGGTCAGATATCAATCTTTTGTTTTCTTAACATCAATCGTAAATCTCACAATAATAATAATAATGTATTCACATACTGATGATTGTATTATTCATCTTTAGTGATCTGACATTATTCTTGGATAATGTGCTAGTCTATTTAATTCTACAAATATTACACTAAAACTGTATTTATGTATTTTATTCAGTTTTTAGTTATTTATATAATTATTTATATAAATAATGGCACAGGATTTTTTTAAACTTTTAATTATTTACAATATTTTAACATGATAATTTGATATATTCCATTTTGAATAAAAAATGAAAAATGTGCAAAACAAAAAGTTTACGAAAATTCTAAAATAGATGCTACGAAATTCTAATCTCCTTCACAAAGATGCTGCGAGCTTAGAAAGGTTAATAATACCTCTCCCAATAAACTGGGCTGCCGATGACAGGGGGACTGGTGTTCAAATCTTAGTCAGGTGTGCTGAAAATAGTATTTCCTAATTGGTTCTTCACTCTCCCTCCAAATAAATACGGTTACACCTCATCTATATTCAACCTTCCTCATCCTTGACACATTAGCGTAATTAGTAATTATGTATATAGCCCAATCAAGTAGTAAGATGGCGTCCTATAAAGACCTGTTTTTTGTATTTTGTTGGATAAGATTCTTAATGCTCCTTTATTACATCATTTAAAAAAATGGCAATTAATTGTTGAAGTTATACTTCTTTAGGCGCGTTATGAAAAAATGATGAGAGTGAAATTTTAAGATGCGCGCGCATCACTGTAACACAAAAGTAACATGTTGAAGTTAAACTGCTCATTAAGTCTCGAAAAAAAAAGCTACCAACAAAATAGAAATAGAACCTCTGTTAGTCGCGCATGTTGGTACGCTCGTCGCCTCTGATCACTGTTTTCCTATATATAATATTTATCCACATGTTTCTAGTTTCTACATTCACAACACATGTTTTAGTTTCATACAAGTGCGAATTATATATGTGCTAATAAATTATATTCAGTAGTGATTTAAATTGAATATTTTGGTTAATATTATTTACTATTCGTAAATATTAGTGAAAAAAATTGTGCTTATAGACTTTTTCAAGTGCTACAAAATAATTGAGGTTAACTATCCGTATGTATTATTTATTGATATAAATTTAAAAAAAAATTGTATTTATTTATATTATTAATTTAAAGTTTAAGTTCCATTAATAAAACATTAATGTTTATAGAAACTTTTAAACTTATTTTAAAGTTATACTAACTGCCATATTTAGTGACGAGATGTCTTTGGACTTGGAGGAATACAAACCTCTTTGGATCTAGACGAAGATTACACAGTTCGTAGTTTTGTTTTGTAATACTGCAATAAATGCCATTACGTTGTTTGAATGTAAAAATCCAACAATAAAAGGTACGTAATTGTTTTGTTACCACTGTCTAAATTGAAACAAATTTTGTGCTTGACATACGTTTTGTTATTTTAATTAATTCATTATTAATTGGAGTACAGTTATGTAACTAATTGTATTTTAAGCCAATACAATAATATGCCGCAATTTAAATTTATTTAAGTGACAATCATGATTTAATAGTTGCGCCTACTCTTGAGTGGTGGCAAATAAAAGGCGCAACTTTGCTCTCAAATTGCGCCTGCTCCTTTTAGTGAATAGGGATTTGTAACATATTTCAAACTTGCGCTGGCGCAACTATTTGCTCCCTTTGGTGAATCCAGGCCCAGTAGTGATTTAAATTGAATATTTTGATTAATATTATTTACTATTCGTAAATATTAGTGAAAAAAATTGTGCTTATAGACTTTTTCAAGTGCTCCAATATAATTGAGGTTAACTATCCGTATGTATTATTTATTGATATAAATTAAAATATTATTATTTAACATAATTAATACTAAATATTATTAAATTATTTTTTATTTTTTAATGATGCCAAAGAAGTATAACTTCTCACGCGCGTACATAAGTACACACACCCATTTTTTTTTCTATTACAAATACGATACTTCTTTTTGCTAATGTTTTAAAATAATATGGCTATGACATTGGTGTTTAGGGTTTGAATCTAGACAAATACATCGGAGTAGTTTACCATAATGCCATTTTATAGCCTCTGGTTAGACGAATGATAGGGCCATTCTTTCTCATACCTACCTTCTTATATTGAGTAATTAATATACCAAGTGTCCAACATAATAGTTAAACCACTTTAATATAAGAGTATAACGCGCTTTGGTGGCTGCGTTCTCTAACGCACTACTCTCGCAGTAACTAGACTGCCGATGGCGGGGAGGTTGAGGTTAGAATCTTGATCGGGCGTATTGAAGGTGGTTTTTACAAAGAGGTTTTATACTCTCCCTCCACGTAAATTCTGTTACACTTGCCCTAAAAATAACCTTCCTAATCCCTAAACACATTAAGGTAATTAGTACATAAACGTTTAACACAAACGGGTTGTGAGATGTGGTGCTAAATTTTTATAAAAATTATACGGTATAGGAATGAGAATGTTATCTAAGATTAAATGCATCTAATAATTAATTCAATTAATTCAAGTGGAAAGATAAGAAACAAGTGCATTGTGTAAAGTAAAAGTTCCGGCCAGTTGCCTTGTAATATAATAAACCTGAAATTACAGATCAGATTATCGGGTACATACCAATAATAAAAAGTAAGAAGTTATTTTTTTAGGT
Source organism: Timema cristinae (assembly GCA_039000515.1). Lineage (NCBI taxonomy): Eukaryota > Metazoa > Arthropoda > Insecta > Phasmatodea > Timematidae > Timema > Timema cristinae. The sequence goes on from JBCFYV010009882.1 coordinate 89,559,119, forward strand.
AAATACTTATATAACTTCAATGAATTACATATTACGTAACGAAAAATTGCTAGAAAAATCTCCAACGGCCCTTCTCAGCTCCCATTATTTTTTCCCAGTATATTGATTTATTATGTTATTGAAAATAATATTGGTTCAGATTATATATAATTCACAAACATAGGCCAAATAAATGTTTAAAAAGACACTATGGCTTGAAAATTGAGGCCGGTACTGTGGTGTAGGCCAAAAAAATTAATTTTACAACTTGTTCAATTAGGAAGCACAATGGTTGACCATGAATCATCGTGGCTGTGACTCTGATAGCTATTAACTAACTCACACGTTCATAGACTCTTATGACCCTGCGCACGGGATAGTTCATTGGATAAACCATGTACGTAAATTAAGACACAGGAACCTAGTTCCCGTGCATGGTCTACATTTATAAATATTCTTACTTACTTACTCTATGGCATAACTTTCATTGCTGTACTTTAAAAAGAAAGCCACCTATCCCTCTAGCTAATTATATCCAGTTCATTTCATTGAATCTTATCCCTAACTAAAGCTAGTTTTACTCAGTCCATCTCATTACAGCCTATCCCTATCTTGAGCTAATTCTATCCAGTCCCCTCATTGTATCCTATCCCTAGCTTGAGCTAGTTCTATCCTGTCCACCTCATTACACCCTATCCCTCTAGCTAATTATATCCAGTTCACTTCGTTGAATCTTATCCCTAACTAAAGCTAGTTCTACTCAGTCCATCTCATTACAGCCTATCCCTATCTTGAGCTAATTCTATCCAGTCCACCTCATTGCATCCTATCCCTAGCATGAGCTAGTTCTATCCTTTCCACCTCATTACACCTTATCTCCTTCAGGTCCATTATAATGTTATCCTCCCATCTGCGTCTAGGTCTCCCAAATGGTCTCTTCCCATTGGGTTTGTCAATCAATACCCTGAACACGGTTCTAGAATCGCCCATTCACACTGCATGTTTTTACCACCGTAGTCTGAGACTTTATTATTTTAACAATGTCTTAGTATGAGTACAGAGTATGTAACTCATCTTTATGTCACCTCCTCCTCGTCCACTCCCGAGTAACCTCATATCTTTTTTGACCAAATATCTTCCTAAGTACCTTGTTTTGAAACTCCATAATTTAAAAAAAATACATTTGTATTAACAATATGTTATTAATATTATTATTATTATTATTATTATTATTATTAGCACCGCGTCTTACTACCCATTCTGGTTATACGCACTTACGCTAATGTGTAATGGTAGGGTGATTGTGAGATGAAATGGAGGACCTACAGTTAAACGTGGAATCCGAACCACGGTGGAGGCCTGGCATTCCCCACATTCACAAGTTGTGATTAATACACATCTTGTCAGAGCTGAAGGAAGGGTTTGGAAATCAGATAAATCTGTGCCGAGACCGAGAATTGAACCCCGGCCGCTAGCATAGAAGTCCGACACCTTACCCCTAGACCTCTAGGTCACCTCCTAATAATATGCAAAATTGGTGTATGCAGACATGCTCGAGGGAATAAAAAAAAAATTATTTGAATCTTCCCGAAAAGCTTTTCCAATATTGTCTTGGCTGAAAATTTCTTGTTAATAAACGGAAATAATTTAAAGGATAAATTGAAAATATTTGGTTAAAAAACGGAATAAATTTGAAAAATGATTTAGGGATCCGATAAAAACCCTAGAATAAAAAAATAAGTTTAACTTGGGACTAGCCTACGTTGGTGGTGGAATGGTCTAAGGCGTCACTCTCGCAATAGAATGGATTGGTGATGACTGGGAGATCGGGGTTAAAATCCGGGTGTATTAAATATGTTTTATTCATAAATGGTTTTGCACTCTTTTCCTACACAAATGTGGGTAAATTTACTCCATAATTATACCTCCATAATTAATACTCCACTATCGCAATTAATGTATACGTATAAGATACTAAGATAAGGTGAAAGAAAATGGCACAATAAAATATACATACAAGTTCAATCAAGTGAAAAATGGCAACCTGAATAGGGGAATTGAATTAGGGACCTTTAGTTTGGTGTACCCATGTTCTACCACTGACACAGCCTGTTTAATCTCGTATCCAAGGTTATTTTCCCTTGTTTTATTATCGAGGCTATTTATAAGCTACTTTTAGACAACACAAAGCTCTTTTATCATTTAACCGTATCTTAGTATTTGTCTGGGCTATGCGCTTGTATCAATTATACCAGTGGAATAGGGATGGGGAAGGTTGGACATAGATTAAGTGTACCAGCATTTGCGTGGAGGGTGAGTCTAAAAAGTTTAGATGATAACTCCCTCAGTACATTCGAACGAGATTCGAACCTTTATCTCCCCATCCCCGTCAAACTATTCAAACACGAGAGTGACGTTAGTCCAGTGGTTTCAAACTCAAATTAATTGACGGGTCAGATTCACAAAATCAGGGCGTGTTGCGTGACACAGCGCGTCTTACAACCCGTCCGGACTATGCACATCTTAACGCTATTGAGTAAGGGATTAGGTAGATATAATTAAGATTAAATTTAACAACATTTGAGTTAAGAGAATGTAGGAAACTGTCTAGAAAAAAAATATCATCCCTTGTACATCCAGATGGAATTCAAACCCTGACCTCTCAAACACTGACAAAGTAGATCAGAAGAGCTTGAAGTTTAATTTTTGTGCCCACTGATGCAAGTCTATACTAGCTATTTGATTATATATATAAATCATTAATGTATATTTTAAATATTTTAAAATTCATATTTTCCTGGATGTTTATATGGGATACAGATATAATTAAAACGGTATATAGGTTACTAAATAATGTAAATAAAAGTTCAGACAAAAAAGTATTTAAAGTGATAAAAATTGTACGATTTGAATTAATTTATTGAGTTTATTTCTTTATTTAAACTAATACACGAACTAAATGAAACTATTATTTTCTGTGTGCATATATGAATGCATGCCAGATAGTATTATAGCATTGTTGTAGACATGTAGGCCGGTAAGATATGTTTCACGGGACATGTGTTTGTGAACCCTGCGTTATACCTTACAACCATTAATGCAAGTTGAAATTAAAGATTACGTAGCTAAAGGACAAAAAGGCAAAATAAGGCAAGTGGGGTGAAGGCAGTCGGAATTTTGTATTCAAGACTAAGTAAACAAAATACGAAAACTCAAAAGCCGTAGAGTGGTGTCCAAGAAGTTGGAATTTTGTATTAAAGACTAAGTAAACAAAAGACTAAAAAGAAAAAGAAGGCGCGTGGGGTCCGGGCAGTTGGAAATGTGTATGTAATCTTGGAATCTCGTCAAAGCATGACGTGTGGGTCATGGCAATTATTCGCTGAGCTCACGGCTGATGTATTCCCATGACGTAATTACATAGGAGCAGCTGACACCTACGTGCCATTTCTTCATCACGAGAGACTCACCCCATTGTGTGGCTCATGTGCTGTCTTTAGGTATCACCTCACTAAAACCACACAATTTGTTACTTTACTAACATTTTTTAAACGGTATTTTCCAGTAATATAGAAGGGAACGCAATTTATAACTAAAACTGTTTCTAGCCTAAATAGCAGGGGTGTAACGTTAGGGTAGACTATGAGACCAAGTCTCCCCAATACCTCCTTTTGGAGAGTTAATAACAATATAAGTTTATAAACAACTCCCAAAGTGATCAAATTTACATAAATGCCTCTTTCTCGAAGACAATATTATTTATTTATTTACTTTCCTCTATTGAGACTCACCTCACTTTGTAGCAAATAGTTTTTTCTAGTTATCATCACTTCTTTCAGATTCTCACCCTTATATATCCATACTCCTAAGGTACCCCAAGAAGGAGATAGTCTCAACAGAGCTGGCAAATTTTATTTGTGTTTAGATTCAGGGCTAACATATTAATAAATCGGCATTACTCTTAATACTATTATGAACATAATCGTAAACAGTACAGATTAAATATCTTCAACTTTTAAATGTTAGTTTATTAAATTTAAATATGGTATTTTGTGAAAAGTTTTGATTTTTTTTTATGCTTGGCAAAGTTGCGTTTTAAACTTTTGTCAAGAGTTGTGGCACGAAGAGGGCTTTGTGAAGTTTTGGAGAGAATAAGGGGGAAGGGGGGTGGGGGGTGTTAATGTTAGTACTCGAGAAAAGATTTCTATGAAAGATAAACAAGAATGTACAATACATGACCTACTCACTTAAAAAAGTTTACCCAAATAGTCCTTCAGTAAGAACTATTTCACTTACAAAGATAGCAAATTAATTACAGGTAAATTAAAAAATAGGGCTTATATTTTATTAATGAAAGTGCTTTCATAAGAAATCTTGTGTTTTTCTCGTTTGGGTACTTTGGACATTTCCAAAAGTTGTTATTCTTTTTTAGCTTTGACTCTGTGAAGACAGTTTTTGTCTAACGTGCGTGTTCAAATTGTTTAAACTGTTTTTTTGTTTCTATCTAAGTTTTAAAATTGAAAGAGAAGAGCTGATAAATAGATAGTGTTTAGTGTGTCATTATAAAGCTGACGTGTCATATGAACAAAAATCAGTTATTAACAAAACCATCTGCTAGAGTTAATATAAACTATAATAGGTAGGAGATTTTAACCAATATTTCAGTCTTCCTTTGTTAATAATGTTAGTTACGTCCCCGTCCCTGCTAAATAGTTTTTGGTTTTGCAATCCAGTCCTACTGTGAACAATAATTTGTAATTATTAGTCTACTATAAAGAGAAATGATTAACAGCTATATTTTTTCCTAATCTAGAATTTAATGTCAAGTGTATGGTTGGAATGTATTAAAGCTGAATATCCTCACGTATGGTAACGTGCTGCATGGCGTCAGACTCACAATATACTCGTTTGTCTGTAACGAGGAGGTAAAGGTTCAAATCTCAGATGGAACCATTGGGGGAGAGAGGTTTCCCAATGGTTACTAAGATATTCTCTACTCTCACCACGACCATGCTTGCGTGTTTCTTCTAATATATCCTCCTATTCCTTACTCCTTAGATTAAGTTTTAACGAAACATAGTTTTGAATGCACCCATAAAAAAAAGGTTAAACAATTTAAAAATGGTTAACAAGTGTAATCCACCTCGGTAGTCGATCGATCTAAGACACCAGTTTCGCAAAAAACTATACTGCCGATAACGAGGATATCAGGGTTCTAATCCCAGTTGGTTGAACTGAGGATGATTTTTACCATAATGAATTTCCATCTCTCTCTACTCATGAAAATGTGAGTGCATTTCCTTTAAATTCAACGCTCCTTATCTAAATCATACCGTAATTAGTTAGTACATAAGTGTATAACATGAACAGATAGTAAGACGCAGTGCTAAAGACAAACACTAAAATTAGAGAGAGTATTTCTGCAAGACTGGCTACTTTCGACACTCCTTGTTCAGTAGCGTACACTAGTTGAATAGAAACCGTGAGACAATTGTCTCAGCTTTAAGTTGAACTGAAACATGAGTGAACAATAGAAACAAACATAGCTTTCGTGCAGATAGCACGAACTGGTGACAGTTCTTAGATACTGAACACGTAAAACAACAGTTTTTACAGTTGAGCCATTCACATACGTCACAGTTTACAAGTGGAGAGCTTTCAAGCACGAGAAGTTTACTTAACTCTTTAAGTCGGCAAGCGGCTCGTTTTGAAGGCATTTGAAGCAGGTTATTGAATTAATATTAATGTTTTCGGTCTTGAGCCAAGTTGAAAAAATAATTTCAATCTTTTTGGCCGTTGTTGCAACAGCCATTACCTGTGATTCGTGATAAAACATGTATGAATAAGAATTTGAGTTTAATTATAGATTTTACTGGTAATTACATCTGCACTAATCAGAGTTAAGATGAATATCATCTCTGAAAAAAGTGCATGGTTACAATTGGGAAAAAAGTTGTCATTTTCTTGTTTACATTTGGCCAATCTTTTTTCAAATGTATGACAAATTTTGTAACTATAGTTCATAAACGTTGCAAGTACAGTGGAACCTCGTTTATCCGGCTGGTACCGTGTATCATCTGGATAAACGAAACTCCCGATAGTCCGAAAATTATTAGAAAAATGCATTAAAATAATATATTTCTACAATTCGCCACTTATTTTCACAATAACATATTGTAATCATTAATATATATATATAAAATATAAATATATATAGGCCTATTATTTTTACAGGCGCGGATTCAAGGGAGGGGGGGGGGTTTAGAATCAGTTGACACCCCTCCCCCCCATGAAGGTTAGAAAATTAATACAAAACACAAAATTTAAGTTCAAATTTTAGAAATAAAAATACAACACAGATAAATAATACAATTTTTTTGTCTTTTTTACGTGCAGACACCTCTTAATCTGAGTCCACATGTGCGTTATTCGTCCACGTTTATTCAAGTTTCGATATGACTCACGCAAGTGTGGAAAAAATATTCGTTTTCATGTACTAATATTTGTCGTGCATAGCGAGTAACGAACATTGTTCCGCATAGAGAGAGACGGTAAAATACCGCACATCAAATAAGACTAATAATAGCTTGAGAGCAGTTCATCCACGAATACCGAATATAGGGTATGTGGGGGACACCAGGAGCAGAGAAACTATAGTGGATTCTGCCCCCTGGAAATAATTTACTCCTCCCTGTAATAAATTCCCCCTAGATATATTTCAAATACTCAGAAATTATCGAATATGAAGCAGAAAGATGGCCTTAAGTCAAACTCCAAATGACTTACAAATGCGTTATATTGTCAAAAATTTTCCGGAGAAGACCACTTTAAATAACTACCAGACTAGAGGCAACTAACTGGCAGAAAAAGTTAAGGGAAGAAAGCTCTAAATATCTTCCAATGTCATACAAATTTCATAAATATCTTCTAGATTAATGTCATTTTGGAGAATTTTCAGGCGAGTACCAGCCCAAATAGCCTAGTTTCTGAAGTAATTAAATTTTCAAAATTTTGTCGGTGGAAGAACACTTCAATATTATCTTCTAGATGTATCTAACAATCCTAAAAAATTATGGTGAGGATCACTCTAAGTAGCTTCAAGGAGCATCAAAATTTCAAAAATTTCTAGCTGAGGAACACTTTAAATGGTGGCTTATAATTTATAAAAGAATCTAATTTTTAAAAAAATCGAGGCAAAGACTCCCCATATCTTCTAGAGTGAGCAATTTTTCAAAAAATTGTTGAAAGAGGGTCACTTCAAATAGTTTATAAAAACTGACTGATTTTAATCAATTGGAGAGAATGATAACGGTTTAAGACATGCATTAGATCAAATATGAATGAGAAAATGAGAAATTATTAAATGGCTTTAAACAGAAATCTAACATTGTAAGTTATTTATAATTTATTTATTTATTAATGTATGTTATTTATAATTATGACCCTCCCTATGAAAATGATCTGGATCCACCCCTGGGCCTATATTATACATAATACTGTGCGTCTGGGCTACATTGTTAATGTAGCACAGTTGGTGGAAAGATTAGCTAGAATGAATTTACCGTTGCCCAGGAGACGCCCGAATGTACTAATCGTACATCCTTTCCGTGGAGGCTCTTTCCATGTCCCGACGAGATGAGGTGATGGTGATAGTGAGTACGTGCGTGTGGAACCAGTGGAAACTATTAAACCTAACGTATCTAACCAATCCCTGGTGCCCATTGGGATAGTTGCTCTTTCAAGAAAAATACCCAATGTACCAGCCGGGAATCAAATCTGTAAACCCTAGGCTCGTATTCAGGTGCACTGACCACTACACCACAGTGCAGTTTAGTCTCACAATAATAAATGGTGAGCTCTTGAAACATTTTGCGAACACTATTAACTCATAAGATAATACTTAAATTTTTGTTTTTACAATTTTGAATGGCATTTACGAGCTAAAGTGCGAAATTTCTGTCCGAATTAATGAGGCCCGGATAAAAAATGTTCCACTGAAACTTTTCTTGCCTCAATACACCACCACTTCCCGACATAACTGAGAGCGAGAAGATTTGGCAACAGTTAACTGAGAGAGCGCAAAGACAAAGCTTTTCTCCATCATGAGACCGTCAGTTTTCTCCAAAGGTGATATTTAGTGTAAAATTAACCTAGTATAAAAATAAGTCGGTACCACTTGAAGAGTAACTTCAACACCAGAAGCCAGACACCACTGCGGAGCGGAATGTGGAATGTACTTCTCACCACCCAATCCACCAAAATCCCACAAGAAGAGTCTTTCTTACAGACTCACTTCGGTGGCCGCATTGTCTGAGGTGCTACTCTCGCAATAGACTAGACTGCCAATGACGGGGAGATCAAGGTTCGAATCTCGGTCGGGTGTATAGAGGGTGATTCATCCAAAATGGTTTCTCACACTCTATCCACTATAAATGCGGGTACAATTCCTCTAAATATAACCATTCTAATTTCTAAAATAGCATTGGCGTAATTAGTACCTAGGCGTATAGCCCAAACTGGTAGTATGATTCGGTGGTAAAAAAAAAATCTTTACTACACTCCGACCTTCATGCACAAAGCGCACGGTCCATCCCATTACATCCTTAGTCACCACCAGGCACCACTGGCACCACTTGGTTTATATTCATGTATAACGCATAGTGTACAGTGCACATTCATAACATAAATACAATGGTTTTTAAAATGAAATGTAGTGATCAAAGCTGATTTAAATCCATTGCCTTTTTTGCGAAGAAATTGGTCAGAAATCTTTTCTATATCATGTCTTTCAAATGTGAGGAATGCCAGTTCTCCACCGTGGTTCGGATTCCACGTTAAACTGTAGGTCCTCCATTTCATCACACATTCACCCTACCATTGCACATTAGCGTAAGCGCGTATAACCCGAACGGGTAGTAAGACGCGGTGCTAATAATAATAATAATGTCTTTCAAAATGACTTCACTTAAGGATTCACCTAAAAAACAACGTTAATAAGCTGTATATTTTAAAACATTAAATTAATCTAATTCAATTGATGCATGTTTTATTAAATTAAACTTTATTTTTATTTGATTCTCATATTATTATTGTCATGAATATTATGGTAGACCTACATTTTAATAAATGAATCTAAAATGTTTCACATTTATTTTAATCATATTTAAAATCGTTGTCATTAATGCTAAAACAAATCAAATACGTCAATAAACAAATAAGTATGGCTACCACAAGGAATTTCAAAAATGAACAGAAGATATTTTCCGTCTGCTGTGTGTACTGGTCTTTAATTGGTTAGAGCCTCTCCTTGCATTATCATTGGTTGATACGTTTCAAGTTCAAGGGTTGCCTATGCCCAACTCCATGCATAATACATAGGAAGTTAAAGTTAAACCAATTTTACGCAAAGCATTTAGCTCGAACGGGTAGAAAGACGTTGTTAAAAAGAAATGCGTGGTGCACTATTAACTATTAGTGGTCCGTTATGCATGAATATAAACCCAGCCCATCCCATCAAGTTATTTACAAGTCAGGGAATGGAGCTGGGCTCTGTCCCAGATGGTCAATGGATAATGTATATCTCCTTCAATCCAAGCCCTAAGAAAAGAAAATCCCACCAGCCCCACTCCCCTACTTGAACTTATACCAAACAGTGACCTTCACAAATCATCCACAAAGCACCATCATCCCCCAAATCCACCTCCTTCCCACTTTATAAGGGTGGTTGGTATTACACTGTCCCCTTTCTCATATAAAAGTTATTTATAGAATAAATTTTATGTATCTTTGACGATCCATAAAATATATTTTCATAAATAATATACCTCACGAATCTTTATAAAAGATTTACTACATAGAACCTGCACTAGCTAGGGTTTTATCAACATTTAAAAAGTGACCTTCATACACCCCTATAAAATATATACGGCTGTTCTAGATTTTAGCAAAGCTTTTATCCGCTTCGGTGGCCACATGGCTTAAGAAACTACTTTCACAGTAGACTACACTGCCGATGACGGGGGGATCAAGGTTCGAAACTTGGTTGGGTGTACTGAGATTTTTGGATCCAAAATGGTTTTCCACTCTCCCTCCACATGAATGTGAGTACAATTCTTATGATATAACTTCCCTAATCCTTAAAACCATTCGCGTATAAACTGAACGGCTAGTAGGCCGTGGTGCTAAAAATAATAAGCTTTAGTATAGGAAACTTAACAATGCCGTGGCTGAGAGGAATAAAGGCCTATAGAAGCCCATTACAACACATCAAAATCTACGTTCATTTATTTGTCAGACCTACTTATATCAAAACATATATTTCATTATTAATAAAACTCACTAGATGAAAGTGCTTCACAGTTTGAGAGACAATTATCTTTTTCAAGTAGATAACACTGACAGCCTTCATCCTCTTTAACCTTCGGGTTAATTAGTTTGCTTTTTTTTACCGTACCCCATCTTAAAACTGTAGAATTTAAATAAAGCCCACATGTATGGGCAAATTGGATTAAATTCCTTACTCATCTAGTCTAGTTTTTCGTTCGTTAATTGGTCGTGTGTATTGAGGGTAATTTTCTATAAGTAGTTTCCCACTATTAAACAAGAGTCAACCTCAGTGGTCTTGGGATAAAGTGCTCTCCTCAGTACTCAATGATCGTGGGTTCAAAGCCAACAGAGATCAATGAAATTTTCTTGTGCGATAAAAATCCGTATCATGACTTCCTTCGGAGGAGAAGTAAAGCCGTTGGTGCCATGTTGATTGTGGCATGTAAAATAACCCTGGAAGTTATTTGAAAATACGTTTGGTTTTTTTTTGCAAAATTTGAAGTCCCTTTAGCGCTAACTAAAATAAATTCAGTGTGGATGGCAACGAGTAAGCAACACACTTTTTAAACTCCTCTATTACATGAGATTTCTGCCAGATGGTGCAGGCAGCACTAACCAGTCAAAGGGCCAAATGGATAGAAATCACATCAATCCAAGCTTCGTGTCATCGATTCAAGGAGACCAAGATATAACAAGAAAGACATAACTTTATTTATAAATAAGCTAAAATAATGATAATGTATGTTTAGAAACGGCATAAGTAATGTAAAAAAATAAAATACCATGAACCAATATAAAATTGTAAATCTGAATTATCTCAAGGCAATCCCAAGTCTTTCTTTCAGAGAAATGTATTTTTTTAAATGTGTATACTCAACAACATGTATGTGGTATTGAGTTAAAATAGTCAATAATTAATAAAAAATCCATCGTACCTACTTTGTTTTGTGTCTTAAATTTGGTCTAATTCTATGTTGAGTATTTTAATTTGTTTGAAAACCAAGTTACTAATTCACTTTAAATTTCTATTACATTGGATAATATATAAGTGTGTAACCAGGAATGTAGATGTTTGCAGGAATGTTACACTTTTTCATCTCCAGCTTTGCACAGTAAGGAAACTAAAACTTTCCTCATTTAGCATAGTAATACTTTGTGATTACACAACACTACTTATAATAATAATAATTATTATTATTAGCACTGCGTTTTACTACCCGTTCGGGTTATGCGCACTTATGCTAATGTGTAATGGTAGGCTGATTGTGAGATGAAATGAAGGACCTACAGTTTAACGTGGGATCCGAACCATGGTGGAGGCCTGGCATTCCCCACATTCACAAGTTGTGATTATTACAAGTCTTGTCAGAGGTGAAGGAAGGGTTTGGCAATCAGATAAATCTGTGCTGGGACCGAGGATTGAAACCTGGACCCCCAACACAGAAGTCTGACACCTTACCCATAGACCACAAGGTCACCTACACTACCTAATAAAAAATGTACTAGTACTCAAAACTGGTATTACACAAATTTGAGGGTTGGTTTGCACGTCCGTGGCATGCAGCGATACGGTATGGAGTTGTTATGTGTAGACCAATTTAATAATAACTATACGTTTTTGTTATTTTTTATGACCGCATATTACTATATGTTCGGGTTGTACGTATAGCCTGTGCACTGTTTACAGATAAGCTGTTCTCGAGGTATATAGTGGTCAGAGCTCCTGGCTGCTAGTCTAGAGATACAGGGCTCGATTTCCGGCTGTTCTCGTGGGACTTTTCTCGAAAAAAGAATAATTCCCGTGGTTACTTGGATTTGGTTAACTAGGCTTAAGTCAGGTTAAGATACCCATTCATTCACTCTATTCCATCATACTCAACATCACCATCACCTCATCTCATCAGGACGTGGAAAGAGCCTCCAGGGAAAGGATGTACGATTAATACATTTGGGCTTCCCCAGGGCAACAGTACATTAGTACTGGATAATCTTTCCACACACTGGGCAATGATTAATGTAGCCCACACACACACTGTTATTATTCTTATTTATACCTAGTGTTAGGGAGGAAGAAAATTTGAATAGAGGAAGTGTACACAAATTTGCGTGGGGGAATAGTGGAAAACCATTCATTAAAAACCACCCTCAGTACATCCAGCCAGGATTTAAGCCCTTTTATCCTCGTCATCGGCAGTCCAATCAATTGCCTTAGATAAGTGTTTGTCAACCGGTGTGTCACGAAGGGTCAGTATAGGTGTGAGTGTTGAAAGAAGCTAGAAAAAAAATTGAAAAACAAAAAAGAATAAATATTTTGAAATATATGACCAATATAGTTTCTTAAAATATTATTATAGTTAGAATATTGACTGTTGACGTCTAAATACAATCTTGATACTAGTTTCATTAGTTATAAAATCCAGACTTAAAAACTTATGGTGTGTTTTCACCATTTTAATGCCTTTCTCAGTGAACTGCGAGTTAAAAAAAGTTGAAAATTGATGTCTTGGACCATGCAACCACTGAAGTGGGTTACATGTGTATAGCTCGAATGGGTAGTAAGACGTGGATACAAAAAATACACACTACATTGCATTGTTTTGACTCCGAGGTTTTTGGAATGGTGCACGTCTTGGCAAATGTTTGGCGAAGCTATGCAATATATTTGGTGGAGTTGTTAAAAGTTTAGTGAATATAAAAAGGTGTTTTTTCCATGTTTTTTGTTTTTTTACATATTGTGTATGTTGCGAGTGTTCAGCGTACTTTGTGTGGTATGTTGGCGCTTTGTTCATCCCCTCTAATGGTGGAATCCATTGTGTGTCGTGCCAAAGCTTTGTCGATACGACCCAGGAGCTCAAAAATGTTGTTTATACCCTCGCACCAGACGATCATGATGAACCATCCATTATCTACAATGGGAAGTGAGGACATTAATTTTAAATTTTATTTGATCTTACAGAATACTCCCGATAATCCGTCCTTGGGTTATCCGATTTGCAGATTATCCGTGAACATTTCTTCAAAATACCACAATAAATAGTTTTAGTATTTACAAATAAAATAAAGAGCTCAGTAGTAAACGTGTTAAGGCTTGGACTATATTTATGCATATCTAACAGCGAATAGTGCACATGGCGCACAAGAAGTTTAAAAATATTATTTTCAATTATATATTTTTTTAGCACCATATCTTCCCGTTCGGGTTATACGCCGATAATGGAGATATTGGGACTTGAATCCTAATTGGGAGTACTCAAGAATGGCTTTTCCTAAATGGTTTCTCACTTTTCTTCGACGAAAATGCGGGCATATTTCCTCTAAATTATATTTACTCAACCTTACTACACTAATATAATTAGTTCATATAAGCATTGGCCAAACTGTTAGTTACTATGTAGTGCTAAGAAAATAATCAACAACTATCAATAGTCATTACTAACATTGCAAATGTTGTCTTAACTTTGCGATGCCAATCTCATGATTTTATATTTTTCTCCGCTCATTGTGAGGATGTCCAGTACTGCCATTATTTCTTTAAATTGTGAGTAGCCTGTTCCAATTGAAACACAGCCACAAACAACAGCGTCATTCAATTTGTTTTTGTATGTGGATTGTTTTGAGGCAATGCATTGCGTACCACCACAATTGTCACAAAAATAAACCAGAGTAAATTCAAGCCCATTTCTTATTTCCTTTTATAGTTTATAGTGGTCTAACTTACATGATTTGGAGGGTTCACCTATTTTATTGAGCTGTTTAGTAAAATGCAATACATCAATAATTCGGTGACCTTGACCTCCCGCTCACCAACATATCAGACAAACGTGTAATTTCCTCGGCATGCATACTGATTAGGATTTATAATTACTAAACCTTAACTTATAAATTATATAATAAGATAATCAACACCTTAGATTTTGTTTATATCTAAGGACTATTTTAAACTTTAGGTAGCCAACATAATCAGTTACAAAAACTAGTCATAATTTCCGCTTGGAACCAATTTAACGCAGCCACTTTTAATGTACAAGACTGTACATTTTTTAATAATCTATTTATCAACATAAATATATTTGGCACATTTCCGGCATACTTGCAGAATTTTTTTAGAGAATAAACAATTCAAATAAGCCTAAATATACTTTAACAAACACAAAATATAAAAATTAGTTGTAATATTTTTAAATTACAGTTACCGTCTAAGTGATTCAAATTTGTTTCCAGTGAAATATACTTATTCTTTCCGGATTCTCCATCTCTTCTTTACATCTCTGGATATTTTACTTCTTTTGCAGACTTTACTTGGAAATAGACGAGTCTTAGGCATTTTGTACACGGTAAATTCACATTAAAATTGATTAATATAATTATATTTATGACGGTTAAATTGTAGCATACGCTCAAACTAGAATATAAAACAAAACCATGTCAAAGAATACTGGTAACAATAGACTGTACAGCTTTCACATATTATATAGCTAACATCAGACATGTAGCTAACAGGCAAAAACAGTCTAAAATATCAGATTATTACTATTTGTATGTTTTTGTACCTCAATACTGTTCTCAGCTGGTTTTGAAAAGTTTGCTAATGATCTTCTTCCCCCTCATCACTCCTCGCCTTCCAGCCTCCGTTTCCAATCAAAACACACTACCTGTGTTTGGTTCTCAACGGTACGACCCGGTTCAGCTGTATTTATTTATGTGAAAAGCACGTAGTTTCGGGCAATTTCCTCTCCAGTTTTGAAAATATGATAGTAACGATATTATGAAAAACGTCAAATGAACCAGTATTTATTGCTAAATAATGAAAGTTAAATTTAATTTCAAAACACAAAGTAGTTTTCTATTAGGAAATTTGTTTGTAAAAGAATGAGAGATTCTGTCGTTGATTCAAATCCATTATTTATAAATACAAATTAATATTTTGGAAAATATGGTACAAACCGTGCTTAAAATATATTTACCATATACTGCTATACTATCCGTACACCCATAAAAAAATTAAGGCTATTACTTGTATTACTTAATACTTGGAGAAGAATTAACTTAAGATAAATTAAACATTATAACTATTTAAATTTTAAAATGTCTTAACAATTTTGCTCTATTATTACTTATTTTAATGATGTTTTAATATTAAAAAGGTTTACAACACTAAAAATAAGAAAATAAAATAAAATATTATCACTCTTGCACAGCCTTAAAACACGGTGGTAAAAACAAGTTATTAGTAAGCTACCCCTTGATATGTTTTTCTCAGCAAAATAAAAAAAATTCTAGTAAAAATCAACACACAGACTGTAAATCATTGTAATTATGGCATTGTCCGTATGGAGGGGACTCAAGAATGACACCAAGCAGAAGACAAGTTCTTGATAGCTCAATGGTAGGACTTCGGGGCGCTAAGCCAAAAGTTTCGGGTTCAATTCGCATGTTTAGAAGTCAACTTTCAACGAATTTTGATTAAATGAAACGTGGAAACCTACATACGGATAGTGCCGTAATTACAATAATTTGCAACCTGTGTCTTTGTTTTAATTGATATTTTGCTATCAGATTCCACAGCCTTCTGCGACTTGGGAGAGCTGTTATGTTGTCAAGTATACAATACAAGATTGTATTTAAAGCCAATTTCATTGAAGAAACCTTGATGGAACGAGGATTTAATAAAATACATAAAATAAATGTATTAACAAAGTGTTGCATTCACTTTCAGATTATCAAAAATAGATTGACTCACATTAATTCAAATTTTTAATACAATATAGTATTTTTGAAAAAAAGACACGTTTTGACTAAATGTTTTATTTATATCTTTGTATCAGTATATATATTAAAACGAAAATGCTTACACATATAACATCTAGTGAATATAGATTGCTAGACACACAGAAATTCCACAAGAAATGTTTTAACGAACATTTACTTATACTAATAAAAAGGCGAGCCAAATATATTACAAGTTAATTGAAGCATTATTTTAATTATTAACACACGAAATAAAAATAAAAGTTTCCCAAAATGTGTTATTTGACCTTAAAATACGAATTCTGATCAATTTAATTTAATTTCATGCGATTGATCCATAACAATATTCCAATAAGGAAAAATCACTCCCACACAGCCTGTACTAACGTACAGTACATCAAGTTGGCCTACTACTTTCTACAAATGAATTGAAGTTCATACAGTCTTTTGTGCTACGTTTGTGCTCATATATGCCCGAAGCTCAGCGTTTATGCTATTAAACCACTCAAATTATAACGATTTTAATGTGGCGGGTCAGCTTGAAATCAAGTTGGCCCGCCACATTTTTTACAACATCTTATCTTGATTTTGATTAAGCCAGTTCTTTGTTCTCTATTTGTGTCAATATGTACCCAAAGTTCAGCTTTTGTGCTATTAAATTACGCCCATGGCACCGATTTTAATGTGGCGGGCCAGCTTGAGGTTCAAGTTAGCCCGTCACATTTTCGAAATCAAAATTTGTTCATGCCATTCGTTAGTGCTCTGTTTGTGCTCATATGTGCCCGAAATTCTGCTTTTGTGCCACCAAATTACGCTTGTTACAACGATTATAAATCTGCTGTCCATTGTTGCGGGGCGGAGTCAGGCGGGGCGGATTGCTTGGTACCATAATGAGAGGAAGAGAGCTTGTGCGTCCGGGTACGTTGGAGTGAAGCGGGAAGGCTAACTTGAGCTCAAGCTTGCCCGCCATATATTGAAAAACACAACATAACAAAATTCGATTTACGTCACTCCATTGTGCTCCGTTTGTGTTCATATGTGCCCGAAAAAAAAAAATTGTTCTCCAAAATTAGGCAATCTAGAGAACATTTAATGTAATGGGCCAACTTAAGTTTTATACAGGCTAGACCTACGGTTTAGGGAAGACTAGAGTTCAAGCTGACTCACCACATTAAAAAAAAAGTAACAAAATTTTGTTTTACCATTGGTTTGTGTTTTGTTTGTGCTCGTATGTGCACGAATATGAAATTTTTGATGTGAAAATAGTCCTTTTAAATAACATTTAATGTGCTAGGCCACATATTGAAAAACATAACATAATTAAAATTTATTTACGTTACTCCAATGTGCTCTATTTGCGCTCATATGTGATAAGATCCGAACCACGGTGGAGGCCTGGCATTCCGCACATTCACAAGTTGTGATCAATACACGTCTTGTCAGGGTGAAGGAAGGGTTTGGCAAGCAGATAAATCTGTGTCAGGACCGAGGATTGAACCCCGGACTTCCAGCACAGAAGTCTGAAACCTCACTCCTAGACCGACAGTCACCCAGTGTATTATGGTAATAGCATAGTGAGGTTGATCGATATTTGTAAAAAATTTACTGAATTTAGACATCGCTTGACATAATAAGATGGCAACAAGAATGAACAAAATTAATCATAATATAATATGAAAGTGCCATTTATATTATCGAGTTGGGTAACTATAGAATATTATTTGTAAATTAACGACCACTCTGGAAACCGTTTTTCTTCTATTTCAAATTCTGGTCTTGTTTATCTGATTATCTTTTTAGACTGATATGCTAAATAAAAGCAGGAGAAATTTAATTTAGAGTGTTCTATATAACTTACTAATGTTATTAAGAACTGAGCAAGTGAGTGTAATGGATAATCAGATATAATTAAAATTATTCTTAAAATAATTAGATGCTCAACAAGCAGTCAAATAAGAACATAAGTGAAGATTATATTGATTGACATTCAGTTGTGTAGCTAATAATATAAAGAAGGAAGGACTGAAATTATAGATACAATCGACTTGATTTTTATCCCCTTCATTAGCTCCAACCGACGATTAAGTGAATCTTATATACGAGTAAATCACCGAGTTTTGTGCACAAAACGTGACAGAGTTTATAGTGGCACTTTAAACAAGAAATCTATCAGTTCTCTCGCTTCCTTTTTAAAACTAGATTACAACTAACTAATTTACTTTAAAATAATTTGAGCACGCACTGTACACAGAACTATGTCTTTAAAGCAAAATATAAAAGTAACAATATATTGTTTAGAAAGGTAATGCTCTAGTTTCCAAACAGAAAAACCACCTTAAGTTCCAGACTCTCAGTGATGTAAATAGTGGCATCTATAAAAATATTAACTGTCTTGTTTAACCCAGTTGTCATAATTCTTGTTCTTTGTACGTGAAATAGTTTTTTCCGTAGGCCTATGAATGTTTAAAAGTGAAATTTACATCTTACTAGCTGAAATACCCGGCGTTGTCCGAGAGAAACTCTGTTGGTTTAGTGGTTGTACAGTAGGCCTACGTATGAAAATTGTTTATGATGTATCAAAAACTAACATGTCATCAAAATCCGGGTCCTGAGTGCATTCAGAAAAATAATTTTCTGTTCCTAAAAAAGAATTTGAGTCCTAACATTCGTGTAGATGGCAACCAGATTAAATGTTATTCCAATGTTTAAGACCACTTGGTCATCGTTGTGGAATAAAGTGGATTACTAAAAGCGCAACAAAGGCGCGCTTAAGTATATAAACTAAATTTTAATATTTAATTCAATATAAATTAATCTGAAAGTTATTTTTAAAATTATAAACGTCTATTAGTATCGTACATTATAATATTGTTTGTGCAGTGATGACAAGATAAGTCAGCCTAAGTCTTAGATACAATAACCTTTTAAGGAGATAAAATATTTACTAAGTAAATTTTATTCTTGGCTTGTTAGTCGTCTCATTCTACAAACGAGTTAAAGTATATACAGTCAATTGTGCTCCATTTGTTCAGTATTAGACTTCCCGCTTCACTCCAATGGACGAACAAGCTGTCTCCCACTCAGTATGGTACCAAGCAATCCGCCCCGCCTGACTCCACCCAACAACAGTGGGTATACATATTTTAGTGATTTTATTAAGAGGATATTTTCTCATTTCACTAAGTTTGTGTTATTTGTGTATAAGTAGAATATTGTTTTCTTTTATTTATACTATTGAATATTAAAAAATATTTTTATCCCTGTACATAGCATTTTTGGAAAATCCAAAATATTTTCACGTTTCTTAATATAGGCTAAATTTATCAGGTCTTAAATTTTCCTTAATCTTTAAAAGTTTTGGAAAATAAAATGGTTCAGTTTGTGGAGTCTTCCTTTTTGTAGTCTCTATTTGCCAAATTTAAATGATTGTATTTTCAACGCTTGCTTTTTAATTTTTATGAGTTTATATATGTGGCTCATAAGTGGTAAATAGGGTTAATTTTATTAAATAGATTAAATTATTAATTTTTCAAATAAAATACTATTCTTTTGAAAATACTAAAAAAAAAATTGAGAAAACTACTAGCCCTTCATACGATTAAATTAAGGCTATCTTCCTTAAGAATTTGATGAATATTAATACATTTATGATAATAATTCATTTTTAAGTGCCATAAAAAGATGATTTTAAATAATTAATAGGATTACTATAAGTCTACGTGAAAATTAATATTCTTTTGGATTTTTAATGATTATTATTATTATTAATTTTTTTTAGTACCACGTTCTTACTACCCGATCGTTTAGACACTTATATACTAATTATGCTAATAGTTATAGCGATTAGGAAGGCTATATTTAGAGAAAGTGTACTTGCATTGGTTCAGAAAGAGAGAGTGGAAACCTATTTTTAAAAAACCACCTTAAGTATACTCGATAGAGATTCGAACCTTGATCTCCTCGTCATCGACAGTCTAGTCTACTGCGAAATTATCTGTTAGACCACCCGACCACCTAAGTTGGTCATTATTATTTAAAAATTTGTATTTGGTATAAAATATCTTTTGATTAAACAATAGTATCTTATTATGACTGTCATTTATACTTTTTTTTAATGTGAAGTAATAACGGAAATTGTTTTGAAATTCTGTGCTGTGAAAAGAAATAGATCCTCTGAATAGTGTGTGTTTATTTTGATGGATACTTTATGAGTGATCAAAGATGTACCAGCTGGATTGTGAACTACATTTTATTAGCTAACATGGGATTTAAAACATATAGAACGATTATAACACTTCCTGAACACATTACACATAACATCCCTACTGATGAAAAGTTATCTAGAGCTGGCAAGAGGTTTTCTAATTTAATAGAGCTAGGCTTATGATAATACAGTGGTCAAGACCTCGTCAAATGATATGTGGCATGGTGTATCGCACATACTTTATCTCTCTTTTATATAAATCCTTAACATTTACTTAAACCTCCTGTAAGATATGTGAAACGTAAATATTATTACAGAAACATAATGAAATTAAAGGTTACGGTAAACCCCAAGGACTGTATATCTATTTTATCTTAAAATAAAGACATTTACTAAAAACTAGTAGGATTTGTGAGATTAAATAATATACATTGTTGCAGAAACATCTAGAAAAGAGGAACATCTCTGTCCACCAAAGAACGTAAAAATCATATTTCAAAGTTATCCATAAAAAAATGTATGCTTGCTTATGGCTCATAAGATATTAATTTTATAAAAATTTATTCAAAATTAAAATATTTTTTATTTTTAATAGTACTAGAGTTTTACAGCGATAAGATAGTTCGTAGCTCAAATAGTTGAGGAGAAATTATGAAAATTGGAAGTTTCTGCTTATATAAAGTGAGTGCTCTTAAAGTAATTTTCATGGGAAAATGAGAATTGTAGTTTTGTTTGTAATGTTAAACAAAACCTAGATACAAAATTTAACAAAAATCATTCGAGTGGATTTAGCGAAAATATATTTTATCTCTATTATTCCTTCAGTAAACAACCCTTAGTTTTAGGGTTGGATAACAAATTCCAAAAACAATTCGGAGGAACCTAATGGAAACCATAAATACTTAAATTTAGACAGATCAGTAGGATGGTTTAGGATCTATGCCTAGATACAGACAGACGGGATCACAAAAATCACTTTTTCAAGGTCATGGGGTCGTGAAAGGTCGACATTCATCATAATCTTGCGATCAAATTTGCTTACAATTGCAATACTCCCCATCTCGAAGGTGTCGCGAAAAAGTAAAATAACATATTCTTCATTAAATAAATTAAATATTTACTATAGTATTCCCACCATCACTATGAAAAATTTAAATAATTTTGTTTTGTTTGAATCTGACTACCGCAATGCTGACTCAGCAAAAAAAAAAATATCTAATTGTATTCAACACCTTTTTTAAGGTGACCTGGTGGCCTAGGGGTAAGGTGTTGGACTTCTGTGCTGGGGTCCGGGGTTCAATCCTCGGTCCCAGCACAGATCTATCTGATTACCAAACCCGTCCTTCACCTCTGACAAGACGTGTATTAATCACAACTTGTGAATGTGTGGAATGCCAGGCCTCCACCGTGGTTCGGATCCCACGTTAAGCTGTAGGTCCTCCATTTCATCTCACAATCACCCTACCATTACACATTAGCGTAAGTGCGTGTAACCCGAACGGATAGTAAGACGCGGTGCTAATAATAATAATACCTTTATTAGCTTAAAAAAGTGTCGTTTGATGCAGGCCTACTATAATTTATAGCTATTACAGTATATATTTGAAAGATATTTGAAGCGCATACGCCAAATCTATTTTATTCTAGTTCATAAATGTTGTTAGTTCAAGCCTAAACTGGTGTGATGCTATCTTGGCAATATGCAGAGAACTATCTATTTTTAAACTTTAAATGTACACACTTTTGTACTCTATTGATAATATTTATCAATATGAGCTCTATTTATATAGTTTAATGAGTTCTAGAATTCATATATATATATATATATATATATATATATATATATATATATATATATATATATACACACACATTTAGCACCGCGTCTTACTACCCATTCGAGTTATACACACTTACGCTAATGTGTAATAGTTGGCTGATTGTGAGATGAAATGGAGGACCTACAGTTTAACGTGGAATCCGAACCACGGTGGAGGCCTGGCATTCCACACATTCACAAGTTGTGATTAATACACGTCTTGTCAGAGGTGAAGGAAGGGTTTGGCAGTCAGATAAATCTGTGCCGGGATCGAGGAACGAGCCAAAGACACCCAGCATAGAGGTCTGACACCTAACTCCTAGACCACCAGGTCACCCTTTTCTACTTTATTAGCGATGATTAAAGTAGACATTTAGTGGAAATATACTCAAATTTGCGCCAAAAAAACGTGGGAAACAATTTAGGAAAAAACACCTTCAGTAAACCTGGCCCTGATTCGAATCCCGACCCCCCTTTCACCAGCATACTAGACTAAATCAATTGATTATATAGTTAATCTATTATATTTGCTAATAACAGTTATAGCTCCATCTAAATATCATATTCTTAAAATTGAAAAATGACACCTTGACACGGGAATCGAACTCGGGACATTTGGCTTAGTACGGCAATGCTCTTACCACTGAGCTATCCACGGGTCATCCCGTGTCCAGGGTCATTCTCCATTCATATTTTAAGGCAGAGTCCATGGTGTACGTGTGGATATCGTCGGCTATAATGCGGGTTCAATTAAGAGCATAAGAAATCAGACAGATAACGCAGCTACATTCGACTCAGAAGTTGGTTTTTTGCTGCCACTTGTACAATTACAATTATTGTTCGAATGAGCACGCCCATCACAGGCTCTGCCTTAAAATTAGAGTGTAGAATGACTCTGAGCATGGGACGGCTCCTGGATAGCTCAGTGGTTAGAGTATTGGAGTACTATGCCATAGGTCCTGTGTTCGATTCCTGGGTACAGGTCTAAATTTTCAGTTTAAAAAGGGACTAGACTAACGTGATGTATACTCCGCGTGTTCACTTATGCAGGTCTTATATGCAAAAGTTTAGGTTTAAAATAATATATTTAAAGAATAATAAGTTACTACAAATAAATTACAACTCTTAATAGTCATTTTACCCGCTTTGGTAGTCAAATGGACTAAGGTTGAGGTCAGCAACCTTTTTGGTATCGCAGGCCGTATGGGTTTAACAATAATTTATTGGGCTGGTTTGTAAAAAAAAAAAAAATCGAGCTAGGATTTCAAATTGTTATCACTCATAAGTTAATAGTCTATCTTTTTGAATACAACTGTTTGTTTGATCAATATTTTTTGAGCGAGATAAAATCAGCCAGTGGGGCGGATCCGGCCCGCGGTCCGTGGGTTTATGACCACTGGTCTAATACAGGCAAGCCCAACGTTTTCCCGACCGAGGGACGCAAAGTACATGGGGAATTTGTCAGGGGCCATATATGAGATTTATCTAATGTAGACCTTTGTGGTCTTGGGGTAAAATACTTGCCTCAGGACCCGATGTTTATAGGCTAAAACACAGCCGGGGTCGGTGGATTTTTCTTGAGCGATAAAAATCCGTAACACAACTTCCTTCGGAGGGGAAGTAAACCCGTCAATTTCATGTTTATAGTGGCATGTATAAGAACCCTGGAAGGTATATGAAAGTACTGTTTTAGGAAAAATTGGTAGGCCCTTTCGCTATAGTTCATAGAAATTATCGTGTGCTGATATAATCAATCTGTTCAGAAAATGCACTTTAAATAGCTCAAAAATTATGATATATGTATATATATATATATATATATTATTTATATATCTAACCTAATGCCCAAATATAGTACACACATACACATGCACACATATCCATACTCCCAACCACAACCATCTATCCATCCATACGTTAGACCTACACAAGTAAAATTATGATTTACTTATAATATCGGAAACTACACTTCAGTTAACGAGCATTTACGTCAACTATAAAAACCTAGTTTATTGTTTATTGTGGAAAAGTGAAGTATTCCAATTTGAGCTGGTGGGCTGCAATCAGCCCGCGGGCCTCAGTTTTGATATTAATACTTTAAGGCAGGGATGGAAAGTCTATGGCATGCGTGCCAGTGAGCAGCACGTGAACACAATTGGGGTGGCACGCTGACATTAAAAAAAACTTAATACAACTTTATTCCATGCGGTAAGTTTCTTTGGCGTCACAAAGATTTCGACACCCATGCCATTCTCATGTTACAATAAACTTCATGGAGTCAGCTGTTAGAAATGTCTTGTGTGATATTGAAGACAATAAGCTATGAACCGAATAAAAATATCATGGCTATTAAAATACAAAAACATGTTTAAGTTTTTATTTTCATATTTATGAAAATTTACTGTCCTTTCCACCTTCTGCAGGTGTTACTTTCAATGTTTTTACCTTAAGTTGATAAAATTAATATCGTCTAAGACCTTCAGTTTAACAGTTTAATAAGTTTTCCTTCTTTAAAATGTAGATATTTTAAAATATTAAAAAATTTATTTTAGCTTATTCTTTACAGTTCATAATACTCAAGTTTTGATTTTTAAATACTCATTAAAAACCTAAGTAATAGATGGCACACTGGACTAGCTCAAAATTCAGCTGGTCCTTAAGTGGCAGACTGGCCGGAAATTTTCACCATCACTGGTCTTAGGCATACCATTCGCAAAAAACTGGACTGCCTAAGACGGGAAGATTGGGGTTCAAATCCCAGTTGGATGTACTGGGGGTGGTTTTTTTTTATAAATAATCTTCTAATATCTCTCAATGTTAATACCAATGCACTTCTTCTATATTCAACCATACTCATCCCTTCCACATTATCTTAATTTGTTTTTCTGCGTATAACCCGAATGGCTAATCAGTGTTAAAATAGTAAAAATATATATTTATTTTGTAGCCAAATCATGTATTTAAATAACGTAAAAATTGATGTTTGTTTCTTAAAGTAAAAAACCTTGAGTTCATTTAGGAACCCATTGTTTTGAAGACGTCATTCACACGTAGTTACGTGAATGTTAAGGCTACAAGAACTACCGGCGTCAAACCTTTTTAACGGTTTGTTGAAATTCTCTTGCATAACGTCTCGTGTCAGTGGGCCATTGTTCTTCAAGATTTGGTTTGCTTCATGTGTAATTATGGATAACTAAACTTATTGCATTTGGAGGATATTTACGCTTCGTATTCTTCTGTGTTAACTGCTCATAAATCATATTTAAGTTCGTTTTTATTGTACACAGATAAATGAAGAAGTGAGATTTAAACAGAGCATCCGTGTTATAAAACTTTAAAATAGACTAGGTTAGCTAAAAATATACCTTTAAATTTCATATAGGAATGAAGCCATTTTAATTACAAAATATATTATAAAGGCATTTGAATCCAACTGAATGTAAAAACTTGACATTAATTTAATCCCATATTTTGTTTATTATACATTTTCAATTTTGCGTGCTTATACGTGTTTATTTCAGTTTTCGATTAAGAACACCAATTGTTTTTTATTTCCTTTTATTTTATCATTGAATTTGTGAATTCTCGAAAGCCTTCATTAGTCTTGTTATGTTTATTATTGAAAAAATCATGAATTACTCAGATAAAATTGTAAACATTTTAGTCACGCTTAATCATTAAAAATGGAAAATTGATTAAATTGTCAAAGTGAGTGATTTTGACAATATTAATTCCAATAATATAAAGTAAAAACATTTAAAGTAACATCTTCAGTAAAAATAAGACAATAAATTGATGCATATGTTATTTGATTAATAGTTTGTTGTCAGAAGATTCACTTAAGTACGAGCCTAGATCATTTCTTACCGTTGACTATAAATTTCATTGAGACAAGAAACTGAATGCCATGACAATAACATGGCTGTTGCAATATTATTGAATTAAAAAAAAACTATACCACGTGGGAAAAGTTTTGGATTTAATGTTGATTCTTTTCATGTCGGCGTGCCAGACGAATGGTGTTTGTGTGTCACCCAATGGCACACGTGTCATAGTTTTGCCATCCCTGCCTTAGACCATGCGACCACTAATACTACTACTACTACTACTACTACTACTACTACTACTACTACCACTAATACTACTAATACTGGAGTGGGATATCCCCTAAATATATATATATATATATATATACTTTAGATGGAATGTACTCGTATTTTTGTAGAGGGATAGTGTGAAACCATTTTTTTTAGTGATTTTAGTATATCTGACTGTATGTCGAACAGAACCCCAGTAAGCTTGATGCTTAGAACACATGTCTCTTAGTGTGGATATGATTGTATATTTTTCTTCAAAGTGTGTTAAAATTGAAATAAAATATTTAGATGAAGAAATAATATATTTTGACTAAATTTGCTACACCAAGCCTTGCATCTTTATAAGATTTAAATTTTAAGAAATTAATGCTTTTCTTTAATTTTGAGAGCAAAACAATTGTCTAGAACTCTTATAATCATATTAGATGTCTTTGGTCAGTTTAATAAGGACCAAATAATCAAAATAATAATGGAACATGATTGTGAAAAGTTGGGTTGAAATCATCTGAAATTTACTTTAAAATAATAAATTACAAAATTTAGACGTTCTTTCATTTTATATATCAGAAAATCTGTTTTATACCAGAATAAAGCAGTCATCTTTAATCAATCTGAATCTGGTGCAACATTTTTATTTCCAAATATCCTTGAAAATATTGTTTTGAAATATAAATAAATTAAGTATGCATTGCTACATAATAATGTTTATGATGAGGATCACAATGTACCGAAGGTATCTTTATAATGGCCTATATGTGCTGTAAGTTTTAACGAGATCCATTCTTACTTACATACTTAATTTATGGCATTAGGAACTCAAATGTTTACTGCTGGACTTACAAAAATACGCCACCTATCCCTATCTTGAGCCATTCAATGCAATCCACCTTATTACACACTATCCCTAACTTGAGCTATTCTATCTAATCCACCACATTACACCTTATCTCTATCTTGAGCTAGTTCTATCAATTTCACCTCATTACACACTATCTCTAACCTGAGCCAGTTCTATCCAGTCCACCGAGTTACACTCTATCTCTATCTTTAGCTAGATATATCCAGTCCACCTCATTACAACCTATCTCTATCTTGAGCTAGTTATATCCAGCCCACCTCATTACACCCTATCTCTATATTGAGCTAGTTCTATCCAGTCCACCTCATTACACCCTATCTCTATCTTGAGCTAGTTATATCCAGCCCACCTCATTACACCCTATCTCTATCTTGAGCTAGTTCTATCCTGTCCACTTCATCACACCCTATCTCTATCTTGAGCTAGTTCTATCCTGTCCACCTCATTACACCCTATATCTATCTTGAGCTAGTTCTATCCAGCCCACCACATTACACCCTATCTCTATATTGAGCCAGTTCTATCCAGTCCACCTCATTACACTCTATCTCTATCTTGAGCTTGTTCTATCCAGCCCACCTCATTACACCCTATCTCTATCTTGAGCTAGTTCTATCCCGTCCACTTCACTACACCCTATCTCTATCTTGAGCTAGTTCTATCCTGTCCACCTCATTACACCCTATATCTATCTTGAGCTTGTTCTAGCCAGTCCACCTCATTACACCCTATCTCTATCTTGAGCTAGTTCTATCCTGTCCACTTCATTACACCCTATCTCTATCTTGAGCTAGTTCTATCCTGTCCACCTCATTACACCCTATATCTATCTTGAGCTAGTTCTATCCTGTCCACTTCATTACACCCTATCTCTATCTTGAGCTAGTTCTATCCTGTCCACTTCATTACACCCTATTTCTATCTTGAGCTTGTTCTATCCAGTCCACCTCATTACACCCTATCTCTATCTTGAGCTAGTTCTATCCTGTCCACTTCATTACACCCTATCTCTATCTTGAGCTAGTTATTTCCAGTCTACATCTATGTCTTCCCACTGGTCTCTTCCCATTGGATTTGCAATCCAATATTCTGAATACCATTCTAAACTGTTTCGTTCGCCTTGCACGTCCTGCCCACTATAACCTGCGAAATTTGATTATCCTAACAATGTAAAACTACAGTCACAAAATAAAAATTTTCTTAGTCATGGCAAAGACGATATCCATTAAATTTAACTCTTTTATCAAAAGTTATTCTTAAGATAATATTGTATTTGTTACATTTCCTTCAACATACACATATAGCCGCGTGGAAGCTTGTTTATGTAAGATGTGTTACATAACATAAGAATGGAGTGACCCAATTTTTCAAATAGACCTACATTATGTATTTATTAATATTTTACCTTGCATAATATTATACCATATTAATATAATGGTTTCATAAAATTCAGAGAGGCTTTACATAAAGGTTTTAACCAATAATATGTTGTTTTCAATAATTTCTTATGTATTATTGTTTATGAAGAGGATGTAATGTTTTAAGTTGTGAATAAATAATGGTGGCGTAAAGGTAAATTTTCCCACGCATAACCGTATATAGTGTTACGCCCATTTTCTTAGATGGTCAAGTTTCTCACCAAAAATCACAATTTAAACTATAGCTTTATTATTTTAAAGACTATTTTAATGAATAATGCCATATTAAGATTTGTATCTTTGCTATTTCATACCTACTTATATGAATCCACAAAACTTAATCATATTTTAGTTATTATCTTTAAGAATTGTATTTTGCATAATTTCATTTTCATACAAAATTAATATTGGCGGACCTTGCTAATAATTTATTTTTACTACAACATAGCTTTGAATAAAAGATCATGATTTAACGGGAACTAAACGTTTTATCTTACTTTTATTCTGTCAACAATATCTGAAATAGTTTTCCTAAACTAATATATTACTAGAAAATCGATTCAAAACTTTCTGTGGGATGAAGATCAAAACACATATCTGGTGGGAGTTTTTATGTTGGTATAGAATCTTCCAAGTAGGTTAATATCTATAATATAATGGCTCATAATATGTGAGAGTACACATACAGATATATAGAGAAATGCATATATATATGAAGTCATGACATTAATCCTTATATTGGGAAACCCTTTTAGAATTTTGGAAATTTGGACATATTCATGACCAAAATGGCATAAATAAGTAAGATTAAAATCTAAACTCGTAGGTGTCATTGTTTCTATTTAATATCATTTAAAGCTTGATCAATAAACCAAAATTGATACAAAATCTATGAGGGATACAAGATTATCACATTAATTCTTGCTCTTCTATTTCTTGGTTGAAAGGTTAAAATGTTATATTGAATAAAAGTTCATTAGTTTATGTTTGATCTACTCGTTTTGTGGTGTGAAAGCTTAACTAGGAAGCATATTGTACTTTCTTTATAGGCATAGTTCAATGTTTGGAGGTAGTTTGTGAGCTTTAAGAAATGTAGAAATATTTTAATTTTAACGCATCCGGTTCTGTAGTGGATGAATCGAAGGATGATAAAAATAGTAACCGGAAATTATTTTGTTCAGACTTTGGTGTGTATCAACTTTGATAAAAAAAAATAGTTCCAAAGCCACATGGAACACACAAACACATATCGTACACAGTTAAATATAAGACTTGATTGCTTTAGTACCTTATATTTTAAGGAATAAAAATATATATATATATAAAGTTCAAAATTAGGTAAGCTTGAAAACGTCAAGTCAATCGGTTCGTTTATGAATAAACATTTATTAAAAACTGTTCCTTAAGTCGGTCTACGATAAATTTACTTTATTTTTTTCTCTAGAACTTAATTTATAAACTTTAGTTATGTGTAAGATATTTTGGTAAAAAAAATCCTTATTTTGATTAGTTCTGAAAAAAGAAAATCTTAATTTTCGTAGAAAATACCATGACAAACAATATTTACAATATATATACTACACTCTACCTCTTTATTGGCAAAATTATTAAAATCTATTCGTATCATGATAAACTTTACTTGAGGTATTTCTTCCCTCAGACTCACTCCTCAATATCCATTGGAAAACCAAGTAAAAACCAATAATATGTTAAACCATACCAAAAATAAATCCAACACACTTCACCATTTACAAATTTAGTTTGGAAAAAATCTTCTTAAGAAATTTATTTTTAATAAAATAATGAGACACGCGTTTATCCTAACTTACGTTAAATTTCTTGATACATTTATCTATTTATATTATATCAAACAACTTTTTGGTTTAAGTAGGGAAAATGTTTACAAATATATCCTTGATACCACTTATTAAGTTGCTTAATGGATAATTACACAAACAAACCAAACAATACAAATAAAATAATACTTTGAATTTATTTACGTACCATTAAATATACCAATAAATACATTTTTCTCATATTTTGCTCTTTATTCTAAATAATTTGGTCTATATTGTTTATATTTTGTATTTTACCAAAATGTATTGTTACATAAATCATTTATTGAAAGTTTACTATCAAAAACCTATTTAAATACTAGTAATAAGCGAGGACGGTTTTTACTTTCTTGCTATCTTACAGATGAAGAAAGTATTGTGATCGTCAAAGAAATCAAACTCGAGATTTTGATGGATCTTGACGTTTCATGACCCCCCGAATCCGAAAAAGTGGTTTTTGAATTTCCGTGTCTCTGTCCATCTGTCTGTACCTACAACTTGAGCCTAAGCTATTTTACCGATTAGGCTAAAACATGGTATCTAGGGTTTTCATAGTGTTGCCCCGGGTTTTTTTGGAATTATATATCAAACCTAAAATTAAGGGTAGTTTACTGAAGGGCATAAAGAGAAAAAGTCGATTTTCTCAAAATTGGCTCTAACGATTTTGTTTAAATTTCATTTAAAACATTTATAAATATTACTAACAAAATGGCTACTTTAAATATTTTGGCAAAATGACTTTAAGGTCTCCGGTCTGATGTGTAAATTCTCATTTTTTTATCATATCTCCAAAACTATTTGAGATATGAAATTACTTATCAAATATATATATGATAAGTAATTTCATATCTCAAATAGTTTTAGAGATATGATAAAAAATGAGAATTTACACATCAGACCTTATCTGCAGTTTTATTAAGGTTTATATATATATATATATATATATATATATATATATAATATATATATATATATATAATATAAACCTTAATAAAACTGCAGATAAGGTATTTCAACCGTAAAAAAAAACCTTTCCTGAAATCCTGATAGATGTCGACGTCTCATGACCCCCCGAACCCTAAAAAGTGGTATTTGCAATGCCGTCTGTCTGTGTGTCTGTTTAAACTTAAAATTAAGAGTAGTTTCTAAAGCATGAAAGAGAAAAAATCGATTTTCTCAAAATAGGCTCTAAAGATTTTTATTAAAATTTGATCTAAGCGTTGATTAAGATTATAAATAGACTGGCTCATTTCATTTTCCCGTGAAAATGACTTTTAGGGTACTTTAAAGAAGCGGAAATTTCCGTATCCCCGCAAATATTTGAGATACTAGATAATTTATCATATCAAAATTGTAGTACTATTAAAAAATTAAAAACTCTCATAGCTGGTGACCTGGCGGTCTAGGGGTAAGGTGTAAGACTTCTGTGCTGGCGACCGGGTTCAATCCTCGGTCCCGGCACAGATTTATCTGATTACCAAACCCTTCCTTCACCTCTGACAAGACATCTTGTTAATGTGGAGAATGCCAGGCCTCCACCGTGGTTCGGATTCCACGTTAAACTGTAGGTCCTTCATTTCATCTCACAATCATCCTACCATTACACATTAGCGTAAGTGCGTATAACCCGGACGGGTAGTAAGACGCGGTGCTAATAATAGTAATAATAATAATAATAATAATAATAATAATAAAAACTCTCATATGAAATATACTTTATGTAAAAATTAAAAACTTTTATATGAAATATATTTTATAAAACAAACAGTTTCTGAGATATTGGCAAATATATTAATACAATTTTGAGAACTTTAGTTTTAAAGAGAGAATACTTAAGTTTTAACGTAATAATACTCTAATGCCATAGAATAATTATATATAAGTAAATCTCTCAAAAAGTTTATGTTATTTTTTTCTTAAACCTCTTAGGATAAATGTTTGTACAACAATGATCTATCTCCATTTTAGACTCAATAGTCAATATTAACATTTTTTTCTTGGTCAAAATTTATAAATGAAGAATTTAATAGCAATGCGATGACCTGAAGATGTGCAACACCTAATAAAATGTTGAAAATTAACCGGAAGTCGAAACTTTAATACGAAGTGTAGACCCTTGTGGACCCAATATTGTTCTTTTTATTGGTCTAGACATACAAATGAAGACATTAATTCTTTAAAAATAAGATGATAAAATTCAAAACATAGACTCAAAAAATGTTTTACATAAGTATTGTTCAATTAATTATTAAGTTCGCTAGTGTATATTATATCGTTTCACACATATTACGAGCTTTGAGTAAATATCTCCATTTTTAAACAATAGAGCGAGAAAATTCCTGCGGAGTTCCGTAACAATTATTTAAATCTATCTTTGTCCAAAATTTGCTAATTTTCAAGAAAAGGTTTTTAAATTTTGATCAAAGTGTGTTTTGGTAAAACACCAAATAAAAGAAAGCTAGTTTTAAAAAATTCTACTGAATTAAAAATAAATTGAAAAAGAAACAATAACGTTATGCTAAATCTAATCTCAAATTAATAAATCAGGTTAAATAAAATATATGAATCTATACAAAACTCAATTTATATATTTTGCTAAAAAAGCTAGGTTTGATAAAATGGTCTTAAATTATTTAAAGCCCTGTATGGTGGCCACATGGTCTAAGGCGTCACTCTCACAGAAGACTAGATTCTGACGACGGGGAGAAGCAGGTTCAAATCACGGTCGGGAGAGTAGTTTTTCCAAAATGGTTTTTTACTCTTCCTCCACGCAAATTCGGGTACATTTCCTCTAAATATAACCTTACACATCCATAAAACTATTATAGTATTGGTACATAAGTGGATAACTCGAACGGTTAGTAAGACACGAAGATAAAACAAATATTTTATAACAATCACTATTAAAAGTGAGTAGTAAATGAAGCATTTAAATATTGCTTTGTATTGTTTCTTATATGAGTCATAATCATATTGAAAGCGTAATTATCTATTGAAATGACACGTGATCTAACTTTGTTCAGTAAATTAAACCAGTAATGAAACTTGAGAAATATTGGTTAAACTATTAACAAAACCATAAACATGTCTCCATAACTTTAGATAGACACAGCTACTGTGGCCGAGGTTGTAAACCTAACGTTTATTAAGCTAGTATTACATTTTAACCACATATGAAACATTACTAAAAGTTAGCCTATGATTAAAACATAAAAACGAATTATTTAATTAACACCTAGAACCCATATAATAGAACATCAAAATTGATAGTGTTTATTCACCAAATTATATAAAAATAAGCTAAATTATCATTATTATTAGCAACGCGTTCTACCACCCGTTCGGGTTGTACGCACTTATGCTAATGTGTAGTGGTAGGGTGATTGTGAGAAGAAATGGAGGACCTACAGTTTAACGTGGATTCCGAACCACGGTGGAGGCCTGGCATTCCCCACATTCACAAGATGTCTTGTCAGAGGTGAAGGAAGGGTTTGGTAATCAGATAAATTTGTGTCGGGACCGAGGATTGAACCCCAGACCCCAGCACATAAGTCCAACACCTTACCTCTAGATCACCAGGTCACTCAAAAAATGTGCTAAAATAAATTAATAGGATCATACCCTATAGTTGGAGTTAAATAATACTCCCTTTTCTAATTCAAACGAACCCTTTCAAAATTATATTTTTAACAAGTCCTTACTCCTATAAGAGGACCTTTCATTTATATTTAATCTTAGCTTGAATAGTACTAATAATAGTTTTGGCAATTAATCTTCTAGCTTTTCATCCTTTAATGTCTTAAACTAATAATTTATTATCATCTAAATCTGCATAAATTTTTTAAAATTCATACTATTCCCTTCGTTTTTTAACTTTATCAATTACTATAGGTAACTGCTTCAGTGACAGATTGGTTTGAGGCATTCCTATCGTGGTAGAATAGACTGCTGAGGTTAAGGAGTTCGGTGTTCGAACCCAGGCTGGGTGAAATTAAGTTGGTTTTAAAAAAATGGTTTTCCACTCTCCCTCCAAACCAATCCGGGTATACATCCTCTAAATTTGACCTTCCTCATCCCTAACTCACTAGTGTAATTAGTACATATGCATATAACCTGAACAGATAATAAGACGCGGTGCTAAAATAATTTACTAGAAGCATACTATTTTTGATTAATTCAATAACTAAGCAATTTTATTCCAATAACTTATCCTTGATAAAAAATAATTTCAGCTTTATTAACAAACTTTTTTTTTCGACTATATTAATCAAACTATTGCACATAAGTCTGTTCTTGAAGCCAAGGTGCTGGAAAGATTCCTAAATTAGTTCAAGCCAGGAAGTCCAGCATAATCTATTGTTTATGTGAAGGTTTGTCCACATATACAGATATAAAGACATATAGCACATTGTCTGGTTGGTCTGGCATTAAAGTCCATTTAATGTCCGCTAAATTTGACATTAATTGCTACAATATTAAACTATATCCCAAATGGATTTTTAAACGAATCCATGTTCCAATCTATGAATAGAAATAATGACAAGTGTGGCCTTTTATTTTTCAGACAAATCAAAAAAGCAAAAACATCTGTTCAACGACTTTTTCCCTATTCTATTATTATTATTATCACCTCGTCTTACTACCCGTTCGGGTTATACGCACTTACGCTAATGTGTAATTGTAGGGTGATTGTGAGGTGAAATGAAGGACCTACAGTTTAACGTGGAATCCGAACCACGGTGGAGGCCTGGCATTCCCCACATTCACAAGATGTCTTGTCAGAGGTGAAGGAAGGGTTTGGTAATCAGATAAATCTTTGCCGGGACCGAGGATTGAACCCCGGCCGCCAGCATAGAAGTCTGACACCGTACCCCTAGACCACCAGGTCACCTTTTTCCCTATCAAAGTAAAAGACTAAATATATATATTTATTTTAGCGTCGCGTGTTACAAGGCTTTCAGTTAATACAAATATTTACTAATTACGGCAGTAAGTCAGGGATAAGGCATTTTGAATTTGAAGGAGTGTACTCGCATTTGCACCAAAAGAGATCGGGGAACAATTTTGGAAAATAACTTTTAGTACATCCTACTTGGATTTAAACTTTTATCTCCCCATTATCAGCTTCCTAATCTAGTGTGAGAGTGATGCTTTAGATAATTTTACCACCGAGGTTGGTATCAATTACTGATTCATAGTGTGTATCTTTAACATAGATACTATTCCTCGTACAGCTAAGTTATTTTTTTAACTAAAAAATCTCGTAATTATAATGCTAGATTTTACAATTCAAAATTATTTGCAAGTAAGATTAAAAAATCGTTATTTTTTTTTTTTTTTTTACATCCATCACTGTTTCAAACATATGGGCTTGATCAGGTTTTTATTCAAGCCATATACTTTCCACTTTCTAGGCCTGTCGTAGCTTCATATGCCTTATCATATAACTTTAGACTAGGACAGGAACAACATCCAGTCCCCGGCACTTAATTCATCACTGTGAACGAGTAAACTCACATGTCAACGATGATCAATTTTTCAGCCATACCGGGAATCAAACCCGGGACTTTTAGCTCAGTATACAGACATGCTACCTACTGAGCTATGGTGTCAGGTTTTCACAATTTAGCGATTATTTTATTTATTTATAAATTCACGTACTTTATTTTCATATCCTGTATTAGATGTTTCTGTCTTAGCTGGTAGAATATCACTATTGGATACACAAAAGTAAGTAGTTATTAAATTATTATAAAATCAAGTTCAGAAACTTTTGACTCAGTGTGGACGAGGCTAAAATATATGAACCATCATCAAGTTTAAAAGAAATTAAAAGTTTTGAAAAAGCTTTTATTTTCGATAAGGCTTGTGCTCTTAGGAAACACAATAGGGTTTTGATAAGGGTATTGAAACTGGCATTATAAAACTCACAAATCTCAAATTTCATATTATACTGAAAGTCCTGGGTGAATAATAATAATAATAATAATAATAATAATAATAATAATAATAATGGCGTGTCTGGGCTACATCAATCATAGCCCAGTTTGCGGATAGATTAGCCAGTATCTACTAATGTACCGTTGCCCAGAGGACGCCCAAATGTACTAATCGTACAGCCTTTTAATGGAGGCTCTTTCCATGTCCCGATGAAATGAGGGGATGATGATAGCCAGTATGACGGGGTGGAACCAATGAAGTTTTTAACCTAGCTTAAGAATTATTATTATTATTATTATTATTATTATTATTATTACCGCGTCTTACTACCTGTTCGGGTTATACGCACTTACGCTAATGTGTAAATGGTAGGGTGATTGTGAGATGAAATGAAGATCCTAACGTTTAACGTGGGATCCGAACCATGGTGTGGAGGCCTGGCATTCCCCACATTCACAAGTTGTGACTAATTAATGTCTTTTCAGAGGTGAAAGAAGGGTTTGCCGTGACCGGGGATTGAACTCTTAACCCCCAGCATAGAAGTTAGACACCTTACTTCTAGGCCACTAGGTCAACCTTAAGACTAATTAACCAAATCCGGGTGACCATGGGAGATATTTTTTTATTCGAGAAAAATCAATCGGTGCTTGCCGAGAATAAACCCCAGGGCCTTTAGGTCAACAGTCCAGGGGCTCTGGCCACTATACCATGGGGCCATTCCTTGATCAATAATAGGCTATGCCACAAAATACTAACTCTGAGGGATTAAAATTTAAGGCTTTTCAAAATTCATATCTGTATTGTATAATATAATAAATTTTGAACTTTGCTTTTTCTTACAATAACTCAAGATTTGTGACAGTGTAGAAAATTAGCTGAAAATAAATTAATTTGCAGAATAGTTTTTTCATTAAACTAAGTCTCTTTAAAGTTTTTGGTCAACTCCTAAAGAGAACTGTTATAATTAAAATTTAATATTTTGTAATATGGCAATGTTGTGAAGAGTTTGATATTTCAAAATTATAACATTCCTTCTAAATTTGAACATAGTAGGCCTATCAAAGATCACGTGCCCTATTTGATTGAGACCATGCTCAAAGTTGTTTACTAAATTATTATGTAGAGTTGTGAAATGTTTGATTTTCAATTTTAATGAAAGAATGTTTCAAATTAGTGATAAATAATACCTATAAGAGAATTCAACTTTTTTGAAAGTTTGGAAATAGATTACTCAAAATATTTTAGATGTTATTATCAAATATTTCAAGCCTAATTGCGATGATTCATTTTAATCATTTCAATTTGATCATGTAGGTAGAATTTATTATAAGAATACAGCTGTAAAACTAGAACTATTTAGTTATTTTTAAATTAATTCTAAAATAGTTGATAACCAGTTTTTGAATATTTGACGGAAATGTATATTTATTTTTCAACTCTTCCATGAATAATGAATGAGGTAAAAATATAACTCGCCGGAAAGAGTTACCCCATTTTTAATATTTGTTTTTCATTTTTCTAGAAATGACTAGCCTAACTGAAGGATCTATAAGCTAAAAAATAGTAACACTACTTATGCCGTGTGACTTGATCAAAGAAAGGGTATAAATATTTTACTATCAAACAAACTCTATTCATACAACTTATAAATTTAATATTTTTAAAATTGTTATTTGTGATTTGCTAACATCGTATTTTCTAAATACCAGTGTGAACACTTTAGAAAAATCATCAAATGAAGAAAATCTTTATGATTATAAAACATATAATTTAAAAAACTTTATAAAACTAAAAATATTTCAAACCATTTTAATGTGTAAAATGCCAAATTCGGGATTGTTAAAATATCCAGTTCATGAGACTGGATAAGTTGACTCTTTTATTATTTTGGGTGAGTTTTGTACTGTACAGTACACAAATATTTTGTAAGAAACCCGTAGTATTTTTGCAATTCTAAAATATTATTTTTATTTTTATATAATACCAAAAAAAATGTTGAACATATAGATTGGGAATATCACAAGTTTTGCTTTGTTTTGAAACGATAGGGATGGGATGTAATGAGGTGGACTGGATAGAACTAGCTCAAGATAGAGATATGGTGTAATGAGGTGGACTGGATAAAGCAATATAGGGATAAGACGCATACTTTTGTAAGTGCGCCACTAAACGATTGAGTTCCTAATGCCATAGAGTGAGTGAAGTAAGTCTGGGGAAATCCATAGGATATATTTATATAAAAAAACCAATATTAATTTTAAATTGGCTAAAAGTTAATGTTCAAATTTGGATAATATATACTAGAGTATAATATTATTTAATTTTAGATTTATTAAAATCTAGTTTTAACCGAGCAGGGATACAGTACCATTTAATTTAAATCTTTATTGCTGCTATTATCATTTA
Source organism: Timema cristinae (assembly GCA_039000515.1). Lineage (NCBI taxonomy): Eukaryota > Metazoa > Arthropoda > Insecta > Phasmatodea > Timematidae > Timema > Timema cristinae. The sequence goes on from JBCFYV010009882.1 coordinate 89,597,747, forward strand.
TATAACTTACTTTATTTCAATTATAAAACTAAACACATTTCTATATCGTCAATTAAAGTGAAAAATAAATGCAAAATACTTTTATTAAAATAAAACTATTGAATTCAACCTTTGCTACATTAGTATTTAAATCATTGTCGTTTTGAGCTCGATATGTTTGATTGTTTCAGGCGTTGTGCATTTAATCACCGTGGGGTCCACGAGAGCCAATTGGACCAAAAACCGACGACCCAGTGATGGTGAGTACTGAGACCAACAATCTGGACCAAGAGACCAGAATAGCGTAAGTCATACTCTACATATTTTCATAGACTAAGATAAATCACAGACGAACTTATACTCGAAAGGCTTACAATCCTTTAGGATATATTACTCTTATGTGTTTAATGTTGCCACTTAGCACGAGTATTACAAGAAGAGTGACGCATTTATTGAAGAGAGTAGCAAATTTATTGGAAAGTATCAGGTATTGGAAGTGTGTAAGTCATTTTCACAAATAATCTATGAAAATGTTATATTGATTATTATAAATGTATTTATATTGCTTAGCTTATTAGTAAGGTATTTACTCAAGGAAATTAGGCACTAGAAAGTTTCACTGCCGCAACTAGGTAAGCCACCTATTCCTACCTTGAGATAATCTTATCCAATCCACTTCATTACACCTTATTCTTATCTTGAGATATTTCAATCCGGTCCACCTCATTAAACTATATCCCTATCTTCAGCTAGCTTTATATAGTTCCCCTGGAAAAGATTACGTCACTGAGCAAAAAGATGGCAGAACAAGCTACATCGTTAAAGATAATGAAAGAAGAATTGAAATCAGCCATATATATCTTCAATAGGCAACCAGATGAGTGCAGAGGGCTCCCAAGAGAGTTGGCGTAATTACTTCAAGCATGAGACAGACAGAGTCTGACGCTGTGGATGACGTTGCCATGGATGAGGATGCTGGCGATAACGCTACAATATTCTGAGCTAAACACCCTAAACAGTGAAACCCCCTGTGAGAACACAGCGCATTATTTACAAGGCAATCAAAGGTGGTTAGCAAAAACAAATTGAATAAAGAACACAATTTCCGATGTTTAGAAATAAATTAGGCCCACTTATTTTCTGTAAACTTTAATTTCTAAGAATGTCATGAAAGTCTGTAATGATACTGTTTTGGACTCCTCTGATATATTAAAAACGTCATGAATGAAGTGTATTTTTCTTTAAAGAACTGTCTGTAAGGTTTCCTTTTAATACTTCATCCATGGAGAATCACGCGTTTTCAGAAATAATTTCAATTTATTGCGTTTTAAAACTTTCTTTCTTTAAAATACCAACTCTATTTATTTGAAAAATCATGTGACGTGCTGGCTCCCTTTACCCAATAGGAAGCTAGCCTTCACAACTTAAGGTTGCCAGGAGTTCTCCTATTGATTAGTTTTAACACTGGTGACAAGGGGTCCAAGAAGCAAGGAGTACACAGAAAAACATAATTTAGAACTGCATAGATCTGACTCTCCGAGTCAGTCTGTAAGTTAACAAAAGCTGTATCACTTAATATCAAATCTTCAGTACCGAAAGTGTAATCATCTAATTAAATCGTGTGCGACATTAAAAGTTTTACTCATTCCATAAGAATTACATATAATCAGATCACGGAACCATGTACAAGTGTGTAGTAAGGCATGCACGCGTCGTCATCAACATAAAACCTGGTATTGTTATAAGTACTGCCCACAGTGAGGCATACACAGGTCCACATTCGCATCAATATCACAATAAAATCATTTATCGGGGCAAAATCCCATATCACAATAAGCCTTCTTGAAGGCAGCAGCTGATTTATAATGATATTTTGGAAATGGTAGAGCCTTTTGGAACATTTGAACCTTGAAGTTTTTTCTTCTAAATGTGTGTGTATCACTATCAGCTGTTAATGTGCTCGATAGTAAGACGATTTTAACGTCAATTGTATTCATAGTAGGTTTATTTGATAACAATATAGGCACTATTCTACATGGTTTTGATTGAAATGTAATGAGCCATATAACTTTTATTTTATGAGGTATTTAACTTTGAAGGAATTGGTTTTAATGAAGACAAAATATCTACTATTATTCCACCATTGTGAATTTTAATTCAATCATAGCCAAGGACATCTTTCTGCGTTTTTGAATGGGACAAACTTTGAACTATCATAGTCTTTTTTAGTAAAAAAAAAATCTTCTAGAGAAACTTTCAATGTATAGTTTGATATAGCATCCTTAAATTATATTGGATAAAACTGATAAAACTTTACAGAAATATTTTCCAATTTTAATCTATGAAATTGAATTATTGATATTTTAAAAGTTTTTTTAAATTCTTTATTTGTGTTGCCTTTACTTTTAAAACAAATTTCAAGTCTTTTTCTTTTCTAGGAAATAAGCATAGCTTCGACTTATCATGGGCTAGTCGTACGTTATGTAACTAATCATGTAATATTTGGTTAAATGATAATTATTTAATTAAAATTTAATCAAAGACGCAACAACAAATATAAAATTAAGATCACTGATATTAATATATTAATTTAATTGAGATGTCAGACATTTTAAAAAAGTGTAGAAATAATACAATTTAAATAATGTCAGAGACAAGATGATAAGTTTAGTTTTTCTGCTTAAAACTACCTAGAAGCGTAGAGACAGGAAGAGGGAAGTGGGGAGGGGGGGGGGGTTTGCGGGTCCTCAATCTTTACAAAAAATATTATAATAATCTATTTAAGAAAAATGGTGGAAGGGGAGATGGAGTGAAGTTTTCAATTGCAGACCAATCTTTCCTTTTAGACAGTTTATATTATCTGTTTTCACTAAAAAAAAGTTTTTAAATTAATACGTTAAAAATATTCTTTTTTAATCATAGATATTGTGTTTATGTTCTTTAACATAGTCTTAGAGTTCAATTATCATCCCTCCTCTTTTTTAAGCGCTATATTAAAGGATATCAATTTCATGGTTCTAGACTGCTTTGTTAGCCATGGCTCCAACGCCCTTTCTCACACTCATTTTGATAAGTTAATTCTCTCCTCATTTATAGAAGTATTTTTCCATTCTTCAACACACTATTATATAGCAAAATGGTAAAAGCCTTAAAGTATAATTTTAATGTGATCATTTAAAGGTAAGATATTTTTTTATATAAATGATAAAAATATGCATAGCTATAAGTTTTTTCTTTTTGTCTACAAGATTGTTTTAGAAACAAATCTTTATATTATTAAATTGGCTAAACACTAGCTTAACTTTTTAACAGATATGATATACAGCTATAACTGTGAAAGGGGAAGGTCCTAATTCCCTAAGATTACAATTTTTAGCTGTGCCGAGAACTGAACCCGAAATTCTTAGCTCAGTAGATCGATGCGTTACCGACTAATCTGAGTTTTACGTTTACATGCTAAAAAAACTTAATTAGAAGGTAAAAAACTAAAATCTTAATAAAGAACTACTCTTATTTTTCAAGTAATGTTTTTATAATTTTTTACTGGTTTTTTGTTGGTTTTTTCAAATACATTGTTTGTAAATTACTGTAAACATTGAGTATTGAAAGCATGTAACAAAACCGGTTGTAATTTATCCAAATACAAATCTAATTTCATTAGATTTTTTAATTTGCGAATTATTATCGTTTTCATTTAATCGATAATGGATGCCAAGGAAATATTTAGATTGAAGGTGTATATAGAGAAGCTACGACAGGCCTAGCGGCCGGTAGTGGAAAATATAGCAAAAATCTGACTCAAACAATAGGCTGGAAACAGTAATGGTATAGAAAAACAAAATATTTTATAACAAAATGCCAGAAGTTTATTTAAAAATACTATTTGGAAATTAAATCCCAGCAATATAAACAAAATCACCTACTGTAAATCACTTCAGAAGGAGTACAAACGTTGTTGTTTTACAGCAAAAGAGATATAAGTTTATCTTTAGTGGTAAATTCATGAACATGTTTGCAATATTACAGTTACTGAGAAATCGGTTACACTTAGAACAACAAAAGAAATATTTTTCATTATTGCTTGTATATATAATATCCTTAAGAGTTGTTCTTACATTCATCTAAATAAGAACTATTCCTGGAATTGGAAGATGTGGTGGCGGAGTGTTGAAATAAGTTTTTCCATAAGGAGAATAAATGTTTATAAGAAAAACTAACAACTACTGTGACAAAAGAAGAAATTAAAATGAAAAATAGAATGCAAACTTAACAAGGTGTCATGGCAAAATGGCCTTATGAACTATTATATATGGTATATTGCTTTTAGGAATTTTAATAGGATACTTTAGAATAACTTGCTTTTATCAATGTATTTTGTATTCCATGTTCTTAACTCACTGTATCTTTAATCATCCTCGGAATCACTATTATACCCTGATTTTGGTTGACAGAATAGTTTAGAGAATTCAAACATATTTATTTGAGGCAAACATTGATAACATGTTACTATATTTGTGTTATCATATATATAATATTAATATTTTTCAAATGTGACAGCTGCAGATAACATGACTTGATATATGAATATATTAAAATTGTTTAAGCAACTTTAGTAATAACCATATACTGTTATTCCTACCAAAATCAGGCTATAGTTCGTTTATCCAACAAAAGAATCATGATATTTGAATTTTAAAAAAATGTTAAATTGTTAGTTTTCTTCAGTTAAAGATCAATTTTTGCTATCTTTTGCCTCCGATTTTATCTTTTGATGTAATATAAAAGGGAGACAATATTATTCTTAGCTTCAATTACAGCTCTATATATAACTAATACGATTTACTTCCAGGCATAGCTTTATTTAGATCAGATTGTAGTTAGGGTATTATTTTTAGAGTCTCAACAAACATTTCCCATTTCCACTCTAGGCTTCTATCAAGGGTTGATGATAACTTTATCATTCGACCACGTCATGTTCCTGAACGAGATAACCATTTCCTGACTGTGACAAGGAATGGGGCTTATCTGTCGAACTGGGAATGGTCTATGCACATCCAAAATGATGATGAACCTCTTTTGATGTACTTCTGAACTCTTAAAAACAAACGAATGCAAACGAATGAATACTTTTGTTCTTTGGCCCACGTGCACCTTTGTTAAAGACGTACATTTTGCTGACTTATTAGTCCACTATCGTCAGCCTAGTGTGGACGCAGGTATAAGTCCATATAGGCTAATTTAGGTTTGACTAGATTTGGATAGTTTTAGTCTAGTTGGTGTATACAGCCTTCTATATTATTATTATTATTATTAGCACCGCGTCTTACTACCCATTCGGGTTGTACGCACTTACGCTAATGTGTAATGGCAGGGTGATTGTGAGATGAAATGAAGGACCTACAGTTTAACGTGAAATCCGAACCACGGTGGAGGCCTGGCATTCCCCACATTCACAAGATGTCTTGTCAGAGGTGAAGGAAGGGTTTATAAGGAAATAAATATAATATATATTCTAAATTTTTACATTATTCTATGTGTTTATAACTAAAAACAAACTATATATATAATTTTTTTAAATATTTTTTTTAGCACAGTGTCTTACTATCAATTCGGGTTAACGCTTTAAGCAAATTAATCTGATTGATTGTGATGACAATATTCACATAATATTTTAACATTGAACCTTTAACAGTTAATTCTTTAAATAAATAGCCGATAAGACACTATAGCATAAAATTCCCAAGAGTGATTAAAATTTTGTTTTCAATAACTACTCTTAAGAAAGTATTCCTAAGAGTAACAAGTTCATCAGCTTGTTAATCATAATAAGCACTCCTATATTAATTGTAAACAAAACTGTGCCCACCGTTTTACCAAAATTCAAATTTCCAAAAATCTGTCATTTTTAAACTACCCTGAAAATATATGTATATAAAAAACACATTATTTTTATAATATAATATAGCCCACTGATACTCATTTTGAGCTAAATCTTGAAGAACATTTTTAAATAAATCAAATTTTCATAAATTTATTAAAGCTAGACTACCCTTTTTAAATATATTTTAGAAATATTAACTTAAACTATTATTATTATTATTATTATTATTATTATTATTACTATTATTATTATTATTACTATTATTATTACTATTATTATTATTAGCACCGCGTATTACTACCCTTTCGGGTTATACGCACTTACGCTAATGTGTAATGGTAGGGTGATTGTAAGTTGAAATGAAGGACCTACAGCTTAACGTGGAATCCGAACCACGGTGGAGGCCTGGCATTCTCCACATTCACAAGATGTCTTGTCATAGGTGAAGGAAGGGTTTGGAAATCAGATAAATCTGTGCCGGTACCGAGGATTGAACCCCGGCCGCCAGCACAGAAGTCTGACACCTTACCCCTAGACCCCCAGGTCACCTTAAATTACTATTGTTTATATAAAATAAACCCAGACACCAAATTTGAACAAAATTTGTACAGATATTTTTTTAAATGTCAAATCTTTAAAAAATCCTATACCAATAATAATTTTTTTAAAGAAAAACTGAAATATAAAGTTATGTGTATTGTAAAACGCTAAAGACCGATTTTGAACAAAATCGTATGAGCCATAAAAAAATCACATTTTTACTTTCACACGACCCCTAAGGATCGTCATAAAATCGAATTTGTGATCTTGATGGATGTTGACGTTTCATGACACCCTGAAACCAAAAAAGGGTTTTGTTTTTGCAATGCCGTCTATCTGCCTGTCTGTTACTGTGACTAGAGCCAAAACTATTTTACCGATCAGGATGAAAATTGGTACCTAGCGTTTTCATAAGGTTCCTAAGAGGTTTTTTGGAATTAGTAGCTAACCTTAAAATCAAGGGTAATTTACTTAAGGGCAAAAAGAGAAAGAAAAATTTGCTCTGATTCAGCTGCAAATATTTTGTTTAAAACTCGTATCTAAGCTATGTTAAACATTACCAATAAAATAGCTCATCTCATTTTTCTATGAGAATGACTTTCAGGCTATTTTTTTTACAACAGCAGAAATTTACAACGTTGATCATATATTCGCATCTAATATATATACGAAATAAATTATCATTGCAAAGTTGTGGGAATCTAAAAAATAAACAACATTTATTATAAACATATTTTTATAAACTCAATAGTTTCAAAATTATTACTAGTAAACATTTATTTTTTAAATTATGATCTGGGAAATGGGAACGTGAATATTAGGCTATGTTCTTTTGGGGACAAAGATATTCCTCTTTTATAAATATGTTTCTGTAACAGTGTATAGTATTTCATTTATGTTCATTGGTAGAATGTGATATTTTTTCCATCATATTTCTTCAACCCCAGAGCCGGATAGTATGATTTTTTTTAAATATTTTTTATCACCACATCATACTACCCGCTCAAGTTATACGCATATACGATATTACTCTAATTAGGGTTAGAGAAGGATGAATTTTAGAAGTAATCACCCGCATTTGCATGGAAGGATAGGGGGAAACCAAAACCACCCTCAGTAGACCCGGTCGGGACTCGAACCCCAATCTCCTAGTTATCGTCAAATATCTTTATTGCTAGATAAAACTTTCCCTAAATGTTTTAACTCGTCAACACTATGAAATTATACGTTTTTCGCAGTAATCTATAAATTATCGCACTCAATCTGTGTTTTCTGAGTTATAATGTACTTAGTCTTTTCAGCGTTCACTTACAAACCTATTTTCCTGCTCACCTCTAATAAAATGTCTGCATAGGATACAAACGCTTTCTGACTATTACCTAAACTTAAATCATATGGTGTATCCTAATAGCTGCATTGTACCGTTTGATATCAACCCTTCCTAACTTGCATGCATTACCTTGATGAAGACTAAATTAAAACTAAATGGGAAATATGCACCTCCTTGTTTTATTAAATTTAATCGAAGGAATTAGATTTAGAATTTTTTCTAAAAGTATAAACTAAAAAAAAATTATTTTTAATACTTTACTTATAGACTTGCTATAGATAATCGTGTAAATATTACAATGTGATCGCCTAAATGCTTTATAAACTTTTTAATACATACGTTTACATTAAAAAATGTCATTTTTTTATGGATTTTTGTAATTATGTATTTACATTTTGTATAACTATTCAAAGAATTTAAATTTAATTTAAATATACCATCGATAAGTTCAGAACCGTTTGGTGTGTGATTTTGTTATTTACAAGGTACGGATTTTTAAATAATTGTGAATACATCTGGTTAGCTAAACTAGGTAAACTATATAAATTAGATTAAAGAATGTGTTTAACACACGACTTAAGTTTTGAAATGATGAATAAATAACCAGTTACTCGCTTCAGTGACCGAGCCGTCTAAGGCGTCACTCTCGTATTAGACTGGCCTGCTAATGACTGAGAGATCGGGGTTCGAATCCTAGTCGGATCATATGAGGGCAGATGATTTCCACACTCTCCTTCCACACACATGTGGGTAGATTACATCTAAATCTCTTCCTTCCTCATCCTTACCCAATTAGAGTAGTTATCACAGATGCGTATAGACTGAACAGTTAGTAAGACGCAGTGGTATGAATTAAATAAAAAAATATCAATATGAAAAGGGCTGAGTGATTTTTAATGAGAATGTTAAGGTTGTTTTTTAATCATATATAACAGCTTGAAAAGATTCACATGGGTTAACAATTAACTTAAAAGTACCATTTTTATATTACTTTGTCTTACTACCTGTTCGTGTTATAGGCATCTGTGTTAATTACACTAGTGTGTTAGGGATGAGGGTGGTTGAATTTAGAGGAAGTTTACCCACATTAGCGTAGAGGGAGAGTGGGGACAAACAGTTTAGGAAAAACCACTCTCAGTACTCCCGATCGGATTTTAGCCCCGATATCTCTGTCATCGGCTGTCTATTCTATTGCGAGAGAAACGTCTGAGACCATTTGGCCATTGAAGCAGGTTAAGGGAACAATTTTAGTCACTGAAGGGCTTTAAAGTTTAAATGATCTTTATTGACCAGGAGATATTTAAAAAAGAGAGGTTAAAGGAGCTAAATAAAAAGTAGGTTTATTTGATTTGAATTGGATTACTAGTACTTGGAATTTATAAAAATTGTTAGCAGTTTGAAGCTTATTACTCAAAATCACATTGCGGGAAATCAAACAAAATGGTGTCTAAATATGAGTTATTTATAGTTCAAATATATTAAGGATAGTAAAAATGTAGATACAGCTTTTATATTTTGCTTTAAATGAAAACTACTGAATATATTTATTATTTGATGGCTTTGTTTGAAAATATTATTTAGTATTTTGAGTTTTATCTTTTGTTAATATTGTATTTCCAAAAATAATTTTTTGGTTCATTCTGTGATATTGGGGATGACTGGATGTTAGTATAAACATACTCGCATTTTATATTAAAGGTAACAACAATTTTGAACCCCAATAAACAGTATGGGTGAGATTTATATTAAAGTTTTAATGGATATATTTATACAAAATTAAGACATCTACCACACAAATGTACTTTAAATTTTGAACAACTCGATTCCTTTCCTAGAAAGAACAAACAAATAACAGTTACTTTCTTTGCTTGAATTTTATGATGAAATTCTGGACAGAACTTAACCTTTGTTTGCAAAGGACGAACTATTCTATCTAACGTTTGCATGCCTTCAAAACAGGAAGTATTTTCTCAACATATGAATGTAATTTAAGCTGGGTGGAGTCTAACATCTTTCAATATTTCTTAGCCACCACTAATTTCTGTTTTAAAATGGTATGTTTATTATAATTTAATACACAATCTATCAAATTAATATTTTGATCATCTTTAGCATCCCAGCCTCATCAATGTTTTGGTTTGTGTAGTTTTTTATATAAATATCATCTTTAATTTTGCCTAAATTGAACCATCTCATGCAACATAAAAACTATCTTAAAAAATAAAATAAGACATTTTAATTTGCATATAATCCATTATAACTGTTTATTATCTAATAACTTTTATCTTAACAACTTTTTTTTTTTCCAATCCAAGAGTATCAAAATAAATTGTAGAGCAAATACATAAAAAACTATATTTCTTTAATCTATTAGAAGCCAAATCTAATAAGATTTATGATCTATTAATTTTTGTGACCATTTTTATAGTTTTATCAAACCCATACAATATTATTTAAAATATTCTCAAGTTCGAGTATTTAAGTTTACTAAATAATTCCGATTTCCACTTCAATTAGGGATCCAAACCATAGTGCCCCAACCTGATTGAGTACAATGTAGGATGGCAAAACTTTTTACAGGTTATAATAATAGTTAACACGAGATACGATGAAATCTTAATCTGAGTAGCTCACGAAATAAATGGGAATTTTTGAAAATAGGTCCTATACTCGGTGGGTTTGATGACCCCAGAGTAGCATTACTATCCCTAGGGAGCAGAATTAAAGTGGGATGAAATAGAATGCAAGTAAAGTCCAGTATTTGTACAGGTTTTATAGAAAAAAGATTGTTGGCCTAAATAAATAAAACAATGCTTTAGTTGATACGTTTAGTTTAATTTTATACGCATAGTGATATCAACAATTCTTGAATAGCTGTATTATTATTATTAGCACCGCGTCTTACTACCCGTTCGGGTTATACGCACTTACGCTAACGTGTAATGGTAGGGTGATTGTGAGATGAAATGGAGGACCTACAGTTTAACGTGGAATCCGAACCACGGTGGAGGCCTGGCATTCCCCACATTCACAAGTTGTCTTGTCAGAGGTGAAGGAAGGGTTTGGAAATCAGATAAATCTTTGCCGGGACCGAGGATTGAACCCCGGCCGCCAGCATAGAAGTCTGACACCTTACCCCTAGACCACCAGGTCACCTTTGAATAGCTGTAATGTAATTTAAATAAAGTCAACCTCTGTTGTTTTAGGGTAAGGTGGTCGCCTCATAACCCAATGTTCGTGGGTTCAAACCTTGCTGGGGTTGACGGATTTTTCTTGAGAAGTAAAAATCCGTAGCACAACTTCCTTCGGAGGGGCAGTAAAGCAGTTTGTCCCATGTCGATTGTGGCATGTAAAAGAACCCTGGAAGGTTTGTACAAATATACCTTTCCCTGATAAATTTATATGCCCTTTCACTCTCGTTCATAAAAATTATCGTGTGCTGATATAAACATTTGGTTCAGAAAGTGCACTTTAAATAACTCAAAGAAATAAAAATTTAAATGAAGAAAAATAGTTACACTAAAATGTAATTATGCTTATCATTCAATAATTATTGTTGAGATTACTAATTGTAGAAAATAAAACTTAACGCAGCAACTGAAGCAAATATTATTTATTGTGTCAAAATGGTTGGCATGAATACTGCACAAATACTCGCCTCTCCTTCCATACAAACGTAAAACTTCAAAAATTGTTTGCTGACCAGTGAAGTTTGCAAAATAACGTGTTCCACACTAACAGGCTCGGCTCTGATCCTAAATTTTTGGAAATGGTTAGAATCCCAAGGACAAAATTGGAGGTGATTTCAATAGTATGATTTTTTTTACCTTTTCCTATTTCTTATAATATGGCATGAGCCCTTAGATTAGTGTAATATGTGAATACTACGAGTTGATTTAAATACGTGTATCTTTTTTTTTAAGTTTTGTTTCATTCACTCTTCTTGAATTCTATAAAAATAAGCACTTTTTTATTTCAAAAATTGTAGGATGAACTTATGTTTAGTGATATGATACCGAAAACATTTTGTGTCATACATTTTACCAACAGCAGAACCTGAGTTGAACTTGGTTTCCGTTGTTTGGAAGGTCGGGGTTCAAGTTCAAACTGAACGTATTTTGGGAGGAAAGTTTACAAATATAATATTTTCTTTGTGATTGTACCTTATTTTATTCTTTTGGGGGTGTTTTTTTCTCAACTTTGAGACATCAATTTTATATACTACCGTGGATATAGTAAAAAAAATTGTTTGCTTAGTGTATAAAACGTATTATCGTGATTTTTTTTAATGAGCATTAATGGTTAAAACAATCATCTTCGTGTTTTTGTCAATACTAGGCAGCATCCATATCACGCGCTTGCAAAAATTTTAAAATGAGTATGAACTGCCAAAACAATAATTTTCGTATTTTTGTCAATAGTAGGCAGCATCCATATCACGTGCTTGTTGGTTGAAAATAATTTCACTGTTCAAAAATACACGTAAGAACTTAAGAAATTAAATAAAGCAAATAAATGACAAGGAACACCAAACGCTGAGGTTACTTATATCGACGAGGCTATAGCTGCCGGTAGTGGGGGAATCGAAGCTGTCTGTAGTTAACGCGGCCTCCGCTTGGTTGCAGCAGCGCTGCAACGCACTTTCTTCTCGACTGAAAGTACAAGCAGTGTGATAAGAGTAGCCGAATAATAGTGGTGCGAAAGGTTTGTGGCCCTCCATGGGAATACTGTAGTGTGTACTGATCTCTATTGGTGCTTTTTCTACCGCGTTAATCATACCCAGTGTATTGTCAACACTTCACGGGCAGACATAGAACACTAAAACGCAGGGATACCGCTGTATGTGTGAGTAATAGTATAATATTTATTTATTATAACACGATTTTCCTCACTTGAACTCCGCCACATTTTACAGCAATGTTGAGAATAAGTGTTTTCAGTGTAAAACGGCTGTTAAGGGATGCTGTAAATTAATAAATACTAAAATTGCACTGTGTATTTAACTGTGCGGATAGGTATTTTTATTAACTTATGAAGTAAAATTCCCAATACACATAATATATTCACTGTCCCATTAAACTAATATCTGCGTTAAACTAGTTTTTTTTTAAAATATTTGTATTATTGACTCCTTAGTATATTAGAAAACTCAATTATTTTTGTGGTAAGGGTGGCACTTGAAGTATTCATTACGTTAAAAATAGTCTGGAATTATAGAATATAAATCTATTGGTAAAATCTCCCCATGTGTAAGCCAGCTTTATTACAAACATAAGCCGAAAGCGTTAAGTGAACATATACATTGTTACTTTACCGGTAAGCCTACTTGTAAAAATCGGAAAGTATATATAACTCCTAGGTGACTAGAGATAAGAATTTAATCAAGGGAAAAACCTAGTTTATTAAAGGTCGTATTATTTTTTTCGAAATATAAACTCGATTGATATTTATTTGTTTTAAGCAAGACATTAATTTGATAAACTGTTTTTACCTAGTTTAAATAAACTATTTAGGACTATGTTAACGACGTGTCATTTGCAATTAATTAGGAATCGTTGGGGCTTATTTTTGAATTATATATATAATGTTGATAATCCCCAGTTATTTCAACACTTAGGCATTTTTTTTTTCATTTGCAAATATGTGAAATTGATTTTATCAAAGGGTCTTTATTGTACTAATTTAATGACAATTTCTATTTGATTATGTAAGAAAATATCTTCTGAACATGTGCATAAATGACTCATTTTATCGAGTTGACATTCTAAACTTTAATTTGATTTTTTTTTTTCCAGTGCAATGCAACTTTCTAAATTAAAATTGTCTGTGCAGTGTAGGTTATGAGGTACGCCCACAAAATGATTCATTCTCCGCCATGTTAGTTTGTAATTATGTCATTCTTATCCTGTTTGTTGATACGACTACTCTATCTTTGGTCGCGTTTAAAAGTCGACCACACAAAGTAGTTACCAAGAATGTAAACAAAGGCCAAGTTTGATATTATGCAACAAACTCCCTCAAGCATGGTTAATTATGTCATAATGTAAATCGATGGAATATATTTAGTCTACGTTATCTAAAGCCTGGAGACGGAGAGGCTGCTTTTTTTTCAAATACTACCGGCTTCGATTAACGTAGAGGGTCAACATTTATACCATATCTACTTAAAATAACTTTGGTTTTTCACCAAGTTTTAATTAATGCTTATATGGTTGATCACTGTGCTTGTTTTAAAAATAAATAAAGATAGCCACTAATAGTTCATAGTGGCATTAAAATAAGAAAAGAAGCAGTGCTAAAAACTCCAATACATTGTTTAAAAATGAAGAAATTTTAGCTTTAATAATTATTTGATACTTTCCAAATTAATTTGAGATCCATTCTAAAGTTTCTATAGGCGTACTATTTTTTTAAGACATAATAAATTTCAAGTCTAAACTGCTTGTGTTTTGTTTTTCAGTTTTGTGTTTTTTGACCAGACATTTGAGATTTTAAAAAACGCCCAATTAACGATTTGGAATTCCTGATAGGCATACTAGGATTTACTATCTTTCCAAGCAGCCCAGACTTATGGGCCATTTCAGTGCCAACGTGCAATTTTAAACATGTATTGGATTAATTTGTTATTTATGATAAAATAATTTAAAAAAGACTACGCTGGATTAAAAATAGCGTTAACTACAAAAAGTAAAAAATCTATTCTAAAGCAAATAAAACAGATTATTTTAAAGAAAAACGATAGTAGGCCTACTTGCTTTTCATGGGAAAAATAAATATACTTTAGAAACATTATTATATTCTATGGATGGAAGTAGGTAGCTTTCATAATATGTAACAAATTAACTTTTAGTCAAAGTATTATGAAAATTAAAACTCATCTTCTGATGAGCATCCTTTAAATTTCCCAGCTACACTGAGTTGGATGTCTTTATTTTTTGTAGGGATTGGATCCTATAATCTTTAAGGATATTTGAGGGTTCGAGAAAATTAAGAATTTGAGATTTAAAAAAATAGTTTTTTTTCAACATTTTGAGTTTGAAGTATGCCTAGTTTTAAAGCTCTAATGCAGCTTATTTTTTGTTCAGTTCACAGCATAATTATAGGAAAAACTTAAAAGACCCCAGACATCTGATTTAACACTGTGTGTACATGAATGTTATAACGAATGCATTTTAGGAAAAAATATATCTAGTTTTTGTATTTACCTGTCAGGAGGCTCTACGCATGCTACTAGAGTGATGCCTTAAACCATGCAGCCACTGAAGTGTACAAGAGCAACACCTTAAACCATCCGGCCACCGAAGTGGGTGATTTAGATGTTGCAAGTTCTAGTTGGGAACTGTACAAAAAATGCCTTGCTTCTATTAGTTTGTCGGGAGTTGAACGGTTGACCAAGCAAATTAAGGACGTAACTAACTTTAATTTACTTTGGAAACTGTTGATGTCGCTACGTGCTCAATTGCGTGATTTAGATAAACGCAAAAAGATCTAAGGTTAACAAAACAATTGCAAACATTGATTTTGTTGGTTCAGAAACTAGGGGAAAATCACCCCCTTAGCCAAAAACCACAATTATCCTGGCAACCCAACTTGCCTACGTCGGTAGCTTTGCCGCGCGCGCGTCAATTGACAAGTTGCCAGCAGGGAAATTTAAAGTTGACCAACTTTTTTTATTTGCCGACCTCCATCTCTTGACTTGAATCATTTTATCCTGAGTAGATCTCATTGTAAATCAGGAATAAACACTTGCTTACTCTTTCCGAGGATATGTGGGGTTCGGGGCTTGAATCCCGGCTAAGAGTTTATCAACCCAAGCGATAAAAAGCAGTTTGATAAATTTCATTTAAAGTATAGCAAACACTAGCAGGCAGGGATCTGGGAGGTCCAAAGTCTGGACTTCCCAGGTATAAATAACATATACCGGTAAAATAAATTTTACAAGTTTACCCTGCATTTATTTTGGAATCTTACATCACAGTAGTTTGTATAGTTTCATAATTATTTTGTAGTAAATCAGTGTTTTTGACTCTCCCATTTTAATTCAATTGAATTCTTGGTGTAAGTTTACTTGAAGGATATTAAGGTGGGAATTTAGGAAACGCGAGATAAGTAAGGGCAGTGTTTTTTTAGTTTTTATAGTAAAAGTTTTTTTTTTTGCCAAAGTAATTACAATTTTGCTTCAGTAGCTTAGTTTAATTTTCTCCATATGGTGAAATCAACAGTTAGCTTGAATATCTGTCATGGGCATATCAGCATTAGACAAGAAACTTTTTAACTGAAGAGAAAATGTTGTAATAAAATTCCAGGACGCCCTTGACAGATATTTAACAACTATTGAGGTCACCATGTGAATAAAATTAAAATATAGGTTTCTGCTGGAGAAATATTTGATTTATTGGGGGGGAAAAAAGGTTTGTTGCAAAAACTGCAAAAATATTGCCCTTAACTCGTGTTCCCTAAACGATAAATCTAAGATATAGGGATGAGAAATGTGTCCTAAAGCAAACGCATTGCCTTGGCGTAGAGAGAGGATTTGAAAGGCGACTACCAGGACATACGGTCGGGATTCATATCCTGACCCTCCTGTCAATGACTTACTACCTTTTGTGATGGCGATACATGACACCCGTGGTCACATTGTCTTTAAAACCATTCAGAAGGGCGCATTCAAATTATTAATGTGTCTATTCAAATCACTTAATGTTAGTAAAGGTTTTGATTGTTTGCGGCCGCGTGGTCTAAGGCATCACACTCCCAATAGATTAGACTGCCGATTTCGGGGAGGAAAAGGTTCGATAATCGGTTGGGTGTAATGGGGGTGGTTTTTCCAAAATGGTTTTTCATTGTCCCTCCACTCAAATGTGGGTACACCTCCACTAAATATAACCTTCCTAATTCCTAAAGTCAATACATGTTTGGTGACTAGCCTTTTAAAGTATGACTCCTCCTTCCTTGTGGCTTCAAAGTAGGGGTCGATGGCCAATTAACTAAAAACTAATTAACTGAGTCCTAACATCAAATAATATTTCTCACCATCTATGCCTATATCTGGGGACGCGATCAATATGTCCCATGTTCGACTAGGTAATCACTCTTAAGGTAGCTTAAACTATCTAATGTCTCAAACTCCAAATCTGTGGACTAGGAACATTTGTTTTTAACCAATAGGTTGTTGCTGCGTTTAATCTTCTCTCGTGGCATATACTTATTAAAATACTGATTTAAAATTCACGTTCTTGATCTGGTATCCTATGAATGTTTAGAATAGGAAGTTGGGATAACCTTGATGGACATTAAAGGTAAAGCGTCCACTTGTCAGCATCTTACTCATCGTATTTTAATCTACTTCGTGGAATTGCATTGGCATTGTTGATGTCTGATACTTACGATGTTAATCAGTGGAATCAGTCTGATTAAAAATAATTTAAGGAATTCAAAAATCCGATTCGTGCGATTTGTGCGATGTGGATCAGTGTACGCTTACCTTAAGAAGCTTAGCACTAAGAACAACAATTGGTAGGTAAACTCGAGGCTCATATTCAATATTTAGATGTTTATATATTTCGCTTCTACACATCTGACTACCCATCCAGGTTGCTCGCATATTTGCACCAATTGGGTAGGGATGAGGAAGGTTAGAGTAAATGTAGCAGGGTTTGCGTGGAGGGATAGCCTAACATCATTTTTTTTTAAATAACATCCTGCTTGGATACGTACCCCGACATCCCTGTCACCGACAAACCAGCTCTTGACGAGGTTTATTGATGCCTTAGGACAGTATGCAAGAAAGAGGCTGAGTGAAATTGTAAAAGGTAAGTTTATTTGCTTTCTTCTTTTCTGCTAATCAACGCATCTTCTAATCCACTTCGCCTTCTGTTTCACTCCCCCGCGTTATTGTTTACGAGCCTGGCTATATATATATATATATATATATGCATAACTCTGTGGCTCATTTGTCTTTACTGAATAATTAATTAGGTCTATGGCATAAACATCCAAATCGCAATTTTCATTTCCCCCATGAAATTATTTTAAGGTTACTTTACATAAGCATAAATTTTCAATTTAGATCATATCTCCGCAATCACTTGAGTTACGATATAACTTATCACTGTAAAGATGTGAGCCTAATACTATTAATAGGTTTTTTATTGGAAAAATATTTTTATAAAACAAATAGTGTCCAAGCTATAGTGAAACGTATTTTATTTTTCATGGATTGGATAACTGTGAAATTGAAATAGATTGTCAAGCTTTTTGGTGGACAGAGATATTCTTCTATTCTAAATGTTTCTTTAACATTATTTTTTTCCTTTTCACTTTGTTTTCTCTAACAATGTTGTTTGCTCTAGAGTAGTTCAAAGTAATAGTCTTGATGCTGTCACTTTGTTCATTAAGGTCATACTAAATATCCCTACCAAATAAGATAAAAGAAAATTTAAAACTAGGCTACTGTTGTATTCCGATCTGATTTGAATCTACCAGTGGAAATCTAATCGTATTCCCTATACACGATTCAATTCCGACGTTTTATTTACCGCTTAAGAGCCTAATTGAGAATTGATTTAATTTTAATCAAACGATCATGATAAGTATAATCTATCAATTCTATATAAAAAAAGATTAATAGTCAATCAAATATCTTCTTCTCTCTCTACTTTTTGAATTGGGACTTTTGATTGGTAGTTTTTTTTAAAAAAAGCGTCTGCCACTTTTTATCACGGTTTCTTTTTAGGGTGTCATATCATACAAAGTCTGAATGTGTATAACTACTACTCGCCCGGAGAATTAGTTTCATTACTCTTTGGCACTAGGAACTTTAAGCTAATTGCCACACTTTCTAAAGTGCGCCACTTATCCATATCTTGAACTAGTTTTATCCAGTCCACCTCATTACACCCTATCTATTTAAGGTCCATTCTAATGCTATCCTACCGTCTGCGTTTGTGTCTTCCCAATGGTCTATTCCCATTGGGTTTGCCAGTCAATATCCTGAACACGATTCTTGATTTTTCCATTTGCGCTACATGTCCTGCCCACCGTAATCCACCTTATCCTTGAACTAAGTATTAAATTTATTAGCTGGAATCTGGTTGAGCTATATCTATAATTATTATCGGTGACCTGGTGGTCAAGGGGTAAGGGGTCTGACTTCCATTCTGGGGGTCCGGGGTTTAATCCTCGATCCTGGCAAAGATTTATTTGATTGCCAAACCCTTCCTTCACCTCTGACAAGAAGTTTATTAATCACAACTTGTGAATGTGGGGAATGCCAAGCATCCACCGTGGTTCGGATTCCACGTTAAACTGTAGGTCCTCCATTTCATCTCACAATCGCCCTACCATTACACATTAGTGTAAGTGCATGTAGCCCAAACGGGTAGTAAGACGCGGTGCTAATAATAATAATAATATAATTATTATCCACCATAGTGTTAGCAAAAATGCATACCATCTATTATTTAGGAATTTGTAGTTGCGTTTCTAATGAAAATACGTTAACCAGAAAGAGCTCATCTCTACTTTGGCCAAGTTATAATATGTTTTTATTACAAATTAACCTTATGGATGCTCTTTTTTTCTTATAATCCTAAGAATCACTAAGCAGGCTTTTAATAAGAAAATCTGTCTATAGCTGAGGTGTTGTGCCTTATATCTGGTCAATCAATTTGTCTGACCACTTTCGTGCTAAGTCCCGTTGTCTTGAATAAATCACGACCACATGTATTTACAAACACAGTTCAAGCGTCAACTATTGTCCCATTTAACGTCTGGTTGTTGTAATACTTTTAGATAACCCACCCCGTAATCTTATTTTATGTATTATTATCATCATCATCATCACCGCATCTTACTACCCGTTCGGGTTATACGCACTTACGCTAATGTGTAATGGTAGGGTGATTGTGAGATAAAATGGAGGACCTACAGTTTAACGTGGAATCCGAACCACGGTGGAGGCCTGGCATTCCACACATTCACAAGATGTGATTAATACAAGTCTTGTCACAGGATTATATATACATATATAGTCTCTTAAGGTAAGCGCCCATTGGGTTGGAACCGCAAAGACGGAACCAAAAGTATAACTAATTCGTAGCATTATTTGCTATCAATATACGTTCACTACGTCGGTATCACCGGCAAAGGACTCTCCGCCGTTCCGCCATTCGACCAAAGTCCGGGCGAGAGAATTAAAATCAAGTGCGGTCCGGAATTTTTGGCGTCATCTTCAACCAGATTAGGAACTAATGTGTGGTATTCACCAAACATAAGTATTTTCCTGTAGACGTTGTGAACCCAGATACGTTGTTTCCTACCTTTTCTTCTCTCCTCTTTAATTAAAAGGTAACTAATAGCTACAAATTCTTCCTCGCTTTCCATATTTATAAACATGAAACAAATCCAACAATAACAGAAATGCAAGCAGTACTTCATGAGCACGCAAACGAGAATCTCACCTTTTGATAGTGATGGGCACAGTCTAGTAAAAATAATCGAGTAACTCGACTGTGTTTTGTAATCGGGAGTACTCGATTCTTCTGGGATTACTCAGTAAATTACTCGGTCCATGTTATTCTTTTATTTTCTCTTCTCTTAATAGATAAAAGAGAATCGACCTTATTGGCTGGACTGTTTACCATTCTATTTCTATTTAAAAGACATATTCCCTTAGAGCTCCTTTTTCACCAACAGTTTCTGCTGCTAAGCAAAAAAGACCCATCATGGTTTAAATGTTTCACGTGCATTCTAAATACAAAATACTTGCAGATGTAAGGTACACAATCGAAAAACATACTAACTAAGCGTATCACATTTCCGATTCTTTTTAAAAGTACTCAATGAAAGTTACTGGATTCTTTTTACACGGCACCTCGGCACTTTTATTTCCACAATGGTAAATAACGAAATTAATTATTGTATTTCTTAATTATTTTGAATATAATTTCTCCTTAGTAAAATATGATTATTTATAAATTGAAACTAATTTGATTAAGTTACAAAATAGAAAAAATAAAAAAAAATTCACTTATTAAAAGGTACAATAATTATCAATTTCTAATGAATGTATAAAGAAAAGTTTATTTTATTAAAAAGAGCACAAAACTTTTATTTTTGTTACACTTCTTAAAACGCATATGTTCATATTGACTGCATGCAACATGAAACCTGAAAATAAGGGGGTGGAGGTAACTGTCAGAGTCAGGAAGAGATTATTGACATGTTATTAGTTTCGAATTCCATTACAAGACTCCCGAGTAATGTTGTCCAACCGATTGCCATGGGACGATTCGAGAAGATGAATCGCTAAAAATTACTCGAGTAATTTTACTCGATTCTTAGAATTACTCGATTGTGCCCATCACTACCTTCTGGCTCGAGAGCAGCTGAGCAAACCTAGTCTCCGCCCGGGCCGTCAGTGCGGATAATGGGTGCATATGTCCCCCCCCCCCCCTAAATGTGCGACCCGTGCCGTTAGTGCGGATAATGGGTGCACTTCCCCCCCCCCCCCCAATGTGCGGCCCGTGCCGTCAGTGCGGATAATGTGTGCACTCCCCCCCCCCCCCCCCCAAAAAAAAAGTGCGGCCCGTTCCACGTTCCATCCGTGCGGTACCGACCCTGTGGCCGCTTACCTTTAGTCTTACAACAGTTCAGGAGTATAATTAAAGTAAGATCCCAAGATATAATAGCCCCTCTCGATAACCCAATATGTTGTCCACGAATCCCCTTAAAGGACCAAATTAAAAAAATATATATATATATATAATGGTTAAAATCATTAGCTTAGGTAATTAGGCGTGGGGTTCCTTTCTGGCTCGATGGAATTAGGTTGTAGGGTAGACAGTTTAGCGAGCCAATCTCTCCCTACCATTCAACAAGCTACCCTTCCCTTCGTTTGTAGATACAGGCAAATTATCTGTGTTCTCTGAACCAAGAGATTCTTGCTAAGCTTCCCTTACCCTTTTTATAAATGATAATCATTGCAGCTAACACAAGGCCGTAACCAGGCAGGAGAGGGAGGGAGAATAGGTTCAAACCTAGAAACATTACAATAATTACTGATGCTTTATTTTTATATATTTACAACATAATAAAATAAAAGTTACCGCTTTTAGGTCTCTTTAACACCTGAGATCATACTGATTATTTTTAAGTCTCTCTCGCCACATCCGATATCACGCAACGTTAGGACTAAGTAACTTCATCGGTATTTGAACTGGTGAAGTTACCTACCAGGTCTGACATTTATTCATAGCGCTTTAGTCGTCTTGACCTTAGCTGATTAGGAAATAAAATGTATTTAAATCCATTGTAATTATTATTTGCTAATATGATAACAAAATAATTAGGAAACAATTTCTGGGAAATATAGTAGGCCCTGTATACATTTGAATAAAACACTTGCGTACCTTAGTTGGCTATTTGAACCGCAGTCTGTTCATAGCCTCTCTATTAAGGTGGTGATGTGACGGGCCACGAGTTAAAGGCAATGCTGTTGCAGTTTTTATAGCAAAACCTTTTTTTTTTGTCAAAATAAATCAAATATTGCCTCTACAAAAATAGTTTAATTTTCTTCTCATGCTGATATCAACAGTTCTTAAATATATATCAAGGGTATCCTGGAATTTAATGACAACTTTTTATCTTCGTTGAAAAGTTTGTCGTCTAATGGCTCTTTGGTCATGACATATTCAACAACTGTTGATATTACCCTGTGAAAAAAAAAATTAAACTTTATGTTTCTACAAAAGAATTATTTTATTTATTTTGGCCAAAATAATGTTTTGCTCTAAAAACTTCAAAAACACTGGCCTTTTCTCGCGTTTCCTACATCCCCACCTTAAGCCTCCTCCACACTTTCCTATCGACAGCGGTAGTCTCCCTCTCTATCCAGTACTCCTTACCCAAACACCCCATCTGAGCTTGCTTGGTCTTCCCAGTGGTATTCTTCCCTCTGGTTTTCTTAGGTAGGTCTACCCCTTCTCATTACATGAATACAAAACTAATCAGACAACTTGTTTCAAACATTTTCTTATTATTTTAGAGTATATCAATACATTTACTTTGCCCTTTTTACATTTGCCAAAAGTTGGCCCAAGTGTCAAATTTTTGCAATTATTCGTGAAATTTTTCTTATTAACTATTGGACACTTTAAATAAAACTCACTCAAAACAAATATATTATTTAAACATCTGCTCTTGCTGACCATAGAAAAAATCTAAATAGCATCTAGAAACCTTAAATAATCATAAATGGTATTGGCCTCTAGCGATTGAAGGGGAGGGGAAGGTGCCGATATTTCACTCTCCCCCGTAATTTGATTCTGGACAAAAACTTCTATCTTTATATTTTTCTGTTTTTATTGTTTAAGGTATAATATGTTAGTTGGCTTAACTTTTTACTTTCTACCTTCTTGCTACGGAAAATAATTTGGAGTGTACTAATAATATGTGTACATATATATTTGCTGATTGTTTTAAATCAGTTTGTCTGCTTTTGCATATGTACTTTCTTAGCGCGAATCTGAAGCTCTTGTTTATTTAAGTCTATCATATTATACTTAGCACCGCGTCTTACTACCCGTTCGGGTTATACGCTTTAAGTACTAATTACTCTAATGGATTAGGAATTGGGAAGGTTGAATTGGAGGAAGTGAACCCGTATTTGCGTGGAGGGAGAGTGGAAAACCATTTAGGAAAAACCACCCCAGTTCAACCGACCGAGATTAGAACCTCGATCTCCCCGTCCTCAGCAGTCGGGCTCAACACGACAAGCGCGTTAGCCAACTACGCCACCGAGACGGGTTTCTATCATATTGTTTGTTAAAAATGTAAGTTACTTCATTTTGTTTCTCCACTTATAAAATCCATGATAAAAAAAAAGGAATGTTTGTGTAAAACTATGGATCACCTAAACGTTAATAAATATTCTCCTATACATCATACAATATATTCGATGTCAGCCCACATTAGAGCCACACCGACCAAGCACCGCCGTTTGTTGACGATATAGTGAACTATAGTGGATAGAAGGTGTCATGTGGTCAGCGCAACAAATCCTTTGGCTGCTTATCTCACTTTTCTAGACCAGAGCTGCTACTTTATGGTTCAAGTAGCGCCTCATCTGTCCTTACGAGGCTGAGTTGACCCAATTCAAGGCCCATTTTCATATAAAAGCAAGATGTACCGGGGATAGAATCAGTTTGCTCTAGCCAAATAATAAAGAAAAAATGTTAAGCTCTGAAGTGGAGTTTCGTACCGTATAATACATATTAATTTTTCTGTGGTATACACCCCCTCCCCCTCAGCACTCATCACCACCTCCATATCACCACCACCCCTTTAAATACTCCCTGGATCCGCCATTGTAATTTCCTTAATGGAAACATTAATAATAGTTTAACCTAAGATTAAGAAAGGAGGATGGGAAAATCCAAGATAACTGCGTGTGTTATCAAACTGTGTCCAGAAGAGATTCAAACCACGTCCTGCCGATTTCACCACCAGGCATTAATATTCAAACTATGTGTTAAGGTGTTTAAGGTGGCTGCCACGTTCAGCGAGAAAGTATCATACGCAATCAGGCCACACGGCTTAAAATACAATGGTATATGTCGTTTTTGGAACTACTTCTCTATTCTGTATAAGTGCATACTCTCTTTGTCATGTCAATAATAAAGAATGAAAAGAAAATATAACTTCCTATAACTAGGTAAAGAGGAAAGCTCACTGCTAAATAACAAATATCTTAAAAATGTTATGTTGTGAGCCTATCAAAACAATACTGTATTTGTTAGAGGAAGGCTAAATAAATCAAGAGCCCATTTGCATCAAACCTAGTCTCATAGCTCCGTAAATATACTTAAATAATCCTTGAAAATAGGTTTTGTAACACTTTAACGCATTTATTTATATTTATAATAATCATACTATGGGGGTTTTGAGGAAAGAGAGACCTATTGGAATCTTTAAACTTTATTTTGGCATGAAACGAAATTTGAAATAATGTGTCGTAGAAATTAAATATAGAGCTGAACATCTGTGCAGCAATGTCTTGCTTACCTAAGCGTCCCTCTTAGCGTAGCGATTGAGAGCCTTAAGACACACCATTACAATGTCCGCGTGGTTATGGCGCTACTCTCGCAGTAGACGAGACTGCCGATGAAACAATAGAAGAATTGGCGCCTTGTTCTGCCCCGCTTCATCTGATACAACCGCTCATAATATTTCCTGATTTTCTGCTTGGGGCATCCTTGGGTTGACAAAGTTTATTGAAGCTTACTTTGTTTATTTTGTGACGACCGTGCTCATTGATAAAAGAAGGGATAGTAAGTACAGTAGCCCCATGGTTTCTTTGGTGCTGACTGACAGCTCACAGCTGACTTCTGGTAGTCAACATTTAGGTATATACCAAAATTTCGACTGTAGTTCCGTAGTTTTATCAAATAGTCTTAAAATTATTATTTTTTAATAAAAGCCAAGGATGTCCCCTAAGATTTCAAATTTTAAAAATATTCAAAAGGGAAAACGCCATTTTTGAAAAAGAATATTTATTTCGATATTTCTTGAGCTCTACCAAACAATATTTTTAAAATTTAAAAACAACACGTACAAGATACTATGTTAATGTTTAGAAAATTTCAATATCGAGACCGTATTCTATCAAATATCATAAAAAAGTGTTTTATAGGTTGAATGCAATCCCCGTGACTTGAACATGAAAGAAAGTTAACTTGACTGTTTTTATTCTATGTAAGACTCATCGTAATAAAGATAATAAACACGTTAACTTATCAAACAAAAGTTTAATAGCCTCCAGATTTTAATTGCATAGCTTTACTTTACACTTTTCCACAATTGGTCAAGACGAAGTAAAATCTATTTATAAGATGATTAGAAGGTTTAATACTTGTTTTAAATAAGATTTCTCAAGCTCACACCACTTTTAATTCTAGATGGTTATTTAAGATTTATTTTATACTGTTAGCATTTCATATAGTTAATATAAATACATTGTTATTATTGGTTAATTAGTTGTGTTGTCACTTGTGCTGAATAGTTGAAAATTAGCCAGCACTTGTTGAAAACATATAAAGTTTTAAAACATGAATTAAATTGATAAGTTAGTCACCAATTAACATTAAAATAAGTCAAAAAATGCTATATTGTAAATATATGACATTCTTGAGAAATTTTAAATTTATTTAACCATTGGATATGTAATTACCTAGATTTGTTCAGTTGGATAGTAGATTAGAGAAGGTCTTTTTAAACTGGGTTGCCTTTGAGATTTTAAAACCTTTCATTTTATAGTAGACATGCTAGCTGTAAAAAAATTTTTAGGGAAAGAATGTGTACAGATATAAAAAAAATATTCAATTTATAACAAGTGTAGGTAAATTAATGTGGATAGAGTAAATATCTTGTGTAAGTAAGTTGAGTACGAAGTACCGGCGCTCTTATCGACTAACTATGTGAACAAGACCTACAGTTAAATTTTCAAACTATTATTCATTTTACTTTATTTTTCTAGCACCGCATCTTACTACCCGCTTGCATTGAGTTTGTATTTCTTAAAGTCTGTGATTTTATTAAACAAATCTATAAACTCATTTTCCTTGACCGATATTTAAAGGGGTGTAGGCCATACCCTGGTTTGGACATGAATTCACTTGTGTCGGAGGGCCAAAAATGCAAGGCACATCTAGTCTGATTTAACAGTGACTGGGAGGTCAAAGTTTTTTTTAATCTCCGCATCTTATTACCTGTTAAGCATATTTAATAATTACTCGAATGGGAATGGGGTAGGGATAAGGAAGGAAGCATTTTAGAGGTAATTTACCCGTATTTGAGGGTAAAGAGAGTGGGAAACCATTTAGGAAACACCATCATAAGTAGACCCAGCCAGGACTCACTCGGATCCTCTCCGCAGTCAATAGACTAGTCTGGTGCGAGTGACTCGTTAGACCAGGCTGGTCCAACGTTTTTCATCCCAAGTGACAAATCTAATTATCACTTCTCACTACGGGCCGAAGTTATTATTAATATAAACTTACAAACAACACTTAATAACCCATTACTTTCAATACTAATAGATTAATTGTATTTTTGATTGGTAGAATATTTCAAATTTTACTGCCAAAAAAAGTTTATAAATCTCTCAAAAATGTAATATGAAACATTCACACACACTCACATAATTTTCTCCAGGATTCTGTGAGGGCCATGTTTTCATTGAGCGCGAGTATTGGATACCAACTAGCGAGTCGTAGTCTGATAAGGTGATTGGTAGGAAGTGTACCCGCATTCATCTTGAATAGGAAATGAAAACCTCACTTTTGTAAATCCTCCTTTATGAACTAGTCATTGAAGCCCCACTTATCGTGTCTGAATCAAGCAAGCTCGCACTTTGAGCGTTTTTCGCTAATGAGCCTAGCACACCCTTGTCTGTGATCTAGCATGATCTAGAACAGAAATGGGGAACCTGTGACCTTTTGAGGTGTTCGGTACGGCCTTTTCGTTTATTCTGTCAAATATCTCTCTTCATAGTTTATTAGTTATTCATTCTCAAACTCAAATTGTATTTTTACAATATAATAAAACGGTTGAGATATTTGGCTTGTATAACGCTTTTCTTGAGTGGTGTTCTTTTTGATAATATTATCCTCATTACAGGCTGATGTATGTTTTAAGTATGCTGGTATAGTTGACTTGAAAAATAAACCAAGGTTCATGGAGAACAAACTCGAGAATATATTATAGCGTTATTGAAATAATCGGTCCGCATGGGGCGTCGATTAAAACGTTATGGATCGGTGATGGGCGCTGGTATAAGTGATACCGTTTAATCAGCTGATAATTGCCCCATGATCGAGTACTAATTAAAGCGGTATGGTATTTCGGTATTGTGAGATATTTGGTATTTATAGCCCCGTGATCAAGTGCCAATTATTATGATATGGAATTATTATCAGATATGTTAATTTAATGAATAAGACCTTTAATGTTGCACACGATTTATTAAAGTTATTTGGCATTGAAGATATAAATGTATATGATACAGCCTAGTTGAACTACAGATTTCAGTTAGTGGCACTGTGAATTCCTGCTACTGCTTGCTATATTATGCTACCGGCACTTAAGATATAATTTGTTAGATCTATGCGACCGGCACTGATAATTTGTATTGACACTCTCTGTGTGTTCATACGCACAAGCAGCCTATATATGACCTACCCCTTGCCTCTTCGACCCCTCGTGACAAGTGTCAGAACTAACAAATCTAAAGCGTCCTGGTGACATGTTATGAAGGCTAGCTTCCTATTGGCAGAAGGAGCTAGCTAGCATTACTTGTTTTTTTGTTAAATTCTGCGGAGTTTACTTTTGAAGGAAAAAATAAGTTTTAATTGAGCAATTCTTTGAAGTTTGTTTTTAAAAGCGCTTGATTCTCTATAGATGACTTAATTAAAGGATATTTTACGTACAATTCTTTAAAGAAAAATGCACTTCATCCATGACTTTTTTAATATATTATATAAATAAAATTTAATTGGTCCTCTTTGAATAAAAAGGAAACAAAACCTACTAAAAATCGTTTACTCAATTATGGGTTTAAAAATACATTAACCTATATTTGGGTAAACTATACAAAAAGTCCCCCCCCCCTCCCCACCCCTATCCTCCTTGACCTAGTGTAATCAATAATCATGCAGTACCATTATTGGTTTATAGCTTATACCAAATATTAATCCACTTTAATGAATTACCATAATTTATCTATATTATTGTGTTAATATTTTAAATAGGGAGATGCTCGAGGGAGTGAGAGAGTGGAAAACCATTTTGTAAAAACCACCCTCGGTACACCCGACCAAGATTTGAACCTCAATCTTTCATTCATCGGCAGTTTAGTCTACTGCGAGAGTAGCACGTTAGACTACGTGGTCACTGAAGCATATTTAAATGCATTAATGCATAACATAATTAAATGTGAAACATTTTAAGATATTTTTTTTCCTCCTAAGCATTGCATCATATTAGCCCTTTGGGCTATATAATCATATACACTGACACTAATGTTTTAGGAATGAAAAAGATTGAATTTAGAGGAAGCATACCCCAATTTGCATGGATAGTGTAAAACCGTTTAGAAAAGAACCACTACAGTACACCCGATCGGATTTCTAGCGCCGGTCTCCTCGTCATCGGCAGTCTAGACTATTGCGAAAGCGACGCCTCAGAGGCTTAGACAATGCGGCGAACGTAGTGGGTTTGCATTAAGCTCCATTTGTTTTTATACCTGTCAAACACTTACTATTGTGTGGCCATCACATTGTTTGTTCATAGAAGCTTTGATTACACATCAATTTCCAACATGGCTTTGTCCGTATTAAAACATTATATTTATATACGTTTCTCCTCAATTCATAGGATTGGTTGACCTCTGTGGTCTTGGGGTCAAGCTATCACCTCAAAACCCGATGTTTGAGGGTTCAAACTTAGCTTGGGTTGACGGATTTTTCTTGACTGATAAAAATCCGTAGCACAGCTTCCTTTGCATTGTAAGTAAAGCCGTTGGTCCCATGCCAATTGTGACATATAAGAGAATACTAGAAGGTATGTCAAAATACCTTTCTGGCAAATTTGGTAAGCCCTTTTGCTCTTGCTAATAGAAATTCTCATGTACCAAGATAATCAGTCAGTTCAAAACATTCACATTAAATACCCCAAATAAATATTAACCAGCAAACCCTTGCGAAATTTTCGCACATTCAACCTTCTCCCCCCCCCTCCCCCCCAAAAAAGGATTGTCTTTTGTTGGGTTGTTGAAATTAAGTACTCAGCAAAGTGTATACACAAAATAGCTAAGAGAGTTTAATAATGTGAACGTATATACAATTTACAATACCTCTTTTTACCCAATATTTGATGTCCGAATTCAATAATCTTGAATTTAGATTTTTCTTTTAGTTTAAATTTTAAACAAACAATGTGTTTTAAGTTAAGCTGAGTATGCTATGTCAGAAGTCGGTAAAAAATCCTACCCACTGATACCTTATTTATCGCTTTAGGCTTTGTATTAGTTGAAAAAAAAAGGTATGTTTACATCAGAAATAATACATCGTGAATATATATTATATATATATATATATATATATATATATATATATATATATATATATATATATATATATATATAGTGAAAATAATATATATATAGTGAAAATAATATATATATATATATTTCATTAGGATTGGAGTCTTATAAATTTAATAACACGAACAACTCCAATTATGTTTATAAATTCTTTAAATTATTTAAAGACGGATTCAATATTATCCACATTCCCCAAGAGTTCGGTTGGGGACATTCCCACATACCACAACTGGTTGAAACATTACCTCCCTTCCAAACTTTTCAAAAAATAAAATTCCGGGCACGGAAGTTTATTGCGAAAGTGACGTTATGACATTCGAATCAACTTAAGCTGGTTTAACTTTTGCTTCACATCCTATTACCCGCTAGTGCTACACACGTGTTTCATTTATTTGAGGTATTTAACATGCACTTTCTGAGCCGACTGATTTTATCGGCACACGACTTATTAACCAACTTATATATAAAACAGACACAACACCAAGCCCCCGGCCGTTAATTCACCACTGTGAAACGGGAAATACACATTTCACCAATGAGAAATGTATCCACTATGCCAGGACTCAAACCCGGAACCCTTAGCTAAGTATATAGACACGCTACCGACGGAGCTAAGGTGTGGGACTTACACACATGTTACTACACTAACTGACTAGGGATGAGGAAGGGAGATAAGAGGAAACGTACTCACATTTGCGTGTAAGAGAGGCGGAATACAATTTAGGAGAGAAAATCCGTAGGGTCACCGGGCGGGGATTCGCATTTTGACCTCTCAATCACCCTTGAACCAGACTGACATATTTCGGGTGGTGTCGTAATGCTCATTGAGGTAGTCACTTTGTTTACTTTTTATAATACATATAATTATGATAAGAAGGTGTAAAAAAATTCAAATAGAAATGAAAGCGGTAAAAATTATTTAAAAAATGTGAAGCTAGGCCTACTAATTAGGTTCCTTGCCTCGGTGGCGTAGTTGTCTAACGCGCTTGTCGTGTTGAGCTCGACCTCCTAGGACGGGGAGATGGAGGTTCGAATCTCGGTTGGGTGAACTGGGGGTGGTTTTTCCTAAATGGTTTTCTCTCCCCCTCCACGCAAATGCGGGTTCACTTCCTCTAATTCAACCTTCCCAATCCATTAGCGTAATTAGTACTTAAAGCGTATAACCCGAACGGTTAGTAAGACGTGGTGCTAAATAATAATAATAATAAATATTGGTGACCTGGCGCTCTAGGGGTAAGGTGTCAGACTTCTATGCTGGCGGCCGGGGTTCAATCATCGGTCCCGGCAAAGATTTATCTGATTACCAAACCCTTCCTTCACCTTTGACAAGACATCTTGTGAATGTGGGGAATGCCAGGCCTCCACCGTGGTTCGGATTCCACGTTAAACTGTAGGTCCTTCATTTCATCTCACAATAACCCTACCATTACACATTAGCGTAAGTGCGTATAACCCGAATGGGTAGTAAGACGCGGTGCTAATAATAATAATAATAATAATAATAAATATTAGGTTCCTTTTGTTTATTCAGCTCAAGGCCATAGCCAGCAAATAATTTCGGGCTGGAGGGGGGGTTGGTGGACACATCCCCCAATTGCCAGAAGCTAGAAAACATTATAAATATTAAACACCTTTAGAAGCTCTCTAAAGTTCTTTTTATGGTAACAAAGCGGTCTAAATGGTACTTGTATCTTAATTTAGATATTGTTTGAGCCATAAATAAAGCCATATATATTTTGTTCGTAAAATTTCAAGGGGGTTTCGACCCCCAAAACCTCCCCCTGGCTACGGCCTTCCTCAACTGTTGATAGTTGCTTGCTTACGTACCTGTAGCAGTCTAGTGGCGATGCTAGCGTAACATACAAAGTAGCCACTGGGCTAGGTCACATTCGTATAGTTATTTTATAATCAATAATTAATCAATATATTATTTAATACATGCGCTTAACGTAACCCTAGTTTTGTTTGCCATTGATGAGGCCAGGATTCTAATTCTGCCTAGTTGTACGAGGGGAGGGGCGGGGACTTTTCCTAAATGGTTTCACCCTTCTCCATCCACGCAAAATAAAGGTATTTCCTTTAAATTATACCTAACAGGTTACCACACGTTAATGTTTTAATATACTGCGTGGGTTCTAACTGCTATCGCTTTGAAATCGTTATTTACACTAGCACGGAATCAATATTATACTTATACCCGCTTCGGTGGCCGCATGGTCTAATGTGATACTCTCGTGTTAGACTACACTGCCGTTGACGGGGAGATTGAGTTTGGAATCTATGTCGGGTGTACTGAGGGTGGTCTTTCCTAAGTCTTTTCCCACTCTTCCTCTAAGAGAATGTGGGTACACGTTCTATAACTATAGCTTTCCTCATCCCTAACACATTAGTGTAATGCCTTAGACTTGCTGACAACGTAATGTTAATTTAACTCTTGTTAATCGCACTACATTCTTAGTTATTAAAGAAAGATTTGAATTTGGTGCAAAATACATATTTAGCTTATTAAAAAAAAACACTCAAATTTGAATCACTACCTAAACAGAGATTTCAAAATTGATCCAAATCGTGCAGTCTTTTTTCTTCTGGACATTCTGTTGATGCGTCTAATAAATTAAAAATTCGATAATACGGACTGAATGGGAGTAAGGCTTGTAGGGGAGGGTGTGGGGGGTGTTGCGGTAAAGAAAAGTAGTGTATTTGTTGTATTATGCAGTGTTTTATTTGCAAAATTGTTTGGTACAAAATTCAAAACTAAATTAAACTGGAAGGGAACTACTGGGAGGTACTATATCTATTGAACAAGTAGCACTTGAAGGTGGGTTGGGTTTGAAGATGCTGCTTAACTTATTTTCTGAACTTTTGGTTCTCATTTATATTAATAGTAAGTGTGTGAACCGTAGATCTCGCATCCTGTTACGAATAATTTATTGTTCGTATCGTCACTACAGTATTAACAGTTCTCTTCGGATTTAATTTTAAAATATCTAGGCTCCTACCATAATTTCTTCTTAGGCGTATGATTACCAAACCCTTCCTTCACCTCTGACAAGACATCTTGTGAATGTGGGGAATGCCAGGCCTCCACCGTGGTTCGGATTCCACGTTAAACTGTAGGTCCTCCATTCCATCTCACAATCACCCTACCATTACACATTAGCATAAGTGCGTATAACCCGAATGGGTAGTAAGACGCGGTGCTAATAATAATAATAATAATAATAATAATAATAATAATTCTTAGGCGTACAAGTATACATAAAACCTATTAATATATTTTTAAGCACTGCTTATATACCCGTTCAGGTTATACGCTTATATACTAATTACACTAAAGTTTATAAGGATTAGGAAGGTTATATTTACAAGAATTGTACCTGCATTTGCACGGGCGAAGAGTGGAAAATCAGCCTCAGTACACCCGACTGAGACTCGAACCTCAATATCCCCGTCATTGACAGTCTAGTCTACTGCGAGAGTAGCGCGTTAGACCATGTGACCACCGAGGCTGGTGATATACTATATTCGAACGTACATCATATTCATAGAGAATAAACTGCTGCTCACGCTGTTTAAGGCCTAAGTCTATCAATGAATGTCAATTTTGTTTTTAAAAAAATCCTAGTAATGTAGCCTACTTGGGCTATTTAATTAAAAACCTTTTTAGTGATCGCCATGTATTAAATTATAAACTAGTTTGATAAACTATGTAAATACGTCTTTCGGCTTTGGTTCGGAAAAATGTCATTACCAAATCTCGCTAAAATTGGTCCACGCTTCTGGCAGTTTTTCACGGACCAAACAAGACAGATTTTTGAGTAGTCGTTATCTTGATAATGAAGCCAGATCAAACCATGCACAAACGTTGTTCGGCCTAGGTTAAAAGAATGTCCCTTCCAAATTTGGTCAAGATTGGTCAACGAATTTGACGTTTATTTCGTAAAAAAAAGATCCAGACATAAAAATATAGTTAATATAGTTAAAAACGGTGCTTCGTTTCACTCTGTCATTTATAGTTAACTGTATTTATTTCGGCTTTACTGTAAATTAAATAACGTAACCATAGTCCTATATAGGAAATATTTGGATTGGGGTAAGGACTATCGTGGTTTTGCTTTACTTTTGAATCCCATCTGTGGGATTTATGCTCAACTGCTAAGCAAGGGGAATCATTCTCGAACGGGTCAGTTAACGATCGAGAAATACCTTCTTGCATAGTGGCGCCCCCGCGGCGCGGGGAGAAAAGATATAATCGATATCCTTTATAGCGGGGAAAGTTCCAGGAAAGGACGGGCTGACCTAATCTGTGGTCTGGCAGGGGGAAAAACAACAGTCGTTTAATAAAGGCGACGCCCTTATAAGCGCGTTTCAGGAGATGAGATGGATTTTTTAAAACAAATGACGCATGTTAGTTAAATAGCGATATATTAGTATATGATCCCACTTTTTAAATGACTAGTAGATTTTCCCAAATCTCAACTATTTTCTTGGAAAATCTTAATTTTATTTGTTTCCTTAAATCGAATCATTTTATTTGCTTATATTATTTTGACTCATCATTGGCAACCCTCTTATTAACTCACTCCCCCGCATCGGTTGCTGCATGGTTTAAGGTGCTACTCTCGCAATAGAATAGGCACCGATTACTGGGAGATCGGGGTTCAATCCATGTTGGGTGCATGAGGTTTTTTTTCCTAAATAGTTTTTCATTCTACCTCCTCGCAAATGTAATTACACTTTATCTAAATATATCCGTGCTAACTGATTAAACAATTAGCCTAATTAGAACATAAATGTATAACCCGAAAGGGTAGTAAGACGCGGTGCTAAAAATAAATGTATATATATATATATATATAAATCAAATTTAAACTCATATTTTATCTACTTACTGCAATTAAAGTATTCTAAAATTTCCTATCACTTGCTTTATTAGAACGGCCACAAAGATATAACAAACTACCAATAAACTAATTTGTAATGAGTTTGATCTCTAACAAAGGTTACTTGGGTTATATTTTAAAACCTGCCCAACTGATATGTCACTTCAGGATACAAATATGACATACATTAGTTGATTTATGGCTTATATGTTAACACAATTCACAACACTACTCGTTTCCATTTGTCAGATAATACGATCATTACTTGAAATTGACTTGAACGGAACGGAAACCCTGAGATTCCTTCCGCCTGAGCAGTTAACCGTTTCTCATCCCATATTTCCGGTAGTGAGTTGTAAGATTGATGTGCTATGGGGCGCTATAGACCCAAGATACATTCCAGTGTGCTACATGATCAATTTTTTGTGTATGGCATACTTAAGGGATGAATTATATTTATAATGGTGTCCAAAACTCCATGTTGTGAGCCCGCAAACGAGCTATACCGACCGAGCGGCCGCCACCGTTAGCCACTTCGGTGGCAGCGTGTTCTAACGCGATATTCTTGTGTTGGATTAGACTGCTGAAAGGAGGGAGATTTGGGTTTATCCTGTTTGGGTGTACTGAAGGGGCTTTTCTCTAAATGTTTTTACACACTCTCAACGCAAACGCAGGTGCATTTTCTGTATATTAAGCCTTTCTAATCCCTAACACATTTGTGTAATTAGTACATGGGTACAGCCCGGACGGGTAATAGGATAATGTGCTAAAAATAAAAACGACGATAGTGCCTAAATTGTTATGAGGTCATTACAACAAACCCATCAGCCGTTAATCTCAGTTTTATAAACCATAGGCGCTACCCATTTATTAAAGTTCTCCTCATTTGTCCTCGGAGGCTGAGTTCGACCCCGTTCCAGACCCCACTGCTTCACAGATAAATTTTGAAAGCACTGGGATTGAACTCGGAGCCTCCGGATCTAGCCGGGGACTCTAACCACTAGACCATAGAGGTGGTAAGGGTGTCCTAACCTGTTAATTATTATTATTATTAGCACCGCGTCTTACTACCCGTTCGGATTGTACGCACTTACGCTAATGTGTAATGGTAGGGTGATTGTGAGATGAAATGGAGGACCTACAGTTTAACGTGAAATCCGAACCACGGTGGAGGCCTGGTATTACCCACATTCACAAGATGTCTTGTCAGAGGTGAAGGAATGGTTTGGTAAAACCTGTTAATAAAAGAATGTAGTTTTAACACTGCCACTTGTGCTATGGTTCATTATTGCGGCTTATATTTACCGTTATTAGAAGTGGTATTGAAAAGAAAATATAAATAATTTATCTTTAAAGCTGTAAAAATGACTTATCTCAATTAAAGTTTGTGATACAAATCGGACATTTTACGAGATTAGAGGAAAGCCTCCATAGTATTTACACTTCGAACATATTACTTAGTTAAATTTCTAGCAAAGATCGCATTAAAATCACGTGACTTACTCTGACAATAGGAAATAAACATTTCATAGCCGCCACAAGTACACCACCTATCTCTATCTTGAGCTAGTTATATCCAGTCCACCTCATTACACCCTCTCTCTTTCAGCTCCATTCTAATGTTAATCTCCCATCTGCACCTACGTCTTCTCAATGATCTCTTCAAATTAAGTTGCAAGTCAATATCTTGAACATGATTCTAGTTTCTCCATTTGTTCTGTATGTCCTGCTCGCTGTAACCGGGAAGATTTGATACACTAAAATTGTCCGGTAATGACTATAGCGCATGTAACTCATGATTATATCGTCACCTTCACCTTCCTCATCCCTTTTTGGACCAAATATCTTAAGTGATACCTAATTTGTATTATTGAAATTATTTTATCTAGCTAGGCATATCTTCTTTTAAAAAAATTTGCATTAATAATATATATATTACTATAATTTTTTATCACTTTGAACTTTTCTATGCATACAAAATTTGTATGACTAATAATTTAATTCATAAATAATTGTTTCACTTATTATAAAACTCAAATTTTTCTATTAACTTTTTTTTGAGCCTATTTTTTTTGTCGAATTTTCTAATAAGATTAAGGTGACCTGCTGGTCTAGGGGTAAGGTGTCAGACTTCTGTGCTGGGGGTCTGGGGTTCAATCCTCGGTCCCGGCACAGATTTATCTGATTACCAAACCCTTCCTTCACCTCTTACACTTGTATTAATCACAACTTGGGAATGTGTGGAATGCCAGGCCTCCACCGTGGTTCGGATTCCACGTTAAGCTGTAGGTCCTCCATTTCATATCACAATCACCCTACCATTACACATTAGCGTAAGTGCGTATAACCTGAATGGGTAGTAAGACGCGGTGCTAATAATGATAATAATAATAATAATAATAGTTCTAACAAGATTATCATGCCAGTATTTAGTAGCAAGATAGTAATTAAATGGAGGGTCAATATAGAATTCCAGGAAAGGCTAAAGATAAAATTAAACTGCGTATATTCAGTGCAATGTGGAACGCCTTAAGGTGAGGATGTAAAGAATGCGAGAAAAGTACACTGTTTTTGCAGGTTTTATAGTAATGCCTTTTTTGGTAATTCTTTTTTTTTTTTTTTTTCAAATATTGCTTCCGTCTAAACAGAGAATTTAATTTTCTTCACATGGTTACCTCAAAAGTTGTTGAATATGTTGAGGTTGTCCTGGAATAACAACTTTTCTCTTCATTTAAAAAAAGTATGTCTTTTAATGCCGCTAGTCTCATGCAAGAACTCAAGATATCACAATGTGAATAAAATATCACTCTATAGTTGTACTGAAACAATATATTTTTTATTTTGTCCAAAAAAAGTTTTACAGTAGAAACTGCAAAAACACTTTTCTATCGGTTCTTACATCCCCACCTTCCTTCTCAATGCAGCTGTGCTTATTTCTGTTTTGAATATTTTCGGTTCTTAGGTATTAAGTGTGAGGGACCAAAAAAGAACCAAGAATAAGGTCACGGTTAGATGATGAAGTAACATTGAATCGCAATTTATGAAAATAGAAAATTCCCAAAATTAATTAATGGAAAGCTTTGGCTAGTGTATAAAATTGTTTGCACAGCAGTTTAAATAAACCAGTTTTAATCTATTATGTTAATACCATATATTTAGCTAATTTATTGTTCACTAAAGAAACATTTTCATTTAATGTACATGAATTTTTTTATTTTTTTAAAAGAAAGAATCAAGGGGACAAGGTCAAATTCTATTTTCATGGATGTTAACGATTGTTTAATTCACCATAAATTTTAGTATTTTGTTAAGGTAAAGATTTCTTATAGAACTGTTATGTGCCTCATCGTTAATTTGTAAGACCCGCTTTTATATATACGGTGATTCATCATCATATGAACTCATTAGGACCACTGAAACCACTACCCGCATTGGTGGGCACAAAAACTAAGGTGTCAGGTTCATCTGGTTTTGTTTGCCATTGGCATAGTGGTCATGTTTCAAATCCTGGCTACGTGTATGGGGGGAGGAGGGTTTTCTAAGCTTGTTTTTTACTATGAATCTATGTAAATAAGTCAACTTACTGAACCGACTAATTATCTCACTACACTATAATTTCTATGAGAGTGAAGGATCTACCAATGTTATTGGGAAATATATTTTCACATACTTTCCAGGGATCTTTTACATTCCACAATCGACGTGGAACCGATGGCTTTGATTCCCCATCCGAATGAAGTTGTGCAACGGATTTTTTTATCGCTCAAGAAAAATCACTCGACCCCAGCTGTGTTTGAACTCACGAACGTCGGTTCTGAGCCGAGCATTCTACCCTAAGACTACAAAGGTTGGCTTCAAAAGTAGCAGTTCCATCTCAAGTACTTTTGGGCTTGCTGGCAACAAACAAACTGTCATGAAATCGAACGTA
Organism: Timema cristinae; assembly: GCA_039000515.1. NCBI lineage: Eukaryota > Metazoa > Arthropoda > Insecta > Phasmatodea > Timematidae > Timema > Timema cristinae. Next base: position 89,636,447 of record JBCFYV010009882.1, read on the forward strand.
CAGAAAGATAATTTTACTATACGTATGGATCTAACCATCACATCTATTCATAGTTTACATCAGTACTTTTATACTCACTGAGATTTAGTGCCATCCTCTCAATACCAGCATCACTTGCGGGGTGTGGCTAATCGTGACTGGTATGTGCAAGAAGATTGATTCCGTTAGAGTACACTGGCCAGTATTAAAATAAATACTCTTATAATAGAACGTCACGACTAATATGCAATCGATCTGCTAGAATCACATCCTATTCTGTACTAGCGCAAATGCAATTTTGGTTGTCATGGCAGAACACTTATTCTAAACAAACAGCCATTAAAATAGAGGGGGTAAAATTGTAAAATCAGACTAAGCGACCACAAATAAATATTTATAAATAACATAATTTTAGGGCACACATTCTTAATATCGAGCACCTATTAATACAAAATAATGGAGTATACATATTGTTTTTACGTTGTGTTCAAAAAATGGAACCATATAGCTTGAACTCAAGTATGAAATGTTGAGTAATCTTGAGTAAAACACCAAAGAAGAAAGCGCAAAGTTTCAGGTTCCAGCACAAAATTAATGAGCACATACAAACTGAAAAAAACAAAACAACAAAAAAACACTTCAATGTTTTGGACCAGCTTGAGTCAAGTTACATTATTCTGTTATTGGAAGATAGATAAGAGTGGCATCTTCTATAACTATTAAGTTCTGAAACTATGGGGGGCAAGGAAGGGGGGGGGGGGGTTATGGTTCTCATGATAATTGATTCTACACCTTAGATGAGTTGGTAGCGTATCCACCTATTTATTTAAGGGTCTCGGTTCAATGCTCAGCATGATTAATATATATATATGTATGTATGTATGTATATAATTGGTTAAATTAGGGTCTACCTTTTCACATTTCTGAGGGATGGATGTTGTGTATGTTCTATATTTAAGTTAGTTTATAATTATTTTGCGGATGTATTCAATCGGTCCAGAAAGCTCTTGTTAAATACTCAAAATATAATTTAAAAAAATCATGACCATTAACATATGAACGAGCTTGATTAAACTTATCCTTTATTTGCAAGGATTAAGACTTCTTGTTTCAACACATGAGTCCGAGTCATATACTGTTTTTAGTTTTATAGGGGAAAACTTTTAATTAGAACAAGTTCCGATGATTTAAATAATCAAATTATAACTAGACTTAAGGCGTGAAATTGAATTAAATGCAAATTGATACGTATGTCTTTTTTATATCAGTTTCAAAAGGCTTTATCAATGTTTCCAGTAAATAAATTCAAAATTAAATTTCAGACACTGTTTAAATAACTTGGCACGTCAAAGAATAGAAGAAAAGATTAACTTTTACTATCGTGTAAGTCTATGATAGTAAAATATAATTTATTCCTACGCTGTGCCAAGTTGTGTGTACATACTATTGTGTGTGTTTAAATAAACTTAATTTAACCTAAACACATAATTTTAGCCCCTTAGCCTCCTCGACAAGAAATGTAACATTCTACAGAGAGGATCGTTGCGTTTAATAGCCTTGTTATTTTAAATTTTATATATATATATATATGGTCCATGTCAACAGTATTAGAGTTCAATAGCATTCCATTTTCTGGACTTTTGATTAATCTAAATAATTATTTGACTATTTAACTGTTTTTTTAAACTATTACACAAAAGCATTAATTACAAAGCATTTTGTCTAACCAAAATACCAATTAAATATTTTTTTTCAGGCCATTAAAATACATTGAAATGGGAAATATAAACGTGGAAGATTATACATTTTTTTAGTCTTTTGTTAACGACTTCTCTCTAGGTATTGTGCTAGTACCTGGTTTCTCAGCCTTGGTAATTAGCATCCATTCTCAACCTTTCTAATCTGTGCTCAAGCTAAAAGGCATCGAAGCGCTGCAATAATAATTTGCCAAGATCTCCTTCATGACCTTCGGACTGTTCTTCCGTCCATTTTTTTTTTCGAATAAGGCACCTAATCATCTCTTTACTGGGTTATGGGTGCGAAATATTTTTCTAACAAACTATTAAGTTAAATCCATATGATATTTTTATTCTCTCTAAATGTTCAATAGACCACATAATATGGTTAAATGTGATTTTTATCATTATAGCTAGCTCGTTTTATGCTTAATAAATAATATATTTCGGGGGAAAAACACCTTCGGTTACCCCGACAAGGATTTTAACCCCGATCTCTCTCATTGGTAATAGTGTCTATTGTGAGAGTAACGCTTTAGACCATGCGGCCACCGAAGCGTGTCGTTTATCTTATTCCTGTTGTTGCACTAACTGCACTTAGCATGCAGGAGCTGTGACTGATGTAAATATTGACGCAAAGATCGACCGTGTAGGGTCTTAATATTGATGGATACTGTCAGTCCTAAGACTTGACGGTCTGACTGATCGTTTAGGGTCCATATTAGGAATGACAAGCTGATTGACATTATGCGTCTGTATTTATACTAGACCCTACATGGTCAGTCTTTGCGTCAATATTTACATCAGTCCCAGCTACTGCATAATAAGTACAGTTAGTGCAACAACAGGAATAATAAGATAAAGACACGTTTCAGTGGCCGCATGATCTAAGGTGTCGCTTTCACAAAAGACTATGATACTGATGGGGAGATAGGGGTTTGAATCTCAGTTGATTGCATTTAGGGTGGTTTTTACAAAATGTTTTTTTACTCAATCTCCACGCAACTTTAGGTACATATACTATAAATTCAATCTTTCTCATACTTAGAACATTAGCATAATTATTATACTTGCATAAAGCCACATGGCTGATTCACTCACTGAAATTGTTTACCCACTTCCAGATGAGTTGGAAATTTGGCAAACTTAAAGCTCCTAGCCTGTGACCAACGGAAAAATTCCAAAAGGTTAAAAAAAAAAAAAAATGTAACCCCGAAAGAAATTCAAAATATCGGAGCAACTTTAAAGTCGGCGCAGACCTTTCTTTGGGGGTATCTTGTGGCTAAACGGTAAGACCTATCAAAAAGACAGCTCTGGAATTACATTAGTTTACATCCACTTGTAAAGAAAACTCACGAGCAAAGCAAGTTAGTATATAAGCGTATAACCCGAAAAGGTATTAAAACACGTTGCTGAATAATAAACACGTGTGAAGTGATAATACTATCTCTACGAGGACAGGAGACTGGAGGAAATACTGAATAGTGCGCGCACATTATCAGTATTACTGTCAGTATTTTTCAAAACTGTCAGACATGTTTGTCAGTAGGATATGGATATTGTAATATCTCGCTTTTATGTAGCTTGCGTTCAGCCAATCGGAAACAAATATAGTCGCATTATTGTACTAGAATTAAGCACTTAGCTCTTTTGTAGAGGATAACAGTTTGTGACAATATTTGGTAAAATGTTTTTAATTTAAAATCCATTAGACCCCATTATATAATATATCTTGTAATAATTGTATAGCTTGCGTGTGGTATTAATTTGATTGTACAGTAGATCGTCAATAATTTGGACTAGTTAGGGATCAATCCAGTCAAGAGTATCGATTTTCCCAGATTTGGATATGGGATAATTGAAATCATATTACTATATTTCAAAACAAAACAAAATTAAAACCAGTATTTTTTTTTAAATGATTGAACTATATCGCCCATTCCAATCCATATGTTGTCACATGAATGTTACTAAAACCCACATTTTCATGCTGTTTCTGGTTCGAGTGTAATAGTAGGCCTATATTCGATTCCCCGGCTAGCTGTGAGATGAGATCAGCATTGTTGCTGACAAGAATAGTGTGTGTGTGATTATGGACATCCTGTCTCGTCTCCAACACCAAACTACCTACCATTCTGGTCATAGCTATAAGCTACGTGAGTAGCCGACACTTGACCAAAACGGGCCTTCAGAAAGTGGTTAGGCTAGACCAAAATAGACAACGTGTAGAAGCACCTTCACACTTATAAAAAAAAATGTGTCAAGCCTGTCTCTTACACGTGCCTTTTCGAATTTTGCCTGAGGTCTGCTCCCAGTTGCTTTAGTCTATTTATAAATTTTTCAAAACAGGAAGTTGCGAGATTTGTGTCCTTGATTCTTGCAAGTTTATCGGGACTAGATTTTTTCAAGCTTTGGATTATTTTTCATAATGATGGCATGATCCATAGGCCAAAACTATATATATATATATATATATATATATATATATATATATATATATATATATATATATATATAGCTCTAGTCATGGGATCACGATGTGCTGAAAAAATTCAATTTTTAAAATTTTAGGAGTAACTAAAACTAAGTAATCAGTGGTCTAAGGTTGAGCTTTGTATCAGGACGTTTGAGAGAAACCACATGTATTTTATCATATAGATAATAGTATACATACACATAAGATATTCTTAAATTAAAACTTGATAATTTGCTAATCATAGTTGTTTTAAAACAATAATTTGGTCCTAGTTAAATTAACACGCAGCTAATATTGTTAACCATTTTTAAATTGTACTTTTAATTAAGTAACTATTTATCAATATCCTACATGATCTAACACTTCCCTCGCCCTATCTCCTACATGACCTAACATCTCCCTCGCCCTATCTCCTACATGACCTAACATCTCCCTCGCCCTATCTCCTACATGAACTAGCCAAAAACTCTCAACTTAGCTCTAATGTGAGGCCAAACAAGTGTTTTATAACACACATTTCCCAGTGATTTGATTACTAAGTTTAGTATGATAACCACTTATTTGTATTAAATATATATATTTTTTTATTAGTATTAAAGCATCCAGCCCATGTACATATGTATTACTTTTATAGTGAAAGTGACTTATTTTTATTTATTAAAATTAAAAAATTTGTTAGTCAAAATTGTGTTTATTTCTTACAAGTCCTCTTTGTATTATTATATATTTATTATTAAAATTATTAATCAATAGGCTAATAATTTTATTAAAATTATTTTAAATTTAAATCTTGGTTCTTTACAAAATATTAAATTTTTGAATTTAATATTTTGTAAATAACCAAGATTTAAATTTAAAATAATTCTAATAAAATTATTAGCCTGGTGGCTTTCGGGGTTAACTGAATAAACTTTATCCATCCCACAAGATAACGCAATAAACTTGATTTTGATCAATACATCTCTATTCTAAACGTCACTGCAATGTGTTTATATTCTAAACACGAGCTATTGTATTGATTAGGGATTGGCTTATCCAATTTTATCAACCCATTCTTCTCATTTCCCCTATTTCCACCCATTGGTCAGAGGTAGAAAGATATATTTATTGGCCATGAACTGGTCTTAATATTATTATTCCCTTTTCTCTACAATATTCTTTCCTCCAGCCCTTCATTCATATCTTGGTTCAGTCTTAAAGTATTACCTTCCCCTTTCAACCACTTCGGTGGTCACATTGCTTAGGGCATGGATTGGAAACGTTTTTGATATCATGGGTTGTATTTTTTTTAATAAGTCACTAAAATAGGAATGTCATTATTTTACATATATTGTCATTTAATGACATTACAATTCATTCCAAAGATTTATTTCCCCATTCGCACCTTAAAAATGTGTAGACAAAGTTAATTAGTTGCGCTCCTGGAGGATTTACTTTTTATCTATGTGTATGACTCTATTCTTGTTTAAAATTTAAACATTTGTAAACCCACAAAAAAGAACAATGTAATTGAAAATGTTCAGCTATTAAGAGAGCACAAACTTCTCAGATTGTTTCATTTACATTTTCGCGTGTCAAAAGCTATGTTACGGGAATACGCTCTTTGATTTAACCCTTTGAACAACAACCATAGTGTCATCAGGCAAATTGTTGGCCCATAAAATTGTCCTCTTCCTATTCAGTTCTAAATAATATTAATACATCATATTCTTTAAGTTTAATAGTTTTTATTAGTCTTGTTACGATCATACAGTGTCTGTACATTTATACGAATATTTTCTAATGCCATTGGAGGAGTATTAATCAACCCATTTATTTGAGTTTAGTTCTGTTCCCAAACATTTCTTTAAATGAATGTTATAAACAGGGAATCTTCATAAATGCGACATCATACATTCATGAACTTAGTAATAATACCGGTTTCGGTGGTCGTATTTTTAAGGTGTGTCTCTCATGTTAGACTAGCCTGCCGATGATTGGAAGATCGTAAATCGATTCTCAGTCGGGTGTACTGAGGGTGGTTTTTTCTAAAATGGTTTTTCTTTTCCCCCTCCTTGTGAATTTGGGTACACTTCCTTTAAATCCAACCTTCCTCATTCCCAACTCATTATGGTGATTAGTACATATGAGTATAACCTCAAAAGTTAGTAAGACCCGATGCTGAAAACAAGTTACTAAGTGTATTGTAACAGAATAGTCCCCCCCCCCCCCCATTTATGATTTTTTTTTCGCCACAATATTTAATGTTTTGTAGATACACAATATCGATATTATTAGAAGTAGCTTCGCGGGAAAAAAATTGAGATAAATATAATTTTTATTCAAATTTGCTTGTATCACAATAAAAAATTTATATTACATAGCAGAGAAAATTAATTGCAAGCCGATCTTTTTGTATCTATTTGCATTCAATTCAGCTACACGGCATAATTTGTTTTATCATCCACATAGCGCATGTCTATTGGATCGTCATGATCAACCTTGTTCACCAAGAGGAAACTGATGAATTAAACTGATTTAAGTAACTAATACAAATTAGGATTGGATGTTTGAAATTTACCTTTGCACTCATAAAACTCCTCATTAAAAAAAACAACTTTATCACCTTTTAATTATTTTGTATGAATATAGAAAGGGAGTATTTTTAAAAATAAAACTATTCAAAAAATGAAAGAAATAACTATTTTTTTCTTTAATCTGAATTCTTAGGAATGTCTGATCGGTCTCATTAAACTTCAGACGAGAGAAAATTTTAGAGGAAATTATAATATCATATTTGTGAATATATATTTTTTTAAATTACATAAGCCCCCAAAAAGTAGGTTATTATGACAGTGTGTTACTACTGTAAATTATTCTATTTTCTAGGCGCAACATATTTTTTACTATGGTTTGTACAAAGCGCTGTGTTGCTGAGGAATTTTTTTATTTTATAGGCTGGAAAAAAGATAGTTTAATGTGGTTTGTACAAAGTTACTCTTTATCATTTTATTTTGTAAGAACAATATATTTCCTATTTTGGTTTGTACAAAGCTTTATGTTGCTGTTAATTTGTTTCATTTTGTTGGTGAAATAAATCTATTTTGTCTATTATAAAGATGAGTGCAAAAGTACGTCTAATTAGCTCCATTTGTATTGAAGAATTGACTAATATATTTATAATCTCAAAATGATGGTGAGGCTATGAGGGTAACCCCTGCAATGTATAAAAGGAAACTATTAAATGAAAAAGCATCTTAAGCATTCTTCCCAAGGAAGGAATAAAATAAACAATTTTCATATAGATTTTAGGTCATATCATTGGTTTCTCTGTGAATTAAAAAGTGAATGGTTTTAATATATTTCATTTTAAACCAAAAAGATTTAGCTATAGTTTGGTAGAGCATAATTAATATTTAAAATGTACTTTTTTAACTCTCTCATAATCTAATTATTTACATATCACATTTAGACTAATATTTTATTTGTTTGTAAGTCTTGTGCTAATACAAAACAATTTTTTTATTAGTTGCCTGAATCCATACACATAATTTAGTCTCCTTAAAATCAAACAACAAACCCACTTTCTGTATGGATAAATTTTAACCAAAAATAAAATTTCATTCTTAAATTTAAATAAATTTTAAAATTTGATGTCCATTACTAAATATTAGGTCTGTGTTATATTTCACTATAACAAGTAAAGTTATGAAAACTGCATAATAACATCAATTATTTAGTTTAAAACATATATAGTTCAATTAAAAGTTGTCAATGCTATGTAGAGTTTAGTTTAATACTGGTTCCAAATTACATAAAAATTGTAACTTAGAAAACAAACCTCTGCACAGAAACTGGCTTCATTGTTTATTTTCTATTCCAATAATGTAAAAATGTTTCTTTTGAAGGGATATGATTCGATCCTTTACACACAAAGCTGGAGTTACAGTGAATACATGGTGTTGCAATAAAGATGAAAACACAAAATACTCTTTATTAAAAAACTCCAGAAAAAATACGATACATATTTTACTGCTGCATTAACAAAGGAAGTTTATTAGTAGATTATCTTATGATTATAAAAAGTCTCTTCATTAGTAAATATACCGAAAGGTTTATTATAAAGTAAAAAACACTGACATACAATGCACAATAGTTAAAAAAATTGTAAATAAAAAATGTGCGGTATGTACTTTATATGCATAAACAATTATTCAATTGATATATTTGAAAAGGGAAAAATAATGAGAAGTAACAAGAGAAGGTTAGTTATACTGGTTAAGGGGAAAAAGCAAGACACAGTTATCGACAAAAATTGTTGGCATCCCATTGTTAACTTTCCTCTTGTAGAACCAAATAAGTTACGAAACTATAATTGAATCCATATTGAATATATTTCATAACTCTGGCACTGAATACATACATCTAATGTACCTTATTTAATGTTGTTTAGAACCTGATACATATTTTACTGGTATTCAAAGATTGAAAATACAAAGGTTTCAACTTTGGTAATTTTAGTGTCTTTGTTCTTGAAAACATTCTGAAGCAAACTAAATTTTAACAAAGGTATGAAAGTAAAAAATAAATATTTTTGAATCTACCAGAAACTTTTATATATTTAGCTGTATTTTTAATTTGAAAAAGTCAAAGTTAATTAGCTATTCTTTCCTTACCTTTACTATTAAAAAAAAATCATGCATCGCTTTATACGTGAAAAAGTAAACTCCCCGCCCACTTTCATATGCACAAACAAATGATAAAAACAATTAAAAACTGGTTACAAAACTGATGTAAATGGTCTTTTAAATAGGACTAACAAATAGTCCAAAGCCCTAAATTTTTAAATAAACAAATATATTTAGTTAAATATGGCTGCCTCATCTTTGTGCTTATAAAAACAATTAAAATTCCACTTTAATGTTTCTTAATCAATTACTAAATTTTCTGGTTATGGAGGTGAAAATCATTGAAGATTTTTCTTAACTGCATTTTACAGACAAAATATATATACTTTGCTCTTCTATTAGTTATTTCCTTTATTAATTTATACACATTCTAGGTGCTTACAATGTCTACTCCATTGCAAGGCCTTTAAGAATGTAATAGTGACACTTCTTATCCAGAATGTTGATAATAACTATACTTTATTATATTTAAGTTTATTTTACCTTGAAAAACATGAATTAGATTTTTCAGTTCAAACTTTGTTAAACTAACTTTGGTCAACTCGTGCTTCTTTAAGTTGAGCTAGTTTAAATAATTGTGAATGTCAGCATTTCTGCGGCTTAATGCCAGTGATGGTGGCGCTCCCAGAGGTAATCACAAGAACAAATTATAACGAAATTGTTTGTGGGGCCATATCAAAATATGCCACTCTCTTTAAGATGCTTTGTGTAGAATAAGCTGTACCAAAAACAACACTTTTCTTCAAAGTTTTATGGGTGATTGTTAATGATTTCACGGGGAATTATAAAACTATAAAATGAGCACAAAACGCTTTGTCTATCACAATACGGTCAATAGAATCGTAATGAATAGCAGCCTCTTTGTGAATGCAGTGTATTTTTAGATCAATCAAAAGCTATTCTAAAATATATATATATAAGGTCTGCCGGCTCCTAAGACTATTTAGGGTGCTAAAAAACGTGTGCAGATTTTTAGGATATTGTATTAGAACTACCAATTTAAACTATTAAAAAAGTCTTAGTAATAATAGGTCTTGAAAACCAACTCTCACAGAAGTACAGGCTAGTTTTTCTTTCGGTAGTGAAAAAAAGGATAAAAAATGTTATTTTGGTTTATATTACACAAATTAGTTATTGTATGAGTAAAAAAAAGTATTCTACCTGTTGGGTAACGATCGCATATCTTTCCTAGACTCCAATGAAATGACTTCACACTCGTGAATTTTACAATATATTTTTTTTTTGAAAATACTCTTTAAAACTGTTTTTTTTAAAATGATATTCCATCTGGAAAACAAAATGAATTTCCTATTAAGAAAAATATACTCTGGTGGCGGAATGGTCTAAGGCATTACTCTCGTAATAGACTGGACTGACGATTACTGGGAGACCGGGTTATGAATCCCTGTCGGGTGTATTAGATTTGTTTTTCAAAAGTGTTTTCCACACTCTTCCCACGCAAATTCGTGTACACTTAATCTGAATTAGGTCTTCACGATCTCCAACACATTAACTTAACTAGCACATAAACGTAAAAACCAAACTGGTTGTAATCTGCGGTGCAAAAAAGTATTATAAGAAAATATTGGCAGCCCTACTCATTTTTAACTATATAATAATAATAGTTCTAAATAAAAAACTCAGCGCTTTAACCAAAAGTTATATAATTAATTTGATTATTAATTTCAATTAATTAAATTAGAGGAGTTTAACCCACATTTGCGTGTAGGGACAGTGGAAAACCATTTAAGTAAACCATCCTAGGTGCACATGATCGAACCCCGATCTACCCGTCTTTGGCAATCTAGTCCAACAGGAGATTAACGCGTCACTCTACGCGGCCACCAAAACTGTTTTTTTTAGTGCATTTAAAGTATTCTATCTTTTGTTATATCACTCGCTTTATTACCAATCCTTATGTCAAAAAATAATCAAGTTACTAAAATAATTTAATTTACCAAATCTTTTAAAAAAAATCCAGTAATATAGTGGGCTTGAAAGGGTGTTGAAAATAATGAAAAAAGCCTGGACTAATTTAAGGACGGCCCCTAACAAAGTTCTGGTAAATACTGCCAAAGGTAGAGTTCAGGTTCTGATGGATATTGCTGTGTGTGGTATTACCACTTGCCAAGCGGAGAGGACCTGCTGGAAAGTCCCGAGTACGTCTCAGATAACGCTACCAACAACAATCGCCTAGCATAAAACTGTGTGCGCTCAGTAGCGCTAGTATCGCACCCACAAGCTACCGGCTACTGCCGACATTAGAGATTGTGAAACAAGAGAAGGGGAGTCTGCATGCATGAGTGTGTCGATAGATTTAGTGTAGCGACGGGACTAGGCCACTGAGAACGTGGTTTTCCTTTCATAGGGAGCACGTTGGCACGTATACAAATCTACGTGTGGAACAGAGTTTCTCAAATATTGCTCCTCCTAACCCTGGGGATCTCAAGACTTTAAAACCTTTGTGGGACTGGATTTTTTTTTTAGCAACACCAGTATCTACGCTAATGGCTTATAGATGAGGAAGGTTGAATTTAGAGGAAGTGTACTCGTATTTGCGTAGATTGTGGGAAATCAATTAGGAAAAACCCCCCTTAGTACATCCGACTGCGATTGAACCACGATATCCTAGTAATCGATAGTCTGATCTTTTGCTAACTTAGCGCCTCAGACCACGCAGCCACCGAAGGGGGTTAATGTATTTTTGTTATATACTTGTTTAAAACCAAATATTGTAACCGATTGAATTCAGAAGCAGACACGTGGAACCATGTTTCTTCTTTTAAAGGCAGATAATAAAGCTATCTGCAAAAAAAAAACTATTAAAAACATTTAAAAAATCACTTCGTACCAAAAAAATTCGGAAAAAATTTAAAAAAGGGTTAGTTTTAAAAAAGCGGAAAAATTATGAAAAAAGGTAAATTTTAACAAAATTTATACATATATAAAAATAATATCGAAAATGTTTTAATGTTTTAAATCAGGAGTAGATATGTGTAAGGTTGTATCGGCTTATTTTGGGAAGTAATTGGGTTGTGGATAGTAGACCTCCAAACGACAGAAAAAGTCCTTAAGGATATATGTACTATGCTCAATGGTTACCGATATAAGCTTCTTCTGGAATTGTTAATAGCCCTACCTGATACACCTAATTTGCATCACTTATAAGTGATGTCTCACTGCTGATTCAAAGGCAGGGCTGAAGATACACTAACAGCGCTAACAGCATATAAACATTTCCAGCAGAACCTTAAAGGGGATGAATATAATTTAGAGTGGAGGAAGTTACATAATGGGCTACATACCCTGTACTAATCGCAAGACATTGTTAGAATAAAGTTTCATAGATTGTAGTGGGCAGGAAGTGCAGCACAAACGGCAGATTCTAGAACCTTGTTCAGGATACTGAGCGGGACACCTAGAAGCAGAGGGGAGGATAACATTATAATGAACCTGAAAGAGATAAGGTGTACTGTATAGAACTAGCTCAAGATAGGGATAGGGTGTAATGAGGTGGACTGGATAGAACTAGCTCCAGATATGAATGGGGTGTAATGAGATGGACTGGATACAACTGGCTCAAGGTAGGAAAATGTGGCATACATTTGTAAGTGCGGTAATTGGAACTTTCGCGTTAGTAATACCATAGAGAGTAAGTAATTGCTCCCGATTTATGCCTATATAAGACCGGCATAGCTTCGAATTTGGCGTAAAATCTACTTCCTGTTTTTTTTTTTTTTTTCAAAACAGGAAGTAGAGCTGTTTATGTCCATGGCTCTTACGGGATTTACCTTTTCTCATGTTTAGGATTGTTCAAGTGAGAATGGGATGCTCTATAGCCCAAATATATATATATACACACAACCACATGATCTTTCTGTGTTAATTGCTCTCCCTCGTCCCCCTGAGGCTGCCTCTGCAAAAAATTTAGGTTTTAAGAATATTTAGTGGTAATCACAACACTTATGTAATCAGTGTGCGAAGTTTCAGATGTGTAACTTATCGATAATGTTGAGAAAAACTATGGACGAACACCACAGGACCTTAATTATATAGATTGTATTGATGGCCCCTTTGGTTCAAAACGCCATAAAAACCCGGTGGTCACGTAGCCCAAGGCGTCAAAACTCTCAGGTCAGGATGCATTAAAGGTTGTATCTTACATTTAATTCATCACTAGATTTCTCATCACCTCTCAACGCGAATGCAGGTTAACTTCCTCTAAACATATGCTGTCATCCATACCTCTTAGATAAATCCATTAATATCCCAGGTTTTGAGTATAATAATGAAATAAATAGACATTCCATCAAACTCTGCTGTTGATTGAAGCTATTAGGCCCAGGCCAACATAAAGTGAGAGTCCTTATTTTAAAACTCAAACATTTTATTGGGGTTATTCAAATTAGCTGATAGTGAAGTTAGTATGCAAGGAATGTAAGCAGAGTAAATAAATAACATGATTTTTAGTATAGCGGCTTTGGATATATTCATACATTAATTTCAAGTGAACTAAACATTTAGTTTTCCTAATTATATTATGTTTTTACTGGCATGAATTATATAAAACGTTTTTGAACAAGGTTACTGCCCCTAATCCTTGGGATTAGACCATGTTCATCCATGTATAATATTAACATAATTTGATAGAATATTCTGATAATGTTAAACTCACATACAGTAATAATTATATATCCTTTGCTTTGAAGTAAATTCGTTTTGCCATATTTGTTTCGAAAGCATATAAAATAATGCAATATAGGCGTTTCAAGATGAACACTTTTAATTTGTTTCCTAAACGATATCTTTGGGCCAGTTTCATAGTTCGATTGAGTACGCTTCAAGTGTAGCGCTATACTAGAGGAAAACACCTACCTAGATCATAATGGAATGGGCCAATTTCATAGTCAGGCTAAGTATGCCTCAAGTGTGGTGCTATATTAAATACAGGATGAAACTTACTTGGACCAGTATTGAATGGACCAGATTCGTATGAGAAACTGGCCCATTCAATTCAAGTTTAGATAGATGTCATATATTTAATGTAGCGCCATACTTGAAGTGTACTAGGTCTGACTATGAAACTGGCCCACGGTCTGCTCGGGATATTTTTAGTGAATTCATCCATTGCACAGAAGTTGTGACACTGTAAAAGACATATTTGCTACTTGTTTGTACGAACTGCATGTTGCTATCACTTCAGGCTTTCCTCGTTGTCACATGTTCACTTATTATTAAATAAGGTAGATACATATTTATCAAGAACTATCGTTTGTTTTCTCATTATCCAATGAATCTTTTAACGCAGATACCAAACACAAGATACATTTATTTATGAGAACATTATCTGAAGATGATTCACATTTTTAAGACTATTTTCTCAACATTTGACTAGGTTTTTTTTATCTTTTGTTTGGAATGTATGAACTCTTTGTAGTCCCCCTCATAAAATTGTAGGACTTGTATCAAACACTCATCCATGGCACTTTAAAACTAAGAGTGTAAGTGTAAAATTTGGCGTCATTTTCATATGACGTGTGTGATAATTGTATTGTTATTAAACACTAATTACAACAACGTAATGGCATCTGCGTGAGTTTTGGAATCATCTGGACACGTGAAAATTCTTAAACTATATAACCAAGCCCACCAGTTTATTAGAAATGTCGTCATTCGGAAATGCCAGTGTTCTTGTCCAATTTTCCACTTTTGTGTAAAAGAGCAAGGAAGGTTGACCTTTTGTATAAAACCATGTTACTAGATTACAACTCAAGTTTGTCTCTTCTTAAGTCATTATATAGCAGTCTCAATTTCACATCAGGTGAATCATATGCATTCTAAATAGACACAAACACCAAATATCTCAAACTTAACAATATTGGAGATATACCACTTGCATTCTCAGATGACGATGTGTTGCCATTAAAATAACAAACTACTACTAAGATAATGAAGGATTGCATCTAGTATACAGAAAATGTGTTAGGAAGAGTTTACTACAGCCTCAAATGTTTTTACTAACTTTTTACCATAAACTTGTGGCTGTATTTCTCTCAAATACAAAAACTAATCGTTTCGAATTATCATGAGTGGACCTAGAAACTTGTATACATATTCGGTTCCATCACTCCGTTACCTTAAAGATTGTTGCTAAGTTTTATTTTTATCTCACTCTTCAATGCAGCGAGTATAGTATCTCAGTATTTAAAATCATACAATTGATCCTGAAAATCTTAATACAGTTTGTGCCTCCGTTATAGGCAAGCAGTGAGGTCTTGTGTTATAAATAAAACTAGGTTTTATCGTTGGGGGCTCCACCCCCAAACCTACAGTGAGTTTTCTATGCAAGTTGATGTAAACTAATGTAATTCCAGAGCCGTTTTTTGATAGGTCTTACCGTTTACCCACAAGAGACCTCCAAAGAAAGGTCTGCGCCGACTTTAAAGGTGCTTCGCCATTTTGAATTTTTTCGGGGGTTAAAAATTAAATATTTTAACTATTTGGAATTTGACCATCGGTTACAGGCTAGAAGCTAGAAGTTTGCCAAATTTCAAGTTTCTAGCTCATCTGGAAGTGGGTAAACATTGTCAGCGAGTTAATCAGTCAAGTGGTTTAATAGTATTATAATTAGTGAAATATTTAGTTAAAATGTTCCATAAATATATTTCATAATGAAACGAGTAAATTTGGTCCTGAGTAGATTAATCATAATTAACCTAGTAACAGTAATATTCCATTCCAAACTCATAAACTTAACACTCTGCAAGTAAAACAATTTGTAACAGAATGGAACTGTATACGTCAACTTATCTGTTTGGATTAATTAAATACAATTTCCAATACATTTATTAACAGTTACCCTTGTAATATAGTAATATATTCTGAGTTATTGTTATTAACATCTCAGAGTACATTATTCGAGGGGTAACACTGTGTTGCACTGAGTTATCGATATTTATGAGAGTCGGATCTTGTCCCGCGGTATACCATTTCTTCAGAGAATACTTTTATCTTACTGCTTACTATTTTAAGGGTCTTTTGTTTTATTCCTGGAACTGAACAAATGTCTATGTCTCTGGAATTGAGTTTATTTCGTCAACAAGAGATTGTATGACGTTTGATGTTAGGCTCTATTCCAGCGGAAAACCACTATGACAGCTTGTAACACAATATTTGGTAGATATTTTTATATATTAAGACCAAAGACCATTTAGCATCCCCATTATAAAGAATTGTGTGTTAGAAACATTTTCTTAAAATCCATACATTATAACAAGTGCGTAAACACACCGACAAAAATAAGTCAAACACGTCACAGTACATTTAATGTGTATGTGTGAAATAGTGCACCAAAATTATTTGCACAAAGTTGACACTAATCAGTGTGTAGAGTACAAGGAAATAAGTAACAATGAGTCATTTCCAAATAAATTAAATTTGGTAACTCGAGGCATTCGCATCATGTTAAAGAACCAAGTATAAGATTCTCAAACTTAAAAATTAATATTTACAAAAAATATTTTTGAACTAAGACTCAGGAAATATATAATTCAGTGCCACAAACAAATTATGAAAATATCAGAACAAGCTAAAGCTTGTAGTAAATGGAAATGAGCTTATTTGAGCGGAAGATGAAATTTCAAATGCTTTAAAACAGTATTCCATTCTGGTGTGTGCCATCAACATATAACATTGAGTTTAACCTGACTGACTACAACGTGTAGCCAGCAAAATGGGCTATAAAACTGTATCAGTACCTACTCTGATCTAGAGATACTGTGAGATAGTCTTGCCTTTATTAGTTGGAGGAAAGCAGGAACGACTGATTGTATGTCTTCTAGGATAGTGATATACTGTGAGATGGTCTTGTCTTGATATTAATTGGAGAAAAGCAGGAACGACTGATTGTATGTCTTCTAGGATAGTGATATACTGTGAGATGGTCTTGTCTTCAGATAGAGTGGAGGAAAGCAGGAACGACTGATTGTATGTCTTCTAGGATAGTGATATACTGTGAGATGGTCTTGTCTTGAGATTAAGTGGAGGAAAGCAGGAACGACTGATTCTGTCCCCTAGGATAGTGATATACTGTGAGATGGTCTTGCCTTGAGATGGAGTGGAGGAAAGCAGGAACGACTGATTTTGTCCCCTAGGATAGTGATATACTGTGAGATGGTCTTGCCTTGAAATGGAGTGGAGGAAATCAGGAACGACTGATTGTATGTCTTCTAGGATAGTGATATACTGTGAGATGGTCTTGCCTTGAGATTAAGTGGAGGAAAGCAGGAACGACTGATTCTGTCCCCTAGGATAGTGATATACTGTGAGATGGTCTTGCCTTGAGATGGAGTGGAGGAAAGCAGGAACGACTGATTCTGTCCCCTAGGATAGTGATATACTGTGAGATGGTCTTGCCTTGAGATGGAGTGGAGGAAAGCAGGAACGACTGATTCTGTCCCTAGGATAGTGATATACTGTGAGATGGTCTTGCCTTGAGATGGAGTGGAGGAAAGCAGGAACGACTGATTCTGTCCCCTAGGATAGTGATATACTGTGAGATGGTCTTGCCTTGAGATGGAGTGGAGGAAAGCAGGAACGACTGATTCTGTCCCCTAGGATAGTGATATACTGTGAGATGGTCTTGCCTTGAGATGGAGTGGAGGAAAGCAGGAACGACTGATTCTGTCCCCTAGGATAGTGATATACTGTGAGATGGTCTTGCCTTGAGATGGAGTGGAGGAAAGCAGGAACGACTGATTCTGTCCCCTAGGATAGTGATATACTGTGAGATGGTCTTGCCTTGATATTATTTGGAGGAAAGCAGGAACGACTGATTTTGTTCCCTAGGATAGTGATATACTGTGAGATGGTCTTGCCTTGAGATGGAGTGGAGGAAAGCAGGAACGACTGATTCTGTCCCTAGGATAGTGATATACTGTGAGATGGTCTTGCCTTGAGATGGAGTGGAGGAAAGCAGGAACGACTGATTCTGTCTCCTAGGATCGGGAGGGTCCCAGGTACCTTGAGCCAGGCGTGCGAAGTATGCCAGTACCTATTTTTATGCAGAACTCCATTAATTGGATTGTTCTTGTTTTAGCGTCTCTGAGAATAAGTATTTGCGTCCTATGCCAAACTTACTATTGGCATCGATTCAACTCAATTTGGAAACTAGGTTTCGGCTAACTAAGCAAGACTTTACATCTTAATTTTTTAGCTTATCCAGTGGTAATATTTTGTTAAAAAAATTTTAAGTCTTGATTGTGGTTTAATTACTAATTTCCAGCACAGTAATTTATCATTAACTAAACTTGAATTATGAAAGTTTTATCATATTTACTAACTCTTTCTTTTTAGCGTAAAAACATATCAAATAACATAATTATGTCAAATGGTCTCACACCTAATTCAAGTAAAAATGAATTATTTTATTCGTTTTTAATTGTATTTAATTTTTCAAAATGTTTTATAATATCGATATTGCATACAAGTTAATACCATATATTTATTAATAAAATATAGTTCTTAATTAATACCAGGTATACATCAGCATGATAATCGAATCAGTGGGCACGTGGTTTAAATGTCGGGCTCTTCTTCTCTGTTTATCTGGTGATGGGGATGAGGATCGAATTCCGGCTGGATTACTAAGAATGTTTTTTTCTGAGTAAACTTACTCTACTACTCTAGAGACTCTTGCACACAAAATAATACACACCAAAAAAATATTTTGAACTTCACAGAAGAACCAATTTAGGGAATTTAGCTTTATTTATTGAATTTTGCTGCCCAAATTGATGAATTCTTATTGATATTTGAATTAATATAAATATTCATTTTTTCATCCAGTAACTTTTTCTCTTTGGAACAGTACAAAACACACATTTTCATATAACTTTAACACCTTTTTATCTTATATATATATATATATATATATATATTTTTTAATAGGGTGGACTATGATCTAAAAATGAAAGTTGTAGGCCCCTATATTTTGTATAGATATTCTTAAAAAACTATTTGAATACAGTGGCATAAAAGTAGATTTGTGGCATAATAGAATTTCTTACTCTTTTGAGCTTTGGTAAGAAGAGAAATAGAACGAAACTACTTTATAATAGACTACAATAGCTATTTCTATAGACTCCATCTAGACTAGACCATTAAGAGTATCGTTTTAATGTGAAATGGTGTAATTGTAATGCATTAGATTCAAAACTTATGATCGTTAAATTTCTTAAAGAATGCTTTGTGAATATGGTTCGCTATTTTTGGAAATAAAATTTACTTGGTTGAGTTATGTGGCGTTGATCATAAGGATTGAATACCCAACGAGAGCAGTTAAATATGAAATTAAAAAAAACTTTTGTAAAAACTCAAAGCCTTCAGGTTAGTGAATGGTATAGTGAGTTATTTACAGTGTAAACAAGCTGTGCACTTAAGTAATTGTAAATGTACGGCACGCAACACAGTCACAACAACGCTATATGTGATATGCTATGTATGTGTACACATATATGCATACAAAACACACACACACACACACACACACACACACTTGAAAGTTTGGTTTATATTCATGCAAAACGCATAGCAAATAAATATATATATATAATATATTATTTTTGGCACCACGTTTTACTATCCGTTCGAACTGTACGCCTATGTACTAATTACAATGATTTGTTAGGGACAAGGAAGGTTGAATTTAGAAGAAGTATATCAGCATTTGCGTGGAAGGAGAGGGGGGGAAACCATAATGAAAAAACTCCCTAGTACACCCGGCCATGATCGAACACCACTCTCCCGGTCTTCAGCAGTGTGGCCTATTGTGATACCATGTGGCGACCGAACTGGGTGTCGCAAAGGTTTAATCCACCTTTGCTTTGACTTATACACTCAATATAACTTTTACATTTTCAAAACATTTAAAAGAAAGAAGAAAAACTTGATACATCTTCAACAGATATGAAATGTCTCACTTAATTTGATATTTATACACATAATTATTTTTATAATAGATGCATATCACCGCCTCTTACTACCCGTTCTGGTTATACGCTTAAGAACTAATTACCCCAATGGGCTAGGAATTGGGAAGGATGAATATAGAAAAGTGAACCCGCTTTTACGTGGAGGGAGAGTGTAAAACTATTTAAGAAAAACCACCCCCAGTTCACCTGAGCGAGATTAGAACCTCGATCTCCCCGTCCTCGACAATCTAGCTCAACACGAAACTTGCGCGTTAGCTAGCAACGCCATCAACGTGGGTTAGAACAGATACTAAACAGTATTTTACATACGACTAGATATGACATATTGCCTATGATGTAACCATAAATATATTCAGATCTGCCAGCATCATATATAATATTAATTCCTAATGTGTCTTCCACACCCTCTGGAAGCTGTAACGTTGCGCACTTATAATATAGACCATGAGACAGACCTAACGGAGCAAGGTTTTCAATTTAATTTTTTTTTACGCAGGACATTTCTTTAAGGCCTTTGAACTAAGAGAAAGGTTTAACTTTGAAAAAAAATTGGAGAAGGAAGACGAAGAGTTTTACACTGCACAGTGAGAGAAAACGCTCAACTAGAAAATATCAGCGTTCAGGGTGAAAAGTTGGAATCAACTCGGTGAGGCGACAAGCTTATATAATATTTTTTTTCTTTAATTTCTAAATCATTCACTTCACCCAGATGCGCATAATGAATACTTTAATAATTAAAGCTAATGTTATGTGACTATAACGAAAACTTCATCTTCGACTTTGACTTCGCTTTGCATTTTAAAGATGACCTTTTTACGCCCCTACTTGTAAATACAATGTGTACCCTATATTAATAAACTTACCAACAAACATGTTAATATATAGCTTTTAAAAATCTATTTAAAAAATTAATTATATTTCGCTTTTAACTTTGATA
This sequence comes from Timema cristinae, assembly GCA_039000515.1. NCBI lineage: Eukaryota > Metazoa > Arthropoda > Insecta > Phasmatodea > Timematidae > Timema > Timema cristinae. Next base: position 89,657,233 of record JBCFYV010009882.1, read on the forward strand.
TTAATGACTATGGTGTACACAGGTTTAAACGTAGGCTTATATATATGTATGTGTAGGCTCTGTATGTATGTATAGGCTACGACCCGCCTCGGTGGCGCAGTTGGCTAACGCGCTAGTCGTGTTGAGCTCAACTGCTGAGGACGGGAAGATCGAGGTTCAAATCTCGGTCAGGTGAACTGGGGGTGGTTTTTCCTAAATGGTTTACCACTCTTCCTCCATGCAAATGCGGGTTCACTTCCTCTAATTCAACCTTCCCAATTCCTAATCCATTAGCGTAATTAGTGCTTAAAGCGTATAACCAGAACGGGTAGTAAGACGCGGTGCTAATATTACTATAGGCTACGTTTAAACCTTTGACAAGGTGACCTGGTGGTCTAGGAGTAAGGTGTCAGACTTCTGTGTTGGGGTCCCGGGGTTCAATCCTCTGTCCCGACACAGATTTATCTGATTGCCAAACACCTCCTTCACCTCTGACAAGACGTGTATTAATCACAACTTGTGAATGTGAGGAATGCCAGGTCTCCACCGTAGTTCGGATTCCACGTTAAACTGTAGGTCCTCCATTTCATCTCACAATCACCCTACCATTACACATTAGCGTAAGTGCGTATAACCCGAACGGGTAGTAAGACGCGGTGCTGCTAATAATAATAATTAATAATAAACCTTTGGCAAAGCTAATCTATCTACAATTTACCTAAACAAATTGTGACTTAGCATAATAATCACTATCAAAGCTAAAGCGAAATATAATTCATTGCCAAGTCAAGTGAGATATTTTTAAGTTATATATAAACATGTTTGATGTTTGTTGGTAGGTTTATTAAGTTATGTATATAAACCTGAACCTGTGGGTCAACTCGTTTTTTTCATTTAAAAAAACTGTTTTATTTTAAATCTAACATCACTCGTTAAGAGGCCATTTAGCAGCCCCTAGCTTTAGACAACATTTTTGGAAGTCTATATTTAATTTAATTTTTGAAGCATAATTTTTCAACACCGCGTTTTACTACCTACTCGGTTTATAAGAACAGGTACTAATTACGATAATGTGTTATGGACTAGGAAGGTTGAATTTAGGGGAAGTGTATCATCATTTGCGTGGAGGGAGAGTGGAAAACCATTTAGGAAAAAACCTCTGTACACACGGCTGGCGTTTGAACCCCAATCTCCCAGTCTTCGGCAGTCTAGTCTATTACGATAGTAGCGCCTTAGACCACGTATCCACTGAAGCAGGTCTATTGATGATTAACATAAATTAGATTAAGGTAGGAGTTAAATATTGTTGCTTGACTAAGAAGAGGGAAGAAGGCTGTATTTTTAAAACGCTGTTCTTTTACTCGTATTAGAGAAGATTTATAGCTTGTATTAGTCGGGTGACAGTGTTGAAATGTCACTGTTGCATAGATAACTCGGAATGAGTTAAGGAAAAAGAGGTTACAAGGAGGGAGAGTTGAATAACTGTCTTCTTTACCTATATATACTTATTTATATATATATATATACACACACATATTGTGCATTCTATTCTCTATTACTCAATGAACATTATAATATCACTATAAATATGTAATCCTCGGTCCCGGCACTGATTTATCTGATTTCCAAACCCTTCCTACACCTCTGACAAGACATCTTGTGAATGTGTGGAATGCCAGGCCGCCACCGTGGTTCGGATTTCACGTTAAACTGTAGGTCCTTCATTTCATCTCACAATCACCCTACCATTACACATTAGCGTAAGTGCGTATAACCCGAACGGATAGTAAGACGCGGTGCTAATAATAATAATAACAATAATATAAATATGTATTACTTATTAGAATGTTACGTTACCCCTGCACTTTAAAACCACAAGTTATCCACACAGGTCTAGGTGCTTAAAAATCCTCAACGGGACTTTGATAAGAGTCTTACTATCAAACTAATATAGATAGTCGTTGTGTATAATGAGGTTGGCACGTAGTTGAACAAATAAGAAAACTTTTAGTTTGATAATGAAGTTTCCTTGTCAAGTGAAAATTTAATCAAGCTGCTGTCAATTAATTTGCTAATGTTTGGGTGTACAAGAGCTCTATACGACCTGTTTCCTGAGATAACTAGAGTTAAGAGCGAGCTGCATTTACAGCACAGTAATTCTTGCCTTTGCTCCTACTATTTTGATTCAAATGGTACTTGAAGCTGCACAGCAGTGCTATCTAGCGTGAGTCGAGGGAACACGAAACCCAGACCGCTCTAGTTTCCCCCCTAAGGTTGATGCTGTGTAGAAAGAAGGTAGATGCTTCTTACCGTTCGTTTCAGCTGCAACTAAAAATATCACTTTTGTTGGACCACCAACAGCTGACTACCAGACCAGACCAGACTAGACCAGACCAGCCAGATCTCCCCTTTCCAACTAAGAGCTATGATAAACTTTACATTCGGTGTTCTCTTTCTTTTTACAACCATACAAAATATATTTATTTAGCAGAAACCTTTTTGGAAGCCCCTTTAGTTGTCTAATGGTCTAATAATATACTGGAACGACTGTGATATCGGGGTTCGAATCCCTGTTCAGTGTACAGAAGGTGTTTATTCCAAAATAGTTTTATACTATCTCTCCATGAAAATGTAATTACTTTCTTTGAATTTAGCCTTACTCATCTCTAAAACGTTAGCGTAGTAAGTAGATAATCGTAAACCTCAAAGGGTTGCTAAATAAACTATTTTTCATGCTTTATTTTAATAGAATTTCATATGCCCTTTTTTAATTTGGATGATGTTTTAATTTTGTTTGCCCTTAATCCACTTGAATTTATTTTCATTTTATGTAATTTCGGTTTAATTGGTCAAGGTGCGTGTCTAAGCTACGTACTACAGTATGTGGGCGAATCATTTGGGCATATGAGTTAGTCGTTGGCCAACCAAACAATCAACTTTAAAATATTTGATTTTAATATACATCCTTCACATAGTGTGAAATTTGGTAATGTGAGAGTTATGTAGAATCCCACAGTAGTGATCTTCTCGGTGTTATAAAACCAATTTTAAGATTAAACCTAAATAAAACAATTGCTTTTACTAAAATGCAACAACTTAATATTTAAATTGATTTAATATCTGATGAAATCCAATAAAATTAACATTTTCTACTAGAATGTTTTAAACTCATGTTCTCAATATATTTAGTTTTAAATTCGACACATTTCATCTCATTGCCAAAGGAATTAGTTTGCATTTCAGGTAATAAAAAAACAAAACATTTTCTAAATATAACACTATCAATAAAAAAACATTACTATATTGTTTATGGTCAATTTGCCACGCACTCTAATTTTTATCAATCTCAATAGGCTAGTTCGATTTTAAATTCTAGAAATAAAAATGCTTTAGATGCCACAACATGTTTAATGAATGGGCGTCAGCGTATTGGCAGTTTGACTGTGATATGCTCACCATAAAACAATAGACGGAATATTGAATAGAACTGTGTGGTTAAACTATTTTAAACCACTTTTAATAATTTTTTAAATAAATCTCAAACCCTCCCCCCCCTTTTTTTTTCTCCCCAATCAAGTGAATCTTGCACACTATATTTTACATACATAAAGACTAAAAATCGATATAGCACATATTCTCTACGCGCGCCCACGTAGTTCCATTTTTAGAAATGTGTAAATATTCAATCACTGGAGTATACAGTAAATTTATCAAATAAGTCGAAAAATAAGTTGAGCAGTCAATTTTTGTTTTTTAATAATTGCTTTAATTTTTCATTAAGTCGGGTAGAGGTGAATGAAAGACTGTTACATAACAGTTAAATAAAAAGCGTGGAGAAAGTTTGAGTTGAACCAGTTTAACTATTGATTCGAAAAAGATTAAAATTAGTAATTCTGTTTTCTTAGAAAGTTCATTTTTTTTAGTCTTTCATCACATATCATTTATTTAGAGAGATTTAATTTTAAATGGAGGTAATTTCAATATCTTAAATACATTATTATTTATGTTAAATTATAATCAACACAGGTTTAAATTAAGGTTAAAACCTTAGCGCAAATATAACTCTAACTTTAGTTCTAGCTAAAGTTTTCATTATTTCCTCAACAATAAAAAAAAATCCTATTTTGATTACTAGATATCAAAGGAAGGAAACGCTAATCGTTTTCAATGGTTATAGCAAGAATTTCTTGGATTAATTAATAGGGACCCACATAGGTGGCCACGTAGTCTTAACGCGCTACTCTCGCAGTAGGTTGGACTGCCGATGACGGGGAGATTGAGGTTCGAATCTCGATCAGGTATAATGAGGGTGCTTTTTTAAAAATGATTTTCCACTCGCTCTCTCCACGCATATGTGGGTACACTTCCTCTAAACAGAACCTTCGTAATTCCTAAAACCATAACGTAATAAGTACAAAAGCGTATAACCCAAACGGGTAGTAAAATGCGGCAAAAATAATAATGGGGCTGTTAAATAATGTGGGTTTCCAACATAAAACTAAATATTTTTAATATATTTAAATACTTTTTTTTCAACACATGTATATAAATATTTGACAAACACTATTAATATGTGTTTAAAGACAAAACATTCACACGGTAGTTAAACAATAATTTTCAAAAGCGTGCCATCGCCGAAATTACCTAATTGCTCAAGATTGCCTCGTGCCTAGGGTTATACACAGGGCCCGGTTTTGATGAAATGTTAATTTTTTTTTCGTAACACACAATGCTCATAAGTTAACTAAACTCCGTTCATGATTTCTTTGTTGTAGAAATGTATATTTTATATATAATGTTTTGCTTATAGATATGAGACCGTTCAGGATTAAGACCTCTTGCCTTTTCAGAATGGCTCTTCTATAACCTAGTTTTTGGGTCTTGCTCATAAAAATTTTCTCTCACCAGGACGATGAAATCATTATTTTCCTTTACTCGTCTTTCCTTGCTGATCGCAAACTAACCCAGAATGTATCTCACAGTTACAAGTTACAAGTTACAAGTTATAAGTTTACAGTTCGTGAATACATATCCTACAAGCAACATCGATTTTTTCAACTTGGCTTGTCTTTCATATTCTTTGAGTTTAAGATTGTTTCAATATCACTTCTTAAAGTGATTAGGCCATTATTCACCTAGGTTTTCAGCCACATCACTTAGAATACCATTACGTTTAGGTATGTTTACAGCTTCTATCAAATTCTGATCACTACTAGTGGGTAGCTGACCATGAATCTAAATCCTAGTTGTTTGCGCAATGCTAACAATGTTGGAGAACTCCAGGCCACCACCTATTTTTCGGATCTATTTTATTCTAAAAGTCGTGCAGACATGAATGTGCCAAATTTCATTATTTCCTCATTGCCAAGTGTTATTTTGGGTACCTCATTGGTAATGAGTGTGCACAGGAACTTCAGTATGATATAATTTAGTAGAAGATACCTCTTATTTTCTACTCTTTATTAAGTAGATTGATTTTCAACTAGTGTATTTATTGATACTCTTGGTTAGTCTGAAAAGCCAGACATATGACTAAAAACATGCAAAATATCTATTAAATATTAACTAGCTGAATCTCTGTTATTTGCACGGGATATCATGTTATTATTTATTTTTGTATGAAAAAGAGGAATTTTTGTTTGAAGCTTAATGGCAAGGTTCTTAGAGCTAGCCGTGAAACACCGCGAGGAGGTAACGCTGTATCGTTTCTCATGGGAAGTTTTTTCACCCCTTTGAAGCATCTACGGGATTAATTGATATACTTTTTGGAAGGCAATATTAGAATAAACTTATCGGATTATATTACACTCTAAACGCTTAAATAGAGTTTATAAAGCAATATTGTTGATTAGGGTAGCCACCCCTATTTCACCCCCTTAATCACAACACATCGGAATGAAACATCTTTACTTTTATTAAAAAGCCCATGAGGAACACCTGTGCCAAATTTCAGCCCTCTAGCTTCGTGGGAAGTGTGAGAAATAGGGGTGAGTGAGTGAGTCAGTCTGGGATTTCGCCCCCAAACCCCCTGTGAGTTTTCTTTGCAAGTGGATGTAAACTAATGTAATTTCAGAGCCGTTTTTTGATAGGGCTTACCGTTTAGCCACAAGAGACCTCCAAAGAAAGGTCCACACTGACTTTAAAGTTGTTCCGATATTTTGAATTTTTTTTCGGAGGTTAAAAATTACATTTTTTAACTTTTTGGAATTTTCTCGTCGGTTACAGGCTAGAAGCTATAAGTATGCCAAATTTCAAGATTCTAAATCATCTGGAAGTGGGTAAACATTGTTAGTGAGTGAGTCAGCCATGTGGTTTCATAGTAGTATAATTAAAAAATTAAAACATCGTAGCTTTTTATTTTAACTTAGATTTCAAACAAACATTGTGTTTTAACGTAAACTGGTTATACTATGTCAGAGGTCTGTAAAAAATCCTATCCACTGATACCTTATACATAGCTCTAGGCTTTATATTAGTTGAGAAAAAGGGACGTTGACAACAGAAATAATACATAGGATACTTATATACTTTAATTCTGGTAGCTGAAGTAAGAGGCATACGACGGGACGCGTTGGTTCAAATTCACTGATATAGGGAACGGGGCTGTTGTAAGACAGAACACCTAATAATCTATACTTATAAAATAACATGTCCTGACTGACTGACTGACTGACTGACTCATCATCGCCGAGCGCAAACTATCAAGGCTACAAGCATGAAATTCGGACTGTATATTCATTTTGTTATGTAGGCACCCACTAAGAAAGGATTTTAGAAAATTCCACCCCAAAGGGGTCAAATATGGGGATGATAATATGTATGAAAGTCCGTCATTTTGAAAGTTACATAAATAAAATTTTGTATTTCGGTTATTGACGTAAAACAAATAAATACGTGTTTCAGGAATTTTGGAAATTTTATTTAATAAGGGATGAAAAAGGGGGTGAAAGTTTGTATCGGACTTGCATTATTTTTGATCTGAGGTCAAGTTATGGTCATCAACGTAACGTAATATTTTAAATTAATCTGTAAATACATATGTATATTTTCGTATTTGTATATTCAACTTCCACGCGAGCAAAGCCGCGGGCAACAGCTATCTAGTATTAATACATTTATGCTAAACGGCACATAATGGGAGTTGAAAAACATTCACTGTAATAAAATATTGTATAATGGTGTGTTGTTACTACGTTGTTAAGTAATATCTTGAATACATATTACACACATTTACTCGTACTGTTTATCTCAAGGTCATTTACCTTGATATTTAAAGGAGGTGTTAATTCTTATCACACTTTGAAGTTCTGTTTCGGACGTGCCGCTCCACGGTTGTGCAGTGACGTGGCGAGCTCTACGATAGGCCTAATTGTGAGTAGGCCTACTGTTCTTGGGTGAGCAACCAACTCCATACATATACTAATGTATTAGTTTAGTTAGTGCGTTTAAGGTGGATTGGTAGTGATCATGACATAAGGCTGGTTTTTTGGAGTTAATGGCCAAAATCTTGTTTTGTTAAAATTGAATAAAAAATTTCTTCAGTAGATAAATTTAGTTTTTTTTTCTACGCATAAGTTATAGCAACAGTCCGGGAATATTTATAATTTTTTAAACGGGCACTTTTAAATGACGATAAACATTCCTGGTTAAATTCTGCATTGTTTGTGACATATATTAAAGAATGGTTTCGATTAATATCTGCAGGATATTAAGCTAAACATATCTACTGAAATAACATTTAATCTATTTTGACAAAAAAATAAATAGCATTTCTATAAAAAAAAAAAAAATTAAGAAAACTGAAATCTTCTCGCGTTCCCAACACTCCCACCATAACGTCAATAGAGTAGGGGAATCCCTGGTTGTAAAAACACACACATACCCCTCCCCCCTCTACAATCAGTTGAGGTTTTAACCCCTAGCCCAGGGGTGTTAAACATGCGGCCCGCGGGAGCGTTTAAACCGGTCCTACCAGAGTTTTACTCCAAATATTTGGGTGATAAATATCCCACAATCAAAATGTGCGCAGCTAAAATACAATCAATGTTCGGAAGTCCATTCATTTGTGAACAGTTTTTCTCCCATTTTAAAATTGAATAAATTCAAGTTAAGAGGTCAGCTTACAGATGAACATCTACAAAGCACAATGAGGATTGTTTCAAGTTAAAATATTTCTCCAGGTTTTGATAGTTTAGTAAGTAGGAAGCGATGCCAGATTTCCAACAAACAGTAGATGTGATAAATTACTATCGTTACATTTGATTTTAAATGAAAAATATTTTAAATTTGAACTAAGTTAATTATTACTAACATTGTCATAACTATTTATTTTGGCAAATTTTTTTAATATTGTAAATTGACAATTTATTTTTTTAAATGACCTTTTGCGTCCGCATTAAAAGAAAATATGTTTGTAGAAATCAGTGTACTTTAAGAATGAAAGGGGATCAAGGGGAGAGAAAAGATAAGCTTTTTAATTCTGTATAAACATTTAAAATATATAATATAATAAATAAAAAATCCTATGTGCAGCCCGCAGTGTCTCCTTAATGATATAATACGGCCCTCATACCTGTTTGAGTTTGACACCCTTGCCCTAGCTTATACCCTCTTCCTCTAAATTACACCCTCAAACCCACGGAATTGTTTGGTCTAGTGCGATGCACCGTTGCGGGTGTATTTGTAAACACTCTTACAGCCATTTCAACCAGAATGATTACTAAAAATTAATCTTAGGGAAAAAAAAAGTTATTGAATTCAGTCCTTGGGCATCTTCACTGTTAAACAACTTTGATAAAATATACAAAAAGTGTCGTTCCGTCCATTAGTTGAAACCAGGTGGTCACCTAAGGGCTCAATGATACTAGGGGCGCATTCTAAAAAAAATATAATTATATTTAAATTAATCAAACTAATAATTATTAATAAATAAATAACATCTAAATATATTGTCTTAATTTGTGGCACTAGGAACTCTAGTTATTTTCAGCTACTACAAAAGTATACCACCTATCACTATCTTGAGTTAGTTCTATCCAGTCCACCTCATTGCACTCTATTATATATTGTTCGCAATAAAAACGTTCACAATATATATTAATTTTTTAATATGATCATTTTTATGGTTTTATTACTTTCAAGTTGGTTTTGTCTGTGAATCACTTTGATATTTAATTAAAATATTTCTTCTGGTATTTTGGAACCTTACTATTATTCTTCATCATGGTTTATTTATATTATACAGCATAGCCTACAATAAATAGGGGCACGTGAAACCCTTGAGCCGGCCCAGTATGGATGTCCTAATCTCTAAGAGGACCGACAGCTTAGCGCACTGTGTACTGAACCAAGATACCACGGCTCTATTCTCGGCAGAGATGAAATATTAATTGTTGGTACAAGTGGAAATTCCCCTTTTACATTGGTGAGCTGGCGGTTGGAGGACTAGTTTTAATGTATATTCTGGAATTAAGCTAGTTTGTAAGCCGTTTTCCAATGTACTCATTTGGTTCAGAAAGGTCACGTAGAGTACCCTGAATAATAATATTCTTAAAATAAAGATGTAGACTGACTCGTGACACGCAAGACTGAAGAACTGAAGACACAAGAACTTTCTGTAACTTTGGTTAACCATGCAAGAACATAATTTGGAGTGATTAAATTGGGTCAAACAAGTGGGATATGTACAAATTATTTAAAAAGTGCTCATAATTAATCTATTTAAATATTGTGTAAATACCGGGAACAAACATAGGTGTTGCGTCGACAGTGTTAAGCACTTGGTGCCTAATTTATTTCCCAACGTATTTTCAATAAAATTAAGATACATTTCCGCCAGATTATATTTAATATGCGACTATTTTTTTTTCCCGCCAGATTCGTTTCCCACCTTCTTTCTGCCCGTTTGAATCTGTAGCACTTAAGTGATATTGAAGGGAACGCGAGAAAAAGCAGTGGTTTTCAGTTATTATGGCAAAACATTGTTTTGACCAAAATAAATAAAATATTGCTCTAGTACAAACATAGACATTAATTTTCCTCAAATTCTTAACATGGTGGCCTCAAAATTTCTTAAATATCTATCAAGGGTGTCCTAGAATGTATTGACAACTTTTCTCTTTATTAAAAAGATGTTATATAATGCCACCCTGCTCACGACAGATATTCAGGAACGGTTTATATCACCATGTGAAGAAAATTAAACTCTTTATGTTTCTACTGGAGCAATATTTTATTTTATTTTGGTAAAAAAAAAAGTTTTTCCTTAAAAAACGGCAAAAACACAACCTTTCTCTTGTCCCCCTTCCATCACACCTTAAACGCAAGCCAAAAGTAACATTAGAGCGCATGGACTGGGTACGAGGTATAGAATAGAGAAAGGTTATTTTCCCCGGCTTGGCTTTTAGTAGGTGAACCCACCACGTCCAAAATCTAGTTTCCCTGAAGAGGGCTATTTTTAAAGTTTGAAAATTATTAGTACTAGGTTTAAAGAAGGTAGACTTGAAAGCGTGGAAACAAACCAGTTAAATCTGACCAGGCTCCAGTCAGGCATCGGGCGTCATCGGGAGTTGCCGGAACGGGCCGACGTGCCCAATATAGGTGGATCCTATGGAACACTGCAATTTGTTTTATCAAGAGCCTGATCAACTAACCTTGATTGATTGATCGGACCGGATCGATTCTTTATCCAATGTAGGTGCAGCCTTTAAGGCGCTACTCTCGCAGTAGACTAGACTGCCGATGACTGGGAGATTGAGGTTTGAATCTCGGTCGGGTGTACTGAGGGTTGGTTTTCCACTCTCCCTCCACGCAAATGTGGGGGTATCTCCTATAAATATAGTCTTCCTCATTCCTAAAACTATTAGTGTAATTAGTACATAAGCGAATAAACCAAACGGGTAGTAAGACGTGGTCTTCCAAGGAAGAAAAAAAAAAAAAAGGACATGCACATTGCAGCATACAAAGCCATTTATATTTAATACTTATTGAACCTACTAAAAACTATTTTTAATTAAAATTTAAATAGTAGCTAATTTGATTTATGTATAAAAATATGCATTAAGTGCCGTGTCAAAGTTAATGTGTGTTAAAAATAATAAATGTATCATGGACTAGTGTTTTTCGAACGTAGTATGTTCGTAGATCGCGTAGTGTGGAACTCGTTCCTCAGCTTTTGGTTTAATCCAAGTGTTAAAAACTTACTACAAATACATAAGATATAACTGAGCTATGCGATATGAATTAGATTTGTTTCAATTAGGAAATGTTTTTTATCTTTAGAATAATGTACTTATCTCGAAATGACGTAAATTAATAGAAAAAAATTCTTATCGATCCCACTCACATTGTACGAGTGTACCAAGTGTGAAGCTTTTGATTTCAATGACTTGACGTCATCTTAGGTAATCATTGAAGTATTTATCTACGTGCATCAGACACAGATTAAATTTATGTTGAACAAAACGAGACCATTCTTATCTATCAAGAGGTACAACAAAAATAAGTAAATAGTTCACTCACTACATTTTCAACTGCCATCTGTTTTATGTAATCTGATATAATATGAAACATGGTTACACTGGGAGTCTTCAATATCATTTTTATGTTATTAAGGCGGGGTGCGAGTGAGTGCGAGTTTAGTGCATTAATTTTGCAGTTTTTATAGCACAAACATTTTTTGGCCAAAATAAATCAAATATTTCTTCTATGGAAACATAGAGTTTAGTTTTCTGCACATGCTAATTTCGACAGTTGTTGAATATCGGTCATGAGCATGGCAGCATTTGGTGACAAACTTTTTAAATAAAGATAAATGTTTGTCACCAAATGCCGCCATGCTCATGACAGATATTCAACAACTGTTGAGAATAGCATGTGCAGAAAACAAAACTCTATGTTTCCATAGAAGAAATATTTGATTTATTTTGGCCAAAAGATGTTTGTGCTATAAAAACTGCAAAAATACTGCCCTAAACTCACGCTTACTAGCACCCCGCCTTAACCTTATACATCTGGGACACTCTTAAGAAAAATCGAGAATATGATTTTATAGATTTCTAAGCAAAATATCTTTAATTCTCATGGGTACCTAGAGTAAGTTTCCATTGGATTTTTTTTTATTGTGTCCACCAATACTTTGCGCTCGCACTCTTTAGATTATTTTTTTTATCACCGCTTCTTGCTATACCGTTATGGTCATAAGCTTATGTACCAATTAATATAATGGTTTTAGGAATAGGGAAGGTTATATTTATAGGAAGTGTACCTTAATTTGCGTGGAGGGAGAGTGAAAAACAATTTTGGAAAAAAAACTCTGTTCAGCCTACCGATACTGGTAAGGTAACATTTACGAAATGTACCAGCATTGGAGGAAATAAGCGGTTGGTAAACCACACTTTATGAATCGCATGTTGATAAACACTTCCATAGCATCAGAAAAAGGTTAAATTGCGTCACCTCTCAACCAGTAATTCACTCTATTCGCTTGCGTGACGACTTAAACCATGTTTAGTCACTAAGAACAATATATCCTTATTCCTATTTTTATTATGTTATTTATATTTTTATTAGGCAAACATCAAGTATAGGTTTATTACAAGAATGCCTAAAAAAAAGGCGTGTGCTAAATCAAACGTGAGCATTTAAATATCTTTTACATGTAGAATCATTTATATTTTAATAAATCTTCATTTCATCTTTGTAAATATCGGAACTCTGTTCCTCCCTTAGTGAAATATTAAAAGAACATGATCATAGGAAGTGAAATAAGATATTTTATAAAACGTAATGGAATGAATTCAATAATAGATTATAGTTCTGAGAAACTCCTAAATAAGTTAACTTAGAACGTAGGAAAGCTGATCTAGCTAAACAATAAAAGGTTTAACCTCAATTATTCAAAATTGTAGTACTCATAACCGTGTAGTTCTAAAATTTGTTTCCTATTGATGTTAGAACTGTGGACCCTGTTTGTTTAAGCTATTAATTTTTAACCGTCGCCTATTATTCACAGTGTTAGGGCTCACGGATATGTGTGCTCATGTGCACACTAATAATATGAAACGCTTTAAAACCTTGCGCCATTTTGTAAAGGCACGGACTTGCAATAAAACTTGCTTGCGTCTATATTTGACTCGACAAATTACTTCAATCAAGATTTGTTAGCTTCGTAAATGTCGAATTGCTCATGCAAATGTTTTATTTCCTTCTAAAATTGAATTCGGTGGCTCTTGTAATTGGTTTTCTTCACTTTGGCTTTATTTTAAAAACATTATCCAAGCTCGAGGATTTGGTATAAACAATGTATAGAAGGATTTTACCGCTGCCTTATATATATATATATATATATATAAAGTCTAGTTCTAGTTTTTCTAGATTAAGATTTATATCGCTATAACTCTGAAATAGTAGTGGCACTTTGTTTTTATTTTAAGACATTGTTAACAGACTGGGGTGACCTGGTGGTCTAGGGATAAGGTGTCGGACCTCTGTGCTGGGGGTTCTGGGTTCAATCCTTGGTCCCAGCACAGATATATCTGATTACCAAACCCTTTCTTCACCTCTGACAAGACATCTTGTGAATGTGGGGAATGCCAGGCCTCCACCGTGGTTCAGATTCCACGTTAAGCTGTAGGTCCTTCATTTCATCTCACAATCACCCTGCCATTACACATTAGCGTAAGTGCGTATAACCCGAACGGGTAGTAAGACGCGGTGCTAATAATAATAATAATAATAATAATAATAATTAATAACACCACACACTGATCCTATTAGATCTCACATAAAAACAAATTAGCAGCAATATTTGCTCCCGAATGTATTTAAGAAAGTAAAACACACTTTTAATGTCAATTTTTGCACTCTCGTATTTTCTTATTAGGTCTGCCAGTCAAAATCTTGAACGCGGTTCTAATTTCCTATCATTTTTTTTGTATCTAATATCCTCCCACCCCCCAATAAACTTTTTTTTTAAATTTAATGTAATTACAAAGAAAGAAGAACTTTAAAGGAGTGAACTATAAAAAAGTTATATTAAACATCTAAAAGTAAAAGTTAAAAATCCTTAAAACAAACTGTAAAAAATAAGTTTAGATTATGGTTCACATGTAATGACTATTGTTATGGCTTTGAGTGGACGGTGGAATAAGGAAATACCAATCACCCATCATGCCATTTTTAGCAGACTCTACATTTAAGCTATTGATTTGGGCTTCATTTAACTATGGAAATCATAGAACGAGCTAATTAACTGCTTAACGTTGACCTTGATGGTATTGGGGTAGAGTGGCTTGCCTCAGAATCCGATATTCTTTGTTAAATACCCAGCTGAGGTCAACGGATTTTCACTGAGTTATAAAAATCCGTAGCACAACTTCCTTCCTTGTGGATGTAAAGCCGTAGGTCCCATGTCGATTGTGGCATGTAAAAGAACCCTGGAGAGTTTGTGAAAATACCTTTCCCGGCAAAACTTATAGGCCCTTTCACTCTCGCTCATAGAAATTCTCAGTGGTTCAGAAAGTGCACGTTAAATACCTCAAATAAATAAAACTACTTGAAGCTCTTAACACTTAGCTCCTTAAGGGCGTTACATGGGGAGGGCATTTTATACGTTTGGAAATTCCGCATTTCTGAAGACGTGGTTTTATATTCTTAAATATGGTTTTCACCAAAATGTAGGCGAAAGATATCAACAGATCCCCCATCCAGCTATAAAGTTTAAATTTTTAAAAAAACCAACTACTCTTTACACTGATATTTGTATTTCTGAGAATAGAGTAAAATGGTGGAGACCTAGAACTAGCCTTTCTCTATTAAACAAGTCCATGTGTTGATAGGGTTACAACAGAATAGTTTGAAGCCAATGCGGGATTGTGTTTTAAAATGTTCTACAAGTTACCAGACATATTTAAAAAAACTTTAAGTCTAAAGTTTAAACTCTTTAACAGGTCAAAACTTACGCCTAAATTTTGTTGAAAACCATTTAAAGAATATCAAACCACTTTGTAAACAATCCAGGATTTCTAAACAGCTGCAACGCTTTCAGTACTCCCCCATGTAACACCTTTAGGGCACATTTAATTAATAGCCTGGTATTTTCAGATTATTACTGGCGAATGTTTATACATCAAGTTTCAAGAACCTTTTATTACTTACTAGCCCCCTTCCCCGTAAAAAAATATTGTAAAGAATACTGTAAAACAAAGCTTGTTAATATAAAAACAAAACTTTTTTTTTTGTTGAAAATACAGTCCTACCATCACTGTATAGCCCCCTACCTCTTTTATTCCTCCCTCCTATTTTCATCTCATTCCTCTTCCTCACCCTACCCCCCCCCCCCCCCCTCGTTTCCTCATCCCCCCCCCCTTCACAAACTTCTTTCCAACGACTATATAATATACTATCGACATTTTTATGAGGAATAAATTAAATTTTCAAAATAAAATATAGCCTTTGTTACTCGCTGATAATATAGATTTATATTGGTGAAAGAATTTTTAAAATCGGCCCAGTAGTTTTTGAGTTCATCCACTACAAACAAAAAAACCAATCAAATCTTTCCTCTTTGAATATTAGTGTAGATTGTTAAGTGAAACTCTCTCATATAACTAGTTTTGGTGTTTGATGGTTGTGGCGGTATTCAATTCATTATTGGAACCACAAACAAACCTGGCGACGCTAGCACACACACTTCACACTCCACCAAGCAGATGTAATTGACTTCCACTGAGATAGGTGCATAGCTCCGTATAGACTGGCATCAAAGTGGTTTAAACATTTCTGAAATGTCGTAGCACTAAATTATTATAAACCACACATTTAGACTTGGTTTTTAGCCAGTTGTTTTTTGTCAATAGCCCTTAGTTTTTCAGTGTTCTACAACATTTTTTATACACAAATTGATATTCAATCTCTATAGGTAATATCAGCATTGTTACCTTGTTAGATTATTTGCTATCTCCATAATGTGTATATATATGCAACTAATATTAAATATACAAACATATGAATGTGTATGTGTATGATTGTGTTGATATTTTTTAGCTTGTCTATTTGGTTTCCCTCTTTTTATTAATATCTATTTTAATATGTAAATAAATATACACATTTATTTAAAAGTACATGTTTAGTTATTTTATTTTTTGTGGACAAACTATAAATTAGTTTTAATCATTATATAAATAGTAGGCCCACACACCAGATGTATGTTTATACATTATAAATTAGTGAAATCTTTTGCCAAAACTTAGCCCAAATAATAATAGTTAATATCACTATCATATATATTAAGTCAAGAGTTTGAAACATATTTATTCTAAAGCAAAAAATATCAACCTATTTTAAACAATTAAGAAACATTCTGAATTCTATTTTAAAATAGAATTGTTCTTTAGTAATTTAGTTTTTGCGTCTCATGTCGATAATTGCAGTGATTGACGTAATTTTAAATGACTAATAATCATGTACTCATCCAATACATTTCAAATATCTTCGGCCCAATTTTTAAGATTCTATATTTCAATGGTTCACATAGTTTGTGGGATTGTTTTAATATTGCCTAAAAATTATGTTCAAATTATATTATGATTTCAATAAAATCTGATAGAAACCCTTAGAAAAATCATAGATTTATAATATATTGATGTAGGTCATGATTTAAACGCAAACTCGCTAAAAAAATTAAAAAAGTTTTTAATGTTCAGTGCTTAGCACAGGCGTGATAGTAAGTCTTTCAACTGGGCTAAAGGTTTTGAATTTAATTACCAGCGACGACCAAGAAGAATATAATTTTTGAGATTGGTGTGTATTGTTTGACATTGATAAAAGAACGGGTAATTGTATGTGGTTACTCTTGTTTGTAAGTGATTCTATGATATCATTCAGTTAATAAAATCAAATGTTAAATACACTCTTTATAAAAAAAAAATCTCTTCCATATTGATACTTAAAATAAAATAAAGTTTGACTTGCCATTGAAATTTTAGAAACCATAAAATAAAGTTAAAACATCGGGACGCTTTTAATAATTATTTATTTCCCCATCAAAAGCGAAACCATAATTATAACGAACCTATGTTGATACAGAGAAGATTTTCAAGATTAAATTATATGAAAGTGATCTTAGTTGTGATAGGATGAACATTTTGACATTTTAAAATACTATTAAATCAAAGCCATGTGTTTCTCTGCTGTCACTTTTGACAGGCTGTGACGATGTTTACGTATGTAAGATAAATATTAATTTTAACTAGGTTGGCTATGGCAATTCGACTCGTTGCCCCTCTACTATGTGGCGTGGTTACACTTCCCGCAATCTCATATAAACCTATTTAAATGTAAATCTCATATTGTCATCGCAAACGTAATCATCGCACAAGGTGTGGGTACTAGTGTAACCGTTAAGGAGTTTATTAGTTTGCCCCCCCCCCCCCCTTTCCACCCTCCACTTCGGTGGTCGTATGTTATAGTGCGTCACTCTTGCAATAGACTAGACTACCATGACAAGGAGATTAGGGTTCGAATACCAGTTGGGTCTACTGAGGATGGTTTTCCCTTAATGGTTTCTCACTCTACCTCCACGCAAATGTGCCTATGCTTCCCTCTAAATTTAACCTTCCTCATCCTTAGCTCATATACATAATTATTACCTACATAATTACGGGTAAAGCCTGAACAGGTAGTATGATTCGAATCAGTGGGTGTGCTTATGAAATGTCAGCCTGGCTTATCAGTAACGGAGAAAGTTGGGGGTTCAAATCCCGGCAAGTGCACTGAGAAATGTTTATTTTCCCTCAAATGGTTTTTCCACTCCTTAAAAAAAATGCGGATATTTTTCCTTAAATTCTTTACTGCTTTTATATATATATATATATATATATATATCTTAGTTCCACGTGGATTTCATGGACAGGTGGAAAGACGTGGTCTATAAAAAAATAGGTTGTTTTCATAACCCCATTTAAATAATATTTGACTTACGTGATATTTAAAATGGTATTTTCAAATGTTCTTTTCATGAACGAGAGCTAAAGGCACTCAACTCGTCTTGTCTGGTTTGCCAGTAACTGGGAGAGGAATTCTAATCCCAGCTGGGTGTATTGAGAGTAATTATGTATATGTGTAAACATATTAAATTATTTCCCATTCTCCCTCCATGAAAATGCGAATAAATTTCTTCAACATTCTATGTTCCTTATCCCTCTACCTAAATTAGTGTAAGCTTATATATATATATCCTGGAAGGGTAGTTGGGCGTGGTGTGTGCTAGTACATACGCACGCACGCACGCCTTTCATCCGTTGTGTGGTCTGTGTATCCCCTAAAAATAGTTCGCATTACGTTCCCATATTATTGCACCCTGGGCGACCTCTTTTTTTTTTTTTTTTTTTTCCCCTCCTTGGCCGCCACTTTCTAAAACTGGCTACGAAAACACTAAAGATTTGGGTTTTATGTTCTAGTAATATTTGAAGATAATTTAGGTGATTTACCACAAAGGATTATGGCTAAGAATTGGCAACGAAATTATTTCCCTCGTTTTCTATTTGAACTTTTACAACTTCGAACTCTGCTTTCATCACTTTTGTTCTTAGAAATCTATATTAACTTCCTTGGTAGTTTACTACATACAACATACGTAACTAGAACACAATAACAAGAAAACTAGAGCCGTTCTCTTCAAGTTATGTTTGATGTATTCTGTAATTATCAGTAAATTTTGTTCGACCATAGCTACTTGTCAAATATTGGTCAGCTTTCAAAATGGTTACCCCCTTGCCAACTTGCATACTATTTATAAAGAGCACTTACAAACAACTAGCTAGGGCTTTAGCAGTCGTTTAAGAATGTTTCAAGGTAGGTCTATGAAGAACAGAGGTTTCTAGGAATAGTATAAGTAATATTTAACATTAACATTATATGTATTTATAACGGGCTTCGGTAGCCGCGTGTTCTAACGTACCACTATCGCAATAGACGAGACTACCGATGACGGAGATTTAAGGGATATTACTGGTCGGATATACTCAAGGTTTTCCTACATTATTTTTTACCTGGCCTACCAGCAAATGCGGGCACACTTAATCTAAATTCAACCTATCTCACCCCAAAAACATTAGCGTAATTTTTACATAAAAGTTAGATTATTTATTGCTTTATTTTAAATTCAAAATTTCAAATGTGCTTGATTACTTGAATATGTAAAAATACATGAAACAATTTGCTGACTGAAAAGAAAGTTTAATTTTCAATAATATAATTTGAAGAAAACTTATTTAACTGATTTGTTTAGGATTTGGTAAGTGAATTCCTAGGAATGTTTTACTATGATCGATATATAATCTTTATAATCAAGTAATATCAAGGCTCTTAGTAATTAAATTTTTGTCCACACAGTGTGGATATACGGATAAATGATTAAATAGCTATTTTGGTACTGCGAGGTAGAAACTGTGTTAACCCTATTGTAAAGTTATTATTAAATACAGCTCTGCTACTGATTTTTATTTCAGTGTATAAATTTATCTTTTCAACTTTATATTTATAATTACAATTACAATGTTAGATTAAATCACATTTTCACAAATTTGATAGTCAAAATTTTTATTCTAAACTATTTGAAGCACTATAGTTAAACAAATGGATGTTCCTAAACAAATATATATTTTAAAACTGTTCAAATGTCAAGCCACCCAAGTATTACACATTTTTGTTTAGTTTGTTATGTTTAATGTCCAATTAATTTTTTAATTTTTAACACAATCCCAATGAACTTGGTTAATTCTGGGATCACGGTCAAAATAATGTTCGCGTACCCTAACGTGCATCAACTTTCACGTGACATTCACTTAATGTAAAGAAACTGGTGTGTGATCAGGATTCACTTAACTTAACGTGAGCTAAACATCTACAGTTAATTCATACTGTTTGTATACAAAATTATTCACTAAAATTAAACCAAAGCATTTGGATCTGATTAAGTTGCACGTAAAAGCTCAATAGAGTTAATGAAAAAAATAGTATAATAAGAGGCTACGACGTTTTAGGTACACTTTAATAACCAGATTGAATACTTCTCAAATACGGTGCTACACTAAACATAAGAAATATACGCACATGAAACCAGCCCTTTCGATTCTGGTCTACTGTAGCCCCATGGCTTCTTTGGTGCTGACTGACAGCTCTTAGCTGACTTCTGACAATCAACATTTAGGTATATACCTAAATTTTGACTGTCAGAAGTGACAGCTGCTAAACACATGTTTTTGCAGATCCTATGGTTCGGCGTAGGGATACATAATTTGGTCTGGTAATTATTCAAAGCTTTTAGCTGTCAGCTGTTAGCTGTAAGTCAGCACCAAAGAAGCCATGGGACTACTGTAGGTAGGTGTCGTCTCGTATATAGTATAGCACCGCACTTGGGGCGTACTAGGGCTTACTATGAAACCGGCCCATTCTATTCTGGTCTAGGTAGGTAGGTGTCATATTGTATTTACTATAGCACCGTACTTGAGGCGTACTAAGTCTGTCTATAAACTGGCCTTTAGAGCTCACGAGACGCGGACATACTATTTTGGAATAATCGGGTGCAAACCATAAGCAGACAGATGTAACTACTAAATTGCTCTGTTGACGTTTCACGCAACATGATTGGCTAGTTAGGAAACGTGACACTCTTCACCTAACGTTAACTAAACTGGAAAAGTTCTCCCTTGGAAAACTCTTTAAGTCAACTGCATCGTGGTGGTTTACATTTAAAAACGTGAAGAGAACCATCTGTTACATTATATTAATGTTAAGTGAACGTGAAGTTGATCATAATCCCGCCATGAGGGAGTTTATTAACAAGACAATAATTGAAGTCATCTTTTAAATTAGATTTAGTTTGGTTTTATTAGGGTGTTTATAAGTCTGTACCAGTTTTTTTTAATTTTCTTTTAGTTTTTAGCTATTTTAAAAGTGTCTTAACCAAGACCACACTAGATAAACAGGGCTCAAGGCTCCACCACCACTCCCGCAGTGCCGCCACGTCAGTCGGTGCACCTGACCTGAGCAAACCTACCTACCTACCTACCTACCTGAGCACTTACTCTGTCACGCAAGTTCATGAATTGAAACGATAACTAAAAACACTCAATTGTTCTAAAAGCTCATTCTTCAAAACATGCTAAAATTCATAACATGGGCATGTTTATTGGTAACTACCAAAGTTCTTCCGATTTATTATTATTATTATTGGCACCGCGTCTTACTACCCATTCGGGTTATACGCACTTACGCTAATGTGTAATGGTAGGGTGATTGTGAGATGAAATGGAGGACCTACAGCTTAACGTTGAATCCGAACCACGGTGGAGGCCTGGCATTCCCCACATTCACAAGATGTCTTGTCAGAGGTGAAGGAAGGGTTTGGAAATCTGATAAATCTTTGCCGGGACCGAGGATTGAACCCCGGTTCTTCCGATTTAAACAGCGCTGAAGTTAATGAAGTCATGAGTTTTGAAAATTTATATTTAGAAGTAAATAACATTAAATTTTTGAAAAATACTTGTTGAGTCTTGTGTGTATAGGTGGATATATTTGTAATAGCATTTAAAAAAAGTGTATGGTATATTTGCCGTGAGTATTTACTTAAGGGAAAATGTATATTCAGAAGTTTTCTTATGACAAAAAAATTGTTACTTCAATGTTATTGATCAAGGTATCCTTACGACATTTGCTTTTTGGGTTTAAAGATTTCACTGTAGTAACTGATCAGACACCTTAGCTAAGTCAGTAGCGTGTCGGCCTACTGAGCTAATGGTCCCAGGTTCGATGACCGGCATGGCCGAAGGATTTTTCATTGGTGAAATGTGGGTTTCCTCCTTTCACAGTGATAAATTAACAGCTGGGGAATGGATGTTGTGTCTGCATTAATCTCAAAGTTAGATTATAAGGCATATGAAGCTATGACAGATCTAGCCAACCGGTAGTGGAAAATGTGACTTACCCAGGTCATAGGCTTGAAACAGTAATGGAAAAAAAAAATCGGTGATATATCAAGAGTCAGATCAAAATATTGATTAAGCTCGTAATTTGTGCTTTAGAAAATGTAAATTTTGAGTCCTGTAAAACTTGTGGAACAAGCTATGAGGTTTTTACCGAGAAATGTGTTTTAGTTTTTAGTAATGTATTATTAAACTATAGCAAAATGATAAGGAGAAAATATTAAAAGACAAACACAAGTTCTCACGTACAAAAGAGAAATCATCCAAAAAATGAAATGTTGAAGAACCTGGTTCCTAATTTGACTAGTTAAGAAACTGAATTTCTATAGGCTTACAAACAAGTGACTTTAAATGTGTACGTAATTATGTAGCCTATTCATTAAATGGATTTAAGTTTAATGTTAACATAAATACTACATAGTAACATTGTTTGTGTAAGAGTAAATAAAAACCTGTTTGCTTGGTTCAAATATTGACTTTATTTTATATTACCCCTTAAATAGAAGTTGTATGGCCAAAGCATGGGAGCGCCATATACTGCCAACCATTTATTAGCGGCTGGCTGGACGCGTCCTGTGACGTCACTAAACGAGCATAGACGCCTGTATACCAAGTGTGGCCTTGGTCCAGCTGTTGAGCTTGAAACGTATGCAAGATATAAACAAATAATTTGAACTAAAGCTGTGTGATCTTTAGGTGGAGAAAGCACGGCTTTAAAGTGCGTATACATTTGGCGAGCCGAACCTGTAATGTAACATGTAATGTAATGCTCGTCAGTTTGGACGTGGAACGAGCACGCCGCGAGCATCCTCTGAACCATTGGTGGAGCGAGCACGCCGCGAGCATCCTCTGAACCATTGGTGGAGCGAGCACGCCGCGAGCATCCTCTGAACCATTGGTGGAGCGAGCACGCCACGAGCATCCTCTGAACCATTGGTGGAACGAGCACGCCACGAGCAAGCGACGTACTAATGATCTCAGTTCAATTCAGTATTTACGAGGGTACACTATATTTCAAATTAATTAGCAGTCTTAACTCTACTAAATGTCTGTTAACGAAGAAGCCTTACCCTTAATTATGCAGTGGTGCTATGCTAATTAAGGCAAATCTATTTTTAAAAAAACAACGAAAGCCTATACGATGGTGGCGTATAATAGTTTTTAAAAAAATGGGCCGGTTTGAAACTACTGCGAGATTTAAAGTTCCAGCACATTAGTGGACAGTAAAAAAGCTATACCAGGATAGGATGTCTCTTACATATTTTGAGCTTTTGCTGAATAAAATAGGACAAAAAAATGAATTACTTTTTGTTTGCAAACATATTTTGCTTGTCTTGCTAATCTGGCGATATCCTTCCAGGCATCTTCCTTCACATTATTTTTATAGTAGTTTTTATTCTTGGGGTCTCATACAACACATTGGTTCTTATAATATTCTATCAACTGAAATACGGATCCCTCAGACCAATTCTCCATGCTTGCGAGCAGACTACAAACACGTCCAACTAGACTGACAAATGAATCCCTTTGTGTTCGTTGAAAACCGACAACCGGCGCATCACTACGAATTGTTCGTAGCTTGCTCGTGGCACGCTCGTGGGCCCGTCCCAATTGGGCGAATCTTTACATCACAGGCTCGGCTCGCCTTATGTATACGGGGCTTTACAGCATTATTTAGTTTGGAATTTGTTGGAAGTTTTCAAGGTTATTTCAAGTTAAACTTATTTTTTTTAATAGCAATCTGTAGTCTTATTCTACGGAGAAAATATTCATTTGTGAAATATTTTCTTATTTGATCCCTATGTTTAAAGATGGACAGGTATTTTGCGAGATACAATCGTAGGATCATTATATTTTGAGCGAAATCTCAGTTGAGTTGTACTTTGAAATGTAATTAATCCTCTCATTACACACGAAATAGAAAATGAGGTAGAAAATAGTGTGAATAATTTAGATGAAGACTTAATTTCCAACAAAATGGAGCACCATTATATTACACAATCGCTGTTAGACACTGGTTTGATCATATATCTCCGAACCAGTGTATTGGTAGAAGAAGGCCTATTGAATGGTCTGCAAGATCCCCAAATCTTAACCTTTTATATTTTTTATATGGGGCTACCTAAAGTCTATTGTTTGTAAAACAAACCTACCATGATAAAGAACCCCACCAAAAGCTTGCAGAAATATTCCTAGAGATGTTTTTCAAAATGTTAGATGTACAATCGTAGATAGACTATTATTGTATAGAAAGTAATGGAGAACGCTTTGAACAATAGATGTAGTTCTTTGTGCTCATATTTGGTGATTATAAAACAATTTCTTAGGATTAATACAGTTTAGTATGAAATCTAAAATTGTTATAATGTCTTGGTATCTCTTCTTTGAAAATCGAGATAGATTAAAAAAAGTTTCCCACAAGTTTTTTTTTTTTTTTTTTTTTTTGCCGTAGAAGTGCTGCTAAAACAATCAAAGGTTTATATCTAAAAGGCAAAGTTTACTATGAAAAAAATCTTGAAAACGTCTACAAAATAAAAATAATGCTATCCTCTTCCTCCCTCAAAACCACACAGCTTTTGTAAAAAATATTTTTAGTATCTCGCTTACTTTACGAGATAAACAGTTGGAAACTTACAAAAAATAAAACCGGTATGGTTTCGCATTTATTGACTCAACAAATCCAACTTATTTCTTCTATTCCTCAATACACAGATTGGTAGCCAGCACTTTCTCCAGCCATTTTTTCCTGTCCACTTTAATTATTATTTTCAAGTCTGAGTAAGTATTTAGGTTTATATCTTGGATAATCTGGTTAATGTACTGGGGTCTTGATCTTCCTCTTTTATTCCTTTCAGACGTTTTCCCTTTTATGATATTTAATATGGATGGACAATGTATATACAGCTGCCCCATTCCTCTCTTCGTTTGTTGATGTCCCTCCGCAACATTCTGTTCAGCCATAATATCACATTTTTGATACTTTTAATTTTACCGTGTTTTATTACCATTTGGGGCTTTGCGCAAACATTAATTGCAATAGTGGAATAATTTTGAGAAACGTAGGATTTTAGAGGAACTGTACATGGATTTGTCATGAAGGGGGAAACCATTTAGTAGAAAAAACCTTGGTACACTCGATCTTGATTCTAGCCCCGATATACGTGAGAGTGATGCCTTAGACCATTTGACCACTAAAGTTGGCTAGTTTATAATTAAAGTTATCAAAAGGGTAATTTAATTTAAAGTTATACAAGTAAAATCTTAATACATATGATCATCGTTTGTAAATGACTCTGAATACTTATATAAATTTATTCAAATATCACAGAAAAATACTTACAAATATATAGTGTTTATCGTGTTTTTTTCAACTAAAAATGTTTGTGCGATAGAATATGTTTGCACCAATTCTATGTTAGTGATATTTCAAGTCAACATACTAAGGCAAACTCACTGATTGATCTTACAAACATTCAAAATTCACACTTCTACTTCTAAAGGTAGGTTACTAAACCAAATTCCCTTGCGTTTTCGGGGTTTTCAGACAACATTAAAAATATGTTCTAACTTAGGCTTTTTTTTTACAACTTCCTTGGTGAGAGGGGGCAACTTTTACGTTGATTTCATTAATCACATATTTTTGAAAACAATCCTGAAGGCTTTTAAAGATAAACATTATAGGTTATTTATTCTGTATTTAATATTTTAGGTATTATTTGTGTGTCTGCATAAATGTGTTAGTAAAACCAATCCTGTACAACAATCTTATACATCTAAACAAGGTTTTTTTTAATCATCGTTAAACACAATCTCTCACATTTGTTTAATTGCTTAGGCGCAAAATTAGTTAAATATCTAAATTCCCTGATTTCTTCTTATTTTTGATTAAGTTAGTGGATATTTTCATGTTTTCCCTGACAAAAAAAAAAGCCTTGACTTCTCCCAAGTTTTTCCTGCATGCAGTTACCATTATTATCTTTTTAGTGTATTTATTTTTACAAGTGTCTTAAAATTCCTTTAATATTCATTTTTTATTAAATATAAATTCATAATATTTATCCTGCATTAAGACAAACTAAATCATCGGAGCAATATTATAGCTTTAAGTTGATGTGTTCCTACGTCCAGCAATGAGTGCAACACGCAACTAATTCCATTAGCACGTTTGTAACTTTACAAATTCTTTTTTTTTATGTTTGTGAGAAGGAGGAGGGTGGAGTTGGGGGGTTGAAAGATTGGTGGGTGCGGGTTGAAAGGGCAGCGTCATGCGGGATTCAGGTCAAGAGAAAATCGATAGCAAACTCCGTCCACACTCTGCTTATATCAACCCTACTGTTTGCTTGCAAACACTTCTCAGACTAGGCACCACCAAATGGCAACTGCGCGCAACAGAACTACACAATTCTTTCAGGGGAGCTATTGTCATTTATTTACCTGTGTGCATTGTTAAACGGTCCACTGTCCTTATGGTGGGGTGGTAGTGGGTATTAAGGCCAGTATTGTTGCAGTTTTTATAGCAAAATTATATCAACAGTGGTTGAATATCTATCATGAGCATTGTGACATTAAACAAAAAAAACTTTTTTTTAATAAATAGAAAAAAGTTGTAGTTAAATTCCATGACATCATTGAAATAAATTAAAGAATTGTTGAGGTAACCACGAATAAAATTATACTCTGTTTCTACGGCAACAATTTTTTATTCATTTTGGCCAAAAAATAATTTTTTTATAAAGACTGCAAAAATACTGCCCTTAACTCACCTAGGTAGCCGAGATAAGCTATAGGTCTGACCATGAAACTAATTAAAATCGGTAAGGACCGTATTTTAAAGTTGAATGAAACAAAAATGCCTTAAACGCATTTGCATTAATTATTATGTAGTATTACCTATTTTTGGTATTCAAAAAGAAAAAGAAAAAACTATAAGGTAAACTTAAGTCTTAATGGGTTAACCGTACCGAAAATTAAATCGTTTCAAAGACATTTAAAGGTGGCAGCTGACTTTGAGCTTTATAACATAATGCTCGCCAAGTGATTTGAGCTTGGCAAATGGCCACTTCAAATTCTCGGCTCGATTGTGCTACAATTTTTTCTCATTTATAACGTAAACGTCAGACATAGAAGTTAAAATATGGGATTCACATGCGTATACAATATTAATTATTTTTCATATTTCATATACTCATGCGTTTTCACATTTTTCCTTTTTATCTTTCGAGAGAAGCCAGTAAAATTGTAGCTTTTCGTGTGAGCAAACACTTGCTGCAAATTGTCACAATGAGTTTTCATTCAATTTGCACTAATGACGACTGTGTGACTGTGCTCGGCACGTATGGCGAGACACCTGTACATGCTTGTAATTTAAATATCCCAAGGGATTTGTGAAAAAGCAGTCAGGGGGAGCACGTTCGTTCGCATCGAGTTAACGTGCTCCACCTGGCTGCCATTTTCTTCCAAATCCCAGCCATTGGCAACATTGATGTATGAACATACTAGGGAACCTCGTTTGAAAAAAATTGTAATAGTCGTGAAACTAATTAAAAATAATTAAAACTTATTGCCCTATTATTACAAAAATAAAATTGTAAGTTCCAATGGCATTGGAAGCTTATTTTTCTAGGAGGAGGTAAAGAGGGGGTGGGCAATAGAAAATGTTACCATACCTTTGGTCAAGTGAAGGTTTTTTTTATACTCCCCCCTCCCCCTTTTGGGGATGTCTATCAAGTTCAAAGAGGTTTCCGGACCTCCCCAAACCCTCCATTTCTACTTACTTGGTAGGCTCCGATGTAAAATAAAAAGACTAGCCCTATATATTTTTTTATCAGTGAATCAAAAATTTGAAAAATTGGTGAGTGTCAGACTATGCAGAAATAATTTGTATGTTAACAAATGTGTCCCCGTAAGCCGAGATTTATTTTCACGCGAGAAAACAAAAGTTATGAAACGTCACTGCTTCCAAACCATAAATTTAGTATGTGGTGCGCAAATTCAACAATTTTTGAAAATTTATCCTTTTCGGAGAAACTAGTACAAACTTGCAACACCAATCTTGCATACTAAATTTTCTTAAAATATGACATCCCCATATAGCTCAAATTATGTTTATAGAGAAGAAAAAATAATCGACGCATTGCATGTTGGTTTATCAAGATGGCCGGCAGCAAAAAAAAAATAAAATCGGTGGTAATTTAACTTGCTTGGATTAGACCAGTGGCATTCAATCTGGGGTTAACGAACCTCCTGGGGCACACGAAGACATCTTAAGGAAAAAGTAAGATTTAATATATATAATATAAACTTTATACACTCCCTGGTAAATTTATTAGCCCACCCCTCAGAAAATGAGAAAAATACTAAATTTGCCCTTATTTATTATATAAACTGCAATTAAACAATTTATAATCAAATAAATATTGTGTAATTAAAAACATTAATGCCTTAAAATAATATTGCAATATTATTTAAATTAGAGTGACCAGAAAACTCCCCACACTTGAGCTAGATAGAAAATGTATAAGAACTTTTAAAATAATGAACTTCCATTAAGAAAATAATCACTAACTATATACAGCTAGTTTATTATTATTATTATTATTATTATTATTATTATTATTATTATTAGCATCGCGTCTTACTACCCGTTCGAGTTATACGCACTTATGCTAATGTGTAATGGTAGGGTGATTGTGAGATGAAATGGAGGACCTACAGTTTAACGTGGGATCCGAACCACGGTGGAGGTCTGGCATTCCCACACATTCACAAGTTGTGATTAATACACGTCTTGTGAGAGGTGAAGGAAGGGTTTTGCAATCAGATAAATCTGTGTCGGTACCGAGATTTGAACCCCTGACCCCCATTACAGAAGTCCGTACAGCTAGTAGAAAGAATAATTAATTGTAACCATAACCAACATATTTTAGCCAAAATGGTTATAAAATGCATTGAAAGCATACTTGAGCTAATTTGGTTATTGAAGCAAAGGGAGGAAAGGAGATAGCAAAATTTTGTTATGTAAATGATATAATTGCAAATTAAATAACAGGCAAATAATACTATTTAAATACAGTAGCACTTTTTTAATCCCAGGTCCAAGGTATATCTAAAAAAAATCGAAATATCCAAATTTGGAATTAACCATTTTTATGAGGATTTACGCAGCTGGTACACAATATATTCACATTCTCAAAATATGCTACCTATAAAAACACATTTTTATAAATGCTATGTAAGACACACAAATACACAATATATAGCCTTTATACATGAAAAACATAGAAAATTAAACACAAAATATAAAAAATTAATAAAATTAACATACAAATATTGCGGACCTAAATCATTGAGGACAAGCATCATGAAAGCTTACCTCTTCCACGCTGGGCTCCACGTGATTGCATTGTTCCACAGAAACAACAAAAGCCGAGCCAAAACATCCCCTTTTCAAATAAATTAAATTTGATATTCTTGACATATGGGGTCATTTAATAAAGATCGTTAAATTATGTTTGAAATGAGTACGATATCGAAAATTATCCATGTGTAGGCTTCAAATTTCAAATTATACCATTATTTCATTCTAAAATTCAGATTTAAAGTTATGTTTTACCATTGATTTAGATGGGAATTTCATGGGGAATCTATGATGGACTAGAAGTCTTAGAACTATCCAAATTTTTGAACAAACTAATGTCGAATTAGCCTGATCCTACTATAATATAATGCAATACTATTTTAAGGCAAAAATATTTTTAATTGTTTAATTTTGTTTGATAACATTGTTGAGTTGTAATGCATAATATGTTATTAAAATAAGAGTGAAAATGTATTTTTCTTGTTTTCTGGAGGTTGGGCTAGTAAATTCACGAGGGACTGTATACACATACACATAAAACATTTATAATTTAAAACTTATTGGTGACCTGGTGGTCTAGGGGTAAGGTGTCAGACTTCTGTGCTGGGGGTTCTGGGTTCAATCCTTGGTCTAGGCACAGATTTGTCTGATTTCCAAACCCTTCCTTCACCTCTGACAAGACGTGTATTAATCACAACTTGTGAATGTGGGGAATGCCAGGCCTCCACCGTGGTTCAGATTCCACGTTTAACTGTAGGTCCTCCATTTCATCTCACAATCACCCTACCATTACACATTAGCGTAAGTGTGTATAACCCGAATGGGTAGTAAGACGCGGTGCTAATAATGATGGTGATTATGATAAACCTTATTATTTAATACATTAATTCAAATGTAATTTATTTTAAATGTAGATTCTAGAATGCATACAGTTTATATTATGACCCAACAATTTTTTGGGCAACAAAGTTGAATGGAAATTATATCTGGGGTTACGCGAGCATAAAAAAAAAGGGTGAGAATACCCCTGGCTTAGACCATTCAGCTGACGAGGCAGGTGAGTGGCTTATCGTAACAAGAGTTGAACCAAAAGCTCCAATAGGAAGGCCAGTTGAATTATTGTGTCCCTGTCTTAATTCAACGCATGTTATATCTTTGTACGGTGTGGTCTACGAAAAAGTTAGCGACCGCTGAAATTTCCTCATTTTGCCGGCCGTGCCAACAAATTGTCACTCTTGTAACCCTGGGCCAACTGTTTCACTTGGTTTTGTTGTGTTCTTTTTTTAACATAGGGTTGGTTATGTGCCAGACAGACCTGTTCTATCTGTACAGAGGCCTAACCTAGGTTTTTAGCATGATGTCTGAAATTAAATAGTGGCTACACATAATCTTAAAAATTAAAATATTATTAGTTGTATTACTCTCTCGTCTAGTGGCGAGTTTTTGGCTACATATCCATAGGTCCGCGCTCGATCCCAGGCGCTTCCAAAACTTATCTGTGATCCAGTGGGTCTGAAAAGGGGTTAAACTCGGCATCATGAGGACAAAAGAGGAGCTACGTGAATAAATAAATAACCGCTCTGGCTTAGAAAACTGAGATTAACGGCCAGGGGGCTGACCACATGATATTCATTATCCGCAAATGTGGAAACTATCCTCACTAACGGTGGCGGCTGCTCACTCTCTATAACGAGCTTGTGGGCTCGCACCCTGGTTGTTTTTAAATAAAATCAATCAATCATCAAACGACAATATCAAAGTTTTCAATTTTGGGACAAAACGAATTGGTTGGTGGGAACGTAAATAGAATCAGGCATCAACTTCGACTGGTCTGGTTTTACCGGTTAAGGGTAGTTCTAGGTTTGAATCATGAACTGGTGTAGTGAGGGTGATTTCTTAAGTGGTTACTGCGGTCCACGCAAATGCGGGTACTCTTATTTTAAATATAACCATTCCTATCCCTGAACACATTAAAGTAATTATTAGTACATAAGCGTATAGTCCTGATTGGTAGAAGGACTTGATGCATAAAAATGAGAGTTAATCAAATAACAAGTTATAGGTTTAATGTTTTATAATTCTTTTGAATCACTATTGATATTAGCAACAAGCGTCTTAATTGAAACGTACTCGGCTTACCCTCAAAGGTAGCAGTCTTACCTTAATGTATTACACCATGGACCTATCTTATAAGCTGCACCATAGTGAAACCAATTAAGTTAAGCTTTCTATGTTTCTGGGTAAACGCAGCTTGCCCCCCAGGAAAAAAATAAAACTAGTAGTTCGACTGGTTAAATAGCACAGTAGGGACACATACCAAGGAGTCTGTGTCTTAATATGGTTCACAGGTGACGGTGAGTTTGAGTCTCGGCTGGGTTAACTCTGCGATAATGCCTACTTATGATTCCTCCCAACTCTAGCTAGTGCAATACAATTCCTCTGAAAAGTGCATTCACTAATGCCTGCTCTGTTTAAGGGAGACGCCTCGGTAAACAATAAATTTCCGGGCAGATTTTCAGGACTAAAACAATATTTAATTCTGCGATACGTTATTTAAAATTGAGTTCACACCAAAATAAAGTCTTAAGGATTCCAACAGGGCTCGTTTTCCTTAACTCTCTAGTTTGAGTTTTTATTAATGGAAATAAATATGTAAAAATGAGGCATCTCATTTTCAACGACTGTTTAATCATATTTACGGAGCTATGAGACTAGTCTTGATGAAAAAGGCTCTATATTTAGTCTTCCTCTTAACAAATAGAGTAGTTTTTTGATAGGCTCACATCAGAAAATGTTAAGATATTTGAGAACTATCAACGAGCTTTCCTCTATACCTTGAAATAAGTGTCATAATCTTCTTTCTCCACTTTCTTAATGACATGACAAAGGGTTGGTGTAGGTGAAGGGTGAAAGGGTATATAAGCTTGGACAGAATGGAGTTGTAGTACCAGAAAGTGACAAAGACCATTTATTTTAAGTTCATTTGTCAATTAACTTACAATATAAATAAATGTAATAGATTAAGCCTATAATGAGATTAAATATAATATATGTTTATTACTATGCAATATTAATATTATAAATATTTCATCGTGTACACCTTATATGAATGTTTATTTATACATTTCAGCCCCATACATTTATTTATTTACATTAAATGGTACGTAAAAAGGATAAAATAGTATTTGGACTTCTTATAGCTCGTGAACTGTAATGATTTGAAATAAATGAAACACTATTAATAAATTATAATTATAGAATTAATAGAAATGTGCAATAAAATATGTTTTTTCAATTGATCTTGAGCCAGCCATGTGGCCTGATAGCGATTGACACTTTGTCTCTTACACAAGCCTTAATGCAACTAGTATACCTTTGCAGCGTTGGTTGCAAGTTACCGCACTTAAACGCACTCGAAACTTTTTATTAGATAATAAAAGTTCTATGGAATGAACGTCCACTCGAACTTTTTGCTAGAAGTTTATTATCGATAAACCTTCAAAGAGTTTGCGATGTTTTAACTTTGAAACAAACACCGCCACACGTCAATGAGAGCTTAAAAATTGACACACACCTCGCAGATCTCTAGCTTTACCGTGACACTCAAATGTTTGTGAGGACGGATCAGCCTATTTGGTTTATTGACGAACTTTACAGTTTGTAGGTTCATATAACGAGGCCTCACTCAACTTTATAGTTAAATGTTTACTCGTCAAAGGCCATCAACTTTGCATAGATTTTGAAATTTCGCTGTTTAATTTTATTCAAAAGGGATATTTTCCCCCATTTCACACTACGATAAAAGCTTTGATATGATCCATCTCCCAGATTTATATTTTGGGCACCGTACCACTTAAATGAGGATTGAGTTGCTATTATTTTTAGCCAAAAAGAGGGTCAGGATCTCATTGGAAGCTATTATTTTTGCCGACTTTCTGGACCCCTAACCTAAATAAATATTGAGAAAAGAGAAACATCTTTTCCCATCAAAGAGCATAAAATCAAATTAATTTTTCAACGACCTGAATTAAAACTTATATATATTTGCTTATGGATAATAAACTATTGGTTTTATAAAAATATATTTCAAATAAAGAATTTTTATCCTTATTAATAGCAGTGCAACTTTACTATGATAAGTTGTTTCGGATCGCATAGTTGCAGAGAAATTATGAAAATTTGAAAATTTTCGTCGTGTGGGGTTTGAGAATGCCCATATTGTTTCTAAATATAACATTTAATTCAAATAGTTTGAATTTCGAGAAAATCGATTTCTCTCTATTTTTGTCCTTCAGTAAACTACCCTTAAATTTAGTTAGATATATTATTATTATTATTATTATTATTATTATTATTAGCACCGCGTCTGACTACCCATTCGGGTTATACGCACTTACGCTAATGTGAAATGGTATGGTGATTGTGAGATTAAATGAAGGACCTACAGTTTAACGTGGAATCCGAACCACGGTGGCGGCCTGGCATTCCCCACATTCACAAGATGTCTTGTCAGAGGTGAAGGAAGGGTTTGGTAATTAGATAAATCTTTGCCGGGACCGAGGATTGAACCCCGGCCGCCAGCATAGAAGTCTGACACCTTACCCCTAGACCACAGTTAGATATAAAATTCCAAACCCTTTGGGGGGGGGGGTGGAGGGGACCTTCTTAAATCCCCAGATGGTAAGTTTTAGTCAAATTGGTATAATAGTTTCGGCCTTAACCTGCGGTACAGACAGACAGACGGCATTGCGAAAACAACTTTTTTGGTTTCAGGGGTTCATGAAACATCGACATTTATCAAACTTAGAGTTCACTTTTTTTGACGATCACAAATAACAATACTTTCTCTCTGAGGTGTCAAAAGAAAGTAAAAAAGAGTGGTCATTTGTCAAATTTGGTGCAGCTGTTTTCTTCTCATTTCTATTACCGGAATAATCTTATTTAATCTATATTAATAAAATGAAGTTTTTTAGGCTGTCATGAGCATTACGCAATATCTCCCTGATGTGTAGGGATAAAATTTTAAAATAGGTAGTACCTATTTCCCCGAAAGCGGTAATTTTTGTTTAGATATGTTTTAATTTATTAAAAAATAAGATAAAATAAAGATTTTTTTCTGTATATCGTCGCCTGGGGTAGCCACGCTATGCATTGCGTGGTTATCATGCTCAACGCCGGGTACTTCTGATAGTTATATAATATAATAGATATTCTCTTAGATGTGGATAGTCCCGACAGGTAATTAGACGCCGAATACAAAAGTTCATCTGGTTCGAGAGATCTAGTATTTTTTTTCTATTTAAAAGTAAGGTAAAAATAAATATATCACCAAATTTCCCTCCTTTGTTATAAACTTCTTAAACCCTAGACACAATTGGTAGTGGCTAAAATATTAATAATGTTTATCACTTTGTTATAAACGTCTCACACTCTTGAGGAGCGTATTATCTCCTTTGTGTGTAAATCTGATCTAACATTTTGTTCAAGATTTTGGACGCTTATGGCATATTTAGGACAGAGACTAGATTATAATAGTAAATAATATAATTGCAATAACGTACCCAGAGAGAAATTTAAACCCATAAACTTGGTTAGTTACCTCATAATTGGAACCCCCTGTCGCAGTTAATATATCAAGAAACAACTAGCAGTAATGACAACTAAAGTAACTGCAATGAGACGACTTTTTCTATTTGTATATGATAAACTTTTTTGTTTATTTTAATTTAACTTTTGAACAATTTTACATAAATGTTTATTTCTTTTTTTTTTTTTTCCCCTACAACTTTACAGCCCAGTTGGGATTGAGTTCTTTGAGTCTCTCCGGGTCAAAGCTAAACACGTTGGCACTGTTTAAATTAATCTACTTTTTGCTCTTGTTTTTGCTATCCATCTCGAGTAGTAAGGTGCTGGAACTAAAGGAGTGTGCTTATTTGGATTATCAAGTTATATGCTTGGTTTCTAAGTCATGTGGTAAATAACGTTGCCAAATTGATTACATATATTTAAAAACTAGGGGTTAGCCTGTTTCTAACAGACGCAATTTCTTATTTCTTGAAAAATCTGTTCTCTTTTGCTTTGAACTATTTTTAGATTTTTCAAAACAGGAGGTAGCTTGATTTGTTTCCATGGGTATGACAAGTTATTGGGACTTCCATAGGCCAAAACTATAACTTGAGCCACGTGATCTCGGAGTTCTGATCCCCCACTCCCCCACCCCTTCCCTGGGGCCACTTCACTGCAAAAATTATTTCTGTTTTAACAATTTTGTGGTTGACTACCATGATTGAGTTATAAGTGTTTGAAGTTTCAGCTTTATATCTTATCAGGAAGTTCACGCCTCAATTGTGCAAGAACGAATGCGGAACAAACGAAACTTTTTGCGGAACAATCCGGAACAAACGAAGAACAAACTATTGCGATCATAAAAACTTGAATTTTTACAAGTGGGGGGGCTACCGTGAAGTTGGCCCCCCCAATGTAAAAATCATTTGTGGGGCTATCAAAACGGAACAAACGAAAATTTTTGCGGAACAATCCGGAACAAACAAAGAACAAACGATTGCAATCATAAAAATTTTAATTTTTAAAGGTGGGGGGGCCAACTTCATGGACGTGCTCTGGACATACAAACTGACACCACATGGCTTTTTTTATATAGCTATATACAATAAAGAAGTGTCTTCCTTAAACAGCGTTTAAAAAGCCTTAAATTTACAGATTTTCTTATCACCACATCCTACTCTACTACCTGTTATGGATATACACTGGTTTAAGGATGAGTAAAGTTGAATTTTAGATGAAGTATACCAGCATGGCTGTAACTCAGCTCTTCCACCGTTATTGTTTTGCCAAAGAAAGTACACACATCAACTCGTCCACCCAAACTTATATTGTTCAGTGCAAAAGCTTACTAAGTAATTATGACTAACTAACCTAACCTAACCCCTTGATTTTAAAATAATGCATATGAAATGACTGAATGTAATACTTAATATTTTGACGACCAACTGTGATACTAGTGCTGTGAAATTTTACTACCTGATTTTGGGGTGCATGCAGGGATAGGGGGGTTTACGGTACAATATGTACTAAGTAAGCTTTTGCACTGAAAAATCAGTTTGGGTGAACAATTTGATGTGTCGGAGGGTAGACGAGATGATGTGTTTACTTTCTTCGGCAGAACAATAACAGTGGACGAGTAGAGTTTCACCAATAAGCATTTGTATGGAGAGATGGTGGAAAACCATTAAGTAGAATCCACCCTCTGTACCCACAACCAGGATTTGAACCTCGATCACCCCGTCATCGACATTGTCTATTGAGATATTGACACCTTAGACCATGCGACCACCTAAGCTGGCCATAAACAAATTAAAACAACCGTTTCACTAATTATTATCTGAGAAGTTGTATTGGAGATACGAGGCTGGCGCCACCCTAGGCGTCGCCGTAGTCTTTGCAACGTCGTGTACACAATGCTTTGGCGCCATACGACGCATCGGCGCCGCATTTTCCCAGCATCCTCTGAAGTAGGGGCAGCCCCAATCTAGATGAAGGATGTTAAATTAGGTTAGGTTATCAGTTTCGATGGAAGAATTCTGGCAACAATGTCTCCATATTGTAAACGTCAAAATCCTCTTCTTTGGTTGAACATTCTAAGAAGTCACACTCGCAATAGACTCTACTGCCACTATACTGGGTGTATCAGGGTTCTAACGCCGGTTGAGTGAACTGAGATATTTTCAAAATGGTTTCACGCTCTCCCTCTACACAAATGCAGGTACACTTTATCTAAATACAATCTTCCTAATCACTAAAACCATTAGCGTAATTATAACATAGTCTTATAACCCAAATGAATAGTACGACATGGTGCTAAAAACTATCGATTAACTAGAAGCTTGAGCCTGTTTGTATAAAAATGTTTGGAAATAAAGTAACCCCCTTGAAATGAATATAGCTGTCATTTAGAAGATAAAATATTTTGTTGACTTGTATGAATTTATTCAACAAAGTCCAAACATTAATTAAATAGCTTTGAGTTAGGTTAAACAATCACTATTACAAATAACTTTTCATTGCTAAGACCCATATTACGGAAAGCGATTGAGTGCGTCACAACTTTGTTTTATAACTTTAAAAAAAGTTAATATGTAACAATAATATAATTTAAACTTTATTCTTAATCCATTGAACATATTTGAAGGATTTCTTTTACATAAGTAGCATAAAAGTACAATCAGTGAAATTAAAACATTTGGTGATTGAATCGTTTGAATTTATATAGCCTATTGCAGAGACATGTACAAAATAAGAAAATTATTGAGTATATATATATATATATATATATATATATATACTTAAATATATGTATATATTTATATATATTCTTAAATATATGTATATATTTATATATATTCTTAAATATATGTATATATTTATATATATTCTTAAATATATGTATATATTTATATATATTCTTAAATATATGTATATATTTATATATATTCTTAAATATATGTATATATTTATATATATTCTTAAATATATGTATATATTTAATGTATATACCAAATAATATTGTATATTTTTACATAATTTTACAAAAATGTCAAATTGGTTCAGTTACCACATTTTTCTTTTACTGGTTTTAATTTATGTTTGCCACGTATAAGACTTCTTTGAAGTATTTTCACTGGATTAGCAAAAACATTACATTCTATTAATTCTTGCCGCAGATGTATTATCTTAAATAGGATAGTTAGGGAAATTAATTAAAATTTGTATTTATAGATTCAAAGATTTTAGAAAAAAGTTCTTGAGTCAATACCACTTAGAATGATCAAATATCAACCCTTAATATAGGTAACGTTGATAAATACGCCAATCTCGCCTTAAATATGTCTTGACGGGTAGGTCAGGGACTCAATTCTAGGAGAAGCTTAAGTTTTTCAAAAAATGTTTTCCCATTTACGAAAATTCAGGTACATCTTAAAATTCTACCTTTCTTATCCTTTGCCCATTAGTGTAAATATACATTTTGTTTGTTAGGTAAAATAAATTTTTACCCCTAACTCAATGGTTTCCCAATAAAACTTATCAAGCTAATAGATTGTTTGGTGGATTTGCTAGCAGGATATGGGTCGATTGTCACTTATCAGATACTTTTGAATTGCATAATGGATTGAAACAAGGGGATGCACTTTTCTCATTACTCTTTAATCTAGTATGCTATTATGGTAATGCAAGAGAGTAGGGAAGGATTAACATTAAACAATACAATGAAGCTATTAGGGTACGTGGGTGATTTAGATTTGTTGGATATAAGTAAGCTGTTGCAATAAGTGCAGACATTTTATTAGAATCTAGTAAGGAAATATAAGAAGTGAACGCTTAAAAGACTTGATCGCACATATTGAGGAGCATCATTTGAAGATTAAGACAAGCATCAAATAACTTGAAACGGTTAACGAGTTTAATAATCAGGAACAATTTAAACTAGAAATAACGATATTAGAGAGGAAGCTAAGAAAAGAATACAGTTGGGAAATGCATGATATTAGTGCCTCTTTCTCTCTAATTTTGAATTAGAAGTACACTCAGCTTACCCTAAAAGGTAGCAGTCCTACCTTTACTGATTACACTATAGCCCTGTATTATAAGCTACACCATAGGGGAAACAACCAAGCTAAGCTTATCAGTCAAAACGGAGTATACCTTTACACATTCTTTTATCTATTATATTTATTAAGTCGGTGACCTGGTGGTCTAGGGGTAAGGTGTCAGACTTCTATGCTGGCGGCCGGGGTTCAATCCTCGGTCCCGGAACAGATTTATCTGATTTCCAAACCCTTCCTTCACCTCTGACAAGTTATCTTGTGAATGTGGGGAATGCCAGGCCTCCACCGTGGTTCGGATTCCACGTTAAACTATAGGTCCTTCATTTCATCTCATAATCACCCTACCATTACACATTAGCGTAAGAGCGTATAACCCGAATGGGTAGTAAGACGCGTTGCTAATAATAATAATAATAATATATTTATTAAAGTGTTTCAGCACAAAAAGTTTGTTTTTAATTATTAGAACATTACGATAATATTATGTTGAATTGTACAACGCTGCTTGGACATGGATACCGTCCTATTTTCATATTAATAATCTTTTAAGAAAATTAACATGCTTTCGCGATCAACATTGATAATTTTTAACCATATTAATTGATAGATCTTATGACTGACGTATTAATACATAAAAATAATGTATATTTACCTTTATGGCTGTTGTCTTCCTATGAAAATTGGTCTACACACACACACACCACTCATTATATCTAAATAACTATAATATTTTATAATTAAAGGTTGAAATATGATACTTGGACAAAAAAAAATGTTTCAGTAGACAAATATCATATCATATTTAAATTTAAATAAAAAGTATTGGTAATTTGTTAAAAATCAACTTTGATATTGCCTTTCGTAGTGGTGAAAGGAATTAAAGTAGATCTCGGTGGTATTGGGGTAAAGTGCTTGCCTCAGGACCTAGTGTACGTGGGTTCAAACCCAGCCGGGGTCTTTGGATTTTGCTTGAGCGATACAAATCCGTAGCACAACTTCCTTCGGAGGGGAAGTGAAGCCGTAGGTCCTAAATCGATTATGGCAAGTAAAATAACCCGGGAAGGTACGTGAAAATACCCTTCCCGGCAAAATTGGTAAGCCCGTTTGCTCTCGCTCATAGAAATTATCATGTGCTGACATAAGTCAGTTCAGAAATGGCACGTTAAAAACCTCAAATAAAAAAAGGAGTTAAAGATT
Organism: Timema cristinae; assembly: GCA_039000515.1. NCBI lineage: Eukaryota > Metazoa > Arthropoda > Insecta > Phasmatodea > Timematidae > Timema > Timema cristinae. Next base: position 89,697,372 of record JBCFYV010009882.1, read on the forward strand.
CTTAAGTCTCTGTCTACTTATCATTTTATGTAACAAAACCCCACTTTGGTGGTCAAATGGGAGAAGGCGGAACTCTTGCAACAAACTGAACTGCCATTGACGGGGGGGGGGGGGGGGGGGGGGGGAGGGGGTCGAATCCTGGGCGAGTGTAATGGTATTTTATTAAACTGTTATTCTACTTTCTCTCCACACAAATATAGGTACTTATTTTAAATTGAACCTTCCTTATCCCTAATACATTGAAGTAATTAGTAAATATGCGTGTAACTCAAATGGGTAGTAAGACGTGGTGCTAAAAAAAACTGTTAGTGTTATGATTATCACAGCAGTAATATTACCAAAATTATCAAATAAGCAAATAATGTATCTGCTAAACTCGTTAAAAATGGTCCACGCATTTGTTAACTATCGTAGAACCAATATCCGGAATGGAAACATCAAATGGTCAAATTAAAACGGGACCAAGCCACGCTTGGTTAAAAGTACGTAGCTAGGATAGTTTTTGCCTCCAATCTAACAACCCTAAACACAGCTTGTAAAGCAACCAACCAATCAAGCAAGGGTTGTGCGGCAAACTCTCTCACTTTGTATTTCTAAATATAATTCTCACAGCTACATGCTTGACCTCGCATGGGTCGATAACTGTCGTGGTAGGAATTAGCGTGCGATACATCACTCTGGTCGATGGGGCAAATATTTCAGCTATCAGCGTGGCTGGGCGATGTCGCGTCGTCTTGTGGAGCTACCACTTAAGACATAATGTTTTGTGGGTTGGTGAGATCCCTGTCAAAGTGTGTATCGAATGGATGTGGTCCCTTGACAGGTCTGTATATATCGAGTGGATGTGGTCCCTTGACAGGTCTGTATATATCGAGTGGATGTGGTCCCTTGACAGGTCTGTATATATCGAGGGGATGTGGTCCCTTGACAGGTCTGTACATATCGAGGGGATGTGGTCCCTTGACAGGTCTGTATATATCGAGGGGATGTGGTCCCTTGGCAGGTCTGTATATATCGAGTGGAGATGGTCCCTTGACAGGTCTGTATATATCGAGTGGAGGTGGTCCCTTGGCAGGTCTGTAAATATCGAGTGGAGGTGGTCCCTTGGCAGGTCTGTATTTATCGAGTGGAGGTGGTCCCTTGGCAGGTCTGTATTTATCGAGTGGAGGTGGTCCCTTGGCAGGTCTATATATATCGAGTGGAGGTGGTTCCTTGGCGGGTCTGTATATATCGAGTGGAGGTGGTCCCTTGGCGGGTCTGTGTCTTTTATCGAGTGGAGGTCGTCCCACATTTCGTATTGTCATGGTTGTGTTAGCTTATTTTCCAGGTTTATATATCTACATGCTCAACAAATATTGTGTTAAGGTTTTCAGAAATTTTGGGACACCATGATAAATTTAAATGGCAAGTCTAGCTGTGATAATAAAAGTCGAAAGAATATTTTTTATTTAAAATTCCATTTCTTAAGACTTTTTGAAACTGTAATGATAACACATTTTTTGGATATTCTGAAAGCAAACTAGATATTTGTTTTTATATATTCGTGTGAAATAAATTCACATCAAAGCTTTATTTTAATGACACTTATGTTTTAAGGAATAATACCCGCCTCGGTGGCGTAGTTGGCTAACGCGCTAGTCGTGTTGAGCTAGACTGCTGAGGACGGGGAGATCGAGGTTCGAATCTCGGTCGGGTAAACTGGGGGTAGTTTTTCCTAAATGGTTTTCCACTCTCCCTCCACGCAAATGTGGGTTCACTTACTCTAATTCAACCTTCCCAATTCCTAATCTATTGGCGTAATTAGTATTTAAAGCGTACAAACTGAACGGGTAGTAAGACGCGGTGTTAAATAATAATAATAATAATAATTTAAGGAATAATTTATTAAGAAACTTTTTGTGTTAATCCAGCATTACAACAGCTGCAGCGCGGCTTAGTCAGACACTAGTCTTTTACTTTATAGGTCAGGGTTTGTTATTTTATTGACTGACTGCTTTCTTAGTTACCAAAGTAGCCCGATAGTGAGTCATGAGTTTATTTTAGATTTGTTCGAATGGTCTCACACGTAGTATTCTCTTTCAACAGACCATATTATAATGTTATGTCTAAAGAGATCTGAGTGATTCTATACCATCTTGAATACACTTTTTTTTTATTTCAATAGGGGTTTGATACCTGTAGTTTTTAATTTATTAATACGTTTTTAAATTTACTAACAATATATTCAATTCATCTTAGATTTAAAAACATAATTTTAAATAATCAAACCAAATATAAATATTTTTAATGAAAACATTGATAGGCCTTAATAGAATATAAAATATCAAACAAATAAGTAATTAACTTCGTAATATTAATACTATCACATAACTCGAACTACTATAATTATTTGGACGACTGAAATTGGATACGGTGTTTTCACTTGGTTGAATAACCTCAAAAGGTATTTATTACACATTCTTTCTTTTCATATCATTGTTTTCACTTTTTTAATAACGTTTAATCAGTGTTTATATCCTTCGGACAGTGAAATAACACAAGTAGTTATTATCTAATATTTATAAAACCTCAAAACATTGCTCCACAAATATTATTATTATTATTATTTAGCACCGCGTCTTTAATACCCGTTCGGTTATTACGCTTTAAGTACTAATTACGCTAATGGATTAGGAATCGGGAAGGTTTAATTAGAGGAGGTGAACCCGCATTTGCGTGGAGGGAGAGTGGAAAACCATTTAGGGAAAACCACCCCAGTTCACCCAACCGAGATTCGAACCTCGATCTCCCCGTTCTCAGCAGTCGAGCTCAACACGACTAGCGCGTTAGCCAACTACGCCACCGAGGCGGGTCTCCTCAAATAAATGTGATTTTAAAATTATTTCTGTATCGGATGTATATCTAATACAAAACATTAGTTTTACCGGGTGTTTTACTTTCTCTTACCTTACATGACGAGTAGAAGCTAAAGCTGTTCAAAAAATGAAGAAAAAAAACAGGAAAATCATTGGTCCTGAAAGGGATGAAGTTATTTGAGCTTAGAGGCGATTACATATTATGTTTAGCCTGTATTAATACAAAGACATGGTCAGGATAATCAAATCCCGTAGATTACGGTGGGCAGAACATGCGGTGCGAATGTGGGAAACCAGAACCATGTTCAGGGTATTGACTGACAAACCTAATGGCGACAATATAATTTGGAATAGGCCTAATTAGAAGCATCTGGGAGGATAACATTCGAAAGAACCGGAAAGTGATAGGGTGCAATAAGGTGGACTAGATAGAACTTTCCCAAGTGGCATTCTTCTGTAAGTGTGGCAATTGGCTTGGTTTCTAATGCCATACACTAAGTAATGTTGGGTGAATATCAACTAGCTCTAATGTCACCATGAAACCAAACAGTACCGCATTAAGAAGATATTATTTACTGATCCTGCAGCCTAGTGATAGTTTTGAAATTTTTGACTATATATATATATATATATATATATATATATATAAAAATACGATTTATTAATATTCATGTTGTGCCTAGGAAATACGTATTGAATAAAAGTCTCCTTACTGTCCGGCCTAATTTGGTCCCTTCTCACATGAGTAGAGTACACGCGTGAGAGTTCACTTGTGGTGACCACCCTGGCGGGTATCTCGCTATCTCGTCGTGTTATTTAATTGGGAATGACATATTTGCTCGGCGATATTCTCATCCCCTATTTCATTCCTCCTTTGTGCTTGGAAGCTCTTGAAATGGCGTGGACGAGCTCTCTCCTAAGCTTACGTTCCTTTCTCTATCATGATTGTGTGTGTTTGCTTTGCGTTCTCTGACTGGCATGACCTTTGTTATCTGCCATGTATTCATACATCTTTATATAGCTACCTTGCGCATCTTCGTTATTTATCTCTCTGTTGTATCTCTTATTCTAAATTTCTATCTGGTTCTCTCTCGTTCTTTCTCGTGATTTCTCGTAATTCTTAAAGTTCTTTCTCTGTTCTCTCTGCACCTACTCATTGTTCTATCGATCTGTCCTTTTCCCTGCGCGCGCTCTCTCTGCTGCCAATTTCTCTCTTCCCCGACGCACCCTTGCCAATCTCTGTATTGACGTCATAGAATGACGTCATCGCTGCCTCAGTTTGGCGATATGGGCGCATTGGGAACTTAATGGAACAACATGATTTCAAGCTGTGGGACTATTTTAGTTATTTTGGAAAGCAACCCTAAGGATGCAGCAAAATTTTCCTTTGCCTGTATTGTTGAAATTTAGTATATCCAATATAATATAGTAGTTGAAAACCCTAGCTCAGTCGGTGGCGTGTGTATCTACTGAATTAATGGCCTCACGTTCGATTCCCAGAGTGGCCAATAATTTATCATTTGTGATATGTGGGTTTCTTCTTCCACATTGATAAATTAACTGCCGGGGACTGGTTGTAGTGGCTGTCCTAGTCTTAAGTCAGATTATAAGGCATATGAAGTCACAACAGGCCTAGCAAGTCGGTATTGGAAAATATATGGCTTGAATAAAAAACTGACCCAGGCTACAGGTTGAAAACGGTGATAGATGTAAAAAAATGATCAGTAATGGATCAGATTTTTACTATTTGGAGAATATTAAAAAATATGACTCAATATTACGGTACATTAATTATACATAGATTTTTAAAAGGCCTACGATTTAATTAAAAGAAACAAATTATTAGAAAATTTGTAAGTTCTGGCTGCCCAAAAAATTCTGTCAAGCTAATTGAGGTATTTTATAGTAAGATTGTATCTTCTTTCTTATTCCCTTCTCCTTATAGCATAGCAGGAAAAGGGTTGAATGTCACTTATCAGACACTTTTGAAAGGCATACTGGGTTGAAACATGTAGATGAACTTTGCTCATTTCTTAAAGTTTAGCCTTAACGTATGCTATAAAGGTAATGCAAGAAAACGAGAGTGGGGTTTGGTTAACATTAAACGGTGCATTGCAGCTATTACTCAACAAATAGTTGTGTTGACATCTTGCCTGCTTTCAAGGAATGTAAAACTCAGAATATACAAAACAATCATTTTATCGGGTGTTCTCTATGGGTGTTTAACGTGGTCGCTTACCTTACATGGCAATAACTAATTTAGGTTTTTCGAAAACAAGGGGCTTAGGAAGATATTTGGTCCAAAAAGGGATGGAAGATATTGTGTTGTGGAGGAGGTTACATAATGATGAGCTGCATGCCCTGTACTCAACACAAGACTTTTTTAGTATAGTAAAATTTCTCAAGATTACGGTGGGCAGGACATGTACAGTGAATGGATCAATCTTAGAATCGCTTTAATATATTTCAAGGCAAGCCAACTGGAAGAGACCATTGGGAAGACCTATTTTACACGCAGATGGTAGGATAACATTATAATGGGCCAGAAACAGATAGGGTGTAATGAGGTGGACTGAACTAGCTTAAGACAGGTATAGGTGGATTACTTTTTTCATTGCGGCAATGAACTTTAGTTCCTAATACCATAGAGTAAATAAATATATTGCATATGATATCAAGAACCTATTAAAAAACTAAATCTTTACTAAATTTAATGGCCATTTCTTCATTCATAGAATTTTCAAAAATGTATTAAAGTTTAAATCAGGTGGTGGTGGTGGTGGTGGTGGTGGTGCAAGATTAGCCCTTTTGGTCACAGAACTCGTAGCGCTAACCCTATCAGTGCTGGCCTGTTATGTGTCTTGTGACATTGAGTATTGGACATTACTAGGCCTTTAATATAACTAAGAAAATCTAAATGATTAATTTTATAATTTCATCCGGACGTATTCCTTACACACCATCTCTCAAAATTTACATAAAGAGAGTATAATCTTAATTTAATGATCCAGCCACACAGACCGCTACGCTACGAACGATGTTTCGAGTTGCCACAATCCTAGAAAGTTACGCTGTGATCTTTTTACACCAGTCTTCATAAAAAATGGCGGTGGTTCATACTGTACCGTGGTACGGTGATTTTTCTCATGATGTTATTTTACTTTTGCAGTTGTTCAAAGAGACACAGTAGACAAAATAGGCATGTTCCATAAACATTGATATTTCCGAACTTCTACGATTTAGGCCTAAGACATATTGTAGTAAAAAAGTAAAAGAGAAATAAATGACGAGTTTATTGCAAGTACAATAATAAAACAATTAAGAGTTGAAAAATACTAAACAAAAGTTTTAACAAATAGTTCAGACCTGAGGTGTCAACGGATTTTTTTTCTGAAACCACACGATATTGCCTGTTTTACGCATGCGCGTAGTCGACTACGTCCCACAAAAATCAGTTTCCTCAGATCACTGGCTATATAATCAACGTAACCAGGTACAGTAGCTCCATGGCTTCTTTGGTGCTGACTGACAGCTCACAGCTGACTTCTGACAATCAACATTTAGGTATATACCTAAAATTTGATTGTCAGAAGTGACAGCTGCTAAACACATTATTTGCAGATTATATGGTTTCGGCGTAGGGATACATAATTTGGTCTGGTAGCTTTTCAAAGCCGTCAGCTGTGAGCTGTCACTCAACACCAAAGAAGCCATGGGGCTACTGTAGCGTACGTAACATCCATGGTGCAGTGTGGCCACTACCACTGTCTAATATAATTGCAATCCTTTTTACTCATGGCGTCCGTATTGGTCTGTGTGGACAAGGCATATGTTTTCTCGTTCATAAATACATATCATTGTTTGATCATTTTACTCTGATAGTGAAATGGTGCAGATATTTTAAAATTAAACAAGTTTTTTTTTTTAAATAAACTAGTGTTTAGTCACATGTCCTGGTTGAAGCAACTATGCTTGCGAATGAAATAAATTACAATTTTAGTGAAGAAAAAAATAGTTCTGTGGTAGTCAGTGACGTTCATATTTCATTATACTGGATTGTGGATGACGAGGAGATTGCAGGTTCGAATCTTGCTCGGATTCATTGAAGAGTTGGGGGATGAAGGCTACTGCAGATGAGACTGAAAAAATAACCAGTATAAGGGTTTAAATTCCAGCTCTTTTATTTTCAGGGGCATTTTTATTCAGCCGAGATGTATGCATCTAATTTGCACTATCATTTTAACACAATAGCTATCTGCTCGTATATAATAAAGGCCATGTGGTGTCTGTTTGTCCAGATTTTTTCTCAAATGTAATGATATGCTCAAAAGCTAAAACTTTTGCATATGGATGACTCATGTGTTGTAGTTACACCAAAATTCTTAAAACCTTCTTTTTTGCAGGGGTGTTGCTCCCTCTGGGGGATTCAACACACTAAGATTACATGGTAGAGTAATATTTATAGTTTTGGCTTATCTTTATGATAAAAATCCCAAACTTGAAAAAATCTAATCCCAATAACCGTATATCAAAGGACACAAATCACGCTACCCCTCCTATTTTGAAAAATCTTAAAATAGATCCAACAATATGGCACAGATTTCACGCGAAATCCGAAATTGCGCCTGCCAGTCAGGTTTGTTGACCCTTATTAAACGAATAAAAGGCGCAAGCTTTAAGAGTAAATGTTCCCACACTAGAGTGGGGATATTGCGAAAGTCCCACTGTTAAAACTTCCAACAAGGCACCAGGAAGTTGGACTCGTCAATTCTTCCATGGGGCGCATTGCTAAGGAACTAGATAAACGCTCACACATTTGTGTTTAATAATATCAGCACGTGTGAGTTATCTCCTTCACAGTAGACTGGTTTGCAGGTGACGGTGATATCGGGGTTCGAATCTCTGTATAGTGTACTGATAGTAGTTTTTCCACTCCCACCCACTTCTAGCTCTTCCCCTACCACACTAATCTTAATTCCACCTGTCTCACACGAGTATAAATATGCGGATTGCCGGGAAGTGTAGTAAGACACATTGCACCAAAAACGTTTCAAGTTGCCAATTTATTTGGAATGGGCACTTTTTAAATAAACTACTTATGCGTAATTATTTGATATGTTTGTGAAACCTTTGCAAAGAGCATAGTTCTGACCAAACTAATTTTTCTACCACTAATTTTTAACATATAGCAGGCCCACTTGATAAAATTCTGAGTTTTTTTTCTGTTGTGTTGTATAAATATTTATTATTTGTCACAACCTCTTGATACCTGTTTGAGCTACATGCACTTGTAATATTCATGCTATTATTGTAGAAATGAGTAAGGTTGATTTTAGAAGTGTAGTAAGAAATACGGACGACTGATGGCTGCCGCTCGTACTTTATTGGTGTTCTTATTTAACAGCGATGCGTGCCACACCCGATTCGCTGTACACCGTGTGCCGTTACACACCGTTTGCGGAACACTTGTCTAAAGCATCACTCTCTCAATAGACTAAACTGCCGATGACTGTGAGATTGGGGTTTAATTTAAATCCCGGTCAGGTAAACTGAGAGTGGCTTTACTTAAATGGTTTTCCACCCTCTCTCCACGCAAATTCAGGTGCAATTCCTTAAAATTCAATATTTCTCATAAAACACTATCGTAATTAGTATTATATAGTAGCTATGCACGTAACACGAACAGGTCTTAAGACGCGGCGCTAAAAAGACAACCTTTTCTCTCTCTCTCTCTCTCTCTCTCTCTCTCTCTCTCTCTCTCTCTCTCTCTCTCCTCTCCTCTCTCTCTCCTCTCTCTCTCTCTCTCTCTCTCTCTCTCTCTCTCTCTCTCTCTCTCTCTCTCTCTCTCTCTCCTCTCTCTCTCTCTCTCTCTCTCTCTCTCTCCTCTCTCTCATCTCTCTCCTCTCTCTCTCTCTCTCTCTCTCCTCTCTCTCTCTCTCTCTCTCTCTCTCTCTCTCTCTCTCTCTCTCTCTCTCTCTCTCTCTCTCTCTCCTCTCTCTCTCTCTCTCTCTCTCTCTCTCTCTCTCTCTCTCTCTCTCTCTCACTCACTCCTCTCACTCCTCACTCACTCACTCACTCACTCACCACTCACTCACTCATCCTCACTCACTCACTCACTCACTCACTCACTCACTCACTCACTCACTCACTCACTCACTCACTCACTCACTCACTCCACTCACTCACTCACTCACTCACTCACTCACTCACTCACTCACTCACTCACTCACTCACTCACTCACTCACTCACTCACTCACTCACTCACTCACTCACTCACTCACTCACTCACTCACTCACTCACTCACTCACTCACTCTCACTCACTCACTCACTCACTCACTCACATCACTCACTCACTCACTCACTCACATCACTCACTCACTCACTCACTCACTCACTCACTCACTCACTCACTCACTCACTCACTCACTCACTCACATCACTCACTCACTCACTCACTCACTCACTCACTCACTCACTCACTCACATCACTCACTCACTCACTCACTCACTCACTCACTCACATCACTCACTCACTCACTCACTCACTCACTCACTCACTCACTCACTCACTCACTCACTCACCCTCACTCACTCACTCACTCACTCACTCACTCACTCACTCACTCACTCACTCACTCACTCACATCACTCACTCACTCACATCACTCACTCACTCACTCACTCACTCACTCACTCACTCACTCACTCACTCACTCACTCACTCACTCACTCACTCACTCACTCACTCACTCACTCACTCACTCACTCACTCACATCACTCACTCACTCACTCACTCACTCACTCACTCACTCACTCACTCACTCACTCACTCACTCACTCACTCACTCACTCACTCACTCACTCACTCACTCACTCACTCACTCACTCACTCACTCACTCACTCACTCACTCACTCACTCACTCACTCACTCACTCACTCACTCACTCACTCACTCACTCACTCACTCACTCACTCACTCACTCACTCACTCACTCACTCACTCACTCACTCACTCACTCACTCACTCACTCACTCACTCACTCACTCACTCACTCACTCACTCACTCACTCACTCACTCACTCACTCACTCACTCACTCACTCACTCACTCCACTCACTCACTCACTCACTCACTCACTCACTCACTCACTCACTCATCACTCACATCACTCACTCACTCACTCACTCACATCACTCACTCACACTCACTCACTCACTCACTCACCCCTCACTCACACATCACTCACTCCACATCACTCACTCATACTCACATCACACCTCACTACTCACTCACTCACTCACTCACTCACTCACTCACTCACTCACTACTCACTCACTCACTCACTACTCAACACACACATATATAAAACAGCGTATTTAGATGGAACAGCTCTTCATAAACCATCGATTGATATTGGCAACCCTGCCGAGGTGTTTAAGCTTCCCTTTTCTCTTGGCGAAGCGTATCCGGAAAGTAAAGATATAATACCATAGCACTTACAAATAAATGTGTTCCACTAAACTTTTAATGAAAACTACTTACATATGGGCAAGTTTATTTTTCCATCTATTCACCGACATTGTCTTAACACTTATTAAGCCTGGGAACCAACTTCTGTATCCAGGCCCGGATTAAGGCATGGGCCATGCACAAGGAGCCCCGAGGTTAGCCCCCCCCCCTCCCCCACCTACCTGCAAATAAATAACTTTGACTTCTCATATTTATTATTTTAATAATATATTTCAATATTACATTATTTTTATGTTTTTTCATAAAATTTATCCCAAGCTAAACTGGAAATTCCCTAATCTGATCCATATCTGTTCATTTATTGTACTCAATATGTGCCGCTAGGATGGCTCGTAGCCCGGTATCACTTGGAGTTTACAGTCTATGGTTATAAAATATTAACACAGCCTTTGCTTTTGGCAAACCAGAGATACTAAATATATTCAGATGGTACAGTTAACTTTTGACAGAAAAATAAAAATGTTTTCTATTGACTATCATTTATGAGATATAATAATAAAGTAATTGGCACAGGGTTCTGAAAAGTGTTAATCCGGGCCTGTCTGTATCCCCAAGACATAAAATTCTGCCGCCTGTCTTATGAACCACGTTATTCTTCTTTCACCTCATCATCAATTTTTTTTTTTCCCAACCAGATGTTTCTTCAGGTGAAGAAAAAGTGATAATCGCTAGGGGTGAGGTCTGGATTGTACGGCGGGTGATCCAAAACATCTCATTTGAAACTGTCGAGCAGTTCAGTGGTGGCACGCGTGATGTGGGCCCGAGAGTTGTCTTGGAGCAGGAAGACTCCATCGGTTAACATTACCCTACTTTTGTTCTGAATGGCCCATCGAAGCCGTCTCAAGGTCTCACAATATGCATTGGAATTAATATTGTTGTGCCAGGAGGATAAAGTCAACCAGGAGAATGCCTCTTATGTCCCAGAAAACTGTAGCCATGTTTTTTTTGTTAGTTTTTTTGTTTTTTGCGTAAGTCGACATTTTGAATATTTTGAATTTGGGGCAATGCGTATGGCACCATTGCAATGACTCCTGCTTCGATTCAGGCATGTAGTGATAAACCCGAGTTTGATCCCCAGTCACAATATAGTCAAAAAATTATATTCTTCTGCATAGCGCGTGAGAATATGAGCGTAGAATCCATCAGTTTTTTTCTTGTGGTTGTCCGTTAACATTTTGGACACCCAGCGTACACACAGTTTTTTGTAACCTTATTTTTCTGTCATAGCTTCATGAATCGTAGTCCTAGACAATTAAGGAATAATGTCATGCAACTCTCTTATCGTCGAACGCCAAACTGCCAAAAGTTTCTTTCAATTTTTTGAAGAAGGTATTCAGAGATTAAAGATGGCCTTTCTTTCCTTTGTTCGCCGTGAACATTAGTCTTTCCTCCCGAGAATTCATGGCACTACTTCATCACATTTTGTTGATTCAAAATATCACCATAAAGAGCAGAAAATTTTGTGAATTTCTGTTGGCGCAAACTCTCTTCGTTCAGAAAACTTATCACAGAATGAGGTTCACATTTGGCGGGATCTTGGATTGGCGCTGACGTTTTAAACTCCCCCTCATGGCAGCGACGCGATGTATCTTTATATACGAAGCGTGTCCGGAAAGTATTGTTTTTAGCAGCGCGTCTTAATATCCGTTTGGGCTACGCGCATGTGAACAAATTACGCTAATGGTTTTAGGGATTAGCAAGGTTATACTTAAAGGAAGTGTACAAGAATTTGTGTGGAGGGAGAGTGGAAAGCAATTTTTGAAAAACCACCCTCTGTACATCTGACCGTAATTCGAGCCTCGATATCCCCATCATCGGTAGTCTAGTCTACTTCGAAAATAGCGTGCCAGACCATGCTGCCACTGAATTAGGTCTTATCGTACATAGACTAAACATTTGATAGCTATGGTGATAAATGTAATTATAATAAAAAGATAACTGTGGTCTCCTTGTTATCCAACTCCACTACAATAACCCTTGGAGGTTCCAAACCTACTGCAATCTTGTCCAATTGCCATGTGACTTGCGCGAGTGAGTAAATATATGATTATACCTACTATTAGCGCCATGCCATGTCCAGATTTAAAAGCTCTTGACCTGCTTTCTTTCATATTCTTTCACTATTCAAAAGAAAGTTTTCAAGATTAATAGCATGTGAACCCGCTTAGCTGGCCGCGTGATCTAACGCGCTACACTCGCAGTAGATTAAATTGCTGATGACGGGGAGATCGAGGTTCGAATCTCGGCCGGGTGTACTGAGGGTGGTTTTCCCAAAATGGTTTTCCACTCTACCTCAACGCAAAAGCTTATACACGTTCTCTATACATAACCTTTTTATTCCCTAAAACCATTAGCTTAATTAGTACAGAAGCATATATATATAGATAGAGCGAGCGTATATTAAGACGTGGGGCAAAAAATAAAACGTGTAGATTGCAAACTTTTTTTTTCATTTTAGTATCATATAAAAGATAATAGAATACCTTACGACTCTTAGGTTTTAAGTAAATTAAGAAATAAATATATAAACTAACTGTATAGTAAAATAAGTAATCAATTAATTATTTGTGTATATCCGACGGTTCACTTTCAGTGACACGAGTTACAGTTTAATTAATAAGAAACCCGCTGTAATAAAAATTAAAACTACGGTTGCCACAATTGTATTTACATTCTTAGTCCGTTTAATTAACAATGACCCACCTCGGTTGCGTAGTTAGCTAACGCGCAAGCTTCGTGTTGAGCTATACTGCCAACGACGGGGAGATAAAGATTCGCATCTCGGTTGAGTGAACAGGGGGTTGTTTTTCCTAAATGGTTTTCCACTCTCCCTGCATGCTAATGCGGGTTCACTTCCTCTGGACTGGGCCTTCCCAGTTCCTAGCCCAATAGAGTAATTATTAAATATGCGTATAAACCAAACAAGTATTAAGACGTGGTGCTAAATAATAAAACAAAATAACAAAGAAAAAATTAAGTATAAACAATTTTTAAGGAACTATTATTGGAAACTTTTGGTAACACTCAAATGAGCTTTATAATTAATAAATCGATTAAGACATATTTATCAATGGTAAATTTTAGTGACATTCAATCAATTTTGGGGGTAGAGTAGGCTTCCTATAAAAATGTGAGCTTGAAAGGTGAAATGATGATGGTAATACTTTTAACATTTCCTCAAAGCGTAACATTAAAATTGACTTAATTTGTGACTCTTTAAGTTAATTGCCGCAGTTAATGCCACATTTACTCATACGCTACCTATCCCTTTTTTGATCTAGTTCTATCCATTCCACCTCATTACATCCTCTCCCTATCTTGAGCTATCTCTATCCAGTCCACCTCATTGCACTCTATCTCTTTCAGGTCCATTCCAATGTTATCCTTCCATCTGTGGCTAGGTCTTCCAAATGCTCTTTCCATTGGGTTTGCCAGTCAATACTCTGAACAAGGTTATATTCTTACATTCACTCTGCATGTCCTGCTCAACGTAGCCTGCTAGATTATCCTAACAATCTCTAGCGATTAGTACGATTAGTACAAGCTTTGTAAATTATTATTTAACCTTTTCCACTTCCAAGTATCTTCAGCTCTTTTTGGACCAAATATCTTCCTAATTTTCCAGTATAATACCGTTATTGATAGTTAAAATTGCTCCTTAATATCAACACTCATCCACAATGTCAAATGATATGCTGATCACTGTAATATCTAAATTATCACCCTCAATCTGACCTCTGTGCATGTTCATTTACCTACCTTTATTTGAAATTCCTAGAAAACTTCTATAAACAAAGGTTATCGCTATATTAATTAAAAACCACAAATGAAAAAATATTTATATTTATGATATTTAACATTCCACCAGAAAACCAGTTGCAAACAACACAAAGAGTGTTTGACGATACAAAGGGATTATGTCTGGTATTCCAAAGCAAATGAATTATGACCCAGACCTGTGAAGTATGTGTGTGCGTTACATTGATTTAATACAGGAATGGCGATTGTTTGAGTGTGGATTATTAATTATTTAACAAAAATGATGGTGCTAAAGACTTTATTTTAAGGGCGCGTGTATAAAATTATAAATTTTGGCAACGCCCTAGTTTAAAATTCACTCAAATACTACTTTGACCGTGATCTGACTTATTAGAATTGGCAAATTCTCGGCGGTACCACCAAGAGTCTTTCCTATTCATCTGATTAGTTATTAATAACTTCGACTAAAGTTCTGACTGCACCATTTTGCGTATTCAAGATCAAACGTGCATGGGCTACACTTCAGGTATAACATTGTTCGATTCAAGCTTTTATCCTGGAAAAAGAATGGATAGATAACTGTCATCAATCACGTGTGAAAAACTACCCTCAGTGCCTTCTACCAAGATTCGAACCATGACCTCCTCGTCATCATCAATTCAGTCCAATGAGAGCGTGTGGCATCTTAGGCAAGAGCCGTGTGGTCTCATTCTCAAGTTAGGTGTGTCCCCAATCAAGACTTCTCATATGTAAAATCAGATATAAAAATGTGTGTGTGTGTTTTTCTGGAGTCAAGGTTCGAACTATAGCAGGATGTACAGTGAGTGTTCTATCCCAGATGGTTCCTCACGTTCCCTTTGCTCCACTATGGTTATATTTACTATAAATTATATCTTTCTCATCCCTTACCCACAAGCGTGATTAAATGTTCGTAGTCCGGACGGGTAGTAAGACGCACAGTTGCATGCAACACGCCTCGAAAATGTGAAATTTGGCCCTTATACAAATCTGAGTTAATAGACCACTGATCCACCTCAGTACTAAAGCGTATAAACCGAACGGGTAGTAAGACGTGGTTCTAAATTAATAGATAGTTGGTTAGCCTTTGGTTCACTATGGAAAATAGTAGTTTAACAGCTGCGAACAACAAATCTTTTTACCCTTAAAATATATACTTTTAACATATTTGCTCCAGAAAATATGATATTCAAATGGAGTTCGCCTACTACATGTAGCTCTATATTCACTTAGTGAGTTTTTCCAAAGCTTTATATAAGATGCACGAACACAAGATCGATATATTGTGATTTTATATGTATATAAAGTTAGATTTAAATCGGCTAAAGTAGGCAATACTTCTCAAATTTGGAGGTTTCGTAAGTGCCTTTGAAACTTTTATTACTGAGTGAAGGAATTAAGTAATCAAATATTAATACTATACACTCACTTTACCATGATAGATGGGAGTCTTACTTACCTTGACAGACTAAATACTATTGCTCTATCCTATAAGCAGCACCATATTGGAAACATGCAAGGTATGTTGGAAATTGTTCAGGGAAAACGAAGGGTACATTGTGAACAATTGTTTCAGCCAGTTAAAAAATATATTTTCAATGTTTGAGCGCTACGTTTTAAGCACTCTTGTTTCAGTTTATAAAAGGCAAAATTATAAAATACACGAGTTTTTTTCCAAGCATTGCGTCTTTCTCACTATTTGGGCTATATGTTTATGCACTAATTATACGAATGGGTTTTGGAATGAGGAAGGTTGAATCTATAGGAAGTGTACCCGAATATGCGTGGAAATAGAGCGGGAAATCTTTTAGTGAAAAAAAACCCCTCAACACATCAGATCGGGATTGAACCACAATCTCCCCGTCATCAACGATCTAGTATATTAAGAGAATAGCGCCTTAGACAATGCAGCCATCTATGCGAATAAAAACAAAATTTCAACTTTGAATATAATGCTAATACAGATTTTTTTTAAACCAGATATAATTGATTATTTTAAAATGGGTGTGAATCCTTATTGCACCACTGGATATTAGTGTATCCGCTGAGCTTTTTAGTAATATAATAATAATAAATAATGGGGGAGGGGGGAATGTATGGGTTCACTTGTTTCACGCTCGGCACCTTCAATGTTGGCCGAAGATACTAATTGATTATAGATTAACAGTGGAAGAAGGGACTATTATTTGCAGTCTTCAGGATTATTAAGTAAAGCTTAAAACGAGTGTTGTTAAAATATGAAAAAAAATCTAATTTAAAACTTTTGGGGCACCCGTGACCAGCTTGGTTTTGACTAGAGAAAAAAAGCAATATTTCACCAAAAGTGAATAATAATTTCGGTAAAGTCTAGTCGTATATACACCTATGTTGTGTGTCTTAATTTAGAATACCCTTGGCCTAACTAATATTGATCGAAAGAACAAAAACTATCTATATTAATGATGTGGTAATGGAATTTGAAAGGTAGGCACATACTGAGCCTAACTGGAATTAGGTAGAATATTATGATTTATTTCCGAAATTTTTGGGATCCTTGAATCACCCGTAGTTGAATTAATACCACACACAAATTATATATATAAGATTTCCATAACAAATATATGAATTTTGTTTCAAGAAAAAAATAATATTTTATCCAATGTGTGTTTCCTTGTCCTGATTACAGTGAAAATAGAGAGATGAAATGATTGGTTGTACCCAGTCTTATTAAAATTTAATATCAACTAATTTTCCTTTGATTTTTAACTGAAAACTTAGGATATATTTACCCTTTTCTTAGAATAAATCTAATTTTATCTCGGTGACACGGCTACCCTATAAATGCACGCTGGCTTTGATTAGTTAGTGAGAAACACTCACACCTGGGCTCACATGGCTTAGGTAGGGCGTCACCATTGCAATAGTCTGGGTTGCCACATGTGGAGGAGAAGGGGGGGATGGGGGGGGGGGGCAAGGTGTTAATATCAGCTGGGTGCACAAGCATTCACCAAGAGAGGGGACGATTAAACACATTGAGGAGAAAAGACTCCCACGGCATTCGGCCATGATTTGAGCCCCATCTTTCGGAACCAGATGGCAATGATTGTATGGACATTAATATTCCTGCTGCTATCAGATAAATATATATATATATATATCCTTTTTGAGTTGTACGCATATTTTCTAAGAAGGTTAAATTTCGAGGTGTACCCGCATTTGTTTGGAGGGAAAGTGTAAAACCATTTTGGGGAAAAACCTCAGTACACTGGACCAATATTCGTTTCTCGATCTCCCCATCATCGGCATTCTAGTCTTTTGCTAGGGATATCGATGTTAAAATAACAATTGCGTAGTAGTATTTGGTGAACTACTAAAACTGTTATTGCATTGGGAAATATTTTAAGAAATTACATTGCTACAAAAATGAAGAAACATGTTTTGGTTTGGCGTGTGGTGCGGGAGGGAGGGGGGGGGGTGAAGTGGTACGATTTGGGATTGATTAAATTGTTTATTAAAAGTGAACCTCAGATTTATGAACATTTAATATCCAATTCTGAGCTAGTTCTGTACGGTCAACCTTATCACACCCTATCCTTATATCGAACTATCTGTATCCAGTCCACCTCATTACAACCTATTCCTATATCAAGCTAGTTGTATCCAGTCCACCTCATTACACCCTATCCATATCTTGAGCTAGTTCTATCCAGTCCACCTCATTACACCCTATCTCTTTCAGGCCCATTCTAATGTTCTGTTATCTTCCTATCTTCCTATCTTTGTCTAGGTCTTCCCGGTGTTCTATTCCCATCTGGTTTGCCAGTCAATAATTTGAACACGGTTCTAGTTTCTTCTATTTGCGCTGCATGTCCCACCCAACGTAATCTGCGATATTTGGCTATCCTAACCACGTCTGGCGAGGAGTCTAGGTTATATAACTCATTATTCTGTAACATACTTAGTTCTAAAATTTATTGACGTCTTTTTGGGACAAAGATTTTCTTTGTTTTTGAAGATCATACATTTTTTTATCATTTAGCTAAGAAAGTTATAATTGATCTAAAGGGGATTTCTAGTAACTGTAATCATTTTCTTACAGAGTTCATTCACTATTCTTTTGCTCAAATTTCAGGCTTTAATCACTCTAAGTTAAAGGTATTAATATTATCTTGAAATTTGGGTGGGTTTATTGTATCTAGTTTATGTGCCACTGCACTAGGGATACATTTTTTTCATCAAAAAGTTTTTATTTCGAAATCAATAACACTAATAACCTCCTTTCAAATAATGTTTGAGGAACTATATTATTCATACATCCTTAAAGTAATACAAATAGCCTACACTTGGTGTAACAATGCAGCCTTTTTAAGAAGTTGATCTTTTTCTTTTATCTCTTTTTGGCTCTAACCATTCTAAGTGAATAAATTGGGCATATTGTGACGGCACGCTCACACAATCTTACACACTCTCAACTCTTTCGCTCTCTTTATCTGAAGCCCACACTATCCCATGCAGACCACATAGCTATCACACATACAATTCACTTAATTGACTGACGCATTTGAGTTGACGTCGAGCACATGGCTACAATTCAGCAAAGTTGATCATGCAATTGATTCAGAGCGGTTCCCTTTCTTGTGTCATCTTGTTAAACTGCCTAGTCTCACTATTAGGTGATTGTGCTTGGAGAAAAAAAAAAAGGGGGGGGTTACCCGTGCATAACAAACTTAGCTATTTTATGTTCTTGACAGCACTTAAAGAAAATAACTAAGCTTAGCCAAAAAAAAATCCCAAGAAAGTTTAACCTCTTTGGATTCGATTCTTTTAATTATTTCGTTAACATCTCGCTGAAATTTATATTAATAAAATGAGGTTTGTTTGTCTGTCATGAGTGTTGCGCGATATCTATGTCACGCAGAGGTGTGAAATTTAAACATTAGTAGCCCCTGTGCATGAACATTTGCACCTTGAAGCTTGAATTTAGAGATTTTGATTACTTTTAAATAAAAAACCGATAAAATTAAATAATAACGTAACGAAATAGTTTTACTATACTACACTTAATGCAATTTGAAATATAGTTTAGTGGCCATGGAAGTTTGGTTGCCATGTAGATTAAACAAGAAGCCACAACAAACACTTCTTATGTTGCCATGATATATTAATTTGTTAAATTTTATGACGTATTAATATATAAAAGCTATCTATTAGAAATAAGTGTGTTGCCTGTAAACTTTTTTTTAACCTTTGTACCCGGGCTTTCCCCTTAACCTGATATTCCCCATTGACCCGTTATTCCCCCTTGACCCGTTATTCCGCCTTGACCCGTTATTCCGCCTTGACCCGTTATTCCGCCTTTAACTTGTTCCAGCCCTTAACCCGTTGTATTTAGCCTTTATCAGTTTTATCCTTTTAAGCCTACACCCTTTATACACGTTTTACAATTTTTTAAATCTATTTACTTTTTTACCATAGAATAATTCTCCGTGGCTAAGCTAGATAAATAATGTAAAATAGGGAAAAAAAGGCTAAAAATGGTAACAGTACATGCTGAAAAAAAAGGCACAAAGTTAAAAAAATTGGTTAAAGTAAATCTACTCATAGTTCAATTAGACCAAAAGGGCAAAAATTTAAAAAAATGACCGGGTTATTAAAGGGCAAAAGGGGCACAAAAGTGTAAAAAAAGGGGGTAAAATGATTTTTAAAAAAAAGCAAAAGTTAATCATAACCCCAAAACTGTATAAATTTTATAAGGGGTAACAGAATATTAAAAATGTTAAAGTATTTAAAAGCTGCAACAGGGCCAAAAGGGGTGAAACGGAAAAGATAGGGCAAAAGGTTTATTGGGGCAAACGGGGTGGAAAGGGTAAAAAAAAAGGGTAGCTAAGCCCAAAAGAGAGAATATTGTAAAAAGGTTATTTCCTTAGGTAAAGAGTGTAAAATGTTAAACTGGGTAAAAAACTTATCTGGGATGGATGCATTAAAAATGCTCA
Organism: Timema cristinae; assembly: GCA_039000515.1. Lineage (NCBI taxonomy): Eukaryota > Metazoa > Arthropoda > Insecta > Phasmatodea > Timematidae > Timema > Timema cristinae. The sequence goes on from JBCFYV010009882.1 coordinate 89,717,512, forward strand.
AATACTTTTGATTGAATATAATTACAACCCTTTAATTACTAATTATTTATGCTGTGACACACATTCCTTTTTATTATCACCAATAGGAAAGTGTTATGTATTAGCCAGCCTATTATCAAGTTTTTTCTTATCACATTTTAAATCAATAAATAATAAGTATTTAAACATAATTTAATATTTGAATATTCTTCCTTGTGAATTATTTATTTACTCAAAATTGCAAAGCTTCTTTAAATATTCCCCTTGCCAAGTACGGGTACACCAGCTTGTTAGTAATAATTTAAAGAAAAACTGTCATTTATCTTGATAGGATTTATGCTAATCGTATTGAATGGCTTATTTCTTATGAAAATATTTTTATATAACCAATTTAAATTATGTATTTTTAAATGATTTCGATTTTTTTAATTCAAAATTTATTGAAATGGTTTATTTAACCTTTAATAATTCCGATCATAGATAGATTGAGGTGATCCTTATAGTTGTCTTGCCGAGTCCCTTGGTAAGAATTGTCTAAACCTTCAAAATTGAGCTGATAAAAAGTATGGCTTAAATAGCCAAGCTATTAGCTATTTTAGTTACGGCTCTAGCTGCACTGAAATATTTTCTTTTGATTGAAAAATTACACCTGGACACGGGAATTAAACCCAGGGCCTTTGGCTTGAGTATGTAAATGCTCTTAACCACCTAACTATCAAGATGTCCCGTGATCACGATCATTCTTCACTCGTATTTTAAGGCATAGTCTCTTTGATGGACGTGTGGCTATGTCCGTAATTAGCAAATGTAATAGCTTGACTATTTAATCCATCATGAGAGGTGCATTCGTACAGCCATCATTTTACATTTGGCAGCATAAAGTCCACCAGAGCTAGATGTGGCAGCGTTTTCTGATAGCTCGTTATATTTATTGGTCACTCAAATGAAGACTAAGAGCGCCTCACGTCCATCACAGGCTCTGGCTTAAAATATGAGTGAAGAATGACCCTGAGTAGCTCAGTGGTTATATCATTGGCGAACTAAGCCAATGGTCTCGGGTTCGATTCCCGTATCCAGTAGTCATTTTTCAGTTAAAAAGACTACGATAAAAACTAGTTTTGTAAGTCAAAATATGACTTGATGATTTTTTGTCTAGCATGTGTATTTTATGTGAGTGGCGTAAAAAGAGTATCGCTATGGCAGGCTTATAGTAAGGGCTGCCACTACTGCAAACTTACTTAAAGGATTCGTTTCATTGAGCGTAAAAATGTATTCATTTACTGATCTCAATTTAGCTTAGCCAGCGTTTTATTAACCTACGAGAGTTATTTTGTGTATCTCTAGTTTCTCCCTCCAAGTGCAATAAAAGCTATATTATATACGGGAAACTATTCAAATCAAACGGAGATTTCAGAGTCCATTTTCATCGGCGAGATAATGATTAGTTCTACCTGTAAAGTTCCGAGTTATAAAGCTAGTTGTTCACCCCATTGAACTGAAATATTCCGCTGGTGGGATTTGGCTTTGGCGGTGGAGTTAGGTGGTTGGGAAAGTGAAACTAGGTCAGGATGAGTGATAGGAAGGGGGAGGGAGAGCAGGGATGGATCAATGATCATTGGTCATCTGGGGGAGGTAGGTCGAGAAGGAAGTATTATCCACGCCCAGTTTATCTTGAATTACTTCAGAAACGTTCGTCAATAAGAGTGAGTATAAATTATAATCAATAATTTTACCAGCTGTTATCTTTGGAATTGAAACGTGGTTTCTTACATTACACGATGAAAAAAAAGTGTATTCGAAAACAAGGTGCTTAGAAAGATATTTAGTCCAAAAAAAGATGAGGCTACTGGTGAGTGAAGGAGGTTACATAATTATGAGTTCCCTACACTGTACTCATCACAATACATTATCAGGATGACAAAGTCTCGTATATTATGGTAGGTAGGACATGCAGCGCCGATGGGAAAATCTAGAACCTTATTCGGGGTAATGAAGGCAAACCCAATGAGAAGAGACCATTGGGAAGAGCTAGACACAGATGGGAGGATAGCATTAGAATGGACCTGAAGGAGATAAGGTTTAAGCAGGTATACTGGATATAACAAGCTGAGAATGGGGCTAGGGTGTAGTGAGGTGGACTGGGTAGAACAAGATCAAGATATAGATAGGGTGTCATGAGGTGTACTGGATAGAACTAGCTCAAGATACGGATAAGTGACTTACTTTTTTTAGTGCGGCAATGAATTTTAGAGTTAAAGTAAGTAAGCTAGCAATATATACTTAATAAATTAATATGATTTTTATCTTCGTTCAAAGATCTTATTGACTTGTCCTGTCTTATAAATATATATTGTTTGACATCCATGCAGTATAAACATCACAGTTCTATTCAAATAAAGGTTTGAGCCTTTTGTAGCATATGGTATTACTTGTTGTTCAGATTATACGCATACATATGTACTGACTACGCTAATGATCTAGGAATGTGGATGGTTGAAATTATAAGAAGTGCACTAACATTTGAGTAGCGATAAATGTTGAAAATCATTATGGAAAAATCACCCTCATTACACCCACCTGGGACTCAAACCCCGATCTCCCTGTTATCAGCAGTAGTATATTGCGAGGTGGTGCTTTTAGACTATACGACCACCAAAGCAAGGTTTGACTTCAATCTGGAAGAAAATTATAATTTATGTGGTTATAGTTGGACAATAGCTTATTTGGATTACAGCCTTATTTAAAAAATAAAATTCTACTTATAAACATGATTTAAACCTTTAGATTGGGTTTATGTGCTTAAACGTTAGTTTTTGTTATTGTATGTCCTCACTATTTAACAGGTTTAAATGCGTTTTTTCTTGGATGATTTTCTTGCCAAATGTATGTAAAATGTTTTATTTTACCTCAGTGCAAAGACCGGGATCGAACATTGATCTACCCGTCTTCGACAGTCTAGTCTACTGTGAGATTAGCGCGTTAGACCATGCGGCCACAAAGCGCGTATCATTTTAAGTTTTTTGTGAAAGTGTGTGTACGTGCATATTTCATAATAAATTTTTGGGAGATTAAAATTTGATTGGCAAAAATTGTTTAAAGATTCTACCAATCAAAAATACTATTTATACATAGGTATATATAAGTATTTAAATACTTGTTTATTAAGTTTTTTTTAGGCTTATATTAAGTTTGTGGGATTAATAAATATATATTTGGCTTGCGGGGCAAACGTATCAGATTTGACCTTTGGGATTAAAAATGTTAAGAGCATTCATTGGGTAGCTAGATACTAGACTAAGCAAGGAGACTGGTGAAGAGACTCGGCGAGAAGAATTTGAGTGACAAATGAAATGATGTTGTAGTTTTAATATACCGGTTTGGGTGGATACTATTGCAATTTCCTCCAAGTTTGTTACACAGATAAACATAAAATTTCACTTTTGTATCCAAATTATAATTTTTAACTTATACTTTTCTAAAAATGTTTGGTCACTAATAAACCGTCTAATATGAGAGATAAGGGCATGAAAAATATATTACCTAGGTTTAGCTCTTGTGATAGATTAAGCAATGCATTTATTATCTTTAGAGATTGAGAATTATTCATTTTAAATATTAATTGATAGATTAATTTTATGGAATTAAATCATTAACAGTTTTTTTCTTTACTGTAAATATTTTAATTATTTTAATTTAAACATAATAAAAATACATGTCATGAAATGAACGTTTGGTCATGAAGTCATGAAAAAGTCATGAAACTAACCTTTGGTCATGCAAGTCATGATATATCTAGTCATTAAATAAAACTGTTGTTAAAGCATTGAAAATGTCAATTAAATTTGCTTGTCATAAATATTGTGAGTCATGATCGATATACAAGTAAGAGTAATATATTTAATATATTTTATGCTTACTCCTATGTTCATATATTCTTTGTTACTGTATTCTCCATATCATGTTTATATAGTACTAGATAGCTGTTGCCCGCGGCTTTGTTCGCGTGGAAGTTGATTATATACAAATACGAAAATATACATATGTATTTACAGATTAATTTAAAATATTACGTTACGTTGATGACCATAACTTGACCTCAGATCAAAAATAATGCAAGTCCGATACAAACTTTCACCCCCTTTTTCATCCCTTATTAAATAAAATTTCCAAAATTCCTGAAACACGTATTTATTTGTTTTACGTCAATAACCGAAATACAAAATTTTGTTTATGTAACTTTCAAAATGACGGACTTTCATACATATTATCATACATATTATCATCCCCTATTTTGACCCCTTTGGGGTGGAATTTTCTAAAATCCTTTCTTAGTGGGTGCCTACATAACAAAATGAATATACAGTCCGAATTTCATGCTTGTAGCCTTGATAGTTTGCGCTCGGCGATGAGGAATCAGTCAGTCAGTCGTCAGTCAGGACATGTTATTTTATAAGTATAGATGTTTCTGTTGGTCATATTATAATCTTTCACACAAAGGTTCTAACATTTTATGATTTACATGTTTGGATTAATTTGGTTAATCATTCTCAGCGTTTAGAGGTGGTGTTCATAGTATGTGCCTGGTATTTATTATAGAAATAGCAAGAAATAAACAACGGCAATCTTTTTATGTTTGTTTTTGATGTCATGATTAGATTTTTTTTACAAACCTCTTTTCCTTTTGTTAAGAATCAAATTAATTTAAATAGCCCATGATAAAGTTTACCTTTGTTCATACTTTGATAAAACAAGTCCAAACTCATGGGAGAGTCGTTCCAGCTCAATAAAGCTCAATTAGTATTTGTGACTTTTTTTATTTACTTATTTGTTGGTGTTTTCATGTGTAAAATGAAACTGAACATGTAATGATTATCCGTTGCTTTGTCTATAAACTGATGCGACTAATTTATACCGATCACAATCACCAAGCCTAAAAAGTTGCTAAATATTTGCACACAGGAATTGTTTGTTAAATAAAGCCAAATCAAAATTTGACCTAGTTTAGGCCTGCTATTAACAATTTGGGTTATACGCCTAATCACTCTCTCTTATCGCTCCTTCATACATAAAAAATAATTTTACCGGTTGGTTGTTACCTTTTTTTTAACGACGCGTCTTACTACCCGTTCGTTTTATACGCTTAAGTACTAATTATGCTAATGTGTTAGGGATTAGGAAGGTTTAAATAAGAGGAAATGCATCCAAATTTGCCTGGAAGGTGAGTGGAAAACTGTTTAGGAAAAACTACCCTCAGTCACCTATTTAAAGTTAAAAGGAGTTTTTATGGTTATTAAACACACTCCTGAAATAACTAATATTACAATTAATTAAAATTTACTTTTAAAGACAAATGAAACACAAAGGTATCCTAGTAAGGAGTTTTATTGATAATGTATTGTATTAAAACGTGTTTCATAATGTGATAACATTAATTGAATGCACAGGCTTAGTGATATATGAGTTATACCTTGTACTCATCCCATTACATTTTTAGGATAAAGTATCGTAGGTAACTGTGAGCAGGACATACAGCGCGAAAGAGAGAATCTAGAACCTTGTTCAGAGTATTGACTGGCAAACCCCAATGGGAAGAGACCAGATGCAGATGAGAGGATAACATTTGAATGGACCTTAAAGAGTAAGGTTGTAATGAAGTGAAACTGGATAGAGCTAGCTCAAGATAGGGATAGGGTTTAATGAGGAGAGCTTGTTATAACTAGCTCAAGATAGGGAATAGGGTTTAATGAGGAGAGCTGGTTATAACTAGCTCAAGATAGGGATAGGGTTTAACGAGGAGAGCTGGTTATAACTAGCTCAAGATAGGGAATAGGGTTTAATGAGGAGAGCTGGTTATAACTAGCTCAAGATAGGGAATAGGGTTTAATGAGGAGAGCTGGTTATAACTAGCTCAAGATAGGGAATAGGGTTTAATGAGGAGAGCTGGTTATAACTAGCTCAAGATAGGGAATAGGGTTTAATGAGGAGAGCTGGTTATAACTAGCTCAAGATATAGATAGGGTTTAATGAGGAGAGCTGGTTATAACTAGCTCAAGATAGGGATAGGGTTTAATGAGGAGAGCTGGTTATAACTAGCTCAAGATAGGGATAGGGTTTAATGAGGAGAGCTGGTTATAACTAGCTCAAGATAGAGATAGGGTGTAATGAGGAGGACTGGATAAAACTAGCTCGAGATAGGGATAGGTGGCGTTTGTAAGAAACCTATGTAATACAAATTTATCAACGTTAAATTAACAAATAACATTTTATGTCTGAAGGTATTAGCTCTGTCCCGACGTGTTCGACAGACATGCTACTCTCTAGTCATATATTATAAACTAACTTTAACACCTCACTTTAGTAGGTAATATAGATCGAACTAGACATCCAATCGTAGTGAAGTTTTTTATATTTTCAAATTGAAAACACTGAAACCATTTGAACCAATTTAAAAAAAATACCTAACATTTTTTTTTTCAGTATTACATCTTATCACCCTTTCGGATTATACGCTTATATACTAATTACGCTAATGGTTTTAGGGAGCAATTGTATCCACATTTGCATGGAGAGTGAAAAACCATTCTGGAGAAACCACTGTCAGTACACCCGACAAAGATTCGAACCTCAATCTCCCCGTCATTGGCAGTCTAGTCTAATAATAGAGTAGCGCGTCAGACCATGCAGACACCTAGGTGGGCTATATCAAATTTGAACATAATATTTTTAAACTGGTGAAAAATATCCAATTAATCTTAATGTCATTGTTGTCAATTTAGGAATGCACAAAACCTCATTCCTCTGTTTTCTTGTTCGAGCTTAGTCGTTTGTTTATTTTATTATTTATTTTCGTGCTTTTAATCCACCTTTAAATGTGCTCTTAATAGTGGTTTACCACTCAGTAATTTTAAATAAACTTTTCCCATCCCTTCTTTAAAAAATAAGTTAGCAAATATCCCTAATCTTACTGCTATCCTATTAAAAGTAAATATGTGGAAGCTAGCGGGAATTAAAACGCGTAGCGACAAAATAGCATAATCTGGAATAAAATAGAATGTACGGTTTTAGTTATAGCACACATTAGTTTGGTCCTCGCATTGGTTAAATTAATTAAATTGCAAGAAAGCAGAGTGTATTAAACGCGTTATTTTTTATATTCTAGCACAATTAAAAGCAAAAAGGGAATATAAAATAAATCAGTTACATTACTTTAATGTGTTTATAGGATTTAAATATATGTACGTAAATGTTTGTTTGAAACTATATGAATTGCGTTTATCTGGTTTATCCATCATTCTGCACACTCTTAATGGGCTCCTCAGTGTTTACAGGTTCCCGTGAAGAAAAGTTTATCTCAGCTATTGACTAAAAATAGGTAAAATAAGGCAAAAAAAAAGGGGGAGAGGGATTAAGTATTCGGGTATCCTCTTAACTCGTAAGTACACTATTTTAATTCGTGCTAGAAGCCAAGTAAGGTATCGCCTTTAACTCGCAGTGAAACCCAGGTACCACCTACCTACAATTCGTGGCAAAAATCCATGTGTAGTTTTCTTTTAACTGTGTTCCCAGGGTGTATTAGGGGCGCATGTTATTGATTTTCGGCATCTTTCTTCTATCTATGGCTACCCCCTCCATTCCCCTCAATTTGGCACCTCCATTTGCTCCACCGCCAGTGTCAATAATGTTGCCTGATCTCCCAGAAGTTGTTCACTAGTATGTGTGCTCCTCAACCCTCTATTGTAGGTCGAGCTTGGAACAATGACGTCATGAGTCAAATCCAGCTAACAGGGGCTGGGTTGAGGCAAGGGGGAACTTCCACATTATTCAGTCGGTAGTCGTGTCTCCGGTGTTGACGTCATAGTGACGCATTCTGCCATCTCAAATGAATGTTTGATTTTATATTTTCTTTTAGGACTTATTACTACTACTAGTTTGGGTTATACACTTATGTATTAATCACACTAATGTGTTGGGTCTGAGGAAAGTTGAATTTAGAGGAAGTATACCTGCATTTGCGTGGAGAGAAAGAGAGAGAGGGGGGGGGGCATTTAGGGAAAACCACCTTCATTACACCTGACCGGGATCGAACCACGATCTCTCACTCATCAGCAGTCTAGTCTATTGTGAGAGTGACGCCCTAGATCATGCGGCCACGAAGCACCTATATCTAAATAGCTCGTTTATTTTATTTTCAAAATATCACAAACCAAGCAATATTAATCATTTTAAACGTCCCAACCCACACGAGTCGCAAAAACAGATTTAATTACTAATGTCGATTAGGCCTATACCTAGGACAATAGAGCTGGATGGCACGAGAAACACACTCATCAGTCATCACTTTGCAAATAAAGCACACAGAATGAATATGTGAGAATCTCCCACACACAAGACGGGCGGCCATTACTAGTAAATGGGGATAATAGAACACGTCAATTCATCTCGAGTACATATTGACATAACTCTTTGCTGTGAAAGAACTGGCTCCTAGTCATGAATATTATTGAAAGAGGAAAACTATTGTTTCCAAACACTCGAATGATTATTCGATAAGTCACAAAGAGCTGTTTGTATTTTTTTTTTTTTTCGAATTAAACTATCGATCAGCCGCTGAGAACGAGTAGTCAACCTTGCGTTCGTCATAGTATCTAGTGTTAACAAATCTAACTATTCAAAACAGGGCTATTATCGATACCATTCATTGCCTCTTGCTCCTACTGTGAAATGCAAACAGAACAAACAAACAAAAAAAAAAAGTTAACACTGTATAATGATATTGGTTTTGGGTGACCTGGTGGTCTAGAGGTAAGGTGTCAGTTTTCTGTGCTGGCGGCCGGGGTTCGATCCTCGGTCCCGGCAAAGATTTATCTGATTACCAAACCCTTCCTTCACCTCTGACAAGACATCTTGTGAATGTGAGGAATGCCAGGCCTCCACCGTGGTTCGGATCCCACGTTAAACTGTAGGTCCTTCATTTCATCTCACTATCACCCCACCATTACACATTAGCGTAAGTGCGTATAACCCGAACGGGTAGTAAGACGCTGTGCTAATAATAATAATAATGATATTGGTTTGGATCAATCTAAAATATATAAAGTCATGGATGAAGGTAATTTTTCTTTAAAGTAACACATGTAGAGTATCCATTTATGATTCATCCATGAAGAAACACGCGCTTTTCAGAAATAATAAAAGGATTTCACCCTTAAAATATATTTTTTATAACATTTTTCCTGTTAAAGGAACAACTACGTAGTATTTAGCAAAGACGCCAATTCCCTATACCAATAAGAAACTAGCTTTCACAACGCCTGTCACCAGGACTCTTTCTATTAGTTAGTTTTACACTGTTGACGAAGGGAGTAAGAGGCAAGGGGTATGTCATATGTAAGCCATTGTGCGTATAATTAAGGGCAGCCACAGGCAGAGCTAAGTAGCCACACGCATCCGCATACACACATCCGCACACACACAAATCGCTCTAGCACCTACGCTCACACAAGCAACGCAGTTAGGGACTTACAAATGCACTAGCACTGGCTCTCGCAGTCACAGTCTAACACAGAATACAATAATTTACATTAACATCACAAGTGTGCATCGATATAAAGCATTTAATTGTAGTATGTATCATTAATTAACAGAAGTAATTTAAATAAACCATGTGTGAATAACCAGCCATCAACAGTTCTCTTTCTTACAATTAATCATAATACCGATTTAATTAGTGCTCGACCACGGAGCAACTAACAGCTGTTTAAACAGTATCTATTCCGTACATTGGTGATAGGCGCTCGACCACGGAGCTATAGAAAACTTAAATATTATCACAGCATTATTATATCAGGGATTAGTCTGTAGTGTTTCAATCGACGCCCAACACGGGGCGATAAATTCAATAGTGATACTTTTGGCGCCCAGCCGCGACGTGACTCTTCGAATCCCCGAGACAAGAAAGAGACTCCGCCGACTGAAAGACACACGGCACACTACAAGGCACACTGACGACGAACATCAATCCGAGAACCGAGGTGAAACAGACGTTACACGCACGGCACACTACAAGGCACACCAACGACGAACATCGTACTGAGGCAGAACATGCTGACAAAAGACATAAAATTAGTCAGATAGGCCTTAGATAAATGTATATTATTTTAATTTAATTAATAAGATTTAAATAACTTTGTTTTAATATTTTATAATCATTAATTTTAGTAAATTTTGGAAGGGAAAATGGCATATTCAAACTTAAATGATAATAGTGACTCTGGTAGCTCTTCCGATGAGGTAGAATATGAGTATAGACCTAGACATTAGTTAGTTCTAGAACAATCAGATGAGGAAATGAGAGAGAGCGAGCAGGACAAAGAAGAGTAATTTGCAGAGGGAGAGAGAGAGAAGATAGGCTAGAAAAAGATACACAAAGAAATGTTATAGTATATGAGGAAGGGTTAAAAAAGAATAGGGAACAAACAATAGTGCAACCCATAGGAGATTTAAATCAAATTATGAAAATGTTACAGCGAATGGTAGCGAATAGGGAAGAAACTAAACAGGGAATAAAAGTAACTAATCAGAAAATAGATAAAAGTAGCCAAGAAACTAGACAGGAAATTAATAAAAAATAATATATGCAAATAGCCAAGCAATTATTCAGAAAATAGATGCAAATCACACTAAACTTGAACAAATCAATAAAGAACTAAGTGCTAAAATAGAGTTAAGTAAGGAGGTTTGTGAGCAGAGATTTGGTTATTTAGAGCAAAAAATTGACCAATTAGAAACCGTTCATCAAAAGTTAGCAGTATAGTTAAATGAGCTAGACACAAAAGTAATGGAAGGAGAAAATGTAAAAAAAAGGCTATGGTGGAAAAACAAGAAAATTTAAGGAAGGGACAATTCAAATTAATGGAACAGAGTTCGTCTAGTAAAAATAAAATAGAAACAGTAGAACAAGAGTCAATTAAAGGGTTAAAGGAACAGGTAGAACACACACAAACTAATGTTAAGGTAGTCCAACACAACCTTGAAAAAGAAATAAATGAGGTAAAATCAGTACTTGGTTCTCAGAAAAACACGAATAAATCTTTAATCAAAGAACAGAGGCGGTAGAGACATTAAATAAAAAAATACCGATTTTGTGGTTGAAAACCAAATTAATCTTGGAGAAGTTGGTAATTTACACAATACTACTAACCTAGTTGCTAAAGGGCTAAGAGAAACGTCATTAGCACTTATTCCAAAATTTGAAGGGAAGAGAGAAATATTTCAGCAGTAAAGTACATAAACAAAGTAGAAAGAGTATTTAAAGGAGAAAAGATTAGTGAAAAAGTCAAAATAGAGATATTTTTATCAGGTCTAGAAAATGAGGCAAAATATTGGGCAGATAGTATAGAGTGAATGTGAGACATACGAACAGGCCAGGGAAATATTTTTGGAAAAATATTGGTCTCAAAACATGCAGGATGATTTTCTACAATTAATTTTCAATGCAAAATATAACGACAAGGATGTTACTATGAGTGAATATTTCAATAAATTTGAGACACAGGCGAAATATTTACGGTACCCAGTAGTAGAAGATAGATTGATAGGTCGTCTAATGAATCATTTCAAACTGCAGTTCAAGACGTTCTAATCAGCATAAATAAACAGAACATCAAATAAGTAGGGAGAGTATTAATGGCATTTGACAATAAATATCAAATCAAGAAATCAATGATCAATCAAACAGGTATAATATTGATAGGCCAAGGCAATCATCTAACCCTCAAATCAGAGAAATTAATAATAGACAAGATAAGCAAAATATAATATAGCCAAATCCTAATATCGAGTATCGAAAGGATAGGAACCAAGGAGTTTCGTGGCAAGTAAATTCAAGTGATAGACAAATTAATAGCAATAATAATGCAGGTCACCCCAGATTAACAACCAATCAAATACATCACATCAAAATTTTAATTTTGTACTACCATATTCAGGGACATCAAATTTAAATGAGTTTGTCTCACAAAAAATATTCGATCCAGGAGGCAGTCAAAGAAGCATTTAAATTTAGGATCATTTAAATGTAAAAAAAAATCAGAAGTTTAACTAAAGATTTAAAGTTTAAATAGAAAAAATAGGGTAACTATAATTATTAAGTCGTAGAAAGAAATGTTAAAAAGTATAAATTCTAAGTAAACATTCAACACACAAATTCAGTGAAGTATAAGTAATAATTATTTTCTGAAGAAAGGTAAGAAAGGTGCGCATTTGTTAAAATAGAAATCGTAAAGAAGCCATTAGCAACCGAACTACGAAGAAGTAACACTAATATTTTTATTTTGTAAAAGGTAAAAGGGTTTTATTGTTAACGTGTACAGTGTACACTATACTATATGACCTTAAAACAAGTTGTCAATACTATTGTTATCTACTACGTCTTAGAAAAAAGGTTTCAAGTGACTTCTTTTGTCTGTATAAACGTCAACAGTAAAAAAACCATACTTAAAAATAAAACGACATTCTGAAAGGACATATACAAGAGACGCAGAAATGAAAAAATATCAGCAAGTCAAACCTGATACAGTAAATATAAAAATACAAATTTTATCAATTTAGATTAATCATATTTGGACTTAACATAATCTCAGGAAGTTATATAGATCAAAATAGGAGAACAGATAAGGAGGGGGCATGATCCCTCGGGAAGCATACAAAGGTAAAGATCAGATAGAAAAGTAGGGTGAGGGGTTGGTTACATTGTCAACTAATTAAGTTTTATGTGAGTAAATTCAAAGGATAATTTTAAGTTTATAAGAATTTAAATAGATTCAGTTTAATAGAAAGTTAGGAAGTTTGATTAGAATAAATATATTATTTCACCAATGGTGCATTTTGTGAATGAGAATTAAGATATGAATCTTAATATTTGTGTAGGGGATCATTTTAATTTAATTAGTTACATTTCAATAAATTACACTATATTGATTAAAATATTAAAGGAATCACAGTGAGCCGATGAGCTGAAGGATAAGATTTAAGATATTTAAAGAAATTAATTTAGATATGCACTTGAGTACAGTATTACAGTAAGTTAAGGTGAGTGTAAATGAGAGGCCAGTAGTGTCTTGTTTAAAAGCATTTTTCAGATTGAAGAGTTGAGGTGTATTAAGGCATGGACTTGGCTATGGGCAAGCCATAATTAATAGTTTCATTTTTTCTGGTGAGTCAATGAACCACCAAGGATCAGATATATTCCATTCACGGTAGGAATTACTCTCTGAAAGGTCTTTTTTCCTACCAATATCCTACTATATAATAGATTTATGGTAGGTAAAAAGGCCTTTCAGAAGTCAATTCCTACCGTGAAAACACATTAGCAGGTATTCACAAGCATAGCGCTAGCACAACGCAGCCTATGGAGATGTCAGGCATTTGCCTCATTAGTATTATAATTACTAAGTTTTCCACTAATGTGATAGTTGTGCAATGGTAAAATCTACATTGAAATTGACATATGGAGGAGATTATAATGTTTAAAAGGGTATTCTTTGATTGCGTGATGTAATAGTGATGTATCAACATGGATAATGAGAGCTAATTAGGGTGTTGTACCTATTGTAACAGATCTTAAATTATGATTTTATTTTATTTAATTACCTTAGGCAAATAGGCAACATTCAAAAGTTTTGATCAAAAGAAATATATAGTTAAAGAATTTTTCACTAATGAGAAAATAATTACTCAATTAGAAAGAGGAAAATTATTTTCAATATTTCACAGTAGTGTGACATATAATTTCATACTAATTTCAATAGTTCTTTAAGAATCCAAGATTGTCTTTTATCCATATCAAATATTTTAAACAAAATAAGGTCAGGTTAATATTGTATAATTTTTGTGCTCACACAAAAACGTGTTGAAAAATACGAAGGGTAGAAAAAGAAGGTAGAAGCGTTTAACAGCTGTCACTAGCAAGGTAAAGAAAGTAAAAAGGTAGTTTGACCTTGAATAAAGAACCAGGGTTTGCAAATAATTGAATATTATAAAAGAACTGATGTTAATATCAATTGACTGAAAATGTAATAATGTAATATGCCTTGCTCAATGGCAAGTCAATAATAGTTCTATGGTAATAAATTAAATGAGGTCACAATATATAAGCATTAATCAAATCAATAAAATATTAAATATTTGTGAGAAACTTGAACCATTTTTCAAGTATATTTAAGGTAGCTATTAAGAGTATGTAAAATAAATTTTTATTAAGAACAGTTTATTTAAGTTAATTTATATTTAAATTTATGTTGTTCTACAAATGTTTACCGCAAAGAATTTGGTAAACAGTGATAGATAGGATAACTAACAACACACATAAAGATTTGAGTTTTATTAAAATAATTGATTTAATGATGAATAAATTAAACATTTTATAAAAATAATTTCAAACATTATATTTTATTATAACAAATTAAAGTTTAAATTGAATTTAATATAATTTGTGGTATTTCAGCAATATATTTATATTAATTTTCAAGATTTTCAAATTACTCTTGGGTTTATTAAATTTAAAATTAACCTAATTTTACCTAAACTCAAATACAAAGTTGATTATTCAACCAAAATAATTTATAATTTCGTTCAAATTTGTATGTGAACATAACATCTAAAGAACAGAACAACAAGTGCTACAATTTTTCAGTGATATAAAGAAAAGAAAAATGAAGCATTAAACAGGAAATTCTTTATCTCCGTATATTCATCAAGAAGACTGTGAACATTAAAAATAATCAATTGTGACAACAGATAAATAATATAACTTTTATATTGTTATACAAGTAAATTGTAATCACTGTTTACACATATGTACAATTTATGTAACTTACACTCAACAAATTTATATGTTTAATTTTAAGAATGATCAAAGGTTAAAAATGACGTAACTCTTGCACAGTATGGGATTTGCTTCTATCAAAATTCATTAAATTCATATGAGATATAAGCAAATGAGGGGCATTGTGATGATATTGGTTTAGATCAATCTAAAAAGTCATGGATGAAGGTAATTTTTCTTTAAAGTGACACATGTAGAGTATCCTTTTATGATTCATCCATGAAGAAACAAGCGCTTTTCAGAAATAATGGCAAATGAATTTCACCATTAAAATATATTTCTTATACCATTTTTCCTGTTAAAGGAACAACTACGTAGTATTTGGCAAAGACGCCAATTCCCTATACCAATAAGAAACTAGCTTTCACAACACCTGTCGCCAGGACTCTTTCTATTAGTTAGTTTTTACACTGTTGACGAAGGGAGTACGAGGCAAGGGATATGTCATATATAAGCCATTGTGCGTATAATTAAGGGCAGCCACAGACAGTTAAGCAGCCACACGCATCCGCATACACACCCACGCTCACACAAGCAATGCAGTTAGGGACTCACAAATGCACTAGCACTGGCTCTCGCAGTCACAGTCTAACACAGAATACAATAATTTACATTAACATCACAAGTGCGCATTGATATAAAGCATTTAATTGGAGTATGTATAGGTAATTAATAGATGTCATTTGAATAAACCGTGTGTGAATAACCAGCCATCAACAGTTCTCTTTCTTACGATTAATCATTATACCGATTTAATTAGTGCTCGACCACGGATCAACTAACAGCTGTCTAAACGGTATCTATTCCGTACAGTGATGATAGGCGCTCGACCACGGAGCTATAGACAACCTAAACATCACAACATTATTATATCAAGGAATTAATCTGTAGTGTTTCAATCGACGCCCAACGTGGGGCGATTATCTCAATAGTGTTAAAACTGTAGGAATAAACTATTCCAAATTATTCATTGTGTGTAATGTGCCTCAAAGTTAAAAAAAACTAGATCACTAAAGTTATTTTATCATTCAATTTGGAAAAGCACAAAACACTAGTATAAGATAAAGAATTTATTTGATCATTCAGGCTTATTTTAGGCCTGATTTCTAATAATCTTGAGAGTAATGAAAATTTACCTTAAAGGGTAGCAAGTAACATTCTAATTCATAAGTATCACTTTCGACCACAGTTAACGCAAATAATTCAAATACTTTTCATTTGAATGATCGAAGGATTTCTAACCTATCAAATAGGTTGAAAACTGCTTAGGTGGCCGCATGGTCTAATAGATCACTCGCATGTTAGACTAGACTGTCGATGACAAGGAAATTGTAATTAGAATCCCGGTCGAGTATACAGAGGTTTTTTCTCCTAAATGGTTGTCCACTCGTCCTCATCAATGCTAGTACGCTTGCTCTAAATTCAACCTTTATCGTCCGGTGTTAAAAAAAAATAGGTCGATAGTCAATTACAATTATAATTATTCCATAGTACCCTTCGTCAAATACTTATGTTCCCACTTTTCTAAAACCAAATACATATGATAAATAAAAATTATTTTATTTCATTATAACATTAACGATTATGACTGATAAAGGTTATTTTGGTTACACTCGGATATTATTTGAAAGCACTTGATATGTCTGAGGGTTTAAAAATTCGAATATAGATTTTTAATGGAGTTTTCTTACGCGGTCTACTGAAAATGTCCGCGAGATTGATCAATCATTCACGATTGACTAGTTGCAGACTGATCTTATTATAATGCAATAAACTAGTGCACTATATTTTAGCATAAGTTCAAAAGAATAGATAGTGAAAGTTTAATTACTACTTAACAAATCGTTTGCTTGAATAATTTGTCAATTTTCAAAATCAGTTTTTTTTTTCACTTGCACGCTCTAATATAGTATAAATTAAAATCGAATTTAAAGCTCTTATCAAATTTGGCACCAATTTTGTTGTTCTTTAAAATAATTAATTATACTTTCGTGTCACTGGGATTGTGCTAACATTTGTTTTTAGTTACTAGATGAAAGAGTTTACTTTTGGATAAGAGAAACTGAAATAGTGCTCTACTGGTTATTTTTAATAAACCTGATTATTTATGAATAAATTTAATCTCCTGTGTTTAAGTCGATTAAAAAAATACGTTTGCAAAAAAATATTTAAAGATCATTAAAGTAGACTAATGTTGTGGAAATGTTAAGACTATTTTTCGAATTACCTAAGAATTATTGTTTTTTGTTTCAATGTAATGTATGTAAAACTCACCTAATTTAACATCTGAAATCTTGTCTGAACTCGCCATGACGTCAAAGGTAGGCAACATGCTCAAGTCTCTGTTATAGAAAGGGATATTATTGGCTTTCAGTTCTAATTTTCTTTTATTTCTATCACTGCGTTTCACTATCCATTTTGGTTGTACGCAAATCAACTAATTACGATTGTGTTAGTTATGAGGAAGGTTGATAAATTTAGAGAAAGTGTATCCGCAATGTCGGTGTAGTGGAAAACAATTAGTAATCGCACATGACATATATCACTGGATGTCATGGGTTTGGGTCCTGACCAGTTCAATATACGTCTTGATCGTTTTCTATATGCATTTTATACTTACTGTCTTGTATTCGGGTGCCAGGTAGGTACGTCTCCTACCAACATTTATGATGAGGTTCTTGTTGCATACGAATGTAAATTAATATCAAGTGTAAATTCATACCCATAAATAAGTTAATTTATCGAGATACGTGACTGTGATTAACATGTTAAAAAAAACTATTGGCTTTACATTGTTTATACTAAAACTAAATTGGTGTTCCTGCTGGAGTGATTAAGTCACCTCTGTACTTTTTGACCACGAAAAAGCGAGTGTCCTTCTCAAATTACCACGCAGAATTCGATTTAAATCCCGTGGGTCTCCAGGAAGGTTGCACCAATAGTAAGCCAGCTCTTGACAATCTCGCTTTTAGATTTCGATTATCCTTTAAAAAACTAGCATACTCCGGTAGATGGGGAAAGTTTTTTTTAGCTACCATATCCTTCGAAAATAACTGATATTTATATGATAGGGTAGTAAACCAACAACTAAATATCCACATTGTTCATTTGTCCAGATAGAAAGTGAGAGAAGCAGGCCAAAATGTGTTAATCATGAGACTAGAGCTTAAATATGTTACTACTAGATAGCTGTTGCCCGCGGCTTTGCTCGCGTCGAAGTTGATTATATACAAATACGAAAATATACATATGTATTTACAGATTAATTTAAAATATTACGTTACGTTGATGACTATAACTTGACCTCAGATCAAAAATAATGCAAGTCCGATACAAACTTTCACCCCTTTTTTCATCCCTTATTATTATTATTATTATTAGCACCGCGTCTTACTACCCGTTCGGGTTATACGCACTTACGCTAATGTGTAATGGTAGGGTGATAGTGAGATGAAATGAAGGACCTACAGTTTAACGTGGAATCCGAACCACGGTGGAGGCCTGGCATTCCTCACATTCACAAGATGTCTTGTCAGAGGTGAAGGAAGGGTTTGGTAATCAGATAAATCTTTGCCGGGACCGAGGATCGAACCCCGGCCGCCAGCATAGAAGTCTTGATACCTTACCCCTAGACCACCAGGTCACCTTCCATCCCTTATTAAATAAAATTTCCAAAATTCCTGAAACACGTATTTATTGGTTTTACGTCAATAACCGAAATACAAAATTTTGTTTATGTAACTTTCACAATGACGGACTTTCATACATAATATCATACATATTACCATCCCCTATTTTGACCCCTTTGGAGTGGAATTTTCTAAAATCCTTTCTTGTTGGGTGCCTACATAACAAAATGAATATACAGTCCGAATTTCATGCTTGTAGCCTTGATAGTTTGCGCTCGGCGATGATGAATCAGTCAGTCAATCAGTCAGGACATGTTATTTTATAAGTATAGATTAAATGTTATATTACACGTTTAGGGGGGGTGGGGGCAACCACCCTCAAAACACTCAACCATGATAAGGACCCCGATCTCAAAGTCATCGATATATTCCAATTTATTGCGGTGGTGGCTGCTTTCATAAGACTATTGAACTAGTATTTCGAGATCACCGATTAAATAAGCTACTTTTAAGTAAGCAACTTTTAAGTTGTAAATTATATTAAATATATTCGGGTCAAGTCTTTTACATATAGCTTTTCATTAAAATTTTAAAGTATCTTTGAAACGATAAATGTTAATATTTAATATACACTCAACTTTATAATTATGATTTATGTGTTTTTCAAACACGATTCTGTTTAGAATCACGAAGATTCCTTGCTCGTTCTGAAAACAGGTTGACAGTAAAGGAATCTCGAGCTTTAAACTTTTCCAATCTTCCTTCAACCCACATCGGTGGTCACGAGGACAAAGGAGCCTATTTATTCTAGTATGATTTGTTGGTGATGGTGAAGTTGGGATTCGAATTTGCTGAGTATAGCTATTAATGAAGTGTTTATTCCATAATGGTTTCACACTCTGCAAGTGAATATTAAATTTACATTCTTCTATCTTACCTAATTATTGTTAATATTTGGTCTCAACGAGTAGTGAGACATGGGGCTAATAGTATCGGGGGAGCGGAATTGTATCCATTCGGAATGGTATCCATTCCGATAGTTTTGTAATAAACTGCTTTTGTGAAAATCCTGAATTGTATCCACTGGAATTATATCCCCAAAACCTGAATCGTACCCCCTCGGAATGGTATCCATTCCGATAGTTTTGTAATAAACTGCTTTTGTGAAAATCCTGAATTGTATCCACTGGAATTATATCCCCCAAAACCTGAATCGTACCCCCTCGGAATGGTATCCATTCCGATAGTTTTGTAATAAACTGCTTTTGTGAAAATCCTGAATTGTATCCACTGGAATTATATCCCCCAAAACCTGAATCGTACCCCCTCGGAATGGTATCCATTCCGATAGTTTTGTAATAAACTGCTTTTGTGAAAATCCTGAATTGTATCCACTGGAATTATATCCCCCAAAACCGGAATCGTATCCCCTCGGAATGGTATCCATTCCGATAGTTTTGTAATAAACTGCTTTTGTGAAAATCCTGAATTGTATCCACAAATGGCCGACTTGAGTTTTAACAGAAGGAACGTTTAACGTAAAAGCTTTGTCACAATTCTGGTAGAGGGCAGCAGGATGGAATCTTCTTAACTTACTACTTGTATACTAGAGTGCAGACAAATCCAATCAAATTATTTAAATAAGTTTAAGTAATTATTTGAAATTCGTAGACTCATATAAGGCTGCCAACATTACATTGAATATTAAAAAGCATAGCGTTATAAATTATTTATGATTTCCAATTAAGAGGATATTCGTATCCTAAATCAGCCAGTCCTGCTCGATTATACACTTTAGGCCAGGGGAACAGAAGTTAAACGTATGGACATTAGGAGCACCTTTTAGAAAATATAAACAAATTGTTTGCAGTCATCATTGATAAGATTTTACTCTATTTCACTGTTATTTATAGATATTGACTATCTTTGTATCAATATTATCACTGTTCACCATAGTTTTTATTTTGTTTCCTTGAAGATGATTCAAAAATTCATTTGTAATCAAATCGATATATGAGAATTTAAAATAACTTTGTCATTAGTGCTCTAATTCTCTTTTCAAGTGGCCTGTTTAAGTATTTTCTTAAAAACGAAGTATTCATTCTCTTTAAAGATTGCAGTGCATATTAGAAAATTAATTTGCAACCTTTTTTAACATGTAAGATTTTTTTTCGGGTCAATATATTTTAGAGCATGTATTGACTTCTATAATTTTAAAGAGAGAAATCTTTTATTTTATTTGGCAACAGACTTTAGCCACTATGTTAAAAAATAATTATTCAAAATCTAGCTTTAATTTATTCAAATCTAGTAAGAAATGAGACGGTTTTGATGAATTCTGGCAAGAATTTTATTAATGTAAATGGCAGCAATGCTTTACTCGCTCATTTATAATCAAAATAAAAAAGTTTCTACAAGACAACGTTTTCATATTTTCCTATAAACATTTTAAGAGGTATGGAAGTTATTCAATTTGTTTCAAATCCCATGTAAGATTTTGCAGGCGATGTTCACCACAATTATTACAACCACCATAAAATTACTGTCTTTGCCACACTAGTGAAAATATACTTATGGCGTGATATTTATATGTGACTTTTAAAGCTAAGGAACAATGTTAATTTTCATAATTTGGGTGAAAAATGTGGTTTAAGAATTGGTTTTTTTAGTATATATATTGCGTTCACTAGATGCATCAGTGAATTTTTTTATAATACATTATGGGTGATTATTTCGTATGAGTAATTGTCTTCATTTTTAAGCTATATAATTGCACCTCCTCTGGTTAAAAAAAGGATAGCGTTAACGAGGAAACCAATGAGATAGAAAGAGACGTAGGTGTCTATAAGCGCATCTACTGCAATTTAAGAGCGAGACGACCTATCGCTATTTATTATTTGCTCCATTAATTTATAAAGGTATTTTAGTAACCATTCATCACACGAAATTTAATATAGCCTGACATATATTAATAATTCGCATAAAATAGTAAAGTATATCACAATGTCTTATCAAGTATTAAGAGAAAAAGAAATACCCGAAGGGTTTTCTCTTTCTCACGCAATGTAAAACAGACGACAGCTCGAAAATTTCAGACACAGACATCCAAATCCAATTGATCATTGGCTGTTTTGATCTGTGTTAGGCTAGGCTTAATGAAAGCTCAGGTTTTCATTCATAGCTTAAATAATAGTTTGACCATGGCTAATTGTCGAGAATTATCTACAACGACGATCAAGCCACATTTTAAAATCTCCTAGCCATAAAATATATTGATAAATGATAACATCCATCACTAACATTTTGATGAGTATGACTAGGAAAATACCCAATTCACTTGTATAATTCGAACACTTACGTGTGAGTGAAATGCGAGTTTAGTTCAGTGGTTTCCAAATTAAGCCAGGTTTGAAATCAATGTTGGTCTTTGAAACCATCGTGACCCCTTGATGGCCTACAAGTATTAATATCCTGGTTTTTAAATTTTAATTTTATAATATTCTTATTAATCAGGGCTATAAAAAATTTAGCACCACATCTTACTATGCGTTTGGGTTATAAACATGTGTACTAATTTCGCTAATGTGTTATGGACGAAAAAGGTTGAATTAAGATTAAGTTTACCCGGAGTTGCAAGGAGGGAGAGTGGAAAATTATTTAGGGAAAATCAATCCCAGAACCGCCAGTCAGAATATGAATCCTGACCTCATCAGTTAAACCAAACTAGCGTGCCGTTAATTCAGCTTGATCGATGAAATGGTTTAGGCTCTATGCACAGATACAAACACACAGACAGGCGGCATCGCTAAAATATATTTTTCTGTTTCAGGGGGCCATGAAACGTCGATATTTATCAAAATTTCAAGGTTTTTTTTTTACGATATCAATACTTTCTCTAACCGAGGGGTGCGAGAAAGAAAAAATTATTCCCACAAATCAAATCAAAAGTTTTTTAAAGATTTCTATAAAGGTCTTGACTGAAATGTCTACTACTTTTTCAATTCTTCACGTCTCAATAGCCTTATGAACTAACTTCGTGTTCACACTTTAGGGATAGTATGAGAAAGGTATAATTTAGAGAAAGTGTATCTACATTTGTATGTAGATAAAGTGGAAAATCATTTAGTCAAAATTATCTCGAAACATCCGGCGAGTTTCGATCCCCGATATTAGTCATGGTGAATCAAGTTGTAGCTAGGATGATAAAACTATATACAACTAGCTATAACTTGATTCACCATGACTAATATCGGGGATCGAAACTCGCCGGATATATATATATATACATATATATATATATAACTCGCCGGATATATATTTATATATATATATCCGGCGAGTTTCGATCCCCGATATTAGTCATGGTGAATCAAGTTATAGCTAGTTGTATATAGTTTTATCATCCTAGCTACAACTTGATTCACCATGACTAATATCGGGGATCGAAACTCGCCGGATATATATATATAAATATATATCCGGCGAGTTATATATATATATATAAATATATATCCGGCGAGTTATATATATATATATATATATATCCGGCGAGTTTATATATATATATATATATATATATATATATATCCGGCGAGTTATTTATATATATATATATATATATATATATATATATATAATATATCCGGCGAGTTTCGATCCCCGATATTAGTCATGGTGAATCAAGTTGTAGCTTAGATGATAAAACTATATACAACTAGCTACAACTTGATTCACCATGACTAATATCGGGGATCGAAACTCGCCGGATATATATATATATACATATATTATATATATAACTCGCCGGATATATATTTATATATATATATCCGGCGAGTTTCGATCCCCGATATTAGTCATGGTGAATCAAGTTATAGCTAGTTGTATATAGTTTTATCATCCTAGCTACAACTTGATTCACCATGACTAATATCGGGGATCGAAACTCGCCGGATGTTTCGAGATAATTTTGACTAAATGATTTTCCACTTTATCTACATACAAATGTAGATACACTTTCTCTAAATTATACCTTTCTCATACTATCCCTAAAGTGTGAACACGAAGTTAGTTCATAAGGCTATTGAGACGTGAAGAATTGAAAAAGTAGTAGACATTTCAGTCAAGACCTTTATAGAAATCTTTAAAAAACTTTTGATTTGATTTGTGGGAATAATTTTTTCTTTCTCGCACCCCTCGGTTAGAGAAAGTATTGATATCGTAAAAAAAAAACCTTGAAATTTTGATAAATATCGACGTTTCATGGCCCCCTGAAACAGAAAAATATATTTTAGCGATGCCGCCTGTCTGTGTGTTTGTATCTGTGCATAGAGCCTAAACCATTTCATCGATCAAGCTGAATTAACGGCACGCTAGTTTGGTTTAACTGATGAGGTCAGGATTCATATTCTGACTGGCGGTTCTGGGATTGATTTTCCCTAAATAATTTTCCACTCTCCCTCCTTGCAACTCCGGGTAAACTTAATCTTAATTCAACCTTTTTCGTCCATAACACATTAGCGAAATTAGTACACATGTTTATAACCCAAACGCATAGTAAGATGTGGTGCTAAATTTTTTATAGCCCTGATTAATAAGAATATTATAAAATTAAAATTTAAAAACCAGGATATTAATACTTGTAGGCCATCAAGGGGTCACGATGGTTTCAAAGACCAACATTGATTTCAAACCTGGCTTAATTTGGAAACCACTGAACTAAACTCGCATTTCACTCACACGTAAGTGTTCGAATTATACAAGTGAATTGGGTATTTTCCTAGTCATACTCATCAAAATGTTAGTGATGGATGTTATCATTTATCAATATATTTTATGGCTAGGAGATTTTAAAATGTGGCTTGATCGTCGTTGTAGATAATTCTCGACAATTAGCCATGGTCAAACTATTATTTAAGCTATGAATGAAAACCTGAGCTTTCATTAAGCCTAGCCTAACACAGATCAAAACAGCCAATGATCAATTGGATTTGGATGTCTGTGTCTGAAATTTTCGAGCTGTCGTCTGTTTTACATTGCGTGAGAAAGAGAAAACCCTTCGGGTATTTCTTTTTCTCTTAATACTTGATAAGACATTGTGATATACTTTACTATTTTATGCGAATTATTAATATATGTCAGGCTATATTAAATTTCGTGTGATGAATGGTTACTAAAATACCTTTATAAATTAATGGAGCAAATAATAAATAGCGATAGGTCGTCTCGCTCTTAAATTGCAGTAGATGCGCTTATAGACACCTACGTCTCTTTCTATCTCATTGGTTTCCTCGTTAACGCTATCCTTTTTTTAACCAGAGGAGGTGCAATTATATAGCTTAAAAATGAAGACAATTACTCATACGAAATAATCACCCATAATGTATTATAAAAAAATTCACTGATGCATCTAGTGAACGCAATATATATACTAAAAAAACCAATTCTTAAACCACATTTTTCACCCAAATTATGAAAATTAACATTGTTCCTTAGCTTTAAAAGTCACATATAAATATCACGCCATAAGTATATTTTCACTAGTGTGGCAAAGACAGTAATTTTATGGTGGTTGTAATAATTGTGGTGAACATCGCCTGCAAAATCTTACATGGGATTTGAAACAAATTGAATAACTTCCATACCTCTTAAAATGTTTATAGGAAAATATGAAAACGTTGTCTTGTAGAAACTTTTTTATTTTGATTATAAATGAGCGAGAAAAGCATTGCTGCCATTTACATTAATAAAATTCTTGCCAGAATTCATCAAAACCGTCTCATTTCTTACTAGATTTGAATAAATTAAAGCTAGATTTTGAATAATTATTTTTTAACATAGTGGCTAAAGTCTGTTGCCAAATAAAATAAAAGATTTCTCTCTTTAAAATTATAGAAGTCAATACATGCTCTAAAATATATTGACCCGAAAAAAAATCTTACATGTTAAAAAAGGTTGCAAATTAATTTTCTAATATGCACTGCAATCTTTAAAGAGAATGAATACTTCGTTTTTAAGAAAATACTTAAACAGGCCACTTGAAAAGAGAATTAGAGCACTAATGACAAAGTTTTTTAAATTCTCATATATCGATTTGATTACAAATGAATTTTTGAATCATCTTCAAGGAAACAAAATAAAAACTATGGTGAACAGTGATAATATTGATACAAAGATAGTCAATATCTATAAATAACAGTGAAATAGAGTAAAATCTTATCAATGATGACTGCAAACAATTTGTTTATATTTTCTAAAAGGTGCTCCTAATGTCCATACGTTTAACTTCTGTTCCCCTGGCCTAAAGTGTATAATCGAGCAGGACTGGCTGATTTAGGATACGAATATCCTCTTAATTGGAAATCATAAATAATTTATAACGCTATGCTTTTTAATATTCAATGTAATGTTGGCAGCCTTATATGAGTCTACGAATTTCAAATAATTACTTAAACTTATTTAAATAATTTGATTGGATTTGTCTGCACTCTAGTATACAAGTAGTAAGTTAAGAAGATTCCATCCTGCTGCCCTCTACCAGAATTGTGACAAAGCTTTTACGTTAAACGTTCCTTCTGTTAAAACTCAAGTCGGCCATTTGTGGATACAATTCAGGATTTTCACAAAAGCAGTTTATTACAAAACTATCGGAATGGATACCATTCCGAGGGGATACGATTCCGGTTTTGGGGGATATAATTCCAGTGGATACAATTCAGGATTTTCACAAAAGCAGTTTATTACAAAACTATCGGAATGGATACCATTCCGAGGGGGTACGATTCAGGTTTTGGGGGATATAATTCCAGTGGATACAATTCAGGATTTTCACAAAAGCAGTTTATTACAAAACTATCGGAATGGATACCATTCCGAGGGGGTACGATTCAGGTTTTGGGGGATATAATTCCAGTGGATACAATTCAGGATTTTCACAAAAGCAGTTTATTACAAAACTATCGGAATGGATACCATTCCGAGGGGGTACGATTCAGGTTTTGGGGGATATAATTCCAGTGGATACAATTCAGGATTTTCACAAAAGCAGTTTATTACAAAACTATCGGAATGGATACAATTCAGTCCCCTCATAGTATCTATGTATGCTAAAAAAGGTTTCATATTAGGATACGGGTGAACGCTACGGGGAAAAAAAATATTACGAAAATTTAAAGACCACTGAATCGTACAAGGTGAAAAGTGAGTTGCGAACAATTCAAAATGGGTGCATTGACTAGTCGCTGGTTGTAGAGCCGACAGACTTCCTTTTGGTTTGTGCGCTTATCGCACTGCGCCGCTTCCCCCCACTCCGCCATGTGTTTGGGAGCTCGGTCGCTATAAATACAACGGTATGCACGAGCAAACTAGACTGCCTGGCCGAGTAACGAGGATCAAGTCAAATTAGTAATCTTGTTATTTGTAGACACACCTTCCTTTTCTTCCCCGTCCATTTCACCGGGCTGGGTAGGGGCCCCCCCATGCGTGGCTCACTCGCTCTTTCCGTCCTCAACGCCCAAATCCAAGGCAAGGTTGGGGCGTGCCTTTGCGCTGAAGTGGACTAAGGGTGGTATAACACTGTCCATTTCTTTGAGCGTTGATTATAGAAATATGATGTAACTTTTATGATCTAAAAATATATATTTTATTCAATAATTAATTTTACTAAACTTTTTTTTTAATATTCCCACTATAGTAATTCTCTAGTGTTTCATCAAAGAAAATTGTGATTGTGGCAAGTTAAACATATACATGCAAAGCAGTTAAAAGAAAAAACTTTCCAATTTGGAGGCAAGGCTATAGCATAATTGTGTGTTTTCTTAAAGCAATGACGAAACGTTCTCACTAAATTTTTAAAAATTTCATGGTCACTTATTAAATATTTCTGATATAAATGGCATCCATTTTTGTATTGGCATATAGTGTGTAAACTTTGAAGTTGATATGTTAACACACATTTTATAAAAGTGGGTGTCAAATATTTTAACTTTTTTTATAAAATAAATATGTATATTTTATTAAAGAGATGACAGGGTAAGACCACACTAAAAAAAAAGTATTTTTTTTTTACCAAAAACCGCTCTACCGATTCTAACTTGAGGTATGGATTGATGGATAACTGTCAGATTATGTCACCAAATGTAATTTCTGGATTAAATAGTCTTATAACTGGTTTTACAGATATCATATTGATCCTTATATAACCATATTGCCAATCGGTTTGATCCAAGATCAAGAAAAGTTTGGGTTGCATCAAAGCTAGCTAGGGATCAAAATCTCCGATCGCCTAATCATAGATATGATCAAATAGCCACAAAACAAATATGGTAACAATGTAAAAGTCACGGTATTTGAAAAAGCTGATTGTGAAATGATGTCAATCACATAAGGCTGGCTATGATGAATACACTTTATATTATTGCTCTGGTAACCAAACATGCCATGTTTGTATTAAATAAATTGTAATTTCGGGAACTTTCCGTTAATAAGACTGTTTTAAAAAGTTTTGAAGTTGTGTTAATAAATATACACAATAAATTCTACTCGGTCTAAGCTTAATCTAAAATTTAATATTTCCACAATTTAAATTTTTTTTAAACTCATTTCATGTATTATTATTATTATTATTATTATTATTATTATTATTATTATTATTATTATTATTATTAGCACCGCGTCTTACTACCCGTTCGGGTTATACGCACTTACGCTAATGTGTAATGGTAGGGTGATTGTGAGATGAAATGAAGGACCTACAGATTAACGTGGAATCCGAACCACGGTGGAAGCCTGGCATTCCCCACATTCACAAGATGTCTTGTCAGAGGTGAAGTATTTCATGTAGCTGCTTCCATAGCTGCAACCATTCTCTAAAGATTCGTTGTGTAGAGTTGAACTTAATTTGAAGACGCCATAATTTACATTTTCATCCCATAAAATAAGTCAAACTAAAATAAATATATAAAACACACTCACTAAGTCAAACTAAAATAAATATATAAAACACACACTCACTTTTATTAATCACTAAAATAAGGATGCACAAAAAATATTCAGTTATTAAATTTATACGTTATACGGTATATTTCCATCAACATTATGATCGGAAAACCAAATAGTTGAGGGTAAAGAGCTGTTTGGTTAGCTTTAACAGAAAGTAGATTGGCAATTCATCTCCGAATTGTTAATGTTGCAACTGTAAATTAGATCCGAGATACTAATTGGATATAAACCTAAATCTGCTTTTTGACAGAATCACAGATAATGACTGTTTATGCAAGCTGACCTTGGTATTAGATTTCTATGGAGAGTTTAAATTTAATAGGGAATTTTTAGGAGGTAAAAGGGACTGGTTGCCACGGTGAGGAGAGAGTTTGTTTTGCACTAATTTTTAAAACAAAATTTTGTAATGCAAAGAGTGTTTTTTAGACGTGTAGATTTTATTGCTGGTGTGGTTATGAAAACTTGTTGTTGAAACATCTGCTAGCAGCTGCAATAATTGGCCTATTTATTGTAGTTGCGATGCTTCTTTGTTTAATTTAGTCATTTAGTTTTGTTTGTATTAAAGTAGGATAACGATATGTAGGCCTACTGGGTGTCTAGTGGTACCTAAATAATGTGGATCCTACTATAATTTGAGCATGACGAGGATGAAATTTTACTTAAAATATCAATATAATCAATTTAGGGAATAATAAGTATTTCCGATTATTGGAACATAAACTATGGCTAGATGCAAACATTTATTTTACACCTCACCTTATTAACTTCCTGGTATTGCAACATCGTTCCCAAATTATATCCTCATGAGGACAAAGATACGATATGTTGGTCAAATGATAAATTATCATAACCGTGTTGCAATCGTCGATGTAGCATTAATCCTAAAATAGTTTATATATATATATATATATATATATATATATATATATATATATATATATATTGTCATCAGTCGTTTGGATGTAGGTTAGAAGTTAAATTATCTACTGAATGATGCAATCCCTTTAATAATGAAAAATATATTCACAAAATGGAGTTAATGCCCTCTCGATGTAATTTGTTGTAGCTGATAAACATCGTATTATCAGCCATGTAGTACACATCGTTGTCCCACCTGAATACATCGAAACATTCCCCTCTTTGGGACTAAGCCTCACAGTTGTATTAGTTAACAGACCGTTCAGTAACACGTCCTCATGACCAACCCAGAAAAAAAATACACACTTCGGAAAAAAAAAAATCACAGAGCTACAATAAAAATATCTCTCTCTAATACGAACGTCAAACCCAATATCGACCTATTTCATAGGTCTACACTCTTAATCGACAAATTAAGACTTGAATACAAATATGTTGACCTAAATTTATGCAACTGATATAAAGTTATGTCAACAACAATTTTACCCTGTCGGAAAGGTCACCTCCACCAAAACGCATCTCCAGAACCACTGGGGCCATAGGACGAGATTGTAACAAATAATGTTGTCCATACTGATGTTTTCTCAAAAACACTCTAACTATGAATGCCTCGTATATATTTTTAATTTTCGGTCTCTATGTGTGTTATTTATTTGAGAAAAATATTTATTTTCCACAAATTCTTTAATAAAGAAAAAAATCTATTTTTACCTTAGTATTGCGCAATTTACTTACAGGTTTGCTAGTAATTATTAATATAAATTTTTCCCTTTATTTTACCTACATTTCCTGTAAATTTCAGCAAACTACGTACCTATAGTCCTCTCTAAGCTATTCCCTAAACAAAGTTTATATAAAGAATATTCACTCTGCGGATAATCCAATCTGCCAATCTATTTCATTATGTAATTTGAAACTTGTTTCTAGCCCTCAGACCAGAATCTAGAAAATTGCCAAGAGGATACAAACATAATTTGCCTTTGTGGCCAATATGTGACCAATTATTTTTACTAAACATAGATGTGTTTGTTTAGTTTCCAAAAGCAACATCACATTTCTTGTATGTCTTATTCATAATTTATGGATAATCGATATTCTCCAAAAAACGACTAATAAGTTTTATACATTCACTTTCTAAATTCAGTTTGCAATATATAATTAATTTTAGGCACATTTTAAAAGTCTGCAGCGCTGGTAGAAATATATAAGGTGTTTAAATTATGAAGAACTTATTTGTTAGCTGTTTGAAAGGAGATTGCGGTTTGAATTTAATTTTCATTCTGCAGAACTGAGCGTGATTTTCACATTTAAGTTTCATAAAGGTTTTCACGCTCGACATTAATGGGGTGTATTACCTCAAAACAACCTTCCTCATCCATACCTCTTAATATAATTAAAGAGTTCATCTCACGAACGATACATTGGGATCTTGGATAAACAATTACGTTAAGAACAATAAATTTCATCCATGTGCGGTTTGAGGAATCGTTCACTTGATAAAAGTGAAATTGGAATGAATTAAAAAAGTATGGAAAATTATTTCACCATTTCATTTCCTTTTTCTTTTAATGAAGAACGCAGAAATGATAGTGTGATGCGATGTCTAATTTGAACTTTAGTACCAATTTAGTATGCAGGTGCTTTTAATAGCCTCTTTTGTTAAGAGCAAGACTAAAAATTGACAATATTCTAAAACGTAGTCTCATAAAGATCGCCAAACTAAATATAGTAGTATGGCTTAGCTTTTAAGCTTTCACAAACTGTTTTGTATTTAGTTAATGATTTGCTAAAATAAGCTATCAGAGAATTAGATTTATTTAAATTTATCACTTTTGATTAACTTGGCGTAAGCATTGTTTTATGCTAGCTGTTTTTATTAAATATGAGAAAGTTTAAATTGTTTGCTCGATCAATCGCTGTCGAAAAGTTGAAGCTTTCTTCATCAACAAAGGAAAAATAAGTTGGAAAGCTCGATATTTTGCCTTATTTTCCCTATTCAAAAACATTGTTCAAATGGATTTTTGTGTGAATATTTTGATACAAATTTTCTTTAATATAAAGAACTGTATGGCTTAAGAATAGACAATTTTGATTAAAACAATCTTGGTTAAAGATTAAAAATAGTTGTTTGGATGGCATACAAAATCACCTATGAAAAACTTCTCAAAAAGACATGTAAATTAAATATATCTTGTTTTGTTTTTATTGTGATTATTTTAACAAGCTGTTGACCATAATAGATCTTTGAGTTGAACCCAATCTTACACACCCTATTAGCTTATCCTCTTCCTCCCCCCCCCCCCGCCCCCCTCCAGCTTCCTACCCTTTTTCCACCACCTTAATTTATTATATATTTTAATGTGTTTGTGTTATCAACAAGGATTATTTATACCTAATTAATGTTTCTATTATTATGGATTAGTATTGATTTTGTGACTACTGTTATCAACATTTAAAACTAAAGAAAAAATGAAAATTCATGTAAAAATTATTGAATAGTTTTTCAAAATATATTGTTTATCTCTCCATACTAAAAATTAATTATGTTCTTTAAAATTGAATGCACAAGGTAAAGAAGGACCACACATGATACCTTTCAAGTCTACCACTTATCTTAACTCTTAATTTACCTTGTGAGCTACCTTTCCTTTATTCCACTATGATACAGCATATAAGATGGTCAAGGTAGGACTGCTGAGGTGGACTGGATATAATTATCTCTGGATAGGGATAGGGTGTAATGAGGTCTACTTGATAGAATTAGCTCATGATAGAGATGTGGTGTAGTGAGGTGGACTGGATAGAACTAGCTCAAGATAGGGATAGGGTGTAATGAGGTGGACTGGATAGAACTATCTCAAGATATAGGATGGGGTATAATGAGGGGGACTGGATGGAACTAGCTCAAGATAGGGATAGGTCTCTTATTTTTGGAAGTGTGACAATGAATTTTCTAGCTCCAAATTCCATATAGTAAGACTGCTGTTCTACATTTCAATGTAAGCTTAGCGTACCTATGGACATGGAATTAATATTCATGATCAATCTCTCTTTTACAGTTATACTGTATTAATTTAAAAATAGAAGTTTTCTGTTTCATGAACGGGGTTTAAATTTTATTTAAATAACAAATTAGTAAGCTGGTGAATGACCTTTATTCTTTCAAGGGTGTTGGATGATGTTTGATTTACATATTAGTTTGTCACTGCGAATATTCATAAGAGAAAATAAACACAAGTTCTGGGTTTTGTGTAGGTAGACACACGTTGGTATGGCATATTAGATTAGTTGATTTCCCAGTAATGTGTTGAGTAAATATGCTGAAACAATAACGTTATAAGCTAGTGTTATTATTTACATTCCCTGAAATTTTCTAAACAAAGCATATAATTTGAATGCCAAATTATTTTATCTGGGTGTTGATCTTCATTCTCTCTCTTTTTAGACAAAGAGGATAACTGCTGAGCTGGGGGTAGCCTCGTGAGATTCCAGGTTGTGTCACAAATAGAGCACTATTTGTGTTTGTGTTTGTTGCTTTTCAGACCTCTGTTATCGATTCTCAAGTTAGGTGCAGAATAGAAACTCAAGTTGATTTAGGGTTAGGTTAATTTATAAGTCCTTTGCTTAAAAGAATCATCAATATGTCTCCCGGTCATGAAAATTATATAAAAAAATTTAAATGAGATTTTGGTCATGAATTTTTGTGAGACAAGTTAATTGTGCTGGTATGAGTAGTACATTTTTTTTTATGCTTTGCTTAAAATTAGCTTGAGTTTAAAACTTCTCCCCAGTGGTATCATAGCTCAGAAATGAGTCTCTTAGAAGTTCAAAATTTATGAAATTATAAAAGAACATCTTAGTCTGACGAGATAATTAGTAACTTTTATTTTGGTGATTTTTGGTCACGGGTATTATTGTATATGTATTTATGATCTATGGCTTACATAATTTTTTGGTAGACATCCTTAATTTGTTTTTCATCACGTCTTAGTACCCGTTTTGGCTATACGCACACACTAATTACGCTGATTAACTAGGGATTGGAGAGAGAGAATTCGGAGGAAATATACCCGCATTTATGGGGAGGCAATTTGGGAAACCTTCTGAAATCCACCCTTAGTATATCAGGCCGGGATTCAGACCCCCCACTCTCACACTTTCTGGCAAAATTTAAAAGATGAGTTAGACATTTGTATAGGTTTGGTTTATATTCATGCAAAACATCAGCTAATGGGGAATATTTCATAGTAAAAGGTTCACAATTCATAAGTAAAATATAACTGATTATAATGAACGTTATTGATTAAGCACTTAAACAAATCCATTGATTTCGTTCAAATAAATTGACCTAACCTCTTTGGTTTACCAGATAGGATATTTAAAATACTTCATTTAATGGTGCATTTGAAAAACCAACGTTAATTAAATTGTATCTTTTGAAACATGGAATTAATGGAATTTTATTTGGTTCGTCTGATTTTAATTCCGTAACTAATACCAACTTCTCAATAACTTAATTTAAAATTTACTATTGCCCCCATTTTTTTCAATCATATTTACAATGTTAGTAACTGATGAACGGATAACTTTTTGTCTGATGTGTATACTGGTCTTTAATTGGCTAGAGCATTTTCTCTTCCATTCTCATTGGCTTATTATATATATATATATATATATATATCAGACCAAGGGATGTCATTGCTCACTTCCATGCATAACGTATTCAATGTTAAAGTTAGATCAACTTTATTATTATTATTATTATTATTTAGCACCACGTCTTACTACCCGTTCGGGTTATACGCTTTAAGTACTAATTACGCTGATGGATTAGGAATTGGGAAGGTTGAATTAGAGGAAGTGAACCCGCATTTACGTGGAGGGAGAGTGGAAAACCATTTAGGAAAAACCACCCCCAGTTCACCCGACCTAGATTTGAACCTCGATCTCCCCGTCCTCAGCAGTCGAGCTCAACATGACTAGCGCGTTAGCCAACTACGCCACCGAGGCGGGTAAATCAACTTTATGCATTGTGCACTATTCCCTATGGACGT
This sequence comes from Timema cristinae, assembly GCA_039000515.1. NCBI lineage: Eukaryota > Metazoa > Arthropoda > Insecta > Phasmatodea > Timematidae > Timema > Timema cristinae. Next base: position 89,751,975 of record JBCFYV010009882.1, read on the forward strand.
ATTATAAATGCCATCTTTGAAAATATAGTTTCATCTTCTAGCGCACAAAATACCCTATTGGTTACTAACTATGCGTTTTGCATGAATGTACGTAAACTCTTGGAGTGGCGGCTCGTGTATAGGCACTGCGGAACTACAGCACTCCCTAGTTCCACTTGATATTATCGATAACATTGAATCCTTCTTTCTCTAATGCTTTCTTTATTTTGTAGTACAAAATATATTCCTTAAGCTTAATGTCAGTACTTCAATAGCCATCTCCACAGTGCCAGTGACGTGTTGGTTGACTGTTGTGCGCATGCGCACATAGGAAGGGGGTGGGGAGGAAGGCGGGAATGCCAGGTAGAGAGAGCACTGTTGCTCTCGCAGTGCCGGCTCTGGCGTGATTGTGGAAGGAAGTGTTTTTTTTTTACTCGGCGTGTGTTGTGCTTAAAAACCGTGTACCATATTCTTGAATGTGATTAAGTGTAGAAGAGCTTAGAATTAGATTATTATTCTGCTTCCAGCTATCCTATTTGATTCATTTTTTTTTCGTTTTTTTTTATTTAACAGAAAGACTAAATGCCCTTGCATTACCGGTACTTATATGGAGAAAAAATTCCTCGATTGTCATCCGGAGATCAAGGAGAAAATTATTGAATTTTTTGTGCAAATTAAAACTAGAATAATGGATTTCATTTTTAAATGAATATATTAAGCATGAACTGTAACAATTTAAGTTAAAGTAAATACAAAAAAGTTTGGTTTTTGTTTTGTTAAAATTTTCATCAAGTTCCTAAATAAATTTTCTTTTTATAATTTTTTTTTTCCTTTTACACAATTTTTAAACAAAGGCTAAAAAATTTCTGGAGCAGCACCCCCATTAATTTTAGCTACGAGCCGCCACTGTTACTCTTGTCTTAATTCAAGTGGCCACGGATTCGTGTCATATTGAAAGTGAGTGCGGTATTATTACTCGAGTAGTTGTGGACGCTAGGTAATGAGTGGAATCTTCCACGAGCTGGCAGATTTGTTTGGAGCTGCATCTGGCATCCTGTCGGGTGGCTGGGCTTGATTGCACCGCCATAGCGCTGCTTCACTGGGATTGTGGGAAAAGTGACCTAGTTCACAAAGGAAGGGGCTGCGCTCGCTTCGCCTCGCTTCGTCGCTTTGTCGGGGACATAGAAACTTGGCCACATGCCCCCCCCCCCTTTTTCCCCATTCTTCCCCCTCTTTGTGTGCCATCTCTGCCAATGTGCCAGTCGGGCGAGGGTTTCGATTGGGTTACAGTGGCATGTTAACCATTTTCCATTTTACTACTTTTTGTTTTCATCGCACATTTTCTTGGTAAAGATGTCCTTCCTAAAATGATCTATTTCTAAGACTTATTTGTAAAATAATTAAAATACACGAGCATTCAAATACCTGTTTGGACACACATAAAATAAGTTATTTATGTTTTTCAGTTGCGTTTAGGAAGAAATTTTATATGCATATCCCATATACTCGTATGTTATATTATCTACAAGAGCCTGGTGATCTGGTGGTCTAGGGGTAAGGTGTAGGACTACTGTGCTGGGGTCCAGGGTTCAATCCTCGGTCCCGGCACAGATTTATCTGATTACCAAACCCTTCCTTCACCTCTGACAATACCTCTTGTGAATGTGGGGAATGCCAGGCCTCCACCGTGGTTCGGATTCCACGTTAAACTGTAGGTCCTCCATTTCAACTCGCAATCACCCTACCATTACACATTAGCGTAAGTGCGTACAACCCGAGCAGATAGTAATACGCGATGATAATAGTAATAATAATAATAATACAAGAGCCTAATTTAAAATTTGGTTTGCATATTTAGTTTAACATGAAACGTTATTTCATAATAGGAAACTATTTTAATTATGTATCCCTAAAGTTTAACTTTTTGTTTGAAAACACACCCAGATTATGCTGTTAATGGGCTAGGAATAAGGACGGTTGAATTAAAAGGAAGTGTACACGCATTTGCTTGGAGAAAGTGGGAAGCTATTTTGGAAAAACCACCCTCGGTAAACCTGATATAGATAAAAAAATAATCTCTCCGTGATCGGCAATCCAGTCTATTGTGAGAATAGCGCCTTAGACAACATGGCTACCAAAGCTGGTCCTAATAGTAGCTAAATTTATTTACTAAGAGCAGTTCGCAGTAACTTATCCAATTAACGACTAGAGAGCTTACTACCCAAAATAGTTTAAATCTTAGTAAGCCATCAATTGTAACAAATCTATTTATAACAAAAAGTTATTGTATAGTTTTAAATGTCAAATATATGAATTTATAATGGTATTTTAATGCCACATCTATATTAATACACTGAAGGGTTTTCTGTTATAATCATTGTGAAATATCCACTGCACGCAGAGGTATGCCGTTTTAAAAACTAGTAGCTCCAGTGCACCTAAAATCCATAATTGATTAGATTTTTTTGTTTGTTTTAAAACCAAATAAAAACATTTATCCTGGGAAAACCCTGTACTTTATCTATTTATTAATAAAATTATGAAATTTATCTCTGTAGTAGCCATCAGATAACGTTCACTTTATAGATATCACACAATCTTGCAACTGTTTAATATTTACACACGTGCCACCTTGTGGTTTTATTTACCTAACGATATACTCATATGAAATTGAAAGATAAATCACTCACATCCATGGTATAATGATTTTAAGACGTACCTACCACGATATATTTGATTAGTGATGGGAAGGTAGGGATTTGGATCCCGGTCAAGTGTACAGCGGGTTTTTTTCCCCCTAAAGGGTTTTCGTACTCACTCCACGCAAATATGAGTACACTACCTCTAAATTAAGCCTTCCTATTCCTTAGTGCATTGGCCTATTAATACATATGTGTACACCCCGAGAGAGTAGTAAGACCTGGTACTGAAAGAAACTGAACATATCTAATACGGGAAACATCACGTATAAAAACATGTTATCTAAATAAAGTATGAAATAATTAAAAATAGATTTTAAAATCCTTAAAACAAAACCTAAGTTATACTAGAACTAGGAAACGGAAACTATGGCCATTCGGGTTGTACGTATGTATGTATAAGTTAATTTTTTTTAAATATTTAAATTAAAATAGCTATTCACGTAACCCTATTACGCTTAAATACTTAACTATATGTTTCACCCGCTTCAGTGGCCATAAGGTCTAAAGCGTCATACTCTCAGTAGGCTAGATTGCCGATGACGGGGATATCAATGTTCGAATCTTGGTCGGGTGTATTGAGGGTAATTTTTCCAAAATTGTTTTCCACTCTACCTCCATGCAGATGCGAGTACATTTCCTATTAATATAACCTTCCCAATCCCTAAAACTTCTAAAGCAATTAGTACATAAGTGTATAATCTGAACGGGTAGTAAAATGTGGTGTTAAAAATACTATTTACACTAAATATATTTTTCAAATATATTTATCCGTGTTTATTGATTTTAATCGCTATACTTCACTATATCGACTTACTGTCTCAATTGACTAATTCAATTTTTTTTGTTAGCTATACCTTTATATAGCTCTTGTGATTATTCGTCATAATTTTAATAAACGAGTCGACCTCTGTGCTATAGGGGGAAAGTTCTTACCTCAGGACCTTATGTCCGTGGGTTCAAACCCAGCCGAGGTCGATGAATTTTTATTGAGCATTATTTTCCCATGATAATGATTTTTCAAGTGTTGGTACTAACATTTATTTTCTGTTTGTTGCAGAGCTAAACACACACACACTTTCCCGATGACCCGGAGATAAGACCAACTTCGTCGGTAGTGGAATTGGTGAGTACCTTGACCTTTGATTTAGGGAGAAATGGAGGGTGTTCGTAGTAAAACTACATTTGTTTCATGCTTGACAATACATTTTAAACTGAATGAACATAAAGTGTCGAGAGACTGATCAAAATTTAAAGAGACATTCCTTATAATCGTGTTACACTTATGCTAAAGCGTGTTTTCATGATATGTACTATACTTCCATGGAACTAACCCATTTGTGCAAGGTTACTTGTTTTGCCATATTGTTTAGTGAAACCGAAAAGTAGGCTCTACATTTTTTTTTTTTTTTGCTTGAAGCTATGGCTGGGTGAACGGGGTTGGTGTTTCCACAACGTGGTTTTTAATTGTTTCTCCAGGTGAATTTTCTTAAATACCCTCCTTATATTAGTCCCTGGTAACTCCTGTATTAAACGCTTGATTAAAACAGGTAAACTTTAATGAAATTTATTCATTGCTGGCTCGTTTATTTGTGATCAGAGTAATAATCTAGATTGTTCAGACAAGATAATATTTTAAAAACAATTCACGTATTTTAACACATTGGCACGTGAAATATGTTTATAAAATTATACCACTGATTTCAAAGTAGGCCACTATATTTATAATCTAAAAATTAATTTTCTTTTATATTGACAAGGTATACTTAGTTTTATTTTCAGTACTTTGTATCCTAGGGCCAGCTTATATTCAATTTAATTTCTTAGAAGGAGAAAGGCTGATGAAACCAAATTTGAACTATGTTAATCGGCACTCTCCCGGAAATGTACTTTTTACCATTGATGGAAAATACCTTCCCCCAATACACCCAGCCAGAATTAATATCCCATGGTCAGACATAGTAAAACAATTTTATCTGTAGTGCCATTTCTAACTCGAACAAACTCTCACAGGGAACTATGTAGTTCGATATTTTGCATTGGTTTATTAAAAGGTTATGGAAATAATTTGCGAATATAATATTTATGGTCAAGCAACAATTCTTAAAGTAAGTTATATGGTGTTTTACATTCACATAAGAGCACGAAGCTATTTCAAAGAAGATATATGTTATACATAAATATATATAAAATTCATTTATTTATATATAATCTTACAAATAGTTGTCTCTCCATTTACTAGTGAAATACTAATGCTTTGAAGACAGTACATTAAAATTAATTATAGTCTTGAAGTTCACACACCTATACCATTTTCTTGAATAACAATCTTTCTTATTTTATGATTTTAAACTTATTTTAAGGGCTAGGATCTTAAAAATGATTACGTTCCACAAGTCAAAATGTGAGATATATTAGATTATTTTTATTTAAAGACTCGCCACAGTTAATTTGAACTTGTCTTGAAACATGCACATATTTTACTTTGACTTTGTATCTGTCTAATTAATGATTGAAATTATACGTGTGAGACTATATTTATATTTGAGAAAGTTCAACTAAAATAAAATCTCATTCAAGTATAAGAATTTAACGTTTGTTGCGTGCAGCTTCTTTCCATGTCGTGGAGTGTGTGTTGTAAGGTTCATGCCTTTAAAAAAGCACATTTTGTGATTTAATGTTATAAATCATTTGTTGAATTTCAAAATCCTGTTCTAGTTGGTATATTTTATAGCATTAAACATAAACTTAAGATATATTTGAACCCATAAAGCTGTGATTACTTAATGTTTTTAGGAAAGTAATTATGCTAATGACTTAGTCCAGTGTAGATTTTTTCCTACATGTTAGGTTAGTAGAAAATATGCTTGTCTCTCACACTTCACACCCGCTTAAGAGACAATAGTTGTATCCATGTTATAAACAGTCGTCTGTCTATACATTGTACTTTCAAGACTTTAGGATGGAGCAATAAAGTAGATTCATCAGAGAAGAGCAAATAACGAATAATCTACCTAAATAACTACAATTATCGTGACTTCCATTATAATGGAAGACTTATGAAGACCTTCCAAATCCTATAATTCAATACATTGCTATCTCATTGTCAAAATAGGAATTTTTTTTATGTGACGATTTCACCACACGTTTTAACTCACGGCATTTGTCATAGATGGTTGTGAGAGCACTGAAACTCATTGTAGAGGCTTAGAAATCCCGCCTTATTTAAGACGTTTAATTATTTTAGTTACAGTTTTTAACAAAATGTTGGTAGAAATCATATGAAGGTTTTTGACAAGATAAAAAGTTTAGATTTAGATTTTATTTTATTTGAAAAAATAAATTTTATGACACCTAGAAGCAAAAATTTGTACTGCTGAGATTAAAACAAAAAGTTTGAGACCTATATTTAGCCTATTTATGTCAAATAAAATCATGTTTTACTAGGGTCACTAAAAGAAAATTTTAACATAATGTGGGATTGTTTTATGGGGGTTTACGTAAGTTATCACACATTTGTTTTAAACCGTTTAAAATTAAAAATAATTTTTTTTAACTGGTCATAACTTTCGTCTACATTTTGGTGAAAACGATCAAGATCAAACTACCACATAAATAATGTGAGATTTCTAAAAGTCGGCATCGCTTTTCGGTGATTTACCACTCACCCTTCTTCTTTGTAAAAAAAATCTCATATTATTTACTACTTACCAAAGGATGCGTTTAGACCCGAGGTGTTCTCCATCTTAACTAGTGACCTGGAAACAAGATAATAATAATAATATCGTCTTTACTTGGGAGAAGTTAAGGCCAGTGCCTTTTCTTACACTTAACCCCTAATCCGAGTTGAAGCGAAGTTGATATAGTAGGTCTACAGCTCTGTCGCTCCAAAGTTTATGATTAACTGCCCAGAAGAATTGTTTCTTCTCTATTAAGGACCGTCAAGCTACAGACTCTGGGACAAGCCCAGAACTTCTCATAGTAGAAGCCCGTTCGTTGCATGGTATTAGTTGACTAATGTAATTATACTAATTTGGCCGCGTGCGCACAGCTTGCACAGTGCAAACAGACAAGCAAGCTACTAAAAGTCCACTTGCAAGTGAAAAACTTGGTCACCTTCCAACTTTACTAATGCAAATAGACAATTCAAAATGGTGGCAACTAAAACATTGGTTGTGTGGGGGACACTTATTTATGGATTGCTATGAAAATGAGTTTTTGTGGAATTTTAAGCACCGGATTTATTAAGATAAGAATTCCAATGATATTGCACTAGAGGATATTGTAAAGTGACATCAGGCGTACATATTCTCAAGAAGTGTCCAAAATAAAATGTTACGTAAATATTGCAAATGTGCGTTGTGAGAGATATTATTTAATATCGGTAAACAAATATTATAAATAATTTTATCAAACCATTATTTCCTACCAATCAACGTGGCATGTGTATGTTTTTTTACATACAATCACAAAATATAATAAAACATTGTAGTACCGTGATTAGTTCTGGCAACATAATAATAATATTCGTGTTATCGGTAAGTAAGGTATAAATGGCCGGCGGCGGTTTTCACGCAAAATTCTCGACACGCTTTCCAATCTCCGTATTTGACACTTCAACCAATCTTTATAAGTTTTAATTTATAATGTTCAGCCCATACACTTCAAACACTTTGTAGTAACGCTTTGGAAACTTGAGTAGATACACAATATAATATTATTGTCTCATAGCAAACCAGATAGTTTTATTAAAACCAATCTACTAATTAATTAATTAAAAGAATTAAAAGAGTGTTAATCTCGTATTATTTGAATAAACCACACATCTGTTTAAACTTATTATTATGAAACAGGCCCCATTCTCCCAAGTTAGTTTAGCGTGCTAACGCCCATTCCACTATGCTGGTGCTGTCACTCTAGTGGTTTATCAGGTGTAATGGGGGTGTTCTAGTCATGCAAAGCTCCAACACGGATAGTTATGGTTTATTACATTGGTGGTGAATGAGTTTGGTGTAAATGTGATGGAATGCAAATCTATGCCGCTATTGACGTAATTAGTGAGAAGCTGTTTGCTTGCTTCTCATCTAGGGAGTGTTAGTCGAGTACCCGGCTCATCCATTGGGTGAACCTAGGTGGTCGTCTAGGGCGCAAAGCTCCTAGGGGCACATTCCAGCAAGTTTTTTAATGCTTAAAAGATAATTTATTAAATTGAAATTCAATTTTTTTTATAAATAGATTAGTAACATTTAAATATCTTATTTAATTTTAAGCCTATATTTCTTAGTAAGATTGATTGATAAGATAATTTTATGGTTTTATGACGTTTAAGAGTCGGTTTGTCAGCAAATCACTTCAATATTTAATCAAAAAGTGTAGGAAAATATTAATAGAAATGGTAGAAAATAAGAGAATAGTTTTGCAAACATTGATTAAGCAATAAAGGTGGGGGAGGGGAAGAAATCTCTAATTATGTTTAACTTATTTTTCCCATTATTTTTTTTACTGTCTAGTATTTTGACACCCTATTACTATTATTTTACCTCGAGCAGGGGTTGTTGTATATTTATTTGAAGTAATAATTAGGGCCACTCTAGTTTTATTAATTAACAGCTACTCCACTCAGAAACACATTCTCTTTTGTTGTATATATATGGACTGTTCAGAAGCCAAGTAGTGTAAGTCAATTTTTTTTAAATTTGACTTAACATCATAGAGCAATTCATTTTCAACCTTTATTTTCAGTGGTTAAAAGATTTAAGTCAATAGTTATAAAATGTCTTGATAGATGGCAGTACTTTGTATGATCACTGAAATAAAGCAATTACTATTCTGAAGCCAAACAGTGTAAGTCAATTAACTGCAAAGACATTTTATTTTGTCACTTTGTCTACAGTGTTATTAGTGTTTGTTTATGTTTTTATCTAATGTATAACACCTTTTATTCAATAATTAAGGACATGATGGAAGCAACTAATAATATCACAGCTTCAGAATCTGATTTTAGTGTCAGTTTATCAGAATATAATGCCTCTAATGTTGAGACATCAGATAGTTCAGATTACTCTAGTAAGTATAACATATCACATATTGTTTAAATTAATATAGAAATCATTCTTTGAGTTGTTGATACATAAAATGAGGAGCTATAATGTTTATTATTGTAATATATTTTCTTGTTCTATGATTTTGCAGTAGAAGTACAACCAAAAAGAAAGCTATCTAGAAAGGGAAATATTGATATAAATGCTAAACCTCCAAAGCATTCAAGTGAGCTATACAAAAATATTATGTGAAATTTTATTTATTGTGGTTTTGAATTTGTACTACTTTTATGGTTGATTTTAAATTATTATTTAAAATTAACTGTTTTAATCACAGGCATATAAGTCAGTGCTGCACCAGCACATGACTTAATATTTTTTTTAAATATTGAATCTAATTTAATCTTAGTACAAGCCTAATTTTTATAAAAGCAATAAAACTAATATTTTTATTTTGTGAATATGTGCAGATGTTGCTATAGAGCCAATAAAGGATAATGTCAACCTTCCACACCAAGGAAAAAGTTTAGGTGTTAATATTGAATCTTCCCTACCTATAGTTCAAAATGAACAAGAAACTATTATTATAACAGATGACTTCCAAGAAAAACCTAGTGGAAGAAAAAGAGTGAAGAATGTACAAGAATGGAAAAGAGTAGTTAATACAAGGCGAAGAACAGCAGGTTTGAGTTATAGTACAAAGTCAGGTAGGAAAATTAAAGCAAAATTTTCAACAATGCTGATTGCCATTGCAGACGTGGATGTTTTAATAATGTCACTAAAGAAAATCACGAGAAAATATTTTGTTCATTTTTAAAGTTGGATGATCATGTGACACAAAATATTTATTTGCGAGACCTTGTATAGAGTAGTAAAGTCTCACAACGACGCTCTAGAGATAAGTCTAGGGAGCCGAAATCTATGAGTCTTAAATACTATTTAAGAATAGAAAATGAATCAATACAAGTATGGAAGAAGTTTTTTATTGAAACATTTCAAGTTAGTGATGGTAGGTTGTACAAGGCTTGTTCAAAAGTTGAAATAAATGCTGTACTTGATACACGGGGGCATAAAGAGCCCAGTAATAAATTAGACACAACTGATGTAGAAGAACACATAAACTCATTCCCAAAGTTTACTAGTCACTACACAAGGACCCAAAATCCTAATAGAAAATACCTGCACCCTGACCTAACAATAAGAAAAATGTTTGAGCTGTATGTACAGAAATGTAAACTAATAAACCATCAACCCGTAAAAGAAAAAATGTATTACCATATTTTTTCTACAAAATTTAATTTACATTTTAAGCCCCCACAAAAAGACACGTGTCAACAATGTGATGCCTTTCAAATCATTATTCAATACGGAGAGTCCGATGAAGAAAAGATTAAAGCAAAACTAGATAAAGAGCTACATCTCCGCAAAGCAGAACAGGCTCGAGAAATGCTGAGACTAGATGCAAGCAAATCTAACAATGAAAATTATGTATGCACTTTTGATTTGCAGAAAGCTTTACCCTTTCCTAAATTGAGCACTTCAACTGCATATTACAAAACAAATTTATATGTTTACAATTTAGGAATCCATGATTTCAACAACAATACCGGATGTATGTATATGTGGGATGAAACGGAAGGATCCCGTGGATCTCAAGAAATATCGTCATGTGTTGTAAAACATTTTCAACAACATGCTAAGGAACACACTCACATTGTTGTGTATACAGATTGCTGTCCAGGACAAAACAGAAACATTAAAATGGCACTAGAATTGATGAAATTTGTTCAAGATCCTAATACAAGGACTGAAAAGATTGACCATAAATTTATGGTTTCAGGTCATAGCTATTTGCCTAATGATGCAGATTTTGCAATAATAGAGTCAAAGGCAAAGCAGCGACAGCACATTTTTTGTCCACAAGATTGGATGGACATCGCAGCAACTTCCAAAAAAAGAAATCATTTGTCATTGTAAAAATGGAAAGGAATGAGTTTAGGTCTAGAAAACAGTTGGAAGAGAAAATAACAAACAGGAAGAAGACAATAGACGGCCATCAGGTATTATTATTAGCACCGCGTCTTACTACCCGTTCGGGTTATACGCACTTACGCTAATGTGTAATGGTAGGGTGATTGTGAGATGAAATGAAGGACCTACAGTTTAACGTGGAATCCGAACCACGGTGGAGGCCTGGCATTCCCCACATTCACAAGATGTCTTGTCAGAGGTGAAGGAAGGATTTGGGTAATCAGATAAATCTGTGCCGGGACCGAGGATTGAACCCCGGCCGCCAGCATAGAAGTCTGACACCTTACCCCTAGACCACCAGGTCACCGCCATCAGGTAAATTGGCTTAAAATCAGATGGCTACAATTAAGGAAGGACTCACTATACACATTGTATGTTAAAGAAACCCTAAATGAAGATATGCCATTCTTTCAAATTGACATTGCCAAATCAGGTCGTGGAGTAAAACCCAATATTTTTAATGTCAAACAAGAAATAATGTATTCTCTACCAAGACCTGTATCTCTAAAAAAGAAACAGGATATGTTGGATCTTCTGAAATATATTCCACCTGTTCATCACGCATATTATCGTGCATTACCATGTGTTCCGAATGCTAGTACACGAGTGAATAAAAATGTTAGTTTTACAAAAGCAGTTATTGATGGTGATGATGATGATGATGATGGATACCAATTTCATTTGGAATAAACACCTTGTTTTTAAAAACACGCAATATAGACAAATAATCTGTTACACGAAAGGAAATTATCTTAAGTCATGTATTTTAAGTGTATAATTTTTCTGTGGACAAACAGTGTAAGTCAATATATTTTTGAATTGATAATAATAAAAATGTCAAATATGTCTTTGTATCTTTAATTTTGTATGTAACTATATTAAATAAAGCATTATCAAACATACGTGGTTGAAATAATAGTGAGTATAAATGTAGTTTTTTTCCAATTTTGTATCTAGTAAATCACCCTCTAACTCAAAACTTACATATTCTGACTTACACTACTTGGCTTCTGAACGGTCCATATTTTTATTAATTTTTAAACCAACCCTCTTTTCAACTTCGTATTGCTACTATTTTAACTGTAATATATTTGCTATGAAGTGTGCTATCCACGATATTTATTTTTCCCATCAATAATTAGTTGAGATTTGTCAACATTTAGGTGAAAAACTTGACCCAAATACTGTATATATTTTGATAAAGGTTGGCCAATATAATTTGGATATATTTCAATGAGCTCTTATTTGATTAACAAATTATATTAAATGCTTCTGACTAATTAGAGAGCATAGCAAAAGGAAGGTAAAAACTAATGTGATAAAGAGTGAGAGAAAAATGAAGGTAAATATAATAATGTAGCATACTTGTTAGTGACCTCTCCAAAATTTATATAATTACCATCTCAGAATTATTTCAGTCATATTTTCTCATTTTTTACTACCAGGCTGTAGCTCAACAAAGTAACAATGGGATGGTCTAGTTGTTTACTGCCCTGAAATAAACTTTGTGAAAGAACTGACTTTGAAAAAGACCTACCTCATCTACTGGGTAGTTTTAAAGTGAAAGTGTCGCCCTTGACACGATTCTTTTGAGAATAGAAACTGTAAATGGCAGACTTGCTATGGGTTTTTGTTCTTTATGGCTAAGGGGGTAGCAATTTGCCTCACAACTCAGGGAAAAATGAACACTCGCTGTGTCCAAGGCAGCTCTCGATACTAAATACAAGACGACACCTACCTAGACCAAATTGAATGGCGGTAGCTTCATATGCGAAACTGCCCATTCCATTCGAGTTTAGGTAGCTGTCGTCTTGTGTTAAGTACCGAATCGCACTTGAGACGTACTCAGTCTGACTATGAAACTGGCCCTAGTCGACCATTACTGCGGTGAATGGCTCAATTCGAATCGCATTCTCGTGGTCAAAAGAACGGAGGGGAGTTAATCACTCGGACTAGTTTTCCCGCAGTCTAACAGGATGGATGTGTGACAGGCAAACCAATTTGGTTTTATCCCAAACCATAAAAGACAATGGTAGTTCATAATATGTTAAATCAAAAATAGCTTGTCTTAATAAATGTACTAAACTAATATATTAAAGGTAAAGGGGAAATAATGGGGGGAGTCCAATTTTAACTCAAATTAAGAGCTGCTATCTGTTGGACAATTATGAGACCTTTCTAATAAGCTTTATTTTATGGCTAAGAGGTCTTTCTATTGAAAGTATTTGCTGGGGTCCTTATGAGGTTTGAGATATAAAATTGATTACCCTGCAAGGTGTGTTTAATGTGACTTTCTCCCTCTTACACTCCATACGTCACGGTACTCACCATGATTGCTAAACGTTTGCAAAAAAAAAAATGTTTCTGAATAAAATTATCCATGTATGATTATATATATATGTGTGTGTGTGATTCTTATTCATTCATTGTGAAACTAGCTTTTAAGGGCCCCTAGCTCTATTTGACACTGGACCCCCGAAGGTGTTAATCCGGGGCATTGTCAAGATCCAAACACGTGACTTCCTGTGATAATACTCCACGTACGTTTAGAAATAAAGGGTGAATAGAAAGGGTCTTCTCGAACAATACTAAATTATTCCAAGTATATATATCTTTTATCCTGTAACCAACGGGAAAATTCCCAAAAGCTAAAAGATGTAATTTTTAACCTCCGAAAAAAAATATTTTTTTTCGGAGCAACTTTAAAGTCAGTCGGACCTTTCTTTGGAGGCCTCTTGTGGCTAAATGGTAAGACCTATCAAAAAACGGCTCTGGAATTACATTAGTTTACATCCATTTGCAAAGAAAGCTCGCAGGGGGTTTGGGGGGCGGAACCCCCAACGAGCAAAGCGAGTATTTTTCATAAAACCAACAGTTTTTGAGTTTCTGAACTATAGGCAATGCTATGTATATTATTTAGTTTTACAAATTTTACGAGCTTTCAGTATTTTTGCTGTTTTGTTTTTGTAGAAAAACTTTGTATCTGCAAAATCAAATATTTATCTGATACAGAGAGAGTTTAATTTTCTTCACATGGTGAAAGCAACAATAATTATTGAATATCCATCAAGGTTGTCCTAGAACTCAAACTTTTTCTATTAATTTTAAAAGTTTCTTTTCAAATGATAATATGCCCACGACCGATATTCATTAATGGTTGGAGATTACCATCTGAAGAAAACTAAACTCTAGGTTTCTACTGTAGAAATATTTGATTTATTTTCTGTACTGACCTTTCATCGCGCCCTCTTCCATCACACCTTAAGGCGGGGTGCTAGTGAGCGCGAGTTTAGGGCAGTATTTTTACAGTTTTTATAGCACAAAAAATTTTTGGCCAAAATAAATAAAATATTTCTTCAGTAGAAACATATAGTTTTGTTTTCTGCACATGCTAATCTCAACAGTTCCTGAATATCTGTCATGAGCATGGCGGCATTTGGTGACAAACTTTTTAAATAAAGAGAGAGGTTTGTCACCAAATTCCGCCATGCTCATGACAGATATTCGACAACTGTTTAAATTAGAATGTGCAGAAAACTAAACTCTATGTTTCTATAGAAGAAATATTTGATTTATTTTGTCCAAAAAATGTTTGTGCTATAAAAACTGCAAAATTAATGCACTAAACTCGCGCTCACTAGCACCCCGCCTTAATATGCTATGTCAGCATAAAGGATTAGATGTCAATATATTAAGAAGAAATACAATTATTATTCCTATATCTAAGTCAATCCCTTGAAGCTGAAATAAATCTAAGACTCTTAATGATGATCTGTGTTTAAAAATATGATTTGTGTTTAAAAATATGATTTGTATTGATTTATCAAAATATATTAAATGTAAGAGGCATTAGCTAAATATTCTGTTATTGTTCGTTCTTTTTATTTAAAACACACAACAAAACAATATGTAGGATTGCCTATATGGTTTAGTTGCCAGATCTCCTGGATTTTATTTTTCTGTGAAGCGGTGGGTCTGGAACGGGCTACAACTCGATGAGCCACTTGAATAAATACAGTAAGTAGCAGCTCCAGTCTATAAAACTAAGATTACGGATGCAAAGTTCGTTGTGCTGACCACATGACACCCTTTATTTGCATATGTTGGCACTTTCATCGCTAACGGTGGTGGTCACTCGGTCCGTATAATTTGATTAGGGGGCTTACGCCATGAAGTTATTTTTGTATGATATTGATATTTAACTTAGTAAGTGTGTTGTTGCTATTGATATTTTTATATACACTTTTACCACGCCCAAGACCGAATGGCTTTAGTGATACGTTGTAGCTTATGTATTATTATCGTCATATTTGCAACCTAAATTATAAATAGAGGTTACACTAATGACATTTGACTTTGATACGAGAGGTTAAAACTTGTACAGCCCCAAAACTTTATTTGTTTGATAAATACTATACATAATCATGTATATATAATATTACATATTCATATTTATTGTATTTATCACTACGCTAACATTTAGTATGTCTTGTTAGAGTTATAAATTCATAAATATGTTTTTAATAACCTTAACCATTTTTATTAGTGGCTAGCCGAAAATATGAAAATGTATGATGTGTATATGAGAGCTAAAACAGTATCACACTATAAATTAAAAAAAAAAAATCCAACTTCTATTACCACGCCACTAAAATATCCATAGCTATGTATGTAAATCCTTATTATGCTCCGCCCACCATGACCAATAACAGAGGTCGTAGAAAAGCTGGGGGTTTTAGGGGTATGGTCCCTCAGCTTTTTACGCCTTTGCCAATAACCGCAATATGTGGTGGTCCAACCAACACTGTCAATATGTTTTTGCTTGAAATATCTTTCCCTGTCTTTGTTCTGGCAGTAATATTTTTGTTAAAGTCTTCTTTCAAACACCGCAACACGGAAATAGATTTTTTTTCCAAATATTTATTTTTGAATAGTGTTACCACACGTGGCAATTGTTAACTAGGTGGTGACCTGGTGGTCTAGGGGTAAGGTGTCAGACTTCTGTGCTGGCGGCCGGGGTTCAATCCACGGACCCGGCACAGATTTATCTGATTACCAAACCCTTCCTTCACCTCTGACAAGACATCTTGTGAATGTGGGGAATGCCAGGCCTCCACCGTGGTTAGGATTCCACGTTAAATTGTAGGTCCTCCATTTCATCTCACAATCACCCTACCATTACACATTAGCGTAAGTGCGTATAACCCGAACGGGTAGTAAGACGCGGTGCTAATAATAATAATAATAATAATAATAATAATAATAATAATAATAACTAGGTGCTATAATATAAGGAAAGGGAATCGCCTTGTCATTCATTGGCTTACTGGGGATTCATGTAAAACTTTCCCATCGCTTTTGAAAGATCTTAAAATTAGATTTGGACTTTTATATTCAAAAGGTGTACCATTATGTAAATTATACGTGCCCTTAAAATTTATTATTGAAAAAAGTTAATAAGCAATGGTTTTGAAATATTGTATACAAGGTCGTTGCCAAATTAATTTTAAATTAATACGGCCTTGCTTACTATTAAAACACATAGTTACAACAAGATCTATAACTAGTAACAAATCACGTGTGCAGGAACCATATATAAGACAAACTCTTGAGGAGAAATAGCATAATTATATTTAAAAGAGACACCAACCCGCCTCGGTGGCATAGATAGCTAACACGCTAAATTCGTGTTGAGCTAGACGGCCAAGGACGAGGAGATAGAGGTTCAAATCTCTCAGGTGAACTGGGGGGGGTTTTTCCTAATTGGTTTTCCACTCTCCTTCCACGCAAATGCGAGTTAACTTCCTCTATATTCAACCTTCCTAATTCCTAGCCCATTAGTGTAAATAATACTTAAGCCTACAACCCTAACGGTTAGTAAGACGCAGTTCTAAGTAGTATTATTATTGTTATTATTGTTATTATTGTTATTATTAATATTATTAATAATAATAGACACATCACATAGCAATGAGCTGTTAAGTACTATGTAGCAAAAAGACATTGATCATGGTCACATTACTTATAAAACAATAAAACAGTGTTACCTCAGAACAAAAAATCGGAACATGAATAAACTTATTCAATGTACATATATACTTCAATCATAAATGTCCGGCTCCCATTAAATAAATTAAAGGAGTTTTATAACAACAGTAGCCACCATTTTTATGAGTGACTACATTATGGTTTCAAGGCTCTCAACACAACATATCAACTTTATACAACATTATACCAGACCCTATTTCTGTAATTAGCTGGCTCGTGACCGCTTCCTTTTATTAGATTATAATTTATTTGAATACCCTTGCACACTTTATAATGTAGATGCTTTTTAAAAGATTTATAAAATCGATATTATTTTATAAATTATTTTTGATGGATCGTCACAAATAGATCATATTTATTTTATCAAACCTATTCATTATGCAATTATGATGTATTATTTGAATATTAGCAAAAATAAAACTTCCCCTATATTATTTAATACTTGTTATAATAACTAGTACTTATCGCTATTTTTAATTAAATATTCTAAAATAAAAAGGTAGTAAATATGATCTCTATTATGACAAAAAATATAAAACAAATTTTCTCTATTAGTACTTTTTTTAACATTTATTTATTATCAAGGTTCACCACCATAGATATAAAATTTACTAGCTCATTATTACTAAATTGATTCGAAATAGTGATATTATGTAAAACACAATGTCAATGAAAACTATCGAGGTATAAAATAAACAGCAATTAATCGTCATTAGGAGTTAAATAGTTTGATCGCTATTGAACTGCATATAAATTAGTTATATTGTACTTTTCCATATGAGATATTAACAGCTTGTATTGCTGAACTGAATTTCAGCACCATAAATTAGTTACGGTTCCTTAACAATGATCAATAAAAGCAAAAATAAAAGTACTTTTATAACTCGTGACTTGTTAAAATAGTACAATAGAATGTTTATATAAGTTAGGTAGCACAAATTAAAGAAGGATTAAAACTGAAGCATAAGAAGTCAGTCCATAAAAATAAAAGTTAAAATATTTTACATCGCATGTTTGATAATCACAACCAGCTTAAGAAAGTTAGTACTTATTTTATTTTTCCATAAGTGGTATTTAATATTAATTTTTGTTAACTGATTATTTTAGAAAACCTCTGACAAACTAGGTTCATTCTACTCTAGGCACAACTCCCCGTCCCCTGAACATTAATTCAGCCTGGTGACTACATTTTATTGATTGCTAATATATTATGAAATAGAACATTAGAATGATTGTCTAAATATATATTTAAAATAGCTTAATATGAAATACTTATTTTATATAAAAAATGATTGAATAATTTGTAAGGTTTTAAAAACATGCATATAGTTGTCACCCATTAAATTGCTAGTTTTGGCCCAAACCCAACTTTGAGAAATGAGTGATCGTCATTTAAACTCATAAGCAAGGCAAACAAAAGCACCGGATGTCATAAATCGACGATTGTTTAGTTTGTTTTGTTACGATGGCAATTACTATCCCCAACAACCACATCGATGGTCGCAAGCTCTAACTCAGCACTCTAAGTGTTAAACTGGCTTGCCTGCTATGGGAAGATACGGGTTCGAATCCTGGTCAGGTGGTTTTAAATAAATAGTTTTTCATTCTATCTCGACGCAAATGCGGATAAACTTCCTATAAATTCAACCTTCACCATTTCTAACACATTAATATAATCAGCTTCAGCTCATAGACGTGTAACTCAGACGTGGTGAAAAAAAAACCTGTCCTATCAGAGGAAAAGATAAATGGTCCGGTGCGCCGCACAGACTTTCTCTCGTTTTTATCTTAAAATATATATTTACAAAAATTCGTAAGATTTATGAAAACCACCCGCCTCGGTGGCGTAGTTGGCTAACGCGCTTGTCGTGTTGAGCTCTACTGCTGAGGACGGGGAGATCGAAGTTCGAATCTCGGTCGGGTGAACTGGGGGTGGTTTTTCCTAAATGGTTTTCCACTCTCCCTCCACGCAAATGCGGGTTCCTTTCCTCTAGTTCAACCTTCCCAATTCTTAATCTATTAGCGTAATTGGTACTTAAAGCGTATAACCCGAACGGGTAGTAATACGCGGTGCTAAATATTATTATTATTTATGAAAACTAAATAATAGGTATATACATTGTTGTAGAAACAGTACACCAAAGATCTTAAATGGCTTAATATACATTCATCTTGTGAATGTGAGGAATGCCAGGTCTCCACCGTGGTTCGGATTCCACGTTAAACTGTAGGTCCTTCATTTCATCTCACAATCACCCTACCATTACACATTAGCGTAAGTGCGTATAACCCGAACGGGTAGTAAGACGCGGTGCTAATAATAATAATAATAACATACATTGTTACTTACTTCCTCTATGGCTTTAGGAACTAGGAACACTTTTACAGGTAAATTGAGAAAAGAGAAACATCTTTGTTCAACAAAGAGCATAAGTATCAAAATCATTTTCAAAGATCTGAATTAAAATTTAAATATATTTGATTATAACTCAAACTATTGATTTTATAAAAATAGATTTCAAAAGAAGATTTTTATCTTTAAAATTACTCTTTACAAAGACAATATATTTCGCATCTCAAAATAGTTGTGGAGAAAGTATGAAAATTGGAAATTTTACGCCATGTAAAGTGCCTTCAAAATAATTTTCATTTTGTTTATAATAATAAGTGTCTAGATATATAAATTTAATCAAAATTGTTCAAACGAATTTCGAGAAAATAGATTTTTTTCTCTTTTTTCCTTTGAGTAAACTACCCTTAAATTTAGGGTTTGCCATCTAATTAAAAAAAACTCTGGGACCTTATGAACACCTAGATACCGAGTTTCAGCCCAATCTGTAAAATGGTTCAGCTCAAGCCCGAGGTACAGACAGACAAAATGGCGGACGGCATCGCGAAAACCACTTTTTTGGTTTCAGGGGGTCATGAAACATCCGATATTTATCAAAATCTGAATTTACATATTTTTGACGATCACAAAACCTTTTCTCAGAGGTATCGAGAGAAAGTAAAAATGACTCCCCTGCTCTTATAAAATAAATCTATGCTGTGAGTTTTCATTGCAAGTTGATGTAAACTAATGTAATTCCAGAGCTTTTTTTCTATAAGTCTTACCGTTTAGCCACAAGAGACCTCCAAAGAAAGGTCCGCACCGACTTTAAAGATGCTCTGACATTTTGAATTTTATTTTAGGGGTTAAAAATTAAAAATTTTAATTTTTTGGAATTTTCCCGTCTGTTACAGTCTGGAAGCAATAATTTTGCCAAATTTTAAGTTTGTAGCTCATCTGGAAGTGGCTAAACATTAATGTCAGTGAGTGAGTCAGCTATGTGGGACTTACAGTAGTACAATAAATATAATTTATATGAACTGAGTGTGGATATATTTAATTAACAAAATGAAAAAATACAGGTCACGCAGATCCCCCCCACTTTGCCTATATATACACACAGGCGAAGTGGGGGGGGGGGGGGGGGATCTGCGTGACATGTATTTTTTCATTTTGTTAATTAAATATATCCACACTCAGTTCGGTGGGAGCGTGGACTAGACCCCAAGCTTGTCAAGGTTGCCTGTGATGATGTGTTCAAACCTTGGGCGGCTGTACTGAAGTTGGTTTTGACAATATCTTAAAATTTAATATTGAATATTTTACGAATAGTTATGTAGGGCCTACTTCTCGTTTACTATTCCATCCTAACTTGTCACTTTTCCTCCAGTATATATCTAAACTAAAGATGGGACACTTGAAACCTCAATTCCTTGAATCCTACAGTCTTCTAGGGATTCGTGATTCATAAAAAAAACTCGAACATAAGGCTTTGGTTTGAAATCACAATTTTAATAAATTGATAAAAGTATTTATATATAGTCTATTTGTGTAAATGGTAAAATGAATAAATCCCACGCACACAAAATATGACAAAATTGTATTAATTAATCTACTCAGTGTTATATTAGTTTTTTATGACGTAACCTTTATGACAAACAAACTTGATGTAAGTAGTACCAAGCCTTTAAAAATATTATTTTCAAATTATATTTTAAACATTTTTATTATTATAAAACTGTACAATTTTAAAGATTCAATTGATTCGGATTTGGATTCGAGATTTGAAAGTAAATTTAAGATTCGGAATCGATAAAGTTATAATTTGACCCATTTCTAATTTAAACTTAACGTTTCCACCATTGTTGAAGATTGTATCAGTTTACCTACGATCTGCATCTTACTACCCGTCCGGGGCATCCACTTGTTTATTAAAACATTGTAGGAATGCGTAAGTTAGGATTTAAAGGATGTGTACCCATATTTGGTGAGGAGAGAGTGTAAAACTAAGTACACCAGGCATGGATTTGAACCTCCAATCTCCACGTCACCTCCGTACCAGACAAGACGAGAATGGCCTTGCCCGCGTGCCTATGGATGCGGGTTCAAATATTACCGAAGCATAGTTTTAGATGCTGGAGTAAAGCTAATTTGTTTTTAGAATAGAACGAAATGTTCATTTATTACTAGTACTGATTGCTCACTCTGTACCAAGAGAAAAAATAGGGTAGTTTTTTTTAGAACAGTCTAAAGGAGATTCTAAAGATGGATTAACAATGAGCCCGCATGGTCTAACGCACTACTCTCGCAGTAAAATAGACTGCCGAAAATGGGGAGATTAAGGTTTGAATTTCGGTCGGGTGTACTGAATTTTTTTATACAATGGATTCCCACTCTACCTTTACTCAAATGCGGGTACACTTCCTATAAATATATCCAACTTGGTCCCTAAAACCATTAGCATAATTAGTTCATAAACGTATAACCCCGACGGGTAGTAAGACGCAGGGCTAAAAAACAAGATAGACCCCTACAGGTATATTTATAAATACCACTGAAGTGGTGGCGTGAAGTATTTATATTTTTATTATTAGTAAATTTAATCCTGGGGCCATTTCCGCTACATTATCGATAGTTACGTCACTATTAAGTCTATTTAGAACATCAATCTTATGCTTTCCACTGACATGAGCAAAAATTGCTTCTAATTTTTTTAAAGTAACTAGGAAACTATTTTTTGAATAGTTAATTTGTAATTTTATCTTACACGTGCAATATTACAAAGCTAAAAATGATCAAACAAATGTTTATACGTTTGGCTTGGTAATATGTTTATTTAAACAACATTTGGGGGTGAATTGCTTTCATCAGGACCCAATGTTGGGCTTAAACCCAGCCATGGTCGACGGATTTTTCTTGAGCTATAAAAATATCCGTAGCACAATTTCCTTCGGAGGGGAAGTAAAGCTGTCGGTCTCATGTTGATTGTGGCATGTAAAAGAAACCTTAAGGCATGTGAAAATACCTTTCCCGGCAAAATAGTTAGACCCTTTCGCTCTTGCTCATAGAAATTCTCATGTGCTGATATAATCAATTGGCTCAGAAAAAGCGCGTTAAATGATTCAGGTGAATGAAAAAAAAGTTAGGTATGAGGAAAGTTAATTTAGAGGATACATACCCGCATTTGCGTGGAAAAAGAGTGGAAAACCATTCAATGAAAACCACTCTCAGTACACAAGACCAGCACTCAAACCCCAAAATCTCCCAGTCATTGGCAATCCAGTATTTTATGAGAGTGAAGCCTTAGAACATTCGGTCACCGAAGTGGGTGTCGATGAACTCGAATGAAGATTTTTATTATTTATTTATTTGAAGTATTAAACGTGAACTTCTAACTCAACTGATTATATCACCCTATGACTCATTAACTGACTAAACTCTAACAGACACAACCTACAGAGCCCAAATATTAAATTCATCCCTTCGAGAGGTAAAACGCAGCTTTAACTCAAGAATTATTTTTATTTGCCAAGCCAGGAATCAAAGCTGGGACCTTTGCCTCAATGGGTGCACACGCTATTGACTGAACTAAAATGTGGGGTGATTAGGATGAATTTTAACTACAGTCACGTGACTAGATATTTAAAATGCAGCCCCATGCTCACCAGCACGGGGAGAGTGGGCTGGCTTGGTGATCCTATTGGATTTGGGCTGTCGCAGCTACCTTAAACCAAAATAAATCAATACATTCAATTATATATGATTGTGTTTGCCCAGAGTAGATTATTTGTGAAGATATACGTAGGCATTAAAATTGAAATTAAAAACTATCACCTTTCTTGCCTCTTGGTGTTTATATTTGTTGTATTTGAGGTATTTATCGTGCATTTTCTGAAACGTTTGATCATATCAACACAGGAAAATTTTATGAGTGAAAACGAAGGGCTCTACTATTTTTATCGGTAACGGTATTTTCCCAAACCTTCCTTGGTTCTTTTACATATGACAATCTAGATGGGACCAACGGCTTTATTTTCTCTCTGAAGGAAGTTGTGCTACGGACTATTATCGCGAAAGAAAACTCCGTCGACCCCAGTTGGGTTTGAACCCACTAACGTTGGCTTCTGAGGCTAGCACTTTACCCTAATATTACAGAGGTTGAGTCTCATACCTAGAACCTTAGCTTATCCAGTACATTTGCGTGTAACTTGAAGTATTAAGACGCGGTGATTAGAAAAAGTTCACTTATTTTGGCCTTAACTAGCATTAGTATTCAAATAATACATTAATTAGAATTTCTAGAAATGTATTTATTTAAATAAGCTTACCGTGTTATACTTCGAATGCAAGCTTATTCTGCTTGTATTGCAGACTCAAGATATTTCTAGTTGCGTTACAAATGCAAGCTATTTCTGGTTATGTACGTCAAACAAGGGAGTAATTAGACCGTCCCCCCCTGCGTTTCAGGAAGGAGTGACGTCACAATAGCTAACTAACCAGAGCCCGGATCCGAAGTTCAACGAGTCCAGCTAGCCATCTTGCGTCCGTAACATGTATTTAAACATGGAACTTTTGGATCATGAATTTGTGAAACTAGCTTTAAATTGCACATAAAGTGGAACTGTTATACATTTAACAGTTTGTTATAAACAAACTAATAGATACACATTTTCAATTAAGTTGGCTGAATACTAATCACGATAGTTTTGTTCACTCCCAGACTCTCTAAAATAAAGTGCGCTTTGTAAATGGAATTCAGCTCACTCTACAGGAAATAACATTCTAAGTGGTAGTTTTGGGTAGTTTAATCTATATTAATTGTATTATTAACTTTTGTATTCTATTGTGTAGCGATTTGTCAACTCTAAGATATGCACCTAGGTGTAGGATTAGCACTGCGAATATTTTGCTACAAGCATCGAGTTTTATCTCGACCCACTTAGCCCTGATGAAATCACGAATATATTTTGTTTTGACCATTATAATTAAAGACTTATCTCTTACCCAGAAGTGATTTTTAAAATATAATCATACTAGTATAAAACATGGTCTCCTAACTTACATGACTAAAAGGAATGTAGGGTGATAGAAAACAAGGTACTTGGGAAGTTATATGGTCTCAAAAGAGATGGAGATACTGGGGAGTGGAGGAGGTTACATAATCGTGACTTACATACTCTAAATTCATCACCAAACTTTGTTAAATGATCATATCTAGCAGATTACGATGCAGCGCGACTAGGAGAATAAAACCTTGTTAAGGGTACTGACTGGGAAAACTTAGACGGGATAGGATATATATATATATATATATATATATATATATATATATATATATATATATATATATATATAAAACATAATTAACAACAGTTGACCTATTGATTAAATATTTAATGTTTTTCAGTTTTATTGGAATATATGAACCTTGGCTAGTATATTGATTATTATTTGTGAAATGTAGGTTTACCCTTTCACAGTGATTAATTAACGGCTGTGGACTGAATGTTATGCCTGTCCTCGTCTTAAGTTAGAAGGCATATGTAGGTAGCTATGACAGGCCGGCAGTGGAAAATATATATGGCATGAATAAAAACTGATCCAGGCCAAAGGCTGGAAACAATAATGGATGTAAAAAGAAATCTAGTTTATTAGCTATTTAAAATAAAGGGTTAATTTGAAAGTTTTCAAACTAGTTTTAAAATATTTGGTCTTTCTTATTATCAGGGAGTTGAACCGAAATTTTTATCGTTTATGGTTCCGGTTCCTGTTCTTTAAAGAAACATTTTAAAGGTTCCGGTTCTGGTTCCGGTCAGAGCACAATGAAGGTTCCAGTTATTTTCGGTTCCTGATAGTGTTCCGGTTCCGCTTCTTGAATATATTTTTTTAAATTTAGCACAGCGTCTTTTTATCAATTTGGGCTACGTTAATGCACTAATTTCGATAATGAGTTTTTAATGAATGAGGAAGGTAATATTGTTATATTTAGAGGAAGTGTATCCACATTTGCGTGGAACGAGAGCGGAGAACCGATTTGGAAATAACACTTTGGATCAAAAGTACTGCTAGATTAAAACAGTATTATAATGTACATTAATAACAATAGTGGTTCGGATTCCACGTTAAACTGTAGGTCCTCCATTTAATCTCACATTCACCCTACCATTACACATTAGCGTAAGTGCGTATAACCCGAACGGGTAGTAAGACTCGGTGCTAATAATAATAATAATAATAATAATAATAGTGCATCCCTCTAAGTTGCATTTTGATCTGTCACCGTCAATCTCATAGTTAAACTCATAGTTAAAAAACTTCCTAATTGGGTTTTATTTATTGCACCCCATCAATAATATTATTTAAACCAATTACTAACAAACAAAAATAATCACCTCCGCACTGTACACAAGGAACACATTCACTGAGCTACTTCCTAATTTAAACTTGAGTGAAATAATTTAAAGTTTGCATTTTGCCACCCTCCATCTCCCTTTACAAGCTATTATAAGCTGTTCAACCAACCACCAGCTTATCAGTTTTCACTTTGTCAGTACTAAGTTCAATAGGCTTAGACTGCTTGTCCAAAAGAGATGATTTCTTAATTTCAGTATTTCATCTTCTGAAGAATGTGGTATTATCTACTGTCTCTCAAAGTTAAATACATTTTCCTAAACACCTAGCTTAAATAATAAAGTGAGAAAACAATGAACAATGTGACAGTCACGAAATTCCTCTGGAATCTAACATCAGTGTGTATTGATAAACGCTCATTAACTCTTTTCTAATCATCTTAGAAAGGAGGTTTCAAACAAAGTAGTAAACAAAAATATATCAAGGCCTTTCAGAACTCGCTGAGAAAGAGGGAAATACAACATTTCAAAACTAAACTAAGCTTAGGAAAGAAAAGTGTTTGCAACATGTCAAAATTATATATAGTTCTGTAAAACTAGGAACCTTTAATAACCTTTATGAACCTAAAACTATTCAACCGTTCCAATTCCTGTTCCTTAAAAATGTTAATTTCTGTTATCGGTTCCTGATCCAGTTCGACTCCCTGTTCTTATTCTTTTGTTTTTCTGTTAAAACTGTGCACTTATTTACAATACTTACAATAAATAAAGCGTCAAATTAAAAAATATACACAGTATTATACTTTTTATGGTAATATGGTTAAGACTTAGAAACCCCACTTAAGATTTCAATATAAAGGTGATAGGCTGAATAAATAGAAGAATTATTAGAAAAATAATATTAAAAAATTAATCTTAAGTTCACTATGATTATATTTAAATAGTGAAAAACACGTTAACCAATGATACAACAAGCATGAGATAAGTGAGATAGAAATGATTTTTTTTTTTAATTTCATGGTAAATTTACTAAAATATAAGTTCAAATTGCTCTCGCTAAACATTGTGCAGCTAAAACTCCAGGAATATAAATAAAAGGGATTAAGTGGATTTAGCTAAACGATAACTTCTTTTTAAGAAAAATATTACTGAAAATGTTTCGAATTGAAACTTTGATATTTTATCTTTTAATTAAAGGGATAAAAAATGTATTTGTTTACGTGTTGGCATAGGCCCAAAGACTTTAAATATATCCACGGTATAATTTATGGGTGTATTGTTGTGATGTTTTGATGGTTGTTTGCATTCCTCGTGATGTATACTGTATACTCTGCATCAATATTTACAACAGTTGTTGTAAAATAAGGCTGTTGTATAAATTAATCTCTCAAAGTTCCGGGTTCTGTGAGCATTTAGGGTTTCCTTGGCCAGAGAAAACTGCGGTTGGATAGTAAATGCTAGAAGGAAGAGTCGAGAATTCTGGGAATAGCGATAGTAATTGGTGAAGATAAGTGAAACGGAGAAGCTGGAGAATGTTGTTTGTAAGGGGCGAGGGTGGAGGAAAGCAGACAGAAAGACGTTAAATGAGTAAATAAATGAGATACTAACTAGAATAGAAAGTTTAAGAAATGATACACACAAAGGACAGACTTATTGTTATCAACCGGATCCGGATTTTGACATGTAATCTCTTTTTTCGTACGTCACATACAATGTTCATGTTCACATAAATTCGATTCATGATTCCATGGTTGTGGAAACGTTATTTTATAGGTCACTTTATGGTAATTTTTTGTAATTTTGGATTTTTAAGCCGTTATATTCTTGGTTAGCCTCATTTTTAAAGGCATTTTTCGAATATTTAATAATTATTAGATGTTTAAATACACTCTTAGTTTTATTAATGAATAAATAACAATAACACCCCTAACATAAAATGTATCTACATAAAATTTTCTGAATTGTATATATATAAGGGCCCTTTAATTAACTTGTTTCCTCTTTGCTTGTATGGTTGTAAAATACACATTCCTGGTGAGATATTGCAACTAGGATGGAAAAGGTTGCATTGCTTCTGAAGCAGATATTAAACATTAATATTATATTCAGAAGGATGCAAACTGCTACCTTTCATATTAAACGGAGTGTACATAAATCTTTAGGCCTAGGGTCAAAGGCCATCCCATCCACATTTCATTAAGAATTAGTTGACGCATTTGACAGTTATCACTTGGCAAATACTCCGTTAGACAAAATGACAAATGTTCAAGTTAAAAACTAAACCTCTCTACGCTCAATCAAAATTGAAATTTTTAGGGCTAAGCTTTGTTAACTCTTGTGTACGAACTTTTCCAAGGTTTATAGAGGCAAAAGATCACCCTCATAGCGTCAAAGGGAGACATTAATGCCCTAAGTCCTATCGCTCCGATCATCTGTGGACTTTCCTTTTCTGTGACGTTAAGTCATGTCATGACCAGTCGCGACAGGATTGCCAATGTTCGGTGTGTTTTAAAGGTATAACATTGGAACAAAAACCATATTTTTTTAAATAATTATAAAAATAGTCTTACACTGTAACAAAATTACTCTTTTGGATCTTGAAGTAGTATTTTTGAAAACTTACTTTTTTTATATGCTCAAACTTTGGCTATTTGGTTTATTCACGAAAATAGCTTGAAGAAATCTAACTGCCAGGATTTAGATTAAAAAGTATGTGTAAATTATTATTTATATCTAGGATAGGAAACCAGAAATAAATAATTTTAAATGAAAGTCAATGCTTTCCGGGCGCAAATAATAGTATGTTTACACTTGCCAGTGGAAGAGGGGAAGTTTTATAAGCAGTTAAAATATAGGCATACATAGTAGCGAATAGCTTACAGAACATAGTGCGCAAGAAATTTAAATACTTGATTTACAATGCTAGTGGTTGTTGATACATAGTGAATAGTGTACAATGTATACAGTTGACATAAATTAAATTTCTTGTTCATTATACATGGAGGGTAGTATAGATAATCATTGGACTTGAGTCGTATCAAACAATCAGAATTCTAGGAGAGGATATAGCCAATTAAACGTTTGTATACAAGCAGACGAAAATAATTAACTCCTGTGTTCATCTTCCAAGTTTGAAATGCCTTGTGGTAGCCCCTACTTGTGTGTAAATTACGAATTCTCCTTGTTTTAGAGTCAAGACTATTATTGCAAATGAAGGAGAAATAATACATTTTTCTATCTGTTATTGAAAAGTAAATTTACCAAAATATTCATCTCATTAATAAAATTGGAACTAAATAAAATTGAATTTTAATTAATAATACAGGCAAACCTTAAATTTATTTAGATCAAAGTTTCCAAACAAAATAGTTTAATTAACCTTTATTTAAGTATTTTTGGTGACATTATCTAGTAGTAAAAAGAGTTTGGGCCATTTTCTCTGAATAAAAGACAATTTATTTAGAGAAGATTGTTTACACTACGTTTCATTATAAGCCGTTATATTCTTATGAACCGTGCACTCTACGATATACACACTTTACTATTAGCTATACCTACCCTTTGAGTGCTTAGATACGACAAGTTAACATGCAACTAGCTTCCCAAGATAGCTTCACATTTACCAAATAGGCAAGGTTGTTAACGTTCACATGTTCGACTATTGGACCATCTATTTTAAAGTGTGGTTGTAGGGAACGTGAAAAAAGATGTTTTTTTTCAGTTTAAATAGCAAAACATTTTTTAGGTCCAAATAAATCAAATATTGCTTTTATATTAACGTAGGTCTTAGAGTTTAATTTTCTTCACATGGTGATACCAACTGTTTCAGATACTAAACGACTTTTGAGGTCATCATGTGAAGCAAATTAAACTCTTAAGTTTGTCTGATTTGATTTAATTTGACAATGTTTTGCTAATTTATTATTAGTACCGCGTCTTACCACCCGTTCGGGTTATACGCACTTACGCTAATGTGTAATGGTAGGGTGATAGTGAGATGAAATGGAGGACCTACAGTTTAACGTGGAATCCGAACCACGATGGAGGCCTGGCATTCCCCAATTCACAAGTTTTAATTAATATACGTCTTGTCAGAGGTGAAGGAAGGGTTTGGTAATCAGATAAATCTGTGCCGGGACCGAGGATTGAACCCCGGCCGCCAGCACAGAAGTCTGACAACTTACCCCTAGACCACCAGGTCACCTTGTTTTGCTACAATAACTGCAAAAACACTTACCTTTTGTCGCGTTCCCTACATCCACACCTTAACATCCAAAAATAAGGGATGCCAGAGAGAGAGAGAGAGAAATAAAGAGAAGGAAAGAGATCGAGAGAGAAAGAGAGAGCACCCAAACCACATACGCACACGCCATGATCGAGCGCGGTGTGTGGTTAGCCACAGAGCTGAGTCATGACATGCAAAGGAGAGAAGTCCTGATGTCAAACTCTCCTGGGTATTGCTGGCATAGCCATTTTAATGAGTAATCACACTACTCTCCATTATCTCTGAGCTTTTCTCGAAACAGGATCTGAGAATATATCATATGCGTGAGGTTGAAGAAAAAAAAGTCTGATACAAACAAGTCACACTGAAATATCATTTATTTGTTTGAAGTGTACATTTATGATTCAGTTACTTTTTCATATAAAAAACTGTGCGTCCCCTGAAAATGGAATAATGTCACCGGTGGCAACATGGTCTAAGGCACTATTCGCACAGTGGACTAGACCGTCGATGGTGGGGCATTGAGTTTCAAATCTCTGTCGGGTGTACTGAGGATGTTTTTGCCAAAATTGTTTCCCACTCTCTATTCACACAAATGCGGGTACACTTTCTCTAAATATAAGCTTCTTAATCCCTAAAACCATTAGCGTAATTAGTATATAATTGTATAACCCAAACGGGTAGTAATACGTGGTGCTAAAAAAATAAAAAAATAAAAATTGAAATGCGTAAACAAGGAACGGGTAGTGAGACGGGGTGGCACTAAAAATAATAGCGCTTGAAACTTTTTAAACACAGTCGACTCTAAACTGTATTAGTCCTGACCTCCTTTTGACCCATTTGGTTTCGGGATAGGGCTACTCACAAGTCACTCGAAGGTCTACAGGCTTACCTCGTTACTTGTTTCGGTCCGGACAGTCTGTTGAAGTTGTTCACATCCGGTGGTCGGCGTTGAAACAACATCCTTCCTCTTCTTTGTAGCAATAATGGTTGTCTTGAGGGCATACCCGAGGCAGGCCAAAAACAAAATAGAGCAGTTGGGTCCACTCGCGATTTAAGAATTTGTTGACCGGGTTTAGTTTTTTTTTTTGTTTCCATTCTATTGTGAGCTGGTGTTTTCCTCCAACAATGCAGATATGTAAATAAAAAGTATTTTGGATAGAAACGCTTCCGTGGCCGCATCGTCTAAGGGAGTAGGCCATAGACTGATTTTAACTCGCTTAGGTGGCCACGTGGTCTAACGCGCTACTTTCGCAGTAGACTAGACTGCTGATGAAGGGAAGTAAGATTGAGGTTTGAATTTGTCTGGTGTACTAAGGGTGGTTTTCCATAAATAGGCTTCCACTCTCCTCCACGCAAATGCGGCTACACTTCGTTTTACTATAACCTTCCTAATCCCATTAGCGTAATTAATACATAAGCGTATACCCCAAACGGGTAGCAAGATGCGTTGCTAAAAAAAATATTGTTTGAGCTGGCCCGCAAAAAGATTCAGCAAACAAAAAATTATTGTATTCCTAAAAATAGACTAATTAGTAAATACATTTATTAAAAATATAAAGTTAAAATTTTTCGTTGTATAAATTTTTCAAACTATCTAATTAATTTATTTTTTCAAACCCAAATGCCCTGCCACTTTCGGGTGACACTATTTTAATACTGTACTTAACTACGTGGTGTCTTTTTTTTATTCAGAGTTCTATCATTGTTGCTTATAAAAAAACATAAGAATGGTTGATTAGCTTAATTCACTGTTGTTAAAGAGTCTGGACAGTTTGGATCCGCGATTAAATATCATACATGCTGCCGATTCCCATTATGGGGGGCGGAGTGACTAAAATTGGTTGGATCATGATTGTGCCCAGTGCGAAATGTTTTAAGGTTCCGATTAATTTTCGGTGACTTTAATGAAATATATATTCTTATGATTGACAAACGCAGTAGCCCCATGGCTTCTTTGGTGCTGACTGACAGCTCACAGCTGACTTCTGACAGTCAACATTTAGGTATGTATCTAAATTTTGACCATCATAAGTGACAGCTGCTAAATACATGTTTTTGCAGATTATATGGTTCGGTGTAGGGATACATAATTTGGTCTGGTAGCTTTTCGAAACCGTCAGCTTTCAGTCAGCACCAGAGAAGCAATGGGGCTACTGTACCAAGCTTGTGACGAGGTTTAACGCTTTTCAAAAGGCCTATCTACGAAGTCTTTGCTTTTAGAATATTCCTTGTACAACGGTATGCAGGCGTCTTTATTCTCCTCCCTTGCTTTCGGAGAATATTTCGCCTGGTTGGCTAATATTAAGAGAGAGAAGGATATTTCAACACGTTGGCCCTTCATGCTAAAGATAGTGCTAAATAGTAATGAATTTTGAATATTATCACTTTAGATCAGTTCTTATGTATAAATGTAATCATTACATCTTACTTTTACTTATTGTGGTATGGCCCTATCTTATAAGCTGCAACATGGTGGAAATGTGTGAAGTAAGCTTTCTACCCTCCAGGGTTAGCAAAGGATAATTTATTTATTTATTTATTTATTATTAAAATATCACATTTATAATGGTTTGAGTTAATAGTACACAAAAACACTCAGTGGCCCAATGTCCGAAGGCAGAGGGTGTTCCAACGTTTGTCATCCCTAGATCCAAATCTGATCATCGGTTTTCACCGTGGGCAGAAAATATATCTAGTAATACCATCATCTTAATATAGGCCTACAAATAACAGCCAAGCCATTATTTTAAAAACTTACAGTGTATAAATTGTATTTTTGGTTTGTGGAATCTTTCAAATTTTACTGCCAAAAAAAATTTATTAATCTCCGTAAAATGTATTATGAAATATGCACACACGCACAATTTATAAAAACAACATAGCCTATATATATATATATATATATATATATTCTATTAATCAAATAAATGCTTAATAAAATGCAATCGTGACCTTTTCAAACAAATATTTTTATTTGAATCGGTGGCTATTTATCATCTGCCACGGAGGCTTTCCTATTTTCCTCCAGGATACTGTGAGGGCCACACATTCTGTGAACGCGGGCTGCTAGTTGAACCACACTGGTCTAAGACATTGGTTATCAAACTGTGGTCCACACTAAATGAATTGAATGACGCAGTCATACTCTCTCAAATAGTCTATTAAAGTTTGAGGCTAAGTCTTCAAAAATAAGTAACCTCAAATTATCTTTATTATAATATCACGCAAGGATATCAATTTAAAATAAAATAGTTATGTCAATTTTCAAAAACTATCCAACATTAATCTATTCTTTATCTGAGAGCTTTCAATCAAAATCAAAATAACACCCCCGAGGACAGACAGACTTTTTTTTACGGGGTTGTGGTGCACACAAAACGTAAAGATTCATTAATCTCCAAGTCAATTTTTTTTCACAGATATAATATTTTTTCTTTTTATTAGAAATTAATCATAATGGTACAATATTGACAGTCTATAGCTATGGTAAGTCAACTATACTTCGTCCCACAAAGACAGTCCAATTTTAATAGGAAGAGCAAAAATGTTACTACATTATTAATAAAATATATAGAAAGTGACATCATAATGACTTAAATTGAAAGTAGATTCTGTATAGTTTCTATTTATGAAAATTGTATTGTAAAATATGTAGGCCCTACATGAAACTAAGTTGTATAAATAAGCCGTCTTCACTGCTTTATAAACACTTTAGTTACAAAATGTTTGACTCAAAGGGTCACAGGAAGAATATTAAGTTGTAGGAAGAATATTAAGTTGGGTGAGCTGCGTGAGCATTGAACCATTATCAAGTGGTCAGCTCTTGGGAGATGTTTGATAAATACTGGTGTAAGACATCATTCTCGTGTTAGGCTAGCTTACTCATGACGAGAAGATCGGGGTTCGAATCTTTTGGATGGTTTCCCACTCTCCTTCCACACAAATGTGGAAAATGCTTACTTCCTCAACCATAAATTATTAGATTTATTATAATATATACGTACAACCTGATCAGTTCGACCTCGGTAGTCTTGGGGTAAAGTGCACACATCAGGACCCGATGTTCGTGGGTTCAAACCCAGCCAGAGTTAACGGATTTTTCCTGAGCGATAAAAATCCGTAGCACAACTTCCTTTGGAGGGGAAATAAAGCCGTCGGTCCTATGCAGATTGTGGCATGTAAAAGAACCCTGGAAAGTATGTGAAAATACCTTTCCCGGCATAATTGATAGGCCCTTTCGTGCTCTCTCGTAGAAATGATGTGGAAGGCAAAGGAAACCACCACACTTCCTGAACGCCCATAATACATGGGCTTTCTACCAGATGGTGAAGTTAGCACTAACCAGATGAAGGGCTGATTGTATGACAAGCTCCAGATGGATAGAAATGACATAAAACCAACCTTCTGGTAGTAAGACGCGGTAATAAAAAAAGTACACAATATATAATTTGTCAGTCTTAATTTGTTTGTATTAAGTTACTAATTTTCAAGATAATTGATTTTGTTTTGATTCATATTTTCAAGCCATTTATGAATCAAACTTTAGTTTCAATATTTGATAGAACTTATTTCTTTCTATTTTTATTCTTTAAAACAGAAACAAAAAACTCACAGAGCTGTGCTTTTTAAATGTTTAGTATAGTCTGTTCTGTCTGTTGAACGGGACTGGATCCTAAGCCTGGACATATAAACAAAAGTGTAAATAACCTACTCCGGGTATAAATAAGCATACCAACACTCGCTAGGCAATGTGTATTCTATTGAACAAATTAATTAAAGTTTTGCCTACAATTTTCGCTACACACCAACAACGTGCCCACTACCCACAGTTTGGGAATCGCTGGTCTAAGGCATCACTCCCGCAATAGTCTATACTGCCGATGATGGGGTGATTAGGGCTCGAAACCTGGTTGGGTGTAGTGAGGTTGGTTTTTCAACGAATGGTTTTACACCCTACATGCAAATGCGGATACAATTCCTCTAAAATTTAACCTTCCTCATCCTTAACACGTAAGCGTAATTGGTACCTATGATTATATCTCGAATAGGTCGTAAGACGTGGTAAAAAAAATCAAAAATATTGGTGTCCTTTAACTTTTATTTTTTTGCGTTTAATTAAAGAATAAAATAAAGATTTTCCTTTTTTAAGTATATTTAGTGGGGATTTAACTTGATTTAATCTCAAGCCGGCCATATACTAGACTCGAGAACTTTTGAGTCGAATGTTAGTCGAAAATTTGGTAATTGTTCGACAAACGTTGTTTTAATATTTGGGAGGAGAAATGTAATTTCTGGAATAATCACTAAAAGATTTAATTAGAGACATGTTGTTTGTGAGATTCTGAGAGGGAAATCTGTTTCCTCAGGAATATTTGTTATAAGCTTAGAATTTATCGTATTTTCGTTTCCATTTTATATTTGTAATTTTTATACAAAAATATTCTAAAACTGTGCATCTTATATTGCTAGAAAAAAAAATGTTTTTCTCTTAATTAGTTGTATCCCCATACCGATGATTACTTGGTATAAGGTGTCGAGCTCGCAAAATATAGCATTTCTGGTGATATGGAGGTAGTTTCGAACCCAATCTGGGTTTACTGGGGGTTGTTATTAAACATTTTTCTTTAAAGTTTACTCTTGCTCTCTCCAAACAAATTCGGATGCATTTATTCAATACTAACTTACCCATTAATAATATTTTTGATTAAGTCGTCAAATAACCTTGGTGTCGGTCATAGCGCTAATTGAACAATCTCTTCTCAGCGTTAGTCTCCTAGGATAGAAACCGCAATTTAATAAACTTTATAAAATGCTCGTTAATGACATAACTTTGTCATCCTCGCAAACTTCCACCGAAAGTACATACATATCCCCTAAATATTTACACCAGAGTAAACAAAGTAATAGTCTTTAACTTTAAGAATGCAGTTTAAATATTCGATAAACTTATTTGTGTGCGGATTAATACATGTTTTGAAGAGAAACACTTAATCTTCATTATTTAAAATATATATTCATACAGAAAACTATTATGAAGGAACCCTATATGGTGGCTACATGATCTAACTAGTAAATCTCTCAATATAGTGGACTGCTGATGATGGGGAGATCAGGGTTTGAATCCCGGTCGGGTACTCTGGAGGGTTCCAACCAAATGGCTGTCCACTCTCCTTTTACGCATATGCGGGTACACTTAATCTAGATATAACCTTCCCCATCCAAAACACATTAGCTTAATTAGTCCATTTGCGTAGGCCTATAACCCGAACGGGTAGTATAGATGCAGTGACAAAAAAGAACTGAAGAAAATTTGGTACAAAAAAATATTACTATAAAGTATGTTATGTATACAATATTATTGATAAATATAGAAAATATTTAATACATAATGCGAGAAATATAATTTCAATACATAAGGCAAAACATAATATTTTAATACATAATACAAGAAATAGTATTTTTATATTATATATTAAACGGTAGGTCTATTTTTGAATATAATTTATGTAGTAGTATTTTTGTAAATAATATGTAAGAAATAGTAAATTAGAGAACTATTTAGGAAATTATAATAATAATAATAATAATTAATATACTACAGAAGAAATAATATAATAAAATACATATCGTATTAATGTCTTGATTTAAAATAAAACATATGTATTGCGTAATATAATATGAAACACAATGTTATGTATAATGTTATAAAATATATAATTATATTTATATAATTTATCATGGAAAAGCATGTAGTCGTTTCAACATCTTGAGTTAATGATATATTGTGTCTAACTCTGGTATTTCGCCCTTTAAAAAGGAAATACTGGCTTTTTGTGTTTTTTAAACGCCAATAACAAGGAGTAAAGCTATTACCGCGTGAACAATGCCATTGATTAACCGTAGAAAGAATAGGGCTCGTTTCACTTTTAAGGCGGGACAAAGTTGCGTATAAAGGCGAAATATTTGTCATTATAAGTAAAATGGACGCGATTTATAAACCAGATTAATTTCAGGATTAATTTTAATATCGGGGTTATGTTGGTTTCCTTTTTATCGGTGATGAATTAACAGTTGGGGGCTGGATGTCGGACCTGTTCTATATTTTAGTTAATAAGTCATGTGCTGATATAATCAGTTGGTTTAGAAAGTTCATGTTAAGTACCTCGAATAAATGAAATGAAAAATAGCACAGGTGGAATGAGTACCGATTCCGTTTTAATAACTCGACCGTTTGGCATTTCTTATGTCTCTTTCGTGATACCCGCCTCGGTGGCGTAGTTGGCTAACGCGCTAGTTGTGTTGAGTTCGACTGCTGAAGACGGGGAGATCGAGGTTCGAATCTCGGTCGGGTGAACTGGGGGTGGTTTTTCCTAAATGGTTTTCCACTCTCCCTCCACGCAAATGCGGGTTCACTTCCTCTAATTCAACCTTCCCAATTCTCAATCCATTAGCGTAATTAGTACTTAAAGCGTATAACCCGAACGGGTTTAAGACGCGGTGCTAATATTATTTTTTCTTTCGTGATTAGGCAAATGCCAAATAGGTGGGCCATTTTTAAAGCTATTTGACAGGGAAATTCTTTGAACTAAGTTCAAACGATGTACATATGTATATATTTATTCTAATTTTGACATTTATTGAAAGTCTGACGTCTTAAACTACATGAACCACGGGTTTTCTATATGAATATTAGGTTTTGTTCTACATCCATTACAGTTTCCAGCCTGTGTTCTGGGTTAGTTCTTTTATTCAAGCCATATATTTTCCACTACAGGCTAGATAGGCCTGTCGTAGCTTTATATGCCTTATAATATAACTTAAAGATTATGACAGACACAACATCCAGTCCCCGGCCATTAATTCATCACTATGATGAAAGAGTAAACTCTCATTTAACCAATGACAATTTTTTCGGCCATACCGGGAATCAAACGCGGGACCCTTAGCTCATTGAACAGATACGCCATCACTGAGATAAGGTGTTGGACATGTAAATGATGTACTATTGAATTTTCAACTTTTTTTTGTCCAACTTAATCATCAAGGTCCACTTCCAATACAAATATAAATTATAGGAGATATTTCAGCGTGAAATCCAAAGAGAAATTTTGAGGTCGTGGTAACGATAAGAACATGGCATAATTATTCTTATATGATGTACTTGGCATTTTTTAAACAGAGAGCGCGAGATATACAGTCAACCGAACTATTTAAATAGTCTTGATTAAAATAGACCGTTTTTTTTTATTCCAATGTGTCTATAGCAGAAGGTACAGAATTTACCCCTAAATCTGACTTGAGTATAGGTAAATGAAATATTGACGATAAGATGTTTCACCTAGGTTAAATATTGATAAAACCTTTAACAGTACACGATTTTAGTGTTAAATGTAATGAACACAGAACTATTTTCTATCATCCTATAGGCCTACATATATACTTACAAACATAGTTTAAAAGTTTAATTTTTCCACTCTGAAAAGTCCAGATAATTCTGTTGACCATTAAGAGGTAATTCTCTAGAGAAACGAATGACGACAGGTAAGGAGCGTAGAATGAATTTTTACTAAGAGAATGAAGTAATTAAATTGGGGGTCACAACACACAGTATTGTCATTTATATTTTCCTCCTCACCGGTTTGTTCTCCTACCGCTGGACAGCTCCACCTAGTAAAGCTATAAACGCAATTGATTTATCGCGTTTAGGAATTTCCTCTGGACTATTCTCATGCGTTAAGAGAGAATTTATATTTTTTCAACAACAATATTAGTTTAAGCAAGGCTTTAGGTTTATATTTAATCATTCTAAGCCACACCTCTAATTACGTATACAATAATGTATCTTTTTACAAAAAATGTTTAAGCACTTTAAGAAAATGCAAAACTATTTTTCACATCCAACATCAATAACATTTTACTATAATATTGGGTGACCTAGTGGTCTAGGGGTAAGGTGTCAGACTTCTATGCTGGCGGCCGGGGTTCAATCCTTGGTCCCGGCAAAGATTTATCTGCTTACAAAACCCTTCCTTCACCTCTGACAAGACATCTTGTGAATGTGGGGAATGCCAGGCCTCCACCATGGTTCGGATTCCACGTTAAACTGTAGGTCCTTCATTTCATCTCACAATAACCCTACCATTACACATTAGCGTAAGTGCGTATAACCCGAATGGGTAGTAAGACGCGGTGCTAATAATACTATATTATTAGTGTTATTTTAAATCTATTGATAGCATCTTTTAAAAGGGATAGCTTCAGATCATATGACTTGGTGTTTGAATACGTGAAAGAAGGTTAAATAGATTTTTAGCTGTTAGATATGTCCATTCGTAAACAAAAAGGGTTATAGTTCCCACAACTGGTTTTTACCCAGGAGAGAACAGAACAATTCAGAACTGACGTACCAGGGTCATTTTTAATTCAAAAGTGAACAGAACAATTTAAAATTTGCTAGGCTATTTTTATTGTTACTATCCTGGCTGTTATAATAGTGGTCATTAAAGTTTTATTGAGTTAAAATATTTCTTGCACCGTTGATTTAAAAAAGAATTACATTCTTAACAAATGACACTATTAAATAAATACCCGCTTCGGTGGCCACGTGGATTAATGCTCTTGTCTTGTGGTAGACCAAACTACCGATGAAGGGGAGATCGAGGCTCGAATCTTTGTCGAATGCATTGAGGTTAGTTTTTCCAATATAGCTCTCCACTCTCCCTCCATGCAAATTCGGGTACACTCTTTAAGTATAGCCTTCCTAATTCCATTAGCATTATTAGTACATCTGGTTAGGCCTAATAAGACGTGATTCTACATAAGAAATACGATGTGACTGTAAATCTAACCAACTACAGTCGATGAAAAAATATTATTGACTGTACAATGGAAACAAGGTCCTCCCACAATAATAATTATTTTACCACGAGCGTCTAAAATTTGCAACAGAGGTCCGCTACATTTTAAACAAGAGTGCCCTGGTTTACTCGGCCCAACCCTACTTAACACCTCGGTTGGGTTGCTCTCCAGTCATTACATCCCTACCCTTCTTCGCCGTGTTAGAATTTACACCAATGGGAAAGTGACAAATTCAAACTGTTAATAAGGTACTTGATTGAATCTTCTATACTTGTTCCTCCTGTCGGTTAGGCAAGCGACTCTTGTTTTAATCATCCTGATTACCCTCTTCCCCTCACCACCATATAAAGGAAAAGGAAACAAATTAACTGTTTGTTCCTAACTCTTTAAATATTACCGACAAATGCCCCTCTTATACTGATGACAGGGAACTTTTTAATAAAGGGAAGAAAACCATCAAGAACTGATGTACCGGAGTGGTTTTTAATCCAAAAGAGAAGAGATAAATCTTGATATGATGTACCAGGGAGGTTTTTATTTTCCCCATTAATGGTATGAGCAAATCGTAAAGGTTTCACCACTGGGAACTAACTAAACCATGGTTCTTAATGTGAGTGGTTAATAACTCGCACCATTTAACCCAAGGGCGGTGTTTCTTTTGAATTAATCTTGAAGTTATAATACGTAGACATTTATATTAATTATAGAAAATTATCTAATGTATTATTAGACACCCGCCTCGGTGGCGTAGTTGGCTAACGCGCTTGTCGTGTTTAGCTCGACAGCTGAGGACGGGGAGATCGAGGTTCGAATCTCGATCGGGTGAACTGGGGGTGGTTTTTCCTAAATGGTTTTCCACTCTACCTCCACGCGAATGCGGGCTCACTTCCTCTAATTAAACCTTCCCAATTCCTAATTTATTAGCGTAATTAGTACTTAAAGCATATAACCCGAACGGTTAGTAAGACGCGGTGCTAAATAATAATATCTGATTGCCAAACCCTTCCTTCACCTCTGACAAAAGACGTGTATTAATCACAACTTGTG
Source organism: Timema cristinae (assembly GCA_039000515.1). Taxonomy (NCBI): domain Eukaryota; kingdom Metazoa; phylum Arthropoda; class Insecta; order Phasmatodea; family Timematidae; genus Timema; species Timema cristinae. Next base: position 89,792,585 of record JBCFYV010009882.1, read on the forward strand.
AATGTGTGGAATGTCAGGCCTCCACCGTGGTTCGGATTCCACGTTAAACTGTAGGTCCTTCATTTCATCTCACAATCACCCTACCATTACACATTAGCGTAAGTGCGTACAACCCGAACGGGTAGTAAGACGTGGTACTAATATTAAGTCTATTTAATCCGAACTACTATTAAGTGCACAATTCATCCGTTTACAAATCCTTCTGGTAGAGTCGATGGTTCTGAATCCTCATCCCCCCTTTTTTAGTATATTTAGAGTTTGGGGTGAAATGTTGGTGAGCTTGTTTACCTCTTCTCTATTTTCTTCAGCCCTGGCTTGTACAAACTAGTTCGCTCCGCTTTTGTCTGACAGGGCGCGGTCACCTTCAACTAAGGTTGTATTGCTAAAATCCGCAACGAGACCGTTATTTGTAAGAATGCTACTCTTTAGGAAAGGCTTGTTTGTAGACACACATGAAGCGCGGTGTTAGAAGAGGTGTCATTTCGTTGTGTACATAGATAAACACTATGTACATTTTCTTTTTTTCACCACAACGTCTCCTACCGGTTAAATTTATGACCATATATGATAATTATTCTAATGGGATAGGGATAAGGAAGGAATCATTTTAGAAGTAATGCACCCGCGGTTGCGTTGAAGGAGAGCGGGAACCAATTAGGAAAACCACCCTTAGTAGACTCGACCGGGATTTGAATCCCGATATTCTATTTATCAGCAGGCCAGTCTAATACGAGAGTGGTGGTTTAGACCATTCGGCCATTGAAACGAGTGTCTGCTTACAATTAAATGTTGAAAGACTTAATTTTAACAAATATGACTCCATTGTCAAATTTATAGTAGTTTAAAATTTGAAATAAATATAATCAAATTAATATACTAAAAAGGTGATTAAATTATAACTACTACCAATGAATTTAATTTTTTTTACATTTTACCTATATTTTAACGAACTTTAGTCCTTACAGAAATAACTAATTGCTTTATTTTAATACAGTAGTAAGTAGTGCACCTATATTTGTTTCTGATTGGCTGAACGCAAGCTACAAAAACGCAAGATATTGTACAGTATTCACCTCCTTTCGACAAACTGGTCCGACATTTACAACATGCGACTGGTCTTGCCTGTGGTGGACAGACAATATTACGAGTCATAGTCCAACAATTTGGTGCAACTGTTTGTAGAGGGAACCCACTAGAAACGGCCAGGATGGGCTCGGGCTGGTTCGGCGCGGCTCGTAGCTAACGCACAGCATGGCATGGGTTGGTTCGGTGCGGCTCTTAGTTAACGCATGGCACGGGCTCGGGCTGGTTCGGTGCGGCTCGCAACTAACCTAGCGGAACGTTAGACTACGTGACGACCATGAATGCGCGTAGTAGTGTGTTGTGTTTGCGATTATAGATCGTATTACGGTGTTTATTGACGTGGAAGTACCCGCACCGTGGCAGGATGAATTAATTGGTCATTCTCATCTGATCGTTATTATCGGTGATTATAAGGTTGCGTTTAGAATCCTGGATGGGTGTACTTTAGTTTGGTGTTTTTCTTAATGTCTCGCTCTCAATATTTGAAAATGAGGGTTACGTTTCCTCTAAAGCCTACCTTCCTCTATGGCAGTGGTATTCTTTCTGGGGTACAATATGACATCTTAGAGGGTACATGACTATATATAGTTAACAAAATGAATGTTGGTTTGATGTGATTTTTTTCTATCTAGAGCTGGGCATGGATTTAGCCTTTCAGCTGGTTAATGCTGCCTGCGCCGTCTGGTAGAAATCCTATGTACTAAGAGAGTTCAGGAAGTGTGGTGGATCCCTGCTACCTTCCACACTAATTAGGATTTTAATGCACGAGCATTGCGTCGTCTTTGCCATATCCTATCCCTTCTCATTTCAAAGTGAAGAAATACTATACTATGATATATTCGATCATTCAGGGAATCAAACCATATAGAAGTATATTGATTCAATCTTTGAAAACTATATCACTAGAATGACACGCGTGTGCAATATGATCTACTGTCATAAAGTTGTAACCATTATTGAGCATCACATTGGTTTAATTAGTAGCAGTTAAGTAAGTAGTATTGAGGTACGCATATCTAGGATTTGTCAAGTCTAGGAGATATGGATGAAAAGGGTAAAATTATTGCTATAGTAATGTTTAAGACCTTAGCCTTACCCTTTCTCCTAGATCCATTCAAAGGTTAAAGACCAGGAGGATGGAATTTCTAGAAACAATATTATTTATTATTATTATTAGCACCGCGTCTTACTACCCGTTCGGGTTATACGCTCTTATGCTAATGTGTAATGGTAGGGTGATTTTGAGATGAAATGAAGGACCTACAGTTTAACGTGGAATCCGAACCACGGTGGCGGCCTGGCATTCCCCACATTCACAAGATGTCTTGTCAAGAGGTGAAGGAAGGGTTTGGAATATAGAAACAATACTCAGTCTACCTTGGTTCAAATTTCACCCCCTCAACCTGGTATTCGTGTACCGTTTTTTTAATCACCCAGGATGAAATATCATATATATTGTAACTAGATTAGCGTATGGCAGCTGGACCGGCACGCTTCTCGTTTGTTTAACCTAACTGCACTCTCTGCTCTCAATCTCCCTCCTTGTCTAGCAGGTATGCAGCCAGTCTCACTGCCAAGGTGGACTAGAAGGAAAAGTGGGGGAGCGTAATTGAAATAAAAGAAACACGTCTGAAAGAGTCTGGGTTCATTTTATTCTAATCCAGTATTCTAGACATTTAGGATTCCAGTCTCTAAACTGTGATCCCTATATATACATTGATGGTGATGGCCACAGGAGCTCCATTCAGTCGAGGCTGGACGAGTGGACCAGAGTGTCCGGGCTGGCGTGATCGGGAGTAGACCACCGTGTTGAATAACTATCATGTGTTTTATAGTTATTATTGTGTTTATTTAATTTAATTATATTTTATGATTTTTTACTATTCTATTAATTTTTTGACTTAATTACAACATTTATTATTCAATTTTGTGACTTGTTTAGTTGTATTTTAATGAGTGTATGTGTTGTTTTATTTTTAGCAATCAAAACTTTGAATATACTGTGTGCGTTTTCATTCGTGTTTAAACAGCAACCACCCCAACATCTTGAAAAAAAACTCGTGGTTCGCACGACGACAAGTGAATGTCCTGGGACTTCCCAGGTCGCACGCGCCTGCTTTACAATATTATTAATTTGTATTTTCTATTTGGATTTTGCATAGGTCTAGTAATAATAATACTCTGTATATATTGCACGCACGTATTTTGTTTATTGCATGCACGTATTTTGTTTATTGCATGGCATTGTATCTTTATTATTGCATGGTATTGTATCTTTAGTATTGGATCGCATTGTACCTTTAGTATTGTATGTCATTGTATCTTTAGTATTGTATGTCATTGTACCTTTAGTATTGTATGTCATTGTACCTTTAGTATTGTATGGCATTGTAACTTTAGTATTGTATGGCATTGTAACTTTAGTATTGTATGGCATTGTAACTTTAGTATTGTATGTCATTGTACCTTTAGTATTGTATGTCATTGTACCTTTAGTATTGTATGTCATTGTACCTTTAGTATTGTATGTCATTGTACCTTTAGTATTGTATGGCATCGTACCTTTAGTATTGTATGGCATTGTAACTTTAGTATTGTATGGCATTGTAACTTTAGTATTGTATGGCATTGTAACTTTAGTATTGTATGGCATTGTAACTTTAGTATTGAAATATATATTGTATGAATGATATTTTATGTATATGTATTATGTATTTTTTCTAAGTAATGTGTCGTACATAAATATATATTCATGTGTGTATTGTGTGTATTTTATGTGTAGCCTATATTTATCATTAAATGTATGCTTATATAAATAAATTTATCACTGTATGCATGCTTATACTTTGTTTGTGCATATGTTTTTTACATATATTTGTATTTGTTTGTATGTATTTGCTCCTTTGTATATATACTCGCTTTGCTCGTTGGGGGCTCCACTCACAAACCCCCATTAAGTTTTCTTTGCAAGTGTATGTAAACTAATGTAATTCCAGAGCCGATTTTTTTTTATAGAGCTTACCGTTTATCCACAAGAGACCGCCAAAGAAAGGTCCGCACCTACTTTAGAGTTGCTCTGACATTTTTAATTTTTTGGGGGGGTTAAAAATTAAATTTTTAAACTTTTTGGATTTTTCCGTCGGTTACAGGCTAAAAGCAATAAGTTTGCCAAATTTCAAGTTTTTAGCTCATCTGTAAATGTGTAAACACTTTCAGTGAGTAAGTCAGCCATGTGGCTTAATAGTAGTATAAAAAATATATATAATATGTTCTATATTTATCAAAGTATGTATGTCTAAAATTTTAAAGTACGGTTTGTACGTTTATGTATACGCGGCTGTTATTTTTTATAGATGTATGTAAGTACTTGTGAATGAGTTTATGAATTTATGTCTGAATATATCATTGAACGGTTTTATATTGATCCATATGTGTTAGTTAATTCATTTATGTACGTATGTATGTTATGGTGCATGTCCAAATTAATTTTAATTTGTTTTTATTCATGTACGTTGAACTAATTTAAATGTTGTATATTAATGACTGAATCAATGTATAAGTTGTTTTGTGTGTGTGTGTATGTATGAATACGTAATTTATTTCTTCATATGAGAATGTAAGTCTTTGTGTATTGAATATGTTGTAATGTGTATGTGACTATGTAGGTATGTATGTGTATGAATATGTAGTTATATATGTGTGTATTATATTCATTGACAAATGTCATGTGTGATGCACAATATTTTGATGCGAGTCACAACCATTCATAAATGTATGTCATGCTTGATATGTTAATTACTATAATATCCTTGCCAGAATGAGGAGGTTGAAATTAAAGATAAAACCCAACCACCCAACTTGGAATTAAACCTTGACTACCTCAGACTTAAATGTACTAGATGTTAAATTCCTCTTCAGTCTAGGAGATAAATATGAGGAGGGTGAATTTAGAGAGAATGATAATGTTAGCAGAACTCCAAGTAGCTTTAAGCGTGGGTTTTAGCTCGGGAAAAGGAGGATAAACTTATATACATACATATATAGTTCCATCCTATTCAACGGGACTTTTTTAAATTGGTTTTAAAATTTTGAAGGTGATAATTTGTTTGGAGGGGAAGACAAATCGTTCGGTTTTTTTCTACCGAACTAGAGCTATTTTATTATCGACTGGTGGTTATGCATGTTGTAGGGTTTGTTTATTTATTTGCAACATCTGCAAACAGCAGGTTAGATTGCCTGGTGCAGAGGGTAGGTAAAGTGTACCAGCATTTGCCTGGAGGGAGAATAGAAAACTTATACACCTTTAAAAAGTTGGGCTCACAGCCAAGTCTTTTGGAAAGCATTGGGCGGCGTAGTAATGAATGCATCATAGCTCGATTCAATTCTTTTGTGATAGCCCTTAGGTGGGCCATAGATAATAAGTGGATATATACATTCACCGTTAGCTCGAGCTGGGAATTGAAGTGGGGTTCCTTAGCTCAGTGGCAGATGTAGGAGGAAGAGGAGGAGAGGGCTGGAGGTGGGCAAAGAGTAGAGGGGATGCAGAAGTGACCAACTGATTGGTTCAGGTTCTTGCCCTAGATTATAGGGGGTGTATAATTATATTGGTTGGGGGTGGACTGGTGGAGGAGAAGGAATGAGTGGGCTGGATAGTGCTGCACTTTATATTTCCAGCCATGCTAGAAATCGAACCCAGGCTCCCTGGATCTGTATGGAGGGAAGAATTAAGCTGTGAGGGAGAATGTTTGAGCGCACAGAGCCCGGAGGAGTGTTTTTGTGAGGGAAGGAAGCCGCCAGCGCATCAACTATAGAACTTTTTTTTTTAATCCTATTTTACTAGTAATGTTGATAGTTATTTATATGAACACCTTCAGGGTAATTTACGTCCTTGAGGATGGTATCCATTGATACTCCTGAGGAATAGGTATCAAAACTGGTATACCTGAGTTGGTGGACTCTACCAATTGAGTTTGATGGTAGGGATAGGTTAAAAGATTTGTCACATAGAACATATCCGACTCTGAGGATGGATAGAGGAGGAAGGGGGAGAGGTAGGTAGGGGCTGCCAGCTGTTGAGCTAGTTTTATCTTGTTTTTTTTATCCCCACGTCTTACTACCTGTTCACGTTATACGCATTCTGGCTTGATTGATAACTAACTTCTGTTACTATCTATTGATACTCTAGGGTAACTAACAGCCTTTAAGTTGTCAGCCGGTAGTAGGCTTTGGTAAGTCAGGGAGCTAGTAGCAGCAATAGTTATGATGCACGCTAACAGGGTAATTAGAACCCGTGAGCTTTGTAGCAATGATACTAAAGGTTATTTATGGCTCGTGAGGTTGGTATCACTGTCCTTTGACACGGTAACTCTGCTAATAGCTCATGAGCGCCGCCATATTTCGCATTTTATTATCTACAGGCATATATTTTACTCGACTTATTTTTCTCTAATTTTTTGATTGGGAAATCAATTGTTCTGTCACCCGCCTCGGTGGCGTAGTTGGCTAACGCGCTTGTCGTGTTGAGCTCGACTGCTGAGGACGGGGAGATCGAGGTTCGAATCTAGGTCGAGTGAACTGGGTGTGGTTTTTCCTAAATGGTTCTCCACTCTCCCTCCACGCAAATGCGGGTTCACTTCCTCTAATTCAACCTTCCCAATTCCTAATCCATTAGCGTAATTAGTACTTAAAGCGTATAACCCGAACGAGTAGTAAAACGCGGTGCTAAATATTAAATATATAAAATATTAAATTGTTCCATCATAATTAATAAACTCTTGTTTTGAAATAAGCATTGTTGAAAAAGTTCTTTAATATCTAGATTGCTTTTAAAAAAATTAGATTTTTTGAAGTTTGAACTGTTAATTAGTTAAACCTCACTAAACTTATATAAATATATAGAAGTGGTTTTCATAACAATGAAAATGTTAGACTGCTTCAATGTAATTTTATGAAAAAAAAAATTAATCAATAAAGAATAGATTCCTCAACATAAAAATAAAATAATCCAATGGAAAAAAATCTTGCTTGATGTATTTTCTGTTCGAATATGTGCCAGGAACGGGTCAGCCTTCTTTCTTTTTTTTGTATATTTATAAGTTAATCTTTTTTTTTTAACGCTGCGTCTCAATACCTGTTAAGGCTATACGAATATGTATGTAGGAAGTTTGAATTTAAAGAAACTGTACCCCCATTTACGTGATGAAAGAGTGTCAAATTATGTAGTAAAAACCACGCGCAATACACACGACTGAGATTCGAACCTCGATCTCCCTGTCATCAGCAGTCTAGTTTACTGCTATAGTAGCGCTTTAGACTACGCGGACACCGAAGTGGGTCTCAAATATGTCAATAAAGAGATGCGTTATTAGTGTTTCTAAAGTTACTGGGTCTTACTAAACTTAGAGGTCACTACTGCCAGACCCGCGGACGGAGCCCAACGCCTCAGGCCTCCTCACATACTGTTGACACACAAAAAAAAAAAAAAAAAAATCTTGGCTCATTTTATAAAAATCAACTTCGGTCATGTTTTGGACATACAATTTGCAAATAAGATTTTATATATATATATATATATATAATGTTGCGTAAACAAAAATAAACTAAATGCATAGTGAAAAGTTTTAGACAGATTAAGTTTATTGGGATGAAAATATGTCTTTATTTAAATAATATAATTAATACTTGTACTTTTGTAAAGATAAAATAATATCGTAACGTTGAAAAGAATACTTGTTTAATGCTGGGGCCTCTACAAAAATAAATACGTCCATGCATGCCTGAGTAGAATCTGTTGACGGTTTTATTTTAAAATTTATTTTCAAGATATTAAGAAACAGTTTTTCATTTTGTCAATGGAATGCGTGACGTGTTTGCTGTGTGTTTCAGTTGCGTAAGACTTTGGGGGTTGAAAGGCTTCACTCGACACGTGAGGGATCAATCACCCTCTAGTGACTTATTCTTAGTGGGGCCGAGGGAACACACATTATGTAACTTTTAGAATATTAGCGGCAATCATTGTAGATTAACGGAACTATTTTAACGGTGACTGTTGATAGCACTCAGGGCTGATGAAATAAATAAGGGGCCTTTGCGAACCAATCTTTAAAAGTTGTCTTCTTATATTGGTATTCAAACAGACTACTTGTTATAATACCTGTTACAAAATAATAAAAAAATATATATATTTTTACTATTGAAAAAAAAATTGCTAATACATTCTCCACCCAGGGCTCGTGCCCCACCTGCTTCACCATAGATACGCCACTGTTGAAAAATATAACTTATCTTATAAATCGTCATCATAAACTATTTATAGGTTGTGGCCAGGTTTTCTTTCTTTGCCATTTTCTTCATTCTTTACTTGCTTCTATTCTTCTTCTCTCACTCGCACACTTTATTTGCTCCTCCCACCTCTTTCTTGGTCTCCTTTGTGGTATTTTCCCTACATACTTAGTCTCCATAATTCTCATTGTAATATTAATAGCGATATTTAAGATTCATTCAACTGAAAATATAGAATTACTTGAAATTAAAGATGTACCCTTCATTTACTATGAAAGGTAGCAAGCTTACCTTGCATTATTCCATTTTATGTTACTGCTTATAAAGTAGGGGCATAGTTTAATCCATCAAGATAAGACTGCTTCCTAACAGGGTAAATGGAGTTTACACTTGTGTGCACTGAAATATAGCAGCCTTACCTTGATACATTACACTATGGTGCAGCTTATAAGATAGGAACATAGTGTAATCCGTTAAGGTAAGACTTCTACTTTACAGGGTAAATAGAGTATACACTCGGTTTCACTGAAATATAACAGCCTCACCTTGATACATTACACTATTGTGTAGCTTATAAGATAGGGCCATAATGTAGTTCATCAAGGTAAGACTGCTAACTTTCAGGATAAACTGAGTGAACATATACACAGTACAGTACCCAAAGAACAAGGCTTAAAGTAGCGTTTTTAAAACACAGTTATTGTAGTATTAATATTATATTTTAACTATCAATAATGGTAACTGCAGCTTATATTAAATGAAGTAAGAAATAATTAAAATACTTTTAATTACTTGTGTAGCTGTCAGATACGGACTTTCTACCATGTCATCACAATATAAATCTTGTGGGATACAAAACATACGTTTAATTATTTAGAGTGGTAAATGAGGAAACGTCAGTTTGAAGAATATGGTACACTATTTCATTTTTCTCCTGGTTCTTTCTTACCCGTTCGTTTTAAATTCATATATATTAATTACGCTAATGTGTTAGGAATGGGGGAGGTTTAATTTAGAGGAATTACGTGAAAACCATTTAAGAAAAAAAACAGTACACCAAACTGGCATTAAAGCTCTGACCTCATGGCATCAGTAAACAGACTAGGGGCCGAGAACATGAAACTCATCAGAATGGCAACCATTCTTCCTTTCATAATGTTCTAAGAGCAAGGGATTGAGAGACTGATCATTCGAATGACCATAACTCGGCCCTATATGAGCTTGACATTTAGACTATTTGTCAACCGGTGCGTGTTGCTTTACTATTGCATTGGTCGAATTAGTGGTGGAATTATGACAAATTGGAACGATTCAATAAATGTATTAAGCTTACATAGGAAAAACCAAATACCAGGGGGTGCTTAAAAGTAATGTCTACTAATTTTTTGCAAGTAAGTGGGTGTATATATTTGAAAAAAAGAAAAAAAAAGCATTAACTTTCTGGAACCTTACGCTTCACCCCTATTCAGTTATTTTCCCCCCATAGTAAACCTTGCGGTCAACACTTTTGCCAACGTTTTACTAGTTTAATGAATCCGTCACGATAGAGCTTCACATCTTTATGACATAGCCACAACTTTACCTCTGACTTGATTTCGTCGTCCGACCCGAAATGATTTCCTCGAAGGTGTTCTTTAAGTTTTGTAGAGAGATGAATAACCGATGGAGCCAAATCTGGGCTGTACGGTGGGTGATCCAATACTGTAAAACTGATACTGTACTGGTGTGAGGTCGAGCATTGTTGTGTTGGAGATGCTGCTCCTTGTGAGGACAAACTCTTCAAAGTCGTGCTTTCAGTTTTCTCATCATTTCACAATAACTTTCAGAATTAATGGTTGTGCCTCTATACATGAATTATGAATGCACCACAACTCTTTTAACACACTCAGGAGATGCCCAATACTTTGATTCAAAACAGTGAAATACACCATCTACATTTCACTTTTATATTGCTAACCTTAAGTTCGTTTCTAAGTCTTAACCATAATCATTACTGCTCCTTACTTATTTTTAATTTAGAATGTTTTCTAAAATGATTTCTACATACAGGTAAAAAGAGAAAATACTCTGACTAGTGCATTACGTATGGTTTTTCGTTTATAGGAGATGACTGTCCTAAGCCCCAGTGTGTTATGTCTAGGGAAGTATTAAATGTTAGCATGAAACCTTCTCTATTCTTTCGGCATTTAAAAACAAAACACGCCAGTTATAAAAACAAGGAAAGCATTCTTTTTCAACGTGTATAAAAACATCAGAATGTGTTATCGTACTTTTCGTCAGCTAACAAAGATAACAAAATACGGTTTCTCCTTGTATAAGATATGGAGCTACGTGCATTCTTTGAGTTGAATATGTGCGTAAAATGAACACTATCGCTCTCTCGAACAATACAATGTCTCGAAGAATTCAGGATTCGTAGAATTGCATTAAAGTTGACGAAAGCACAAATGTTGCCAATATCCCTGTCTTGCTTCTTACTGCGAGGGATTTGAAAGGCAATGAAGTTGAAACCTTTTATTTTTTCATCCTCTAGGGATCACAAGATAAGATGATATATTTTATGTTATCTATTGCTATTTCAAATAAAATTACAAGAATTGATCTAATTGATGTGGGCTATTAAACTATTCTTTGCAGCTTGATTCCAACTTATAAGACTGTGATTGGCTTCAGAATCATGCATAACATTTATTTTCATACAAATAAATAAACTTAATCTGTCACTTAAGAATACCTCGGTAAATACCTTCGATGTTTCAGAAAAAATTGAATATATGAATTTTTTTTAACTAGATTTTTGAAAGTAATATACAGTAGAGCGTCGCAAATCCGGATCGGCAGTGAGAGCAGGTAGGGGAGGTAGTGGAAGGTGTCCTTGAGAGTTGACGACTTAGCCAGTCACCTCTCCTTGGTCACGTGCTCGGCTCAGTTCTGTGCTATCATTTACAGACTTTACAGCAGTGGTGAAACCTTCGTCGTAAAAGGAAACATAAATTTTTATCTATAGAGGATAAGTTAGAAATTCTACGAAGACTGTCTAAAGGGGAAAGTGGTGCATCTCTCGCTAAAATATATGGTGTGGGCACTTCAACCATTAGTGACATTAAAGCAAAGAAAGACAGTTTGCAACGTTTTACTTCAAAACTAGATTCTAAAGAAGGTTCACAGAAAAGAAAAACCACAAGAACGGCAAAAAACCGTGCACTGAAAGACGCTATGTACATTGGCTTACGTAGAGGAGATGTTTAGGTGAGCCTATTTCTGGTCCACTCATTTGTGAAAAGGCGATCCAGATGAATGAAAAACTTGGTGGGCCTACAGATTTCAAAGCTAGTTCGGGTTGGCTGAAGAATTTTAAAATGAGGCACGGGATTAGAGAACTGGATGTCCAAGGTGAAATATTATCTGATGATAATGCTGCCGCAATGATATTTAGGGAAAAATTTGTTAGCATTACATTTGAGGAGGGCTACACAAGAGATGATGTTTACAACGCTGACGAAACTGGGCTAAATTGGCGTTCCCTACCCTGGAAGTCATTGGCTTCTCGTAGAGAAAAATCTGCTCCTGTCTTCAAGGTCGCAAAGGAAAGAGTGACAGCAATGGTTTGTACGAACGCAATTGGTTCTCAAGCTTTGGATCTGTTGGTTATCAGAAAAAGTAAAAATCCACGATTCTTTAAGAACATTAAAACCTTACCTGTAATTTACAGGTCACAAAAAAACCAATGGATGGATGCAGCAATTTTTACCAAATGGTACAAAGATATTTTTATTCCCAGTGTTAAAAAACATAGGAAACAAAACAAAAAAGAAGGCAAGGTGGTCCTCATCATTGACAATGCCCCAACTCACCCCAGCCTTGATGTCTTGGACAAAATAGACGATAATATTCAAGTCATGTTCCTGCCTCCAAATGTAACCTCCATACTACAACCGATGGACCAGGGGGTCATAGAAAAAATGGAAAGAATTTATAGAAAACGGATGCTTCGTCGGCTCTTGCTAGCTGAAAGAGACGAAGAAAGTGTGCTGCAGTTTGTGAAAAACCTCAGCCTAAAGGATGCCATTTACATGGTAGCAGATGCCTGGGGATCTCTCACTGACGACAACTTAAAAAATGCATGGAAAAAATTGTGGCCAATCCCCGAAACCCCAAATCAAGGGCAAGATAAGGCAAACTCTCAAACACCATCGGACGCCAACACTCCTACTGACGCCAAAGTATATGCTCTATTCCAGACATTGCCTGGATTTGAACAGTGCGATGAACTTGACGCAAGGGAGTGGTTTGAAAGTGATGGCAGTGACCCTGGTTATCAGCATTTGAATGATGAGGAAATAGTTCATTAGGTAATTGAGGACAAGGATAATGGGAGCAATGCAAGAGAGAGTGACGACGATAAAGAAATGGTTGCTGAAGAAGCTGCCGGTACTTCACACTCAGACGCCTATGAAGCATTCCAGACAGCTATGAACTGGTTAGAGAGGCAACCTGAGGGGACGGCGACACAACTCGTACTTCTTAAAAGACTGAGAGACATGGCTGCAAAGAAACGTATGTCAAGTCTTGTACAAAAAACAATTAAGGATTTTTTTACCCAGTAAGCTTCCATTAATTACTGTAGATTCTTGTGTTTTTTTTCTAAAAAGTTTTGTAGAGTTACTAATCTAAATTAAATAATGTACATGTTCTTATTCAATATAATTTATTAAAATATTTTGTGTACTGTATTTTTCGAACCCTTCAGCCTCTATTTTGCAATACAGTAGACTCCCGAGCGTCATGTATCCTCTAGTCAATACATTACGTGTGTATACAGTTATTGAAAGCACATTTGAAAATCCGGACAATTCAGTAATCCGGATGGGTCCCGGTCCCGATCTATCCGGATTAACGACGCTCCACCATATTGAAAAATATCAGTACAAGGTATTTGAAACTGTGCACAATTTCCTATCTGAGAGAAAGCTGCACACGTCTCCGGAAAATAGAGAAAATAATCGAACACTTCAAGAAGTACTGCCCAAAAGCTGGGTAAGAGAACTGGATAACAAATCCCTTTGAAGAAGAATATTTTCGAGAAGCCAGATTATTTAAGAATGAAAAAATACGTTGATCAAATTGTATAAACTAATACTCCTTTAAGAGCTGAATTACAAGGAAAATCCCTTATTAACTTCTGGTAAAATATAAGCAGAAAATATGAACAGCTTACCAACTAGGCGCTTAAGTTTGTTTTAATATATTAATCCGAACTGGTCGAGAGGGCTTTCTCTTTATTTAACTTTATAAAAAATAATTACCATAATAAGATGAACGCAGGTCTTGATTTGAGACTATCTTAAATCACTTTTGAGCCTGATGTCAAAAAACTATGTGCCTCAAAACAAGTTCAAGGATTACACTGCTGTATCTTGTTTGTGTGTTATATGTTTGTAAATAATTATATAATTTCCAAAAATAACAAAAGTTTTATATATTTTAATATATTCATTAATAAATTAACTGTAACTTTTGATTTTTGAATATATATATATATATATATACACACACACACACACACACTGCTAGTTCATCTTATTATTAGAATATTTTTTAATCCTATTATTGGCCCATTTTATTTCCATTTACGACTAATAAATTTGAAATAGCTCTATTAATTTTATCAATTAACTCTATTAATTTAACATGTTTCTAATATTAGAAGTGTAATTTATGTAAATAGGCTTTCCAGGCGTACGCCAGTGATGGTTTGGGGCAGATGGTCTAAAGCGTCACCCTTGTATTAGACTGGCCTGCTGAACACGAAGAGATCAGGGTTTGAATCCCGGCTGGAACTACTGAGGGTGGGTTATCCTTAATGACTTACCACTATTTACTTTCATGCAAATGTGGGTAGATTATCTCTAAAATTATTTTTTTTCTAATCCCTTCCCCATTAGAATAATTATCATATAAGCTTATAGCCTGAACAGGTAGTAATAGTAATACACGATGATAAAAAAATAACCCCTACCTATGAAAATTGGACTGTACATAGAGTAATAATAAAATATCTAATGCAGAGATCAGCAAACATTTGTTAAGTAACATTAAAACTGTTAAAATCTTCTGTAAAGTAAATTATTTTGACACGGTTAATCTAACTGTAGATGAATGTTTGATTCGGTTGTCAGAATCAAATACGATTTAGTAGAAACATAATGACCTGGGTGCTGGAGTGAAAAATCAGCTTTGGGCTTCAAAAAACTACCAGAATCTATTTGGTCTCATATCAACTTATTATTTAAAGCCGCGAGTTGTGTGTGGAGGTTGGGAATAGTGTAAATATTGATATCCAAATCTACCAATAATCGCAATTGTGGGTTCGATTTACGTACCCAAGTTGTAATCTTATGACCGAGCATGGAAAGATTCTGGTTTACCTTTACCATTTGGAATGCCATGTGTCTGTATGTAATTTTGTTCCACAACAGCTATGAAATGGGATAGCTCATATCAAGTGATTTGAATTTGAAACTCTGAGCATTCGATCTAGTATATACCGCACAATAGTAAAAAAAAAAAAAATGAAACCGATGTCTTTAACCAAGTGAACCTAATGTATGTCTACTATTTAATGTGCTATTCATTTGTTTTCTGTCTAACTTGTTCACCAAGGAAAACTATCAACTTTAAATAAAACAAGGAGAAATTATGGGAGATGTTCCAGTTTGAAATACAAAAATAAATATTAATACTTTAATAGTAATGATAGAGGGAGCGAGGTTTACTATTCATAGAACTACTAGTAAACTGTAATTAGGATGTGAAAATGGAGGAAGGGGGGATATCTACTAGTCAACCAAATGTATCAACAACCTGCGTGGTTCTCTTGTCGAGGTTTTCACTAGAACTAGCCCACTGTAAAACTGTTTAGCCTCAAGTAAGCTAATATCTTATTTTTAGCAGCCTTTCCATCTTCTGCTATTTGAATATTGCCATGTGGTATTCTTATTCAGGAGAGACAGTCGGGTATTTGTCTGCAGTCTGGACCACTTGGTTAAAAGCCTGTATCATCCAACGGATACGCGTAACTTTTGCAAAACAGCTCAAACCAAGCGTCTAATAGTAGTGTGGTTTTCAATAGTCATCATTAGAAAACAGAGCACTCGAGACTGATGAAACTATTTTACTTTATTAAAAAAAATATAGAAAAATAACTCACTTAAGGCTTAGCACGCACTGCGATTAAACGCAAGCGGTTTGAAACCACCGAAAAATGTAACTTAAATCTTTCTATACAAGTGCACGCACTATCGATTTTTTTAGTGGCTGATTTTAAATACGTAATTTGCTACATTTGGCTAGTGGTTCAAAAACGCGTGATCTTTTTGTATCCCATAGTACTAGTATGGTGGCGCATGCACAGCGGTTAACCGCATTCGGTTTTCGATTTGTATCGGCTGGGCGAGCACAGCGACGAGTCGTTGTTTACAGTGCTAATGTAAAGAGGTTATGTTATGTCGTCCGACTCAGAAACATCATCAGTAGACTACGATATTGTCTAAAAACATTATTAGAGTGGAAAAAAGACCGGCGTTATATTCGTTGAATCAATATAGAAATAGAAATATTAAGGCCCGGCTTTGGCAGGAGGTATATCAACATGTGTGCAGGGAATGGCCAATCCTGTCGGAGGTAGAGAAGAAAAAAAAGGTACGTGATGCGTTACAGTTTTATTATTGAAAGTTAATTAATAGGTTATATAGCATCTTACTGCCAATTTAAAGCACCAGGTGAAGATGTGACTTAGTCAGCAAATAAATTTCGTATTTGCATGATGTTATTACTAGGACGAAGTTTGATTGGGTGTAAGTTTCGCAGTTCTGAATGTTCCCATTGGCACAAATTTTCTTGTAATTCCTTCCCATCGTGTTTTCTTACGAAGTTGTGCAACATTCAGCAAGCTTTTACTATGTAGGGTGACCTGGTGGTCTAGGGGTAAGGTGTCAGACTTCTATGCTGGCAGCCGGGGTTCGATCCTCGGTCTCGGCAAAGATTTATGATTACCAAACCCTTCCTTCACCTCTGACAAGTCATCTTGTGAATGTGAGGAATGCCAGGCCTCCACCGTGGTTCGGATTCCACGTTAAACTATAGGTCCTTCATTTCATCTCACTATCACCCTACCATTACACATTAGCGTAAGTGCGTATAACCCGAACGGGTAGTAAGACGCGGTGCTAATAATAATTTACTATGTAATCGCATAGTTCAAGTTTTGTATCTAACAACCTGTGAAAAATATGCCATTTATTTGCCATAATACCGAATGTAAATTCAACTGTTCTTCTTGCATACGAAAGTATGTAGTTATTAATCTTTTCTTTGATAAATTTCTGCTTGGGTATGGTCTCATAAAATGTTTTAAAGGTGAAAAGGCTTAATCACCAACACATACAAACGGCATTTCAGGTCCTTCGTTATAATTTGGTATCATAAAGTATGCTGGTAAATACAGTTGGGTTGTTAGAAGTCTTCTACCAAAATTTGAATTTCGGAATACGCTGGCGTCACTTGTATCCGTACGCACCAACATGAATAGCTATGAAGCAATAGTTAGCATCGGCAATAGCTAGCCAAATAATTGAATAAAACTTCTTATAATTTTATGATTCTGAGCCAGTGTAATAGGGGTCTTTCCATTCTTATGTGCTTGCCATCAACTGCGCCGACACAATTTGGAAAGTGTGTTTGGTTAAACATAGCAAAATCTTTTTTTTGAACAGTCTTCTTTTGTTGTTTCTTTCATAGGAATAGGTTGCAAACATAACCACAAATGCTTGCACGTATGATGAATACCTCCACTGATAGTCGTGGCGCCAATCAAGTATTCAAAGTACAATGATTTCATGCTATTTCCTGTAGCAAGGTACCTGTAAACCAGATATTGATTTTGTTTATTTGGTTACAGGGAACTCCATACAAAAAAGAACCTGAAAGACTGTTTCGCTAAAGAATTGGCGCCACAAGAAGGCAAATCTGAACAAGCTTCTCCTCCAAAGAAAAAGAAATATGTTCATTTCGATTCGATGCTTTTTTTCAAATTCCCTCCATGCAGAAACGAGAAACGACCAGTAATCTATTGTCGCCTGTTTCTACTTGGGACAGTGAGGCTGATGTAACATTGCCTACTCCAGCACAGAATTCACAACCCACCAATAACAATAGAATACCACTACGATATAAGAACTGTTCTTGAGACACCAATTCAACAGAATATGAAATATGAAAAATAATTACTTGACATATTAAAAGACAAAAAAGTAGAGGACGAAGACGAAGAAATAAAAATTGCTCTAATGATAGTTCCTATTTTACGTAAAATAAATGTTTAAAAAAAAAGCACGTTCTCGTTCATCTCCGCCACAATCGCAATACGTTTTGAATCAACCATCTCATTTTCTAGGACCAAGAACATTTACATGCAGTTCACCACTGTATCTTAAAACATTTACCCTGCCAACAAGCACATATCAATATTCTCCACAATCCTCATTTATAGATACAATATATTCGATCCAATCACCACCACAGACACTTGCCTCCATCAACTCCATCCCCACAGCCACCTGCAACTTTAACTCCCCAGCTTCCACCAACTCCATTTCTACAAGCACTGCCTGCAGCAACGCAGCAACAACTAAATAGGGTGGAAATTATCGGGTAAGAAGTTTTAAGACCAGCCAGTGCCAATTATTTGTCACAATTTGGAACAGAAGACCAAGACTATGCCGAAGAGTTTGCTTAAGGGTATACTAAAAAATATGCTTATATTATTATTAATATACGTTCACTTTTTAATTTGCCCTGTACAATAGTATTAAAATTTGAATACTTTTTCACGACAATTAAAAAAAAATCTGTTCTTACCTCAACGTAACAGAAATCCGCTCTTCTGGTGATATTCCTTTCAAATGTCTTTGATCAGTTAGTGGATGTACCCAGTACCTATGGTGGTGGCGTTGTTTACGTTTTCTATTTTTTTTTAAACCAAAGCCACAACACACGCTGCTCGCCAGAAATCCATGGTGCTACTGAAATAAAATCAAGTAAATGCCAGCCGTAGTGTGTTTGTAAGCAGTTTGGCGTTTTCAGCTAATCCAAAACCAAGCGAGTTTAATCGCACTGCGTGCTAAGCCTAACTCTGTGTCGGAATAAATGATGTATGTAGAAAACTGCATTCGATGCGATTTTTGGCTCGAGATTGTTTATCTCATATCCTTGTTAATCGATCGTAATGTTTTACCCCAGCAATTTAGTTTATTTAAATTTTAAGTGTACTTAACAGAAGTGGTTTTCCATCAACCTTATCAAAGTGATCTTCGTTTCATTCTAAAAGAATTTTGATTGATAAGACTAGTGTGGATATAGTGCCATAAGGGGTTTTATTGGGACCATGGGCAGACTTTAATGCTTGGAGGGTTAGAGGACACTCACACACTTATTAATTGGCTCCTCACTTATTATGTAAAATAAATGGAGCTTAATCTAATGATACATTAAATACTATGCTCTCAATCAAAATATTATTTTTCATTTGAACATTAATATTAATTCAATACTTTTATTTCTTTCCAGTAGGCGACCTGGTGGTCTAGGGGTAAGGTGTCAGATTGATGTGAAAGGATGTGTGGTTCAATCCTCGGTTCCGCCACAGATTTATCTGATTACCAAACCCTTCTGACAAGACTTGTATTAATCACAACTTGTGAATGTGAGGAATGCCAGGCCTCCACCGTGGTTCGGATTCCACGTTAAACTGTATGTCCTCCATTTCATCTCGCAATCACCCTACCATTACATATTAGCGTAAGTGTGTACAACCTGAACGGGTAGTAAGACGCGGTGCTAATAATATTGATTTCCAGATTAAAATTGGTCCGACTATTTTCTTAATGTTCATTTGTAAAAAGTACATGCACAGCTCTAGTTGAGGGAGAGTTATTCATTTGGTGTTAAATAAATAAGACTTTACTTCAGTGGACATTGACTTTAACAAAAACCTGCTCTCATATTTTATTAATTGCACACATAAACCTGTTAAAATAATATAATAAATTCTGGATCTTGTTAAAAACATATTTATGTGTGTGACACAGCCACTTGATTAACCGTATTTGAGATATAATATTTCTCAAGTAAGTTTTAAGGTTGTATAGATAACTAAAACAAATTGTCACCTTGCAGAATGAGCCTGCACGTCGAAGTGCTAGTGTCAGCATAGAGAAGCAAGGTCACGCTATTAGGGAATGTAATGTATATTTAAGATAACAAAGATATTTCATTTAAACAAAATGTTTTAACACATTACTAAATCTTTTTTTTTATTATTATTATGAAGGGGACTTTGCCTTGAAGTACTAATATAATATTGGAGAGGACGTGTCTTCCCCGCCAAACCCATTCTCGCCAGGCACGACCACGATTGGGACTGCTTTTCTGAATAAATGTCTGGCTCTAGTACTTAGGCTGTCACTTTTGACCTTCGATAAATATTTTGACAGCTACTTTAACCGAGCTCTACGTCTTACCAACCTTCTGAGTTATCTGAAAATTTACTCTTTTGGAGAAAGCTGTCTATGAGTAAAATATAAGTTAGATTTGAATTTACATTTGCACTTGCATGGCGTGGGAGTGGTAGCCCATTTAGGCACCCAAAAAAATATGTACATCCAGCTGGGATTCGAATCTTGACCTCACCGTTACCCGCAAACTATATGAGATGATACTTGCACGTAATGGCGTAGAAAGATTAATTTCTAGAAAATTTTATTAGACCTTTTGCCTATAAAAGTTTTTATACCTATAAATGGACCTCCCCTTACGGAGAAGAGCAGGGGGGGGGGTTCACCCCCCCCCCCCCCCGCCCCACCACCAACCCTGGACTTTCTACTATTGCCTTGCTTGAGGGCATTTATTTTACCCACGTGTGTTTACTGGTGTGGATGTAAATCATTAGCCTTGTGACTTAATTTATTAATGTAGACCTACTGATCGTAATTAATTTAATAATGTACTGATCGTAGCTACTTCATATTGTTATCTACATACCTTATGTTCACTTGTTATATTATTCCTGTAGCGCCGCGATTCTCCTCTATCAGAGTAATTGAATATAGCAAATGAAATTAATAACGTTTCAATTTAACTGAAGCAGTTATAATTTTCACGGTGCATTTGTTGCAACCTTGGCTAGTTTATATTTGAAGTAAACGTGTAAATGAATCTTTTTTTTTTTTTTTTTACCATATTAGAACCATGTTAATCCAAACTAATTGAGAACGAAGCTTGTTTGGATTAGCGAAAATTCGGATTAAGCGGGAGAATACAGGGATACAGTATTTTAAGGAATTTTAAATTACAGTTGAATGAGTTTTTTAAAAAGATTTTCATTTATTTAACTGTTGTATAACACGTAATATGCACTCTTAATTATTTGTAGTTATATGAAGACACACTGTGTTAACAACATGTAAATATTAAGAATTTATTATCAGCTATCACCCGCCTCGGTGGCGTAGTTAGTTAACGCGCTAGTCGTGTTGAGCTCGACTGCTGAGGACGGGGAGATTGAGGTTTGAATCTCGGTCGGGTGAACTGGTGGGGTTTTTTTCTAAATGGTTTTCCACTCTCCCTCCACGCAAATGCGGGTTCACTTCCTCTTAATTCAACCTTCCCAATTCCTTATCCATTAGCGTAATTAGTACTTAAGCGTATAACCCGAACGGTTAGTAAAACGCGGTGCTAAATAAATAAAAAAAATTACCAGCTATCACTGTTACTTACAATTATCTTTTAGCTTTGAGCTTGTTAACTAGTAAAATATATTTAATTTTACTTATTATATTAAATAATATCTCGAACTATCTCGAAAAACTGATAGTTTAATATTATGTGTACAATTGATTCAGGTGGTCCAAAATTTTACCCTAAATAGCCAGGCATTGAAATAGATCTAAGAGGGTGAATTTTAAGGAAATGTGAAATAGTTCACATGGATGATGTGATAATTGTAGGTGACCTGGTGGTCTAGGGGTAAGGTGTCGAACTTCTATGCTGGGGTCCGGGGTTCAATCCTCGGTCCCGGCACAAATTTATCTGATCACCAAACCCTTCCTTCACCTCTGACAAGACGTGTATTAATCACAACTTGTGAATGTGGGGAGTGCCAGGCCTCCACCGTGGTTCGGATTCCACGTTAAACTGTAGGTCCTTCATTTCATCTCACAATCACTCTACCATTACACATTAGCGTAAGTTCGTATAACCCGAACGGGTAGTAAGACGCGGTGCTAATAATAAATGATATTTGTATATAAGAAAAAGGGCCGGAATGTTATTTTAGGTATTAAAGTGTAATTTATCAAGGAATGAGAGAACACTTAATTCGCAATAATATGGCAGACACATTAGGTTAAGGGAGGAATTTGAGATATTAATGGTAATTATTATTATTATTAGAAATAATTTTATTGGATTACTTGGCATCGCGTCTTATTATCTGTTCAGGTTATATGCATATGTACTAATTATGCTAGTGAGTTAGGGATGTAGAAGGTTGGATTCCTATGAAGTATACCTACTTATGCGCAAAGCGAGAGTGGCAACAATTTAGGGAATAAAACCTCTCAATACATCCGACCAGTATTCGAACCCTGATCTCATTGACAGTCTAGTCTATCGCT
Source organism: Timema cristinae (assembly GCA_039000515.1). Classification (NCBI taxonomy): domain Eukaryota; kingdom Metazoa; phylum Arthropoda; class Insecta; order Phasmatodea; family Timematidae; genus Timema; species Timema cristinae. Next base: position 89,814,682 of record JBCFYV010009882.1, read on the forward strand.
AGAGTGACATCTTAGACAATGTGACCACATAAACGTATTTGTATTGTAAAACATATCATTTAAATATATAGGATCCTCCATTTATTTTTTAAACTGGCATATTTCATATTTGTAACTATTATATGTATTTAATCCCTATAAAATGTTTTAACTAGTTTAATATCGCTATTGTCAAATTTAGAAGTTAATTTTATTCGTTGTTTTTTTTATCGTCTTTTGTCTTTTATTTATATTTAATGAATAAAATTTTCATTTTAAAACCAACTGTAAACGGCAGAAGTGTGCAATGGCCCTTGATGCGTGTTTGTATGCAAACAATTTTGGTAATTCCATTTTGAGATATTTTGAAGCTATGAAAAAGCCGCGTTATAAAATAGACCCATTGGTATATTAATTTTTATTATATCTAATCAACTATAACCAGCAAATTGTTCTAAATTTAGATACATGTTAATTAATCATGTTTCGACAAATATTCACTGTGCAGTAGTGTTAGTGTTACTTTCACTCACTCATTTCACTAGAACACAATTCAAAACCCTTTTCCCCAATCAACGACAATCCAATTAAAGAAAGCCTTGTACCGTGGACTGCATGGCCTCTGTTCCAAGCTTTATTGAGACATATTATAAGATACGAAAATGTATTTTAAACACAACTTTATTATTATTATTATTATTAGCACCGCGTCTTACTACCCGTTCGGGCTATACGCACTTACGCTAATGTGTAATGGTAGGGTGATTGTGAGATGAAATGGAGGACCTACAGTTTAACGTGGAATCCGAACCACGGTGGCGACCTGGCATTCCACACATTCACAAGATGTCTTGTCAGAGGTGTAGGAAGAGTTTGGAAATCAGATAAATCTTTGCCGGGACCGAGGATTGAACCCCGGCCGCCAACTCAGAAGTCTGACACCTTACCCCTAGACCACCAGGTCACCTTACAACACAACTTTGATTAAACAAATAAACACAAAATAGATGTAGATTTTTGACACATTGATACTTTGAGTGAAACATGTTTAGTAAACGTCCAGTGCAACATAAATATTAATCCTGCAATCTTTGAAGATACGTAGTGGTCAATTTCATTCTTGTATGAGCTCTCTCTATTTTCTTACTACATAGACTATACCTCCTATCTGCCACCCTCCACCCCTCAAACCACCATTTTATGCTAATTTGTGCTGCTACCTACTAGTATGTTGGTGATCAATGTGAACCCTCTAAACGTTTTTATATATATTTGGCTGGTCGACGACATTAAATTATTTGTTTAGAGCAGCATTTTAAGTAGTAAACATGTTTGCTGTAATGCATGTCTATATATCATTTCTCTAATACAAGAGATAACGAATAATACCTTAATATCATTAAAACTAAAGATTTATAACCAAAAATGTAATAGATTAAACATGCAAACTGAATCGTTGATACTTATATATATTGTTATTGGCTTTATTGCCTCGTCACACACCTTAGATCAATCGGTAGCGCGTGTGTCTATTGAATTAACAGTCCCGGGTTCGATTCCCAGCAGGACCATAAAATGTATCATTGCTCAAATCTGGGTTTCCCCTTTCAAAGTGATGAATTATCGGCCGGGGGCTGGGTCTTTTGTCATGGATTTAAGCTAATAATTGGTGTGCTGATATTAGTCGATTTAGAAAGTGCACGTTAAGTACCTTGCATAAATTAAATCAATGGAAATTGATTGCATGATTCTCCAAAGTATCAAAACCACATGATACTTTACGCGGTTATGGAACCTCAATTATTATACATAATTATGGCATTGTTTCTATTTTTATTCTCTGACGTATCAAAACAAAAACCCTTACTATTTAGTGTAAACTAAATTTGACTCTTATCATAAACACACATCTTAAACCTTTTGTTTGAATTTTCTTACTTAAGAAGGTGACAATCAAACTTAAGTTTAAACATAACTCTTGACCATGATTGAAACATCTATATGCTCCTTTCAAGCTACCATTTTGGAGCCAGGAGTTTAATAAAAAAAATCTAAAATAGTTCATTGTTGACCTGCTTCCGTGATCGAATTGTCTAATGCGTCACTCTCGCAATAGACCAGACTGCTTATGGCATGGAGAATGAGGATTCGAATCTCGGTTGAATGTGTACTAAGGGGGTTTTCTTAATTAATGTATTTTCACTCTTTTTCCACGCAAAATAAGTTGCACCTACTCAATTCAATCTTACTCATCCCTAACACATTGCGTATTTAGTACAAATGTGTATACTCTGAACGGGTAATGCGACATAATTTTAAACAAAAGATCATACTGTGACACTTAATAAAAATAATAAAATAATGATTTTCAATATAGTGGATTAACTCTCCTACCATTTGAAGACTGAAGAAACAGTTTGTATTCCCGCAAAACAACTATTTCACTCTTATCACTGTTCCAGATCATTGTGGGCTAAGGCAATAATTTATCTTTTTTATATTTAACATTAATTTCTTTAGTTTTTCATTAGCGCTCGTCAAACATGAACATGATTTCACCAAAATATTGCTGGAGCTAATGTTACCTATACGCTCGTATATCGAAAGAGTAGTATACATTGTTTAAATATTTAAGTGATTATTAATCTTCACCGCCTTCTTGGCTTACCAAAAAATATGAAAAGGCAAAGAATGACGGCGCATGATTTTGTGTAATGCATATACGAATAAAAGATCGAGTCTTTGATATATTTATTACGACTAGATTCGGCTGGTAGCCTCAAACATTCCTTATTCTGTCCTATTAAAAAACATGTCTTAATGTGTAACTTTTTAGTATTTTAACTCTGTTAGACATACACATCCAAAAGGTCAGATACGTTGGTTTCCATCGGGGTGAAACATGTGTTTAAAGTCAGAATATAGAAATGACTAACTCAACCAAAATGTGCTCAAAGAACAGTAAATCGTAATATTTTATGTATTGGTTTTCGTTTTATAGTAAATAAATAAAAGAATAGAACTTCTTATTACCTGAAATTCTGTATACAAAATATAAAGGAAAAAGCTATAACAGTATTTAATCACCCAACATTAAAGAACTTAATAAAAGGGAACTATTTCTCAATTCATCTGAAAATTCAAGATGAAAATAATGTAGAAATGATCATAGCCCATCTTGGTTTGAGCCTTATCCGCGTGAGTAAGTCAGGTCCATTAATTAATTAATGCCTCAGTTGGTTATTAGTGCAAATTAGCTTTATATTACATAAATATTAAACTGAAATTCTGCGTATGGACAACAAACCTTCAAAGTTTAAACTAAATTGTACTTTAGAATCTAAATAATCATTGCTTGTATTTTGAATGTTTTAAGTTTTCAGCTTGCTTTATTAGAAAGTTGTATCGTTAAAGAACGGTTAGTGTTGGCATAGCGATTACCGCTTATTACTGAAATATGGACTGATGCATTATGAATGGCTGCCAAATTATGGGGCTGGTCAACACTCGTTCACCCATAAAAACATGCTATTACAAAATAAAAGATTGTGATAAAACCGTTCTATGGATTTGAAATCTATTTTCACCAATGAAAATTGATTTATATCCTCTAGAACTGAGAGAATGCATAACTTTTACTAATCATACTAATTAAACTATACAATGAAAACTATCGCATTTTCAGCCTCGCAATATTTTGCTTATAATGACTTCATTTAAGTTAAATATTCAAAATTGAATTTTACTATATAAAGCAAAACGATGTTTACTTCAATTTTCTTGGATTAGAATTTTTATTTAGTGTTCTATTATTATTTTTATATTTAAAAAAAATGAATAATGACTTTAGCAAAATTAATATGGATGTAAGTATTAATGTTGGAAAAAGAAGAAATCACAAAGCTAGATAATATTTTTCTCATTGTTTTAGCTATTTATTTATAATTTATTAGTTTAATACTAAGCTTCAAAAGCTTATTTATTAAAAATTTGAAATAATTTGGTGACCTTAATGCAACGGTACTTGTAGGAATACCGGGAACTACTTGTACCTTTTAGCAAATTTTTACAAGGGTCTTCCATTCACAGCGTTGCCACGATCGTTTTGGAAGTGACGAGACAAACCATTTATTCGAATATTGTGAAGAATTAAAATTATGTTCCCACTATTTTAAATCAGAAATAGGATTCATTGTATTCGCCTGAGATTAGTTGGAGTACAAGCATCGATATTTAAGGCTCTAGAATAGTCAAACAGAAATCCACCAACATATTGTAATTTTTAAACGTACATGGCTGAGATATATGTGTATATACACACGCGCACGCATGATAGCTGGTTTGTGAGACCAGTGCACTTATTGTTCCTTTCCTCTCGCTTTGCTTAGTTCAACCCCCCACCCCCGCCCCCCGATTTGAAAGGTAGTAGGTATTGTAGATTAGGCTGAGGCTTAAAGTTGACAGTAGGAGCAGGAAAATACTTATTGATACCAACCCATTTTTAAAATGTATTCGTTGTGCGTGGTGGGCACATAATTGAATATTAATTTTTTAACTCGTTAATTAAAAATGTTTTCTCATATTGTGTAAGTATTATAGCTTCAAAGATAATTTTCACAAATAGATTTTGAGTAAACTATCCATCCTTAGGTATGTTTTCCTCATCAAAATAAACAAAACATCTTGTTACTTACAATAAACACTCTTTATTAATAAATTTAAACCAAATTGTTCAAATATGGCTAATTAATAAAATTTAAATTCTCAAAAATAAGTTATTTTTAAAATACCCTAAAATTATTTATCATGTTATCATGAAAAACTAATTATCTTCAAGATCAATTTAAAAATATTCAAATTTTATGTCATTCATTGTAGCTAAACTACCCTTGAATTAATTTATTTTGGATAAATAAAGATACATCAATATTGATAATGCAAAATAGTCCCTGGTTTTTAATTTTGAATCTAATCATTAGAGCCATTAAAAAAAAAAGTTACAAAACTCAGTAATTAGTTAACTACTATTACTAAAGGATTTTTATTTGGGAAAACATATACACACACATATATATATATATATATATATATATATATATATGTACTAATTATAGTGCAAAAAGCTTAAAAATTACCCAATTTGGACCAAATTACTAAAGACATCTTTTAAAGTATTATTTCGAAAAAAAAAGTCATCAGTAGGAGAATTTCTCCCCAAAACAAGTATACATCTTTATATGTCATCCTCATGAGTAATGAAGTGGACTGGATAGGACTAGCTCAAGATAAGAATAGGTGGCTTACTTTAGTAAGTGTGACAATGAACTCTCGAGTGTTTAATACCATAGACTAGGTAACTATTAGAAAGTAATAAACATTACTTAGTCATATTTAAAAAACAATTATACCATCAGGATTAAAATAGTTTTGTTTATTTTGCTATTCAATAGCCAAAAGGTTAGTAGCCCGAACGGACAGTAAGACTCGGTAATAAAAAGAATACCAAAATGAAAAGTTTATTGATGAAGTATTTTGTATGAAATATGAGTAGTATTTTGTTTTCATTCACAGATAACACTGCTTTAAATAATGATTATGAAGTATTTTCAATTATTTTAGCAATCTTTCGCACTTTTAGTTTTTAATCCTGTCCGTGACAGACCTATGTCAATATTACCCAAACTAACAAAACAGAACCTTCGGTTTGTAGATGCATGAAAGGTTTGGCGACACACTCGCAAGAGATTGGACTTCCGATTACGGGACGATTGGGGTTTGAATTCCAGTCATAAATTCTTTCGTGTTTTTATAAATGCCTTGTGTACTTTCATTTATTCATTGCATACAGTTGATAGCTTATATATTTGAGTGACCCAAGATGTTACAGATACATATTCCCTGGCTTAACTCCAATTATGGAATCTATGCGTGGGTCTATATCTCCCCCGCCCCCTCCTCTCTTCCCCCCTGTCTTAAGACCTGTCCGGGCTATACACACTCGTAATTAATACTCATAGTGTGTGTAAAGACGGTGAAGGTAGAGTTTAGAGAAAGTGTACTTATATTTGTGTGGAAGAAGATTGATAATCCGTTTAGGAAAAGACACTCACTAAATCCTCCCGAGATTCGAATGCGGACTTTTCTGTAGACAGCAAATTGGACTAGAGGAGCTTTACATTCAGTCTGCGTACCCAATGATGCGTATGATGAGTCCCACTCAAGCATTTTTTCAAACTATTCTAAATTAAACCTAAATGTATTTTAAGATGCCATTCTGATGGAGCGACTGTGTAATGACAGAAAAATTATGAAAGAACCGGGATTTGAGCCCTGGTCATCAGCTCAACTCACTAACTTCTGTACCTATTGAACTATCAAGAATCTCCTTGTCAGTTCCATAACCCAAATAAACCTCTAAGCGTACTGGTGTAGATAAATACATTAAATACCAACACTTGTTACAAGTATACTCTAATTATCCAGTAAATAATAATATAGATATCTGGTGACCTGGTGGTTTAGGATTAAGGTGTTGGGCTTCTGGGCTGGGGTCCGGGGTCCGGGGCTCAATCCCTGTTTCCGGCACAGATTTATCTGATTGCCAAACCCTTCCTTCACCTCTGACAAGACGTATATTAATAACAACTTGTGAATGTGTGGACTGCCAGGCCATCACCGTGGTTCGGATCCCACGTTAAACTATAGGTCCTCCATTTCATCTCACAATCACCCTACCATTACAAATTAGCGTAAGTGGGTATAACCCGAATGGGTAGTAAGACGCTGTGCCGATAATAATAAAGGTAATTCATTATTGTAATTTGCTATTCTGATTATATTTGCATTATAATAATATTACGAGTGTATAGTTATTTTCTATTATGTGTCCTAAGTAATATTTTAGTAATTAAATAATTAAAATATTTGTATAATCATTGATCCAATAAAATGTTTTATAATAAATCAACATTAGCCTACTATATCATATTTTAATGTAAAAATGCATGCATACCAATAAAATTGTATTTACTATTAAATAGTAAACATTTTATTAGTCAATATTTATTATTGATTTAACTATTAGTTATAATTTTTTTAATTTAGGCTATCACTTCATTATATATTTATTCTTAGCACCACATCTTAATATTATCATTTTTTCTATTGTGTACTTGTCTGAGCTATACCCATATAAATGCACTAATAGGATATAGGAAATAGTAAGGTAAAATTTAGACATTGTAACCAAATTTGCGTGGAGGTAGAGTGGGAAAACTAAAAAAAAAACTCTCTTTGTAGACACAAATCCGGGCAGGATTTGATCCCTGACCTCCCCATCACTGGCAAACCAGACCATACTCAAATTTGATTACGAATGAACATATTTGAGAGCTTCCAATTCGTGTATGCTTTGGCCAGGATGAATTTCAATGAAAGACCAAACCAGTTGACAAATGCATTGCCTTCTATTTGTGACAATATTAGGTACTCCCTAATAGCTCTCGTCAAGGGTATTTACAAGTTTAGACTCACCCCTCCACCCCCTTTCAATACAGCGGTGATTGCTACCTGCTATAAAGGTTCCATAGGATTACAGCTTTGGTTTTTTTTGCTTGCTAACCCAGTCTCAATCTATGGATAGGTGATAAAGATGGGTAAAACAGTGATTTTACGATATCAGTGAATACAGCGACTGTGATTTTAAAATATAGGTTATTTATACCAGTGGTTTTTCATTGTGACTTGTATTCACATTGTTTTGATGGACCGATATTTTTTCACTTTCCAACCACGGTCAAAGCTAGTATTTAGATCCTGTACGAGTAGACGAGTAGTATCGAGTATGGGGTATTTAGTATTTACTCGAATAGCCCTATGAGTATCGGTTGGAAGGAAACTAATTATTTGGGAGTTTGGCGGCTTGCAATGGAATTCGCTACTTAAAGGCTTATCATAAACTCTTCCTGTTGGCACTGACATTGACAATCGATATACAACTACCTAATCTTCAGGTTTCATCTGGGTTTTATGTTGCCTGACTAATGTACAGTCAAATACAAAAGTATGCGTTTTAAGATATTTCATATAGCTGATAAAAAGAGAAAGCAAAATATGTTATTTAATATTTTATAGTGAAATGTTATGTAATTTGGGCCAAATTAGTTGTCCAACAAACATTATGTTAAACTTGAATACCAATGTTAAAACTTATTTGACGTACTATGAAAAACTCTTGTAATGGTGTAATTTATTTAGTGATCTGTTTTACTACAGTTAAAATGTATGTGACGTCAAAAATGAACCTAATATAATGGCGATTTGCTTAGAAAATGTTGTTTGGAATGCAGGCCATATCTTATATTATTGTAGTGTTATTTTATTTTAAATACTGTACATCTAATAGTAGATGAACTATACATATATTAGAAGCAAATAAACTTTTGATTATACTATAGAATGATTAGGATCATAACGCATAGTAAATATCAAGGTTTATTTATATATATTCTTTTTTATTAATTATTTTAATTTATTATTAAGAGATTTTGGGGATAGGATCACTGAAAAAAGAAACTATTTTTTTTCGTAGTCTACTTTTAAAAAGAATCCGAAATGTTATTTGCTTAGTAAGCAAGCTTTTCGATTTTGTTATTAAAAACAAATATTTTGTATTGAAAACGCAGGTGAATGAAACACATAAACCATTAAAGTCATTTTTACATAGTATTCTGATAGCATTTTTGAAAAATGAGCTCTACGAGGTCAAGTGTTTTAAATAGAAATAGCGGTGACCTGGTGGTCTAGGGGTAAGGTGTCAGACTTCTATGCTAGCGGCCGGGGTTCAATCCTCGCTCCCGGCAAAGATTTATCTGATTGCCAAACCCTTCCTTCACCTCTGACAAGACATCTTGTGAATGTGGGGAATGCCAGGCAGCCACCGTGGTTCGGATTCCACGTTAAACTGTAGGTCCTTCATTTCATCTCACAATCACCCTACCATTACACATTAGCGTAAGTGCGTATAACCCGAACGTGTAGTAAGACGCGGTGCTAATAATAATTTAAATAGAAATAACACGTAAAACATGCCAGTCAATAAGGTCGATTCTCAATTAGCTGGTAGACAGTAGAAAATATAAGAATAACAAGGGCCACGAAGCAAGTATTTACTCGAGTGTCTTGAGGAAGCAATACTAGCTTCGTGGCTCGAGTAACTGTTGCCATATGATGCGAGTATCTCCGATCACTGATATCTCAATCACCGATACTTTTGAAATCGAGTCACTGGGAGTAGCGCTGATCACATGGTATCGGTGATAAATCACAGTCAGTGATTTATCGCCCATCTCTAATAGGTGAAGGGAATGGGCTCTAAAGTGCTAATAGGCGAAGACAAAGTATATAACTCAATTGGTTTCTTCTGATAACGTAGATAAGGGGCTGACGCTGATGCGACTCTTCACTTCCAACGATCACTGACCAGGCCCTTATGATCCTCCTGTAATTTCTCTAGCCGAATCCAGGAGTTATTTATATTTAGTCCACTTCAGTGAACGAACAGTCTAAAGCGTCACTCTCATGTTAGACTGACCTTTTGATTAAAGGAGGTCGTGGTTCGAATCCCTGTCGTGTATTCTGAAGTTGTTTTTCTCTTAAATAGTTTCCCACTTTTTTCTACCTAAATGCGGGTATATGATTTATAAAACTCTTCCTTCCTCATCCCTATCTACTAGAGTAATCATCATATATGCATATAACCTGAACAGTTAGTAAGACGCGGCGATAAAAAGAAGTTAAATTTCTCTTTCCTTGTGGTTTTTATAGAAAGGGAAATTTAATTAGCTTTTGGCTCATATTTCCACGATAACATTCTAATAGATTAAAATTTTATAGTTTTTAAGTTTTACGGTTTGAATACGTACCGAGCTCACACCAACTAATTACGCTGATGGCATTGAATTACGGGAATGTGTGTATTGAAATGAGAACCACTACAATTACTGATTAAATATTTTGACTCATTTTACTTTTTAACCCTTTGAAGCACACATTAAGGATTTAATTTATTTTTAATTTTTTACAATGAAAACTTATTTCTAAATACATTTAAAATTTAATTTGAGCAAAAATAATTTTTCATTAATATTGAGTGTTGCTAAAAAATGGTGGTCATTCAGTGAAACCACTATGCAACTAAGCTTCACTATATGTTTACATGGTGTGGTATGCTTCAAAGCAATTTTTAGCTTCATTGAGACACTATGCCACTTCGCATGTCTTACAAGACCATTTACTTCGGTGTGGCTGTAACTTCGTGCTGCAGTGGGCACAACGTCTGCTTGAACTCCTTACAGGTAAATGAGCCACCTTGTCAAATCTTTTTTCAAGAGGTACTTGAGGCTTGAAATAGCTCACTGGCTTTGGAATTGGTTTTCTTCCTCTAGGTGAAGATTGTGTTGCACCAATCAAACCATCTACTACAGAAATACGAAATTTCTTTAGTGATAAATGGGTGCCCTCACTTTGGAGTGCATAAATGACAAAGCCATTTGTCAGTGCAACATCCACAAAGTGCCAAAATATACGGTGCCACCACTTGCGGCATTTCCGGCTTATTTCGTATAGGGATTTCAACATATCAGCTTTATCCACATAGCCCATGTGCTGATTGTAATCTTTCACTAGTTGTGGACAGGTTACTATTTGTATTGTTCCATCTTTGTTTTTTCTCTTGGCTTCAGAAATAAGCGAAGGATTGTGGAAATTGGACAAAAATGTAATACATTTGTTGTCTTTCCACTTTAGCCAAGCAACTCCTGTAAATGAGGTGCGAAACTCACTATCACCTTTCTTCATGTTCTTTTCTATCTTTTGTTCTTTTGGCAAGTCAGTTCTCACATTCCTTACTGTTCCGCATGCATATATCGCTTGGTTCTTTAGTGAAATCATTAGATCAACACTTGTAAAATAATTGTCGAAATAAACATGATGACCCAACCCAACAAGTTCAAGAGTAAGGTCTTTGACAACTCGGGCACCTAATAGCTTCTCAATATTGCCTTCAACCTTACCTGTGTATATTTGAAACTGACAGACAAACCCCGACTCATCCGCACGCACCCAAACCTTGTAGCCTCGTTTTATTGGCTTGTTGGGCATAAATTGTCTGAAAGAACTCCTTCCTTTAAATTTGATCATACTTTCATCGATGGACTGATGTTTCCCTGGTTTGAAGCAGGTTTTGAAAGTCTCTGAAAGTGTATCAAGCATTGGTCTTAGTTTGTAGAGCTTATCAAAAGCATTGTCGTCTCTTTTTGGCTGCAATACATTGTTGTTTACATGTAAATGCGTCAACAACCAACCAAAACGATTCACTGGCATTAGGGGAGAGATAAATGAATCCCTAAGCTGAGGGTAAGATGACCAATGGTCCCTGTAGGAGGGTAAACGTTTTATCCCCATTATAATGTTTATTGCTATGAAAATCTTCATTTCTTCTTCATTTACAGGGACGAATGGTTTCCCCAACTGTGTAGCATAAAGGTTAGTTTGAAAAACTAAATGTTCAATAAAAGAATCTGGAAATAAACACAAAAAAGTATCGACAGGAGATTCTGTACTTGTTGGTACATTAGGGCCAAAGTCATTTGTAAAATTTAGAATGTTCCACCGCCTTATTTTGTTTTCCCACACACCATCTAATTTTTTAAATCGCTCACTAAGGGGTTCATCATCATCATCATCATCTGTATTACAATCTTCCTGATTTATATCAGAATAATTTAGGACATTATTGTTATTATTGAAACCGTTATCTTCCTGTATAAAAACAATTGATCTGTCCTCACTTTCCTGTAAGCAATCTTCTAAATCCGAATCACATTCTCCATCAGAATCACACTGTCCATCAATAGAGTCAGTATCACTAGGCACTTCTATTAGCAAACGTTCAACATCTTCCTCTTTGAGTGATACGTTTAGCAATAATTTTATTTTATTTATAGACATGACGACACTGAAATGAGTAAAAATATACACATGACCTTACTTGCACAGTGGTAGCAATTTGAAACCACCTAGTAATTAGGTTATTAAAATTAATATATTTAGATAAATTTAATTATGAATGTAAATAATTATAAAGCAAAAAACAATAGTATTAAATAATGATTTGAATACTTACATAGTTATATATTTATTCCTTGAAAAATATAACAAAACCAATTAGAATAAACGTGTCACTTCAATAACAAAAACAAAATACATACTATATTGGAGGCATGAATACCAACAAAAATTACTAATAATAAATTTTTACAAGAATAAAACAAGCAAATAAATTCAGATAGATGATTCATAAGTGCTGCCAACAGTTAAATGTGTCTCAAATAATTAAATAAAAGGTGGTTACCAAGTGAAACCACTATGCTTCAAAGGGTTAATCAATAATTTACGCGTGAACTAAGGAAAGACACTTCGCAGCGTTCAGCAAGATGCCATTCACAGCGGTAGCTGAAAGATTGGTTGGTTTGCCCAGCCGTATTTATAATAATTCTGCATTTTATAAACTATTTCCCCGGTACTGGCACAGATTTATCTGATTTCCAAACCCTTCCTACACCTCTGACAATACATCTTGTGAATATGGGGAATGCCAGGCCGCCACCGTGGTTCGGATTCCACGTTAAACTGTAGGTCCTTCATTTAATCTCACAATCACCCTACCATTACACATTAGCGTAAGTGCGTATAACCCGAACGGATAGTAAGACGCGGTGCTAATAATAATAATAAATAATAATAATAATAATAATAATAATAATAATATAAACTATTGGACCTTTTGGAGGAATATAATATTCTCTATGTTAACATTCCCACGTCTTCGACTATCTTTCAGCCAAAGGCAAAGTAACGACGGTATGTTCACGACGATAAGTTTCTTTTATTGAACTTGTTCTGTTCTCGTAAATGATATAAGGTGGTTTGAAGTTTCCTTCCCCAAGCTTGTTTTTTTTAAACGTTTTAAACAGTTGGTTTTGATATACTCGATTCGTATAGTGAATTAAGTAAACATTAACTAGTAATTACGCCCAAAGGAAAGTTGAAAAACACATTACTAGTTCATGTAATATTTTAGTTTAGTACTCTTTTTTTCAGCTGAAAGAGAGTATTTGTGAAATATAATTATGGGTTCCACCACACAAAGGAGTCGTACTTAAATTACGTACGTAAGAATTTTTTTTGGGGGGTTGGAGCTATTAATTTTTTATTTGGGGAGGGGGGAGTATCGGCATCTATCTCTATGTAAGGTTTGTAATCAATGTTTATGATTAGACATAATCTAAAAAAAATCAGAAAATTCTGAAATATTTCATTCATTTATTAACACCACTTTAATAACTAGTTTTCAATGATTTATAGAAATGCTTTAGATCTAAACTTAATACGTTTCATCAAGGTTATTAACTTCAATATACATGACAACTGACTTTATTAAAAAACCCACTATTATAAATCATATGAAGGGGGAGGGGAATTCTACCCTTTCCCCACTATACTCAGTCCAGATTCGAACCACGCTCTCTCGACAGAAGTACCTAGTGGAAAGAATAAAAGATTGAACAAATTGAAAACAATTCATACAAAATATAAATTGTTTCAAATCAAGAAATAATTGTTTGATTGGCTTGCGTTGTAATGTTATTAATCACGTATTCAATGCCGGGATATAAAGTTTTATTCGTCGTGAATAACAAATGATTATTGGACAGGATTGTGTAAAATACTGTTTTTAAAGTCAGATAGTGGTGGATTAATGTTTATCGTTTAATGTTAACCAAACTGTTAAAATATTCCGTTAGTCTTCTTCTTTCTTTGCACCGTGTTTTATTAACCGTTCGGATTGCACGCCTATGTACTAATTACGCAAGTGGTTTGGGGATTAGGAAGGTTCCATTGAGAGGAAGTGCACCCGCATTTGCGTGGAAGTAGATTTGGAAACCATTTAGGAAAAACCACCCTCAGTGCATCCGACCGGGATTGAACCCTGTTATCCCCGTCTTCGGCAGTCTAGTCCACCACGTGAGTAGAGTGTTAGACTATACGGCCACCGAAACGGGTTTCCGATAATCCAATCTCTGGGTTGGTATACTTCACATGCGTGCCACAGTCGCCTTCCAATAGCTAATGAAGTTATTGGAAATTACGCGTCTAGACTTGATGATAAATATCAATTTAATTAAAATAATACGGAGTTTACTAAACATCATATCCTCGATTAGGACAACTTTTTATGTATCATATCATTTTTAACATATTTTAACGCTGCGTGTCTCATTTAGTGCTAATTATTTTTACCCACATGTTTAACCAACCCACCACCCACTTCGGTGGCCACATGGTCTGAGGCATCACTCTTGCAATAGACTAGACTGCCTATGACAGGAAGATCGTGGTTTGATCCCGGTCGGGTGTATTGGGAATGTTTTTTCCTAAATGTTTTCATTCTTTCTCTCCACGCAAATGTGGGTTCCCTTCATCTAAATCCAACCTTTCTTCGTCCCTAACCCACTTGCGTAATTAGTACATAAGCGAGTAACCCTAACGGTTAGTAAAAAGTGGTGCCAAAAAATTATTATTATTATTAGCACCGCGTCTTACTACCCGTTCGGGTTATACGCACTTACGCTAATGTGTAATGGTAGGGTGATTGTGAGATGAAATGAAGGACCTACAGTTTAACGTGGAATCCGAACCACGGTGGAGACCTGACATTCCTCACATTCACAAGATGTCTTGTCAGAGGTGAAGGAAGGGTTTGGTAATCAGATAAATCTTTGCCGGGACCGAGGATTGAACCCCGGCCTCCAGCATAGAAGTCTGACATATTACCCCTAGACCACCAGGTCACCTGGTGGTGCCAAAAAATCCATTGCGAATAGTCCAGATGAGTAGTAAGACACTTTGCAAAATAAACTAGCGCAAAGGCACGGATAAAGAAGGAATACCAACACGCGTTCTAAGTCGTCCTCCTTATCAGGTCTGAGTCTTCGGTGACGTGGAGGGTGGGGGTTGAGGGGAGGTTGGGGCTCTTATCTCGGCCATTTCTACCGAAGTTTAAGTTTTCCTAAATAGTATTCCACTCTCCCTTCATTTAAATACTATAACAGCGCCTCTTTTAAAACCATGATCAAATCATCAAATACGAATACAGTAGGTAAATAAAAATTACATTTGTGACAAAAATATTAGCAAATAATAATAATAATGCATAGTGTATTTGGCAAAAAAAAAGAAATTGTATTGGTTTTCTGGTTTTATATTAGGTTTTCAATTCATGCTCCATTTGCCAAATAAATTAATGGGCTGATAAGAAATGAGCAGCCAGACTGCTTTGTTTCTAAAATTATGTTAAGTTTCAGTTTTTGAATTTTCATTAGAATAAAAGTTTTTTTTTTTAAATATCGGGTTTGTCATTATTATTTGTCATATTTGGAATCTCATTATATTCTAATGTGTCCACTTCACCTACACAGGTTGTGATTTCAAGAGAACAAGTTTGTATGGACACAAATAGATAGGTTTGATCTAGTTAGGAGCATCACTATTGTCACTTGTATAATTTAGGTCATGTGAGATCATTGTTTCACGCTGTCTCTTTAACAGTCGCCCTATATTTATACACATACGTAGGTGACCTGGTGGTCTAGGGGTAAGGTGTCAGACTTCTGTGCTGGCGGCCGGGGTTCAATTCCTCGGTCCCGGCACAGATTTATCTGATTACCGAACACTTCCTTCACCTCTGACAAGACATCTTGTGAATGTGGGGAATGCCAGGCCTCCACCGTGGTTCGGATTCCACGTTAAACTGTAGGTCCTTCATTTCATCTCACAATCACCCTACCATTACACATTAGCGTAAGTGCGTATAACCCGAATGGGTAGTAAGACGTGGTGCTAATAATAATATACACATACACATATTTTGCATAACACTGCCTTATCGTTGATTGGTTATTTCCAAACTATTACAAGAATTCAAATTCAAAAGAATATCAGGTGTCAGATGGAAGTGTATTGGCATCAGGTTATCTCCTCTATTTTCATCCCAAGTATTACGAATAAAGCCGAACCAACTTTTAACTTGCCAGATTTATTTTCGTATGATACCATGGGAATCGTTTCCTTGACAAACATTGTTCACGTTTTGCACCTCTTTGAGCTGCTGCGGCTGTTTTCTGTTGTGGAAACACGTCACTGCCAGTTTTATTTTGTTAGCGATTTACTCGATTTCATGAGAAATGCCTTAACTTGTAATACGTCATTCGGCTATAATTTGGATTCATATACATCCAATAACTAAATCATTCAGTGGGAGCACTGGTGCGGGTAGAATAAAGCAACGATTACGAACTTGTTGAAGTTATACTTCTATAGGCGCGTTATGAAAAAATGATGAAAGTGAAATTTTAAGATGCGCGCGCATCACTGTAACACAAAAGTAACAGGTTGAAGCTAAACCGCTCATTAAGTCTCGAAAAAAAAAAAAAGTTTCAACAAAATAGAAATAGAACCTCTGTTAGTCGCGCATGTTGGTACGCTCGTCGCCTCTGATCACTGTTTTCATATATATATAATATTTATCCACATGTTTCTAGTTTCTACATTCACAACACGTGTTTTAGTTTCATACAAGTGCGAATTATATATGTGCTAATAAATTATATTCAGTAGTGATTTGAATTGAATATTTTGATTAATATTATTTACTATTCGTAAATATTAGTGAAAAAAATTGTGCTTATAGAATTTTCAAGTGCTCCAATATAATTAAGGTTAACTATCCGTATGTATTATTTAATCATGCCAAAGAAGTATAACTTCTCACGCGCGTACATAAGTACACACACCATTTTTTTTCTACTAATACTTCTGAATACCAGTTTATTCTTAATATCTTTTCCGAAACAACCCACTAAAGTTGAATATGCTTTTACCTCTGACCTACTGAGTGATGTGTTAAAGTATGTTTTAAATTAAATATATATAATTCAAATCAAGAATTGGGATAAATAAATACTGTTGTAATGGATTCATCTAGACATGGGTGTGTTCGAATATTCCATTCAAACATTCTCAACTTACCTCACCTCGTCACGTCTCCTTGATTGTTGAATACATCTGTCACCAAGGATGCTGAGACACTGCTTCAAGAAAGTTCTTGCGTTCATGAATAGGAACTATCTCTCATCTCAGAGCGTGGAGAGTGCGGTGTTTTGACTGTCAACTCATAATATGTATTGTCTCTACGCTATTGCTTTGGCTCAAAAGGGCAAGCCTTATTTTTATTTCTCCATCTTATTTGTAGAGCAACGTTTGGCTGCGAATTCAAGGCACTCTCTCAAGTGAGTATTAACGAAAATGGAAGAATTCTTATACTTCTACTTTTTTATGTGCACAGTGTCTTATTAAATGTAGGACTCTCATCATATTTGGAACATTAGGATAATAAAGGAAGGATTTAGATAAAAAATACTCGCATTAGCGTGGAGTGAGAGCATAAGACCCGTCCAGAATCCGAATCCTAGCTTCCCCAACATTGGCAAACCAGACCACACATGAGTGATGTTTTATTCCGTGTTCTTGTCGATGCTTGTAGCTTATCTACTAAAATACAACATAAAAGAATCTTTGTCTATTTTATTCTACTCTCTCCTTATTCTAGGGCTGATTTGGCACACTGCTATCACATGGTTATATTTATAGACATTGGCCAAAACTATCTTTATGAGAAAAATCCGAAACATGAACGAATTAAATCCCGATAACCTGTCAAAAGTGTAAGTTAACTGTAAGAGGGTAAGTGTAAGGTTGACCTTGGTGGTTTTGTGGTAAAGTGCTCACCTCAGTACCTGCTTTTCTTGGGTTCAAACCCAGCCGGGGTCAAGTGATACAAATTCGTAGCACAAATTCCTTCGGAGGGGATGTAAAGTCGACGGTCCCATGCCAATTGTGGCGTATAAAAGAATCCTGGAAGGTGTGTGAAAATATCTTTACAGCACAGTTGGTAGGCTCTTTCGCTCTCGCTCATAAAAATTCTCGTGTGCTGATATAATCATTTGGTTCAGAAATAGCACGTTAAATACCCATAATGAATTTTAAATAAATATATAAGCGTAATCTTAGCTAGGTGATGATTCAAGAATCCTTGCAAGGATTCTCTAGACCAGTGGTTCTCAAACTGTGGTACGGGTACCACCAGTGGTACGTACAATTACTCACGGTGGTACGCCGTGGGAACCGAAACAAAACAAATAAATTAAGCCGTAAAAAGATAGGGCCACAGAAAATCTTAAAAATATATTACGACCAAATCTAATTAAAAATAAAACCGATCCAAACAATGTTTGTGGAGGGGTGGCAACACTGATTCAAGCTCGAATAGCTGATGCAGCCACGCATTGTGTGTTTTTATATCCACGGTCAGCATTAAAAATGATCTAAATAGTAAATATTCAGGATTATCCCAGTGTTAATACAAACTGATGTTGGTACACCATTCAAAAAGTTTGGGAACCGCTGCTCTAGACTATTCAAGCACGGATCTTTGTCATTGAGAAGTGTAGCAACGAATATAAAATCGCATTGTTGACGTGAGTCTCATCACCTGTTTCCTGTTTAGTACTCTTAAACAGCGAGTGTTTAAATCGTCTTTGCCAGTTCCTCGTTGACCAAATGCGTGCACCTGTTACTAGGTTATAAAATGTTTACTATGTAAACACCTTCTCTTAATCTCAAACTAGTATTCGAGGGTGAACTGGAGGCTTTTTCGTTTTCAAACGCATTGTTTACAATCACTGTTGTTGATTACTCTATATTACGATGTTAGCCACCAAACATTAAAAAATATATATATTACATTTTCTTAAATTTGAATGTGAACAGAAATTTGTTTTCACAGTATAATTTAATGTTAAAATTAGTTAGAAAATATGTCGGAACTAAAAGCACTTGCGGTAAAATAAAATATTATAAGGTTTTTTTTTAAATTCAAGCATACATGGACGAGATATGATATGATATAATATAATATAAACATTAAAACCCATGTAATGTTCAAAATGTGTAAGATGTTGGCCTACCCTTCGTTTACCCTGAAAAGTAACCAGATTTAAGTTACACTATTACACTATTACACTTTGGCATAGCTTATAAATAGAGCTTTAATGTAATCCGTTAAAGTAGGACTGCTAAGGATAGACGGAGTACACATTGTCTTTATGAAAAAAATAATTTTGTTTTCATACTGTGATACTTTTAGGAGAATGGTTACACATTTCTACTATAAGTAGATCTAACATTTTGCACACCTGTTGGCCTGAGTACTTCTATAAACTACAGGAATAAAATACAGATTTCATTTATGACTCCAGAAAATACTTAAATGATTTTAAATTTGTCCGGAAATACACTGAAGATTATATTTTTTCCATAACTTTTGATAGTCTCTGAATAAACATGCATTTATGAATTCGATAAACCCCTCGATTTTAATTCGGCTTTATTCTGATGGATGATACGTTAACCTCTCCTACAGTCATGACCAAATATATCTGTGTATCTAACCAAACACACCTTTATCTGGAAAGATGTTATGTCCTCTTATATCTGTCAACCTTTCTCCTCTCTTGACCTGAGTATGTCCTCGAGCATGGCTTCTTTCTGCCATGGTGGCACAGCCACCTCATTCTGTACAGGATTTTAAGCATAAGTTCTCTTCGGAACTAGGAGAACCCTAATAAAAAGATAACAGAAGCACATCGGAAAGAGTGTTGATGTTCTTCTTAGATTGTAAATATTTATATAAGTAGTTCTGCCCCACAAACAGTAAAAATGTATATTGAGTGCAATTTATGACTCTGAAGAGTTAACACTGTCTTATTATTGTGATAAGAATAAACTATCCTTATTCAAAGCATCTTATGCTCTTCCAGATACACAAGGGTAGTGCCCCCTTGGCTCCCCCCCCTTTCCCCTTGCCCACTTAGCCTCCTCGCCAATAAGTGCCTTCACAGCTCAACACACTTTGGACTATCCGCCTAGATACCTCCCAACTATTACCAACATGCCAAACATCAGCAAACTAGGTAAAAAACATTCTAAGATTCCCCAACTTCTCCATCCCGACAGGCTAAACTTCTGCCGAAGACTCTTATTTCCTACTCTCTTGATTATCCCTTATACTACTCAACTTTTCCATGGCATCCCTCTGACAGAACTACGCACACCCCTTGTTCCCTTCAGTAGGGCTATTCTGACCGGACGGGAACTTGTTGACGTCGCATTGGGACGATCCCGTGAACTTGCCGACATGTGAGTTTGTCCGGACGGCTTGTTGGCGACACGATTGAATCGTCGCGAAATCTGTCGCTTATTTACGAGACTGTCTACTTCCTCGTTATCTTCCAGGCTTTAATGGCGCTCATTACTTACGTTTGATATTTATATATTTGATTGTTTATTTAAGTTTTTATATTATCCAATTTAGTTAGGTAAGGGTTTATTTTAGTGTGTTTTAGCGTTTAGTAATTTTCAAGTGGGATTTTTATTTGTATTTGCATCATAGATTTTCAAAACAGTTGTTTTAATTTGCCACATTGTCCCCAGTGCCTTGAAACAACAAAACAACATCAGATTAACAGTTTTTTTTGTTATGTATGTGAATAAAAAATAAAATGTTAATCAATGTTCTAGTTGCTATCTCATTATGTGTATTTTTACAGGTTTTTTGATATGATGTTGAAAAACCGAGTTTCATCTTATAAATAAAAGTGGGTAACTTAGTATAGATAATTATTTAATTGTGCAGTAGGACTGCCTACAAGTTTCATCTTAATTTAAAATTTTCCTACATATTTAGCTCGCATATTAGTCACTCTAAACAAATTGTAAAATTAATTATAAATTGTACCATTTTCAAACATTTGATTAAGAAATGTTTATTTATACCAACTTACACACCATTCTAGGTCTAACTTACTAATGGCGATTGTTGTACATTTTCTAGTTCAATCAACATAAAGCCATTACAAAAAAAATACAATAGTATGTCCAATACAGTTTATTTTATTAAAAAAAAACTACAATCAAAAAGCTTCACTTGTCCTTCCTCGTCTGCGGTAGTTTAATATCATCTGAAACAAAACTGCTTGATAAAAAAAAATTCCTTAGATATATGGCATTTTAATATAATAGGGTAGGAATCAAAGATATTTAAGAGGAAATGCACCTGCAATAGCATGGAAAGAGGGTGGAAAAATTGCTCTATAGGTTCGTGTAGGATTCAAACCTCTATTCATAAACTGCAACAAAATACAACCAATTTGTAAAAATAACAAACAATATAGCCTAAAGTATTAATATTTACTAATAAGAATGTGGACTGCATTTTTCATAATATCTATAAATGTTTGTGTGTATTTGAGTATTGAATATTCTTTTATGCACCGAGCCTTATTACCTCTCAAAGGTATTGGGATATTTACACTGATGACATAAGGATGAGAGAAGTAAACATGAGAAGAAATGTGCCAACATTTGCATTGAGGGAGAATGAAAGTATCCGAACTACAATTGATTATAATTTGAACTCTCTCTCTTTCACTGACAAACCTGACAATGTTGATGCCTTAGCACATGTACCCAATGATGTAGGCTAATTTTTTTTTTTTTTTCATTTTTATAACCAAGCACAAAGATACATTTTACCTAACAGTGAAAGCTTATTTGTAACTACCAGTTTAATCTCATCAAAGCAACTTTTTATAATTCCTTATCAAGTTAATGATTTCAAAGGTATTTTATCAATTTTAATCAATCACAAACAAGGATATAGAAAAAATTAGGGATGATGCACAAAATAGTGTATGTAACACACTTTTTTGTTATAAAATAATACATAATTAAAACACAAAAATTCTACTCAAGAGCAAACGGCGAATCAAACGATACTAAAATTATAATGATGTGTATTGACATATATTCACTTTTGCAACACTTAATCAACGCACCCAAAACATCAGAGAAATGTAGCTATTGATGGACATATTGTGTTTTTACCTGTGCGGCTTTAGGTTTATACAAATGATCCTTAACATTATCAACTCTATATTATTTATTTGATTACTACTGTTCGAAATTGTTATTTATGTAGGCCTATACATGAAAAGTTAGGTCAATATATTGGTTCATACTCCATTAAATTATTAAAATAGGGATTGATTTTTCTTATCATTCTAAGCTAGTCCTAACTAACAAAACCCAACCTTTCAATCATAAAAAAACATGACTTTGGTGTTTGGTTTAAGAGTTTTTATTCATCTGTTTCAATTATAGGCTTAGATAAATATATATAATTATTATAATTTTACTATCATTTGATTTTTCCGTATCCTTTTGAATGGAATGATGGTGTTAAATTATTTATTATTTTCTATTTTATATAGAAAACCGAGTCCTATATATATCTGTTATTGCGTGCCATCCCCGAATAAAAAACTACTTAAATAGCCCTTATGATATTAGGTTAAACATCTTGAAATAAACAAAATTAATAATGGTACGTGTCTTACATTATTTTACAGTAACAATAATCTTTGTTTCTTTTAGTAAATACTTCACACAGTTTTGAGGCCTAAGCTCCACTAGCATTCCCTTACTAAAATAAAATTTATTGGTTTTGTGGCACTTTATTATTGGTAAAACATTTGATAAATTACCATTAAATATAACTAATATTAACTTATAACCGGTATATATGACAAATAACCTAGGATAATTATTCAATTTTAGCAACCTACTCAACATATTTGTTTTTAGTATTAATGCAGCCCACTTTTGTCAATAATAAAAAGGGTAATATATTATAAGCTAACCTAACTAGTCCTACAAGAACTCGTAGCTTAGGTGTACTTTGAAGTTAAAACATCTTAATTTAGATTATCATTCTTTCAGAGATAGTTTTTGTTTCAAAAACTAGTGCATCATTAACAACACCACATTATAAGACTATGCACAATCAAATAGGACTAGTTTAAATTTGTTGAATATAATTATATTGGGTTTACTCACGTTTCTTTATTTCCGGGAATCACGCTGGCACACAATGTATAATAATATAAACCTTTCCTTCAATAAAGATAAAACAAACATACGGTAATGCACTTACAAACAGAATGCAATGCTTATAAGTCTAGGTATAGTTATAAATAATGATTCTCAAAATTAGACCAAACCTTAAATTATACACAAGATTTGACCTACATAAAATATTAAAACACCCCAATAAATATAATTTTAATAGAAACTAAATTAAAGAAATAGTTAAAATGAATTGATAGATCAAGACTTTCAAATAATGTGATGACTAATATAAAAATAAATACGAATCATTAATAAAAGACCGTTTCATCTGCTAAATTCGAAATTGTAAATACAACCAAAAGTAAACAAGAAGCAATGAGCTCTGGGTAAAATATGTTGCCAACTTAAATAAATAGTGTTGAAAATCGAAGATTGTTGAATACTGGTTGCCATGGCAACCATGGTCTTCCCGTCACTAAGCGATGTTCGGACAGAATCGCTGTTTCGCTAACTTGCTACGACAACACGTCGCGAAGCTTAGTTGAGGACACTTGAGCCGACAAATATTCCCGAGCAGTCAGAATAACCCTACTACATATTCCCACTCACTACCGACCACTGAAACAATGACCAGCTGACTACTAGGATGTATCTGTTATGTTTACGAAATTATCTCTGAATCTTTTTTTATATCTACATACAAACATATGTGGGAGACTCAAATTTTCGTTTAAAAAAAATTAAGCTTGGAAAATTAAGTTATTTGGAAAAAGGATTTGAGATAACCGCAAATATGTTACGCACTTGAAAATTTTGAGATGCAACTATTTGGTCCGTTTGTATGGAGTACTCCAGCTATTTATTTCTCTATGAATATGTCAAGTTATTTAACTATTATTTCTAGTATATTTCAATATAATAATGATTCATATGGCATTTTTAAATGATTTTTATATGACCTGATGATAGTGCATAAATATAAAAACTCCATTGTAAAATGTTGTGAATCAATTGTCTTTTTCCTTGAATTAAGTTAGTCTTTGAAAATAAAAAAAATCTTGTTTATTTCCCCCCCCCTCACCCCCTCGGGTTATATAAAAAAAATCTTAAAGAAATGCGTGAAGAAATGTGAAATGAAGCGTTGACACACAACAATAGCTATTTAAAAATTCCCTAAATTAGGAAAAAAAAAAAGTTTAATTTCCCAACATTTTAAACCATATATTTTGTATAGTTTAATATCATGATTGTTTCCTATTTTGATCACATTTAAGTTATCTAGTTTTAAAATTGTAAGTAAAAATGTTTGAAATGAGAAATTGTTTAGATGGAACCTAGTTTGTAAAACATATATTTACTAAGAAAATGTGTCAGTCCTAGCTGCAGACTTGAACGAGGAGATTGAGGCTGTAATCTCAGCCAGGTGCATTGGGAGTGGTGGTTTCTCTCTCTGGTTTTCATATCTCCTCAGCACGCCATTGTGAGTGTATTTTATATAGAACTACCCTCCTAACATCCACCACAGATTGAGTCTTAAGCCGGTAGATTCAGTGGTTGAATGTCTAAGGCGTCACTCTCGCAGTAGAATGATTGGGGATATCGGGTTTCGAATCTCGGTATGGGTGTATTGAAAGTTTTTTCCACTCTCCTTATACACAAATGTGGTTACACTTATTCTAAATTCAAATTTCTTCATCCATAACACATTAGCATTAGTACATACACTTATAGCCTTAACGAGTAGTAAAACGCGGTGAAAAAATAAGTTGTTTTAAGAAAATAACTGGTTGCTGTGCTGTTAAAAAGTACAAAAGAAAAACAACTTTTCAGATTCTTGATTCTTGCTTCTTGAATAGTATGTTGAGTGTAAAGATAAAACACTTTTAATTTATCGTGTTTATTATTCCTCTGTTTATTTCAACCTGTCGTAAGTTTTCAAATCAATTGCCGTTTATCGCTTGTCATCATATCTTACATACTCAAGTGATCTATTTTTTTAGATATTTTTTTAGATATGGAGAGGCGACTACTGAAATAGAAACATGATTGCGCCAATGGGAGAGTAAATATTATTTTTATATCAACTTCAAAATTGAAATCTTTTATCTAATTATCTTCTATTAAGTTTAAAACATACTTCATGAGGTTTGTAATCTTTAGCGCGAATGTTTATTTATAGGCTCTAAACACATTTCAGATAATGGTTAACCGGGCATATAAAAAGCGATTAGTACATTCGGGTGTCCCTGGGCAACGGTACAGTAGTACTGAACAATCTTTCCACTGCTTGTGGACTATTTCTCGCTTCATCGACCTTTTGTTTATTGTGGACAATTCCTCGCTTCATCAACCTTTTGTTTATTGTGGACTATTTCTCGCTTCATCAACCTTTTGTTTATTGTGGACTATTTCTCGCTTCATCAACCTTTTGTTTATTGTGGACTATTTCTCGCTTCATCAACCTTTTGTTTATTGTGGACAATTCCTCGCTTCATCAACCTTTTGTTTATTGTGGACTATTTCTCGCTTCATCAACCTTTTGTTTATTGTGGACTATTTCTCGCTTCATCAACCTTTTGTTTATTGTGGACTATTTCTCGCTTCATCAACCTTTTGTTTATTGTGGACTATTTCTCGCTTCATCAACCTTTTGTTTATTGTGGACAATTCCTCGCTTCATCATCCTTTTGTTTATTGTGGACTATTTCTCGCTTCATCAACCTTTTGTTTATTGTGGACTATTTCTCGCTTCATCAACCTTTTGTTTATTGTGGACTATTTCTCGCTTCATCAACCTTTTGTTTATTGTGGACTATTCCTCGCTTCATCAACCTTTTGTTTATTGTGGACTATTTCTCGCTTCATCAACCTTTTGTTTATTGTGGACAATTCCTCGCTTCATCATCCTTTTGTTTATTGTGGACTATTTCTCGCTTCATCAACCTTTTGTTTATTGTGGACTATTTCTCGCTTCATCAACCTTTTGTTTATTGTGGACTATTTCTCGCTTCATCAACCTTTTGTTTATTGTGGACTATTCCTCGCTTCATCAACCTTTTGTTTATTGTGGACTATTCCTCGCTTCATCAACCTTCTGTTTATTGTGGACTATTTCTCGCTTCATCAACCTTTTGTTTATTGTGTACTATTTCTCGCCTTATTAACCTTTGGTTTGTTGTGGACTATTTCCATTAAGCCTTTGTGCTTTGAATTGTTTTTAACGTCTATGAACACCAAATTAACAGCAATACAAACCTATTTGTGGGTGTAAAGGTGGGAAGAAGGAAGGTAAACACAGACAAAGGTGTCAGTTTCGTCTTGTCTGTATTGCTAATAACAGGGAAGCTGAGGTTCAAACCCCGGTTTTGTGACGGAGGTTTTTTTTTTTATGGTTTCCCACTCTCCCTTCACGGAAATCTGGGTACATTTAATCTTGAATCAAACCATTCTCATTTCTACACCATCAGTGTAAATATATTTATATAACCGAAGGTTAGTAAGACTTTATTCGCACACACACAAAAATGGAAAAAATCACTTCTTATATGCTAATCCAAGGTAACACAATCAGGATAGTATGTTTTGTGGAAATTAAAAAAATGTACCGGAATATTACTTAAAAAGGAAAAATATTGTAATTTCTTCCCCTAAATGCAGTTCATTTAATTATACAAAGAAAGTCCAACTGGATGGGTCACATTATGAGAATAAATAGTTTATTGAGTGATTTTATAGATAACTAACTTTGCTCGCAGGGGGCTCCAACCCCCGAACCCACGGTGAGAGACAAGTGGATGTAAACTAATGTAATTCCAAAACTGTTTTTTGATAGGTCTTACCGTTTAGCCACAAGAGACCTCCAAAGAAAGGTCCGCACCGACTTTAAAGTTGCTTCGTCATTTTGAATTTTTTTTCGGGTGTTAAAATTAAAATTTTTAACTTTGTGGAATTTTCCCGTCAGTTACAGGCTAGACGATATAAGTTTTCCAAATTTCAAGTTTCTAGCTCATCTGGAAGTGGGTCAACATTAATGTCATTGAGTGAGTCAGCCATGTGGCTTTATAGTAGTAAAATAATGGGAAAGGGACAAGAGAACCAGGAATACCAAGAATGTAACTGATGGATGACCTCAAATAAGGAAAGAAAATTAATTTTCAGGATCCATTAAAGGCATAGGACTTGTTGAATGATTCAATTTGACCAAGGAAACAAACCTGTAGAAAGACAGCATACGTAAATAAGCTTATCTAAACAAAGACTTGCTAGTTTGACTGTAAATACTTAGTTAATGAATTTTGAGCGCAGATAGGTTTACCCTGAAAAGTGGCAAGCTTACCTTGCATGATTCTAATGTGTGGCGGCTTCTATGATAGTGCTTGTTATATGGGGCAAGTTTTATAATCAGACTTAGGGCCCTTTTTTTTTATACAGGCGTTTCTTGACGCATAACCGGTGTGACGCGTTTGTTTTCATACAAACAACATATGTCGTGCTTCATGAAAAGGGTGGGAGGAAATGAAAGGCAAAGGATAAGGTTGCCAGCAAGTCTCTTCTTTTACCTCGCTCGTGATGGATCCGTGCGTTATATTCCTCGTATTGTGGCATTTCAGGAACAAATAAAGTGATAAACAATAAATGCCCAAACACAAAATAAGAAACGCACGACCTACTATAGAAGTACACTGATACTGGTACCGAGATACACTTGAGGTTCCAACACAAGCAGAGCGCGTACAGGTTAGTTGATCTGCAGTATCGCCAATATGGTGACACAAAAGTTGACGCCTGTATAAAATGCTCATGAATACCGGTATCGTATATTTGGATAGTAGTGCATCATTTTTGACACATTGACCTCTAGTTTACAAAGTCACACTTTTCAGATCGCAACGACTTAAATGACAAACGACAGAGGATAAAAGCACTAATTATCTCCTATGTATTTAGAGAACGCGCGTCATCGTGTCATCGCTTGTCACGCGTCACGAAACGACTGTATAAAAGGACCCTTAAGTGCAGCTCGAAAACAAATACAGGACGACACATACCTTGACTAGAATGGGATGGGCCAGTTTAATATGTGAAACTGGCCCATTCCATCAGAGTTTTGGTAGGTGTCGTCTTGTATTTGGAACCGAGTCAAACTTGAGGTGCACTATGTTTGACTATGAATCTCGCCCTATTGTAGACGGAGTATACGAAACACACAATTTGGATCATATTATGACATTCCACACAAAGGTATAAGTTGAAAGTTAATTTAAATTAATTGTAAAACTATAAAGAAGCTATATAGGAGTGGCTTAAGGGCTAGGCAAGCCGGGCGGTTGCCCAGCACTTAAGTTCAAGGGTTCGTCAAGCAGAGCACCAACCTAACTTAGCCCGGATGTGATCAGAAAATAATTTCTAAACCAAGCCTAACGTTGCCTGGTTCTTATATTTAAGTTGTTAAAAGCATGGCAAACGTTCACTTTTGAAAAAATGTCAACAACATAAGGCAATCGTGGAATGTATTGGATGAATTGGGGATATAGAGCTACTCTTGGATGTTTGTATGGTGATTCACAAAAACAATGATGTGCTCATTAGATTAAACATGGATGAAGTAATTCAATTATTATATATTGGTCAGGAAGCCTATGTTATTAGGACTTTGAGATACAAACATAAATATTTTATTTACATCCATTTGCACCAATAACTTTGTGGGTGACATTATTATTGGGACTACAAGGGAAGTATTTTAACCAGATTGATAAAATAATTAAAATAACTAATGGATTTATTATAACATAAAAATAAAATATATGTTTGATTACACAAGATATACAAGTGCATTAGTTAGAAGTTCCAAATTAACACTGTCTTGCTGCGTCATGGGCAAACAATAGTTCTAGGCGGCAAGATCAAATGCAGTAGGCTTGAAGAGCAATGTTCAATAACAAAACAATTGGACTGACGCCAGGCTACGGTCAGGTGATTCTAAAAGAAAAACAGTGAGGTAATTATAAACAAAAGTTGACTAGAAATGATATACATATAGTATTACTAACACATTTATAATTTAAGCTAGCTTGCTTGATTAGGACTTAAGAAAAATCCTTTAGAGACAATGTATAATGAATAGCAATAGAAAGATTACATTGGTAGATAGCTTACATACAGGTGTCTATACAAAATAATACTATGGCCGGTCCTTTCCCTATTGGTACTGCCAGAGCATTCAATAGTACATGTATTTAATGACCCACTCCCTGGGGTACAACACTAATTTAATTCATCCAATACTAATACTCAGTCAATAGGTGCCAAAAACGGGCAGAGAGAAAAAAGGGATTATCCGTGCGGACCCCATATGGAAACAAGCGGAGTTCCGCGCTTTACCCACCCAAGTTAATACCACACGCGAAGCGTGGCAACCAGAATGATTCAACACATTGAATACATTGACCCAACTAGGTCCTAAAAAACTGATAGACAACCTGGTTGTAGCCATAAAAATAAGTGTGTAGTCTTAAGGACTCAAAAGGGAAATATAGTGCTCGTAGAGAATAGCAATCATTTGGACTAAGTCCTTATTACATCTGGAGCTCAAGGCTCCTATATCGAAGCTATATCATATGGATATAGGAAAAACATGGTATTTTGGACCAATATAACAAGTCTGAAGGACTTAAGTAACAGTAGAGTTACTGTGACTACACAAACACAAAATCTAGTGTCACTGACTGAAACAAGAAATTGAAATAAACATGATAGTCGTCTCGACTGTACTAAGTCAAAATGACTTAATAAACATTTTTTAGTCTTTAAATTAGACCATTAAGTCAGATGGACTTATTAACGTCGCCTCTATACTTAGGAAATCGGAGAGGATTTTCCTCGGCGGCGCTGCGGTGAGAATCACGCCCAATACTCCATGGCCACCGGCTCTTTCGTGGAGAGGTGTTCCTTCTTCAATGACGTAATGTGATTGAATATGAGAACCACGTCCAATACTCCATGGCCACCGGTTCCTTCGTGGAGAGAGGGCCATTCTTCAACGACGTGATGGGATTGAATACCATGAAGTGAATCTGAGACTCACTCATTTTATACCCTTTCTCTGACTAGAACGGAACAAAAGGGTAGAAAATAGAAAAAGGCGTAATAACACACATGGTGATAGGAAGGAGTGGAGCTTGAGGGTTGAGGTAAAGGGGAGGTTCGAAGACACGCCGCCACGACCGTGGTGCTCGAGGGTCGTGGGAGCGAGCCCAACTTAGTCGAGTTATTTTTCATGACAGGAGATGTAGAGGGTGGATGTGTTAGGAAGCACCCTGTCACCATATTTGTTAAATATTTTGCTAGAAGGCATGTTGGCGTTATCCGATCCCATCCAACCACGGTGAGTAAGTCTTGAAGCATATTATTTCTGAATGTATCAGCTTTAATTATCTAGTTTGGATTCCACTATTATAAGTCAAGTATTTTTATGCAGATTTGTATTATTAAAATCCTTTGTAGTATTTTCAATTGGGAGCACGTGGATCATATCCGAGTCCATCCAGTCATTAACAGTAGGTTTTGAAGGATATTATTATTAAATATTGCAAATCTAATACTCTTCTTTGGATTTTGCCAATATAATTATTATAATTTCGATTTTTGCATAGCCTAATTGTGTAGGTGTCAACTTTACATGATTGACAAGCTACACATTACTGTTTCAGCTTATGGCATGGGTAGTGTTCTTATTATAATCATATACCGGCTTGCTAGGCCTGTCGTAGCAAACACAAAGAAATGACGATTTCAATTATTTATTCTTTCCACCTTCTATATTATGTATAGTTAAGTTGGGAGTGTACGGGGTACGAGAAAAGGCCAGTGTTTTGGCAGTTTTTAGAGCTAAACTCTTTTTGTCCAAAATAAAATATCTCTCCAGTAGAAACATACATCATAATTTAATTCACATGGTGATATCAACAGTTGCAGAATATCTGCCATGAGAATATTAGCATTTGATAGACTTCTTACTTACTTTCGTAAGTGACCTGGTGGTCTAGGGGTAAGGTGTCAGACTTCTGTGCTGGCGGCCGGGGTTCAATCCTCGGTCCCGGCACAGATTTATCTGATTACCAAACCCTTCCTTCACCTCTGACAATACATCTTGTGAATGTGGGGAATGCCAGGCCTCCACCGTGGTTCGGATTCCACGTTAAACTGTAGATCCTTCATTTCATCTCACAATCACCCTACCATTACACATTAGCGTAAGTGCGTATAACCCGAACGGTTAGTAAGACGCGGTGCTAATAATAATAATAAAACTTACTTTCTCTCT
The DNA here is from genome assembly GCA_039000515.1 of Timema cristinae. NCBI lineage: Eukaryota > Metazoa > Arthropoda > Insecta > Phasmatodea > Timematidae > Timema > Timema cristinae. The sequence goes on from JBCFYV010009882.1 coordinate 89,846,132, forward strand.
ATCTTACAGGTAGAGAAAGTATTGTGATCGTAAAAAAAAAATCGAACTCGATGTTTTGATGAATCTCGACGTTTCATGACCCCCCGAATCCGAAAAAGATGTCTTTGCAATGCCCTCTGTCTCTGTATCTGTTTAAACTTAAAATTAATAGTAGTTTAATAAAGGCTGAAAAGAGAAAAAAATCACTTTTCTCAAATTCGGCTCAAACGATTTTGATTAAAACTTTTATCTAGGCGTTGATTAAGATTATAAATAAACTGGATGTTTTGATTTTCCCATGAAAATTACTTTAAGGGTACTTTACAGAAGCGAAAATTTCCGTATTTGAGATACTAAATAACTTATCATTGCAAAACTGTAGTACTATTAAAAATTAAAAACTTTTACATGGAATATATTTTTATAAAATCTACTGTTTCGGAGATATTGGCAAATATATTAATACGACTTTGTGAGCTTTAGTTGTAAAGAGATACTAAAGTTTTAACGCAATAATTCTCCAATGCCATAGAGTAATTAAATATGTCTCTCAAAAATTGCGTGTTATTTTTCCTTAAAGCTATTATATCAGTGTTGTACAAACATTTCCCCTATCTCAATTTTGGACTCAATTAGTCAATATTTACATTTTTTATTGGTCAAATTTTATAAATAAAGACTTTAATAGCAGTGCAATGGCATGAAAATGTGGAACACCCAATAAAATGTCGAGAATGTTAACCAGAAGTAGAAATTTTAATACGTACCCAGTATTGATCTTTTTAATCTGTCCAAACATACAAATGAGGACATTAATTCTTTAAAAATAAAATTATAAAATTAAAAACTGAGACTAAAAATTCTTTTACATAGGTATAGTGCAATATATGCTTAGGTTTGCTAGTGTGTATTATTTCGTTTCACATATATTAAGAGTTTTGAGTGAATATCTCTATTTTTAAATAATAGAACGAGAAAGTTCGTGCGGAGTTCCGTACCATTTATTTAACTGAAGGCTATTGGCCCTTTTCATTTGGCGTGAAAATGCAGAGCAATGGGAACAAACGATTATCTTAAAGGTTTCTTTTTATTTTGCACTTTTCTTTTCGAAAACGGTTTGTTCAAGAATAGAACCATGTTGATTAACCTATACTTTTTATATATGTTACAGGAAAAGTAGATTGTTAGGGAGAGTTTACTCGGCCTAGTCAAAGTCGACTCTTACTAAAAGTATCAATAAAAGTTGATTGAGAATAAACAGATCAACTTTTTCTAGAGAGAGTTAACTATGCCTGCTGTGGTTTAGTAAAAGTTGATTCCACGCTGTTGCTCTCCACATGCAACCGTTTTGAATATCCCAGCTCTATTTGTTTACTGTTGTTTTCTTTGATCACTCGTCCAGTTGTTGTAGTTTTCAACAGTGACCAAGGATTCAGTGTGTGTTTGATTAATTAGTTTCAGTGTGTTTTTTTAGGTTAGGCTAGGTTAGTCAACTTTTACTAACTCAAGGTAGTAAGAGTATACTTTCCATATGTACAGTCAACTCTTACTAGTAAATGTTGATCGAAATTCATCACTTTTGGCTTTTAATCAACTTTTACTAAAAAGGCCAGTAAGAGTCGACTTTACCTAGGCCGAGTCGACTCTTACTGGAGAATCTACTTTTCCTGTAACATGTACACACCTCCTCTATAATTTTAAGTTATCAAATATAGATAAAATTGATATTTTTCAATAGAAAACTGCTGGCTTCATAACAAAAAATAAGAAAATGTGACAGTTAATAAACATCGATACATTTTCTTAGAAGGGGCGTTGAAAATATTAACATGAACATTTCACTCTTTCTTGAGAAAACTGATATTTCCAAACGTATGAATTTTCCGCAGGACCTGTCTGATAGCTAGCGCCATCTAGGGTTTCCGTGATCCATCTGTTCTTGTTGGCGCGGAAGGTTGTGAAGCCACGCCACACTTTTCACCTTCCCGCCCACCATGCCACAAAATAGGTTTAAGACTTGCACTCGACAGGGCCAAGGGCTTGAAGAGAAAAAAGTTGTCATAAAATTATAGGACACCCTTGACAGAATATATTAAAGAACTGTTGATATCACTATATGAAGAAAATTAAATTCATTGTTTCTACAAAAAACAAAGTTATTGCATAAAAACTACAAAAATAATGCCGTTAACCCGCGTTCCCTACACTACCGCCTTAATAGAACAATTTTGTGTCTTTTATTTCGACATGTTTACTGTCTCTTGGAATACTTGATGTCTATAACGTCATGTCAATTTACCCAAGTTTGACGTCTTTAAGTGCGTCACTATAATCGCAAATTTGTACTTCAACTTATTCTAATGGACACTAGAAACAATAGCGATGATAAACTATCGCTATCCACGCAATAGATATATCATTGGGTTTGTTTGAATTGTGTCAACTTAAGCGTGACGTTCCGCGTGGAGCATTCATAGATTTTATTTTAAATGTAGTTGTAATCGACCCACGCAAAGGTTTTCATTGCATATTTAGTTTCAATTTGAAGATTACCCCTGATCTGATAATAGTCTTAAGTCAATAGATATAATTATAATTGAAGGAGATATTGAAGATTATTGTGAGCACTTGTTTGTGGGAATTGTCTTTCAGTTATAATGTATTCATGGTGTTCAATTTAATTGCTGAATGTAAGTCTATGCAGTGTGACGTTGACATTGAAGGATCTCGGAGCAGGTGTGAACGTTTAACTCAAGTAGGATAAGTGAGGGTCATGTCGCAGGTGTGAACGTTTTACTCAGGTAGGATATTGAAGGGTTGAAAATGAAGAGGAAATTTTACAGTTTTGTAAATAACTTGTCCAGTAATGCAATGTGGTTAGGTCATTTTCTCTAAATAAGACAATCGATTTAAGTAATACCTTAAACCCTATGTGTAATTACAAACCGTTGTCTTTTTCTTATAAATTGTGCATTGTACGTTTTGCACAAACAAAGGTAATAATTTAATTGTGCAGTAGGCCTAACTTACTAATTTCATCTTAATTTAAATTTTTCATACATATTTAGCTCGCATACTAGTCACTCTACACAAATTTTAAAATCAATTATAAATGGCAGCCGGGGTTCAATCCTCGGTCCCGGCACAAATTTATCTGATTTCCAAACCCTTCCTTCACCTCTGACAAGACATCTTGTGAATGTGTGGAATGCCAGGCCTCCACCGTGGTTCAGATTCCACGTTAAACTGTAGGTCCTTCATTTCATCTCACAATCACCCTACCATTACACATTAGCGTAAGTGCGTATAACCCGAACGGTTAGTAAGACGCGGTGCTAATAATAATAATAATAATAATAATAATAATAATAATAAATTGTACCTACCCGCCTCGGTGGCGTAGTTGGCTAACGCGCTTGTCGTGTTGATGATCGACTGCTGATGACGGGGATATCGAGGTTAGAATCTCGGTCGGGTGAACTGGGGGGGGGGGGGGGAGAGTTTCCTGAATGGTTTTCCACTCTCCCTACACGCAAATGTGGGTTCACTTCCTCTATTTCCTACTTTCCCAATTCCTAATCCATTAGCGTAATTAGTACTTAAAGCGTATAACCCGAACGGGTAGTAGGACGCGGTCCTAAATATTATTATTATTATTATTATTATTAATAAAAACCATTTAAGCTTTACTTACTAATGGTGATTGTTGTACATTTTCTAGTTCAATCAACATAAAGCCATTACAAAAAAAAATACAATAATATGTCCAATACAGTTTATTTTATTAAAAGAAAACAAAACTACAATCAAAAAGCTTCACTTGTCCTTCCTCGTCTGCGGTAGTTTAATATCATCTGAAACAAAACTGCTTGATAAAAACAAACATCCTTCGATATATGGCATTTTAATATAATAGGGTAGGAATCAATGAGATATTTAAGAGGAAATGCACCTGCAATAGCATGGAAAGAGGGTGGAAAAATTACTCTATAGGTTCGTGTAGGATTCAAACCTCTATTCATAAACTGCAACAAAATACAACCAATTTGTAAAAATAACAAACAATATAGCCTAAAGTATTAATATTTACTAATAAGAATGTGGACTGCATTTTTCATAATATCTATAAATGTTTGTGTGTATTTGAGTATTGAATATTCTTTTATGCACCGAGCCTTATTACCTCTCAAAGGTATTGGGATATTTACACTGATGACATAAGGATGAGAGAAGTAAACATGAGAAGAAATGTGCCAACATTTGCATTGAGGGAGAATGAAAGTATCCGAACTACAATTGATTATAATTTGAACTCTCTATCTTTCACTGACAAACCTGACAATGTTGATGCCTTAGCACATGTACCCAATGATGTAGGCTAAATTTTTTTTTTTTCATTTTTATAACCAAGCACAAAGATACATTTTACCTAACAGTGAAAGCTTATTTGTAACTACCAGTTTAATCTCATCAAAGCAACTTTTTATAATTCCTTATCAAGTTAATGATTTCAAAGGTATTTTATCAATTTTAATCAATCACAAACAAGGATATAGAAAAAATTAGGGATGATGCACAAAATAGTGTAACACACTTTTTTGTTATAAAATAATAAATAATTTAAAACAATAACTCTACTCAAGAGCCAACGGCGAATCAAACGATACTAAAATTATAATGATGTGTATTGACATATATTCACTTTTGCAACACTTAATCAACGCACCCAAAACATCAGAGAAATGTAGCTATTGATGGACATATTGTGTTTTTACCTGTGCGGCTTTAGGTTTATACAAATGATCCTTAACATTATCAACTTTATATTATTTATTTGATTACTACTGTTCGAAATTGTTATTTATGTAGGCCTATACATGAAAGGTTAGGTCAATTTATTGGTTCATACTCCATTAAATTATTAAATTAGGGATTGATTTTTCTTATCATTCTAAGCTAGTCCTAACTAACAAAACCCAACCTTTCAATCATAAAAAAAACATGACTTTGGTGTTTGGTTTAAGAGTTTTTATTCATCTGTTTCAATTATAGCCTTAACAAATATATATAATTATTATAATTTTACTATCATTTGATTTTTCCGTATCCTTTTGAATGGAATGATGGTGTTAAATTATTTATTTTCTATTTTATATATAAACAGAGTCCTATATCTATCTGTTATTGCGTGCCATCCCCAAAAAAAGAACTACTAGCCTGGCCCTTATGAGATTAGGTTAAACATCTTGAAATAAAAAAATAAAAATTGGACGGATCTTATATTATTTTACAGTAACAATAATCTTTGTTTCTTTAAGTAAATACTAAATGACATCTTTCACACAGTTTTGTAGGCCTAAGTTCCACTAGCATTCCCTTACTAAAATAAAATGTATTGGTTTTGTGGCACTTTATTATTGGTAAAACATTTGATAAATTACCATTATATATAAATATAAACTAGTATTAACTTAGAACCGGTATATATGACAAATAACCTAGGATAATTATTCAATTTTAGCAACCTACTCAACACAATTGTTTTTGGTATTAATGCAGCCCACTTTTGCCAATAATAACAAGGGTAATATATTATAAGCTAACCTAATTAGTCCTACAAGAACTCGTAGCTTAGGTATACTTTGAAGTTAAAACATCTTAATTTAGATTATCAGTCTTTTAGAGATAGTTTTTGTTTCAAAAACTAGTGCATCATTAACAACATAACATTATAATACTATTTACAATCAAATAGGACTAGTTTAAATTGGTTGAATATAATTATATTGGGTTTACTCACGTTTCTTTATTTCCGGGAATCACGGTGGCAAACAACATATAAGAATATAAACCTTTCTGTTACTAAAGATAAAAAAAAAGTAAGGTAATGCACTTAATAGGGTGTACACCATTACATCGCATGTCCATTACATCGCGTTTTAAGACAAATACATTGCAGGTCCATCATGTCTCATTTCCCCCACCTCTCTATACACACACAGCTAACCCTACTCTGACGTACAACCAATAGGATTGAAGGGGCGTATATACAATTACATCGCAAGTCCATTACATCGCATGTCCATTACATCACGTTTTAGGAACAAATACATTGCAGGTCCATCACGTCGCATTTCTCCACCTCTCTACACACAGCTAACCATATTGGCCAACACGATCCCAACAAGTTGTGTTACAATATAAACGCAGTCCCAACATGTTGGTGTTGGGCAGGCTGTTGTGTTGTGTTGGATCATTTGTTAGAGATAATAAACGACCAACCCAACATGTTGGCAGAGTCGGGAGGTTCTGCGCATGCGCTATCGAGTTGAATGAGTGTCTAACCTAATCAACTTTGCCAACAAGGGGAGTCAGGCACATAATCCTTTCAACCAAACCTACCTTCATATTGAGAGTGAAGCCTCGCTTATTATGCAATAAGTTGGATTTAACATATTGGAAGACAATTCATGTGGAAAAGTAAGCTGTGTTTATTCGCGCCAACTTGTTAGACCAACAACCAACAACCTGGTTCCTCCACCTTTTTTTAATCAGTCTACACATTTATAGCTATGGATAACGACGTATTACTTGCCGTTTCTTCATTTATTGTGATGACAGGAGTGTACTATTGCATAAGAACCAAAACTTAAGAAACGGTAGGGCGTTCAAAGTTTTATATTTTTCTAGACGTCAAATTGAAGGTGTGTTTATGGTAATAATGAGTTACCTACATTTGTAAAGTGGTGTTGATAGCTTTTTTATACATGAGACCTCACAAAGAACAAAATACTTTTGATATAAATCAATTAAGAATCTTAGTAGCCGAAGCTATTTTTTTTTTAGTGAGGAATTCTCCATCTCCATCAATTCTGAAAATTGAAAAATGACACCTGAACACGGGTCCCGGGTTCGATTCACGTGTCTAGGTGTAATTTTTCCATTTTCAGAATTTAAATCAATTAGTTTAACTGTATTAGCCTTGTTCCATTCCATGATCACAAAAATACACTAGCCCCCATTTTAAAAGTTAAACTAATCTGAAAATAAAAGACACGCTTCACCAAGGTAAGACCCTCATTCAACTCGATAGCGCATGTGCAGAACCTCCCAACTCGGCCAACATGTTGGGTTGGTCATTTATTATCTCTAACAAATGATCCAACACAACCCAACACAACTTGTAGGCTCTGACCAGCTTGCCCAACACCAACATGTTGACCAACATCCCCAACAAGTTGGGAGTGCGCTTATATTGTAACACAACTTGTTGGGATCGTGTTGGCTAATATGGTTAGCTGTGTGTCAAGAGGTGGAGAAATGCGACGTGTTGGACCTGCAATGTATTTGTTCCCAAAACGCGATGTAATGGACATGCGATGTAAATGTGTATATATATATATATATATATATATATATATATATATATATATGCCCCTTCAATCCTATTGGTTGTACGTCAGAGTAGGGTTAGCTGTGTATAGAGAGGGGGGGGGGGGAAATGTTACGTGATTGACCTGCAATGTATTTGTTCCTAAAACGCGATGTAATGGGCATGCGATGTAATGGACTTGCGATGAAATGGTGCCCACCCCACTTAATAAGCATCGCATTCTGTTTGTAAGCCCGGGTATAATTATAAATAATGATTCTCAAAATTAGACCAAACTTGAAATTATACATATATATAAGATATTAAAACACCCCAATAAATACCATTTTAATAACAACTAAATGGTGACCTGACAGTCTAGGGGTAAGGTGTCAGACTCCTGTGCTGGAGTCCGGCCGGGGTTCAATCCTCGGTCCTGGCACAAATTTATCTGATCACCAAACCCTTCCTTAACCTCTGACAAGACATCTTGTGAATGTGGGGAATGCCAGGCCTCCACCGTGGTTCGGATTCCACGTTAAACTCTAGGTCCTCCATTTCATCTCACAATCACCCTACCATTACACACAAGCGTAAGTGCTTATAACCCGAACGATTAGTAATATGCGGTACTAATAATAATAATAATTAATATCTAAATTAAAGAAATACGAACTAATAAATTGATAGATCAAGACTTTTGAATAATGTGATGACTAACATAAAAGTAAATATTAACCTTTAATAAAAACCATGTCGTCTGCTAACTTCGAAATTGCTAATACATCTAAAAGTAAACACGAAGCAATGAGCTCTGGGTAAAATATGTTGCCAACTTAAATAGTGTTGAAAATCGAAGATTGTTGAATACTGGTTGCCATGGCAACCATGGTCTTCCCGTCACGAAGCGATGTTCGGACAGAATCGCTGTTTCGCTAACTTTCCACGACAACACTTCGCGAAGCGTAGTTGACGACACTCGAGCCGACAAATGTTCCCGAGCGGTCAGAATAACCCTGCTGGGAAGGATGGTTCTAAATCAGTTTCATATAACGCCTGGAGTTTCGATGCGCGTTCGGGAATAACATTTGGAGAACTTTCCTGAAAGTATAGGGTAAAACACTTCAACTTTAAATTTATCTCTATCAATCAGAAGAACTTCAGTGTTCTTTTCTTCATCGGCATGAAGTTTGTGCTTCCTTGATCTTTTATAAGTGCATTCGTAATCCATATCATTTTTCTCCATTGATTTTTGATCATAATAGTCGAACATGCTACGAATATAACTTAGAAACTGCACAAGTGATTCAAATAATCCATGAACTATTTCAATCTCTAAGTTAAAACTTTGCAATTTCACACGTGCACTATTAAATCTCTGGATTATGTCCTTCCAAACTGTCATCATGAAGTTGTAAATGTTTTGCACTAGATTGAAAAATGAGCAAGCTCACTGACCACATCTTGCGGCACTAGTGCCGACTAAATTCCATGAATGTTCTGCGCAGGGCACATAATGCTCTTTCAGATTTTATTCTTTGATGCGGGACTGTAAACCTGTGTATGCTCTCGACATATTACTTGTATTGTCGTAAGATTGGCCTCTAATGTCGATATAATTTGTGTCTAAAACATTCATTACTGCTTTAGCTAGATTTTCAGACTTAAGTCCTGGTTTTGGCAAGAACAAAAGGAAACGTTCAACAGGCTCGCCATTTTCGTCCACATACCCTAATATAAAATATAATTGATCGATATACGAAATATCCACAGAAGAATCAACTATGATAGAGAAATATTTAGCCTGTTTGATATCAGTGATTATAAATTTTTTCACTCGCTCAGAAAGCATTTTGATTATTTCATCACAGATTGTTGAAGATTGATAGCTTGTATGCCCCTGTCCTGGATTTCCACATCGTTCATTGTGTTCAGCGAGAAAAGGATTGAACTAGACTATAAGTTCAAGAGAGCCCATAAACTGACCGTTATGTAATGAATTAAATTTTTCTTCATGCCCACGTAGGGGAAGTCCACGACTTGTTAGCCTTTTCACTACTGCAAATACTCTTTTCAATATATTGCGCCAGTGCATTTGTTCTGCCTGAACATAAGACCCGAAATAATTTTCTACGGTTCTAAGAGATTGTTTCCTTGTTAAAAACGTCAACTCACAGATTTTGTGTTCCTCCGAATTTTTATGTTGAGATAAAATGGTATAACTGTTTTTCAGAACCGGAAATACCGTGAGTAGTGATCGTGGTCTTCGCACAATAAACAGCACCAATACTACAGTAATATACTAAATAATCACGCAAAGTTGATTCACCATTTAAAAATTCGCGATGAAAAACGGTTTTGTTCATATATCTGGTTCTACCTGTTATGAGTCTTCGTGAATTAGAAAAATCATTATCATTTTGATTAATTCCACGACGTAGAAGAATGTCAATTGTTGATTCATTAACACACCACTACGCTGGATCATCACTAACGAGGCTATTAATGATTTTATCAGCTGATTCAACACACAGGCCTACATGTGACTCGAATTCAAAAATACTTTTTTTTCTACATTCTCGACTACTGTTTTGTTCGGACTTCTTTCACAATGGCTGTTCACGTATATCAGTACATTTACTTGAACTAGTCACATTTCTTGTAAAAAAATGTGTCCACTCTACCAAGCATTTTCATAATTTTAGCTTCCCTTTCTCGCTTTTCTTTTGCCAGTTTACGAAATGCCCCACTTGATTTTGGGTGTTTTTATCACTCATTTTAATTAATCCCGTGATTAACAGCGAAAAATATTAATATAGATCACAATCATAATAATAAAAGTGATAAAAATAATTAACCAGATAGATTTTTACTAATTAGACAGTATGCCTATGTAATCCAATTGTCGCACACTAGAACAGCCATGTCTGCATCACAAACACAACCATTGACCAACTAACCTGCCATTAATAGGAATTCCGTACTGTTGAATAGAATCGTTAAGAGAACGACAAAGCAAAATATTCGCCAAATTATTCTACGAACGACAGCGTGTTGTAAGTTACTCAAAATATGACTTGGCAACGTTGCATTTTTAACTAAATTGTCAAGGGCTTTAGGAAGTTGCCGTGGAAAGAGGTGTTTCTTGGGGGAGGGGGAGGAGGAAGTTAGTATTCGAGAAAAGATTTCTATGAAAGATAATAAAATATGTTCATTGTTCATGGTTGAAGTAAGTGACAAAGTACATTTATTCAAAAAGAAATATTGTCGGTCTGACTTTAACTTGAACTATTTGATAAAGTCAGTCAATATTTTTTAAAAGTTATTATTAAAAACAAAATATTATAATAAAAGTAATGTTATCCAAAATTTGCCGCCCCCTGAAGCTACCGCCCCTAGGCCCGTGCCTAATGAGCCTAGAGTTTAATCCCCTTCAGAGTCACTTAGTCTACCATTAAAGTTAGCAAACTTACCTTGATTGTTAAATTATTTTGAAGCTTATATTAGAGGTCACTAGTGTATCCAGTTAAGGTAAGACTAAGCTTGCAGCGTATATCACAATCTTAATATTTTATTTCCATAAATTATATTTTTTTCTAACTTAATGATAGGTTAATATTAACAGTTACAATGATTTTTCATCGGGATAGTTAATCGAAAAGTCTTTTTGGCTAAATGAAGTCTTAACACGATTGGTCTCTATACTGTAAATTAAAATAGTTGGCGGGACTTGAATAATTGTCAAAAAATCTATCATATTCGATAAAATGTTGAAGCGCATTGTATTCTTCAGGATACGTATGTTTGAAGATTGTCACAAATTGAAGACATGTCATACAACCAATTGTAGAACTGTCTGATGTCCAAAGATCTTTAAAAGTGGATAATATAAATACACTAGTTTTTCGAATATTATAGTTTAATTGTTTTAGGAATACTCCGCATTTATTTTATTCTCTGTCAAATAATTAAAAAAAACTTAAGTAATAAGGTTAAATGTTTCACATTAAAGATAGACATTTACTTAATAGAAATAAAAATGTTCCGTAAGTCTTATAAAACACTATAAGGTCTACCATTCTCATTTTCATTTACCTTTAACTACTTTAACTACATACATTATTTAAACACGTTAACATATGTAAACTTGTTTAAATAAGACCATGAATTCCAATCTTGTCCCAAACAATAGTGTTTGGGACGCACACGTTCTTAAAATATTAGACACACATTAAAATAAAATAAATAAAATTTTGAGTGATTTAGATAATTAAAATATATTTCCACCTTGCTCTCAGCGCTGTCTAAATAAATGAAGCATGGCCAAACTGTTTACTAAACATATAAATTTAATGTGTGAGATAACTGAAATCTTTTAATAAAATCATTTAAACAAATTAATATTTAGCACCGCGTCTTACTACCCGTTCGGATTATACGCTGAAACAAATTAGTCAATTACATTTTATATTGGGAGGGACTTTCTCTTGAAGCAAAAAATATTCGGAGGGCATGTCAGAAACGGCCATATCCGGTTCCAGTTTGTTCTATGTTTGCCTTGTAATGTCACCAAGTTTTGTGCTATAATCCTTGTCTCTCTTTCAGGCAGTGGTCCAACTGAAGAGATGGCGACAATAGATGGGCGGCCCGCACAGTATGGGATCACACTCAAGAATCTCCGGGAGCTCATGGAGACCCGGGGCCGGGAGGGGGTTTCCAAAGTCACAGACTTTGGAGGCGTACAAGAAATTTGTAAAAAGCTGTACACATCTCCAAGCGAAGGCAAGTATACTATTATTTAACTTTTCATGATCGAACAGCATTTTGCCGCCAATATATTTGTCGATATATTTTGCCCAAATATAACACAGATAGTTTGAATATCTGGCTGCTTTAATGCCTTGTATTATCGAGCCAAATATAACACAGATAGTTTGAATATCTGGCTGCTTTAATGTCTTGTGTTATTGAGCCAAATATAACACAGATAGTTTGAATATCTGGCTGCTTTAATGCCTTGTGTTATTGAGCCAAATATTTTTCATAGTTAAAATCTGCTCTATATATTGACCTTTTAAATTAAAATTGTAAATCTTTGTTCAACTTTAAAGTTAACAATGTTAATATATAATTGATTACATTATAAACCCTCATTTACTATAAAGTAAGTAGCTTTAGTTAAATTAATCTAAATTAAATACCACTAAATTCCTAATTTTTATGTCAAACTAGATTAGGCCTACATTATCAGCATGAAGCTTGGAAAAGAGTAATAACTATTTAATAACTAGTATATTGTAATGAAAACTCACTTTTAAAATAATATATGGTAACTTATTCAAATGGTATGAGTTTTAGTGATACTTAAAGAAATGCACCAGCATTCATTTGGAAATTGTGTAATAAAACCATTGGGTGAATATCAATAGTAAACACCACAACTAGTTCATTTATCTGTGCTTTTGCAGTAATCAAAAATTAACTAGCAGTCCTCTTTTTATTACCTTTAATATATTTTGCAATGCTAGCTAGCCTACTTGCAATATTCTTGGATTAAGATATTAAAACTGTTAATTAGATTATGAACTTCTTCCACCTGTTAGTTATAAATTTAACCGTGTAAATTCTTTTATTCAATCAATATTAGGAATTTAACAAATAATTAAGCTTTATCCTACTCTATTATAACCTTAGGTGAAGTATTAAGAGTATGCATCACATACCCATCAACTCTGTGATACAGTCGCTAGAAATTGTAAATTTATGCAAACACTATTGCATGTCAATCATTCTGATTTATATTAATGGATATAAATAGTTAATAGAAGTTTCTCAACACTGAACATTGTTGAAATATTAAATGATATTTGGATAAAAAATTCATTGAAAGGGTCGCGTTTGACCATTTTAAAATGTCTTTACAGTTAAGCACTGTGCACAATTCTTTATTCTATCTTAATAGAGGCATAATGTAGTTATTAACAAGAAACTTGATCACTTTGTCCTCCATCGTCAACGCAGAAAACTTTGAGTAATCATTCAAATACAAATGCGCTGCACACCTTTATGGTATATCATTGGTCATTTCTTTTCCCTTTTACTCATACTTTGCACGCACACACGCACAAACGCACACACGCGCACACGCACACATACACATACACGAGCCAGGAGCAGAGTTGGGCCTGTTATGATGAACGCTCTTAAGGTTCTTCTTGTTTGTGACCACCCATTGGTGATGAATAATATTGGTCTAATTTTTAAAGTTTCATGTGTTCACTCTCTTATTAAAGCTTAACTATCTTTCTTTAATGAATCAGATAGCCGAAGCTATCATCTATGCATCTATCTATCTATATATCCGGGTTCGATTCCCGTGTCCAGGTGTCATTTTTCAATTTTCAGAATATGATATCTTTCTTTACTTAATGAAGCTCAATGCCAGAGATCGCAAACTGGTGTGCTATATTCAGCTCAGACATTCTCTCTTTTATTTTGGCTTGCACAAGTGTTTTTTTTTTTTTTAAATAAAATTAACTAAATAGCTAAAATTTAAAATTCAAGACATTTTCATGTACAAATATGGATGTCTGGATTTTACTGACAAATAAAAGGTGTAGGAGAAAATGTGTTAAGTCCCTGGCCCTAAATCAAAGGCCTCACAAATTATGAAATAAACTTTAATATCATACTATATGATTTCAATTTGTAATTTTTCACTTTTGAATTTAAAATAAAAGGCGGCAATATCATATATGATTGTATTAGTATACATGCCTACACGTTGGTAAAGTAAAAATAAGGTTTGATTGTATTCACCAGTTTCTTTCTGACTGGCTACTTAAGCTATTTATATTACCTGCTTGGCTCCTGTAAGCACTTATAATTTTGTGACCACTGGGAAAATAGGTAGCTAAATTAAAATATATGAAGCAAAACATTTTATCCCATAAGTTTTCTTTAGGCCGACTTTCAATAAATATTATATGATTAATTTTTAAATAAGCCGATCATGTCTGTCTTATAAAATAATTAGTAGCAGTCATATTTAAAAAGCGCTTGTCGTGTTGAGCTCGACTGCTGAGGACGGGGAGATCGAGGTTCGAATCTCGGTAGGGTGAACTGTTTTTTTTTTTTTCCTAAATGGTTTTCCACTCTCCCTCCACGCAAATGCGGGTTCACTTCCTCTAATTCAACCTTCCCAATTCCTAATTCATTAGCGTAATTAGTACTTAAAGCGTATAACCCGAACGGGTAGTAAGACGCGGTGCTATTATTATTATATTTAAAAACTTAAATGACTAAAATGTAAGATTACTTTAAATTTTGAATTAATTAAACCTGTGCTCATGAACTGTGTAATGGTTAAACCTAGCATTTAACCCTATATTAAGAGTAAAGTAATATTATTACTAACAAACATTTATGGTGTAATAAATGTATTCTTTATCAGAGTAAGATTATAATGTGAATTTATTAAAATTAGTTCAATTTCTATTAAATTTAGGTTGTAAGTAGTTCCCTCATAAGCTCATTTCATGTTTGCTCCCCTTATATATAGCATTTTCATAAATTATCAGATTAATATTATGCATCCAATTAAGCTTTATACAATTTTGATAAAACTATTTGAATTTTTCTGATATTTTTAAAAATTATTTGATATCTAAATTCACTTTTTCTTCCAGGACTTAGTGGTTCGACGGTAGATATAGAACATAGGAGAGAAACGTTTGGCTCCAACACCATACCTCCAAAACCTCCAAAAACATTTTTACAGCTAGTATGGGAAGCTTTGCAAGATGTCACACTAATTATTTTAGAAATTGCCGCAGTAGTCTCTTTGGCATTAGCTTTCTACACTCCAACGGATGATGCAGGTAAGATTAAATAAAAAATATATTACTATTATTCTTTTAAGTTCTGTGATTATTTACTTTGGCAGCATTATCAATTATTTATTTTCTAGGATGTCAAACCAATTTTATTATTGTTATTAATCACTTAAGTAATGGTAATGATACTTAAAACTTAAAATGACTAATTGTGAAAACCTATTGCATCATCTTAGTATGTCTTTAATCTGAATGATGGAGTTGATAATAAAAATAATTTTGTATTTTATAATAATGCCAGGCCTCCACCGTGGTTAAGATTCCACGTTAAACCGTAGGTCCTCCATTTTATCTCACATCACCCTACCATTATACATTAGCGTAGGTGTGTATAACCCGAACGGGTAATAAGACGCGGTGCTAATAATAATAATAATAATAATAGTTATAATATTTTATAATATAGTATTATAAGCTTTAAAAATATATTCTTACATATGGAATGATTCTTATATTTATTAAAACATATATTTTGCTTATATTAAACTTTCTTTAAACTGTTTAGAGGTAAAGGGAAATATTTTAATAGCATACACCATCCAGTATTTAAAAAATGGCTGTGATTAAAAAGTGTCCACTATTTGTAAAAAATTGGTTATATATTTATGAATCATAGTGCTCGAATACATTTAAATCAATGCACCTATATTGTGGATATTAATTACAACAATTTAATCACTGCATTGTGCAGGATTGTATGCAGGATAATTATTACAAGTGAATAAATAGTGTGGGTAGTTAACTGTACAGATTGCATTATACACAGAGCAACACGTAAATGAATTGAAATGTCAACATTAGGCGACTGTACTGTATGTACTGTACTGTACTGTACTGTACCATGCCCCGTCATGCCACACTGTACCATACTGTTCCATATTTGTGTAAGATGTAAGAGGAGCATAGACTAAACGAACGGTAACACCACCCTTCTTGACATTCCTACAGTTAAATACTCTTTAGGGACTGGTGTTTTCAATTTTTTTCCACCCCCTAGAGATTTATATGTATAAATATGTTAAGTCAGTTACTGGGAAGTTATTTCACCATAAGAGCCCATGTTATTTTGCAGGGAAAATTTAAACTGCTAGATATAAAGAAGATTCCGCTATTCAGAGGTGCCCTTTAATGATTATTTCACTATACTCCTTAATAATGCCTCTCACTCATTCTAAAAAAAATTGGCTTTTGGTGTTTCATATATATATATATATATATATAATATATATATATATATAACACACACACACACACACACATTAATGAAATAATACTGTGATGATAGAATGAAGTTCAAAATATAAAATTCAATATGTATTAGATCAAAGGTCAGATTGTATCACAACCACTTGTAACATTTTCTTTTCACATTTTTAAAATTAATTAAAAGGCAGTATGTTGGGAAAAAAAAGAGTAAGATTAAATCAATTCTTGTTGCTTAAATAGTTTAACAAAACTTGAGAGACTAGAGTAGAATGATTAATGGATTTTTTTTTGTACTTTGGTATGGAATAATATGTTAATTTTTAATTGCTTTAGTTCAAATTTATTTTATTAGTGTAAACAAATGTGTTTGGTAAGATTAAAAAGTTAAGGTTGTTCTCTAGAAGGTGACCTGGCGGTCTAGAGGTAAGGTGTCGGACTTCTATGCTGGGGTCCGGGGTTCAATCCTCGGTCCCGGCACAGATTTATCTGATTACCAAACCCTTCCTTCACCTCTGACAAGAAATCTTGTGAATTTGGGGAATGCCAGGCCTCCACCGTGGTTTGGATTCCATGTTAAACTGTATGCCCTCCATTTCATCTCACAATCACCCTAGCGTAAGTGCGTATAACCCGAACGGGTAGTAAGACGCGGTGCTAATAATAATGTTCTCTAGAAAATACACTTTAAGATAATAATAGTAATATAAAAATTGATATTTTATTTTTGATGTTGAGCTAATTGCTATCATCATTAAAAAAATCTTGATTGAGAAAATATGATTTTCTAATATCTATTCTGAGAAGTTTTCAGAAGTAGATTGTCACAAATCATAATGAACTAGGCCTGTATTATAAAAAAAGGGAGATGGGTAACCTTCAGACATTAATGCTTAGGATAAATGGTTTCTAATAATCTTGATCAGTCTAGTATCAACTGTTTGCTTAATTCTAGATCATACACAACTTTCAGATCTCAAATATCATTTTATGGGGACACAGGAATAAAGTTTTCTATCCTCAATCAGAAACAAACTTGAGGTTGAGCTAGGATACTTTTAATTCTTTGAAACAAATTTGTCTCTCAAGCTTTTTTTAAAGATGCAACACAATTTTTAATTCATGTAACTACATTTTTAGTGAAAGTAGTTTCTTAAATATTATTACAGATATGCTGACTATGTTGAGATGTCTATCTTTATCCTTGTTTACTAGCCTTTATGGCAAACCTTTATATTTATTAGCAGACAACCTCCAAGCGCACACGTTTGTTTGAAAAGTCCCTTCTTACTTTTTTAGGCAACACGAATAACATTTGATTAAATGATTGTCAGGCAATCTGGGTGTCTTTGAACTTCTTGTTTTATATTTTTTGGGGGGAGGGTTGATGGTACTATCTTAAGCCCCTTTACTATTTCTCATGTTTATATAAAATATATATTATTTATTATAAACTATAGTAGGGGCCTACTTTTGGTTTTTAAGGAAGGAATTCAATTTTCATGTCTTTTCTAATACACCAATCATAATTTGCCACAATTACCACAATAATATAAAGATAAGAAACGTGGTTTGATTCAAGTGTCTCTCTTAGAATTATCTCTGTATCACTTTGCAGCTAAAGATGGAACATATTAGGAAGGGCAGTTATTAAAACTAAGCTTATAAATTCACATGTCAAGCCATATTATATGCAGCTGTCACTTTTGATATGGAGTATCAATACCTTTCAAATAATTCTGGTAATTCAGATACCTATGTTGATTGTAAAAATATAATTTCTGATTTTCTAACCCTATCTTTCTACCATGTTCTTAATAATTTTCAATTTAAATGATATATCAAAGTGTTGACTAAAACATATCAACACTGAATATAAAATTTGTATGGTATTAATGAGAAAAGTGAACATTCTAAATCTAGTTTCACAGACAAAACATTTATAATTTCTGCATCTGAAATAGCTTTGAAATTCTCACTATCTTAATTTAAATTTTACATATAATCATTTTGAATAATGATTTGAGCATACTTTTATAAAAAAACGGATTCTCTAAAACAGTATACACGTTTACTTTTCATCTTTTCAATGTTTGAATTATTTATAGGTTTAGATCTTAAAGCCTTTAAATTTATGTGGTTAGGGAAATTGGAATGGAGGAGAGGATTATGACCTATTTAACCTATATTAGACCACTTAATGCCCACCTTATTATTTTATGTATTTGTTGGTCTATGGGTACAACTGCTTACTTGCAAGGTTTTTTTAATATTGTTTTCAATAGTTTTAGTATTTTCGTCTATGGTTATTATATTTGTTTGGGGCTTCTTAATTAAATAATAATTTATCTCTACAAAATGGCCACAATGTTGTCTAATGCAGTTTCTATTTTGTCTAAATTCAAGTGTTAATTTTTTGGTCTGCTTTTTGATGTATATACAACACAGTTTTGACTATTAAACATTGAACCACTGGTATCTTCTACTGTTCATCTTTCTCTCTCTATTTCTGATATGTTGTGTGTAATGTTCCATATTGGTGATTTGAATAAAACTATCATGCTGGGTGTGTTTGTTTAGTTGGGCTCATTCTACTGTATGAATATTTATGTATTTTCTTTGTCCTAATTGAGTAGTAATTTGAATAGTGCCACAAAGAGTTTGAAGTTTATTTGGGAGTTTTTTTTTTTAAAGGGTTTGTTAAATTCAGAGTTGTCATGAGCAGTCGTAGTAGTAGCTCATGTTTTCTCATGTTTTTAAAACACATTCAGAATTGGTAATTTTGGTTATATTTTACTTAAGTTCATACCCCAGTATCTATTTTATAATTTACTTCGTTTTCGTTAAATTTTATACCGGTACTTCACTAAATAATCATGGCTTTAAATAAATAAATATTAACTAAATATACTCAATTTTATTAATATTAATAAGTTTCTTTTAAACACATTAGATTCATTGAAATAATATTGATGTGATTTTGTGATTTGAGACCATATTTCTATATATCATTTAAATAACTTATGACTAATTCTTGAACAAAATATTAACCCACATGAAACTTTTGTCATAAATAAAGTAAATAGGAAAGTTTAATTGCCTCACCTTCTGTTGAATTTCAACATCTTACTAGTAATTTTGTTTACATAGGACACTACATATACATTATGCATACAAATATTAAATGGTTAAATGCAGCAATATAGTAGTTGACTAACACTTAACAGGGTTTCACTTGGGTATGAGCTCTTTATAATTTAATGGTTTGATCCTCATTATTAATACTGCTAAAAGCTGAAGAATAAATTTGTACAACTACACAATGTGTTATGAATGAGAGCTTTATCAACTTTAACCAACACCAAAAGCCCTAAAATCACCAGGTGAAAGCATTGTGCTCACATGCTTCTTGCAACATGTTGGCTTAATCTAAGAATGTATAACTGATAGTTTTATCTATCAGAATGGTGTGTGTCTCCTCCTGTAAAAGATATTATGCTGAATCTTCCTGCCCTTCCTTCGATTACAATTGGTTTTCTCTGATTGATTTAACCGTTAATCTATTTACTTTCTGCAGTACATATTTCCTTTTGTAAAAGGATAGGGTTGCTGATGACATAAATATGTTTCGTTTAAAAAAAATTAGAACTTTTCAAAATGTTAAATATCCTTTTATCAAATTCCCCCCCCCCCCCTCAACTTTTATTTGTTTGTTTATTATTTTCTATTATTCCTTTATAAGTATGTAGATAGTTTTTAAGTAAGAGCTATGTAATACCATATTCTTAAGTATTCAAATTGAGTTTGGTTGTTTGACGGAAAATGTTTCTTTCTTTTTCCCCTGTTTATCGGAATCTACAGATGAAGGTAAAACAACTTTAAACCATTTTTGCTATAAATATTTAGAGTAGTTACTCTGCATGGTGGGTTTAAGTTTATTAGTTGGGCATGATACAGTAAAGATGGGTATGAACTGTACCTAAGAGAGAATACCATATTTGTTAGCTTCCACTTACATTTAAGTTGGTATCACATTAAACTTATTTGCTAAAGTGGTTTTAATGGGTCATCATTTACATAAATTTAGAAGTGTTTTATAAACCCCATTTATAATTTTTTGAAATTACAATGAAATCACAATTTGTCAGAATAGTGTATTTAAATACTATTTTTATGCTAACTTTGGAGGGGTCATTGAAGATTATAGGGTGGAAAATGTTAGTTAATAGTTAATTCCAATAATTTTTAATATACATATACATGTGTTTAACCTAAAACTAGAAGCTAGCATAGTCGGTTACCTAAGGCTTTCTTTATTTTTATTTTGGGAAAAATCTGACAATTTTAATTATCAATCAATTTCTATGAATAAGAAATCAAATTTTAATAACGACATTTTTTATTTACTACTGTATCATGTTTGCTTGAAGTGCTTCCCAGTATTAGGTTTGTGCAGCTTAAATTGCAATTTGCTAATATTATACATTTATGTATTTTTTATTGCCAACCTCAGATGAGTATGAAGATGATGGTAAATACAATAATGATATCGATGTTTGTAGTATTTGGACCCTTTGATGTGACCCCACTTTCTATAGACCCAATCTTCACATCTATTAAAACTGTGTGTAATTCTTTTCCAGAATGAACTTTAATTTAACATAATTAAATTAAAACAATACCTTCAAATTTCAATCATCTGATTATTTAACAAATGTATCTCTTTATTGTATATTTGTATGTGCATATTATAAACTTGTTATATCAATCAATTTTAAATAAAATTAATAGTGATTGAGAAGACCTGTGCAGTAATTACTATTTAACTCCAGGAAATTTATGTTTGGGAAGTAGATACTTTTTGTTCTTTACTAACATGTATTATATTACTTATTAAATATACAAAATGTAATTTGAAACATTTGCCTGTTTTAATAAATTTAGTCTACTCGAGTAATTAAACCAAAGTTTAACTTTAGTTTACTAGAATATTACATAACAAATATAATTTTATTTGATAATAGACATTTTTAGTGGATTTAATATAAACACCCTATTATCTATTTTCACAGTTAACATTTGATATGTACCTATTATGAATTTAAGTAAAATAATTTGAAAAATTATTAATAACTTCTAAACAAGGACCTAGCAATAAAGTATTAATTTTTGCATTAATTTGAAAAAAAAAAAAATACCCTTATATATATATATAAGGGTATTTTTTAATGTGTTGAAGTTACTTTTCTCCAGTTTTAGAGGTATTTATCATAAATAATATAGTAGATCTAGGTATTTTAAATATTTGACTATATTTTAAAATGTAACAGATTCACTGTGCACATTTTATAGTGGTTTGTTACATAGACATCACAAAAGTATTTTCTTCACGCTTCTATTAAGTGACCCACCAAAGTAGGTTTTAACTAAAATACAGAATTGTAGAGTTGTCTTAATAGGTAAACTGCTTATAGATGTAGTTTATGTCTGTCACTAGAGAGCAGCAAAACTACAAACAACAATATTAATGTTTGAGCCTCTTATTTGTAAATATTAAAAAAAAACAAAAAAAAAAAACATGTGATTAAACTCTCATATAATTTTACAATATTAAGAAAGTACTCAGTTTATCCTGTAGCAAACCTAACCATGGCAAAATATAATATGGTGTAGCTTATAGGATAGGGTCATCAAGGTAAGACTGTATTTTAGCAGGGTAAAAGGAGTGTACCTATAAAAATGTTTTTTGCAGTCACATTCTCTATTTATATAATCAGCTATTCCACTATTAACATCCACTGATGAATATATTTAAATACTACTGGTTTTAAATCAGTACTCATAGATAGCTTAAAGAAATGTATTTACTAATATTAACATGTATAGATGATAGAAATGTTAATGAATTTGCCAAGTGTTTATTGTCTCAAGATTTTCAAAGTATGATATCCCAGTTATTTTCCCCAATTTTAAAGATCTTGCATAGATAGGTCTTATAAAATTATATAATAATCAATTATATTATAAATTCATATAAATAAGTGTTTACTATGCATTCAAACTCACTATATTTGAGTTTTTAATGATAGATTGGGCTGCAAATATGAACTGTTTATTCTATTGAAACGAAACAAAATATAATTTTTAGTTAAAAACAAATTCGAAGTGTAGTGTTTGTTAAATTTACAATTTGACGTTCCATAGACTTAAATATCATCATACATGTATATTTAAGTTTAATCATTATGATGGTTTAGTTGAGCAAATGGAGATGATTAAAGAAGTAATAAAATACACTAAATATTACACTAGCTACCCTAATATTTAAGGTTTACAATTTAAGATTTATTTCATAATAATTTGATACAATAGGTATTATATATTAAGATTTTTTTGGTAGGAACTGATAGATTCTATACCTAGGCTACACCAACTACAACAGCAGTTTTAGTCTTCCTATACACCACCCTTCTGATCCTAAAGGTGTTTAAACATTTTAATTTAATTTATTTGAGGTATTTAATGTGCATTTTCTGAACAGACTTGATTATATCAGCACACAAATCTTAACCTAACTTAAGCCTAGAACAGACACAACATCCAGCCCTCGGCCATTAATTCAGCACTGTGAAAGGGTAAATCCACATTTTAAAATTATACATTTTTCGGCCACACCAGGAATTTAATCTGGGACCCTTACTTAGCTCAGTTGGTAGCGTGTCTGTCTACTGAGCTAGGGTATTGGACCACATTTTTAACAAATGTTAATTTTGCTCGTGTTTGATACATAAAATAACAAAGTATAAAGCATCTCTTATCAATGTTTGGATTACACTTAATTGAGAGGCCTTAAAAATAATTGTTTAAAGGTTGAACTGGATTTTTAAAATTTCTAAAACCAAAGTGTTGTAATAATCTCCTCTGTTTTAAGTAGAAATATAATTAGATTTTTATCACACTAAGCACACACACATTTGTCCGTATGGCTTATGTACAGTATTGTTTATGCTTATTAACTGCCTGGTTTCATAATTAAATTAAGCCTTCTAAAAGTTTTAGATATTGCAATTTATTTTATATATATTGAAAACAAATTTTAATCAACTTAGGTATATTGATTTATTTTTAAAAATAAATCAATATACATAAGGACTTACCAATTCACAAGAAGTAAGCACTAGTTGTTGGGAATTTTTGTCAAATACAAACTTATGAATGTGTCTAAATATAAAAGTAAATTGTTAAAAACTTATTTTAAGTTTAAAATCAAACTTATGGCTTGAATGGTGTCATCACCCCTGTTACAACATTATATGCACTTTATTCACTAGCAGACAAATTATTACATTATGTCATGGTAATGTTAGTTAACTGTTTTAAAAATGTGTTTATTTAGTTTAAAAAACAGAACTCATGCCTTAAATCATCATCTCATAAACTAGCTTGTTGTGGCCACATTATTCAAAGGGGATCACATGAATACATCCCACTGACAATGTAAAACATGTTGTAAGACGCGGTGCTAAATAATAAATAAAAATAAAACATGTTGAGATACAGGCAGCCCCCCACCCCCTCTTCAAGGGCAGCAGATAACCAGTGTAGCAATGTACCAATGTAGGACTTTTCCAAATTTCTGATGGTAGTAGACACCTATTCTAATGAGCTTTGTTAAAACGCTACCTTCTCAACATTCTTTGCAATAATACATCACCCAAGAGAGAGGTTTTCAAAGCGCGGAAACCCGGATTTGTAAATTTTTACTAATACCTAGTAGGTGAAAATATGTTTGTCCTTATCTTTGTATGAGTGCCAGACTTAATAAACTTATTTAAAAATCTCAGCTATTACACATGTCACAAAGATGTTTAATTTATACAGGTTTGACATAAAACATCTTATGTTTGGATCCCCCTAAACCAACATTCACAATTATCAGGTAGTTAAAGAAAAATAAAATTACTGTTTTTTTTATTTGCAAATTAATTTCCTTCTTGTATCTTATTTGGAAAAATTGGAATAAAAGCTTCATAGTTAAATAACTGCCACCAAACTTTTAGTTAATTACACTAAATTTATTTGAGAATGTAACCTTTTAGCTACCCTAACAACATAAACATACATTTTTAACACCTAATGTGGCTGTTGAATTTTCTAATAATAGATGATTTTTTTTAATCCTTACTTTCTGTACAACTCTAACTTAAGATGTTGTTATTTTAATAATTTGTTGTATGTGTGCATGGTTGACATTTTAGCCTTAAGCTTTCTTGATTCTTGTGTAGCATTGTGTTTGAATGATTGAACAATCAAATACAATTTGTGTTATAATGTTTGCTTTGACAAATGACGATTTATAAAAATTTTAGCTAGTGAGATTTGTTATTTGGCAAGAAATTTTAATACAACCTGAAAATAGATACATATTTTACAAGTAATTTTTAAATTCCGGTACCTATTATTTTGATCTATAGTTTCATGTTTTGCTGATGCAATAATATACTAATGCAAGAGTTTTAGAAGCTAATTTTTTTATAAAGTTTGATTACATGATTTTACAAGTTTTTTTACTGTCATTTTTGATCATTTGCCAAAATAAATGATAAACTTGTCAGACAAATACTCTTAAATTGTCTCTTAGTCAATAAAATTACATTTTTGTTCAAATCTCAGTATAGTAAAAATGTTAGTCCTCACAGGATGCAAAATTTGAAAAGTTACAAGTGATTCAGAGTTTTATATGAGTGCGCTCCCAAGTTATAATGATCCCTCATGTTAAAATGCTTATAGAACTACTTTTTAACTAAAATTATGGTATGTTAACATATTCCCATACATAGATATTTGTGAAGTTTTTGGGAAAATGAAGTCTTATATTTAGGCAGTAGGACCACTCATGAATTGGAACAGTTTTTAGGAAATATGGATAGGATAACTGTGTGTGTAACTATATAGGATTGTTCTAGTTAAAGCTTTTCCAAATAGTATATTAATTCCATTGATGAAAATGATTTTACACACTATAATGAAAACTTTGTATGTATGTATTTGGAAAATCATTGAAGCTCCCTGGATGTTGTGTTGATTTTTGACATTAACGCATGTTTATGATCCCAGGCATACAAATATATGAGTTTTAGTTGGTGGTTCAAGCCAAGGTCTTAATAAGGTTTAGTGTTTGGCTGCTTCAAACTTTTCTCCGTTCCCCTTGACAGTATTATTACTTATGTATTATGATACCACCTCCTGTACCTAATCTTAGTAAATTATTAGAAGTCTTAAATGTATAGCTCTCACAACCTCAAATATGTCATGCAACACTTTAAATTGTTTTAAAAGGCATTATTAATTATACTAAAATTCCTTGCCATCTTGTGTTTAGGGAACTTCTCACAAGCCCCCACAGTTAGAACACCCCTTCCCTTCTTCCCCTTCCTTCTCTCTCTCCATCTTATCAAAATAAATTTATGTGTCTGGTCCTAAGTAAAGTCTATATCTACAAATCCCCAACACACTACCCCTCAAAATGTAAATATTTACTCTTAGATAGAACTTGACATGTATTTGATTACAGTGAAAATTGCACACATTGCATCCCTCATACAGTGACATTCAATGCCATCCATAAAATATTGTGGAGTGCTTGCAGATAAAGATAATTATTTGATTCCCATTCTACTTTCATACATATATTTATTGCCTTAAATAATGAGGAATTACTCTGATCATAGTATAAACCTAGTTTGTTTTAAGGTAGAGTATTGCCAGGGCTTAATTTCTGGATCTAAGTGTAATATTACAACAAACTGATCAGATTTGTCAGCCAAACTTTATTTCCATTTAGTAATCTATCTTTATTTAAACAATATATCAACAAAATTACTTTTAAACTAATTTTATTTTTACAAATCAAAATGTTCACTCTTAAAAAACATCCTTTATATATCATCGGCTGTGAACAAGACCTAATATGTCGTAAAGTATTACCTACCCAACATCTTGGGACCTGATGGGTTAAATACACATTTCTAATTCTTCAAATGAGGTGCAATCAGATGAGCTGCTAGAGGTTTTGGAGTGGACCAAGTTTGGTAATCCATGTCTTGAGGCAAACACCTGATGATGATGATGATGATGATAATAATAACAATAATCCATCACCTGCTTTGGTGGCCACATGGTCTAAGGCGTTTAATGTTAGACTAGACTGCCATTGACAAGGGGATCAGAGCTCAAAACACTGTTGGCTGTACTGGGGGTAGCTTTTCCCAATATGGTTTTCCACTATTCCTCCATACAAATTTGGGTACACTCCCTCTAAATTTGAACCTTCTTCACCTCTAACTCATAAGTGTAATTAGTGCGTATGTATATAACTGAAAAGGTAGTAAGATGGGTTGCTAAAAAAATAAAAAAATAGTAATCCATCTTTGAACCCCTAAACCAACATTTTACAAACTCGGTATCCCATAATTTATTAACAAAATTATATTTCTCAACATTTCCAGCCTTGTCCAGTTAATAGAAACAATAATATAGAGCCCTTAAAATATAATGAACCAAACACTTATTATAGTTAGAATGTTACATTGCTATAACCATACTAAACAATTACAGAAACTTGGATAAATCCATAATAATTAGAAAATTGTTTCAAATGTTGGTTCATACAAATTCTAACTTTGGTTAGGATTTAAAAATAAATTTGCATGAAGTGTAGTAATGGATATTATCAAGAATGTTTTACTTAAGAAACTTTTAGTATTGTTTTAGATGATTGTCTAGTACTTTTAAAGTAGGTATGTGTGTTAAAAGAATATTTAAAGATTCCTATCACCTTGACCAAAGTATGAACTAGATTCTTCGCATGTATTTAATTAAATTTCCATCCTATTTAATATATGTGTTTTATATATCATGTGTTTAGCATATTACAGGATATAATTTCTGATGCGGTAAGATTATGGTTATTGTACTAAAATATAAATGTTGGTTTTAATGTTTGCTATTAATTCAGTAGAATTGATTTGAAGTTTCAAGTTAATATGATTTATTAAATTTTTATATAGTAGTAAAGCCCCATCACAGCTATGGATAGCTGACTAACTAGTCTACTCCTTACGTCTATAAGATTGTTTTTTTTAGGAATTATTTTACTTGAAATTAGTTTTCCAGGAATTTTATGGATACAATCAAAATTAAATTTACAAATTTAATAAAACAAATCTATAAATAATCCTAGACATTTTTTGTGTAAGGGAAAAATTATTTTTTAATTTCAAGCTAAATAAATGACATTATATAATTGAATGACTAGTATAGACAAACATAATGTGAATTTAATGTAGGTTCATTTGAAAACTTAGTATTTCCTAGCAAATTTGGACAAACAAAGATATTCAAACTTGCTAATTGCTAATTCATAGCTCTGTTAACTTATCAGAGCTAGGTACTGTAAATGTATGACCCAAAACTCAAATTGAGCTAGTGAATTTGTTGTTTTGAAACTAAAGTAGGTCTTTGGTTAATTTTGACAGATTTTTTTTTTACTATCGAAATTTAATTTCTCATATCATGACAATGTTTTGACTTATATTAAAATGATGTTTTTTTTATGTGATGCATACTGGCACTAATTTTGGCAAATAACGAGTGGGGTTAAGAGAACTGAGCATTCCTCAGGAAATAATTGAGATCACTTTGAGTGTTTGTATGTTGACTGGTTATACTTACATTGTTTATTCTGTTGGCAGTGGAAAATAGCTCTTTACTTGTTGGTTTTATTAAAACAATTTTATCTAAAAGTTAATTCATCTTTCAATAAATTGAAACCAAAGTGAATGAAGGGTCCAAAAATAGTTATCACTAAACAAAGCAATATATTATTTATATAAATTGAGTATTTAAGTTAAAGCTCAACTAAAATTGTCCTCAAATCGTCCTCGCACCTAGGCCTATTTAAGCTTTTAACATATAATTTCAATATTTTATCAATATTTACGTTAACAGTAGTTTTCCTGAAACAATTACCTGCTGTGTTTTTATTAGTTTTGACATACAAAGACACATGTGTTTATGTATATGGGTTTCATATCTATTATCAGTTGTCTTTTGAAGCCAGGCTTGAAGATACTTTACCAGAAAACTGTTTCCTCCCCATCTCTCAGCATTTGACCAACCACACGTAAAATAAGATAGTAGGCATTGGCTTTAATGTGGGAATGTAGGGCATGCGAGAAAATATTAGTGTTTTTTGCAGTTTTTACATAAAAGAATTTTTTGGTCAAAATCAAATGTTCCTTAAGTTCAAATTAGAGTATACTTTTCTTCACACGGTGACCTCATCAGTTCTTGAATGTCTGGCAAGGGTGACCTTTAATGTAATGAAAATGTTATCTCTTCATTTAAAAAGTTTTCATCTGATGCAGCTATGCTTATGGCAGATATTCAACAACTGTTATCACCATGTGAAGAAAATTAAACTCTTATGTTTGTACTGAAGCAATATTTTATTTATTTTGTCCAAAAAAATATTTTTATATAAAAACCACAAAAAACACTGACCTTTTCTCACATCCCCTACATTCCCACCTCAAAGAGCAAGTTTGATACTAAACGAGAAATCAGAGTTTACTAATATATATAATATTCATATTCTTCTTGGCCTGGTAATTGTCTATGAGTTGCCACTGATATAAAGTGAAATATTTATGGATGCCCCTTACATAATCAGCGTTAAAGTTTATATGAATATAAAATTATGTATATAAGGGTAAGCAATTATATTGTATGTTCATAAATTTTAAAAATAATCTCGGTTAATTATCAGGGAATGTTAAAATTTAGTTGGTGAAATCTAAGGTTTTAATACTGGCTATAGTTATTTATGTTAGTTCTTTTTAAATTATTTAAATTATTCACGGAATTGTTTTTTGATATTTGGATTTCCTTACCTTTCTTTTAGGTATTGTTATGGTAATGAAAATGTTTCAGCCAGTTTAGCATAATCAATTTGGAAAACAAAATATTTTGTATGGTGCTATATAATGAATTTGGATTGAAGATAATTTAATAACTTTATTATGTGTTTAAGCCAGTGGTTTTCAGCATAGGGGATGCAATGCTTTTTGAGATAGTGTTATTACATTTTTAATTAATTATAATTGGTAGGGTAAAATACTCAAACATAAATGTAACTAGTCAAAATGATAACAATTGAAGTTACTTCTCAGGTTCCTTTCGATTATCCAACTCTGGCATTATTCTTTATGATTTAGTTTACTTTTAACAGTATTGTATTTGGCTGAGTAGCACTGCTAGCATAACTCACCTTCCAAGCGTGTTGATTCTATTCTTTCCACATAATCACTGTACAAGAGATCTATAATAATTAAAACAATCATCGAGGGGTGTGTGGGCTTAACCTCCATTCAAACAAAAGTACATTTACTCCAAATTTTATTTACGCCACTAGAGTAATTAAATGCTGATAGCATGGGCGAGTAGTAAGTCTCAGAGAAAAAATTGTTTTTTTTTACACTTGTAAGTGTGTTTACAATAATCTCAGAGGTTTCAAATCAGTGATTTAAACTAAACATATGGTTGTAGTGGTTTGATTGTGATCTGATTCACCTATAGTTGGTGTGTGTGTGTGGTTGTGTATATGTGTGTGTGGTTATGTGTGTGTGTATGGATATGGATTATATGTGTCAGTGGCGTATTCTGAGAAAAATTAATAGGTATGCTGTACTCTAAAATTTCCAGGGGAGATTTGGGGGCCCGAGGGCCCTCGACCACCGTTGTCAAAGAACGTCAAGGGATTATTTCAAGGGCTATATTTGAAGATGTGTTCCTATAGAACAGTTGTTTTTGAACATTTATTATTTCCCCTTAACTAGATGCTATCTTAGGAAATTTTGCGCCCCCCCCCTTTCCCCCACTCCCATATTCTCTCTTCATTTATTTATCAATAACGATGATTACCATCCACTCAAAATTTGATAAAAGTAACTCCATGTTGATAGCCCGCATTCAGGCAATACCTACCGAGTGGCTACCAAACTGTTTGGCGAATTAGTGCCAACTCTTGCGGATAAAAGGTGTCATGTGGTCAGCACAACAATGACGCCAGCCATTAAGCTCGGCCTTCTATACCATAGCCACTACTACTTTATTCGAGTAGCTCCTTATTTATCCACTCTAGGCTGAATTTAACTGGTTCCAGACCCACTGCTTCCCAGATAATCTGGATGCGCTGGGAATCAAAACTGGGACCTCTGGATTTGTAGCCAGAACCTATGACCACTAGACCACATAGGCGGTCCTCAAATTATAATGATATCTACATGGTTAGAAATTTAAGTAAATATTAATGTCGAGGCTGAGTGGTATGGGCACATTTCTGAATGCATAAGAGAGACAGAGCCTATTCAATTAGCCTAGTTTAATTAAAAGCACACAGTTAGCAATACTCAAAGCAAACAATCATAATAAGAGTAAAATGAAGTCCTACATTGATCAAGCGTCCATCAGATCTTGGTGAGAGGGAACCAGGTGGATTGTCCAACTCATGTTGCAACTAAAATTATTTCTTAAAGTTTAACTTATCTCACACAATGCTGCTTGGAAACAAACGAGTCTCCCAACTTGAGAATGTATGCTCCAGAAGCTAATTAGATGTGTAAACTCTGACTAACAAAGGGGAGATTATCTCGGACTTTTAATACTCTATCGCTATGTCATTGGTTTATTGCTAAGATATGTACACATATCTTTTGCTGTAAGCAGTGGTGCACCCAAGGGGGAGAGGGGCAAACAGGGTATTTGACCCCCCCTCCCCTCTTTCCCCAACACCATAAATAATGTTAATATAAATTTAAATAATATTAAGTATAACTAAAATATTTAGCATTGAAGATGTGTCGAATGTATATGCTACATTTTAAGATCAGGCTCCAAACTTAAGCCTAATATTAAAAATATGTATTGTTACACCCAAAATTAACAATTGAAAAAAACATACAAATAATAGCTTCAATACCATTCATATTATTTAAATTTCTTAATTACTATAAAACTACTCCAAATGATTTATAAAATCGTTTAATATTCATAAATATTCTTGGCCTTCAGGGCTTAGGAGGCTGTGCAACCCCAAACCCGCTCTCTCCATCAATATTTCATTCTTGCTAAAGCCTTTATTGAATGCCTCCCCTAAAGTAAATGTCTGGGTGTGCCACTGATTAAATAAATTATATGAAAATATGTTTTATTTTACCTTTTCCTTCAAAATCATCTTTAAATGGTAAAATCACACTCCTGACTTTTGGGATTCTTTTATGTATAATTATATAAAATCACAATGACTAACAAGTAGTTAATGTTAAACAAAAACTAAAAGAAGACTATTAAAACTTCACGACCCTTTCTACTAAAGAATAACAAGAATTACCAACTACGGTTACAGTAGCCTCGTCACTCCCCCTCCCCCCACAATTCCCCACACTATCAGTGCTGAAATGCCTAAACTTGAAATAGTGGTTAAATGTGTTTGCCAAATACATGATAATACATGTGACTAGAATGCCTAAACATAACTCATTGTATTTAATTAATGTATAATCTAAAGCTTGTTACATATCCTAACTATTATTTACAATTAATTTTATATATATATTTTATGTATTTTTACTTAAATAATACTAGATTAGCTTAATAAATAAAATTTTTGTTCTTGAATCTTTTTTCAATAGTTGGCACAATGCTTAGCTTGCTTCACATGAACAACATGACCTGGGGTGTAAAAACCCGAGCTCATTGGCCAATTACTTATGGGCGAGTGGAAAGGAATGTTTTGCAACCCCCTAGACACTGGGCAAGGTCATTAGAGCCTCCCTAGCTTGCCTTGAGGTTCTCAAGTAGCAAACCCTGGGTTTCCTATTGTACTAAGTAGAACCTTTTGGGAAGAAGAATTACTTAAAACACAGTATTCTTGAATATGAACCAATATTAGTTTTAAAATTTATAATTCATTACATGTATATTTATTTACAATTCAAGCATTAGTATTTACACAGTTAGCACAGACAGCATCGAATTAAACAAAAGACTAGCCCATATAATTATGGGTATGCGGCACAGGACTAGAATACGCCACTGATATGTGTGTGTTTGTATAAGATTAAAATAAGTTTAATTAGAATCTTGCTAAATTGCATGCATTCAATGTTAACCTTATTTATATGTTTATACACACAAAAAACTTATTCAAATAAAAGTACTTTAATGCCCATATTAGTTTTATAGATTCATTCATTGAGTGTTTCATTTATTGTATATTATAATCAATATCTATCATTATACCATTTCTCCCCACCAATATATTTAATAACATTTTTGTCAAATTCATTTTGTAGCTCTAGTACTATTTTAGGTATTAATTGATTTGATTAGTTTAAATAAAGGTGCATTGAACGTTTCAGTGATTTAAAGTTGGTTTTATACCCCAAAGAACAATATAAGGTACTGCTTTGGTTAAGATCGATCAATACTTTTTATGTCAAAATATTAGTAGCCTGACATGATTTGTGGAAATTTTTGTTTGATTTTATTACTGTTTGTATTGAAATCTATCATAAATACATGGTACCTAAACAAGCAATTTTTGTTTCTTTCTTGTTTTTAAAGATTTCAGAAAATTTGAGTAAAGTGGTTTAATTAATGAAATATTAGCCTCTTGATATTTTAGCTATAGTAGTAAATATGCAAATCTATTGTACATTTAATCAGTAACTAGATACATTTAGAAGAAAATGGTTTCTTCTTGTTTTTGTTTTTTTGTTTTTTTTAAAGCAACAAAAACTTTGCATATTTGTTAATTATATTAATAATAATCCTAGGCATTTGATCACATTTTTATGTTTAGATAGTATACATATTATTTTTAAGCATAACTAAGCTAATTTCTTGACATTTAAAATATAACTCTCCCTATTAACATTGTTTATTTTGTTTGTAGTACCAGTAGGCCACGGAGAAAGTGAAGGGAAGCATGGTTGGATAGAAGGTCTAGCTATCCTAATATCTGTAATAGTAGTAGTCATAGTAACAGCCTTTAATGACTACACAAAAGAAAGACAGTTTCGAGGTTTACAAAACAGAATTGAAGGTGAACATAAATTTTCTGTGATTCGAGCTGGTGAAGTGAGACAGATATCAGTTGGAGACATCGTAGTAGGAGACATATGCCAGGTATATAGCATTTCATTAGTATATTACAATTATAATGTAAATTTGTTAACTACGCTCTAGCAACTTCATGAACACACAAATTAGTTAAAGGGACAGAAATACATAGCCTGCATCCTTACTTCATTAATTACCAACAGAAAGTCTACACATAATAAATGTACAACCTTCATTTTAATTTAAAACTACGCCCCCACTTCAATTTCCTTTCTGAAGGCTACACTTATGGGATTTAAAATTAGGTTTATATCTCTCTGGTCAAAGGCTTGCTTTTTGTTTTACTGAAATCTGTCACTTTAAAACATTGTTTAACCTCGGCCACTGGACCAGTTTGGGACCATTCATATTTACTTAAATATTCACTTTCTGAGTATGTTCATAAAAGCTTTTAGATTTTTAAAATTTCAACATCTTAATATTGTAGTAAAAAGAGTCACTGGTAGTAAAACTTGCACCGCCTTCTTAGAAGGAAATAGAAAGATGTGTTAAAATCAAATACAGTTAAACTAGTTAAGATTGATTCTCAGATTACTGGGTTAGCCAAATTTCTTAGAATGAGAACTCTCACAATTTCAAGTCATCAATTTTAGATTTACTAAAGTAAAAATATATTACAATCATGATTTTAATATTTACTGTGAGATTGTGTTTTTAATATATGAATATAATGTTTAATATTTTAATTATTATTTCTAACCTAGTCTAACACCTTAGCTCAGCTGCTAGCTTATCTGCCTATTGAACTAAGGGTCCTGGGTTTAATTCCCGGCATTGCTGAAACGTTTATCATTGGTGAAATGTGGGCTTACACTATCACATTGATGAATTAACGGCCAGGGGCTGGATGTTGTGCCTGTCCTAGTCTTAAGTTATATTATAAGGCACATGAAGCTTATCAAGCCAGTTGTGAAAAATATATGGCTTGAATAAAATAAACTGACATAGGCCACTTGCTTTAAACAGTGATGGATGTAAACTTATTTATATCCTGCTAACCATCTATTTTCTTTCAATATACGATGATATGTTAACAGGTAAATATATCAATTTTGTGATAAGGCAATTATAATTTGGTTATAGCTAAAAATGAATTATTGTACCAAGTTTCTATAGTAAAATTAAAAACCCCTATTTAACTAAGCCTTACCTGATTCATATAATCATCATTTGTAATGCAGGGTTTGTGATTATTATATTTTAGGTGAAGTATGGTGACTTGCTACCAGCAGATGGAATATTGATCCAAAGCAATGATATGAAGGTTGACGAATCTTCATTGACAGGTGAATCTGATCATGTCAAGAAAGGGGAATCATTCGATCCAATGTTGCTCTCTGGTAAGTTGTTCTTTGGGAAACACTTTATATTTAATTCTGCACTTCTTTTTAAATCTCTATGCACTGATTATATTAAGTAAAATTTTTTTCCATATGTTTAGAAATACATGAATATATTGTTATGTATTTGAAATGATTAAAATTGTGTTTATTTTTTATTTAATTACAAAAAGGTGCGATAAATATTGGCCATTGGTTAACACAGTTAAACGTGACACTAAGGTAGAGTGGTCCTTATGTTGACCTTTTTTTTAATCATGATTTTGTACTTCAAATCAACATATTTTTAATTCCCTAGATATTAAACCTAGTGATAAACCATAACTTGGTATAGTGGTGAAATTACATTGGTAACTGTTAGGCTGATTCAGTGAAAATTATTGGAGGCATATGGGTAGCTTGACACCATTTCCAATATAAGCAGTAAACTTTATATATAGGGAATAAGATTATTTCTCAGCCCCCACCAAAAGCATTCTCTCCTTTCACTTACCTTATACATAAAAGTAGTGGTTCATTTAGATGTGAGATCTTATCAAGCCTATCTTTACTAGAACATCTATGAACATCCAACATTGTGATTGTTACACCATTATTTCTCCACTTTATTTATCACGTTGATTGTTACATCTTTAAAATTATGTAAACACGGTCTCATAATTGTGTGCATACAATGTGGCAAGTTTAAGCTGTTACACGGGAAAATAAATTTTCTATTATATATTTATTTAAGTAAAAATCTTAAATAGCATTTATGTAAAGGAAAATCTTGGACATACATTGCATATTTGGAATACAATTTTGCAATTATTATACTGTTTAAAGTAGAAAATATGTTATATATTTAACAAAGATGACTTTAAAAAATCTTTACAATCTTAATTTCATAATATCAATTCTTTTTTACAAGAAAAACACCACATTAACCTTAACCCAATAATCATCATTAACTGTTTCCAGCCTGTGACTGGGTCAGTTTAGCAAAATGCCTCCATCTTCCTCCATCCTTCCACCATAATTCCTCCTTTAAATAACTCCTTTCTTCTCCTCTCACCTGCACACTTTCTGTTATTTGCTCCTTCCATCTCTTTCTTAGTAAGAATATTTGAATGAGCACCTGTAAATATTTTGTTTTGTCTAGGATTAGATCATTTTCTATTTCTAACTTATCACTTTCTTTATATAACTCCTCACTTAATCTTTCTATCTCCTTGCTTTTTATTTCTTCATCTCCATGATTTTATCTCTCTTCAGCTACTTGATATCTATAATGTTTTTCATCTCCTTGATTTCTATGATGTTTTTCATCTCTCGATCTTCATGACTTTATCTCTTTCTTCACCTACTTAATTTCTTTAATGTTTTTCACCTCCTTGATTCTTATCTCTCTCTTCATCTTTTAGATTTTTATCTCTTTCTTCATTCTGTGATTTTTATCTCTTTCTTCATTCTGTGATTTTTATCTCTCTTCATATTTTTCATTTTATCTCTCTTACACTTAAGTTTCATCTTACATAATACTTTTAAAACCCTTTTTTGAACTCAAGTTATTTTAACCTAAAATAACTTGTGTATTTTGAACTAAATTCTTCTCATAGCTATGCCACCGTTTATAAGGATAATTATTTTTGCGACATTTTGATTACCAAAATTACCCAGAATTTTTATTATTTCAATATTCTTGGCCACAGAAAATTGTTGAAGAAATACATGTCAGTGTTCAGATATTTCTAGAAAGTTGTCACTATAGATCAGTGGGTGTATGAAAACATAGGGCTAAGTTTAGTTGTATTGCAAATTAAGATTGGCTATTTGAATAAATTCAATAAATGTCCAAAGAAAGAAAGTCGAAGGTTCCATGTTCATGATCTTGTTTTAGTAATTAGTGGTTATGCACATTTTTTTGTGAATTTTTGTCAATTTATTTGAAATCGAAAATGATTTTCTAGAGATAAAGTTGTTTAAGTTTCATCATGATTTTGTCCATGCTGCCATTCCAACACTTATGAAATGCTGACACAACAACGGCCAAGTGAATTATTATTTTTTTATCATATTTTAGATGATAAACTTCCTTCACCTCTGACAAGACATCTTGTGAATGTGAGGAATGCCAGGTCTCCACCGTGGTTCGGATTCCACGTTAAACTGTAGGTCCTCTATTTCATCTCACAATCACCCTACCATTACACATAAGCGTAAGTGCGTATAACCCGAACGGGTAGTAAGACGCGGTGCTAATAATAATAATAGATGATAAAAGCCGATCTTGAGAATTTGAGTATATTTATAGTATGACTTAAACACTAAGTCTAGTTATGAGATATAGGTCAAATTAACCATTTATTTTACTTTTAGGTATACATTTTTTGATTTGTAGTTTTACACTCATCCGGCTCCTTATCCCATTTGGTAACATGTCTGTCTAGTTAGCGAAGGCTCTTGGGTTTGATTCTTGTCATGGCCAAAAATCTATCATTGGTGAAATGTGAGTTTACCCTTTCATAGTGATTAATTAACGGCTGGGAGCTGGATGCTGAGCCTGTCCTAGTCTTAAGATAGATTACAAGGCATATGAAGCTATAACAGGCCTAGCAAGCTGGTAGCGAAAAAATAAACGGCTTGAATAAAAAACTGACCCAGACCATAGGCTGGAAAACAGTAATGGATGTAAACTAAAGTCTTACACTCAACTTATTTCAGGTACGCATGTTATGGAAGGCAGTGGTAAAATGCTAGTTGCAGCAGTAGGGGTGAACTCTCAGGCAGGTATTATCTTCACCTTATTGGGAGCAGCTGTAGACCAACAAGAAGCTGAAATTAAGAAAAGGAAAAAAGGTGAAATTGCTCTGTTTAATTGTAATACCTACAAAAATGCATGCATTGCATTTATTTATTGTGTAAATTTTGTGAAAAATTTATAGCATGTCCCATGAATACTTTAACATTTTCCTTCATGTTTCATTGGATTTTAAAATGGGAAATTTATAAAAAACAGTTTTAGTTGCTATTGCAAGATCTATTATATATTTGATTAAGAAATATACGAAAGAAGTTGGAAAAATACTCTAAGTAATGTAATCATTGGGAAAGAAAACCAGAGTGTAAATATAACTGTATTAGGCTTTTGTAGAAACAAGTAAACAACTTTTTTCTTAACTTGAACTAGGAATATATGAAGAAATAAAGAGACTTTCTTGTTTCTATCAAACATTTCCCATCCCTCTTTCTTGATTGGCTTCCCTCCTATTATTTACATTATTGTGTTGTTAATTTATATATAGGGAATAAGATTATTTCTTAAACATCATGCAATTATTTTTGTATTCCGAATATTCTGATGAAAAGGAATTAAGACACCAAAATTGACTTAAAATAGTGAAAACGCATTTGCAAACACAGTATTCACAAGCACACATACACCTGCTGACAATCTATTTCAACTAAGGGTGTGTTTTCGATAATATCTAGGTGAGATTTTATAGCTTTATTTAATAATTTTACTAAATTATCACCATCACTTCAAATAGTATTTTTTTAATTTTCCCATCAACTTATATTTACACTGGTAGTACTTAATCCTAATATTAAAATATAAAGTTTGAATCAAAAGCAATAAAAACCGTATATAGCAGTTATTGAGGTTGAGTTTATGTGTGAGAAAACTTAATAATAACTAAAGCTGTTTTTACTTCCCATTGGTTAGTCATTAATGTTTCTATCAAAAGTAATGAATGGAAACCATATTTATATATTTATTTTCCTCCCCTTAACTTCTGTTTAGTAACAATTAGCTCAAAAGACAGCTTGACTATAACACTGATAACTTGTCAGCATATCAGCATATTATATGTTTGTGTTTCCCACAAACACATTTGTTGCATTAATTGGATTGAATCAAAGTAGTTTATTTTCTTTCGCTATTGAGTAATTATAATGTTTTCAAAAATTAGTCTTATAATATTGTTGGTTTCTCTAGTAACATTTATTTACTTTTTTTACTCGACTTAAATTTATGTAATAAGTTGATAATTTTATTTCAGATTAAAGAAAAAGGTGTAATGCTATACACTAAAAAGGAAAACATACATTTTGAGCAGTTCATATATTATGCTTACTTTCTTATCAGTTCAACTCTGTTAAAGAAGTAAATATAAAATCAAGCTTTATTTATTTAATGGGATACTTTAAAAGTCTGACAGGCGCTCATATAGAAGGGGAAAATATTAGCACGTAAATCTACCCATCCAGCATGTTCAGTGCACAGTGTATTTGAAAATGTAAGCTACAACTTATAGATCATTACTATTTTTTTGAATATGACAATTTAAAAAAAAAATTAAATGTTTGTATATTGCACATTTTGATATTAATATCTAAAAGGTTGTATTTACGCTTAACACAATATGAACATTTTAGTAATATTAAGCCTTTTATATTGTGATAATTATCAGTTTACAAGCTTAATTTACGGAGTATGTCGAACACAATGTTTAGAATGTATGAGGGTAGGCAACAAATATTTACTCAATGGCGAGGATATTGATGTTCGAATCCTGGTCAGGTGTACTGTGGGTGGATTATCTTAAATAGTTCACCACTCTTGCTCTACACAAATGCTGGCACATCTACTTTAAATTCTACCTTCTTCATTAATACTCTATTAACGTAATTAATGTATATGTACAACTAGACACTGTTTCATAGCATCAATGATTTGGAAAAAATAGGATGTTTATTTGAAAAAAGAGTTTTGTAGCATTTATATATTTTTTAAAAGCATAACACAGCACATTGACAGCACTACAATTAAAACTTAAGTTAGATATTACATATCTGCTTGCATTTACAATATTCACTATATATAATTTTCTGAAAATTGAAAAATGACACCTGGACACGGGAATCGAACCCAGGACTTTTGGCTTAGTATGTCAATGCTCTTACCCCTGAGCTATTCAGGATTCGTCCCGTACCCATGGTCATTCTTCACTCATATTTTAAGACAGAGTTTATGATGGACGTGCGGAAATCGTCGGCGACAAATGTGTGATTTTATTAAAATCACAAATCAGATAATGTTAGTCACCTTCGATTCTGTAGTTAGCTTATTGCACCCATTTGTACAACTATTATAACTGTACGAGATTGCATATTAATGAATCAAATAGACAAAACTATTATTTATGCTTTTTAGTGAGGATTACTCCATCTAGATATCTTATTCAGCTAAGAGGTAAGAGCCTTGGTGTACTAAGCCAAAGGTCTCAGGTTCGATACCCGTGTCCAGGTATTATTTTTCAATTTTCCGAATATGATATCTAGATCGAGTAATCCTCACTAAAAAGCATAGATATTAGTTTTGGCTAATTGATTCATATTCACTAGAGCCCAAATTGTCAAGAGCAGCTGGTTCTATTGATTAAAACATAACTTTTCACAGGCAGCATGCATCATGTTTGAGCGCTGATCACTTAATATTAAATTGTACTGACTAAAAAAAGCCACTCTACATCGACACTTCACTGGAGCCCATATCATCTAAACTTTATTCAGATACTATTGGCTAACTCTTTATGCTCATTCTGGCCGGACAAAAGTATATGTATCAGGTCATCAGTTACTCGGTCCCTAACTTAGACTACATGTTTCCCTTTAAAATACTTGGAGCCATTTAAGAAAATCTTGTCATCCACTTTTTTAAATGTACGCACCAGTTTAGCTTTGCCACCTAGCAGACTCTTATCGCTCATATAAATGTATTGGCCTGCATTTTCCAGTATGAAGAGGTTTTTTTTAAAAAAATCTAGAGTTATCTTGGTGGATTAGCATGTGTGTAGCTAATTTGATTTAACTTTTATTGCATCACACACTCATTTTACTTTTAAGTTCGTTTCTGGTAGCTTGTTTATTGACTTGATCCAAAACAGAATTAGTGTATAGTTTGATTGAGAATCGCCGTTACTTCACTCAGAAATCCGGCGTTTATCACTTTATATCGTGAATATAATATTATTTGAAAATTCAATCAATCCATATTAAATGTGAACATTTGTAAATAAAAGCATGTTTAGATGATTTAACTTTTATCACTGAAATGATGAAACAGTGTCTGTATGTATAACCAGAATGAATACTAAGACAAGGGGAAGGAAATATTGCTTTTTCAAATAACATTGTTTATGAGCTATAAATTAGTATTGTGTTATGCACATTTACATTTTGAAATGCACTATAAAGGCAAAATGTGAAGGCAAAGTCTTAATATTAGATATATTTGCTTAAAGATAGTTTTTTCAGGACTTTAATGCAAGTTTTTAGTGTTATTAAATTATATTTCAGGCCTCCACCGTGGTTCGGATTCCACGTTAAACTGTAGGTCCTTCATTTCATCTCACAATCACCCTACCATTACACATAAGCGTAAGGGCGTATAACCCGAACGGGTAGTAAGACGCGTTGCTAATAATAATAATAATAATAAATTATATTTAATTTGTTTTCCCTATGCGCAATTTTACTAAAATTTCAGAGGTGTAACCAGGAATTTTTTCTGGGGAGCGGACTATTAAATAAATTTCAACAAATAGATATAAACATATAGGTTTTAATTGTACATAAGAATTAAAATATAGTGTGGAGGCTTGCCCCAGCAGACTGTCGACATCAGTGCTGGAGGGTTTTCCAAAATATCTATTTACGTTATATACAATTTAATATTTAATTTAAAAATTTGGAAGAGATAAATATCAGGGCATGGTAATTTTTCCCAATCCTCTCCCCTGGTTATGCCCCTATAACACTTCTTTGTTATTTTAAAATTACAGTCTACTGTAAACTGTAATTATCTTGTAAATAATATGTGCTGAAATGCATAGCTTTAAACTGAGTCTTCCCATGAAGCCTTGAAAATTCACATTCCAATTACACTACTTATAGTCCTCTCTAAAGTCAATCAATTTGTTATCAATTTGTTTAATATGTGTTTATTGGAATGTTAAGTTGAACTTAGCCTCCAATATTAAACTATGTTTTGATGTGTGATATTGTTGATTTGTTTTTGTGTTTGTAATACTAATGGATTTCCTTTTGCATGATTCCCTCTCCAGAAGCTAAGAAACAACGGAAGAAGAAGAGTTTGACAGGTGAAATCCCATTTTATTATTTATTCTACTAAACTGCATTTTGATTTGCTTAATTTATGCCTTTATAAACAGCATTAGCCATACATCTTGGTGTCTACAACAAATTTTATTTTGAATGAAGAGAGAGTGGGGAGAAATATCCAAATTTGCCTTTAAATTAATTTTTAACTAGATTCAACTGAAAACATGAAACTTTTATTTAACTGCTTTATTATAGGAATAACTGGTAGGTACAT
The DNA here is from genome assembly GCA_039000515.1 of Timema cristinae. NCBI lineage: Eukaryota > Metazoa > Arthropoda > Insecta > Phasmatodea > Timematidae > Timema > Timema cristinae. The sequence continues at coordinate 89,888,546 of JBCFYV010009882.1, forward strand.
TAGCATTGTGTAGGAAAATTATTTTAGCTATTTTATCGAATAGGTATCTCAACAACTTAATAGTTTTTAATATCATATTAGCTACTTATTTGCATATGTGTTTATTTTCTATTTCATATTTATTCTTTTAGTATAATTATTGACATAGCTACTGTTTTATTTTATTGTATATATTGTATATACATACAAACAATAATACAACAAATGCCACTAAATAATTTTGTCATCATTCTGACTTAATCCAGAAAGATCTTGCAACATTGCCAAATCCAGTGTTGCCACATTTATAGTCTGTAACATATGTCTTAAAGAATATATATCATATCCCCAACATACAAAGACAAACATAGCACATACTTGTAAATTACAATAATCGGATCTATTATAATTTTTTAAAACATTCTTCATAAAAATTTTTTTAAGGATAACATACCCTAACATATAATGAATACTAGAATGTGTCAAAGTTAACATAGGCCCATTTTAGAAGTATACTGAAACAAGTAAATGATTGTGTTGACCGTATTGAAAATGATCCCACTAGGCTCTACTGTGATCGAGCAGAACATTGAAGTGCCTTATCTGGAAATATTGAGGTATTTTTATTACTAGTCTGGTTGTTCCAATAACTCATCAAAGTGGCTTGAGGGATTATACAGAATGGTAGATTGGCTTAAAAATCGCCTATTACATATTAATTTATATTAATTTAGGAATTATATAGGCCCGAATGTTGCCATACTTTCAAAACCCAAATTTGCTTCCTGCAATTTTCCTTTGTGCAACAAAAAATTATTATAAGATTTTAAACATTTTAAGTCTTTAGCACAACGATTGAACAATAGCTTATAATATATGGTTTTCGTATATTACTCTTACTGATTCACTTCTATCCACTTCAGTAGGGTGCAGAACATAACAAGATATTTGTAATTTGGTCTTCATTCTTCTGCCCACTATTAGTTACAGGAGACTATTGTTAGATTGGTGGGATATGATATTCTCTTAGACATTCATAGATGTAGGCACACTATTTTGCTTTTCTTAATATGTTTATCTGGTCGAAACAACTTTTATTTTTGGCTATCCCATTTGACCAAGGATTTAGGGGTATGGAGTTAATTGATGTAAAACTGCATCACTTGCATAATATTTGAACTTTTAACATGAAAAGGGCTAATGATCTAACACAAGCATTTCTGGTTCACCAAACATAAAACATACTCTTAATCTTCATTTCTGAAGTGTCTTTAAATTCCAAATAAAATCGTTTCTATTGAACTTGTAGATAAATAATTTGTTGCCACCAAATCGCAAAATATTGGCTACTACTTTTAACCAAGACATGTTGCGCAAATGATTTAATTGTGATATTTATTTAAAATTAGAGCTTTTAAATTATTGGCATATATGACAGATATTTACAATATGTTCACAAAATCTATATTTAATGAATGTAGTCCTAAAACCTTCAAGACACACATTGTATATCCACCAATGTGAGAGAATGTATGGTGTTTTTTCATTTCAATTTAATGTAATTTTATTTTATTTTATTTTATTTTATTTTATTTTATTTTATTAGCATCGGTGAATCAATAATACAATTTTGCATATCCTCACTGGGTGTCAGCACAACACTAAGCTAAATTTCAAACAATTCAGATAGACTCTTTCAACTTATTTTTTCTTATGGCATTTCATTTTACCCCTTCAATGCTAAATTTGGAAAGTACCTGTATACATGTCTGCAATAAATTAGGAAAATCTTTGAAGTGAAGTAATTTTTTGCTTAATTGTCACCTATTTTTACAATTATAAATGTTCTCCTACGCTTAAACTATGTAACTATTGAAAATATATATATAAAAATGTCTGAAAGAATTAACTAACAACTCCTAAACTACTAATTTGAACAAAACACCACAAAGAAAACATGACCAAAAATGCATTACATAGTAAACAATTGTGTGATTTGTGATGAATATCGATCTGTCAGTTCGATGAGAAATGTATACAAGAACACAGTACATACTTCAAAATAGTACCATAGTAAAGCCAATAAATGGTCTTAGCTGTTTAAAAAGCTAGAGAGCTGTACGTTTATAAACATATTTAGCACTGGTGAATGAAATTAAAAAAAAGTTTGTAAATGTTAATAGCGTGGGCATTTCAAAATACCGTAAACGTTTATAAATGGCTATAGCAGTGAAAGGGTTAAATATTTTAGATGTGTGGTTTTTAAATTAATAGTATTAAGTATAAGTATTATATCGATCTAATCTTCATTCAACTTTGTCCACCCCATTAGACTAAAGTTATTCAAACAAAGTAATTAAATTGATATACTTTTTTTTAAGAGTACAGTCATCATTTTAAAAAATGTATCATTTGACAAACCTAGGTGTTTTGGATCCTCTCTATGATAGTGAAAATGTTTGCTACATCTTTCTTTTGCTTGCATAATATTTTGCCGAAAGAAGTAACTGCATGGTCCAAAAAAACTTAGTTTTGCCACTCTAACATCGTAAAAGTTCTAGATCTGAAAAAGTTAGCTTTTGACATTTTTTTTGTCTTGTTTTATTTGGACTTATCAAGGAAAAGTCATACTTACATATTTTTTAATGGCAAGGATAAGAAAGACCACTGGACACTACACAACTACCTTTTTTCTTACATTTGACTTGTTGCAATATTATTCAGGTTACAATGCAATTAAATTGTGAAAAAATATTTTAAAATGGTTTGGGTGATTTTTTAACAAACTAGCCTATTTTGTGTTTTTCGAACACTAATTAACTTGAAAAGAAAAAGTAGAAATTAGATACATTTTATTTTCCAGTATGAGCATGCATGTGAAGCTATACCATGATAAAATGATAGTCAACTTTGAGGTGATAGCATGAATTATATACAGGGTGGACTGGGCCGCCTGGATACTGGGAGATATCTCGGTAGGATGGATAGATTTAGCTGCCTCATCTACTTTAAACTAAAAAAAATCCATCCATTCAATTATAAATGATTGTGTTTATTAAAATTTGAATCAAATGTTCCATTAAGTTTGTCTAAGAGGTGTCCAGAATACACCATTTGTGAAAATATACCATGGCATTAAATGTCATACCATCTCATTTGTTGTTTATAAAAAAATTCTCAATCCATACCTATAACTATTTGTTTAGTGAACCTCTACTAACTTTGAAATGATCCTCCACAAGCTACTTGAGTAGATTACAAAGTTAAATATATCAAACTTGGGCTCTCAATTATTTTTTAACATTTCAGAAGAATTTTTACTCATATCAGTAGAAAGTAGAAGCTGATGTTTTAAGTGGATAATAGTGATGTAATAACATATAATGTAGTTGGAATGACCTTGGGATTGAATTTTGTCTAATAATAAAACTATAAATAAGGATCAAATAGCCAAAGCTATTATTTATGCTTTTAGTAATGATTAATCCTTTTAGATATCATATTCTGAAAATTGAAAAATGACACTTGGACACAGGTTCGATTCCCATGTTCAGGTGTCATTTTTCAATTTTCAGAAACTATAAATACTTCGACTACCCACTTCAGCTTCCACTGAAAATTTGTCTAAGTGGTATTCATAAAATTGTATGTTAAGGTAGAAATGTAGAAGAGGGGAAAAAGGTCAGTTTTTTTTTGTAGTTTTCATAACAACTTGTTTGGGTCAAAATAATTAAAATATTGCTCCAATAAAAGCATAGTTTAATTTTCTTCACATGGTGATATAAGAAGTTATTGAATGTCGGGCATAACTTATGAACATTTCATCATTTGATGAGAAACCGTTTAATCGAAAAGAAAAGGTCATTAAATTCCGGGACATCCTTAACAGATATTCAAGAACTGTTGATATCACCAGGTGAAGAAAATTAAACTCTTTATTTCTACTGACAAAATATTTTACTTTACTTTGGCCAAAAAAATGTTTCTCTATAAAAACCGCAAATACACTGACATTTTCTCACGTTCCCAACATTCCTAACTTGAGAGCTATAATATTAATTTTATAGTCCCAGTTTGCTTGGACCTTGCCAGTCCACCCGTGAATATATATATATATATATCCTTAGTTTAGTCGTTCATCTTAAGAATTTCTTTTTCCTTAGAAATAATTTACTAAATTTGCAAAGTGCCTTGCCTTTTAGCCAAAATTCCTTGAGCTTGACATATTCATAAGTGTATCCATCAAATCTAAATCTGATTCTTCCATGACAGTTTTATCAAGAATGTGTTGTAAATAAAAACGCCTGTGCCTTTATATTTTGGATAAAAATATTTGGAGATATATTTTATTAGAAACAAATTAGATGACTTAATATTATACTACTATTGAAGCACGTATTTAAGCTTTCGTGCTTCCTGGCTTGAGGTGGAATGCGCATGCACAAGGAAGCACTGCCATTATGCTTATGTTCTTGTGAATTAGTCTAATGTGGTGTCTTGCCCTAAAGACACGCGAAAACTACAGTTAAAAAAGAAATTATGTACATTTAATAGCAATATGATTGTTATACATGTTATCATAGAAAAGTATTATCTTTATCTCATATGCTAAAAATTACTATTTTTTATTTGCATAGCTATTAATTCAAAACATATTAGCTACCAGTATTTGATTTATGTTTAATTGTATTATCAGAAACTTCTTAGGGACTTTAAAAAAAATTGATTTTGCATAAAATTGGTTAATTTATCATTTACATATTTAATTTCTATACATTTGAAATTATTTTGTACTATTGTCAGTCAAGTGTTTTGAATAATGTATGTTAATGCAGGAGAAGAAGAAACAGCACCTGTGACAGGCAATAGCCATGTGAGTGTTCCTGCAACTATTAGTGATGGTGCTCCCAATAAACATGAAGAGGCCTTGGACCACAAACCATCACCACCACCTGAAACTCACAAAAAAGAGAAATCCGTGCTTCAAGCAAAACTCACCAAACTTGCTATCCAAATTGGTTATGCAGGTATGTTTGTTATTATTATATTTGAAATGTATAGTTTAGTTAAATTCTTGTGAATGTTACACTTACTTTACTCTTGGAGCTCAAATGGTTATTTTTTTAAAACCTTTGTCTTCATCTATTATTTGCTGTGTTAATAACAGGTCTTAAAGTGACACATTAATATTTTAATGATTTATTAAGGTACATCCAACAATACTATTATTTGTCTGTAAGCAATTTCATCCCTTAGTAAAAGAAAATTATTAAGACTTAAAGGGTTTAAACTGTTAATTATTTATTTGACCACCATAACCTACAATAATACATGTGACAATATACTACAGGTATATAACATATTTTAATATACCAATGGGATGATGTGAAATAAAGTTAGAATAAATATAGAAATAGATAATAATCAAATCAACACTACCATATTCTCAAATTTTCATAATCCTAAAAAAACTCCATTTTGTTTTGATTTTTGTTTCAGGTTCAACAATTGCTATGTTGACTGTTGTGATATTAGTAATACAGTTTTGTGTAAAAACATTTGTGATAGACGGAAAGAGTTGGAAGAGTTCATATGCTGGTGAACTTGTTAGACATTTAATCATTGGTGTGACTGTGTTAGTTGTTGCTGTTCCAGAAGGTCTTCCATTAGCTGTTACACTCTCTCTTGCATATTCTGTAAAGGTATGTTGTGATTTGTAGCCTTTATTTTATGGACTAGCCTATGTCGCAAATAAAAATACAACTCTTAAAGATTTGTTAAGCTCCTTCTATTCTATTTGTTTTCTAAAACTTGCTCTTAGGTTTTACATTTTATCTGTGCTCTTAGTAATAATATTTCTCTAAAACCTACCTAAATATATTTGAATAAATGGTAATCGATATTATAAAAACAGTTCCTTGGTATTTTATACTATGGTAACATTGAAATAGTGAGATTCTATATTATCATCATGGTTATAAAGTAAAAGTATATTTGAGAGATATTTGGTGTATGATGACAGTAAGAAACACCTAAAAAAAAAGTAAATATTTATTTAAATTTGGGTCTTGTATGCATCCATTTCATTTGTGCTTTTTTCTTTTGGGGTAAAATGGCTAACCCATATCTCATCCCCCATCATGATGGTTTTCAAAATTTCATACCGAGCACACCATTTACTGTATGGATGCTCTCCATGAATAATGCTATGCACTTTTCTGAACAAATTGTTGCATTCAGAGGCAATATCTCTTTTAAGTTAATCATCTGTTTTCTAGAATAATGTCTTCAATCCTTTAGGTTCCTTGACTTCTTAATGTAATATAATGTCCACTAGCTTTTAACAAGTTTCATTTCTTATTTTTAATATAGAAAATGATGAAAGACAACAACCTTGTAAGACATTTGGATGCTTGTGAAACGATGGGAAATGCAACTGCTATTTGTTCAGATAAAACTGGAACATTGACTACAAACAGGTAATAGTACTTGATTTGATAATTGCTTTTATAACTGACTGACCCCTATAGGCTACATTTGGACTGACAATTTTCAATTATCTTAATCATTTTAATTAAAAGTATTTTTTATAAACTAATATTTGGAAATGCATGTTTTTCTTAAGATGAGTCGTGAAACATTAACATTTTATTTAATTGAAATAGTGCTTTCAAATTAGGTATTTATAATCTATTAAGAGTTTATGAAAAATAATGGAAATTGAAAACAATAAGGAAAAAAGCAAAATATTAAATTGAAAATCTAATTAAGAAAAATGTGGGAAGAATCCAATGCACAAAGGTGACATCTTCCTTTCTTCTGTCTTCTATAGTAGAAGTATCACACACATATTTAAAACACAACTAAAGTAATATTTCATCATTATTGCCTTTTTTTATAAAGGTATAAATTATTAAATATTACTTTGTGTTTTAATGTGTGTGTGATGACTACTACCAGTTTATAATAGAATTTAGTACATAATTACTCATATTATATTTATAATAATTTTTTTAGTATTAGAATGTGTGTGTGGCTTATGTATAATCTTATTGGCTAAGTTGTGACTTAGGAGTAGTACAAACATTTATTTTTTATCGTGTGTTTTGTTTTAAAGGGGAATTAAAAAAATTTAAAGCCTTCAAGGCTATTTAAAAGTTATTTATTTAACACAAACCAATTAAATAAATATATGTTTTCAATAAAATGCTAATTTGTACTAGACATCAATAGTGTGGTAGTAATTATTATAATGTATATTATCTATTTTTGTTTAGAATGACAGTTGTGGAATCATATATTTGTGAGAAGCTCAGTAAAACAATACCTAAATTCTCTGATATCCCATCTCATGTTGGGAATACATTACTTCAGGCTATTGCTGTAAATTGTGCGTATACTTCACGTGTAATGGTAAGTGTTTATAAACTTTCTATAAATTGTCATGACAAGAACAATGTATAAAACAATTTGGTATACTTAATTAAGAAATACGAAATTATTTTTCTGATAATGACCCAATCTTGATTGCTTAAAATTGGGTCCCTTACTGTATAGGTGAGCCAAATATATTAAAATATATTGGAAGGTTTTAAATGATATTCCTTACATTGGTAGCTAAAATTTGTCTTGAAAAATATTACAAAACTGTTTTTGGCTATTTTAATCTTTTATGTTTATTTATCTAGAATCTCTTATGAGCTAACTTCCATCATCCCTAATTTACTTATAGCTTGGTGTCTAGCAAATATTATTATAATCTTATTTCCCTTTACTTATTTAACTAAATATACCACATGTTTTAACTTGGTTGAAAGGAAAATCATTCATATTTCTCAAACGTTCATTCAAAATACAATACCGATGCTTCTAATTTTCCTATTTTTTCATCCAGCTTAAATATTATATCACAACTGGATATGGGTTAAGGAGCTAGATAGAATATGGGCTGTTCACACAGGTTTTTTTTTTCAGATATCATTAATTTTACACTAATGAAAACACAGATAGTGCATTAAGCCAACACACTAAAGACACTAAATTATTTACAAAGTCATTGCTCAAGACATGAAAATAATTTGATAGGATGAATAAATAAATGATGCACACAAAGTATTTCTTTTTTTGTTTTAGCAGTCTTACTATACTTTCGGGTTGTAAGCTTATGTACTAATTACTCTGAGGGACTAGGAAGGCTCTATTTAGAGAGATTATGCCGGCATTTGCGTGGAAGGAGAGTGGAAAACCATTTTGGAAAAAGCCATCCTCAATACACCTGACAGAGATTCAGACCTTGAGCTCCCTGTCATCAGGATAGACCACTACTAGAGTAGCACCCTAAACCATGCGACCACCAAAGTGGTAACAAAGTAATTAAATGCAACTTTTGAATAATAGTCACTATTTACAAAAAAAAGAGTGTAATTTTTTATAGAAAGGAAAGTAAAAATTCTTCTTAAAACATTATGGTGTTAGGTTATTGCAATAATTTGTGAGACTAGTGGGGATATACTTAGATAAACGCCAGATTCTTCCTCTTATACCCAAGAATATTCAGAGACTTGTAAATATATCACACTCAGAAAGCCATGTTCAACAAGATGGATATTGAAACTTTGTATCAGTATTTAGGGTGACCTGGCAGTCTAGGGGTAAGGTGTTGGACCTCTGCGCTGGGGGTTCAGGGCTCAATTCTCGGTCCCAGTACAGATTTATCTGATTGCCAAACCCTTCCTTCACCTCTGACAAGACGTGTATTAATCACAACTTGTTAATGTTTGGAATGCCATGCCTCAGCCGTGGTTCGGATTCTATGTTAAACTGTAGGTCCTCCATTTCATCTCAGTCACCCTACTATTACACATTAGCGTAAGTGCATGTAACTCGAATGGGTAGTAAGGTGTAGTAATAATAATAATAAATAGGCAAGGGGTATATAAAATTCTACAATTGCTTAGCCTCTTTCTCATTTCCTTATCATTTCAGAACCTTAGTGTTCTTTAACTTCCTGACCAGTTTTAAAAGGAAAAAACATAGAAGTGGTTGTATTTTATATAATAAATATTGATATTGTCGCTACTCCTTACAACCCATGAGCTGACATGCCAGCAGGGCTTAGTGGGATGGGTAGGCAGCGGAAAATAATTATTATGAAGTTGGTTTTGATCTTTTTTATTGAAATAGATTAATATACCAGTGTATAAATGTGATTAGGTGTTAGAACTAATTGAAAGAATTTAGAAAAAAGGTCTTAATTTGATCAATGTCCCCTACTCAGCAGTTCCGCATCCTAACCGGTCTTTGGTGATACAACTCTAGTTGGTGTTAAACACTTGGCCCCCTGTGTTGTGCGATTCTTGTCTAACCCACTTTAAAGATGGGTTGGGGAGTCCTTTTTACTGAACAGGGACTTAAGCTGTAGGATATTCTCCCCGCAAGTCGCTGTAGCTTGTTAAATGAGTATGTAAAGCACTTCGAAGTAGCCACCCTAACAACTGGCGTGTTTCTCCGGCCCCCTTCTCCTCAAAAGTTCTAAAGACTAGCTATTATATACCAAAAAGGAGGGGCGTTTCCCCTAATCTATGAGTTTTGCCAATATTCTTTGCTATGCTAATCGGCAAATCAATCTGTTTTTGTAGACATAACCTGGGCCTCTAATTTTGAAACGTGCGAGTAGCAATTTGCTAGCGTATTTCTTTCATCTCACACACAATCTCGCAAACCCCTAATTTTGAAGCTTCTGCGCTGCGAAAACTGACGTCACACGATCGAGTAGCGAGCGGATTCTACTCGCAAGCCTCACACCGTGCGAGACAGGCCTTGTCTATCGAATAGGCAATAAAATAACAAAATGGATGCCATCCCCCTTCTTCGGTTGCAGCTTTCTGAGAGTGATTTTGTTGAAATAAACCTATCACTGTACACAATAGGTTTACAGTAGAAAAGAATCTGATTGCTTTGTACACTTTATGCAATCCTTCAATACAAATATTTGTTTAGGTGAAAACAATAGTATATATTCTAAATCTTTCAACTTTCTCACTTGTCAATTTGGGTGAGTCGGTAACGTGACCGTCTCATGATCTAAGGTTCGCGTGTTCAAATCCTTGAATTTTTTTTTTTTTTTAATTTATCAGACTTTAAACTTTAATTTTAAATTTTAAATGATCGTATTAGTAAGCATAAAATATGTTTTAAATATATTTTATAGAAATACACAAGGTATTTGAGCCTACGTAGACTAACATAATAGTCGTTAAAAATAATTTAAAAAGGTATTAAATTAAAAACGATAGGCCTACATTAATTTTGAAATTTTGTATGTAGGTGATTATTTAAAAATTAAATTAATGGGTTTTATGACATAAAATTGTACACATTTTAAAATAGGGTTTATACACATTTTAAAATAAGGCTAAGTAAGCTAATTATTATTCGCATAGTAAAATTTTTAGAGTATATTTATGTTTTAAAAATATTTGCGAAAATAAAAAAATGTATTACTGAATTCTAATTACGAAAACGTGATTTAAATTCAAACAAAAGTTAAAATATATTACCTAGGTTGGGATTGAACTCGCGGAAGTACGAATTCGGGTCAAACGCGTTACCAAGTTTGCTAAATGGGATTGTTCCAGAGTAGCATTTTTTATTTTAGTCATATAACTTTGAGAAAATTTTGAGCCCACAAGTTTAGATTGTATACAATTGGAAGATGGTTTCCCAATGAAACTAAACTAACCGTTGTGTATGATGTAATCAATACAATAATAATGTTTACTTTCAGTTACGTATCTTGTATAATGACGTGTTGTGGCATCTCATCGCCTCAATCTTTTGGTACGTCATGGTTTTACAGTGTTGTCAGATTGAAAACTAAGTCGCAAGCGAAACAACACTACACCGACTCGCACGACATTAGAAACCTTTCAAAATTAGCTCTGTTTCAGTACAGCCTGGGATTTGCGAGTTCATAAGTTGTGAGTTAACTCGCAAGCGAGTATTTTCGCAAGTTTCAAAATTAGGAGTCCTGGTGTGAATACGTGACTGATGATTCAGGAAAATTGACAGTATGAGTTCCTAGGTTTACACCAAGGCGCTTTTAATTAATATATATCTATTCTCTAAAAACCTCTGGTACCTAAGCCCTTTTAATCCAAACTATTTTGAATAAACTTTCTCTCGCTTACCTTCCTAATTTATCATGTTATTTAATAAACTTTAATTCAACACCTTGACCATGTTAACTGTCACAATTTCACTTCTTAGCCAAAATGAACCTTATTTAATATTAAAAGTTCCTCATTTAAACTAATTTAACATGAACATACCAAACTTATTCTAATACAGCATAGAACCTTGATAATTCGAACTAATTGGGACCGTGGGTTGTTCGGATTATCAATTCGTTCAGATTGCGAGTATATATTTAATTTTTATAACAAAGACAAATAAAATACTATATAAAAAGGAACACTAAAATTGTTATATATATTTATTATTTACCAGTGTGGAGGATTAAGACACACAAAGATATGGCAAGATTACTGTTTTCCCCATCCAATTGATATGTAGAGTGTAGACCTCACAGTTGGCTCATGCGCTTTGCGCGCTAAAACATTAATTTTAAATAGCGCTGCTTCCTGTTTTCCACATTTCATACATTTGTATTTTGTCCTATTTTATTTAAGGTGCATTCGGATTACAAAACTTTTCAGACTATCAAGATTCTACTGTATAACAAAACAAGTTATTCTATTTTGTTGGTAATGTGGTAATCCTCTTTCTGAAGAGTTGTGTTTGATTTGTATGCTATACAAACCCACTATTTTAATAATGGCCAACAATAGCAGTGCTAAGGTTTGCCCAAATTTAATAAATATAGTAAATTGTTATTCAAGCTGTTACATAATAAATTGGTCTTATGAAGTCCTCAGGTATATTACTATTATATTATACTCTTTTTATATTTGGAAGAAGGTACAGGAAAGGTGGATAGAAACATGTAAAAGGAAACAAACACAATATAGCTTTTATAGTGACAATTACACACTTTACACCTTACATTGATGCCACTAGATAAATAAATAATGACTGCCTCTTGAATAAAATAGTTTTACTGCCCAATCCCTCAACCTAGGTTTCATTCTATCAAAATTAATCAGGAGGGAGTGTGAAACTTGAAGAAATTTAATTGTTATTGCCCGATCCCCCGACCAAGGCTTTATTCTGTCAAAACTCATCAGGAGAGTGTGGAACACGCAACAAAACTCCCTGTCCCTTCTTCTAGAAATAACAAAATACCTCAAAACGTAAGGGGTTTTTCCTTAGAGAGATAAATGATACTCGTGAAATTAACTACAATACAGTTATTTTTAAATAAATGGAAGCTGTAGTAAAAAAAGTATTCCCAATAATGTTATATAATGTATCGGTATATAACAAATAAACTATTAATACAATTCTAGGTTTATAAGGGTTTTTTTAATATAAGATTATTTTTCTGACAGCCTCCTGAGGAAGTTGGGGAACTTCCCAAACAAGTTGGAAACAAGACTGAATGTGCACTCTTACAATTTGTCCAAGCACTTGGTAAAAATTATCAGACTATTCGAGATGATGTGCCAGAAGAGATGTTTACTCGGGTGTACACTTTCAATTCGGTAAGAAAGTCTATGAGCACAGTAATTCCACGCCAGGGAGGAGGTTTTAGACTATGTTCCAAGGGAGCTTCTGAAATCATCTTGAAGAAGTAAGTAGAGATTTTATTTAAATTTCTTGACTAATAATGCTACATTGTAATGTTATATACATTTTTAATTGAATCTCTACCCATTTTTCATTGTGTTAACATCTTAAAAAAATGTCTTGAAACTAGAAATTAAATTTGCATGCTGTTAAAAAATCTTTTCCATGATTGTCATCCCGAAACTGAAACTGGTAGCTATTTCTACATAATACACTTTTAATCCTTTAAAAATACCTTTAAAAAACCCCCACAGATAATTAATAATTAATTTACAAATAAACTTTTTTAAAAAAATATTGGATGCTTAAATAATTTAACCCTTTCCTGGCTCTATTATAAGAGCCCAATTTCCCACCACTATCCCCTTTATTTTTAATAACAAGAAAATTTGCACACGAGTCTCTGCTATAAGCAATAACTCTGGATGTAATTATCATATTACGTTGAAATATTTTGAAACAACTTATTATATTAGGGATCACATTGACATTACTAGGAATTACATATTATAGTCCAAACAAATTATTCAATTAATATTTACAATTAGTTTTCAATTCCAACTCCCCTTTCCTGGTAATTTTCAAGAAAACAATCAATTCAGCAGAGGGGCAAGTCGTGCAATTACGAATTACAGGACATTCAATGTCTGAGCTGTGCCAGTAATCAGATGTTTCTGGCAAATAAAATACACCCATAAAAACCAGTACTCTTATGTAGGTCATCATTTCTTCCTCAGTAGCTTCATACCACTTTTGACCCACTTTACCTATTTTTTGTTGCCTAAACTTGGAATATTTATTTGTATTTTCGGCAAAGTGCTGAAAATTTTTATTACCTAACACTAGTTTAATATAACATAGTTCATTGGAACCTACAGGTAAGTCATGCACAGTACCAATATTGCCCACATATTCATTTGGAACATCAGATGGTAGCCTGTCAGTAAATATCAACAAAGGAGGTTGAAAATGCCTTACAGCAGCAGCACAATCACTACCCCTATTTAAATTGTTTTTCCGGTCACCATCACTTATACCAAATAATTCAGGAGCTTCATTATCATTATTACACTCAATATCGTTATTGTCAGAACTATCAGATTCACTGCCAGATACATCTTTATAGAGCTCCAAAACAATCATCATTATGTAGGAGGCCATTCTCAAACAAAACTAACAGTTAAACTAACAACGCTAAGAAAACAATAAATTTTATATGAAATATACCTCTATAAAATAACAACTAAATTTAAAACTGTTAGCAAATAACCCAAAATACGAGCAGTTTTGAGCGTTTAGGATGGGAACAAATTAATTTATTCAAAAAAATTGTTAATTTGATATTTTATTTTTTACATAAATGAAGCTAAATTGTGATTTTTTTTCTAATTACACTAATGATAGAATTCCTTAAAAATTTAATTTTGATTGCCTTGTGGCCCTTTTATTTGAATTTGAGATTTTTTTTGTGAGATTCTCAAATATCATAGGATTCGAGCATCCCATCTCTAATATATATATATATATATGTATATATATAAACTGAAACACTATCACTATATCTCAAGGCTCCCTTCTACTGAGACAAAAAATAATACAGAAAAACATTATGAATAAGATAATAAATTCTAGGACTAGCTCCATCCTTGAAATATTAAGTAATGCTAAGAATGCCCAGTCCCTATCCTCACACCCACATCCTTCCCTACCGGCCTGAACCACCAAACTACCACAATGTGCATCTTACTTTCCTGGCAAAACCCATCGCTAGCTGGGGGTCTTCTTCCCTGGTCTGCATCAGGACGATTTGATGTTCACCACTTAAAGTCAAAATGTAAAGTTACTTGTTCGAGTACGCAACATAAACTATGTATATCTGAGTGGGGATTTAGGAAGGGAGGTTTCTTGGAATGATGGCATCAAGGTCCAATCAGCCTCGACAGCGAGCGCCTAGCAACAATCTATATCCTCTAGCCTAGCCCCATCATATTCTGACTGAACACACACTCCACTTGTTATCTCTCTCATGCAGGAATTTAGTTCTCAAACCTCGCTGGCTGCTTGAACTCTCACCATGGCAACGACTGACTGATGGGCAATGTCTGTCCGTCTTTCCTTTCCTTCATCATTGATTAGCTTGTTGAAGGAAAATTATAATAAGTTTAGGCAAACGGTAATGAAATTTCATATTGAGGAGGTGAATTGTATATTCCATAAGTTATGGGGCTCTTGCAATGTAGAAGATTGGGTGGTTAACCTATGGTTGACGACCTTTAGCATACCAAGGCTCCAAACCACAATAATTGGTGTCTTGAATATTTATATAGAGTATATAGAGAAAGTCCTTTAAAAGTATTGTTGGATTTTTTCCTCCGCCCTTACACACTACCCTTATGGGTTGTATCAATATTTGTGTGTGTGTGTGTGTGTGTGACCTTGCTCGTTGGGGGCTCCACCCCCAAACCCCAGTGAGTTTTCTTAGCAAGTGGATGTAAACTAATGTAATTCCAGCTAAGTTTCTAGCTCATCTGGAAGTGGGTAAACATTAATGTCAGTGAGGGAGTCAGCCATGTGGATTTATAGTATTATATATAATTAATGTTAATTCTGTAGTTATTGAGAAGGGAGAATTTAGAGGAAATGTACCTGAATTTGCATGGAAGGAGAGTGAGGAAACTTTTGAATAAACCAGCCTTGGTACACCTGACCAAGATTTGTACCCTGATCTCCCCATCTTCAGCATTCAATTCTATTGCAAGTGTGACACCCTGACTTATGTTGTAAATTGATTAGTAAATTGACAAAATGTTATGGATTACTTAATATATAGTAAGTTTGAATAGTAATTGGTGAGACTTCAAATGGCTTTCTATAAGTTATTTTATTGGTATATAATACCGCTTATTTTTTATTTAGCTATATGTATACCCTAGTTTAATCTTAGGGAAATTACAAATTCACATTATGTATGAAATATTCTTAAAACAAACCTTATGTATTGGTTTTTAATTATTTTTTTTCCTCCATTCTGTTAATGAAAAAATAAGTTTCAACACCCAATAAGATAAACTTTGAAGCAACATGTTCTTTTAGAAATTTAATTTTGAATATTAATCAAGGTAACGTTTGATAATGCTTCAGTTTAAAAGGACCAAATAGTTAGGACTTTAAAATGTTTGTGTTTGCTGGGTCTATATGCTTTATATAGAAGATGACTAATCACCTCCTGATAAATATATTTGGAATCTCTTTGAGATAAATATGTATTATGCTTTAAAAGCAAGTGATATTCAAGAGTTAAGATTTTTCTGTAAGGGAACAGTAAGTATGGTATTATATTTCTATAACAAACAATTCAGATAGCTTCTAAAGGGGTTTAATATTTAGAACCTTTCCTTTTCTTCAGCAGGTAGGGGGTTATGTTACCATAAAAACAATTTAGAGAAATTCTATAGGTGTTTAAATATATATAATTAATTTCCCTAGCCTCCGGTAGTTATGCTGTCATGTTGCCATAAAAAACACCTTAGAGAGCTTCTAGAGGTGTTATGTTGTTATAAAAATACTTCATATAGCTTCTAGAACAATTTTTATCATTTAGAATTATTTCTAGCCTTCGGAAATTGAGGACTGTACCCGCCAATCGCCCCCCTCACGAAATTATTGGCTGGCTACGGCCTTGCTTCAATTGGTAAATCCCTTCCAGCTACCTTTTCCTTTTAGGTGCAAATTTAAGTTAAATTACCTGTATTTACACTACAGTAATAAGTATTTTTAAGCCTTTGAAATGTTTTTATGAATAATCTAATAAGTTATGGGAAAAACCAACTATACATAAGTATTCTAAACAAAACTATTAACCAAGCAAATTTTACTGTATGCCATTTACTAGTGTTTTATCTATTTTCTTGCAGATGTGCATTCATATATGGTCGTGATGGGCACTTGGAAAAGTTCACTAGAGAAATGCAAGATCGGTTAGTTCACCAAGTCATTGAACCTATGGCTTGTGATGGTCTACGAACAATCTCTGTGGCATTTAGAGACTTTGTACCAGGAAAAGCAGAAATTAATCAGGTCCATATTGACAATGATCCCAACTGGGAAGATGAGGAAAACATTGTTAATAACTTAACATGTTTAGCGGTTGTGGGAATTGAAGACCCTGTTCGACCGGAGGCAAGTTTTTTTCTTTAACTTCTTGATGGTTAAAATTTATTTTATGACAAGCAGTAAATGTAAGTGTAGAAAAACTTTTGATAATGCTAGCCAAGGCAGTGTGTATTCGTTAGCTTGGAGGGAAAAAACCCGATAAATACACATTTAAAAATATTCAATATTGACTATGGTAATTATTGTTTTTTTTAAAAACTCCTTGAGTGAGGAGATGCAGTAACTTTCCAGCTAAAAAAGCATTTTAACTTTTCATAACTTCTGATTGAACCATTTATATCAGTGTATTAATACTTATAATAGTTTTGTGTTGAGGCACATGGAAAAGAATGATTAAAAGAAAATATTACAGCCACAATGCATGGCACACACACACACACACACACACACACACACACACACACACACACACACACACACACACACTATTGTAAAAGACTTGTACATTTAGACAGTTTTCATAATCAAGGTATAGCTTGTAGCTTAGTATTTAATCTCTTTCAGTCAAATCAATTACCTATAAGCCTACTATTTGATTATTAATACCAAGTTCAGATATTTTGATAAATTAGTTGTTAATGTGAATTAACATCCTATTAATATAATCAAAATATAAGTGTAAACAATATGATTAAACATTGAAGTTGATAGTTTGTCTGTTTCAAAATTGTGTTTACATAATGAATCAATTTTATTCCTTTTAGGTATAATTTATATAAACATTTATTTTATTGGTCTCAGCAGAACTGTTAACAAAAAAAACCTTTAGGTAAGAAATATTACCTAAAATGTAAATTTGTTTTTGGTCATCTCGACGTTTTTCTAAAGAATGTTTTATAGTCCAATAATACTATAATAGCATGCTTTCACAAGTCAACAATTTATGTTGACCCTTTACACACTGGTGAATATTCAATTTCAAATAATATAAATTATCCAATTACTATTATTTAACATTATTACAATATTTGGAAAGGGGGAGAGAAACATATAAAAGATACCTAACAAACACAAAATGGCTTTAACAATGAAAATAACACAGTTCACACTTACATTGCTGCCACTGGACAAATAGGTAATGGCTGCCTCTTGTAGGAAATCGATCGATCGTTCCCGCCCATTCACTTGATCTAGGTTTCATTCTATCTAAACTCATCAGAAGTAGTGTGAAATGCCCAATGCAACTTCCTAATAGATATAACCAAAACAACAAATTGAAAAAAAGAATTGTATAGAGAATGTTAAGACAATCTGATAGGAACATGTAAAAGGAATCTAAAGGACAAACGCAGGAAATTGACATTGGATTTAATATATTTCTCTTTATGGAACATTATTGCTATAACTATTGCAATATTATTAACAACCATTCTCATAAAATAGCTTTTGTTCTAAAATAAATTTTATTTTATTCCAAAATCATTCTTTATGAGTACATCTTTATAACCTCAATTAATCAGCCAATTAATTTAGCCCAAGTTTGACCTACAGAATCTAATAAATGGAGCAGTATCAGTATTTATTGATACAAACCTGGTCAGGAAATAAATACATTTTTATGTTGCCCACACACAAATTGCATGTATTTTTACTGCACCTCACTGCAGGTCTGCGTATAATACAAGCCTGAAGTTGAGAAATAATATATCACACCAAATGAATATTGTTCTATGGTCAGTATAATAACCTTAGATTGACTATTCCATCATAAATATATCTGCATAAGTTCTTTTATTTGAGACTAGATTCCTTTTGATAAATTTCGAGAACTTATTTCCAAGTGATTGTGTCTATGTCATAAATTCACTATTCTATAAATTTTAAACGCTGTGAAATTTTAGATTTTAATATTATTAATTATCTTGTTTATTAGCATGAGTTTTCTATAATATTGTGCATAGTATTTACATAGAGGTTTCACTTTTCACTCCATAATATTGTCCAAACAGCTGCATTAGTTATCTCTTACCACTTTTTTTTTAGCACCCCCACCTAACGACCCATTTAGGTTATACACTACCACCTATTTAATTATTAGAATTATTTCGGTTAATCTTTTCCCAGAAGTGTGAGAAGTCTAACTTGCAACAGGGATATGCAGAAGAGTTATAAAGGAGTAATCTACAAAATGTACTTTGTAATAATATTGACATACATAGTGGAAATGTGGGTAGTGAAGGAGCAGGATAAAAGCATAATTAAAGCCTGTTAAATGAAATTTCTTAGAAGTACTATTGAATATGATGAAAAATGAGTGTGAAAGGGATAGTCAAAGAGCCTGTGTAGAACAGGATACAGAAGTCACGACCAAGTTGGTACATCCAGGTGGTAAGAATTGAGGAGGTTTAAGATATTAAAGATGATGTTGGATATTGAAGTGGGGGACAGGAGTCCAACAGGAAGACCAAGAAATGGATGGCTGAAAGGAGTGCATAGTAGTGTGGAGGAGAGATAATAGGACTGGATTTTGGTGAAGGAGGAGAGGTGGTGGGAAGAAAGAGAGAGAGGCTCATGTCCCAAAAAGACCCCGGCCAATGGCTGGAAACTCTTCCTGATGATGATGATGGTGGTGATGGTGATTATTTGTGGGTCCTTAAACCCAAGAAAAAGTTTATTTAATTTTGTTGTTCCCATGTCTGTCCCACTGGCTGTACCTTAGGTTACAGCCAAAACACTTTGATGGATTCCATTCAAACTTGATGTTAAGATGATATGTTATAAAAAAGTCTAGCAAAATCATTTATTTAATTATAGCCAAAAATTGAGGGTAGTTTACTAATGAGCAATGTTTTTAAATAATTATTTTAATATTTTTAACTAGCTTAAACATGCTCTAAATCGATACAATTAGCCGGGAGTGTTTATATGCATTGTATAATTGATTTTTTTTGGGGAGGGGGGAGTAGTTTACCAGTAGCAGATTTTTGAAAATTTTGTTCCAAACTATAATAAACTATACAGGAAAGTATGTACAAATGTATTATAGCAATTTTGTTTTACATCACTTCCTTCTGTTATAAATCATGTGCTTCTTGAACAATTCCTCTCACCACCTCTTCCGGTCTTGAACTTTCTCTTTCCAGTTATCAGATACCCCCCAGTGCCACCAAGTCTTCTACACATTCTCGCCATCCGAGTCAAGGTCTTCCCAGAGGGCGAGTCTTTGTGGAACACCCTCCATTACTCCTCTAGTCATCTTGTATTTGCATACTTGCTACATGCTCAGTTTCTTGTAACCTTCTGCTTTTAAGAATTGAAATTATTTTAATTCTTTCTATTCTGTATCTTGTCTAAATTTTGAATACATTACCAGAAATACATTCATATAATATTTTTTTGGGAATTGTGCAAGATTCTCTTCAGATGCTATAGTGTTTTGTTTTATTTATTTTAACTCAAAAGTTTTCATTCAACTCCAAATAACATCAATTTTAAATAATATGCAATCCCTTTTCTATGATTTCAGGTGCCTGATGCAATCAAGAGGTGCCAAAGGGCTGGTATTACAGTGCGCATGGTAACTGGTGACAATATAAATACTGCCCGATCAATCTCTACCAAATGTGGAATCCTTAAACCTGGAGATGATTTCCTTATTTTAGAAGGAAAAGAATTCAATCGGAGGATAAGAGACAGCCAGGGAGAAGTAAGCATTGAGTATATTGTCTGTGCTCACTATTAGTCGAGGGTGAAAAGTGTGCAAAATATTTAAATATAATTAAATCTTATGAATTTACTCTTTACTCTAATATCTTTAGTTCAGGATGTAATCAATATTTAAAAAAGAGGTTAAAAAGTTTTCCAACCAAGATGCAGGGGCAGATTTATGGGTTGCACTTGCGAAGAGCCCCGCATCATGGAGGGCCTCCGATTCACTGTTAAAAGAGAAATAAATGAAGCAGGAAACAAAGAAAAGGGAAAAAGTTATGTTGATGAATATAATATTTTGTGGATTCATAAAGATCAGTCGTGGTTCAAACGTATATAATGCTGGTCGTCAGATTTTTTTTAGGTGTTTAAATGTTGATGGAAAACCAATTGAGCGATTCTTTGGTTTCTTGCCTTAAAATCTCACAAAATGGGTCATTTAAAAGATAATGTCTTGAAAAAAAAATCGGAGCTAGGGTCAGATATAAAAAACTAACATGTCAGGCATATATGTTGGCCTTCAAGCAAAAATAATTGAAGAAGTGCCACAACATTTTATGTTGCGTGCTCAAGCCATTTTTGGAATTTAGTAGGCAATAATGCTGCTGGATGCTGCAGATATGCTGAAGCTTTGTTAAAAAAATATGTACTTTTTCTCAGACTCCCCTAATCATTGTAAATACTTAAATCCCACCTTCAACCACACCATCACCTTGTGAAATAGTTGAGTGATACTCGATGGTCAGCAAGAGCTTATACTGTATCAGCCTAATGAGGAGCTTAGAGTGATATTAGAACAGCATTAATTAAACTTTGTGAGTGTGAGACTGAGAAGCCCTTAGCCAAAACAGATACAAAAACATTGGCAAAAAAATTTGACAAATATGAGACTGTCTTCATGACTGTCTTGTGTGACCAGCTCTTGTAACAAAGTGACAAAGTCAGCACATCCTTGCAGGAAAAATATGGTAGATCTATTTCAGTATCTAAAACTCTTCTTTGATGACATACCTAACGACTATTCTGGTATTGACATGGACACCTTGACTTTGTCTAAATCTGTGGAGTAACCAGACAACGATAAGTTACAAAAGGAGAATAAAAAGAAAGCGCTTTGCTGATGAAAGTAGAGACGATGAAGATCATCTGGAGGGAAAAGAAAATATTTGAGTGAAGACACTGCATACTATCTGTGATAACCTGGTAGTTGATCTGAAGAAAAGAAAGGCAAAGCTAGGATACAAATTCCATCTATTAAAAGGAGTTTTTGCTGATGAACATGACCATTCTATGAAATGTGACCTCAGCAATATTGCCAAGATATATTCAAATGTTATAGATGGAAAACTGTTTTGTAATGAACTGCATCACTTTCGTCATTTCGTGAATCTCGTGGATCAAGATAATTCCTAAGTCCGGCTGGAAGATTGCTACAAACTGCTTGTGGAGAGTGACTGGTTGAAAGAGACATTTTCAAATGTGGAAATCATTCTTAAAATTGTCCTTACTTTATCATTATCTAATGCAAGTGGTGAAAGATTATTTTTTGCTTTTAAAAGAGTTGAAAACTATCTACTATCAACATTTTCTCAAAAGCATTTGAGTGGTTTTTCAATATTGTACTTGGAGAGTAATGTGCTGAATAATGTCAGTTTTGATGAAGTCTTCGACACTTTTACTGCAATTAAATCCAAGGGGAATTTTTTTTAACATAATGCTATGTTTGTAAGTAAAAGTAATAGTTTTTTTGTTGCAATATAGAATAATAATATAGTTATTTGATGATGATGAAATTGATTAATGTCGATTTAAAAATTGTAAAATACCTCATGTCTGGATGTATCTCAAAACGAGGAGTCCTTAAATCCGCCCCTGCCAAGATGGGTAAAATGTTGTATAGTTGGCGAGGTTAGCTTAGCACAATTTAATGATACTATATTAAATAAAATTATTTAGCAATTGATAACATAATTTAAACTTTGTAGGGTATACTGAGTAAGCATGTATTTTAAATTAAAAGTTATATATTTTAATGAATCATCAATTATCAGTACTGATCTTTTTTTCTTTTATTTAAAATTTTTCATCTTGCTTGGGCCTATATGAAATCATGAATAGCATTTTGTTTAACCCCCTATTAGCTTCCACCAGAATAATTTAAAGTTGAATTAACTAATTTTGATATACATATTAATTCGGCTATGCTTAGTTTATTCTCATTTTTACCCAAATTGAGCTACCAATGCTTACAACATAAAACAATTTTAAACTTTGTCATTTTGACAAGTCCTTTTCCATTTACTGGAAAGATGATTGCTCTTTTCACCAAAAAAAATTTTAGGGTCTTCAATTATAAACTCTAATAGCTGCCAGCATAAACACACTCTTAAGACATTTTCACTTTTTAAAACCTCACATCCTATTTTTAAACCTGAAAAGTTTAATATTGTCTGGTTTTTTTTGTGAATTTGTATTTTATACAACTAAACATTTGAAAAATGTTATATGCTTCATCTGATGCAGGGATTCAATAATGTTTGGAATATACTTTGAAAGTGATGTAAATGTATATTACATAGACAATTTTAAAGAAATTTTAATTGTAATCCTTTGATTAAAATGGTATCGTTTAGGTTTTATCCCATTTCCCCTGAATAATGATGAATTTGTTTTATCCCATTTCCCCTGAATAATGATGAATTTTTTATGAAAAATTTAATATGGTGGTGTACCAATCTTGTTAACTTTATTCCTGATGAAAAGCCAAGTTGGCTCTCTTCATCTAATGAGAAAAAGGCTAACAGATTCACATGACAAACCAATACATGTGTTGTCTCATTGTATAGGTTCAACAACACTTGCTGGATAAAGTTTGGCCTAAGCTGAGGGTACTAGCTAGATCTTCTCCAACTGATAAGTACACTTTGGTGAAGGGAATTATCGACAGTAAACTAAATGAAAGTCGGGAAGTGGTTGCTGTTACAGGGGATGGAACAAATGATGGACCAGCATTGAAAAAAGCAGATGTTGGGTTTGCTATGGTAAGTTAAAATCAAACATAGTATTTAAGATTCTATATAATAACATATTTTCACGCTTTGGTGGCTGAATGGTCTAAGGCACCACTCTTGCAATAGATTAGACTGCCTTTGAGGGGAAGATTGTGGTTTGATCCTGGTCGGATGTACCGAGGTTGGTTTTTCCTACATCGTTTCCCCACTACGCAAATGTGGGTACACTTCCTTTAAATAAACCTTTCTCATCCTTAGCCCATTAGCCTAATTGATATTTTAATACAATCTCTATGGGTAGCAAGATGTGGTGCTAAAAAAACCTAGAATACAAAAATTACTATAAAATTTCCATTGCTAAGAAACTGTAGCCAGAAATATCAATTTATTTACCTTTTTTATCTATATATAACAATAAAGAAAAGAACAAATTTAAGTTCTCAAAGTAAATATATAGTTGTTTTTTTTAAACTGTTTTACCACCTGTATATGCAAGTTACTTATTACTTTTTATGTAATTATATTTAAACAGCATTTTTGCTTTTCGTTGGAAGGAATTTATAAAAACTATTTACATATAATTTATACACAGGATTCTCTAAGTGTACGGCATAATTGCAACCTCTTGCCATGACAAAACCCTGTGACTAGGATGCTAGAATGTTGAAAAATGTTATAAATAAGGGAGACCCAAAGTCGCTCACATTTGCAAGTAAGTAACTGACACTGGCTGTAGTGGCGTAGTATGGCCACCCTAACATATAACAAGGCATTGTGTTCTGGTGTCCAGGTTTTGGCTTTTTTGTTGTGGTGACCATGTTGCAAGTATCGCTGTAAGCTTAGATGTAAATACATGGCCATCACTAGAGGCTTGGGGGATCTGGGGCAACAGATAATAATGGGGCCCTCCTTTTTTTTTCCCCCTACCAGCTCTAAATTCCACATTCCTACTTTCTTTTAATAAAACTTGTTGATGTGTGTTTTTAATTATTGGATGAATTTTATCCGATGAAGTTAATACTGAATTTAATATAAAATTGTGCAATACTACTAAGGTAAGCGGTAGCCTTAAGGTAAAATATGTATTCTGTACAATTACACTAGGCCAATGCACTCACATACAAATACAATAGTACTACAACACTTTGGATTACTAAGATAAAAAACAGAAATAATAATATTAAAAACAGAATCACCGTAACATTGTATGTCTTATACCTTGGATGATGTATTGGCAGGCTTAAAAGCTTATGATCAAAGTGAATAGTGATAAATTAATAAATAATAATTAAAGTTAATAACCAGCATAATGTAAATACACTAGCAAATTGTGCTTAAAAGTTAAAACCTTATACATACATTCTAGTTACAAATTGTAATTGATCGTACACATTAAGACTACACAATTTCATTTTAATCGCATTGCCTGGATTCTATAAATCTGTGTTTCCTAACTTTTATAGAAGCAAGTTCATTGATTACTTTATTGAAGTTAATTTTTTGAGCTCGATCATTCTCAATTAAGATCAAAGGCGAACTGCTGAGCCTTTCCTGCCCCATACTGCTTCATAAGAAATTTTTTATCAACTGCAGTTTTGACTGACCGTTTGACCTTAGCTTCAGTCACAGGAACAGTTAAGTACATAATGTATGCTCTACCCACATCAGGATAACTTGTCAAAAGGGAACTGTGGTCAATTATTACAGATCTTTCAATTTTTTAACGCTCTTAATTTTCTCAAGTTTATCTTTAAATGAAGTCTTTATTGAATATATCTGATGGAAATGTTGGTGACACATCTTCTGGAAACTTTCCAACAAATTCAACTGCTTTGTTGTGGACCTCCTTTTCACTGGCTTTGACAAGAAATTCAGGCTGAATTACTTGGTAACTGTCAAGAACAGCTTTCATTCCCTGAAAACGGTGCTCTAGCTGAGTGTATAAAGGGGCTATCATTGGGTAGAACACAGTTAATCTGAAACACAATTCTGATTTTTTTTTAACCTTTCATCTTCAAATAACTCATCAAAATGATTTTTCACCTTACAAAGCCTGCTCTGGCGAAACTCTTTAGTCATTTACCAACATTCACACATCTCTGTAGTCTGATGTCAGTTCTCCAAATGTTCCACGCATTTTGGTGACCTTACAAAGTGCATCCCCCACTAAGTCATATGCATATTATAGATCTATGGTCTCAGATTGCAGAGACTTTAATACAATGTTAAGGGACTCTAAAACTCTGCATTGTATAACTAAGAGTAGGTCAAAGTCAAATGTTTCCAGTTTTTTGTTTAGTTGTATGGCTTAATTCCTTTCCTTGCTTTTTTTTACTGGTCATAATTATGTGGCTGAGACATTTAATCACAGCACAGAACCTACATTTAAGGGTGTACAAAGCATCATATCTGCCAGCCAAGCAAGTTGGGCTTAGGGTTTTTAATGTTGTTCTAGTTTTGGAAGACACACTCTGTCAACGTCACAACCACAGACGCCATGTTGACTCATGCGCAGTCATGGTCATGCGCACTCACCACCGCGGCTCGCGTCCCTACCTATTCCAAGTTAGCTCTCTCCTCTACTCTCCTTTTGATACTTTATCGTTACCAGTGACTCTTAGTCTCGTATAGCGAAAGTTTTAACTGATTGGAAAGGAAAAACAGCGAGAGTTAAGTTTATTGAGACGATATGCATTTGATTAAAACTTTGGTCTGCTTTCGTTTAAGATATATTTAAAATAATCCTTGCTCGGGGGCCCTGGGGCACTGCCCCACTATCCCGGTGGTAGTTACGGCCGTGTGTAAATAAATTGACCAGATAAGAAATTCAAAGAAAATATTCATATACAATGATCAAGGTGAGGGGTCGGAAAAGCGGCTCCCGCGTGTGCCTGGCGCCCTTTTGACAGATTTTAGGCGCCAACCTTATATTTGTAATTTTATTATTTTTTTGTTAAATAGTTTTGTTTGATAAATAACAGGATTGTTGTTGACTATTATTTGAAATTAAACTTCTTTGTTATATATTCATCGTTAGTCCTCAGTTTATTATTTCATGAATATCTTCATAAATAAGTTTTTACAATAAGCCCTTCTTTGTAACATGCCTCAAATATTTAAATCTGAAAAATGATATTATAGTTTGTTTTGTTTATAAAATTAAAAATGTGTATATTCTCAATTGTCACTAACAAATACATAAATAAAAGGTAAAAAGTTCAAATGTAAAAATCAACATTTTTCTGGGCGCCCCCATAGTAAAACACATTTTGGAAAATATTTCATGCTTAAAAGGTTGCCGACCCCTGTTCTAGGCAATACAAGCCAAATGTTCCTGAACTGAGACAATAAACAATTTCAGGCTTACTCAGGTTACATATGTGTGCTGTATCCTTGAAAGTATTCTATTTCTTCTCTCATACACAGCACCCAATGCTTTTACCCACTGTTAGAAGAATCTTTGGAAGCCTTATATTGTAATTTGTTCAGTGCCATTTGTCATTTTGTTAAAATATAGGCGTTGTCCACACAGTTTAATCTTTTTAGAAAGCTAGATTTTAATTGTTGAATATGTAAAGAAGTGGCCAAGTAAGTTGCACAGTAGTGGTAGAGAGAAATAATCACAAAACTGTTTTTGCCTAGAAAATGCCAAACTGTCAAATCCATTTTAGCTGAATTGTGATAGTGAAATATCCTATACTTAAGTATACCTTTTGTCAAGAGATTTATACCTGTTATCTTCATTCATAAACCTTAGAAACCCTACAATGAACTTATAATTTACACTTTGACCTTGTAAGACACTCGTGATGAACAATCTTCTGAACTTAAAAGAAAAAGATCAACATGCTCCTTATGTCTGACTTGATTTGTCTTTTTGAGATATAGATATGATTAACAATTCCATTGGGAGAGCATTTTCTTTGTTGCCAGGTCATAACCATAAACTCAGTTTTAATCATCTGCTATAATCATATAAAGGAAATTTTTGTCCATTTTGGTGTAAACTTGCAGGCTCAAGTACAATGATAGCAGCTTTCTTTCCGATCTTCACTTGTAAACTGGTCTACAAACAATGCAGCAATTCAGTTGTAGAGATATTTTGCTAAAACTAATCACTATGTTTGATGGGCCAAAATTTTGGCATATGTCCTCATGGATGACCTGACAAAACTTTTTATGTTTTCATCAGTCTGATTTGATTGAGTGGCTACAAATTTCAAAATTTTCAACTTAAAATTTGCCAGTTTTGAAATATTAACATAAACATTTGTATATTTTTATATGGTGTAAACAAAATCTTTCTTTTAAAAGCATTTTGTGGATATTACAATTAATTCTTCATAGCGTAAAGCTTAATTAGGTACATGCACACATGCACACCTTCTTTTCATATTATCCCACCACATATCGGTCTCATTCAGGTTGCTGTAATGCAATAGAATGGTTCAAATATAGTTTATTATTATTTAGTACCACGTCTTACTACCCGTTCAGGTTATACGCTCAAGTACTATTTACACAAAAGGGTTGGGGGATTGGGAATTTTGAATTTAGAGGAAGTTAGCCCACATTTGCGGGGAGGGCCATTGGAAAACTATTTCGGAAAAACCACCCCCAGTTCACCCGAACAAGATTCGAACCTCAATCTTCCTGTCCTCAGCGGTCTAGCTCATCATGACTAGCACGTTAGCTAACTACACTACCGCGATGGGTAAATATAGTTAATATTACAAATAAAAGGCTTTTCAATCTTATGTAGAACATATGTTACAATAAAACTGTGCATTTATGCCCATAAGGTAATGTGTTTCTTGGACTAAGCAGACATTAATATCTGTCCACTTTATTTTAAGATTCATTTTTACTAACTCTCTTTAAAAAAATGTTTCAGGGTATAGCTGGAACTGATGTAGCCAAGGAAGCTTCAGATATAATTTTGACTGATGATAACTTTAGCAGTATAGTGAAGGCTGTGATGTGGGGTAGGAATGTGTATGACAGCATCGCAAAGTTTCTTCAATTTCAGCTCACTGTAAATGTTGTAGCAGTGATTGTTGCTTTTATTGGAGCATGTGCAGTTCAAGACAGCCCATTGAAGGTTAGTGATATTTTAATCAAGTTTGGATTATTGATAATATATGATTCAATGTTTCATTTTTATAATCAAGCCACAATAAATGCTTTGTTCATGGTTAGTAAAATAGAGGAAGGAACATTAAAAATCAAAATATTTTGAGATTCCAAAAGTGCATATTTTATGCTACACTTCATTACTCACTTTTAATGAAATACCTATTGAAAAAGATATAATTCTTAAATTTCACTATAGAAAGACTTTTTATTGATTTTATTTTTCCAAAATATTAAGGCTTCCATGAAATCTGGTTGATATCTTTTTTGCTAAAATCTCATTGAATATAGACTTGACAAATATATATATTATTTTATTTATATTCCAAATAATTGATTTCCTAGTTTCTTAATCTGTGACAAATTTAATTACCGAGTTTCATTTTTAAATTTGTATATATAAACTAGGATATACTAATTTAGACCAGGGGTTGACAATCGTTTTGGCTCCGATCGACTTACACATGGTGGTGGATCCCGGGGGAAGATGGGGGTTTGCAATGGAGGCAATTCCCTCCACCACTTGCATATAAAATGATTAGAAGTATTGAAACTAATTTAATGTGTTAAAGAATGACTATCTTCTCCATAGCCCTGTCTCCTACATGAACTAATCAATAACTCTTTAAACTTAGCTCTAATATGCAGAAAAGCAAGTGGCTTAAAACTTAAACCTTCAAGTAAGTAAGTAAGTTAGTATGATAGCCAATTATTTGTATTAAAAATGAAAATAAATATTTTTCATTGATACCTACTTAAACATTTTAAGGCCCATGTATATATTATTTATCACTTTATCATAACAGTGACTTTTTGTTTTATGTTTTTGTATTAAAAATTACAAAACTTTTTAATCAAAATTGTAATATTTCTAAGTACTTTTTATTATTGTAACTATTGATTAAAGTAATTTTTATAAACTAGCAATAATATGATTAAAATTATTATAAACTAAAATCTTGATTAGTTAAAATCATTAAATTTATACTATAAGGAGACAATCCTCTCTCTCTCCCCCCCCCCCCCCCCCCCGGCAACGGGCCCTGGATCTGCCCTTGCTTATCAATTCATCACCCATTGTTTTAGACTCAAATTTTAAGTTATTTTTGGTCCATATACCGTATCTTATATTTATTACTTGAATTAATATTCTACTCATTACTTAAACCCCCTCTTATTTAGAAAGAAAATACAGATTAAATATATGTATATTTAGATTAAACCACCTACTATTCCTATAAATATTATAACATTGCACAACAGCTATAGAACTATTATGAAACATAAGTGCTGACATTTATGAATACTGACTAATCGTCAAAGAAAATGTGCCTCCATTTCTACATCATTTTGGATTTTGATAATTTTCATTTCCAATTTAGCAGAAACGAGATTATTAAGTAAAGACTAAACATCCTGAGATTTATATTGAGTTTTCCAATCTTTGCGGATCTTCAAGCAAACTCAACTCTCAGGTGATTGATGATTTTGAGTGGTTTTTTTCAGGTGTAAAAGTTTCTCTGTAATCAAAATCATTAACCACCCTTTTGAATAAACCAAGATTAATCTCTCTAATTATTGGCCCAAAGATGAAAATTTTCCTGAAAATTGTTACATTGCAAAAATAATTTATCTTAACTTTTCAGTTCCAAATTTAGTCCATTCACCTATCCGTAGCATCAAGAAGTTCTGGGTAGTAGATAGTACCATTTATTATATATAATCATTTATTTGAGGAAGCAGCTCTTTGGATCTTTGAAAGCTTTTGACCTTACTTAAACATCAAACATCCATGTTAAGAAGTAACTCTCTATACTTAGTCCATTTCATCTGTAAACGCTCCGAAAGATCTCCATTTGTATAGCCCAGGTGCTGTAATTAACTCTTAAAACAACCTCTATAACATTCTCCATAGCTAAGAATTGTCTGCAAAGAACTTGAGTGGGAGTTGTACACTAAAGTTTCAAAAATAGCAGATGATGTTAACCTGTCTGACATAATTAAAGAAAGTCCTTATCTATACTTGTCAATTTATGAGCACTGACTATGGTTATGTTGGTTAATTTTTGACTAAGCAAGTATGTAACACTTAATATTGGCAAATTATATGCTCCTGTAGTAGTTCTGGTTGCTGTATAATTTTCAAAAATTCACTTTGCTTAAGAAATCATTGAAACTCTTTTAAGCAAAAAAGCTTAGTCAAATTGTGCAAGAAAATTAAAAAAAAAATAATTTGATACATCCATCTGTAAATGTTAGGAAATTAAAGGATTCCAAATCTGCCTTTTAAGTTTTTTGATTAAATCTGTGACCATGAGCCCAAATATATGTGTCACACTGATAGTTAGAAGCAACACACAAGAACTGAAAGGTACCTTTATGAAAACATAGCATTCTTCTTGTTGGAGAAACAATTAAAAAAATGTGTGTGTGTATATATATATATATATATATATATTATTATTTCTCCAACAAGTACCAATAATGCATTCTCAATTTCAGCTCCACGAGATAAAATTTCTTGCAGAATGCTACTTAGCATAATATAGTTTTTTGAGCAGCATGGATGGAAGGAAATATTAGTTGTCTTTTATAATGTTTGTACCCTAGGTATGCATGCTTCTAAGTGTTCTAGTGCAGCAAACAATTTACCTCCACTTCTAACAACTATAAGGGATAATAATAGTTGTAGAATTGACCAATTGAAAGCTACTTATTAGTTGAGAACTGGAACGAAGACTTCTATTAATATATAATATAAATATAGCATGGGTCTGCTAAAACGTTTTGAGCTTAGTATCAAGACATTTTGTGTTTGTATACAGTATAGTTTGATAAATTAAAGTATCTTCATTTCACATGACACCCTTTATTCAAAGAAGTGTGCAATATCTTGGCCAACATATGGTGGCCGCTCAGTCAGTTTAGCTCAATTGCGGGCTGATGCCATGGAGTTGTTTTTTAATTATTTAGTGTTCTTGCATCAACCAGGCTCTTTCCTTGACAAGAATTTGTTGGCATCTAAAAGATCATAGTAGGCAGTAGGTGTAGTGCTTCATTTTTATGTGAAGTGATATTATAGTCAACAAAACATAACATTTAATTTGAATGAGCTCGCAACAGTTGGTATGTGTGTGGGCAAAGCGTA
This sequence comes from Timema cristinae, assembly GCA_039000515.1. NCBI lineage: Eukaryota > Metazoa > Arthropoda > Insecta > Phasmatodea > Timematidae > Timema > Timema cristinae. The sequence goes on from JBCFYV010009882.1 coordinate 89,920,385, forward strand.
GTATTGTTTTGTCTGGTTTTTCGGTGTCAGGAGATTGTGCTTGACATTCTGATTAGAGTATAATAAAGTAATTTTCTAAATTTTTTTCCACTTTCTTTTAATGCAAATATGAGTTCATTTGCTATTTTCTACCTAACTCATATTTATCTTATGTGTGTAAATCTGTATATTTTCCTAATGGGTAGTGAGACACAATGGAGAAAATAAAATAAAAGTTTGATTAAACATTTATAAATGTAAAATCGCGTTAGTTAACAGAACAATTAGTTAAACCTGGGTAGTAAGAATCGGTGCTAAAAAAATAATCGGTTTTTAATTCATTTTTATCACAAATTGTTTTTATTAACAATGATTGTCCACAGGATGACTCCTGATAACTAAATCAAATTCAATGAAGAGACAGATTATTTTATGTTTAAATTGTTGTGTACACTTACTTGAAAAAGTTTCTTATGTAATTTGTCTATTTTACTATTTCTTATGATCAATACCTGTAATGAATAAGAATAGAATCAGATTATTAGTCAAAAGCCTATCTAATTAACCCATAGTATCCCATATATATTATATTAGAGGTTAAGATAAATTAAAATAATTACATATACCAAATGGATTAAAACTTCTTAAATTTTTCTTTAGTTTTTAAACCCTCCAATCTTTTTAATTTTCATAAATTGAAAATTACTAGAAAAAAAAGTTTGAAAAGGAATTGGAAGATAGTGTTTTGATAATTGTACAGAATGAACAAAAATTCTCGGAACTAACATTTTGTTTGGTATTTTGGTTTGCACTTGTAACTCCGACTCGATAGACCAACCAGATACTTTTTTATTTCCTCTCTCCAGGTAGATGCATACTTAGGTAATTAATGTATATATAGATAGCTACTGGTATTTGAACTAAATTTTATTTAAAAGTCCATACAAATATAATTTGAAAGAGATGGCTAATAGAGCAGAAGCAACTAATCTGCCATATTATTAATCAAATGGATTTTGAGCAATATATGACTACTTAAGTAACATATTTAGTGTGATTGGCTTCCTGATTTTATAACTTTGCTGATTTTTAAAGTAAAAGTACCTGTATACCAGTAAAATTGAACATCTTTATTGAAATCCACATTTTTTTTTTGCCAAAAATCATAGTATTTGGGCCAAAATTAAATGTTCTGTTGCTATAAAATATTATTTTAATTACCAATTCTTGTATGTATATTTGAATCCAAACTTTATAATCTATTGATATGTTTGTTTCCTACACCTAGATTTAATTAGGTTTTTTTTAAAGACAATTGCATGCATTTTCAGTCACTTAAATTACTATGGTAGTGCTTAAACTCACATTTTGAATATTATAAGCTTTGTTTGAAATTTCTATTAAAACTAAAAATAATGAGACGCCCAAGAGAACAAACTAAAATTTGTTTGTAGAAGTTGGATGATAGTTATAGTATGCTTTTGGTAGGAAGGGCTTTCTGGAAGGCACATTTTTCTGTCAGAATGCTACTACTGTATATTTCAACTCTCTGAATCCTCCCACACACATTTATGTGGATATTTAAACCTAATAATATATATTGGTCCCTCACATATTCTGAGAACCAGATAACTGTAACAAGTTGACTTTAGTAATTTGATGGATACTGATACTAAAGTTTTAATTATTTTTTTTAAACCTGATAAGAGTGATCCATACTTGAAAGAAAATTCTAATCATAAATATGCATTTTTTACAAATATAAAAAACTCCTCATTTGACATATTTGAGATGATTTAAGTTATATAATGTTGTATTGACAAATTGTGTGTGTGGGTATTTTATCACTGTGTACCACGATCTGTCTGGGATCACCATATTTTGATTTCGCTAATGGAGCAAAGTTCAGAGGAAATGTACATGCATTTGTATTGAGCTAGAGTGTAAAACCATTTAAGAATAATCAACTTCAATACATCCAGCTGAAATTCAAACCCAGCAAACTAGACTAAATAAACCTGACATTTATTCTGTGTACCCAATAATTTGAGATATTTTGGTGTTAATGGTTGTTTAGTTGAACAAATGATTAAATAAATGGTTTGTTTTAAAGGCGGTTCAAATGTTGTGGGTGAACTTGATTATGGACACACTTGCCTCTCTAGCCTTGGCAACAGAGATGCCAACTTCTGATTTACTGCTTAGGAAACCATATGGTAGAACAAAGCCATTAATCTCTAGAACTATGATGAAGAATATCTTAGGACAAGCAGTATATCAGCTCACTGTTATATTTACACTACTTTTTGCAGGTAAGTTTGAAAATGAGTTTTCTGTACATTTTATAAATGGCCTAATATATTGGTTAATAATAGTAGTAGTAGGGTGTTTATGTTCAAATTATTTTGCTTAAGTGTAAACACCAAACACAAAAAATAATATTTAAAGATGTTGTGGTTTTTTTTATATTCATTGCTATTAAAATGATTTGAGTTTACTAATGTTTTCACAAGCCCTCTTAACACTTATTTTTATATTTTACTTAAATATAGTTAAATAAGTAACATGTATTTAAGTAAATTAAATTAAGAAGAATGAACTCTCTTTCATCAGAATTTGGCTCAGATTTGTATGGTTTATCTTGTCTTGAAATAAGTTCATTTTATAATGCGAACCCTGAACATATTACAAATATTTGGTAATGGGGATTAATTAAAGGCTATTTTCTAGATTTAACAAACTATTTGCCATATTTGGATTAAATAAAGCTTATTTTAAGTAGTTTTACTCACAATATCTATAGCTGTAAGTTGTATGCAGGGATCACGACCAACTTAATGTTCACGTAACATAAAGAAATGCAAGGTCTGATCAAGATTAATGTATAATAAAAACTTGAGAGCAAAATACACACAGTGAATTGGGACTGTTTGAAAACCAAACTTAAACCCAAGCATTTAGGTCTGATTACACTGTAAATACTTGCAATAGAAGCTTTACTGGATGTATGGAATAAAGTGTAACAAGAGGCTTTGAGGTTTTGGTGTTCATGGGACGGACTATACCAAGAAGTTATCTCCATACAATAAACAAACAAATTAAATACTAAATAGCCCTGTATGTTTCTCGCAACATGATTGTCAGTGGCAATGCATTGTACTTTTCACTTGATGTTCACTTAACGTGCAAGTTCTCCTCAGGACAACTCTTACGTTAATTGAATGAATCTTGGGTTAATTGAACGACTCTTGGGTTAATTGAACGGGAAGTGAACTGCATCATGATGGCTTCCATTTAAAAACATGATGTGAACCTTTATGTTACATGAACTTGAGTTGATCATAATCCCGGTCTTAGACTAGTGATATTCTATTATAAAATAGTAAGTCAAACTATTTTTTCCCCATTTATACCAACATTTCAATAATTCTAAAGTTAATATCAGACACACAATAATACTAAAATGATGAGTGAACCTTGCAATGCTTATTAGACCATGTCTCTAAAATGATGAACCTAAGTTTAAAAACATCTATTTCAGGGGACAGGCTCCTTGACATTCCAACAGGGCGTGGGGCGGAGTTTGGTGATAAGCCAAGTCAACATTTCACAATAATTTTTAATACATTTGTAATGATGACTTTGTTCAATGAAATCAACGCTAGAAAAATTCATGGGCAAAGAAATGTATTTCAAGGGATATTTACAAATCCAATATTTTACTCTATATGGGTTGGAACCTGTGCATCACAGGTGAGTGACCTTGAATTAAATAAATCTTAAAAATTTAAACTGTAGTATAGATTATTTATTATTTTTAGCAACATGACTTGCTACCCGTTCTGGTTTTACACATCAGCACTAATTAAGCTAATTTATTAGGGTTGAGTAATGTTGAATTTAGAGTAATTGTATCCACATTTGTATGGCGAAAGAGTGGAAAACTATTTAGAAAAACCACCAGACAGGGATTTTTACTTTAATCTCCCTAATATTGGCAGTCTAGTCTATTGTGAGAGTAATGTCCTAGACCATGCCGCCACTGAAGCAGGTTGCATAATTGATGCATGTTTGTGTAAAAATGTGCATCTTTATTTTGTGCAGTAAATATTTTCTCTGAATTTAATCATCAATATTAAACCATACTAAGAGGTAAGAAAGTTCACAGAATATAGTCAAATCTTCTCTTGTGTCATTAAAGTATGTTTTAATGACATAAAGATAGTGTGAGAGTAAAGTAAGCCCTTCTCCTTTAAACACCATTTATCTGTATAGTTTCACTTATTGATCTATTAAATAAATCATAGAAAAATATTGCTGTTAAATTGCTGTTAAATAAGTTTCCTTTAAAACACTCTATTTTTAATACAGGTAGTGATAATCCAGTTTGGTCGGATGGCATTTTCAACTGCTAGCTTAACATTGGAACAATGGATGTGGTGCCTTTTCTTTGGTATTGGAACTCTTCTGTGGGGTCAGGTGGTCACCACAGTACCTACAAGGAAACTTCCCAAGATCTTGTCGTAAGTTGGTTATAATAATAGTAGGAACTATGTTCAAATATTTAAAAAATTTCAATAAACACCATGATAGTGAATGTTAATTTCTTAGAGAATATTATATTTGTATACAAAGCTCATAAAAACGAGACACTAAATTTAGGCTTACTCTGGATTATTTGGAAATACCTATAGATAATTATTTTAATATTTCTTTCTATTATCTGACACTCAAAACTTACTTATTACTAATTATTAATATAATATGACCACCTCTGTAGGCTAGTGGTCAGAGTTCCTGGCTACTAATCCAGAAGTCTCGGGTTTGATCCCCGGAACTTCCAGAATTTTTCTGTGAATCAGTGGGTGTGGTAAAGGGTCATACTCAGCCTTTTGAGGGCAAATGAGGAGCTACTTGAATAAAAAAGTAGCGGCTCTAGTCTACAAAACTGATATTAATGCCAGAGGAATTGATGTGCTAGTTTCATGACATTCTCTATATACAAATGTTGGAACTATAATCGCTGTAGGCTATAGCTCAATTGCGGTATTATTTCAACGAGTTGTTTTTATTATAATATTTAAATTTAGGTTACCAGTAAAATTAAACTCTTGAATTTTGTTTTGATTTTGAGACTAGTATTCTTATTATTCACAAGAATAATAAGACTTTTTATTAAATTCCACTAATTTTTGTTATTTTTTATGGTTATTACTAATAGGTACTTTGAATATCATAATTAACCTAATCCTCATGGTTAGTATCATGATTATTGAATATTTATAAACATTTATAAATTCTTTACGGATTCCATGATTTTAACAAAAAACAATTCATCAGATGTTATTAGAAAAAAAGTGTCAAGGAAGGGTAAATTTACATAATCCCTAAATTATTTGGTTGAGATTAAACTTAATGACCCAAAGAAAATTTGTCTACATATTTTTAGAACAAAATAAAAAATTGCTGCATTACCGTTGGCTTGGTAATTTTTTTAATGAAATTATCCAACAAAAGTTTAATTTAAGAGGGTCAGAAATGAATCCTCATGTTGCCTTTACTTTCTTTGAGAGTTTGTTTCAAAAAACTATAAAAATGATTTACTCTGGTACCCATAACGGGTCTGTGAAAGTTTTTTATTTTTATAATGTTCTTTATTTTCACAAGTTTTTTTATAAGCTTAACAATAGTGAATGCCAATACAATATCCAAGCTCTTAGGAAATTCAGGCAAATTTTATGGTAGAAACATTTTAATTATTTTGATCATGGGTATTCTCATTTAAGTGACATTTGGTAGAAATTGGTAATGCTGAGTGTTTTAATTTGCTAGAATTTACATGATTTCACCTTTTTCTTTTCCATTTATATTAGTTTAAAAAGAGTTGATGTCAGAGGAGAAACATGATGTCATAGATTTGAATAAAATAGTCAAACAATTTTTTTTCACTTATGTTTCAAATTTGTTTACTAAATTTTAGCTTAACTTATATATTTAATTTACATTATTTATACATGGCAGAATACGATTTTTTACTATAAAAAAATCTCAATTTTTCATAAAAGTAGAGAATTATTAAGAAAGTGCTTCCTGCCATGCCTATTAGAATTAAATACAAAATAAAGTGAGTTATTAAAAAAAAGTAACAACTAAGAAATGTTCTTTCGAAAATGTAATATAATTTTAGATTGATAAGACTATATTGGTGTAAAAATCACTGCTAAAAACTGTGAGGCTGAGGATTGCATACAGTTTTACTTTATTCAAAAGTGAAACATGACAGTCTGGAAACGAAAATCAACTTACTTCATCGAATTTGATTCACTTATCAGGACTAATCCTGTGGATAACTATTATATATCAGTTTGTTATCCACATGAATAAGGCTTAGTTTATTTTATACAATGTTGCTTCTTTAATAAATGTACCTAAGCTCTAGTAGAATACTGAAATGTTCTAAATTTTTAGTTTGGCTTTTTTAATTATTTTACTAAAACATAGTAAAACATTATTATTTGTGAATTGCCTTAAACAAACGATTAGAAAACTAATACAGCCAAAATTTAATGAGTGTTTATTTATTAGATATATTAAAAACCAGTTATAGAATATAATTGTTAAACGGAAAGTTATTGAAGAAACAAAGAAAAGGTTGTTTTTTAAAACTACAATCTCAAATTTTATTTAGATCTCTAATTATTAACCATAAGCCACTAAACAAAGTTGTACATTTGGTAAACAAACTTATTGGTTGTGGTTTGAGTAAAATATTTTATTCTGTTTAAACGTCCTTTAAAACATTTTTATATTGTTTCTTTGATTATATTGTAAGATTGGTAAGTGAGAGAAACTATTTATAATATCATCATACCCGGATTCAAAGTTCCATAAATCTGCCTCTTTTAATATAAGCTTTGTGTATTTAAAATACCATTTTTTTTAAGCAGGAATAAACCATGTTCAAATTGTATTGAGTTTTCCCTAAATAAACTGTGTTAAAAATCAAGGAATGCGAGTGTACAAAGTAAATGTTTTATGATCACATATACACATAATAATTGTAGAAATTGTTTCTTTTTTTTTTAATTGAGACATTAACATGCACTTTTTGACCCAGCTAATTATAGACGCAAACGACTTATAAACTAACTTAAATCTATAACAGATTCACAAACTAACTTAAATCTTATAAAAATAGCAACAGCGAGCACATCGCTGTTAAGCTATGTTCAGCTGGGGCAGATTCATCCACACAGTTTAATCCGCATGGCCCATTGGAAGCTGTTCAGTGGTCACAGATTCTGTGCAGATTCGTTAAAGCGCTTGACTACTCACAAAAGTTCAAATATGAAGGTTGAGAATCGGTGATTTTGGATAACCTACATACTATTATAAAATTGAAAACTAAACAATATTTAGTGTATCGAAATATTAGTGAATGACTCACGCATGCCCACTTTGTTAACTTGTTAACCTATATCCCAAGTTGAAAGAATTTTCACACTCCATACCCTATAAGGCGGGCCTTTTCTCGACCTGATCTGTAAAATTTTGGGCTCGAAGTGCTCCATCATTCATTCCCCTGTCTACATCCAAACTACAAAGAATCCGCTTGCCAAATGAATGACCTTTAGTTAATTCATACAACTTGAGACATGCAGATAATAAGAAGGATCAAACATATTGTAGTTGGTCGGCAAAGACCACCTAGACGATTGCACCACCTCAATTCGTCTGTAAGAATGTAAGGAGCTCAATACAACTCATTACTAGCTTAGGTGGCCACATGGTCAACGCGCTACTCTCGCAGTAGACTAGACGGGGAAATTGAGGTTCGAAGCTCAGTCGAGTGTACTGAGGGTGGTTTTCCCAAAATGGTTTTACACCCTACCTTCACGCAAATGCGGATTTCTTCCTATAAGTATAACCTTCTTAATTCCTAAAACCATTAGTATAACTAGTACATAAACATATAACCCAAGCGGGTAATAAGACGCTGTGCTGAAAACAATACAACACGATACCACAAGGTTCCACTCCCGTGGATTCTGCGCTGACGGATTTGTTACATCTAAACTATGTCTTAAAGGTTAAACCCACATTTAACCTATAATATATTTATTGGTCACGCAAGAAACAGGGGTTGTCCATAAACCATGTAATGCTTTTTTCTAAACTTTTCAGCCCACCCCTCCCCCCATGTTACACCATATAGACATTTAGCCAACCCCCCCCCCCCCCCCCAACCTGTGTTACATAACTTTTTCTCATCAATAATAATGAATGTCATTTTTTCATAGGGAAGTTTTGTGATAGTAAAGGAGGGATTGACATTTAATACGTCTTACTCATGGCTAACCAATATTTGGCTGTACTTTCCACGCTAAGCAGCATGGGGGGAAGCAGTAAGGACAGTATTGGTGGATGTTTTTGTTGCTATCATGTTGGTGAGACTGTATTGCCTTACACACACACACACGCATACGCACACGCATACACACACGCATACACACACACATACACACACGCAACACACGCATACACACACGCATACACACACGCATACACATATATACACATATATACACACGCATACACACGCATACACATATATACACATATATACATATACATATATATGTATTAGATTCACAAATATGCTTAAGCCAGAATTCACATTGAAATTCAGAATTTTACATTCTAAGTTTGACAACAGCTATTTTGAAATGAGTAAAATATTTTTATTTTAAATAATATTTCACTTCGGTTGCAATTTTTAAAATTTAATAAAATGGTTTTTCTGATTATAACTCTGCTGGTTTCTAATTAACTCACCAGGTAATTGACAAACAGAAGTGGTTATGAATTAAATATCTTACAGATTTCTCACTGCAGTACTTGTAAGCCAGTTTTAATTTGATTTGAAATTTACACAAGTGCTAACATCTACATTCTTATAAGCATCCCAATTCACAAATTTGAATCTTATTTTCTTTCATTCACAGTTATGGAATGCTTCCCCCCCTCCCCCCACCCCTCCACATATACACACAGTATGAGCTGGGGTGGCTGCATTCAAAAATTACTTGCATACTGTACTTACCTACTTCTGCGGCCATTCAAACCGCAGCTGGTTCTTAGCCTTGCGCACAACCGCCTTCCACCCCTCGCCTTGCCTCGTCCACATCTAAGCTATTCAGGTTCTTCCATAAATCATCTCTTCATATGTTTCATGGTTTGCTCAGTGGTCTATTACTTTCAAGTCTTCCTTCACTTACATTCTTTATCACACTATATCCTCTTCTTTGGACATGACCAAACCACGCTAGTCTTCTACTCCTAATGGCCGATGTTATATCAGGTATTCAAAAATACTGCTTATTCAAGATATTATTTCTAAGAAAATCTAGTGCTTGATATATTAACAAATAAAAACTGCTTATATACTCATGTAGGAATGGATTTATGAATGAAGGAATAAATTAAGGTTAACTCTCCAATGAATATGTAAGTCAATTATGACTATTATTGTTACTATTACGTCATTGTTTATTTCAAACATTGTTTTGTTTAAGTGTAAGACAAACTAGCCTTAACTTCTGTATAAAAATTTAAATAAATGCATAAAATATACAAGATAAATAATTTTATATACCTTTCATTTATCATGAAAGGTAGCTTACTTGCTTGGTTCCACTGTGATCTAGCATATAAGACAGAGCCATAATGTAATTATTCAAGGCAAGATTGCAACCTTATAGAGCAAATTGAGTGTACATTTTCCATGATCTTAGCTAGAATAAGTTTTAAAATTAATAATTATAAGTTTTGTTAAATGTTTCCAGAAATATGTGTTCTAGGATCTTGTTTATAAATTATTTATGGGTATTAATATATTAATTACCATGATTTAAAATCTGAAAAAATAAACTATCATAATTATACTTTTTGATATATTTTTAGGTGGGGTCGTGGTCATCCTGAGGAGTACACAGAAGCTATCAACCTTGGTGAGGAGAATTTTGATCCAGACTCTCAAGATGGCAAGAAACCTCGTACAGGCCAGATTTTGTGGATCCGTGGCCTTACAAGACTTCAGACTCAGGTAAGTGGTTTAATTTTCCTGTACTTTTGAAAAAATACAGCTATATAAATTTAAGACATATTTAGCTAGCCAAATATTATTTTCCTCTTTGCTACTGCTCATGCTCTGCTTTCTTAACCTTATATAATTTTTAAGAATAAAGTGTTACTGTCTTATCTGTCTTCTTATATCAGAGGTTGGCTTATAGCCATACTTTGCTCAGATGTGTTTCCAGTCTTGGTGGAGGAAGGTGATTAAGGCTTGTCATTAAGGCCAAGGATGGGTACTATTTATAAATACTAAAAAAAAGTCGGGCAAGAAGTATTTTCTTTATTCTCTATGCAACTTGTTTATCATTTATGCCTGTGGATTCATAAAATGTTTCAAAATACTCAAAAAGACAAGTGTTCCATTTGTTTAAAATGTACACCTCACTTCATTTATTGATATGTTAGTTTAATACTAAAATTATTTAGTTCGGATGTTTAATTGGTGAAAATAGTATCAATGATTTTTAAATTTCCAAATTATATTATTCACTTTGTACATTTTAATTGATCGCACTGTGTTTTGGTTATAATGTGACATTGCTGGACATGAATGGCTTCTTATTTCACTGGTGTTATAACTTATATGCTTTATTTCAAACTTTGTTATATGTTAAGGTGGTTTGGTGTGCACATTGCTTTGTTTTAATATGTTAGCCCTCTTGACATTGGGATAGTTCATTTTGTTTAAGATGCTATAATCCTTGCACATTGTTGGGATAGTTTCTCTTAAAATCAGTACTACTCCACAATATGATTCAAATGTAGTCAAAGTAATGAGACTACACATAAATTTAACTCAAGACTATGGAAGGATTATTGTAACTAGTGTTGTATATTGTTCTTTTTCATCAAATAAACTGGATAGTATCAAATTTATATGTTTTAAAATCTACTTAATTGTGTACTCTTAAAACTGGTACAGACTGATTCATTCTCCACTGTGTGTAATATGAAGCATGACTTTATTTAATATGTAATTTTTTTCCCTCTCCCATGTTTAATTTTCATTTACTATCCAAATAAAGAATCAAAAATAGGTTATAGTTTTGGTGACCATATCCCTGAAATAACTACAAAATATATTGTTGGTAATTTAATTTAAATTAAAAATTCACAGTAATTTTGTTAATTTGTATGATTATAAAATGAAAATAATAGTTGTTATTGTTTTCAGTTATATTAAGCAGGTTTATTACTCTATCTAAACCATAGTTTTGAATTAAGTTGTATGGCTGTCACCCTTAGATAACTATAGTGGACTTAATTTGGCAATGAATAAATATCATTGTTTCCATGAGGAAATTAACTGAGCTTAAGGTGGGGATACAGAAAACGTGAGAAAAAATTAATATCTGTCAAAGGTGCCATAGAATTTAATGACAACTTTTTCTCTTAATTTAAAAAGATTGTTAGGTAATGCCACTATGCACAGACAGATATTCAAACAGCTGTTAATATCACCATGTGAAGAAAATTAAATTCTGTTTGAATGGAAGCAATATTTAATTTATTTTGACCAAAAAAATAATTTGCCATAAAACTTGCAAAGACACTGACCTATTCTCGCATTCCTTGCATCCCCACCTTAAAAACAATAATAAAACATTTCTTCTGTAGGCTTTTATATTAAAAGTTGGATGAGCTCTCCTGAGTTGCACTACTTGCTTTAAGTTTAATTTTTGTACTGATAAATACCTATATAGGATCAGGCATACATAGAATTGCCACGCACATTAAAAAAAACTATAAAATCTTATATGGGTATACTTTGGGCAATTAACTGCAAGCATTAAATAGTATATTTACTTTGTTGATTCTAAAATACACCACACAATTTCCCACTAACATTGTCTTTTAAAAAAAAAGTATAGTGAACTATAATGCCATACCCTATAAGAATTGCACTACTGCATATGGTAATTTTTACCAGTTAATGTTGCCAAGGTTACTAAAAAAACCTTGACTTCAATCCAAAGGGATTTCAAAAACAATTTGTGTCAGTCTGTTGCCCAAAATTATTATATCTTTGTAAGAAGTACTTTGTGTGAGTATTTATTATGTCTTGAATTTTCAACATGGCTGATCATATAGGGAGAAAAAAAAATCTCTTGGAAAAGGGTTAAGATTTATCTACATCATATTTTAATATCGCAATAATACCCGCTTTAGTGGCCACATGGTCTATGGCGTTACTCTATATTTAGACTAGATTGCCGATGACAGGGAGATCATAGTTGATCCTGGTCAGGTGTACTGAAGGTAGTTTTTCTTAAATGGTTTCCCAATTCCACACAGATAAGGATAAACTTCCTCTAAATTCTACCTTCCTCATCCTTAACCCATTAGGGTAATTAGTACATAAGCATATAACCTGAATGGGTAGTAAGACCTGCTGCTAAAAAAAAATTCGGTGATAAAAATCATAAAAACTCTAAATTGGTGAAGGAATTTTTTTTAAAGTCCTCGCGTTTTCAATTTATTGTTCTACCTATCTAAGTGAATATCTTTGATTAACTATTGTTATTCTAGATTAAAAGGGAACTTGAGGACTAAATACATTGATTTTAATAAGTCTCCCCATTATTACAACTGACCCTGACCAGCGAGTGCACAGTAAAAGGTCTTTGACTCGTCTAGTCTGCTGGGCTGATTACATGAAGATAAAGTTCAAATCTCGGCAAGGTCATTCTGAGTTGTTTTTCATTAAATAGTTTTCCATTCTGCAGAAATAAGAATACACTTACTCTAAATTCTATTTTCTTTAGATTTGCTACATTAGTTTTAACAAATGGGTAGCTTGGATAGCTAGTAAGACCTAGACCACAAAAAGAAATAAAATTATTAGAATCTTTTTTATTTATTGCCACTGGACGATTTATTTCCCTATCAATGTCAAATTACTCTGTTATGTGTTATTTTTAATCTTCCCCTGCATCTTACTGCCCAGATTTGGCACACGATTGGTGTTAGTGCACTCTTTGGGTCTTGATATTCCATACTCCATGGCTTTCGTATTGAGTGAGAGCTCCCCTGGTCTGGCACATGTGGGGCTGGTAGTACATACTCTCTTAGCTGGTCTGGGTATTAACTTGAGGTTCCCGCTGGACGATTTAGGCTAATGTCTGTAGGTAACAATCTCAAAGGCAAAGTCCTGGCACTGGCTGTTTAAACGCCTCCCACCTCTGGAACTAGGATGTGGCTAGGGGGTTCTTTCTTGTTAATCTATTATGGATTTCCAAGACTATAACCATGCTGGGCTAAGGAAACCTGGGCCAAGTTGAAGGTTACCACTATTTGGGCACCAGATGTTCTGAAGCTTATGGTGTTAGGTTTTTTACTTCTAAATAAGTCTCTTACTTCCACAAAAGGGTAATGCTAGTGTGTACAAGTGAGTTTAACTTTAATGAGATATATATGTACAATGACAGGCTCGGTCTGCCATATAGATGATTTAATTTTTTTATTTAGCACTGCTTACTGCCCGTTCAGTTTGTACAACTAGAAGATGTTTACTATATCTCTGTTACTCATCTTAATTGTTCACAAATTGATACTATTGGGGTAGGTTGGAAGAAGGTAAAATGTGTATAAAAGGCTAGTGTGCAACCATTTGGATAAATTACTTCATAACACCCAGCCAGGATTCGAACCCTGTCTTTGTCATCACTGGTAAACCAGATAAGACCAGACTTATACCTTTGTCTGCACGCCTATTGCTGCAGGCAAATCTTCTTTCTCTGGAGTTTCTGAACATCAATGACATTACCTTATTTTATTAAATGTCTGTATACCAAAAATGTATTCTTTACAAATGGTCTGAAAAAATGGGAATTAATTTCTTTAGAAATTGAAAAACCATGATTTAATCTTGTTGGGGTGGAGGGGGAACAAAAAATAGTGGCAGCTCTGACACTTGAGTTGGTCAAAATAATAAATATTATTGCTAAGCCACTTGATTTGGTTAATTTAAAATATTCTGGGAGTTGCCAATAGTGGTTGCTGCTTGCATGGTGATGAATTTGTGAATGTACCGGTATGTAATAATATAATTGTGTCAGGGTATATAAGAAGATAATTATGTTATTTATGGTGAAATCACATCAGGAAGGTAGGTTTAAAAATACAAAATATTAGTTTATTGTAAACATTAAACAAATGAAACTATATAGTCATTCTGTTGTCAACGTTGATACTATTTATCAAAAGGGATGGCTAAAGATACTCTAGACTTGAGACTAGATGTATTATTGTAGTTTTAGTAACTTTAACTGTCAAATAGCAACCATCAGGGGTTAATCCATTCTATAGCTTTGATATCTTATTGTTTTTCTAGTTAAAAAAAGTGATGGCATATACCATTTCATAGACACTTTTAAGTAGATATTATAAGTAGACTATCAATGCTGACCATATCAGCATCTATTCCAGTACAATTTTAAAAATGATTGAAAAGTATCAATTAGAATGATTAAATCCCTTCAAATAAATACATTTTCATTATGTTAATAGACAGATTTCTTTGTCATTGATGATGTTGCAGGAGTTGGTGTATGTTTACTTATCATAAATCTGATGGCTTGGGCCAAAGTTTTCCTATCAGGAGACTTCAAGGAGTATTTTGAAAAAAATAAGTTGCGCTTAAGTCAATTTCAAGTTTAAGAAAAAAGACATAATTTGGGTTTTAGATGAAATTAATTTTAAAAGGCTCCAATAAATCTATAATATATGAATAAAGAATACAGAAGTACCATAACATTATTAATAATAATAATACTAACCGACACGCGGATAACCAACCAATTCAAGTAGTAAGACACATTCCCTAAAAAAAAGTTTTTGATGTACCTAACACATAGGTCAGAAGATGTTGAACATTTATCTTTTGGTCAAATTTAATACCAGGATATGTGTGGAATATTTTTTTTAATGAGAGACCACAAGAAAAGAAGAGGCCATGGAAATAAAGTTTTTGAGGATCATGCTTGCATTCACCAGAAGAGAGAGGATTAGGAATGAAAGATATACAGCCAAGAGTTGGCGTACAGGGGTACATGAAATAGTTAGTAAGCAAGGATGAGATGCTATGGACACATGATGAGAATGAAAGGTGAAAGGATTTCAAGAAGATTAATGGATATGAAGTATGTAGGCAAAAGACTGCTAGGGTGACCAAGGAAAAGATGGGAGGAACATTTAGCAGCAAGTTTAAAAATGGAGAGGAGTAAAGTGGAAGCAAGTGTAGGAGGGAGAATGGAAGGAGGACAGAGGGAGATGGAAACATTTTACTAAACGAACCCGGCAACAGGCTAGAAACAGTTCATGATTATGATAAGACTGATCATTCTAAATTTTCTGATGGAGACTAAAATGTCTTGTCACATTGTATCCCTTAATAAACATCCTATTTTCAAATGAGAATGAAAAAAGAATTTCCTAAACGAGTTAATTTGTATTTTAAGGTTTTTTTTAAATCACCACATCTTACTACCTCTTCAGGCTATATGCAAATATGATAATGATTATTCTATTTGGGTAGTGATGAGGAAGGAAGCATTTTATAGGTATTCTACTCATATTTGCATGGAAGGACAGTGGGAAACCATTTTAGAAAAACCCCTTCGATAGACCCAATAGTAATTCACCATCTCTTCATATTCAGCAGGCCAATTTAACACTTGAGTGGCATCTTAGACCATTCGGCCACTGAAGTGGGTTTCATCACTGGCACTGCTCTCATGCTATTCAACCCAACATGTGATGTCAACTTGTGGCTAGTTGAATGTCTACATTCAGCAACAGATATGAATAACAAAACGTAAACTTTTGACTACTACATCTCTTAAAGAGTATGTCTCATGCAAAATTTGTGGTTGAAAAGTTTATAAATAGAGCTATGGTACATAAAAAAGTATTTACTATCATCGTTGGTCACATTGTCTAACGCTGGAGATAGGAAAATTGAGGTTTGAGTTCAGGCTGGGTGTACTGAAGGTGTTTTCTTAATGTTTTCTACACTACCCTCATGCATTTGTGAGTACATTTCCTCTGAAGTTCTACCTTTATCACGCCTATTCAACTATCATAGTTAATATATTTGTATAACCTGAATGATAAATGCAATGGAAAAAAATAAATAATCAATTCTCAATAAAATCTACACCAAGCACTTCTTAAATAAAGGTATAAATTGTGGTATGACCCGGCGACAGGGGCATTGCCCCTGGAAAAGAATTTCCTCTACTGGAATAAACTTGCTCCCTCTTAGTTTAATTCACTTCCCATTCTTACTTTCTAAAATATGACGCGATTTCAAACAAACTCCAAATAGATTCATAAGGCATTAAATTAAAATATAAAAAACAAGGTGAAGACCCTTCTAAATAACATCTAGGGCATAAACGTTTTTAAAATATTTTCCGATGTAATATCACTTATAATAGATTCTAGAAAATAATAATTTTCAAATAAATTAAAGGTGAGGACCATTCCAATAGATTAAACTTTAAACCTTATAAACCTCAAAGATATCCAATTGTTAAATGTTTGCTCTTGTGGGTGAAGGGGGGGGGGGGAGGGGGGCTTGCCATCCTTTAAAATTTGTGGGTGGGGGACCAAGTTCCCCAAAATCCTTTTTGGTTAATGGCCTCCTCCAGCCTACACAAATAAAGTACCACCGCCACTGACCCAATGACTTGTATACCTATAATACAATGAAGTATTAAAAAGGGTGATATATGGCCAAAGGGCGAGGTTGGGGCTGTTTGTGCACTGAGTAGTAAACCTGTAATTCAGACGACCCTCTCTGCAGTCAGGTTAAGAGAGGAATACACTCTTTTGACTGTTACAAAAGTTACTTAAAAACAATTTTCATATAATATTAAGTCAAGTCGTGTGATCTGCAGCACTCACATTTGATATAAATATATATATAACACAATAACACTAATAAAATTAATGGTATCAATTTTGACCACAAATAAATGTTTGTATTCAATAAAAGGTTCTTCCTACTAAAAACAAACGTAGCCTGGATGGGTTTGTTTGTTTACTTAAATTCATAGTGTTAACTGAGAAAACAAAATTAAGAATTTGAAAAAAAGTACACTAGTATAACCTACACAGTATCTAATTTACACTAGTCAACACTACAGTCTAAATTGGAAGAACTAAAAGCATTCATACAACAGTATTTATAACGCACACTTATCTTAAACAAGGCTGTCCTTAAATTACCCCTGTTTATATTTTCACCAATTACAAAAAGTTTGGTGGCTGATAACTGACCCTCGCCCCCCTTCTTCGTTTCTTTACCTATCCCTGCCCTCTCATTCTTCTTTAATTGCTGAGTCATTTGTGAAGTGTTTGAATTAACATTCAAATAGTTTCAGGATGGAAATATTATGTTTCCTTATCTCAAAAGCTTCCATAGTTCTTCCAACATTCACTAATACTTCCTATTTCCTTTGACAATATTAAGTCCGGAGACCTGGCGGTCTATGGGCAAGGTGTCAGACTTCTATGCTGGGGGCCCGAGGTTCAATCCTCAATCGCGGCACACATTTATCTGATTGCCAAATCCTTCCTTCACCTCTGAGAAGACTTGTATTAATCACAACTTGTGAATGTGTATGGAATGCCAGGCCTCCACCGTGGTTCGGTTACCACGTTTCATCTAGCAATCACCCTACCATTACACATTAGCGTAAGGGCATATAGCCTGAACGGGTAATAAGACGCGGTCCTAATAATAATAATAATAATAATAATATTATTAAGTCATTGTCTGCACAGCTTTGCTGCCTGACTAATGAAAAAAATCACACACTAATTTTAAAAATGAACCTTAACATTACATTTCATTTTTTTTTTCAAACTATAATAATTCAATTGCAATTTTCTTTTGTCATTATAGGAGTGCTTGAATACTTGCTAAAAAATAAAGCAGAAGTAAGCCATATCTATTTTGTTAGTATATCTTCTTACTGATTTACAGATCTCAGGTTGGATATTGTTCGCCACGTGTTAAATTAATGGGTTTTTGTTTTTGTGTAATTATTAGAAGTGAGTAAAATTAAGTCACAACTAGCCAACACACCGACATAAGTATGGTATGTGCATATTTAAAAAAAAAATTATTATTTCAATTATGAAAATGTAGGTGTAATATATGAAAGAATTATCTAAAAATTCTTAACAGAAAAACATTCTTATAAACAATTGGATTTTTTTAAATTTATATTGGTACTCTTTCAGTAATTTTAAAAATTGCAGTGGTGTAGCCTACTATGGTTACATTGTTAAATTGAGTTAACTATACACAAAAGTTTCTACTTTTCCATTTTCAAAAACTACACTGGAAATATCCACTTTAAATGGCTTGTTTTCTGCACAGTGATTAAAATTCTTTTGGAGGATCTGGATTAGCCTACTCAAAGCTATTTCTTCTCAAACAATTTTAATTTTTATATTGGAATATTTAACTGCAGGCTGCTAATTTTGTCACCTCGTTCATTTAAAGGACTTTTATTTTAATTTAACCTCCACATGTTTTAGTCCTTGAAAAAAAGTTCCATAAAGTGGCAAATCATCTAATCAATAGGCCTACCTTGAAGCAAAACCCTCTGTTAAATGGCTGATAGATAGGTGATGGTAGGAGGAAAGGGAGGAATAAATTTATTGGAGTGTTTATCAACTAGGTACTTAAAATGGTCTCTATCACTGGGAATTTTGTGTATATATATGTATGTGTATCTATAAATGTATGTGTATGTATATATGTATGTGTGTGTGTATATATGTATGTGTGTGTGTGTATGTATATATGTATGTGTGTGTGTTTGTGTCAATAACTATTAGTTTGAATAAAAGGTAGTGAAGTTAGGTGTATAAAACAGAAATAGCCAAAGAGGATGACCTAGTTTCAATAGCTTTATTATGGGTTAATCTTCTTATTTAATTTATATTATTACTCTAGAATTGAGTTTATACAATCAATTTTTTCAAGTGTAACTGTATATAATATTATTAATTTAATGCCGAGTATATCACTTATTGTGCTGATATCATAATTATTACCAATATCATATTACCAATTGTAGTGTATATTTGCAAACTTAGATTTATTTAAAACATTTAAAAATCTTGTGGACTTAACAGATTGTAGAATAACAACACTAAAAGAACAAGAGTATATGAACATCCATTCTATAGTGAGTGCTCAAAAGAAGTTACACAATAAATAAAGTGTGAAATGATATAAAGTAATCATCTACCAAGTACAAATATCCATATGCTGGGATTATTAATATAGTACAGATATCTATACAACAGGATTAAAAAGAAAGTATATTATTTTAAATAGGTCAGTAATTATGTATGAGTATCATAAAAAAAAGTCCATCATCTATGCACCAAATAAAGATCTCCATTTTAATAGAGAATATATTATATTTGTATTTATCTCCATACCTGTCTGTAATAAAAGCAGATTAAGCCACACATTTATAACTAAAGGCACACAACAAAATCGTACAGTAATAATATTTTATAGCAAGGCAGTTTTTATGGAGGAATTTACCAACATGACTAGCTTAGGAGGGAAATATTGTAGAGTACCAATATTATATTTGTTATATGACGAATTCCTCAAAGCTTGACCTTCCCAACTTCTATGTTTCAAGGTTAGTACTATTGGGAACACACTTTCACTGTCATTAAACACTTGGGTTTAACAAACTTAAATTGATATTCACTGAAACTCTTTAAATATGTGTGTGGATGGTTGAGTGTGATCAAAGCCTTCAGGCCAGACAACACTTCACAAGACCAACCAAAATGTAAGTGGCACCTTACATTTTTAGGAACCTAGGCATGGAAGGGATTAATGTTGATTAATGTGTTCCTGAGGAAGCAATAAAACAAAAGTTAATAAAATTGTATTGCCAAACATTTGTATTTTTTTGTTTTTAATTGATTTTAATGAACTGTTGAGTTTTACGATTTTGTTTGGTTGCTTTAAATTTGGTTAAGTCCTTTTCAGTTACTTACTTAATTTCTTTTTTCTAAAGATACAGTTTCTAATAGTTGTTATTTGGGGGAGCTGAATTGTATCCATTCAGACATTTCTTAAACAAGCAACACAAATAAAAAGTCTGATTTGTATCCGTTCTCATCCACAAAATCCTGAATTGTATCCATTCTGATTTGTATCAATTTAATTGCGGTGCCACTTGCTTGGTAGATAGCAGCAGCAGAAACTCCACTTTACTCATTCTGTGCTTAGCAGTTTTATCCCTATGATGATATAAAAAAAAGTTAAATACTTATTCGTGTTCTTTTAAAATGATTATATAAGAATACTTTACAAATGATTGATTTTTAAAAATAATTATGATCTAGTTTAAAATTTGTTCATGGGTAAGCATTTCCTAAAATAAATTAATATTTTGAATAGTTTGAAAAATATAATATTTATGGATCCCAAAATTTCATGAAAAACGTGTTGATGCCTGAAAGGTTTTTGTTCGGGTGGGTTCATTTATAATATTAAAAATGATAACTATTGCCCATTAAATACTTTGGTACCATGTTGTGACATTCTTTGAGTATCCATGTTATAGATAATAACGTTCTTCTGTGATTGAGAGTTTTGTTGATTTGTGTGGATTATATATAATTTATTTTACAATATTAATTTTTTTATCATTGGAGATTTGTTTTGTTTCTATGTGTAGAGATGGCAAAAAAATATAAAACTTGTCATATGATGACAAAGAAAAACAAGGAATTCTGCTCTCTTTTTATACCTACTATTATAGAAATAAACTTAAGTCTTTTACTTATATGCTTACTGGTACATAATCACTTTTAACCATAGTTTCAAGAATTCCCTTCAAATCGCAAGATGAATTTATTATTTAACAGTTAAAAGCTAAGATTTATATCTTTTAACACTGAACTCCCTTTCGTTTCACTTCAGCTGGATAAATTGTTGGGTATTTCTACTCGTAGTAAGCCTAATGTGGATAAACTCCCATTGTCTGGTCATATAGCTGTTACGAGAGTGGTAAATATAAACACTTTTTGTAGGGTTTTTAAATCAAATTTAACAAAACTAGTACATAAAACGTAGACCTGCGTTCAAGTTGAGTTTGAGAGCCTATAAATAAGATTCCTTAATCTATCTTCAACCCAGATAGCCCTAAATTATAAACTGATGAAATTATCTGTAGATAATAGGATATGATACTTTTGCCCAAATCTATGTACATTAAAACCATACAATTATAAAAAAACTTGTTTCTTTATTGCTATGCCTTGTGTGATATATAGGCCTAACCTACTTTAATCTTTGCTTAGAGTTGGTAATAGTCTTGCCTGTGCAAAAGTTTAATAAATTGGCTTTTTTAAAGTAGCTAATGCTGTCAATTTGTCATAAACTCATATAGTATTTAAATACAGGGTCGCCAACAATATGAAACTAGGGCTATTTATATTTAAATATATATCCTTGTGTATAAAACAAATACCTTATACACAGGTTTATTATGTAATGTTAATAAAAATAATTATAATAATTTAAAATCCATGTTTAGATTTTAAAGTAATAAGACTAAAAGTAAAAAAGTACCTTTTTTATATTAAAATAGAGATAGTGCTGCTCTCTAGTAAGTACGGAATGAGTTAAGGAAAGTCTCTGCTGCTACCATCTATCAGCCATGTAGCACCGCCATTAAATGGATACAATTCAGGACTTTGTGGATATTATGAGAATAGATACAAATCAGACTTGATATTTGTGGTGCTTTTTAAGAAATGCCTGAATGGATACAATTCAGTCGTCTCTTTGGTTCAGGCTTATTTTCAATAATTGATCTAGTGAGGGATTAAGGCACATTTATTATGTCTTGGGTATTCTTAGTTTTTTTTATTATCATGGTTACACCTAAAGTTTACCCTGGCTTCTCTTGATTATATTGTGTAGGATTTAACTATTTTCCCATTTATGTTGTTTAACGCTTAGAAAGAAATAACCAATGTCTGAACATTCAGTATCCTGTAAAAGTTCTTATTTTTATTGAAAATTTCCCCTTCCCTCTGAAGAAATATTTAAAAATATTATTTTTATGACTTTAACTGTGTTCTGATTAAATTGGTTAATATTTGTTTTATGCCTTTATACATTTAAATACTAATTTAAACTGTTATATAAAAAATGTAAATCCCTTTATTGGTTTTGCGATCTCGGCCAATATTTTAAGCATGCAACATCAGTTTGATCAGTGAAAGAAAGCGATTCCATAAATAACCCCACAGCAATTGTTAAAATAAGCCATAGCTTAGAATTTTCCCCCAATTTGAATTTTAATTTGTAGCTTATGTAATTTTAAGCAAAATTTGAGGTCATTAACTACCCTACTGCAAATTTCAATAAAAATTATTTGAAGTTTCTACCAGGAATTTTCCTGATTGAGATCCACTCTAATATCTGATGCAACATTGTTTTACTGATTTAACAGTCATGGAATCAACCAATATTCTATATTCTATATATTTCTATATTATTAAATATTGTTATGTAAACTTGTACATAACAATATTTAATAATATTCAAACAGAAATGATCAAAACTATGTAGTGTTTGAATTCAGTTGAACCTGTTTAAAATATGATTGTGTCTAACCGTGTTTGATATGTATTTTGTCCCTCCTACAGCCAGGTCGAACCATCAATGAAACCAGCAAATATGAACCACTTTCATTGGTATTTAACCACCTATAATAGCTTTAAGCAGAATAAAGAATTAAATTATCTAACTCGTGTGTACTCTTCTTTAACCAGCAATAATCTGAACTGCTTTATTGAAAATGATTAATTCTATTTACAATCAAATCATATTCACCCTCAATAGACCATAATTGGAAAAAACTAACATGAATATATTTCAACTATTTGTTATGTAATGTAGGCTGCTGTGGATCCCAAAATGTAAAATATAGTTCCTGAAACATTTGAGAAAGTTTCAAACATATTTGTAAACTAATATTTATAAATAGTTTTAATTCACATATAAATACTCAGTTTAAAAATAAATGATTATATACGTTTGCATTTTGAATTCTTTAATGTATTTTCTTTTTAGTTTACTAGAAGATGACAAAAATTGTATCATTTCTAATTAAAGTATGATTAGTCAACTTTTTTTTAATCTCTTTTGACTGCACGATTGTGTTTTGATGTGTTGTAGTAGAGCAATAAATTTTATAGTGGAAAACTTTTGCATCTATTTGAGAATTCTTTTTAATATCAAAGTATTTGATTTAGTAATTATGTTTTGCATTTATAACACTCCAACAATCCTATTTACAAAATATAATGTAAACTTGGACCTATTTTAAACTGTGCCTACTCCTACTGATCTATAGGTTAGTCATATGTGATGGTACTATACTATACACACATTATTTTAGATTTAAAATGATGTATTTATTGGTATTGTATTTATTTTATTTACAATTGTTTCACCTATAATTTATGTTCCAGCTGGTTATCTCTTAATGATATTTTATCTATTATCTTAGAAGAGGTTGGTTAAGTGACAAAAATGTCTGTACATTTTACATATTACTTCATTACCCTCAACAATTGCATACAATGGCATCACACCTGAAGATTCTGGGATGGAGGACAATGTGATATTTATAACCTTCCTGCCTCACAGTTGAGAGCACAAACATAATTAAAAATGTCTAATCTTATTATATTACTTGTCAACTCAAAAGAGTGGACAAATACTAGCTAGTTTTGAGAGGTTGGCAATACTTAGCAAAATGATTAATACAATTGTGTTTTGTTTTGAAAACTAGAAACAAATAGGGCTCCATATTGCTATCACAAAACCATGTCCTGCACTAACCCTAAAGAATACACCAAATCACTTCTTCCTTTCAAAAATGTCAATCCCAAACTTCTTTTAACATTTCTGATGTTTTTGGTCTTGCAGAGCCTTTGGGCTCCCTGATTATCATTGTAAATTGGATTATTTCTTCTCTTCCTAATCTGACTTCTTTCAAAAATTAGCTTAAATAAATTAATTTCTTTGCTGCTCTAGCCAATATATTCTTCTTTAGTGGCTAACAATACTAAAGTGTGATGTTTCTTTGCCTCCAAGTCACTGCTCCATTTGCGAAGACTAAAACAAATCATGTATAAGCTCTTTGTGCATGCTTCCTAATTAGCATCCACAAATCCTTCCCAATTAGCATCCACAAATCCTTCCAGATGTTTTTAGCTTTTCTTATATGTGATTCATAGACTTGTGTTTCCATGCAAGTATCATAGAATCCTTTTTGTCATGATCTAGTTGTTTTTGGTAAAAATAAAGTGCTCGTTGAGGATATCCCTTTTGCGACCAATAGAGCTTTCCTTCTTTCCAAAGTTCCCTCGTCATTGTATTTGTCTTCAAGCCCGTCTCATGTCTCCCATGTATCGTGCTTGATAATAACTTTGAATTAACCATGAATTAAGCTTTTCTACTCCTTGACTTTGTTTCCTGTAAGAGCCTCCTTCAATAAGATTTACACAATGTTGACAAATAAAATACGTTTTCAGGAGCTCTATCCTCGTTATTTGTACCTTTTTTGCAAGTCTACTAATCATCCGAGGGAATCATAATTTCATCAGACTCTCTGGCTCACTGGCTCTTCTTCTCGAATCCCAAACATTAATATGTATTCTGTCAGAATAGTCATTGTTCTGATAAATTACATTCTGTTCACCCAGAGTGATAATTGTTTTACCTGGATGGACCACACTATGTCCTTGATTTATAAATTACCAAATAGTGGACTAATGCAAGGTACACTTACTACCTCTTTGTTTAGTTCTAGGAATGTGAATTATATTTCTAATCAAGTTTTCTTTTCTATCAAGATTTTCTTTCCTTCCCCTTGGGATTAGTTCTGTTTTATTCCAAGGTAAACTTTTGTACTTTTGCTTCGGCAGAAATTCTGAGCGTATTCCTTGCGACATTTACTTCCTTTGTTACCATAATTTGAATGGTATTTTACCATCAAGACATTTATTTTGCAGATAATATGCCATAACCACCACCTTTTTACCTCTAAACATAGGAGATTTGATTCTAACAATAGGCACATCACCATCTTCACAAGTGTACAGTTTTTTGTTCTACCCTCCATTTCGTTGAGACTCGTAGACAACAATAAGTCTTCTAGTGATGTCTCACTTTTCCAAATGTTTATTAAATTCACTGTACAGATATTCTTTCTCATTATCTGTCTTGATATACTTAATTCTTCTCTGGTTTATTTCATAGCTTAACCAAATTCTGGTAGTTTTTGAAATAACTTGCACTATATCCTTAGACTTTAAGAACGTCGCAGTGACTCAGTTTTATGGCCGATGGTCTAAGATGCTAATCTTACAATAAATTAGACTGCCTATGACCAGGGATCATGGTTCTATCCCAGTCGGGTGGATTGAGGGTTGTTTTCCTAAATGGTTTCAAACTCTAGCTCTCTACACTAATACGGGTATACTTACTCTAGATTCAACATTCCTCATCCATAACCTGTTAGCGTAGTTAGTACATAAATGTATAACTCGAATGGGCAGTGATACATGGTGCAAAGAAAAAAGCTAGAGTCTTGAACGAAAGTCATAGAATACCTAATGCCCCATGTATACCTTGTGTGCATAAGGTCAGACAAGTCTTGAGTGCACAGTTTTCAATAGTTTTGTTAATGACAACATTTTTTAGTGAAAATTTACATAATTTTCCTTTATAGCATGTTTCACAGATACTTTAGCTAAACCTTTGCATAAACCTTTTGGCTATTTGTTGAAAGTTTTCTCAGATATTTAAAATTTAAATGTAAGAGTCTTCTGTGGTGTAACTCCATTTTCGAAGAGTTATATTCTTCAGATAATAGCACGTTTTCCACACTTTCTTGAATGTAAATTGATTCTCTCAAAAAACAATTTCTTATAATCCCTTATATGTTTGTTATCTTACTAACTGGTATTTTCTAAAATCAGGAAAATAAGGCTTATTTCTTAAATTTGATGACTTTTCTTTATTTCCAGTCATAGCCAACATCGTCGCAATGCTTTTTGATTAGACTTTCATGATCATGCTTAACCAAATTCAGTTTTATACTTCACATTCTAGACTGTTCACAAACTTGTTTTTATCACTGCACATATGTGATTTGTACCCTTAATCAGACTACCATTTTCCTTTAGGAGTAAGTTTTTAATGCTGACTCTTCAATGAAAGCTACGAGGAATACAATACAATCAACAATTTTGTTTATTGATCTGCCTGGTCGTGTTTCTTTCCCTTCTTCGTGAATTTCTGGTTGTTTCTACTATTGCTGTTACTATTTGCTATTATGTCATTCGGCAGTTGTGATGTCATGTTGCTTAGATTTTCTCACATTAATCTCCTTAATGGTTTTAATTTTCAAGGATTTAAGCTTAGGGAGGTTGTCACGTGATTCTTTTGTGAACCTAAAGTTTACAAAGCTAGGTGGCAAGCTGTGTAATACAACTCTGTTAATAAATATTTATTAATTTCCACTTCTATTCCATGAAACTTATTGAAAGCGTTTAGGAAAAATTATAGATTGTGATAATTCATCAATTCTTACAACAAAACAAAACCACAGAAACTATTCACAAAAACAAAGATTCTCTTGAGTTGCTTTATTATTATTATTATTATTATTATTATTATTATTATTATTATTATTATTATTATTAGCACCGCGTCTTACTACCCGTTCGGGTTATACGCACTTACGCTAATGTGTAATGGTAGGGTGATTGTGAGATGAAATGAAGGACCTACAGTTTAACGTGGAATCCGAACCACGGTGGAGACCTGGCATTCCCCACATTTGAGTTGCTTTAGTTAACAATATTACCACCAGAGTGAAACAAAGTACAGCCTGGGTATTTAGGCGCGAATTACAATATTCTGACAAAACTTCTCCACTTTGCTAAAAAAAAAAAGTATTCTCTCATGTCACCCCTTTCCACCATTTTATAATGTCAATCAAGTTTATCCAAAAGGTTCTCTTTTCTAGTGGGTCCTTTTGACCAAAAATTAATGTTCAGATTTTACCTAATTTTGTATTATATTTTACCTTTTTATTTGCTTTAGCTCTGATGAGCTGATGATATTGAACACTAAACCAGAATTAGTCTTGCTTTCATTGACATCCCAGACTGGATCTGACATTACAACTATCACACAAACTTCTGTTACTGCCTGTTTAATCATTTCCCCCCCTTTTTTTAATCAACTAGGACTTTTACTTGTAATACCCATGTATCAATATTTTCCTTGCTCAAGGCTTCAATGCACCCCAAGTACAAGGAATTCATTGTTTTCGAAAGTTTTCAGAAAACCACAGTTTTGTTCAAACACATTTTACTTCACACTATTTCAACTTCTGATCACAAAACGCGACAATCTTGTTCACTAACTCATTAAGGCTGCGCAGTTATTTTGTGAACTTAGAAATATAGATGATGCCTTGTTAACTGGTAAAAGATTATCTTTATTAGTACCCAGACTTCAGTACACTTCATGGACTTGAAAGTGTGAACAAGTATGAATTAGTTTTGAAAGATGGGCAATACCATGCAGCGTTAAACACGATTGTGCTTTGATTAAAAACTTCACTTTGGAAACACAAAGCTACTTATTGCCATTACAAAACATTCCCTTACAGTATTTAATTTAAATAGATATTATATTTTTGCCATTTTCTCTGCCCATAAATATATGCAGAGGAAATCGACTTTTAAAAAGAGGCACTTTGCATCTCCATTGGTAGTATTTCTGTGACACTTGTAATATCTGCTCTTAAAAGAGAGAGAGACTTTGATTTACTATGTAAACTTTTTGTTGTTGTTATAACTTCATTGGATATGAATGATCCCTATACTAACGCCAAAGCCTCTTATTGAAGTCCCAGATCAAACATCTCGAGAGTTTCTGCCACGCACACATAATTATAGTGTAGATGAAGCCACGGCAGTGAAACAACCTTGGAAGGAAAATTTAAGCATTTGCAGCCTCCAAGATCGTATAATGAAAAAAACGTCAACCACGGAGTTAAAGCGTGTGCATGCACATCGCATATCTTTAGCAGACAATAGACAGTCGAGTCACGCCCATTGTAAGTTTGGGGTGCTCATCCGTGACCTCGTCACTTATGATTTTATTGTGCTGACTGATGTTTGTTTAATTGTTTTATCTTGTTTGTTCGGTTCACTTGACCCGTGGCGATCTTTCTATAAAGGGATGCTCGCAAGAGCGATGCGCGAAACGCTTCGTTGGGTGTCATGTTTTCAAAGAAAAATGGCAGCTGGCGCAATAGGAAAGACAAACCCAGAGTGAACAAAAGTCACTGCAAAAAACATAGGCGCTCACGTAATACGATGTTTTAGGTGCTGAAAGTCTGAGCATAAGGCGAACGAGTATCGAAGCACGGACAAGAAGGAAAGTGCAAAATTTGGGAATATGCTAAAATGTTTTGGCAAGCAAGTCTAATGATCTAAACCGGAAGTGGTGTCTGGACAGCAGCACAACGCACTTGTGCGATGAGACAAAACTTTTTCGCAAAATGTAGGACACCGGCCACGGTGCGTTAAACCTTGCGAACAGCGCGACAGCTGTAATGGCGGGCGTAAGCAAAGCACAGTTTGTAGCAAACGCATTCGGTGACAAAAGGAACGTAATGCTAGACAATGTATGTACCCGACTTGAGAACGAACCTGTTGTCGGTCAGTAAGATAACAGATCGTGGATTTTAGTCTGGTTTCAAAAAGAGGGTGCCATTATACAAGACTCGAACGGGAATACTGTACTTAGTGCTGTCAGAGTCGATGATTTGTACTACGTGTGTGAACTCAAACAAGACGCGTGCACTGTCACTTCACTTTCGAATGAAAACAAAGTTGCCTTTGATTTGTTACGCAGACGCCTGGATCACATTAATACGAAGGACACTGTGGACGCCATTCGTAAAATTTTCATGAAGGGAGTTGTGCTGGTGGATTCAGCAAGTAAGTTGAACTGTGACATTTGTATACGGGGGAAAATGACAAGGGCCGCGTTTCCCAACAAATCAAACCGTCACACAGATGTCTTGGGTGGGATACACTCAGATGTATGTGGACCCATGAAGACAACAACGTCCATGGGAGGTGCGAAGTAGTTTATCAAATTTATTGACGACAGTACCAGATGGTGCGAGATTCGATTCTTAAGGTCAAAGGCAGAAGTACTCAAAGCTACTATTGAATACATAACCCTCGTTGAGAACCAAAAGGGTAAATCTGTAAGTGCTTACAGTCCGACAATGATGGAGAATACACTAACAAGGAGTTTGATGAGTACTTGAAAAGGCGAGGGATCATTAGGAGGTTGACTGTCCCATACAACCCGGAGTTAAACGGCACGGCGGAAAGAAAGAATCGTTATCTTCTTGTCGTCGCTAGGTGTCTTCTGATGGAAGCTAATTTGCCCAATTCCTTTTGGGCTGAGGTGGTTAATACTGCAAACTACCTCCGAAATCGTCTACCAACAAAGAGCTTGGATGGTCGAACACCGTACTAGAAATGGACCGGTGGAGTGCCGGACGTGTCTTCCTTCATGGTATTTGGAAGTGACGTGCTCTGCCCGGACAGAGAACCTGTAAGAGGAAAGTTTGACTCTCGTGTACAGGAAGGGATCCTCTTTGGCTATGCAGATGAGTCCAAGGCGTACCGCGTGTGGTCACCCAAGAAGTGTTGATTGGTGATAAGCCTTGACGTCAAATTCATAGATGATGTCTAACCTCGTTTGATAGCCAACACTCAAATGGACCGGGAAGGAGACATTAAGGGTGAAGAGACTACCTAAGTTCGACGATTTGCGGACATTTGCCTCCAACGTGCTACGCTGAAGATGATCAGACAACCACACACTATGAGGATGACGAAAACGAGGTATTCCTCGGCTTTGACAACACCGTTGAAGCGTATGCACCAACACCTGATGGATCGGGCGAAGATGGGGACATCTCTTCCACCCCCCTATGACACGGCACCTGACATAGATGTGCGTCAGGAAATTAATCACACAACAAGGGGCTGTGGCCGGCCAAGGAAGGTCGGGTCAGGTTCGGGGGGAAGACTGAAGAAGCAGACCAAGTCATTTCAAGTTTGACTGAGAGCGCTGAGGAAGCGGAGCAGGCGTTTCTCTTGGAAATACCTTTGAAGGAAGCAATGTGCTGTCCCTTTGCAGACGAATGGTGCCAAGCCATTTGCAATGTGATAAAATCCATCATGAGGAACGGGACTTGGATACTCGTTGATCGTCAAGAGGTTACAAAGTTGTCATCAGCCGAATTGTTTTAAGGAACAAGTTCCTATCTGATGGAAATCTTGAAAGAAAAAAAGCACGCTTGATCGACCAAGGTTTTAGTCAGCAGTCTGGCGTTCATTACACAGACACATTCGCCCCATTGGCTCTAATAGGTATCATTCGTCTCATGTCATCCATTGCAGCCCAATCCGGAATGAAAATTAGGCAATTTGATGTAGAAACTGCATACTTGAATGGACACCTAGGAGGAGAGATTTATATGGAACTACCGAAGACTTTACGATAAACCCTTCTGGATATTGTTTATTTGGAGGGCCAGAGTCAGATCGGAATGAAGGCAAGGATTATGCTTGAAGAATTGAGTAGGAGGGACAAGGTTTGCCTCCTGAAGAAATCGCTTCACTGTTTACGACAAGTTTGAAGGAGATGGTTACTTAAGCTGGACGAAACCTTGAGAAGCCTGAGTGTGACGCCTTCAGTCTCAGACCCTTGTTTGTTCCATATTGGTTCAGGGGAAGACATTATACTAATTGCGACATACGTTGGTGACATCCTAATCACCTCCCGTGACAAGAAGGGGATTACTGTACTTGGAAGGAGAATGGCCAAACACTTCGAAGTCAAGGATCCAGGTTATGCTAAATCTTGTCTGGGGATAGAGTTTAACCAGACAGAAGTGAAGTGCAGGTGACGATGCTCCAGCATGGCTACGTTCGCAATCTGCTTTTGCGGTTTGGCATGTCCGAATGCAAACCTGTTGCCACCCTTGTCGATAAAAGCTTGAAGCTCAGGAGAAACTAAAGAGCATTCGGAAGACGATCTAAGACTTCCCTACCGCAAGCTGGTCAGTGCTCTTACATACTTGGCATCGACTACAAGGCTGGACATATCATTTGCTCTAAGCCAGCGGTTCTCAAAGTGTGCTCCGCGGTGCACTTGGTGCAGCGCAAAGCATCTCCAAGTGCTCCTCTAATAGATTGGAAATAAAAATAAATAAAACGGGACAATATATCAAAACTGTGAATTTGTGCGTCCACGAACTGTGTATAGGTAAGTATTGGGTAGAAATTATTTACAGACAGCATGCGGCGAAACCCGACAGAGAGACTATAGGGTGCCAGTTAACCCCGTCTATCTGAGAATTTCGCCGCGCTTTCAGATACGATTGTTAGCTTCAACACCTTTCCAGAATTTTCTGGGAAGTTTCTATTACATATTAAAAACTCTTGTTTCTTCGCACCTTCAGTCAGTTGAAGTTGTCAGTATACAGTCGAGATTCGAAACAAATAAAGTAGCAGTGCAATGTTATTTATTGGACTGCCGGAAAAGCCAAACTGGCATCGGATCAGTATGAGTGCTTGAATGAATTGACATCAGAATCTGCGGTAAAAGAGAATTTTGCAACTAAGAAGTCACTATCAGAATTTTGACGTCAGCAACAAGACGAATTTAAAGTTTTGTCAGATAGAGCATAAATAATCCTTCTTCCCTTTGCAATAACTTAGTTATGTGGATCAGGATTCTTTGCCTATGTGGCTACTAAAACAAAAGATCTCGGCTCAAAGCAGAACCAGATATTCGATTGCAGCTGTTCCAAATTCAACCAGGTATAACCACATTGTGCAAATCAATACACAGCAGTCCCATCCCTCTCATTGGAAATTAAGTTCGCGGTCTATACTTTATCGTTAATTTTTTTTTAATGCCAAGTGAGTATTTTTTTTCATCCATTAAAATGGTTTTAACACTATCTGTGTGGGTAACATATTGTGGATTCACAATACCTACTTTGAATTTGTTATCAAATGTGTTGCTTTAGGTTAATTTGTTTTTTGTTGTTGTTTTGCGTTTATGTAGTTCCTTATTTCTCTGAAATTAGGGGTGAGAATAATATTTATAATGAAATAAAACTTTATGTTTAACATGCCCAAATGCTTAAAT
The DNA here is from genome assembly GCA_039000515.1 of Timema cristinae. NCBI lineage: Eukaryota > Metazoa > Arthropoda > Insecta > Phasmatodea > Timematidae > Timema > Timema cristinae. The sequence continues at coordinate 89,952,843 of JBCFYV010009882.1, forward strand.
ACTAGTTTCCATCTTGAATAATGCTTTAATTCGATCTAGTATTTATCTATGTAGAGTATATGTGAAAATATCGTCGTCCTTATACCAAAGACACTTATGTACAAAATTGTTGTTTTGAGAAAATTATATTTAAAGTTACAATTTTCAATGGCTTTCAATGGGAAAAATTAAGTTTATATCAAAATTTAAGCTATTTAGAAATCTAAACATAATTCATGCTTTTATTATATGATAAAATATCTACTAAAAACTTTAATAAATACAGTTGGGTAAAAATAGCAAAAAATGCATGTGTGTACCTTTAGCATCAAGGCAACTATAGTGCTCTGTGACAAATTTCTCTCCTGAAATGTGCTCCGCGATTAAAAAAGTTTGGGAACCGTTGCTCTAAGCCATCTGGGGCAGTTCAACAACTGCTATGATACCAATCACTGGAAGGCCACCAAACGTGCATTACGCTATCTACAGGGTTCCATCAATGTGGGGTTTACCTATGGCTTAGATCCAGGACCAGTCAAAGGAATTGTAGATGCAGGCTGGGGAAGCTGCCCCGAAGACAAGAGGTTTTACACCGGGTTTATATTCATGCTGCATGGTGGACTGGTATCCTGGGAATAAAAAAAAAAAGTGAACTTTCACCCTGTCAATGACAGAGGCAGAATACCTTACTCTGTCATAGAACATTAAGGAAGCCATCTATTTGGAGTGTTTCTTTGTCGAGATGGGTTTTGGTGGCTTCGGCGAGATGGTTATTTTCCACGCAAGGAACTTAGTGTGCTTCACATCTCAACGAACGATCTAGTTGCAGACTTCTTAACTAAAGGACTGCCCAAAGTTAAACACAGTCTGGCTGATCCCATGCATTGAATAAGTGATTTGCAATAGTGACGTTATTTTGACAATCAACTCGAGGGGAAATGCTGGAATGTTGGTATTCCTATATGATGAGTTGCAGTCCCTAAATGGTTTTCTCTCCCTCCACGCAAATGCGGGTTCACTTCCTCTAATTCAACCTTCCCAATTCCTAATCCATTAGCGTAATTAGTACTTAAAGCGTATAACCCGAACGGGTAGTAAGACGCGGTGCTAAATATTAATATTAATATTAAAAGGTTTTACTCTTGCAATTTCCCTGAACATTTAGTATCTACCTGCCCAATTAGAAATAAGAGCCGCACATATAACTAAAAAAAACTGTTCGGGAAAACACATCTAGGTCCACGCAGAGGTCTTAACAAAGTTTTCAAAAATACTTAGCATGCCAGAAAAATACTTCTGTATCATTGTTGTGTTCAGAAGCTTATATAGGAAAATATAAGGTATTCCCGTTAATAGATACTGGATCCATTAATAAATTATGTTCTACGCAATCGTTTGAAGAGCTACACAATAACAAGTGTATAAAAAAGAAACACAAGTGCAATATACAATGTATCACAGTAGATCAAAATATATTTCAGGTTAGCAAAAAGATTAAAGTTTTTATAAAAATTAGTGGCCTGTCTTGGCCAATATGGTTTCTTGTGGCACCTAAAGTAACAATAGACTTGCTGTTGGGTAAAGAATTTATTGGGAATTCTAAAATGAAAGTATCTATGTGGTTATGTTCCCAGATAATAAAAAAGGCGATGTTGCAGTAGAACTGAAAGAATTGTCCAGACTAAAATCAATTAAAATGATCAACAACAATGCTGATAATAATGAATTGTTAAAAGACCTATTAAATGAGTTTGGTGACATCACGGATAAAATGGGTAAGACTTAACATGAAATTGTCATGTTGGACAAAACTCCTGTTTTGCTTCACCGGCCTTTTTAGTTTCCAAACAAGGAAAATCACACCGCTTTGTAGTGGATTATCGAAAATTAAATAAGAATATACGTTTTGAAGCTACTCCCTTACCTACACAAGAAGTGGCGTTCCAATATTTAGGTAATGCTAGAATACTTACTTTGTTGTATTTAAATAAATCTTTTCACCAAGTTCCTTTAAAAGAGAATGCAAGCTATACACGGCATTTGTTACTCAAAACAGGTTGGCTTGAATATAATTACATCCCATTTGGTTTATCAGTTGGGTCAGGAGTTTTAACCAGGCTTATGAACATAATCTTTGAGATATTAAATATAGACGATTTAGTGGTCTACTCCAACATTAGCGAACATAAGGTTCATTTAAAAGAAGTGTTAACAAGATTATGCAAATCGGGTTTAACCATAAACTCCCAAAACATACAAGTTGGCGTAATGCAAATAAAATACCTTGGTAGTATAATTTCATACAAGGGTGTATTTATAAATACAGGAAAAAATCCTCCCCATAGTGGAATTCTAAACACCTAATACCCAAACGAAATTATCAAGGTTTTTGGGCATGGTGTCCTCTTTTTGGCAGATTTATTTTGAATTTGGCTTCTGTGTCAGAATCCTTATACAAATTACAAAACAAAAGGCTCTTACTTCGGCACCCATTCTACGAATGGGAGATTTTGACAAGACCTTTATCCTTCAAACCGACGCTTTGTCTTCAGGCCTTGGAGCTATGTTAGCACAAAAAATATGACATATACTACCAGTAGCATATGCCAGTCATACTCTACTCCCCCATGAATTAAATGATCCCACCTATGAACTTGAAATCCTTGCTATAATATATGCCATAAGCAAATTCAGACAATATTTGGAATCAACATTTTGAACTACACACTGATAACTCTGCTGTACATGGCAACTTCAACATCCATGACAAATAGGTAAGATATCATGTTGGATTAGTCAACTACAAGAACTTAGATTTAACATTGTGAATATAAAAGGCTAGGACAATCCTTTGGCCGATGCGCTATCTAGGATGTTTGAAGAAGAAACCATAGAAAGTTGCAACAATATTAGTTTGAATATTGGATTCTTAACACAAATACCAGAAGTGTATACATCCATACAATCAGCACAACAAAAAGACCAAGAACAAAGTAAGATAATTAAAAGAATATCAAATAAAGATATTACCAATTATAAAATTCTAAATAATATTTTATATTACAAACCATCAACAAAATCTCAATGGAAAATATATGTTCGAAAATCTTTTTATAATGTTCTATTTCAGTATAACCACATTTCACCGGTTGGAGCACATCTAGGGGTCGCCAAAACCATCATGTTTATACGTAAGAAGTTTTTTTGGCTTGGTATGGACAAAGACATACGTGATAACGTTTGGTCATGTGCCATTTGTTTACGATCCAAACCCGGTCAAAATTATAAATACGGATACTTGTCATCAACAGTGTCAAGAATTTCTGTTGCAATGTTTGTTCATAGATTTTTTGGCCCATTACCCAGATCTAAAAATGGTAATAAATACATTTGTACGGCAGTAGATGGATTTTCAAAGTTTGTGTGGTTCTTACCTCTTAAGTAATTATACGATTGAGCAGACAGTATGTTCTTTTACCAAATAACATTTAAAAAAAAACTTTGGTTATTATTTTACATAGTTTCTGACAATGGTTCTCAATTTACTTCTCATGTCTTCAAAAATATGTGTTTTCAGCTTGGTGTAAAACATTATAGTACAGTGCCTTATTATCCTCAGCCAAATTTTTTGAGAGATTCCACAGAGATTTAAAATCTGCACTAATAGCCTACCATAATCTCCATAATAGAGAGTGGGTTTCTAATTTAAACTGGCTAAAATTGCCTTTAATAATGCCAAAAATAGTAGTCATAAATATACGCCCACAGAACTGTTATTGGGTCATGAACTATTGACACCCCTGAATCTAAAATGGTCTTAATCAGTAGTGCAAAAAGGAAGCACAGAAGGAAGCTCCCTCCACATGTGGACTAACACAATTAGACATTTAAAACGGGCACAAGCTCGTGTTGGTAAACACTACAACAAAGGCAGACATCCGATTCCTTATAAGGTAGGTCAAAAGGTAGTTTATAAATCCAGCAGATTAGTGATAAGGCTGCAGGGATTGATGAAAAATTGAATTTTCGTTGGTCATAGCCAGTTGTTATTAGAGAATTTTTGAGCAATGTAACAGTTCAATTAGTAGATACTAAAAGTGGACTACCTTTCCGCCGTGCTCATGTTTTGTAACTCAAACCATGTCCTATTGAGGTAACACCGTTGGGATAGGTTTTGTTGTTGTTAGCTTATTTCTAAATGTTCGCTTGCCATGGCATCTTTGACATGTACTCTTATAGTAATAAATTAGTTTCTTGAATCTGTATCAAAGTGTTAATATCAAATATAACATACACAAAATTTATGATAATAGTAGGGGTTTACAAAAGTTAGCATAATTGTTAATTTCTGTATTGCATGCCCCCTTCATCTTATTATATTTTTGAACAACATTTATGACCAACCCTAGTGCCCCTCATAATTCCCTATTATAAAATGATTGTTAGAAATATGTCGTTAAGTTAATAATTTTATGGTTGCCTATATTATAAAATAATTGTTAGAAAGATTTCATTAGGTTGATAACTGTATGGTTGCCCATATTATAAAATCATTGTTAGAAAGATTTCATTAGGTTAATAATATTGTATAATTGCTTTTATTTGTCTTCCACATATATTTATAAATAAAATGTTTATCAGTCTAAATCAATAAATATAATATTTACATGTGGTAGTTCTATAAAGCCACTATATTGTTTACATCATATATAACAGAGGTTATAACTTTTTGCTATTTATATATGTATGTTTGTTAATATAGTTAATATTACTTTTAGATAACTAAGTCTAATTTAGGCAAAACACAATACAAATATATATACTTTGTCTTACTATTTTCGTATTTATTGAATAGTCAGAGTAAGCCTCCTCACAATTATTTAAGATTCTGCCTTTTTATATACGATTATATTTATTGTTGTTTTTATTTTTAGTGTGCCATGAAACACACATGGTATGTTGATATGCTCTCAGCTATGTATTGTACTATCCAAGTCATAGGAGTTTTGTTTAGTTCAATTTTTTTTTTTGCCTGGGGTGTGTGTAGATTATGACTTCATACTTTACCGTCACAGTGCACTCTTGAACTCCGGACCCTCCGTGTGTGGCGCTAGAAGGCAGGTCACATGGTCTTGCTCTTTGACTTGCACGCGGGCGGGACCACAGTTCAACTCGGACTCACTTTTACACACTCACTTTACTAACTTAGTTTGGGTTAGTCGAACATGATAGTGCTTGCTTGCACATTAAACAAAACAGTTGTATCAGACATTGTTCTTTATAGATCAGTTGGGTGACCTGGTGGTCTAGGGTAAGGTGTCAGACTTCTGTGCTGGGGGTCCGGGGCTCAATCCCCGGTCCCAGCACATATTTATCTGATTGCCAAACCCCCTCCTTCACCTCTGACAAGACAGGTATTAATTACAACTTGTGAATGTGTGGAATTCCAAGGCTCAACCGTGGTTCGGATCTCACGTTAAACTGTAGATCCTCCATTTCATCTCACATAATAATTAATAATAATAATAATAATAATAAAGATTGTAATTGTAACAATATATGAACCTGTAAACCTCAAATGTTTAACAAAATCTTTCATCTATTACCATTTGATAAACATTCAATAATCTGGCGTCAGACATTGTTATTTATTTGGATCACCTGTGGCTGTAACCAAATCAGCACGCTTCCAGTAACTAAGTGGTTAAAAAGGTCTAATGAACAACAAACAAACAAGAAGACGGTAACAAGAAGGTTCCAAGAAAAAGGATCTCAGGAGTACATCGTATGCTAATACACACTGCAGAACCTTTTTTTTTTGTCATTCTTTCTGGACTAGTCATAGGGCTAGAAGGTAGGTCTCAACTGTTTTCAGATTTGTATGCGTAATTGAATGTTTTATATTGATCATAATCATGACAAATTCCAAAATAATAATTTAAAAGTTTGTCGGCGCATCTAATTATGCCAAGTGCATTGTACATCTACCACAAAACATCAACCAGCAGTGACCAAAGCAACAAGTAATTCCAGTGGGTTAAAGAAGTCCTCTTACAAAAACAACAACAAAATCTGCAACTAATTCTAGTATGGATAAGCTGATCCCATAAAGAATTGTCACAAGCTGAAGACTGACAAAGATAAGTATAAGGCGATGGGTGGTTAAAACTCGGGCACGCAGTTTACGGATCGCTGCAAGGGTTCACCATTCTCATCAATCAATGGCATGAGACAGGTAGATACGTGGGTATACTACTCAGAAACGTCACATCACATGACTGTGAACAAGCAGTATTTTGCCACATACATAAAGTTTTCGTCTATAGTCGACATATATTTGGCAAATAAACGAAAAATATTGGCCTAAGGTTCCAGTCATGAAAACGTTGAGATGCTGGACCCCTGGATATTTGAAAAATGTTTATAGATTTCTGGATCATACCAGACATCTTATTTCAATCTATATTGCGGCCGAGTGTAGTGTGTGTTCATGGATCACCACGTTTCAACATGAAAATAAAGTAGTAACAACCGGCGAGTGTACAACGGATGCGTACATAGTGAACATGTATGTCGTGATCCCGCGAGATCTAGCAGAGGTCAAAATTGCAATGACATGGTAAACACCACAATTCTGGCATCAAGACAATTTACATGCACGGAAGGTACTTGAGCAGGTGGACATGAATATAATCATGGCAGGAACAGGAGAAATTTGTGATGGATGTGCCCTGGGCAAAGCACAGCAGAAGCCCTTCAAGTCTTGATCTGATCCACCACAGTTTGCTGGTGAGCAGATAAATGTCGATCAATTGACCGTTATCGGTGGAAGGTTTTTTAGGCGAAAGGTGCTTAATATGTTTAAAGGACAGTTACAGCAATTATCGTCGAATTTTCTTCTCAAATGAAGAATGAATTCACCAAGCGTCATCACTTTTTATAAATGAAGTTTCATCTGCTGGTCTCATGGTCATAACTTTCTGGTGTGAGGGTGGCAATAAATTTGTCTACAAATAGGTCCATATTTATCCAAGCTAATAGGAAATCACATTGGTGTTTCCAGTGCCGTACACACCAGAGCAAAACTGTGCAGCAGAATGTGAAAATATTAGACCTTACATAGTCATTGCTCTCGGTGAACGGATTTCCTAAGTCAATGTGGAAACAAGCATGTTAAACTATGGCTTATGTATTGAATCACACCGGTAAAACACCAGTTATTAATATATCTCCGACCCGCTTTGGTAGCTGTATGGTCTTGACGGGTCATTCTCACAATAGACTAGATTTCTGATGATGAAAAGATCGTGGTTCGATCCCAGTCGGGTGACCTGAGTGATTTTCTTAAATTGTTTCCCATTCTCTCCAAGCAAATGTGGGTGTATTTACTCTTCAACCTTCTTAATCCCTAGCCCATTGGCGTAATTAGTACATAGGCGCATAACCCAAACGGGTATTAAGATGTGTTGCAAAAATATCCATTACAGTTATGGAACAGGCATGTACAGAAGGTCTTGAATCACCTGTGTGTGTTCAGTACTGAGGTCTACATACACATTCCTTAACATTTTAGGAATAAATTCTACAACACTAGTGATTTTGGTTGAATGATTGGTATCTGAATGACAAAGACGGGTGCTATCATGTAAGAAGATTGTGCGCTCACATGATGTAACTTCCAGGATTGTGAGAATCACCCCTGCTAAAGAAGCAGTACAGGACAAGTAATGCGAAGTCTGAAAAATTATGTGGAGTTGGTAACCAAAGAAGATCTTCCAAATAAAATAAAATGATCAAGATGTATAGTCAAGCAACCAACGTTGATGCATTGGGAGAATATGTGCTTTATGCAGCATACACTGTAGTTGACAAACATAGATAACCTTAATCACACAATGAAGCCATCAATTTTATATGAAAAAAAAAGATTGGCTTATGGCCATGAAAGAAGAAATGAATGTCCTGGTGGAAAATTACACATGGGAGCTGGTAGAATAGCTAAAGGGTGCAAAGATAATCAACGATCATTGGGTGCTACTCATGAAGATGAATACAGATGGGTCATTTCAATGGTTCCTAGCTCATTTTTTTGCTAAAGGATATGTTCAAAAGGAGTCCATTAATTTCAAGACTTTAAGTCCATTAACGCGCTACCACATGGTATGTTCTTTGCTTGTAGTTGCTACATAAGAGAAATTTCAAATGTACAAGCTCGATGTTAAGATTGCTTTCTGGTACGGCACACTTAAGGAAATATACATGCGTCAACCAGAAGGGCTCAACAACGATAGTGACCAGGTGTGCAAACTTTAACAAACCTATACGGTCTCAAAACGGGCCTCGTGGTGTTGGAATCAGCAATCAGCAAGCTTCATGAAAGAGCAGGCTTAGAAGCTATCTCAGCTGCTCGTTGTCTCTTCTTTATCATGAACGCAATGAAAAGACATTAACTGTCTTCATCTACGTGGCTGATGTTGTGGTCGCTGGGATCCATCAAGATGAAGTTGATGTGCTCATAGTTCAGCAGTGTTTCAACTTTAAGATAACGAAATACTCGCTTTAAAAATTACAGGACATTCAGATCGAACAACGTTCAGAAGGTATATTTGTTTGTCAGCCCGCCTAAACTAAAAGAATCCTATAAATCCTTGACATGCATGAGGCAAACTCTGTGTCAATGCCTTGTGACCAAAATGATGGTGGAACCGAAAAATTGACTGTAGACCTTGTGCCTTATCGTGAGGTGGTAGGTACCTGATGACTGAATCACGACCAGACATATTGTTTGTTGTGTATCGGGCTGCCCGAGCAATAAAACGACAGACAGAGGCATACTGAGTAGGCGCTAGATGCTCCTACAACTATCTGCGAGGAATGGGCTACCATGGATAGCTGTATAGTACAAGCAACAACAAAGAAACACTTGAAGCATTCAGTGACGCGGGCTTTGTGGGTGACATCAATTCACGACTGTCAATGAGTGGCGTCCTGGCAATACATGCAGGTGATGCAGTGGCGTGGTCAAGTTATTTCAACAGTTGATAGCATTGTCAACTACAGAAGCGAAGTCCGTTGCCGCCTGTGAAGGCGCTAAAGTAGTATTATGGTTGAAGTCTCTACTTTGCTAAATCTGTGCAATAAATGATGAATTGCCAATGCTGCATGTGAACAACGCGAGTGCTGTGAAACTTACAAAATATCATGAGTTTCACAAGAGATTGAAGCACATTGAAGTGCAGCACTACTTTGTATACGAGGGCCTCCTGGGTGGTTGGATTGCTGTGGATCACATCGGTGGATAAAAGAAGCTGGCTGACATATTAACGAAGCCATTTGGCTGATAGAGATTAGGTATGTTACGTGTCTGCATGAGTGTCGGGACATAGATGTCTAAAAGTGAAGTGTTTACTTAGTCACCATTTTCATCAACCTCAAGATCATTTTCGAAGTCCCATACTGTTGATTAGGAGGAAGTATTGACGATATAAGCTTACTGCATGGTGCTGCCATCTTATCTCTGTCAGATCATACTGATATTGTCTTAACCAACATACTTAAACTTCGTAAGTGGTGTGTTCTGTGGAACTAGCCAAAGACGTAATATTTTCTTTTGCACACAAATAACTATTTTTAGTCAATTTATAGTGTTTTCATATATAGCAAAATCAACAAGTAAAATTAAATGTAAGTAATTTTATCATCAAACAACTCTTGACAAAGGTATTATAATCATAAGCAGTAGTGAGGCGTCAGGGTTGGTCTGCTTGCAGGCTTAAAATGGTCCTCCAGGATTGCTTATTATTAATCTTTTGTAGAAGAGCCAGTATTTCATTCCTGTAAGCAAACAAAAAATCAACTTTAAAGTGAATGAAAATGGTATATAATTTAAAGAAATCCAGGCTCCAGATACAACCAACAAGACCGAGTATGGCTAGATTTTTTGTTACCCGAGGCGAATGGTGAAATACCCCCTTTTCTCAATAACGAAGAAAACAATCTCACTAATTCTATAAAGTTATATTTATTTTATTTTTTACATCAATCATTGTGGTAAATTACTAAAAATATAACTTTCCTAACCTTAAAAAGTAATTGTTTATACCACTGAAATAGATGGAGGATTCAAATAAAAACTTAACTGACCGGCAAAAAATTAAACTTAAATTTATTCATTACATTGAATGCCATGACTAAACAACTGAAATGACCTTGTAAAAACAGTGGTAAGCTAATGGAAAGTTTAGCAATAGTTAATTCTTCATCCCTCAAAATCCTAATTGTGAATTAAAACAATAGTTATATATCTTATGATGTCCATAGTCACAGCACATTTTATACATAAACACACTGACAACATCATTTCAGAGTGGTGTTTATTTCACTTCCTGGTAAAGATGTTAGCTTAAGTTATATGAACATGAGAGTTGGCAAACACTTGTTGTAAATAGTGCCATTCAGAATCGCTGTTCACGCCTAGTCGCTTACTATAATATTGTGCACAAAAATGTTCACTACCATCATTTGGCTTTTGAGGTGACCACATCATTACTACTTCTCTTGCCTAGTGTGTCTTGTTGTATCACAAGGAAAACAAACATGATACCATGTTTCATTAAATAAAGTTAGCACCAAACTTAGTGTGTCATAGCCCATTACATATTGACTGCTTTGCCAGTTATCACAACAAATAAATTAATCATATGTATATACAAATGTTTGCATATGTTTATAGCTCATTAATTTTTAAGATCAACTAGGCTAGTGTTTTTGATTGTTTGATTGTGATCTCTCATATTTTCACCTTCACTTCCTTAAGACTGTGCCCCAGGAATATTTAAATGGTTGTTAGAAGGGCTACTAGCAAGGGTTATAGATTTAGTCATTCTTTTGAATGATACATTCATTACACACACAAATGAAAGTAAATTTGATGAACACTTACATAGAGTAATACAGAGGCTTTGGGATGCAGGGTTGAAACTCAAAATGTGTAGTCAGTCTCACATGAATTTAACTTTTGGGGTTCTGAGTGGATTCCAAGATAATACATCCAATAGCAACGAAAGTTATCATAATCTGTTGAGGTTATTATCAAAATAAGGTAGAACCTCAAGCATGGCTAGGACTTATTGCTTTCTATAAGTGTTTCATACTGAATAAGGCCACTTTCTAGGAGCCACCCCATCTTTTACAAGACTATTATATCATTGATTCCTCTTTGTTTCTAATGAATTTGCCTACTATCATAAGTATCGTTTGGTTGTCTCCCTGCCATATTCAAATACAGTTTATCTTACTGTTTATTCCTTTTCATTCTTGTCAGTTACTATCATAATTACTATTAATTCCTCTTTATATATTCTTACATACTATTAAATCTACTGTTAACCCCTTCCTGTTTTTATCAAATAACTGTTAAATTTACTTCTTTTTTTCCCCCTTGTATCTACTACACCCTTTAGAATTGCTGTTAATTATTTATTAGCACTACTGTTGTGTCTGATAATACCTGTCTATGACAATCCCACTTTGATACAAACAATTCATGCCCCAAACCTTAAGTCTTAATGCAACTCCTGTTTATTACCATTACCTACATATTAATTCACTTGTTTAGCATATTATATATTCTTGCTTGTAACCATCTTTAAATTACTGTGATTTCCTTTGGATTTAATGCCCTATGTGATACTACTTACTAAAATTTCATTCATTTACTGCTTATTATTACTGAGACATTCATTTCCATTTTAATACTGTTAGTTCATTCTTTGAGTAGTAGGAGCAAGTAGTAACTTTAACCTGGGCAAAAAGTGTTTGTAACTTTCTTCCACAGTTAACAAAGCAAGACATCATTGAAGCTCTTATAAATACTCACATCGATTATTGTGTTTGGATTTATGATGAATTAGCAGTTAACAAAAAGATCAACTTGATCTTGAATTATTATTCTTTTCTTAAAGGCCTCTTGAGCATGCATTTCTACCAGGGGGAATAAAATTAAAGTTGTTAGCTCATCAAGATAGAAGACTCCACTCCCAAAAAATCCATATATATACATACATAAAAGTTTCTCAAAGCTATTGAATACTTTAATATTAAAAGTGTAACTCGGTTTATCTTCCTATTCATAAATCCAGAAGAAATGTCACACTTTTTGTCCCATATCTTAATACAAACTATATATTTAAATCATTTAGTCAACTAAAAATAAAACTGGTAGAATATGCTACTTATTTAAGAAATGTGTACGCCTTTAATCTTTACAAATTTGTTTGAATAGTTTTTATGGTGAAAAATGTAATTGTTCCATTGAAGCCAAGTATAATATATATGTGTTCAAGATGGATACCATTAGGAGATCATTAATTTCAGAATGTTTTTGTATATTGTGGAATGTATATAATTATTTTAATGGAAACGTGTTATATACATGGATGTATATAAATATTTAATACAACCTCATTTATCCATGGGTAGCAAGCTAACCTTGTATGGTTCCACTATGGTGTGATCTGTCAAGGTAAGACTTATATCACCTGCGTCGGTGGCCGCATGGTCTATGCACTACTGTGTTAGACTAGGCTACAGAAGATGGGGAAATCTGGGTTTAATCCGAGTCAATTGCACTGAGGGTGGTTTTTCCAAAACAATTTTCAACTTTCCCTACATGAAAACACTGGTGCACTTCCTAATCCTTAACACATTATTATGATTATTACTTAAGTGTATAAACTGAAAGAGTAGTAAGACGCGGTGCTAAAAAATCATATCTTTTAGGGCAAATGGAGTGTAATTTAAATGATAAAAAATAAGTTTTTAGATATTATACAGAAACACCCCCTAAGACATTTAAAAAATTGGGATTTGTTGAATTTGTTTTACTAGACAACTTTAAACATTTCTAAGAAATTGATAACAAAGTCTTAAGGGTCTTAAAATTAGTAATACAATTAAAATTTAATAACTGTTATAGTTTTAATACAAAAATATTCAGCTGTCAATTCTCATAATTTAATTTATTTTGTATTTATTAACTTAAATAAATAATAGGGGGCCTACTTATTTTTAAAGGACAACTATTCACTTCTTTCATTGTTTGGTTGAACAAACTTGCATAAGTATAGTTATAGTTTACACTTATTGCTAGTTGAAACATTAGACTGTTTGCTTTAGTGCCAGTATATTGGCTATTTGTGACCTTCCTTAGTATATTATAAGAAAAATACAGCCATCAGACCTCAAGCATTAATTTACCAGTTAGTGGAATAGAACAAACAGGTTGAACTCTGAACTCTATACAGTCAGTGTGCAGATATTCTAGTGATGAAGCTAAGGTATAATATTGTTAAAATTTCTTATGAACCAAAACATTCTGATGAGGATGTAATAATTTATTAGTAGTGTGAAAGTAATAAATTGTTAGTACTTATTAGTCCAAGTGGAATATAGTCGCTGGTTTCACAAAGTGATAGTGATTAAGTTGATAAAGGCATGTGTATATAAATTTGTATTTACAGTCGCTTCAATTGTTTGGCTAAAAATTTATTTTATTAGGTTTTTTTTTAAACTTTATTCTCTTGAATAATATTTATAAATTGTTCTCATCTTATAGCAATACTGGTAGTTATCATAATATCGTATTTCAAGATGAGAAGCTCTCTAGTCCCCACTGATAGAAAACAAAGTTTGGTGCTAAAGTCCGTTCTTAATAAATCTATGTGTTATAAAATGTGATTTTGTTTACCTTAGTTTAGCCAGCCAAATTTTTTTGGGACCATTTATTCTATCATCTTTAAAGTCAGCAATCCTGTTGACATTATAGTACTTTTGAAAAGGCTTCATGTAGACTCGGCTTGTTACATTTTAAAGAACACTTCGACTACACTAAAATTAAATCTTGATCAAACACAGTGCTTTACACACATATTCGTTGCACTGTATACTTGTCGTCATCCAGCCTCAGCATCATTGTAATTTTCGGTTCGATTCGGTATCCGGTAGCCAAATTGGGTATGTGGAATACCTTAACCTAAATGTTTGTGTGCTGTGCCGAGCAGGTAGCAGAAGCAGCCTTTGAATATCCTGAGGCTGGGGACGGTGTGGCCGTTCTAGTTCTGAGCAACCCGTGTTGCAAGCATACCGAACCCTCGAGGGTTTGGGGGCCCGTCACTGCGGGAAGAGAAACTATGGTCTAGGGATGGGAACGTTACAGACGCAAGCAGATGCAGTTCAGACGAGCGAACAAGTGAGGTAGCTTGTAGATGACTGCTTGCGATTGCTTGCGAATAGCTGCTCTGCTGACGGAAACCAACCGTAGTTGCCAGTCGTGTTGTTGCTGTGTTGGGCGGTAGATATTAGACACTAGAATCAGTACTTATTGAAGGTTTAGCTTACATTGTTACCATAAACTTCCTATTGTTTTAGAAACCGTGTGCCGTTCACATTCCCAAAGTTTGATGATGTAACCTCTTGTAATATCTAACAGTATTATGCTTTCAGTATTACCCAGCTTTATACCAAATGCACTTTCTCCTGTCCATTTTCATTGTTGACCACCTTATGGCCCTCTATATATTATAAAGAATAAGTAATATTGATAACATTTAACTTCTGAATCAATAAACTATAATCATCTTCAATAAGATGTTGCGTTGTCTAAGCTATGATGGTTATGTTGTTATACTGTTAACTTTGTGCTTGCAAATATGGCTCTAGAAGCATTTAAATATCATGGTGATAAATGCTTGATTCTGTGTATTTATGCTGGATTAATATGAAACATTGCTTGTTAAGAAAGCAGCTTAAGATTGTAGGTACACCTATCAGAATAGGAAACACATTATACATTTAAATTATAATTATATTTTTTCATAGTTTAAATGACCCTTTCTTGGTAATTCTTCAATAGCGAAGTTTATAATAAATGAAGAACTGAAAAGAGTGATTTATGATAGCCATGGTGAAACTGTAGAGATAAATGGTACAAAGTAAATGATGGTAATAATACAATGTATTAGCAAAATCACTATAATTGCATGCCAGAGTACACTTGAAACTCGGCTTGCTCAAACGAACTGGATTATCCATACTCAATCTCTCCCTTCAGTTAAGCTAAATAAACAACTTTACGGTTGGCTTCCAGCTCAGAGCTTATTTTCTATTTCTGTCCTTGAACACAAAACGAATACACACTTATAAACCTTCACTTCAGTTGATTAACGCAAACCCATGAAATTGTGATCACAGCTGTTTCTTATTTTATCTATATCATGATTTTTCTGACTCATTTCTGCATAAAGCACCCTTTCAGTCATCATAAAACTGGCAGAACATAATCCTGAAATCTATGTATTATCTTTTTTGCAAGTATAAAATTTTAAGTCTATATTAAAAAAAAAATCGCCATTTCAAAGATTAAAAATTGAGATTCTTTTCTGGGTGTCACTAAAGTTTTGCTTTCATTATATGTTTTATATATATATATAAAAACTCGATCGTATATATTCCTAAATATTTTAGGATATGTGTGTGTATCTAAATACATTTTATGTACTAATATGTATTTTGGTTTTGTTGGTGGCTATTGCAGTTTCACAAACGCCTAAGAAATCAGAAGTATATTCGGCAGCACAGTTGTTTTGAGGTGCTCTTTAATCATATGTTTTATTTGTATGACAGGATTTAAGTTATTGTTAAAATCTAATGCAATGAATAACTGAAGGGGTGTATAGCTTGACACCAAATTGCATGTTATGGCATGGGTGAATTACCTCAATACACCTACCTTCTGCCCTCTGCTTCGGTTCTTGTTTAGTAATGCTTCATCTGCTTAAGTACCTATATTTTGACTGATCTTAATTTTTCACTGCATGCTTATTTTTAACATCTTTGGTGCATTCACTAAACTTTTCAAACCATTGAAAGTTTGTTTTTTTTCTTGAAAAAAAAAATGGGCTGTTACGTTCATTGATGTATCTGGTTAGTGTAGATTTTTCTTTACACCTTTGCTACTTGCTTAATATCTTTGGCTAAGCTTATTATTCCTTTGTAGTTATAATCCAATATGATTTTAAATGTATTTGCTTTTATGCATTACTAGTTGGTACCTTAGATTATAAAATGTTATTATTTAAGAACTAATATCAATATGTTTTTACAGCTAAGTTCATCTATTTTTTTTCTCATAGATATATATTTTTTAAAGTGCAATTTAAATAAACTAGACACAATGCACTTCTTAACATCAATGAACGACAGCAGTCATAACTTTGTTTTGTAAATTCATATTGCAGTGTTGTTGCTATAGCGCTTTAATCTTTTATTTTGTTATTTTTTTGCAATCTGTAAAAGAGCAAAGTTTGGTACCCAGCTTGTAGGATCACAATAGATATAATTTGCATTTGATACAGTCCTGGGTGCCACACATTAAGTTCATGCTGTTATTTTTGTTTATTGAAAAAAATTGCTGGCTGACTTTTTTTTTGTGTGTGCGTAGAGCCCTTCCCCCTCATAAGTGTCCTTCCCTGTGTTTGCAGCTACGAGTAATCAGGGCTTTCAAGTCAACCCTGGAAGATCTGGAGGAACGCCGGTCTGTACATAGTTTACACAGCTTACACAGTTTACGCAGCTCTCGAAGTCACACTGGTCCGCGCCCCTTGTCTGACATCGGTTACATTGACGAAGACCCCATCAAAACACCATCACCTCCAAACGACCGCGACAAACTCAATAATTCCTCGGTGCTTCCGAAGATGGTATCTCCTGCCGAAGATCCCCATCTGGTGCCAGCGTCAACAGGGAATAGCAAGGAAACTATATATGGTCAAGAACATGGGATTGGTCATTCAGGACCTCAATCTCAACATTCCACACAACATTCACTTCACCTCCCATCCGCGCTAGCTAAAAACAACAACCCACAAAGACTATCCCCTTATCAGCCCTTGAGTCCTGCCCATCTACAGAATTTGTCACCACAAATGATGAACTCGACAGTCAGCCCAGATGGCTCACAAGTCCCAGATGGCTCACAAGTCCCAGATGGCTCGCAAGTCCCAGACTTGCCAAAACTGGTACATGAAACCAGCATCTAGTGACACTCACTTTGAATAAAAGTAGGTGCCGGCCTCTCCTTGATCAAAACCCCTGCACCTGCAACTGCATCCATCCCCATCTCTTGGGCCACTCCTTGCTTGTAGAATCCTTTTGTCAAAGTAATGTGGTTAGGTTGAATAGCCTGCAAGCTCAGTAATATTTTTTATTTTATAAATTCACAGTTAAAGTTAATAAGGTAATCTTTAGAACTGCATGTTTTCTTCGTGTCGGCCCTAGACTAGATAGTTGCCTGACATTTGCCGTGGCTTGTCCGCTCGCACAAATAAGGATGGTGCTAAACTTTTGTTCGAAAAAAACATTATTATGGAATAATTAACAAAGCCAAAACGTGACCATGGGCAAAATGAAGGGAAGAGATTGGGTGAGACAGTATATTAGGTGGAATGGGAGTGCCTCAACAAGACTATCCTCTCAATAACCTGCCTCTGTTACTTTCACTTAGATGAGTGTTGTATTGTGAATGGATGTCATCTGTGAGAGCTTGCAAAATTTTACTTTTCTATCTTGCATCTTAATAGTGCCCATCGACTAAAAATAAGTGTGTGTAGTATCTGTAACAACCATTTTTGACGTACACATATATTTCTTCTGTACACCTCCTACACTGATATTAAATATGTCTGTATCTATATACATGACTGTTGTTTTGTTTATGTTTATATTTTTTCACTTTTCTGTGTAGTTTAAAAATGTGTGTATATAAATCACTTGTTTCATCTTTGTTTTAATACCTCTTTTTTCAATTACAGCAAGTAAGTTCTGTACGATCGATTGTAAGGATTGGGCATTTGTTGGCCATCCGTAGCGGTCCGCACTCGGTCGCATTGGAAGCGATCGGGTCGGGTTGATCCGGAAGTGCCTCATAATGTCATTATTTCACTGCTTGGCATGGGTTCTTTTTACAATGATGTGGCATAGTGTTTACAGGGTAAGTAGAGCTTGTTTAAATTGTACCTGTGAAGTTTTCTCTACATTATTTATAAGCTCTACTTTCTAGGAAACAATGAACATAAGTTCACATGTTAAGTTGGAGATTGATCAGACTGTGCATTATTTATGGTTTGTCAAATGAGAACCAAATTAAAAATATATATCACACATACCATTTTAACAAGCTCTGCATACCATAGTAACACTTTGCCATGCCACTGGTTCTTTACAATCATTCTCTCTTATTAAAGGTATTAGCACATGTTTCCAACCCACCTCGAGAGTATGCTGTAGACATCCATCGAGCACCTTGTATTGTTAGTTTCCTTTACCCAACCCAACTTTCAGTTTTATAAACACTTACTGCTGTATTTGATGACCAATTTTACCCTTTACTCTTGAAGGTGATAGGTGGTGAATTGCAAGAACGTTTGATTCCGGTTCCCTACAGCAAGAGCTCCACTGACCAAGCTGTAAGCCGCTTTCCTACTTTCTTGTCCGCTTGCAGAAGTGAAAGATTTGGTGGAGCCCACATGAGCACCCAACCAAAATATCTATCTAATTTTAAAAATCTTCCTCTTTCTTTCCCTATTTTTTAGATTTTTTTTTCCCAATATTCACCTTGCACTTATTGCACTATAATTGCTCTGATGTGCACTAATACATACCCCCAGATCTTCTCTAGTTAGTTTGGTGATAGCTAGTTTATGGTTGGGTTAGACATACTGTGGGCTTCACTCATGGTCTTTTCCACTGCGTGGTCAAATGCTTTTGGTGTGATATATATTTTAACCATCTTGTCTTGCCCTGTGAAATATTTGTTTTGTAGGGTCATGTCTCATAGTTAGTGAAATTTTGAAAATTTGTTTTCTACTACCATATCATTATTTTTTTGTAGAAGTTTTGTTCTTTTAGTAACACATTTTTAACAATTCAGGTAGGTATTTTGTGCCAAATGCATGATATTTCTTGTAAACATTTGCATGTTCTTGATTTACTTTCTTGATTCCACAGTCTTGCCATTGCTAGTAAACATTTCTTACCTTATCAGGCTAATTTTATGTATATAGTCAAACTCAAACATTTTCTGAATTCCACTTTTACCTTTTGACCTTTCCTTTTCCCATGTTCCAATGTTGCAGGTACCCCCATCCCACACTGCATGAGGGCAAGTGCCCATCAGAATACAGCAATGCTCTCAATAACTTAACAATTCATAAACAACTTTGCATGTAGTAATAAACATAAAGATATGTTGTTGTGAATGATTGAGACATTTAATCAAGTTACTTTGTGTGATTGGTTAAAACTATTTTTTCAACTAGAGCTGTTATTATTTGTAGGCTTAATTTAAAAAAATTTCAAATACTTAGCAATGACTGCAAAGATATGTTTCTTTGGCCTAAAGCTACTTTAATTCATCAAGGTCCTTTTAAATTTACATTTAATGAACAAATTTCTTGTGTTTTAGAAAAGCTTATGTAATTATGCTTATATAATTTAATTACTCATTTTGAAACAAACAATTTATTTTTATTTATATTACCCAAGTGTAGATGTATTTGTATGTACCTAGTCGCTATGATTTGTTCAAAATGTTGCTAGCTACACCACATGTGAACTTGTTGGCAGCTGGCAAGAAAAGTTGCCTTAATATAATAGTGGTACAGTGCATGGTGAGAAGAAAAATGTGATTTCAATAAACAGCATGTTTGTTTGAATTGGCTGACTTATGCTGAATTTACTTTTCATTAAATCAGCGTGTTGCTGAATGTGCTTGGATGTTTTTGTTTTTTAGATTTATGTTACATCCTAAAGACTAAGAAAAAACTGGTTGGTCATGCTATTCATTCTTTGTTTAACTTTTCATTTTTTCATTTGTCCTTTTTGTTTTTAATGGAATAATTTTGATGTTTGTGTCAAATTGTACTTGTTTAAGTGGTATTAGCTTTGGTTCACATATTTATTAAATTTACTACAACATTAGTTTAAAATAAAAATTATCTTGAAACACATTGTAAACTATTGTTGTTGGTTTATAGTCTGAAACGTGTTATTAGAAATAAATACATCCACTTTGCTTGTATTTGACTGATTTAATGCTTGTGGACTTTTCATTTTAGAGCTTATGAATAAAAACTTACTACAAAAAGTTTTAGCAGCTTGTATTTCAGATAAATTTGAAGTTTGTATTATATTTATTGTTATAAATGGTTAATTTCTACATATTTATAAATTTTTTGTCATTATTAATAATTTAGCATAAGAATGAAAGGTCCATTTAATAACACCTATTTCTGGCAGAGTGGAATTTGTTTTTTTAATTTACATGTAAAATGTTGTTACCATTATAATACTTTAATTCTAGTGTTTCCATTCAATAAAATAAATAAATTAACAAAGACTCTTTAGGTTATTTAAGTTTTAATCAAGCTTCTCTTGAAAATGGGAGATAGATTTAAAATTTTAATTTCCTTTTTTTTCACTTTTTTTTTAATTTTCATAACATCCAAATTAATAATCATAATGGTTAATTTAGGAATTTTTTCATATCTCACTATTATTAGTACAAGTCCATTTTTAGTCCAGGCTTTGTACTTATTGTTAATTATATTTTAATGCATTTGTTACTGATCCATCTTTGATTTATTTCTCCTGATTAAACTCTACATTTAATATTTAAGCTTGCATCATTTGATTTGGATTTACAGGAAAATCTTTTTTGCTTGTTAGATAGAGTATATTGATTTAAAGTTTAGAGTTAATCTGATAAAAGAACACATTGAAGCCGAGATTGTTTTATATGCACTTTGTAATGCTAGTGTTTTGGTAAATATGATCATTTATAGTTCTGTACTTTTTTTATCTTTTTTTTTTTTGCTAAATATTGGATAACACAGCTAAGTGGTGATTAAATAGTGTGAGATAGTGGGTATTTTAAGATACATAATTGCCCTGCTAATGTATCACTTTAAATGAGAAAAAAAAAACATTCACATATTTAAAGAGTATACAAATTAACAACAGCCAACTCTAAACTTTATATTTAGTCTAGTGCAAAATAATATGATTTAATGTGAAGTATGTTTGGGTTCAAAGTTAGACCAAAATGAATGACTAATACATTGTCATCCAAGAATAACTATTTCCCAAAACTTAGATAATAAATGATTCACTTATTTGGATCAAATTATCAAAACCATTTTATTATTGTTTTATTTTCTTGGTAAATATCCTCTATAAGGTTTCATGACCACATCAGGCATACTGACCAAATCGTTGAATATAAACATTATGAGGTTATTCTATGAATGTGAAAGGGGTTATGATGAACTATATTACATATCAAAATATGATTGTTCCATGAATATTAGTAAAGGACTTAAAATAGTTGTATACTGTATACCAGAACATATTCATTATATATTCATATTTATATTTTCATCATTCATGGACTAATTACAGGAACTCTTGCATGAAATGAATGTTCTAAACACTATTCCTGCTCCTTTTAATTTAAAAGTCAAAACTCTATCATGGCCGTTATCGCACTCTCACATTTCCCTTACCATGCATGGTTTTCTCCAAAGGTCTAGACACTATATATCAACTCCCCCTAGATTTTTAAAAAAATACAAAATTAACATAATAAGTTCTTTAACTTTTTAACTCTTCTTCTAAAAACCCTCAACTTGATCTAGTATTTTTGGAATTTTGATAAGCCTAGGTCCAGCAGTTCCAAGTCTTTTTCTTCCCCTGGAAAGTCCTGTTGAAATTGTGATGCTACCCTTTGGAGTATGTCTGTTCATAATTTGAAGCCCCAATGCTCTAATATTTATGTTGAGGCAGTTGACTGTTGAGAATTTTGTTTGACCGTATTTACTCTAATATGATCTGTGTGAACAAATCTCTTCTGACCTTTTATGTTCAGGAGATATGTCAATGGGCTGCAAATATTGAATATGTCCCCATGTAGCCATTTTAGTTCTTCTCTGACACTATTTACTAAAACTTCATTCAGACTGAACATAGATTGGCTTCCTCTGTGTTTATTTGCTAGCTTCTTATTCTTTTTAATTTCCTCATTACTATTCTCTGCCAGATGAGGTTTTAACAATGATAATTTTGTGTGGGGCTTATAACCAAGGAGTAGTCCTGTAACTGTGTGGCGTGTTTCAGTACACAAACAAAACACAGCCAATTTATGTTGCATTGTTCTTTGTCTACTTTCTAAATGGTCTTCCAACAGCTGTTAGAACAGTCATTTTGAAACCTTAGACACTCGCTCAGCTTACCCATTTGAAGCGGGGCGATAGTGGGGGTGGGGGGAAATACACATGTTTAATTCTGATTTGAGTGAGAAACTTGTTGAACTCCTTACTTACAAATTGAGGACCCATCAGTCACTATCATTGCTCGTAGCCCTTATGCTGCTAAACATGCTCTCAACTTTTCGACTGTTTTATTAGTTTCTGTTGAAGTCATCATGAAAACTTCAATCTATTTTGAGTGGTTGTTCACATTAATCAAAAATTGAAATTATTTGGTGCAAAATCAATATGTATTCTATGTCACTTCAAACTTTGCCACGACCAAGATAGTAATAATACTATACAGATGGTCTTATGGGTAAGCTGACACACAGGACAACTTTTGACCAGGTTTTCAATATGATCAACCATTCCTAGCCGCCATACAAAACTTCTTGCCAATGCTTTGGTTTTGGCCTGCCCTTGGTGAGATTCATGCAGTAAGTTTAATATGTCTTCCTGTAAATAGGTTGGTATTACCTTTCTATTTCCCCACAGTCATGTTCCACAGATAGCTCACTAATTTTTTAGAAATATTTTGAGAGTCTTTCATCATTGATACACTTTGACCATCTGTGACTGATTAGGTCCATTACCTCAAGGACAGGATCTTTTATTTTAGCCAGTGGAATTTCTCTATCCTTAAGAGGCATTTCATCTACCTGTAAAATGAAAAAATACTTCCTTCTCTTATATTCCCTGTTATTTTATTAGCAACTGTGATAATCTGCCGGCATTGGACATATCTTCCTATTTCTAATATTCATTCTTGTATTGATAAGCCATCAGAGTGAATGCCCAACATTAGCTTCTTGGTGCAGATAATGCTGGGAATCCTTTTCTTTCGCCAAATAATATTACAAGTGGTTTGTTATCTGTGTATAGAATGAATCTCCTTCCATACCATACTTGTGGTATTTCTCTACTGCAAAGATGATGGCCATTGCTTCTTTTTCTATGGGATCCTATTTCTGCTCGGTTTATATTAGAGTTCTTTATTTAAAGACAGTTGGTTTCTCAGTGCCATCCGACATTTTGTTTGAAATCACTGCACCAACACGATAGGGTGAGCCATCACATTTCACGATTATATCTAAGTTAGGATTGTAGGGCGTTAGCTCTTAGATTTTAACTAAGAGGTCTTTACTTTTCTTGAAGAACAATCTCTTGTACCCCTCCACTCAACATCAGCAAAAAGGAGTTTATGAAGTGGATTTAACACTGTTGATAAAGTCTTCTTAAATGGCCCATAGAAATTTAATAAACCCAGGTAGGACCTCAATTGTGTAATGTTTTACAAGAGTGGGGAATCCTTGATGGTCTGAGATTTTTCACTGGTTGGATGAATGCTCTCATCATAAATATGTCCTAAATAAATCAAGTTTTGCCTTAAAACTCACATTTTTTTTCATTTACTTTCACCCCATATTGATACAATCTGTTCAGAACCTCTTCCCTTTTAACTATAATGTCTTTCCTGTTGCTACCAACAATAAGTTTGTCATGCAAATAACGAAATACCTTATCCATAGAGCATAATATCTTCTCAATTGCTTGTTGAAATAATGCTCCTGCATTACAAATGCCCCAACTGTTACCTTGTTGGTCAATACATTCCCTTAATTATATTCAAGGTAAACACACGTTGGTAATTCTCTGCTACTCTCAATTGTTGTTATCTGTTTGATAAACCCAATATATATATATATATACACACACACACACACATATATATATTTCCCCTAAAGGCCTGCAAAAATATCTTCTGGGATTGGTAATGGGTGATGATAGTACAGATCTCTTCATTTACTGAGAACTTGTAGTCCCCCCACCATGTGTTCCCTGGTGTATGCACAATGATTAGAGGTGATGCCCATTTAGACTTTTTTATTTTCACAAAAATTTCTTCTTTTAATTTCTTGGCTCACACTCTCTCACAAACCATATGGCACTAAGAGAGCCTTGCAAAACACTGGAAAAGCCTATTCTTTTACTTTATTATCAACCGTGATATCTTTTATTTCCCCAAAAAGATTATCAGAAAAGATTTGATATATTTTTCTTCCCTAAATTATGTCTGACTTGTAAGGTTCTTATATTTTATTCATTTTTTTATTATTTACATTTCCTTATATTCTTGGATGTCATTATAGTGCCCTGAAAATGCGCAATCTGAAAAATATCATTCCAATCTAGCTTGATTGGCAATATCCAGTTATGTCCCATGAGCATCGACAACATCGACACTGTTATGCACTTGCATGAGAATTTTAATACGTCATAAGAAGAAGAAACAAAAAAAAGTATCTCACAACAATTTTAAACTGTACTGGTGTAAAAGGTGAACTTTCAATATGATTTAATTGAAATATAATTTAGATCACACTTACAACCTCATTGCTTGAGATTGAAATCCTTTAACCTCTTCATAGAATGACACAATTTCAGAATGTGTGTGTGTGTTTCTAAAAATAGTATTAAATAAATTTGCGATCTTATTAAAATATTTGTAATATATAAATAATAATATATGGAATAGAAAAGTTGAAAATTGTCTTTGGAAAAGTCAGGGAATTTTAAAATATAGTTTGGCTAAATGTTTGAGATAGTTTATATTTGTATTTTACACTACACGATAACAAGTAATTTGGTAATTTGATTATGAACAGCTGTATAGTTTACAAAGTATTGACAATTAGATTTTTTCCTATGAAATACTTTTGAAAAAAATAATGGTTTTTGACACCAGGGTCTCTTTGTAGCCCACCTTGCCACCCACCATGATACGTCCATTTTACATGTTTTATCTTAACTATTTACACCATTGTGAGGCCAGCAGAGCAATGATGACTATAACACACACAAAAAAAAAGTAATAGGGAAATGTCGGGCTTAGCGTCAATGGTTTTTGTGGCCATTCACTGCGAGGGCAAATGCTTTGTGAATGAAAATATTTTAATACTGTACACCATCCACAAATTAATGATCACATGATTATACATGTACCTAACAATATTTAGTTAATTTATGTAAGATTATTAGAGAACATGGATGAAGGTTTCCGCAACTATATATTTTGCTTCTTCAGCAGACATGAAGGTTTCTGCAACTACATATTTTGCTTCTTCAGCAGACATCAATATAAATAAGTGATGTTAGTAATCAAAGATGCTAGAACAAAGCTCACATAAAATATTTTTGAATAAAGCATTGGAATTTTAGTTGTGTGTACTAATGTGTCCCAGACTGAAAATAACCCATGCATAAGGAATAGTTGATTGGGTATGATTAGATTTGGAAGTTTTATCATTAAAGGCTAAGTTAAGTCAATTTTTCTTAAATATATTGAAAACTAATAGAAGCTTTCATGAAGCACAGGATCTACACAAACACCTTAATAAGAGTAATTGGTGCCTTTATTGATTAAGCACACTGAACTCTTACCTCAAGAATTATTATTTAACACATAAAATCCTTATTTGTTTATCTTCCCACCCTTTCTTACATTATCCTCGTATGGTTAAGGGGGTAGGTGGATTCACTTAGTACCTTGCCGTATGTTCTTTGTTTTGATGGAAATTTGCTGCTTTTTTCTTTTACGTCCATTACTCTTTCCAGCCTATTACCTGGGTCAGTTTTTTTATTCAAGCCCTATATTTTCCACTACTGGCTTGCTAGGTCTGTTGTAGCTTCATATGCATTATAGTTTATCTTAAGGCTAGGACAAGCACAACCAGTCCCCGACCGTTAATTTATCATTGTGAAAGGGTAAACCTATATTTTCATAAATGATTAATTTTTGGCCATGCTGGGAATTGATCCCGGGGCCCTTAGCTCAGTAAGTAGATACACCACCGATTTAACTAAGGTGTCAGACTGTAAATTTGCTGTTGAGTATACCTATAGTTAATGAACTATCTAATTAATTTATTTGGGTTCTGGAATCAATAAATTTGATACAAAGTATTGTATTTATTTATATAAAAAATTCATACATCATAATTGATTTATGCTTAAAAGTAAAAAGGATAAAATACCCAATCCTTTTAACTATCTGAAACTAAAAAAAAATTACATTAAAAACTATGTTCAATTTGACTACACATGATATTTCTTAACCTAACCTCATATTCAAACCATATAAACCAAAAGAAATACTGAACGCCTTGATATATATTTTTTAATATACACCTCTTACTTTGAAAAATTGAGTACTACAATAGTGTACTAATATAAGAAACACACAAAAGATTGTGTTTTTTTTAAAATCTTAGAACAAACACTAAACACTCTAGTCCATGAGTCTACTGTCTAAAAATTGGGTGTTAATTATTACCAATCAGGGGAGAAAGGCTAGTTTTGTTTTTTCTGTTATTTGAAGTGTATTAAGAAGGAGAATGTATGGTAGCATTGCATAACTCTTGGCCATCTGTGCAATAGACGCCAGTTTTCAAAATGATGGCCAACAAACAACCTTAGTGTTTCATTTTGAAAATCCTTGGTGAGTTAGTAATTATTGATATATGGTACAGTTGTCATTATCTTTAAGATTAAAGAAAAATAATATCGGCTACAATAACCCATTAGTAAAGTTTCAATAAATTTAAAAAGATTAAAAATTATCCAAAAGTAAAAGTTAATCATAAAAATTAAAGATATTTATCAACACTTTATATTGTAACATTTTTGGAAAACATTCTAAAATATGAAATAAAGTAGAGAGTGTAATAAAATAATATATAAGACTTGGATAAATATTGTTAAGATTTAGTGGTTGTTAGATGATCAAAATAAATAATTAATACCAAAATAATATTGGGAAAATTGAGTTTAACATCATGCAGTGATTGACACATTTTTTGTTTCTTCCTCATCACTAATTGCCTAAAGATGACATTTGAACTGTTTAAAAATGTCAAGAAATTAACCTTTTAGGAGAACTTTAACCTACTAGAAATTAAGAGCAAGGGGCTCTTCTAACAAGATAAGAATTTTGATTCATAACTAATTTTTTCAAATATTTCAACAACTAGCTTGAAACAATTCATTTAAATATCGCTTCCTATAATCACTGCTGGGTTGAACATTTTGTAATTACTTATTTAAATATCAAGGTTTTTAATACCATTCTCATATTTGACATATCATTTTGTCATTACATATACAGTGGAATCTTGGTTGTCGAACATTATTCGTTCCTAAAGGCTGTTTTGAATCCGATTTCTTTGAAAACTGAAACAATTTTTCTATAAGAATTAGTGTAAATTGGATTAATCCATTTCTGAATCCCAGATGAAAACTTATTTAAACGTTTATAACAGTAATTTGTGCATAAATTAATATACAAAAACAATGAAATTGCATTAAATCTTACACAAAAAGAATAAATAGATAAAATGTTTTTCACTATACTGGTACGGAAGTGAGTTTATAGTGTAAGTGGAAGGTGGTGAGGAAGGGGAGTCCCCTTCCATAAAAACATCAGTTTCTGGAGTTTTTTCTCTTTCTATTTTCTGTCTCTTGTCACCACTCCACTCTGCTTGACTCACTCAGCGGCCCTCTGTCTCACTAAAAATCTGTCCAATGAGATTGGTTTTTGCCTGAAATTATAAAATTTTTCTTAAGTAAGACATGGTATTGTAATTAAAAAAAGTTTATGATGCAGTATGCTACAACTTTGTCAGGGGGATATCGTTCCACAAAACTTTACACCTAACCCTATTTCAAACACATTTTGTTGATCATAGAACTAGGAACTTCCTTCTTCCTCTATGAAGATATTTTTTCCACCACCGTCTTTGCTGCTACTTCTGAAGGTGTTCCAAGTCTTCCATGGTGAGCTCATTCCTATGGTCCTCCAGTAACTCTTCCACATCAGCATTGTCAACTTCCAAGCCCATGTTTTTGACTTGAGAAACAATATCATTGACAACAACAACAGACTCAGCCTCAAAGCCCTCAATTTATCTTTATGCTATACAGTCTGGACACAATTTCCTCCAGGCTTAGTTCATGGTCCTGTAAGTTACTTGCACCCAGGCTTTGTCATTGATACCTGAGCAATGGAGAATATTAAAGTGATTTCTCCCTTAACTCTCTTGAGTGTTAATACTGTGTTAGAGGCCACCTCAAAACATCTTTGAAACAGTGCTTTGGTGTAGAGATTCTTAAAGTTTGAAATGACCTGGATTAGAGAAGTCATGTTTGAGGGCAGGAACTTCACTGTGATGGACTCAAACTCCTCCACCAACTCATCCTCCCAGCCTGGAAGATGAGTGGGAGCATTGTCCATCACAAGAAGCCAGTTTATTGGCAAAATTTTCTTGAATGTATTTTCTCACAATTGAGGTAAAGATTTCATGAATCCACTGATTAAAAAATTGCCTGGTTACCCAAGCCTTATTATTAATTAGCCCTTCACATAACAGAAAATTTGCTTTTCATTAAAACATTTTTCTTAAACACACTCAGATTCTCAGAATGGAAATAGGAAAAAATAATACATTTTATATAATTTGGACTATTCTTTTCTTATGAACATGTTTCACAGAATAAAACTTCTTGCACTGTGGTATCTTAGGAAATGATTATGCAGGATATTATAGAGATATATTTTAAGAATTTAATTTATCACAAAAGTTGGTAGTAAAAAACTTAAAATCCTGATCAAAGTGAATCAACCCCCTTAAGGGTTAACAGAAAATCCATTAATATGGTTTGGATTTTTTTTATTTAGTTTTTGTAATTCATAAAGCTACTACAATTTTAAGTTTCTCTACTTTTTTACAATAAAAATGTTTGACAATGAGTAAAATACAGTAATTATTATTTCTTAAAATATTAAGTGAATATTTTTTTATATATAAAACAACATAACTACTTTTTTGTGATTGACTAGGCTACTACAATGTTGAACAAAGACTTCGCAGTAGTATAAGGTTTCTAGCAAAAATTCTTTGAAGAAATTCTCAGAAACTAAGTGTTCAGTTAAGTTTAAAGCCTTACAATCACACGTAATAAAATGTTTACTTCACATATTGGAATAAAATTGTTGTAAAATATAATTCTAGTAAGTAGTAACCTAACCTGTGGAGTGAAAAACCACCCTAGAAACCCCTTTCTACCATGAGCCTATAGTACTTGCACCCTGCCAAGCATCACAGGGATTTATTCATATTACAGATGCATTTTTAGTAGGTTTTCTTCTATAAATGATACCTTCATATTGTAGTAAATATAAATTAAGTTTGCAAATCCAGAAAAAATATATAACAAATTTAACAATTAAATTTTTAGTGGGGGCCCAGTCCCCTCATGACAATTATTGAGGTGGCCCAAAACACTAAGGACCCCTAGAGTCTGCGCCTATTGCAATGACATGACCTTGAAGCCCTCACTTATATTTCCACATAGCAAGAAGAGTCAGTCTGTCTTTCATTGGCTTATGTCCTGTCAATGGTTTTACCTTCCGAGTGATGAAGGTCCACCTTGGTATTTTTTTCCTCAAAAAATATACTGGTTTGATCACAGCAGAACACTTGTTAGGGAATAAAACTCTCAGCTTTTACATTATCACTAAATTCTTGCCCATATTTCTCAGCAGCTTCTTGGTTCGACCTCGCAGACTCCTCATGCCTAATCTCACTCTGTATGCCATCTATCTTAAATTTCTCAAACCATCCTCTACTAGCTTTGAACACATCAGTACCAGCACTCGTACCAGGGTTGTTGTTTAACAGGTCATCATGTAATCGCCGCCTTGCATTTTCACAAATAATATCCTCAGAAACATTATCAAAAGCTGTTGCTTATTTATCCAAATCAGCAACAATTCTTCCACTTCTTCCATAGTCTGTGATCTTTGTTTAGTAAGAACTTTTACTCCTTTTACAACATTAGCTCCCTTGATTGTCTCTTTATTTTTAGCATCGTGTTATTAGGTCCCTACAGAATATTGATTTTGCCTTACTGAACAGTGTAGCAAGATCCAAGACATGAACGCAATTTTCATGTTTGGAAATGTTTTATTTTTTCACCTCTATCATGGTTCTAACAACTTTTCTTTTCGCTTTGCTGATTAGTTGGCTACTTTGCTTCTTTGACCCCATGATGGCTTATTTAACAATAATTTATGTAAAAAAAAATTACAAATAAACTCAAAGGTAATAGCAAATTCGAGTAGGGGTGTGCACCGAGCATAGGCTGCGGCATAACTGATGCTCTACCACCGTACAACTAGCCCGCAGAACCCGTGGTTGCCACTTACCTGTTAGGAAACCGAGATTCTTTTCGAAAACTCATGTATTTTTGGTTCGGAAAATATGTTCGGGAACCAATTTGTTAGAGATAAAGAGTTGTTTGGCAACTGAGGTTCCACTGTGTTTATATTTGCTATCAATTCTTTAAAACTAAATTATATTTACTTAATTGTAAACGTGACGCATTTTATGGGTTCATTTAACTAACTACATAAGCCACTCAAATTATATTTGTATTTTTACATGTTATAATTTAATTTATTTCACTCAAACATTTTCAATGAATATATTTCTGTTTAAATCTCACATCTGTTTCTTTACACATTTTAATGTGTTTTTTTATAATTTTACTGTGTATATTTCCAGGTATACTCATTCGTTATCTAATTTGTTAGATTTTGTTCTGTTAATAATTTTTTTTTTTTTATAATCTCACCACCATCAAAATGGAAAGAAGAGCTGTAATGTGAGCGAAAAGCATGTATGAGGTTAAAAGGACTTATGTTAAAATGAGAGTCAGAGGACGGAGTGATTCCAAATAAATGGAGTGCAGCAGGAGATTTCCCTCTCCCCTCTACTATTTGTAATTGTAATGTAAATGGTCATGAACAAAGTGGCAGGAAAACTCGGGGAGTAAAGAATGAAAGCCATGATGTTTGTTGATGACCTGATGGTATGGAGGGAGAAGGAAGAGAAGGCACAAGAACAGTTACAGGAATGACATGTTGAAGTGAAAGAATGTGAAATGAAATTTAGTATGGCAAAGTATGAAGTGGTGGTAATGAAGAGGATAAGGCCTAATAAGGCTATAAAGTTGTCTGGAGTAGAGTTGAGAAAAGTACAGAACATTAAATATTTTGGAAGTGTATTAAGGTGAAAGATGGAAGCATAGAGATACTACTGAGAAGAGGACAGCTGGGAGATTTGTTCTTTAGGTGTGTAAGATACATGCTCTGAAGAAGAGAAGTGCCTTTGAAGTGTAAGGAAGTGTTGTACTGGGCAATGGGCATACTTTGTACCCATTGTCACATATGCAGCAGAAACATGGACATTGAATGTAAGAGAAATTGGAGGCCATGGGAATGAAGTTTTTGAGAAGTATGTTAGCTGTCACGAGGAGAAACAAGTTTAGAAATGAAGTTATCCTGGAAAGAGTGGGGGTACAGGGAGTACATGAGATAGTAGAGGAAGCAAGACTGAGATGGTATGAGCATGTAAAAAGGATGGAAAAAGAAAGTATCCCAAACAAATAGATGGAAATAAAGGATGTAGGAAAAAGACTGCAAGGGAGGCCAAGAAAGAGGTCGGAGGAGTAGTTAACAAAGTGGGCAAGTAAGAGGAGAAGAATGGTGGAAGGATAGAGGAAGATGGAGGCATTTTACTAAATTTACCTGGCAACATGCTGGAAACAGTTGATGATAACCATTAAATCTAACCCATAGTAAGCTTACCCCAATCATGTTTCTCTTGTGCCCATTCGAATTATTTCATGTTATTTATTGTGTAAGGAAATTTCCAGGCATTTTCTTTCGATATTTAATTTTTCCAATGTAATATTGGTATTTTATTTTTGATCATCTGATAACCACTAAATCTAACAATATCTATCAAAGTCTTACTATTACTCTATAGCATGTGTAAGAGTGATAATTGCATATTATAAATAATAAAGATAAATAATTCAATATTAAAATCATACCTTGTTTTTCTTTCTTTTTTCATATTTAAATTAAATAAATCAACTAGACTATGATAAAATGGAAGAGTGTTGCTAGCATTCAGGGAATGTGCAAACTCGAATATTATTGTCTCACTAGCCCCTTCCCCGTAAAAAAATATTGTAAAGAATCCTGTAAAACAAAGCTTCAAATCATCCATCATGTCAATATAAAAACAAAACTTGTTTATTATTTTTTTTAAATACAGTCCTACCATCACTGTATAGCCCCCTCCCTCTTTTTTATTATCCTCCCTCCTATTTTCATCTCATTCCTCTTTCCTCACCCCCTTCACCAACCCCACTTTCCCTTCAACTTTTTTTTCCAATGGCTATCGACATTTTTATGAGGAATAAATTTAATTTTCAAAATAAAATATAGCCTATGTTACTCGCTGATAATGTAGCTTTATATTGGTGAAAGAATTTTTAAAATCGGTCCAGTAGTTTTTGAGTTTATCCATTACAAACAAAAAACAACACCAACCTTATCCACATTTATAGAAAGTTCTCACTTTTATTATTTCTATATTAAAAAAAACTTCATTGGCTGAATGGTCAAAGGTGTCACTTTCATGTTAGACTGGCCTGCTGAAGACTGGAAAATCTGTGTAAAAATCCTGTTTGGGTCTACTGAGGGTGATATTTCCTAAAGATTTCCACTCTCCTTCCATGCAAATGTGTGTAGATTACTTCTAAAATGCTTTCTCCCTCATCCTTACCCCATTAGAGTAATTATCATGTTTGGGTATAGCCTGAACAGATAGGACGTGGTGAAGGAAAAAAAACTACATTATTTATAGAGTATTATAGAGATTTTTTTATTGTTTTTATTTATGGTCTCAACATTGATGTGCATTAAATCTTTGTTGTAAAGTTTATTGAAAATTATTAGTTATATTAGTTATATTATTAAAGTCTTAATTTCCCTTCTTAGATTTGTAAATCATTTTATTTAGTCTTTTGTGGGAATCAGTAAACTGTTTATTCAAGATAATTACTTAAAGCTAACTGCTTATACTGTGAAAAAGATAAAAATAAAAATAATCAAATTATTTAATATACTTTTCCATTTGATTTGCTATTGCTTTGCAATTGTGTTCCACATAACAATGCAAACCTTACAGTGAGGTATCAAAAAGAATGATTAAAAACAGCAAGCTCAATTATCTCTTGGATAAGGGATTTGTGTTTTGAAAAATACTCTTTTGATGAAACAATTGCTTTATATGAAAATAGTATTGTAAACATTTGAACCAGTATGTTGATTGTTTCTAAGATCTGTGAAGCATGTACAAAGCAAATGATTTGGTCAGGCTGCAGCTGTCTGAACTATAAAGATAATCTTTTCATTCAAATTAATTAATTTATATAAATTGTTAAGTCTGATGCAGTTGGAGGCATCAATATAGCCTTCATTAAAATTTAAAAATCATTCAAATATTACATATATAATTGAATGCATTGATTATTCCCAAATATCGAGCTATTTAGATATGTCCAACACAAGCTCCAACCTCTTTGACTAACTATTTCATGCATGTGTGGTGGAGGGAAAGGGTACATGGGGAGTGCTATATCATAATTTTTTGTCCAGGTGAACTTTCGTTCCCCCCCCCCCCCTCCCCTCCCACCCTCACTAAATTAGAACTTAAAGGGAAGTGACTACAAAAAGTGTTACTTACAATGCTTGGCATTGAAATATTTCACGCCTCAACAATTTAATATTCATTATATATTTATATTTACAGTATGTAATTTTAAACACACAGTTACAGTTTATTTTTGAAGTAATTTTTATTTAATATTAAATGATATTTTAATGTCTATTGAAATTTTATTTAATGCAAGAAAAACATTTTATTCAGTTAAAACCATTTTAATGGCTTAATTCAAATTCAACTCGCTTCTGGTTCTCTTTGAATCCATATACTCCCAATGCACAGATTCGGTGCTTGCTCAATACACAACTTTTGAAGCTAATATTCTGCTGCAAACTTCATATAAACACAAAAAAATTTTAAGCTATAATTGTCTACTTGCATTTTAGTAATCGATTTATAAAATGACCACATTTATACTGAAAAACACTAAACTTTTAACAAAATATGCCAAGTAGCACAGAAAATGTTGTTATAATACAATTAAAGTAACAAAGTTGAGCTCTATTTACACACAACTTCATTCCACATTATTTAGATACTGCAGTTTGGTTCTGCTAAATATAGTGAGGTCTAGTCGGGTGCTTTTGTCAGGTCATAGAGATGTAAACTCAATGGCTATTGGTATTGTATCACTTGGTTGAAAGACAGTCTTGTCGGTCTGTTTTCTTTGGATTTAAGTCCACTTTAAGCCAGTCACTTATTGAGGTATGAGGGGTGGAATAGACTTCATCTGACGCACACATATTTAAATATGTGTGCGTCAGATGAAGTCTATTCTCTCTTTATTGGATAGGTCTTATGTGATATTTGTAAAAGGACTAGCCCTACGTGGCCTCTTGAATGGGTATTTAACTGTGCGCCTAATTTTAATTTTGGGTTAATCTGTGATACTAGTTTATTTAAACTACAGATTTTATTTATGGTTATCAACCTTTATTTAGATCTATGCTAGTTATTATATGCTTGCATGCATTTTGATATGTACTGAATTTGAATTTGTGATTGTTTTATTACTGCTTGTTTATTTAATCTGCACTATAATTTTTGTTGGGTAGGTCTATTAGATATTAATTTCGGTTAAATTTTCTTTCATTAATTATTTGGGGTAGTGTATTTAGTTATTGAGAATTAATAAGATGTATTACTTAACCTGGTGTGGTGACTGCATGGTCTAAAGCGCTATCTCTCACTAGACTATACCGCCGATGATGGGAAGATCGGGGTTTGAATCTCAATCGGGTGGTTTTTCCTAAATGAATTCCAACTCTCTTGCCACATAAATATGGGTACACTTATTCTAAATTCAACCTTCCTCATCCTTAATCCATTAGCATAATAAATGCATAAGAATATAACCTGAACGGGTAATAATAAACCATGCTAAAAACATATTAATAAAACAACCATTTAGTTATTGAAATGATCTAGGAAAGTTCAACTTTAAACATTTCTAACTATAAAAAAAATATTTTAACTACACAAACACACACAACCTTGATGTGTTACTACGGACTAGTAAAAAATAAAGAAATTATATCTGTTGTCATGGTTTAATTTCAATTGTTAAGTACTTGTTAGTGAGACTTGGAATCTTCATGGTATCAAAGATACGGACGAGGTTGCGGCAATAAAAAAAAAGCACACAGAGGACCACCCTTAAAGGGGACAATGACAGACTATAAAGAAACACTTTGATGTCACTAAAGCTTACTTTAGTTCTTGATCTTGGATCACCTTTTGACTCCTTGAATATAAATCAAATAAAATTTGGTTGGGTAGGATTTTTGGGTATAAAAATGGTATGGCCCAAACCTGAAGTCACCAATGTTTGCAAGAGACAGTTAATGAGTACACACACCTAATGTAAATAATTGCAGAGTTCAGCAAAAAAAAAAGTAGATAGGCGTGGATGGTACCAATTGAGCTAAGGTGACAGGCGTCCATGAAAAACATTTATATACATCCAAATACATAGGTACTGTAGTAGGATGAATATACTTCAATATTATTTATTTCTATGTTGTTCTTAATTATTACCAAATCCAAGAATTGCATCTTGTGTAGTATAAATTCACAAATATAATAAATCCAATTTTATTATTAAGTTTAATCTTCATAAAATAATTGACGTTACACTTTGTATATCCGGTTTACATATATGTTTGAATAACCGAACATTCACTTTGACTATCTGAATGATTCTTGGTCCAAATTAGTTTGGTTTTAATCAACATTATACTGAAATAGTAAAATCATTCCTTATTAATTATTGAAGCTAGGCCTTCTAGTTTTTGTTTCAGCTGTTGTTTTATTTTGATTTTCTTTGATTGGTCTCAATTGGAATGGCTTCTAGTCACACACTTAATCTATAATAGTGCTCATTGTTTCACAATTATATTTATTAATATGCTATATTACAATATTGATTGAAACATTGATTTGTAAAGTCAGCATAGGTAGAAGTTAAACTGCATAAAGCTAACCTTTACTTAATGTCACTCAATGATTCTTTAAGTTTAGAATACAAACTGGTGACCAATGCTCCTATCAGTAGAAAAATATCTACATTCGCCATGCCATAAAATAATTTCAAGGTCTACATAAGATTATATATCGCCAGTAGATTCTACCACACTGTGGTATACAGAGTAGTGCAAAAGCTGACTTAAAAAAAACACCAACAATTTTACAATCTAGCCTTAGAGAATTATCACTCTCCACTACAAAACTTATCATTAAGAAATTCGCACAAGCAAGAAAAAAAGTAAATTTTGTAACTTGTGGTAAAAATAAATCCTGGGGCATTATTGTAATCAACCAAAAGACACTATTCCAGAAAATGCAAGGATATCTGCTGTCACTCTTTGCTAGCTATATACAGGCCATGATTGCTTGTCATCTCACACCTACTATATCCATCTTCTCACTGTTTACTTTGTAAAGAAACTGTTTCTACCATGGATAGATATCTAGTTCACTGTAGCACTCTAGAGGGCAATGAGTTAGTCCATCTCTATTTGAATGCAAGAAGGCAAATGGAAGAATTCCAGTATGCTGGACATTTTTAACCAACCAACAAAATTATTATTATAATAATTCTGGTAGTTAAATATGCACACTATTGACAGCCCTGTTACAGTCTTAGCTACCACCATAAAGAAAATGTAAAGGCTAAACTAGACCTAAAAGATAAAATCAACGCTAAAGCATCATACAGAATATATTACTTATTCTATGGCATTAAGAGCTTAACTTACCAAAGTACTCTAACTCTGCTGCATATAACCCGAACAAGTAGTAAGATGCGGTGTCAAAAATAAAAATATTCCCATCATGAGCTAGTTTGTCAAGTCCACCTCATTACACCCTATCTCAATCCGGTATATTCTAATGTTATCCTCCCACCTACATCTAGGTCTTACCACTGGTCTTTTCCACCGTTAGGTTTGCCATTCAATACCTTGGACATAGTTCTAGCTAGATTCTTCCATTCACACTGCATGTCTCGCTCACTATAATCTGTGAGATTTTATTACTCTAGCAATGTCTTGTGTTGAGTACAGGGTATACAATTCATTATGTAACCAAACTCCTCCACTCCTCAAAATCTTCATCACTTTTTTGACCAAATATCTTTCTAATCACCTTGCTTTCGACCACCCTAAATTTAATTTTTATCATTTAAGGTAAGAAGCCATACTTTACAACTATAGAGAATAACTGTTAAAACTATTGTAATGTATATTCTGAGTTTTATGTCCCTTAATAGCAGGCGAGATGCTAACAACTTACTGACAGAGTAATACCGTGCAATTCACGACTGATTTCTTTTATTAATTTCCTTTTTAATATGGTTACTGCTAGTTGTTCCTAACTATCTAAAAACATTAGCACAGACAGCAAATTTTTTGACATGATTAATTTCTAAATTATTTTCCTCAATCTATTACAGTTAATTTTAAGTAGTTACATTTTCAGTTTCAAGTTTTTATATTTGTTGCAATATGTATTGTGTCCTTTATTGAGGCTACACAGATAATTTGTGTACTTTGAATATATGTGACGCTTTATTAATTAGTAAAATATTACCTTTGTACAAAGGCTTTAGGAAACTTTGTTGACTAAAAAGAACTAGTAGTCTATGATACTGCACAATGTGTTTATTATTATCTAAAATCACATAAACAACAACAGACAGGGCTGAAGCTCTCTATTAGAAAACCATGTCCTACACACTTCTACACACTTCTAAACACTTTAGCAGAATCAGTCATATTAAATTAGCTCTCGCATAGTTGATATAGGGACAAAGTTGTTGCTGGTTAAAATTGTGACACTGGTAGCTGTATATCCGAACATGTAGACATATCTTTTACATCATGGAATTGAAGTTAACTCTTTGTTGCTATAGACTAGCACTAATTCCCCCCCCCCCCCCCCCCCCCCCACACACACACACACACACACTCCAGCAGCTCTTTTATCTCAACTTAGACTATAGTTTTGAGGAGGAAATTTAATCATTTTGACTTGGAACACATTCCATTTATGTCTAACCTATGTAGATGTATTTATACTTGTAAAATGTAGGGGTAATGTAGGTATTGAATGCCTTGCATGCTCACAAGCATTGCACATTTTGTTAGGCTACGACTAACATGTATGAGATTCTAAGTTTGTTGACAATTTTGAAAGAGTTTACATACATTTTAGCTCACTTCAATTTTAATCAAAGTGTTTTGCCAATTTTTGACTATGTTAAGAAAAAGTTTGTTTTTTAATCTTTTAATACAGTCCAAATTTTCATCTTCCTCTTATGAAAAGAGTAATTTTAAAACAAATTCAGAACACATGTATTTACTGCCGTTCATAACCCATTGAAGTCTTTCATTTGCATTGTCTGTTACATGTGCAAATACTATTTCCTCAAAATGTATTTTACATATTCATATTTATAAAATGTGGGACCTATGATTGCTCTTTAAGTGCTGTATTTGATGCATAAGACTGCTGTGTACATCTATTCTAAATTTTTTTTTTTTATTAGCATAATATTATCTTTGCTGGTGAGCACGCATTTTAAATTTCAAGCTCATTTAGTCTGTTTTCCGGTGACGGGGAGGTCTGGGATTGAATCCCAGTAGGATGTATTGAGGGTGGTTTTCCCTAAATGGTTTCCCACTCTACCTCCACACAACTTCAGGTTCATTTCTTAACACATTCTACTTTCCTCTTACCCATCACATTAGCATAATTAATATACATATACAATCCGAGTAGGTAGCGAGATTTGATTAAATAAAAAGGTAGTTCATTTATCTTGTTAATTTTTATCAAGTGAGAGTTAAATATGCGTTAGCATGCTGGGCTCAGTAGGTCAAGAGTACGAACCCTGACTGGGTGCCCTGGGGATGAGGTACTTGTTGGGAGATTAAAATGGATACCTTATGCTGGAGTATTTCTTATAAACTCGCCCGAATAATCTTATTTTATTAAATGGATTAAGATACTACCGCCAGCACACTGGTACTAAAACATACAAATACAAAATAATTATTGTTACTTGTATCCACCATTTTTTTTAAAATTCTGAAACATAAGAAAGAGCAGGTACCCATCAATGCAGATTCTTAGACTAAATCATTGCATTCTTAAAATACATAAAAATTTACCTTTATATGGATTGGAACTCTGTATATTTCAGTATGTGTTGGAAAACAACCATTTTAATATATACCAAAATTTCATTCACATTTTAAATTTATTTTAGACCAAGTATAATGTTAAAACATTGATAAAAGCAGTTGTTATTAAAGTTAAAAATATATATCTATATTGATAAATGTAAGTTAATAGCTTTCTTCCACTTTATTAAATCGAACAAAATTCAACTGATTCTGGTCATTTTCAATGTGTTACTGAACACCAATTCGAGTAAAACTTTGTTGTTTAAAATTGTATACATTTCACTAATTGCTGGTATTGACATTGAAAAAAGTATATTATGCATACGTTTCTTTCATGAGGTATTGTAAAGAAGATATGTATGTTGAGGTGTCATTTAGCTAATATGACCAGAGTACTAATTATTTCAAGTAGGCCATTAGGGAAAAGGTGGAAGATTTTATATTGGTATATAATGTTGAGGTGATTTTTTATTTCATCATAACACTTAAAAAGATTCATTAACATATGGTAGTTAAGATTTATTAACATGGTAATTACATGGTACCCAACAGTTTACTAACTTTGTGTAAATTAGATGTATTGCCTCTTTTCACACTGTACTGCTTATGCTCACAGTTTTTCATAGTTTAGTTTTGTTTGTTTTTCAACTTTTATAAACAAAAGATTAAAGTGCATTTACAAAGCTTGCTAAGTTAAGTAAAATAGTTATTTGGGTAGGTACATACTTTAAAGTAATGCTGCTTTTATGGTTTGGCCGTTTCAACCATCTTTAATACATTTAGAATTGCAGAACTTTGAAGATATTTGAACTGGACGAGTAAGTTGCTGTTTCACCACTCACCATATGCTAACCTCTGCTTTTACTACTAGTTCTTCCACAACTGCATGTTCCACTGACAGCTATGGCATGGAATCAATTGGGTGTGTATTTACTTGTGCCAACTGTATCACTTCTTTGTCTTTTTTTGCATGCAAGAAGGGATAAGCTTAGTGTATGTGTTATTGTTTAGTTCATACAAGTTAGTTTGAAATAATTTGAGGTCTTAAAACTCAGGCTAGATATATTTTTTTGGCATGAGATTACCATACTATTTTGTTGGTAAAATTTGAAAACCTCTTAAAACTAGTATCCCCACTCAATCTTAGCTCCCTTAGCTTATGAGAGTTTTTACATATTGTGACTTGTGACAATGATGGCACATCTAGAAAAATAATTAGGAGTTGAGGGTAGGAGGGTCCATACGTTTCAAGGCTATTATTTTTGAATTATTTTCTAATTGAAAATTTCAAGAACAGTTTTAATGGATATAGTAGTATATTTTAGATTTACCATATTCATTTGATATATTTCTAGGACTCTATATTATAGTTCATCATTAATAGTTTTATTATAGTTCGACATCATTAATAGTTTAAAGCCTTTAATAACGTACCCACCTCAGTGGTGGGGTTAGCTAAACTGCCGAGGATGGGGAGCTTGAGGTTTGAATCTTGATCGGGTGAACCAGGATGGTTTTTCTCAAGTGGTTTTCTGCTCTACCTCCATGCAAATGCAGGTTCACTTCATCTATATTCAACCTTCCCCATTCCTGGTCCATTAGATTAATTATTAATTAAGTGTATAGCCCAAACGGGTAGTACAACGCGTCGCCAAGTATTGTTATTAGTTAATAAATTTATTTGCAGTCTTGGTGTGTGCGTGTGTGTGTGATTGTAAATGCCCTGCTTGCTTCACCCCACTAGCACTTCATTGGGTGCACTACTGTGTGAATATATAATATAGTGAAGAAAAAATATGGACTTAAGGCTATAATTATTCAAAGAGTTTTATATGTATGGTCAGAGCCCTGCTTTTATGGTGAATAAAAAAGCCCAATTTCGTTTTTAAGTTTCCCAAAAGCGGTGAATAAGCGGTGAATTACAAAAATCCTATGTTTGCGACGAAATTATCGAATTAAGACAAAAGCGTTACTAAAGTTTGGTAAAAACCACTTTTTTTGAATAAGGTGACTTTGTTGGGTTAAAACTAGACTTCCAGGACAATGTTTGAAACAGGTAAACTAAACATATTGAAGTGAAAACAAAAAATTACATTTTGTTTGGACAAAACGGTAAAAAAAATAGTCCGCAAAAAATGTGCTGTCAACTTATTAAAAAAGTAAGATTTAGCGGTAGCTGGTCCGGGAAAAGTATGTACAAGTCACAAAGACAAAATATTACACACACATTTATTTTTCAATAGCCCAAAATATTAGCGTGAATGCTGAAAATCGCGATTATCGCGGATATCGTTTAAAATCGCGAATATCGCGCTAAAACGCAGATTTCGCGAATTATCGCGACAATTCTGAGCATATATATGCAATCAGGGTAACCTGAAATGTGAACATCTGAAAGAAAAAATGCCATATCTGACATTCGCGAATTATAGCGATCTCCACAAACGAAGGGCTCTGTGTATGGTGTATAACAAAACTCATTTTGTGATAAAAAAAATATAACTTTTTTGTCAAAATCTACATCAGGATTGGTGACCTGGTGGTCTGGGGGTAAGGTGTCAGACTTCTATGCTGGCGGCCGGGTTCAATCCTCGGTCCCGGCACAGATTTATCTGATTTCCAAACCCTTCCTTCACCTCTGACAAGTTATCTTGTGATTGTGGAGAATGCCAGGCCTCCACCGTGGTTCGGATTCCACGTTAAACTGTAGGTCCTTCATTTCATCTCATAATCACCCTACCATTACACATTAGCGTAAGAGCGTATAACCCGAACGGCTAGTAAGACGCGGTGCTAATAATAATAATAATAATACATCAGGATTGTGTAAAAAATGCACTGAAAGTAAAAGCTGGTAGTTTTTTTTTTTCACATTTATAGTTTTACCACATAATAACAGTAATAATAATAAATATTCCGTGGTTCGGATTCCACGTTAAACTGTAGGTCCTTCATTTCATCTCACAATCACCCTACCATTACACATTAGCGTAAGTACGTATAACCCGAACGGGTAGTAAGACGCGGTGCTAATAATAATAATAATAATAATAATAATAAATATTATTACTATAATAATTTCCTTCCCCTTGTTTGGAAAAAAACATATCCTTAGTTAAAACACCACGATAAAACAAATTAGCTCTAACTAAATAAGCTAACCCAATTAGGTGTGGACAGAAATATCTATATTATTAGTATTAGTATTAGCAACTCGTCTGACTACCCGATAGGGTTATACACATGCTAATGTGTAATGATAGGGGGATTGTGAGATGAAATGGAGGACCTACAGCTTAACGTGGAATCCGAACCACAGTAGAGTCCTAGCATTCTCCACATTCACAAATTGGGATTATTACACGTCTTGTCAGAGATGAAGGAAGAGTTTGGTTATCAGATAAATCTGTGCCGAAACCGAGGATTGAACCCCGGACACCCAGAACATAAGTCCGACACCTTACCAAGTCCCCCAGAAACATCTATAGCTGGTTCTTATTCACATGTGAAAGTTTCATTGGCTACACTTGTGACATGGTCACTGATACAAAAATGCTGTGACTAGGACGTTAGCACACAAAGTCTTGTTAAATATAAGAGCGGCCACACCACTTGACTATTGTCTAGCAGCATTGACCTAACACAAAATTTAGCTCCTTATGTTCCAAAATACGGTTTGTAATTATAGCCCTGACTTAAGTTAATTATTTTTTATTTAAAGTCATATAAAAAAATTCAAAAAATATATACTTTAAACTAATTTCTTATAAATAACAAATAATGTGATAAACCTTGGTGCAATTTTACATCTATATTTAAATGAATACTGGGAAATGGCAGCGTATCCATTCTAAATAATTGTTTCAATATATTGTTAAGTTACATTAGGTAGTCAAATTCATTTAAAAATTTACTTTAGTTGTTGGGTTAAATAGCCAAGCTATTATATTTGTTAAATTTTGTTGTAGCCACATCTAAATATATTATTTAAATTTAGAAATGACAACTAGACATGGGAATCGAACTTGGGACGTTTGACTTAGTACACCAATGCTTTTACCAATAACATCTCCAGGAGTCATCCCATGCCGAG
Source organism: Timema cristinae (assembly GCA_039000515.1). Taxonomy (NCBI): domain Eukaryota; kingdom Metazoa; phylum Arthropoda; class Insecta; order Phasmatodea; family Timematidae; genus Timema; species Timema cristinae. The sequence goes on from JBCFYV010009882.1 coordinate 89,996,599, forward strand.
GATTATTCTTCACTCATACACATGGGATGACTCCTGGATAGCCCAGTTGCCAGAGCATTGGTGTACTAAGCCAAAGGTCCCGAGTTCGATTCCCATGTTCAGGTGTCATTTTTCAAATTAAAGAATATGATATTTAGATGCAGCTATGAGCGTAAATTAACAGATATAATAGCTTGGCTATTTAAGCCATAAAGAAAGACTAGTGATAGAAGTGTGTCTAATTTTAAAATCTTTTGAAAGTAATTAAATAATTAAAGACTTATTAGAAAAATACTTAAAGAAATAAAATAAACAATGTTAGTAATAATATAGATCAATATGAATATTTCTATAGGCAATGATAAGCTGATAACTAAACACGATTTACAAATTATTTTAAGCTTTAAAAAATAAATATTAAGTTATAGTGATTACGTTTTTATTATATGTAGAAACTGAAATTAAATGTAAATTATTTGTTACAAATTCGCTTCAGATTCATTTTTCAATATGTATGTAGTGAGTGGATAGTTAGTTTTTGAAGGCAATAGTGTCATCCAAAATTTAATAATGTTTTATTGTCAATAAGGCTTTACTCAAGTAGGCGTATTCAATATTTCATTAGTATTCACAATTTTTGGTCACTGACCATAAACCATATAAAAAGATATAAAACATTAATAAATCAAAGTAATTTTGGCATAGTCTGAAGTAATTTCTCTCTTGGCAGGGTTAGCTTAGCAGTAGTATTTCTAACCCAGGAAGCTGGTGTTTAATACTGACAAACTTCACTAATCCTAATCTACTTTCCATAAGAATACTATTACAGCTTATTGAACATAATGCTTTATTATCCTATTTCCTTATAATCTACAGTCCAGGTGATTAATATTCCCCTAATTAAATTTGATTTCAAGAAAGCTTTGCCAAACAAAAGAATAATACTTAACAAAAACTAGCTATAATACTAGCTTTTTCAGGCACAGAAAACTTCATTATAGGTTTAAAGTTAATACTTAATTGTACTTTGAGTGTTACTTCCTGGTCGTTTCATCCATATATATGGACTAATTAGGTAGGGATGTAAAGGTAGGGTTTTAGAGAAAGTTTACCCACAATAGTGTGGACAGAGCATGAAAACCATTTAGGAGAAATACGCCCTCAGTACACCTAAGCAGGATTTATACCCCAACCTTCTCACCGGCAAACCAGACCAAACATGGGTGATGCTTTATGCTTTATATTCGAGTGCCCACTGATTTCCAATTTGTACTCATGAATGGAGTAATTTGTGTTACTACATAACATTAATATAGTATATAAAAAATAATTTAATACTCACATTTTTACATTTGTCATATTGGCAAAGTAGAAAATTGGCTGCACCAAGGTTATATTATGAGGTTTGTTTCCAAGTTAAATTACTGTATTGTACTATTGCATATAAATAAATAAAATAGAATGTTGAGCGTAAATTAGTTACTGATAAATGGCAAGTATTGAAATACAATTATCAATCTTAATTTTTTGTCCATATAAGCCAAAAACACCGTGATATAGAGATATTGTATGTTCAACTGAGTACACTTAGTGTCAGCAAGTCATTTAGAGTTGAGAAGGTCATCTCTGTCAAAAATTCCACACATGGAACAATGAGTGTGTTTGAAATCTTAATGAATTTCTAGGGGTCATCCATAAATTGTTAAATGTGTCTGTGACTGTGTGTGTTTGTGTTTGTATATATAGATTCACACACACACACACACACACACTCACTCACTCACACAGAGTGGAATTATTTAATTCGAAGTCCAAGGGATGGGATATCTAAAAAAAAAAAAAAAAATGAACTAACAGTTTTTATGAGTAAAATACATACAGAGACAGGGAGAGAGAGAGAGAGAGAGAGAGAGACTCTTTTAATTTGAAGTTCAAAGTTCATGGGGTGGGATATCTAAAAAAAATATTGAATTAACAGTTTTTATGAGTAGGCTATATAGGCAGCTGGTACACAATAAATCAATAACCTCAAAATGATACATATAACCACACAAACATTTTATATATGCTACATAAAGCACAAATACACAGTATATACATATATGAAAAAACAAGAGAAATTTTAACACAAAATATAAAAACTTGTAAAAACTAACATACAAAAATTGCAGAATTAACTCAGTCATATGACAGTGATATGATTGACACACAGACACGATGATAGCTGAGTCAACACATCCACTATTCTAAGAAACCCGCTTGCCGCAGGTACAGAGTTCCCCACAGTATCTTTTACTATGTGTCAATAACTCTCTTTATATGACATTCTTGGAAAAACTTCAACTAAATATTATTATTTACTGTTGGTATGTATCAAAAATTCATGGGGAAACATGGTTGGTTCAAACTAGCCAGTTTTTTGAATTATTCAAAGTTGAATTAGCCAAATATTATTTTAAATAATTATCTGTGTGATTAAAATTTATAATACTTTCCAATTAATGAGAAACTAGTTTTATCGGGCATAATATTTTTATTAGAGTCCGAAAAGGCTTAAAACTGGTATTGTTAACAGTTAAGATATAGTAATATTTATAATTTGATAATATTTTATTATATGGAGTAATAAGTGATTATCAAATTGAAATATAAACAATATTTAATCTGGTAAGACATGATTATCTGTTTATATCAATAAAATCATTTATTTTACCGCTCAACAACGACTGATCTTTGACTGTCAGCCATTAATGTAATTCAGCCTTTTCTTTGAACTATTTTTATTTGAACTTGATGAGCAAATGTTTCCTCCTGGACATAACCTAAACTCAATTAATACATTGTCTCCCGGCACCCACACAACACCTAAGAATGAGCAGGTGAGTGCTAGATTGTTTTTAGGTTTAGAGGTAGTTTAAAGTTTAAAAATTGTGTTATTTATACATTAGGGCTATCCTAAATGTAAAGGCTTTATTTTACTTACTATTATTATTATTTTCAAAAATAAATCGTCTCAAAGCTAGTTACTATCTACAACTACCAAATACATTTTATATAACTAAAACAAGCAACAAAATATTTTAGCCTGGTACAAACCAATAAAATTGCATAAAAAAAATTATTAAATGGAATAATTGAATTTTTAACTAAATGAACTGTGGACATGATATGTTAAAGTTTTTTTCTTTGATTAATCAAAACTAAAATTTATGTTGGCTAAAGAAACTAATCAAATTTCATTTAATTATTTTTTTCATCATTAAGAATCCAAATCAATGGTAATACAAACTAAATGTCATACTTATCTAGTCTGATTTTATATTTACAGGGAGGTTGAGCCTCTAATCTCGGTTGGGTGTATTGAGGAATTTTTTTTACAAGTGATCGCCCACCCTCCCCCCACACAAAATTCTACATCCCTCACCCATCTCATCAAAGTACTTAAATGTGGGTAGACTGGATGGGTAGTAAGATTTTGTACAAAACACTCAAACTTAATAGACTGCTCACAAACACATAGTTTCTAAAGTTATTTTACAATTTAAAACCTTCAAACACTTAATTCCAAAGTTATTTAGATGCATTTCTAGCATATATAGTTCATTTCCTTAAGTTGTTTTACTATTTAAAACCTTTGCATGCTTAATTTTATAGCTATACCACATGCATACATAATATTTAAAACAAATCTTTACCATTACAATCTAACAAATAAAAGATAATTTAACTGTCCAAGAATATCAAAACCAAATTATGAAAAATAGGAGTACATTAAAATTTTCTTCATTAGTTTTATTTTATTTTTTAATCAGCCATCATCACACGTTTTTCTTTTCTTTTTTCTTTTTTCATCACCACTCATCACACATTTTCATTTGCTAAGAACGCTTGTATTTTTAGAATGTATTTTTTTTAATGCTTTCACATATTTAAATTTTTTAATGATTTAAAATATCTCTAAAATAAAATGAATACTGCTAATTATATTTAAATACTAATTAATGTATTACAAATATGCATTTTAATACTTATTCTCAACTAAAATCACAAACTCGTCCACTGAAAAGGCTTTGTTGCTAGTAAGATCACTAAGGTGTTATGCCCTAGAGCAATGGTGCCCACATTTGGGGTCCTGAGTTTTAAGAAGTTGCCAGATTATTTTATGGATGAAATATAAGTTTTTTTTTAAAAATTGTCAGGTAAGTTGCTGCCTTTGTTGTCCTGTAAGTAAATGTTATTTGCAAAAAAACTACTTTGACTATATGCCTTTGACAGCCTTGGAAACATTTATAGGGCGCTAAATATTCATTGAAAACATAAATTTAAGAGGAGGACTCACTTAAGTAGGATGAAAAAATGTATATTTACATGGTTGCATGGGGTTTTCTTAGTAAAATAATGCTTCATTGGGGTCATACCCCCAAAACAGTTGGCACACATCACTGCACTGATCAGACATAGTGAACTTGCAGCCAGTGGACCTTTTGATGAATCAAAGCCTGTTAAATCTTATTATAAACATCTTAAAAATGAACCATTTGAGATTATGGAATTTGGAAATATAATTTTTAGATAAATCCAGAACGAGAGGTTGGTGGGCCAAATTTTGACTTTCTACTTGCCAAAGATAGTCATATAAATATTTAAACTTGTGCACCAAATATGTGCAGTGTTTGGCATCACATTAGTGTGTGAATATTGTTGTTTGATAATGAAATGGAACTAACACTTGAGAGATCAAGTCATACAGACACAGGCATTTGTCATCAACTATGAAAGTGTTTTCAATGTAATATTTAAAGGTTTAACTAATTTAATAACTAAGATTTTAAGATTGAGTTTTTTTTTTACTTTACCCACTCCTTGGCGTGTGTTTAGCACAACAATTTATGCAGGTCTGGCAGCTATTTTTCTACTCGTATACTCTTAGAGGAAACATATTTTCGGTACTAACATAGTTTCTCATTTATTGCTTTATTCACGGTCATAGTATAGCATTGAACTGGTGGCACATTCTTTTAGCTTCAATATGAAGTATTCAGACTTGCTAAAAGTACAATGGTTCATTGATAGATGGTATTACAATATCGTATTGCAATGAAACATTGATTCGCGCCCATGCCAGGGAACATTTGGGAAAACAAAGACGTTCAACACTGGGACCAAGGAATATGTGAAGATGATGGAAAAAAAATGATTTTTTTTCAATTGTTGCTTAATTATTTTTCACTTTTGATTGTGGCTCATATGATTAAACAAAGTTTGACACGTTTGCTCTAGAGAATCACCAAAACCACCTCTGACAACCTTTGTTGATTAATACCAGTGGCATATAGAGTACAGTGTGTTATTAATTGAATAAACAGCAATAAAATTAAATAAAACCTAAGAATTAATTTAATGATTAGGACTGTGATATATAAAAATTTGAAGAAAGAAATATAATTTCCTCTACGGTACGTAATGTAAAAAATAGAACCAAATCCTAATAAGCGTTTGGATCTAAGTTAATGATAAAATATTGCAGTTATCTATTTTTTGATTACCTTAAAGTAATGAATTAGGTCTAATCCTGAGCAAAAATACATTTGTATAATGTTTCCAAAATAATCAAATTACATTTGTAAAGAAAGTGTAAAGCAGTCCATTTTAAAATTTAAATTAAATAAAACTTTAATCCAGCAATTTAAGAATTGATGATTGTTTTTGCAGCTTTCACATGGGTCCCTATTAAAAATTAATAAATAAGTAACAACATATGAAAGTAATATGATGAGGCTACATTTTCCAACTGAAGAATACAGATTGTTTGAATAATAATATACCAAAAGCTATTTTGGAATCATTTACTGACTATTTTAGGAAAGCTAGACTTATTTTGGAATATTATTTGGGGACTTCTCTCACTCATTAGGACTAAGGTCAAAATATTTAAACAGCAAATTAAAAAAAAACTACCATTGTTTATATACTCTCCTCAGAAATTATTTTAAATGGTACCTACTTATCCTCTAATATAAAAGGAAAGTAAATTATTGTTCTTAATAATAGAAATTAAGGTTGGTAATACCAGAAAATTAGCATAGCATAGAAAAATGTAAATTTTTTCATTAAATTCTACCACATTGATGAATGTGCAAAAGTATTTTGTGTTTACTGTGACACACATAATTGCACACCTCTAAATTATTTTAATTAAACCCTAATAGTGGCATATTAAAAAAAACTTTTTTGTATGTATATTTTTTTATCACCACGTCTTACTACCCATTTGGGTAATACATTTATGTACTAATCATGCTAATGGGTTAGGGATAGGGAAGGTTGAATTGAGAGGAAGTACTCACATTTGTGTGAAGAGAGAATGGGAAACCCTTTAGGAAAAACCACTTTCAGTAAACCCAGACAAGATTCGAACTCCAATCTCCCTAGCATCGGCAATCTAGTCTATTTCGAGAATAGCCCCTTATACTATGCGGCTACCGAAATGGGTGTATGTATATTTAATGTTTATATAGTCATCTGAGTCTATTCTTTCCCAGTTTCTTGTAGTAATTTTAAGTAGAGGAGACCAGGTTATAGCCTTGATTATACCTGCATCCATGACAGTACTCCCTGCTAACGGTAAGTATGCTGTACCGATCAGTGTTGGCACATTTTAGCCAGTATACCACAAGTACAACCATTGCTCAGTCTTACCCTGAGCATGCTTGCACTATTCCTGCAAACCAGTATCCCTACTATAGGCTATGTGCACCAGTACTGGTGGTGTGACTCATGATTACTTCGTAAGTTCTTGCAGGGAAAATTCAAGCAGCATCACGTTTAGCGCAATCAAATACTCGAAAATCCCAAAACATAGCTCACCGTTTCTCGTAAACTACTCAGGCAATCTTAGTAGTTTTTTTCAGAATTTGTTTATAAACACTTTAAAGAGACATGACGATGTTACTAAACTTCCCATGTTCCAATTAGTTTGCTTTGAAAAAATAATTTTCTAATGAAAGAACTATAATGAGGTTCTTACTGCAGACAGAGTTTTTCTCTGTGTAAAAGTTTTTTACTAATTGAGATAGATGAATAGTATAAGTGTATGAAATTATCATCGTGAACTAGATTTTATTTTGATGTAAGATTCATTCCTCCAGCACCAATACTTTTCACAGTTTGATGTGTTTAGTTATATGAGCTCTCACACACACCAAGTTTTCGTTAAACTGAAGATTGTCAGAAAGACTGGTCTGTCATTATGTTCAGTCACTGATTGACGATTCTGCTTGAAGGGAAGCTTGAATAGTGATTTAATAATAATAAGAGTTGATTTGTCTAGTATAACGCACTACATCCCTTTCAAGAATGGCCCATCGGCAAAGGGAAAAGACTTAGTAGCGAGTAATGATGTAACAAGGGTGGAGGAAATAACACGAGATTCGGAAAAGATTTTTATTTTATTTATTATTGTGTCTTAATACTTGTTCAGGTTATATGCTTAAGTACTAATTACACTAATGGGTTAGGAATTGGGAAAGTTAGATTTATATGATGTGAACCCGCATTTACATGGAGGGAGAGTGGAAAACCATTTAAGAAAAGCCACCCCCAGTTCACCCAACCGAGATTCGAACCTCGATATCCCCGTCCTCGGCAGTCTATAAAATATTATTAAATGTTTCATCATAAGGTGGACATCAGTAAGCCTACAACCATACGAAGTGGTATTACATGCAAGTAATAAACATATAAAATACTAATGAAAATGATGGTTGATGCTATAAAAAGTTATGTTGTTTTATAAAGCCACTAGCTTATAATGTGTCAAATATAGGTATAAATAGAATTTCAATATTATGATATAAATGTTACTAAATTACTTTTCAGAAATTCTAATATTAAATTAATATCATTCATTTAATAATTTATCTAGACGACATGATATAGTATATTTTCATTGATAAATGCATGATTTCTACCATAATTTAAACTTGTCTCATTTGCAAATAAATTCTCAACATCCAGTTCTAGGCCGACAATTCACCAAATATTAATATATATAGCATTTTGGGAATCAAACCCAGGACCCTTAAAACATAAGGTAGGAAGATAGACATATTAATGACCGAGTTAAATTATTGCCAGACAAAGTAGGTAATAATTATAAATTTAAGGTTTATCTATTCACTAATTTACAAGAACGGTGGAATATATTATAAATAGAGTGCACAACCAAATGTGATTTAAAGTATTTAACAAAATAATAATTATTGTAAAGTGAGTAATAGTAAAGCTAGTAAGTAGATCAGGAAAAAATAAATGTAGGAACGGAATGAGGGACCAGTCTTTCTGACAATTTTCAGTTTATTGAAACCCTGGCGCATTTGAAGAGTTCGTAACTAAACACATCAAACTGTGAAAAATATTGGTGTTAGAGGAATGAGTCTTATATCGAAACCAAATTCAGTTCATGATGATCATTTCGTACACTTATACTACCCATCTATCGCAATTAGGAATTAACTTTTGCACAGAGTGAAAATATATCTGCAGTAAGAACCTCATTATAGTTATTTCATTAGAAAACAGTTTTTTCAGTGTAAAACAATTGGAATATGGGAATTTTAATAATATCCTCATATATTTTAAGGTTTTTATAATACATTCTGAAAAAAAACTACTGTGATTGTCGAAGTAGTTTATTAGAAACGGTGAGTTTTGTTTTAAGATTTTAGAGTATTTGAAAGTGGTAAACATGAGGCCAATCGGATTTACCCTTCAAGAACTTAAAAATGTGGCGGTCTTGCGCGCTCGTGTCATGAATTCAAATATCGTCTGCACTTTGATTATAGACTGCCTTGCCGGCCAGTGTCCTATTATTGCCTGTGTCACTACCACCAGGAGGAATGGTGATGCACCGACACAACAGGGCACTTGAAATGAGATATTTAAGAAATATATGTGGAAAAACTGGTATGGACAGGCTCAGTAATGAATGGGTTCTGAAGGAGTGTGGTTTTAAAGGGAATCCAAGAGGTTAATGTGAAAAAAGTGTTAGAGAAAGATCGTCGCGGGTCGAGTGAACCGAACAAACAAGATAACACAATTAAAACAAACATCAGTCAGCACAATAGAATTACAAGTGATGAAGTCACGGATATACGCCCCAAGCTTATAACGGGCGTGACTAGACTGTGCATTGTCTGTCAAAGATATACGCTACGCATGCTCAAAGATGGATAAACTAAACAACCGCAACTCTCCACCAAAGAATACCAACATTCCAACACTTCCCCTCGAGTTGGTTGTCGAAAGAACGTCACTATTGCGAATCACCCAGTCTGTCTGAGCCCATGCATTGCATGTGTTTAACTTTGGCAATCCTTTAGTTAAGAAGTCTGCGACTTGATTGTCCGTTGAGATGTGAAGCACACAAAGTTCCTTGCGTTTGAGTATGTCTCTCACGAAGTGATGACGGATATCGATGTCCTTGCTCCTTGCATAGAACATCGGATTCTCTGCCAACTTCAATGATCTTCTGTTGTCGCAGAAAATAACCATCTCGCCCAAGTCGCCGAAACCCATCTCGACGAGGAATCGCCGCAAATAGACGGATTCCTTAACACTCTCCGACAGAGCCATTTATTCAGCCTCTGTCGTCGACAGGGCGACAGTTATCTGTGTTTTTTATTCCCAGGATACCGGTCCACCATGCAGCATGAATATATACCCGGTGTAAGACCTCCTGTCTTCATGACAACTTCCCCAGTCTGCAGCTACAAATCCTTTGGTCCTGGATCTGAGCCACAGGCCAACCTCACATTGATGGAACCCTTTAGATAGCGTATTACACGCTTGGCAGCCTTCCAGTGATCAGTACCATAGCAATTGTTGAACTGCCCCAAATGGCTTACAGCAAATGATATGTCGGGCCTTGTAGTCGATGCCAAGTATGTAAGAGCCCTACCAGTTCGCGGTACGGAAGCCTTAGATCGTCTTCCGACTACTTTTTGTTTCTTCTCAGCTTCAAGCTTGTATCCACGGGGGTGGCAACAGGTTTGCATTCGGACATGCCGAACCGCGAAAGCAGATCGCGTACGTAGCCATGCTGATGCATCGTCACCTGCCCTTCTGTCTGGTTAAACTCTATCCCCAGACAAGATTTAGCATAGCCTATATTCTTAACTTCGAAGTGTTCGGCTATTCTCCTTTCAAGTTCAGCATTCCCTTTTCGGTCACGAAAGGCGATTAAGATGTCAACATATGTTGCAATTAGTATAATGTCTTCCCCTGAACCAATATGGAACAAACAAGGGTCAGAGACTGAAGGCGTCGCACCGAGGTTTTTCAAGGATTCGTCCAGCTTAAGGTACCAGCTCCTTCCTGATTGTTGTAAACCGTAAAGCGATTTCTTCAAGAGGCAAACCTTGTCCCTCATACTCAATTCTTCAAGCATAATCCTTGCCTTCACCCCGATATGACTCTGGCCCTCCGAAACAACAATATCCTGAAGGATTTCTCGCGAAGTCTTCGGTGGTTACATATAAAACTTTTCTTCTAGGTGTCCATTCAAGTAAGCAGTTTCCACATCAAATTGCCTAATCTTCATTCCGTACTGGGCTGCAATGGATGCCAGTAGACGAATGGTACCTATTCGAGCCACTGGAACGAATGTCTCTGTGTAATGAACGCCGTGTTGCTGACTAAAACCCTGGGCGACCAAGCGTGCCTATTTTCTTTCAAGCTTCCCATCCGATAGGAATGTGTTCCGTAGAACAATTCGGCTGTCTACAATTTTGTAACCTCTAGGACGATCAAAGAGTATCCAAGTCCCGTTCCTCACGATGGATTTCATCTCATTGCCGATGGCTTGGCACCATTCGTCCACATCTGGACCACATATTGCTTCCTTTATAGGCATTTCCTAGAGAAACGCCTGCTCCACTTCCTCAGCGCTCTGTCAAACTTGAAATGACTTGACTTGTAACTGCTTCCTCGGTCTTCCCCTGAACCCAACCTGACCTTCCTTGGCCGACCACGGCATCTTGTTATGTGATCAATTTTCTGACGACCATCTACGTCAGGTACAGTGCCATCGGGGGTGGAAGAGATGTCTCCATCTTCACCCGATCCTTCAGGTGATGGTGCATACACTTCAACGGTGTTGTCAAAGCCGAGGAATACCTCGTCTTCGTCGTCCTCATAATGTGTGAATGGCTGATCAACTTCACTGCGGCACGTTGGAGGCAATTCAATGTCCGCAAATCGTTGAGCTTGTGTAGAGTCTTCGTCCTACGTGTCTCCTTCCCGGTACATTTGAGTGTTGGCTATCAAACGAGGCTTGATATCCTCCATGAATTTGACGTCACGGTTTATCCTCACTCAACACTTCTTGGGTGACCACATGCGGTATGCCTTGGACTCGTCCGCGTAGCCAAGGAAGATCCCTTCCTTTCCACGAGAGTCAAAACTTTCCTTTTCCGGGTTCTCTGTCCAGAAAGAGCACTTCAATTCCAAATACCCTGAAGGAAGACACGTCCGGCACTCCACCAGTCCATTTCTCGTACGGTGTTCGACCATCCAAGCTCTTTGTTGGTAGACGATTTCTGAGGTAGTTTGCAGTATTAACCGCCTCAACCCAAAAGGAATTGGGCAAATTGGCTTCCATCAGAAGGCACCTAGCGACGTCAAGAAAAGAGCGATTCTTTCTTTACGCCGTGCCGTTTTGCTCCTGGCTGTATGGGACAGTCAACCTTCTAGTGATCCCTCGCCTTTTCAAGTACTCGTCAAACTCCTTGTTAGTGTATTCTCCACTATTGTTGGACTGCAAGCACTTTACAGTTTTACCCTTTTGGTTATCAACGAGGGTCATGTGCTCAATAGTAGCTTTATGTACTTCGGCCTTTGTTTGACCTTAAGAATCGAATCTCGCACCATCTGGTGCTGTCGTCGATAAATTCGACAAAATACCTTGCTCCTCCCATGGACGTTGTCCTCATGTGTCCGCATACATCTGAGTGTATCACATCCAAGACGTTTGTGAGAAGGTTTGATTTGTTGGGAAACTGGGTCCTTGTCATTTTCCCCCGTATACAAATGTCACAGTTCAACTTACCTGCTGAATCCCCCAGCACAACCCCCTTCACAACACCTTTACGAACGGCATCCACAATGTCCTTCGCATTAGTGTGACCCAGTCGTCTGTGTAACAAATCGAATGGAACTTTGTTTTCTTTCAAAAGTGAAGTGACAGTGCACGCGCCCTGTTTGAATTCACATACGTAGTACAAATCGTCGACTCTGACAGCACTTAGTACAGTATTCCCGCTCGAGCCTTGTATAACGGCACAGTCTTTTTGAAACATACATCAAATCCACGATCCATTTTCTTACTGACCAACAACAGGTTCGTTATCAAGTCGGGTACACCGAATACGTTTGCTACAAACTGTGCTTTGCCTACGCCTGCCGTGTCAGCTGTCGCGCTGTTCGCAAGGTTTAGCTCACCGTGCCCGCTGTCATACATTTTGCGAAAAAGTTTTATCTCATTGCACAAGTGCGTTGTTGCGCCACTGTCCAGACACCATTTCCGGTTTAGATCGTTCGACTTGCATGCCGAAACATTTAAGCATACGTTATCCGCACATTTCGCACTTTCCTTTTTGTCCTTGCTTCGACGCACGTTCGCCTTATGCCCAGGCTTTCGGCACTTAAAACATCGTATCACGTGCACGCCTCTCTTTTTTTTGAAGTCACTTTTGTTCACTTTGGCTTTTCTTTCCGATCGCGCCAGCCGCCATTTTTCTTTGTAAACATGCCACCGGACGACGCGTTCCTGTTACAGTTATAATTACAGAGGTTCATGGAATTGAATAATCACTATAACTTTAGTGTGTTGTTTAAATGGATTAGTATTTTAATTGATAAAGTTACAGGTTAGATAACACAGCGACCGGTGTACGCACATGGTTCTACAAAACAGGAAGTGGAAACATCATGAGTCAAAGATGCAAGAAATAGGCGGAAACATTTGGAACTAATAATTCAAATATGACTATGTTGTTGTTCACACAGCTCCGCGCATTGCTCTTACGAGCATCACTTTCTTCTATGATTTTAATGCGAAGCGCGTCTTGGGTCAAAAATTCGTCACGCGATTTAATGGCGCACCGAAAGTTCTCAAATTTAGCGGGTAGGCTGTTGAGTTATAAAATCGTCAACAAGTCTGGGTTGATCGCGACTTCCATGTCGTTCAACTTGTCTACAGAGTCGAAAAAACTGGTAAAATGCGCGCGCACATCACTCATGTCAGCCATTTTCTGTAGCGTTAACCTCTTCAAAAGGGTTGCCTTTCTTGCCGGGCCTTTGGATTGATAACTCTCTTCCAATTTCCGCCAAATTTCACGCGATGTCTCACAATTTTTCACATGCTTGAGTTCACTCGATGATATAAACAAAATTATGTCCAATTATGTCATTGCGCACCCATTCTCACACTTTGGCTTAGTTGGCACAATCGTTCGTCAATGTTAGAATAGTGGTGTATTTTTATAACTCTATTGTAATGTAGGCCTACCTATCTCTATGTATAACGTGCTTATTTTGTTTAGCTGTTCATTAATTGTCTCAGTCTCATGATGGCAGTCTTGGCGTTACTTGTTTATTGTATGCCTCCATTTTCTCAATAAGTAGACTATTAAAACTATCTCTAATATACTCAGCATTTATTTAATAATCCTAACAAACGTTATGGACCCAGGCAACGTATTACAGTGCGCGAGTGAGATGGTGAAGTGAAATAAAGAGAAATGAAATTGCGTTCGTTTTTCAGTGGTTAGTTTTAGGCGGCAGCGTGTTCACTAACAAAAGTTCTACACTACACATTGTAAACATGAGTGCGTCTACATCTGGATTGCCGATAGTAGAAAAACTAATTGGCAAAGAAAACTATTCCAGTTGGAAATTTGCAATAAATGCTTATCTGGAGCACGATGATTTGTTTGAAGTGATAGAGAAAGACCCTCCCGCGATAGAAGACGAAGCTGAGGGGTGTTCTTGGAAGAATAAAGAGAGGAAAGCTCTATCTAGAATAATTTTGTTCGTGGAAAAAACAAATTATTCTCATATAAAAAATGCTAAAACCGCGGCTGAAGCATGGAATGCATTGGAAAGAGCATTCGAAGACTCCGGCTTGACTAGGAGAGTGGGGCTACTAAGAATACTAGTTACAACCAACCTCAGTAACTGAAAGTCTGTGGACGAATATTGTGAAACGATTGTATCGACTGCATAAAAATTAAACGAGATAGGATTCCCTGTAAGTGACGAATGGGAAGAAACACTACTTCTTGCTGGTTTACCTGAAAGTTATAAACCCATGATAATGGCCCTGGAAAATTCTGGCACAAAAATTACAGGTGATTAAAGTGAAGTTATTACAAGATATGAAAATGGATGATTCAACCCTAACCAACGAAACGGCTTTGTTTACTCAAAAAAGGAAGTTCAAGAAGAAAACTGCCGCTATGAAGTGTTTTAGTTGTGGCCAGCCTGGCCATATTGCCAAACATTGTAGACAAAAGACTGATGGCATGAATCATCAAAGTGTGTTTAGGCACAGCGATCACCCTATTGAAAAGCCTTCTACACCCCAAAGTAAGAGAGATTTTTTGGCTTATAAGTACAAGGTTAAAGAAGAAGATTGTTGGTTTCTGGACTCTTGTGCATCGACCCATATTACAAAAAATACAAATAAACTTTCTGACATAACCCCAAATTAAACCAAAGTGACAGCTGCAGACAACTCTGATTTGGTCGCAGATGTGTCGGGGACCATTAATTTAGAATGTGTTGTTAATAACACTACTTTAGACGTAGAAGTGAGTTATGTGTTGGACATTCCAATTTCAGCAGTAAATTTACTATCATTGAGTAAAATAGTGCAGAAAGGCCACATTGTAACGTTTAACCAAACAGGAAGTTATGTTCATGACAGTGATGGTGTACTAGTCGCAAAAGCCCATGTTAAAAATGGGATTTACTGTTTGGACCCACCTCAAACAAAAGAAACCAGTTTTTATGCACAATCGAAGGATTTTTTGTGGCATCGGTGACTTGGTCACTTAAACCGGAAAGGAATGAAGAAACTAAGCCAAATGTCAGACGGCATGGACCCTAACTTTTTAGCTGACGAACCGTGCGAACTGTGCATCATAGTTAAGCAGGCCAGATTTCCGTGCAAGAGAAGCAAAATATTAGTCAATCAATTTTAGGGCTAGTGCATTCAGACTTATGTGGTCCGATGGAAACAACTTCAATCGGTGGCAGTAAATACTTTCTTACATATGTTGACGATTACTCCCGGAGAATATTTGTATATTTTATACAAGATAAGTCTGAAGTTCATAGTGTATTCTTAAATTTCAAGGCAATGGTTGAGACACAAACAGGTCTTAAAATCAAGAAGATTCGCTCGGACAACGGGGGTGAATACGTAAATGAGAAAATGAAACGAACACTGAGCTCCGCTGGCATCATCCATCAGCTAACTGTTAGCTACAGTCCTGCACAAGATGGGCTGGCAGAAAGGACAAACGGGACAATGGTTGAAAAGGCTAGGACAATGATCCTGGCTGCGGGACTCCCAAAGCCCTATTGGGCCGAAGCTGTATCAACAGCAGCTTATCTCACAAATCTATCGCCTGCGACCATTCTGAAAGAAAACTCCTCATGAAGCATGGAGTGGGAGGAAGCCTGATTTGTCACATCTAAGAATTTTTGGATGTGAAGCCATGGTCCACATACCTAAAGCATCGCGGAAGAAATGGGATACTAAGTCACAAAAATTAACATTCTTAGGGCATTGTGAAAACACCCAAGGGTACAGGCTTATTGACCCCAAACGCAAGAAGATCACAATTAGTCGAGATGTGTTTCTTGAGAGCAAAGTCAAGCTCGAAGTTCCAGAAGTGAAACCAAGCCCATCTCCACAAATTTTTCCGAATGAAAAATCTCAGGAAGATGAAGTAATCAACAACGTACCAGATGATCATCAAAGCCTACAAGGCGAAGACAATGGTGATGGAGAAAATTTTCAAGGTTTTTCTGACACAGAAAATGAAGACGAAAAACGAGTACTTGAAGAATAGCAAAAATATACTCTCAGACGTTCTTCAAGACAACCCAAACCTAAGGTATGGCCTAATCTTATAAGATGTTATGTTAAGGAATAAAATGTTTTAGATGGCTCAATAAATAGTGATGAAGCCCTGGAGGGAATCAACTATGAAAAGTGGAAGGAAGCCATGTCTAAGGAACACGAATCATTAGTAAAAAATGATTCATTTGCAGTCGTTGATCTTCCAGAAAATGTTAAGCCTCTTAACAGCAAATGGGTACTTAAGGTAAAACCTAGCGATAAAACAAACCCTCAAACATACAAAGCCAGACTTGTAATCAAAGGACGCAGTCAAATAAAAGGACTCGATTACGATGAAACATTCTCGCCTGTAGTCAAATATACGTCTTTATGATACTTGACGTCATTGGCAGAAAGGGAAGATCTAGACATAAATCATTTGGATTTCACAACAACATACCTGTATGGAGATTTACAAGAAGACATTTATGTGACGCCACCTGAATAACTGACCACCAAAGGCAAAGTGTGGAAGTTAAAAAAAAGTCAGTATATGGACTTAAGCAAAGTGGAAGAAATTGGAATAATAAAATTCACCAAGTCTTAATAGAACTAGGATTCACCAGATCAAATGCTGACCCGTGTGTTTATTACCAACGAAATGGTAAATATATTTTGATTATTGCTATGTATGTCAATAATTTGCTGTTATTTTTAAACAAGAAATTGAAAGAGAAAGTGAAGAAAGCACTCAACAAGAAATTCGAGATGAAAGACCTCGGTGCAGTAAAAAAAACTGCCATGGAATGGAAATCACCAGAGACCGAAACGTAGGGAAGATTTTGATTTCACAATAAGAATACACCAAGAAAATACTGACCCGGTTTAACATGATTGAAGCGAAAAGAGTGTCAACTCCGCTTGACCCTGGACTGGACTTTCAAGGTGAAGACTCGGCAGAAGTACAGGATCCAAGTGTCTCGTATCAAGAAGCTATTAGTAGTCTGATGTATTTATCACAAATTTTCAGGCCAGACATCTGCTTTGCTGTTAACTTACTTGGTAGGTACAATCAATCTTACAAAGGGGTTCACTGGTTATGGGTCAAGAGAATTTTCAGATATCTTAAAGGAACTGGGGATTTTAAATTAGAATCGGTAAATTGGGAAATAGAAACTTAATGGGCTTTAGTGACTCAGACTGGGGTAGCAAAATCAATAACAGGTACTCTGTAACTGGCTCTTGTTTCAAGTTAAAAAAATTGCCTCATTTCATGGTGCAGTAAAAAACAAAAAACAATTGCATTGTCTACTTGTGAAGCAGAATACATGGCCATGTTGTTGGAAATGGTATTATGACATCAATTAATGGTTTCCATATCTTGTGCATATTTAAAACACAAAGCAAAATTGTTCATGATTATTTGTTCATTCTTGTAATTATAGTACAGATTTATATATATATATATATATATATCATATATAAGAAGAAATCAACAAAGTAAAACAAAACATTAAAGAACATTTAGAAGGCATTGCCTATCTTATTGCAAGTCCAAGGCTCACCCACTAAAATGCTCTATTGAATGGATGGAATTACTCAAGTCCCAACACTCCCCCTCATGCGTTAGAGCCGAGGATTTAGTCCAATAGCTTGACTCAAGATGGTGTATCTGGGGCTTGCCTAGCCCTTTGTAAAAATATCTGCTTCCATGGATTCAGAAGGCTTGTATGTCACAACAATGTCCCCATTTTGAACCTTCTCACGAATAAAGTGTTATTTTATACTTATATGCTTTAATCGGAAACTTATTATAGAATTCTTTGACAAGTTTTGGCCAGACATGTTGTCATTGAAGATTTGGATGGCTTGTTGATAAAATCCCATGTCGTTCAGAAGTTGCCTCAAATGCATTGCCTCCTTTGCCGCTTCTGTTAAGGCCATGTACTCAGCTTCTTGAGTAGATAGAGCAATGGTTCTTTGTTTTCTGGATTCCCAGCTGACCATTGAACCTGCATACTTAAAACAGTACCCTGTGTACGATCTTCTTTCACTGGAGCATGATCCCCAATTTGCATCAGCATATCCGGTCAATGGTTCTTCAGTCTTTTGGAAGATCAGAGACAGTTTTTTTGTACCTTGAAGGTAACGGAGGACCCTTTTTTTGCTGCTAGCCAATGCTCCTTTGAAAAACAATTATTAAATTGACTTAAGTAGCTTACCGAATGTGAAATATCCGATCTTGTACCTGTTGCGAGATACATAAGGGCTCCAATCAGATTTTGGTATGGAAAATTTGGCAGGTTTTCTGTTGACGCCTTGGTAAACTCTAGTCCCGGAACCATGGGAGTCTTCACAGGATTACAGGTCTCCATATTAAATTTATGAAGGATCTCATCAATGTGTTTCTTCTGTGAGGCTGAAATAGTTCCATTTTTACAGTCGAATTCTATACCAAGACAATATTGGAGATTTACCAAATCTCTCATTTCAAATTCGTTCAACAGCTCTTTCTTTATATGATTCAATTTTTCTTGACTATTTGATGCAATGATTAAATCATCTACATAAATTGCAACCAGAATTTTTTCTCTCATAATGTAGATGCAAGGATCATCCTGTGAAGGGATGAATCCTAATTTACAAAGTTTGGAATCTAATTTACAGAACCATTGGCGTACTGCTTGCTTTAGTCCGTACAACGCCTTCTTAAGACAATATACCTTTTCACCATTTTGTTTGCGTAGCTCTTGAAGCATTTTCTTTACCTTTTTGAACATGGTGGAGTCTTCATTAGCACTTTCTTCAAACATGATGTTGCATAGGATTCTTTCTAGAAATTCTGGCTTTTGCATAAATAATTTTTCGTCTATATCCCCATTAAGGAAAGCTGTTGAGACATCAATTTGATTTATTTTTAGATTTTATTCGACTCGTACAGCAAGAAGAGTTCTGATAGAGCTTAATCTGGCGACTGGGGCATACGTCTCTCTATAGTCGAGTCCTGGCCTTTGTGATAATCCTCGAGCTACAAGACGTTCTTTTCTCCGCTCAAGATCGCCATTTTGTTTAAACTTATTTTTTAGTACTATTTTGGAACTTATTACATTTGCTACATTTGGTTTTGTCTCCAATTCCCAAGTATCATTTTTTATATGGGCTTTGATTTAATTTTTTATGGCTTCATGCCATTCTTCCTCATCTGGCTCTTCTAGAGCTTTCTTAACTTCACATAATGCTGACATATCATATTCATTCATCCAAAGGGGTAGTCTAATTGTATTTCTTGGTCTTGAACATCTTTGTCTTTCTTCCTCAAAGCTATCTTCAGATCTTTCATTGTTTTCTTCTCTGTCCCTTGCAACTGCATTCATTTCATCTAAATTCTCTTCATTCATTATTACTGAAATCTTTTGACTGTTACTGTTTTCTTCCTTTTTCAGCGTATTTGATTGTTGTGCACAGTATTCTTCAATGAATGGATCACCACTTGAGGGTTCTTGGTTGGATTCATAGTAGAGCTTGTTAATAAATTTTACATCTCTCGCAATTGAAATCTTTCTTTGGGATGGCACCCAAATACAATAGGCCTTTGATACTTCAGAGTATCCGACAATAATGCTTTCTTTGGCTCTTGAATCAAATTTTCTTCTGCTGGAGTCCTTGTTGTGCATGAACGCTTTGTATCCAAAAACTTGAAGATGATGAACTGAAGGTACATGACCAGTCCACTTTTGATATGGAATTTCACCTTTCAGAATCCTGGATGGGCTGTTATTTAATAAATAATTTGCACTATAGATGGCCTCAGCCCAAAATGAGTGGGGCAAATTTTATTTCAGTAGTAGGCATCTGGCCTTATCCTGCAGTGACCTATTTTTTCGTTCGGCCAATCCATTTTTCTGGGGTGATCTTTCAACGGATAAACGTCTTCTAATCCCACAATCTGATAAGAATTTGTCAAACTCCAAATTTCTATATTCTGCCCTTTCATTGTCACTTTGAAGATATTTAATCTTTTTTTCTGTCAGATTTTCTACTTCATTTTTAAATTCTTTAAAAATGAAGTCTTAAATACTTTTATTTTTCACGAAATATACTCTGGCATAGCGAGTTCCCTCATCAATAAAGGTAACAAAATATCTGGAGCCTCCGGGTGAAGTGGTGTGCATGGGGCCTACAACTTCAGAATGTATTATTTCCAGCTTGTCTACAGTTTTCGGTTGTTCCCTAATGTGATAAGGTAGTCTGGTGAATTTTCCTCTAATACATATTTCACACTCACCAAGACTTTAGTTGGTGTTAAAATGCAAACCTTTGAGGCGATTATCTTTCAGAGCCAATTTTAAATCAAACTCACTTATGTGACCCAATTTTCTGTACCACATTTCAATTTTTGACTTTTCACGAATTCCTGAAGATAAATTTGCATATTCTGACATATTTGCATCAAAACAGTATAGAACATAGTATCATGTTGCTTTTAGAATAAGATTACCATGATCATTTACAACTTGCGCGCAATCCTTCTTTAAAATAACACTAAAACCTTTATCAGTAATTTTTGCAACAGAGAGAAGATTTGTGGTCAATTTTGATACATGCAAAGTTTAAGGTAAATTTACTATTGAGTCATCTTCGAGCTGAATTTTGACTAGACCAATACCTGAAATATTTGCAGTATGTTCCTCTGATGCGAGCTTGAAAATGCTATGATTATTTGGCTCAGATAATTTTGAAAATTTTGTTTGGTCATAGTACATGTGTGAAGTAGATCCACTATCCAAACACCAAATAAAATTCATAGGTGGTGCCTATTGAAAGACATACTTAAATTTTGAAGGCGGATTCCTTTTTCTTGTTGAACCAGCAATCTTCCGTCCTATGATAAGACTTTTTGCATCTTCGGCAGTTTATGTTACCACTATTATTTTTATTTTGATGACCATGACCAGATCGAAATTTTTTCTGATTTTGACCGGAATTAAAATTTTAATATTGAGGTTTATTAATTTTTTTAACAAAATGCATCCTCATTCTTATCTTTGAGGTCATCCTTGTGTCTAGCATTTGATGCTTCCACAATCTTGATTTTTAATTCACTATGAGTTGGTAAATTATCCCTACTTTCAATTGCTATACGAAAATTTTCGTAGGCAGGGGATAAGCTGTAGTGCATCATGATGTTCAACAAATCACCGTTTATCTCTATTCCCATATCTTGGAACTTATCCACAGCGTCTATGAACTCATCTAGGTGGGTACTCATATCATCGTTGTACTTGATCTTGTGCAGAACGAGTCGTTTTAGTAATGTGGCTTTACGAGCAATACCTCGACTTCAGTATACACTTTTCAATTTGTCCCATAATGACTTCGATGTGTCACAATTTTTCACCTGTTTTAGTTCGTTTGGGTAATATTATCAATATTAGATCTGACTTTGCATGCGAGTCGTATTCCTGCCATTTCTTCTTATCTGCTTCTTCTGCAAGTATTGATGTTTAACCACTCACGTAACATCAAAGTCCACTACAAATGAGGACTGCTATTTTCTGTATTTCCCATGTATCATAATTATTTTTATTTAATGGCTCTATTTTATAATTACTGACATTAACTGATGAAATTTCAAGCACAATTTTTGAGTTCAATCAAATCAAAAGCTAACCAACACAAACTAATGTAGTGTTGCAGACAAACGATCACGAATAACACTCAAAACTTCTGTTTAAACTTTCAATTGAACCTTAAAAACGTATCTGGGCCCATAACCTGTTGGAAATTGTATTATGTCATCAATTAATGGTTTACATATCTAGTACATATTTAAAACAAAAAGCAAAATTGTTCATGATTATTTGTTCATTCTTTTAATTAATAGTACAGATCATATATATATATATATATATATATATATATATATATATATATATATATCGTAGATAAGAAGAAATCAACAAAGTAAAACAAAACATTAAAGAACATTTAGAAGGCATTGCCTATCTTCTTGCAAGTCAAGGCTCACCCATTAAAATGCTCTATTGAGTGGATGGAATTACTCAAGTCCCAACACGGTTCAGGAATCATTGTGGCTCCGAACTTTAATTTCTGAAATAGATCCAGAAAGAACCGTAAATCCTCCTGATGTATTTTGTGACAATAGAGGAGCCATAAATTTGGTCAAAAACTCTTTTAATAATTAGAGGTCAAACCATATTGACATTAAATATCATATTTAAGAGAGCATGTAAACTCAGGAGTAATTCATATCAAATATGTTCCTACTGAAAATATGTTAGCAGATGTCTTAACAAAACCTCAAAAATATATGCTGCACATGCTCAAAGATGGCTACACTAAACAACCGCAACTCGTCACCAAAGAATACCAACATTCCAACAAAAAGTGTCTAACTTTGGTTTGGGCATATTGAGAGGATGAGTATGGATCTAATGACGAAACAAATATAAGAAGGTAGAGGGTGTGGATCTAAAGGAAGGGATAGGCCATGAAAGATGTGGTTAAATGTTGTAAATGAATGTGTTAAAAAGAAACTCACAGACTTTTAAGAATAAAAGAGCATGTAAGACTCGGTGTATGGATGTTGTTGAAGCAAAGGAACTATACAAGGATAGGGAATTGTGGAGAAATAGATTAAGTACAAAGTTGTTTTTTGAGATAGATTCACAGTTTCTTGCCTACCCCTTAAGAGAATGGCGTGATTAGGTATGTATGTATTCAATTCCACACATTGGAGACAAGGCATCTTAATTTTGTTTTCAAACTATAATCTCATTATAGCACTTATCAGTTGCTCTCTGCTTGTTAAAATCTTAATTTCCCAGCCTTATCTTTTACCATCCTGAACTAGGTCATTTGTTGTTTGTCAATAAACCATATCTTATTGGGTACAGTATTATTACTGCTTCCCTATTGTCCACTACATACTTACCTCTGTCCTTTTGAACCATAAAGAAATTTGAATCATTTAAGTAAGTGAAATTGATTTTTAATACAAGCAATAATACAAACTAGCTTAATCCCTGTTCTTTGCATGGGATATTGTGTTATTTATTTTTGGATGAAAATGAGGAACTTTTGTTTGAAGCTTAATGGCATGGTTCTTAGCGCTACCCGAGAAACACCGTGAGAAGGTGACCATGTATCGTTTCTTATGGGGAGTTTTATTTTTGGCAGGCCCCCTTTGCCTACTGCTTGGAGTGTTATCAGCTGAGCGCAGCTGGACAGGTCTCCCCCATCCTCCTCCCACCATCACACACAACCCTGGGCAGGGCCCTCTCACTCACACAAACATTACAAACACCACAAAATTCAGCAAAATATAAGCTACAGTCTTATATCGTCTCTTAGAGTTGCATACTAAAACATAATTACATATTTTAATTAATTGTCTGTATTCATTTTTTTCCAACCCTTAGAAGCATCTAGGGGATTAAAAATAACTGCTATAGTTTTTCTAAGGCATTATAGAACAAACTTATCGGATTATTACCCTCTGTACCAGTGATTCCCAACCTTTTTTGTTTGGAAGAACCCTTGAAATATTTTGAAAAATCTCAAAGAACCCCTCCCTGGTTGACATATAATAGATTTGACAGGGCTAAATTAAATAAAGACATGTAAATCAGTAGGGTTAGTTATACATAATAATTAAATCATACTTTTGAATAAAATATTACACAAGTATTTACTGTCTATTAATATTTATCTTACTAATATAACTGTTAATAAAAAAAATTACAAAACATTTTCAGTTTACTTCTGGCTTACTGGTTATAAACAAACTTGGTGTATATATTTTGCAATAGTTTTGTGTTATTATAATATTTTTGTATAAACTCGTTAACGAAAAGATAAGTTACATTTTATTGTTTTATTATTAATTCACAACTGAAAATAATACAAGTTTCAATAGAATAAAAATATTTCCTACTGTCCCTTAATTTAATATGAAACTTGGGCTAGCTTTTTTGAACACAACAACTTAATTCGTCACATCTTTGATAGGCACACATGAAGTTCTTTTTCACAAACAACGGTATATTACTCTGTTTGGTTTTTACATTCATTAAACACGAAAATGTTTGCTCACATTAGTTCGATGTTAAGAATTGTAGCATTATGTCTTTAGCTTTCTGGGAGATGGCAAGAAACTCTGTTTACACTGATATCCAAAACATATCTAATGACAGTTCATTAAATTTAACTTTTAGTGTGTGATCGTACTTCAGTCCAGCCATTTATTGTTGTTTTTCCTGCAGGCTGAGTAAATTTTCTGAACTGCTTGGAGAATCTGTGAAAGGGTTCCTGACCCATTCATACTCTTCCAATGACAAGGGAAGTACTTGGCAAGATTTTCAGCCAGAAATTCCAAATGGCCGTAAATTAGGGGCATAACAGCTTCCCAGTGGTTGTCAGTTGTAATGCTCTGAAGTTGAGAAAATAGGGGCTGCATTTTAAAATTACCCTTAGAAAGAGGTGTTTACAAACACCAATATTATTTATGAATGCTACAAGTTTGTCTGTGCACATCAAAATATTTTCCTTGGTACCTAAGTGTTCATAAATATCTGCCAGATATGCTAGTTTCAGAAGCCACGATTCATCCTCAAGATAGTCAGAAAAAGAACTTTTATTGTTTTCTCTGAAGAAAATCTGGAGCTGCTACTATCAAAGAGAAATAATCACATACAATTGACGCAAGTAAGAAACCAAACATAGCAGTGTGGGCTGCACACGTCAGCTGTATTCAAGAAAATGCACCCTAAATCCCTTGTTTCTTAAATAATAACTATCAAGCAAATTTCTAACCAAGCTAGACTTTAAAAATGCTTCTTTGTTTTATTTATTTGTCATGTTGAAACCTTAAGATTTTAATTTGATTATTGATCTAAAAAAAAGTGGCCAGTTGTACTATTTTTTCGCAAGCTTTTGCAAATTCTCGCGGAACCCCAGACATGGGCTCACGGAACCCTGGTTGGGAATCACTGCTCTAAATCCTTAAAAAGAGTTTATAAAGCAATACAGTTGATTAGGATAGTTACCCCGATTTCACCCCTTAATCACAAAACATTGGAATAATGCCAAATTTTAACAGCAGAATCCCCTTAAAAATTATATTTGTGGCTAAGGGAATGTATTCAATGAGAGCTGCCTCACATAATTATGCTATCAAATAGTGATACTGCAAAAGTTTGTGGAAAAATAAAGAAATTCTACTCAAACAGAAACAGCAACTGGACATTAGCAAAAATTAAAATCTAAATGAACAAGCTTATGCAATGTTGTTTGAGGATTAACACTTACCTCTCAAATTAAGACCTGAAGATGATGCAAATGTATTGCACCTATTTGTCGGAACTGTCACAGATATCATAACTGTTATATCCAAAGGAGAAAGGGATCAGTATCCAACAGTCATTTTTATAATATTTGGTCAATTTAGGTTTTTCAAACAATATTATCTATCATTCGAGATTCAAACTCCAGTCAGGTGTACTGAATGTAGTTTTTCCTAATTAGTTTTCTACTTTTCCTCCAGATTCTACTTTCCTTATTCCTATTTCATTAGTGTCAAAGAGTGGCTTCCATAAGGCTCCTTCAAGTATAAATTCAATAATTCTAACTAGACAAGATTTTAATTCCTAATTATATTAATAATAATAATAATAATAATAATAGTTTGGCTATTTTATAAAGTTAATTTTAATCAATATAATATTAAAAGAAGACTTTTAGAGAAAAACACAATTTTGGTAAAAAAAATTGTAATTCTAATACAAAAAAATGAACTGTCGCGGTAAATAATAATAAATATGTACATGGGCCTAAAATGTCTTAGTATTAATAGAAATAGTATATATTTTAATACAAATAATTGATTATTATACTATGCTCAGTAATCTAATTACTTGGGAGATTTAGTTCTAAGCCACATGCTTTTCTGCACATTAGAGCTATGTTGAAAGAGTTATTTTGGTTAGGTCATGTAGGAGATATTTCATGGGAAGTGTTTGAATCAATCATTTTCTATGGAGAGGGGGAATCGCCTACATCAACCCCCCCCCCCCCCTTCTCCCGATCTCCCACTGTTTGGTGTAAATCAATAATGGGCATAAAATAAGTAATCAAAACCAATAAACAACTCATTTTAGGAACAAACTCCATTATAGTTATAATTAAATCATACTTTCCTTTACAAAAATATAAGTATTATTTGCATACTCCTAGTTCAACTTGATACAACAATTATTTTTTTTTGCAGGTAACATTATTTCACAGGTAGCCCCCCCCCCTCCTCTTATCCACAAATCTTATAATAAATAAAAACAAGATTCTACATGTTCTAAAAGAAAATGGCATTTACAGTAAACTATATTCCTAAATTATTAATTTTTTCTAGATTCTAAGAACTGTTTATACTATTAATAAATGAGTTTTTTTCATGTAACTCAAAACATCAACTCAATAATTGTTTCCTTTATCTACCACATGAAAAAATTTGAGTTCATTCCAAGGGAAAGGTTACTTTATCCAATCTAATGGGAATATGTATTTATGGTTATAATTGAGAAATCTTATAAAATTTAAAAGCTTAGCTCCATTTAAGAATAAAGGTATTATTTTCATATTGCATCTAGTTAGGTTGCCAAAATCTACTAGAGCCAAAATGTGACATATTATTGTAGGTGTCATTTTGGTTTTTAATGGGTAGAAATACTTTTGGTAAATTATTGATACCAATATTTATAAAGTTAAGTAGGGGCAGGTCTGAAAGACTCGTTTCTACCATGTCATGATTATTCTTTCAAGATGGATTGAAACACTTTAGTTTAATAGCTTTATCATATGTTAGGAAAAGTGTAGGTTTTAGCCTATTTGTATAAATATAAATACCATTTTGATAAGCTAACACGTTTGTTGAAGCTAGCAATACATTTTTACTGGAAGTGTGTGATTTAGTGTTCCTGGTCATAGATACCTGCAAGACCATAGTAAGGGGGAGTTTTGGGGGTTAATACCCCCCCTGAAATTTAATGAACAAAAATATAGCAAGCTTTATTTATGGTTCAAACAATATCAAAATTAAGGCACAAGTACAAATTAGGGGGTTATGTTACAATAAAAAGCACTTCACATAGCTTCTAAAGGTTTAATATTTAAAAAATTTCCTAGCCTTTGGCAGTTTTGGGGTTATGTTGCCATAAAAAACACTTCAGATAGATTCTAGAACTGTTTCATATTTCTATTTTTTTCTAGCCTCTGGCAATTGGGGGATGTGCCCACCAACCCCAACCCCCTGAAATAATTGGCTGGCTACAGCTTTGGACACCTGTCTTAACAATAACTCCCCTGTTTTTGAGTAGAAAGTAAGACGAGATACCTGGTACTATATTGTGCTGAGCCTGTACAAAGATATTTATTAAGCTATATGGTACATGAGAATATTTTCAGTAACTTTTGTAATTATACATGATTTTGTTATGTAATTTACGGCCTTCCACCATTGTCCTATATCCATTTTGATTTGATTTTAATAGATATTTAAACCAATCACAACTGATTAACCATTCACTATTATTGTATACTAAAATTTAATTTGTTTGTTTTTTTAATTTTATTTCAGATACGAGTCGTTAACGCTTTTCGTCAGGGTCTAGATGCTCGGTATGGTGACAATGCAACCCTTGCTGAAGTACTCCGAAAGCAGTCCTCTCTAAGCAAGCGATTATCACAGACTTCTTCCATTGAATATGCAGATAATATCATGGATGAGCTGACGATTCCAGAAATAGATGTGGAGCGTTTGTCATCCCATAGTCATACAGAAACTGCAGTGTAGTAGCAGAGTTCCTTTCTTCCCCTGTGTCCCTGCCTCCGCCCAGCCCTGGCTCAAGCTCCTACCTCAACACCAGAGACGGCGGCAGCCAAGACAATGGCCAACAAAAGCAAACATCTTGACTTTTTCGGGATTGTCAAATTAATATCCAGATTTCGTGTGACGAGCGAAGAATAGCACCAAATACTTGTTTGGCAGTTGTGAGAATGTACTTTAGTAAATATGGTTAAGTTTATTTTACATTACTTTTGGAGTTGCTAAATAAACAGGTTAATACATTTGTGTACATTGAAATAATCACTCTTTAAGGACAGCCTTTCATCCATAATGAATTTATATTAATCCTTAAGTGATTTAGCTGGATGCAGGCATACACATACACACACACACACACACATACATATAAGAAGCGGTGAAAGTTTTGGGAGTCAAGTTGTACCACTAAAAGCTATTTTTGTGTCTTTTCTTGTATTTAAGCCCTTGTCTAAACTGTACATAACATAATGAGAAGCATCTTCTTGAGAAATACAGAATACAATTTATTCTATTACTTATATTTCATTCCGTTTTGTGGTGCCCCATTCCTTCTCTCAGGTTCCCATGGTTGAGGTTGTTGTAACATAATTGACAAACACCCTGGTTGACTTTGTGCCTGCCTGCATCCTAGCTGTTGCAGCAAGTGACTGACCCCTTGGCCAGCACAGCGACGACATTAGTGCATACTTGGAAAAGTGGTGGCAAAGCACATAATGGGAAGACTTAATAAACTGGGAATAAATGCACTGTTCAAAAGACATATTCAGGTAAGTTTGTTTGCATTGGTGGTACTGTTATGGGATTGAAATATTAGTGCGTAAACTGTGAACTCTGTGAATTTTTTAACAGTGGTGCAGAAAGAAACTCGCAAATAAACAAGGAAAGGATTTGATAAGTGAAGTTTTTTTATTAATGTAATTATTGTAAGATATATTATACTTGTTATTGAATGTGGACAGTAAATAAATTGGGGAGGCTACAGCCTTGTGATGGACTACAATTGTGAACTATAGAGTATATATTCTAATTTAATTTGATTTTGTGCCTCCCCTTGTTTAAAAGTCAAGTGCCAGGATTATTTAATATGTTGTAAGTTTCATGTTGATTCATCTCTGATAAAAACTAAGAGTTAAATTAATGCTGTGCACCATATGCGTGGTGTAGACCAGTGCAGTGCGCTTGACTCGAAAATTTTGTTATCGACTTTCTCTCTGTGTTCTTTCTTGTTCCTGCTAGACACTAGGATCATAATGTTGAAGTTTAAACTGTTATTTTATAAATATATCCATGACATTTTGAATGAAGCCGAATGTGATGTGTGTGATGAAAAGCAAGGACCTATAGTATTGTTGTCAATATACAAACTAGAAGTGATGAAAGAAACTAGTTTGCTAAGATATGTCATGGTTATTGTTATTATTTTCTTCTTTTGAAATAGATCAGAAGGAAAAAACTACCAAGTTGTTGAATGTTCTTTAATAATATAATGTAAAATTGAAAATACTCTACTGAGCAAGCAGTTTTGTTAGACTGGATTATCAAGTTTTGTGTAGTGATGATTTTCTTGGAATTACTGCAAAGCTTGCTTTGCTGAAGGTAGGCATGCAAATGAAAACAAAATATTTTTTAAATATGGTGGTAGCCCCACTCTGCTGAAACCTGATCCAGCGTTGCCTCCGTTGAATCGGGTGGATTTAGCTTTGGAGTTATCACTTTTTCCATTAATTGGCCCCTTCTCTGTGCTCTAATATTTGACTTCAATTTTCCTTCCAAACAATTTGAGTTACTTCAAATAATACTATTGCACATTAGCCAATATTAATTAATTGCTGTGAAAGGATATTTGAAATCATATTATTAACTATTGTATTTTTTTAAATATGTTAAAAAATAAACTACTAAACTACATGAGCTATATTGATGTGTCATCAGTTTTTTAAACACACAAAAAAGGACAGTTAAGTTTAAATAGTCGTATGAGAAGCATATTAAATTGCAAAGAAAATGCCACTAATGATACTAATGTTTGTTATTCTTTCAATATTGTTATGTATAGTTTTTATATATTTAAATATTTATTCATCTAATAAATTATTTACTTTCCCTTTTGTCAGTGTGTTTGTATTTAAAAAAATAGCTATAAAATATTTAATACCAAGGCTGGGAATAATAACAACACCATCACTTAAAATATTATAGCTACTTAAGTTAATAATAGTCATCTCTCGATTTTCTGGGAACAAAGTGGAGACAGCAACAATAGAATATTCATAATCATATATAATTAAAGAATTAATAGAAATTACTTCTACAAAATAATATACCTGAAATACACCTGTCCATTTTTAGATGTTATTTTAAACATTTCCTTCATTTTGTACACTTTTTTAACCTGAAAGATAGAAAGCTTTATTTTCTTTTTCTCACTATGGTGCAACTTTATGATAGGGCCATAGTGAAGGGAGTCAAGTTATAACTTTTCAGCATTAACTTTAAACAGGTGTACATTGCACAATTAATTTAGTACTAGTCAATCAACAACCAAACAATCATTTAACGGTTTTTAAAATAAGAGAATAAAACATTATAATCAACACAGAATTTAACTGTAAGCTTACAGTTAACTTAATGATGTGAGTGCATATATATATAAAAAATATATACATTTTTACACACACACACCCTTCACCTTACAAAGTAAATAAGCTGTCACCATATTCACAGAAAATGTTGAGATAATAAATCCATCTGTTACTGAATAAAAAATCACTTGTCTCGTTGTATTAACCACACTGCTGTGTTTCACTGTAACTAACAACTTTTTTTTTTGCTATCAACACCTCACATCATAAGAGTATTTCCCATGGGTGTACAAGAGCTTTGATGTAGTGGTGTTACCTGTCATGTGTTAGAATAATACATCAGAGGGTGTTACAAATCCATAACAAACCCACAGGTTAAATATGCCATACTTGAATAATTTAAAGTTGACTACTATAACTCTATTTAACGACTGTTGGTTTAATCCAACTACACAAACTACTACCAATACAGCTACTGTTAATACTATGACTAATACTACTTGCACACAACGATACAAGAGGAATTTTGAAGTAAATCAATAATACCATACCAAAGGAAGTGAAGAAACAATCCATTGAAAAAATTGTTTCTGTATAATTTGGTAAAAATGTAGACATGAAAAGAATAAGTAACTAAAAAATAGATTGAAGATTTTTATTAGTGTACTAACACCATTGTGCTGGCTACTGTTGACTTACAATATCTATTCAAAGACAGAGGCGTAACTAGGCAGTAATGGGCCCGTGGCAAAACGTTCGAGGTAGGCCCCCTTCCAACAAAAGAAAGACTCCCTCACCCCCCAAAAATATTGTGTAATCATAGGTTATAATAAATTGCATTAACATTTATTATTGGAATTCTTTTATACATTTCGTAATACAGATCTACATTTATATAATAAAATTGCTACTGAAAAGTGGAAACCAACAATATATTTTTTTAAATCTGAATTGAATAAGAATATATTAATAAATATCATAAACATAACTATAAACTATATAAACACCTACGGAGGCTAAACAAACATCAACATTTAAAACTCTTTTCTTCCTACTTTGATCTCTGTGAAATTGCATATAGTGTACTCAAAAGTTTTTTTTCTTCTAGATTTACTTATATCTTGTTAAATATTGATTTTACAGAAAAATATGTACGGAGATTTTTTGTAGAGCATGAAATTATGCAAAATAAAGTTACTATTGAGTAATTTTTTATTGAATAATATTTTTATGAAACAAAAACAACACTTTCATCTCTTACCAAATTAATTTTGAGCAGGCGCACCTGCATAATGGGCCCCATTGTAGTTGTGGGCCTGCGGCATTTTGCCACCTATGCCACCCTTTAGTCACGCCACTGTTCAAAGGGACCAGGATAAAATGAGTGAACTTAAAAGTAATTCACTAGCATTAACCTGAAGAGAAGCTGGAAAAAATAACACCTAGAGCACCTGCCTAGGTATAAATCTCTGCTTCCCATGTCTGAGTCAAGCACACTAGCATAGCAAAAACCCATTTCTCCCAGTAACTTTGTAGATGAAGCTAGTAATTTTACTACACACAGAGCTGTTTACATGATATGACCTTGAAAATGTAGAGCAAAGTGTAAATAATTAGTTACAATCCTATTATTTGCTCAAATGTGCAATTTAGGTAATAGCTAAAATTGTTTTTCGTACCAATGTGAAAAAATCTTGCGAATACAATCATGTAAGAATGGATAATAATGTGAATAACATAGATATTCTAGCAGAATCCCATACATGCCTAATAAATAAGATCTTGTTAAGGTACCAGTACCAGTGTACTTAACAAGTTTAAAAACATTAATGTCAAGCCTATATTTAGTTTACTTTGGGTAATTACCATGGCTATTTCTTAAAATAATAGATAATAATATTTCCCTATTTTTTATGCTATTATTGACAAAGTTCATTTAAATGTAAACAAATAGTTATATAATTTTGATAGTGAAAAATAAACCCCATAGATGACTATAAAATGTTTTAATTTTACTAGGATATCCTATTAAACTAAACAAAAATGTGTGTTCGTCAGTCACATTTGGTAAAATAAGTATCAAAAAGATTGTTTCACAGCTATAAAATATTGACATTACATATAATATTTCCATTTGATTTACAAATTGTATAAATAAGATGTAACTATTAATGAAAAAAAATATGTTTAAGATGCCTAAAGCTATTGCTGCGGTATTTAAGATCTCAATTTTTAATCTATATTTTATCTTAGTATACATGATTAATAATTGAGGTTTATTTAAGTGGCATATATAAAGTTATGAGATTGATTATTAAAGTTTAAATGTTGGGCAATATAAGCTTGAAAGGAACTTGAGTATAATTCATTGAGATGAACTTATTATTTAATGACTAGTAATCAAAACAAAGACAACTTCTCTAATATACATTGGGCATCTTTTCAACCCATCAGCTCTTTCATGTATGTATATAAAATAACACACTAATGCAAAGTTACATAAGAATGTTGTTAATGAAAGATCTATTAAAATGATTTTTCTTTTAATTTGTATAAAACTTGCCATTACTAAATGTGTTTATATAAATAACAATTAAATATGTATATCCATTGTTAATATTATTTCTTTCTTCTTTGTAAATTTGGTTTTGGCAGTGCAAATTTATAAGTTTTTCTATACATCTTGATCTGTCATAGAATAATGAGATTGTAGGAAATGTGAAAATGTTTACAACTAGAAAGTAATACATGGAGAAATATTTTAGGCTTTTATAGACATTTTTTTTAGTTAATTTTTGGTACCTAATATCCTGATATTATTGTTACTAATATTACAATATATGTAATAAAGAGTTATACATTTAGTTAAGAGGAATTGCACCAGCACTTATCCAGAGGAGGAATGCAAAACTAGGCCCTAATATGTGGAAAAAACAGACTCATTGAAACTTGTCTCGTTTTACAGTCAAATTGTAAAACAAAATCTTGTGGTTGCAGGACTGTTATTTATTTTCCATTGTGTTGTTTTATTTATATCTACATACAGATGGAAGAAAAATAGGTACTGATATTTGAATACTTAATATTATTAAAATAAATAAATTTGTATTTAAATAACTTAAAAACCATTTCAAAACAATAATTTATAAATGTATTAAGTATAGTAAATTTAAAATTGCCCAACGATCTCTCGTTTTGTTTTTCACCTTATTTAATTGTGTGAAAAGATGTAAAAACTTGTTCGAGCATTTTATAATAGTCTGAAAATAGTTGGCAAATATGGTACTTAGTAGTTAGCTAAGCCAGTTATAGAGTAATTTTGTATTGTATAAAAATAAACCAATATAAAACAACCCCTACTACTTATACTACTATTATGTGAGTTATTACTACTTTCACTCATAAGTTAGTTACTACTACTACTATTATTTCTACTGCTATAAATATTGAGTTAAACTGATACTGCTAGTATGTGAGTTAATACTGATACTACTATTATGTGAATAAATACTGATATTACTACTATATGAGTTATATTGATACTATTACTACTATGTGAATTAATACTGATACTACTACTATGTGGATTAGTATTGATACTACTACTAATATATGAGATAACACAGATTTACTAGTACTATTGGAGTTATACTGAGGATACTACTGCTACTACTATTATTACTATTATTACTACTATTACTACCACTACTACTATTACTACTACTATTACTACCATTACTATTACTACTACTACTACTACTACCAAAATCACAGGCATACACATGGGATTGAGTGGGTTTAAGGCCCCCTCTCCCAACTGAGAGAGGTACCCTATCGGCCTCTCAACTCTTGGTGTGAAGATTCTTCAAAATTCTATATAAATCTGCATATTTGGATTTTTAATTTAATTCATGGGTAAAAGGCGGCCATATTAGGCCTGTTCTCCCCCATGCCCCAACATTATGTCGCACACATCTATGACTATTATGTGAGCTATGACTACAACTGATTTTTATATTGCTACTACAACAACCACTATGTTTGTTTATTATTTCATTGCTCTTGGACTTGTGTGAATTCTATGAATGAAAGCTCGTATAGTAATTTATTTTTAAAAAATTCTCTAGTTGAATGAGTGACTTTGTCCAAAAGTGGTATTTATTTTCAAAATGTGTTCTAGAATTTGACCTATATGTACTGCTGGTTTTAGAATGAATATTTGATGGGTTTTTTTAATCCCTAATAGTGGATTTGTTCCCAATCATTGTTTTACATGTGGGCTCATGTATATAATTTTGAGTGAATGTTTATTAGTTAGCATAAGATTAATTATTCATGTTTAATTCATAAATAGCTACAATATTTTATTTCCTAAAGTTACAACTATATGCTATGTAAAAAAAAAAGTGTAGGCTCACCCAGTCTCATCATCAATCTAAATCTTTCTAAGGAACTCTTCTCTTGGTTACTAGGCTAAACAAAGATGATGTCTTTAAAGGTATAATGCAGTATAAAATTTACATAAGAGTTTAAGAAAATTTTGTTCACCGTGAAAATGGCTGTGATATTTACTGACGTTTTGTTAGTCAAATATTTCAGTGGATGTATCAAATATATAAATTAAAGATTTGTATACATCTGACCAAACTTAGCTGGAGATTGTGTTTATTTGGATTATTGATTTAAGTTTTAGATCGATATGGTCTATTTTTAGTTTAATATAGCCAAATTTTTTTTAGATATATATTTTGCTTTATTATTTGGAATAAGGTTATGTTTTTTTAAATTTGTTAAAAGTGATATGGTTTACATAATCATAAAAATAATTTTATCTCAAAATTCAAACAAAAAAATTATCAGTAGCTTTTCTCTCTGCCTAATATTTTTGTGTATTTTTTTAACCTATGATATATATTATGTAAGAATCAGCAAGCAGTTTTTTTAATTTGAAGTTTTGATGTTAAAACACACATCTCTTTCTTTATATAAATATATATATATATACATATATTTATATATTAGTGAATACTTTTTATTTTTGGTATATGCATATATCAAAGCTTCTGCACATGTGAGATAGGCTTTCACAGTTTAGTTTACTTGGCCATCAACTAAAATCAAATGACTGTTTATTTATTGAGTTGGGCTAAGTTGTTATCCCAAATTATTCTCATTAAACCAGGACATTGCTCTGGTACCATTTTTTAAAAGTACAGTGTACAAATAAAAGTTTGAAATATATTAATTTACTAAAAAGTTATATATACATTTATTTATTTTGTATAGGTGCTGTAAATGTATTCACACTACTAAACTTTTGGGCTATTTTACTGTCTGGATGGTAGCATATCCATTTACATTTTTCTTGTTCAAACCACTGACCTTGTTTAATTTTTTCCCTTGCGTGTTTTTATTTTTTAACCATTAATCTAGCTTAGTTGAAAATATTTATTTTTAATATACTTTATTATTTGAAATAATTTACCATCCTTTTTCAAGTATACACTATTCTATACAAATCAATTTAACAACTAAGGTACCTGCTACTTCTCACCACTTATCATAAATTATCTATGTGCTTGGGTTGCAATCGGAGTGAATTGACTCAATAGATGTTCCATAGTTATTAATATTTCCCAATTCTAAACCTTTAATTCTAAATGTTTTAATCTATTGCTAATACTACACATCTACTTTCACTGTATTCCCAATTACACCATAGCTATCTGTTTTGTCCTCAACTTTTTCTATACTGGTAATGGTACCTACGCTTTACTATCTTTCTACTGCCATCCAGGGCTGGGGTGCAGCCTTGATGGCAGATTGGGGAGGGGGTAGAGGGGGTATTAGCATCAAAAATTATGTCTTTAGATATATTGTATGACCAGTGAAAAACTAGGTTTATTTCCATGCAGAGCCAGAATCATCATTTTTTAACTAGCCAGTAAATCACATCATAGTGGTCATATTGACTTAGGCTACCCTAGGAACTACCCAGAAAATTGTTAACCCCCTATTATTATTAGGTGTTCTGGGTTATGACAGGTCTATGCCTTTTGTCAGTGAACTTAGACCACCATTGTTTTTTCCTCTGTTCTGCCGCCTCCATCAGCTCCCATAATTTCCTTAAAGTCATTTGGTATTTGTATCATCCTTCTTTCTAAGCTCCTCTTTACCTCAACTTTTCCTTTTATGACATCATGCAGAAGACAGTTCCTCCTAAGTGTATGTCCGATCCAGTTTCCTATGCGCTGAAGAATCGCATACAAAATTGTTCTCTTCTTATCCACTCTTCTTAGGACTTCTTCATTTGTCACTCTGTCTGTCCACCTAATCTTCTCAAGTTTTCTCCAGCACCACATTTCAAAGCTCTCCAAGTATTTCTTGTCCATCTTCCTAAAAGTCCAAGTTTCCGCTCCATACAGTGTGATGCTCCAAATGTAGCATTTCATAAATTTCTTTCTTAGTTCCAAATTCAACTTACTGATCATCAGTAACCTCTTCGTGTTGAAAGCTTCCTATTTACAATAATCAACCTTTGTAATCTGCCTATGGTATTATAGTTTAATGACCTATAATTGCCCTCATTCCCATGGTACTGAATTTGCTTTTACCTGTTGCTGATTGTCTGCAGTCCTAGCAGGTTTGTATTTTGTCTTACTCGTTTCAAGAATTGTCTATACAGCTACATTTTAATTAAGATTTACATGAAATCAACAATGACTGACTCCTGCCTAATTGAGCTTAAAATGATTCCAAATATGAATTGGCATATGCAGTTGTAATAGATCAAACATAATCATGATTTTACATTGTGTGTTGCATGAGTTATTCTTTAGCAGTCCTAATTATGTTATATAAAAAAAATCTACTGAAATTGTATAGGATTCCTAAAATTGGGAAAGTGTGACCTAAAGAGTAGTGGTAGCTATGTGATTTGGAGTTTCATAGGAAGAAGGGGAATTGATTAGTGTAAGATGAAGAAGGAAAGGGGTGGCCAGTCAAAATCTGCATAGGCCATTAAAACCTGTAGTGTCAGAGGTGCTTTCATCTAACTATTCCTCTTAGTGGCTTAGTCAGCCTGCATATTTGACCTTGACATGAGAAATTGAGATTTAACTGGTTTGAATCCTGATTTTGTGCACTAGAGTGGTTTTGCCACTTTTTGGTCATTCATCTTTACTTAAGGTGAATGCTTGTACAATTTCCTTCAACTACCCAGCTGCAAAAAAAATATTGTTTGGGGTTGGGTCAGCCAGGAATTTTCCTGATTGAATCCAGTTAATCAAGTACCGGGTGGAACACTAGTTTCAATCGCGCAGAGCCATATTTAATCAGCACAGGTGTAGCATCTAGGTAGACTATGTCTCCTGAAACCTCCAACTGGGCAGTCATAATAACACAAGACTTTGTTATCATTTTTTTATATATCGCTACTTTTTAAGATCTCTGCCCCTAATCCCTTATTCTAGGATATACCATTACTGGCATCTAGAAGATGTTAGTCTCGACAAGTTGACAAATGCTGCTATCAAGTGTTTGAACGGTGAGGGGGAGGGGGAGTTTGGGCAGTTGTAGAACAAGGTGGCGGCGAGCGCTGGCTAGTACTTGAGAAGATTACTATTCAGGCATGAGCTAAAAAAAAGGCCTGTTTTAATTACAAATTATCAAGAAAATATACTAAATTAAGTCAAATATTCAATCGAGCATAAACACTCCATCTTTAACTAGGAAAAAAAAAAATGAACGGGCCTCAACTGTATGTGATCGTCTTTAACCAACCAAAAATAAACTAATCTCTTCCTTGCTAAGCTAGTTTTGACAGAAAAAGAATCGGCTTCAACCAGCGGTAATAATAAGTTACAAGTTATAACTCATTACTTGTTTAAAATGCAATTGTGCTCAATCAGATTGAGTCATCAATGGAACAAACTATCTTGAATTAGTTCTGATCAGATAATATTGTGTGTGCAGTACTGTTTTAACAGGTCTTAGAAGGATCTTTAAATTTGGGGGAAACGCTAGTAAAATTGGAACTTGACCACCCTTCACTAAACATATTAGCTATGTGTCGTAACATTTGTAAAAATAAGATTTTAAATACAATTACTTATGCAAAAAATATATACTTATGAAGTTAAATATAACACTCAACAATCATTTGTTGCGTTATTACTTTAACAACTTGATTTTACACATTATTTTTAAAGGTACATTTAGTAGTTATTTACAATATTGATATGGCTACGTTTAATAATCCACCACCTTACACGAAAGTGTAATGAAGTTTAGTCATCAATCTGCCATTTATAAACATATTCTAATTTATGGCCACAGCTAGAATTGAATAGTTTTAATCAATAATTTTGAACTAGAAGTACAAACAGGGATCCATCTTAACATATTACTAATGTACAGCTAGTAAAGACCTTAAACAGCCAGCCATACGGTAAAACAATTTTGTCCAGTTTCAACCTGATAACACTGCTCAACTATTCTTTACACTCAACAACCAAGCATATTTTCTAAAAAATCTAATCATTTTCTACATATTTCAACCATTATTAAATAATGAAGCCTGTTTAAATCCCAGGTCTGGATTCAGGAAAGGGGGAGAGGTGCGGTGTCAAAGGGTCAGTTGATATCCATGTGGTAAATATAAAATCAATACAAAATACTAACCTGAAGTTTAATTTTTTGAAAGAAACCCTAACACAAGTAACTCAAAAGTTGTGTAAAACCTTTATTATTTCTATACTCAGGGTTTTCAACTCATTCTCCTGTCTTCCTACACCAGTGGCAAAGTCAGTAAGAGTGAATTGGAGGTGAAAGAAGAGGGTAGACCAATCATTGGACTTGTCCTCCTTAAAATTAAGCTAGCTTAAAAAATCAATACCAGTGCCAGATTTAAAAGTTGGAAAAGTTGTTAAGAAAAAAATATACTTTCTACAAAACTTTGGGGAAGGGGCTACTAAATGGATTAAGGTATATGGAATTGCAATTAACGCGAGTTGGACTGTTAGCTATATAAATCAATCGATCAATCAATCCAGTACTTTTGCTAAGTGTGTCTAATGTTGCATACCTATAATTAATCTGTATTACCTGACTAAATAAAGTTCTATTGCATCGTTACTGCAATTTTGCTAAAACCATTGTTTCAAAAAAATTGTTCAATCAGATTGTTGTTACATTTCTTGAGAAAATATTGTGTTTCGTTAAAGTTTTTTTTAAGAAAATGTATAAATCACATTGTTACAGCATTGAAATATGACATTTTTGAAAGTGTTATCTGATACAAATTTTGTAACCCTTACCCAAAACTTTGTAATTAAAATATCAAATAATATATTTTTTCTCAAATGAAAAACTGTATGGTTTTCATATAGGACAGTAATTCATACAAACTTGATACAGAGAGATTGTTTTTCCCGCCTCGGTGGCTGCATGGTTTAAGACGCTACTCTCGCAATAGACTAGACTGCCGAAGACAGATTGGGTTTTGCTCCCAGTTAGGTGTACTAAGGGTGGTTTTCCCTAAATGGTTTTCCACTCTGCCCCCATGCAAATGCTGATAAACTTCCTCTAAAATCCAACCTTATTAATCTCTAACATATTAGTGTAAATAGTAAATAAGTGTGGAACCTGAATGGGTAGTAAGATGTGGTGTAAAAAAATTGTATTGAAGAGGAATTAACACCCAGTGAAAGGAAAAGAGTAAGGGAAGGGCCTATAACTACCTGCTAGCCTGGACACAAAGTGACATGAAGCATTGAAGGAAATGATTGTAATCTTCTCTGTGTCTCAGTTACATATGTACCTGTACCATGTAACTACACACCAGTGGGGTGACACACTGCCTTAGTCTCGCACATTTAAGAGAGAACCAACCAACCATATGTCACACATGTGCAGTGGAAAGCTCCCAACAAGTTAAGTATTCAGTCTAGTTAGTGAAAACGCTTTATATTATATGTTTTATTTTGAAGAAAGAAAAAATCATTTATTTTAAAGTGTTAGCAGTCATACCTCCCATTGCTGCATTGTTGTTGAAATTATAACAAATTGTGTTGTTAAATTCATGCTTGAGTTATTTAATAAATGTGTTTCTTTAGCATTGTTTATAGTTTTTAATAAATTAGATTGATCCATTGTTACTATATTTTATTTACCTAGGATCAATCACATTGATGCTGCAGTTATTAAAAAAAATCAACTCACATAGTTTTGGCAGGTTTTTTTTAGTGCTGTGTCATAATAACCGTTCGAGTTATTCACTTATGTACTAGTTACACAATTGGGTTAGGGATTGGGAAGGCTTAGTTGAGAGAAAAAGCACCCGCATTAGCATGGAGGGAGAGTGGAAAACTATTTAGAAAAAACCTCTGTGCACTCAGCTGGGATCGAACCCGATCACCCCGTCTTCGGCAAATTAGTTCAACATGAAAGTAGCGTGTTAGACCAGGCATCCACCAAAGCAAGTGTTTTGGCAGTTATTTAAAAGGTATTCCAACACAGTGACAGGGAGACAGAGGTTTGAATCCGGGTTGGGTGTATTGAGGCTGCTTTTTCCTAAATGTTTTTCCACTCTACCTGCATGTAAACATGGGTAAATTTCTTATAAATTCAACTTTCCTTATCCCCAACGAATTAGCATAAGTACACATGCATATTGTGTATAGCTCAAATGGGTAGTAAGTGGCAGTACCAGAAAATAGATAAATTGTTTAATTTATTGACATACTTGAGTTATTGATACCGATACCCGTTTCGGTGGCCTCATGGTCTAAGGCACTACTCTTGAACGAGACTCGACTACACTACACGATGACTGGGAGATCGTGGTTCAAATCTTGGCCGGGTGTACTGAGGGTGGTTTTGAGTTGGAGTGATTATTTCACATCTTAACTGTTAGACTAATAAAGCACGAGAGTGTGATTTCACCCCACACCCTCCATATGCCTTGACTGCTAAAACACGAGTATACATACATTAATTGTTAACAAAATGACTTTCAGGGAAATAATTCTCAATCAGAAGTTCAGGCCAATTTCTCTTCTAAAATTCTAAAAAGGAATTGTGCCAAGCCTGAGAATACACTGTTTTATTAAGCTTCACTCAATATCAGCATGGTAACTATGCCTTACCAGTATTCACTATAGACTATTTGCTATGTAATCATACAATAATAATAAAACCTAACACTAATTCATTCATACCCAACTTGTTTTGGCCATCACAGTCACTTGTGTAAACAAATAGGTTTAATAATTCTAAGCAAGTTTAATTTGTCAGACAGTATCCAACAGAATTATCCATAAACAATAAGTAATGTTATCAAACGGCTTAGATCAGTTTCAACATGTGAACTATATCCAACATAAATTCAAATTCAATTTGAAACTTTTTGAATGTGGTTTGATTTTTAAATGGAGTTGAACAGCCATTAGATATTCAAATAAATCTAATGGGCCACATCTAAAATATCCCAGATATGTTATTGATCAATTGTAATAATTTTGAACTGGAATACTAACGGGAATCAGTTTTAATCAGTATTAATCTAAAACAAATTATTTCAAAATGAGTCTTTTTCTTTGAAATAATAAATGTTTAATAATTCAAAAGGCATTTTTGAGATCATATGAACTTTCTGTAGATGAACATATAAGAATTTCAATATTTCACATACAAATCAACTACCGGTACTTACAGTTGGTGGTTCAAAGCAAACTTTTGAAGCTAATTTAATTAGTTAAAATGTATATTAAAGTAAATTTATTTATTTATTTGAAGTATATAACATGCACTTTCTAAACTGACTGATTATATCAACATACCAAAATTTCAATGAGGGAGAGCAAAAGAGCCTATCAATTTTGCCGAGATAGGTATTTTCATATACCTTCCAGGGTTATTTTACATGCCACAATCGATGGCTTTACTTCCCTTCCGAAGGAAGCTGTGCTATGGAATTTTTTTTATCTCTCAAGAATGACCTGTTGACCCCGGCTTGATTTAAACCCACAAACATCGAGTCCCGAGGTGAGCACTTTACCCAAAGATAACCGAAGTTGACTAAAGCAAATAAATCTATTTTAAAATGTTATCAAACCAGTCAGTCTATTTTTATAGCAAACAATTGGTTTTCCCTTAAGTGTTCTGATGCATCATTTCACTTGAATAGAATCAATGCTATATAATATAATGGTTCCTACTCTATTGTCATTGGGTTGTGTGGAGTGTATCAGTAAGTTAATATATTGATGGTGATTAACATAGTTTATAATCCTTTATAATATCACAGTAAGAAAATTGTTTAACCAATCAGGGA
Organism: Timema cristinae; assembly: GCA_039000515.1. Lineage (NCBI taxonomy): Eukaryota > Metazoa > Arthropoda > Insecta > Phasmatodea > Timematidae > Timema > Timema cristinae. The sequence goes on from JBCFYV010009882.1 coordinate 90,039,522, forward strand.
GCCGTTACTGTTGGTTTTAATATTATTTGATTGTCGATTTTTCTAACAATTTGTTTTTATTTTAATCGAGTTAAATAATAGGTATTTAATCTTGAGAAAAGAGTTTCTAAGGATTTATTGGCTTAAATTATTCAAATATTGTTCATATACTACACAGCATACATTGTAAACATACACATATATAAAAACTTATTATTGTTAGCAAATGAATTGGAAATCTACATCAAATAGGGGTTTTTATTTTGTACTATACTAAAAAAAGATCTTATATAATATTTTCATTCCAAATGTCTAGCTATTTCATACTAATTTGAAAAGAATAGGTTTTTCTTAGCACCACGTCTTACTACCCATTTGGTTTATACGCTTATATACTAATTACACTAACGAATTTAGGGATTGGAAAGGTTATATACAGAGGAAGTGTACCCACATTTGTGTGCAGGAAGAGTGGAAAACCATTTTGGAAAAAAAGGGGTCAAAAAATCACTCTCTTAAGTAGTAGCAGACGTTTTGGCTAATATGCCTATAGTGACAAATTTATTTAAATTGTGCATTTATACTTGTTTCTTCTTCACATTAAAAGTTTTCTTACAATTGATCACATTAAATTAAATGTCTACAATTGAAGCCCCATCTATAGAGTGCAACGTCAACCCCTTCCCTGACCACTGGTTGGTATGAAAATAAACTCAAAATTTTTATCATTATAACTAATATAGACTTATGCATATTAATGTTAAAGTTTCACCACAATATAGATTGGTCTAAAGATACAGAATAAAGAAGTCGAATTTAAGGAAATTCACCAGGATTCAGTCGAAGAAAAGAAGAAAACCACAATAATGGAAAAAATATATTCTCATTGCACCAGATAGGGACTGAACCCTGGCCTCCTGGGTCAGTGAGTAATGTAAACCACTCTATCAACCAAACTAGTTTTAGAGTGGTTGACAGTAAACATTTATTGAGATAAAAATGATTAGTGAGTTCACAAATAGAGTTTGATAAAAAAATTTAAGAAATCACACAATCCTTGCGATACATTCGTTATAATAACTATTATAGTTATGGAAGAAAATCTTTCAATTAGACCTGGATAGTATATCCATGGGCATGCCTGATGATGAATGAGGGGAGGGGGTGTTCCCCTAATCCTAAATGTGCTTTTAAAGTTCCCTTTGAAATAGAATTTAGTTGACTGGTTTGTTTAAATAGTCGATTTAATTTATTTCACATTGTATGGCCTTATTAAATAGATGAAACTTTGTCAAGATAATTTGACAATAAACATTTTATTCATTTTATTGCACAATTTTAACAAGTGATTAAATAAATATTAGCTACAAATATTAATTCAATGAATTAAAATAGTTCACGAGTTAACTTATAAGGGATCAAACTTGATATTTTATGATGTTCTTGTACCATTGTTAAGGTAAAGTAATAAATTTATGGTGCTGAAATTTAGTATAATTATACATTCATGTGAGGTGTACACAATGAAATATTTACAAGTAATATTATTTATAATAATAATAATATTTTTATATTATATTATAGTAATATATAAAATGTGATTATAATATATATTTATGATATTAATATTAATAATATATTTCATTGTTTACACCTCATATAAATGTATATTCTAAGTTCAGCCCCATTTATATTAATTACTTTACCTTAACAATGGTGTACAAAAAGCATAAAATAGCAAGCCTGACCCCTTTTAACTCGCAAACTGTAATTATTTAATTGAATCTCTATTTATATCCTTGTTAAAATTTTGCAGTCTTTTTTTATTGTTGAATTGCCTTAATTTATGTAGACAGTAGTACTGCAAGCGCAAACTCATTCTTTTAGGTGGAAACCTTTTTAGTTATATGAACCACCTTAAAGCATACTTGAGGAACAATCTGTTTCAAATAAAATTTATCACATGGCTATGTCACACACATAAGATTTACCAAATGGCTGTGTCACACACATAAACATGTTTTGAACAAGATCAGGATTTATTATATTATTCAAACAAGTTTAAATATTATGTTTTTTAATAGAAGAAATTAGGTGTTTGTGAAGTCAATGTTTACTTAATTAACTGCTAATTATTTAGAAAAGAATCAATGAAAATCTTATAGGAGGAACTTGGTTGTCGGCGTTTTTCAAAAAATGAAAAAATTATTGAGAAAAGTGTAAGACATATTTGTTTCTGAGGTGTGATAAAAATCTTGAGTTAATGAGAATATTCCATTGAATCATAGTATTTTGAATATGAAGCTAAGTATTTAATGGGTAATGTTAAGCTAGGCTCCATTTGTGTTATTTAAGTACTGATTCATTAATTTATTTTTATCGCTTTATCTTACTGTTTTGTCTATACACATCTATGATAATTACTCTTATTGGGCAGGGATGAGGAAAGAAGAGCTTTAGAGGTAATCTACCCACATATGTGTGGAAGGAGAATGAGAAACCATCCATCCTGAGAAGATCTGACTGGGATTCGAACCCTAATCTTTCAATCATCAGCAGGCCAGTCTAACATGATAGTGATGCCTTAGACTGTTCGGGTCAGTAGTGATTAGTAAGGGTCAAATTAATAATAATGTGTGTGTCCCCAAAGTTGGAAATTCAGACCCGTCCATAAGTAAATAATTCATGTAGGAAAATGTTCTATTTAATTTTGGAGAGAAACACGATTTCTTAAAATGTTAACATTACTCAGGGTGTCTATCATCCGGAAAAGTCAGGGAAAACTGGTATTAGCTGGGAATTTCACGTGGTCAGAGAAAAAACGGGAATAAGTTGGGAATTTGTTAATTTACAACAAAAAAAATCTGGAGAAATGTTGTTTTAATCAAAGTATGAAATATAATAATCAGTAAATTACCATATGAATCAAACTGTCTTTTTTTGTTTGTAGCGGTGTGATACCATTTATAATTTTATAATTCTTAGTAGACTATATTAATACAAATAAAAAAAGTGTGTCAGGGAATTTTAAGAAATAATCTGGGGGAATCGGGGAAAAAGTTGGGAATTTCACTGGTCAAGTTGATTAGACACCATGTTATTTGTTTTAGCACTTCAGCCTGTTCAGCTTATACGCCTATGTACTAATTATGCTAATGGTTTTAGGGTTTAGGGAGGTTATATTAAGAGTGAGTGTACCTGCACTTGTGTGGAGGGAGAATGGAAAACCATTTTGAGACAAAAACTGCAATGTAATTGACCAAAATTCGACCCTCAAACTTCCTATCATCGGCAGTCTTAGTTTACTGCGAGGATAGCGTGTTAGACCATCCAGCCACCGAAGCAGGCTTTTATTTATTCTTTCAAGTATTAAAGACAGATGTGAGAATGTTAAGCAAACTTTTAATAATAAAAACAGTTTGAGATGGCATGGAAAGGGGTGAGATTTTGACCATTCCTTTTGGAACTTTTTGAGATATATTTACAACCATAACTGTAAGTACAGCAGTGGTTAGTCATCCACTAGAGCTTCAATGCTGCTACTTATTAAAATATAAACTCAAAGTAATTGGTTTCTATTCATTGAATATTATGAGCCTTTAAATCGCAATTAGCAGATTTATATTTTTTTCATAATTTAAAATTTATCTTAAGAAAAGAATCAATGGCTTTACTTTTTAATGTTCTGGATTCAATCCCTGGTGCTTCCAGATTTTCTGTGAAGCATTGGGTTTGGAACATGGTCTACCCAGCCTCATGAAGACAAATGAGAAGTTTCTTGAATGAAAAATTAGTGGCTTGTTCTATAGCTGTTACAATTCTACAGTTCACAAATACAAAACAAGATCATATATATATATATATATATATATATATATATATATATATATATACGTATATAAATACACAAACAAGAAAAAGTTTAAACCTTGGCCTTATCATTCTCGAATATATATTTATTTTAATTTTATATTTTGTTGAATGAACTTAATATTCAAAATTATTTAATTTTAGTAAATATTTTTAATTATAAAATGTTTAAAAACCACTTTATTTGTATCCTCTGATAAACTTTTCATCCAAATTACCCCCTTCTTACTCTCCCTCAACATTGCCTCCCCTAGTCCCCTCCGGTCTAATCTGAGTTAAAAAAAACTGTTTTCAAACTAGGGGTAGTCAGGCACCCGAAATTTCGGGCAATAGATCGGGCATCTAAAAATCCTGGAATTTCTGGCGAGTATTTTTTATGCCTGTATTTCGATCGGGCATCTCAAGAACTTAAGTATATAATACCATGTTAGTACTAACCTCTAATTCAAACTTTGAAAAAAAAAAAGTTAACTGATATTCATAGTTGAATTATTTCAATTAAACTAATATTAAACAAAAGTAAGTATTATATTTTATTAATTCATTGGGAATGCCAGGCCTCCACCGTGGTTCGGATTCCACGTTAAACTGTAGGTCCTCCATTTCATCTCACAATCACCCTACCATTACACATTAGCGTAAGTGCGTATAACCCGAATGGGTAGTAAGACGCGGTGCCAATAATAATAATAATAATAATAATAATAATTAATTCGTTAATTATAACGTTTGCTTCCAATAAAACTACGATAACGTTTCTCATAGGTTACATACAAGTCTATAACATAGTGAAATTAAGATTCCTACAATTTAATTTTCTCGGTTCATTCCAACAATATACCAAATTCAACATTTCCACATAGAGTTTTTAGGCACTATGCTTGTGAAATCTTAATTCAGATTAATTTTATTTACATTTCTTTAATTTATTATTACTTTACAGATTTGTAAGGATATAAATAGAAAAGTACACATTAAATGAACATTAAATAGGAAACAGCCATTTTGCATTTCGTGGCCCCGTTTTAACTTGTAATTTGAAATTTAATAGGCCTGTGACAAAGTTGTTTGCAAAATGAAATGCCCGCCCAATACAAATATTTGTTGCCCGACTACCCCTAGTTCAAACTTACGAGGAGCCACTGAGATATAAGTGCAGATCTTTCATTAAAACATTTGGGGAATGACAGACATACTTTCTTTAGGGTAGCCAATTTCTACTTATAGTAAATTTTTTATATATATATATATATATATATATATATATATATATATATGTGTGTGTGTTTTTTTTAAGGATATATATATATATATATATATATATATTTCTCTTTAAAACACTTATGGAAGCCCAATTTGTTAATGCTTGTGGAACTGCAACTTATAGTCAACTCAGAACCACTTATGACTCACTTGATTTCACATTAAGTTAATTCTAAGAAAATTTGACCCAACAAAGTCCTTAGAGTTTGGCGCCTTATTGAATGCCTTAGCTGTCTTTTTCACAATTTGATACATAAAAAATGATAAGGAAATAAGACATTAATTAGTAATAAAGCTATGTAGGATACCATTACTTCGATAAGAAATGGAATTAAATTCAAGTTATAATAGACTAGCCCCCTTCCCCATAAAAAAATATTGTAAGGAATCCCGTAAAACAAAGCTTCAAATCATCCATCATGTCAATATAAAACAATTTTTTTTTTACTTTTTTTTTTTTTTGAAAATACAGTCCTACCATATACCTACTGTATAGCCCCCTCCCTCTTTTTATCCTCCCTCCTATTTTCATCTTATTCCTCTATAATTTTGTTTGCTATAGGCGTGAAAGGAATTGTGTATACACCAATCAAATAAATTGTTAAAATCAAATTAATTTTTCAGCTTCCTCCACTTTCATTTACTTCCCTTGTTTCCCCAAATTTTATTATAATCTTTTTTTTTGTGTGTTCCTCGTCATTACATCTATTTCTCTTTCCTCACCTCTATCCCACCACCCCCTTCACCAACCCCACTTTCTCTTCAACAACTTTTTTTTTCCAACGACTATATAATATACTATCAACATTTTTATGAGGAATAAATTAAATTTTCAAAATAAAATATAGCCGATGTTACTCGCTGATAATGTAGCTTTATATTGGTGAAATAATTTTTAAAATCGGTCCAGTAGTTTTTGAGTTTATCCATTACAAACAAAAAAACAAAAAATCAAATCTTTCCTCTTTATAATATTAGTATAGATATAGTACATTTATAAATCATGGTTAACAAATTTTAATGAGAATTGGAACTAAAACTAATATTGCTAGTATACTTACATAAATTATAATAAAACAAATTTGTAAGTATTATTATAAATAATAATTTATACATGTGATGTATGATATAAACTAACTAAATAAAGCTTTTTTTTATATATAAAGTTACAGACATTTCGTTATTTTGAAATTAATATTTTCTAATGTTATTTATAAAAGTTTAAACTTTTTTTAGCAGCATGTCTTACTACCCATTCAGATTGTACACACAAGTACCAATCACTTTAAAGGCATGGTATGAGGAGGGCTGCTGCAGATGCATGCAGGGCAAATGGAAAACCATTCAGGAATAAACACCCATCCAGGATTTGAAGTCTGACCTACCAACCTCAGCAGTATACTCTATTGCAAGAGTGATGCCTTAAACCATTCCTTCAATAAAGCAGGTTAAAATAATGTTAAATACCCTTCTTACCAAGTATAACATAAAGGCTATGTAGGATATGTAGAATTTGAGTACCAGTACTCAAAATATTAATTTGAAAAATCCCAACATTTTCTCTACATGTACATTTTAAAACTGGTAAATTCATTGACATGAGCTGAGAGAACAGCAAAAAACTCTTTGGCCACACTGCCAGACTATTCTAAACACAGTTTGGCGAAGTGAAAGTCTTAAGTAAACAATAAAACTCATCTCGTCCTACTTTGCTATAGTAATTATTTGCCATAGCCATTAATCGAGACACTAGTTTGGCATTATTCCATCTTTACACGAGCCTCGGTCTAATTTTGTAATGTTTTTTAAAATCCCAGCACTGAATGGTCAACAAGTGTCCTATATTCAAGGCTATTAAAGCTGTCAGTAAACATTAAAAACAATTGTTACAAAACTTGTGATTTAGAATACTTAAGCCATTGTGATACATTGGTAAAGGTAGGCAACTTCTAGGCCTATAGTGATTTACTTGTTGCTAATGTATTTGTTTTTATTTCTTTAAAAAATTTGCTAGCAAAGAATTTCTTGTTTGTTACCAGTTGTTAATATCCTTTAGTGGCAGAAGACATTCATTTTTTTAGTCTATTGACTAAAACTTCAATTTTACACATTCTGGAATCTAGTGTTGTATGCAAGTTTAATATAATATTATTTATAAAAAAATAATTTAGTTCATATAGTAAATATGTTACTTCATTTTTCTTGATTGTATAGTTGGCCATATCTGGAAATTTAATTTATGTTTTGTCTTTCCCATAAACCAATACTCGTAATGATGTTAATTGAAATTATGTTCTATATAAATATTATTGAATAAGAAAATAGCTTGTCTTATAGTATACTCTATTTAGGTAGACATGCACATATCTTTTTCCATTTATATAAATGTAGTGCATTCTGTTGTTGACAAGTTACCTTTTAAAAATGAAGTGTCTGGACATAATAAATTAATGTCACTATTTGGTATAGCATAATGCCATTGTTGGAATAATATCATGCAACTAGACAATAGTGCAATGATATTAAATTATTAAACTCGATGGCCGGCCTCTTGATCTAGTGGTCAGCATTCCTGACTACTAATATAGAGGTCCCGGGTTTGATTCTCGGTGGTATCATAGGTATATTTCTTGAAGGGGAATTGTTTCTATAGTCACCATAGTTTGACTAATTAGTCTTAAGTTAGGTTTAAGACTTCTACTGGCACCACATAATCATCACATCATCTCATCGGGGTGTGGTAGCCACACCTACATAGTGTCCCAACCTCAGAAAGTGGTCACATATCCGCCATTGCCTATGGACCTTTCTTATAAGCTACACTTTAGTGGAATCTGTCATGGTAAGTGTGCCATTATTCAGCGTATACTAAGTGTACTAGAAAAGTTATACATTTTTACAAGTATTTTGCATAATATCTCTCCTAATTAATAAGTGTAAAGTAGAGGTCTGAGTATATTATTTTGAAACAAAATAAAGGAAAAAATATGAAAGCTATTATATATGACACTTTTATAGCAAAGAGCTTTGCCAACTGCAATAAAGTCATCATTATGATATATATTTAAAAATGAGAGCATATTTTGTTAATCATGATTTCAAGATTTTAATCCCTACTCTGATAATTCCTGGAGTCAATCAGTGTCAGATTACTATCTGATTGATGATTGAGTGAGTACACAACCGATGAACTTTTCTTTATACTTGTATCAGTGAGGTTGAGTAACAATTAGTGGATCCTGATTTATTGATTGCCTTAATACTAGGAGCAGGGTCTCAGCTGAGTTGGAGAGAGTCCTCACTCTTAACTGGCGTATATGCAGTCAAACAAGTGTGTGCAAACTGGTGTTGCACAATATAGCGTTGCACAATATGTGATCACAAACACTGTGCAGCAGAACTGTGGAAACATTAGTTTGAGTCGAGTCAGCAGGAGAGAATAATGTTCAAAGCAGAGTGTTAATCCATAATCATTTAATTTATTTATGATAAAAATAAAACAAGAAAACCATTTCTTATTATTTCAATAAGTACATCATAGCTCATATTTTTATAATTGCTGTTCTTATAGACTTCACTTTTAACTTTCCATAGTTTCAGAAGATCACATCACACATTCTCTCTTAAATACATTAAGTGATGATTTAGTTTAAAACTTAATAATTATTTAGTGTTTTTTAGGCTAATTCAGAGAATAGAATTAAATTTAAAAAGCAATTATTGAACTGGGCAATCCAACTTAATATATCATGAAGATGCTAAAGCTATTAGGAGCCTAATTATATTTTTACTCAAGTCAACAATACAATTTAAATGGTACAAATAATAATAATAATAATAATAATAATAATATTCATATTCAACACATTTCTCCTTCAGAGAGAATCGATTAGTTAAGGATATGCAAAGCCAACAATCTAGATTAAATAGTCCAGGTATATATACTAATTATTATTATTATATTATAATTATTTTTGACAGAAAACACGTCAATGTTGAAAAGGTGTAAAATATATCATTCATCAGTAGAAAAAAAAATATATATACAGTAACCCAAATCATGTATTTCCATATATTGGTTCACCTCCCTATATAAACAAACATCCACTCTACACAGATATATCTAGTTTAGTTAGTCAAAATATTGACATTGGCGGTCATTTTAGGGACCTAACTGATGAATTACAACTAATACGTCACAGACTTTCCATTAATATCTACTATATTTACTTTGAATATCAAGTGTATGTATGTATGTGCATAATATATCATTTATATGCATATATGTCATATATGTATAACAATTTTTTTCAGTAACTAAAGATGCAAGTATCATTGGCAAAGCGCTGTGCACCCATTGTCACTAAGACCCTCCATACTTCAAGTTATTTGCCTGTCTTTACCAGCCATCATCACTATAAAAACAAACCTCTGCATTTCACTGATCATCGCTCAGCCTTCCAACATAAGGATAATTGGGAGCTCTTCCGTGCTCTTCTAGTACTACGAGCTTGTGGCTCCAATTATCTCGTTGACAACAGCCTAAAGGTGTGTTCTATTTCCCATAATATGTGTACACATTGATCATACACACACACACACCACAAAGGCATGCACAGCAAAATTTATTAGGTTGATGCATAATATTGAAGGAGGCTCAAGGCCACAGAAATGGCCTAGTAAGGGAAGGAAGGGAGAGCAAGGAGTGTTGAATATTCCATTATTCGCTAGTTTCACTTGGTTATTTCCACCCCTATGCGTGCCTGCAGATTTCTCGGAATTCGCCACCCCGCTACCCTCTTCCAACTCCCAAGTAAACCCTCTTACACCTGTTGTGTACTACTCTACAAACAGTGTGTTGAATTCCAATCTTTATCAAATCTCGGTGAACCTCGCTGGCTATGTTTCGTTTGAAAATGAACTCATAAAAAACTCCGTGCAAAGTGATTTTAGTGCGCGACTATTCATAGATAATAGGTTAATAATGTTCTCTGTGTGTGTTTTTATTTAATATAATATGTACTTATCAAACGTGAGTGTTTATGGGGGTTCCTCTCGCAAATTAATATTATTAAGAAGACCATTGCTCCCAAGTATTCCCTGATCTCCATTCAAAGACACCCCTCGAAGGTAGGTTCCACATAGTACATCTTTTTTCTAAAGCAACGTTCAACTCTCGTCTCTGTTTTAGTGTACCTAAAACTAGTCCTCCGAAATTAAATTACATTTTTTTTTGTTACTCTTAGCTACATTAAACAGATAGATTGCTCATACAAGGAGTAAATATTATTTTCAGTATAAATAACATTATTTGTATGTGTCAAACAAAAGTATATATATATATAAACTTTTTCTAAGGTTCTATTAATTAACAACTTAAATGGACTTAAAGATAAAAATTTATGAAATGAGTTATATGACCTAACCGAAATTGACTAAAACATTTGACACTTTTAATTAGCTGGCGAGGAGTTTCATATTGTCTCTGCCAATATCTAAGATAAGCATTTTATCAGCTGAAATCACAATTTTACAAGTCTCCTGTTTTAAATGCTGACCAATGGCGGTTGATTAAAGGACTCAATAAAATGGAGTTTTTTTCTCTCCTGATACTTAATTGTATAAAAATGATGTGTCACCAGCATGAGTGGATTTTTCTCCTCTTAGCTAACTCTATTAGTAACCTAGTTATATTGTTATGTTAAGTCAAAAACACATTTTAAATGGTAAAACTAAGCAAATTCTTCAAAAACCAAAATTAACATTGAAATTAATTCTACTTCACTTATAGCTAGAGTTTGACTAGCCAAAATGTTGATAAATGATGTCAAACTATTGTCTAGCATTAGCATACATTATTAAAGTCAATATACACTATTTCGTGTGCTAGAAACTTTGAAAATACCTATCTTGTGTTTTAAAAATAGAGATTATAATATTTGCTAGTTGGAGGTGGAGATATGTTCTTACAAGCTTAAAGTAGTAAATATATTTACACTTCTCTTCACCAAACAAATTTAAACTAAAATACTTTTTTTTTGGCATGTTTAATATGCACTGATACCAATACATCCATAATGATACATATTTTCAATGTAATAATTGGTTATGAAAACAGTAAACTAGATCACAGCAGACAAAATGGAAATGATAAAACTATACTTACATTATTGATATTCTGTAATAACTGGTGCACATATCACCAAGTCTTGTGTGTTATCCCCTACTGTAGGTGTGTAAAACTTGCTTGATCATGAGGGTCACAATTAAAAATAAAATACTGATAGGGCCACATTTAAAAAAATTAAATATTGTCAACATCTTAAGTCAATTAAATTCAGTTTTTACAGAATAATATTACAAAAAAAAATAACTTTTTTATTTAATATTTGCTCCATAAATTTGAAACTTCTTTAAAAATTAAGGGTGTGTTTGATAGTCTTTAAAGCTTGTCCTAAAAATTGAAAAATGACACCTTGACATGGAAATTGAACCCGGGACCTTTGGCTTTAGTATGCCAATGTTCTCTATCACTGAGCTATCCAGGATTCGTCCCGTGCCCAGGGTCATTCTTCACTCATATTTTAAGGCAGCGTGTATGATGGATGTATGGAAATCGTTGACTTTATTCACAAAGCTATCAAGGTGTCAAGGTGTCGTTTTTCAATTTTCAGAATATAATATCTAGACGGAGAATTCCTCTCTAAAAGCACAATAATTGCTTCAGCTATTTGATTATTCTTTTTAAAGCTTGTGTTGAAGTTAATATAATTGATGATTAATGTGCATCTGTAAGCTTGATGTGTCGGTTATTTGTTCCTTTTTTAAGAGGAAAAACTTTACACACTTAAGTGCTGCCAAACAAATATGAGGTGTGTAAATTTGACAATTTTTGGGAATCTAGCTCTAGTGAATAAAAAGTAAAATTTTGTTCACCAACAACACTTGTTGAATTTCTCCAAATAACGATCAATTCAATTTCCAAATGTCAAAATCGAAACGGTATTTTTCTAAAACTTTAATAAGAATATGTATTGGGCTTGTATGTTGATTCAAAGGTCCACGGACCGTACATAATCATGGAAGTTTGACATGCCTGCTGAAATCTTGATAGTAAGACACCTACTATATTTTACTGTTTGACATTATGGTATCACATAGTTAATGGTTCATTTTGTTTATTTTATAGTATCTTATTGTAATAGTAATGATTGAGGGCCTAATTCATACACTTTAGACACAAGTCTTTCAATTCCAGTTGGTCAGGTTGATTCTCAGTAGTAGATGAAATATATAATACTAATTTAATATCTTCAAATAATATATTTTTTTTAATAGTAGTTAAATAGAGAAATATCACCTTCTCAATTTAATGGATTCTACAGGAATGTGCTGATGTAGCATGTCCCTTATTAGACCAGACATCGTAAAGTCCATAACTTGTCTATTAAATAGTGAACATAAACACACATTTGAACTTTTTTAAAAGCCTATGAAAGTGTGTGCCACCCATAATTTTTGAAAGTCACTCTATTGAGTAGGTTAGCTGCTTTTGTACTAAAGATCCTCTGGCTATTTATTACAGATTTTAATAAGCCCCTTGCAACTACAGGCTTCATGGTCAATGCTCAAATTTCAATTCATATTTGCAACCTTATTTAAGAAACAAGTTAGGTATTTCTAATTGGGGGTGTAGTTGTTTCAGTTGGGACAACGATTTCTCGGTGAAAGAGTGCTCGGTTGGGTGCTGCGGCCAACCCTCTACAAACAATTTGTGGCAGGGACGGCAATAGAAGACCTCGCGGCCACCACGATTAGCTTGCGTGCAGTGGGTCTTCGTCTAATGGTGGCTCCAACCTTGGAGGAAGATGTTGATGAAACCTGTTGCAGGTACAATAGGACTAGAAGAACTTAGCTACTACAACATTTTGTGAAAGCTACAATGGGAACAGAATTATGTCAATGGGCTATGAATTTAATAATATTTGTAAAAGATGCATTAAACTCACTATCAGAACAATATCACAGCAACAAAAAAGATGTGTTAGGTGAATTAACTGTTCAAGTCCCATTTACAAATATTTACAACACATAAAAATAAATATTTGTATCCTTAGCCTATAATACAACTATAACATATGTATGATAAATTTAATATATTGTTATTAAGTATGTTTTATTTACTTTGAAATAACTTTTGTCTTAGAGAAAAGCTATAAATAAATATCTAATACTATAACCTAACTGGTGAATGTGTCATTAAAATTTGTCCCCCAAAAGTGTAACAAGGACGTTTGGTCATAGAGATACAAATTTGTCATTGGGAAATAAAGTAACAAAAATAAATTTGTCAAATAGACACTTTGTAACTGAAATAAATCTTGTAATTGGCTAACATGTGCATTGTATTACAAATGAATCTCGCTGCTTGTAATCAACATGGTTTATAAATATACTATTTGCAGTTGTGTTTCCAAGGAGACAAACAAATGGCTTTCAGCATTGAAGTAAGATTTTTTTTTAAATTGGAAGAATCATATTCCAAATTTCTAGTAGAAGGGTAAACAATGGATGCACTACATTGATTTTTCAATACGAGTAAATTAAGGAAGAAAGTTACAGACAAAGCTTATAACCAATGTTATGTGTCCTTAAATCAATGAAAACAGAAAAATGGAATACAGTGGAGAGATGTTGACAGAGAAAAATGCAATTAAACATACATCACAATGAAAAATGAGGCTGGCCCAAAAGCAACATAACTAATTAAACATGCGTCATGCCGGGGAAGCCGAAAGGCATCAGAATTGAACAGAAGAAATAAAAGGGCTGTCACCTTAAATGATCCCACTGCATATATTGTACGAAGCATCATAAGAAATACAACCAGTGAGAGAAATATAAAAAAACCATTGAAGGAATCCCTTAAAAAAACATTAGAAGGTGTTAAGACTTCACATGCCATTAGAGCCTTATCCAATTGATAAAATACAAGATTTACCTTAAAAATAGGAGGAAACAAAATATGGGGAGCAATGGTTCCTACAGTCTGACAGGGGAATATTTTTTAAATTCCCATCACCTCTTAAAAGATTTTTGATAAAATAAATACTGCATATATGACAGAACTGTTAAAGTATTTATAACATCATCCCCCAGTTAAATAGTGGTAATTATAAACTCAGGAATAATTGGTTTCCTGTCATTATTTCTCTTTCTTAAAAAGAAGAGTTAAGACAACTCATATAAAGAAGTGTTGTTTAACATCTTCAGGCAAAAAGTTTATATGAAGTATAAAACTTGTTCAGGCACTCTTCATATAAACTGATTGAAATAGTGGCTATTTCAGCAGATAAATAACATTCCCTATTGAACAAATTTCTGGTTGCTTTAATCACTATGCATAAACCATTTGGCGGTGAGTTTAAAAGGAAGGTTTAACTGAAAATTGTATGGCAGAAGATAGTAAATAAATTTGATCCCACTTCCACTCCCTCTTCACTCTGGGGTTTTTCCTGTCCGAAATATTCGGCAAGCACTTTATTTGCTACAAAATAGGTCCCCAGTAAGCTGCAGGCAATCTATTACTATCTAAACACCAATAGAACTGTTGAAAAGTGAAGGAGCTAATCTTGATCATGACACTGAGACAATGATAATCGGTCACTCTCCATTGAATAAGAAAAGAAATATCAGGATTTTGACATGTGTGTAGAAAAGGTTTAGGCCTGCAAACTTGAGTAAAACCAGATATCATAGTACCTAATGGCTTTTGGGTACAATATTTTCAACTAAAGTGTTCACTTTACATCAACGGTGCCAGAGATTGCATTATGTTGCTCTAAAAAAAAAAATCACATCCCAAACTTAACAAAACTAATGTTATATTAAATCTGCCACGGACTTCCTTCATGGACCCGTTGGAATAGCTAGCCTGACCAGGTCGACGCTGTCTACATTCATACCTCTCATTATTTGCCAGCACTTCTTCCACTAGAGCCAGAAGCTGTCCAGGTCCAAGATTGGCATATAAACTGTAATCTTCTTTGGCAAATCCTAATCTAAGTAAGCATTTGGCTTATGAGGTTGAGCAAATATTCCTTCAGCACCCAGTTAATTCTATTCAAGTTTAGTCATCATTTCATACAAAAAAGGCCTTTGAAAAAGAACATCGCTTTGCATTAATTGTTTAACCAAGTGTTACATTTATATAAAACCATATAGATAGTGGTTTTATATAAACCTTGTTTTCTACTGCAATCATTAACAATATTAAGGGAGTTTTTTAATAGAAGATAACTATTCACTTATTAGGTTGTTTTATGTCAGTTGCAAGCTAATGCTTTCTTAGAATTAAAAGCCTGTCACTAGAGTACAGCATTATACAGATGCAACAAAAATCTGTGTAGTAAAATAATAAACCACTAGGATGAGCAAATAGTGGAAACAAGTTTAATATATATGTCAGGAACTCTAAATGATGGAACTTAAGATGTGATATAGTCTATTTAGATTTAGTAAGAAGGTGCTAGAAAAAAATAGTCGCTTGTGCCATTAAATGTCGGAATAACACAAAGCATGCAATGTGCAAATATCTCAAATGCTATTTTAGTGTAAGAAAACACATTAAAATCATTTATTTTTGGATAATAAGAATAAATAATGTTTAGCATCGCATCTTGCTACCCACTCGGTTTATGCACTTATGTACTAATTAAGGTAATGGGTTAGGGATGAGAAAGGTTGAATTAAGATTAATTGTACCTGCATTTGTATGGAGAGAGAGAGTGGGAAACTGTTTAGGGAAAACCATCCTCAGTACACCCAACTGGGATTAACCACGATCTCCCTCATCATTGGCAAACTAGTATATTGCAAGAGTAGCGCCTTAAACCATGTAACTGTCGAAGTGAGTGAGAATAATATAATATAATACCTAAGTTACTAGTAGATATAAATTCAAAGAGTTATTCTTTAAATATTTTATTTTGATTGGTTTTAAACTGGATTTATGTCTTTGTAATTATTTTCAGTAGTGTGATATGAATTAATGTTTTTTTTTTCATAGTCAAATGAAGTATGAAAATAATCTTAAGGAGCTACTACGTTTAGCCGACATGGCACACACATGTGGAGGTGAGAAGCCCTGTCTTCAAGTCAAGATGACAGCTTTACTTGCAGCCAAAACACTGGTTTGACCACTACTATATTTAAAAATTTGTTAGAAAGAGGGTTTTAATTATACATCAGCATCAGCCAAGAAAATTTAGTACATAATTGATTTTAAGTTATTTCATTATTAATTCATAAACCCTCAATATCGGTGTCAAAGAATGTATTATTAAAGGTGTTCCCCTATTACTCAAAATATATTACTCTGATTGTTAAATGTAATTATAAACAAGAAGTCGACAACCCAACTAATAAAACTTACTTTTTAATTAACAATTGCTAGTCAGACTAAGAAGCTTTTATTCACATAATTAAATATGCCACAATATGAGCTAACACTGTGATCACTGCATACCTTTTTTATGAATATGTGGCATGTAATAACAGATGTTTATGATTGTTTTAGGCAAACACTATTAAAAATCAACCTAGTTCTAACATGTTAAGCTAAGGTGGACTTTTTATTTATACAAAAATAGCTTAGTTTTAAACAAAAAAAAAAAGATTCTATCATATAAAGATGTTTTTATAACTTTGCAAAGTTCCCCAAATTAATCATAATTAAATTTTGGGGCAAACACTATGATTATTGGGAGGATTTGTTAGCAGACAGGTCAAAGAACAAACATCTAAAATTCAATTATATTGATATTTTTGATAGAAGATTTATTTTTATCTTGGAAAATATTTAAAAAATCTACATTTTAGATATAACTCCTGAACATTTATATAAGTGTAAGCAATCTTAAATTACAATAATAATATATTTTATGTTATTATTATTATTATTATTTAACACCACGTCTCACTACCGTTCGGGTTATACGCTTTAAGTACTAATTACGTTAATGGATTTAGGAATTGGGAAGGTTGAATTAGAGGAAGTGAGCCCCACATTTGCATGGAGGGAGAGTGGAAAACCATTTATGAAAAACCACCCCCAGTTCACCCGACCAAGATTCGAACCTCGATCTCCCTGTCCTCAGCAGTTGAGCTCAACACGACAAGCGCGTTAGCCAACTACGCCACCGAGGCGGGTTTTATAATGTTCTTAAAACAAACCTTTTTAAAAATTGTGTTAAATACCTGTAACATGTTTTTTGATTTATTGTGTACATGCCTTTATAATATCTTTTATTGCTTTTGATCTAATTTATTTTAAAAGTTTATATAGTTAGATTGTGTCTTCAAACTAGACTTTTATTAAGTTTACTTACTATTGCTTTCACTCAAATAAATAATTTGAAATTTGTATTTTCAGGAGAAATTGTCAAAATTGAAGCCATCATCAGAAAAATTATTCACAAATCTAGTTGAAAATATGGCTGCTGTATTGGCTGGATGTTCTACTGAGAAACTGTTAGATTTTGGACTCAATCTTCAGGACTGTGACAATATATGCTTAGCTCTTCAGAGACTTTCACATTTGGGTGAGTTAACTAAAATATATGTTAAAAAATTGGTTTTATTTTATATTAAGACTCGTGAACCATAAAGAATTTATAAGATATGGGATACTTTAACTGTGAAGAAATTGCAACACAAAACAATAAAATTAGAGCAAATTGTATAGGTGTACAAAATTTCAAAATGTCCAAATTGAAGCCTCACAAGGTAAAATCTCCTTCATTTTGCCTTCGCACCACACACACAATAACCTCCACAACTTCAAAATATTTTGAAGGAAGAATAGAATGTTGATGATATGTTATGAAGAGATTTGAAATATCCAAATAAATATTATACATTTCAATATTTAATTATTTTTAGATCAGTTATTAAACAGTATTTTAACGTGAATGAAATCTATGATTTAAGTATGGATAAATTCAGATATTTCAGCATAAAATAGTACAATAATATTTGTGCGTTTGTGGTTTTTATGTAAACATTTATCTTTACCTAGATGCATTCAATGGATAGTTACAATTTTAAAATAGTGTTTTGTGACAAC
This sequence comes from Timema cristinae, assembly GCA_039000515.1. Lineage (NCBI taxonomy): Eukaryota > Metazoa > Arthropoda > Insecta > Phasmatodea > Timematidae > Timema > Timema cristinae. The sequence goes on from JBCFYV010009882.1 coordinate 90,057,760, forward strand.
AACAAAAACCTTAGCTGTGACTTCAACTTTGCATGTTTTAAGCTTTGCTTCAATTTGTGACCTTCGCAATCTCCTAGCAAATCATTTTCTGCAATAGTAAATTTATACCATGTTCACTTTTAAGTATAACTTACATACAAAGTATAATAAAAATTTCACCTTTGAAAGTGGTTCTCACACTGTGGGTGAAGTTTGTTTGAGGGTAGTTTATTGATGAATGATTTTTTTTTAGATTGGATATTTTTTAAATGGCTCTAGCAATTAGTTTCAATTGAAACATTTTGTAAATAACTCAAACAATTTTGTTTGAAATGGATATTTGATGACTGTTTTATATGTTAAATAATAATGTATGTTGATTTTTCTCAAATAAATTTGTTAAAGACAATTTTAGAAAATGGCATTTAAGATTTATTCAAAATAGATATTTGAGAGGAAAAAAATCCATGATAAATAATAATATATTTACAAATATTCATTATTTGAGGTTTGTTTACAAATAACTGATATTTAAAATTTTGTCTAAAATGTATATATGAAGTGTTTATTGTAACTAACAGGGTGATGGGTTTGTTTTTCTGAGAAAAACTTATTCGGAGATAATTTACTAAAAGCCTATTTTCTAAAATTTTGTCTCAAACTATAATCTTAAATATATCAAAACTAAAGCCCCATATCACTCACTGACTCATCACTGTATCTCCCAATTTTGAATATTTATAGTGACTTATTTTGAGTTTATGAACATGCTATAGCATTTTCAGGCATATTGCTCATACCATTTTGAGTAATAATACACAATTGCTAAATCTATTGTGTACTTTGAAATGTTTAGGTAAAGTAGCAGTATCCAGAGATGTGCATCTACTGGTCGATGCAGAGTACAGCTATGTTAACTCAGGATGTAGTATAATCACCCTGGCAATGATGGCACATTTCAACCAACATAGTCCTTTAGTAGCAAACACCTTTCAGTGCTACTTCAAGGTAAAACAATGTGACACCACTATGTTATACAAATTTACTCAAAAAAATATAAGATATTTTATTACTTTAAAAAAAAAACCTTGGAACAATTTTGTTTACAATTTATGTGTGTGTAGAGTGCATATTAGGATTAACAAATAAACTGTAAAAGGAATTACTGAAAAAATAGTTTTGAAATGTTCTTCCAAATAATAGTAGACTTAATTAGAAAGTTTGTAAGATTTTGTAATACCAGTTTTTTTTATTATGTCTCCTTTTCTTTTTAGGTTAATATTTTCACATATTTTCTTCCGACTGGACAAAATGACCAGTTAGCGGGACAGGGGATCAAATCTTCAAACTGGCAGTTAGGTTTCAGCAGCTACCCCAAAACTTTTCACTTGCCGCTTGGAATAAGACTTTGATTATTTATTTGACTTGAGCGGGATTCATACTAAGTAATCTAAAATGGTTGGTCTAGATGATTTAGGGTTCTCTTCACTACATAAAGTCTACAGTAGAACAATAGTGTCAAATTTGTACTGTTTCCTTTGCTTTTAATGTTTATTTTATTTATTTATCACTGCAGCATACTATCTGTTCAGGTTATATGATAATTATTATAATGGGGTAAGGATGAGGAAGTATATTAGAAGAAATTTACCTGCATTCGCGTGGAAGGATAGTGGTAAAACGTTTAGGAAAAAACCTCTGAACTCTGATCTTCCTATTATCAGAAGAACTTTTAATAATATTAGTTTCCCACTATTCTTTTGCACCAATGCGGGTACATTTATTTTTAATATTACCTACCTCATCCCTTCTCCATTAGCGTAGTTAATATATACATAAGCAGATATAACACAAATCAATAGTGAGACGCGGTGATGAAAAATAAGCTAAATATTGTGTTTTCTTACACCTGGTAGTCGCTGGACTGCAGCTACCACTGAAAGCGTTCTCCCAAATTGACTGAAATTTTTTTATTCCTAATGAATATGAATTAATATCAATAACTTAATTATTAGTTTATTATTACCCAATACATGACAAATCAGTTTAAGAGTATTTCATAAAGTGGAGGATTTGTGCATATATTCATAAAAAAATATAAATTAGACCATTATTACACAGCTAACAACTGTAATTTATAGCAATGGAAAATAAACAAAATAAGTTATGGAACATCATTTAAGCCTAGTGGTGTTTTTGTTGCTTTACAGTCTAACTTGGGTCGCTTACAGCCTTCAATTCACTACAGTTCTCTCTTTAATTTATCTGAAAAGCAATCATTTGGCACAGTCTGACCGCTTGTCAGCTAGCCTCCCAATTGATTCAAAAACCTAGTAACTCTACCAACAATATGGAAGGGATTTACTAGTTAGTTTTAGGTCAGCAATGTAATCTCTTTTGAGAGCTGAGAGCTCAACATACTCACAGAAGGCATATGCACAACCTTAAGACAAGTTCTAAAGAATAAAATCAATGCCATCTTACGACAGGGGCTTAGACACAATTTTTGATGGATCATGCGTGATGTAGTAGCTGTAGTGTACAAGCGGCTGTTGGATATAAATAATTTACATCTTAATTATTTTTAAACGGTCAGCGATCATTTTAATCAATCAGAAGGAATTTTTCATTAGTTTGAATAGAATTTGTGTTGAATTCGATCTCATTTATTTTAAATACTGTATTTATTTCAATTATGTTAAATAATATGTGTGAACATTTTTAATTTCATTGCTTTAATCTTCACATTAAAATGACTAAATGCTTTTAGATTTAAACTATTATCTACTAAGAGAACTCTTCAACAGACATTTATGATTGTATAGAATTATAATGTAGAGTTTCTAGTACAAAGCTAATGATTTTATAACAGCTTAATATGAAACATGATCATCACACAAGCCCTTATCTTGATGCCTAATTTTTGGTCTTGAACCAGGCTTCAATTCCCTTCTGTCAGAGTAGGTTATCCAACAGATTATTTGGTTTATTTTAATCTATTGGGGAAAAGAGTGAACCATAAAAAAAATGTATACATGCTCTAGTTTTCACCCACTTCCTTAACTGTCTAAATTTGTCTGCTTCTTGAATAAAACATATTTTGTTGAACAGGATACTTGGAAAAACTTGAATGATGAAATAAATATAAGTCAACAATTAGGAGCTTGTTTTGCAGCAAAGATTGTGCGGGGAGCATATTTAGAGAAAGAGCGATGCATTTCTCCTGAAAATGTATGTACAAGCCATGCTTGTACAGGTGAGAACTATAATAAGTGAGTACTGGAATGTTTATAATAATGTATAAACAATGTTACTATTTGTTGTGCATGATATGGACATAATGTTGGATGTGTAAATAACCACTATCAGTTGATAAATTTATTTTTTGAAGTAAACAGTATGTGTAATATTCAGAAAAGCATAAAAGGTCAAAAATTAACTGCAGTAAAACCTATACCGAAAATTAATCAAAATAGGTGTTGGGAAATGGTTTAGTGCAAATCAATTCTAATGGCACTTCCAGCTTTATTTGATCAAGTTAGTGACCTAGTATTTTTACTTTCTCGCTACATTACAGGTATAGAAAGTATAGAAATCGTCAAAAAAATTAAACTCAAGATTTTGATGAATCTTGACGTTTCATGACCCCCCAAAACCAAAAAAGTGGTTTTTGACTTTCTGTCTGTCTGTCTGTACCTCCAACTAGAGCCTAAACTATTTTACTGATCGTGTTTAACTTGGTATCTAGGGTTTTCATAGAGTTGCCCTGAGGGGTGTTTGGAACTGGATATCTAACCCTAAAATTGAGGGTAGTTTACTGAAGGGAAGAAAGAGAAAAAAGTCGATTTTCTATGAATCGGCTCTAACGATTTTGATTAAATTTCATTTCTAAACATTTATAAATATTCCAAATAAAATGGCTCCTCTCGATATTTCAGCAAAATGACTTTAAGGGCTCTGGTCTGATGCATAAATTATCTTTTTTTATAATATCTCCTAAACTGATATATGAAATTACTTATCATTACGAATATGTAGGTCTATTTATTATACAAATATTTTATAAAAAGCATATTTTTATAAAACCAATAACTTTCAAGCTATACATAAATATATATATTTTTTAACTTTTCGAACACAAAAGGTAAAAATATTGGGACCGCAAAAGAAAATCTAACCTGAAATGTTGATGGATGTCGACATTTCAAGACCCCCCAAACCCTAAAAAGTGGTCTTTGCAATGACGTCTGTCTGTGTGTCTGTTTAAACTTAAAATTAAGAGTAGTTTAAGAAAGAGCGAAAAGAGAAAAAATTGATTTTCTCCAAATTGACTCTAAAGATTTTGATTAAAATTCGTGTCTAGGTGTTAATTAGGATTATAAATAAACTGGCTATTTTCATTTTACCATGAAAATGAATTTTAGGGTACTTTACAGAAGCAGAAACTTCCGTATCTCCACAACTATTTGAGATACTAAATAACTTATCATTGCAAAATTGTAGTACTATTAAAAATAAAAAAACTTTTATATGAAATATATTTTTATTAATTCAACAGTTTCTGAGATATTGGCAAATATATTAATACAATTTTGTGAGCTTTAGTTGTAAAGAGATACTACTTAAGTTTTAACGCAATAATTCTCCAATGCCATAGATTAATTAAATATAAAAAAGTCTCTAAAAGTTTATGTTGTTTTCCTTAAACCTCTCAGGAGGAATGTTTGTACAAAAATGATCTATATCCATTTTAAACTCAATAGTCAATATTTACATTTTTTATTGGTCAAAATTTATAAATGAGGAATTTAATAGCAATGTGATGGTATGAAGATTTGCAACACCTAATAAAATGTCAAAAATTTTAACCAGAAGTTGAAATTTTAATACGAAGTGTTGACCCTTGTGGACCCAACATTGATCTTTTTTATCGGTCCAAACATACAAATGAGACCATTAATTCTTTAAAAACCAAATTATAAAATTTAAAACCGGGATTAAAAAAAAGTTTTACTTAAGTATAGTACAATTTATGCTTGGGTTTGCTAGTGTATATTATTTTGTTTCACATACATTACAAGTTTTGAGTAAATATCTCCATTTTAAAACAATAGAGTGAGAAAGTCCGTGCGGAGTTCCGTACCATTTATTTAGGATATGATTATGATGTTGACATTTTTTTAATCGCCATTAACGGTAATTGTTATGTAACAAAATTTTAGATACATGTGTTTCTTACGAGGCATACTTTTTATTAAGTGGAACATCAAAATTAAGCATGATGCTTTGGCTAGGTAGCTAAATGAGTGGTCATGTGCACCACCCTGATAATACATCATTTTTCATGGTGGGTATTTAACTGGCATTTTCTGAACAAAGTGATAAGATCAGACACAACTTATATATAGCCTAACTCTAGAACAGACACAATAGCCAATCCTCCAGCTACCACTATTTATCACCTTGAAAGTTCAGTCCAATGATAAAATGTCTTAAGTCAGGCTATTCCAGAGATCTTTTGTAATCAAGTATATCTTAGTCGAATAATCTAACACAATGATGAAACATTTTTGACCATATGAATAAAAATCAGACGTGTTTGAGAAGTTTATAGTAATTAATTTTACCTGCTAGGCCACTCGGCAATAAAATAAATTAGTGTCTTTGTAAAGATTGCAGACATATAGTGCAGAAAATCAAGAAAACTTCTTATAGTTTTGTTTTATTTTGCCTGATTGGCTGTTTGTTTTATGATTATATTTCAAACTATATCTTCTATAGTCTCAAATGGAAATTTAAAGTCTATCATCTCATTTTAGTTGCTCTGTGCCTAGGCACAGCTGATTATTTTGGGTAAATTGTTGGGCTAGCCATGTTGGTTTACTTTAGATTGTTATTTATTTAGATATGTTGCATATTATTGGGGAAAAGTAGTATAATATAGCACTCTTTAGTTAAAAGGTTGAACACGGTCCAATGACAGGTATGTACAGTTTATTGTTACTTTGGTGGTTTGATGCAGCAGAGTGAATACTGTAATCCTTTTTTGTTTTGTTTTTCATCAGTTATATACACCATGCTTTAAGGGATAATTTTGATATATTTACTTGTTATTCTATTGGATAAAATTTTTACTATTTGTTATATTCATCACATTTAAAGTTATGTGGTTAGTTAGCAACCAATCAAGGGCATCATTTTGTATCCCCATACTGTCTAAACACAGAAATTACACATAACAAATCTAACTTTTTCAATAAATCATATTATTGCTATTACTAAACTTAATTTTAATTGGAAATCATCCAGATCATTTGTTTCTTTCTTTTATACACTACGTTAATCTAGAAATGTATGCTGTATTGTATTATTTCATAATAGTTCCCTTACTAGCTATCAGTGACTTTTTTCCTATAAAGGTTGTAAATTTTAAGAAACTGCACGAGCATTTACTTAAAAGATAAAATGGGAACCTATGTGAAAAACCATCATTTACTATTCTTGTCAAATTAAGAACCGCAATTATTCAGTTTAAAAATATTAGCAAATGATAAATATTTTTATTTTGAACATATCATGCGCATGTCTAAATAGTATCATATATGTATTGATTTTTTTTAATGGCCAGGACACTTGAAGTTGGCTTACATCACGCTGTTACAGCTGGTTCTAAGCGCACACTTATTATCATTGCCACCCACAACGAGAATTCCGTCATTTCAGCGTTGCAATCACTACAAGACATGGGGATCTCACGAAGAGATGGGCATGTTGTATTTGCTCAAATATATGGAATGGGTGAACAAATATCTATGCCTTTAGGTATGTTTGTTGAAAATATAAGGATTTATTGTAAATAGAGTTAATGATTAGAAAATCAAACAACAATTTGGCTACTAAGTTTTATCAGTAAACTCCCCAATCAAACTTTAATCAACTAAGGTTGGGTAGCTAAATTAAATTTCATATTTCATAAATATTAAACTTTGAATTGTTTATTTTAAGGTTTTTTCATATAATAAACAATGCTTCCGGTGGCATACCCTTGAAATTTATGCAAGATGTACTCCTATATTTGACAAAAAAATAGTTTTTTTTGAATGTGATTAAACATTTTCTCATTTGCTAATAATCAATCATTTTAATATTTATGAGATTTTTGTAAGTTTTGTGAAACTAAATATTTTGATTGTGCATTTCTCTATACACAAATTTATTAGGTTCCTATTTTCTTTTCTTCTTATTACTTAACCATTTACTTCTCATTGTGTCAACAGCCATCAACTTGCATATCAAAGTAGTAAAATGAAATATCTTTGAATATAATCAATCTTGGATGAGTCGTCCTCCGCGGAGCATAAAAAGCTAATACAAATTAAAGATAATCAATTCAATAAAATTGTGAGAAATGAAACAGCTATGTTAATGTGTATATAAAGGAATCACCATAGCCAAATTCTGTCTCAATAGTACAGTATAAAGAAAGGAAAGAATAGTGGTAAAATAATGACGATTAAACTAGCAAACCACCAAGAATAAGTTTCAGCTATTACATATTGACTACCAATAAAATAAATTGTTAGATAACGCTATGTTTCCATCTCAAGGATGTTTACAAAAAAATAAATAAATAAAAAAGTATTTTCATGAAAAGAAATGAAAGTGAGATTTTGAACATCTGAATTTTTGCCTCAATAATAAATCAGTGGAAATCCGAAGACTGTTAAACACAAATACTATACACTACTTAAATGACATGTGCAGGATTTGTCATATTCAATAGAGTGAAGAATATGCCTGAAATGCTGAAGCGTGCACAAATTTCATGTAAAACCAGTGAGTGAAAATTTGGAAAACCAAGTATGGTAATGAATATTTATTAGTCATGTTAAAAAAAGGACAAATTTCACCTGGAACAAGTAAAGGCTAATTAATAGGTGATTTTCAACAATACATAACTCAAGAATTTTAGGCTTGACCAATTTTTATGGCCCTTCAGGCCTCATTTTAAGCAAGTGGCTGAACCAATCACTTAAAAAGCCTGCCTTTTTCATTGGAGTTTGTAAACATGGAACCTCACATGGATAACAGTTCATTGGGTTTAGTAGAATTAAGTTATTGTTAGAGGATGAAGAAAGACATATGTTTTTGGTTTATTGTGTATGAAGATTATGGAAGAGAAAGCCAGTCCCTACTCAAGAAAGTTGGATTTCAAGGAAATAATTTGGACTATGGTCCAATCGAGTTAATTCCAAGTTGGCATTGTCTTTACTGATTTCACTGACTATAAAGCACTAAACCTCAAATTTCCCTTTGGTACAATTTAGTTTAAGAGTATGGCCTACACATTTGAGGTTAAGAACTGACCTAGGGAAAGTCAATTGAAAATTTAAGTAGGTCCCCTGTAAAGATTGATAGACACAATAGAAAAACTATCAGTGACCGCTATAACTTTAGGAAAAGAGTGGACGATTCATCCAATATTAATAATTTAGCTTGATGACCATGAACCAAAGAAAATGTTGTGAATCCTAAAAACTCCCTCAATTAGAGAATACAAGAGTAGATCAAAGAGATGTATAAGACCTAGTAGGTCACTTTGAAGGAAATGTGTTGTGAAAGGGAGCATCAAGAGACTATATTGATCCAAATAGCATAAAATACATCAGTGTTAAGTGTCATGATTTGTAATGTCATATGTCTATAGATGCTTCAGTAGGGAATAAAAAGAATTACTGGTTACCTCAAACAAAAGAGATATATAAAGTATCTCCATTATGAATCTGTCAGGTGTTTATTCATGAAAGAATGGAAAGATGATTTGCTTAATCCAGGTGGTCACCAATTTCACATAAACTATTTTAACTACTTTGGGCACTTTCCACAAAGCTCTAAAGAAATTTAGTAGCTATTAATTTTGATCAATAAATTTATTAAATATTTTAAATATTTATCCTGAGGAAAACACACCAACTACTAGCATAACAAAATATTTTGAGTTCATGTATGAACATAGATTTCTAGAGAAAATAATCACTGCTATAGAAACATGTTTTCATTGACTTATGTGAATCCCATGGAATACTATGTTCTCTATTTTTTTCTGACTATTTTCCCTCATCCTCTCAGGCTAACAGACAATTGAAGTGTGTCAACCGAACATAAAACCAATGGTATTCATTAAATATATCGTGAAAATATCAGAAAAATTGTAACAAAAATGTAATGAATATACTAGAATTGAACTCTGCCATGAACAAGAACAGTGATTACACACACAATTTGAAATATTAAGTGGTTTTCGCCTAATATAAAACGATGTTGAAGTTTGGAAAAGTACAAATGTCAGCAGTATCCATAATGACCACCATTTCTACTACAAAAAAAAGTGTGCAGTAAAATTTATCAGAACAAGTAAATCATAAATATATTTTGACAAACCGAAATATAAATATGTGGGATTAACATCAACAATGGATAAGCTATAAATGATAAACACCAATATACACCGCTTCGACTACAAAATCTCAAAATGAATAAAATAAAACACTATAAATTATGTTGAACTCAGAAACCAATATTTAAAAAAATGTGTCGAAAGTAAGCAAACATGTTAATACCAATTGTATTTAAAAATATATTAAGTATACCTGTATAGATTTTTTAATTTGCAAGATAGCCTGTAAGGTACTAGCTATATATTATATGTAAAGAGGTGCAATATAATTTTTACAAGAGGAGTAGAAAATGCAAAAGAATGTGCTAAGACTAAAAATAAATATGAGTTTAGTAAGGAACATTGAAATACTCATTATTTCTCCTAACACTTCATGGAAATTATTAAATTAACCATACATATAAATATATGAGCTAATATACATAGAACATAGATTACATTTTGGAGGAAAATAGTCTCCATCACATGTCTTTTGTTTCAGCACATGCTGGTTACATTGTGTACAAGTCTGTGCCAATGGGGCCATTGAATCAGGTGCTACCCTATCTAGCCCGCAGAGTGGCAGAGAATAGATCTGTCTTGCAAGGTGCTAGGAAGGAAAGAGAACTTTTACAACAAGAGCTCAAACATCGAATGCTAGAAAAATTGCATGTGGTGAATATGAAATGAAGAAATGCACACTAAAGAATAATGTGAGAGAGAATTAAAAAAAGTTAAAGGCTGATTATTGTTGTGTTTTTTTTTTTGTCACCTCATCCCCTCACTATATGTTTTGGTTACATGCATACACACTAATTTCACTAAGGCGAAAGGGATGAGGAACTTTGAATTTTAGAGTAAGTGTACCTGCATTTGTATGTAGGAAGAGTAGAAAACCATAAGAAAAAATCACACTCAATACACATGACAGGGATTCGAACCTGGATCTTCCTGTTATTGGCAGTCCAATCTATTGTGAAAGTGCTACCTTAGACCACAGGTGGGCAACATATTTTTCAATGTAGCCACAGTTGTAGTGAATGAGAGGTTTTTTAACTCATTTCCTGTCCCAATCCTGTCCATCCTTAGTTTAAACTCAAAATGAAGGCGGAGATAAAACAAAGTGTTGCGAGGGAAGTATTGAAGGGCAGTGTTGGGTCAATGACTTGTTCAGAAAGCAGAATGCTTCCAATTATATGCAGGGAATATCAAGTTACAACCATCACACACTGCAAGGAAAAGTTTATTTTATTGTGAGAGCTGGCAAACTCAAATTTGCTACACTTTTATTGCCAATTTATATTTTTTAGTTTTTTTGCTATGCTATGTAATTGAATAAATATATCTTATATAAGATTAGATGTTTGGAAAAATAATTAAATATAAACTATTCAAGAATTGAAAGCAATAATGAAAAAAACAAGGTTGAACTTAAGAATCAGAATCATAATCAAGAAAGAGGTATTTCTTCTCCTTCTTATGTTAACAACGCTAAGGTTGGTTTGATGTAATTTCTATTCATTTGGAGCTGGACAAAGATTCAGCCCTTAGGTTGGTTAGTGGTCCCTACACTATCTGGTATAAACCCCATGTATTAGGGGAGTTTGGGAAGTGTAGTGGTTCCCATTTGCCTTTCACACTGAATTTCTACAAGTGAGCACAAAAGAGCATACCAAATTTGATAGAAAGGTATTTTCACATACCTTCCAGGGCTCTTTTACATGGCACAGTTGACATGGGACTCACGGCTTTACTTCCCTTCTGAAGGAAGTTGTGCTATGGAGTTTTATCACTCAAGAAAAAACTTTCGACCTTAGTTGTGTTTAAACTCACAAACATTAAGTATTGACGTTAGCACTTTAGCCCAAGACCAGAGAGGTCGATATATATATAAAATTACTATGTAGTTTAAGCTGAATATTAAGGTGCGGCAGAATAGAAGACCAAATTTCCTTTTGGGTCTTATCTTCCTTCTCGAATTGAGTACCTGCTTGTGGAGAGGAAATACCCCCACCACTCTATTACTTTCCCCACCCTGGCGTGTGTCACCCTTTTGGTCGATTGGTTTTATGTATTCTGAATGACAAACAAAGCAGAGACCTCTACCTGAAGTTTTGGGTTCACAAAGTGTTTGAATTAACAAGCTACATTGAATACGCTTTGTTCCTATTTCTAATATACACTACTTAGAAAACTGTTTTATTTTTCCAGTAAATTGAAACGGTTTTAAATGTGTGATTAATGAAAATATATTATCATATGCTTATTGCTATGTTGTTTGAAAAACAAATTTGTCGCTAATTGTATAATATAATCATTCACTAGATTTTTAAAATCAATTGGAAAGTTATTCATGCACTTTCTAAACATGCTGAAAATTGGCTATATTAGCACATTATTTAGAAACTTTTTTAAAATTATTGTTGAATAATTATTTATCGTGCCCTTCCTGAATACCTACACTGGAAAGTGACTATATAAGCACACGACTCACAAACTAGAGTAATCCTAGGACAGACCTCGAGACTGTGAATTAATTAAAATATGATAAATATTACTCTCCCAACAGGAACCAAACAATTAGCCTAGTAAGAGGACATGCTAAGTATTCAGCTCAATTAACTAGAGCAGCGGTTCCGAAACCATGGTACGCGTACTACCAGTGGTATGTACAATTACTCCAGGTAGTACGCCATGAGAAGCCAAACAAAACGAGCAAATTCAAGTTGTAAAAATATAATGTCTCATAAAATACCATAAATATATTACGACCAAGTCAAACCAAAAGGAAGAGAGATTTAAACAGATGTTGGAGGGGTAAATATGAATATTTTTTATATTTCTTTGATACCTGTGCCCTATTATCCGTATTGATTAAGTAGAAATGTTAAATAATGATAAATAAAAACTGTTAATCTATAAATGGAATTGTGTCATTATAGTCCTGGGCGCCATTAAAATGTACCTAAATAATAAATATTCAGCACTATCTTAGTGATACTCCAGAATACGGAAATTGTTTGGGAGCCAATGATTCTAAGAGTGTAGATAAATGCATATAAATAAAGGTGTAACCTCTATTCATGTAGGCTATTCATTTGATAAAAGTGCATGGTGTATTTAGGAGCTAATCTCAAAATGGTGTGAGGTATGTAGGATTTAATCTTTTACTGTGGGAGGGCATTTGGTTGGGAAAAGATTGTTTTAGGGGGTAGCTGTCCTCGACCCCCTGAACTGCCAACGGAAGAAGTTTTTTTGACATTATACACTTCTCGGAATGATTTAAAAGTTTTTATTGTATCTTTGGACTTAGGTTAATTCTTCCCCCATTGTGTAAAAAATACACATTTTACCATAGCTTTTATTAGAAAGCGTTAATGTTGAACAAATTTTGGAGAGGCACGATCTAGTTACCCAATTTACTAACACGTTTGTCTCTTATTGCACTAGATCACAGGAACATAACAAAGGTGATCTGGTGGTCTAGGGGTAAGCTGTCGGACTTCTGGGCTGGGGGTCCGGAGTTCAATCCTCGGTCCTGGCACAGATTTATCTGATTACCAAACCCTTCCTTCACCTCTGACAAGAAGTGTATTAATCACAACTTGTGAATGTGTGGAGTGCCTGGCCTCCACTGTGGTTCGGATTCCATGTTAAACTGTATAATAATAATAATAATAATAATAATAATAATAATAACAAAATTATTATATAGAAATATATAGTAACCATTACAATCAAATACATTTTTAATAGTTGTATTGTAGGAAAAGAGTAAAACTACAAAACCCAAAGTCATTACTAGAGCTGGGATTTCTATGTAAATACATATTCTATTCTTTGCCATTATTATGCTAAGAAAATAGAAATCTCAACGAATCACCATATTAGGGTTAATATAAAATGAAAATCAAATATTATTTGACTATCTTTTTTTTTGGCATGTTTATAATTATATTTCAAGTGATTTTACATAAATCTACCTATTTTGTGATGTGTTAATATATTTTTATACTAATTGCAAATTTGTTGAATATTTAAATACTGTTTGATTTGGTTTGGTTTAAATAAATCCGTTGAAAGGAATTTTTTAATGAACTATTGAAAAGGGTAAAATCCAACTCGGGTAGTCAAGTGTTTTTCCACCGAGTACATGCATTCTCTCCTCACAATGAACCTTTTGATGCATTTTTTAAAGAATTTTGCAAACAGATAAGGAATTTTGGTCTGAAACCTTCCTCCCCTCCAACACACTAGTCCAACGACTTACATTCTTATCTTGGAATAGCTCCAAATGATTTTAGTTTCACATGACCGGTTGAAAGTGAAAATCTAACAGTAAGCTACCATCAGATTTTTTATTTTTTTCACAATGACACCAGCAATTAAAATAATGGGCTGGGATCAACGACTCCTTAAAAACCAACGGTAAAGTTGTAATGTGTCAAGCTTGCAACAAAATAATGGGATGTTCCGTAAAATCACAATTGGAGCAACATGTGTGGCACACACTTCGTACAAAAGAAAAATCTAAGTTATTTGAAGAATCCTTTAAAAAAAAAAAAAAAAAAGATGGTGCCTTCCTTCGAGTTAAAGAAACTAATTATGTAAGGACTTGCGTAGTTCAATGGTCGCTATGAACATCCCATGTTTTAATTTCCAAGTGCCTGAATGTGCATCTTTCTTGTGACAGTAATGAAAGCGACAAATTCCAGATCAATCAATACCCATAATTAATGATCTTCATATGTATTATGAAGAAACAATGGAAAGGATTATAAATTTTATATAGGAGATGGTTTCATGTGCATCGCTATGGATGAAATCACGGATGTTTAGTGTAATTTTGTTGTGAACCTTGTGGTATGGAAAATAGATCCTAAGGATATTTCCGAACCATATTTGATTTACTGAGAAGTGCTGGAACATACGTATCATGTTGCAGGAGTCTTAAATGATGAATTGAAAGTGTTGTGGCCTAGGTGAGCTCACATAGAGAAGGTCCTGGTGTTATATTCAGATGCCACGGCCTATATAATGAAAATCGCAAGTGCTTTGAAGTTGTTATATCCTGATATAATCCATCTTACGAGTTTGGCTCATGGACTACATTGTGTTGTGGAATACATTAGAGTCCAGTATTTACAAATGAATAGATTAATTGATGTGGCAAAAAAAACTAGACCTATTTGTGAAAGTCTCACATCAAGGCAAAACTTACTATCTCTTGTTTGATGTGCCATTTACCCTGCAATTAGTTCTAACAAAATGAGGAACATAGATAAAAGAGCCAACTTCTACTATGAACAATTTGGAGTTGTGAAGCCAGTAGTAGATACGTTCGCTCCTGAGTTTGCGATATCTGTATGTGAATCTCACAACTCATTCATTGATCCAAAAGTGGCATGTCCAACTGTATACACCAGGAGCAATTTCGGTTGGCTTCCAGAGAGTATTAAACGGTCGGAAACTCTCAATTTCCACTACAAGAATCTATAGATATCATACCTCTGACAAGACATCTTGTGAATGTGGGGAATGCCAGGCCTCCACCGTGGTTCGGATTCCACGTTAAACTGTAGATCCTTCATTTCATCTCACAATCACCCTACCATTACACATTAGCGTAAGTGTGTATAACCCGAATGGGTAGTAAGACGCGGTGCTAATAATAATAATAATAATATAGATATCATAGAAAGCACAATTTCAAATCTAAATTCTGTGAAAGACGAAACGGGTGAAAGTGTTTCCCCTAAGTTTCAGGCAGTGCTAAAAAGAAACGCAGTATATTCATCGATTGGAGATACCCTTGAGAACATTTCTCCCGAGAAAATGATTCTGTTAAAATACGCCCCAGTGACATACCGTAACATGGAAAAGACATTTTACACCTACAAGCATATTCTGTCGGACAAGCGGCTATCAACGACCACAGAAAGAATTTAAATTCACACCAAAGTACAAGTAATCCATCAATGTATGTGCCATTCAGAGTGTAGTTAAGGTAAATGTTGCGTGCTCAGTGAAATATTTGTTTTACATAATGTTAGATTTTTTTTATGAATCTACATATTTAACTACATATTTCCTTGAATATTATTACATATTTACATACATATTTTTTTTTATATGATACAACATAAAAAAACCAGCGTTAGTCATTACAATTGCTAATATCTTCTGTTACTTTTATTGCAGGAACATAGCACTACGTAGAAATATCTAGTAGCCATTACTATAAAACACATTTTTTCAATATATTATAATATAATACATTTTTAATCAATAATGGTATTTTAGTGACAGTTTTAAAAATAAAGAATAAAATTCTATACTACTACTTTGTTTTCGAAATCTTTGGCTACTTTGTTTTAGACTTTTGTGCATTCCAAATATATTCTGGATTTCTTATTTTCATTGAAATAGTGTGCTTAGGATCTATTAGCTCTGGAAATATACAATTTAAATAAATCTAGTTAATTTTGATTGCATTTCAATTTTCCAAATCTCGTCATCTTTTTCTGACCTTTCGACTACTATACATTTTTTTGCTGTCCATACGACAAGTAAACAGTACTTTTGTTGGGTTATGTGAAGATAATAATTATATTAAGGAAAGGAAGCTGTAATAGATCCCATTCATAACATAATAATACGCGTAATGTCCATTTAAAATTACTAATCACAGTAAGTTAATTAGAAAAATGGAAAAGGGTGATAGAAAGAACGTTATGATCAAAACTTATTCCAGGGAGGTGGAGGGAGTTGTGTTATGATCTCAGTATTTGAATATGTAAAGTTTAATTCATTTAATAATCTTAAAATTTTTAAAAGCTTGGTCTTGGCGTGAAAATGAAAACTTATTTTGGAGTGTGTTGCTTTGAAGGGACTTGTATTCAGCGCTGATACATGTCAGGTTTAGTTGAGGTAATTGGGTGTGTGATGTCTACACTTCTTTTTCCGAGACTATCCCAGTTTGCTCAGGACGGATGTTGTTGAGACAAGCAGTATCCAAATAGTCTGAGGATCCTTGCCTATAATATAGTATAATATCTTGTACAATTTGTTCCTTATATGCTAAATGTTTTTTTCACTTTTGTGAAATAAAATTCACCTAGGCCTTCAATTTTTCTTTATACTATATTTATTAAAAATAATTAATGAAATTCACAATATTATACAATGCTTGGAGCCATATGGGGAAAACAAAAATAATATTATTTTGTAAATCCTTGCAGTAACTACTAATATTTATTATTAATGAATATTATTGAACTCTGCCAGCACTCCTATAGTTATTTTACAGTAAATAGGTAAAAATTGTATGTTCTTCAAAGTATTTTAAGTTCTGCGTCCTTTTGGAGGCCAGTCCAACCCTGGTCTACTTGACAGATAGCATATAGTTTACGAACAATTCAAAATATACGCTAACCCCAAAAAGTTAATTATTAAAGAAGCATAAAAATGATGTTTTTTAGAAAAATATTCAATCTTCAATCCAAAATAAATGTAAATAATTTAATACTTTGTACCGTCTTTCACCCTCATCTATTTAAAACAAATGGAGCGTGCAGGAGAGCAGAAGAGATACAAGAAAATAATGTTGACAAGTTTATTAGTTATATCAAAAATAACAAACATAGTACAATGTCAAAGTATAGCTAAATAGCTGAAAATATTCATAATAGGAATTTACTCTATTAAAGATATGACCCAGAGATTACAAAATTAAATTTAGAGTTAAAGTTCAGTTCAGGGTCCATTCAAGAAATCCGACCCGTGGATACCTGGTTACAAGTTCATTGGTGAGGTTCGCCTATAATGTCAATATTTCGAGATACTAATTTGTAGAGTCCTCGTACTAACCCTAGCAGCCCAAGCACATACATGCTATACATTTACCTCTCCACTCATTATCAATATGAAGTTAAGCCCTAACTGGCTATAGGTGACAATTCAGCATGATAGCCCAAAATAAAGTTAACTCTATTAGACCGCAAGGCCGTCACTTTCTTTACCTTACAAAACTGAGCTTAACTACATATAAACATGATTAAACATCATGGGCTGTAGCTTTAGTTTCATTTATCAAACCCTAAACTAGTAAACCTTATACCACTATACGTTACTAAGTTCAAATACTTATACATACAACTATGGTTAAACCTCATATGTTATTTTAATAACCTTAACATCTGCTTGCCAGTATATCATAGACTTATAACTCAAGTCTAACCCACTATACAATTTTAGGACCAATTCTATTAATGTTTCGGCTAGAAGAATCCTATGAGGCACATCAACAATACATGGTGTCAGAGACGACAATCCTACTCATTTAATATTTACATAAAGAACCTGATAATTTAAATTTAAATACAGAGCCATGCTCTCAGCCTAAAAATCAGAGATACAACCAAATTCCAAGTTAACGTCAGATACGCCATAATGGCTGTCCCCATTATTTAACTCCAACGATTGCTCTCAATAACAATTTCAGTCTAACCTGCGCTAACATAACGCCACCAAAACGTGTTTACGCCTAACACATAAAGCATAATAAAGTACCAAAGTTTAGATTCATATAAAGATTATTTTACATCCCGGTCGAACGCACCCCAAATATGACCGATTAAGGTAAGAGTGAAGATAGCACTTAAGGTGCACCAAAAGGATCTAAGTAAATTTTGACAAGCCGTGGATACGCCACTTAAATCCCATTAGTCATGAACTAAGTTAAATCTCTCGAAGTTAAGCCTAAACGGTAAATTTAGAAAACAGTTCCCCCCCATAATAATGCCAAAAGGAATTTCAAAGAATAAGTAATCCCAGAAGAGACGTCGGAGAACACCCTCACCTTAATGAGCCTGTGGTATAGTTAGTAGAGATTAGAAGCATACAGTCCTTTTTATACGATTTGTGAGCGTCGATTCTGACCTCAGAGAGGGGGAAATGAGGGAAGGAATAAATGAACGAAAGGAAACGAGCAGCGCTCAGGTGGGAGAAGATGGCAGCTCTGGGGTTTTAAAGATAGCGCTGATAGCATTTAATTTTAGGAGCACCGGAAACAGCTCAAGTCAAGTTCGACGATTTCTTCTTCACAGTCGAAGTGAAGAGAGCGGCCCCACTCTCAGTGTCCGTTGGGTTTTCTCGAGTGCGTGCGTGTCTAAGGCGAGCGGAAAGTGGGCCCGTTCAACAGGCAGTTGGTGAGTTTAGACCCATATTACTTGGCGTTGAATTGGTTGAACTCGTACTCGTTTGTAAGATCGTTACAACTTTGTGTGTCGAAAGTCATCATTAGCTGCGTCAACTTGCGCAACATTCAAATTGAATCCAATTTTGGTATTGAATAGTATTTTACAGCTTTTCTTTGATCGTTAAATTATTTTTTTAAGACTTGTTTAAAGTGGCTTATATTTTATGTAGTATGTTTCTCATTATAATTTAACCGACAATTTAGCTAGATCAATAAGCATGTGTGCTTACTATGCTAAGGGTCCCGGTTTTGATTCCAGGTAAAGTATCTAATTTAAACTTAGTAAACTGTTATGTATGTCATAGTTAAAAGCTAGTTTGTAAGTTGTGTGCTGATATAATCCTTTTTTTCATAAATAACATATTAAAAATCACCAATGAAAAAAAATGTTTTATATATTTTATGAAATAATGCTGATGTAGGTTCACTTTCTAGCTTGCGAAGATTTCCTTTATTTTTTTAGACAAAAAAATACAACTGAAATATTCTAACTGGTCCTCTGACCAGGTTTCAAGGCTATTAGTGTTGTCCTGTCAAGCCAGCAATAAGATTACTGCCCACTGCTGAATCTTGGGTTCTACAGATAAATTTCCCCTCTCTCTCGGCTTGAGTAGGTGTGGTGAGGGTTGTCACCCGTATCTCATAATAAAACTAAATTTATGTAACTAATGACCGATTTATGACCCAGGGAATAGGTTTGCGTGACTAAAAATACTATATTTGTAAATTACATGGGGAACTTAAGATTGTATGATTTTGTTTATTTTTAAATCCAACCATTTTCAAAAATGTATTTTTTAGTTAATTTTAAACATATATGCATAAAAAAATAATTATATAATTCAATATCAATTTAGAAAAGTGCCTATACAGTCACTATAAAAAAAATCAAATATATATAATAATTGGTTCATCTAGAATTGTGGTCGCAAATCAGTCATTTTTACTGTGTATTAGTAGCTATGCGACCGCACCTTAATGGTAGAAGTATTTTTTTTTTGTCTAAATAGCTTTTTTGTTAATGTAAAAGCAAACCTAATAAAGATTTGGAATGTTACCTGTGTAAGTTTTATTTGCCTAAGAAACATATTTTACCTATTACAATGTGAATATGAAACCACTAGCAAACTTTACTATAATTTCTCATTGGATTACAAGTTGAAACATCTCTTGTAATTTTTTCTTGGATTTTATGATTATTATTATATTAGAAAGTACAATAGTATTGTACCACCCCCTTCCAAAACATTGGCTATCGGAATGGTGACACAAACATAAAAATTAAGATGTATGATTTTTATTGAATCTTGTTGATATCAATACAGCAGAACTACTCTAATTCAAAGGCTACTAGGCTACACAGGAAGTCACAATAAGACACATGCTTGAAACCCATGCGGCATGTATAGTTAAATTATATCATATATGCTATTCTATTGTCTAGTGATGCTCATACTGGTAAATTAATATTTTTTATTCAATATTTACGTGCTTATTCAATGGTTGCATTAAAACTAAAAGCTAGGACTTAAATCAAATGACTAAGTTTCTGCAAGTGAAATTTGTACACCCTGTTTACCCTGAAAAGTTATACATTGACAGATTACACGATTGTGTATCTTATTAGATAGGGCTATATTGTAATAAGTGCAGGTAGTACTGTCACCTTTCATGGTAAACAGAATACGTATTTTAAAGTTAAAACTAAATTTGATAACTTATTATATTTGAGTTACAAAAAATAATTTGTGAGATGATAGTAAAGAGATGCAAATAATTTACAAGAGTTGAATATTAATAAAATAAAGAGTTTTGTTTAAAATACAATTTTTATATGCTTAAACTTAGTGATTATATCAATGTGTAATCTTGTTAGTACAAAATAAGTCACATAAAATGACTAGTTTATTTTTTAAATAACACATTGCTCCACTGCGTCATCACTGGTGTATCAAAAGCAACCTGTTTTTAAACTCTTTACAAATTTTACATTATCAAAATTCTAGATTTAAAGTATGAATATTGAAAGATTTTTCCCTCAATCAAGATAATTGTCCATTGTGATTAATTCTTAAAGCATCAGAAATATCTTGATTACGACTCATTGGTATTTGAACTCTACTACTTATAATACCTGAATAAATAAAATAAGTAACATTCGAAAAAAAAAAATTGAACACAATATAATTTACCAGATTATGGTTTTACCAATGAAAACTGTTTTCAAAGTATACTTTCAATCAATGTATTTCCACCAATAATTGAAGTTCCTGCTACAAGAATTCTTCCACCTGTAATTTTTTCTAAAAGTTGAAAGGCTGCAATTTCAGCATAAGTTATTCCACCTATAAAATACACTAAAAATGTCCGTGGAGCAACTTCAGCAGTCTTTGAATTTCCATTCCACTTTGATGGACTTGGTATTAACTTGAGAATTTCCTCTATAGATTGTTCTTGTTTGATTAGTAAATGCACCAACTGACAAACAGCTGGAATATATGATCCGCTAAACACATAAGCCATGTCTTTGGGGTTTTTAAGATCATAACTTTCACTAACATTGGGATAAAGTTTCAATTTATGTGCTGTCACTTGAAAAACACCTCGTTTAGGCAAAGAAACAACTTGAGCTACACGATCTGCAAGTTTTCCAGCTGTTTCACTAGCCAATAAACCACTTCCTTGTTGAGTAAATAAACCCAATTTTTCTAAATTTTGAAATGCCACTAAATGTTCATAGCCATAAGCGTGAAGAAACTGAGTTTTCAACGAAGTTGCTTCATCTTGTGAAAGTCCATCCTGAGTTAAAGACATGAGGCTGAGAAGTCTTAATGAAGTGATTTTCCCAGATGTAACCATGCATTCCTCCACATAGTTACAATTATCACGACGATGTCTACCCTCCAGCATGCTTTGTTCTACCTTATGTAAATCTTCAAAGCGATGACCCATTTCACCAACTATTACTTCACAAGCACCAATATGATAGGACAAAGAACGTTTTACTGTAGTTACTTTTTGCAATTGTGTACTAACATAATGTTTAATTTCCTGAAGAGCCATTTTGCGAGAGCGCTCAAATTCTTGCTGTAATTCTTTGGTTTTACCACTAAGGAATGAGTACACATCTGAAAAGTGTTTGTTTTTAATCTCATCATATATTCCATCTGTACTACTTAATCGATAAGTAACTGGTCCATTTCCTCCGGTTACTCTATCATCTAGTTCAACTGTACCCCCACTAATACCGAAAACTTCATCTAGAAGCCCTGAGTATGTAACTGGAGTTAAAAGGGTTGTTGCATAGTCTAGATCCCGATCCACTAATAACATGCAACCTATTTCTGTGCTTACATTCTCAGGAGTTCCCAATTCTTCCAACATTATATCAATCATATTTTGAACTTGTGTGGCAAAACGACCTTGTGCCAGCAAAAGAGGAATCTTTCCAAAAAGCAACTGCAAAGACCATAAAGAATGTGCTACAATAGGTAAAAATGAGGTATCTCCATCAAGAAAAATCATTTTAAATAAATTAGGAAGTTCAAGTGACAAAACGTTAAGATCCAAACGATGAAGCTCCCATGAAAACGTGTGAATTGTAACTTCTCCATAAACACCTTCTTCCTCCAGTAGCTGTTGGGTACTCATGATATTACATGGCACAAAAATTAAGTGGTAGCTATTGCGTCTATTAGCACTAAGCTCTGCATTAATTTGATCACTCACGCGTTTCACTGTGATTAGATCTGTCAAAATAATGTAAACCCACTGAGAACTAAGACAACGTACACCACTGCTTTCCATCTTGAATAATTTTTCAACTCCATGGGATCTGCAAATTAAAGTTTAAAAATGTAGTCAAATAGTGCCCTCGATATGTTAGCCATTAAAATAAAATAAAAATTAGACTTGGTAGTATCCATTTTAGGTTAAATTATTCGAGTTATTCATTGAAACAACAACTTTAAATCAGATTATTAATGTGCCAAAACATTCCATTTTTTTTATGGAAAAATACTTAAACCATATTATTAAGGGTCATCAATTCAAAATCAAGTCTTTATGAAAATGTAGAAGATAACTTAGGTAAAACTAGATTGATTTTTTACACGTTCAATGACCGAATGGTCTAAGGAGTCACTCTCATGTTAGATTGGCCTACTTATGACGTTCAGGTCTAATGAGGGTATTTTTTCCTAAATGGTTTTTCCACTTTCCTTTCACGCAAATGCTGGTAGATTACCTCTAAAATGCTTCATTTGTCATCCCTAGCCCACTAGAGTAATTTTATATATGTGTTCTATACCCTGAACAGGTAGTAAGGTTTCACTGTCACATAAAAAAAAACAGATAATTGTTTTCAAAGTCATTCAAAACATCATGTAATGATAACAAAATGGTGGATGCAAGTGAATACATTTAACTAATTGAGTTAGAAGAAGTTATCAATGCCACCTCTAAGAAACATATTTTTTTAGAACTGCGTCTTAGTATTACTTAAGCATCTTAAAGGGGAAGGGAGTTCAAGTTTTGCTTATTTTTGCTGACAAGAGGGAAAATGGGGGATGGAGGTCGGGTTCAGAAAAAGGCTTACGTAAGACAGAGAGAGACAGGCAAGAATGGAGCAGTGATTCAGCCACCCCAAAAGGATACATTAAAAGTGTTGAGACATGAATTCTATGACCTTGATTATCAGATTAAAACTACTCTTGGAGTTTTTTAAATTTTTATATATATAATTCGTGTATTCACAAACAATTTTTTTTTATAAAATGTTAATTTTTTTTCTTTTAGCTGTTTATTACAATAGCCTACATTTAAATTAATTTTACAACAGTGTTTATTGTGAATATTTTGCACTATTAATGTACACCTTTACGTTAATAATAACCAGAAATTTATAAATTGTATAAAAAAATGCTATTCCTGGAATAATGTACAAAAAAAAGTATACAAATATAACGTGAGCAATAGGGGCAAGGGTTGGTCGAGGGTGTTTACTTAGTTTTGCTTACAAAGAGGGAAGGAGGTCTAAAATGGCGAAAAAGGTGCTTAGCCTACTTAATACTTGAATGCCACCTTACTACCTATTCAGGTTATAGGTGTATTTACTAATTAAGCTAATGGGTTAGGGATGAGGAAGGTTGAATTATTTAGAGGAAATGTAGGGGAAGGTGTTGTACCTTGGACATATGTGTACCTTGGACCTATAGTGATTGCAGCACTATCTGTGGAGTTAGGAGATAACTAATACATGTAGTTTATACCTTTGGCACCAGAGGCCTCTAGCAAGGTGTTCTAAGTTCATGAATATTGTGTTGTATTGCTGGGATAAATTGAAGTTACTTTTCTTATGTTCAAAGTAAGTATTTTCATGCATCTCTTTTTCTTTTTGTCACTGTAGCTATTTGTTTACATGTTAGAATAGTAGCTAAGTCTTGTAAACCATTGTTTTGTTTACAAGAACATGTGTTTAAAGCTGCGTTTACTGTTACCTCAAAATGGTTGGCAGCCATTTTTTGAAACATGTCTAAGTTTGTACCTTGGTCCTAGTGAAAGTGATGCACCTCGGATATATTTAAGGTACAACACTTAATAGTATTGTAATGATTAGTTCGTGCAACAGAATTTAACAAAGCAAATGTATCTTGGTTTTTTACCAATTACAAAAAGGTTTTAGACAAAACTCCTGGCATTTCAGCATTCAACATATGGAATTGCGATGAAACGGGAGTATCAACAGCTCATGTTCCCCCAAAGATTTTGGCACAAAAAGCGTCAAAACAAGTTGGATCGATGACCAATGCAGAGCGAGGCACCACTATCACCATGATAACAGCTGTCAATGCCGGTGGTGGTTTGATTCAACCTATGCTAATATTTCCACGTGTGAACTTCAAAGACTTTATCTTGAAAGGGGCTCCAGTTGAAAGTATTGGTGGAGCAAACCCTTCAAGGTGGTCAAATGAAGACCTGTTTCATGAGTTTTTGAAACATCTTATAAGGCACAGCCATTTGAGCGTGGAGAATTTGACTATCCTGCTGCTTGACAACCATGACAGCCATATATCCATTCGCACAATTCAGTTGGCTAAAAATAATGTTGTGACATTGGTTACATTTGTTCCCCATACTAGTCACAAGATGCATACGCTAGATAGAGGGGTTTTTGGCCTATTCAAAGCTCATTATAATACAGCCATGGATGAGTGGATGAGGTCAGATAATGCTGGGAAACCAGCAACAATTTATGACGTAGTGGAGCTAGCTGGGAAGGCTTTTCCTTTAGCTTGTACGCCCACAAATGTTATGCATGGTTTCAAAGTCAGCGGAATCCACCTACTCAATGAAAACATCTTTCAAGATTATAAGTTTCTAGCGTCTAATGTAACAGACCGGCCATTGCCACCAGTTGAGGTAAACCAACCTGCTAATGGTCACTCTGGAAACCAAACTGTTAATACCCACTCTAGCAAATCAAACCATATAAACAGAGGTCTACAAAATAATTCAAGCCTAGATTCTGGTTCTTCAACTTTGGGTTTGACCCCAAGCAATCACTCTGAACCTACCAGCCTTGTATCACCTCAAAAAATAAGGCCTTACACCAAAGACCAAACCACGTAAAGCTACCGGAAAGGGCAGAAAAAAAATCACAAAAAGCATTCAAGAAAATAAAAAAAAACACTTTGAAGGAGACAAAAGTGAAGAAAATTATAAAAAAGAATTTTATCTACAGTTCTGATTCTGAAGAGTCAGATGAAATTGCCTTGTGTGATGATCCCGGTTCATCGGATGAAGATCTTACTGAACTTATTGATCAATGATAAAAAGATTGAACTTGGACTGTTTGTATTGGTAAAGATTGCAACCAAAAATACTGTGAAATATTTTGTAGCTGAAGTGGTAGCAATAAATGAATGATATTATGATGTCCAGTACTTAAAAAGAGATTTGAATTCTCAGAAATTTACAAGAGAGGACTGTGAAGTATATGCTATTGATAAAAACGATGTGGTTTTTAAGTTATCACACCCTACTTTAAGTGGAAGATCAACACACCAGCTAGAAAAATTAGCTTTTGGTGTCGATCTTTCAAAATTTTATGTTGAATGAACTGATTTGTTGTGTTTTATCAATCACAGCTAAATGTTGAATAAACTAAACATTTTTTACCAATTCATGATTGTAACCAGTTTAAAAAATTGTTTATTGCCTAATTGCCAAAAATTTAAAAAAAATTGTAATTGTTTTCTGGCGTTTCACTTAAAATCACTCACAGAGGTCCCAGGTACAACATATCTAGGACCAAGGTACAACACATATGTTGTACTTCAGTCCTAGTGTAAACATTTTTTCAAAATAACAAAAAAATATGAACTAGTTTTAATTTCTTATTCTATAAAAACAATATGTGTTTCTTAAAGTAAAGTTCGTTCACCGTAGGAATTGTTTTCTGAGAGGCCTTTTTCCCTACCAGAAATCTATTATATAGTAGGATATTGGTAGGAAAAAAGACCTTTCAGAGAGTAATTCCTACCGTGAATGGAGTATACCCTAGTCTCTACATACGAAATTTCACAAACTTCTTAAAAGTTTGAACAAAGTAAAAAATCAAAATGTGAAAATAGGTTCAAGGTACACCACCTTCCCCTACTCATATTTGTGTGAGCGTATAACCCGAGCGTGTAGTAAGACACGGTGCTAAATAATAATAACATTTGTGTGGAGAGAGAATGGGAAACCATTTAAGAAAAATCACTCCAAGTGCACCCGACTGGGATCGAACCACGATCTTATCATCAGCAGTCAAGTCTATTACGAGATTAGCACCTTAGACTATGCGCCCACCAAAGAGGGTGAACATAATTCAATACATTTCAAACTATGAACAGGACTGAAATGTAGGCTATGTATATAAAGAAGTGCAACCCACTTTCACATAAAAGGGGTCTTTTTAAATAATATTTGTAATAACAATGTTTATTTCAAATAAATGAAAATTATCATTACGTGTTTATCAATCTAGATCCTAGGCCACAATGGGTCATTCTATGTCATTTCAACAAACTGTGGTTGCTTCATGATTTTTAATATATCTTATTTTTTGCCCACTTATTTATATATCTTTTGAGGGCCTATAACCAGTTTCAGAAAAAAAAAATTCAGCCACTAGTTTGGCTGGCACATTCATTTTTAATGTGTGGCGCAGAGTAATTTTATCCTTTCTATGCTCTAATAGCTCCTGTAAAATTTGTTCAAATTCAATTAAACAAAAACCATTTCATTCAGCGTGAAGTGCTCTTAAATTTTGGGTCATTACGCCTTTTCCTATTCTTTTTGGTTTTCAACTTTTCATAGCCCTAAGTTGAGAAAATTTGATTTCTTTCCGACTTTGAGGTTCTATTTCACCAAGAAGGGGACAGCTAAATCATTTTTGTGTTTATAAGAACCATGGTAAAAGGTAAGCCAGCCTATTGAAAAAAAAATTGAGGTGTTTTAAATCCCTTTTTATTTATGAGCTTTCAAAAATGGGAGACAAAAGAAAAAAAATTTAACTTTGAACTATAGTGAGTTCTTCTATAGTACAACATTTAAAAATTTGGTGAAGGTGATTTGCAAAATAATTAAAATATTTCATCTTAAAGTTGAGCTAAATTGCATGGTTTTGCCATGTAGGACTATGAGAGCAGACAAAAACTGCCTTCTAGTCTCAATAACCCGGCTTTTACAAAGCTAAATTTAGGTAGCGCCCCCCCTCCCCTCCCTCCTTTCCCATAAACCAACTCCCCAAACGAGCTTATTCAGACTACAAATTACAAATAAAACTTAGGATACACTCCTTTTTTTTATTTAAGAGTTTGTTTGCAAATTGTCTGGTTGTACACAATCTTTAAATACCATCAACTAGTTTGTCTGAAAAGGTTTGTCTATTGAACAGGGGTAAGGTAGCGAGTTGGGGGAGGGGGTGGGATTGCTGGTACCTGAACTATTGTGTTCGGAGATCCAGCTTGTAGCCTTTACAACAAACAATTTGAAAGTGAATTGTTTCACTTGGAAGTGCTATTATTACTGAGAACAGCAACTTAGCACTCTCCAGTGCCAAAGGATTCAACCTGGCTCAAGGAGTGCAGAGGAACTCCCATAAGGCTGAGTGTCTGGTGTTTCCTTGTCTGCGCTAGGGATAGGCTATGAAATCACAACCTGCTCCTTTGTCACTGCTCCTCTGATGTCACATTCACAATCTATTCCTGACAGAGGAAAGGAGCTGCTCCTTTTTGTCACTGGTCCACGGAACAAATACATGCTGTAACAGGTCCGGAGTAAACTTGTTTCTCGTCTCTCTGTCACAGGCAGCACAGGAACAGGTCCAAAGTAACCTTGCTCCTCGTCTCTGTCACAGGCAGCACTGGAACAGGTCCAAAGTAACCTTGCTCCTCGTTTCTGTCACAGGCAGCGCTGTAACAGGTCCGGAGTAACCTTGCTCCTTGTCTCTGTCACAGACAGCGCTGTAACCGGTCCGGAGTAAACTTGTTCCTCGTCTCTCTGTCACAGACAGTGCTGTAACAGGTCTGGAGTAAACTTGTTCCTCGTCTCTCTGTCACAGACAGTGCTGTAACAGGTCCTGATTAAACTTGTTACTCGTCTCTCTGTCACAGAGAGTGCTGTAACAGGTCCTTATTAAACTTGTTAATCGTCTCTCTGTCACAGAGAGCGCTGTAACAGGTCCGGATCAACCTTGTTCCTTTATGCTCCGGAGATATTTTGAAGCAGTCGTACAGTAGAAAGGAAGTGGATACTTTGTGTTCTTGTCACAGCGCAACCTTACTTATCTATTATATAGGCCAAGCTTAGAGTTGGTTTGGGAAGTCGAAAATGAGTATTGAAGGGAAAACCTTTTGGAGTATAAAACATTATTTCCACAATACAAGCACAGTATGTGGTATTCTCACAATAAATTGTTATGTTTATGATTAAAATTGAAGGGACTCACTTGGTGGTAAAATTATTTAAGGCGAGGTTCAGCAATCTACTGACTGACTGATTTTATCTAGCCCACAAAATATTTAGCAAACAATTTGTTAAAAAAATTGACTTAATAGCTAATTACTAATTGGGAAATGTAAAATTGAACTTTTTTTCAAATTAGCCAAACATTTTTAAAACCCATAAAGCTTGTGATATCACAAAGGTTGCCAGCTTCTGGTTTCCGGCTTCTCTCTCGCACTAGAATGGACTGCCGATGACAGGGAGATTGAAGTTCGATTCCGGTTGGGTGCACTGAGGGTGATTTTCCCTAAATGTTTTCAACTCTCATTCCAACCCAATGTGGGTGCACTTCCTCTAGAATCAATCCTACTCCACTAAAGGATCAGTTTTCCCCATCTCTAGTCTGTGCACTAGCCCAACTACACTCACACCAATTCTTACCTGACACACATATCAAGTGTGAACAAATCTTATGAGCCGATATTAGTTTTCAAAAGATACCAAAAAATCAAACCTTAAAAAAGAAACTCCTGTTATACGATCCAAGGGCTTCATCAAAACATGATCAATGATCAAATCTTTTTTCCCTGGTATTTTAACCAATATCTCCGATAACTTCTTCTGCGAGATTTGATGTAATGCATCTAACCGGCTATCAATTATTGACGACTGCATTGTATTTTTTACGGTATCAAAAAGAAATGAGCATACATATTAAATTGTTAAAAAGTGAACAACTTAAGGCACTCAACATTCAAATAAACATGTATTTATTCACAATTATGTAAACATCATTATTGAGGGCAGGGTAGCCAATTCTCAATTTAAAGCAATAGTTTACCTAAAAACAGCGGATCCACGTTTAGTGTAGTGGTAGCCGACCATTGATCTCTATAAAATAACTGGATAGACATCTGTGTCTGAAATTTTCGAGCTGTCTTCCGCATACCATTGTCTAAGAGAGCAAGAAACTTTCGGGTGTCTCTTTCTCTCTTACACCCATACAAGGCAAAGTGGCATTTTGACATCATTCATTAATTTGATTGATTATATGAGATAAAACAATGTCTGATTAGTTAAATGAAATAAAATATGTTAGTAAAAGCTTTGAAGAACATAAAGTTCCAAACTGGTTAGTTTTTTTAAAATAAGTTGATGTAGCCTAATTTAAACCATGATTTTTGAAGGAAGCTCGCTTGTTAGGCTTTACCTCTTACCAGAATCCTACCCTATGGTTGTGTTTAGGTATGATAAAAGACCTTCCAGAAGGAAATTTCTACTTCCGTTCTAAATGGCTGTTAATCATACAAAAATATTATATATGTGATAGTATTCTGGTACGAAATAAAGCCTTACAGATTGGGATTATTTCTAAAAACAGGGTTTAATAGTTGATGTACTTCCTACAAGCCTACAACCTAAATTATCATTTGAACGTAAGACTTCTACACAAAGTATGTCATTCAAACAAATATAATACAGTTTTTAGCTAGCTTGTTTCAATCATTATAGTTATCAACTTTTCAACAAAATACGGTTTCTGAAAGCAATATACAAGATATGAGCATACTTTTATTTTTATTTTTTTAAATGGTAATATAATAATACTTTCTACAAGCCTATAACCTAAGTGATAGTTTGAATGTATTGCAACTACACAAAGTTTGTCATTCAAACAAATGCAATCATGTTTTAAGTTACCTTATTCATTATATTTATCGAACTTTCAATATAATATGGTTTATGAAACCAATAAGCAAGCTAATAATTAACTTTAAATATTAGTGACTGTAGACAACATTGATGATAGCTACATATTTAAATATGTTAAAAATTTTATTCGTATTTGTACAGTATTACCTGTAAAACTGAATTGTATATCCTTTAATGCAAATGTTCCTTCAAGAAACTGTGGTATAACACTTCACTATTTTCAAACAATAACACTTTTATTCATCAGATATATGTTTTCTCATAAGAACATTGAAAGAAACAGTTAAAACTGTCCCCCCACAGTGTAGGAGATGATAAACTTGAACGTCACTCTTTTGTCCATGGCAATGTGTGTGTATGTCCATCCAGTTATATTATAGAGATGTCAATGTAGCCGACAGATAGCAGAAGATTTTTATTGCAAATATAGAATGAAAGTCACTGTGTGGAAATTATTAGTTTCCTTATATACGTACTATATTATCAATCAAAAGTGTTAATAAACGAGTTCAATCAAACTTTTCTACACGATTACTTTATAATTAGCTTTTTAATAACTAGGATGTTAAAGTATTGGTAAATTTATATTACAGCGAATATAAATGTAGCGACATCTGTGGTGCGCAGGTGTGTGTGCAATGGAAGCGATACTGTTGTGTGGGACTGAGGAGAGGACGTAGTAATATGATTGTTGCCACACACGTACGCTCTCGTTGTCTCTCGTATGGGTATTGTTTGCTTGTTCATAATCTGTATTATGTTTATTTCTGATTATTAATAAACATATTAAACTGCTAATTAGCTATTCTCAATTAGTCTACAACCTCTGAAGATAAACATTTTCTCTTTATAATTCAACATTGCTAATTTAAAGAACATAAAATTTTAATAAAACGATTATATTATTTTCAGCCGCTGTGGCTACAGCATGAAATAATAAATTAAAAAGCACTAAATTCACACTTAAATTTTCTTATAGCTAGCCACCAAGATAAACCAACGCTTTTTTTATAACTCAGAAAAAGAGTCATACAACGTACGTATGTTTCAAAACAAAACGTTATTTAATAAACACAAGCGGATGAGCACAACCGAAAACGTCAACAGCCATTTTCATTTCATCTGGTTATCCATCAATGCATTTTTTAACTAATAAAAGGAGCCATACAACATATGTTTCAAAGTAAAACATTTTTATTCTAATAATTAGGGGGCGGATTTTGCCCTAGATGCCTTTTTTTATTCCTATACTTTGAAAAGTAGACTTTTGAGGTATAAGTTTATTTTCGATGATTTCGAAGATAGTGTGATGACTTTTATAGTGCCTATAATTGCCCTTTTCGCTGTTTAGTGACTATTTTACAAATGGGAGCATTAAAGTGCCTTTTTATTATATCTCTCTCTTCCTCACGTCCTCTTTTTTCTTTCTAAATACTTGTGGTCCCCCCCCCCCCTCACTCCTTAGTTCAGTCCACATGGATACTAATGATAGGCAGGAAAAACCCATGTGTCCAGCGGTCTGATAGGTTCAAACTAGCCAGACTGTCGACAAAGATTTTCTTCTGGTGCACAGCAGTGTCAGTTCATTCAGTGGTGGTGTATATTACGCTGTTATTAGATGTGCATACCTGTTCATTTAATATTTCTTTGGATTGGACTCAGTGTAAATTATTGAACAAAGTAAGTAGAAAATGCCCAAAGAGAAATTGTGTAAAAATGTGCTATTCAAATAGTGGATTGGTGGTGAAATGAATTTCACAACGGATGGAAAAATATGTTTTTTGTCAGAAATGTTCTTAAGAGGCAAGTTACCTTTTCAAAAGGGGAAAGAAAATTAATAATTTTGAAAGTCAATGTTTTTATTAAATATTTTGGCTACAGTTTAAAATTAGACCATGATTATTTGATAACGTTCAAACTGGGTTTCATTTATTATTGAAGGATTTCAACGACAAAGTGGAAATATTTATTAAAGCGTAGCATAACTATCTTACAAAAAAAATTAGTTATCTTGTTAGGTGATGCTTTGTTAATTTGTAGAATTCACATATATTATTGGATGAACATTTCCACATATAATATTTAGGTAAAATGCGAGAAGAAGTATCACCTAGAACAACACAAAATACTGCAATACATATGAGGAATTGCAGAAATAAAACATGATCAAAATTATTTTTTTCCTCTAAAGTTAACGATGCAGATAAAACCCAAGAGCAATTTTCTGCTGACTTATGCTATGCGATGGTAGCTGCAAATATTCCTTGGACGAAGCTGGAGAATCCAGATTTCAATGCTTTTTTCAACAAATATACCAACATGAAGATACTAGATGAATCAACTCTAAGGAAACACTACTTGCATTCAACTTATTTATACGTAAGTTTTTACAATAGCATTTTTTATTTCTGATATTAAAAATATTAACTGAATTCTATTAATTTAAACTATTTACAATAAACATTCTTTTTATTTCGTTTAAGAGAGTTGAGAAGATCCGAGAAGATATTGGAGAATCATACTTTTGGGTTACTGTTGATGAAACCACTGACAGAATTATGTAAAAAGCAATTTTGAAAATCTTCCTGGAGTAATCACAGTTTTAGAGGTGAGGGATTTGCCTCTTATGAAAGCTTTGAAGATGACGCGGGCAATCGAAGAAAACCTGAATCAGGCTTCTGGCTCAGTTGGCACAGCCATCGTCTCTACAAATTTAACAGAGTATTGCAGCAAGACCTTGGGTGGAAATTGATGGCAAGTATTGCGGACATCTTGGAAGGACAAACTATATCACTCCCAGAAGTCAAGCTTAGCTCAGCTGAGATAGCTAGTCTGATGTTTTTCCCGATGACTTCATGTGAAGTCGAGAGAAGTTTCTCACACTATAAAAAACATTTTGTCAGACAACAGAACAAAATTTACACTTGAAAATTTTGAGAAGTATTTGGTAATTAACTCTAATAGTAATTAATTTGTGTTTATGAAAAGTTTATGGTGGAATTTAAAAATGAATAATTACAAAATTGAGTATTTTGGTGCCTTTTTTGCATGACTATACCTATTTATGTGCCTATTTTTTCGATGTTCAGAATATTACTTCTTGTGACTTCAGTGGCCCGTTAATTTTTAACCATTCACAGTTCTTTCAATTTGTTTCAAAAGTTAGTTTGTTATTGATTTAAATAATAATTGTTTTCTTTAGCATTGTTTCAAAAATGAATTAAAAGACCCATTGTTTAAATATGGTTATTCATTTTTAGAGTAGATTTCTTAAACAGAAATTAATATGGTATACTATCACAACGTTAAGCATGTAGAGGTAAATTATAATAATCTACAAAAAAATATTTTGTGTAGTCGCAAAAGATCATCATCATCATCATCATCATAAACAACAACTGTTTGCAGCCTGTAGCCAGGTCAATTTAGTAAAACGCCTCCATCTTCCTCCTTTAATGCCTTTCATTCCTCTTCTCTCACATGAACATTTTATGTTATCTGCTTCCCCCGTCACTTTCTTGGCCTCCCCTGCGGTCTTTTCCCCGCATACTTCATTTCCAAAATTCCTTCCTAATCTTGTTTCTCTTCGTGACAGCTAACAACCTCCTCACAAACGTCATTCTCATGGCTTCCACTTTCCTAGTCTCTCTTAAATTCATTGTCTATGTTTCTGAAAAGATAATAAACCAAAATATTTTAAAGTAGAAATTTCAATTGAGAAACATAGTAATAAGCTGCAATAACCTCAGTCCCAACTCAATATTTATGGTGGGAAAAAGATATGAGAACGATAAAAGAGCGGCGAGTGCCTGAATAACTTATCTTCAGAAAAGAACGAGTGGACGAGAGCGACAGAAGAAATGTAAGCGACTGGCTCTCAGCTTATTTAGTGACCCACCCAAATAACGAATGAACGAGAATGATAAAAGAGTAATTACGGCGTAAACAATATTTGAACGAATGAACAAGCTAAAAAACAGATAGGCTTAAAGAGAGTATGAAAGCGTTGCGCCGAGAGCAGAGTCTAGTCGAACTAAACCAAGTGGCGTAACATCAACAGCGAGGGCCGTGGTGCAATGTTTGTTAATGAGCCCTTAAAGGAAGGAGTTTTTATTAAAAGTGAACTATTACTTAATGACACACATGAAAACTTTAGTTTGTATATTTTGTATATCTTTTGCATAAAGATATATTAAAGAATTAAAAAAAATAATAATAATAATTGAGACAGTATCAACTTACTGAAAGATCTCTAAGAAAATGATTAGAACAAATACGTTTTCAAACCTTTCAAATTGTTGTTTAGGTTCCTGTGCACGTAAAACTACCTCTTTGTTTTTGGTTAATATAATTATTTGAGTTAAAGTCTCAACCTAATTTGTAAAATTAGATCTCAGGGCATGCAATGACGAATATTCAGACTACCAACGAGTTGTTGACAATTTAAAAAAAATGATGTTATGAGATTAGGATACAGAGTCCCAATATTTGAAAATAAATGGTAAGGAGCCCCGCACAGACTTTCTCTTTTTTTTATCTTAATATATGATACATTTTCTAGAAGTTGTTAAGATTTGTGAAACAAAATAATATACATTGTTGCATAAACACTCCACCAGAGAGCACAAATGAAATACGAGTAAGATACACTATTACAGAAACATTGAGAAAAGAGGAACATCTATGTCTACCAAAGAGCACAACACACTATTTATAATTTAAAACCCGATCTAAAAAATATATATTTTTGATTACAGCTCAGACACTATTGTGTTTATAAAAATATATTTCAAATTACAGAATTTTATTTTTAATAGTACTACAACTTTACAGTGATAAGTTGTATAACATCTCAAATAGTTGAGTAGATATGATCAAAATTGTAAATTCCTGCTTATGTAAAGTACCCTCAAAGTAATTTTCACGGGAAAAAGAAAATTTATATTTTGTTTGTAGTATTAAACAGTGGATAGATAAAGTAAAATCAAACTCGTTAGAACGTATTTTTTCACTTTCTTTCCTTTCAGTAAGCCTTCCTTAATTTTGTGGTTGATAATCTAATTACAAAAAATCTTCGGGCGAACATTATTATAAATCTAGATACCAAATTGTAGCCCGATTGGCAAAATGGTTTAGGATCTAGTATGAGATACATACAGGCAGATGATATCGCGAAAACCAACTATTTCGTTTTTAAGGGGTAATGATACGTCAACATTGATCAAATTATCAAGTTTTTTTTCCGATCATAATACTTCTCTTTAAAAGAGGTCGATCAGCAATTAAATAATTACAAGATCCTTACTTACTCGAAGGTTTTTATCTTACCAAAATAGTATTAAAAGGTGGGATTCTTTTACGAAAAAAGGCCTTTCAAAACATTATAAATATTAGCCTACATAAATTTATTTAAAGAAACAAGTCGCGAGATTTGAAATTATTTGTGGTTTTTAAAACTTTTACTACCAAATTTATTTTATCTATCATTTGCATTTATGTATCTCATGTTTTCATATAAACTAGCGAACGATGTCAAACTGTCACACTGCCTTGAATGTGAGTAAGAGAGAAAGATATACCCGAAAGTTTATTTTTCTATTACACGATGGTGTGTAGAAGACATATAAAAAAAAAATTCCGCCTAATGACATCTAGTTCTCCAGAGATTCAGTTACATAGTATAAAAATTTACTTGTATTGAGCATTTCTTCACATCTTCAATTTTGACATAAACGGCAGTAATAATATTAAATCTTAGCCATAATGTCTGTTGCGAGAAAACCCATTTTTAGCACAAAAAGCCTTGCTAGAACTATATAATAGCATTAGTAAGATTAATTATAAGTGTAAGCTTATCACTACATTGCAAATAAAATTTGTCACAGCCATTGGACCCAGTTCGTGCTATAAGGGAAGGGAGATTTCAGTGTTATCACAGACAAAGAATTATATAAATAGATACCACCCTTGTATCTAGTTTTGATAAGCGTTGATAACAAAGTTTTAGATAAAAGATCCGCCATATGGCGGCACTTTCAAATATAGGTCGGGGGATTGGGCAGTGCCGATCAATTTTCTTTAAGAGGAAACCATTACGTCTTTGTCCATTGGCAGCAGTGTAAAGTGTGAACTGTGTTCTTTTCATTGTAAAGGCCATATTGTGTTTGTCCCCCTTTTATATGTTTCTATCCACCTTTCCTGTACCTTCTTCCAAATATAATAAAATCTAGATATATGTAAAACCTCACTCTCATAATAGACTAGACTGCTGATGACCAGGAAGGAGATCAGAGTTTGATATCGATCGGGTGTAATGAGGGTGGTTTTTCCTAAATGGTTTCCCACTCTCCATGCAAATTCAGGTACACTTACTTTAAAATTCAACCTTCCTCATTCCTAGCCTAATAGCGTTATTAGTATATAGGCGTACAACTGCATGCATGTGCGAACTGGCCTCCAAGCGCCCCCTCCTCAGCTGGCTTATTCATATAAAAGTGACAAGAGATGGTCAATCAACCCAGCTTGGCCAGTCAATATGCTCCCAACCTATGCCAAGTTTGACCTGCACAATGAGAGAAATTACAAAGGAGGAGAGCCGAAGGGGTAATATAATTGCAAATGTCACATCTACTAAGAGAAATAATATAATTTGTTAATGTGATTTACAAAGTATGTATTGATAGAAAAATTTCAAAATTATAAGGCAAACACACTTTTAAATTAATGGCCATGTGAGGTAAAATAAAATAATTACAGAAGTATTAAATTCAATGTGTTATAAAACCAGACTGCTGCATTTTATCTAAGTTAACTTACTTGGCAACTGTAAAGAAGGAATATAATTGTTATTCTATCATTGATCTTTAAAGTGAACCAATATAGTTTGGAATTTGCATTATAAATAGTGAAATTAGCATGAATAATCACACTATTACTTTAAACTTAGGATCTTTAATGTGGTAAATTTAGTGTGAACTGTGTTTAATAATTGTTCGAGCTTCTCATCCTAGCACTCAACAAATTTTACTGTAACACACCATATTAAAAAGTTTATAAAAACAGTTTAAATTAAATATTAGTTATAAACCACAGTACAGGATAGCATTAAAATCATCTTTACAACATAGAAACACTATACAGTTTAGAGTTAAGATAGAACCATTTAAGTATTGAGATAACTAATCCAGTTCTTAAGTAAAACTTGGTAATGAGAAACAAGAGTGGGGTGGGGGGCAAAAACTTTAGCATGTGGTTATTAAAAGTACTAAAATAATTTTTAAAGGCTTTTCATAAGCTATATGTGAATGTAGTTATCATCTCCTCTCCTAAATAAACTCTTTCGATTTTGATTTGAAAACAAATTATGTAGAGATATCTAATGTTAAAATAACCTTAGGTAGGCCACACACTACACTACCGTTCTGTGCATCACCTATTTGTCGAATCCACGAGTCTGAAACCTATTTTCATGTATCAGTATCTCCTTACTATAAGCTATACAATTGTACCTTACAAGACAGTACCCAGATTTTTTGTTTTTGGCACAGCATCCTACTACCCATTTTGAGTTATACGCTAATGTACTAACTAAGCTAATGGTTTTAGGGATTAGGAAGTGTACCTGCATTTGCATGGAGGGCGAGTGGCACCATTTTGAAAAAACCACCTGACCGAGGTTTGAACCTCGATCTCCCCATCCTCGGCAGTTTAGTATACTGTGAGAGAGGCACCTTTAGACCATGCAGCCACCAAAAAAGGGCTACTCAAGACTTATTTGGTGTGAAGGGAGGGGGGAGGTGGGTGGTGTTTATTTATGCTTTCAGTGGCTCATGGTTAATTCCCCCCAATAAACATTACTCTAATGTTTTGAACAATGAATCCTTCTTGAATTAACTTCATTTAAAAAAAAAAATATTAATTGGAGTGTTAGGTGTTATGAATCTTATAAGACTTTAATTTGGTACTGAGGAATACCAAATATAATTGTAGTTGTTAATGATACCGTCACAAGATTAAGGGGGGTAGTTGATCCCCCAAAACATGACTCCTCCCCCCCCCCCTTCGTGGGGCCCTGATCTACATTAAAACAATAAATAACTTAAAACCTATAGATACATATAGATTCATCAAGTACATCTTAAATATAATGTTAGTTATAAGTTATATTGAAACTGGTATATTTTCTTAATGAAAGATTTTTTTTATTTAATAAGTTGCAAAAATAAGCCAGGTGTTTATTTACTATTTTTGTTTGTATAAAACGTTATTTAACATAGTTTTAATGGGAAAACTATATTTTTACCAGAGAAAAAAATGTTGGAAATCGTCACTTTTATTAGACATTAGTACAAAACATTAAAATTACTATCACTCTTATGACAAAACATAAAATAAATAGGCCCTATAATGTGTGTGGCCACTACATATGAACACATAAAATACCCCTTTCTTCAATTTTCTCCAAAGATGAGGCATATTTAACAATAAGTAGTGTATTTTGAATATTAAAAATATGGATACATATAGCATCCTCAATACAGTCTTGCATCACGAGTCTTCCATCCAATGTTCATACTATCGAGGTACTACATCTTCATTAGGAACCCAGTTTGACAGAGGCATTATGAATTGATTTCAACATATGATTTTAACTTGCTTATTTCTATGAGATCTATGCTTGAATGCAATATTATGCAAATTAGAGAGAAAAATTTGCTTTGAAAATACATTCACCCTCTTAGGAAAATATTGATGCTATAATTATTATTATTAATAATAATAATAATAATAATAATGATGCTAAATTATGAAACATCCAAATCACCCATAACATTTTTTCTTGAGAACGCAGGCACATTTAACTCTTATTGATTTCTCTAGAACTTCAATAGTGGAGAAAACTCCTTAAAATTTACAAATCGATAAATTAGATTAGTGTTATAAATCTGAGGGGTGATGGAAAATAAATGGTATATCAGTCAAAGGCACATGTATAGCATGAATAATTGTATTACTTAGTATTTAAATAAATTAAATGGTAATTAATTTTCCAGTACGTCAATTTTTTTTTACAATAATTTAAAGTTTAAAGCTAGCAGAGAAAGTGTCTGTCCTTCAGTCAGTTGCCAGTATCCTGATGACAAGTTAATACATGTCTAGGAGAAACAATCATAGATTCTAAACCCCCTTAAAAATATATGGTTTAGGATTAGTTAAGTATTTTTTTCTTAATGGTTACTTTTGCTTGTAGAATTTAATAATTTTAAGTAACAAAATATTTTGTTCATAAATTTAAAGTAATTTGAGCTACTATTTGTCTAGTTTAATAGCAGTACAATATTTTTAATTAAAAAGTCTAGAACTATCAAAGAAAAATAGCTATCTACCAGTTATCCAAAAAGTCAAAACCTGTCTTGAGAACACTGCCCGAGGTGGATGGATCGAAATCTTCAAAATGTTTTTCTTTTTCTAGTAACATTTTATTGATATTCATTGGTGACACACCATCTTTAGTTGAAGTGGTACTTAAAAGAGCTTTTGTTTCAAACTCATGGTGAGGTATTTCTGTTAAAGGTGACTTCACTGGAGGTGGTGGAGGTGGAGGATTTTTTGGTTTAGATATAGCAGATTTGACACCTACTGGTTTCAAAAGTTTTAAACTAGGAACCACAGTACATTTGTTACTAGCCATAACTAAGCTTTCATTTTCTTGCGTATTGTTAACCTTTTTGATTCCTGATCTACCCACAGCTGATTTTAAAGATTGGATCTTTAATACAGCAGTTTTATTTTTTAATCTATGTATGAGGCCTTCTGAATTATCTTCAGTGTTAGAAGATTTAGGTGGAAACTTTAATTCAGTATTGGAAACTAGTTTTGTTGTTGATCCTCCAAGAACAATATTTGGAGGATCAACAAATGAATACACACTTGGTGGTTTCTTTGTTGGCACCACTGGCTCTTGTGACTCGAGAGAACCTCTTGATTTCTTTGTTGAAATTTCAGAATCTTTAAAAAGGTTAAGATTAAGCTGACTTTGTGTTAGCCAGGTAAAGGGAGAAGAATGTTCATCATGCCATGAAAATCCCTGAAACATTAATGCACATAATAGTTAAAGTTAGCATACATTTTAATATCCAACGTATATTTTAGTTTCGCCTTGGATTAAGAACTATATTTTTGTTAGTCTGTGTGTGACTTCCTACCTCCTTTGGAAACAAATTAATGTAAGAGTTTTAAACAAGCTTCGTTGGGTGGACATTATTAGTTTATTGAGCCTTATAAATAATAAAGAAAGTTATAATTTAAAGTATATCATATATATATATATATATATATATATAAAATATATATATATATACATTGCCTTTATT
Source organism: Timema cristinae (assembly GCA_039000515.1). NCBI lineage: Eukaryota > Metazoa > Arthropoda > Insecta > Phasmatodea > Timematidae > Timema > Timema cristinae. The sequence continues at coordinate 90,098,513 of JBCFYV010009882.1, forward strand.
TATTTATGGTATAAGAAATGATGTTACAGGCCTGAAAGAAAAATGTATTTTATACTATAGTGAATGAGATATGAAAAAGGATCTAAAATTTAATTTACAAACATTTATTGTATGCTTATCAGTACTAAGTAGTCGAAGATAAAGTATAAAAGGTTGATTAAGTAAATATATTTTTGTTTGTATGGAAATGTTCAACACTCATGGAATTTCTAAAAACACTGGTTAAAACAATAGATGACTTACAAACTAACAATATGGGCAAGTAAGATTAGTAGAAAATACTACACAGCCAGTCCCAAGTATCTAAATATGTATTAAACTAATAACAAAATAACAAACACATAAATTATAAATATTTTTATGAACCTAACACTAGAATCGAACCAGAGTTCCCTAGGCTTCTGGTTGAACACAGCCATGAGAATGGGCATCGTTACATACATCTTGCACTTTGTAAAATGGTACAAATAAATTTGGTTCAAAAGTTTTGAATTTGATAAATTAGTGTTGACAAATGAATAATTCAAGTATGGATAATGGTATTTTTGGTTAAGTCTACATAAGCCTCATAAAGATATACAATAGTGTTTAGAATTTTTGGCTAAATGAAAGAGGTGTCTTGTGCATTCACTCTAAGTATAACATATTTCAAAGTTTATACCTTAAAAAGGATGTATATTAAACTTGAAATTTGCGACCTTTGTTTAAAGTATATATAAAAAAATACAAATAAGATTTTTTGATGAGTAGTGCTTGTGATTACATACCATGCCACACAGATACACTTACAAGCAGGGCTCATAAAATGTGTTCTTGCTTGTACAACGTAGATGGCAGGAGTTGTATGGATATAACTTAGTGGATTTATTATTAATGAATTTCAAGCAAACCATTTCCTCTTTTTTTTTTATTTCTTTCATTAATAGCAGGTGTTTACTTTAATGCAGTGAAGATATGAAATGGCATTAGCTAGTAAAGAGAAAGCTCCTCAGCCTATAAAATAGCTGACAAAGAAATGACACAGATACTTTGAGATTCCGATAATGAAAATTTTGTAGATACTAGTGATTATGAGGATGTGGATATTTCTGAGGATTATGAATGTGTAAAACTAACTGATGGGGTAAGCAATAATAAAAACAAAAATAGGCCTTGTGAAAGTGATAGCTCTTTTGACAGTAGTGATTCAGCTAATCAAACAAATGTAAATATGGGTGAAAAACGAAAGTGTATATATGGCAATTGAGGCTGAGCATGGTCTTCTGATGACAATTGACTTGGTTATTTATTTATCGGTAAATGTGGTATTTTAGATAGAATTTCAGCAGTGCTATTCCCTCCTTGCTTCAAATGATTTTTAGTGCATACTATCTTCAGAAAATATAATGATGTGCAAGAGAATGATAGCAATTTTTCCTATGGCAAATGTGATACCAAGTGGTTTCTCAACATACACACATTTTGCATTATTTATTTTTGTCACAGACTAGAAAACCAAAATTACAGTATTTCTGGAGTAAACTAGCAGTAATTGAAACTCAAATATATGCTGAAAATATGCTTTTTAAGAGGTTTAGGGTAGTAATTTTTTCCCTCACTTTTCTAGTGATGAGAATCCACAGGATAAGTTACGAAAACTGAGGCCTCTAATCACTGATATGGATAAACGCTTTTATAAATTCTATGTACCTAACCAAGACACTAGTTTTTATGAGAGCCTGATGAATTTTAAGAATTGCTTGATTTTTACTCAGTACAACCCAAGCTTTGGAATCAAATTTATCAACTATGTGAATCCAGTTCCGTTTTTTTTTAGCACAACATCTTACTATCCGTTTGGGTTATATGCTTATGTACTAATTACACTATTGGTTTTAGGGATTAGGAAGGCTATTTTTATAGGAAGTGTACCCGAATGTGTGGAGGGAGTGTGAAAAACCATTTTGGGAAAAGCCCTCAGTAAACCCAACCTAGATTTGAACCTCAATCTCCCTGTCATTGGAAGTCTAGTCTACGGTGAGACTATAATGTTAGATCATGCAGCTACAGAAGCATGTATGGATATTGTTCAAAGTTCACAATTTAGGCATGATTTAGCAGCAAATTCGAATTCTCTAGCTAATGAATTTGCTGTTCTCGCTATGGTAGACAAAACAAAGGATAAAACTTATACTTGGATAGCCTAATTGGTACAGCTCTCCAGGTTCTATATAAGAAACTACTAGATAAAAAGGTAAATACACTGTACTTGTGAAAGAAATGTGTATGTACATTGTGCCTATACATAATAGGTTATTTGTGTATTTATTTCATTACAGTGTGTAGTTAATTTTAAACTTTTTGCTAGTGTTAAGTCCCGCATACACAGTGACACCTGTGTCTAGAGAAGTGTCTTGGTCGTCAACACGCACCACAATTTTTTAGGCTAGATCAGTTTCGTACACTCATCTCAAGATTAAGTTTCAGCAAAATGTGTTGCTTCTGTGTACATGACTCTCAACTTCAGCTAGATTGAAGGTCCACTCGGCCACTGGTAGTTTATGTGAATCAGTCAACATGGACAAATGTATACTAGTCGCCGCCATGGTAGCTGCTTTTGTAGTGATAAAAAGAAAACGTCAAAATCGAAAAAGAGAAGTGTGGACAAAGGATTGCGTGAAAATAAAAAGAGTGTTTCGGATGCTTCAACACACTACTTCACAAACTAAAACTTGGCGACGAAAGGTTTTACAAAAATTTATCGAGTTATATCAGCTTTGGATTGTTTGGTTGAAAAAGTTATGCTAATAATAAAGAAAGAGGATGGTGTGATGAGAAATTCTCTATCCCCTTGAGAAAGATTGGCACTAACACTACGATTTCTGGCTACAGGTAAGATACCTTGCATAGATTCATTTTTACCAAACTTGAGGTAGAACTAAAGTTCTGCTGCTGGTAAGCATTGCACTGTTTAGCATTAAACACGGAGCCGTATATCATATTTGGTTAAAAAGAGCCTACCTCCCACTAACAACCTATTCCTAATGACAGAATTTTCTTTTTTAGGTGACTCCTACCATTCTTTGATATTTTTATTCAGGATCCCAGTGCAAACTATTTCCAAAATTGTTCCAGAATGCTGTCAAGCTATATTTGAGGTTTTAAAGAATGAATAGTTAAATTATTATTACTATTATCACCGCATCTAACAACCCGTTCGGGTTATAGACACTTACGCTAATGTGTAATAGTAGGGTGATTGTGAGATGAAAATGGAGGACCTACAGTTTAACGTGGAATCTGAACCACGGTGGAGGCCTGGCATTCCACACATTCACAAGTTGTGCTCAATACAAGTCTCGCCAGAGGCGAAGGAAGGGTTTGGCAATCAGATAAATCTGTGCCGGGACCGAGGATTGAACCCCAAACCCCCAGCACATAAGTCTGACACCTTATCCCTAGACTGCCAGGTCACTTACAATACTTGAAAGTATGTTAAAAGTTTTTATATTTTAAATAGAATTCCTTTAAGTAATCTAATGTTTATTTTTTATACTATTTATATTTCTTACATCTGCTCCCATCTTCAGGCATTTTTAATAAAAATGATGTTATATCCAACATCTAATATTTTTGTTTAGTTTTTAGTCCAAACAAATTTTTTATTAAAAAAAAGGCCTTTAGATTGGAGCGAACTGATAGCAAAACATCGCCTGAGAAGATAAGATATTGTAAAAAAAAAAAAAAAAGATTCAATTGTTGGTTAAAAAGAATTTTTATTCAGAATCTTAAACATAAATTTAGTCTACAGATTAATGAAAACGTTGGCAGTGTCATCTCAATCATCAGTATACCATCTCGTGCTAATGGTGGGCGTTAATGCTGTGGATACATCAACCAATCCTTTTATTTCTAAAATAGCTGCTTATATTTTGCGTTTAAGTCTCCTTTGGTATTCCTTCCTCTGATCATAAATTCTGTATTGTTGAGGCTAGCAAGTTTCCAAAAATTTGGTTGTCATCATCGGGAGTCTTATTCTGGTTTATAATTTCTAGTGCCTTCTACAAAACTTTTTTTTGGATGTTTGATGTTTTGCGGATTTTGGCCGCATATATTCTGGTGGAGGTCCCACTGACTTTTCATTTTCGTCTTCTTAATGTGATTCCTAAATCAAGTTTCAATAAATCAGTTTTTTTTAAATTTATATTTCGTGAATAGTGAAAAGTCTTCGTAGAAATTATAGTTTTGACATAATACATGTCATCATCAGACCTAAAAATTCCAAATTATTATCAAAGATTGCAAGTAAAAAAGACCATACTATCCATAAAAAAAATATCAAAAATGGAATATATATTCCGTTCACGATAGGTTTTTACCTGGATGACAGTTCGAAAATCATATGTTTAGGTTTTGGGTTGCCAACACTTGTAAAAGATCACTGTTTTGTTATAAATGTAAAGATCTTTAATTACCTGTTATATATTACATTTAAAATAACGTAAACTTAAGTGTTCTCATACTATTTCATTTTTTTAAATAATTTCTTTTTATCCAACTCGAAACAATATTTTAAACATAATTAAAAGTACTTATTTTTCGTTTTGGAACATTAGTGGTTTTGTCTAATATAGTGAACACATCAATATCTTTTAATATAGGCATCATATTTACTTGGAAAAGAGAAAATTGTTGTCATCTTTTTAGATACAATAAACGATTTTATGATTATTTTATCATATTTTGAAATATTTAACTGAATAAAATATTTTCATCAACTGCGTGTCTGCATCATTGTAAAAAACCTGTTTACCGTTATATTCAATCATATGGTTTAGATTCGTCAGCCGCCATTTTAAAGCTATGTTCATTAGAAGTTTTTGTGAAAGTGGTGTTAATATTTTTTTTAAGGCGAATAAAACTATAAATAAACTTTGTGCCCGACCTCAAATAAATATATAAATAATATTGGCCTAAATTACTGTGGTTAACTATCACATTAATATATTACCATCTGTTTTCATTACAGTGATCCAAAGTGATAGATGTCAGCTGTTGGCGTAGTGATATATTAGGGATTACTTCTAGTAACATTTCGAGCTGTCATCCAGGTAAACTTAGCTCGTGAATGCCTTATAGATTCTACAATGAATAGGAAACCATAAAATTAATTATTAATACTTTTTTTTCACAATAACTTTCATCAGAGGACGAATGTGATTTTGGAAGGATGTGTATATTTCCCAATTGCATTGGAGCTCTGTATGGCAAACATATTGTTATAGAAAAGCCATCATGTAGTGGAAGCATTTATTATAATTCCAAACAAACATTCAGCCTTGTTTTGATGACTAAGGTTGATGCAAATTACAAATGTATGTATGCTGATGTTGGCTGCAATGGAAGAATGTCAGGTGGTGGTGTCTTTCAAAATTGCTCTTCATCAGACACTCTGGAAACCAATTCACTAAACTAAGGACTCTTCCGGGAAGAGATAGACCTGTTCCGTTTGTGATTACAGCCGATGATGCTTTCCCACTGAGACCTTAAATGTAATCAAACCATACCCAGACAAAAACCAACCTGGACCAAATTGAGTTTACAACTATAGATTGTCAAGAGCTAGACAGATTGTATAAAACATTTTGGTTAATTGCAGACAAATTCAGAATTTTAAGAAATGCTATTTTATTAGAAGCAAAAAAAGTGAGAACTGTTGTTTTGGCTATCGTATGTTTGCATAGCTTTCTTATGACTAGAGATTCACCACAAATGTATGCGCCACCTGGTTTTTTGATAATGATACAGAAGAAGGAATCAGGAATGGAAGTTGGAGAAATGAGAATTTAATTGATAGGAAGCTCTTTCCGCTAGTGAGAAATTTTGGACATAATTACAGCAATGATATTAAAGGAATATGAGAAGAGTTCAAAAATTATTTTGTGTCACCCAATGGTGAAGTGAGGTGCATATAGGTCATACCTATTATCTGTGTTTATTTTAATTTGTGTCGTTTAAGTATTTCTATACATCATTAAAATAAAATGTAGTACTCACAAAATTGCTTTATGTTTCTGTACAATTTGAGGAAGACTGCTTAAATTGTATATATTCAAAGAAATCCCCTTTGCTGGTATATAATTCACCAGAACCTTGTCCACTTTTCCTCTTCCTCATTTTTCTTAATTCATTATTCAACTAAGTAGTCAAGTTATAAAGTTTTCGGCTGACTTCTCCTACATATCAAATCATTGAGCGAGTTTTAGTAATCTTTCAACGAAACATCCGACAACAGCGGAATGCCTTCAAAAAGTGATATTAAAAGTTTGTTATTTTCTTTTGTCCACTCAAAACTTGACATAGTCAAACTATGTACACACAATGATTAGGCTATGAGTGTCGACACCTACAAAATGTTTCCGGAAGATTTGGAACTCACTAGAGTGCTCCATGACACTGAAACCAACCTGTTCACACGAGAGTTGCAGAGTGATTGGCGACACTGCAACTTTGTCTAGCGACACTAGTCTAGGGCACTGTATACACACCGACACTTATTATATACACTCGATCTAGACCAAAAGTGGCATCGTGTATGCATAGCTTTATAGGCATAGTTTTATTAACAATATATACACTTAACAATTTCTAAGCATACAAGCCGAATGAGTAAGATGAGGTGCTAAAAAAAATCTTAAGTTTTGAAAGATTCTTTGGCACTTAAAATTGATGACATAATTAGTTTATAACTGTATTTGGTACATGTCTGTATAACACTGGACCCCGAACATACTGCAAATGATTTTAAAGTAAAATATTATATACATTTAAACCACACTAAAACAAACATTTACTCTATCTTTGTATATATATCAAAAATATACAACAAATTATTGAACTAGTTTTATTTAACTTATTAATTCAATCTGTTGAAATCTTTAACTAATTGAAGCAAAGCTTGTGGGGTTGATAAAATTGTCCTGCAGGCCACAATTTTGAGATACATACTAACTTAAATAGTGAATGAATGTCAGAATATTTTTTATACTATGCTTAAAAGGATAGACACACATTGACAAGTCCAAATAAGATTTCTTGTCCAGTGCAACTAAACATAGCTTGAGTTTTGTGACAGCAGCATGATTAGGCCTAGGGCACAGACAAGGTTATATACAAGATGCTGTGGTTCTTGAGCCAGGTTGTCCTTGAGCACTAGGGAATTCTAGTTGCAGTTCTTAGTGATAACATCAATTACAAGTTAAACAACTCACTTTCAAACTGTTCGATGTAAAGGGGTGGTGGTTTGAACACAATAGTTCAGGTACTAGCAATCCATCCCCTCCTTAACACACCCCATTACCCACATTCAATGAACAAACCTTTTTAGACAAGTTACTGGTCAACGGTGTTTGAAGATTGTTTACAACTAGACCATTTGCAAACATTCACTTGAACAATAAAAGGACAAGTGTATTCTAAGTTTTCCTTCAGTAGATGACCTATCTAGTAAAATTATCTAGCCATTGGGCCACCTCATTTTTGAATCATTTTACATTACCTATAGGTTATTCCCACCTTTTATTGTTTCTATTAAACTTCTCTAACCTATTTCTAACCCTTTTTTCACAATGTTCTCTAAATATTATAAACACATAAGAAACCTACCCACACAACAACAATATTGGATTAATAAAATTATCTAGCCATTGGGCCACCTCATTTTTGAATCATCTATCTAGTAAAGTGAAATAGGGTGTATTATTTAATTAAAGGTAACTTAAATAGTGATTGAATGTCAGAATATTTTTTATAGGTCACTATGCTTAAAAGGAAATACAAACCTTGACAAGTCCAAATAAGATTTCTTGTCAGGTGAAACTAAATATAGCTTGAATTTTGTGACATCAGTATGATTAGGTCTAGGGCCAGATTTAATTTAAATATTATTATAGAGCTACAATGTTAAAATAAAAGGTGAATAAAAAATAGTCCTTAATATACTAGGTATATTTTGTACTATGAATAAGAACCATGGTTGAATGGTCTAAGGGAGGATTTCTTATATGTTTTGAGCTCAAGCATCAATATTAAAAGAAGTTCTGTGTTAAGACTCACTTTGTTTAGCACATTCCTTTAAAAACTTGTGTTAAAATTAAAACAACATTTAAAGATAGCAATTTTTGCATTGTTTACTTAAATTTCTAACATGAATTTTGTAGAATTTGTGAAATATTATGGCTAATTAAAGTCTTATAAAATGCACATGAAATATTAATTTTATGACTTTACATTTGATGATGTGGTGATGGTACACTTTATATGTCGCATTTTAGGCTTTTTGTTGTTACGATACGATACTTCAATATTTTACTCACTTAAGTACACACACAAGAGTATGTAGAATCGAATGACACCAAGATTTATAAATTTGAAAATGTTTAATAAATATTATAACCAAACAAAACTCTTTAACAAATTGCACAAATAACTTTCAGGATGTATTAGGTAACTCTCTATGATGAAACGTAACTTATCAGTAATGTTTTGGCTACACATGTAATCCTGCACACTAAAACGAAAATGACCATCAGGGATTGTATATCATCCGCATTTAATTATCAAAAAACACATTAAATAGTTTATTTTATTTTTAATTTACCAAGTATAAAATTAATTTATTAACATTATTATTAGCACCGCGTCTTACTACCCATTCGGGTTATACGCACTTACGCTAATGTGTAATGGTAGGGATGATTGAGAGATGAAATTGAGGACCAACAGTTTAACGTGGGATCCGAACCACGGTGGAGGCCTGGCATTCCCCACATTCACAAGATGTCTTGTCAGAGGTGAATTTATTAACAAATGAAAGGTTGGTTTAGTATCATAATAATAATGAATATATTTAAGATAAGTTGTATTATTTCCACGACGTCCTGAATTAATATTATGCAGAGTTTTATTGACTGGGTTCTTTTGTTTAATATAATCGAAATGTGCAAACTGTATAGATGGTTTGTGTGATTTTGCAAAGAAGATAAATTTACTTTGCTTTTTAAATCTAAGTTGTGCAACGTGTTTTAGAAGAAAGTCATTTCTTTTAAGAAAGTACATGTAAGCATGGTCTTGTTTTTATATTATTGTGGGTGTATAACCCGAATGGGTAATAAGATGTGGTGCTAAAAAATTGGCTATATATTAGTATGCTTTATGTGAATGCACATATTTAAAAAAAATCTCAAGCTCCAGAGTACAAGGCCAAGTTAAACTAAATAGCCAAAAGGTCACTTGCATGAGTGATGTTTTAATTATTTGATTTTAGATTTTTTATTCATTTCTTCATGCTTTTATGTTTGCAAAAATATAGGTATGGCAAATGTCGGTATTTTTCTATTAAAAAAAAAGCTGAAAATGGGACGGATGATTGGTACCATCCGCGATGACATGAACTCCTTTCAAGAAAAATATTATTCAACTCTTTAAGTTGTATAAAATATGTATCTGTCAATGGAAAGAATGATTTTGGTTTCTTATCAATGAAATGGTTCAGGTCAGGTTCTAGTTTTTTGAGACAAAGTTGATCACTTTTGACTACCATAACTAATTTTGATACCAAAATACAATTTTGGAAAAAACACACCCAGTACACCCAACTAAGATTCGAACCTCGATCTCCCTGTTGTCGGCAATCTAGTCTACTATGAGAGAACACTTTAGATCATGCGGTCACAGACGCGGTTAAAATGTGTTTTTTGTGGGAATTGTCGTTTTGTAGTGATTTTGTTGTATAAACACAATTCACCTACATTACTAGTTTGTATACAGGAGCCTATTATTTTACCATTATCTAATTATTATAAAATGAAATTACCAAATGTTGATTTGCAGATCCTTTTCCTCCCTCATCATCCCCAACATATTTTTCTTGAGTATCTAGCTTATGAGTAAAATATTCCAATTCTGGAGTGTCTTTAAGATGGAAGGAGTATTTCAACATCACTTCAGGATGAATAATAGTTTCATTTATAACTTGACACTGATCATTTAAATTCAAGGTGTGCCATAAATCCTCATAGGCATTCTTAGTAGCAGCTACATCAATAGATATTCGTTCTGCTATGGGATTAAGCGAGCTGAAATATTCTTCTGCGATGTTTTTAAGTGATAAATTCATGATTGGTGCAGCCTTCTATTACAGGCTGTAGGCTAACTTTGGAAAATATGGTTTCACATACCTTTCTAATGAAAGGAAAATGAAACTTAAGTATGCTTTCGTAGCTTTTGTTTACATTTGAAAGACCACTTGATGAGTTTGTTTCTAAAGATAGTGACTATATTAAAGCAAAAGTTTTACAGAGCACTTTCAATGTTACCTTTTTATTTAACCTAACCTGAGAGAATTATTCTTTTAATTAAGACCACCCCTAAGACACATATCAATGACAATTGACAACAAGTAAAAATTCTAGTTCCAATAGACAAACATTGAAGCGATATAGCGCTAGTATCTAGCATATTAGTATGCTCCATTGTTCTCTATAATATAACTTAATGGTCATATGTGTCTGAAAATTTCAGGCTGTCGTCTACAACCATTGTGCCAGAGAGAAGGAAACCTTCAAGTATCTCCTTCTCTCTGACACCCATACAAGGCAATTTGGTATTTTGACATCGTTCATTAATTTGATCAAATATATGAAATACATCAATGTGTGATTAGTTAAATGAAATAAATGTGTCAGTAAAAACTCTGAACAGCATAACAATATTCAAAAATGCTGTTTTTTTTCTTTAAATAAGTTGATTTAGCCTAACATATACAATGATTTTTGAAGGAAACTCATTTTGAAGACTTTATCTTGTACCAGAATTCTTACCCTATAGACACCGTTTTTAGACTATAAGGGTGCTAGTAAAATGCATGAGGTGCCCATGTGGCGTAATTTTGAAACTCAGAAGTGAAACAGTTCAATGTTGTTGATATAGTTAACGTGCATTATCCCACCAATAATGGAAAAAATTATTATTAAATATGGTTCCGAAAAGGTTAATACTAGCTATAGTTCAGAGTAATCTTTCATAAATGATTTAACTTTAATTTAAGCTAGCCAAATTATTGATTTGATCGAACTTCAAGATGAAAATTCAATTTCTATAACATGGTGATTGATATGTGATATTATCCAACTAACCTTAATTTAAATCCCATAGGCTAAGTTTAAATAAATCGTACAAATTAAAACATTTTTAAAATACTATAATTTTAGTAGCCTAGGTAATGTTTGATTTTATGTATCCTTGTGAGTGTAATAATGGTGTTAAATAAAATTATTATTTGGAATGTATAAGAAAAATTGTCGTGGTTAGTATGGAAACACGAGAGGATTTTTTATTCTCTTCCAAATTATGATTGATTTTATGATTTATAGCATTCAAACGCACACCTTAAGATGTGGAATTACGATAGTAACAAAATAAATATTGTCAAAAAATTCCAGGGTGAAATAATAAATTCTTTGAATATTCACCAAATTGTCCTTTACTAGGCCATCCACATTATTTCTAAATAGGCCCATTATATACAAAGATTTACGAATAAGCAATAACAAAAATGGGATTAACTCATCATTATTTAGTCAAAAACGTTAAATTTAATATATAAGTGATTCCTCAAGTAGACTTCTACAAAGATTGCCTGCCGAGTTTAATTTGATCTACAAATAAAACAAACTTTCGAAATTGATTGGTTTCTTGACATAGTTCTTGGATTTTCCTGTAATTGAGAACGAGTCAGAACTAAACAAATTTGAATAATAATAATTATCTATTTCTATTGACATCTTGAATCCACTCGTTTCGTTTTACTTCCTCCCATGGTCTACAAGTAAAATTGTAAAATTTTATGTCTCTCGTAGTGTTTTGGTATCGAATTGAACATACAACTATGCAACAATTCTTATTTCCTACTCTGGACTTTTTACTTGATCTATTGTATCAAAATTAATATGATAAAATTAAGTTTAAAAATTTATAGCATCAATTAATACATAATTGGCTATGTGTTCCAACGTTGACCGTCACTGTGGAGCTGCACATTTATACCTCCACCAGCGCCACATACATCAACGCACGGTCCCCATTGTAGTGTTTAAGTAGGCCAAAATACCTTCCGGAAGGGAATTTATACTTCCGTTCTAATTGGCCGTTGATCCTACCAAAATACTAATATATTATAGTATTCTGGTACGAAGTAAGGCCTTAAAAATTGGAATTCTTACTAAAATCAGAGTTTAGTGGATACAGTACTTCCTACAAGCCTATAACCTAAATTATTGTTTAAATTAAGATTTCAAACTTCAAGACAGTTCATTGTTATCATACATATTTAATCTTAACCCATCAAGTGGAACGTTCCCTGAAGCATGAACACAATCTATAGTCATAATCATTTATAAAAAAAGGTCAAAAACCATTATTTATATCTATAGCCCTATTTCTCTACAAATTATTTTCTCCAGGGTATTTGAAAAAAATTATATATGGACAGATCTTTCATCATCTGAAAAATAGATTATCTGGAAATCAACACGTTTTCGTTGCACCCTACCTTATAGAGCTAAAAGGGAGGGGTGCAAGTTTACATAACACAAATAACAATGAAAGCAACAATTTATTGGGTGAACACATTAGATTATACATAACCAAATCATTGAAATGTTCATAGGATTTTGGTTGTCCATCATTTGCTTATCACAAGCAATCGTAGGCGTTCTCTTCAACAGATTACAAAGGAATAATACAGCTGGCTAGCAGCCAAGTACTGTGTCTGGGGGTACCCTAGAAACCAAACTATATTAGATATTGGCTAAAGCCACAAGTACAGTTTACTCAATATGCCCTGAGGCGGACGCTAATCAATAAAATACTCTAGTATACCCGTTTAGGTAAACAAGCTAAACGGCGTTAAGGTCATGCCCACAGTACAGGGGAGTCAACTGTACCCCACAATCTAATAAATAGTACGCCCCAATAGGGGACCCACAGCATTGGTAGTGGTATACCAACACCGAGTTAAATATCAAGGTTTACAATTAGAAAGTACATAATATAAGGGTAACTGTCCTCCAGGGCGAGGCTTAAGGCGCTCGTCTAATGGAAGAGATAAAGTAACAACCCAGCGACGCCCTGCGGTGTCGCGTATACTCGAAACTCCCAAAACAGGGGCTTCAACAATACTAAATAGCAATAAAGTAGGCGGGGCCTAGAACAGGCCCGGACAACCCAATTAGGCTGATAATTACTTCCAGTAACTCCCTAATACCGAAGGCAGACGTACCCCACAGTAACAATTGTATTTAACAAATCTTAACAACAATACAACGCTTCGGCGCAACTATTTTTATTTAGTCGAGGCACCCACATATTGATATGAGTAAGTTCCCTACAGGTATAAAAGCTAACATGTAACTAACACAAAATTTAACTTATGGTGAACCCACACTACCAATACAGCTGGGCGTAGCATCAACCCTAGCACGCTAGTGTTGAGAAGATAGGCATTCCCACCTTACAGAGTATACAAGAAACACGTGTAAACAAACTGACTAGCTGTCCGAATGGGGCCTAGCCGTCTACTAGTCATCCAACTGGTATAAAGGCTAAAACATAACCACCATAAAACTTGAACAATGGTGAATCCATGCTAACAATATTGGTGGGCAGACCACCCATCCCTAGCAGCCAGGTGTAGCAAAGGTAGGCATTCCCACCTCACAGAGTACACAAGAAAAACATATTAGCAAAACGAACTAACTGCCCTAAGGGGGCCTAGTTCGCTGCTACTCTTCACTCAGTTAGTCGGACGATATCACATCCATATTACTATAGTCGGTTGCACGCCAAGAGTTCAACGAAGTAACAAGACCTCCACCCTGTCTCCTTCAAACAAGTACGGTACCTTACAGTAAGACAAGTTCATTAGCCATCGGAAAACGTAGCCAACGATCCTCTACTCCAATTGTTTCTATTGGAAAACAATAGAGCGTAGAGTGCACCAGCAGATTAATATGTTGTGAGCAAACCAGCAGTGGCGGGGGCTAGCTCAGGCGAGCCCAGGATACCACTCCTTTGGACGCCATAGCGTCCTGATGTAGAGGTGAAGATCCTCCGAGACACAGCCGAATAGAACTATAGTAGGTCAGCCAGTCGGTTCTACACAATAAAAAAAGGTGTTTTTCTCAGTACGACACTCGTAGTACTAAAAAAAGGAAAGTACGGAAAACTCACCGCCAGGGATGAGAACCAGGGATAAGAGAGGGGTGGAAGAATAAGCCAATCACACCTCAGGAAGGCCACGCATGCGCAACCAGCCAAGAGGGGAGTAAAAAAGGGGGGGGGGGCAGAAATCAAACGACGGAAAGTCTAGGGTTCAGGGGTAGAACATGAGAATTCCCGACAGACGCCAAACTAGTCGGTAATTAATATTTCATAACAGGCAATCACTTGTGCGAGCTAAATCATTTTAGCTCGGCACATCGTAAATAATAAATCTATTGAAATAACTTAGTAGAATTTCTGGGTCATGTTGACCCTAAAGGATATACTCAAGGTCAGATTGGTTTCATTTACTTTGACCAAAGTAAAGCTTTGATCTATGTTAGCACAGTTTTATTCTCTCAAAGCTAAGTAATTTTGGCCTATCAATTTCCTATGTGAATTGGTTTTGAAAATATTTGCATAATATATCTGTTAAGTACTCGCCTTTATTTTACCGTTCACACTTCCTATTTTGTCTCTCAAGTCACACCTCTCACAGATAATCATACCATTTCATAGCCAAAACAATGTTACCATCTAAACCACTGTAATATACCACATCTTCCCCCCCTCTAATTTCACAACTCTTCGATAAGTCTCTTCATTAGCTTAATTTCTTTTTAAGGGCACGAAGCTGGTGGAGTTGAACCGAGCACTTCCAAGCTGTGTTCTCTTCTAAGGGGACTCATACCAGGGGTTTCCTCATTATTTAGGTCCACAACTGCAGGGATTTGGGGTTCTTGCTTCAGATCCGGTTCACTCGGTGTGTCCTCAGAAAAGGGTTCAACATTATTTGGGCATTGGGCTGTAAGCGGTGCTGTAAGACGCGATTCTAAATACCATAAGCTTAACTTCGTGGCTATTAACAAGGAGGTAGGGAGGGATTGAATTCAGGTCGACCGTATCGCTTCTGGTTACCCACTCAGCCTTCACACAAGTGCAGGTACATTTTACATCTTCCTCCACCCTACCAATTATACTGCTAGTCCTGACAGGGGGGTAAACAAATGCTACGACATACGTGCATGCTGATGACTGTTTCAACATTATATCTTTAAAATAAAAATACATTTACACTGAGAATCCTATCTTGACTTGCCATTACGTCAGAAGTAGACAGTATCCTTAAGGACGTATTCTTTGTACACAATATATGTATTACTACCGCTTTGGAGGAAGGGGTTGTGATGAGGCTTTAATCCCTTGTCATGATTTAATATACATTTTCAGCCAAAGAACATAGAAACCAGTTTAAATTGGTTTGTGGTGTGGAAGCTAGCTCGTGGTCTGCATATTTAATATAACTACAAAATTATATAATTTGGTTGTGTCTTTTTTTTCATTGATTTAATGTCTTGGTGAATGTCATATTGAATGTTTTAAAATATTCGCCACGCGATGGGCGCCAATTATGAAGATATGGTTTTTATTGTACTATGATACCACGCGATAGACGCCAATTATAATGATATTGAATTTTATATGTTGATATTTGACCCGCGATACGGCGCCAATTAAGATGATACAGATTTATAATGAAATATTGCCCTGTGATTTTGCAGTACCTATGACGGTATTGGGTTTTGTGATGATGACGATGCGAGCATGCCTTACTGCGCCCTTGCTCGCGGTTATGTAATCTGAGTATATTTGATATTTATAATTATAAAATTAGAAAGACTATTGATGTCACACATGTTTTATTTAGATGAATACACTTTTGTACTGAAGATATTATATATAAAATAACAGTTTTTGATAACTTAACAGGTTGCTTTTCTGTGATTGTTCTCTATAATATATTTTATGTACTCTGTAGCATGTCAATCAGATAGATTGGACAGCTACAAATAAAATATCAATATTTTATTAATTTACGAAAGGGAGAAAGAATATTAATGTATTTGAAAAGTAATTTACCTCAAAGTTTATTGCCCCGGACTAAATGCAGTCACATGATATTACGTATCTCCCCGAATTGAAACACGTGGTTGTTAAAAATATTGTCTTTTGATAAATATTGTAGCAGACATAATAGAAGAGGACTAATATTATCTGATTTATGAATAAAATACTTTAACGCATACCTTTTACCACTGGATGATGTTGGAAAAATAATTATATATACTGATCATGCTGTTTACAAGAAAATATAATAAAGTACATCTATATCACAAATTCTCGTTAAAATAATAACTGTTCCTAAATAACATAATTAAAACAGATATATTTAAATAAAAGATGCTCTCACCGTATTAAGATGCCCTCGGATTCTCTGACCATCTTATTAGGAGAAAACATTCAAAGAACAACAGCGTGGCGCTTCAAACACGTGTGTCCACTTCCAGTTCATATACGCCAAGAAGTCTAGAGTGGACTCAACCTCGAGACCCCTGCTGCCGAAGTGCCTAGCGGCGTGTCTACGAACCTTACCTTTACCTCACCCCGCAAGCTGTTCACCCTCATTTGTTTCCCTTTCACCTTGCCTTCATCCGTCCTTCTCCTTATCTATATTTCTGAGTTTATAACCTTTTTCTCTGCTCCATTAGCAACAGATTTTGCACTATATATAGACCACTAGCCAGATCCACATTATAGCCAATTTACTGCAAACCAGCGTCGAAGGAGGAACTTCTGCATCGTACCGCAACAAAGAACACGACGACCACGAAGTTTAGGGCGTTGGATACGCCGCAACCATGGACAGGATGACGAACTTCGATGACTACCGTCAAGTTTGATCCGTTGGATTCACCGCAGCCTTGGATAGGACCACGGACTTCGATTATATAAGTATTATAAAATAATCTACGAGTCCTTATGACTTGGAAACAAGTTTTGTTGTTAATAAATAGGCAATGTCTATTTGCCCCTTTTTAACTTTTCTGTATTTAGTCAGAAAAGATTCTCTTTTATTTTGACAGTATGCCGAATTGACAGTCGACCAACTTTAAGTCTTGTTGACTCCTAAAGTTAAAGGTTAATTTTATTGTTTAAATATTGTGTCCTCCAGAATGAGGGACATGTCTTATAATTACTAGTTTCATATATTGTATATTAGTCAGGGAGACTATGTTGCTCTGTATATACGTTATACAGTCTTCATGTTACGAGCATTGGGCTTGTAATGCAGTGATGTCTTAGTTATAGAGACTTGCAAAACTTCCACAAGTTCCTCTCATCTGTTTTGAATCAAAATTGTCTTGACACCTTGTACGTCGTGAGCATCAGTTCTATATATGGATGGCTACCCCCAGGTTCTCAGTATTTGTTTTCCTTATTCCAATTCTGTTAATACAAACCAGTATTTTGGGTTGGTCAAGTAGTCACGCTTCCCGTGCTGTATTAGTTTCAGTGCGCAACCCAGGGAACTGCATTAGAGACATATTGGGGTCCGCGCAAATAATACCATTTACTTTTTGCCTTTCGATCGATTCGTATTGTTTGTTTTGTTCTTGATGCACTTGCTGTTAGAATTTTATGTACTATTGGATGCCCTGGTAGTACCAAAGGGGAATGTGACCAGCCATAGTATTTTTGTTGACACCTGTTTCTTGGCCATCAACTGCTGTTATCAACAGCTTGTTATCCAAAATGTTTAACGGATACTATTTTCAAGGCCCTATCAAGCAAAACTGATAAAAGTTCATGTACATCTTGTTCTACCATTTTATTACTAATTATTTAACTGTTCTGCTTTTTATAAAAGAAATACTTCTACCTGTGGTCTGGCGACTGCATTGCCTTTGTAGCCACTGTCAAATACTTCACTATTCTCAAGCCTAATTGTTTCAATCAAACCTCAAATGTATCACTTTCAATATCATTGTAAATCTTCATATCTTTAATATATTTTATTGTTTAATATATCTATCTATTGTTTAATCTTTATTCTTTACTATTAAAATTATGTAACCCTGTAGAGTAAAAAGGTTACAACTCTATGGATCTAAGTTACTGGCACTGTGTGTGTTCATACGCACAAGTGGCTTATATAGGACCTACCCCTTGTCTCTTGGACCCCTTGTCACCAGTATTAAAACCAACTATGAAGCGTTTCTGTTTACGGGTCCCTGCGTTGTGCGCCAATTGAAGTGTTATTGAAATATTCGTCCCGCGTGATGGGCGCCAATTGAAGGATTATTGGTGATTTAAATCTTGTTTAATTAATACACACTTTTTATGTTGACATATTTTTTATTTATAAATCTGAGTTTATTTCAGGATAAAATAGATCATGTCGTCGAAATATATACGCGGCCTATAGTATGAGCGCGGACAGAAGTTGCAGTCCGAGTAGTTCAAGGACTGGACTCCAAGTGACTAGTGAGTAGTGAGTTCTGTACCTTACATTGCACCATTCTATGTATATATCCATTGCTCATGGAAGCTTCGAGAAGGTCGTGTTATAAAAAATTAAAATACAAGACAAAAACATCTCGGTTTTACTAGAAGGTCCGAGAGCCGGAAACTGACTCAAGTTACATTTTAAAATCTCTATTCGAACTTTCCAGAAGAGGAAGTTATTATTTAAAAATCTTGTATTGTCAACTTGAGTTGACTAACGTCACGTGCGTGACGTCACTGATCAGTGGCTTTTGCCTTCTTAGAAGAAGAAGTGCTTTAAGCGCCATTTAATATACTATATAATTTAAATAAAATTAAATACGTTTATAAAATTAGGACGATATTATTGTCAATGCTTTCACATACTTTTCAGGGGCAAGTCAGTTACATTACAACTAAAAGAAATACTCTTGGCGACAGGCGTTGTGAAGGCTAGCTTCCTATTGGGTAGAGGGAGCAAGCGAGTCACAAGATTTTTCTAAATTTTACGGAGTTGATCATTTAAAGAAAAAAAAGTTTTGAAACGCAATAAATATTTTGACATTATTTCTAAAAGCGCGTGATTCTCAATGGATGAAGTATTAAAATGATATTTTACATACAATACTTTAAAGAAAAATGGACTTCATCCATGACTTTTTTAAT
Organism: Timema cristinae; assembly: GCA_039000515.1. Lineage (NCBI taxonomy): Eukaryota > Metazoa > Arthropoda > Insecta > Phasmatodea > Timematidae > Timema > Timema cristinae. The sequence continues at coordinate 90,117,803 of JBCFYV010009882.1, forward strand.
ATATGAGAAGGGTTCAAAACAACATCATTGCAACTTAGTTATAGACCAATATGGGTATGACCCATGCGCAGTGACTAAGGTTGGCTTGGCAAACATAAAATTAATGTAAAACTTAGTTCAGTTTGGAATACATGTCATGCCATCCTAAATATCTTTTTATTGTACATTTAGTGGATTTTGGAATACACCATTTTGTTACATTCCTAGTTAACGAGGCAATAGTATTCAAAATGTTCTTACATTAAAACAGCGAAAAATTGACTTTGTGTGTTTTGGAATCCAGCTCTTCTTATTATGCTCAATATAGTTAATAAACACAAAATATATTTTATCAAACTTAATTCTTATTTTAGAATTGTAATAGTTGTATTTTTTTTACTATTCTTGCACGCGAATTTCTCTAGAACTACCACGCTTCAATGAACATGTAACACTGCTTATCATTTTAACGAGTCCTCAATAATGTTTTATCATTTCATAAGCATGTTTTAACCTCCTGAGATGAGGTTGTATTAACATTATAGAGACAACCAAAACATCACGCTAACAGTTTATTTTTCTCACCGCATCTTACTACCCGTTTGTGTTATACTCCTATCTACTAATTACGCTGATAGGTTAGGGATAAGGTAGGGTAATTTAGAGGAAGTGCACCCGCATTTGTGTAGGAAACCATTTAGAAAACCTCCCTCAGTGCACCCAACTGGGACTGAACCTCAATATTTCCATCCTCGGCAGTCTAGCCTATTGCTAGAGTAGCGCTTTAGATCATGCGGCCACCGAGGTGGGTTCAATCTCATTACTAAGGTGCTAGGAGACAAGAGTAGGATTTTGGTTGATATAAACTTTTATGAAATGCAAATATATTGTTTTTGCTGTCAACAATTATCAGATTTCACTGTATTATTATTATTGTTATTTTAATAGGTAGTGAAAAAATTATGGCCTATGTAAACATGACTTGACGTATGAATACATGAAAATAAATTTAATACCTTTTATAGCTTTTGCATAAGGTTTTTCATATGAAAACTGGATTGTACTCGAATCTAGAAAGAACCAAGGTTTAAGAAATTCTTTAACTTACACATAGAGTGTGTTGTTTTATAGATAAAATTTTAAATTTCGAATTTTGTATTAATTTTCTAACTGCCCCTTTGCCCCTCTCAAGTTTCCCTCCATTCCCATTCCATCCTTACTAATTCATAAACGTAATAAAAAAATTAGATTCATCAAATTTCAGTATAATTTAGTATTAATCTTTCAAAATAGGCTATTTGCTACAGTGGCGTACCGGGGTGATAGCCAGGAGGGGGTGCCGTAGGTAGAGTTGAAACACTACTACACGTTACCAGAGATGGTGGAAACGGGGGGAGGAAAGGGAAGTAATTTACCGACTCCTGGAATAAATTTGCCCTCTTCTAAAAATATTTATTTTACACCCTCTGATATTCTAGAATATGAAGCTGAAAGAGGGCCTTTCTTCAGACTCCAAATAACTTCACCAAAAGTCAAAACACAAACAATAAATTTCAATATATTTTAATTTACATCAAAACACTTGAATTTAACGAGGAACATTAGGCTTAGAGCACTAGTGATCTAGTACAACGGTTCCCAAAGTGTGCTCCGCAAAGCATCTCCAAGTGCTCCGCGAATAGATTGAATATAAAAATAAATAAAATGTGACAAGTTATCAAAACTGTAAATTTGTGCGTCCACAAACTGTGTATAGGGAAATCATTTACAGACTGCACGTGGTGAAACCAGACAGAAGAGAGACTAGAGGTAGAGGGTGCTAGTTCCCCCCGTCTCTCTGAGAACTTCGCCACGCATTCAGATAGGATTGTTTGCTTCAACACCTTTCTAGAATTTTTTATTACATATTAAAAACTCGTGTTTCTTTCCACCTTCAGTCAGTTGAAGTTGTCAGTATACAGTCGATAGTCGAAACAAATCAAATAGCAGTGCAATGTTATTTATTTGAATGTCGGAAAAGCCAAACTGGCATTGGAGCATTATGAGTGATTGAATGATTTGACATCAAAATCTGCGGTAAAAGAGAATTTTGCGACTAAGAAGTAACTATCAGAATTTTGATGTCAGCTACGAGACGAATTTGAAGTTTTGTCAGATAGAGTGAAAATAATCCATCTACCCTTTGCAATTACTTGCTTATGTGATCAAGATTCTCTGCCTATGTGGCTACTAAAACAAAAGATCCCGGCTCAATGCAGAGCCAGATATTCGGTTGGAGCTGTTCCAAATTCAACCAGATATAGCCACATTGTGCAAGTCAAAACACAGCAGTCCCATCCCTCTTATTGGAAATTAAGTTTGTGGTCTATACTTTATCGTTCTTTATTTATGCCAAGTGACCTTTTTTCAGCCATGAAAATTGTTGTAACACTGTCTGTATGGGTAACATATTGTGAATTTACAACACCAGCATTGAATTCTTTCTTAAATGTGTTACTTTAAGTTAATTTATAATTTTGGTTGTTGTTTTGCGTTTATGTAGTTAAGTTCCTTATTTCTCTGAAATTAAGGGAGAAAATAACATTTATAATGAAATAAAACTTGATGTTTAACATGCCCAAATGCTTAAACATGTGTTTTCATCGTGAATACTACTGTAATTCGGTTTAGTATCCATCTATGTAGAGTCCAGTGGCGGCTCGTAGCTAAAATTAGTGGGGGTACTGCTCCAGAAATTTTTTAGCCTTTGTTTTAAAATTGTGCAAAAGGGAAAAAATGTATAAAAAGAAAACTTATTCTGGAACTTGATAAAATCTTAACAAAAAAAAAACCAAACTTTTTTACTTACTTTAACTTAAATTGTTACAGTTCAAGCTTGATCTATTCATTTAAAAATGAAATCCATTCTTCTTGTTTTAATTTGCACAAAAATTTCAATAATTTTCTTCTTGATCTCTGGATGACAATTGAGGAAATTTTTCTCCATTGAAAGTACTGAAATCGCATTTAGTCTTTCTGTTAAATAAAAGAACCGTAAAAAATGAATCAAATAGAATAGCTGGAAGCAGAATATTAATCTAATTCTAAGCTCTTCTACACTTTATCACATTCAAGAATATGGTACACGGTTTTTAAGCACAACACACGCTGAGTAAAAAAAAAACTTCCTTCCACCACCACGACAGAGCCGGCACTGCGAGAGAAACAGTGCTCTCTCTACCCGACTTCCTCCCCACCCCCTTCCTATGTGCGCATGCGCACAAGTCAAACACCACGTCGCTCTCACTGTGAAGCGCACAGTTCCATACAAAGATTTTTGTATCTTTTTCATAAACTGGGGGATGGCTACTAATGTACTGACATTAAGCTTAAGGAATGTATATTGCACTACAAAAATAAAGAATTAAAGAAAAAAGGACTCATTAGATTAAGTGATATCGATAATATCAAGTGGAAATAGGTGGTGCTGCAGTTCCGCAGTGCCTATACACGAGCCGCCATTGGTAGAGTCTATGTGAAGATATAGTCAGCTTTATACCAAAGATACTTATGCGCATAATTGTTGTTTTGAGAAAATCATATTTAAAGTTACAATTTTCAATGGCTTTCAATGGGAAAAATTAAGTTTGGATCAAAATTTAAGCTATTTAGAAATCTAAAAATAATCCATGCTTTTATTATACGATAAAATATCGACTAACAACTTTAAAAAATGCAGTCAAGTAAATATATCAAAAAATGCATGTGCATACCTTTACCATCAAGACAACTATAGTGCTCCGTGACAAATTTCTCTCCGGAAAAATCCTCCGCCATTCAAAAAGTTGGGGAACCGCTGATCTAGTACATATGTTTTATATAACTCTCATTTATGTATGCCATCGTTAATGCACCAAATACACACATTTTGATAACCAAGCATTTAAATGAGTGTATCTATTTAAATAAACTTATATTCATACACAAGTAATTAATTTTACAGTTAACAGGGTCAATATGTTATGAAACTCTCAATCATTTTTCCATTACTAAAATATCCAGCCTTGTAGAATTTAGTAAATTTCGTTTTCTTTTATAAAAATAAGTTTTATTTATTCTTTCAAATGAAATATTTGGCTATGGTTTAAAGACAGAATTTAGGTACAACACACAAAATGTACCATTATCCAGACAACCAAAGAAAACCACATGATGGAAAGATAAAATGTAAAAGAAAACAGAATGAATGAGCTGTGTTGTTATTTCATTGAAAGAAAGAAAGGTTTCGTTTCCCCTCTTTCCCCAACCCTCTTGCAATAGTTGATACTTTTAAGTTTGTTGGAGATGTCATCAGAGACATCTAGCGATAAAACTCTACACTCTATGTATAGAGAAAGTTTCATAAGAGGCAATAGAAATGTTATTTAAAAAATAGTTGATAATTTATTTATCATCTAAACACGCCAATAAAATCTAAAATATCAAATTTGTAGCTTTGTAAAAACTACCAAAACTAGCTTGAAGTGTTTAAGTCCAAATTATGTATATTTGTTTGTTTAAGTAAAATGGCCCGTTTGAAAAAAAGATTTGATCAACATCATGCGTAAGTTTACACCACTCTCTTCTACATCATTAATATAGACACATTTACTAAAAGCTCAAGATTTATGAAACAAAATCATATTATACATTGTTCCAAAAATACTCCACCAAAAAAATAATAAACACTTTTACGGGAACGTCGAATAAAGAGGAACATCTGTGTCCACCAGAGAGCATATAAAATTATATTACAAATAAAAGATTTTAAGTTTGGATAGTACTAAACCTTTACAATGATAAGTAATTTCCTGTCTCAAATTGTTGCGGAGAAATCAAAATTGAAAATTTCTGCTTATGTAAAGTACCTACCCTCAAATTCATTTTCATGGGAAAATGAGGATATCGATTTAATTAAATCAAAATCATTAGAGCGAATTTGGAGAAAATATATATTTTCTTCTCTTTTTGCCACTCAGTAAACTACCATTAATTTTGGATTTGAGTATCTAGTTCCAAAAATCTTTCGGGGCAACCTATGCTTTAGCCATAGATGCCAAGTTAAAACCTGATCAGTAAAACGGTTTGGGATCTAGGCCGGTATACTAACACACAGGCAGACAGACAGACGGCATCGCGAAAACAACTTTTTCGGTTTCAAGTGTTTCAAGGTTTCACATCGCCATTATCAAAATCTCGAGTTAAAACTTTTTGACGAGCACAATACTTCTCTCTCCGAATGGTCGAGAGAAATTATAAACGTGTGTGATACGTTCATTATTATTATTAGCACCGCGTCTTACTACCCGTTCGGGTTATACGCACTTACGCTAATGTGTAATGGTAAGGTGATTGTGAGATGAAATGAAGGACCTACAGTTTAACGTGGAATCCGAACCATGGTGGAGGCCTGGCATTCCCCACATTCACAAGATGTCTTGTTAGAGGTGAAGGAAGGGTTTGGTAATCAGATAAATCTGTGCTGGGACCGAGGATTGAACCCCGGCCGCCAGCAAAGAAGTCTGACACCTTACCCCTAAACCACCAGGTCACCACCTTCATTATTAAGGACGTAAGATCATACTCTCTAGCTATTGAACAACTTTTTTTTTTTAAAATGTAGACCACGTCTTAGTACCCGTTCAGGTTATACACCTATGTACTAATTATGTTAATGTTGGGGAAGGTTGAATTTAGAGGGCGTGTATGCCTAATTGCATTTTCATGGAGGGAAAGTTGAAGACAATTTTGGGAAAACCAATCTCTGTACACACTAACAGGATTCAAACCCCGATCACTCCGTCGTTGGAAGAACAATCTATTGCGAGAGTGACACCTTTGGCCAGTGGTTCTCAACTAGTGTTCCGCGACACAGCACTCAAGTTTTGACTAGGTTCAAGCCTCTTGTTAAAATACTTATTAATGTATCAATAATATTAGCAATCATCACAGTGAATTATTTTATTTTTACTTAAAAACAAAGCTAATAACATAAAATAATGATTATCTTAATTTGCTTTTATAAATAATGTTTTTCTTTCTAACTTCCAAAACTTTTTAAAACTGGTATTCGCCTTTCCCCTTCAAGTCTGTAACTAAAAAAAATTGTATAAGTGTGTAAGTGTGCCGTAGAAAATGCTCTTATTCGAAAGTATGCCGCTAAAAAGCCAATATTTGACAGTGTGCCACTAAAGATTCTCTCATTAAAAAGTATGCCATGAAAAGTATGATTATTTGAAAGTGTGCCGCTGAAAATGCTCTTATTCCAAAGTGTGCCTCTAAAAAGCTACAATTTGTTAGTGAACCGCTAAAGATTCTCTCATTCGAAAGTATACCATGAAAAATACTATTATTTGAAAGTGTGCCGCTGAAAATGCTCTTATTCTAAAGTGTGCCGCTAACACAAAAAAGTTGAAAACCACTGCCTTAGACCATCCGACCACCGAAGTGGGTTAAACCACTTAATTCGCAGTTTAAATCATCGGTCATGAATACACAGCTCTAAGAATCCTATTGTCATTTAATAGATCTTACTTAAAAAAATGTTTTTTTTAGCGTCACCTGTCTTACTTCCGATCGGTTAGTTTTTTTAAGGATCTCTGTCGCACTGACCTCTATTACAAAAAATGCCGACTAAGTTACCGTTACTCTGTTAATACGTACCTAACAAGAGGCAGCTTTGGTGACTAGATAACTAACGTTGCTTTTCTACTCAAGAGCGGTGAAGAGTAGATACCCCGTCACAAAGTAGGCCAAATCGTACAAACAGAACCACGTGACAAACGATACCTATTTCATCCAAACGGGCTCCAGTTCGTTGCTGAGATTAGTTTAAACACAAGCTAATTTTGAAACCAAATGATTGATTAAGCAGGGAGATATATTTTTTTTTAAATCCGGTAGTCTTGAAAGTCACGTGGCATTTCCCTATGTGGGCCAAGGTGGTAGTCGGAGAGTGTTGTTCCAAGTTCAAGGTTCCGCAGTTTCCCACAAGTTGACAATCGGTCACAGCGTGAACATCTCCTTTTTCCTATAGCCGGGTTGTCCTAGTGTCCGAGTAGGATTGAGATGTTTAGGAATCCTAAGAACGAGTGATTTCACATTTTAGTTAGAACTAAGCAGCATCAAGTGTGGATCTTATTTAAAAGTTATTCTGTTCCCGGTATGTTTATAAAGTTGTTCTTGTTTTTTTAAAAAACAACATGTGTTTACTATTCTTTTTATAAGCAGCAATATTGTGTTCTACAAGAAATATGGATATTCTGATCACCTTTCTTGTGGTAAGTAAAATAAGCAATTAATTTTTTTATGGTTTCTTTTAAAACAAATTCTTAAATTTGGTTTTTAAGGCATGGTATATGATGAAAACAATATCGAGAAATACTATTAATGGTTTGTAGCTTCAGACCACGTTTATAATATATAGGTCACACATGAAATTGAAAAAAATATATATCTATTCCTACTTATTCATAAACATTTGATTTTGGAATTAAAAAATATTTAATTAGACTAATTATTTGATTTCATCTCTCACTGTTGAAAAACACATCCCTGATCAGTCTTATAAAATTGGGTCACTGTACTTTACAATCCATGCTGTTTGTTGGCCCATTTAACTCGGTTCGACTGAATTATGTGCAAGCATCGTTGATGTATTAAATATAATTAACTAGACCTGTGATTAAAATGAACTTTATAACGATAGTGAAGTAATTAAGAAACTAATATTAACGGAGATTCAGAATTAGTTCAAAATGAGTCATTAAAATTATTTATTTAAAACTTTACAGTAAAAATAAAATAAAAATATAAGCTTTGTAACTGGGCTACTTGTTTCAATACGTAATTAAAATCTCACACCTTTTAAGACATATTCTCATCACAATTTTTAAAATATTTTATTCTGATGTCTAATCATTTTATGAGAAATTATTTAATGTAAAGGATGGAATAATTTCATCAAGAAATTGACTTTTTATGCCTATTACTAAGTTAATAAATGATATAGCTTCATAATATACATTTTATTAAATAATTAGCCGAATTAATGTTAAATAGAAAATATAATTTTTGCGATATTTAGCTTGAATTGTACTTTTTGGATGACGATTTCTCTCATATGTATTTATTAAACTAGATAATGTTTCGAATTTTTAAATTCCAAATATGACATAGATAAATTAATAAACTAAAATAAAATTAATAATTAAATATTTACACGTTGTCAAGGAAACCAGATCAAAGAGATTACAGTAGACGAACAGACCAAAGACACAGCTAAATAAGCAATTATTTTTACCTAAAATTGATATATCTTGAAATCAAAATGTACTCTGTTTTAAACCATTATCTTGGGTTTTCATTTATATCTTTTTGAACTCAATGATTTTACATTGTAAATAAGTCAATAAAAAAAGGTTTCTTACTCACATCGGTGGATACGCTGTCGAAGGAATAAGTCTCACCTACTCTGAGTAACTTCCAGTCCGGGTGAACTAAGCTGCTTTTTCTAAATTGGTTTCCACTCTCTCTCTCCCCCACGCAAATGCGTGTGCATTTCCTCTAAATTATACCTTCATAGACCTTCCCTATTAGCGTAAATATTGGGATATACCGGACGGCTACTAAGACGTGGGTCACAATAGACTAGACTGCCGATGATGGGGAGATCGGGGTTCGAATCCCAGTTGGGTGTACTGAGGGTGGTTTTTCCTAAATGGCTCTCCACTCTCCTTTCAAACAAATGCTGGTAAACTTCCTATAAATTCAACCTTCCTCATCCCCAGCTCAATAGTATAATTAGTTCATATGTGTATAGCTTGAACAGGTAGTAAGATGTGGTGCGAAAATAAAAAGGGAAAAAGACGTGGGTCACAAAAAAAAAACTAGATTTTATTTTGGTTTTTTCAACGTTTAGTTGGGAACAAATCAAATATCTTTGTTCTGAAATATTAAAAATTTAATTATATACTACTACTATAAAGTCACACGGCTGACTCACTCACTGACATTAATGTTTACCCACTTCCAGACAAACTAAAAACTTGAAATTTGGCAAACTTATAGCTTCTAGCCTGTAACCGACAGGAAAATTCCGAAAAGTTAAAAAATTTAACTTAAAATTCCCGAAAAAAATTCAAAATGTCGGAGCAACTTTAAAGTTGGTGCAGACCTTTCTTTGGAGGTCTCTTGTGGCTAAACGGTAAGACTTATCAAAAAACGGCTCTGGAATTACATTAGTTTACATCCACTTGCAAAGAAAACTTACTGGGGGTTTGTGAGTGGAGCCCCCAACGAGCAAATCGAGTTCTCTCATACGGATATAAATCTAGATGATTAGTATTAAAAGACGATTTTCATACCTATTCTAATAGCAACCGGGGACGTGATAACACCCATCCGTTCTAATAATTGTATATTGGGGTAAAAGGTAAAGTTTTTAATAGTAGCTGGGGTATTTATGTTGGCGAGGACATCGATCGGTATTAAGAGAATTTTTCATGGGCGCAACTCTAGGCAGTTTCTCTAGTATCCCTCCTTCTTGTTATTCAAATCCTCTGGCCTCAACTCCAGGTTGAGCTTCCCTACCACACTTTACTTCGTGGAAGAGTTATTCTACAGTTTTGATTTTTTTGCTGTTGCTCCAAAAGTATCTGGGGGCTTTAATTGTAGCTAGGGTAAAAATTGTAGACGGGGCTATTATTAGGTTAAATACGGTTTGTAAATTACCTTCAATGTTTTTAAAGACTAAGAACAAAATGGGTAAGATAGTCTTTTGAACTAGTTTAATTGACTTATTTCCTTCAGTTTGAAATGCATTTACTACAGTTTTTAACTCCTGTCGTAACGTAATAATGATGATTTGTTTACATGTCATTGTTTCATGAGTAAACATGCCAAATATGGGGCCCCCCCTCTTTTTAAATAGAGATATTTCCTGTTTATGATTATTTTCTAAACAGTAAAAATGCCTTAATAACCTTAATATAATTTCTTGTACATGATAAGACCACAATAAACCATACAATGACACAATCACTACACTTATAATACATTATTTGAAAACACATAGTAGCACTTATTAGGAAGGTATATGTCCTATTATGGCCCCATACCAAAACAATTTTCAATTGTGGAAAATAATGGTTTGTTTAGCCATTCAAGTATTATTTCTCACAAATGAAATTGATTTGTCCCGAATTTTGTGTACAGTCGGAATGACTCTACATTAGGCACTTAGTGCACTGGATCCATTGCTCCCTATTTTTGTCTTCGGGAAAAAGTCCTCCGCAATAGGAACAGTCAGCGTCATCACCAGACACAATCAGGGTCCGTATCTTCGTCTGTCGATGAGTAAGGGATCGTCAACGTCAGATTCTGAGTTGACCTTACATTATTACTCCGTGCAGTTAGTTTAGTAACAGTAATGGTGTGGATATACTTTGTTTCCTAACCATTAGAATATTTATAGCCATATGAGGCTAAACGTAGTACCTTCCTTTTATGGGCCCCCTACGGCAGTAAGGGGCCCATAAAATGCAGGCAGAATATATAAGATATCGCAATTTTTATACAAGAAGCATGCGTCTGAATTCGTTATGAACTATTATGTTCTATAGTACAACTAATGTACTTTCAAAAATACTAAGTTGTATATAAATATATTTTACCATCAGATGTTTATTTCGATTGAAGTCAGACACTAGAAAATGTTCATAATTAATCAAATTGATAATTTTATTGTGTGAGCACTAACTGTTGGTTTCGCGCATTCTCAGCTTAGAATGCCACTGCTTGGTTATCGTTAAAGGACCTCTGATGTGAACCAATAGATGCCAGCATGAATCAAGTCAAATTTGACAGGAGGCCCATATTAGGTTGAGCCCCATATTTGGCCTCGGCCTCGGTGGTCCTGGGGTAAAGTGCTCTCCTTAGGACCCAATGTCACGGGTTCAAAACTAAGCCGGGGTGGACAGATTTTCCTTGAGCGATAAAAATCCGTAGTACAACTTCCATATCGATTGTGGAATATAAAAGTAACCTGGAAGATATTTTGAGCTGGCTCTTGAAATTTCAATGCGAAAGGCACAGGGGAACCACTAAACTTACTGAACTTCATAGTACATGTTATTTCTACCAGATGGTGTGGTCAGCACTGGCCAGCTGAAGAGCTGAGTGCATGCCCAGCTCCGGAGGAATGGAAGTTCATCAAACTAACCTTTGGGTTGAAGACCAATCAATATAATATGTATCGATATTTCAATTTTAATCAAAGTTTTTGAAAAAAAAAAATATTTTCTATATAGTTTCAGAATATTGTTATAATTATAATTAGTATAAATATACTACTGTTACAATCTTTTTTGTGAAACAATAACCAGTACTAACCAACCAACTTACAACAAGGTTTATTACTCAACTAGTAAAACTCTAACAATAATTTCATACCTTACAAGTTTCAGTCATCTTCAATGTCCGAGTAAAGCTGATCTTTTAATGATAGAATAAATGGCGAAGCTTTTATAGATGTTATTATTATTATTATTATAATTATTATTAGCACCGCGTCTTACTACCCGTTCGGGTTATACGCACTTACGCTAATGTGTAATGTAGGGTGATGTGAGATGAAATGGAGGACCTACAGTTTAACGTGGAATCCGAACCACGGTGGACGCTTGGCACTCCCCACATTCACAAGATGTCTTGTCAGAGGTGAAGGAAGGGTTTGGTAATCAGATAAATCTGTGCCGGGACCGAGGATTGAACCCCGGCCGCCAGCACAGAAGTCTGACACCTTACCCCTAGACCACCAGGTCACCTTTATAGATGTTAAGTACGGCTATAGCCGCATATATGTATCATATTATTTGAATTTAATAATAATAGTAATAATAATAATAATAATAATATTGCACGTCTGGGATACATCACTCATTATGTACTAATCGTACATCTTTTCCGTGGAGACTCTTTCCATGATCCAATGAGATGAGGTGAGAGTGAGTATGAGGGTGTGGAAACAGTGGAAACAATTAAACCTAACTTAAAACCTAATTAACCAAACCATGGTGATTGTTGTGGTAGTTCCATTTACGAGAAAAATATCTAAAGTACCAGCCGGGAATCGAGTTCGGGACTCCTAGGCTCGTAACCAGGTTCAATGACCCCTATACCACGAGGCTGGTACATTTAAAAATGACACCTGAACACGGTTCGATTCCCGTGTCCAGGTGTGAGTTATTCAATTTAGAATATGATCTGTTAATGTCATGATCGAATAGTCTAAGCCAGGGGTCTCCAAACATTTTACTATGCGGGCCACATAATATATTTTACACATTTTGCAGGCCAAAGTAACGTTTACCTGTTATTCAAGTAGCATTATTTTTGCCTTGAATGCCTTGATATGCGCAAATAGATCATAAATCCAATTTGTTTTAACATGAAACTTTAGATTCAAGCCATATGGCCAGTCAAGTCTATAAAAAAAATCCACTTTCCAAGGCCAGTCAGTGTTTGATAAAAGTGACTGACGTTGATTCTTCTCTGTGAGAAATGAATCAATTTATATGTTATAAATTATATTCATAAAAATTAGTCAATATAATTACTAAAAAAAAACCAAAACGTAACATCTTTCGGATCTTTCTTTTAATAACCCTCTGCCGGAAGACTCGGAACTACCTAAACTCGTCAAAGTCAAGCCGTTCTGTTGTCGGTTTAAGGAATGCTACCTGCGACTGAAAATTAGGGTTTGCAATTCGGACAGCATAATGGCTTGGTGTCATGAGGGAAGCACTCTGGCTTGGTGTCATGGGGGGAAGCACTCTGGCTTGGTATCATACGGGGAAGCACTCTGGCTTGGTGTCATGGGGGGAAGCACTCTGGCTTGGTGTCATGGGGGGAAGCACTCTGGCTTGGTATCATGGGAGGAAGCACTATGGCTTGGTATCATACGGGGAAGCACTCTGGCTTGGTGTCATGGGGGGAAGCACTCTGGCTTGGTATCATGGGAGGAAGCACTGTGGCATGGTGTCATGGGGGATGCACTCTGGTTTGATATCAAGGGGGAAAGCACTCTGGCTTGGTGTCATGGGGGGAAGCACTGTGGCATGGTGTCATGGGGGGAAGCACTCTGGCTTGGTGTCATGGGGGGAAGCATACGTGCAGACAGAAACTGGACATGTCAAATAAAATGTGTGGTTAATAAATAACGAAGAGAAACAATTAATTTGTTTTTTGATAAAATCTTGGAACGGGCTGGACGTGGCCCGTGGGCCGTAGTCTGGAGGTCCACGGTCTAAGCCAGCGTCACTCTTACAGTAGACTGGACTGCCAATCGCGGGAAGATTTGAGTTCAAATCCCAGTTGGGTGTACTAGGGTTTCGTTCCTCCTAAATGGTTTTACATTTTGCTTCCACGCAAATGCAGCTACATTCTAATCTAAATTCTACCTTCTTCGCCTCAAACATATTAGCGTAATTAGTATATAATATGTGTATAGCCCGAACGGGTAGTAGTATTGTGTATAAAATCTTTGCATGTTTATTAGATACTGGCACTAAGTAAGCTGGTTATCCGGCTTTGCCCGGGAGAATTAATTTATGGTAAAAATAGTGAAAATGTTATAAAAGGCATAAAGGGTGGAAAGTAAATGAAATCAAAATTATTTTATAAGAAACGTAGATAAAAAGGGTAAATGTGTAAAATGGAACTAAAGCCTAAACAGGGTAACATGGCATTAAGGGAAAAAATTTAGCAATTATTCTGGACGCGCCTCAGTGGCGTAATTAGCAAACGCACTTGTCGTGTTGAGTTAGACTGCCGAGGACGGGGAGATCAAGGTTTGAATCTCGATTGGGTGAACTGGGGGTGGTTTGTCTTAAATGGTTTTCCACTCTCCATCCACGCAAATGTGGGCTCACTTCCTCTAAATTCAACCTTCCCAATTCCTAATCCATTAGCGTATAAACCGAACGGGTAATAAAACATGGCGCTAAATAAATTAAAACAAAATATATTAATTTAGGGTAAAAAGTTTAAAAAATGCAAAAGGGGCAAACATACTAAACATAATATTTTTTTAGCATTTCTCACCACTTTTAAGGAACCCTTTTTACTGTGTTTACCCATTTTTACGCTTTTTGTACTATTTTCTCATTTTAACCTTTTAATGCTTTTTACACCTTTTACTTAGTATACTTTTTTATCCTTCTAAAAAAATTGATTCGATCTACTTTTTACCTTGTTTTTTCATTTTTTACACCTTTTTACATGAAGTTCCCAGCTATGCCGTGGAGAAATATTTTAGAGCAAGGAATTTAAAAAGAGCATAAAGGTTAAGCCTTTATGCTCTTTTTAAATTCCTTGCTCTAAAACTAAATCTAAAAAAAAAAGTATTAAATAATAAATGGAAAAGGATAACAATGGAAAAGGAGGAAAATGGTAAAAAGTGAAAAAAGTTAATATACAATAAAAATAAAAAGGTCAAAAAGTATAAAAACACACAAAAGCCCCCTTTCTGAATAGTAATCATTTAAAATTCATTTTGTTATTGCAGCATTCCCTCTACATTCATGGCAAATTTAAGTTTTCTGCCTCACCTAGAAGGTTTTTTTTACTTAGTTCTCCTTGCCACCCTTTCCAACCCCTATTTTTTCCTTTTAAAATCTTAAGTCTTTTATGGCTATTTTGAGTATTATTTATACCTTATTGCTCACTTTCACTACACACGGAAAATAATTAGTTTCTATTAATATTTAGCACCGCGTCTTACTACCCGTTCGGGTTATACGCTTTAAGTACTAATTACGCTAATGGATTAAGAATTGGGAAGGTTGAATTGGAGGAAGTGAACCCGCATTTGCGTGGAGGGAGAGTGGAAAACCATTTAGGAAAAATCACCCCCAGTTCACCCGACCGAGATTCGAACCTCGATCTCCCCGTCCTCAGCAGTCGAGCTCAACACGACAAGCGCGTTAGCCAACTACGCCACCGAGGCGGGTAATTAGTTTCTATTAGTTTTGTAAATTGTCAACCCCTCCTTTTTCCATTTAAACAACTCCTACTTAGAAATATCGAATTTTAAGATAAATTAGGTTATTTGGAGTTTTTCTTTTACCTGCCTGCCAAATTTAAGTTTTCATCCAAACATAAAAGTGTGTTTTTCTGCTAAGCCCCACCCCCTCTCCTCCGGTCCCCCACAAGCCCTCTGTTTCCCGAAGTTTCATTTAAAAATGTAACATTTCTACCCTTTAATATTTATTTAAAGTCATATTTTTACCCACCTGCCGAATATAAGTTTTCTACCAAACTGGGAAATAGTTGTTTGTTATAAGTTTTTAAAATCTTGGACCACCCCCACCCCTTTTCTCAAATTCACTCTTAAAAAGTTCTAATTTTAATTTTAATTCAGCTATCCGGAGTTGTATCTATACATGTCTGTACAATTTTAACTTTTTACCTCATCTAAAAAGTTTTTTTCAAATTATATTCCGCTCATTACCTGGATCCCCCTTTGAAATTTCCCAATATTAGATTTTTACGTCTATATGGGCAGTCTCATTACTTCCTGACAAGAAATTTTAAGCTTCAAGGCCCAGGGGTTGGGGAAATATGGTGATGAATGTAATTGAGTCCCACAGATTTCTGCTCATTACCACCCGCTTATGGGATGAAATTTGAAAAACTCTCAAAAACGTCTAACCCGAGTCTTAAAATAAACTTTCATTTTAAATTTTCAAGGCTCTTTGTCCACTGGATCAAAAAATACTTAAGTGAATTTTGAAAATTTTTCAACCCCCCTTTTTCGTTCCTTAGAGTAAAAATCTAGTGAATCTCCTTCTTATTTGCTGCCTACGTCCTGAAAGGAACCTCCCTGTCGAATTTAAAGATTTCAGATCCAGAGGTAATTAATCAAAAAACTCATGAAAATTAGTTGCCAATTGTTGCAATACCTAAAAGTTATTATTTACATTTAGATTTGACACCAAATATATGTTATCTAAGTCAAGTGACCAAAAATGATATATTATCTCTTTTGTGACAGATTTGTTTTGGAATAACTACACAAGCAGTAGCAGATGATGCAACATCTTTAGATGGGATGGAATTGGAAGAGTTCCTCTTTGAAGACAATGAGAATGATACCAGAGTCACTAGTCAGCCCTTATCAGATCATTTTACAAGTAACGATGATCCAGAATTACAGGATTATTCACCTGATGAATCCATTTCGAATGAAGAAGAAAATGATGAAAATATTTATAAAGAACGAGAATCAAGTAAGAAAGAATCGGTGATTTACAGGGCAATGCTCACTGCTATGAAGAGGCCGGAAATGTCCCATTTGATTGGTCAGGTCTTGCCTATCATCAGAAGTATGTCCCCACCACAAAGATTGACCCTAGCAACGTTGCTGACAGCTCAGGTTATGTCATCACCGAATGGCGTGCCACCATCTTTACAGCAAGTGGTGAGCATGTTTGGAGAACGTTCTGGTCAAGGGAATGAGAAGAGGAACATTTTGTCTGAGTTATTGTTACCCATCAGTATCGACATCGCCAACATGTTTCGTGGAGCGTCCAGTATGAGATCAAACAGTGACCCTCCGGAGGTGAGTGACTTTAAGGTGGTTTGTGGTTGACCCCTTACTAACATAACTGTCTCTTTGGGATTTAAAAAATATATTTAACCCATTTATGTGGTCGAATGGTATTAGACGTCACTCATGCAATAAATTGTGCTGCCGATGACAGGGATATCAGGGTTCAAATCCCGGTCAGATGTACTTGTTGGTGTAAGGGGAGTCTGGTTTTTAATTCTGACCAGTTTTACTGGGGGTAATTTTTCTTATACGGTTTACCCCTCCTCCCTACATGCAAATAAGGGTATATATCTTCTCAATTATACCTACCCCATCTGTGTAGTTAAATGTTAAGGGCCTGAATGAGCGGTAAGATGCAGTTTAAAAAAAAATTAAAACTAGGACTTTTTAGCAACACGTTCGGGATTATACACCTATATACTAATTACACTAATGTGTAAGGGATTAGAAAGGTATACTTTAGAGGAAGTGTACCCACATTCGCATGGAGGGAGAGTGAAAAGCAATTTAGGAAATACTCGGTACACCTGACTGGGATCGAACGCCTATCTCCCCATCTTATGTAGTCTAGCCTATTGCGAGAGTAGTGCCTTAGATTATGCGGCCACAAAAGCGGGTTAGCTAGTATTTGAACGCTTGTAAGTTACCAAGGTCAACCTCGGTAGTCTTGGGTAAAGTTCTTGCTTGAGGACCCGATGTTCATGGGTTCAAACCCATCTGGGGTTAACAGATTTTTCTTGAGTGATACAAATCTGTAGCACAATTTCTTTCAGAGGGTAAGTAAAGTCGTCGGTTTCATATCGATTGTGGCTTGTAAAAGAACACTGGAAGGTTTGTGGAAATACCTTTCCCATTAAAACTGGTAGGTCCTTTCACTCTTGCTCATAGAAATTCAGTGTGGAAGGCAACGGGAAACCAACACACTTCCTAACTAGATGGTGCAGGCAGTACTAACCAGGTGAAGGACTGAGTTAGCATATGTCCAGCTTCGGACGAACAAAAATCACATCAAATCAACCTTCAGGTTGTTGACTTAAGAATAAGTTATAAAAAGGTTGTGCTGATCTCAACAAAATTGGGGTCAGACCCTGCAAAAAGGTTGGAAATCACTGTTCTAATGCTAATGTAATTCTCCCGCCCAGGCCTTGAAGTTTCGCAGACATCACCTGACACCTGGCCCAAGTTTAAAAAAACTAATACTGGCTCACCCAGGGTTCACAATCAACATGTTAGGGACCAGCCCAACGCCATTCTTACACCATGGGTTCGCCACATCTGGCCACAACAGGAGGAACGTTCAAGTTGAAACAGGTGAGAGAAAGAGAGAGAGCTACTTGCTATCTATACGGCTGCAGATATTATCATTGTAACTTACATTTAACGAGTAGAAATAGGCCTATTGTATGTAACTCCTCTGTCATTCGTATTCAACCTTTTTTTTTTTTTTTTTGTTCACGTACCCTCAAATATTTCTCTTTTATATAGTACCTTCAAAGTTGTCGATTCTTATACCTATTCTCTAGTCTATATATAAAATAAATAAAAAAAAAAATTTTAGCACCACGTTCGAGTTATACATCTAACATAAATTATATATAAAATAATGTATCAATTAATAAGTTTTAAAGGATATATATTAAATTTTACGTAGCCCCTAAGATGTCTTCGCATACCCCAAGTTGAATATGATTGCAGTTAATAGGCTATAGTTATAGTCAGTTAATAGTTGATGCACAACAAAATAATTTGATTGTTTCTTAATAACGAACTACCCGCTTCGGTGTTCGAATGGTCTAAATTCTAAGGCGCCACTCTTGCAATAGACTGGACTGCCGATGACGGGGAAATCAGGGTTCGAATCCCGGTCGGGTGTACTGAGGATTTTTGTCCCTAAATGGCTTTCCACTCTGCTTTCTCTCCCATCTAAACTCAACCAACCGCCTTCATCCTTAACCCATTAGTGTAATCTATACTTACTAATAATATTATAAAGAGGAAAGATTTGATTTTTTGTTTTTTTGTTTGTAATGGATAAACTCAAAAACTACTGGACCTATTTTAAAAATTCTTTCACCAATATAAAGCTACATTATCAGCGAGTAACATAGGCTATATATTATTTTGAAAAGCTAATTTATTCCTCATAAAAATGTCGATGGTATATTATATAGTCGTTGGAAATAAAAAGTTGTTGAAGGGAAAGTCGGGTTGGTGAAGGGGCCGGGGGGGGGGGGGGATTGGGGTGAGGAATGAGATGAAAATAGGAGGGAGAATAAAAAGAGGGAGGGGGCTATACAGTGATGGTAGGACTGTATTTAAAAAAAAGTTTTGTTTTTATATTGACATGATAGATGATTTGAAGCTTTGTTTTACAGGATTCTTTACAATATTTTTTACGGGGAAGGGGGCTAGTTACTACATATGCGTATAGGCCAGATGGTTAGTAAGTCGTGGATAAAAAAAAATTGTATGCGTGGGATGGAAATTATGAATATACAATTTAGATAAAATGTACCGACATTTAGGTGAAAAAAGAATGGGGGATCATTTAAGAAAAAGTGTTCCTAACACACTCAACTGAGACTCAAACCTATAATTTCCCATCATTGGTAAACACAACTACATGAACTTAACATTTAGACCACATGCCCACCAATACGGATGTGATACATTTATTTGACTAGTTTAAATATTTTGATAAATTTACATTAATATTGTGTCAGCTTTTAAATACCATTAATGATTATTCAAACTTATTAAAAAATGAGCACACCCTTGGCCGAGACAATTTGTTTCAAAAGAACAAAACCATTAAATATGTAATCTATAATCTAAGGCACGGTAGTCCAACGTTTTTCATCCCACGGCCCAAATATGATTATCAGCTTGCACCTTGGGCCGAAGATATATTTAAAAATAACCTAATATAAGCCTATATACAATACTTAATAAACAATGACTTTCAATACTTATAAATGGATTGTATTTTTGGTTGGTAGAATATTTCATATTTCTGCCAAAAAAGCTTATCATTCTCCCAAAAATGTATGATTAAATATGCAATCACACACACTTTCACAAAATATTTTAGCATTATAAAATATATATTTAAACATATTTTTATTAATCAAATAAATGCGATCATGATATTTTTTAATAAATATATTAATTTCACATCTGCCATCGAGAGTTTACCTTGAATTTTCATCCAGGATACTGTAAGGGCCACATTTTCAGTGAATGCAGGCCGCATTTGGCTCAGAGGCCACCAGTTGGACCACACATACTGAGCTAAATGTTACCGAATGCAGTAAATAAAATTGTTTTCATACTTTAAATCTAACAATGAAAACTAATATGACATTTTGAAATAATTTGAGTCATATTCATTTAGATATTTTTATATTATGATGTCTAAAATAAAAACTACCTATTGTCAGTTACCCTATGATTCCGGTGAGATAGTTGTTAGTGGTTTATCTGAATACACTCTATGAACACAGAGATCTGTTAGTTTACCATTTATTGAAAACTATATAATTTAAACTAAATGTTTAATTCCACCCATAGCGCAATTTATTAAAATTTTGAATACCTAGACCTTAAGTGATGTTTCAGGTTAAGCTATAACAGGAGTTTTCAACTTAAAAGTGCCCGGAGCCACACGAGTCTAATAGAGGGGTGCATTGTAATCGGCTATAGGTTTGAAAGAATAGGACTAACACAGATACACAAGTATAAAATAGATCTCAATTGAGTTTATTAGCCTAATGAATGAACAAATTTGGAGCTTTCATGGATTTTTCCTATGCAGGTACAAACTTTCCGTTTTTTGGCTAGAAACATCAATTTATTACAGTAGATTACTTTTCCAAGACATTCTGTGGACTGAGAAAAAACGGGGGGAGGGGTGGTGGTAGCGAGGGTGCATCGTGGGCCACCGGTTGGAAGCCCCTGAGCTAGATGTAACACAATGCTATTGAATTAAACTGTGGTAAAATGTTAATGCATCGTATTATATTTATTTTATGCAACCAGAATTATTGCCTCCACCTTCACCGCCACACTCCCGGCCTATTACAACAATTCAGAAATCAAAATGGGCACCGAACTTTGCCACAACATTGATTCCTGAAGGACCCAACAGAGTTCAGCAATTACCTGGTGTTTTATCACAGCCTGCCAGAAAACAGAATCCTGCTGAGGTAATGGAACACACCAAGTCACCGGCCTTGAAAGATTGCGAGTATCTCACCAATACTCTTTGCCTGGAAGTAACTGACTATCCAAAGTGAGTACTATTTAGGAACCTTTCAGAATAATTCATACTTAGCTCTCTTTTTATTTTCATTTTTTTAAAAATCTTCATCATATCTTTTCTCAAATTACTTATACACCACTACTCGTAGTATAGCATTCAGGTATGATTTTTTGAAGAAAATTTTGTTTGGCCACTGCGTCTCACTACTACATTCGGGTTGTGCGCATAATATTTGTCATTTGTCATATTTAGGTGTTAAAATATGAATTTTAAACTATGATGAATAAATTCAGTCCTATACAATTAAAACTGATACAACCAGCAACGTAAATGCTATCACGAGTCATTGTAGCTGTATGGCTATGTTATGTTTCTTATTATTTTTATTATTATGTGTTCTGTTTTATGACAGGTCTATTCCTTTTGTCAGCAAACTTAGACAGCCAATGCGCCCTGTCCTCTGCCTCCTCTTTTAGCTCTCAGAATATTTTTCTCTCCTTCAAGTCATCCAGTATTTGAATCCTCCTCCTTCCTAAGCTTCTCTTTCCCTCAACCTTGATTTCGTTGATGTCGAGCAGAAGATAGATCCTCCTAAGGATATTTCCAGAATTTCCACGACCTTTTAGGGCTTCCCTGACCAGCCACTCACCATGCAACAAGTTGAACAGACTTGGTGACAAACAACATCCTTGCCTCACTCCTCTTCCTATTTCTACACTGTTGGTCCCTTCATCATTCAACCTCATCTTTACTCGCTGTTTGAGGTACAGGTTTGCATTCAGCCTTCTGTCCCTCTAAGATATTATACACAAGATAAATGAGATATACTTTGCGAGTTAAAATGTTGAGTAAAAATACAATGAAAATATCAAACTAACATAATTACATTCAAGTTATTACTTATTATTGTTTTAGGACTAGTTATATTAATAGGTAGTGATAAGGATATAAATATATTTTTCACAAGACATTTATTTAGAATGTTCATTTTATTGGCATCGGGGAGAAAATCAAAACATTCTTAATAATTCAAACTTAGGTTATTCTCATATAAAATAATATAAGTTTTATTTTTAGTTCAACGCGTTATAATGCACTTTCAGGCCATCAGTAACTTATATAATTTAATGACATTTGGTGAGAGTGAATATTTTAAGGAAAAAACTATATATATTTGATAGAAAACAGAAATTTAAATGATAAAATCATAATATGAAAAACACAGTGCAATACATCAGAATTATTACCACTTTCCAATTAATATCTGAGTATACCAGTCGACTTCGCTAGTAGGCACTAAGTAAATCCTGTAAGTTTAAAATATTTCTTATGAAAGTAAGGTTTCAGAAAAATGGTCAAAACCCTTTTAAATACACTATGTTTAATTTAAATGACCTTATAATATATTATAGACAAATTGGTAAAGACTAATGAAGGTTAACTTATTATTATTATTATTTTTAGCACCGCGTCTTACTACCTGTTCAGTTTATACGCACTTATGCTAATGTGTAATGGTAGGGTGATTGTGAGATGAAATGGTGGACCTACAGCTTAACGTGGAATCCGAACTACGGGGAAGGCCTGGCATTCCACACGTTCACAAGTTGTGATTAATACACGTTTTGTTAACTTTTTAAATCACTATAAATTCATAGCGCTAAGAAGGAAGCTAAAAAGTTCAAATTTTTTTTACATTACCTTCAAGTATTTTATGCTAGCAGTTTGATCCGTTCTTCACTCGGCTAAGCTTTTCCACAATTTTATCAATTTAGAACGTTCGACAGGTTACCCACCTTTTAATATTTTCTCGTTGTACAATTCTCAGCTAATTATTCCAATCACAAACCAATCATGGTAATTAATAAATAAAAATAAACTAAATATTTGAAACAAAATATCACATTGTTCACAAACTGGGTGCACAAACAAACACAATCCGTCAACAATGCAATCTTTACCTAAGTATGATCATAAAATAAGATAAATGAACTAATACACATTGTTACAGAAATATGTTGGAAAAAAGAACATAATTAGGTTATCTATACATAAATAGTCTATATATACGGTCGCTGCTGCGAAGAATCGTTTGAGCGCTCTCTTCAACTGTGCGCATATCTCTTTCTGAGAAAGAAACCTATTTGGGTGTGTATAGCACTGTTCTCTCAGCAATTGTAAACCCCTTGAACATATTTCTAACATTATAGGAAGTGTGACGGGAAAACCAGACAAGAAGTTTACCAATCATAAACATAGTTTGTTTTATTTAAGGACAATCAGAAAGTAAATACACAACTAATGCAAACAAGACAATATAGCGTAAAGCGCTTCTTCGCTAAGGTCTAAATAACTCTCGGAGTTATGGATATAACCTTACTTTAACAATATCTGAAAATAAAAGGGGAAACATACAGTTATATGTTTGTTGTAAGTTATAACAGTAGGACTAATTGACATCGTGGAATTCTATGGTTCCTTCTACGGTTCCCTCAATAATAGCGTTAAGCGCACGCAATCAAACAATATTGCAACTCTTATCATACATCTAAACTTAGACGAAAAACGATAAACATATACGAGTATTTAACTCTAATGAAATCAACATAACGTTGATTTTAAAACAAAACGTTAGGCCAAACCTCTACTCTAACACCTAAGTGCCCTGTGTACTCCCAGTTAAATAGACAGTTAAATAAACTCATATTCTCCAAACATGCGAACTATAAAGAACGGGCGGTAAGCCCGACACGACGAGTACGCCTAAGCGCGATCAAAAATATTATAAATAAACAAATATACATTATGAATGTATAACAAAAACATAAACAAATTGTAACAATCAATATGACTTTAACCCTCGTACTCCGCGAGCGTATTTGTATTGACCTGCCCGCAACATTTCATAATTCCTAAGTTTTACTTATAAATAAGCCCAAAACAGTTATTTGGAAAGTCGTTCCCCATTTAAGCCGAAAATGCAATTTTGAATAAAAATAAATTACGGTCCCAAGTCGTCGTCCTCACCAAGCCTAGTCGGTGATATAATAAGTGACTATTCCAAAATCGCGATCTCTCTATATACAATTATAGCATCCACATAGTGGCCTGGAAAGGCTAGGAGGGGGGGAAATGATAGAACAAACGTAACAGCAAAGAATGCGTCTAGTGGCACCTAGAAAGTTCCAGGTCCTCCTAGCGACGGAAGTGATAACTCCGTCTGGCCGCGTGGAAGTTTAGTCGTTTCCGGCTGGCCACGGATCGAGTCCCGAGCAGACAGTTGGTTGAAGGCTCCGCTCAGTCTGTTGTGCCAGTTGGAGGGTAGAGGTCAGAGCTCGGGCTTTGATGTTGGTGTTTGTGTTGTAGCTGATCACAAGAGTCGGTGAGTGTAGACCCATTCGATATAACGTTAACTAGTAACTCGTTACACAATGATCATTTTGAGGCAAGAAATTCATGAAACTCCTCATTGTCATTCTCTGTACCCTAGTCTGTATGGAGGATTTATACACTTCTCTTGTACTTAAGTTCTACAATCTTTGAAGCATTGTAATATGTCCCTTTTGTTTAACGAAAGAAACTACTCTTTAGCCATAGTAGTCATCTTTGAAAGTAACAAAGTACTTAGCCCCTCCTACAGACTCGACTGGAATGACACCAAAATCACTGTATATTAGCTTTTGGTTCTTTCCATATGCACAGTGAGGGCAAAATAAATTGTCTGCATCACTCAGGTTGATACCCTCAGCTAAACCTTTGGAGATTAACTCCTTCAAAATTCTGACATTGATATGGCCGAGGTGTTTGTACAATAGCTTCAAACTAAACTGAGTGACAGATTTGGCTTAATTTGAGGTTGGAGTCTGAAAAAGCATTTTATATAGGTTATTGGGCTGATGTTCACCACACGCGACCAACTTTTCTTTTTCAAAAACTTCAACAAAATTGTTTCACTTAACCACTTTTATTCCTAGCTTCGTTATTTTTCCTTCGGACAAAAGGTTCATATACCAGGGATCATTCAGCAGCATCCGAATCAACACATCACCTCTAGCTTTGTCCGAAAGCTTGTGGGCGTCACCTAGACGAACAGAAGAATCGTTACTAACCTTTTCAAATTTGTTGAAGTAGTCTTCGTGCCATGTCATATGACTGGAAACCCCACTATATGGTCCAAGAGTTCTCATCATAAAATGAACCCATTCATTTGCTTCCTCGACATTAAAGGCAGAACAATTTGAATGGTTATTTTTAACTTTGTCTAAAACTTGGCAACTTTTCTTTTCACTCCAGCAGTCACAGGTGGGGTAACCCTTTTGTTGGCAGTAATTGTTACTTAAGTTTTCTTACATCTTGGCTACTTTGGTTTCCTGATTCATAGGATCATGGTTTACGTTCACAAGATCCAGTGCCTCTGTTAGCTATAGAAGCTAAAGCTGCTTCTTACTCTTCCCCTTCGTCAGGCTGGTCTCTTCATAAATCAGACTTGACGTCAAATTGGCGATGGTCTTTTTGTCCTCACTCATGGAAAGCCAGGGTTATCTGAAACTCTTATATTTCAAAAGTAGACTACTCAAGCTCTTAATCATGATAGTCTGATTGCTGACTGTATCACAAACTTCTTTTATTTGTAGGGTGAGAGCTTCCATTTTGACAATGTGTTGAGCCACTGAGTCGGCTGAGCTCTACTGATAATGATAGAAATGCTAACGTACTTTCATTTTATTTGTTTCTGATCCGTGCTCATAAATATAATCTAGTTTGTTTAGAATTTCGTAGGACAATTTTAAATTTTTGATTAGAGCAATATAACTGATCTCCATAGCTGTATTAAGCGTAAACATAGCTATGACGTCCTTTTGCTGTCATAGGTCGATAGCCTTATTTGTATTTTCAATAGGCATAGTTTCCGCCCCTTTTGTGATTTGGAGAATTCCTTTGGAGTATAGAGTGCAAGTTAACTGGAACGTCCACTTCTGGTAGTAACTAATTACTACCATTAAACTTATTAACACTGGAAAATAGAAATGTAGATCTTTTCCGAAATTATGACTGAAGTTCAAGGTTATGATCTATTCATATAGAGACAGACTCGTAAGTAAATAACCTTGCTTGAGTTTAGTTAGTTAAAACTTCACCATTTACTTTAACTGATACACGAGAATGTTCCCTAGATAATGTTCACATTACTCTCGTGACACAATACTTAGTATGGTTATGAAAAAAAGTTAACAGCCCCAACTGCGTGGACAACTAGAACAACCAAAAGAAACGAAACAGATTCGTTTTATCTCTATCGAACCAACAATGCAATGGGAATGAATACTGAGCCCATAATTTTTTAGCGAAATAGTTTGGGCTAAAATAATAAGAATAAGAGTTTAAAAACAACTTGACTTCTTGTAAACAAGCGAAGCAAAATGACCACACTACATTAAAAAATGGTGGGCAAGCAGACAATACAGAATAGTTACTAAGGTTCCTGAGATGGTGCAGCACTGCCCAGCCTAGGAATTTTATGGTGTGAACTACTTTATTCTGACAGGCATCTAATTGACAGAAAAAACAAAGGGAAACAGAACTCTAATTAGCTTTGAGGAGCATCCACATTAAAAAAATTACTGGGGTAGGACCACTTTAAATAGTTTATAGAGAAATCTAATTAAAAAAAATCAAGGTAAGGACTACTTAAGATAGTTTTTAAAGTCAGGTTCCTAAAAAAACAAAAACAAAAACAAAAAAAAAACCTTGATTTCTTGGCGCCCGTCTCCTTCTCCCTACATTTACAAGACCTGGAAAACGTACTACAAATTTTTACATTTTTATCTTAGTTAGGCTTACTCTTTTTAGGATTAATGATATATTCAAGTAACACATTTATCTATAGCCTATCTGAAAATTCAAATTTCGACATATTCATTACTGGCAATCTCATTTATTGCGATCCCGATGCTCTAGGTTGCATGGCCACAGATGTGGAATTCAACGTTTAAAAGTTGTATTCAATGTTTTTATCAAAGAAAAGGAACATAACTCTTTCCAGACACCTGTATAAAACATAAAAATTTAACTTTAAGCAATAAAAATAGTAATAATCTACTAATCAACAGCTCAATCCAAATATTGGTGTTTATTTTTAGGAATGCCATCCTGTCAAGCATTCACCACAACCAGAGAGCTGTGGAGGCTTTACTCAAAGAACTAGAACAACACTCAACGGACAGGCTTGTGGGAAATGGAACATCAACTCATGAAGAGCAGTCTATTTTAGAAGATAGCATACATAAAAGGTTAATATATACAATTAGTTAGATCATCGAGTAACCTGGTACAATTTAGTTGATAGCACTAAAACCTTTTAATTATTGTCTAAATCTTTTCAATTATGGTCGATACCAAATTTCCCGTATCACTCGTATAGAGGAACCAACAGAAACAGGAACAACTGAATCACTCAAACATGCTGTATCAAAAATCTAAATTTATTTCACTACCAACATGCTACAACATTTATCCGACATAATTTTAACTAGATTGAAGCCAGAGGAAACAATTGGGGATGATCAGTGTGGATTTTTTATGAAATAGATCAACAACAAATCAGATTTTTAATATTCATCAAATATTAGAAAAAAAAAGTGTGAATGCAACATGACAGTACATCATAGATAAACAAAACCTATGATTTAGTTAAAACTCAAAAAGAACCAATTATATGAAATTTTAGTTAAGTTTGGGATACCCAAAACTCTTGTAAAGCTAATTGAGACGTGTTTAATTGAGACACATGTCAGGGTACATGTTGGGTGTCACTTATCACATACTTTCGAAATACATATCGGCTTGAAACAAGGAGATGCACTTTCCCCATTACTTTTTAATAAGCCTTGGAGTATACTATTAGGCTAATGCAAGAGAGTAAGTAGGGAAGGGTTGACACTAAATGGTACAATGCAGCTATTAGAATACCTATGTAGATGATTTAGCTTTGTTGGGTAATAATAAGATACCAGTAGCTATTGCAAGAAATGCAGAAATTTTATTTGAAGCTAGTAAGGAAATAATAGGTTTAGAAGTGAACACTGAAAGGAGTAAGTATGTGATAACATAGAGAGCACATATTGTGGACTGTTGTGATTGGACTATGGCAGTGAGAGGACTAGGCCTGGATCAGTTGTTTGTTTGACTAGAGTTAGAGGGGTGCAGAGAAATGGAAGTATACATGTTGTGATCTGTGGGTAGATCCAAATACTGGAAAACTGAAGATGCTGGGTATTACGGTTAAATAAATAGAGTATCTGTCGTTCCAAACCGAGTATCCTGTACCTATCAATTTCGGTTACTACATGGATGATAATTTAGAGATTACTGCGAGCAACCTATCATTTGACATGGTTAGTGAGTATAATATTTTGGAACAATATTAACTTGATATAACAATACTAGAGTAGAAATTAGGAAAATAGTACTGCCGGAAATGCATGCTATTAATTTGTCATTATGTTGTTAACATCTTGACTGTCAAGGAATGTCAAACTCAGAAAATAATAAACAATAGTTTTACCTGTTATTCTCTTACCTTACACGATGAAAAGAAATTTAGGATATTCAAAAACAAAATGTTTAGGAAGATATTTGGTTAAAAAAGGAATGAAGATAATGGGAAGTGTAAGAGGCTACATAATGTTGAGTTACATACCCTGTACTTATCACAAGAAATTATCATTTTAATAACTTACAATCTCGCAGATTATATTGGGCAGGACATGCATCATGAATGGAAGACTCTAGAACTGTGTTCAGGGTATTGACTGGCAAACCCAATGAGAAGAGACCATTGGGAAGACTTAGACACAGAAAGGAGGATAACATTATAATGGACCTGAGATAGGGTGCAGTGAGGTGAACTGGATAGAACTAACTCACTATAGATATAGGGTGTAGTGAGGTGGACTAAATAGAACTAGTTCAAAATAGGGATAGGTGGTGTACTTATGTAAGTGTGGCAATGAACTCTCAAGATCCTTAGGCCATAGTTTCAAGCTTGCGGGCATGTATGTTAACTCTATTAGTGAACATTTAACATAATGGAATGAACCGATTTGTACGTGGATTCTTTTTAGTTTGAATATTAGGAATAAAATGTAAATACTAGATTTAATTTTATGAGATGAATATTGACCTGATAATTGAAGCTATTAATTTAATTACTGGTACATCGTCATAACTGTAGACCTTTGTAGATGTTTAGCGCAAAGGTTTGAAATAGTACTTTATTTGCCATTAATTTATACTTTGCTCTCTTTATATAACGGAAAACTATTCCTTTGTTTGAGATCGGGATTATCTGTTTTTGGTGATTTGATGATGGCTTAATAAGCCTTATTGCTTATAGCAATAGGGTACATAGGACAAACAATATGTCTACAGTAAATTTTTATTTCCTAGGGTGTATATGTCTTTAACAGAATCGTTTGTATGACAGATTCTCACAACAATGTTCACACCAACATACTCATATAAAACATATATTTTAAAATATTTGAAATGAAATAGCCCTATTTAAACATGCACTCTTACTGTTCATGTGATGTAGTTTATTCTGATATAATTTTGAATGTCTTAACTATGTACTTATTTGCTTTTTAATTCAGGATTTTATTTTATGTATGTAGATTTAATATTACTCACATAATGACATTCTAGTGATTTATACTTTCTAATTTTAAAATAATCTTGACCATTTGCTTGTGTTTCACACAGTATTTTGTAAGAGTTTAACGTAGATTAAGGCAAACATGTTAATGGCAGGGTTAAATCATTTCAAAAGACGAAAGCCACATATACACAACTATTCTAACAATATCTTATGATAAGTACACACAGGGTGTGTAGTAACTCATCATTATGTAACCTCCTACACTCCCCAGAGTATTCATCCCCAACAACAAAAGAAAAGTTCCCACAACTCCATGAATTATAAGCCAGCTCAGTTAATTATTAAAAATACAGGGTGGAAGGGATAAATAAGTGTGTATCAAACCCTAGTTACCATTTTACCAACTTCCAAATATCTTATAGAGGCATCTATTACTAAAAAAAAAAATCACGAGTTGCACAACTGCACAACTCAAACTCAAATGATTATTAATAAACAACAAGTAACTTTTAGAGAAAACTAATTTTGAAAAAAAAAAGTCAGTTACAGTGTTGGGAGATGTACACAGCCAACACCAATTATGACTTATAGGGGCACTTACTTTTAAGAAAATTTACAAGGTATGGCTTCTACACTTCCCTTGCTTCCCAACCCTCACCCTTAACCCCTCTTACTTACTGGCTTTATTCTATTCTTCTGCCCTCCTTCCTCAACAAAATGGTTTCACCACCATTGAGTGCACTTCCTTTGAACTACCCTCCTAGTTTCCTAGTTCTTAATATTTACATTAAATCATTAATTATTTTAGTATGAAATATCAAATAAAAGTGGAATACAAAGAACAAAGACCAGCCAAGTCAATTTTTTTTAGCAACCTATAGTAAGCATATAAAGTACTTTAGTAAATACTATCTTAAAAGACGTCCTAAATGTTTAGCCTCAAATACATTGTACTGTTCCAAGGTGAGTCCTAAGCCCTTGATATTTATTCTTTACAATAAAAGATTAGATTTATTAAGATTTTAAATATTATTTTATATTTTACAGGCGGCAAGATGACGGCAATAACCTGCAAAACATAGACCAAGCAGGCAGTCGTTTGTGTCTTTCAAGCGTCCAATATGCGCGCCCTAAGAGAGCCCGAGCAACAAGTGGTCTATGGAAGTATATTGTAAATATTGGGGACCACACACAAACACTACGCCTTGAGATGTGCTTGTGAGGAAATTACCAACTCTTATTTTATATTTTTTTATTTTTTCGATGAAAGATAATACAGATCATATAATTATAAACACATCAATCCTTTGTGTTTCAAATAAAATTAATTTACATTGTAGATATTTAAGCAAGTTCAGTAAATTGTTTTTAAAAATTAGATCTTAATTATCTCATTTTCTCCATAGTTATTTATTTTCCTGTTTAAATGAGTCAAATAGTGGATGATTTATTTCAATCTCAGTACCTAATATTAAGATTAATATTTAACGTATACAGTCATTTTAATAGCTATATGCGCGTACATAATCATTTTTAAGTAAGACTGGAAAATTGAACCACTTAATTTTTATTCTGATATCCATCCTAGTTTAGTAAAGAAGGTATCTAAAACAATGGAAGGTTTAAACTTTTTGTTGAAATCCAAATTAACATCTACGATACACTTGCATGTGTGTGTGTATCCGAAAATAATCTGGACTAGAATAAATTATATTTTAACTTAAACACAAGCTACAGTCAGTGTTGTGCCACATATGTGGGTACAGAGTAGGGGGTGATGGTAGTGAAAGTTGAAATATGAATGGGGCGGGATCCACGCCCCTCCCCCTCCCATTCCAAGAATATGTTAGGTTCTTGTTTACAATTACAATTAAAAAAATCAATGTTTTATCATCATTAAAAAGAACACTAAGAACAGATATCAACTAAAATGCATTTAAATATGTAGTACATAGGGCAGGGGCTACATATTATTGTGAAAAGGGGAGTGAGTGGCTCAGAACATCATAGGTACAATTTTAACATGCTCTGCTTGCCCTGGCAACACCATACAACACATCACTGGCTCCATGGTTCTAATATGAGGCACTTCTCTTTATCACATAGGTTTTATAGTATTATACTGTCACTTGCATTCAAAACATCTGCTTATATAACTTCTTAGCATGTAATATTGACCACACCATATTATATTATCAAATTAGCACTAAATTGAAAGCCTTCACACATAGAGTCTGTAAGCTTCTGTAGAACAACATGTGGTAAAATAATTAAAATATGTAATGTTTGAATTACGATAACAGTTGTTAAATTTGACAAAACCTTGAGTCAGTTTTGAAAATCCTCTTAATAAATGATTATTATAAAAAAAAATTCAAAACACAGGTTCCAAAATTATAAAATACAAATAATTCCTTCTAACATAAATAATATATTTTTCACTTTTATTACCTCTACTGATAGTTACCTTAAATTGTCAACAAATTTTTCCTTCTAGTTGTCATCAACCTTTAGTATATACCTTCGCCATTTCTACAAGCTACTGGTACTATCTATAACTGTACATTTGCACATGTGTTTAGATGTGCAATTATTATATTTTGGACACTTGAGCTGGTGCTTGCTTTTGATTATCTTATATTATTTATTATTTTTATTATTATTTAGCACCGCGTCTTACTACCCATTCGGTTATACACTTTAAGTACTAATTACACTAATGGATTAGGAATTGAGAAGGTTATTATTATTATTATTATTATTATTATTAGCACTGTGTCTTACTACCCATTCGGGTTATACGCACTTACGCTAATGTGTAATGGTAGGGTGATAGTGAGATGAAATGAAGGACCTACAGTTTAACGTGGAATCCGAACCACGGTGGAGGCCTGGCATTCCTCACATTCACAAGATGTCTTGTCAGAGGTGAAGGAAGGGTTTGGTAATCAGATAAATCTTTGCTGGGACCGAGGATCGAACCCCGGCCGCCAGCATAGAAGTCTGACACCTTACCCCTAGACCACCAGGTCACCTACAATTGAGAAGGTTGAATTAGAGGAAGTGAACCCACATTTGCGTGGAGGGAGAGTGGAAAACCATTTAGGAAAAACCACCCCCAGTTCACCTGACCGAGATTCAAACCTTGATCTCCCCGTCCTCAGCAGTCAAGCTCAACATGACTAGCGCATTAGCCAACTACGCCACCGAGGCGGGTGATTATTTTATAATTCACTCAAACACTTAAAACATAAATCAATATGATTTATTAGGTGTTCTATCTTATGACAGGTCCATTCCTCTTGTTAGTGAACTTGGACCGCCAATGTGCCCTGTTCTCTTCCTCCAGCTTTCAGAATTTTCTTCTTTCCTTCAAGTCATCTAATATTTGAATCCTCTTCCTTCTTAAGCTCCTCTTTCCCTCAACCTTTGCTTCTATGACATCATACAGAAGATACATTTTAAAAGAATTTAATAAAATAGTGATAGTTGCAATATATGCCATTTATAGTTTAATTTCTTAGTGTAACAGCTTATAATGTCAAAGTTTGATATTGAAAAACGATTTTCATAACCAAAACATTTTTAAATTAAGGTTATTGATACAGAAAAAATTGCTACCTAACTTTAGGTTTCTACGGTATTATTAGAAATAATAAATTTCCTGTTGGGTTTTTTAATTTCTTAGGGCCATTATTTGCTATTTAGTTTGTTTTCAAATTTTTCGAATGTTCAAGATTCATATTTTAACTTTTGAAACAAGCTTGAGATTTTTCTCTCTTAAATTTTCAAGATATTTTTAAGTTTTGCACATCGCTAATAGGTATAATAAAGTATATGATGTTTTAAAATTTAAGTTTATTTAAAATTCAAGATTTATGTTAGATTTTAAATGTTAAAGTAAATAGTCATATACCAGTAATAATGAAACAATTATAAGATAATATTTGAGATAAAATTAGTTTATTTTTATTGAACCAAACAATATGTAAATCATAAAAAATAATTATCAAGAACAAATGTATAAGTTAAAAACAATCAAAATATTTTTTATGAGACATTTAAAAACATGTAAGTGTACAATACGAGTAGTGTTGTCCTTTACCTAAATTAAGTTAAATTTTACTCAATATGCAGGTCAACAGGAGGTATCAGAAAAAACCCTTAAATTACATTTAACAAAAAGTATTTAGAATTAAAGAAAGAGTTATATTAATGTTAAGGATTTTAAATTTAATTTCAAAGTCTTATCTATGATGATTTCAATCCCTTGTTTTATGTTATTTTAACTTTATCTTATAGTTTCATTCCAAAAGATTGTTTAAAGATTTTTAAACATGGGTACGGTATTCTTTTAAATTTATATTTTAATAAATTTGTCAATCCTTATACTATTGTCTGACTATTCTATAATGTTTTATATTTTTTATGACACAATAAACTACTAATTTTCTTTCAAGTCTTTATCCTAGCTTATATAGTAGGGATGTGTGAAAACAACTTTTTCAATTTGGGATGATATCAAGATGAGAATATAAAAAATTATTGGAAGCGTGAACGAGACGAGAAAACCTTTTTTGAAAGTATGAAAATGTAAACTACATTTATTAAAGTGAATGTATAGTTTATAGAGTTCCTTTTGAAATTTGGGCTGGCGCTTGCTTTGGATTATCTTACAGTTCATTCAAACAGGATGTATAACTCATAGACATTTTAAATCCTATTAATAAAATGGTGATAATTGCAATGTTTAGACCTACCACTTATAGTTTAATTGTATAGTGTAACAGTTTATAATGTCAAAGTTAGATATTGAAAAGCTATATTTATAACCAAAACATTTATTAATGAAGGCTGTTTTTGGGAGAAAAGTACTGCCTATTTCAGGTATGTATGGTATTTTAAGAAATAAGAAACTCTTCATTTGGTTTGTAAATTTCTTAGGGCAGTTATTTGCTTTTTCATATTTTTTTCCCCTTCAAATCTTTCAAATTTTCAACATTCATTTTTAACTTTTTGAGATGAGATTGAGATTTTCTTTTTCTAATCTGGTCAATATATTTTTGAGTCTTGCACATCCCTATTATTTGTCATTCCTTACTTACAACATTTTTAGAATGTTTTCTAAAATGTTAAAATCAATTATTTTCTACTCGTAAATATCGATTTGAAGAATTTGTACTTAATATTATGAGAAAAGTTATGACTAGTTTTTATTTTTAGAAAAGCTGCATTCTTAACTTAATTCTGTTACGAGGATGTGAAAAGCTAAAACAGTATTGTAGGCACTTGAAAATGTATGTCTGTTTTGTGAAAACAATTCAGGTTAAAGATCTTGCCCTACCATCCAAATTAAAAATGTTTACTACATTATATTTACTAACAAAGTTCATAAAAAAGCTTTACAAACAATTTACCAAGGTAATCCATATATATAGAATATCAATCACACTGTAACTTTTTACTTATAAAAATCCATTGTAAAACAATTAAATTTTATTACTAACACAAAACTATGGTAAAATACAATTGGGTTACCCAATACAAATAAATATTGTTACGAACGCTAGTATTTACATAGTGAACTCTTAAATAATGATTAGTTTTCCTGCTTATACACAATTACCTAGACTTTTGAAAATAATAGTAATTTCTAGTCTAATTTTACTAAAGGCATTGGCTAGTGTAAGATGACGCTCAAATAATTTTAAGTTATTTATTTTAATACTAGTTTCAAAATAAAATTATAATAACATTTTTTTTTGTTTGGATTGCCATTTTCAAATTTTTCATGGCATAACAAACAAATTAGATAGTAATTTATTTGTGGATAAGAAGAACCATTAGCTAGAGCCAACATATAAATCAAGGTAGTCACATTTATTAGTTCGCCTCCCTTTATTTAAAATGTTAGTGCCCTCCAGGTGTATAGTCCCAAATTTATCAGTGCCGGAGTTCTTCATTTGT
Organism: Timema cristinae; assembly: GCA_039000515.1. Classification (NCBI taxonomy): domain Eukaryota; kingdom Metazoa; phylum Arthropoda; class Insecta; order Phasmatodea; family Timematidae; genus Timema; species Timema cristinae. The sequence goes on from JBCFYV010009882.1 coordinate 90,153,299, forward strand.
GGTGTTGATAGGGGAAATGAGGTGGTAGGTGGAAGGGATGCAAATAAAATTAGAACACACGCTTGCTCATGTCTGTCTTTCATTATGATTCAAATGGACATCTATCTATTGTGACTATCATTAATTTAATTATCTTTCAATTACCATTACCTTAAAAAACATGTTCCGTGCATCAATATTTAAAGAAAAACAAATATAATTTCAAGAGAAAGTTTTATTTTATGCTGATCATGCATGATAAGCCGGAACACCGCTCCACCTTCAAACCAATTCTGGAGTGTCGCTTTGCTCAGGCTCCACTGCACCTCTGGTGCTATCATATTTTTATTATAAAAACAATACAATATTTTATCGATACTTACTATAGTAATATTTTTTGTTTTTTATAAATACTAACTAAATTAAAGCACAAGTGACTTACCTAACTAACTAAATTGAATTGTAATAAACTAATAACATACTAGGGGTATGCACAGTTTCAAAACTTCAACTTGGCTCGAAACAAACATCAGCTTCAAATTTACTTGAAAAAAATTATGGCTTAAACCCAGTTAATAAAGATGTTTACATATAAAATAATCAATTTATGTTCAATTATTGCCATTCTGAGCCATTTTATGCATATAAATAAATATTCATAAGGTTAAAATAAAATAATAAATAATTGAATTGCATGCTGTGATAAAAGCTTGATTTTTCAGATTGAAGCAAAATATTACAAACATTTGTGCAATAAAACATTCTCCGAGTAATTTTAGTGCATAAATTAATTTAAATAACCACAATATAATATTTCTTCCATTGTAAAACAACTAACAATAAATACCAAATTCAAACTTTAATTTGGCTTCGAGAATATTTCATATATTTGATTCGAGTTTGGTTTGAATTGAAAAAGTGGACTTTGCACATCCTTATGTCATAATTATAGTTATTAACTCTAGGGCACTTATTACATTATAACCTTTGTTAAAAAAATAACTTATCAATGGTATGCAGGCCTACCTCGCTAATGCATTAGATCTAGTTACTGGCCAACCAACTTTTTAAAGCTAATCACAGCATTTTCTTCACTTGCCAGTGCATATAAAAGTCTAGAACCTTATTTACATAATCATTTATTAAGTGTGAAATGGTGCTAGGTCTAAAAAAAAAAGCTGCCAAAGTAAAACTATTAAATAAATAAAAATGCTACTGTACTGTGTTGCTAACCTTAAAACTGCCTAAAACCCAATTTAAAATCAAAGCAAGCACAGGGATATTAAGATAATTTGTTAATTTAATATTAAATCAACTAAATAGTTTGACAGTATGAATATGATCATAACATAATGTTTATATCAGTTAATACCAACTTCTCACTATTAATCTTTTAGACGTCCGCAAGAACCTTGTTCCTACATTTTGGATAACATTCGGTCAAACTGCTATCAGGTGTACAACTACCATCGGCTTCTTACATGGGATGAGGAGATTGGTCTTCACATGGACATATTCAAGGTACTGTATACACATTGTAAAACTTTTAAAACTTAGGCCTACTTTATTTACCTTTCTTACCAGTCTGTTTTTCGTTAATAATGTTAATCTTGCACTCAATATCACACATGTCAGTGGTATTGAATATTTATAAAATAAACTATCAAATGAGCTAAATCTGTGGTGAAACATCAAATTATAAGTGATAAATATTTCGATATTATAAAATTTATTCTCTTACCATAAATATGGCTAGCACCATAATCAAGGCCGTAGCCAGCCAATAATTTCATGGGAGTTCCGGTGGGCACATCCCCCAATTGCCGGAGGCTAAAAAAAAATTCTAAATGATCAGTTCTAGAAGCTATCTGAAGTGGTTTTTTATGCCAAAATAACCGCCTAGCTTCCGAAGGCTAGGAAAAATTCTTAATATTTAACACCTCTAGAAGCTATCTGAAGTGTTTTTTTTATGGCAACATAACACCATATCTGCCAAAGGCTAGAAAAAGTTATAAATAATAAATAACTCTAGAAGCTCTCAGAAGTTCTTATTATGGTAACACAGCCCCCTAATTTGTACTTGTATCTTAATTTTGATATTGTTTGAAGCCATGTATATTTTGCTTATAACATTTTTGGGGGAAGGGGGGGGGGAGGGGTTGAACCCTCAAACCACCCCCCATGACTACGGCCTTGAGCATTATAGTCTCTACCTATAACATTCTTGAAAGCTTCAGTCATTATCAATCTTTCTCTGAACAGAAAAGCTGTTTGACTTATTATCTATAAGTCCTGGTTAATAATTGCTATTAAATAAATGTAACTTAAGCTTCAACTGTTTGATTATTATAGTATTTATTGTGCTTACAGGTCCCCACATGTTGTTCCTGTCATGTTCACGGCTATTCATTTGACTTTCCTCCACTGGATGTCAATGAAATGAAAAATCAACCAGAACAATTCTTTGGTGTTGAAATAGCTGGCGATGACCACTCTAGACCATTCAATATAGAACAAAATAAGTTTAAAACATCATTCAATGGAGTTAATTCAAGAGCACCATTTCAAAATGATCAAAACATAAATGGTGCTTTGAACAAGGCTTCTTTACCAAGACCATTCCAAAACATAAAAAGTCATTTGGCAGGGGAGGAAAGCTTAGTTCCTAACTATGAACACTTAGATGTAAACAACAAAGCTGGTCAACAAATTTTTCACACTCCAATTAGACAGAATGAGAATCTTAATTCAGGCATTACAAATAGTTTTCATGACAATAAGTTCAACAAACAGTTCACCAATGACATATTTGTAGGAAATACTTTTCCAACAACAAGATATGATTCAATAAAACCATATCAAATAACAAAAATACCAACACCTTTTCCAAAACAAGATATTTCATTTAACAGACAATCATTCAGAAACCCAATTCCAGATGACCTTGTTCCTCCAAAAGGACCACCATTGCCTCTAGCTCATGAGGAAGAATATCAACAGTTTGCCGGAAACCAGATTCGGCGTAGCAGGAACCAAACATCTAATATCTTTGAGTAGGTATATTATCTCACTCACAGCCATATTCAATGCTTAAAATGTATTAAGAACTGCGTCAGTGGCCATATGCTCTGAGGTGTAACTCTTGTGTTAGACTAGACTACCAATGACAGGGATATCGGAGTTTGAATCCTAGTCAGGTGTACTGAGGGTGGTTTTACACTCTCCCATCACACAAATATGGGTACACTTTCTCTGAATTCAATCTTCCTCATCCCTAATTCATTAATGTAATTAGGACCTATGAATATAACCTGAACGGTTTGTAAGACACTCTGATATATATATATATATATATATATATATATATATATATACACACTAAGCTGTGTTCAGGGCCACATTTTGAAATATGGTGCCCTCAGGCACATGAGCTACCACCAAAACATCATATTGTTATTTGTTAATGAACACAAATAATATGTTGTTGGACTATTTATTGCTACTATTTACAGTATATCCCCTATAATTATATGACCAATCTGAAAAATGTTTGTGCTTGTTTATATCTGGCACAGCTTTGAAATTCGCATATGAATGACTCAATTAAAAGCAGACATATGGCCATAGTAGACACAATAGAACTCTAACAATACACTAGTGGTTTATAACAAGCAAGCTTCAGCTACAACTGAATCTGTAAGTTCTGTTTTAGTGAAAATTATGTTCATTTATGTTGAAGACAAAGGTTTCGGGACGTTGTACCTCGTAAAGGCCGCAGCTCTAAACAATTTAATTCTTTTAAATGTTGCACTCCTAAAAATCTCGCACCCTAGGCACGTGCCTAGTCTGCCTAGTGGGTAATGCGGCACTGGCAGTGTTGAGTATTCATTAAATATAATAGGGTGTAAAAAATATCAATCCAATTTCTATACAATATTATATCCTTACTAAGCATATCCATAGATTTGTCAAACTAACAAAATTACCTAAATTGAAGTGACTTAGCTTCACATAAAGATAAGATGTATTCCTAGAAAATGATTGGGTGGACTATGGGATTAAACAATAGCCGAACAATAGTTGAACAACAGCTATCTGGTAAAAGATGAACACCAAACTCAAAATGAAGCTAGCAATATTATAAAATAAAGGATTAGTATGGAGCCCATCTTGATATCATGGTGTGATGTTAGTCCATGGCTCTTAACATTGCCCCTGATACATCTCTAGATGCATGCTTCAACTCACTCTTTTTGCTTAGTAACAATCTTTTTTATGTTGCCAAAACTTTAAATGGTTATGCTTTGTTTTCATTGGTTAAACGAATCCTGATTTTAAATATTGATATTTTTTATTTGGTAAAGAAAAGGGGCTAGAGCAATATCACAATACAATATTTAATACCATTGGTCACAATAATTAACCATATTTTATTGAGTTTTGAGACTTAAAAGATCGGCACTGTTTGTAGCTTGAGAAGTGTAAAATTAATAAATAGAATTACATTTTGTCTTGATGCATTTTTTCCACTAATCAAACCAGGAATGTGCTATGTCTCTTAGTAAGCCACTGTTTCTAAAAAAATATGTTATTATTGCATAAATATTTTAATATATTTTTATCATCCAATATATAATAAATATTTCCACTAGATTAGGATTGTTTTAGAAAACCATGGACGTTCAATCATGTGAATCAACACCACTTAAGCTCAAATGGGCAATATGTTACTCCTAATGGGAACCAGAGAGATGGTTCTTGGAAAAGTGGATAAGGGTGCAGATATAAGCAGAGATCCGGGACAAATTTACATCTGTGTAGGCCCTGGGGTTGTAAAATTTGGAGGCACCAAAATTAAACAAGTATCTCTCTTTTCAACTTCTTGATATAACAAAATATTGTCATCACAATAAATTAGATTTGTTTGAAGAAATAAACAGCCATTATTAAGTAAGTAATATTTTGTCATAAATAAATAAAAATTAATGTACTAAGATATAATTTGTTTTATAGATCTTACCATGATGACAATAAAAAGGAGTGTTCAAGCAATAATGGTCACTTTTCTACATCATATGAGCCCAGTTTCCAAGTACTAGATATCAAAATCTTGCACAAATACAATGCTTTAAGAGTACATCTCTTGGCATATTAACTAGGATATTAGATACAAGATTAAACTCAAACCAGAAAATGTATCAAAAATTATTTTCTTCATTCTTTATTTGTCAATAATGAAACAGGGATCAGTTTGGCAGTTTTATTGATTTTTAAAGGATTGTTAATAAACTGCTTGTATTTTTAAAAATTCAGTATAATGGTTTCACTTTTCTCAATTCCACTGTTTAAAAAAAAGAGAGATCCGAATGATGATGCGATGTCTGGTTTGAGCTGTATTACTTACTTAAGTAAGGTGGTACCAATGGGCTGAAATACACTCTTAAAGCCAATAGTGATACATTTATCAAATTACAGACATGTCTATTTGCATAGCAAGCAAATTAAACTGTTATTAATCTACCTAACATTACATTCTAACTAGATTAAACATTATTAATAGCTATTATTGGTAAGTTAATCATGACTGTACCTAATCATCTTTGTATTTTAAAATTGATCATTACTAGTTTTTATTGTAGTTGTTTTTATCTTCTCTTTCATTAAGGTGGAAATGTAGGGGAGGTGAGAAAAGGTAAGCGATTTTGCAGTGTTTATCTTAAAACTTTTTTAGTCAAAATAAATCAAACATTTCTTCAGTAGAGACATATATTTTAATTTTCATTAGATGGTGACCTTACCAGTTCTTGAACATTTCTCAAGGGTGTCCTGGAATTTATTGACAACATTTCCTCTTCATTCTTAAAGTTTGTCATATATTGCTGCTATAATCATGATGGATCTTTAACAACTCATATCACGAAAAAAAACTAAACTCTTTCGTTCTGCTGAAGGAATATTTTATTTACTTTGGCCAAAAAATGTTTTGTTATAAAAACTTCAAAAACACTGACCTTTTCTCGCGTCCCTAACACTTAATTTTTTCAGGATCAAAGAAGGGTATGGTACATGAAAAGTTATATACGAGTAATATATTATTCTTTTAGGTCTATAATTATATTGACCAAAACACAATGCATTATTGAACCATTGATCAGTTATTAGTAAAACATACATACATACATACATACATACATACATACATATATAATATATATATATATATATATATATATATATATATACATACATATATATATATATATATATATATATATATATATATATATATATTTAATAAATTATATACACAGTAAAACATATGTATAAAAGTGTGTTTAGAATTTAAAAGAAATGTGCCCATATTTTCATAGATGTGAAATGGGAAACCATTCTGTGAAAAACCTCAGTACACCCATCCGGATTAGAACCCCGATCTCCTAGTCATTGGTAATTCAGTCCATCATGGGAGTGATGCCTTAGACCAGTGGTTGGCAATCTATGGCCCGCAGGTCGGATTCGGCATGTTGACTGATTTTATCTGGCCAGCAAAATATTTAGCAAACAAACATTTCTGTTCATAAAAATAGGTATATAATAAATTACAATATGAATAGTAAGACAGTGTAGAAACATTCTCTTACAATACATTTCCAAACCCTGAGGCAATAATTTGAATTACAATAGGCATGAAAGGTGACCTGGTGGTCTAGGGGTAAGGTATCAGACTTCTATGCTGGCGGCCGGAGTTCAATCCTCGGTCCCGGCACAGATTTATCTGATTACCAAACCCTTCCTTCACCTCTGACAAGATGTGTATTAATCACAACTTGTGAATGTGAGGAATACCAGGCCTCCACCGTGGTTCGGATTCCACGTTAAACTGTAGGTCCTTCATTTCATCTCACACTCACCCTACCATTACACATTAGCGTAAGTGCGTATAACCCGAACGGGTAGTAATAATAAAACGGTGCTAATAATAAAATAGGCATGAAAAATATAGAATTGACATTTTTTGCTTGATATTTTTACTAAACCATACGACTTGTGATATCAAAAAGTTTGCCAACCTCTGCCTTAGACCATGCAACTAAGGATGTGGATACTACTATCCACTATATACTTGGATAATAATTATGAATAGTTATACATATTTAACTTATTTCAATTTTATTGAGTTATTGTATTATATAATAAATAAGTCTCACTCATGATTATTTAGGTATACTAATATAGTCATTATAAGCCAATGCTGTTTTCAGGGAGGAGTTGGACCTCGATGTGGATGAATCATCAATTAGCAAGCAACCATTCCCTCACGTTATTACATCTGATGTACTAAGGAGAAGTTCAACAACTGCAAGACCTTACCAAAGTCATAATGGAATTGACTCTGCCTCAAACAAAAGAGTGAACTATAATTATCATCCTATTATCGATTATTTTAAAACACAGCAACCAACTGTGGAGAGACGTTTAGGTCAAGATTGGACACCAATCATTAACAATAATTCAGAGAAATATAAAAAGTGACCTATATATATATATATATATAAAATAGGAAATTGGCTTATGTAAGTCACTCAGTGGTTCAAAATAAACATTACACATTAATTTATATGAAAACATATTTTGCACTTCCATTATGAATTCAAATTAAATTTGTTATATAAATTTATACTAAACATTACACTCGCAAAGTAAAATATAGTTTACATATTTCATCATCCTCTGATATAAGATTCAGAAGCCAGAAGGATGTGTTTGAAATATTACTAGGTATTTGAGGTGCTCAAAAACTAAAGTGTTTAAATAAATGGGGAAAATAACATAGAAACAGTTTTATTTTGGCTAATATATTTTCAAACCTTTTAATAGAGTTTTACTAAAGTATTCTAAATAGTTATTGTTTATGAAATCTAATAGCCAGGCATTAGTTGTCTAAAAATATTAAATTATAATGACAATATTATGTTTGAGACTTAATTAACTTTAAATTACTATTGTCAAAATTGTCATGATTTGATAAGCTGTGAGCAGTACAAGTATGTATCTAATATATTTGTTGTGTTCTTAGGTAGTATGACTTTTTAAAACAAAAACAATTTTCTTAACAAATATATGTCTTAGTTAATAATTTATATATACATGAGGGTAGATCTACTAACTATTATACTTGTCAAATATCGTTCTTTTTATGAAAGCAGATGTAATTACTGTTATACTTGTCAAGTATCGTTCTTCCTATGAAAGCAGATGTAACTTTTCTAGCTGTCAGAAAAGGTTCTTCCTATAACATTTTTGGTATGCTAGGGTAGGCCTATATGTAGCTTCAAAAACTTTTAGAGACTTAATTTGTTTTTTCCCAGAAACATATAAATGTGACATTGGCCCCTTTTCTACCAAGGCACACATATAATATTGTTCCACTATTCATGTATTATTATTAATATTGAGCTTTGATGCTTTAATGGTACAAAGTATTGGTTCTATACTTGACCAAATTAAAAAAAAATCTTGATTTATTACATTTAACAATATAGCTGGAATATAAACTATTGAGCTAATATACAGAAATTAGCACAATTCTACAATATATTCTACAAAGCAAAAACAAAATAATGAAATCAAAATATGCTGATTAGGCCTTCATGACATATTTTTAGACAATATCTGATTTTTTTCAACAGATTTCAATAGAACTGGAAATCACATATTTTTCCTTAAGACATTTTTAGTAGGTATATAAATGGTTTGCAGCTGCACTCCATATTTCACATATCAGATGTTCCAACATTTGACACACACAAATTAATTAAGTATAGTGCTAAAAAAAATAGGGCACTAAGCCACACTTAAATGGCCATATTTCTACTAGTGTTTCCAGCCAAATTGTTGAAATTGCAATAAAAGTCTAAACAGGATATTCAAAATTTAGTTAAGACTTTATCATCGGTACTTTTATGTTACTCATCTATTAAGAGGAGTAGAAACTGTACACTCTCTCCCCCTCCCACCCCCTTTAAGATAGTTAAGGTTATATATTTATTTTTATTATTAAAACTTGTAGGTAGTTTAAAAATCAAAACAAGACTAATTTTTGTCTTTGTAGGGAAAGCAGACACTTTGGTTCTTTTAGAAATTGAACAATCCTGATAAAAAGTGTTTAGCTCTGTTTTTTTGGTGGTACATTGACAACACTGAAAAACAAAGGTAATTTGTTATATTAAATTCATAAAATACAACAATTTGTAGACTGTCTAGTTTTGGTACTATAAAGTGCTTTTTAAAAGCTGAATATATTTGTATTTAAATATTAAGCTAAGATGATTTTATTTATTAATGCACACCACACAAAAGGTGTACGTTTAACTATGCCATTGCTAATAAATGTAATATATTGTAATATTTCTTGTATTAATATGTATCAATCTCAAATACACACGTTTTTGAATTTGTTATAACTTATCCACATAGAAATGAAACAAAGCCCCATTGTGAATATTTGTTTGTGCCAAGAAAATTTTTAATATGTAATGATACTTGTCAGTCCCAAGAAATAATTAAACAACCATATATTTTGGTATTTACTCTTGAGGAAATTAAGTATATATGACTTATTATTTTAAATATATAACTCTAAATTATTCTAAAATAAATATATTTAACCAAAGTTTTGGTGAGACTTTTCTATTTGGTATTTGAATTAAATAGCTTCACATTTTAAAATTATTTTTCTAAGATTCATGAGGTCTATTAAATGCATACAACATATTATAAACAGCAAAAATTAAGATAATTAATCAGAACTATTTATAAGCTAAAGGAATACACCTTTAGAAGAAAGAAAGGTTTTAGAAACCATTATTATACTTTTGGTGTTATTTGAAATATAAAGTATAATTATATATATATAAAATCTCTAAGTTTAATTTATTAAAAATTGTTAAACTAGTTTTTTTATATATATGTATGTATGTATGTATGTATGCAAATACATTTTCTTTGGCATTTATGTTGATTAGTTCAAAATCATAAAGGAAACCACAGTGCCAAACCTATATGGGTATGTGTATGTGTGAATATTTTGGAATTTTAAATTCCACCAAAAGTATTATTATTATTATTATTATTAAGATAGGGCCATAGTGTAATGCACCAAGACACTGGCGCAGCCAGGATTCGTTTATGGGTGGGGTTTAGTGTCACTGACCAACTAAGTGGGGTCCATTGGTTTTTCCCACAGGAAAATTCGAAAATTTAAGTACTGAAAAATGCAAATGTATAAAAAGAAATACAATGATATACAAAATAATTTAAAATTTATAAAAATGGTAATAATTCTGTAATTATTATGACTATTGTAACGTCCCTATCCTACTTTTGTCAAAATTGTGTAAGGTCACTGGTTTTATCTGGGTGCTCGGTAGCCAGCACTACTACAGCACTACCACGACACCATAGGGGCTTACATGGTTAGGATGGACACTGAGTGGTAGGGGTTGGGATGTATGGTTCATGGGGAGTGAGACTTGCGAGTTAGTCCAATAATATCTATTTATTAATCTAGTCAGATGCTAAACTACTACATGAGTAACTGGGTAGCTCTCCCGTGACGAGGGTGCAGGCACGATTATGGTCTCGCAACCTTTCTGTAGACCCGCGATCGACCCTCTGGCGGGGTGAACCACCAGATCACTTTTTATATCATTTCGTCAGTCGTGCATGATACCGCCACACATGCACTCACATGGCTTCCAAGATTCAACAACCGTGTGTTATTCTTACACACAAACTTGCTGAGCTCAATTTTCACCAGCCAGGAAGGTCCATCGGTCGTACCGTGCTCGCTCATCAACAGGATGCAAGCTATATGATCTATATGCCATTCTCAGCAGGATGGCAACCCAATACTCTTGACTTCCAAGGAAATGTGCAAGCGTGGGTAAACCTCCTGCCAGAATAAGCCTTAAAATAATTATGCTCTTACATTACACCCCCCTCCGAAAAATAAGTGGAACATTTATGAGACACTTATTTGACCTAGGTGGTTATTACCCTTAACACTAGTTACTAGATAAGTCTAGCAAGGTAACAACAATAGATTGTGCCTGCGTAGGTATTGGGGTTACAATGTTAGGAGCAGGCCTACTAAAACATTTAACTAATGACCCATTAAAACTAAAGACTACTACAGCTACAATAACAAACAATACCAAAGGGATGATAGTTGAGCCTAAAACTATAAACAAGGACTTAGGGTGGTCCTTTAATCTATGGGCCTTAATTTTCTTTACTACTCATTTAACAGTTACTAGCATTTAATATAACACATTCTCAAGTTTCAAAGTATATGGAGGCATACTGTCAAAAGTAGTCCTGCATATAAATGTTACCTCAAGGGGATTATTTACTGAAAAAATCCAATCATTTGTACTTGTACGATGTAAAAGAGGTTTCAACAAATCTTGAACTGTTTTTGGACAGTTTAAACTGGAACTTCTGTTCAAAAATAGATCGAGCTCACAACTACTAATAGTCCAATCAACAAATTAAAAATAGCGGAAATAATTCGTGTAGTGGCAAATTTGTGTACAGTGGTAGGGGGGGAGTACCATGAACAACATACTAAAAATCCTGACCGGGGGGGAAGCGTTTAAAGGTCATTCTTCCACGTTATTCTCGTATAACTTGAAAACCGTGACCTCTAACGAAAAGGTGTTCATGTACAAAATCAAACTACATTAAATTCTCTAAAAAAGATTCTATTCATTTTTTCTCTAGGATGAATTGTTTATGATATGCAGGGAATGGAAAAATCTCGGATTATTAAAAATAGTGTTTTAATGGTATACAATTAATGTTTAATTTTAAATGAACTTAGAACAGAACAACTACATTACTTATTAAAAACAAACCTCTTATCTTGAATGTGTAAATCTCAAAAATCAACAATTGAATCATCATCATTATCATCATTATCATCTTGAAGAACGAGTAACGGTGGACCATTCTTACATGTACCATGGCACGTGCCGCACATCATGGAGCATGGAATGCCGGCTTTTCGGCATTCACATCGTCCCCCACACCCAGTAGAACATCGGCAAAAGAAGTTGTTCAGTATCGCTTCAGGTTCTCCTGGGTCTTTGGTTGTTACAGGGGTGAGCGATCCATCCTCCCCTCGGTTCCATCCCCACTCGGTCGGGGATAGGGGGTTGTTGAGCCATTGCGGTATCAGTAAGTAAGTAACAACAAATAGTGTTGTAAAAATCATTAAATAAAAACAGTAATTTAATAAAATTAATATAACTTACCTGTAAATAAACTCTAAGAGTCTGTTGCTGCGCAGCTCCTGTGGTTGGTGGCAGTGAGGCGAGGTCTGGTTTTGGCTTCGTTGATGCGTTTAGGAATGCAGCATACCGGCGTTGATTCAGGTCTTGCTAATCTGCATTCGCTTGGTACATTTCTAAAAACAACTTCTCACTAGCCTGTGCGACCTTGTCTGCTGGTGTCAAGGGGTTAGTAAAAATGTCTGATACTGTCTTCATTTGCCTAGGAATCTTGCTGAACAGCTTAACCATTCCTCCTTTACTCTTGTTGTAAATGGTGGAGGTGGTGTCACACCCACTAAAGGCATGGAGAAGGAGGATGGTTTCAGCAAAAGGAAGTTGTTGGAGTTTGTTTGATGAAAACAATTTGGATTCCACCTTTCCCCTGCCCGGCTTCATGAAGTATACGTTACTCCTTGGTCGTGCAAAAGCAATGAGTAAACAATCAAGTCAACATCTTCCCTATTATTGTGACAGTGGGATGGGCAGCTTTCTATAACCCACATCTCACCATAGTGTCATCAGCATCCCCTGTAGCAACTACTGTTTCTATTCCCCTCGCTGCCATTTTGTCACTGAGGAGTTGAATAAGCCTGGTTTTGTTATTCTCGTTTGCGAGAAAATGCTCCTGTTGAACAGTGACATTCATGCTTTCATTAAAATTAATGTAAACTGAAGTTCTTTTGAGGCCCCTTCTCTTCTGCTCATTTTGTACTGTTGACGTCGCCATATCCATCGAAAACCTCAGTACAGTTTTGACCATAATGTTTGAGTACATAGGCTATGTATTGATCGCAAGGTACAAAAATCTTAGTACCCATATTCCATTTCACGCGGTGAAGGAGGAAGCCTCCATTTAATACATTGATGCTCGTTCGTAGATCATGAGTTTCATAACTATCCTCTGGAAAAGCATCGTATAGAGATGACTTTTTTCCTTTCCTCATTACCCCTTCATTAAAGAGAGCCAACGGGAATGGAGATAATTCATATTCCATAAGCTGTGCAACATCTTTATCACTAATTTTTGCATTGGCAGTTCTTTGGAAAATGTTCAGAGGGTCTACAGTCACTGTTTCACCGTTCACTTTTACGGCATTGCTCATACTAGGCAATGACAACACCACATTCTTCTTAGACTGTTTTGTGTCACCAAAATTACAACCAACAAAACTTTGCATGGTTGCGGTACCAATTTTTAGGGCTCGGTGACTATTTATTTTTGAGTTTCCGATTATCCCTGTTGACAGAGACATAAGTGAATTTATTTTCGGAAAAAGAGGATGGTCATTGAACCATTCCTAAATCCTTGCCCGGTCTTGCCCATCCCTATTTTATCGTGATACCCGGAAATCAACATGCTGCTCCCCACTTGAAAAATCACTCCTCTATTGACGAGCAGATGACGGTTGCTCCAGGGGACCCACCAACCTACTTCGTTAGAACAGAATCATTTATTCCTCTTCCTCGCGTCAGGCCACCTGAGCTTTTCATGGAGCGCATTAAAGTCTGCTCTATGGTATTTGTCTGACCAAAGCCCTGCCCAACGTGAAGCAGTTCGATTTATGGTGAAATAGCCCTTATCTGCAAAATCCTTGAACACATGTGAGTGGCTAGTTTTAAATAATATCATGTCTTGAACGTAAAGATGGGCACATTTTGCATATTGAAAATGACCGCTTGAATGGAAGAATGGTATCATGTTCTGAACACAAGCTGAGTGGCCATTCCAATCACCACGGCGCTCAGAATCTATGAACTTCTTCATCAATGAAACCATTTTAAAATATTACACCCCTCCCTTTGCATATACCCAGCACACAATTTATTCCTTAATACAGCACTACTGCATTTAAATGTTGTACAGAAATTTAATATTCGCTCTGAACCCACTTCATTTATCATTAAACATTAATTTTATACCATTAAAGCACTATTTTTAATAATCCGGAATTTTTCCATCCCCTACATATCATAAACAATTCATCCTAGAGAAAAAATGAATAGGGTCTTTTCTTGTGGGAATTTATTGTAGTTTAATTTTGTACATGGACACCTTTTCGTTAGAGGCCACGGTTTTCGAGTTATACGAGAATAACGTGGAAGAATGACCTTTAAACGCTCCCCCACCCCCCGCTCACCATCCACCGGTCAGGATTTTTAGTATGTTGTTCATACACCTTAACACTGTACAAAAATTTGCGACTACACGAATTATTTTCCCTATTCGACCTTTTTTGGTCTTCGTTGACTGGACTATACCAGTCGTGTCATACAGAACAAAATTTGAAGGACAAATTGTGACATGTGTTTTACACTTTGTTAAATCTTTGACGACGTTCACATTATTAAAGTATCGTCTATCTTGACTGATAAGCATATAATCATGTAACTTATACTGAACATACTTATTAATATTCTTCCAAAACACAGAGAGAATATAAATCTGATATAGCTCCAATTGACTATCTGTATTTGCTAGGGCCACACTAATAATTATTTGTAAAATATCATCGCTTACTATGAATTGTACAGTGGCCTGTCCATTATTGCGTCAACCACCTATTCCATCATAATTGGACAATCATATGTCACCACAACCAGAAAACGTGTCAAACAGATGCAGACTCCACCACAGGGGCTCAAGGCAATCATCTCAGTGTTAAATCACCACCCCTGATCCCCCATTACTAATTATTCTGGTAGATATTGCTTTATAGACGTCTCCTCTCTCTTATCGACACTGCTGCCTCCAACTTTCTTCAAGCTGACCATATCCTAACCCAGGATAAAACGCAGTTTTCTTTTTCGCCATCTAGCTTGGTCTACTTAACCAAAGAGGGATGTACCCTTCCGATTGGTGATGGAGTATACCTCCCTATCACCATATAATCCATACTAATTCCTTTTACCTGTCTTGTTGCCTGCGACTTCACGTAACCATTGACCCTTTGCCAGTCATGGCTAACTGAACAAAAATGCTTACTCGTCTATGAGTTTCTATATCTAAAATTTGGATCCAATGGACGGCACTTCTTATGATGGACAGAACGACACAAAAAAGAAAGCCCACTTATTGCCTTATCCGATACTTAACATAACGCTCAAACCCACTGCGCAGATAGGTGATTAGACCTTCTCAATACTTACCGAGTGCTCTTCTCATCTCAAAGGTCTCTCCAACAAGCCCGGACTGTGACTCAAAACATACCCCTAGAATCTCCAAAAAAAAACCATAATACTGACAAGTTCATCTCCATTCTATTTCAAAAACTTCTACTGTCTTGAATACACCAAAAGGCAATTCTCAATTGTTTACCGTGATGCCACTTGGAAGTAAAAATTCTCCGAGCACTTTCAAAGATCTGTGCGCCAACAGGTTCTGCAAGACTACATAAGAAATTTTTGCTACACCTGCCTAGACGGCATTATAATTTATTAAACCATTAAGGAAGATCATTTAATCCATCTCTAGAAAAGAGTGGAACGCTTCGATATATGGACTCTCCTACACCCTACACAAGCGCCACTTTGGGAAAACCACCCTTAAATATTTAGGACATCTGATCCCGGCGAATGGAAACGCACCTCATAGGCATGCGCTCGGAGCCATTATGCCAAATCTACAACCAGTCTCCCCCCTCCACTACCTCACTTGTCGAACGTGCACTCACAAGTTATGTGTTTATTTTCTGCTTAAACAGAGACTGTCTAAAATAAAATGTCGGTAAACGTAATTTCAACTAATATGACTCCATAATCAAAGTCATATTAAAGTTTACAAACACGAGTTAAATAGAATTAAATTAATTTATGAAAAATATATTAATTATGACAGTCATTAAATAATTTAAAATGTAATGCCTTTTACTATACATTTTCACAAACTTTTATCCTTGACCAAACAACTAGTTACTTGAGTTGAATAGAGTAGTGTAACTATATTAATTGTTTCTAACTGGCTGAGCACAAGCTAACGCAGCTATATAATTGCAAGAGATGGATAGTGTTCATCTCCTTCCGACAAGCGATTACAACAATTCCATCATGCGACTTGCGCTTGCGTATGCAATCTTACTAATGCAAGTCCGACAAGCGGGGACGACTTGTTGTAGACTGGGCTTTACAAGACACACACATATACGAGCCACATACATCTCAGGTAGCTCCTACCTAAGATGTCCGAACTCCCTGTACCCTTGAACAAGCTTCTGAAGTCTAGATAACATAGGAAATGCACCGTGCAAAGAGAAGACGTGTCCCAAAGACTAAAGACAGCGTTGCAGCACAACCTCCAACATGTCAACTAAAAATTGAGACAAGACCAATTCTTAATACTACAGGTAGATGCCAGTGTGATTGGTCTTAAGGCAATTCTGCACTAAAACAATCCAGCTAGAGGATCTCATGTTATTAGCAACGCTATGGGAGAACTTGAAACAACACAACAAAGTTATTATAGTAACCAGCAAGTCGTGTTCTTGGCCGTAGTATGGGCCATCAAAGGATACCGACTCTATCTAGAAGACAAGCCCTCTACCATGAGCACGGTCAGCTTAGCTAAATCATATACCAAGTATTTCTTAATGGCCCAACTCCATGCGGGATCTTTGTTGACCTCAAGAAGAAGCGTGTCTCAACCAGTTGACGAATTGAATTACAGTCAACTCTTGATTCTATGACCCCGGGAATAGCGTCCCTCTCGAAGTAACGACCCTTTTTTGGGGAACCGTGAAAAATGTGGTAAAAAAGGTTGAAAAGTTTAAGGAAATCGGCTGTAAAATGGGTTTGTTGCATTTATTTAGGTCACTGCGTTGCCATTATCTTTGTGAGAGCTGTATTACTAGTAACTGGGGTGGGTCAGGTATAAAAATATACACCACCTCATCAATGCCAGCCAATGGCACTTGACTCTGTCCACCCCCTCCCACAAGCAAGACAATGTATCCCCGCGCGCGACTGCCGCTACATCACGCGCCAGGCTTGCTTTTGCCATTGTTATTTCGATTCTCGATTTGGTTACTATTTTGGTTTGATTTTGTGAACAATTTTTGACGACCCATGCTATTGTTTAACATTGTTATTTTGATTTGGTTACGTTTTTGGTTGGATTTTGTGAACGATTTTTGATGACCCACGCTATTTGTTGTCTAAAAAATGCAATTTTTTCGTATGAAGGTCAAGGGTGGAACAAAATCTGTTAAAATTCCAATAACGACCCCTTCGAAATAGCGACCCTTTTTCAGGGAACCGTGAAAGGTCGTAGAATCGAGAGTTGACGTGAGTAAATGCAAGGTTAACATATTATTAGATTGTGGTTACTTGTAAGGTAGTGTATTTACAAACATGTTAGATCTTAAACATTAAAAAAGTAATTAATTTTTTATTTTAAATTAAAAAAAATGCTAGTATCCATAGAAGGGAGGGTGGTTTTCTTGTTTGGACACTTTAGCGTAACTTTTCTAAAAATTATGGTAATGTTTAGCTATAGCTCTAAATAAAATGTTTTGTTGAATATGTGAGTAAAAATTAATTTAAAATTATTTAGTTTCAATCTAATTTTAAAATCAAAGGATTAGAACTGATGTATTTGTTGTTGTTGTTGTTGTTGAAAGTGCTACCATAAAGTTTGTTGTAACGTATAAACAGATCGATGATTACTGTATTTGCGGAACTGTCTGCTAGATCTAATTTTTATGAAGATTATAAGATAAGACACACTTTTCTATCATTTCATTCACCCCATATTCATAATGTTAGCGACGCCACTGGAACTAATAACAGACCTAGTCCCTTTTAATGACTCATTCATAATAATACTAAGATAAACAAGATGCTAGGACTACTAACACTTTGGATGGGTACATTTTCGGCTTTGCTGATCCCGGAATTCTTAGATAATTTGGCAAATACATTGTCCTCAAAGATAAATTGTTGAACAAAACTATTAAGTTAACTGTCTAAAATATTGTTTCTGTTTGTGTTTTACAGCTAGGCTCTGATAATTAACTAGCCAACCAGACTACTAGCATTTAAGTGGACAGATAAATAAATGATAACACACAATTTTATAATGGTAAATATTCCAATGGTGCGATTAAAAGGAAAATCTATTATTCATAGCGGCTTCTGATAGAATAATATTCTTACATCCTGTAACTTGTCACAAAGAAAGCTGTCTCCATCCCGAAGCGTTGCCTATGCCTCTCTACGATTGGCTGGAACATTGAGCCAAAAGAAATATTGTTTAGGGGCGGACACCTTTCAAAGTGTAAATACTATTTTCTTAAGTCATTTAACCATAACTTCTAACAAGTTGATGTTCAAATAACTAGTGACCGGCCACGTGGTAAGATACAGAGTTGGGGGGCTGTATCCTTCGTCTAGCAGGAAATTTAACAAGATTATCTTCCTGGTTTTATTATGGCAGGGCCTGAATTCTGATGACACGTTATCTTTTTTTTTGGTACATCACAAACAATGCTCATAAACTCTGTCCATAATCATGATCATGTTTATGGAAACATTATTTTATAAGCTATTTTTGGTCATTTTTTGTCACTTTTGGATTTTTAGGCTATTTTAATTTTTGGTTTGCATCTTTTTTGGATTTATTATTAAGAATTTTGTAGTCATTTTTAGGCATTTATGTTGGATAAGTATATTTTTGAATACTATCGACGTTTTATAATGAATAAATAGTCTGAAAAGGGCTATGTTGGGAGGATGTAGATATTAGTTTTGCCACAGATATTTGTAAATCATTATTGTATTTATCAGAATGCAAGAGTTTAGTAAAGTTGTTTCATTCCTTATACAATTATTTAGCTTCCATGTATAAAATGTATGTTTTATTTAATCCTGTGCATTCTTTATAAGTTTTTGTTCATTTTGAGTGTAGGTCATTTTTTGTAAATTAATCCTTTCTCACAACTTTTAGGTGATTTTTTAAGAATATCATATACATAAGTCCAAACCCTGCTTATAAGATGAGGGAAATATTGTAATCAAACAGGGGGAGTATAATCAGAGTTTATATGTCCTTACAAATTATTAAAGTAGAATACACTACATATGTTTTACGCGTTTGTTATGTTTACCAAGCGTTATGTGAAAGTAGTTTTGATGATTAAATGTTAATAATGACAATTCTTAATGTGCTAGCAAGTCGAGACTGTGCAGTGAAGATTTACAAGGCTGGTAAAGTGTGTTGGTAAAACTGTTCGACTCTGATATTATTGAAACCATGTCGGTGAAGTTTAATAATATATATTTTATGTTTAGGAAACCGGAACAACGGCCATATATAAGAAAGAGTGCCAAAACACATGTCGTGGATTAAAGCGGTTGGTCTTAGAAACGATAAGAAATTCTTCATTTTTCTCCCTTTGCAATAAAAAGGACTGATTCTATTGAATGATTTACTGTATCAACAATGGCGGCTCATATTGTAAAAACTAGGATGGTCATAAAAACTCAATTAAGGATATTTTATTACTAGTAAATACGTAGGTTAATTAGGTCAAGACCTAACCAGTATATACCATACTATTGCATTTTTCCAACACATTACAAACAGTTATAATCTATAATATTGATAACATAACATGCTACAAATGTTAAATACATTTTTTACAAACCCCTTCCTACATACACACACAAAAATTACTGTTTCAATCTGCTTGATACAGCAAACTGATAGTTTACTTTGGGAAAAATATATTTTTCTTTATACACGGCTACTCAGATCTCCTGGTAAACAATTAGACTGGTTTTAAGGGATTACAAGACAAGTTTTTCCACGTAATGAACATAGGGTGGCTTCGTAACGTCAAAGTTGACTCTGTATGCACCTGTGGCGTAAGCAACACAAGCAACACACCATAGGCAACATAGGCATCTTTACCACTCCCTTCCCTGACAGACACGATAGTTGGATACCTTCCTTATGGAGACCTGTTGTCAGACAATTCTATTCCTGTTACTAGTCATAATTTGTTATGGGCTGGATATTGATGAGTTGCCTGCCTCCCAGGTGTATACAGTTTGTGTCATATCGCTGTCATTTGGAAGTGTACTCGCATTTGCGTGAAAGGGGAGCGGAAAATCTTCTATAAAAACCAGCCTCAGTACACCCGACCGAGATTTGAAACACGATTTTCTGTCATCGTCAGTTTAGTCTACTGCAAGAGTAGCGCGTTTGACCAATCAGGACACCGAAGCGGGTTAAATTAATATAGGTTGCAGTTATTTTAAATGTATTTGTTTTAACTGGAAATAAATGGTTCAGTAATAGGATAATAAATCTATATATTTACAAGGTGAACCAACAGTGCATGTATTTTAAAATTCATATATCTAAAAATTACAATAAAAATTAACACATTTAATTTATTAAAAATAAGCTACCCGGATGAAGTTATAGTGGTCAATTTAAACATTTATTTAGATTAAGGGTTAAAATTTTTCATTGGAGATAATTATCGTCAACCATATTGGATAACCTATTTACTTTATCTTAACCCCTCGAAGAGAGTAAGTATTATGATCTTTAAAAAAATCGACTTCAAGATTTTGATGGATGTTGACATTTCATGACTTTCTGAACCTTAAAAATTAGTTATATGTGTCTTTATCTTAGCCTAGAGCTCAACCATTTTACTGAACGGACTATAACTTGGTATCCAGCGTGAAAACACGGGGTTTTCTCAAGGTCAAGTAACGAAGAAAAACCACACCACCCGTCGCTATAGCGTTAAATTTGTTTCATAACGTTTGACTTGTCTATTGTCTTACACTGTTACCAATTGCTATACCTAGCTTTTTCCGTCATTAGTAACAATTTTTCGCGTACCCCCAAACGTCTTGGAGCGTACCCCACATTTCGAAAGGCTGGCTAAGTACATTTAAAACCTTTACACATTTTGAACTCATTTTGTACATTCATTTACTTATAATAATTAAATGTTTATTTTATGTGTGTTTGAGACTTTTTCTCAAATTTAATCTTATAATAGCTATGTTGAAAATTTGAGGTTGGCTAAGTGTTATCAAACTTGATCGGTGAGCCAAGCTATTCCCTGAGAGATAAGATTTAGTTCGCATTCAGGATGGGTGCATTCGGTATTTTATTTATTAATGCTATTATACTAATCGTGATGCTGTATGAGACCGTCACACCCCACGGATAACACCAAACATAGGTTTATAATAAACCTCGAATCAGATGTTGCACCTTGCTTCGGTTTTTCTGTATTCTACCTTAGAAAATAGGGGAATTGGGGCCGGTGAAATTGTTTTACCATATTTTAAAAATTACTAAAGCAAAAAATATATTTAAAAAAAACCTAAATTCAATAATATCAGATGAATATTGAATAAAATCGCACTTCGGTACGTTTTCTAGTTCAAGCGTAATCGTATATCTAAATATAAATGATAGAAATAGCTAAACATTAAAAAATAGAATAAAAAGTTTATAGTTATAAGATTTTGGGAATAAATTACTGAATAAAATATATTTTTAGATCAGTTACTATTCCAAATATTCAGTGTAGTTTTGTAATAATACCTGTATAGAGAGTATATAGGCTGATTAGAGCCCATGGCTATTGAATCTATAGTTGACTTAAGCTTGTTTATATACTATTATTATTATTATTGTTATTATCACCGCGTCTTACTAACCGTTCGGGTTTACGCACTTACGCTAATGTGTAATGGTAGGGTGATTGTGAGATGAAATGGAGGACCTACAGTTTAACGTTGGACCCGAACCACGGTGGAGGCCTGGCATTCCACACATTCACAAGATGTCTTGTCAGAGGTGAAGGAAGGGTTTGGTAATCAGATAAATCTGTGCCGGGACCGAGGATTGAACCCCGAATCCCCAGCTCAGAAGTCTGACACCTTACCCCTAGTCCACCAGGTCAACCGTTTATATACTATAGGCTCATATATATATATTATATGAGAAAATATTAGATAAATAGTACATATAGACAAGTTGGTAACTATTCTCTCATGTTTTAAGGTGGAGTCTGTGATGGACGTGCGGAAATCGTCAAATACATATTATCGATCAATTAATATCCCACGATATCAGATAACGCAACCAATTTTGAAGCAGGAGGGTTTTATGTTGCCAATAATACAATGACAACTGTACAAGTACTCATATCATTCACTTGATAAAAACCCAACTGATTTACTTAATAACCTTGAAGAAAACAAATCTAATTTCAAGATTTCTTTATTTCAAGTTTCTCTTAAAGCCCAGCCATCAACAAACTGAGCAAAAACTAGTGGAACTCCATTCTCCAAGTTTCTTTAGAGCATTGCTCTGTTTGAAATGTTGTCAGAAGTATTTATGGGCTCAGTGGAGTGGAACAACTAGGGCATTTCTGGAGTTTAGTGACATCCGCGCTCAAGTCAACAACCATTCGCATTGAACCGATACGGAACATTTGCTTCGTTTTTCCTACATTACTTTCCATCATTTTAGTACAACTACTTTCAGTGCAATTGCTTTGCTCTCAAATCTTTATAAAGAGACTAAACAATGAACAACTTTGGTCAGTTTAGATTTGGTCACTTACCAATGTGTAAGAAGTTGTGTGTGACTTTACCAACAGGTGTTATTAGTACCAAAGTATTAAAAGTGTTATAATATAGGTTTATTGTGCTCAAACTTAAATAAATTTAAATAAATACAAAAATACATAGCAACAAGTTTACATGTGAACTAAGTGTGGTTATTAAATATACTATTATTTAATTTTCATGGAAATGAGTACATAATAATATTATTTACACTTCCTCTGATATAATTTGTGGTATTTCATAAACTTTACAAGGATGTTTTATCTAGTGCGTGTACAAAAACAAAGTGATGTGTCGTTATAATGTATTAGTGCTTAGATAATTAAAATTATTTTAATAAACAAAAATCAAAATGCTCAGTGGAAATAATAAACCTAATAACTTTGAAATAAAAAATACAATCTCAATAATATGGACTGCGATATGGTTACTCGCGTTATGTTCTATTGGCTGCTCGGAAATAAGTGACGATGATGATGATGATGCCAGAGTGTTTCTAATTAACGATGGAAATACACCAATTGGTGACCACGAGATTCCAAAACAATATATCCCAACGAGTCCTGTTTATAAAAGTCCAGGAAATTGGGCTACTCCAGCACCGGACTCCGGTGTGGATTTAGGATTCATTCCCGTCAAAATGTACGCTCAAGTACGACGAAGCAGCACAGTGAAACATCTTCCAAGAAGCGATGCAATCGCTTCAGCGACAACAGCCGAAGAGATCGCGAATGCACCTCGATTACGGGAAGTGGTTTCGTCCAAGAAGATAAGTGAAGTCTACTCAGAAGAAGGTTATGAAGATTCTGCTTACGATCATGCTGGCTTTGAAAAGAACGCAGAAAACGATGAAGGGTATGAACAACACGAGGGCAGTAGGTCCAAAACCAAACCAAATGTTTCCAAATACAATGCACATGATTCAGAATCACAAGGAAGCAATGTATATAAAGAGAAAGTAGGTAAAAAGGGAGAGAGTGTAAAGAAGGAACCTGATAGTTCTGTTGGACCACGCATTAGGCATAAATTGATGAAAAAAGAAATGCATAAAGTGACTGTAGAAAACCAAGAAAATAATGGGAAACCTGTAACCATTCAAGCCACGTTATATCATACAATTAATCATCCTGAATCTACATCAAAAAAACCAATAATTCATAAACCCGACAAAGATGTTGCTAAACAAGTGTTAGATGATAAAAACAAGCGAAATAATATTAGACTGACTAGTTTTTTAAAAGAAAACAGTGAAAATATTGAGAGATCATCAACGAATATTGTAGCGCCCACAACTTATTTAGTTCCTCCACCTGTAACACAAACCGATATATATTCATTAAATAATCGAGTCAACCATCCCAAAAGCTTCATGTATTATAATACGAATCCAACTTCAATATCCCAAAATGACAAAATTAAATCATCGATTGTTTCAATGGATCCTTATAATGGATTCTACGCTCCTAATGTAGGGACATCTTTAGGCCCAAAATACTTTAGTACTGGTGAGACAAACATGTTTAAGAATCCCCCTTTAATGCAAAGGCATTTAATACAGCCTATGCATTTGAACCAATACAAAGATAGCCCTATACCCTCGTTTGTTGTACAACAAAAAATTCCAGCTAGAGTTATAGATACTAAAAACGCTGCATTAGTTTTCAATGCTAGGCCTGATGTAAAAGAGGAATTTTCAGATAGCCTGAAACAGCATATTAACACGAAGTCTCAACCAACTTACAATAATCAATTTAACGGGGACACGTTAACTTACAAACAAAATCCTAATATAATTTTTGAGAACTTTGACTCAACAACTACAGATAAAGATGACAAAGATGACAAAAAAGAAAAGGTAAATCGTGATATTGACCATTTAACAAAACTTGACCTAGTTTCTCAATCGCCAGAAGAATACATTGCACAATTAACAATGGAATATTTTACCAACAATTACATAAAAAACCTTAATCTCAAATCTAAGTCCACAGATAAAGATGACAAACCTCCCATTAATACTGGATTGTCAAAAATATCAAAAACATCTAATGAGGTACCACAACATGAGAAAGCTGCATATTTTACTCGAAATCCTAAGAACGACAGTTCAAAAACAGAACCTGAAAATGTCATACCAACTCAAATAATAATGAAACGAATGTATAATACTTTATATGACAACTCTGAAAAACTTGAAGAAAATCTCCCTAGAGAGGAAACCAGCTACTTTCCTATAAAAAACAGAGTTACTAAACCAAATAATGACATTCAACCAGACATTATAAATACTGATACAGATATTTTAAAAAATAATTCAGAATATTTAGAAAAGGACACTTCCGATGGTATTAATTTTTCAAATGATAGCCTAAATAAAGAAAACATAACTAACACTGATTTAAATTTAACAGAAAGGAAATTCATAATAAACAACATAAATAATTCATTTAACAAAATAAGAAACGCACGAAAGACTAGCGATAGTGAATATGGTAGCCCCAACTATTTGTCTGGTGATGACGAAGAAAATAATTTGGAAGAGAAAGAAAAAGAATTAGAAAAATTAAAAGAAATAGAATTAAAAGAAAAAGAAAGGGAATGGAAAGAAGCAATACGTCTCTCTAAACAAGGAAATCCAACACCCAGACCTTATGATGAAAATAAATATCCGTTTTACAGTGTTGTACCGTCAAACACTATATCAGCACATACTCCTCTTCGATACGCCACTAACCCAGATAGAATACCCTTGAAAACAGAAGGGGGTATGGAATTCTATGAGTCAAGAGACAATGTTCATTGTTCTGAAGTGACACCGCCACGCAATGTCGTTCCAAAGAGAAAAGGGCCGGGCGAGTGGAATAGTAAACCTAAAGCACGTCTTCCCCGTTTGAAAGGGTTAGGTGATAAAATAGATTGTTTCCGAACAAAGTATTTTGGGGATGAGCCACTGGATAGTCCATTTTTCAAAGAACAAGTTGCTACTGATATTTTACAAAAAACTGTGGGCCAGCCCGATGGCACTATGGGATTCTACAACGAAATATTAGGACATATTAAATCTATTAAACATATGAATAATCTTCCTGCACAGTTAGAAGGGGATGAGTCAATATATTTACAAGTAGCAGAAGAAAGTCAAAATAAACCCGAACAAATAAGTAATACTTTTGCCAGCAATAAGAAAAACCCAAATTTAAAAAAACCCATTGAAATAGGAGATTTACGTAAAAAAGTAAAACAACATAGGAATAGCAATGACAAACATCAAAAGCGTATTAAAGAAAGCTATACTCAACGTCCTTATTTTATTTTGAATGGTTCAAATAATAAAGATATAACCATAGCGAGCCCTAGCCTATACGCATCCATAGAAAATACTAAAACATTAGCACAAAAACTCAACTATTCTAGGAATCTGAAAGTAAATGGTATTCCAGAACAAAGAGAAAAAGTACCTGAAACACAGTCCAAAAAGTATAGTCCTATTATTTTGTATACGCCACAGACTATATCACCTTTCTCCTTTTACACACAGAATCCAGAACATACAAATAGTCAAAATCTTATTATTATTGGCATGACACCGCCAAAACAACCTAAACTCAATCGTTATAGCAATGAATATACATATGCAGAACAAATTCCTACTCATAGGATGGCAGTAAATAATAATTTTCAGCCTCATATTTCATATTATTTGAAACGAAAAAAAGATAGAAAATACTATGACAATATTGAAGGGATGATGCCACCTTTACCTCCTATTATTAGGTTGGAGAAAATACCCAATTCAAATACAGTATCAACATTATATAAAGATTCAGGCTCAAAGAATGGTCAAAATGGCTTTGAGGACACAATGGCAAGTGAGACAAACAAAGAAATGTTGTTACAAGATAGTTCCTCTTCAAAGGTTGTAGTCAATTTTAATGAAGAGCCTAGTATTTCTAGACCTTCTTTTACTAGTAGAATTATTTATCAACTCATGGATGAGAGTAAGACAAAGCGTAAACGTAGATCACTTAATGAAGAAATGCCGAGAATGTATAAAAAAGTTGTATCACGCAGAATAAGAAAGATATTTCAAGAAAAAGAAAACACTTTTCCAAAAAATAGTAACGAATTTAAGCCAACAAACCCGGAAAATGATTTTGAATCTTTTACTAAGCCATCGATGAAAGATTTACAAAATAAACACAAACGCACGCCCCAAAGTCGCAAAAGTCAAATAGTAAAAGCTAATAAAAATAAAATAGATAGTTTTGAAAAGGATGACCGTGACAATAAAAAGCTCTCGAAGGTAAATAATACCAACATTACAACAAAACGTGCTAACTTTCGTAAAGAAGGTAGTTTTAAACTCAAGGTCAAGGAGCCTCTTAATAAGAGTACTGAAAGTATTTCACTAAAACAAGTTCTTGATCAAGGTGTTCCTTTTCGAGAAAAATATAGTAGGCAAGATAAAACCAGCAATAGAGATGAAAATAAAAACGAAGATGAGCAAATACCACCATCAGATACACATCTTAAGAAGACATCAACATATTTAAGTAAATTGAAAACAAACGAAAATAAAGAAAAAGAAAATTCATATCCAAACACTTATTACGATGATGATATTTACGATTACTACGAAACTTCTTCAATTCCTTCCTTGGATCTCTATGATTATGAATCAGCACCTCAAGAAACGCACTTACACGAGAGCCGAACATACATTGATGGAAGGAATTCCACTGAAGGTAGCATAATACATACCCCGTTAAAGACGGGAAAAAATAAATATATCACAGAATATGATTTCATAGATGATAAGGATTATACTCCACAGCTTCAGTCGAAAGAATCGACTCTATCAGCAGAAGAAATAAATAGAATCTTGGGTGGCTTTATAAGTAGGCATAAACCAACATACAGCAGCCGTTATAATTCCGAGAACCTATCAATTCTACCTCACACATCAAAAGTACCCATAGCGGTTGAAAAACATGAAACATTTAAAGATGCTTCCAAAGTTAATACTTCAAATTTATCTAAAAACGATAACAAGACCAAAATAATTAATACACAACTAGAGGGGAAGCCAATTAGAAAATCAAAGCCAAATTCATTTGTAAACTCAAAGAAAATTGAGGACATTTTTATAAATACTTCAACAATAGCTCCAAATTCAAAGAATCGTCGTCGAAAACCAACAGAAAAATATTCTAGTTCAGTTTTAACTAGAACAGACTCACCAACGAATGAATCAAAAATAACAAAAAGTAGAAATTCACAGAAACGTATGCCACAACAAATTAAAAGTGACAGTAGACGTATTGACAAAAATAAAAATATTTTGATGTGAACGAGAAAAAAGAATCAGTTGAAGTCCATCCAAAGATTAGAAAAAAAATCAATCATACCAAAGAAAGAAAAAATTAATATTAGAGAACGGAATCAAATGCCAACAACTACTAATACAAATAAGGAGCTCACAACCGAAAGGACACTACTGGAAATTAAGGGGAAGAGCATAATTAAATATAAAGAAGACAAAGAAGGAAAAGACAGTGAAGTGATAAAAACAAGTACTGAAGATGTTCAAAATATAAGTAAAACCAAAATGGCAAAATTAAATGGTAGAGAAAGACCTGCACAGGAGCGAAAGTCACATGAAAAAATTAGGCACAAAACATCAACAGAAATCCCCTTAGGAGGTAATCATATTTCTCCAAGACGCGTTGCAGTAGCACACCGAACAGTTACCAAAGAAGAGTTTTTTACAAGAACTTACATACCCGAAGAAGATTTAGTAGATCAACTAGCCAGAGAATCCGAAGAGGAAGGTGAAAATATGTTTCTAAAATCAGAAGAAAGAGCAAAAAAATCAACATCTGAATATGATGAAGGCAGCGAAGAAGAATATCTTCCATACGAATCGTACAGTTATGAATTGGAACATAGAGATTCCGTTGACGAACCTCACTATGATAAACTATGGCAGGAAATAAATAACACACATAGTAGTGGAGCAGAGAAAGACTTAGAATTGATTTTACCTGTGAAAACAGTATCCAGAATGGACAACGGAAATATACAGGAAAGGTTTCATTTTCCATACGTTGACAAAAACGCATTTATTAAAAATAAAAATCGTAAAAACTCAGCTCCGAACAGCAAGAAGACTCAAAAGGAGAGATTCAACGAGACAAACAAGAAAGCTGTTCTCAATTCTAGTACAAAAGGATTTTCTATTCAGTCACCATCATCATCTTTGTCTCGTCAAATATCTGGCAATAATGCTGGTAAAGCATCATACAAAATAAATAATAATTCTAATTCAAAGGTTTTAAGTTATCTAGTAGATCATGAAACAGGGAAAGGAAAATGGGTGAGTTTAAATGATTTTGGTGAAACGACACAAACTCACTCTCAAAAAACACGAAAGTTAGGAAAGGATACTCACATCCAGCAATCACAAAATGATGACATGGCTAAAACTTCAAAAATTATTAACGATCGAACAAACGCAAGAGAAATAAATTCGAAAAATAATTATAAAAATGAGGAAATACTAGAAAAAAATGTACTAAACGAAAATAAAAGTGACACACCTAAACATAATGTAAATAGTGGTTCAAATAATGTGGACAAAAGGGCCAAAAAAGAAAGCTCAAAGTATATTAGACATAGAATTACTAAAATTAAAATACCGAAATTATGTAATGAAGGAGGCAAAAGTAATCAATGTGAACAAAATCCATCTGAACACAAATCTTCTCAAAGGAAAACTGCACTCTATAAAAACAAAAGTGAGAAATTTAAAAAAAATGAAAAGTTAGATCACAATAAAGAAACCACAACAGAAAATCGGAATGGAATCAAGATAGATGAATTCCGTTTAGGAGACCAAATCCGACAAAAATATGACATTGATGTTTCTAGAATAGCTCGTAGACGTAAAATAGCCAAGGACAGAGATCGAAGTATTCAAGATAAATCTGTAGTAGACGATACAAACCGTGAAGAGATTGAATACAACGACGAAGATGAGAAATCGACGTCAAGAATCAATGGTAAAAAACATCTTGAAGAAAGTGAAACTGTTAAGTGATTTACAACCAAGACCATGAAAACATTTAGCCCAAGAAAGTGAAGTGAAAATATGAGGGAGGAGGAACAGAAAGTTAATCCGAATATGGACATAGACGGAACTAAGAAAAGCTAGACAAATATTGTTTATATAAAATATAAATTAAAGACTATATTATCAAATTTTATATTTTAAAAATAGATAAAGAATAATATAATCAAACTATTTGATATATTTGTGAGTGACAGTTCTACTACTATGGATTGTAATATACAAGTGTGTGGTATATTAATGTCTTCCACATAAAAAAATAACTATGTAAAAAACTTAAAAACTCCAAATGGAAATAAATAGTAGTGAATCAGCAAATATTATATAAAATATATAATCCCGTAGTTCGAGATAAAAGAAATGTTATTGTAGAAGCGATTTTAAGGAATAATGTTTGACTTGTTGTGTATAAAAATAAATTGTTAGGTATTTAAATAAAGGCAAGTTACTCCGAAACAAACAATGAGTATTTAGTTTGATTAGTTGTTAAGTTCTTAATATACTATAAAGCTACTAAATGTTTGTGTTAAATAAAAATACAAGAGAAATATATACATGCATATATCACCATGATGAGTAATAAATAGTTGTAGTGATCGAAAATATAATAATCATATTAGATTATCTCCTACTTTTTGTCAGAAATATAAATATTAAAAAGTTTTTATTATACCAGATATTTACTTCCTCAGGCCTGGATCAGTTTTTTATTTAAGCCATATATTTCCCACTACCGGCTGGCTAGTTCTGTCGTAGCTTCATATGTCCATAATATAACTTAAGACTAGGACAGGCACAACATCCAGTCTTCAACCGTTAATTTATCAATGTGAAAGGGTAAATGAACATTTTCATCAATGTTAAATTATCGGACATGCCGGGAATCAAACCCGGAATCTTTAACGCAGTAGGCAGAAACGCTACCGACTGAGCTAAGGTGTCATGATACCAGAAATTAAAACATTACCGCAAACTAATGATTGTGTGGATATTTAACCAAAGAACTAATTATAAATCACAATCTTTGAATAGTTTTAGTTTAACTAGTTTATATCTCTGATATCTTGTATAGTTATAAAAAAAATTATATGTAATAATTATAACAATAAGAGACCCCTTAATATAGGCCTACATTCGTAAGTAAAATGTATCCAAACTTTTATGCATACATATTATAAAGCTTGAAGCCAATAAAAACGTAAGTACGCTCAACTCTTATTGCCTTTTGTTTATTAATTGTTATATCATAAATCATAAAAGATAATTTTATATACCTTGTTTAAAACACATTTTTTCGGTATACCGTCTGCCTATATGTATGTACAGGATATAATATGTATATTTGCAATTTGGTGAATAAAGCGTTTAACTCATTTTCTAGATATATTGTATGTATGTAAGAGGGTTGACGTCTCGCCTGCTTTCAAGGAATGTAAAACTCAGAATATACAAAACAATAATTTTACCGGTTGTTCTCTCTCTATGGTTGTGAGACATGGTAGCTTACCTTACATGGCGGAAACCGATTAAGGGTGTTGGGAAACAATATGCTTAGGAATATATTTGGTCCCAACAGGAATGAGGCTACTGGGGAATGGAAAAGGCTACATAATGATGATTTACATACCATGTACTCATAGCAATACAATGTTAGGATACTCAAGTCTTGTAGATTACGATGGTAGGACATGCAGTGTGAATGGGAGATTCTATAACCTTGTTCAGGGTACTTACTGGCAAACACAATGGGAAGAGCCCATTAGGAAGACCTAGACGAATATGGGAGTATTAACATTAGAATGGACCTGAAAGAGATAGTGTGTAATGAGGTAGACTGGATATAGCTGGCTCAAGATAGGGATATGGTGTAACAAGGTGGACTGGATAGAACTTGTTCAAGATAGGGATAGGATGTAATGATATCGCCTGGATAAAACTGGATCAAGATAGAGAGAGATAGGTTGTAATAAGGTGGGCTGAATAAAGCTAGCTCAAGTTAGAGGATAGGGTGTAATGATGAGGTGGACTCGATGGAAATAGCTCAAGATAGGGATAGGGTGTAATGAGGTGGACTGGATAGAACTAGCTTAAGATAGGGATGGATAGGGTGTAATGAGGTGGACTGGATAGAACTGGCTCAAGATAGGGATAGGGTGTAATGAGGTGGACTGGATAGTACTATATCAAGTTAAGGATAGGGTGTAGTGAGGTTCACTGAATAGAGCTAAAACAAGATAAAGATAGGTGGCGTATTTTTGTAAGTGCGGCAGTGAGCTTTCGAGTCCTTCATGTCTTAGAGTAAGTAAATAGTCTTGAATAAGAGTGCATAAAGGCCGTTCACCGTAGGAATTGTTTTCTGGAAGGCCTTTTTCCCTACCAGAAATCTATTATATAGTAGGATATTGGTAGGAAAAAAGACCTTCCAGAGAGTAATTTCTACCGTGAATGGAGTATAGATAGTGATCTTTCTTAATGGAATTAAAGTTGATATTTATTAAGAGATATTTCATAAAGTTACTATAAAATACATTATTCCATATTATTAGGAATAAAAAATAATATTTTATGGGAAAATAAAAATGACATTAATAATAAATGATATTTTTATTTTATGAGCCTTATTTGACCTACATAAATGATCAAATGGGCTAAGTTTAAGTCTTATATTTTCTGGTTTTCTGGTGTCGAATCCCTGTCGGGTGTAGTGAGGGTGGATTTTACTAAATGGTTTCCCACTTTACTTTCACTCAAATTTGTGTGCATTTCCTCAAAATTAAACCTTACTTTTCTTTACCTCATTAGTGTAAATGAATGTGTAAATAACAGAATCAATGCATTAATATAAGTAATGTATTTTCGTTGTATCATGTATTATTGCTTCATTCAAATTTTGAAGCTACGATGCATCTATGTGCAAAGTATACAACAAAGCCGAAAAATGCTATATGTTGCATTATATTGATGCTTATTATTATTATTATTATTATTATTATTATTATTATTATTAATTCCTTTAACTACAATGTGGAGAATGGGGCTGCAACAAAGATTTGCTACGCCTATTAATGCCAATGTTTATCTATACATTCAGTTTAATAGAGTTATTTCAATTACATATT
Source organism: Timema cristinae (assembly GCA_039000515.1). Lineage (NCBI taxonomy): Eukaryota > Metazoa > Arthropoda > Insecta > Phasmatodea > Timematidae > Timema > Timema cristinae. The sequence continues at coordinate 90,186,460 of JBCFYV010009882.1, forward strand.
CATGTTTTACTGAAACTTTTGCTACACTAGTTGTTCTGTGAACAGTAGACCTCAATACCTACAATTTACTATTGCTAATATAATCTTAAGATTTCTATTTGGACTTACACATAGTGAAAATATATCCTGTAAGTTCTCTTTGGGTTTGAAGTTGAAATTTTTCCTTAGTGTTCAAGCTAGATAAAAAACAAATTAATACTAAATTCAATATTACGGTATATTAATAGAAAATATACATCATTTACGTGATTTAATACGTTAGTTTCACAATATGTCAAAAATTCAAGATATATGACCTAGGTAATGATCAATTCATAAGAATTATAAATTTATATCACTTGAGTTGAGCTATTAAATGAATAACTATTTGACCTTCCGCTATCATGAAACAGAAAACAAGATTGAAATAAAATGTACTTTACATATAACGTTTGACCTAGGTTCAAAGAATGTCCCTGTCAAATTTAGTTGAAATTGATTCACGCATTTTACAGTTATCGCGTGGCAAAAGTCTAGACAGACGGATGAAATGCCAAATGGTCACGTTAAAACCGAACCACTATTCTATCAGTAAACAACATTTGGTCATATGTATCGATTAAATCATATGAATGAGCAGTCACGTAAACTTCTACACACAGAGAAAATTCCTCACCTTTATAAAAAACACAGTAGATAACTATATGGATCATTTCTTACGTTAAATGGGGAACAATCTTTTGGGGCGACCCTGGTGGTGTTACCTGTTAAACTTGTGCCAATTTCAAATTAACATGTATTTATTTGTTATTTATCTTGTAAATAAATAAGTTTAGTCCCAAACACGAGTGGATACAATTAATTTTACATTCATTATACAAGAATCTATACATATAAATCTGTGTATATACTTTATGTGTTTTGGCAAACATAATAATTAACACTATTTTTTTTTTAGTTTATCCAAATATTTATTTGCTTATTTTGTTAACATCTTTCTTAGGAACCTTGAATATTTGAAACCTCATTAGTGCTGAACTTAGAAACGTATTGCTTTCTAAAATTAGGTGTGATTGACTATAAATTTTATAATTTTCTAGTGGACTCACTCTGCCAAAGCTTCAATGGCTTTATGGTCTAAGGCGTCACTATCGTGTTAGACTAAACTGCCGATAGTAGGAAGATAAGGGTTCGATTCCTGGTCGTATGTACTGAGGGAGGTTTTTCAAGAATGGTTTTCCACTCCCCAACCATGAAAATGTGAGTACACTTCCTCTAAATCCAATCAAACTTATCCCTAACTCATTACCATAGTTAGTAAATATGCGTATAGCTTGAATAGGTAGTAAGACGTGGTGCTAAAATAATGTATAACTTTATAAAAAAAAAAAAAAAAGACTAATGGAAAGATTGTGTATGGGAGAAGAGAATACTACATCTCACATTAAGGTCAGTCAGTTGAAAATATATTTTCGTTCCACGCCTACTGTTCTCAGCAAATTTTGAAAGCATTTGGTTTAATGTGAAGGGCACCAGACAGGATAATATTTTTGTTAGCGATGAGGGAGGTTGAATTGAGTGGAAAACCATTTTGAAAAAACACCTTCAGTACACCCGACAGGGATTCTAACCCCGATCTCCCTGTCATCGACATTCTAGTCTATTGCCAGAGTGACTCCTTAGACCATGCGGCCAACAAAGCACGTCAGAATACTTTAACAATCATTGTAAATTTACAATATCTTGTATTAATATTAACTAAAACTAACTTTAATAAAATGTAGCCTGCATCTGTGGACATGCTGTCTAAGTGTAATTATCATTCAGTAACGGGAAGGCTCGGGATTAAAGGCCAGCTGGGTGGGTTATTTCCTAAATAATTCCTCCCTTTCCCTTCACGACAGTGCCAATGCATTTTCTCTAAATCATACCTTACTCAGTCCTACACCAATAAGATAAATCACACAACAGTACATACACGCACAAACAAAACCCACACACAAACAATCACATTATATACCAAACAAATAAACAAACACACTTCACCAAATAATATACACCAACACACCACATACAACCACACCCCACACAAACAATCACATTCTACACCAAACAGAAAAACACACACCAAATCACATACAAAGAAACACAGCCACACAAAAACATACACACAATAAAACACCATATACAATCACACACCACATAAACAAACTCAATCTACACCAAAGGACAAACACACACTAAATCACACACAAAGAAACACAACCACACAAAAACATACACACAATAAAACACCATACACACACAACACACACCAACACATTCTACACCAAAGGGACAAACACACACTAAATCACATACTAAAAACACACTAGCTCACACACGCCACATCCCCAACAAAACACCACACACAATCACATAATCACCCCCCACACACAATCACATTCTACACTAAACCACATACAAAGAAACACACACAATAAAACACAATACAAAATCACACACCACACATACAAACGCTTTATACATCAAACAGACAAACACACACCAAATCACACACACAATAAAACACCACACACATATTTGCACATAATCACACAACACACAATAAAACATCACACACACATTTGCACACAACACACACAGAAACACATTATACACCAAATAGACAAACACACACCAAATTACATACACAGAAACACACTAGCTCAAACACGCCACACACACATATGCATACAATCACACACCACGCACCACATACCACACACCACACACACATACACACAAACTACAACGCAATCGCACAATCACCCATCCAACTCCCAACACACCCAAGCAAACTTCAGAAACCACTAAGAACAAACATGAAATGGAGTTTCATCAGGCAGGATGCCAGGATTTTAGACAAGACTATAATCATAAAGTCCATGAGAGGTGAAGGCATTCCATAGCATTCATACAAATACTACAATACACAGGACGTTAAATATTTTTTTTTCAGAAGAATTTCTCAATCATGTCAAAATGAAAAAAAGAGGGCGTGGTTTTGCACCATCAGCCATCCGGCAACGACATACCTTTGTGTCGCTTAAGATCATTGCTGCGAGACAGGTGAATTAAGGATTTCCAAATAATCAACTACACTATGAAAAGAGAACCTTAAACTAACCGGAAATTTTATTTCACAAATAAGTATTTCTTGTGTCATTGCTATCTAGTTGTAAACAAACCATGGATAACCTTAGCCTGAAAACAGAATGTCCTAAAATTGAATAAAAGCTTTAAATACAAGCAACGTTTCGACCTGTTCGTCAATTCCTCGAAGTCGGACGTTTTCAACTTGTGGCTCTCTGTGTGTTTATTTAAAGTTTGGCTTTATCTTAAAACGTAAGGCATTTCATATTGAAAAATAAAGTTAATACCGAATTACAAATGGATTACAAAACATTGAGAGTTTTTAAGGTTAGTATATTTAATAAATTAATTTTATTTATCCCAATAGTTGAAGTTAAATGAACGTATTCTAATTCTGGTTATTTAATAGTCTCGTCCTTTGTTATTCTGATAAGCTATTGTATTATAAACATTAAGATGGGGATGTAGAGAACGCGAGAAAAAGTAAGTATTAATGTAGTTTTTTTTATAGCAAAACGATTTTTTGAACAAAATAAATAAAATATTGCTCTAGTAGAAACATAGAGTTCGAGGATTGAACACCTTGCCCATAGACCACCAGGTCACCTTTCAATGACATAAAATAATAAAATGAATACTTTTTGAGACGTCAAACAGGGAAATGATTGCTTTATGACTGACTGACTGATTATGATTTGTTTCCCAATGACCACCATTTACTTTAATTTTACTCTTTCAACGTAAGAATTATTAATAATAAACAACAAATACAGTAGAACCCCGATTATCCGTCTCTTCGTCATATTCAACTGTCCCGTTCGTGCGCTTTTCTGTAGTCCTACTTGTGTGTGAGCTACTGCCGTTTCATCGTTTATGTTAGGGCTGCCAGGATTGTCCCGTTTTTCAGATGATAGTCTCAGTGTCCCGAAAGACCACTTCGAGACACACGATTGTCCCGGTTTTTAACTTTTTTTATTTTGTCCTCTTTTACCCCGCAATCGGTGATGTAGGCATATTAACATTATTTTTTGTCAGGTTGGTATACATAAGAATAACACAATTCGGGAAAGTCCCGTTTATTCTATAAGTTTAGTAATTACATTCTCTTTGAATTTGTAAGTCATCGCGTCATTATGATAATGTTAAGTATAAATTGAGGGATATGTGTGTTTCATGGTTCTGAAATGTACTTATATATTACAATTAATTTACAGTATTAAAAATATAAGCATGCGGAAAATACATTACAAATATAAGTAAACTTTCAACTTTTGCTTGTCTTTTTTAAAATCATATTATTAATGATACTGTTTTCTTTTCTGCAATATGTTAAAATCATTTATATAATGAGTCGTAAAAAGTGAAACAAAATTGTGACACTTAAAAAACATTTTTGTCCCGGTTTGGCCTAGCAAAAATCTGGCAATTCGATTTATGTGTCGCAGCAGGCAGTCAGTGGCTCACATTTATCTTATACTTAGCAGCCAAGTCAAGTTATCTTTAAAACAGAAAAATACTATAGACTTTTTCATCAGCAATAAATCTATGTTTTCAGATCAAATATTTCGTTTTGTGTTGCTCTAGTTAAATTGTAGATTGTATATAAAAGATTAACATTTCAATATATTTTATAAAACCAAAATATTTAATATTTTTACTTGATTTTTGTGTTTTGGTAAAGTATTTTTTTGCTCCTGTTATTATCCGACCGTTTTTGTGTTCCGACCATGTCCTACCCAGTCCCGTGAGTGACGTAAGGTCGGGGTTCTACTGTAGTTTGACGTACGTCAACTATTGAGGATCTTCACCATTAAAACACATTTTCTTCGTCATGACTATGACTAAATATTTCAAAATATAGATTATCAACAACCTTTATTGGATAGAAATATGTGGTAGAAACATACTCCACATATATTTACTAAAAATCTAATAGTGTAATTAATATGGTATCAATTTAGTAAAAAAATATATGTTTTTTAAACTTGGACATCATTAGTTAGTTTAATTTAGGTAAAAGAAAAGTAGTATTCATCAATGTTATTGTTGATGTAGTATGGGATTCTTTTGTTTAGACTTAATTTGGACTAAATTGGTTGAAATTAACTTTCTAGAAATTTTTCTGACATTGAATCCACTTTAATTAAAATATGTCATGGAAACATATCTATGTATACACGGAGTTTGGTTGAATTCGATATTTCGACAATTTTTTATATCTTTGAATAGATCAAGATGTGCCGTGGGAGAAAAATTAATATATAGTAATTATGTATTTTGGTATTGTGTAATGATTTAATTTTTCTTATCGAGTAAACTATCTACGTTGGTAATTTTCAAAAGTGCAAGCATCCTTGGGCCGTTAAAAATCCTCAAATAAAAATTTTATAAAATATTGATATATTAAGTTATGTTTTACTAAGATGAAATGAATTGGTTTTGAAAACTTGGGACGATTTTGATCTAATCAAAATTGGTCATAGTACCAGAGTTGTAATACTTTAATGATGCCTTAGGTAACAGTATGCATAGAGTTTTATTGGAATATGTATTAATCTACTTTTTATCTATATTCAGGAATGTGTACATTTATAAGAAAGTTAAACTAGGTCTCGTGTTAAAATTTCGTGTTGATTATGGTCTTAGGAAGCTATTTCCAAATAACATGTCACCAAAAATGGTTATGGTTTAAATTGTTTTTATAAAGTTTTATAAATGTCCTAAACCATTTAACAGAGAATTATTACAAATAAATCACAAAATACATTGATTATGTCCTATTGAAGCATTAAGGATATAATTAGATAATATTATAAAATCGTTTGTTTTGAAACATTTATTCAAGTTTGGCAACATTTTATTGTATTTTAATAAAATTAAGACCAATTTGAACCAGCTATAACTGTAATTTGGCAGTTTGGATCAAGGTGTGCTAGTTGAAATTACATTATTTTTTATGTTTTCAACACCAAAACAGCCTAAATCGTTTGTTTTTGAAAAAAGTATGGGTAGAAATAAAACAAAAAACCAAAGCCTTAGGAGTCCTAGTAGGTGTGTTAAAAGATTATATAAGATCCGCAATATACGTAGTTTACAATTTATTAAGGTAAAAAGCAGGCTGACATAAATAACCAAGGCATTAGTCATATTTCCTAAAAACTTCGGTTAAGCTTTATAAAACAATTTTCAATATTTTTTTATTAAATTTTATTGATCGATTGAACTACAAAGCTAGCTTATCTTTAGGCTTTCTATATATTTCTAAACTTTTTGTATCACTAATTTTTTTTAAGCACCGTGTATTACCACCCGTTCATATTATACGCCTAGTCACTAATTACTCTAATGTGTTAGGGATGTGTAAGGTTGAATCTAGAGGAAGTGCACTCACATTTGCGTGGCGGCAGAGTGGAAAAACATTTAGGAAAACCTCTTCAGTGCTCCCGGTTGAGATCTAACCGAGATCTTCCTGTAATCGGCAGCCAGTCTATTGCGAGAGTAGTGCCTTAGACCATGCGGCCATCAAAGTGGGTGTGTATCACTAATTAAAAGTGCCTAAAGTTTGTTCTTAATATGAATGTTTAATGGATAAAATTACTTTATCTCGCAGCCATAAACACTTATAAATTTTAATATATTTTATAATAATAGAGTACATTTAATTTCATCAAAGATTTGCTTCTTGGTCTGATATTTTATTTGGACAGACCAAGCACAGACGGATCACGTTGGCTTTGTAGGTCATACTCAATTCCTTGGATTATTATAATATAATTTGGAATACATATTAATGTATATAATTAGAAGCATACAAATAGGTGTAGGGGTGATGGATGTGGTCGATATAGAAGCTTTGAGCTCTAGATGCTTTCCAATTAATTTTGAAAGACTTTGATCCGAGTTTTGTTTTAGACAGATTTAAACCTCTCGTAGTGCGAAGGTATATTATGTACTAAATATTGTAATGTTATACATGTACTGTACACTTCGTTTACCCTGTGAGTATATTTCCTTGATGGATTACACCAGCGATCGGCAAACTACAGCCCGCGAGCTAGAGCCGGCTCACCGACTCATTCTATCTGTACCGCAAGAGATTTATCGGAAAACATTTGTCTTCATAAAACAAAAAATCCAATTACTATTTGAAAATACAAAGTGGAAATATTTTACTAGATACTTTTTTTCAAACCATTCCACATTTTTTTTAACTCATACATTTATTATAGTCGCTATCTCTCACTTTATTTATTTGGTCAGGTCGTAAGTGCCAGGTATACGATATTATTAACATTACCATTAAATGTGTTTCAGCAATTACTTTCTTAACAAACACTATAGATCCAAGATAGCAAATTTACTGTTTTGGAAAACTTTCAATAAGGTTTTCTCTGAATAAAAAAAACAACCCTCTATTTAAAAGAGTTACAACAAAGACATAATAACCCCAGTTCTCTTCTCACCCTCACGGATCGACTATGGCGCTTGGTGGTTGAATTTGTCAGTAACGTCGGGTGTGCTGTAAACCAGATATGTTAATGCTTCAATATTATCATCATAGCTTTGACAAATACATCTCCTTCCTTTTGGATTCAATAATCTTAACATTTTATTGAAAAATGTTCATCTAGATCATCATTTTTCTGTTTGCATTTTTATTTACGTACATCATCAATAAGATACAAATATAGTTTTTTTTAGCAACTCATCTTACTGCTCGTTCGGGATATTCGCTCAAGTACTAATTACGCCAATAGATTAGGAAAGTATGAATTTAGGAGAAGTGAACCCGCATTTTCATGGCGAGAAAGTGGAAAACCACTTAGGAAAAACCACCCCCAGTTTGTCCGACCAAGTTACGAACCACGATCTCCCCGTCCTCGGCCATCTAGCTCAACACGACTAGCGCGTCAACCAACTATGCCACTGAGGAGGGTAAGATAGTCTTAAAGGTTGGCTTCAATATTTGCTAACAACTCCCTCCTTCCTCCATTTGACCCTTAATCTTCTATTTGATGGCTCCATGTAAACCTTGATTTTTATAGGGAGCCCTCTTTCGACAACCAACAATGATAGCAAGTTACTATAATTTTACATTCTAGAAATATGTATTAGTTTATTAATTAATCATAAGGTTAATCTAAAATGTTATTAAAACTTCCATCTTCCAATTATAGATCCTTATGCATTACCGTTAAATTTCTCTTTACAAGATTGGTTAAACGGACTTATAATGTAAATACAGTTGTAATATCTTTATTTCCTCCACTGTGGTAACAATTGTTTCTAGTTTTAAAATAATCGGCTTCCTATGATGATCACACTGTATAATATTCATCCTTTAACCTGACAAAATACTAATATATAGTAGGATTTTGGTACGAAATAAGACCTTACAGTACGGGCCTCCTAACAAAATGTGCGTATAAGTGTTCTATTATATTCACCCGCCTCGATGGCGTAGTTAGCTAACGCGCTGGTTTCGTGTTGAGCTAGACTGTCAAGGACGGGGAGGTTGCGTTTAAAATTTCGCTTTGGTGAGCTGGGGGTGGTTTTTCCTACATGCTTTTCCACTATCCCTCTGCAAAAATGTGGGTTCACATCCTCTAAATTAAACCTTCACAATTCCTAACCTATTGGCGTAATTAGTACTTAAGCGTATAATTCGAATGGGTAGTAAGAGACAGTGATAAGTATTATTATTACTGAATGTAATATATTTTATATTGTGGATGACTTACTTTGTAGTGAAATAATAAAAGCACTTGATTCAAAAATACAAGTTTAATTTATTGTGAATAATGTTCCATAGCTCTCGATAAGAATTTTCGCTACCCAGCTTTTCGGCCGCATGATTTAAGGAAGGGGTCTCCAAACTTTTAGCTATGTGGCCCACATAATATATTTTACACATTTTTGCAGGCCAAAGTAACGTTTGCCTGTTCTTCAAGTAGCAATACTTTTGCCTTGAATGCCTTGACATGCGCAAATAGATCATAAATCCAATTTGTTTTAACATTCAAATTTAGATTCAAGTCATATCGCAGTCATGTCTATAAAAAAAATCCACTTTCCAAGGCCGGTCAGTGTTTGATAAAAGTGATTGACGTTGATTCTTATCCGTGAAAAATGAATCAATTTATATGTAATATATTATGTTTATAATAATTAGTCAATATAATTACTTTTAAAAAAACACGTAACATCTTTCGGATCTTTCCTTTGATAACCCTCTGCCGGAAGACTCGGAACTACCTAAAAATCGTCACAGTCAAGCCGTTCTGTTGTCTGTATAAGGAATGGCGCCTGCGACTGAAAATTAGGGTTTGCAATTCGGACAGCATCATGGCCTGGTGTCATGGGGGGAAGCACTCTGGCTTGGTGTCATGGGGGAGAAGCACTCTGGCTTGATATCAAGGGGGGAAGCACGCGTGCGGACAGAAACTGGACATGTCAAATAAAATGTGTGGTTAGTAAATAACGAAGGGAAACCATTAATTAGTTTTTTGATAAAATCTTGGAACGGGCCGTATTTTGGAGATCCCTGGTTTAAAGCGTCACTTTTAGACTAGACTGCCAGTAACAGGGATTTCGTGGCTCGATTCCTGTCAGGTGTACTGAGAGAGGTTTTTCCTAAATGGTTCCCCACTCTCTCTCCACAAAAATGCGGGTTCACTTCCTCTATATTCAACCTAACTCATCCCTTACCCACTAGCGTGATTAGTACATAAGCGTATAACCCGAACGGTTAGTCAGAAGCGGTGCTAAAAAAATGAATTCTTGTTAATGTAAATATTTTTCTTAAAAACTACATGTCTACGTTCATGTAACTTTATGAAATAATGCCTTTAATTTATAATATTTTGGTTGTGGCTTTGTGATTTTTAATTGAAAAACATTGAGTAAACAACTAATCAAATTAAATTATAGCTTTTTCTTAAATATCTCACAATAATTTTACTTATTTTTTATAAATTGTATTGATTTATTTTTTGCATTTATTTCATAACAACATAATATTTAATGTTTTTTTAAATTTCTATACGTTGTAATTTTAAATCCTGTATGTGATAGTAAGATTTTCTTATAATTTACATCTTATTGTATATGCCTATGCATTATATTTGAATGAATAAATTAATATGCTACCCTTAAAAACACGTGATGCATTCAGTTTTTGATGTTATAAAGTATTGTGTAAAATAAATTTCCTCAGTTTTATAAATGATTGATCTTGTTTTTCTTTATTTTAGGTGATGTTCACATTAACATGTCTAGTACTGGAATCAAAATGTCAAGTTTTACCAACAAACACAAATGAAGGACTTCCAGGTAAATATGACAATGTATTATAAGGACGCATTTTTACTCTATCACTTAGGCCTGCATTTATATCGAAACAAACGCCAAGAAACATTTATTTAATATGTTTTTAAAATTGGAAATAAAATGACTAAAATCATAAAATATATTCTTATATTTTTGATAAAATAACAGGTATATTACTTGTTTTGGGGGCTGAATAATCTAAGGCAGGCTGCTCTTTATTTAGGTTCGAATCCATGTTAGGTGTACTGAAGATTGTTTTTACTAAACGGTTTTCCACTCTACCTCCACGCAAATGTGGGAACACTTTCTATATATTCATCCTTCCTCGTCCCTAACACATTTGCGAAACTAGTATATACGAATGAGTAGTAAGACGCAGTGATTAGAAAACCCAGGATGATAGATATATATATACACAACTTAAATATACATAAAATACAAAACAAAATACATTTAGAGTTTGTGGTTTAATGAATGAAACTGATGATATGTTAGTGTAAAGATGCAGCTGGGTGTGGGAAAAGAAAAGATTTAGATAGGAGAATCCCTCTTTCCCTCATTAACTAATTCCCACCCTGCCTCAATAGGCTTGAGCCTGTTCCCCTTCCCCCCCCCCCTTTTAGTGGATTTAGACACTGAGGTAGAAATCTGACCTAACTAAAAAAAGAAAAAAGAAAAGTATTTGAAACAAATTTCAACATTTGCTCCAAAAGTATCCTATACAGGATTCCATTTCTTGGAATACGTTCATTTGGAATTATAAAAGCTTTCAAAAAGATAAATTAAGTTATACAATTTGTACTAAAATTAATAGAATATGAGTTTTATGACCTGAATTAAAAATACAAACACTTTCGAATATATTGTTAATAAAATTGTATCAAAGTGCTCATAATCACACAATTTGTGTAAAAACATTCATGGACATAGGTTTGATGATTTTTTTTATAGAAATTTAAAAAAATTAAAAATCCTAACCCTATTACTTTAATGGTTCCTGAAACAATTACTGTTGAACAGTTTTTTGATCTCCTATGACGTACTTATTTGAATTCTTCCAAAGAGTTTTAGGGCAGAGATTCTTAAACTGATAGGATTCTGGGAGTCACAGAAAATATTGTCAAATGATAGTAAATTAAATATTTACTATAAAACTAATCAAATTATAATTTACAACAACAATTAATTCTATATTGGTTTAGTTTATTACGTAAATAAATAAAGTCCTGCTTGATTTCATGATCGCAATTTAAATAATAACTCTTATAGTCAACTAAGATAGACTTGTTTTTTTGGCTATCTTTATATATATATATATATATATATATATATATATATATATATATATATATATATATATATATATATAGTATATTATAAAAATAATTATTAACATTATATATAGCTACATGCATGTTTTCATTTTTTGAATTAAAGATTTTCATCATTCCATTTATAATTTGATCCAAAATGGCTCAACACTTGAAAACCAGCACTAGAGTATAAAAATACTCAACTTTTTTTTAGCACCACGTCTTACTACCCGTTCGGGCTGTACGCACTTACGCTAATGTGCAATGGTAGGGTAAAAAGTCATATTTTACAAGTAGTTCAATTATAGAATAGTTTGGAATTGCGTACTCATTAATAATATTTTAATCCTTTGTAAACCTCGTTCACACTGTAGGGTTAGCTTGATTGGTTCCAGTATGCTACACCCTATATAAGATCGTGCTATACTGTTTTATATCTTATGGTAGATGGAAAGTACTGTGTTATATTAATTCAGTTTTATTCATCTTTATATTTGGATATATATAATATAATAAAAAAATACTGTTATATCTGAATAGAATTTTTAATATACCATTTATTTATTTCTAGGAAATTTCGCCGAACAAAACCCTGGATCATTTAATGGCTTCTTTGGATCATCCGGGTTTGGATTGCAGCCTAACCAACCAAATGTAAACTCTCCTGTTCTTCAGTATTCCAGCGGAACAAACCTGAACCAACCGATACCTCTCGGTGGAAGTCAGCAATTTTCTGGAAATGGCAGACCATCTCTATATAATTTTCCCTCTCAATTTCAAGCTTTACCAAGATTCGTTAATTCACAACAATCCGGACAGATTTTTAATTTAAACCCAGCTGGAGGATTTAATCTAGGAGGAGAGATAATTCAAAGAAAGCAGCCAAACTTTAACATTAACCCTCAGCTTGGACAGTTCGTCGGGAACCTTCCAAATGGTGGTGCCGATGAAAGATTAGGAACAAGATTTGGCACTTTAGGTCTAGAGACGATTGGACCAATTACAAATAATTTCTCATCTAGTTCCAGTTCCAGCTCCCAACTTAGATCTTTACCAAGATTTGAAAGTTTTGAAACATCAGGTGGTGGTGTTGTTCCTAACTTTGGAGTGGCATCAACTCAAACCATCCAAGAAGTCAATAAGAACAATGCACTAGTCAATCCTCAAACAGGAGAATCTGATGGTCAAAGCCCTGTAATTGGTTTCTATGGTGGACCGCCAAGTTTTCGCAACTACTTGTCACATAATTTAAAAGGTCAAGAGAATGCCTATGGTATTCCATCCAATGGAGTTGCAAACAACGGGAATCCTCTTTCCCCGTTTCAAGAGAGATTGACCGGTTTTGATAAGGGTTCGTCCATTCAACCTGGATATTTCTCTTCAAATGGTCGTGCTGATCTAAATAATGGACTTCCAGTGCCAACTTCTTTTAGTCTTGGTAATCGGGCTGATACACCTAACATTTCTTCAACAAATTAAGACATTTATAAAATGTATTGTAGTTAAAATATACAAAATAAAACTCTGATATTTCCAGACCTAGAAACACAATAAAACTAATAATCATTTTGCCAACTTAAACAAAAAACTACCATGTATCGCACAAACACAAACAAACTGATTTTTCTTTTACATATTTTGAAGGTATTTAACGGGCACTTTCTGAATCAATGAACTGACTGATTATATCAGCACACATTATATAAATTAGCCTAGGTCTAGAGCAAACACAGCATCCAGCCCCCGACCATTAATTTATGATTGTGAATAGGAAAACTCATATTTCACCAATGATAATTTTTTTGGCCATGTCAGGAATAGAACTTGAGACCCTCAGCTCACTAGACAGATACACTTCCGACTAAGCAAAGGTGTTGGACTAAACTTAATTATGTTAAAATAAAAAAAACTTTTCATAATTATACTACACAATCTATAAAATTAATAAATAAATATTCTAGTTTTGATAAAGCAAGAAAGGAGGAGAGCATTCGTTTTCATGTATTCATAATAAAAGCTAATATGACAGGCGCAAAGTTAATAACGGCCTATGTCCTCTTTATATTATTTTAATTCAATTCAAACATACACAAATCAAAGTTTCATGATTAAAATGAATCTTATTGTGTAGAAAAATTTTTAAAGATATAGAACTGCATATTATGTAAAAAAATTCAAATTATTTTTGATTCAAAATGAAATTGCATACATAGGCCTACCAAACACATAAAGTCACATTTGAATATTTACCTATTTTTGTTATTTTACCCTTTTCTTTGTGTTTCTAAAAAGTATATATAAGTTATGTTTTATACGTGAAAGTTTTTTAAGAATGAAATAGCTTTCAAAATAACCTATGTAAAGTAGCTGTCTAAAATTCTATGTAGTACCTAAAGAGAAAATATTAAATTGGATCCTTGATACAACTGTTTAATTTAATAACTTTCCCCAAATATGATGATCTAAATGGATTCTTTCAATTCTGTATTATGTATGTTCTATAATAAAATATGTACTATATTACAACTAAGTGATTTAATAAATAAAAAATAATTATATTCCATTGCTACTAGTTTTACAGTCAATAATTATATGCGAGAGAGTAAACCATTTTAAATTACTATAGGTGGGGCCGAAACAATTATACGATTAGTAACTTGGAAATTTACACTTTAATTGAAGAGTAAATATTCATTAGCTAAATAAAAGAAAACTACATACTACACTTTTTAAAGAAAATATCATTCAGGTGAGCTCCACCGGACAAACCTCAGCACGTTGTCCATCACTTTCCTCAGCGTGGATCGTATAATTGTTTTCACTCCACCCTATGCATGATTTTGTAATAATCTTTTTAAATAAAGCAAACAGATTTTTTAATCATTTTTACTGTTCTATCTTTGAAGCTGCTAAGATAAACTAGAAAATTTAAACCTATCTGATAGCTAAAATATTGTTTCCTAACCCTTAAATTGATATCGGTATAAAGTTAGTCAGATCATGAAACCAATGATTAGTAAATTAATCCATTTTCACTAATCTAGGCAGTACATTGAAAAAATAAAATGACGAAAACTCTAGTTCCTAAATGACAAGCGAAATACAATTAAAAATAAGTTTTAATCAATTCCACAATATATAATTTATTTATTTAGCAATGCGTCTTAATACCCGTTCGGATTATATGCTTATGTACTAATTACGCTAATGGATAGCGAAGATTGAATTTAGAGGAAGTGAACCCACATTTGCGTGGAGGGCGAATGGAAAACGATTGAGGAAAACACAACAGTTCACCCAACCGAGATTCAAACATCGATCTCCCCGTTCGTCTAGCTTTAACACGAAACTAGCGTGTTAGCCAACTACGCCACCGAGGTAGGTTCCACAATAGAGATTATTAGGTTAAAACATTACATGGAGAAAACAGCTGAACAGTTCAATAGGCATGCCAAGCCTGTTCAATAAATGGTGAATACAGCCTAACAGTTCAGTAGGCATGGCAAACCTGTTCAATACATGGTGAATACAGCTGAACAGTTCAGTAGGCATGCCAAACCTGTTCAATACATGGTGAATACAGCCTAACAGTTCAATAAGCATGCCAAACCTTTTAAACCAATGCACGCACAGCCATAAACATACACTTAAACTAAGTACTCATATTTAACTCTTAATATTTTAATTTTACTGGTCTCAATCTTGTTAATAACTGCTTCAGAGTGAGACTAGTCTACGCCATTACTCTCGCTAAAGACATGACGGCTTATGAAGGCGAGATCAGGGTTAGAGTCTCAATTGGGGTGGTTTTTCCTAATTGCCTCCATCTTCCTCTATCCTTCCACCATTCTTGCTTCTTTAATTGCTTCCATTCTTCTCCTCTCACTTGCACACTTACTGTTATCTTCGCTTCCCATCTTTATTCAATAGACACATTTAGTTTATTTCCCTAGATATATTAATCTCAAGATTTCTTGAATATTTTTTATGGAAATTCGATGAAAACGTTTTTCTAATAATTTAAAAAGTCCTATTTAAATTCCACGATGCACATGATAAATATTTAATAATCTATACTAATATTATAAAGAGGAAAGTTTTGATTTTTTGTTTTTTTGTTTGTAATGGATGAACTCAAAAACTACTTAACCGATTTTAAAAATTCTTTCCCCAATATAAAGCTACATTATCTGCACGTAACATAGGCTATATTTTATTTTGAAAATTTAATTTATTTCTTATAAAAATGTTGATAGTATATTATATAGTCGTTGGAAAATAAAATTGTTGAAGGGAAAGTGGGGTTGGTGAAGGGGTTGGGGGGGGGGGGTAGGGATGAGGAAAGAGGAATGAGATGAAAATAGGAGGGAGGATAAAAAGAAGGAGGGGGCTATACAGTGATGGTAGGACTGTATTTAAAAAAAATAAGTAAAAAAAAAGTTTTGTTTTTATATTGACACATGATGGATGATTTGAAGCTTTATTTTACAGGATTCTTTACAATATTTTTTACGGGGAAGGGGGCTAGTTGTTTATATTACTATGTATAAACTGAATGTAAAATTAAATGTTTATACCGGATTTATTCTAGCAAAAAAAATTGTTATAAAAACTACAAAAATCCTTACCTTTCCTCACCTCAAGCCTCCTTTCATCTCACCCTAAGTATTTTAACCTATCCTAAAGCAAGAGTTATTCAGTCTTCTGGAAATTCCAGATGACCTAAATTCGAGAACAGAGAGATGAGTTATGCTTTTATATTACCTTCTGTAGCAGATCATCATGTTTTTAACCTTGTTTGCGGTGATGATTCGGTCGAACACGCCGCACACCACAAAATTTTCACTGTCTCGGTGAACACCTTGCCTAACCGTTTCTCGATAAGTATGGAACCATGAAGAGAGAAATTCCCATTAGGACATCATGTAGGAGATTATATTGGACGTGAGTTAAGGAGCGATGAGATAATCTATCGATGTGTGAACCCCCGTTCACATACTTCGTATCTATAAAATCCGCCTCTACAGTAAAGGTTGGTTCACACGTTCGTCAAAAATTGAAAGCAGAATTTGCTTGAGTTGTGCAGCAATTCACATGTTATAGCAAAAATGTATGTTGACCCATAATAATATTTTACAACACAAACTAAAAACAGCTGAGTACAAACATTCTATTTTCTAGTGAATAAACAGAACCTTAAGAATAATATCGCAATAGATATTTTCTAATGATTGTGTTGTATCGTGAAACAAATTAAAAAAGAACAACACACACGCTTTCCTTAAAAACTATTTCAAATTACCTCACAACTGTGGATGTAGTCTGCTAGTATCTCGCTTTGTAGGCTCATGCGCATGAATTGTATCGGCTGGTTTAGGTACATGTGCACTGTTTGAATCGGCTGGTTTAGGTACATGCGCACTGTTTGTATCGGCTGGTTTAGTCACATGCGCACTGTTTGTATCGGCTGGTTTAGTCACATGCGCACTGTTTGAATCGGCTGGTTTAGGTACATGCGCACTGTTTGTATCGGCTGGTTTAGTCACATGCGCACTGTTTGTATCGGCTGGTTTAGTCACATGCGCACTGTTTGAATCGATTGGTTTAGGTACACGTGCACTGTTTGAATCGATTGGTTTAGGTACATGCGCACTGTTTGAATCGATTGGTTTAGGTACATGCGCACTGTTTGAATCGATTGGTTTAGGTACATGCGCACTGTTTGAATCGGCTGGTTTAGGTACATGCGCACTGTTTGAATCGGCTGGTTTAGGTACATGCGCACTGTTTGAATCGATTGGTTTAGTCACATGCGCACTGTTTGAATCAGCTGGTTTAGGCACATGCGCACTATTTAAATCAGCTGGTTTAGGAGCGTGCACATTTATTGTGATGGCTCGTTTTGAAATTTGATTGGGTCTCCTAAACTGGTGTTGTTGCGAAGATAAAGGGGGGCTGAAGTTAATGCGAGTCGCGGTGAGCAGACAACGCCGACGAGAATGAAACTAAGTGATTGGTTAATAACTCGTCACGTGAATACGCTCTGCTCCGGTGTTTCGGAAAACGTGTGAGCTTACAGTTACAGATTATTATGACCACGAAGTTCGATCAGGAACTCCTTAGAATGTTACTCTACATTGAAGTTGGACTCGACTCTATTGGCGCGCTAATACTCCCAGAATGGAAGCACAAGAGAAAGTTAAATCTTGTACTGATACTATATAGATCACACCATCATTTCTACTGTGCATTAAGGTGACGGGTTGTCGAATCGCGCGAAGGTTTTTGGTGGATTATAAGCGCTATGAAATGGGGAGTTTACTAAGTTTCTATAAATAGGTGATGCTGTCACACTACTCTAGAAGGGGTCTGATTAATACTCAAAGGAACATTTCGCTTATTCTAGCAGGACATTGGGACGTCTGTGGCACCCCTCTGAGTCGATCAAATAGTTCCCAAACCTCTGGATAAGAATATTGGTAGATCCGGGAGAAGTTGGATAAAGTCAACTTTTCTTAAGGACTGTGTTTTGAGACAACTATGGAGAGTCGATAAATAATCATAAATACTCGTATATGGGAATATAAATAAATTCGCTAATGATATTATATTATACGTTCACTATTTCCTAAATGTATAATACTGTATTTCCATTTATCCACTATTAGTATTTTAGCACGACGTCTTACTACCCGTTCGGGCTATAATCATATTTACTAATTACGAAAATATCTTATTGATTTGGAAGCATGAACTTAGAGAAAATGTACCCGAATTTACGTGGAGGGAGGGTGGAAAACAATCTAGGATAAAACACCCTCAGTACAACCAACCGGGATTTAATCACAGATATCCCCACCATTGTTAGTACAATCTATTGCGAGAGTGATGCCTTAAACCAGAGGTGGGTGACATATATTTCAATGTGGCCAAAGTTGTGGCGAATGGGAATTGAAATTCGCCACACTATGTAAAACTTGAGAAATTATGTTACACAATAGAACATTTAAAACAACACAAACTGTTTGAAAAAGTTTATTCAAAACATCTACACTTTATTTAGTCAATTATAAGTTACAACTGACTCAAAAGAAAATGATGAAAATTCTATAAATTGAAAATGTAAGATAATTTGATACAAAATTTTACAATACATCTGTCTTGACTATTTGCAGAAACATTGGCTGAATATTTAAACTCAATGCACACGCGGAACACTTCCAACGATATTCAGGAAATATAAAGCTACAATCAACATAAGCCGTCATGAAAAAATTTATTTTACTGTGGGTGCTATCAAACACACTTTTATAGCCAATTCGCCGTTTTAAAGGGAAAGCAGTTTCAAGAAGCACCATTTAGACTTCTTATTTGAATTCAACAATACGCTATTTTAATGTATCCACTGTTAATATAAATTAGTACTCTAGCACCGCGTATTACTTACTACCCGTTTGGAATATATCCATTTGTCAATATTCTATTATATCAAAAAACACGACTAAGTATAAATCAAAGCTTATATTAATTGATTTAATATGCTGTATAATAAAATAAAAATAAAATGTCTCCAAAAATTATCTCCTTATTACAAATTGCCTTGGTCTTAAGAACAAAAACTAATCATTTCTAATTCCTCTAACATAAAAGATTAATGTTCTGCCAGATTCACCACAGGAAAGAGTCACACCGTCATATATTAATCCTAAAAGGGTTAAACAACACAAAATAGTCAAAAAGTAACATAATTTCTATAGTGGTAGTTGGTGATACCAACCATCACAAAAGAGTCACAAATCCAGTTGCTGATTAACTTGGTGTAAACTACAGATTTAGAATCTACTTACCGTCGAAACCAAATATATACACTAAAAAAAAATTAATCAAAAATTATTTATGATAGATTAAATATCCAAACAATTATATATGTTAGCAACTGTTATAATCACATCCAAATCGTGAAATAATAAATTCAATTCAAAAAATAAATTAAATGTTATGCATCTGTATTAATATTTCAAAGAAAGAAATAAATAAATAAAGAAACCCAACAGTCCCATCACAGAAAGAACAAACAAAATCAACCACCTATTATATATTTAAGAAACTTTGGCGTAACTAATATAATATTACATATTAAAATGTGCATTTTAAATAAAATAAGGTTACTAGACAGCTGAACCTTCCCACCATGTTTAAGAAAGTAAAAATACTTGCACATCTCATGGAGATTCGCCACAAAATATGATACAAGATAACGCTCTAAATAGAGTTCGCCGCGGAATGTTGTTTTCTGCATTCTTCTTTGTCAACAGCGAGATTGAAATAGGATTAGTAGGGTTTTTTCTTAAGCATATGTATTTATAGTTTTGATGTGTTTTCTAAAATAATATAAAAAGGTTTAATTGGTCTCAATCCCACTGTTTTCAAAGGTAGATTACGAAAAACCATACCACGATAAGATTACTTCTGATTCTAGCCGTATTATTTACCTAATTTAAATGATATCCGTAGGGTGACCCGGGCTCTATAAATCTCAATAAATGCAAATCAGGTCTTATTACTTAATAGCTTCCTTCGAGTTGGATGTTCAGTGAAGCATAGCATTCATCATAATTCAATTAATTCTTTATGATTAATAAAATGCTGCGATATAAACGATTCAAGCCAATACAAAATCTAGTTCAGATTATCTCCACTCTTCTAGAAGACTTAGTGGTTGTATGGATAAAAATTAATGAAACTATTTAAATATTGCTGTAATGCAATGCGCTCTTGGAGCGAATGCTGGTACCAATCATCTGTTTGAGTACGCTAAGTTGGGAGTGTAGGGAAAGAGAGCTAAAGGCAATGAGTGTTCTTGCATTTTTTTTCATAGCAAAACTTTTTTTTTGGCCAAATTAAAAAAAAATATATTACTCCAGTAAAAACAAATAGTTTAATTTTCTTCACATGGTCATATCAACAGTTGTTGAATATCTGTCATGAACATTAGATGAGAAACTTTTTAAATGAAGATAAAAAGAGTATGGTGACCTGGTGGTCTAGAAGTAAGGTGTCAGACTTCTGTGCTGGGGGTCCGGAGTTCAATCCTCGGTCCCAACACAGACTTATCTGATTACAAAACCCTTCCTTCACCTCTGACAAGACGTGTATTAATCAAAATTTGTGAATGTGTGGAGTACCAAGCCTCCACCATGGTTCGGATCCCACGATAAACTGTAGGTTCTCCATTTCATATCACAATCACCATACCATTACACATTAGCGTAAGTGCGTGTAACCCGACCGGGTAGTAAGACTCGGTGCTAATAATAATAATAATAATAATAATAATGAAGAGAAAAAGTTGTCATTTAATTCCAGGACACCCTTGACAGATATTCAAGAACTATTGAGTTCACCATATTAAGAAAATTAAATTCTTTGTTTCTACTGAAGCAATTTTTGATTTATTTTGTCCAAAAAATTGTTTTGATATAAAAACTGCAAAAATACTGCCCTTAACTCGCGTTTCTAATACCTCCACCTTAAATGGATTAATTGGTGATACACATATTAGAACGAGAGCCTGGATAGCTAAGTTGTTAGTGTGCTAGGCGAATAGAGCTGGAGTATTAGGGTTGGATTAATACTTTGTATAGGGTGACACCGAGACAATTAGATGATTAGATACTTGAAAATTAACACTTTAATTCAAGAGTAAATATCCACTATTTAAATAGAAGTAAACTACATTCTACACTTTTTGAAGATAATGTCATTCAGGTGAGCTCCACATGATGTCAGACAAACCCAGTACGTTGTCCATAGAGTTCCTCAGCATAAATCGTCTAATTGTTTCCATCCCACCCTGTATAATACTAGTTTCGATTAATTATCCCACTAAACGTCCTTAAAAAATATTCTCATAAGAAATCGTAGAATTTGTTCCAAGTTTCCTAGGAGAATGCTGAATACGTTAATATTTTTTAGCCTTATATTATTATTATTAGCACCGCGTCTTACTACCCATTCGGGTTATACGCACTTACGCTAATGTGTAATGGTAGGGTGATTGTGAGATGAAATGAAGGACCTACAGTTTAACGTGGAATCCGAACCACGGTGGAGGCCTGGCATTCCCCACATTCACAAGATGTCTTGTCAGAGGTGAAGGAAGGGTTTGGTAATCAGATAGATCTGTGCCGGGACCGAGTATTGAACCCCGGCCGCCCGCTCAGAAGTCTGACACCTTACCCCTAGACCACCAGGTCACCTGTTTTAGCCTTATAATTAACCCCAGAGGATCAAGTACTTTATTATAATTAGATATAAGTTAAATATCTGCGTCAAGGTTTTTGGTAATATCAATATGGTTATTCATATAGGGCCTACATGAGAATGAAATTTTTTTTAAATAAATTTGAGAATAATATTATTACCACAACACTTTTAGGGTTCAGATGGAAATTAATGCTTAGAAAATACAAATATAATTTTTACATTAAAAATTGATTATTTTTTCTATAATAATACTATTATTTTTGAGTCATTGATAGCTATTAAAATAGACAGTAGGCGATCATATAACTTGACATTTTTATCGAAATATTTTCCAAATATTTGACCTTCCTAAATGCTTATAGTATCGGCTCAGTTCGAAATGAATTCACTATTTAAATAACTCAAATAAACATACAAGTCCTCCAAATTCCCTCCTATTGGACGAAAATTCCATTATTTCTTTGTTGCATTACAGATGTTTTTCTAGACGAACCTTTCTAAGATTATGAAACACTAAAGCGCCATCAAGCCGTAAAGATATAAACAGCTCTCTCTTGAAAGATAACAAACCGCCAGGGGTATACAAATAGATTTAAATAATAACGTGGTATGTAATACCATTACATACTTAACGACAAAGCTGGAGTCCTATCATTCAATAAATCTTGAATACTTTATATGGATCAATACATAATATAGTAGAAGTTCTGTGAACAGTAGACATTGCTACCTCCATGGTCTCCATATAGAGGGAGTGTACCCGCATTTGTGGGAAGAGAGTGGAAACCCATTTAGGAAAAACCACCTGTAGTACACCCGACCGAGATTCGAACCCTGATCTCCCTGTCATCGGAAGTCTAATCTGAGAGTGATGCCTTAGATCATGTGGCCACTGAAGCAGGTGTGACAACTGCGGGTAGCATGATTTAATATATGAGTATATTAATATCTTTGTAGTAGTTTAGTTTGTGCTGAACACATGACACCCTCTATCCATAATATGTTAGTATTATCATTGCTAACGGTGGTGGTTGTTCGGTCAGTTTAGCTTGCTTGCGGGCTGATACCATGAATTTTTTTAGTATATTATTATTATTATTTAGCACCGCGTTTTACTACCCGTTCGGGTTATACGCTTAAGTAGGCCTACTAATTACTCCAATGGATTAGGAATTGGGAAGGTTGGATTAGAGGAAGTGAACCCGCATTTGCGTAGAGGGAGAGTGGAAAACCATTTAGGAAAAACCACCCCCAGTTCACCCGACCGAGATTCGAACCTCGATCTCCCCGTCCTCAGCAGTCAAGCTCAACACTACTAGCTCGTTAACTAACTACGCCACCGAGGCGGGGTTTTTTTTAGTAAATTTAGTGAACTACTATATATTGTTCTTCCTACCAAAATAAGGGTGTAGTATGACGCGCTGTTGTAGGGACATGTAGGGTGACTGGAAGATTTTATAACCGTATTCAGGGTACTGGTTGGCAAACCCAATGGGAAGATCTAGATGCAGATGAAAGGAGAATATTATAAAAGACCTGAAAGAGATAGGGTGTAATGAGGGGGACTGGATAGAACTAGCTCAAGATAGAGATAGGGTGTAATGAGGGGGACTGGATAGAATTAGCTCAAGATAGAGAAGAGTGTAATGAGGTTAGGGTGACCTGGCGGTCTAGGGGTAAGGTGTCGGATTTATGTGCTGGGAGTCCGGGGTTCAATCCTCGATCATGGCACAGATTTATCTGATTACCAAACTCTTCCTTTACCTCTGACAAGACGTGTATTAATCACAACTTGTGAATGTGTGGAATGCCAGGCCTCCACCGTGGTTCGGATCCCACGTTAAACTGTAGGTCCTCCATTTCATCTCACAATCACCCTACCATTACACATTAGCGTAAGTGCGTATAACCCGAACGGGTAGTAAGACGCGGTGCTAATAATAATAATAATAATAATAATAATAACGATGTAATAAGGTTGATTGAATGGATTTAACTCAAGATAGGGATAGGGTGTAATGAGAATATAACTAGCTCAAAATATGGATAAGGTGTAATGAGGTGGACAGTATTTTATTTCTAACACTTAATTTTAAATGTTTGAGACTGATTTGTTACCTCTTTACATTTAATATTATTATTCTTAAAAAAACAACAACACAATAGCGTTTTAAATAAATATGTTCTTAAATAAAAACATGTTTGGCTTTCTCGTCGGTTAGTTTGTTATTTCCTTTTACTATTCTCCCTTTATATTTGTTCATATATAGATGGGATATTATGTCATAATAGCTATGGTTCTATTTAACTAATAACTCTGTTGATGTCTCGAACGGTCATCGCTAAGGCATCGATAACAAAAAATATTGAATTTAAAATAATCATGTGTAAAATAAAAATAATATGGAAATTAAAAAGTTGATAGCTTATTATTGGCAAGAAAATAAATTATTCAGAGTTGACCATAATATTGTATTAGATATTAATAATTTCTTAAAAATCAGTGACATACCAACGGAAATACGTAAAAACATGGTTAACCAATTAATTAAATAAAATTGACTATTGACTAAATAGTATTACATGTCTAAGAAAATTCCATTGTTTGATCTATAAATGTAAGTAAAATGATTATATGCTAAGCTCCTTGATTTAAAATAATCTAAAATAATATTTATAAAACACTACAGAAATTGTTAGTTATATACCTAAATTAATAAAAACGATATAAATACTTTTTTTTTCACTGCCGGATAGTACCTGCTCAAGTTAACGATTACGTTAATTATGCTAATTAATGAGGGATGAGGATATTATAATTTTGGAAGAAATATACCCGAATTTGCGTAAAGGGAGAGTGAAAAACCATTTAGGAAAAAGTACACATTCAGTACACCCATACTAATTCGAACGCTGATCTTCCTGTCACCAGCAATCCAGTCTAACTATGATAGTGACGCTTTAGACCACGTGATCACCAGTGCGGGTATGAACAAAAATGATAATAGCTAGTTTCAATGAGTATAGCGAATAGTATAAATTGTAGTTTCATTTGAAGATTTTAAAACAAAAAAAAAATTAAACTTTTAAAATTAACTATCGAAAATCAAAATGTTGGTGTATATAAAAAAAATAGTTTTTTATAAATTCGTAGTTAACAGATAGAAATAAAATTCAAGAGGAGGTAAAAACAAAATTGATACAGACAATTCTTTCTATTACTCAGTTTATAACTTAATGTCTTATCTTCTGTTTCGAAACATTAAGCTGAGAATATACCAAACTATAATCCTTCCTACTGTTTACTTTTTAGCACCGTGTCTTAGTATCCATTCGGCTTATACGACCATGTACTAAATACGTTAATAGTTGTAGAGAGGAGGAAGAATATATTTAGCGGAAGTATATCCGCATTTGTGTAGCGAAAGAGTGGAAAACCATTTTGGAAAAACTACCCTCAGTTACACCCAACCGAAATGCGAACCTCTATCTCCCCGTCATCGGTTGTCTAGTCTACTGCAAGTAACGTCTTAGACTATGCGGCCACCAAAGTGGGTCACGTACCCACTGTTTTTCATGGATGTGAAGCATGTTCTATCACTCTGATACCAAGATAATAAATTGAGAGTTTTGAGAACAAAGTGCCTAGAAAGATATTTGGGACTATGATGAATGAAAAAACGATTTAATGGAGAAAGTTACATAATGATGAACTTCATGACTTAGATCCCCAAACATATTGAAGATAATAAAGGTGCGTAGACTGAGGTGTGGTGGTCATATGGCGTGTTTGGTTGATGATAGACATGTACACAACATTTAGTTGGGAAACCTGGAGATACATATTTTCTTTATGCCAAATAGTTGTTTTGTTAGTTAGGTAAACATTTAATTATATCCATATTTTTCTATTAATATTATTTTATAAAGTTTAATTCCAGACGTTTATAAAACACGTTTGTTTACTTCTATTTAAAAATTTAATAATGGTAAATTTTTTTATAAGATATATTATCTTGAGTCAATTTTCTTTAATAAATAAACTAGTTTATTTGTATATACATATATGTTTGTTAATATTTTATAAATTTTATGTAATTTTGCTATTTACATTGGTATTTATAACACAATCTTTAAGTCCATTTACAAACAAATTAACCAATGATAAATTTAAAAAATAACATAAAATATAATGTTTGGTAATTAATGAGAAAATTACTTATATCTTGCTATTAATTATTATTATTTATTATTATGTTTTATTGTGGTGTCCATAGAATACCTACCTATGCGAGCACTGATAACTATTTCCTAACCATTAACATTATATTTTCGTTTGGTTTCGGAATGTTTGTTTTTGGCACTGTTCGATTCAAATCTCTTACTGGGCGAATTCTCAATATTTTTGGAAAGTATATATCCTATTTCTAATCGTCCAATCTTGTATACATTTTAGTATTAATGCCGATAAACTACCGATGATGGGAAGATCAGGTTTCGAATCCAGATCGGGTCTACTGAGTTATTTTATCCTAAATGTTTTTCCAATTTCCCTCTACTCAAATTTGGGCACACTTCCTTTAAATTCAACCTTCCCCATTTCTAACAAATACACGTAATCAGTACAAATGCTTATAACCCAAACGTTAAGCAAGACGCGGGGACAAAAAAAAAAACCTAAAATAAAGGACTTCATATCGTACACCCCTGTTTACCGAACTTTACCGCTCCAAGGGGTGGAAGCGTTAGGTTATATATAAGTAAGGTCGTATTAGGGGTTTCCATAACAATCTGTGTGCGGGTGTTGAAACCATATTTAGGAAAAACAAAGACTTCATGATTGGGAAAGTACTGGTATGGAATGACTTATACAACAATAATATAAAACTGTATATTTAATTTATGCTAAACGTTAGAAGCTAAGTGTGTATATAGTGAGACATAGTATATTACAATAGGTATTTCCTAAATTACAATAACATATATTTATTACATACATGTGAGTATTTTAAGATTTAAATTTGTAAAATAAAATTTTAAAGTAAAATTTTAAGTTCATAAAGTTCTGAAAAAGCCATGCACATTCTCGTGATCATAGAAATGTATAAATTATTTTGCCTATTTAATTAGAGTTTTTTGACGATTATATCAAACTTAAATCCATTGTGACAAATTGATGTATAAGTAGTCTCATACAATGGAAACATAAAATTAACTATTAAATCCCCTACCGTCAATATCTTGACAGTCATAAAATATAATGAATGTCCTGATTATGATTAATCATAGAAAACGGCTGTTTGTGCAACCTTTCTTTCTATAATCCATAAGAATTTATTTTGATTCCAATGATTTTCATTCTAGATCAGTTTTTTATGATACTAAGAATAATAATAACGATACTAAGATAATCTCTATAAGTCTTAAGTAAACTAAGGCTTATTTTAAGCTAGAATCGTGTTATAGTTTTAAGAATAGTTGTTATTATTATTATTATTATTATTAGCACCGCGTCTTACTACCCGTTCGGGTTATACGCACTTACGCTAATGTGTAATGGTAGGGTGATTGTGAGATGAAATGAAGGACCTACAGTTTAACGTGGAATCCGAACCACGGTGGCGACCTGGCATTCCACACATTCACAAGAGAATAGTTGTTAAGACCTCAGTGCGTTCATGTGACATAACGAGACAACACAAAAAATTAATGAATTTGACAGAATTCTCTTGGCTTACCCTTTTTTTTTCTCAAGTCATTACGGTTGAAATAATGAATAATCTTGAGGGAGTGAATGTATTGCACCCGCATGTTATTGATTTGATTCAAACATTCATGTGATATGTTTATTTTTTCGAACGCTTTTAGTAGGTATCAATTTTGATTTAGGATGATTTGGTGGTCTAGGGGTAAGGTATCGATCGGACTTCTGTGCTGGAGTCCGGGGCTCAATCCTCGGTTTCGGCACAGATTTATCTGATTGCCAAACCCTTCCTTCACCTCTGACAAGACGTGTATTAATCACAACTTGTGAATATGTGGAAATCCAGGCCTCCACCGTGGTTCGGATCCCCGTTAAACTGTAGGTCCTCCATTTCATATCACAATCATCTTACCATTACACATTAGCGTAAGTGCATATAACCCAAACGGGTAGCAAGACACGGTGATAATAATAATAAATTATTATTATTTTGATTTATTACTCAAATAATTCTCATATAATGTATAAAATAAATGTTAGCACTTGGTCCATTATTTAGCTGATTGTTATTTTAAAAATATTTTAAAAATTATTTAATTATCAAGACAGTGCGTACTAGCTACAATGCATCTTCTTACCAGAATTCAGTAAATTATAAAATTAATTATTAACAAAATTAAAACTGTATAATAGGTATTTGAGAATAATTAATACAATATTACGTGGATTAACAGGTAGAAAATTATTCCAAGAACTGTATAGGCCCATATGAATAATTAACAACCATTTTACTTTCAATGAGACAAGCCTGGTCATTAAAAAAAATACTTGTAGGATAACAAGATGTAATACATTTCCAGTTTTATTTTTGTATCAAATAATATAAAATTTTAATATTTTGTAGAACTCTAAATCAAATTAAATATGTGTCGATTACCTTAAGCCAACAAAAATGGAAGAAAAACTACAAGTGGTATAATTTTTATTGTTATCACTGCTTCTTACTACCTGTTCAGGTTATACACATAGGCCTATATACTAATTAGACTAATGAGTTATGGATAAATAAGGTTGAATCCAGAGGAAGTGTACCCGCATTTATGTAGAGGGATAGGGGAAAGTAATTTTGAGAAACCCATCCTCAGTACACCTGACAGGGAATCAAACCGAGATCTCCCAGTCATCGTCAGTCTAGTCTAAAACGAAAATGAGGCGTTAGATCATGCGGTCACCGAAGCAGGTTGTAATAATTCCGACCTAATGATTTTGTAACACTTTAAAAATATATTTAATTTCACACTGAGATAGAAAGTTTTATTTGAACAAAACAGATGGTTTAGAAACCACAGATACAAATTTTCTTTGACATACTAAGATTTTTTTTCCGGCTTATAGAAATTGAAATATGGGACATTCAAGGAATAAAATGGCTTGTCGTGGTTTGATTAAAATATTTTAATTTAGGCCTACTTAATTTTATTTGAAAAACAACAAGTGATAGTTTAATTAACACTATGTCAAATTGGTAGTAAGATGCTGTTCTAAAGGAAAATTGGACCCTGATTTGATGTTTCAGTGCAGAGCTAGCGAGCAAAAAAAAAAAAAAAAAAAGAATTATGACTATTTAAAAATCTCGTGATTTTTAGTGGTAAAATTTTTGTTCG
Source organism: Timema cristinae (assembly GCA_039000515.1). Lineage (NCBI taxonomy): Eukaryota > Metazoa > Arthropoda > Insecta > Phasmatodea > Timematidae > Timema > Timema cristinae. Next base: position 90,215,850 of record JBCFYV010009882.1, read on the forward strand.
AGATGCAATGAAAAGTTATTTAAAAGTAAAGGTGTTGTTTAACTATCACTTTAAATAATGGTGTTATTAAATAATTAATATAATAGAATTAAGATGCTTAGGGTGGTTAGTGAGGAATAAACTGTTATTTATATGGTGCAAATATAAAAAAAGTTATCGGATTTTTAATGTATAAATTAGCATCAGCGCACTGAGACGGGCTTAGTATAAAGTGTTACTCCCTAATTCCTAGATCAGATCCATTAAAATTATTTTACTTATACAGTTTTAAAATTTGAATAAAACACAATTGTGTGCAGAAATGGAGCGTTCTCAAACAACCTTGAACCTCCAATCACACAACTGTTTTAGGTGTAATTCTTCGGTACAAAGCAAACTGGATCGGGCAAATCCTTAGGAGGAATTGTCTTCTGCACGACGTAATAGAAGGAAAGGTTGAGGGAAAGAGGAGCTTAGGAAGAAGGAAGATTCAAATATTGGATGACTTGAAGGAAAGAAGAAAATTCTTGGGGCTCAAGGAGGAGGCAGAATACAGGGCACATTGGAGGTCTATGTTTACTGACAAATGTAATGGACCTGTCGTTAATGGAAAGTCAAAGAAAATGGAGTTGGTAGCACCATCCCCCAACCAATGATGGCTTCAGGGTGATCATCACATCTCTTTAATGAGTAATTTATTGAAAGCCATGTCAATATGTCCTGTATTCAATAGATTTTACAAAAAATACTTCTAAGCAACATAAGACAGACCTGTTAACGTAATTCTTTGTCTAAATTGAGACTATCAACTCTTATACGTCATAAGATAACAAATTGCTTAGCCAGTCATGTCAAAAACATAATTTTATGCGGCCTGTGGACCTGTTGATGAACCATAAAAATAATTAGACCCTTTTCTTATTTTTAATAAACCTCATAATTACAACCTTTGAGAAGTGGATATTTGAGAATTTGGCATAATTTGGATACCGATTTGTACTCTTTCTCCGAAATGGATCAATTCCCAAAGCTGTTGAATCTGCGTGTTCAATATATGCAATGTTTGGCATCAATTAAGTATGTTAACTGTTTTTTTTTCTCACAAGAGATGAAACCAAATACCTGAGAAGTCTTGGCTTAAGGACAAACATTTGTCATGAGACTCAAAGCCCGACATTTAACACCATTGTTGCATGTAAAATGTTTCAAATTTTTGGTAAAAAAAAAAGGTTACTCTCGTTGTTTCATACAGTGGCCTACTTATTCTTTTTGTAACAATAACATACCAAGTTGAAATTATTTTTACTTAAGATGATGTCAATATTTTTGTTGTTGTTAAAGTTTGAACAAATTAATTAAGAACTGTTTTGAGATTTATGAAAATGTGTATATAAGTGTTTATTATGAAAATAATAGCAAATAACTGTTATAATACAAAGCATGTATAAATTATTGTGTATATCAGAGGTACCTTTGGTTTATAGCCTCTTTATTGTTAATTAATTACATAATTATTTCCATGAGCCCGAGCTTGTCAGGTTCATAAGAGTAATTAGTATAGATGTATTTGAAGTAGTAATTATTACTATAGGTCTATAGCTAGTTAAAAAAGTATTTTTAAACATGTTTTTATCTTCTTTTACATCTGTAAGAATCGCAGAGCGATGTATATGTAAGGCTGTGTATTAGGGTAGATAATAATAATAATAATAATAATAATAATAATAATAATAATAATAATAATAATAATATTGCACGTCTAAACTACATCTATCGTAGCCCAGTTTGTGGAAAGATTAGCCAGTACTAAAGTACCGTTTCCCAGGAGACGCCCGAATCTACTGATCGTACATCCTTTCCGTGGAGGATCTTTCCATGTTCCGATGAGATGGTTATGAGTGAGTATGAGGGCGATAGTGAGTATGAGGGTGTGGAACCAGTGGAAACACTTAGACCTAACTTAAGCCTAATTAACCAAACCATGGTAACCGTTAGGATAGTTATTCTTTCGGGAAAGATACCCAAGGCACCAGCTGAGAATTGAACTTGGGGCCCCCTACTCGTAGTCAGGTGCACTGACCACTACACCACGGGGCCAGTTATATAGAGGGTGAATAACACATTAACTTTCCATCTATTAGTATATAACAATGCTATTGACATACATATTTTTGTTCTCAGTATAGCATATTATGGGCAATGCTTTTGCTGTTTGCCTCCCATGCGGTTTCTCTGCCAATTAATCCCAAGCAAGATGATCTCGCTACAGCGGACACATTTGGAATTGGTTTCTACAATGGATATGGGTATGGACCCTATGGGTGGCATCGCAGACATTTCCCCCATTTGGCTACGGATATCCTCTTGGTAAGTGTGAATTTTTGTACTGTGTAAGATTTAAATGAAAACTATAGGCCTAGTCCTTTATTATGATCAACAAAAACTTTTACCAAGTGTAGTTTAAACAGGTAGCCATTGTGAATAGCTCCACTTTCTAAAGCCAAAACTACTTTCAATTACATCCATACACACATCTTTATCATTTTCGTGTATCATGGAGTTTGGAGAGGGTAATAGATCTTCGTAAGATGGTCGAAGTTAATGACCAACCAGATTAATGTATATTATGTTTTAGAAGATTTACTGCACGCATTGAATCTGATGTTCTACCTGAAAAAAAAAGTAATGCTCTTCATTTGAAAAAGAAGTATTGTTTTGGTCATGATCCTGTTGCATATATCTGATAATTGTTGTATTTAAGAGCATGAATTAATTCATGACTGAGTTAATATAAAAATATAAAATCTATAGTCTATATGAATAAGAGCTCACTTTAATCTAAGCTACTCTATGAACCTAAAATCAGAATCTATTTTGGTGACCTGGTAGGGGTAAGGTATCAGACCTCTGTTTTGGGGGTCAGGGTTCAATCCCGGTACCGGCACAGATTTATCTGATTACCAAACCCTTCCTTCACCTCTGACAAGACGTGTATTAATCACAACTTGTAAATGTATGGAATGTCAGGCCTCCACCGTGGTTCGGATCCCACGTTAAACTGTAGGTCCTCCATTTCATCTCCCAATAACCCTACCATTACACATTAGCGTAAGTGCGTATAGCCCGAACGGGTAGTATGATGCGATGGTGATATTAATAATAAGAATCTATCTTTTTAAATAGTGAATTAACTTTTTTTCATTACTATGAACTTGCATGCTATATCTAATTTTAACTTTATTTTTATTAAATATTTCAAGATTTGAAGTATAATTAAAATTGATCTGTACTTACTATAGATTAAGTTATTTCTTCTATGAAATTTGTTTGATTTTATGTATATTTTTTTCAGGTTATGGTTATGGAGGATTTGGATTTAACCCCTATTTTGGATTATTTCGATAACTTATTCTTATTAATCAACTATATGGTGTTTAAAGTTATAAAAGAAAAATTAGTCTAAAATTATGTTTTATATTCAGTTTAGTATTAAAAAACTAATTTCAATAATATTATATAATTTGGTTGAAAATAAAGTGTTAAATATAGCAGGATTCTGGTAATAAGAAAGGTTTATAAATATATAAAAAAAATTGTGGTCAACAGTGATATATCCTTGTTTTTAATTCTTGTATTTATTTATTTATTTGAGATTTAAATGTGCACTTTATTAACCAACTAATTATATCAGCACACGAGAATTTCTATGATTGAGAGTGAAAGAACCAACCAATTTTGCCAGGAAAGGTATTTTCACATACCTTCAAGGGTTTATTTACACGCCACAATCGACATGGAACCGATGACTTTACTTCCCCTCCGAAGTAAGTTGTGCTACAGATTTTTATCACTCAAGAAAAACTCGTTGACTCCATCTGGGTTTGAAACCACGAACATCGGGTCCTGAGGCGAGCACTTTACCCCAAGACCACCGAGGTCGGCTTTATTATTAGTACTATTGATATTATCCACCAAGTTTTACAATTCTCAAGAGATCAAGGTTGATATTGACTCGTCTAAAAACTATTTGACTGTGTTAACTTGACAATTAGCAACGTGAGTGTAAATAATAGTGATTTATATTTTATCAGTTATTAGGAATATTTGTTAAAATATTATTCAAATTTTAAAATGATCTATATCATCAGGAGAGGTATTCACCCATCCCACCCAATACGCACCCATTTATAGACAGTATTTGTTGATATTTAAAAAAATGGAATCATAAATCTAGCAATGAGTTTATTGAAAGTTAAAGTGCAACAACATATTTTCATTGTATTGCTCAAGGCCTTCCAACTGGTGGCCTTACAGCCCACGGAGTTTTTTTAAAAAGTAATCTACTGTAGTAAAATTAGCCGAGAAACGGAAAATTTTGAATTGCGTGATAAAAATTAATGAAAGTTCCAACTGATCTTCATGTTTAATTACTTCCTTAAATCTGATGTATTATATTAACGTACCAAATATAATATATTTAGGTAGAAACATTATTTTAGTTGGTAAACAAACAGATCTGAATTACCACTTTTTATTTAATTCCCAATTAAATACCTGTTCTTGTTTATGCATAACTTCACAAAAATTAGCTGATTAAGATGCAGCCTGCCCTAGACTCGTGATTAAATTATGGACCTCGGACATTTTCAAATTGATAGAATCTGGACTGCTAATAAACCATTACATTAATATTGTGTTTGTTAAAATTGACGTTTTTACACGGAACCTATGGCTCAGTACGCTGATGCTCTCTCTACCACTGAGCTATCCAGGAGTCGTCCCGTATCCAGGGTCATTCTTCACTCATATTTTAGGACAAAGTCTGTAATGGACGTGCGGAAATCATCAGATCAGATAACGCAGCCATCTTCAACTCAGTGGGCTTTATGCTGCCAAATGTACAATGACCATGAGGAATTAAATAGCCAGCTGGATAAGAGCATTGGAGTACTAAACCAAAGGTCCTTGTTTGATACCCGTGTCCAGGTGTCATTTTTCAATTTAAAGAATATGTTACTTAGATGCGGCTATAAACATAATTAACAAATATAATAGCTTAGCTATTTAATTTATCATTACAGTAATACATAAATATGTTCTAAAATGCTCGAATGTCACTTTCCCATAATAGAGAAAATTTATTGGGTAGATAAGTGGATAAGGGAATAAAAGGGTATTCTTAACTCCCTCGTTGCCTTTATTAATGAGGTAGATTGCGCTGGAGATAAAGAATTCGCCTCTGAGCTTATTCTAATATTATTATTTATTTTAGGTGTTTGACATGCACTTTTTGAACTGACTGAATAAATATTATATCTAGTTTATTAAAGCGTCTTACTATCTGTTCGGCTGTACTCATCTATGATAGTTATTCTAATGGGTAGGGATGAGGAAGGAAGCCTTTTAGAGGTAACATCCCCCCCCCCCATTTGCGTGGAAGGGCGTATAAAACTATTTAGTAAAAACTACCCTCATTAGACCCAACTGGGACTCTAACCTTGATCTCCTCATCATCAGCATCTAACACGAGAGTTACACCTTAAACCATTCGGCCACTGAAGTGGGTGACTCAAAATATGGGCACAATACTTATATAAACTAACTTAAATACTAACGTATCACTTTTCAAGGTGAAACCCACATTTAACCAACGATACATTTTTCGGCTATGCTTAGAATATAACTCAGGACCCTTAGCTTAGTACACAGCCTCACTACCGACTAAACTAAGGTGTCGAACAACTCTTCCAACTGATAGTCACTTCTCCTCGCAACCCCCTCCACCACGCTTCGAGCCCCGATATCCCCATCATAGACAGTCTAGTCTATTGTAATAGTGACGGCTTAAACCATGCGTCCATCGAGGTGAGTTATCTTATATTTAATTTTAATATACATTTCTTGAAAACTTCATTAAATAGAAGCCATCGTAATTTTTAGTTAAATAAAACAATAATGATACAAAACAATTATTTGAAATTGTTGTTTGTGGCTAGAGAAATTTTCTGAAATTGTTTCCTTCCAATTAGCTTAGTCTTATTATTATTATTATTATTAGCACCGCGTCTTACTACCCAATTAGCATAGTCAAACAAAATATTGTACTGTCCCATTAGTTTGTTGTTCAGGCTATGCACAAATGTTCTAATTACGCTAATAAGTTAGGGATGAGAAAGTTTTTGTTTAGATGAATTTTACCCTAATTCGCGTGGAGGGGAGAGAGTAGGAAACGATTTATAAAAAACCAGCGTGAGTACACCCTACTGGGATTCGAGCCCCAATCTTTCTCCCCAGCATCGGCAGTCCATTGTAAACCTGTTGCGAGAGTGACTTCGTGCATGCGGCCACCGAAGTGGGTCTGTCATTAGTTAACACAACAACACGTCGATTAAGGATGGTAGGCGGTGGGTAAGGGGAAGGGGGGAGAATGTTTGTACACTATCATAACGTTAAGAACTACAAGACCCGCTCCGCTGGTCACGTGGTCTAACACGCTATACAGCTGAAGACGGGAAGATCGGGGTTCAATTACGGTCGGGTGCACTGAGAGTGGTTTTTCCTCAATGGTTTTACACGTATATGCTGGTGAATTTACCCTAAATTAAGCCTTCTTAATCCCTAACCCATAAGTGTAATCAATATATAGGCTTATAACCCAAACGGATAGTAACACGCGGTGCTAAAAAAAAATAACTTTAAGGAACTATGGACTATGCAGTCAAGGTTTTACATTATTTTCAATATTACAATATCAGAATTTGTATAGTCTGACGCGTCACGCTCACGTCGGACTCAATTGCCGATGATCGGGAGATCGTGGTTCGAATATCTATCGGGTGTATTAAGGGTGGTTTAACCTAGATGGTTTCCCATTACCCCTCCACATAAATGCGGGCACATGCCATCTCAATTTTATTTTTCTCTACTCCATCGCGTCAAGTGTGGATATGCGGACTGTCCATACGTTTAGTAAGGCACGGTACTATCAAATAAATAGTACGGTACACCACACGGACTTTTTCTTTTCTTTTTATTTTAAAATGAAGACATTTACTAAAAACTTGTAGGATTTGTGAAACAAAATATTATACATTGTTAGAGAAATACTCCACTACAGTTCCATAAATTAAATAATACATAGTAAACTCTGATAGGAACATTGGGAAAAACCCGCCTCGGTGGCGTAGTTGACTAATGCGCTTGTGTTGAGCTCGACTGCTGAGGACGGGTAGATCGAGGTTCGAATCTCGGTCGGGTGAACTGAGGGTGGTTTATCCTAAATGGTTTTCCACTCTCCCTCCACGCAAATGCGGGTTCACTTTCTCTAATTCAACCTTCCCAATTCCTAATCCATTAGAGTAATTAGTACTTAAAGCGTATAACCCGAACGGGTAGTAAGACACGGTGCTAAATATTATTATATAAACATTGGGAAAAGAGGAACATTTTGTCCACCTAAAAGCATAACAACCGATTTTATAATTCAAAGTTATCCATGGAAAGAAAAATATATATATATAGATGTTTTCTTATGGATCATAATTTATTGGTTTCATAAACATATATTCAAAATTAAAATAGTTTTATTAGGCCTATAAATAGTATTACAATTTTACAATGATTATTTATTTCGTATCTGAAATAGTTGCGGATATAAATGATCAAAATTGGAACTGTCCACTGCTTTAAAGTAATATTAAAATTCGTTTTCATGGGAAAACGAGAAATGCCATTTGGTTAGAATTGTTACACAATTACTAGATACAAAATTTAATCAACTTTTTTTAAGAGGATTTCAAGAAAATTGGTTTAATCTCTTTTTGCACTTCAGTAAACTACCATTAATAATTATTTTAGGTTTGGATATCAAATTCCAGAATTTCCTCAGGGGGGACCTTATAAAAACCCAAGATACTAAGTTTTAACATAATCGGTAAAATGTTTTCGGTTCTAGTCTGAGATACAGACAGATGGCATAGTGAAAACCACTTTTAAGTTCGATTTTTTTACAGTCACATTACTTTCTATACCCAAGGTATCACCAGAAATTAAAAATACAACTTCATATTCTACTTATATTTGACCACTAATAGAATATAAATCCACCTCAGTGGTCTTGGGGTAAAGTGCTGGCCTCAGGACCCGGTGTTCGTAGGTTAGAACCCAAATGAGATCAAATAATTATTCTTGATTAATAAAAATCTACCGTTCAACTTCCTTTGGAAGGGAAGTAAAGCCATTGGACCCATGTCGATTGTGGCATCTCAATGAGCCCTGTAAGGTATGTGGAAATATCTGTCCGGCAAAATTTATAGGAACTTTCGTGCTTGCTCATAGAAATTGTGTGGAAGGGAAAGGATAACCGCCACACTTCCTAAATTCCAGTAGTAAATGAGATTTAAACCAGATGGTGCAGTCATCACTAACCAACCGAAAGGATGAATGCAATCCTAGCTCCGGATGGATATTAATTACGTCAACTCAACCTTTGATTGGTTGATTTAAGAGAATAATAATATAATAAACTGTTTTCAAAATCAGTTGATAAAATAGTTTTGAAAAATGTAGTTTTGGCTATGGGTCTTTAATGTCTCAAAAATAATTTTATTTAGAATAAATTATCAATAGTTAATCACCCAAATTGTTGGGGACGCAGTTACAGTCGTCACTCATGACTTATCTGTTTATTTGGTGATGAAAGTTTGGGTTTCAAATCCTAGATCGGGTATAATTTGGTTAATTTTTCTCAATGGTTGATCATCTTCCCATAAAACAAATTCGGGTATATTTCCTCCAAATTTATTTATTTTCGAACCTACTCTATAAGTGTAATTATGTGGTTAAGCCAAATGAAGATGCAGAGCACAAAATATAAAATTGTAATTAATAGTCTACCAACCATCCGACACCCTAACTCAGTCGGTATCGTGTCTGCCTACTGATCTAAGGTTGCCTGGTTTGATTTCTGGCATTGCCGAAAAATGTATCATTGGTGAAATGTGGGTTCACCCTTTCACATTGATACATTAACTACCGGGGACTGGGTGTTGTGCCTGTCCTAGTCTTTAAGTTAGATTATAAGGCAAATGAAGATATGACAGGCCTAGCCAACCGGTAGTGGAAAATATATGGCTTGAATAAAAGCTGACCAGGCCACAGACTGGAAATAGTAATGGATGTAGGTAAGTCTACCAATTGTATAAACTACTTTTTGGGACTATTTTTAAAAGCTATAATTTCGATATTAGTACAAAACATGCTTGACTAATAACACTACACCCTATTAAAATTAATTATTTTTAGACATTTCTAAAGCAACCAAAAATTCCGAAATTGAGACAATTCGTAGTTGATACATTTAAGGGTTCATATAAACTTATGTATTCTTTTAAAATAATTTTAAAATTGTAGTAGTTCTGATTTTTCAAATTGATAAAATTCATAGTTACTACTATTAAGTATTAATAAAACAAAATATTGGCTGTGGTAATTTCTAATTTTATTTTGTAGCCAACATGTAGTAAAGATTCAAAATTTATATGTTTCCGGGCTGGTACATTTTATATTCCCCTAATAAATTATAAACATATACAAACAAAGAACAAAAGGAGGTTTTATGGATGTAATGCTAAATAAACAATGTTTTGTATCTACAACCGCTATTAATGTATCCCGTCCTTCATGTTCACAAGCCATTAACAGGAGTCATTTAGACAAATTTGACTTTATTTTATATGAACATCGAGTGGGTGTTATAAATTATCATTTTATATTAGTAAACATTAGATTAATGACTACCTTTTTATGGGGACACTATACCAAGTTTAAAACAAATTCATATTATGCTCTAACGGATGCTTGCATTCTCTCTTTAGCCTAAATATTTGTCAAAACGGATATATTTGTACGCAATAGTTACATAATGCAGCCATTGTTCCCTGCGCACTCTTTGTTCGTGTAAAGTGCATTCAGTGATGAGCAGAAAGGAAATACGCTAATGTATAAATGTGTAAAGTCTCAGAAACACACTTCCAGTTTCCATAGACTTGTGTTAAAGGCAAATATGAAGGTAAGAGAAAAATACTTTAAAATTATAATAATGATTGAAAGTGCTGTTTTATTAATTCTCGATCATAATGCAGTGGAAATTAGATGAGTAAATTTATGATAAAAAAAACACTAAAAATTCAAACATATAGAGATTAAAGAATTTATATATCTACACATACCAATTTTGCTGTGGTTAAATGAATAATATAATAAACCGCTAATTTGTCAGAGTTATTTTCCAAGCGTGATCCTTTACTTATTGAACTCAATCTGCAGTGAGATTTTTTCTTAAATAAAAACATGGAGAAGAACAGTAGTATATCATCTAATTCAGCGGTTCCCAAACTTTCTTGGCTCACAAACCCCTTTAACAAATTTCTGAGTTGCACGAACCCCCTGATAAATATCCATAATCACGCACTTAATTTTATACCTAATTTAAAAAAAAATCTAGTTATTAATTGTAATCAAAATGATTAATACCTTTAAATTAACCTACTATAGCTCCGTTAGGTACTTTGGGATGCCCCACCAAATATAATTAAATAATATTGACACCACTTAAGTAATAGTTTAAGTAACTATACATTTGTTTTAAAAATTAAAACTGAAATTAAATAAGCAAAGTACTGTAATAATATTTTATTATCTTTACTGTCACAATATTAACACATTTCACATGTTTTTTAAAGTGGTACTGGAAATTGCTGCTTGTACATAACTGAAATACCCTCCTTTAATCACAAAATTCCATAGCGATTTAAGTTTCAAAATTGTTTACAAGTTTTAAACCCGCCTTGGTGGCGTAGTTGGCTAACGCGCTAGTCGTGTTGAGTCAACTGCTGAGGACGGGGAGATCGAGATTCGAATCTCGGTCGGGTGAACGGGTGGGGGTGGGGGTCCTAAATGGTTTTCCACTCTCCCTCCACGCAAATGCGAGTTCACTTCCTTTAATTCAATCTTCCCAATTTCTAATCCATTAGCGTAATTAGTATTTAAAGCGTATTACCCGAACGGGTAGTAAGACGCGGTGCTAAATAATAATAATACAAGTTTTAACAGCTACTCACCTCTAACGTGACTTAGTGAGAAGGATGTACTTGCTGTGGATGTAACAGAGCTTTAAAGTCAGGTACCACAGACGATAAATAAAGTTTCAAGTCACTTTCAGCATTGAGCATGGTCTGTATTTATTTTTTAAATAAGCATATGAAGAAAAATATTTCTCGCTCAAATATGTAGGAGAAAATGGTAACAAAACTATTAGCTTTATTCTCTAACACTGGGAACTTCCCTTTTAAACTTAACCAGAAACTAATTAGTGACAAATATTTATATCTTTTATTTAATTCAAATCAATGGAAATTTCAGGGATCTGCTCTTTTTCACTCACTCTTAATGTAGAGAGTTCCGAAACTTCTGTCTCTTCCAGGGGATTGCGAATCCAATTGGTATTATTGGACATTGCTGGTAAATATTCTCTTAAGGTTTTTCCAAGCCCCTTCAAGTGTTCTATAACCATGTTCTTAACATTTTCTTCCAAAGAAAGCTGATTTTATATCATAAAGTCGTGAAGGGTATCAAAGCACTCCGTTTTATTGCTAATTAAACACGTTTTCCAAAAGTTTTTTTTTAATGATTCACTCGATACGGTCTTACACAATAAAAACGTTAATATTTGACCCCTAAAGAGTTAGGTTTGACCTGATCATTTTTGAGAAAATGTCTGATAAATAGGCCAAAGAGCCACATTTGATCTTACATGTACTTTGCTTTGTGAAAAAGATGGTAGGTTTGAAAAACAAAAACTTCGTGTTTAGGTTCAAACAATTTTGTAGGAGTTCTACCTGGAGATAACCAACTGACTTCATTGTGAGACAATAAACAGGTGTAAATGCTTCTCATTTTCTCACTAAGTGCTGCAAAAGTCCGCCATTACAGAAATATTTTGGCGAACCCCTTGGAAGATTTCACGAACCCCCGGGATGTTCGCGAACCACAGTTTGAGAACCACTGTTTCCTAATTCGTACTTTTATAAATTAAATAATTATGAAATATTTTGAATCACACATACCTACTCTATGGAACTAAGAGCTTGAAAATTCATTGCCGTACTTCAAAAAGTACGCCACCGGTCAATATCATGAACCAGTTCTGTCCAGTCCACCTCATTACACCCTATCCTTATCTCGAGATAGTTATATCCAGTCCACCTCATTACATCCTATCTCTATCTTGAGATAGTTCGATCCAGTCCACCTCATTACACACTATCTCTTTCAGTTCTTACCACTCGTGAATCTACTGTAATAGGTCCTATAAACTTAGTATAAATAAATAAATAATGTAAATGTAAGAGCTCTTCGCGTTTGCATCTGCCGCAAAGTATTAAACTAAATTAAAGATAGGAATAAAGCTTGGCTAACATAAGAACATCTTTCAATGACTATTATACTTATTTTGTTCTTGTGAACCGTATCACAGGAAATTCTGACACATTCTAACTTTCGTTCTTGAATTTTTTTTTAAATAAATATAAAATTTTACTTTCCTTATTAATGTAGTCGTACTTATTAAGGTGACGCTACATACCAAATGACAAATATATTTATATGTGTAGAATATGGAGTATCTTGTAAGGGTATACAGAATATATTTAACACATTTGATTGAAATAAATAATTTAATATAAATTCACAAGGATAAACACAGTAACACATGGAGGAATCTAATATATCGACGCTAATACTGTGTCGTTTGTAAAAGGCTAAAATTAATTTACTGACTACTAAACTAATTCGGCTAACTGTATTTTTTCCATCTCTTTCTCATTTATTTTTCTTTTCCTACTGCTGAAAGTCTTCCTAGGTAAAGTCCGTTAACGATAGATCTTTACCTGGATGACAGTTCAAAAATCATATGTTTAGGTTTTGGTTGCCAACACTTGTAAAAGATCACTGTTTTGTTATAAATGTAAAGATCTTTAATTACCTGTTATATATTACATTTAAAATAAAGTAAACTTAAGTTTTCTCATACTATTTAATTGTTTTAAATAATTTCTTTTTATCCAACTCGAAACAATATTTTAAACATAATTAAAAGTACTCATTCTTAGTTTTGGAACGTTATTGATTTTGTGTAATAGAGTGCACATATCAATATATTTTTAATACAGGCATCGTATTTACTTGGAAAAGAGAAAATTGTTGTCATTTTCTTTACATACAATAAATGATTATTTTATCTTATTTTTAAATATTTAACTGCATAAAATATTTTCATCAACTGCGTGTCTGCATCATTGTAAATATTGGTTTACCGTCATGTTCAACCATATGTTTAAATTCGTCAGTCACCATTTTGAAGCTATGTTCGTTAGAAGTTTTTGTGAAAGTGGTGTGAATATTTTTTTAAGTGGAATAAAACTATAAATAAACTTTGTGTCCGTCCTCAAATAAATATATAAATAATATTGGCCTAAATTACTGTGGTTAGCTATCACATTAATACATTACTATCTGTTTTCATTACAGTTATCCAAAGTGATAGATGTCAGCTGTTGGCGTAGTGATATATTAGGGATTACTTCTAGTAACATTTCGAGCTGTCATCCAGGTAAACTTAGGTCGTGAATGAAATATAAATTTATCTACGGCTAAACGCACTCCATAATCTGGGTGTAGGCCAGCCTTGTTGAGCATGGGATTATATAACTCACCAGCTGACACATTTCTTGAGAGTTCTGGCATTGACGCTACCACACCACTGTATTCCTTTTTTTAATATGTATAAATAAATTAATTTTGAGGTTAAACCATACTAGAATAAGTTGAAGCATAGACCAATCATGTTTTGGAATCAAACTTTTTTTGGATACTTCTTCATTATATTTTATGCCTAAATCTGATTTAAATGCCTAGATATTAACTCTTTTTTGTTCACATAATATAGTTCAACCGAACAATACTAAAAAATGCAGTTTTAGACAAAAATAATATTTTTAAAATACTACAAATAAACTGATAACAAACATGTTAGATAACCAAGATTGATTAAAAAAGACCCGCCTCGGTGGCGTAGTTGGCTAACGCACTTGTCGTGTAGAGCTCGACTGCTGAGGACGAGGAGATCGAGGTTCGAATCTCGGTCGGGTGGTAGTAAGACGCGGTGCTAAAAAAAAATTAAAAAAGAATTTTAGAGAGTTCTACAGACCGACGAGTTGTGAAGGCCAATACTCCACAAGGTTAACCTGGGTCTATAATGGAGAGTGATTTTATATTTGGTGTCTTAGATCTACCGCCTACGTTACATTAACCTTTGCACGGTAGGCGTGCGTGTTGGATCCAGACAGCCTACTCTCTATTAACCTTGGTAGGACCTCCAAATGGGGCATGCAAATATATTTATATAACATTTAAGTGAGCAGCTTATCCCGAAATCATCTAATAAATAAATGCAGTAAATTAACTTTAAATGTATATTTTTCAATGGTTTTAGGGAAAAACACCATTAATTTATAGAACCATATTTTCTTGTTCATAATGCAAATGTAAATGTTAGATAAAGATTTATAGTAATTTAAAATGTAGGTTAAATTGGTTTAAATATGGTTTGTCTATAAATAACAAAGTTTGTAGAAAATTATCTTAGCGAGGATTAAATGTAAACTATTAGAAAACTATAACGATATAAAATATTTCTTACACAAGTAAGCAAATAGAAATTAAACTAAAATACGAAAAATACAGCTTTTATTATATACTAAGACTAGATAGCTGTTGCCCGCGGCTTTGCTCGCGTGGAAGTTGATTATATACAAATACGAAAATATACATATGTATTTACAGATTAATTTAAAATATTACCTTACGTTGATGACCATAACTTGACCTCAGATCAAAAATAATGCAAGTCCGATACAAACTTTCACCCCCTTTTTCATCCCTTATTAAATAAAATTTCCAAAATTCCTGAAACACGTATTTATTTGTTTTACGTCAATAACCGAAATACAAAATTTTGTTTATGTAACTTTCAAAATGATGGACTTTCATACATATTATCATCCCCTATTTTGACCCCTTTGGGGTGGAATTTTCTAAAATCCTTTCTTAGTGGGTGCCTACATAACAAAATGAATATAAAGTCCGAATTTCATTCTTGTAGCCTTGATAGTTTGCGCTCGGCGATGATGAATCAGTCAGTCAGTCAGTCAGTCAGTCAGGACATGTTATTTTATAAGTATAGATAGCAGGAGTTTCGTTTTAAATTATTTGATGTTCATAATTTTCTCGGTATTATTAAAGAAAAAATATAGTTTCCTAGTCCATCAAATTTGTTTCTTCCCTTGGTGCGTTTAACACTGTGGTAAATGATGACTTAATCTAAGGGTGAGGAGAGTATATTAAGAGAAATATACCCGCGTTATGGTGGATGGGACTTTAAACGAATGGGTTGACAATGAACACAAGGTTGTGTTATGTCCCCATGGATGTTTAATGTTTTAATGGATAAGTGTTGAAGGATGCTTGTGAGGACACAGTTTATGTACAAATGGACAATGTGAATGAGAGAGTGATGTTATATGCAGATGATGTATTAATGGCTGAGAATGAAAGTTACTTGCAGCATGCATTAAATCGTTTGAATGTGGCGACAAGTAGAATGTATTATTATTATTATTATTATTATTATTATTATTATTATTATTATTATTATTAGCACCGCGTCTTACTACCCGTTCGGGTTATACGCACTTACGCTAATGTGTAATGGTAGGGTGATTGTGAGATGAAATGGAGGACCTACAGTTTAACGTGGAATTCGAACCACGGTGGAGGCCTGGCATTCCCCACATTCACAAGATGTCTTGTCAGAGGTGAAGGAAGGGTTTGGTAATCAGATAAATCTTTGCCGGGACCTGGGATTGAACCCCAGCCGCCAGCATAGAAGTCTGACACCTTACCCCTAGACCACCAGGTCACCAAGTAGAATGTATCTTCGTTTAAATGTCTCCAAAACTAAGGTGATTTTTTTATAAGGACAGGTCAACTCTTGAACCATTCTGAATGGTCTTGTGAAACTTTAAAAATTCCATATTATGCCCTTATTTATGTGATTTTTTATGTTATAGTTGTTAAGTTATACTTAATAATCGCCTACAGTTTTACACAAATTTTCAATCACAAATTAAATTTTAAGTTGATCAAAAATTTTCAAATACTATGGACGAAGTTTCGTTTAATAGCCGTTTAAGCTTTTAAGTGAGGATCTTGATAAATCTTTAAAACTAGAAATGTCAAAGACTTTATAAGAGTGTTGATGTAGTTAGTTGCCAAGATATTGATAAATATATGTTTGATAATAATTTGTAGATATTTTTCCAAATATAATTACTGCTTTTAAATTGTATTTGGTAATTCCTCTAACCAACTGTGAAGTAGAGTGTTCATTTTCAAACTTACCCTAGTTAAAAATAAATTGCTTGATACTTTAACTAAATGTCAAGATGATCTAATTTGGTTATCCATTGACGAGGAAGTTGGGGCTCGAATCCCACCGAGTATGATGAGTGTGAATTTTTCTTAAATGTTTTCCGAATATCTCCCCATACAAATGTGGATACATTTCCTCTAAATTACACCCTGTTCATATTTATCCTAATAATATGACTAAAATGCGTAAAACCTGAACAAGTAGCAAGACATGAAGGGAAAAAATAAATTATTTACCATACTATATTTGTATTAAGCACGTTGATTCTTATCAAGTCATTTGATTTATTATTATTATTGTTATTATTATTATTATTATTATTATTATTATTATTATTATTATTAGCACCGCGTCTTACTACCCGTTCGGGTTATACGCACTTTACGCTAATGTGTAATGGTAGGGTGATTGTGAGATGAAATGGAGGACCTACAGTTTAACGTGGAATCCGAACCACGGTGGAGGCCTGGCATTTCCCACATTCACAAGATGTCTTGTCAGAGGTGAAGGAAGGGTTTGGTAATCAGATAAATCTGTGCTGAGACCGAGGATTGAACCCCGGACTCTAGCACAGAAGTCCGACACCTTACCCTTAGACAACCAGGTCACCCAACTGCTTTATTATTGTTTGTGTATATATGGTTTATTGGTTTATTATAGAAAACTATAAATTCACTGCTATCAAAACCTTTAATATCAAAGTACTTCTAATATAATATTATTGCGCGTCTGGGTTACATCATTCGTAGCCCAATAGTGAAAAGATTATCCAGTATCAATATACCTTTTTCCAGGGGACGCCCGAATGTACTAATCGTACATCCTTTCTGTTGAGGCTCTTTCCATGTCCCGACGAGATGAGATGATGGCGATAGTGAATATGAGGGTGTAGAACCAGTGGAAACAATTAAACCTAATTAACCAAACCCTGGGGACCATTGGGGTGATTCCCCTTTTGGGAAGAATACCCAAGGTGCCAACAGGGAATTGAACCTGGGACCCCTAGGTTCCTAGTCAGGTGCATTAACCACTACACTACGGGGCCTGTTAGTACTTATAATACTTGTGATACTAATACTGCTAACTCTACTTTGGCTTTATCCTCATCCACAGAACAGTCTGCTCTTTACTCTTCTGATATGCTGTTTATCTGTGACAAGATGTACCAACATTTCCGAAGAAAATTTGTCGAGAAACAGCACCATCCAATTTACAACCAATAATAACATGAAGATCTCAGCGGATAAGTTAGATGACTCCAGTTCCCAATTCGTACCGTCTTTTAGTCCATTTATTCAGAGAGAATACATCCAATCATCTCATTCTAACCCTCATCATCAAGATCAACCCCATTTTCATCTCAACCCCTTCGGCGAATCGTCTCCATTTGACAGTTACCAACATATGCGTAACAATGAAGTCTCATATGCTTGGACATATCCTTATAAGCATCACCATAGCCAATTCACTCCTTCTGAGCCCGATAGTTTCTTAGAAACATACCATAGGCCTACTTCAACTATAAATTACTACCCGCAGACCTTTCATCACAGACAACCATACGCTGAGGAATATCCTCATAACTATGAAAGACATCCTTATGTACCGGATCTATCCCAGCATTACCACCCTCCGAACTATTTTAGCTCCCTTGTCCGACAACCCTCCAATCAACTTGACAAACCCAACCCTCACGCTTTCCATTCTGTGGTGAATTACGGCCATATCAACCTTCACCATGGAGATCACCACGAACATCATGATAATGGGAATACTGTAGGGACTCATCCACATTTACCGGGTAAGAGATTCACAATATTGTACTTATCTGTTAAATTAACACTTTTCTTGTGAGTCAAGAAACACTATGTCTGTTTCACTTACAGCGTTTTATGTTATGATATATATATATATATATATATATATATATATATATATATATATATATATATATATTCTTTTGTGTGTACTTAATGTATGTGTATGTATACATATATATATAACACTAATATGTTACATTTAAGTATACTCGTTTCAGTGGCCGAATGGTCTAAGTCGTCACTCTTGTGTTAAAATGATCTGCTGATGATGAGGAGATCGGGGTTCAAATCCTGGTCGGATGTTCGTTTTTACAAGCCACTATTTAAATTTTAATCTCACGTATATTACTAATATAAGTCATGAATACGATCACCAATGTAAATTTGCATCTTTTATTAACAAGTTCATTACATCTATTAAAAATAACTAGCTACAGGACTATTTAAAAAAAAAAAATTGTATGTAATGTTGTTTTGCAAGTCTCCTTAGGCTATTAACATGACTGGCACGTGTGTATCAAAATATATAGGTAATATTATGTTTAAAATTAATAATATATTTATGAATAAACCTATATTTGGTAGCAGCTGCAATAATATGTCTAACAGCAATAGTTTCCAAAAATAGCCTATTTATTAATGATCCTCTTTCTTATATATAGCAGGAATTAAAAGACATAAACTCTAAGAGGTGTTCATTCGGCTTGAGTAGCATGAAAGATTTGCTCTTGGTGATAATTATATTTAGAAATCTATACTCATATACAATAATTCGCTATGTTTCTCTCAATCTATTGTGTACTTTACTATTGTGTCAAAAGCTGTATTAGTTAATGAATATTTTTAGGCTGGTTTTTAAAATGTATTTTTTATATTTTAGGTTACCTTTCATCAATATTTCGTCACACAGCACCAAGCTATCCATCATCCCCAGGAAATACAACACAGCCATCTACAATGGAAGATGAGGTAGTGAAAGAGGAGAAAGTGGAGAAAGTGGAGCCGAAATAAAAACAATTATTTTAATTTAAACACTATTGACAAAGGAACTAAATTATTACTAAACTAATAAATTATTTTAATTTATTATTTTAAATGTCAAACATTGTTTTGGGAGAGTCGTGAAAAGCCACATACTCACTGTAAAAATGTTGTTAATCGGCTGTTTAAGAGAATTTTTCAATGAGATGATTCAAAATAAACATGAATACGATTCATAAGTCATACGTTATAATACATTCTTTTGTGCTCATCAACATAAAGGCGATACATTTTAAGATTGGTTTTCTGTAACTCTCCACTATTGTCTATCCTCGGCATATTTTTTTACACTTTGACCTTCTTCTGCAAACATTGTTCTCTTTCTGATTCGTGTATTCCAGTCTTGGTCTTCCCCTTGACCCCTTCCACATCTCCTTTTATAATTATTATCTTCGTCAAACTATAATGTCTCAGCAAATGGCCTACCATGCTAAATCTTCTTTGCTGTATACCTTTCTAAAGTTTCCTTTCTTCATTTGCTTTTCGTAGTACTTTTGTATTTGATATCATCACCATCGATGATATTTTCAACATTCTTCTGTAGCACCACATTTCAAATGTTTCTAATTGTTTCCATTCAATCGTACCAATGGTACAATCGAAAAAGGCATACTACATTTAGAATTACGAAATATTTAGTATTGATCTTTTTTTTAATAAATATTATTCATGCAAATAAGAGAAATATTTGTTTACGGTTCTTGTAAACATATGCTTGGATAATTCATTCTCAACCTATTGAATAGTAAAATATATTGCAGAGTATAATTTAACCATTGATTTTTAGATAATAGGCTATAGAGATTTACAAATTAGTTCTAGAAAATAAGCATTAGTGGAAAATTATCCACATATGGATCAATTTATTAAGAGATTTCAGCTATAGGACCTATGTAAGGTTGCCTGTAGTTTTAATGTACTCTGTGACCGAGTTCTCAAAATCCGTAACCCTTCTTTGTGTCATTAACTCAGTAGTTAATATTGATTTAGTACTAATTTTTGCTAGACGCAAAATAAAGTTGGCTGTAGATAGCAAAGTGCATTGAGATTCACGATGTATTCAATATGGTATAGCAAATATAATTTTATATATTGAGCTTCTTACTGCATGGTCCAAATTTATGATAGACTCGCTATTATATTGCATTAAATTTTCATAAATTATAATAATTTTTTAAATTTTATTCTCATAAAAATAAATCTACAAACAAACAAAAAATTCTCAAAGTCTAGATAAAGAGTCAATAAGATTGGGTTACATGAATCTCTTAGATTAAGAGGAAGTGCTCAAAATATAAATATAAACTGAAATATATTAATATGTCTGCCGTACCTTAGAGAGATTAGCCTCGAGATTAAACGCCTAAAGTATTTGCTACTCATCAGCATGAAAATATACAGGCTTATTGGTTATACTGACAACGGATTAAAACTTTAATAGTGAAAAATATTATTATTTTATGGGATGTATCAAGAATGTTTAATGTAAATTATAATAAACTGATAAGAATTTTCGATTTCCTAATGTAGAGTTAATATTTGATCTGTTTTAAGCCTTTGATTATTTTATCCTATATATTATTTCTGTTGTAAACATTTATTCTCAAATAATACAAAGCCTACAGCAATGAATAAGGTAACAGTGGATAGGATTTTTTTACCAACTTCTGACATAGCATACTCAGTTTACGTTAAAACACATTGTTTGTTTAAAATTTAAGTTAAAAGAAAAATCTAACAATTTTTTTGCATCAATTACCGAAAATAAACACTCTTTGCTATTTTGTGTATAGACTTCGCTGTGTATTTAAGTTCAACAACCCAACAAAATACTAAATCTTTTTTTATGGGTAGGAGGGGAAGGGTTGAATGTGTAAAAGTTTCACAACGGCTTACTGTTTTTTTTTTAAATCTTCAATTCAGTGGCCATTCAAAAAAAAACTTTACAGGGGAAAGTAGTCTGCAGGGATTTAATAATGAGGGTACCTGCGATAATAAATGGACCAAGGTCCTATTTTGGACACGTTTTCAGCATCGAATATATATACAAGTTATTAAGAGCTCTGTTATTTCTGGTAACTTGGGATTAAAATAACGCGTTTTCTATACATTTTTAAATAATGGTTTATTACGTAGTCATTTTTATTATTTTCTCTCTGTTTAGTGTTGATGTAATATATCATTACTATTGTAATATGATACCCGTAAAGTGTTATAGAGGGAAAAGGAGGAAACAAGGGAGAAATTGGGGGGGGGGGGGAGGGAGACAATTGGAGGCCATTTACAAAAGCGTCAGAGGCCTGGTCTGGCCGGAGTAGAGATGTGCCACAGAAGTGCAAAGGAGT
Organism: Timema cristinae; assembly: GCA_039000515.1. NCBI lineage: Eukaryota > Metazoa > Arthropoda > Insecta > Phasmatodea > Timematidae > Timema > Timema cristinae. The sequence continues at coordinate 90,237,584 of JBCFYV010009882.1, forward strand.
GATGCCCAGGGTGTACGTACTTATTCTATGGCATTAGGAGCTCAAAAGTTTTAAAATTAAAAGTGATTAATGCCTTTTCTTTGAAATTGACTGCAATTTTTATTTGAACATCTTGCCATTTTGGAAATTTTTGGAATTTTGATTTTACTCTTATCTCATCTTTTGAAACATATAAAATATGTTTAAATTCTAGAATAGAAAACTTAAAAAAAGGCATTGTTTTTAAAATTAAATTCTCAAAACTCCAAAAATTGTAGGCTTACTAGAATTTAGTAGTCTATAGACTTTATTAACTAAATTCTTAGAGTAAAGTCGTTTCTGTATTTGAAGAGGAAACAATATTTTATTTTTTATTTTTTTATTTTACCATCCAAGCTCTTACATTTTAGTAAAGATTTAAATTATTTAATCATTATAAACAATCAGCTTTTTTACTTTCTCATATAAGAAAAAGTACAATGATCATGAACATTTTGAGTTTGAGATAATAATGAATCTTATTGTTTGACGCGTGTCTTAATAAAAAAAAATTATATTTACATTTCTGTCTGTTCCCTTGTCATTGGCCTGAATTCTGAAATGGTTTGATGGATTTTCTTCATACTTAATATTTAGATGTTATAGGACAATACTTTGGGAGATTTTTTTTTTACCGTAGTCCACAAATTAAGAGTACCTAGTCAACTTATAAATATTTTTTTGAATTTCAAATTTTTCAAAAATTGCTCGATTTTTTTTTTAAATGTTCTCTGGGGAGCTTTAGACATCCCAAATAACACTGAACTATACTTAGTTTTGGGTAAAAATTTGTTGAAGGATAGTTTACTGATGAGTGATTTTTGAAAATTCAAATTATTTTGAAAACGGTTCTAACGTTTTCGTTAAAAATTGATGAGAGAGGACTATTTTACATGATAAATAATAATGTATGTATATTTTACTAAAATACATTAATTTAAGTATAGTTTAATCACATTAAATTATAGAACATTTGAAATTTTTCCAAATTGGCTTTGAATATTGAATTCAAATTGGGTATCTAAGGATAGTCTTTCATAATTAATAAGAAAATGTTTTCTCTTTTAAAAACAATTTTAGAATCGCTTACAAATAAATTATTTTTGAAAATTTTAAATTTGTTAAAAATGATTTATTTAAGGAAAACTTATTCAGGGGTAGTTTACAGAAAACCTATTTTTTGAAAATGTATTCCAAACTATATGCGAAGCTAATATGAAACAGTTTGTGCGATTGTGACGTAGCCTACCCATTATTTTTCATCCTGTCTTAGTATTCATAAGGATCATTGCAGATATACTTTAATTACGCTGGTTGGTATGAATGATAAAAAATATATAATTCAGAGGAAGTGTACCCATAGTTACATGGAGAGAGATTGAAAAAACGTTAAGTAATAAACACACTCAATGCGCTCAATTGATGTTATAACATTGACCAACCGTCACAAGAAAATTTTAATAAAAGAGTTTTACTTTACGACCACGTTTACAATGGAGTGGGTGATAGTAAACTCCATATTTGGGGTAAACAAATGAATTTTGCATATTTATTTCTTTTTTGTGTGCGTTTATTATATTACGCACCTCAGTGGCCTAATGGTATAAGGCTTCACTCTCATGTTAGAATAATGAAAACTGGAATATTGGGATTCGTATCCCGATCAAGTCTACTAAGGTTTCCTAGTGGTTTCCCACTCTCCTTCCAAACAAATATGAGTAAATTACCTCTAAAAATAGTTAATTACTCTTCCTTATCCCAGTTAAGTACCTATCATATATGTGTATAACTTGAAATGTTAGTAGAACGTGATGATAAAATACATATTGTTATTTTATATTATTGAAAATACATTGTCTCTAATTATTTTTACCATATATATATACATATTTTTTATAATTTAATATTGAATTATGTTGTATAAATAAATAAATGGTACGGTGCACCAACCAGACATTCTCGCTCTTTTATTTAAAAATGGAAACATTCACTTAAAACTAGTAAGATATGTGAAACGAGATAATATACATTGTTGCAGAAACATAGTGTGACAAGAAGCATCACATCCCATCAATAACCACAAGTGAAATATTACGCATTGTTACAGATACATATTGAGGATAAAGTATCACCACTTTCCACCAAAGAGCTTAACCATCAACTCCATATTCCTCAAACCTCAATTTAAACGATATATATTTATTTATATCTAGGAAAATATTGGCTCTATAGAAGAATTATTTTCGATGGTACGAGACAATTTCAATGATAAACTATTTTGTATCTCAAAGAGTTATGTACACTTGATCGAAATTGGAGATATGCGCTTAGCTACAGTGCACACACACACATACACACACATACACACATACACACATACACACATACATACACTACATACATACATACATACATACATAACATACATAACATACATACATACAAACATACATACATACAAATACATACATACATACATACATACATACATACATACATACATACATACATACATACAACATACATACAATACATACATACAATACATACATACATACAATACATACATACGTACATACATACATATACATACATACATATACATAATACATACATACAATCATACAATACATACATACATACATGCATACATACACTACATACATACATACATACATACATACATAATACATACATACATA